>OY288271.1:76592663-79525663 GCA_958450335.1 Hibiscus tridactylites
CAGACAGTATTCACTAATAATTAGAGTGCAAGCCTAATCACATAATCCCTAAACTAATCTCATAGTCACAAACAATCAACTTGACACACTTACCCTTAAATCCTAAACATAAACTCATAAATCTAACAAACAAAATAAATTGAAACATAAAAAGGACAAATCTAAAAACAAATTATTAATTAGAGCCCAAATCACGAATGAATAAAATTATTAAACCTAATTACTTACCAAATCTTTATACGAGGACCAAATCAAATTTAAAGCAAACCAAAAAGCTTAATAATTAATTAATTAATTTATGAAGCATGACCTAATTAAATAAAATTTAAAGAAACTAAACCAAAAATTAAGACTAAAAAATAAACTAAAACTTAAAAAACCTAAACTCTAAATATCTAATTAAGGAAGGACCTAAAGGATAATTAACACCTTAATAAAAAAAATCCCCCTCCACCCACAATTTATTTCATACGCGGCAAAATTCCCCCCCCCCCCCCCCCCCCCCCCCCACACACACACAATTTTGTTTCTGGCGGCAAAATCCCCCCCCCCCCCCCCCCCCCCCCCACCCACCCCATTTTATTTTTGTTTTATATGGTGCCAAAACCCCCCCATTTTATTTAATATGGTGCTAAAATCTCCCCATAATTTTCTATCAATCAAAAAAAATTTCTCCCCACTAATTCAAAAAAAAATTTCCCTAAACTAAAAAATATTTTTTTATTATTTTAATAGTTATAATTAATTTTTTTAATAAAATATTTCTTAAATTTAATGATCACAATTAATAAATTGATTTAAATTTTAAATAATTTATTTTAAATTCATCCATCACAACTTATTAATTTAATAAAACTTTTAAATTTTAAATATTTTCAATAAAATAAATTTAAGTATGTTAATTCTTATTAAACTTCACAAATAATTTATATTGAACGAGTTAGCATTAAATTAATTTAATAAATTAATACTTTACATTTATCAACACTTTAAATTTATCAAATCGTAGACTTCTTCAACTATATATCAAGTAAATATCAAGTCATATCAATATCAGTTCAGGTTAAAAATAGGTCAGGTTCAAAGCAGGTCGGGTCAATTAACATGTCGGGTTCAAAACAGGTCGGGTCCAAAACAGGTCGGGTCCAAAACAGGTCGGGTTCAAAACAGGTCGGGTAATATCCGATCTCGGGTCAATTCTGTAACCCCCTCGTCCCGGTCTGGCCGGATGACCGGTCCGAGTGAGCTACACGGGGAAAACCGAGAGAAACCCCTAAGAATTTCCCCCTCGGTTAGCAACCCTATTTTTTCTTTTAATTCTTGACTAAATGGATATTAAACCCTAAGTGATCATACAACGGAATAACATATGCGAAACAAATCAAACGAATTCAAACAATCATGTTACGGCCAAATTTTAAGCTTTACTGCAGGTGGTATCGATACACCTAAGGGGTGTATCGATACCCCTTGACCAGGTCAACTGGTCAAAGTCAACCCGTGGAGACCGTATCGATACACCTAGGAGTGTATCGATACCCTCCCCAATTGTTGACTTCCCACGATCAACGCTAAGGGGACCGTATCGATACGCATGAAGGCCCGTACCGATACGGAACTGGACAGTAGCTCCAGTAGCAAAAATAGTATCGGTACGCCCCCTCGCGTATCGAAACACGGGGCCTGAACCATGAAGGCCGTATCGATACGGGGCCAACCGTATCGATACCCCTGCTACGAAAACACAGGTTTGAGCTGATTTAAGGCACAAAGTGGCCCTTAAATCCCTCTCAATCTCAACCAACACACTAACATGCATCCTAATAACAAACCAAGAGTTTAGGCATGCTTAAACTTACAATTACAACACATTTCACACATGATGATGATTTAAGCATACAAGCAATTTAGGCTTTCAAGCATGGCATTTTAACAAAAGACATTTCAATCATTTTAAGTCATACAAGGAACTCAAAGCCTCTAAGACACAAGACAAGCACATAGAGGTTTACATCCACATCAAGACAACCTAGCATAGATAGACATACAAACACACACACAACATTCAACATAGCATGTCATGCTTACAAACCATAGTCAACACAACATTAAACCACATATAAATGAGTCATACAAGCTCATACACAACCCTTGCCACATTGCCAACTATTACAAAATTACCACCGTACTTGAGTCACAAACTTGGTAGCCCTCCTTGCCTTGCCTCGAGCTAACACCACGCTAATGATCTGCATTGTTGAACATTGAGAGCGTAAGCTATGTAACGCCCCGGTTTTGGGCTTAGGAGTTTTGGGCGTTGACCGGTTTGGTCAAAGTGCTGGTCGAATCTAAAAAGGGTGAAATTAGGAAAGCCTAGATCGGGTTGCATTAAAAATATGGAAAAATGTTCTAAAATCATCTTTTAATATAATTAAGTGAACTGTGAAATCAATTTTGGAAAATGAGTTTTGGAAGGGTGACATTTTGGCTAGTGACCAAAATGTAATTTTTGAAAGTTTGGTGACTGTTTTATAAAGGGTTGAAACTTTGAATCTTTAAGGAGCTATTATTCCAAAAGTAGTTTCTCCAGATTTTTCTAAGATATTTTAAGGATTTATTCTGATTTTAAAACTTATCAAAAGTGGAGGAAAATCCATTTTGGCCATTTAGATAACTAACTTCCTATTTTCCTTTCTCTCATTTTCTCTCAACCCAAACACTTTCTTTCCAAGGAATTGTTTCTGATTTTCTCACCTAAATACCTCCTTTCAACTCTCTTTTGATTCCTAATCAACATATCTACAAAACCTCATCATTTGCTACTTGATTCATCAAGGTTTTTGATTCCAAAAAGAGGAGAAACTCAAGTTTGGAGGTAAGAACGTCCTTCTCCTCTAAACTATCAGTTCTTTACTGAAGTTCCTAAGTTTTCAATCCTTAATTGATGTTTTATTAAAGGCTTTTGAGTTGTGAATTGGATCTTGGCTTATAATGCAAGATTTGGTGATTTTTGATGATTTTCGTTTGATCTGTTAAATCTGAGATTTGAGATGTGTTTTTGATGTTATTTGGACTCTAAATTGATAAGGAATTGAGTTTTGATTAATGCAATCCCGGATAGGTTGAGTTTCCTAAGTTTAGCTTGTGATTCTTGATTGTTTTTGAGGTGATCTTGTGGATCTGATGTTGCTGGAGGTATAAGGATGTTAATAAGTTCTTTTTAGATGTTAAATGATGTTAATAGATGTTTGGTTTTGATGGTTTGTGGCTGGGCTTTGTTGAGAAGTGGTTTGGATGCATTTTCGGTTGTGTTTGGTGGCCGAAAATGGAGTGTGGATGAGAGCAGCGAGTTTAGGTGCTTTCATTGAAGCAATTAATGCATGATGATGCATTAATCCTCTGCTTTGATGTGTTAAAACAGGGGAGGCATCTTTGGATCCAAGAGTTGTTGATCCGGAAGCTTGATTTGGTGCTTCGGCAAGAGGCGAAGTGGAATCGGTGAGTGAAATTGGGTTTTCGGCTTTGAAACCAATGTCTTGGGAGCTTAGTCTAAGTCTAAACAACTTTGCTAAGCTCAAGTGTAAGTTTTCGGAAATACTCTCTAGTGGTGGCCATGATTTGATTGTTGTGCAATGTGGTTTATTGCATGTTTTAAACTCTGTTTTGAAAGCATGATTTAGCATGGTTAATGCTGTTTTTGTAAGCCATATGTTGAAGGAAGCTCAAGGTAAGAGTTCCTTGTTTTTGAACATTGATTAAATGTGGTTTGATGCTTTTAAATGCATGATGAATATGGCTTGGTTTAATGCTTTAAAACAGTGGATAAATTGATGATAATGATGTGTATTGGCAAGTGATGTTTTGAAAAGGTTAAGGTCACTAAGGTGGTTAAAAGTCCTTGAGTGAGCCTTGTTTACTTAAGAACATCAAGGTGGTTAAAAGTCCTTGGATGATTCTTGCTACGGACACAAAGGTGGTTAAAAGTCCTTGTGTGATCCTTTCCATGGTGTTTAAAAGTCCATGGGGCCATGGTGTTTAAAAGTCCATGGGGCCAAGGTGTTTAAAAGTCCTTGGGGCCAAGGTGTTTAAAAGTTCTTGGGGTGAAACTTGATACGGACACAAAGGTGGTTAAAAGTCCTTGTGTGGTCCATTCCATGGTGGTTAAAAGTCCATGGGGCCAAGGTGTTTAAAAGTCCTTGGGGCCAAGGTGTTTAAAAGTCCTTGGGGTGAAAGTTGATGAACTTGTTTTTAAAGAAATGGATTTATCACTTGTGGCCAATATGACATGTTATGATATGAAGCATGAGATGCTTGATTAAAGTATGCTTTTGAGCATGTGTAAATGTTGATTTGAAGCATGATTTATAAAGTGTTTTATAAATGCATTATTGAATGGTTTTATTGAGCTTTCCTCACTAAGCTTTTGCTTACGCTCTCTTTCGTTTTCTTAAATCAATAATGCAGAACATTAGAGTACTTTGAGGGCAGCAAGGAGGGCAAGTATTCAAGTGGAAGTAAAGCTCAAAGTATGGAAGGTTTCTTAAGTACATTTTTAGCTTTTGGTAATTTGGCAATGGGGGACCTATGTGTATGTTTTGGGAGGGGTTTTGAACTCCCTAAGTATGTTGAATGTTGTTGAGAATGTTGGTTTTTGAGTTTGGCCTTTACATGCTTGAAATGGAAGTTTATGCTTGAATGGTTTGCTTGTGTAGGAAGCATGCCTATAGATTTGGGGCTTTTTGTATATGATGTTATTATGCTGAATTGTTGATGCATGTATGTCTCATATATGTTGAATTGCATGTTGGTAAAGTTTGGTGGTAATTGGAGCATGATTGGATGTTTAATTGCAGGTTTAAGTATGCATTTTGGGGCAATCTGTGCAGGGTGTTTCGGAACAGTACCTACCGTTTCGGAACGGGTGCCTTAAACAAACCCAGGCGTCCGAAACGGGAGAGACCGTTCCGAAACGGTTTGGCTACTACCAGCCCGTGTTCCGGTACGCGTTGCGGAACGGCCCGTGTTTCGAAACGGGTTCTGCCTGTTCCGGAACGGGTGACCGTTGGGGGCTGACATTGGCAGTTAAATGTTTTGAATTGTTTGCGTTTTAGTCCTGAACCTTGTTTGTGCAATTGTATGAGTTCGGGAAGCCCTTTTGAGCTGAATTTTCACAGAGAAGCATGAAATCTGACTAATTTCAAGTTGGTAACTTTAATTTGGGTTAAGTTCTCCTATTTATCAGAAATTACAATTTGGTCCCTAAAGTTGTAATTTGTTCAATTGGGTCTCTGTTTGATCTCTGATGCTTGTGATCTTTGAGTATGTGGTTGAGTGATCACAATTGGGGTTAATGTGCATCTAGACAAGATTAAAAAGAAAAAAAAAGGGTCGTTAATCAAGGTTGACTTTCGGGTTGACTTTGGTTTTCCCCGTGTGACTTTCTTAATTCGGGTCAACCGTCTAGGCCGGGTTAAGGGGGTTACAAGCTATAAGCTTAGTGAGGGTGCTCTAAAACGAAAAACAACAACAATGCAGGGTCCAAGCATGTTAATCCTAGTCTTACATACATCAAGCATAGGCATTAAAATCAAGTAGACCTAGCTAGTCTTTCAAGTGGCATATATGGTTTCTCGATCCTACCAAGCTCAATTATCAATAACAACATCATATAGCAATACTATATATCACCAACATATGTCATCATCACATATCACAATGAATGAACAAGTTAATTGGCCACTTTAATTACCCCGATTGTGCGGATTTAAACCATGACAATACTTTACCTCGGTGGGATTCCACTCATCACCGGACCATGCATGTGCGAGATTCCACTCATCGCCACATGCCCTACGGATGAGATTCCACTCATCATCCCGTAGAAATATAAAAAGCTTCCGGTGGAATATTACCTCACCGTACTCCTCCTTGATGACTTAACGCCATCAAGGCCACGTACGTTTTGACTCAATTTGTGTGCACACTATCCTAATGATCGATCATTTACAACCGGTAATTATTTAGTGCCAATTATTATAACCACAACATGCATCATCAACCACATTCCATGCTCACCATACATATACAATTCATGATATGCTTGCATCAATTTAATCACAATCCACAAGAGCATAGATAGGCTAAATACACAATAGCATGCAATGAAGTTAAAGGCTAGAATTAACAACTCAAAATAAGGAAATGGCCTACCAAGCACATTTCACACACACACCTTACACATACTCGAACCAAACTTTAAAAACAAGTTGAAACCACTCACCGCCCTTCCTTAGCAATTTGAACCAATCCTCCTACGAACCCGGATTCGGTCCCAAAGCCTCTTCCACGTTTCCTCTTGCTTCTAGTCAAACAAAAACACATACGTTACTTCCCAATTCAATGCTAATTCAACCTTCAACCCACTTTGCAATCACAGCCCAATTCCACAAATTTCCAAACCACATTACACCTCCAAAAACCCAATTTTCGGACTCCCACAACCAAAGGCTGAAATACCCAATTCCAAGCACCCAAATGACTTCCTAAGCATCCCAAATCACCCTCCTAACATAGGTAGATCATCAGCCCTTCAATTTCAACATTAAACTTACCAAAAACCCAAATTTTAATACCCTAAAGTTTGCCCTAAAGACCCACTACGAAATTTCATCCAAATTTGACCAAATTCATATATGTTGTGTACTATAGCATGATTAACAAAAACCCCAATACAATTTCTTAAGACAAATTGAAAAACCCCATTAAAACCCAATTTTCAACATAAACCCTAATTTCCAAAACTCAATATTTTTGAAATTTAAGACAATGGTTGGATAGAGGATAAAGAGGAGATTAAGAAAATGACTTTACCTTTCAAAAAGCCTTTGGATTGAAGAAGGAAATGAATGGAATAGTAACTTGAATGAAAAAGAGGGTTTTGAAGAGGGGATATGGTTTCCAACGTGGGAATGGGTAAAATGGGAGAAAGGAAGACAATTTTTCTATAAAGTTGTCTTGCTTTTAAAAGTTTTGGGTCCAATTACATATTAGGTCCTCCCCTTTTAAATAAAGCTTAATTAGGTCACTATTTGAAGTCGGATTGTTTTAATTAACTTTTTATTTAACCCGGCTAAAACCTGGTTAACTCCTAGGCCCAAAACACGGGTGTTACAAATTCAGTCGGGTAAAATCGGTTATCTGCCAGGTCGACTTCGGGTTCGTTTCAGTCGGGCGCAAGTCGGGTTTCAAGTCCACAGTAACAGGTCCAATTCGGGTCCGGGTCGTTTTCAGTCGGACGCAGGTCGGGTTCGGTCACTACAGTAACAGGTCGAATTCAGGTTCGGGTCAACAACAGTCGGTTACAGATCAAGTTCGGGTCATTAAATTTTCAGGTCAAATCAGGTTCTAACTCGAGCAGGTTTCAGTCGGGTTTTCAGGTCGGGTCAGCTTTTTACATCCCTACAACACATTTAAATGGGATTATTCTTTCATTAATTCTATTGTCTAATCTCTTTCTATATTAATCATGAAACATGGTTTATAATTTTTAGAACAAGTAATTAAAATTTTAAGTAGATACTTTCCTTTTTTTTTTCTTAAGTGGTGATTCTAATTTCATTAGGAGTAATTTTTTTTCTTCTCGCTTATAAAACATGCATGAGAGAGCTAAAACGATGCATCTTAGACAAGAAGTCAAAATAATCAATTCCCGGAGAGTCGGTTAGAGCCTATAATGGAGGTTGCTTGATCAATCACAATCAAAAGCGTTCCTAAGACATCAACAAATTCACACCATCTTCATCATCCAAACAGCAAGATCCATCAACACCATTACCTTCTCATTCGTCTTGTTACGTTTTCAACATTCACCTTGCTGCATCAAATAAGGGAAATTATTATTATTATTATTATTATTATTATTATTATTATTATGATATTTTCACTGCATCTTCTTTCCCCTTAAGTAAAAATTGTTTAAAAAAATTATGAAGTATAAGATGATGATTGTTCATTTAATTTCTTGATTATAAGGTTAATAGTTTGATCTTTATCCATAAAAATTATAAATTTTATGGTTAACTGCTTACCTCTTCGAAAGAATATCTGTGATATATTTAGTTATTAGATTTTGTTAAGAACAATACCAAACATAAGTATGTTTATAAAAGGCTTAACAGTTAGAAATGTGCTCAATCTACATATTTTTAGTTAGGTGTCTAAACTTTGTTTCGAGCTAAATTGGTGTCTAAGTTTTATTCCGTAATCCAAATAATTTTTTTCCGTGACGACGTTAAAAATTTACGTTATCCAATAAAAACGTGACACTTGCCATATTTTTCTTATTTTCTTTAATTTTTAATTTTAAAAAACTAAAAAAATTAATTTTATGAAAAAACTCAAAACCTTTAATTCCTCTTAAAAAGCCCCCAAACTCTAACCATATATACTTAAATCCCTAAATTTGTCCCATCCAAACATCAATTCAACCACCACCGACCACCACTACCTTCTTCGGACCCCACGACTGAAAAATTCATCATCTCGTCGTAAAAAATCGACGATTGCTTCGTCGATGAACATCCAACAATGAAAAAAAAGGTCGTTTGGGTTTTCGACCGACGGCTAGAGGGTGGGGATGCCGAACAGTGAGGTGCGTGACACTTGGAAGATGAACAGTGAACCACCGACGTGTGGGGATACTGAACGGTGAGGGAGATGTGATTTGAGGGTTTGATTGAAAGAAATTAAAACTTTGGGGTTTCTTAATAAATTCATATTTTTTAAGAAATTCATAAATTAAATAAATAAATAAATCAGGCCACGTCTCATGCTATAATTGGATGACAAAATTTTCTTAACGACCGTTGACGGAAAAACCTGATTTGAGTTACAGAAGTAAACATTAGGCACCAATTTGACCCACAATAAGGTTTAGACACCTAACTAAAAAGGGTATAATTTGAGCACCTTTATGACGTTTAAGCCTTTATAAATAAATAGAAAGATGAACATTTACCTCCAGAGACGAAGCTTAGGTTAGACCCCAAGAATTTGAAAATTTTATAAGAAGTCCTCTAATATTTTTTAAAATTTTAATTTGACCTAGTCAAAATTTTAAAAATTTATATTGATTTTTTTTTTAATATTGTCAATTAAATTCTCTAAAATTCAATTTAAAATAAATTAAGCATTGTCTCTCAACTTTGAGTTTAAATGCTTAACAAATTTTTATATTTTTTAAATTAAATAATTTGATCCCTCCTAACATTCGATAGTGGCTCTGTCAGTGTCCACCTCTGCAAATTTTAGTTTATCCTTATTAGAGTGAGTTATAGCCGGTTATATTAAAGGTTTGTAAGAAATCATTTGAATATGACTTAGCATTTTAGATGCTTTTTGTTAGGGATTAACTCTACTGATCATGTCTATTTTAACTCTAGTTATATACTGAACAAGGATTCTTCACCTTACATTTATACACATTTTGATTCTATAAATAAACTTTACAGTTTTTTCATCTTTTATACACATGGTAGCTTGGTTTTGAGCTTTTCAACATGATATTAGAGTAACTTGCCATTATTTTGCTTTGTTTTGTTACTTCTTCTTTTATTACTTCATTCTATTCACAATATGTTTCCTTTAAATATTATCATCTTCGTCTCTTTTATCTTTTATACACATGGTAGCTTAGTTTTGAGCTTTTCAACATGATATTAGAGTAAGGTTTGTACTTCTTCTTTTATTGCCATTATAAATATTATCTATCATTTTGCCATTATTTTGCGTAGATTAAAAAACTATGTAAAAGTATAAAATTATAAAATTTTAAGATACATAATTTAATTGTAAAAAATTACACAAAATTATAAGGGGTACGACTGTCCCCTCCAATACTCCTTCCATCCATCGTCCCTATTTCATCTTTCATCAATGTCACCTCTAATAGTCCATTTTCAAACAAAAACATTACAATAAAACTTGATGAGACTAATTATCTTTTCCTAGAAACATCAAGTATACTTTACAAGTCACGCTCTAACTCCATACACTAATGGCACTATTAAAATTAAAATTCCATCTAAATTTATTTTCGATGAAAATAGGAATTATGTTGTCAACGGGGAATTTTGATGTTGTGTGCAAATGCAATGTTGTATTGGGGTCAAAGACCAGACAAAGGATATATTGGATCAATCTTTGTTCTCTGTTAATTATGCTGGTAAATCCCATAATGTGTTTTATAAATGAATTAAATTTCAATGGTTTTGAGAAAATAGTTTCAAATTGCATTGGTGATGCTTTGTTTTAAGCACCCTTCACTAAATTTAGTGTGCTTACGCTCTCTTTGTCCATCAATGCAGAGAATTAAAGGAGTTGAGATAGCAAGTGAGCAAGGAGGATCCAAGGGTTTCGTTCTTTGAAAGTATACTTTCAAACTAGACTTTTAATAATAAAGGCAATAAGGTTCATTGTTGATTTGGGAGTGTGTTTATTAAACTCCCTCTTTGAGCAAGTTTATGTTGTTTTGAAGTTGTAAGTGGCCTTTAATGTTTAGTTGTTGCTTTACTCTGTTAAATCATGTTTTGGATGGATTAATTTTAGGATGCATGCCTATAGGTTACTATTTGAGATATGGTTCTATGAATGGTTTTTAATCATATGGTGTGTTGGCATGAGTTAGTCCCTACTATGTTTATGGTATGTTTGAAATGTGTTTGAATTCTTGAAAGCTTGGAAAACCAGCAAATTGTTACATTTCAAGTTCAGGTGTATCAGTACACGAGCTTCTGTACCGATACATGTAAGCTGGAATTGGTCTAGTGTTTCGATACGCGGGTTAGCGTTTCGATACGATCTTAGTATTTTTGGCTGGACATATCGATACGCGAGGGACTGTATTGGTACGATTTTGAGCTACTAGAATCTGAGATTTGAGAAAATGTTTATGTGTACCGATACACTTGCTCGTGTATCGATACATGCAATCATTCTTATGGTTAAAGTGTTGTTTGAAGTTAACAAACCCATTTCGGGATTCACCATAAAACTTGGCAAAAATCGGATATGTTGGACCTTATAGGTAGTAAACAACTAACATAACATTAATAAATCAAAAACTTTAGTTAAAGCTAACAAATATAGCATTTTTAACTCAAAATCTCAAAACCCTAAAATACAACCTAGTGAGTTTTAATGAAAACAAATTACATGGGGAGAAAGAGGAAGACGAGGACAGCTCAAAAGTGCCATTACCTTTTAAAAATCATCAAGGATGAAGGATGGAGGAGATGAAATAGGAACTTCAATGGTGGGAGGGGTTTCACGTTGGTTTTGTTTGGGAGGTAGAAGATGACACAAATTTGGGTGTTTTGGAATTAAAGGGTTTTTATTTTACAAGGCCACGTATTTACGAAACTGCCATTAATGAAATGGCTATTGGGTTTTGGTTTAAAAAAATTGGGTCCAACACCTTTGTTTTATTTGCAAACAAAACCCGAATTATTATTTTATTTATTTAAATTATAAAATCAAACCCGAAATAATATTAAAACATTATTTTCACCCGACCCCCAAACCCGGGTGTTACATCTTTCCTCCAGGTAAATTTCGAGGACGAAATTTCTTAAGGGGGGAGAGTTGTAACACCCCAATTTTGGGCTTAGAAGTTTAGGGTCTGAATCGGATCGGTCTGATTTTCGGTTCGAATATAAAAGGAGGTTTTAAGGAAAGCCTAGTTCGGGATGCTTTAAAAATATGGAAAAATATCTAAAAATTCTCTTTTAATATATATAAGAGAGTGGTGAAATCAATTTTACAAAATAAGGTTTGGAAATGCAACATTTTGAAATAGTGACTAAAATGCGATTTTTGAAAAGTTCTGTGGTGACTGTTTTGTAAGGATTGAAACTTTGAATCTTTAAGGAGCTAATTTACCCAAGAATGATTTCTCCAGATTTTTCTTAAATTTAAGTAATTTAATTAATGTTTAATTAATTGAATGAAAAAGGAAACTACCTTTGGTTAAAATCATAACTACTTTTCCTAAATTTTTCTCATCTCTTTTTCTCTCAAAATTCCATCATCCAAACACTTTTCTCCAGCAACTTTTCTATTGATTTTCACTCCAATTGATGAGGTTTCAATCATCAATTAATTCCTAATCCTTTCTACATCAAATCCTTTTGATTTGCTTATTGGATTTTCAAGAAAATTGGCTCTAATCAAGGAGAAATCAACATTTAGAGGTAAGGTTATTCTTCTCCTCTAAATACTCAGTTCTTTAATGAAATTCCCAAGTTATCAATCCTTAACTTAAGTTTTATAAATGGTTTTAATGTTATGAACTTGATTTTGGTTTAAAACTCAAGATTTGGAGGAAATCTTGAAGAATTTCGTGGTGATTATTTGGGCTCTGTTTTGAGATATTTATTAAATGTATTTTGGATGTCTAATGATGTGTAAATGAGGTTTCATCAATGCAATCCCGAATAGGTTGTGTTTCCTAAGTTTTTGCTTATGAAAATGATGGTTTTTGGGTGATCTTGGTGTTCTGTTATAGCTGGAGGTATAAGGACGAGTTTAGGTTCATTTTGGATGTTAATTGATGTTTAGAAATGGTTAGAAGTGATGGATCTTGGCTGGGTTATGTTTTGGAAGTGTTTGAAGGTTATTTCGGTTGTGTTTGGTAGCCGAAATGTTAGAATTGGTTAGAGCAGCGAGTTTAGGTGTGATGGCTGAAGATTTTAATGCATGATGATGCATTAATCCTCTGCTTTGATGTGTTTAAAATAGGGGAGACATCTTCAGACACTTGTGGTGTTGATCCGGAGGCTTGATCGGCATTTCGGCAAGCTTGCGAAACGGAATTGGTGAGTGAAGTTGGGTTTCCAGCTTTGTAACAAATGTTTGAAGGATTTGGGAGCTTAGTTTAAGTCTAAGAAACTTAACTAAGCTCAAGAGTAAGTTTTCGGAAAAACTCTCTTGTATGAGCCATGGAGTGGTTCGATGCATTTGTTGTTAAATTGCATGATTAAATTCTGTTTTGAAAGCATGTTTTAACATGGTTAATGCTGGTTTTGAAAGCCATATGTTGAGGGATGCTCAAGGTAAGAGATCCTTGGTTTGATATGTTGTAAATGTGGATTTGATGTATAGTGATGCATGCTGATAAATGGCTTTGATTAAATGCTTTAAAACAGTGAATTGTTGATGATAAATGATGTATATTGGCAAGTGATGTGTTGGTTTTAAAGTACTTGAATCGGATATAGTTAGCCGGCTATAGGATTGGGTGCACCGTGAATAAAGTCGCCTTGGATGTTGAGGGGTTTTAATTGTACCGTAAACTCCATCCAAGTACACTAACGAGAAAGGTAATATCACAATGGTGGTTAAAAGTCCTTCAAATTTCTAGGATTTACAATTTGGTCCCTAACAATCGTATTATGTGCAATTGAGTCCCTTATTACAATTTGTTCGATGTGCTATTCACGTATGTGTTTCTCAAGAGTACACTTAGGGTTAATGTGCATCTATACAAGTTTAAAAAGAAAAAAAGGGTCGTTAATCAAGGTTGACTTTCGGGTTGACTCTGGTTTTCTCCGTGTAACCTTCGTAGTTCGGGTCAACCGTCTAGGCCGGGCTAAGGGGGGTTACACAAACTCAGTATTCTAATAGGGCCAAAAAGATCCATTGTGGGTCAATTGTAAAACTCTACTAGTAGAAACATCATTAATAGGTTTTAAAAAACTCTTTTGTCTTTGCCTTTTGCACACGCATCACAAATTTTATCAAAAGAAAAATTTATTTTTGGCAAACCTCTTACAAGATCATTTGAAATTAATTTTTCTAAAACACTTATGCTAGCATGTCCCAGCTTTCTATGTCACAACCAAGAATCATGCTCATCTTTAGCAACAAAACATGTATTTGAAATATGAATGTCATCTAAATGCACCATGTATATGTTTCCTATGTGATGACCAATAACCAAAATTTTGTTGGTTTCAATGTTGATAATTTTGCAACTATTTAAATAAAAAAGGACATTGAAACCTTTATCACATAATTGTCTTATGCTTAAAAGATAATGTTTTAAACCGTTGACATACAAGACATTATCAACGAGTATAGAAGAGTGATTACCAATAGAACCAATTCCTTTAATTTGGCCTTTGGAGTTGTCACCAAAAGTCACTACTCCTCCACTTCTTGATTTTAGCTCCAAGAATCGACTATTGTCTCCAGTCATATGTCTTGAGCATCCACTATCAAGGTACCATGAATTTGCGCTTGAAGCTTTGGCCTTGTAGCAATGCTCCCCTTACAAGCAAAGAATCAAGTCTTGATTTTTGGTACCCAAATTCTTTTGGGGTCCATGAGTATTAGCTCCCAAAATCTTGGTTCCCTTGGGAATCCAAGAAGAAATAGCACTAATTCATTAGAAGTGACAAGTTCCTTAGGAACCCAAACACTTATAATCCTCTTACCATTAGAAGGCCTTTGGAAGCCTCTTTGTTTGTAGCCACCAAAGTTTTTTTTCTTCACATAGTTAGGTTTTGAAGAAGTTCCATTTTCAAAACGGGAATTTCTAACTTTGTTCAAATAAGCTTTGAGATCACCCGCTTCCTTTTGGTGATCATCATGAACTTTGGAAAGTAGGTTATGCAAATCTTGAATTTTCTTTTCTAAGTCCTTTTCTTTTGTTTGCAAATTCATAACCTTCCTTTCAAGTTTCAAATTAGTTTTGGATAAATAATCATTTTGATTTTTAAAATCGAAAATTGTTTTCTTGTTTTTCAAAAGTGATTCTTTATATTTCAAAACTAATTCGTCATAAACCTCTTGAAACTCATCATAAGCTTCTTGAAACTCATCAAAAGTGAAATCAAAATTAGATGAGTTTGATGTTATCTCATGATCCTCCTCTAGTTCCATGAGACAAAGGTTGGCTACTTCTTGCTCCTCCTCATCGGATGAGTCCTCGTCACTCTAAGTAGCAACATGAGCCTTGAGCTTCTTTTTCTTCTTCTCAAAGCTCTTCTTCTTTAATTGTGTACAATCGAACTTGACGTGTCCCAACTTCTTGCACTCATAGCATATGATTTGGTCCTTCTCCTCTTCCTTTTGCTTGTTCTTGAAACCATCTTTTCGTTGGAACTTTCTTCCTCGATTGAATTTCATGAGCCTTGTGAATCTCTTGGCTAACATAGCCATTTCTTCATCTTCTTCCTCACTAGAACCGCTCTCCCCTTGTGAAGCTTTGAGAGCATTTCTCATCTTCTTCTTTTTCACTTCTTTCTTATCCATCTTCTTCTCTTCCTTCTTCTTCTCCTCTTCTCTTCCCTTTTTCATAATATCACGAGTGAGAAGAGACCCCATAAGAGCATCAAGCTTCAAGGTCTTGAGATCTTTGGCTTTGATGATGGCAGTCTTCTTTCTTTCCCATGACTTGGGAAGAGAATATATAAGATTCCAAACAAGCTTGTCTTCCGGAATGACTTCTCTATAGCCTTAGAGTTCATTGACGATGACGGAGAATCTATCGAACATCTTGGTGATGTCTTTATCCAGTTCCATCTTGAAGTTTTCATAGCTAAGATTTAAGAGTCCACTCTTAGTCTCCTTGACTTTATTGGTGCCCTCGTATGTAACTTCATTCTTGCCCCATATCTTTTTTGTAGTAGTGCAAGAAGACATCTTGGAATACTCATCCGGTCCAAGAGCGCAAAAGAATATATGCATGGCTTTGTCGTTTACTTGCATCTTCATTCGATCTTTATCGGTATACTCTTGCCTTGTCTTGGGGATGCGACGTTCTCCTTCTTCCTTCATAGGAATGAATGGCCCATCTTTCTACTACACCCCAAAAGAGGTAGTCATTAGACTTGATGAAGAGCTTTATCTTATTCTTCCAATAAGAATAGTTATTCCCATTGAAATAGGGCGACTTGGTGATGGATTGTGACTCGTAGAGGTTGTTGCCGGAAGTAGAGGGCATGGCTCGATGCGTAGATTGATTGAACACCTTAAGATCAACTCAAGAGGGTTGGAATCATTTTAATGAGTGTAGCTCTGATACCAATTGTTGGGATGATCAATCAATGGTGAAAGGCCAAGATGGGTGAATTGGCAATTTAAAAAATTGGTGGAAGCAAATGGAAAGGTAAAAATATTGGGACACAAGATTTACATCCACTACCTTAGTTATTCACACTAAAGATTTCTCAAATCCACTAGATTTGCTTTCCTTTTGAAGCTCAAGGAGATAACCTTACAAACTCCCTTAAGACTTATACCCCAAAGTCTTAAGAACACCCACAAAGTAAAATACAAATGAAGCAAACTGAAAATCCTTACAAAGGTTATTTGTTTGCACAATTTTAGGCTCACTTTAACCCCAACACTTGAATAAAATGGATGCAATAAGAAATCTCAAGTGGATTTACAAGATTTAACAATAAAGGCTCAAAGATTATTGGATGTGTGCTTGAATGCTTTAGACTTGATCAATAGTTGTTGCTAAAACTTTGGAGACTTGATTTTATACCCCACATTGATTTCTAACTATTTGGGTAGCTGAGATAGTAATTCTAGTCGTTGGGCTGCATTTTTCCCACAATAAATGTTGTCTGCCAACACTGGTATTGGTAAACGAGCACTAATATTGGTACCAGCCATAAGAAGAAATATCCATTGTAGACAAAGGGGTACCGGTACATGAAATGGCGTATCGGTACGAAATGAAGTTTTACAAAGGATATCGGTACGGGTCGTACCGCATCGATACATATTTTTCTTATTGGAATCCTAATGATTTTTGCACAAAACTCGTATCGATACACCTATGAGGGTATCAATACGAGTTAATTGAAATTTAAAGTTATGATTCCAATAAAATTGACAAGCAAAAGTCGAAAAATTAAATGCAAAAGATTTGGAAAATCTTAACCCCGTATCGGTACGCACTTAGTCATACTGATACTCATAACCAAAATTGGTTCTCAGGTTGAATGGCGTACCGATATGTCTACACGCGTACCGACACCCTATAGCCATCAAGTATAAAATGAAATTCTAGTAGCAAAAAATCGTATCAATACGACCTATGGTGTATCGATACTCCTGGACCAATTTGGCTATTTTGATTACCAAACACTTAGAAAAACTTTAGAGTTTAAGGTTTTGACTTAGAAATTATTTTAAGTTCAAAATCTTGTCAATTTGTAAGTCTTTTTGAGTACTTTTAAATTTATCCCTTTTACACAATAGTCCTTGCTATTCCTTGTTGTATCAAAATCAAATATATAGATTTTACAGAAACTAAGAAAAAAAACAGGAAAATGAACAATCTCCGAGCATGACTTAAATTCACGAAAAGCTTCCATGTCGACCCCTTTAGTAAATCAAATGGTCTCGCTCTTTGGTGGAACGAATAGTTTGACATTTCTGTTATCTCTTGTACAAAGAATTACATTGATACCTCTATCTCGTTGGTTGAATAGAAGGACCTTTCACTTGGTTGAATAGGAGACTTGAGGATGACTCTATCCTAAAAAAAGTCGACAAAAATTTGTTTAATCTCCATTGGAATTTCAAATTCACAAAAGCAATGCGAATTATTGGACCTATTAATGCTATAGGTTCTTATCACAACCCTATAATGTTGCTCCTGAAGGGCATGTCCAAAAAATATAGAAGAGACTTTAAATTTGAGTCAAAGTGATTACTTGAAAATGACTGCAAAAATTTGGTTACTAGAGAATAGGCTCCCCACTCTTCGAGTCTAGAGGCTTAAAGTTACACTAGAAATTAATGATTTCGAGAAGGAAACTCTAAACATGGTGTAAAAAACGTTTTGAGAACAACAAAACTAAAACAGAGGATGCCTAGTAGGTTTGGCTGTTCTACAAAGTACTCTGCTAACCACTGACTCGATAGCAAAAATTCAAGCACTGAAATTTATTCTTGATGACTTATAGAAAAAAAGAGAGATATTAGCACTAACGATTATATAAAATAGTTAGCCCTTCATCTTGAGGACATTGAAATAAGTGACTTTTAAGATTACCCTCTCAATGTAATTTAGTTATGCCATCGACCAAATTGTAAATTTTTTAATATAAAGGAAACTTAACAGAATAGCTAAGAGTCAATAATCATTTTGTAGGGCACCAAATATATTTCTTTCAACAAAGTTACAAACCGGTACAAAGTATCATCATAGAAAATCAATTGAAAGTCTGAAGAATTCATTAATTTTTTCTTGATAAAATAGAGATATTATATTTTCATTTCAAAATTTGAATTATACAAGATAAAACAATATGAGCATTTTTAGCCACTAGACTAATTAGTGAATCTCAAGAGGTCACCTTAACTTTATCATGTCATCTGCCACTATATTAGTTTTCATGTTGGATCCATTTAATCTATAATATCCAACACAGTGAGACTGAACTATGAGCAGTACTTGAATGACGACCAGATTAATAGATTGAGCACAATCAAAAAATTATCTGATTTGTAATTTGAAAATTACAGAATACCGTACTTTTTTTCAATATCAATGACGATGCCAACAAAATGATATATCTTTATAATATCAGCTTAAACGTGTGACTAGAGGTGGCAAACGGGTAATTTCGGGTCTGACTATATTCGGTTTAATTTCAATTTGGGTCAGTTCGGGTCTGGTTTAAATGTTCGGGTTTGTGTTGATTTCGGGTTAGGTCAATATCGTGTTAATAAGAGATCGATTGATTTCATCGGATTTTCAGGTCGAATTAGGTTTTTACACAATATATATCACTTTATATAGTATGCATATTTGGTTTTTTTGTGAGTTGTGCATCAGTTCACATCCCATCTTTTTTTATTTTAATATCTTTTCTTTATTTCAGGTTGTCTTCTGTTCAGGTCAATTCGATTTAGGTCTATTTTCGGGTCAACTAAAATTTAAGTTAATTTCGGTTCAGTTTGTTTAAGGTTTCAAGTTAAATTCGGTTAATTTTATTCAAATTGATTTGGAGTCTTAATTCGAGCAAATCGATTTGAGTCAAGTTTGTCAGGTGTACGAGTGACCTTCCCATTATTAATTAGGAAAAAACTATTCTCTTACGCATTGAGTTTTCTTTAGCCTAAGAATCTAATTAAAGTACCTAATCATTTACTTTATTTTATTTTATCTTTTCGCTTAATTAATTTTCAGTATGTCCAATCTAAACTACACCATTACTCCTACTAGATTGCCCAAAATAATAATGAAAACTACACTTTTAACCCTTGAAATATTCAGCAATCATCATCAATAAGACTCGAACATCAGGAAGTTTCCATTAAAAATACATATAATCAAGAAGACAAGCCCCGTGTTGGTTTTTCCCTCTGTCTTTTCACTTTGTCCCCTTAATTGGTCAATAATCAGAACAAGTTCCCAGGATCCATTTCTACTTCTTCACGCTACGATTTTATTCTCCAGGTAAATAACTTTCAATTGTGTTTTTATCGGTTTTGTTGGTAATTTTGTTTTTGTCATGTGTTCTTCATTCTTTGGATCTTTCTTATAATTTACTGATTTGGGCTCATTTCCAACTTGGGTTTTGGAATTTATCCTCGGTTTCCTGATTTTTATGGAATTTGGGGTATTTGAAATTTTGGGGTTTGTTTTTGTTAGACCAAAAAAAAAGTATGTAATTTGAGTAATGGAGATCAGGGGGTTTCTGGAACTTGAAATCAAATGGCTTGTGGATTATTTGTTGATGCTTAACGGTTAAGCTTTCTTATTCTTGGAAATAGGTGACAAATCTTGAACCTTGAGGCTCTCTCGATTTTTTTTTGGTACTTGCTGCTTAAGAAGTTTTCATAAAAGCAAAAACACATAAGAAATGAAACCATAGATTTTCTTCATAAAGGAAAGAACTTTATAGTTTTTATTTCTTTTTAAATAGTTTGATTCCGTATCCAAAAGTCGTTTTTGGTTTTCAAATGTAAAAATTAAAATGGCAGAAGTAAAAACTTGTCAGTTCTGTCATACTAAGTGAAAAATTGGTTAATGTTTTAATGGAAGGCTGTTAAGTTTTCAAGTTTCAGGTTATATATATAGTGTTGTAAATAATGGTGTACTAGCTATACAATGAAGGGACCTTTTTCTCCCTGTTGTGTCTGTGAGTTGTGATTTTCTGTTTTTGGGTTGGGATTGTGGTACTGGCTGTATTTGACATCAAAGAGACTAAAAGAATGCAAAATTTCTTCACCAGTTTTCATTGGGTGCGGCATGGCGATTGTGGTTGATGCTGTATAAATGGAAGGTGAATTTTTTTTACAACTTCTCCAAGTCTATCACATGTTTTATGGGGATTAATGATTCAAACCTCAATGGTGAACCCAAAAATCTCTCATCGCCCCACCATCTGCTATAGGCCCATACAACCTTCCGATATAGAGATTTTAGAGAAAATCCACAGTGACGTATTTCCTATCAGGTAAGAAATGTATCTGCTTTTTATGGAGGGTTTTCAGTAAAGAGTATTTCTTGCATCTTCAAGGAAAGATATTGATCTCTTCAGGTATGAATCTGAGTTTTTCCAAAATGTTGTGAATGGGCGTGATATTGTGTCATGGGCAGCTGTTGATCGCAGTCGATCCAATGGCCGAAGTGATGAGCTTATTGGATTTGTTACTGCAAGAATTGTAATGGCAAAGGATAGTGAGGTATGCTATCTATTTCCGTAAGCGATAACACATCAATGATATTTGCTTGGTGGTTGACTCATGGCTTAAGCAGAGTTTTAAAATGTTTTGAGTTGGACTGTAAGTAGGATCCATATGATATAAAAGTTCTTTATTATGATTCTAAATAAAAACATGCATTCTTGAATATTGTCATTGGAAAAGAACAAGGAAATTCAACCTTTTGATCCTGTTTTTGAATTTTGTTTCAACCAAACCTTGCAGATAGCAGATTTGCTCAGGTATGACTCGTCGAAGGGAGATCAAACATTAGTATATATTCTGACACTTGGAGTAGTAGATGCTTATAGAAATCTTGGCATAGGTAGGAGACATTTTATCTTCTAATGGTTCTTTCTCCTTTTCCTTACCCAATGTTTTGTCTTCGCCCTGTGAATGAAATTTGCTTGGTTTTGTACCAACAGCTTCGGCACTTATCCATGAAGTTATTAAATATGCTTCGAGCATCCCAGTATGTCGTGCAGTTTACTTGCATGTGATTTCTTACAATAATCCAGCCATTCATTTATACAAGAAGATGTCATTCAAGTGTGTGCGGAGGTTGCATGGATTTTACTTGATCAATGGCCAGCATTATGATTCATATTTGTTCGTTTACTATGTAAATGGCAGCCGTTCTCCTTGCTCACCATTGTAAGTCTACAATGTATTTTGATCAAATATTTACCGTAGAAAAATATAAAACTTCTAAGTTTTTTATAATAATTACTGCTAAGTGGATAACAGGGCTGAGTTGGTAGAGAACTAGCCCTTTACCGTTTTTTGTTGTTCATTATAACTACCATTGGGGGGGGGGGGTGCACCTTGTAATTTAAAAGCAGGATATACAACTGGAAAAAAGTGAGATCATTACAAGTTGAATCGACAATATCTGGGGCCATGCTCGGCTTTCATTCGAACTTAGGTTGTAGATTGATTCAGTCAACTAAGAAATAGTCTTGAAGCTTGGTGGGAACCCCTTCCCTTGTGCATCCAGCTGAAGCTTAAGAAATAAATATCTAGCTTATGCAGTGTCGTGGATGGTTTTCACACTGATATTGTTATAAAAGTTCCAATTATCATTGTATCATTTAGGAGTCATAATAGGATTAAGTTCCATTTATATTACCTGAATTGAGGGTGTTATGTTAAGTTATGAATTTCAGGCCCAGATATCTATTCCAACTTCCTTCCATTCTAAATGAGGTGTATATATGATTTCATCTATAGTATATAGGCAGTGAGCCTGCATCCCTATATCAAATATTCTCCCTGAACAAATCTTGCACACACACACATATTTTCTGGTTGTCAGGTGGAAAAAGATGAATATGGTTAGTGGCACGGCATAAGCATAACCTATTATAGTGTTTGGTAGATCAGTAAAACCATGAATAACCCTTCCACTACTTGGATCCTAATTTACTAATTATATATAACATTGTGAAAAGAAATATGAAATCAGAACTTGTGCTGATCTTTCAACTTTTTTTCCCTTGAGCTTCTTGTTCCCTGTGTAATAGGGTTAAGGTAGTTTTTTATGAGATTTTTTTGTAAGACTATGATGATGGAAGTTTAATGACCCTCAAGATTTAGAATTTAGATAGCCAAAGTGGTTTAAATATCTTATTATCATTAATTTCAAATATCTATGCTTGGGTGCAGTAATAGTGATATCTTACTTTTGAAGCTTTTAGTTTAGGATACTCCTAAGAGTTTTCTTTTTATGCACATGATCTTAGATTATGCTTATATTTACCATCAATCGGTCGTGAGACTATTACTAGAATAATGAATAGTTTCTAAGAATTTTCCAGCAGGCAAGTATGCTTGCGAGACTTTAGATTTTACATTGAAAATGTACTGAGGGTATGATACGTAGCATTTTATCTTTTGTTCAAGAACTGTTTACTTTTTGCCTGATGTGTTTTGATATATCATCTTTTGAAAATGGATTACTGTCAGCCTGTGGGTGGTTTCTACTACTTCAATCTTATCCGCTGACCTTGCAAGTCTAGAGAATCAGAATGCAGGGTCGACTTTTTGCTCTGCCTGTAGGTGTTATACAAACTAGTCATGAGGAAGTTCTTGCTTTACTAGAGGCTAGAAATGAGAGTTCTCGCAAATTAGCTGTTGTCCCTTAATCATAATAATACCCGTTCTAGGTAGTCTCCATTTGGCTCATCGAGAAAAAGCCTAAAAGTTTTGAGAAAGGAGTATATATGGCAGCACTATGCACTGCTATACTTTCTGGTCATTAAGCAACAACGGTGTGAGACCTTTTGGTCAAGCACAGTGAAACATTTGAACTTGCTAGCGAGATACCACTTTGGGTCATCTCTTAGAAAACATAAAGCTACTTTACAAGAGTGCTGTGGCTGGGGTCTTAAATACTTTGCTTCCATATGTGTTTTAACACCCATAACTAGCATTCCATTAGTTTGTGATCGCTGCTTGCCATACTACATTTTAAGAGTTCAGTTTGCAGATGGGGTTTTTTTTAATGAAATAACCGGGGTAAACCTGTGATTTGCAGGGTGCTTGTCACTTTTATCTTTACTTGCATGAAGACCGGTCTCAAATCTGTGGCTGCAAAGCTGAGGAAGAATGAAGAGAAGATGGTGAAATGGCCAAAGTGTAAAGAAACTCGGTGTCTCATCCCGATACAAAATAAGCGAATGATTAAAACCGAGTGTTCTGGATGTGAGTATGTTTAGTAAGTGGAGTACCTGAGTTTGACATCTTCTGTAAAAAGAAGAGAGTCTATGTTATTCAAAAGAATGAATTTCATTGACTGATATATAATCTCCTCACCCTTTACCCCCATTTCTCCATTTGTTAATGTTTCCTAAAGAAATAGAAAGAAAAAAAAAGTGCCTTCGTAGTACCTCTTGTATTGGAAAATAAATGGTTATGCTAATGCACATTTATTGAATTTATCTGTTATGCTGTACCTCTTGTATGTTGGAAAATAAAAACGTTCTTAAAGATTTTTTTGCCTTTACAGAGTACAATTGAGCAAGACATCCAATCTTTTGACTAATGAATCAAAAGATAGTTTGTTATTTAATTTCAAATTATGTATGTGGTAAATTATACCACCCAATATGAAGAACTTAATTTATTTATTTTTAAAACAAGCCTACTAAGGACATTACAAGCCTGCTGGTGGAGATTAAATCATGCCAACTTCTGATTGTTGCTTCCCTTCTTCTTCAGTAGGCTCAGGAGTTTACCGACTAAAGCGTTCTTCTTCTTCTGTTGCTGCTTCTGCTTCTGCTTTGACAATGGGTTTCTGCCATCGTCGACTTTTTTTGTCGAGCCATTTATCTGATGGATTAAGCCCTTACTAACCTCCACTTGCTGCACAAGGGCTTTTTGCTCAGGTTCTTTATTTTCAATTTTGCAGCTCTCCCGCATGTTGAATTCAGCTTTATCTGTATCATCTTCTTTCACTTGTTGTCCATTTGCATTCTCCAGCTGAGCACCATCTGCCTCCAGGGGCTGTTCCGATGGGAGCTCTGACTTCGGATTCTCTTCACTTCCATGTCGGTTGACTTCAACCACCTTAGGCAGCAAATCATAGTCCTTTTCACAGGCAGTTGGCTCATCAGTTTCCTCTCTTTGCTTTTTTATTGTAGCTTCTTCTAACAACTTAGACAACTCCTCAGCTTTCTTAAGAGAAGCAGCTTCCCTAGCTTGGAGTTCCTCATTCTTTCGAATGATATTCTGCAGTTCGGTTTCTTTATCCAACAAACTTGCCTTCAATACTGTGCTCTCGGTCATGACCTCCATTAAAGCTTCCTGCAGATGAATCACCTCAGATTCAACTTCCTTTAGGCTCTCCTTCAACTGAGCTTCTTCTTCCCATTTTTTAACACTATCCACTAAATGCAGCTCTCTCCGTTCCCACTCGGTTCCGGAACTCTGGTATTCATTATTGGACTGTACAATAAGAAGATCAATCTCTTTTTTAGCATCACCGAGCATTGTTTCGTACTTCTCGTTTGTTGCTTTCATGACCGATCTTAGATCCTCTAACTTGGTCTCATAATTTCCATGCTCTTTTTCACTTGACAAAAGCTTCTCCATGCCCTCCCTTCCTTCTGCTGAAACTTGACCTAAGACTGAAGTTAAGCTTTCCATTACTTTCTGGCTCTTCTCGATCTCATCCCTGGATTTTTCCAACTGCTTGACGAGTTTGGTTTTCTCTTCTAAAAGAGATCGAACACTGGAAGCAGCTAGCTTTTCGTTGTTTAAAGCTCGGGTCTTTTCTTCCTTTGCCGTTTCTAACTCGGACTTGAGAGACTCGACCAGTTTCGTCACTTCTTTAGCTTCTTCCTTAGCCATATTTATACATTGTTCTGATTCCACAAGGTCCCCTATTTGTTTACTAATTGTCACTTCCAGTAACCCCAGGTTCTCTTTAAGAGCAGTGATTTCAAATTTTGTGTCAAGCAATGAACTGTTGTTGCTCTCTAATTGCTTCATGACCGAGCCGAAAGAATCCGATGCCGATATTTCTAACTTCTTCGAGTCTGCGATCTGCATTTGTAATTCTTCGAACCTTTTCTTCCAATCTTGGACTAGATTGAATGCATAAGATTCTGCCATTCTTGCAGCTTGTAGATCAACCTTGAGTTGTTGGATGAAAGCCTCCTTTTCCATCAACTTCCCCTCATAGGTCATTGCTGTCTCAAGTTGTTGTTTCAATGACTCTATCTCTTCCTTGTACTTGATCACCGTTTCCTTGTTCTCGTTAGCCTCTTTTTCGCACTCCGAATCGATCAAGGAGTTCAACCGAACCAATTCGGCTGAAAGAAAGTCCACCTCCTCGGCATGGATTTCAGCAATCTTGGTTGCATCATTAGCATGGTTCAGAGCCTGGTTCTTGGCATCACAAACCATGGCTAGCTCTTGCCTCACCCTTTCAAGCTCCTGGATGGTAGAGCGAAGGGCTGCCGCGTCCGAAGCATGCTGGTTCCTTATGGATTCGATTTCATTGCACCATTCCTCATCTTTTTTCTGAGAAGCTTCAATTCCTGCCATTTCCAAATCGAACATACGGAATTTCTCGAACTCCAAGCTCTCTTCGGCCCGCCTTTGTGCAACTAAAGCCTCTCTAAGCTTTCCATTTGCTTCTTCGGCTGCTTTTTGTGCTTCTTTCAGTTCATCAATTGCTTGTGCCTTTTCTTTCTCGATCAATGATATATGCTCCTTTGCTTTCTTCAGATCTTCCTGAACCGAGTTAAACTGAGCCTGCAATTCCAATCTCCTACCCGCCCATGTTTGCGATTTCTAAAAATCCAAACCAAAAAAATATATATATATATTAGTCGGATTCAGACTCAGCATCCTCTTAATTTGCAACTTCTTGCATGCATAAGACGAAATACAGTAATATTTGACATCATTGACAAAAACAGTATGCTTACTTCGGATGGCATAGCAACCTTTGGCGATCCCCGATCAATTGCTGGTTTCGATCGCGGAGACCGATCAACTGAAAGGCGTGTACCTTGCAATGGTGAAGCAGGTTCTCCTTCAACCCTTGTTGGCTTCGAGATAAGGGAAGTTCGCGGAGACCGATCAACCGAATGGCGCAAGGGAGAGGGCGGTTCAACCTTTGTCAACCTCCGATCAATTGACAGCTTCACTCTAAGGGGTGATTGCTGAGAACGATCAACTGAATGGCGTAAGGGAGAGGGTGAACCAGGTTGTGGTACGCAATCAACCGTAGGCTTGGCGATAAGGGATGGTCGCAGGGATCGATCGACCGAATGGCGTGTACCTTGCAAGGAAGAGGGTGAAACAGGTTCTGGTTTAGCCACAACCCTGTTTAGTTTAGTAACCACTCTTGGTGTTGCTACTGAAACCTTGGTAGGTGTTGGAATTGCAGATAAACCAGATCTGTTTACATTACGTGCAAAATGTCAAATTCCCATGATTTAAAGCACACAATACTATACATATATGTATATATGAAGAAATGAAGAAATGAATGTAACTTACTTGGATTTAACAGCCATGTGGTTCTTTTAACAAGGAAAGACAAACCAAGAGAAGAACTTGAATTGAAGTTGGTGTCAGCTAAAATTCTGCCATTTTTGAACAAGGAAATGGACCTCTCGTTAATTATAACATTAGGTATTAATTTTCATTAATTACTTTATTGAATCTAAGCAATAATAACTTGTAAAATAAATACAAATATAGCACCAATGTACAAACATGTCAAACTACACATAAAACACACATTATTAATTTATCAAAAATTATATAAAAACATAAAACTATTTTTCTATAAATAAATCATTTAAATACGATCATAACAAAAAGAATGTATAAAATAAAATATAAATGCAATCTAATTAAAATAGGGAGATATTTATTTGTTTTTTTGACTTGTGAAAGAAGTAAGTTTTGCAGAGACATGCATGCTTTTGCCCTTTTTCCACGTTAGGTCAAAGTAAATAGCCATAGTTGTTTTATTCAAAAAGAAAAGTCATAAGGTCAACGTTTGACTGAATAGTTATTTTATCCCTTATTTTTTTAAAACAATTCAACCTTCAATATTTTATTTTTGGTTAAAATAACCTTTTTACGGATGAAAACTATCGAATTAAAAGAAATTTAACATTAAATTAGAACTTTACCTATAAGAAAATGTGACCCAGATTCTGATATTCTGCAGTTGCCTTTGCCCAGTTGGAATTATTGATTGGCTCCTTTTTTGTTTTGGGGTGGGGAATTTATAGGGTAAGATTGTGATGTTATGCAGCATGTGCAGTAAATTGAATTTGGTGGGTTTAAGCTAAAAACGATGTATATTTGTTATATTTAACTAACTAAGGTTGTTACTTAATGTTTATGTGCCATATCTTCTTACACAGTTATTGAAGGTTAAATTGGTTGGGTCCTTCCATCTGTCATAACTTTAATTACATTACTCAATACTTTTTGTTATTTAATTACTTTATTTAGTTCAGTTCATACCCAAATATGCTTTTAATTTCTATTCCGGACAGAAAAATTTTCAATTTTCAATTTATATCTAAACAAATTGTTAATATTTATTTACGAAATTCGAATTTTATATGATTAAACAAATATACTTATTAATAAGTAATAATTTAAATCATTTTTATCCATATTTAGGGGGGGAAAAACAAATCGAACTCAACAAGTGTAGTAATGAAAAAGCGGATTATCAAAAAGTTAAAATCATCTATAAACAGATACCAACTTATGCTTATTTTTAGAGCATTAAAAACCAAATCGATTTAATTTTGATTTGATTAGAGTTAAATTAACTGAATAAGTCCACTCGACGTTAGGCTTGTGTTAGTATAGGCCTAAGTTATAACGATGAACATCCCATTCCAAACAATTATATTAAAAATATACTCACTCTCTTGAGTGTTACATTAAGAATGTAAACCGAGGTAATGTATAATGGAAAATATTCTCTTAAAATTGATTATTTAATCATGAACAATATAAATATTAATGTAAAATAATATTTTAAACATTTCACATACTTGAATGTTTTCTCAAACGAATTAGATTTGGGTAATTTTGTTTTTCATTTACGTTTGATGATCCTAATTTTAATCATATAAAAGACAAATCTTTATTTTTAAGGATTAATATCCTATACACTGGCGGTGGAAACTGAAAGTTTCCACAAGCGCCTTAGTTTTAGGGTATAGGGTGTTAGTTTAGGGTATATGGTTTAGGGGGTTTAGGTGTAGGGGTTTAGAATTTAAGGATAGTTGTTTCAATTTAAAGTTTAGGGTTATAATTTAGGGTTTATAGGTTAAAACCTAAATCCTCACTCTATTACACTAAAAACTAAACCCTAACCTATAAACCCTAAATTATAACCCTAAACTTTAAATTGAAACAATTATCCCTAAATTCTAAACCCCTACACTTAAACCCCTAAACTCTATACCCTAAACTAACACCCTATACCCTAAAACTAAGGCGCTTGTGGAAACTTTCAGTTTCCACCGCCTGTGTATAGGATATTTATCCTATTTTTAATATATATAACATTTAAGTATAATTCATATAACATGCATATTGAAAAGAGGTGTGGATGCTAAAATTGATTAGGAATTGGAACTAAAACATATATTAAGAAAGGTTCCACTTATCTCACCTAAGCCTCAAATATTTTCCACTAAACCATATGGAATTAATGTCTAAGACCATGACACTAATCCTTTGGGGTGACTCTGTTTTCAAGAATATTTTGACTTCTTTCACCATAAGGAAATAAAAAAAAAAGCAGGAAATGTTTGATCCAGGGTTGAACTTGAACTTGCCAGTGCTGGGTGGTTTATATATATATTGAAACAGATGCTGTAAGCAGGCTAACAAATTAAGAAGAGGAAGAACAACTAAACACGACAGGAACACAGAGTATCAGGTGGCACGTGCTTTCTTCCTACATCCGCAATCAGTTATATGGCAGAAGCCACAGAACCACACGTGCTAAATGTAGTGAAACTCAAACCATAACAAACCCCACATTCTGGAACATAGAAAATGACATAAACTAGACAACCCAGTTCTTGGACGGTTAACATGTACATCAACAACAGATTTAATCATCAGACGAGATTCAGGTGAATGAGGGAGATAGCGCGTCAATCATCGTCATACGAGACATGGAAACTGGCGGTGCAGCCTAAAGCCTCAGGTTCCTCAGCCCCACAGCAGTCATAGAACTTGGCAGCATATGGCGGATCATCAGGTTTCAATTCATAGTACCTTCAATCAATCCAAAGAAGTAAAACAATAAGTAGCAAACATCTGTCCTCGTGTCACACAATTGGAGAGAGAGTAAAAAGTGTTCAATGAACTTGTATGAAATCATTGGACTAAAAACAAGGGTATAGTTTCTAACCTGAGTAATTTGGTTATCCACATCATTACCATAACAAAGAGAAGACACAGGAACAGTTGATACACTATCAAGAACCGGGAGGGGCAAGAGTCTATTAAGCCTATAAACTCAAAAATTGGGAGGGGCAAAGACCTTATATTACTAATATTTAAAGTCTCTAATGTGTACACATAAACACAATGAGAAGGGCACATTACCATTGTTCTCATGGAAAATGCTACATCTCTCAGATAAGTAGTGATTTTCATTTTCCAGTTTCTCAGATTGATCCACATTCTAGGCAGTACTAGTCAAATGTCTGATGAAGTGGAATGAGATTCGTTCTTTCAACAGAATAAAACTCAAGCCCTGGTGAAAGAATGATTTGATGCTAGTATATGTATAACCATTTAAAAGCATTCAAGATGGAACCTTCTTGCAGTAGTTTGCTAAGAGTGGTTCATCAGTTTTTGCAACTATGGTGCTCTTGCTCATCTAGGCGAATGAGGGTTTAAAATGATTGGATTTGGTCACCAAACGAGCAAAGCAAACTTTTCCTTTCAAAAGTACAGAATCAGTCCAGCATCAATCACTTAGACTCAGCGGCAAAAAGTGAGTTACTTTAACAAACTTCCTCGTAAATGGCCAAGAAAATCATGAAAAAGCTTGCTAAGAGCAATTAACTTGAGAAGACTCGCGTTACCATACAGCTAAGTTATATGGTTGTTGCTCAGTAACTTGTTGATATCTTCACAAAGGCACATCCACCTGATTGTTTAAATGATTTAATTTTCGAATCGGTTCCTATATCACCAACTTAAGTTTACAGGCGCTGTTAATGTACATCAACCTTATTTGTACTCAATTGCATGCCTACATGAACCTCACTCTTGCAACAGACAAAATAAGCAGAAATCCGACTGAAATTCAAAGTAATGGTATAAAAATATAAAGGAAATCCAAGTGGTCCTGGCTTGCCAAAGACTCAAACCAAAAGGCTCCTAATTAAACTAAATCATCATCAGCCAATTTGTTGATTCCTCAATTTCTAGGATCGATACAAAGAGGGGAAATCTTTCAAATGAAAATTTAAGTAATAAAGCTAAAACAACGATTCAAAAGGGTATACAGAATCATGAAAAAGAGAAAACGGTGGTTACCAATTTCTAGTGCATAAGCCGATCATAATTAAATTAAATTTAAAAACACGAAAATCACTCAAATCAGACAAAAGGGTATTCGAAATTATACTCCAATTTTGTAATACAATTATAAACACGAAGAAAGGCATATAGAAGGAGAGAAAGGAGCGGGAGGATACCTCTTTTGGTCGTCATGGCGACGACAAACAAAGAAAGAAGGATGGAAACGGCACGAAGAGGAAGCGTTTGAAGATGCGGTGTAGCTCTTCTTGCATCTCTTACATATCTTTTCTGTTTCTTTTTCCATCTTCTTCTTCTTCTCTTCCATGGCTTCTTGCCAGTCAGGGACAGAGCCAAATATATGAAGTGGGCTCCTCAAACATTTTTGTTTAATTCAACTTTAGGTCCTTAATAGTTTAAATATTAATCAAATTAAATCTTATGTCCTGATCTCCAGACTTTTTGCCCCTCAATATTCAATCCAAACTAAAATTAAGATTTTATTATTATATTTTTGACTTTAAAATAAAGTATAATAAGTTAAATCTGAGAATTAGAGATATTTTTGGATCAGATCAAATTAGGTTCAGAAGTACAAAAAAACCAGGTTCAAGAAAAGAAGAAAAGCTCTCCTTTCTCTCAAAGCATCCTCTTACTGGTCTTTCTGCCTTGCAGGACCAGTGAGCTTGTGATCAACTTTGGCCAGGAGTTTAGTTCCTTTTAGCTTCTTGAAGTCTTTTCATCGGTTATTTTCTTCTTTGTCTCTCAGTCTGCTTTCTTTTTGTTTTCATCCCTTTTCAGTTCCCCAATTATTGTCTCCACTTGTCAGCAGCTTCACCTCTTAAATTCTCTCCACCTTAACTGCAGCACCTGCAACCATGCAAACCAACTCTACCCTTAGCTTAGGAGTGGTAAACAACAGATATCCCAACAATCCAACTAACCCCAACCTTTTTAGCTAAGAGTTCATTGATGAACTTGAATTAAATGAGGACGGGGAGGTGAATTTTACTCTGAAAACTCAGGCGTTGGTTGGAAAGTTACTGACACCAACAACCATCAAACCACTGGCTCTAATTGCAATCATCCGGAAAGCCTAGAAAAGTGACAGCGTCGAGTGCCACGATTTCGGTAAGAAATTTTTCCTCTTCCTGTTCTAATCAAATGAGGAAAGACTCCGAATTTTCGGAAGCAAACCTTGGTCTCTTCAAGACCCTCTCTTAATATTGAAAGAGTGGCAATCGGAAAAGGCACTTGAGGAGTTAGATTTTTCTCTCGAGGAATTTTGGGTCCAGGTGTACAACCTTCCCATCGGCTTAATCACGTCGGAGAATGTTAGGAGAATTGGAAAACTTTTTCCAATCTACTACGGGTCTTCACTAGATGATAACAGTGATTCCCATCGGTTCAGAACAGTGGTGGTAAGGGTTGCCATTAGGGTCGAGGACCCGTTAAAATCCGACTTCGTTCTCAATCGAAAAAAGATAAGCCACTCGAAGTGTCTTTCAAATATGAGGGCCTCCCCAAGTTCTGTTTCCGTTGCGGAAGAATCGGCCATGCTGAAAGGGAATGCAACAGCGACACTTCATTGTTCAAGCTTGCCGGCAGATTTGGGCCGTGGCTTCGAGCCTCTTACGGCGGAAAACCACAAAAATCTACACTGCTCAACGTCAAGTTTAGCGAAAACTCGGTGAAGGAAGTAAACGACAAAGGCGAGGGCTCTGCATGCAGAAAAGACAATTTTGCGGGGCTCCCAAAAGATAGGAAATCCTTAGGATTTTCCGAAGGAGCTAACCCATCACCATCAATATCTGCCATTGTCACTTCGCCATGTCAGAAAGTCAACCAAGGTTTCCCCGAAAAGGAAACCATGCAAATTGGCAACTGCTCCGTGGAGGGAAATGGTTGCATGAAATCGGCTTTCATGCATGAGCATATCCCAAGAACAAATCTCTTTAACCAGATTTCCCCTATGACAAAACCCTCATCCAATCGAAAACCTCAGAGCTGTCCTACAACTGAACCGAAACTTCTGAATTTGCTGGGAAGGAATGATGATAATGGCAGGGTTTCTTTCTACTCAACCATTGATGCTGGTACCAACCTAGGAGTTCATCATACTGATTGGGATGGCCATCAGTCTCCTTGGGGGAGCATTCTGGCTGAAGGCATGGATAGGATGGTGGTTTCAAACAACAAAAAGAGGAAACGCGAAGAGAAAGTGGGAGAATATATAACCAAAGTCCAGCGCCGAGACCTTTGGGACAAAATTTCAGATACGATTGTGCAAGTGGCGCCGGGAAATTGGTGTCTACCAGAGAGAGGCTTTGCAGCAAATGAATATGTTCTCCGAGCAGCACTCTTTCCCCAATCAATGTTCAATAACTCAAGCATTATCCATGAGATCGAAAGGAAGAAAAAAGGAAGGACCTTCGGTACAAAACATCTTACCCTTATCTGAAAGGCAGCAAGACGCAAAGTATCGATGGAGAGCACTCGAATCATGGTCGACGAAGCTGGCCTCATAGAACTTGGGGAAGACCCGTTTGGTAAGAAGATCACCACTACTCCTTCCATGTGCGTTAACGACGAGTTTATTCTCAACGAGGAAATTTTTATCAGTGATGGGGAAGAGCCTGGATCAGCTTCAAGTGCTACAAGAGCCTGGGTTAATGACTCGGATAACTCCTGCGAGGGTTATCCGATCACACCATGATTTTCTTAGGCCGTGGCACCATGGAATGGGAGGTGCATTGGTGCCTTAAGTGTTGCTCACCTCCACCCTTTATGGTCTTTTTCAAGTTTCGTTTAAGTCCTTTTATTAGGTTTGCTGAGCGTGTTTTTTTAATTTGGTTTGTGTTCGCGGAAGATGCTCTTTGGGAGCAACTGATGTCATGGTTTTCTAATCGGTGTTTGGTGATAATCACCGTGCCGCTTGCCTTGATAAGGGCCGTTACCGATGGAATGGAAGCCTGCCTCTGGATAGAGCTCTCAGGCGAAGGAATGATGGTGCTGTTCGTCTATGCTCCGTGGAAGACATGTTTTGGCATCAGAGTAAGTCTCTCGAGCACGTCTCGTATTGCCGTTGGTTCCTCACTGCTGTTGGAGGAGACGACCGTTATTTCCCTTGCCTTGAAGGGCAGTCTGTTGGCGGTACTTGTGGCCCTGTGTTGTCTTCTATATTTTCCTGCTTTCTGCAGAATTGTATGTTGTTTGTAATCCCTGCTCGTAGGCCTTGTTGGCTGGGTTCAGGCATGTCTGTTTATGGATTAATCAAGTCTGTTATTTTATCGTTCTAAGTAATGGAAGTTTCTCCTTTGAACAAAAAAAGTTAAATCTGAGAAATTGTAATTGCCCCTCAAACCGTCATCTTCTTTATTTTTTCTGTTTGGGATATTAGAAGAAAAGAAAGAAAGTGATAGAGAGTGAAGAATAGTGAGAGGGAGCTCCGATTGGGATTCAAACATGTTCAAGTTGTTGATAGAATTTTTGAGTAATTCTTGATTCTTGAAGATTATATTTGATTTGTTGAAATTCAAGTAAATACCTATATGTATGTGTCACTTGAGAGAATGTTTGGATAATACTAGAGAACTAGGCTCAAGCATGTGAAATTGGTATGTGAAGTTATTCGATATTTGTAAGTTTGAATGAAAATGGACTTTGAATGAAAATTATGGATGATGCTTAACATGTTAGTTGTAGTTCAATTGAATTAATTTAAGAAATTATTATGCTAATGGTCTGTTTAATTATAAGACAATGGTAGATTGTAATTATTCCCCCTTTTCATCCAAAAAAAGTTGTGTAGGTAATTCGATTAAGTGTCTATTGGAGAGGTATTAACGTTCCAATATATGTATACACATGTAATTGTTTACTTATTACATGCTGGAAATTGAGATTAGGAATCATGATTGTAGTTAATCTCATTAAGGACTGTTTAAAAAAGGTTCAAACAGAGGAAATTCTGTTTTAGCATTTAAGAGCTGATTTTGTAATAAAACCAACTTAGTAAGGATTTTTCTAAAGCTTCTTTGTGTATTAAATGAAGTTGGGGCAGATTTGAGTCTGAATTAATGGAATTGGAGGTTTGAGGGGACTGTTTGAATGAATGGATTGTTTGTTTCATAGAGAAGAATGTTGGATTGTTTTAAATATGTATTTGAATGCAAGAATCAATTGTGCATCTATTGGATGTATGTAATTTAATTGAGGAATGTTTTAATCAGTGAGGATAAAGCTGTTTTGCATGATTAAGAACCATAGTGCATCTATTAGGAACTGTTTGTAAGATAATTGAGTTGGATGGATTATAATGACTTGTTTTTATTTGTTTTTGAGGTAAACATATATTAATGAGGAATGTAACACCCCTACCCGGTTTAGGAGTGTTAGGATGACAAGAAAACACAAACCAATTTAAAACTTTTCGAACTCATCACTAATAAATGAGTTGATTAATTAACAAGGAACATAGACACTCAAATTTCAAGCATACAAGCATGAGCATGTTTCTTAATCATTATAGGTTACCAATTTGATTAATCACATTCAAGCTTCATCCGAGGAGGTTCACTACCTATCCAAGTTCATTCAAGAAAGCATCAACTCAATCATTGGAGCAAACAAGGTGACCGAAAGGTATAAACCTAGACATAACATGTTTTTTTTTTTCATTTTTCTCAAACAAATCTCAAATAGGCACAACTGGAACCAACATAGAACAACAAAACTACATCACTTATGGCTACTTCACAATTTGAACAAGACTACATGTGACACACGATTACTCAATTTCAATTACATAAGCATGAACATGTATCTATACTTCATGTGTTATTACTTTACTTAATTTACTTCTAATCTACATTCGAAAGAGCATAGTTATTTAATTAAGCAAGAGCATCAATCGAATGGTACCTAAATCATTTTATCATTCCTTTTCATGGTATTCGAATGAACCTTCTAAACAAGAATATGTTCATTTCATTCGATACGAATGATTCACCTAGACTAAGTTTTGGTTATTTCAATCCAATCTCATACAATCTCGTTTAGACCATATAACATTTCATGTTAGTTTAACTATGAAAGATCACACATGAACATATTCGAATCATTAACTCAAGATTCACAACATTCTACTAAGATAACATTACGAGCAAACATAGCTAACAAGCATATTTTTTAGAATTCAAACTAGGAATATGTCATCAAGTAAGCATTCGAACTTCACCCTTATACATGTAAGACATTCATGTTATTTAGATATCAATTCACATTCAATTCAAGCATGATCAATGTATCATGTATCATGTTCATCATTCATTCAAGACTTACTTATGTCGTTCACATATAAATTGAGACATATCAAGCTTTAACTCTTATAATCAAGTATTTACAAGTATTAACCATCAAGATCTCAACAACCTTAATTCCTCAAGTATTAGACAACAAAGACATATACATACAAATTTCCAAATAGACAAAAATGCATGAACTAGCATAATCTATGCACCAGTCTAGGTGCCACCAACTAGGAGTGTACAAAAGGAAGTATGAAACCATACTCTTGCTTTGCTTATGTCTTGCCTTCGGTTCGATAATTTGGCTTTAGAATCACTTTCACATGTAGGGTGAGAAGAATGAAAACAAGAGTGATAAGTATAATATGTACTTAGTAGGTTAGCAACCTATTGCCATCCAAAGACTAAGACAAGTATCCTTTAACAGGCTTTAAACCTAGTCAAGGTTGATAGCCTTTTTAATTTAAGTCTAGAATATAGTGTTCATGTAATCTTACTCAATCATATAGTCACATAGCCATGTATTTCTAACATCTTTTATAGCTCACGCTTCAATTATGTAAGCATACAAACAAGGATCATAATCTCAAGCAAGTTCAATCATGCTTTTCTACAAAGTACAATTCGAATAGCATATTTTAACAATAATCATTGAGTTTCAATTAAAGTTTAAGCAAGTTTCATGTCAATTTAAGTAGCATATACAAGCAATTCACATACTTCTCAAGTCAAGTATTTTCAAGTTTCTTTTCAAAATTTTCATCCAAGTAATGCTTGCTAGTGATTTGCCTATATTACATTTCATAGGTTATCACTTTAGATCATTTACTTACAAGTTACATTCAAGGATTGATTATACTTGTCTAATTTAGCAAGTACATCATTCAAACAAGTTTTTAGTTCAAGACATATCCATTTCCCTAATCTCATATAATGTATGTGCAACCTAGCTTCCTTATAAAATCAACAACATGTTTACTAATGTCTATTCATTTCAACCAAGGCTATACAATGTCATGCGACAAATCACATTAATTTTAGCCAAGCATACTCTATCAAGCATTCATTCGAATCATAGATCAAGGAGCCTAAAATCAGCAAGCATTCGAATCTCATTCTTACTTACATTAAGCATCTCTACTACTTAATTATCAATACCCATTCCTCCCAAGCATGATCAAGCATATGAAGCATTATTTCACACAACCATCAAGTCATGATCATATCATATACACGGAACTTATAGCATATCAAGTGTCAAGTATCAAGACATATTAACCATATCCTTACAAGCTATGAGTATCAGTGTAACACCCCCTTCCCGGCTTGGTCGAGAACCGGGTCGGAGCATGTTATAGGTGAGTGATACGGTGATCGGTGCGATACAATTTAATTTCAATTTCAGCACTTAAACAATATTACACGACAAAACATTACCAATATACATTTTAGTTCAATTCATTCATAAGAAGGCCACAATTAACCATTTAAGACCAATTTGTAGTTATTATGAGTTTTAGGGACTAATCTGTAAATCTTACAAATTAGAGGTTCTTCGATGCAACAGACAACACCACAATGAAATTCAGTGCAATATTAACTATCCTGTAAATTTTCGTACAATTTGGAGCCTTTTAACTTATTCAATTTAATCATCCAAAACATTGCGACCAAACTGTAAACAATGCAGACCTTCAGTTTAAGCTTTATAACCACTTTAACTAACCTTGTATCAAAACGCTCAAGGTTATTTCGATACGGGTGGACGATGGTCAACACATGTTGACTTTTCCTCTTTGAACGTATCGATATGGGCAAGCCCTGTATCGATACGGGTTGACTTCCTTTGACTTTGACCCGTTTCGATACGCTATGAACCCGCATCGAAACAAGGGATTCCAGTGACAAAATGTTTCGGTACGGCTCTAATTCGTTTCAGTACGCCTTGTTTTCTTAGGTTTAAATATGCTTACCCGTATCGAAATGCCATCACCCGTTTTGATACGGCCTGACCTGTAATGACAAATTCTTACTGGTTTTTATTTGAATTAGCCTATCAAACGATGTCCAAATTCAATAAAACTTTATACACATTGTTTCAATGCTATAAACTACTGTCATGCCAAGTTTCATCATCATTTGATTATGTTTACCATGTTTTCACCTCTTTAGGCCAAATATGCATATTAAGCCATTTTTAAGCAAACATAACAAGTCATTTAGAGCATTTTAACCACCTACAACACATAGCCTTTATACATATAACTAAAACATCATCATCAACTACCTTAACTACTTTCCCACCATTCTAGGAGTTTAAAGGGACAAAAGTACTTTACATTAAACCTGTGGTAACTTGCTAAACTTCTAGCTAATCCCGATCTTGATCTGATGCTTTCTTATCCTAAAATGTATGAACAATGAATGCATTAGACTTACATAGTCTAAGTGAGGTAGTCAATAACAAAGAATATGCATGGTATACTATCATGCTTAAATGACAATCATTACATCAACATACAATGGTCATAGCATACTCTTCAATCTTGTTGAAGCATAGTTTCAATAATCAAATCATCAAAGACAATATCTCAATCTCATGACAATGCAATATCAATGATCATATCATCAATGACAATATCAGTAATCAACTTTCTTCCTTGGATCAATTTCAACTGTATTTGTATACATGAATTCCACCATTACACCAACAATGAACAATATGGTCCAATATCCTCCACTACACCTTTTTGACCAACACACATCACATCCCTCCACTACATCGTATAATCTCCGTACCACTGAGCTCATGAATTCTATGGCATGCCAATTGTATCCAATACTTTGATCCCAAGGTCCGATAACAATAACCCAATATCAATGATTCAATGACAATAGTTCGATATCAATGATTCAATGTCAATATCTCAATAATCATGTAGCCATAACAATAGGCAATATCAATAAACTCATGTCAATGATTCTATATGTCAATGCTTCAATGATTTTCATGACAATAATTGCAATGCTATAGACAATGAATCGATGTCATACTTACCAAACTTACCAATATGGTTTTCAATGATGCTTTATACAAAGCCCCTTTAATTCAATAGTTAATAAATCATATAAAATCAATAACGGTAAATTTGGAAAGGCTCCTTGCCTAATTCCGAGACTCTGACTACACTCACCTCAATATTCGAAGCTCCTAAGGCTCTCGGATGGTGATTCCTTTATTCCTATCATTCGATGGAGACGGTGGATTAATCTTTTCCACTTCTTGAACTAGGAAGAGCAATAAGGAATTATTATAATCAATATGACAATATCGATACTTGAATAGCCATTAGCTATTAGACAAAGCTTAACTTAAAGCTTGAAATTGGGCATTCAATAGCCAAGAGAATCGATGGTTAACTTAGGGCTTTCACTTACCCGATCGATGGCTATGAATCGATGTTCTTAAATTAAGGTAAGTTTAAGCTCATGAAATCAAACTAGGGAGGTGTATGCTTGCTTGGTGAAGAAGATGACAATGGTGGTGCTTGCTTATCCCTTTGAAGAAAAGATGGGTTTTTGTGTCTCGGTGAAGGCAACAAAGATGAAAACTTTCCTTTTGTTCATTTAATAAAATTATAATCTTTAATCATTTCCCACCTCTCAAAGAACCAATAAGAAGCTTTCCCTCAACCAAAGGTAAGCTTATAATATTATTATTTATCCTTTCTATATTTACCAATATCAAAATATATATAGATGACCACTAGTAAGCTTTCCTGATGATAATCACATGGGAAGGGCATCAATAAGTAGGTGAGTCATCACCTTATCCTTGCTTCTCAAATTTTCATTTAAATATATTCAAAACAAGGGACACGTTTCGAAACGAGTGAAACCGTATCGAAACAGTTGAGCAAAAGTCTAAAAGTTAGTTAATTCAATTACACCGTATCAGAACGCCCCTTAACCGTTTCGAAACACCTTTCCTAGGCCGTTTCAGTACGAGTCTGACAGTATCAAAATGGCTAGCTCAAAACATCATCTTAAGGCCCTTTAAAGGCAATCTTAACTAAAGACTTGGTTTAATTAAGGTCATATAACAATATAATCTATAGCAAGGATTCAATATTTCAATATTTTAATATTTTAATATCAATACTCCGATCATCGGAATCCAATTTCGACTAGCCCGGTTTTTGGGGTGTTACAATCAAACCATGATTATAAAAACTTTTCAAGACAACAATTGCATGATTAAGCTTAACTATATACAAATCTAGGTCATACTTTCCAGCACTATTCGAATATCATACCAACAAGGAGCTTTGATTTCATTTCAAGCTTAATCATGTTCAAGCCAAGACAAGAAGCATATACAAGTATGACACAAGTTTTCACAACTTAAGCATAATCTAGATTCAATACATGTTTTTCTTTCAAGCAATATTCACAAGTAGTTTCAAGCATATCATTTCAATTGAAATTACTTCCCATTTCATGTAACAATTCTAGTAAAATGTGAATCAAGCATGTACAATCACCATTTCAAGGTATCATGTCTAGTTACAAGTATGCTTTATGCTTTATTTCTTTCTTGCTTGATTACTTTAGATTAGGCCTTGGTACTTAGTTGACTAGGTAATCGAGCACCAACCAAACTGTTGACAAACAAGAAGTTGGTCATATCCCCCCTATTTTCTCCAGTGACCATAACACACATTCCTCCTACTATCGCCAAATAAGGGACTTGGCCCAGGACCGTAGTCTACCCGAACACAAATGAACTCTAGACTCTATGTCATGTCATCCTACCTAAGACCAACTAGCAACCAAGGCAACATTTGATTTACTTATCAATTAGTCAAGTATTTCATGTTCAAGTCAAGACAAAAAAGCATTTCTTATTCAAGTTAAGGCATTATCTTATTCAAGAATCACTTTCAAGTGACGTATATCAAGATCATGTTAGCCCTTAGGCCAATTGAGCCTTAGCTCTTCATTTCAAGATTCACTTGTGTGGCGTGTAAAAGTGTCTATCACAATTGTAGTGCAAGTGTACACGACGCAAGTAGTAAAGTGATACGAAAGTATCAGATATCGTCTCCACAGGGACTGGGCTAATAGCTTCACCTTGAATTACTGCACGAAAGTAAAGAAAATATTTAAGATGTTGTCACGAGAATAATAAAGAAAACTTAAATAAAAGAGTAGAGAAATCAAGATAGAGAGAATGGGTTGGTATTGAATTGCTCAGTAGTGCAGGTATTGCTAAGTCTAGGAAATCCAGTTCTGTCGTCGTCCCCGTCGCGGCAGCACCTGTTGCGGCAATAGTCTGTTGCTTGTCGCGGCATCGAACACTCAACTCCGTACTTCAAGTTTGGCAAGAATCCCTGCTGTACCTTGGCCTATCCCTAGGTCCAAGTCTGTCGATGAACACGTCTTTGATGATACCTCCCGGCGTGAATCGAAGGATGAACACCGATGTTGTTGAATTCTTCTTTAGCCACTTAACCTCGTCCTATCCCTAGGCCCGAGATAGTTCAGCTATAAACTAGAGAACTCGCACTTATTCCTTTCGTATACTTAACTCTCCCGATATTAAGTAAATAGATAACCTCACAATGCTCTCCCGATACTCTTGCAAGATGTTAATAACCAGAATAAGAGAACTTGAAGTTTATTTTATTGAACTGAAAATTCCTAAAACAAAAGCAACCCTTGCAACTACTTTACAAGAAAACCCGTGGCCCTAAGGGGAATTTAGAACATGATGACAGGATGAAAACGGCTAGGGTTTTGGGAAGAAGGCTAGAGATGGGTGATGTCCTTCCTAGGTCGAAATACATGCCCTTATATAGGCTTTGGGTCCAAGTTTTCTAAAACAACAAGAATACAAGTTTGAATTAAAGTACAACTCTAATAAAGACTAAATCTTCAGAGAATCTAACTTTAAATCGTCCTCCTTCTTGCTTGGGATTTTCTCTCCTTGAACTTTGGGCTTGGCATTCCTTCTGATCTAGGACTTGGAAAAATATACTGGTTTTCCACGACAGACAAGCTTAATTTTCTCTATCTGTCGAGGTCCACTTTGCTTCTTCTCCTCAAAGCTGATGTCGTCCTCTGCTGTCATGGCGGCAACCATGGTAGCATCGTCCTCCTTGATTGCTTGTCCAGTTCCAGCTCTTCTGCTTCATTGCATAGCGTCTGCCTCTTCATCTGCTATAGCAGCAGCCTGCAAAAGCAGCCAATTTTAGTAGAAACTGTGCCTTTTAATATATTTGTGATGTCTAAATGTAAACTGACCTAAATGCAATGAATTATGCTTGAATGCAGCAGAAATATGGGTTAAATATGGGGTAAATAATAGAACTTTTACACACTCAACACACCCCCAGACTCAAGTTTTTGCTTGCCCTCAAGCAATTCAGACCTAAATAAAAATAAAATATTTTTGTTTTGGCTTAAAACAGTGAACTTTCCCTTACCCTTCATTCGTTCTCTGTGACGGCAGCACCCTGTCGGATAACTTAGGATTTGTCCGGAGTCTCACTATAGTCCTTGTGCAGTGTGTGCATGCTTGTGAACAGTTATATGCCAAGACTCTCTTAGTTTCACTAGAATATTTCAGCCCTTAACTCGAATTTTTATGCCAAAGTTTATCTTTTGAAGGCATTTTTTCATGCTCCTTTGATTTTTTTGTTTTGACTCGATTTCACTATTTTTTAAGCTAAAGTTTCACTAGAGCCAGTTTTGGGCACCTCTAGCTAACTTTCTAGAGCCAGTTTCGGGCACCTCTAGGGCTGTTGAGTCTCTTTTGCTAAACTTCTTTCCTAGAGCCAGTGTTAGGCACCTCTAGGGGCTATCCAAGTGCTAAGCTTCCTATTCTAGTTGACTAAAAGAGTTCTAAGCAGTATAACAGTCACAAATAGTGTTTAAGTTTTTCAGAACTATAGAAAGGCTCTAAACTTCTCCTAAAACTATCCTAAAGGCACTGCCACGACAGAGCTGTCACGGTAGGTAAGTTCAGTTCACAGCCTTAATCCAAAATTTTCATCATTTTTTTAAGAGCAAAAATAAACTAAGTAAAGACGCAATTTTAAGACTAAAATGGACTCCATTAATGGAGGGATGCCACCCCCAAACTCGAGGGTTGCATTGCCCTCAATGCAAATGACAAGTAAAAATAAAGATAAAAACACTACACCACAAAATATATAAGCAGACAGCAAAATAAGATAAGAAACTTAAATTTTTAATCGCTGTCATCACTGCTGCTGCTGACTCTGATCTGGCGGCGGGCACGAGCTTTCGGAGCTGGTTGGCGGATGGGGGAGGCAGATGTGTTCTTTGCTTTGGCCTCCCGTGGTGGTTGAATCCTGGTTGGGGAGATATGAGGGGGTTTCTCCACAACCTGGACTTCTGAGCTGCTGCTGCTGTCCGCACCGCTGCTGCCGCTGGCTCTTGGCATATTGTTTTTGTCTGCCATTCGCTTCTTCCTTTTCACCGATGAAAACACCTTCGATAGATTCCTCTTAATAGAGGGTTCATTGTCGCTTGCGGCCCAGACGGAGGAGGAAGAAAAACCGGCAATGAAGGCGTCAAGCTCTTCGGAGGGCATTCTGCATTTTGTTCTACGGGTAGAAGTCTCGGCACGGTTGCTGCCAGCGGCTGTCGGGGCAGGTGATGGTGTTGATGCGGCAGAGGGTGTCCGTGGTGTGGAAGTAGGTGTTGGAGTGTGGGTAGGGGTAGGTACAGTAAAATAGTGTGCAGGGAAGGTGGGAAATACAACATCAGGGAAATTTAAAGAGTTTTGGATAAAATGTACCATAGATGTAGTAAAATCCCTGATGAAGTTCACCAGACCGAGCTGCCGTTCCTCCATCTTCTGGATAGCAGCTAAGATCTGGGGGGGGGGAGGAGTCGGTCGGGGCTGCTGGTTGCTGCCTGGCTGCTGTGGCAGCAGGTTCAGTCTCTGGCTGCTCTGTCGTGTCTGCTGTTGTGGCAGCTGGATCAAATGATGACAGAGGAGTGGCAGCGGTCAGATCCATGAGGTTGAGTATGTTCTTTTCCGTCCATCCCTTCCCTTGGACTCGAAGGTCGGTGGTAGCTTCAGGTACGCCATGGCCGCGACAGAGGGCTGTGATGAGGTATGGGAGGTAGAGCGGTCCCGTCGGCCGGTGTGCGCACTCCAAGATACTCTCACGGATATAGCTGCCCACGTTAATGGGCCTCTCATGTAAAATGGAGTGAATTAAGGCTAACCTGGGCTGGTCGACCGTGGTATTGTGTGACGACGGCATGCTACGCTTTTTGATAAAAGCATTCCATAATTTTGCTTCCGGCAATAGTTGAGTCCTCTTTACCGTTCTTGGGTTCTTGCGGCTGGTGTTCTATTGAGTTCCCTCATCTGTCAGCTCTGCCATGACATCATCATAGGCAGCAGGGTCTAGGGTGTTGAGGAACTGTTGGTGGGCGTCGTCGTTGCTGCCGACGTAGAATCCGTACAGTGTGTTAATGTATTCAGCTTCGAACGACACTTCCTTTCCTCGTACGATCACCGCTGTCGCCGTCCTGCTATTAATGGAAGCGTAGAATTCTCGTACCAATGAGACGTTCATCTCCTCAGGCTGTTCGGCAAAGATCTGCCACTGTAGAGCTTGAATTTTTTGGGGCTATGAACGGTTTTAGGCCCAGATTTTCCTCCTTTGACGTGTAGATGAATCCCCTTTCTTCCCACATATCTCTGATCTGAAATGAGCGTGGGGTGGTAGCTGTCGGTGTGGAGCTGGAAGCAGCATTCCTACAGGTATTCCTGGAAGACATTGTTGCAAGGGTTGTGAAAAATGAAAATGAAAGCAAAAATTCTAGAGGAGTAAGTAAGAAGAGTAGGAGTGAGTGAAAATGAAAAAATGAAACGGGGTTTATATAGAGAAAGATTTGCTGCCCGTTGGAGCTGTAACGGCAGGCGCGAATAACCGGGCTGCTGTTACGCGGTAGTGTGTCTGACGCGTCTATCACGTGTTTCTGTGTCTGCTGTGCGTCTGTGACGCGTTTCCGCGTCTGTCGCGACAGCTGTAACAACAGGCTCCAAAATTTGGGCTTTGTTGGGCTGGTGGATGGATGGTGGGCTGAGTTCACTTCTCCTGTTCTTCTTGACTCTTTTATTTCCTAAAAACAGAAAAATAAAAACATTATTCAAATAAAATAAATCTTATTTCCTAATAAATAATAAGTAATAATAAAACTAAAACTAAAACTAAAAATTAGGTTAAATTAGAAATGCCAGGTGGGGCATCTCCTAAGGTAACCACTTCATGCATTCTTGGGGCTTCAGTCCCCTGATAATGCTTTAAGCGTTGTCCGTTGACTTTGAATTGGTGCCCATCTTTTAATGATCGGATTGTGATGACACCATGGGGAAAACCTGTACGACTTGGAACGGGCCAGACCATCTAGATTTTAGCTTCACTGGGAAGAGTTTCAATCTAGAATTGAATAGCAATACAAGCTGCTCGGGGCAGAACTGTCGTGGCTGCAACTTCTTGTCATGCCACTTCTTAGTTTTATCCTTGTAGATTCTTGCATTGTCATAGGCCATTGTCCGAATTTCTTCAATTTCCTTCATATCCAATAGCCTTTTCTGCCCTGCCTTGTCCAAGTCCATATTCACTGCCTTGATTGCCCAGTATGCTCTGTGCTCTATCTCGACAGGTAGATGACATGTTTTCCCATAAATCAATCGGTATGGAGACATTCCCAATGGAGTTTTAAAAGCTGTCCTATAAGCCCATAATGCATCATTAAGGAGTAAAGACCAATCTTTCCTAGTTGGCTTGACCATCTTCTCAATAATGTTCTTAACTTCCCTATTGGATATTTCAGCTTGTTCATTAGTTTGAGGGTGATACGCTGTTGCGATTTGATGCTTGACACCATACTTCTTCAAGGCAGCAACAATAACCCTGTTGTCGAAATGTCTCAACTCATCACTGATGATCGCCTTAGGGATGCCAAACCTAAAAAAGATGTTTTTGTGTAAAAACCTTTGAACTGTCTTGGCATCATTCTTTTGAGTGGCGATAGCTTCAACCCACTTAGATACATAGTCTACTGCCAGGACGATGTATAGATTCCCACATGAAGATGAGAATGGTCCCATAAAATCAATCCCCCAAACGTCGAAGATCTTGACTTCAAGAATATTCTGCAGTGGCATCTCGTGTCTCCTTGAGATGTTTCCTATCCGTTGGCACTTGTCACAACTCTTGTAGAAGATTTGCGCATCTTTATACAATGATGACCAATAAAACCCTGAATGCAGCACCTTGGCAGCAGTTTTGTTGCCTCCTAAGTGTCCTCCATACTGTGAAGCATGGCAGTGATGAAGTATGTCTTCTTGTTCCTCATGTGGTACGCATCTCCTTATAACCTGATCTGCACAGATTTTGAAAAGAAGAGGTTCGTCCCAATAATAATGTTTAACATCATTTTGGAACCTCTTCCTGGCTTGATAATTAAGGTCATGAGGAATTATTCCGCTAACTAATAAATTAATGAAATTAGCATACCAGGGGAGTTCAGAAGACTTACCTGCCGCCATGGCTGTCGCGGCAGTGACTGCGGCAGCAAAGAGCTGCTCATCTGGGAAGGTCTCCAATATGTTTGTCTCATCTATCGGTAGACTCTGTCCCTTCTCCAACCTTGACAAGTGATCTGCCACTTGATTTTCTGTCCCCTTTTTGTCCTTGATTTCAAGATCGAATTCTTGCAATAGCAGGATCCAACGTATCAATCGAGGCATTGCATCCTTTTTCGCGAACATATACTTCAATGCAGAGTGGTCTGTGTGCACTATTACCTTTGTTCCAAGTATATAAGAACAAAACTTGTCAATGGAGATTACCACAACTAATAACTCCTTCTCTGTGGTGGTGTAGTTTACTTGGGCGTCATTCAGAGTTTTGCTGGCATAGTATATGACGTGAAACAATTTGTCTCTCCGCTGCCCAAGTGCTGCCCCGACAGCATAGTTACTAGCATCACACATAATCTCAAATGGCTGTGTCCAGTCTGGTAGCTGTACTATTGGGGCTGTTACCAGCTTTTCCTTCAGAACCTTGAATGCTTCAGTACATTCATCGTTAAAGTCGAAGGGTCAGTTCTGCTCCAGAAGATGGCATAAGGGCTTGGTGATTTTTGAAAAATTCGCAATGAACCTTCGATAAAAACCAGCATGCCCTAAGAAACTTCTGATTCCCTTGACTGTGGTGGGCGGCGGCAGCTTTTCGATCACTTCTATCTTGGCTTTGTCGACTTCTATGCCACGACAGCTAATCTTATGGCCAAGGACTATCCCTTCATCCACCATGAAGTGACATTTTTCCCAGTTTAACACTAAGTTTTCTTTTTCACATCTTTCGAGTACCTTTTGTAGGTTGCCTAGGCAGCTTTCAAAATCATCTCCAAAGACTCAAAAGTCATCCATAAAAATCTCTAGGAAGTCCTCCACCATATCAGAGAATATGGCCATCATGCACCTTTGGAAGGTGGCTGGTGCATTGCATAATCCAAATGGCATTATCCTAAAAGCATACGTTCCGTAGGGGCATGTGAACATCGTCTTTTCTTGATCTTCTGGTGCGATAGCGATTTGATTGTAACCTGAATAACCATCAAGAAAACAATAGTAAGGTTTACCCGCTAGTCTATCAAGCATTTGATCAATAAAGGGTAAAGGAAAGTGGTCCTTTCGGGTAGCTTTATTAAGCTTCCGATAGTCCATACAAACCCTCCAACCAGTCACAGTCTTGGTTGGGATTAACTCATTGTTTTCGTTGGTTACCATGGCCATTCCTCCTTTCTTGGGAACGCATTGCACCGGGCTCACCCATTTGCTGTCCGAGATGACGTAGATTATTCCAGCATCTAACCATTTGATTATATCTTTTCGCACCACCTCTTTCATTGCATGGTTCAGCCGCCTTTGAGCATCTATAGTCGGCTTATGATCATCCTCGAGAAGGATTTTATACATACATAATGACATACTAATGCCTTGAATATCAGCTATCGTCCATCCAATAGCCTTTTTGTGCTGATGCAACATCCCTATTAATTGTTGTTCCTGTTCCTGCATCAACTTGGAAGAGATGATTACGGGCAACGTATCATTTAAACCAAGAAAAACATATTTTAGCTGCCCTGGCAGGGGCTTCAGTTCTAAAACAGGGGGCTCAACAGTTGATGGCTTTTGGATTGCATGGTTATCCGAGGTATAATTCAAAGGCTCAAATAACTTACCTGGACGATTGCCTATCCAGTTTACCTCCTCCTGATCTTCAGTATCAGATGTATCAGATTCTGAGGAGTTGCCGTCGTTGGTGTTGTCGTGACAGTCTTCTAAGTGGCTGCCGAGGCAGTGACCAATTTTGATGTCGTGACAGCCCGACCTGATGCAGGGATGGTCAAGGGTAACTTCAGTGATAACCTTGCATTCTTCTTCTGCATCAGCATGCTTCATTGCTTGGAGAACATTCAACTTTATTTCTTGATCATTTACTCTCACGGTGAGTTCTCCTTTTTCCACATCAATCAGTGATCTTCCCGTGGCTAAGAAGGGTCGCCCCAGGATGATTGGTGCGTTTACATCTGCTTCACAATCTAAAACAAGAAAGTCAGCAGGAAAAATAAATTTATCCACTCTTACTACAATATCTTCGATTTTTCCTTCTAGATGAACGTAAGAGCGGTCTGCCAGCTGTAGAATTACTGTCGTGGGCCGAGTTTTTCCAATACCTAATTTCTGAAAAACAGATTTTGGCATTAAGTTTATACTAGCACCAAGATCACAAAGTGCTTTACCCACATATTTGTCTCCGAGTACACAAGGTATGATGAAGCTCCCCGGATCCTTCTTTTTCTAGGGTGGATGCTTGTGCAGAATACTCATGCATCCTTCTGTCATCTTAACCGTTTCAAATTCCCCAAGTCTAGATTTCTTTGTCATGGCATCCTTGAGAAATTTGGCGTAACCAGGCATCTCCCTAACGGCATCTAACAACGGGATGTTGATGTGAACCTGCTTAAAAATATCATAAATCTTTTTAAGCTGTGATTCTTGCTTCAATTGCTGTAACCGTTGAGGAAAAGGAGGTGGGGGACGATAATCAGAAATATGTCCTTCCCACTGCATACGGATCTGAGGAGGCCTGGGTTCATCATCTTTCTCCTCTGTCGCTTCTGCTGTCGTGACGGGCTCATCGGCAGCAGGCTGTTTGTTACCTGTTGGGGCAGCTTCCTCGGCAGGTATGTCCAAGGCTGGTTTCTTCACTATTTGTGATTCCTTCTCTGGCCCTGGTAGTTTCTTCCCACTCCTAGTAGTAATGGCTTTACACTGCTCATGTGTGGGTTGCCTAGCATTTTCAGTATTGCTAGGAAATCCGCTAGTCTGCCTGGGGTTGATATGCTGGGAAACCTGACCCATCTGTGTCTCCAACGATTTCAGAGTAGCTTCATGATTTGTCATCCGCATCTCTGTTTTATCCATGAATGTCTCTGTCTTCTTGACAAATTAATTCATGTTCTCAATATAAGTTCCTGTTTGAGACATAAACGTAGCTAGAGTCTGTTCCAGTATACTGTTTGTGGCAGCTGGTGGCTGTTGCTGCTGCTGCTGCGACTACAGTTGCTGTCGAGTCATCAATCTAGGTCCTCTCTGTTTCTAATTATGGTGTGCTTGAGGATTCAGGGCATTTTTAGGATTACTCCAAGAGAACTTGGGATCCTTTCTCCAGCTGGGATTGTAGTTGTTGGAGTTGTAATTCTGCTTATTGTAATTTCCAACATACTTTCCCTCTTCTAACTGTATAGGACATTCATCCGAACTGTGATTTCCTTCACAAATTTCACATACCTCCTCGACAACAAATACCGGTTGTGAATCATTGTTCAAAAGCTTTTTCATTGCCTTTGTAAGGTATGCCACTTGTGATTTCATCGTGCTGTCGGCATCATAATCCCTAATAGCTAGGACCCGTTTACCCCCTCTTCTTGCTGTCGGAAACTGCTCCTCATTCTTAGCTAGATTTTTCAATACTTGCATAGCTTCATCTGGGTCTTTGTCTAGTAGTAATCCGTTTGCTGCTGAATCAATTCGAATACGAGTTTGTAAATTGGCAGCATTATAAAACTTAGTTACCTGTGTTGCGTGTAAAATAGTCTATCGCAATGGTAGTGCAAGTGTACACGACGCAAGTAGTAAAGTGATACGAAGTATCGGATATCGTCTCCATAGGGATTGGGCTAATAGCTTCACCTTAATTCACTGCACGAAAGTAAAGGAAATATTTGAGAGTTGTCACGAAAATAATAAAGTAAACGTAAATAAAAGACTAAAGATATCAAGATAGAGAGAATGGGCTGGTATTGAATTGCTCAGTAGTGCAGGTATTGCAGAGTTTAGGAAATCCAGTTCTGTCGTTGCCACCTGTCGCGGCGGCAGTCCGTTGATTGTCGCGGCAACAAACACTCAACTCAGTACTTCAAGTTTGGCAAGAATCCCAGATCTGCCTTGGCCTATCCCTAGGTCCAAGTCTGTCGATGATCACGTCTTTGATGATACCTCCCGGCGTGAATCGAAGGATGAACACCGATGTGTATGAATTCTTCTTTAGCCACTTAACCTCGTCCTATCCCTAGGCCCGAGATAGTTCAACTATAAACTAGAGAACTTGCTCTTATTTCTTTCGTATACTTAACTCTCCCGATGCTAAGTAAATAGATAACCTCACAATGCTCTCCCGATGCTCTTACAAGATATTAATAACCAAAATAAGAGAACTTGAAGTTTATTTTATTGAACTGAAAATTCCTAAAACAAAACAACCCTTGCAACTACTTTACAAATCAACCCGTGGCCCTAGGAAGGATTTAGAACATGTCGAGGGCAGGAAAACGACTAGAATTCGGGAAGGAGGCTAGGGTAATCGGTTATGGGATATGGGTATGTGATATGCCCTAGGTTAAAATACATGCCCTTATATAAGCTTTGGGCTCAAGTTATCTAAATTAGCAAGAATACAACTTTAATTGAAAGTATGATTCTAATAAAGACTAAATCTTCAAAGAATCTACTTTCCAGCCGTCATCTTCTTGCTTGGGATTTTCCCGCCTTGAACTTTGGGCTTGACATATCTTTTGATCTGGGGCTTGGAAAAATATGAGGTTTTCACACGACAGACGGGCTGAATTTTCTCTATCTGTCGAGGTCCACTTTGCTTCTTCTCCTCAAAACTGCTGTCGTCCTCTGCTGTCACGGCAGCAACCGTGGCAGCATCGTCCTCTTTGTCTGCTTGTCCAGTTCAGCTCTTCTGCTTCTCTGCCCAGTGCCTGCCCTTTCCGTCTGCTACGGCAGCAACCTGCAAAAACATCCATTTTTAGTAGAAACTGTGCCTTTGAATATATTTGTGATGTTTTGCTGTAAACTAACCTAAATGCAATGAATAATGCTTGAATGCAGCAGAAATATGGGTTAAAAAGGGTGTAAATAATAGAACTTTTACACACTCAACACACCCCCAAACTCAAGTTTTTGCTTGCCCTCAAGCAACTAAGACCTAAAAGAAAAATGAAATATTTTTGTTTTGGCTTTCAAACAGTGAACTTTCCCTTACCCGTCGTTCGTTCCCTTTGATGGCAGCAATCTGTCGGATAATTTAGGATCTGTCCGGAATCTCACTATAGTCCTCGTGCAGTGTGTGCATGCTTGTGAACATTTATATGCCAAGACTCTCTTAGTTTCACTAGAATATTCAACTCTTAACTCGAATTTTTATGCCAAAGTTTATCTTTTGAAGGCACTTTTTCATGCTCCTTTGATTTTTTTGTTTTGACTCGATTTCTCTATTTTTCAAGCTAAAGTTTTACTAGAGCCAGTTTTAGGCACCTCTAGTTAACTTCCTAGAGCCGGTTTCGGGCACCTCTAGGGTTGTTGAGTCTCTTTTGCTAAACTTCTTTCCTAGAGCCAGTGTTAGGCACCTCTAGGGGCTATTCAAGTGCTAATCTTCCTATTCTAGTTTGGCTAAAAGAAGTCTAAGCAGTATAATAGTCACAATGGTGTTTAAGTTTTCAGAACTATAGAAAGGCTCTAAACTTCTCCTTAAACTATCCTAAAGTTACTGTCACGACATGCAAGTTCAGTTCACAGTTTTAAGCCAAATTTTCAATCTTTTCATTTTTTTAAGAGAAAATAACTAAGTAAAAGACACAAAATTTAACTAAGATGTACTCCATTAATATGGAGGGTTGCCACCCCCAAACTCGAGGGTTGCATTGCCCTCAATGCAAATGACAAAATAAAAATGAAGACATATGAAGGCAGTACATCACAAAATATATAAATGGCAGGCAGCAATAAGAAAATAAGAAACTTAAATTTTAAGCACTGTCTTCACTGCTGCTGCTGAGGCAGATTTAGCGGCGGATTCTGGCTCTTGGGGCGGGCTGGGGTGGTTGCTGTACAACCTGAATGTCAGAGCTACTGCCGCTGCTGTCACTGCTGCTGCTGGCCCTTGGCAGAGTTTTCTTATCTGCCATTCTTTTTTGCCTCTTTACCGGTGTAAATTCCTTCGACAGGTTCCTCTGAATAGAGGGTTCATCGTCGCTGTCTGCCCAGACGGAGGAGGAAGAGAACCCAGCAACAAAGGCAGCAAGGTCATTCGAGGGCACTGGTCGCTTTGTTCCTCGAGCAGATGTTTCGGCATGGGTGATGCCGGCTGCCGTCGGGGCAGGTGATGGTATGGAGGCGGTAGATGGTGTTTGTGGGGTAGCAACATGTGTAGGTGTGTGGACAGGGGTAGGGACAGTGAAGTAGTGGGCAGGGAAGGTGGGGAAAACAACATCAGGGAAATTTAAAGTAGTTTGAATAAAATTTACCGTGGATGCGGCAAAGTCCTTGATGAATGTCATGAGGCCCAACTGTCTGTCCTCCATCGTTTGAATGGAAGCTAGGATCTGATTGGAGGGATCTGTCGGAGAATCTGCTACGGCGGCAGATTCAGGATTTGGCTGCTCTAATGATTTAGCTGGGGCGGCAACGGGGTTGAAAGATGAGAGAGGGGTTGCCACTGTCAGCTCCATGAGGCTGATGATATTCTTTTCTGTCCAACCCCGTCCTTTCACTATGAAATCGGTGTCGGCTTCTGGCACATTATGACCGCGGCAGAGGGACATGATGAGGTAGGGGAGGAAAAAGAGGCCCGTCGGTCGATGTGCACTTTCCAAAATACTCTCTCGCATATAACTACCCACATTAATGGGTCGTTCATTTAAAATAGAGTGTATTAAGGCTAACCTTTGCTGGTCAACGATTCTATGGTGTGACGACGACATAATCCTCTTTTTGATGAAGGCATTCCACAGTTTTGCCTCCGGCAGCAGCTGCCCCCTCTTCACCGTATGTGGATTTTTCCGGCTAGTATTCCATTCGGTTCCCTCTGCCGTCAGTTCTGCCATGACAGCGTCATAGGCAGCATCATCCAAGGTGTCGAGGAACTGCTGTTGTGCGTCATCATTGGGGCCTATGTAGAGGCCATATAAAGAGTTGATGTGCTCGGTTGTGAACGGCACCTCTTTCCCTCTGACAGTCACTGCTGTCGCCATTTTGCTGCTGATGGTAGCATAAAATTCTCTCACCAGCGTCTCGTTCATCTCCTCTGGTTGCTCCGCAAATGATTGCCATAGTAGAGCTCTAATCTTCCTGGCGATGAAAGGCTTGAGGCCCAGATTCTTTGCCTTTGGAGTATAAATGAAGCCTCGTTCTTCCTACAGATCTCTTGTTGCAAAGGACTGTGGGGGAGTTGCTGCCGGTGAGGAAGTAGAGGAAGCATTGCGGCGTGTTTTTCTGGAAGACATGTTAGTGCAAGGGTTGTGAAAAGTAATTGAAAGCAAATGGAAACTAAAGATGGAGAGCAAGTAAGAAAAACAGAAGTGAGTGAAAATGAAAATGAAACGGGGTTTTATAGGAAAGGAATTGCTGCCCGTTGAAGCTGTAACGGCAGGCGCGAATAACGGGGCGGCTGTCGAGCTTTAGCGTGTCTGACGCGTCTGACACACGTTTCCGCGTCTGCTACGCGTCTGTCACACGTTTCCGCGTCTGTCGTGACAGCATGGTGACAACCTGTCTTTTCCGTGTCTGCCGCGGCAGCTGGAACAACAGGCTTCAATATTGGGCTTTGTTGGGCTGATGGATGGGTGGTGGGCTGAGTTCACTTCTTCTGTTCTTCTTGGCTCCTTTATTTCCTAAAACAATAAACATAAAAAACATTATTCAAATAAAATAAACCTTATTTCCTAATAAATAATAGATAATAAATAAAAATGAAATATAGGTTAAATTAGGGATGCCAGGTGGAGCATCTCCTAAGGTAACCACTTCCTGCATTCATGGGGCTTCAGTCCCCTGATAATGCTTGAGGCGCTATCCATTGACTTTGAATTGGTGCCCGTCTTTTAATGATCGGATTGTGATGGCACCACGGGGAAAAACTTGTACGACTTGGAATGGGCCAGACCATCTAGATTTCAGTTTCCCTGGGAAAAGTTTCAGTCTAGAATTGAACAACAATACAAGCTGCCCTGGGCAGAAATATTGTGGCAACAACTTCCTGTCATGCCACTTCTTCGTTTTCTCCTTGTATATTCTTGCATTGTCGTAGGCCATTGTCTGGATTTCTTCAATTTCGTTCAGATCTAACAGCCTTTTCTGTCCTGCCTTGTCCAAGTCCATATTTACTACCTTGATTGCCCAGTATGCTCTGTGCTCTATCTCGACAGGCAGATGGCATGTTTTCCCATAAATCAATCGGTACGGAGACATGCCCAATGGAGTCTTAAAAGCTGTCCTATATGCCCATAATGCATCATTGAGGAGTAAAGACCAATCTTTCCTAGTTGGCTTAACCATCTTCTCAAGAATGTTCTTCACTTCCCTATTAGATATTTCAGCTTTTCCATTGGTCTGTGGGTGATATGCTGTCGCGATCCGATACTTGACACCATATTTCTTCAAGGCGGCATCAATAACCCTATTGTCAAAATGTCTCCCTTCATCACTGATAATCGCCTTAGGGATTCCAAACCTAGAAAAGATGTTTTTGTGTAAAAACCGTTGGACTATCTTGGCATCATTCTTTTGAGTGGAGATAGCTTCAACCCACTTAGAGACATAATCTACTGCAAGGAGGATGTATAGATTTCCACATGAAGATGGAAAAGGTCCCATAAAATCAATCCCCCAAACGTCGAAGATTTCGACTTCTAGAATGTTCTGCAGCGGCATCTCGTTTCTCCTTGAGATGTTTCCTATCCTTTGGCACCTGTCACAGCTCTTTTAGAAGATTTGTGCATCTTTATACAATGACGGCCAATAAAACCCTGACTGCAGCACCTTGGCAGCAGTTTTGTTGCCTCCTAAGTGACCTCCATACTGTGAAGCATGGCAGTGATGAAGAATGTCTTCTTGCTCTTCTTGTGGTACACACCTCCTTATAACCTGATCTGCACAAATTTCGAAAAGAAGAGGTTCGTCCCAATAATAATGCTTAACATCATTTTGGAACCTCTTCGTGGCTTGGTAATTAAGATCAGAAAGAATTATTCTGCTAACTATAAAATTAACGAAATCAGCATACCAGGGGAGTTCAGAAGACTTACCTGCCGCCATGGCTGTCGCGGCAGTGATTGCGGCAGCAAAGAGCTGCTCATCTGGGAAGGTCTCCAGTATGTTTGTCTCATCTGTTGGTAGACTCTGTCCCTTCTCCAACCTTGACAAGTGATCTGCCACCTGATTTTCTGTCCCTTTTTTCCCTTGATTTCAAGGTCGAATTCTTGCAATAACAGGATCCACCGTATCAATCGAGGCTTTGCATCCTTTTTCGTGAACAAATATTTCAAAGCAGAATGGTCCGTGTGCACTATCACCTTCGTCCCAAGTATGTAAGAACGAAACTTGTCAATGGAGAACACCACAGCTAATAACTCCTTTTTAGTGGTGGTGTAGTTCACTTGGGCATCATTCAGTGTCTTACTGGCATAATATATGACATGAAATAGCTTGTCTCTCCGCTGCCCAAGTGCTGCCCCGACAACATAGTCACTAGCATCACACATAATTTCAAATGGCTGTGTCCAATCTGGTGGCTGTACTATTGGGGCCCCAGGAAGGATTTAGAACATGTCGAGGGCAGGAAAACGACTAGAATTTGGGAAGGAGGCTAGGGTAATCGGTTATGGGATATGGGTATGTGATATGCCCTAGGTTAAAATACATGCCCTTATATAAGCTTTGGGCTCAAGTTATCTAAATTAGCAAGAATACAACTTTAATTGAAAGTATGATTCTAATAAAGACTAAATCTTCAAGGAATCTACTTTCCAGCCGTCATCTTCTTGCTTGGGATTTTCCCGCCTTGAACTTTGGGCTTGGCATATATTTTGATCTGGGGCTTGGAAAAATATGAGGTTTACACACGACAGACGGGCTGAACTTTCTCTATCTGTCGAGGTCCACTTTGCTTCTTCTCCTCAAAACTGCTGTCGTCCTCTGCTGTCACGGCAGCAACCATGGCAGCATCGTCCTCTTTGTCTGCTTGTCCAATTCAGCTCTTCTGCTTCTCTGCCCAGTGCTTGCCCTTTCCGTCTGCTACGGTAGCAACCTGCAAAAACAACCATTTTTTGTAGAAACTGTGCCTTTGAATATATTTGTGATGTTTTGCTGTAAACTAACCTAAATGCAATGAATAATGCTTGAATGCAGTAGAAATATGGGTTAAAAAGGGTGTAAATAATAGAACTTTTACACACTCAACAACCTGGTTCCAGACGAGGAATCCATGCATTGGGCAGTTCCGTAGAAGAGTGGTAAATCTGTCCCATGCCTCGTGCATCGGCTCGTCATATTCCTGTTGAAAAGTAGCAATTTCATTACGTTATCGCTCAGATAAGTGTGAAGGATTAGAAGGAGATAAAAATTCACGAGACAAATCTGCCCAAGTTCTAATTGAACCCGGCGTAAGTTTATTCCTCCAAGTCTTTGCTCTGTCCCTCAATGAATGGGGAAATAACCGAAGCCTCAGTATCTCCGGATTAACTCCTGGTAGTCTAAACGAACAACAGATTTCCTGGAACGTTTTTAGATGCTCCCTAGCATCCTCTGTAGCAGCACCACTGAATTGACCGGCGTTGTTGATCATGCTAAACATAACAGGTTTCAGCTCGAAGTTGTCAACATCTATATTGTAACACCCCAATTTTGGGCTTGGAAGTTTAGGGTCTGAACCGGACCAGTATGATTTTTGGTTCTAATATAAAAGGTGGTTTTAGGGAAAGCCTAGTTCAGGATGCATTAAAAATATGGAAAAATATCTAAAAATCCTATTTTAATATATATAAGAGAGTGGTGAAATCAATTTTACAAAATAAGGTTTGGAAGTGTGACATTTCGAAATAGTGACTAAAATGTAATTTTTGAAAACTTCAGTGGTGACTGTTTTGTAAGGATTGAAACTTTGAATCTTTAAGGAGCTAATTTACCCAAGGAAGGATTTCTCTAGATTTTTCTTAATTTTAATGACTCATTTAATGTTTAATTAATTTAAAGAAAAGAGGGAAATCGTATTTTAGTTTTCATAACCAACTTTTGCTAGAATTTTCTCATTTCATTTTCTCTCAAAATTCTCTAAGCCAAACACATCTCCACAGCAGTTTTTCTTTTGATTTTCACACCAAATGATGAGCTTTCAATCCTCAAATGATTCCTAATCATTTCTACATCAAATCCTCTTCATTTGCTTATTGAATTTTCAAGGATTTTGGCTCTAATCAAGGAGAAATCTACATTTAGAGGTAAGGATGTCCTTCTCCTCTAAATACTCAGTTCTTTACTGAAATTCCCAAGTTCTCAATCCTGAAATTAAGTTTTATTAATAGTTTTTATATTGTGATCATGATTTTGGCTTAAAACTCAAGATTTGGATTAAATCTTAAAGAAATTCGTGGTGATTGTTTCGGCTCTGTTTTGAGATGGCTTTTAATTTATTTTGGATGTTTAATGATGTGTAATTGAGGTTTAATCAATGCAATCCTGAATAGGTTGATTTTCCTAAGTTTTTGCTTGTGAAAATGGTGGTTTTTGGGGTGATCTTGGTGTTCTGTTATAGCTGGAGGTATAAGGACGTGATTAGGTTCTTTTTGGATATTAATTAATGTCTAAGAATGTTTAGAAGTGATGGATCTTGGCTGGGTAATGTTGTGGAAGTGTTTGGATGTGATTTCGGTTGTGTTTGGTAGCCGAAATGTGAGTTTTGGTGAGAGCAGCGAGTTTAGGAGTAATGGCTGAAGATTTTAATGCATGATGATGCATTAATCCTCTGCTTTGATGTGTTTAAAACAGGGGAGACATCTTCGGATCCTTGTGGTGTTGATCCGGAGGCTTGATCGGCGTTTCGGCAAGCTTGCGAAACGGAATTGGTGAGTGAAGTTTGGTTTTCAGCTTTGAAACCATTGTTTGAAGGTTTGGGAGCTTAGTTTAAGTCTAAGCAACTTAACTAAGCTCTAGAGTAAGTTTTCGGAGAAACTCTCTCTTGATGAACCATGAGATGGTTGGATGCAATGTGTTTAATTTGCATGTTTAAATTCTGTTTTGAAAACATGTTTTAGCATGATTTATGCTGGTTTTGAAAGCCATGTGTTGAAGGATGCTCAAGGTAAGAGATCCATGGTTTGTCATTGATAAATGTGGCTTTGATGCATAGTGATGCATGATTGTTTAATGGCTTTGATTAATGCTTTAAAACAGTGGATTGTTGATGGTAAATGATGTATATTGGCAAGTGATGTGTTGGTTTAAAAGTACTTGAATCGGATATAGTTAGCCGGCTATAAGATTGGGTGTACCGTGAATAAAGTCGCCTTGGATGTTGAGGGGTTGTAATGGTACCGTAAACTCCATCCAAGTACACTAACGAGATGTCTAAGATCATAATGGTGGTTAAAATGCCATGTGAGGATCTTGTGTTGTGTGTCCCGTGTTCTCGTTAGTGATGTTATACAACTACCAATGAGTGATCTTGGATGCATAGCGATCCGATGCTTGACACCATATTTCTTCAAGGCGGCAACAATAACCCTATTGTCAAAATGTCTCCCTTCATCACTGATAATCGCCTTAGGGATTCCAAACCTAGAAAAGATGTTTTTGTGTAAAAACCGTTGGACTGTCTTGGCATCATTCTTTTGAGTGGAGATAGCTTCAACCCACTTATAGACATAATCTACTGCCAGGAGGATGTATAGATTTCCACATGAAGATGGAAAAGGTCCCATAAAATCAATCCCCCAAACGTCGAAGATTTCGACTTCTAGAATGTTCTGCAGCGGCATCTCGTTTCTCCTTGAGATGTTTCCTGTCCTTTGGCACCTGTCACAGCTCTTGTAGAAGATTTGTGCATCTTTATACAGTGACGGCCAATAAAACCCTGACTGCAACACCTTGGCAGCAGTTTTGTTGCCTCCTAAGTGACCTCCATACTGTGAAGCATGGCAGTGATGAAGAATGTCTTCTTGCTCTTCTTGTGGTACACACGTCCTTATAACCTGATCTGCACAAATTTTGAAAAGAAGAGGTTCGTCCCAATAATAATGCTTAACATCATTTTGGAACCTCTTCCTGGCTTGGTAATTAAGATCAGAAGGAATTATTCCGCTAACTATAAAATTAACGAAATCAGCATACCAGAGGAGTTCAGAAGACTTACCTGCCGCCATGGCTGTCGCGGTAGTGATTGCGGCAGCAAAGAGCTGCTCATCTGGGAAGGTCTCCAGTATGTTTGTCTCATCTGTTGGTAGACTCTGTCCCTTCTCCAACCTTGACAAGTGATCTGCCACCTGATTTTCTGTCCCTTTTTTGTCCTTGATTTCAAAGTCGAATTCTTGCAATAACAGGATCCACCGTATCAATCGAGGCTTTGCATCCTTTTTCGCGAACAAATATTTCAGGGCAGAATGGTCCGTGTGCACTATCACCTTCGTCCCAAGTATGTAAGAACGAAACTTGTCAATGGAGAACACCACAGCTAATAACTCCTTTTCTGTGGTGGTGTAGTTCACTTGGGCATCATTCAGTGTCTTACTGGCATAATATATGACATGAAATAGCTTGTCTCTCCGCTGCCCAAGTGATGCCCCGACAGCATAGTCACTAGCATCACACATAATTTCAAATGGCTGTGTCCAATCTGGTGGCTGTACTATTGGGGCTGTTACCAGTTTTTCCTTCAGAACCTTGAATGCTTCAGTATATTCATCATTTAAGTCAAAGGGTCTGTTCTGCTCCAAAAGATGGCATAGGGGCTTGGTGATTTTTGAGAAATTTGAAATAAATCTCCGATAAAAACCAGCATGTCCCAAGAAACTTCTAATGCCCTTGACTGTGGTCGGCGGCGGCAGCTTCTCGATCACTTCTATCTTAGCCCTGTCAACTTCTATCCCACGACAGCTAATCTTATGGCCAAGGACTATCCCTTCATCCACCATAAAGTGGCATTTTTCCCAATTTAAGACCAGGTTTGCTTTTTCACATCTTTCAAGTACCTTTTGTAGATTGCCGAGGCAGCTCTCAAAATCGTCTCCAAAGACTGAAAAATCATACATAAATATTTCAAGGAAGTCCTCTACCATATCGGAGAATATGGCCATCATGCACCTTTGGAAGGTGGCGGTTGCATTGCATAATCCAAACGACATCCTCCTAAAAGCATACGTTCCGTAGGGGCATGTGAAAGTCGTCTTTTCTTGATCTTCCGGTGCGATAGCTATTTGATTATAACCTGAATAACCATCAAGAAAACAATAGTAAGGTTTACCCGCTAATCCATCAAGCATTTGATCAATAAAGGGTAAAGGAAAATGGTCCTTTCGGGTAGCTTTGTTAAGCTTCCGATAGTCCATACAAACCCTCCAACCGGTCACAGTTCTGGTTGGGATTAACTCATTGTTTTCATTGGTCACCACGGTCATTCCTCCTTTCTTTGGAACGCATTGCACCGGGCTCACCCATTTGCTGTCGGACATGGCGTAAATAATACCAGCATCTAACCATTTGATTATCTCTTTACGCACTACCTCTTTCATCGCATGGTTTAGCCGCCTTTGGGCATCTATAGTCGGCTTATGATCTTCCTCTAAAAGGATTTTGTGCATGCATAACGCCAGACTAATGCCTTGAATATCGGCTATCGTCCATCCAATTGCCTTTTTGTGCTGCCGCAGCATCCCTATTAGCTGCCGTTCCTGTTCCTGCGGCAGCTTAGAAGAGATAATTACGGGCATCGTATCATTTGAACCAAGAAAAGCATATTTTAGCTGCCCTGGCAGGGGCTTCAGTTCTAAGGCAGGTGGCTCAACAGTAGATGGCTTTTGGATTGCATGGTTATCCGAAGTATAATTTAAAGGTTCGAATAACTTATCTGGACGATCGCCTATCCAATTTACCTCCTCCTGATCTTCAGTATCAGATGTATCAAATTCAGAGGAGTTGTTGTCGTCGGTGCTGTCGTGACAGTCCTGTAGGTGGCTGTCGCGACAGTGACCAATTTTGTTGTCGTGACAGCCCGACCTGATGCAGGGTTGATCAGAGGTAACTTCAGTGATAACCTTACATTCCTCGTCTGCATCAGCATGCTTCATAGCTTGGAGAACATTAAACTTAATCTCTTGGTCGTTCACTCTCATGGTGAGTTCTCCTTTTTCCACATCAATCAGTGATCTTCCCGTGGCTAAGAAGGGTCGCCCAAGGATGATTGGTGCATTTTCGTCTGCTTCACAATCTAAAACAAGAAAGTCAACAGGAAAAATAAATTTATCCACTCTTACCAGAATATCTTCGATTTTTCCTTCCGGATGAACATAAGAGCGGTCTGCCAGCTACAGAATTACTGTCGTGGGCCGCGCCTTTCCAATACCTAATTTCTGAAAAACAGATTTTGGCATTAAATTAATGCTAGCACCAAGATCACAAAGTGCCTTACCCACATATTTGTCTCCGATTACACAAGGTATGATGAAGCTCCCCGGATCCTTCTGTTTCTGGGGTGGCTGCCGATGAAGAATACTCATGCAACCTTCTGTCATCTTTACCGTTTCAAATTCCCCAAGTTTAGATTTCTTCGACATAACATCCTTGAGAAACTTGGCATAACCGGGCATCTCCCTAACGTCATCTAATAGCGGAATATTAATATGAACCTGCTTAAAAATATCATAAATCTTTTTGAGCTGAGATTCTTGCTTAGCTTGCTGTATCCGTTGAGGAAAAGGAGGTGGGGGACGATAATCAGCAATACGTCCTTCCCACTGCATACGAATCTGAGAAGGTTTGGGTTCATCATTTTTCTCCTCTGTCGCTTCTGCTGTCGTGACAGGCTCATCGGCAGCAGTATGTTTATTACCTGTCGGGGCAGCTAACTCGGCAGGTTTGTCCAAGGCTGATTTCCTTACTGTTTCAGCTTCTTTTTCCGGCCCTGGTAATTTCTTCCCACTCCTAGTAGTAATAGCTTTACACTGCTCATGTGTGGGTTGCCTAGCATTTTCAGTATTACTAGGGAATCCTCCAGTCTGCCTTGGCTTAATATGTTGGGAAACCTGACCCATTTGTGTCTCCAAAGATTTCAGAGTAGCTTCATGATTCGTCATCCGCATCTCTGTTTTATCCATGAATGTCTCTGTTTTCTTAACAAACTGATTCATATTCTCAATATAAGTACCTGTCTGAGACATAAACGTAGCCAGAGTCTGTTCCAGTATACTGCTCGTGGCAGTTGGTGGCTGCTGTTGCTATTGCGGCGGTAGTTGCTATCGCGTCAGCAATCTAGGTCCTCCCTGATTCTGATTGTGTGCTTGAGGATTCAGGGCATTATTGGGATTACTCCAAGAAAACTTGGGATCCTTCCTCCAGTTGGGATTATAGTTGTTGGAATTGTAATTCGGCTTGTAGTTTCCAACATATTTTCCCTCTTCTAACTGTATCGGGCATTCATCTGAACTATGATTTCCCTCACAGATTTCACATACCTCCTCAACAGGAAATCCATGTTGTGCATCATCATTCAATAACCTTTTCATTGCTTTAGTAAGGAATTCTACCTGTGATTTCATCGTGCTGTCGGCCTCATAATCCTTGACAGCTAGTACCCGTTTACCCCCTCTTCTTGCTGTCGGAAACTGCTCCTCATTCTTAGCCAGATTTTTCAATACTTGCATTGCCTCATCCGGATCTTTATCCAATAATAGTCCATTTGCTGCTGAATCAATTCGAATACGAGTTTGTAAGTTGGCAGCATTATAAAACTTTGTTACCTGATTCCAGACGGCGAATCCATGCATTGGGCAGTTCCGTAGAAGAGTAGTAAATCTGTCCCAGGCCTCGTTCATCGGCTCGTCATCTTCCTGTTGAAAAGTAGCAATTTCATTACGTAATCGCTCAGATAAATGCGAAGGATTAAAACGAGATAAAAATTCACGAGATAAATCTACCCAAGTTTTAATTGAACCCGACGTAAGTTTATTCCACCAAGTTTTTGCTCTGTCCCTCAATGAATGGGGAAATAACCGAAGCCTCAGTATCTCCGGATTAACTCCTGGCAGTCTAAACGAACCACAGATTTCCTGGAACATTTTTAGATGCTCCCTAGCATCCTCTGTAACAGCACCACTGAATTGACCGGCATTGTTGATCATACTAAACATAACAGGTTTCAGCTCGAATTTGTCAACATCTATGTCCGGCAGCGTGGTTTCCAGTTCTACATGATCGTTCAACATGTAGTCACGACAGGACCGTCGTCCGGCAGCGGCAGCAGGGTTGCCGGCAGGCGGTATAATATCACCGATAGGCGGGTCGTTACCAATATGGGCCATCTTCTCTAGCTGTTCCTCAAGGTACTCGTTCCTGGCTAGTAAGTGACGAAGTTCTTTCTTGAGATTGAATGAACGTTCGATTTCCGGATCTAATGGATACACAGGGTCTTTACCTCGATTCGATCTGCGCATAAACAAGAAACCTTGTGAAAAGCAAGAGTTGAATGCACCAAAGAAAAACAGAAAAATAAATATAAAAACAAAAACGAAAAGTGCAATAATAGAAAAGGTTGAGTTATGTTGCCAATCCCCGGCAACGGCGCCAAAAACTTATTGCGTGTAAAATAGTCTATCGCAATGGTAGTGCAAGTGTACACGACGCAAGTAGTAAAGTGATACGAAGTATCGGATATCGTCTCCACAGGGATTGGGCTAATAGCTTCACCTTAATTCACTGCACGAAAGTAAAGGAAATATTTGAGAGTTGTCACGAAAATAATAAAGTAAACGTAAATAAAAGACTAAAGATATCAAGATAGAGAGAATGGGCTGGTATTGAATTGCTCAGTAGTACATGTATTGCAGAGTTTAGGAAATCCAGTTCTGTCGTCGCCACCCGTCGCGGCAGCACCTATCGCGGCGGCAGTCCGTTAATTGTCGCAACAGAAAACACTCAACTCAGTACTTCAAGTTTGGCAAGAATCCTAGATCTGCCTTGGCCTATCCCTAGGTCCAAGTCTGTCGATGATCACGTCTTTGATGATACCTCCCGGCGTGAATCGAAGGATGAACACCGATGTGTATGAATTCTTCTTTAGCCACTTAACCTCGTCCTATACCTAGGCCCGAGATAGTTCAACTATAAACTAGAGAACTTGCTCTTATTTCTTTCGTATACTTAACTCTCCCGATGCTAAGTAAATAGATAACCTCACAATGCTCTCCCGATGCTCTTGCAAGATATTAATAACCAAAATAAGAGAACTTGAAGTTTATTTTATTGAACTGAAAATTCCTAAAACAAAACAACCCTTGCAACTACTTTACAAATCAACCCGTGGCCCTAGGAAGGATTTAGAACATGTCGAGGGCAGGAAAACGACTAGAATTTGGGAAGGAGGCTAGGGTAATCGGTTATGGGATATGAGTATGTGATATGCCCTAGGTTAAAATACATGCCCTTATATAAGCTTTGGGCTCAAGTTATCTAAATTAGCAAGAATACAACTTTAATTGAAAGTATGATTCTAATAAAGACTAAATCTTCAAGGAATCTACTTTCCAGCCGTCATCTTCTTGCTTGGGATTTTCCCGCCTTGAACTTTGGGCTTGACATATATTTTGATCTGGGGCTTGGAAAAATATGAGGTTTTCACACGACAGACGGGCTGAATTTTCTCTATCTGTCGAGGTCCACTTTGCTTCTTCTCCTCAAAACTGCTGTCGTCCTCTGCTGTCACGGCAGCAACCATGGCATCATCGTCCTCTTTGTCTGCTTGTCCAATTCAGCTCTTCTGCTTCTCTGCCTAGTGCTTGCCCTTTCCGTCTGCTACGGAAGCAACCTGCAAAACAGCCATTTTTAGTAGAAACTGTGCCTTTGAATATATTTGTGATGTTTTGCTATAAACTAACCTAAATGCAATGAATAATGCTTGAATGCAGCAGAAATATGGGTTAAAAAGGGTGTAAATAATAGAACTTTTACACACTCAACAACCTGGTTCCAGACGGGGAATCCATGCATTGGGCAGTTCCGTAGAAGAGTGGTAAATTTGTCCCAGGCCTCGTGCATCGGCTCATCATATTCCTGTTGAAAAGTAGCAATTTCATTACGTAATCGCTCAGATAAGTGTGAAGGATTAGAAGGAGATAAAAATTCACGAGACAAATCTGCCCAAGTTCTAATTGAACCCGGCGTAAGTTTATTCCACCAAGTCTTTGCTCTGTCCCTCAATGAATGGGGAAATAACCGAAGCCTCAGTATCTCCGGATTAACTCCTGGTAGTCTAAACGAACAATAGATTTCCTGGAACGTTTTTAGATGCTCCCTAGCATCCTCTGTAGCAGCACCACTGAATTGACCGGCGTTGTTGATCATGCTAAACATAACAGGTTTCAGCTCGAAGTTGTCAACATCTATATTGTAACACCCCAATTTTGGGCTTGGAAGTTTAGGGTCTGAACCGGACCGGTCTGATTTTTGGTTCGAATATAAAAGGTGGTTTTAGGGAAAGCCTAGTTCAGGATGCATTAAAAATATGAAAAAAATATCTAAAAATCCTCTTTTAATATATATAAGAGAGTGGTGAAATCAATTTTACAAAATAAGGTTTGGAAGTGTGACATTTCGAAATAGTGACTAAAATGTAATTTTTGAAAAGTTCAGTGGTGACTGTTTTGTAAGGATTGAAACTTTGAATCTTTAAGGAGCTAATTTACCCGAGGAAGGATTTCTCCAGATTTTTCTTAATTTTAATGACTCATTTAATGTTTAATTAATTTAAAGAAAAGAGGGAAATCGTATTTTAGTTTTCATAACCAACTTTTGCTAGAATTTTCTCATTTCATTTTCTCTCAAAATTCCCTAAGCCAAACACATCTCCACAACAGCTTTTCTTTTGATTTTCACACCAAATGATGAGATTTCAATCCTCAAATGATTCCTAATCATTTCTACATCAAATCCTCTTCATTTGCTTATTGAATTTTCAAGGATTTTGGCTCTAATCAAGGAGAAATCTACATTTAGAGGTAAAGATGTCCTTCTCCTCTAAATACTCAGCTCTTTACTGAAATTCCCAAGTTCTCAATCCTGAAATTAAGTTTTATTAATAGTTTTTATATTGTGATCATGATTTTGGCTTAAAACTCAAGATTTGGATTAAATCTTAAAGAAATTCGTGGTGATTGTTTCGACTCTGTTTTGAGATGGCTTTTAATGTATTTTGGGTGTTTAATGATGTGTAATTGAGGTTTAATCAATGCAATCCTGAATAGGTTGATTTTCCAAAGTTTTTGCTTGTGAAAATGGTGGTTTTTGGGGTGATCTTGGTGTTCTGTTATAGCTGGAGGTATAAGGACGTGATTAGGTTCTTTTTGGATATTAATTAATGTCTAAGAATGTTTAGAAGTGATGGATCTTGGCTGGGTAATGTTGTGGAAGTGTTTGGATGTGATTTCGGTTGTGTTTGGTAGCAGAAATGTGAGTTTTGGTGAGAGCAGCGAGTTTAGGTGTAATGGCTGAAGATTTTAATGCATGATGATGCATTAATCCTCTGCTTTGATGTGTTTAAAACAGGGGAGACATCTTTGGATCCTTGTGGTGTTGATCCGGAGGCTTGATCGGCGTTTCGGCAAGCTTGCGAAACGGAATTGGTGAGTGAAGTTTGGTTTTTAGCTTTGAAACCAATGTTTGAAGGTTTGGGAGCTTAGTTTAAGTCTAAGCAACTTAACTAAGCTCAAGAGTAAGTTTTCGGAGAAACTCTCTCTTGATGAACCATGAGATGGTTGGATGCAATGTGTTTAATTTGCATGTTTAAATTCTGTTTTGAAAGCATGTTTTAGCATGATTAATGCTGGTTTTGAAAGCCATGTGTTGAAGGATGATCACGGTAAGAGATCCTTGGTTTGACATTGATAAATGTGGCTTTGATGCATAGTGATGCATGATTGTTTAATGGCTTTGATTAATGCTTTAAAACAGTGGATTGTTGATGGTAAATGATGTATATTGGCAAGTGATGTGTTGGTTTAAAAGTACTTGAATCGGATATAGTTAGCCAGCTATAGGATTGGGTGCACCGTGAATAAAGTCGCCTTGGATGTTGAGGGGTTGTAATGGTACCGTAAACTCCATCCAAGTACACTAACGAGATGTATAAGATCATAATGGTGGTTAAAATGCCATGTGAGGATCTTGTGTTGTGTGTCCCGTGTTCTCGTTAGTGATGTTATACAACTACCAATGAGTGATGTGGAGGGGTTGTGATTGTACCGTTAAACTCCATCACGGGTGTTGAGGGGTTGTGATTGTACCGGTAAACTCCACCTTGTGTGTTTGGTAGTGTGTATGAAGCGTGTGAGACAACGCTTGTAATCCGCGTATCTGATTGTGTTTGTGTTGAAAAATGTTTATGGTATCACTTGGAAGCCAATATGACATGTTGATGTTATTGAAGCATGAGATGCTTGTTGTGTATGCGTTGTTGCATGATAAATGATATTTATGAATTTAAAGGCCTTTGAAAGGTGTTTTATAAAATGCATTATTGTGTTGTTTCTCTAGAGCACGCCTCACTAAGAATATATGCTTACGCTCTCTTTCTTGAACCAATAATGCAGAGAATTGAAGTGCTTTAAGGGCATAAATGAGGCTAAGAATCCAAGGGGAAGGCTAAGCTCATGTATGGTGACTATTTTTACAACATTATTAGTTTTTGGTATTTGGCAATGGGAACCTAGGTTGTGTTTTTGGGAGATGTTTTGGACTCCCTAAGTATGGCATGATGCCTATAATGTTTTGGACTTGTAAATGGCCATTTGGTATTTGCTTTGATGATTTGATGTTTGGTTGGTTTTGAGTATTAGGTTGCATGCCTATAGATTGAGGTTTTTCCTAATTGATGCCATGAATGTGTTTTGATGATTCAAATATGTTCCTTAAATGTATGATGACTTGTTGGCATGATTAGGAGGTCATAGGGATGTGTTTGATTGGTTAAATGTATGTTAAACCAGAAAAATCTGCACTTTCTGGGCAGTCCGTATCGGAACGGGCACTACCGTTTCGAAACAGGGGCCTGTAATGGCCTTTGTGTATCGAAACAGGTAGAGGCCGTTCCAAAACACTTTTGCCACTGCCAAGCCCTGTTTCAGAACGGGTGTCGAAACGAACCCGCGTTTCGGAACGATCAACCCCCGTTCCCAAATACTTGACCGTTGGGCACTGATTTGAATGGTTTGAGGTTTGCATGCTTTACGTTGTAGTCCTGAATTTTGTATATGCAATTGCTTGAGTTTGAGATGTCCGTTTAAGGTGAAATTTGACAGGGAAGCATGTAATATGATTAATTTGATATTGGTAACCTTGAAATTGGTTAAGTCCCTCATCTTTCAAGAATTTACATTTTGGTCCCTAAATTTGTATGTTGTGCAATCAAGTCCTTTGTTGCTTTCCGATCGTTGTGATTTCCAAGTATGTTTTTCTCAAGAATACGTTTAGGGTTAATGAGCATGTAGACAAGATTAAAAAGAAAAAAAAGGGTCGTTAATCAAGGTTGACTTTCGGGTTAACTTTTGTTTTCCCCGTGTAATCTTCGTAGTTCGGGTCAACCGTCTAGGCCGGGCTAAGGGGGTTACATTTGGTGGTATCAGAGCTGGGTTCTCAAGTAAACTGTAATGGTTATGTGGGTGATGTATGTATGAATGCATGATGTGCCTTTTAAATTGAAAGTATGTTGTGTGAATTGTAAAGTGTGTTACAATTGTGATGTATGCTGTGGTGAAGCATGTTAGAGGGACCCATTACCATATCAAAACTAATGAAATGATTTGTTTTTATTTTGAAATGAGCTTGAGTACTTTTATTTCTTACCTTGCTGAGCCTGATTATGTTTATTGCATTTGTGTTAGTGCATTGTTTAGTGAATGTGACCTCGTAGAGAGACGAGAATTAATACGCGAGCTATGGCTCAGAATGAGAATGAAAACAATGCTGAAAATGTTGTGGATTTACCTCCTCCTCCTGGTGGTGGACCGCCCGATGGTGGTGGTGCTGGAGGTGATGGAGCGGGTGTAGGTGCTGGTGCTGGGGTCGCTGGACCTGAAGCTGGGCAGGGGCAAGCTGCTCCTGACATGACAGTGTTGATACATGCTATTGCTGGAGCCTTTCAGGCGGCAGTAGCTGGAGCTCATGGAGCTGGGCATCAGGGTGATGCTAATGCGAGACTACCTTTGGAACGTTTGCGCAGTCTGGGAGGGACTGAGTTCAGAGGTTTGTCTGCTGAGGGTTCCGAATCTTGGTTGGAAAGTACCAAGAGGATACTGGGACAGATGAACTGCAATGATGTGCAGAAGCTAGGATGTGTGGTATCGCTGTTGCATGATGATGCGTACACCTGGTGGACGACCACTGTCTCCGGAATGGAGGAAGTTGATGTAACTTGGACGTTCTTTCTGAACGTGTTCAAGAGGAAGTATTTGGGTGTGCGATACCTGGATGAAAAGAAAAGAGAGTTCATGTCTCTTACTCAAGGGAGCATGACCGTGGCTGAGTACGAGATCCAGTTTGTCCGTCTCAGTCAATACGCACCTGAGCTTATTCCTGATGAGCGGGAAAGGTGTGAACGCTTCCGGTATGGTTTGGTGACGGATGTAAAGACATTTATGCTTGCCGCTGAGTACACTGATTTTGATGTGCTGGTTAGTAGAGCGAAGGATATTGAGCTGAATCTGAGTTTGTCCTCCAGGAGTGCTGGTTCTAGCGCGGGCAAGAGAGCGGCTGAGTATAGTTTCGGTGGTGGACGGAACAAGAGAGGACGTGATAGGAGGTATCAGTCTTCTGTTAGGCGTGGTGGTGGAGGGCATGGTGCGCCTATTCAGGGAGACAGGGCGAGAGCTGAGCAGAACACATGTTGTGCGTGTGGATCGCGTGGTCACTTGAGGCGTGATTGTCCTCGGGCAGCGAGAGAGGTGCAGGCTCCTGTTGTTGTGACTGGTAATTCGTGCTGGAATTTTGGTTCGGTAGACCACATGAGGAGGGGGTGTCCTTTGTTGGCCGGTGGTGGTCAGGGACGTGCTCCTGGAGCTGTAGCACCACAGAGAGGTCGTGGGCGCGGCCGTGGTAACTTCCAGCGCAGAGATGACGGTGGAAGGAATGTGGCTCATGTGGTGGCTGTCCAACCTGAGGGTGGAGGCCAGGCTCGAGTGTATTCTTAGCGAGAGTGGAGGAATGAAACAGATGTGATCGCATGTACCTTCACTTTGTAATCCTTGTCATTACTTTCCTTGATTGATTATGGATCTACACACTCATACATATTGCGTGAACATGCTCAATTGCTTGGTTTGCCTGTTGAGTCTTTTGATGTTGGTATGCGTGTAACTAGTTCTTTTGGTGAGACTGTTGTGACACGGAAGTTGTATAGAAGATGTCCTTTGGTTGTGCAAAACCATGTTTTTCATGTTGATCTTATGGAATTGCCTTTCTATGGTTTCGATGTAATCCTTGGTATGGATTGGCTTGTTGAACATCGAGCTGTGGTGGATTTTGAGAACAAGCGAGTTTCATTGAAGCTTGCGGATGATTATGAGGTGGTGGTGGTTGGTGAGAATGTGAAGTTTCTTGCCAATGTGGTGTCTACATTGGAAGCAAGCCGAATGCTGAGGCAAGGTTGTGAAGCCTACCTAGCCTTCGTAATGAATCCTAGCTCTAAGGAGTTGCGAGTGCAAGATATCAGGATTGTGCGAGAGTTTCCTGGTGTGTTTCTGGAGGAGTTACCTGGATTGCCTCCTAATCGTGAAGTGGAGTTTGGAATTGAGCTGTATGAAAACACAACTCCAGTGTCCATTACTCCTTATCGAATGGCACCTAAAGAGTTGAAGGAGCTGAAGACGCAACTTTAGGAGTTGCTTGATCGTGGTTTCATTCGGCCGAGTGTGTCACCTTGGGGTGCACCGGTTTTGTTTGTGAAGAAAAAGGATGGCACTATGAGAATGTGCATCGATTACCGTCAGCTTAACAAGTTGACTATCAAGAATCGGTATCCATTGCCGAGGATTGATGATCCTTTTGATCAATTTCGGGGAGCAGTTGTGTTCTCTAAAATTGACTTAAGGTCAGGGTATTATCAGTTGAAGGTGAAGGATGTGGATGTGCTAAAACAGCCTTCAGAACGAGGTATGGGCATTATGAGTTTCTTGTGATGCCGTTTGGGTTGACGAATGCTCCTGCAGCTTTTATGGACATGATGAATAGAGTGTTCCATGAATACTTGGACAAATTTGTTGTGGTGTTCATTGATGATATCCTCGTGTACTCTCGTACTGAGGAGGAGCATGTGTGGCATTTGCGGATTGTGTTGCAGGCTTTGTTGGAGAATTGGCTTTATGCTAAGTTAAGCAAGTGTGAGTTCTGGCTCAGGGAAGTTGTGTTCCTTGGTCATGTGGTTTCTGCTGAGGGGATTCGTGTTGATCCTCAGAAGATTGAGGCAATAATAAATTGGAAGCCTCCTAAGTCTGTTCATGAAGTCCGTAGTTTCCTTGGTTTGGCGGGATACTATCGGAGGTTCGTGGATGGATTTTCGAAGATTGCTGCACCTTTGACGAAGTTGTTGCAGAAGGATGTTAAGTATGAGTGGACGGAAGCGAGACATCAGGCTTTTGAGAAGCTTAAGGCAGCCTTGACGCAAGCTCCTATCTTGGTTCAGCCTGAATCAGGAAAAGAGTTTGTGGTGTATAGTGACGCATCCTACGTTGGCTTGGGGTGTGTGTTGATGCAAGAGGGTAAGGTGGTGGCTTATGCATCGCGCCAGTTGAAGGTGCATGAGCGCAATTATCCTACGCATGACATTGAGTTGGTTGCAGTGGTTTTTTCTTTGAAAATTTGGAGACATTACCTGTACGGTGAGAAGTGTACTGTGTATACGGATCACAAAAGTTTGAAGTATCTGATGTCTCAGAAGGAGTTGAATCTTAGGCAATGACGTTGGGTGGAGTTGCTTAAAGATTACGATCTGACGATCGAGTGCCATCCGGGTAAAGCCAATGTTATAGCGGATGCCTTGAGTAGGAAGGTGGCGGTAGAGTTGAGGGCTATGTTTGCCAGTTTGAGCATTTCGCGAGATGGCGGTCTTGTGGCTGAATTGCAAGTGAAACCATCCTTGGTTCAGCTGATAAAGGATAAGCAGTTGTTGGATGATTCCTTGGTGCCATATGTTCAGGATATTGCTGAGGATAGGCCATCAGACTTATGCTTTAATGATGATGGAGTTTTATGTTTTGGGAGTCGGATAGTAGTGCCCAATGATGTTGAATTGAGGCGTGCTATTCTGACTGAAGCTCATAGTAGTCCTTTTGCTATGCACCCTGGTAGTACTAAGATGTATCATGATCTTCGAGATGAGTACTATTGGGTGGGTTTAAAGAAAGATGTTGCTGAGTATGTAAGCAAGTGCATGGTTTGTCAGCGAGTTAAGGTTGAGCATCAGTTTCCTTCTGGGTTGTTACAACCGTTGAGGATTCCTGAGTGGAAGTGGGAAAGGATTACCATGGACTTTGTATCTGGTTTGCCTTTGTCGCCATCGAAGAAGAATTCGGTGTGGGTGATTGTGGATCGCCTTACGAAGTGTGCGCATTTCTTGCATGTGCATACTACGTATACTTTGGACAAGCTTGCGGAGCTGTACATTGCTGAGATTGTGCGGCTGCATGGTGTGCCAAATTCGACCGTGTCGGATAAATATCCGAGGTTTACATCGCGTTTCTGGCAGTGTTTACATCAAGCTTTGGGTACACGGCTGAATTTTAGTACTTCTTATCATCCGCAGTCGGATGGACAGTCTGAACGTGTTATCCAAGTGCTGGAGGATATGTTGAGGTGCTGTGTGATTGAGTTTCAAGGATCTTGGGAGAAGCATTTGCCTTTGGTGGAGTTTGCTTATAACAATAGCTACCGGGCAAGTATTCAAATGGCACCTTATGAAGCTTTGTACGGGAGGAAGTGCAGAACTCCTCTTTGTTGGGCTGAAACAGGTCAGAAGTTGGTTTCGATGCCAGCTTTGTTGAAAGGAACTACCGAGAAGGTGAAGCTCATTTGTGAGCGATTGAAGGCATCTTCTGATCGACAAAAGTCTTACGCGGATTTGAAGCGTAAGGAGATTGAGTATGCGGTAGGTGACCGTGTGTTTTTGAAAGTTTCGCCTTGGAAAAAGGTGATGAGGTTTGGCCGAAAGGGTAAGTTGAGCCCTAGGTACATTGGACCATACGAGGTGGTTGAGCGTGTGGGTCCTGTTGCGTACAAGTTGAGATTGCCACTTGAGTTGGAAAAAATTCATGATGTGTTTCATGTCTCTATGCTTCGGAGGTATAGATCGGATCCTTCGCATGTTATGCCTGTGAAGGAAGTGGAATTGAATCCAGATTTGACCTATGATGAGGAACCGGTGGAAGTTCTGGATCCGGACAGTAAATTTCTTCGAGGCAAGACCATTGATTTAGTAAAGGTGTTGTGGAAGCATCGTGGTGTTGAGGAGGCCACGTGGGAACGAAAGGATGACATGAAGAAGCAGTTTCCGTACCTTTTTCCTCCAGGTAAATTTCGAGGACGAAATTTCTTAAGGGGGGGGGGAGAGTTGTAACACCCCAATTTTGGGCTTGGAAGTTTAGGGTCTGAACTGGACCGGTCTGATTTTTGGTTCGAATATAAAAGGTGGTTTTAAGGAAAGCCTAGTTCGGGATGCATTAAAAATATGGAAAAATATCTAAAAATCCTCTTTTAATATATATAAGAGAGTGGTGAAATCAATTTTACAAAATAAGGTTTGGAAGTGTGACATTTCGAAATAGTGACTAAAATGTAATTTTTGAAAAGTTCAGTGGTGACTGTTTTCTAAGGATTGAAACTTTGAATCTTTAAGGAGCTAATTTACCCAAGGAAGGATTTCTCCAGATTTTTCTTAATTTTAATGACTCATTTAATGTTTAATTAATTTAAAGAAAAGAGGGAAATCATATTTTAGTTTTCATAACCAGCTTTTGCTAGAATTTTCTCATTTCATTTTCTCTCAAAATTCCCTCAGCCAAACACATCTCCACAGCAGCTTTTCTTTTGATTTTCACACCAAATGACGAGATTTCAATCATCAAATGATTCCTAATCATTTCTACATCAAATCCTCTTCATTTGCTTATTGAATTTTCAAGGAATTTGGCTCTAATCAAGGAGAAATCTACATTTAGAGGTAAGGATGTCCTTCTCCTCTAAATACTCAGATCTTTACTGAAATTCTCAAGTTCTCAATCCTTAAATTAAGTTTTATTAAAGGTTTTTATGTTGTGATCATGATTTTGGCTTAAAACACTTGATTTGGATTAAATCTTAAAGAAATTCGTGGTGATTGTTTGGGCTCTGTTTTGAGATGGCTTTTTAATGTATTTTGAATGTTTAATGATGTGTAATTGAGGTTTAATCAATGCAATCCCGAATAGGTTATTTTCCTAAGTTTTTGCTTGTGAAAATGGTGGCTTTTGGGGTGATCTTGGTGTTCTGTTATAGCTGGAGGTATAAGGACGTGATTAGGTTCTTTTTGGATGTTAATTGATGTCTAAGAATATTTAGAAGTGATGGATCTTGGCTGGGTAATGTTCTGGAAGTGTTTGGATGTGATTTCGGTTGTGTTTGATAGCCGAAATGTGAGTTTTGGTGAGAGCAGCGAGTTTAGGTGCAATGGCTGAAGATTTTAATGCATGATGATGCATTAATCCTCTGCTTTGATGTGTTTAAAACAGGGGAGACATCTTCGGATCCTTGTGGTGTTGATCCGGAGGCTTGATCGGCGTTTCGGCAAGCTTGCGAAACGGAATTGGTGAGTGAAGTTTGGTTTTCAGCTTTGAAACCAATGTTTGAAGGTTTGGGAGCTTAGTTTAAGTCTAAGCAACTTAACTAAGCTCAAGAGTAAGTTTTCGGAGAAACTTTCTCTTGATGAACCATGAGATGGTTGGATGCAATGTGTTTAATTTACATGTTTAAATTCTGTTTTGAAATCATGTTTTAGCATGATTAATGCTGGTTTTGAAAGCCATGTGTTGAAGGATGCTCAAGGTAAGAGATCCTTGGTTTGACATTGATAAATGTGGCTTTGATGCATAGTGATGCATGATGTTTAATGGCTTTGATTAATGCTTTAAAACAGTGGATTGTTGATAGTAAATGATGTATATTGGCAAGTGATGTGTTGGTTTCAAAGTACCTTAATCGGATATAGTTAGCCGGCTATAGGATTGGGTGCACCGTGAATAAAGTCTCCTTGGATGTTGAGGGGTTGTAATGGTACCATAAACTCCATCCAAGTACACTAACGAGATATCTAAGATCATAATGGTGGTTAAAATTCCATGTGAGGATGTAACCCCCTTAACCCGGTCTAGACGGTTGACCCGAATTAAGAAAGTCACACGGGGAAAACCAAAGTCAACCCGAAAGTCAACCTTGATTAACGACCCTTTTTTTTCTTTTTAAACTTGTCTAGACGCATATTTACCCTAGTTATGATCACTCAAACATCATGCTCAAAGATCATAAACATCAGAGATCAAACAGGGACCCAATTGAACAATTTACAACTTTAGGGACCAAATTGTAAATTCTGTAAATTATGAGGTCTTAACCCAATTTAATATTACCAACTTGTAATTAGTCAAGTTTCATGCCTCTCTGTCAGATTTCAGCTCAAAAGGACATCCCAAACTCAAACAATTGCACAAACAAGATTCAGGACCAAAATGCAAACATTCCAAAACATTTAACTGCCAATGTCAGCCCCCAACGGTCGGCTGTACCGAAACAGGGAGAGCCTGTTTCGAAACACGGGGCCGTTCCGCAACGCGTTCCGAAACGAGGGCTGGCAGAGGGCTTTCCGTTTCGAAACGGTGTCTCCCCGTTTCGGACGCCTGGGCTACTACAAGGCACCCGTTCCGAAACGGTAGTCACAGTTCCAAAACGACCTGCACAGAATGCAGAAAAAATGCTTGCATAAACACACAATTGATCAACCAATCATGCTCCAATTGCTACCAAACTTTACCAGCAACTCATACATCATACCAGAGACATATAGGCATCAAAATCTAGATACATGATCACTCCTAGGTGCACCAACACATTAAGCACATTCAAAACTCATTCATGCTTTTAAACAAGAAGCATAGCAAATCAATTTAAGCATAAGATGATCTAAACGTTGCAACATAAATCCACATGATCCAACATCGTATACTAAACTTGTCCAACATACACAATCTCGTTACACATCAACATAAGAGATTCTTCCCCCATTGCCTTTATTATCTATAGCTATTTACCGAGACATACATCTCAAGTGGAGTTCTCCTTGAATCCCTTGCTCCTCGCTGTTCCAACTTCAATTATCTGCATTGATGGACAAAAAGGAGCGTAAGCACATAATGCTTAGTCAGGAATGCTCAAAACCAAAACACCATCAATGCAGCGGGTCATAAAACCACTTTTAAAACAAACCCGATTTGATAAACCAAAGCAATGTTTGAAAACCCTTTTCAACAACAAGCTCAAAACCGTGCATTGCTCAAACATGAAAACCAACCCTTAGCTTAGCAAGCTAAGTAAACCTTTTCAAAGCACAACTTGCAAAACATCAATTTAACCATTCTATGCATAAACACCAAATGCAAAGTTAAATTCAAAACCTTGGAAAACACTTCCACTTACATCATACCTTTCTCATACTTGATTAACATTTCAAGCAAGAAACCTTTTAAAACCATTTACTCATTCAATCCAACATATGCATTAAATAAATGCACTTATGAACCACATCAACACATTTGCATCATATGCCTTTGAAAACAAGTCTTAGCAAGACTTCAATGCACTAAAGAGATTTCATGCACGCATGCATCACTCTCGGTAGATAATCAACACTTGTTCAAACTTAACAAGCAAACATGCATTCTTAATACATTATACACTTCCCATGCAAACATGCATCAATCCAAGCATCTCATGCTTCATTATAACCAAGAACATCATATTGGCTTTCAAGTGATCAACCACATCCACTTTTCAACTCAACATCCAATCGGATACGCGGATCACAAGCGTTGTCCCTACGCTTCATACACACTACCAATCCAAGGTCCCCAAATGGACTTTTAACCACCATTTGACCTTACCATTCACAAGGTTCCCATATATGGACTTTTAATCACCATATAACCTTAACTTTCACAAGGTTCCCATGTATGAACTTTTAACCACCATACAACCTTATCTTCCTCAAGGTTCCCATGTATGGACTTTTAACCACCATACAACCTTAGCATCACCGATTGGTAGTTGTATAACATCACTAACGAGATCCGGGACACCCTATACAAGATCCACACATGGACTTTACACCACCATTGTGATCTTAACAAGCACAAGGTCCACCAATGGAATTTTAACCACCATTATTACCTTTGCTTACCCAAGGTCCTCGAATGGGATTCCAATCACCATTATAACCTTAACCATCTCGTTAGGATACTTGGATGGAGTTTACCGGTTCACTCTTAACCACTCCACATCCAAGGTGACTTTATTCACGGTGCACCCAATCCTATAGCCGGCTAACTATATCCGATCAAAGAAACCAAGAACCACTTACATCACTTGCCAATATAACCACCTTACCATATTAATCCTTTGATTCATATGCATAACCATAATGCAAAAACCATCATTTACCATCATCAATCCACTGTTTTTAAAGCATTACACAAAGCCATTAACATCATGCAACACCATGCATCAAAACCACAATTTCAATGTATAAAACCAAGGATCTCTTCCTTGAGCATCCTTCACATATGGCTTTCAAAACCAGCATTAAACCATGCTTAAAATATGCTTTCAAAACAGAATTTAAAACATGCAAATCAAATGCATTGCAACCATCAATCACAATTGCTTTTAAAGCCAATTCACAACACAAATCAAGAGCGAAAATCCATTTACTTACTCTTGAGCTTAGCAAAGTTGTTTAGACTTAAACTAAGCTCCCAAAACCTTCAAACCTTGGTTTAAAAGCTGAAAACCAAACTTCACTCACCGATACACAAAACAAGGCTAGCCAACAAGCCTTCCAAGCATCCGAAACCTTCCGCACCACCTCTAAAGCTCACGGATCAAACTCCCCTGTTTCAAGCACACAATAACAGAGGATTAATGCATCATTATGCATTAAAACACCAGCAACACAACTCAACTCGCTGCTCTACACAAATCCAACGTTTCGGCTACCAAACACAACCGAAATCACCTCCAAACACTTCCAAAACTTAACCCAGCCAAGATCCATCACTTCTAACCATTTTTAAACATCAAATAACATCCAAAATGATCACAAACACGTCCTTATACCTCCAGCTATAACAGATCATCAAAAACACTCCAAAAACAACCAAAAACTCAAGCAAAACTTAGGAAATTCAACCTATTCGGGATTGCATTGATAAAACCTCAATTCCTTATCAATTTAACATTCATTTAACATCAATTTGACACCTCAAAACACTGCCCAAATAGATCACACGAAATTTCACCAAAATCAAGCAAATCTTGCATTTTAAGCCAAAATCCATTACACCACTTTAAAACCACTTATAAATCATCAATTAAGGATTGAGAACTTAGGAATTTCAGTAAAGAACTGAGAGTTTAGAGGAGAAGGACGTTCTTACCTCCAAACTTGAGTTTCTCCCTTTTTGGAACCAAAAAGCTTGAAGAATCACTTAGCAAATGGTGAGGTTTTGTTGATGTGATGATTAGCAATCAAAAGAGGATTGAAAAGAGAGATTTAAGTGAAAAAATCAGAAGAAAAACTCTGGAGAGAAAGTGTTTGGGTTGAGAGAAAATGAGAGAAAAGGAAAATGAGATTTTAGGAAAATTAGTTAGAAATAACTTCCCTCCACTTTCTTTATGTTTAAAAATCAGAATTAGAACATTAAATATCTTAGAAAAATCTGGAGAAACTCCCTTTGGGGTAAATAGCTCCTTAAAGATTCAAAGTTTCAATCCTTTCTAAAACAGTCACGCAACTTTCAAAATTTACATTTTGGTCACTAACCAAAATGTCACCCTTCCAAACCTCATTTTGTAAAATTGATTTCACAGTTCACTTATATATATTAAAAGAGGATTTTATAACATTTTTCCATATTTTTAATGCAACCCGAACTAGGCTTTCCTAATTTCACCTTTTTATATTCGAGCAGCACTTTGACCGAACCGGTCCAAACCCAAAACTTCTAAGCCCAAAATCGGGGTGTTACAGAGGATCTTGTGTTGTGTGTCCCGTGTTCTCGTTAGTGATGTTATACAACTACCAATGAGTGATGTGGAGGGGTTGTGATTGTACCGTTAAACTCCATCACGGGTGTTGAGGGGTTGTGATTGTACCGGTAAACTCCACCTTGTGTGTTCGGTAGTGTGTATGAAGCGTGTGGGACAACGCTTGTAATCCGCGTATACGATTGTGTTTTGTGTTGAAAAATGTTTATGGTATCACTTGGAAGCCAATATGACATGTTGATGTTATTGAAGCATGAGATGCTTGTTGTGTATGTGTTGTTGCATGAGAAATGATATTTATGAATTTAAAGGCCTTTGAAAGGTGTTTTATAAAATGCATTATTGTGTTGTTTCTTTAGAGCATGCCTCACTAAGCATATGTGCTTACGCTCTCTTTCTTGAACCAATAATGCAGAGAATTGAAGTGCTTTAAGGGCAGCAAGGAGGCTAAGAATCCAAGGGGAAGGCTAAGCTCATGTATGGTGACTATTTTTACAACATTATTAGTTTTTGGTATTTGGCAATGGGAACCTACGTTGTGTTTTTGGGAGATGTTTTGGACTCCCTAAGTATGGCATGGTGCCTATAATGTTTTGGAGTTGTAAATGGCCATTTGGTGTTTGCTTTGATGATTTGATGTTTGGTTGGTTTTGAGTATTAGGTTGCATGCCTATAGATTGAGGTTTTTCCTAATTGATGCCATGAATGTGTTTTGATGATGCAAATATGTTCCTTAAATGTATAATGACTTGTTGGCATGATTAAGAGGTCATAGGGATGTGTTTGATTGGTTAAATGTATGTTAAACCAGAAAAATCTGCACTTTCTGGGCAGTCCGTATCGGAACGGGCACTACCGTTTCAAAACAGGGGCATGTAATGGCCTTTGTGTATCGAAACGGGTAGAGGTCGTTCCGAAACACTTTTGCCACTGCCAAGCCCTGTTTCGGAACGAGTTTTGAAATGAACCCGCGTTTCAGAACGGTCAACCCCTGTTCCGAAACACTTGACCGTTGGGCACTGATTTGAATGGTTTGAGGTTTGCACGCTTTACGTTGTAGTCCTGAATTTTGTATATGCAATTGCTTGAGTTTGAGATGTCCGTTTAAGGTGAAATTTGACCTGGAAGCATGTAATATGATTAATTTGATATTGGTAACCTTGAAATTGGTTAAGTCCCTCATCTTTCCAGAATTTACATTTTGGTCCCTAAATTTGTATGTTCTGCAATCAAGTCCTTTGTTGCTTTGCGATCGCTGTGATTTCCAAGTATGTTTTTCTCAAGAATACGCTTAGGGTTAATGAGCATGTAGACAAGATTAAAAAGAAAAAGAGGGTCGTTAATCAAGGTTGACTTCAGGTTGACTTTGGTTTTCCCCGTGTAATCTTCGTAGTTCGGGTCAACCGTCTAGGCCGGGCTAAGGGGGTTACATATATCCGGAAGCGTGGTTTCTAGTTCTACATGATCATTCAGCATGTAGTCACGGCAGGACCGTCGTGCGGCAGCGGCAGGCGGGTTGCCGACAGGAGGTATAATCTCTCCATCTCCGACAGGAGGGTCATTACCCTAGGGGTTCCCTTGGTTTTGCATCGTCTCTAACTGTTCCTCAAGGTACTCGTTCTTGGCTAGTATGTGACGAAGTCGGTTCTTAAGATTGAACGAACGTTTGATTTCTGGATCTAATGGATACTTAGGTTCTTTTCCTCGTCTCGATCTGCGCATAAACAAGAAACCTTGTGAAAAGCAAGAGTTGAACAAACCAAAGAAAAATAGAAAAAGAAAAATACAAAGAAAAGTGCAGTAAAAGAAAAGGTAGAGTTATGTTGCCAGTCCCCGGTAACGGCGCCAAAAACTTGTTGCGTGTAAAAGTGTCTATCGCAATTGTAGTGCAAGTGTACACGATGCAAGTAGTAAAGTGATACGGAAATATCGGATATCGTCTCCACAGTGACTGGGCTAATAGCTTCACCTTGAATTACTGCAAGAAAGTAAAGAAAATATTTAAGATGTTGTCACGAGAATAATAAAGAAAACTTAAATAAAAGAGTAGAGAAATCAAGATAGAGAGAATGGGCTGGTATTGAATTGCTCAGTAGTGCAGGTATTGCTAAGTCTAGGAAATCCAGTTCTGTCGTCGTCCCCATCGCGGCAGCACCTGTCGCGGCGGCAGTCAGTTGCTTGTCGCGACAGCAAACACTCAACTCTGTACTTCAAGTTTGGCAAGAATCCCTGCTGTGCCTTGGCCTATCCCTAGGTCCAAGTCTGTCGATGAACACATCTTTGATGATACCTCCCGGCGTGAATCGAAGGATGAACACCGATGTTGTTGATTTCTTCTTTAGCCACTTAACCTCGTCCTATCCCTAGGTCTGAGATAGTTCAACTATAAACTAGAGAACTCGTACTTATTCCTTTCGTATACTTAACTCTCCCGATATTAAGTAAATAGATAACCTCGCAATGCTCTCCCGATACCCTTGCAAGATGTTAATAACCATAATAAGAGAACTTGAAGTTTATTTTATTGAACTGAAAATTCCTAAAACAAAAGCAACCCTTGCAACTACTTTACAAGACAACCCGTGGCCCTAAGGGGAATTTAGAACATGATGAGAGGATGAAAACGGCTAGGGTTTTGGGAAGAAGGCTAGAGATGGGTGATGTCCTTCCTAGGTCGAAATACATGCCCTTATATAGGATTTGGGTCCAAGTTTTCTAAAATAGCAAGAATACAAGTTTAAATTAAAGTACAACTCTAATAAAGACTAAATCTTTAGAGAATCTAACTTTAAATCGTCCTCCTTCTTGCTTGGGATTTTCTCTCCTTGAACTTTGGGCTTGGCATTCCTTCTTATCTAGGACTTGGAAAAATATACTGGTTTTCCACGACAGACGGGCTTAATTTTCTCTATCTGTCGAGGTCCACTTTGCTTCTTCTCCTCAAAGCTGCTGTCGTCCGCTGCTGTCACGGCGGCAACCATGGCAACATCGTTCTCCTTGACTGCTTGTCCAGTTCCAGCTCTTCTGCTTCACTGCCTAGCGCCTGCCTCTTCATCTGCTACAGCAGCAACCTGCAAAAGCAGCCAATTTCAGTAGAAACTGTGCCTTTTAATATATTTGTGATGTCTAACTGTAAACTGACCTAAATGCAATGAATTATGCTTGAATGCAGCAGAAATATGGGTTAAATAGGGGGTAAATAATAGAACTTTTACACACTCAACAACTTGTCATTCATATTATCTATAACACCTTAAAACCACCCTACTTTAAAATCCCTAAGTTAGTTAACAAAGAAGGTGAAAATAAGTTGTAACCTGAAATGTAGTGCAAAAATAAGTTGTAACCTATTATGTGGTGCGAGTATTGTGTAACCTGAAATGTAGTACAAAATAGGTTGTAACCTATTATGTGGTGCGATAATTGTGTAACCTAAAATGTAATACAAAAATAGGTTGTAACCTATAATGTGGTGCGAGAATAGTGTAACATGAAATATGGTGTAAAAGATAGGTTGTAACCTGAAATATGACATAAAAGAGGTTATAACCTAAAATGTGAAACGACTTTGAGAAGTTAAAGGACCAAGAAAATATGTTATTATTGGGAGTCAAAATATATTATAATAAGGCCATAGTGGGGTTTGTGTGGATAAACACATGGTGAGAGACCAAGCCATGTGTCCCTCTCTCCATGTACAACTGACCAACTAAGATTAGAAACAAAACATGTGTAAACAGATTGTTTACACTTCATTTGCTTCACCTTTTCCACCACACAAAAAGAGAGATAAAGAGAGAGAGAGAGAGAGAGAGAGCTGAGAAACAAGTAAAATCTGGAAATCTAGTGTGAGAAAGCTCATGCATGTGAAGAAAAATTAAGTGGGATAGCTTAAAGTATTCATACATGTATATATGTAAGTATGAATTTTGTCCAACATTTTTGTTTGATGTTCTTGACGATTTTTGGTAGAATTATTGGTTTGATTACGTTGAAATCCATGTTTAGAAATGTTTAATGATGTGTTATAAGCATTTAGAACATGTTAGATTGATTAGAAATCTAGAAATTTGTATGCATGAAACTTAGAATATGAATCTATCTAGTTTCGTACTAAAAGGAGCACCTGGATTAAAACGGATTTTTGGCCATGTTAGAGTTAGAATTAGAAAAACTTATGAAGAGCAAAGTTGTAGAGAATGAAAAATACTATACGATAGAGGTCTTGCACAATTATGGAAATGTTTAAGGGCTAATTTGATGTTTATAAGATCTGGTAAAATTGTTAAGAAACAGGGAAATCTAGTAATGTTTTATTAGTAACATGTTTAAGGTGTTAAATGACTTGAATTAGTGTTTAAAGTCAATAATAAGTTTAAATGACTAGTTTGGACTAATCTGGAAAAATGGTTAATTAAGGGACTTTAATGCCTTGTTTTTGAAGCTATTGGAACTTAATAATTATGATATTAGATGTGTTTAAAAGTGGTTAAAAGCTCATAATCAAATGTGCAATGGATCATAGGTCAAATGGTCACTAAAGTTACATGTTGCAAACAATGGACATATTAGGCCACTATAAATGCCCTATATTAAAGTATTAAACTGTATTGATGTAGGGATGGGAAAACTATGAGCCATGCATAGAATCAAAGCTGTGTAAATAAGCTTTCTAGAATGGTAAAAAACTCCTAATTTGGAGTTGTGTGTAAAAAGTTATGGACATATTAGTGTAAGGTGCTCAAAACTGCAAGAGTAGGGGTAGTTTCATAATGCATTGAGTTTATATTGGTTTATATGAATGGAATGAATTCTAATATGTGTCTTATGTTGATTGTTTAAGACCAAATTGGAGAAGAATTGTTGGAGGAATCAAGGCTTGATCAAGCTAGCAAGAGGGGAAAAGGCTTGCTAATCAAGGATTCCAACTAAGCTTTAGAGTATTGTGAGTGTGGTTGCCTTTAGGGTTAAGAATAATGTCTTAACCACTTCTTTATGTTATAAGATGACACATTTGATGTATGAAATGAATATAAATTATAGTTGGTAAATTAAAATGGAATTAGAAGAAGGATTAAAAGGAAATAAATTTAGATGATAATGTTTGATGCTAGTGTTAGCTACTAGTGTACATTGTAATTCGTATGGTTCAATGCTAATTGTGGCCTTGGATATGAATGATCATATGATGATATTCTATTGTTATGAAGCATGGAATGAATGATATGGATGATATATGTTTGTTGGAAATGAAATGATAAGCGAGCTTGAATGATATTGATGAAATGCTTACATGATACGCCTATATGACCTTTTGTGTGGTTGTAAGACTCTTGCTTGAATTGAATGAAAATTTAAAAGACATTAGATGTCCTTGGTTAACTAGTTGTCCTTAGATAGAAGAACATGCCTTAGAGTCTGAGCTCTACTAATTTAAAGGTGGTTAGTCACCTACTGATGCTTTGAGCATCTACTGTTACAAGTTACAAGTTAAATGGTGTAGTTAGACACCTCGATACATTGTGTATCTACTGATCTTTGGTGCTTTGAGCATCTACTGTTATATGTTGGTACTTGGTAACTATTGAATTGATTACCTAGTCCACTTAATCATCCAAGGAAAAACTTAATAAAGTCACAATAAGACGTTATATGATCAATGAAATAGTGAAATGATACATGGTTACATGCTATGTGAAATGATATGATTGATATGGGTAATGACTTTATTCGAATGATATGAAAATGTGATCAATGATATGATATGATCTTGTACTTTACATGACAACATGAATTGAACATGACATTATGGAAGAATATCTATTCGAATTCTAAAAATGACATGATACTACGTTTGAATATGATATTGATATATGATTCTTGTTCTTTGGTGGTGTTATACATTGGTATGTTTGTTTGACATTGAATGTGACTATGTTTATATGACTTGACGATATGATATGAATGGAACTAGCTAGTGTACTTGAGCATGAGATAAGCTAGCTAGGTGTCACGTCCCATCCTTAAGCACCGAGGTCAATTGAGGCCAAATGAAGAGCCTTGGGCGTGCACAATGTACCCATGGGCGTTTTAAGGCAAAACATGGGCCAAGGAAGGTCTTAGAACGCCATTGAGAGGCCTACAACTCTCTTGCAACGTTTCCACAAGGTTCTAGAAGGTTCCAGGATGCTCCACAACCATCTAGGCTCATCCGGGAGGACCTAGAAGGCTCGGGAAGCTCGGGGAAGCATCGAGACAACTCCGAAACATTCTAGAATCCTATAGAAAAGTGTAGATCTATATGAGTTATCTATAATACTTTAGATCCTTGGAGATATATGTAGAAGCCTATAGATATCTCTAGAATAGTTTAGGTCCCTTAGATATTTTGGGAGGCGAAATGTGAGCCATCCGATCAAATAAATCTCCACCGTCCATTGAGGAGGTTGGAGACTATAAATAGACTAGCTAGGGTCATTTGTAAATCATCTCATAAGTCTCCATGTTGTATACTCTCTTGTAAGCTTTCTTCTAAGCTTAATAAAGCTTCTCTTTCTTAAGTTCTCACTTGTGTTTTCATCGTGTTGCGTGGCTAAAAGGCTTACTAGCATTGTGTCGGGAGTGCTAATGCCGCACGGATTGAGTTCGAGAGAAATAAGTCTGTGACATAGGTGTGACTTGTTGGGTGTTAAGCCTAGCTAGGTAACCTTATTTACATGAATAACACACTTAAAATATTGTATTAGTAAATTATAGAGACTACCTCACTAAGTACATAACGTACTTACCACCTCTTGTTTCCTTCTTCCAAAATAACAGGTCTCTGATATTCGAAAGCTACCTATTTTGATCCGGGAGCAATCACAAGCCAAGACTCAAGTATGATATAGTTTTGCTTAGACTCCTAGATGGTGGCATAGTTACATGTTAGAATGTCACATGCATTTTGGGTATTTGGATATGCTAGTTTGGATTGTAATTATATAAGATATGTTAAAGCATGATGTTTGATATGTTAATAGTAAACAAGTTGTATGACCATGTTTTGGATGATGTTTATATATATATATATATATATATATATATATATATATATATATATGAGTATGGTTGATTATGACTTAAAGTAAACCTTGGAAAATGTTACATGATGTTTAAGTATATGGTGTATTATAATGGTTCATGAGGATATAACTTGTATATGTTAGGGTGTTATAAACTTAAGATCATATATGTATCTAGATGTTTAATTGAAATGAATCAATATGGTTGATATGTTTCATTCAAATGCCTATGTGGTTTTGTTATAGTTCGAACATAATCTCTATATGAATAGGTTGATTGTTAATGGATATGAATGTATACATGATTAAAAGATATAATATGCTACGATAAGTGATTTCTTGATTGTATATGTTATGTAATATGTTAGCCGAATGCTTATTATGTATGAATTGTTTTAAATTGGTTCTTAGATGATTGTTTTGATTTGTAAACATGTTTTAATATGATTAGTAAGTTAGCCTAAGTTGGAAATGTTTTGTGTTTACCATGATTGAATTTATAAAGTTGATATGTTAAAGTGGTTAACATGATATGTTTTGATAAATTAAAAGAAGGTTTTTGTTAGCCCACCTACATGTAATGTTATGTATGTTAGTATGGTTTTATATGTTCACATGTTCGATTCTCTGATTACATGCTTATATATGTTAAGTGTTATGTGTTCTGTCTGAGTAACGCCTCTCGCTTCTAACCTGAGTGTGGGGTGTTACATAAATAAATTGGTATCAGAGCTTTAGGTTATAGGTTCTAAAGTCATTCGAAACATGTCATGCATCATATAGGTTTATACTATGCCACCTGGGAGTCTTATATCAAACTGCTTGTGATTTCGCTCTCTATTCCTAAACTTTTTTGAATTTTTAATAGAATGTCTGAGACTAATCTAGCCTGGGACGATGAAAGTCCCAACGGATCATCAAATAACAATGAGGATAATGTTGAAATGCAACCCCCGGTTCAACCTCGAGAGCAAACTCGAGAACAAGTCCCTCAACAACCGGAAAATCTGATAATTCAAACAGCTCAACGAGAATGTCTCCTTAGTATGAAGAAGATGTTCGATCAACTAGTACTGAACATAAGATGAGAACAACCGGCTCTGATTGTTGCTGCCCCACAATGAGCTCCAATCGACAAGCTCGTATAACATCTAGCTTTTACATTCACTGGCGAAAATGAGGAGAAGCCGGAGGAAGCCAAACATTGGCTCGAAAGAACAACACAAATTCTGACCAAACAAATTCAGTGCTCAGATGAGCATAAAATTGATTGCACGGTCGCACTTTTAGCCGACAAAGCCCTAAGTTGGTGGGAAACCACAACTCTGACCGCCTCTGCCGAGTCAGTCACGTGGAAATTCTTTGTCGATGAGTTCAAGAAAAAGTACATCAGCGAACAATACCTAGTTGATCGTAGAAAGAAGTTCTTGTATCTAAAGCAGTCCAATCGGCCGATTGAACAATACGTTACTGATTTTTGTAAATATTGCAAATACGGCTTGGAGTACATTAAAACCGAGAAACACAAGTGCAAAATGTTCATTGACGGGCTGAGCGATGAATTAAGTCTTATGTTTACTGCCCTTGGTATTACAGACTTACAAACCCTTGTGAATCGAGTCATTGTCACCGAATCTAAAATGAGAACCGCAGAGAAACGGAAGAGCGGTTATCAGGGTGATAAGAAACGTAAGGGTGACTGTTGAGTGTGTAAAAGTTCTATAATTTACCCCTATTTAACCCATATTTCTGCTGCATTCAAGCATAATTCATTGCATTTAGGTTAGATTTCAGTTATACATCACAAATATATTAAACGGTACAGTTTCTACTGAAATCAGTTGCTTTTGCAGGTAGCTGCTGTAGTAGATGGAGAAGCAGACGTTGGGCAGTGATGCAGCAGAGCTGGAACTGGATGTGCAGACAAGGAGGACGATGCTTCCATGGTCGCTGCCGTGGCAGCCAAGGACAACAGCAGTATTGAGGAGAAGAAGCAAAGTGGGCCTCGACAGAAAGAGAAAATTAAGCCCATCTGTCGTGGAGCACCCTTATATTTTTCTAAGCCTTAGATCAGAATGAAGGCCAAGCCCAAAGTTCAAGGAAGAAACTCCAAGCAAGAAGGAAGGACGAATTAAAGACTTATGCTCTGAAGATTTAGTCTTTAATAGAGTTGTACTTTAATTAAACTTGTATTCTTGCCATATTAGAAAACTTGAACCCAAGGCCTATAAAAAGGCATGTAATTCGACCTAGGGAAGGACATCATCTTCATCTCTAGCCTTCTTCCCAAAACCCTAGCCGTTTTCCCTTCTCAACATGTTCTAAACTTCCCCTAGGGCCACAGGTTAATTTGTAAAGTAGTTGCAAGGATTGCATTTGTTTTAGGAATTTTCTGTTCAATAAAACAAACTTCAAGTTTGCTTATTCTGGTTTTCAACATCTTGCAAGAGTATCAGGAGATCATTGTGAGATTATCTATTTACTTAATATCGGGAGAGTTAAGTATACGAAAGGAATAAGTACGGGTTCTCCAGTTTATGGTCGAATTATCTCGGACCTAGGGATAGGACGAGGTTAATTGGCCAAGGAAGAATTCAACAACATCGGTGTTCATCCTTCGATTTACGCCGGGAGGTATCATCAAAGACGTGTTCATCGACAGACTTGGACCTAGGGATAGGCCAAGGCATCACAGGGATTCTTGTGAAGCTTGAAGTACAGAGTTGTGTGATCGCTGCCGCGACTATCAACAGACCGCTGCTGCGACAGGTGCTGCGGCGACAGGAACGACGACAGAACATATATTCCCAGGCTTTGCAACACCTACACTACTGAGCAATTCAATACTGGCCCATTCTCTCTATCTTGATTTCATTACTCTTTTATTTAAGTACTCTTTATTATCTCGTGACAACAACTTAAATAATTCTTTTCTCTCTCGTGCAACAATCTAAGGTGAAGCTATTAGCCCAGTCCCTGTGGAGATGATATCTGATACTTTCGTATCACTTTACTACTTGCGTCGTGTACACTTGCACTACATTGCGATAGACACTTTTACACGCAACAAGTTTTTGGCGCCATTGCCGGGGACTGGCAACATATCTTTACCCTATCTTTTACTACACTTCCTTTACTTTCTATTTTTACTTGGATTGTTCAACCTATACCTTTCACAAGGTCTTTTGTTTGCGTATGCGCAGATCTCAACGAGGAAAGGAACCTGAGTACCAGTTAGATCCTGAACCCGAACGAACGTTCAATCTCAAGAAAAGAGTCTGTTACCTCGTTGAAAGGAACGAATACCTGGAGGAGCAACTCGAAGCAATGGTGAACGAAAGACGTGAAGAAAGAAGGAACAACCAAGAGAATCCCCAGGATAATAACAATCCTGCCGGAGATGGGGGAAACGATCCACCTGTCGACCCTCCTGCCGCTGCCGCACGCTGGTCATGCCGAGACTACATGCTCAATGATCATGTAGAACTAGAAACCACTCTGCCAGGCGTAGATGTTGACAAATTTGAGCTGAAACCTGTTATGTTCAGCATGATTAACAACGCTGGCCAATTTAGTGGTGCTGCTACAGAGGATGCTATAGAGCATCTGAAAACGTTCCAGGAAATCTGTGGTTCGTTTAGACTAGCAGGAGTTAATCCAGAGATACTGAGGCTTCGGTTATTTCCTCATTCATTGAGGGACAGGGCAAAGACTTGGTGGAATAAACTTACGTCGGGTTCAATACGAACTTGAGCAGATTTAACTCGTGAATTTTTGTCTCGTTTTAATCCTTCACGCTTATCTGAGCGATTACGTAACGAAATTGCTACTTTTCAACAGGAAGATGACGAGCCAATGCACGAAGCCTGGTATAGATTTACCACTCTTCTAAGGAACTGCCCGATGCATGAATTCCCCGTTTGGAACCAGGTAACTAAATTCTATAATGCTGCCAATTTACAAACTCGTATCAGAATTGATTCAACAGCAAATGGATTACTGCTGGACAAAGATCCAGATGAGCCAATGGCAGTATTGAAAAATCTGGCGATAAACGAGGAACAGTTTCCTACAGCAAGAAGAGGGGGTAAACGAGTTCTAGCTGTAAAAGATTATGAGGCCGATAGTTCATGTAACGCCCCGGTTTTGGGCTTAGAAGTTTGGGCGTTGACCGGTTTGGTCAAAGTGCTGTTCGAATCTAAAAAGGTGAAATTAGGAAAGCCTAGTTCGGGTTGCATTAAAAATATGGAAAAATGTTCTAAAATCATCTTTTAATATATATAAGTGAACTGTGAAATCAATTTTACAAAATGAGGTTTGGAAGGGTGACATTTTGGCTAGTGACCAAAATGTAATTTTTGAAAGTTGCGTGACTGTTTTAGAAAGGATTGAAACTTTGAATCTTTAAGGAGCTATTTACCCAAAGGGAGTTTCTCTAGATTTTTCTAAGATATTTTAATGTTTAATTCTGATTTTAAAACAAAAGAAAAGTGGAGGGAAATCATTTTGCTATTTTGCAACTAACTTTCCATATTTTCCAATTTTCCTTTTCTCTCATTTTCTCTCAACCCAAACACTTTCTCTCCAGAGATTTCTTTCTGATTTTGTCACTTAAATCTTCCTTTTCAATTCTCTTTTGATTTCTAATCATCACATCAACAAAACCTCACCATTTGCTAGTTGATTCTTCAAGCTTTTTGGTTCTAAAAGAGGAGAAACTCAAGTTTGGAGGTAAGAACGTCCTTCTCCTCTAAACTATCAGTTCTTTACTGAAATTCCTAAGTTTTCAATCCTTAATTGATGTTTTATAAATGGCTTTTAAAGTTGTGAAATGGATCTTGGCTTAAAATGCAAGATTTGGTGATTTTTGATAGATTTTCGTTTGATCTGTTAAAGCTGTGATTTGAAGTGTGTTTTTGATGATAAATGAATGTTAATTTGATAAGGAATTGAGTTTTGATTAATGCAATCCCGGATAGGTTGAATTTCCTAAGTTTAGCTTGTGATTCTTGGTTGTTTTTGAGGTGGTCTTGTGGATCTGATGTTGCTGGAGGTATAAGGATGTTGTTAGGTTCTTTTTAGATGTAAAATGATGTTAAAGGATGTTTAGTTTTGATGGTTTATGGCTGGGCTTTGTTGAGGAGTTGTTTGGATGCATTTTCGGTTGTGTTTGGTGGCCGAAAATGGAGTGTGGACGAGAGCAGCGAGTTTAGGTGCTTTCATTGAAGCTATTAATGCATGATGATGCATTAATCCTCTGCTTTGATGTGTTTAAAACAGGGGAGTCATCTTTGGATCCAAGTGGTGGTGATCCGGAAGCTTGATTTGTGCTTCGGCAAGAGGCGAAGTGGAATCGGTGAGTGAAATTGGGTTTTCGGCTTTGAAACCAATGTCTTGGGAGCTTAGTTTAAGTCTAAACAACTTTACTAAGCTCAAGTGTAAGTTTTCGGAAAAACTCTCTAGTGGTGGCCATGGTTTGGTTGTTATGCAATGTGGTTTATTGCATGTTTTAAATTCTGTTTTGAAAGCATGATTTAGCATGGTTATTGCTGATTTTGTAAGCCATATGTTGAAGGAAGCTCAAGGTAAGAGTTCATTGTTTTTGAACATTGATTAAATGTGGTTTGATGCTTTAAAATGCATGATGAATATGGCTTGGTTAGATGCTTTAAAACAGTGGATTATTTGATGATAATGATGTATATTGGCAAGTGATGTTTTGAAAAAGGTTAAGGTCACTAAGGTGGTTAAAAGTCCTTGAGTGAGCCTTGTGGATTCTAAGAACTTCATGGTGGTTAAAAGTCCATGATGATTCTTGTTAAGGTCACTAAGGTGGTTAAAAGTCCTTGAGTGAGCCTTGTTACTTAAGAACATCAAGGTGGTTAAAAGTCCTTGGATGGTTCTTGTTAAGGACACAAAGGTGGTTAAAAGTCCTTGTGTGGTCCTTGCCATGGTGTTTAAAAGTCCATGGGCCAAGGTGTTTAAAAGTCCTTGGGGCCAAGGTGTTTAAAAGTCCTTGGGGGTGAAACTTGTAAGGACACAAAGGTGGTTAAAAGTCCTTGTGTGGTCCTTGTGAATTATAAGATCACAATGGTTTTTAAAAGTCCATGTGTGAGTCTTATGTTGATCATGTTTTAAAAAGATGGAAATTATCACTTGTGGCCAATATGACATGTATTGAAATGGAAGCATGTATTGCTTGTTTAAGAATGCTTGTAAGCATGTATAAATGATGTTTGAAGTATGGTTTATAAATGAGTTTATAAATGCATTATTGAATGGTTTTAAATGAGCATACCTCACTAAGCTTTTGCTTACGCTCTCTTTCGTTTTCTTAAACCAATAATGCAGATCATTAAGATACTTTGAGGGCAGCAAGGAAGGCAAGCATTCAAGTGGAATTAAGCTCAAGTATGGGAAGGTTTTCTTAAACACATTTTAGCTTTTGGCATTTGGCAATGGGGGACCTATGTGAATGTTTTGGGAGATGTTTTGAACTCCCTAAGTATGTTTAATGTTGTTGGTAATGCTGGTTTTTGTATTGGCCATTATATGTTGATTTGGAGGTTTTATGCTTGAATGGTTTGCTTGTGTAGGAAGCATGCCATTAGAATTGGGGCTTTTCATATATGATGATAATATGTTGATTGGTTGATGCAAATATGTCTCTTGTATGTTGTATGAGTTGCTGGTAAAGTTTGGTAGCATTTGGAGCATATATGGTTGATCAATTGTGTGTTTTAGCAAGCACAATTCTGCAATCTGTGCAGGTCGTTTCGGAACAGTGGCTACCGTTTCGGAACGGGTGCCTTGTAGTAACCCAGGCGTCCGAAACGGGAGACACCGTTTCGAAACGGTAAGGCCTCTGCCAGCCCTCGTTTCGATACGTGTTGCGGAACGGCCCCGTGTTTCGAAACAGGCTCTCCCTGTTTCGGAACAGCCGACCGTTAGGGGCTGACATTGGCAGTTAAATGTTTTGGAAAGTTTGCATTTTGGTCCTGAATCTTGTTTGTGCAATTGTATGAGTTTGGAATGTCCGTTTGAGCTGAAATTTGACAGAGAAGCATGAAACCTGACTAATTACAAGTTGGTAACTTTAATTTGGGTTAAGACCTTATAATTTACAGAATTTACAATTTGGTCCCTAAAGTTGTAAATTGTTCAATTGGGTCCCTGTTTGATCTCTGATGTTTATGATCTTTGAGTATGATGTTTGAATGATCATAACTAGGGTTAATGTGCATCTAGACAAGTTTAAAAAGAAAAAAAAGGGTCGTTAATCAAGGTTGACTTTCGGGTTGACTTTGGTTTTCCCCGTGTGACTTTCTTAATTCGGGTCAACCGTCTAGGCCGGGTTAAGGGGGTTACAGTTCATTAAAATCACAGGTGGCATATCTCACTAAGGCAATGAAAAAGCTCTTGAAAGAAGATTCACAGCCTGTCTACTCTGCTGAAGAGGTATGCGAAACTTGCGATGTAAATCACAGTTCGGAGGAGTGTCCGTTACAGTTAGAAGAAGGGATGTATGTTGGGAACTACAATAGACAGAACTATAACTCCAACAACTACAATCCCAACTGGAGAAAGGATCCCAAGTTCTCTTGTAGCAATCCTAATAATGCCCTGAATCCTCAAGCACAGAATACTCAGAACAAGGGAAGACCTAGATTACTGACTCGGCAGCAACCGCAGCAGCAGCAGCAACAGCCACCAGCTGCCATGACGAGTATACTGGAACAGACTTTGGCTACATTTATGTCTCAAACAGGAACCTACATTGAGAATATGAATCACTTTGTCAAGAAGACAGAAACATTCATGGATAAAACAGAGATGCGGATGACCAATCATGAAGCTACTCTAAAATCATTGGAGAGACAGATGGGTTAGGTTTCCCAGCATATTAAACCAAGGCAGAATAGCGATACTGAAAACGCTAGACAACCCACACATGAACAGTGTAAAGCCATCACTACTAGGAGTGGGAAGAAATTACTAGGGCTAGAGAAGGAAGCTGAATCAGTTAAGGAACCAGCCTTGAAGTCACCTGCCGAGAACGCTGCCTCGACAAACGACAAGCAACGTGCTGCCGATGAACCTGTCACGACAGTAGAAGGGACATAGAAGAAAGATGAAGAACGTAAACCTCCTTAGATCTGAATGCAGTGGGAAGGACGTGTTGCTGATTATCATCCTCCACCTCCTTTTCCTCAGCGGTTACAGAAATTGAAACAGGAATCACAACTTAAGAAAATTTATGATATTTTTAAGTAGGTCCATATCAACATTCCGCTGTTAGATGCCATAAAGGAGATGCCTGGTTGTGCCAAATTGCTCAAGGATGTCATGTCGAAGAAATCCAGACTTGGGGAATTTGAAACGGTTAAGATGACAGAAGGATGCATGAGTATTTTGCACAAGCATCCACCCCAAAAGAAAAAGGATCCTAGGAGCTTCATCATACCATGAATAATCGGAGACAAATTTGTGGGTAAGGCACTTTGTGATCTTGGTGCTAGTATAAATTTAATGCCCAAATCTGTTTTTCAAAAATTAGGTATTGGAAAAGCTCGGCCCACAACAGTAGTACTGCAGCTGGCAGACCGCTCTTACGTTCATCTAGAAGGAAAATTGAAGATATTCTGGTAAGGGTGGATAAATTTATTTTTCCTGCTGACTTTCTTGTCTTAGATTGTGAAGCAGATGAAAACGCACCAATCATCCTGGGGTGACCCTTCTTAGCCACAGGAAGATCACTGATTGATGTGGAAAAAGGAGAACTCACTATGAGAGTGAACGATCAAGAGATCAAGTTGAATGTTCTCCAAGCAATGAAACTTGCTGATGCAGAAGAAGAATGCAAGGCTATCACTGAAGTTACCCTTGACCAACCCTGCATCAGGTCGGGCTGCCACGACATCAAAATTGGCCACTGCCCCAGCAGCCATTTAGAAGACTGTCACGACAGCATCGACGACAACAGCTCCTCAGAATCTGATACATCTGATACTGAAGATCAAGAGGAGGTAAACTAGATAGACAATCGTCTGGGTAAGTTATTTGAGCCCTTAAACTATACCTCGAATGAACATATAGTCCAAAATCCATCAACTGTAGAGCCACCTGTTCTAGATCTTAATCCCCTGCCAGGGCAGCTCAAATATGTTTTTCTTGGATTAAATGATACGTTGCCCGTAATCATCTCTTCCAAGTTGATGCAGGAACAGGAACAACGGCTAATAGGGATGTTGCAGCAGCACAAGAAGGCTATTGGATGGACAATAGCTGATATCCAAGGCATCAGTCCGGCATTATGCATGCATAAAATTCTCTTAGAAGATGATCATAAGCTGACCATTGATGCACAAAGACGTCTGAACGATGCTATGCGAGAGGTGGTGCGTAAAGAGATCATAAAATGGCTAGATGTTGGAATAATCTATGCCATCTCGGATAGCAAGTGGGTGAGCCTGGTGCAGTGCGTTCCCAAGAAAGGAGGAATAACCGTGGTAACCAACGAAGAAAACGAGCTAATCCTAACCAGGACTGTGACCGGTTGGAGGGTTTGTATGGACTACCGGAAGCTTAACAAAGCTACCCAGAAGGACCACTTCCCCTTACCCTTTATTAATCAAATGCTTGATAGATTAGCGGGTAAGCCTTACTATTTCTTCCTTGATGGTTACTCAGGTTATAATCAAATAGCCATCGCACCGGAAGATCAAGAAAAGATAACGTTCACATGCCCATACGGTACTTATGCTTTTCGAAGGATTCCATTTGGACTTTGTAATGCACCAGCCACCTTTCAAAGGTGCATGATGGCAATATTCTCCGATATGGTGGAGGATTTCCTAGAGATATTTATGGATGATTTTTCAGTCTTTGGAGACGACTTTGAAAGCTGCATAGGCAACCTACAGAAAGTGCTCGAGAGATGTGAAAAAGAAAACTTGATATTGAACTGGGAAAAGTGTCACTTCATGGTGGATGAAGGGATAGTCCTTGGCCATAAAATTAGCTGCAGCGACATAGAAGTCGATAGAGCTAAGATCGAGGTAATCGAAAAGCTGCCACCACCCACCACAGTCAAGGGAATCAGAAGTTTCTTAGGAGATGCTGGTTTTTATCGGAGGTTTATCGCAAACTTTTCGAAGATCACCAAACCATTATGCCATCTTCTGGAGCAGAACTGTCCCTTCGACTTCAATGCTGAATGTACTGAGGCTGTAACCCCCTTAACCCGGCCTAGACGGTTGACCCGGATTAAGAAGTTTACACGGGGAAAACCAAAGTCAACCCAAAAGTTAACCTTGATTAACGACCCTTTTTTTCTTTTTAATCTTATCTAAATGCACATTAACCCTAGATATGTTCATAAGATCAGCATACTCAAAGGTCACAACAATCAGAAACATTTAGGGACTCGATTGCACAAATTATGAATTTAGGGACCAAAATATAAATTCTGGAAATTATAAGGACTTAACCAATTTTTGAGTTACCATTATGAAATTAGTCATGTTTCATGCTTCTCTGCCAAATTTCAACTCAAACGGGCATCTCAAACTCATTCAATTGCATAAACAAAGTTCAAGACCAAAACGCAAGGATTTCAAAACATAAAACCGTCAATTTCAGTGCCCAACGGTCGGGTGTTTCGGAACAGGGATGATCCGTTAAGAAACGCGGGAACGTTCTGAAACTCGTTGCGGAACAAGGCTTGGCAGTGGCAAATTCGTTCCGGAACGGTTCCACCCGTTTCGAAACGCCAAGGCCATTTCAGGCCCTCTGTTCCGAAACGGTAGCACCTGTTCCGAAACGTGCTGCCCAGATTGCAGAATTTTATCTGGTTTAAATCACTTTTAACCAATCAAACGCATTCCAAAGACCCTCAAATCATACCAGCAAGTCATTATATACTTAAGGAACATAATAGCATCATCCATTCACAACCATGGCATCAAATAAGGAAAATCTCAATTCTATAGGCATGCATCCTATATTGGAAACCATACAAACATCAAAACACCAAACCAACCACAAAAAGGCCATTTACATGCTCCATTGCCAAGTGCCAAAAGCTAAGCAAGTTATGAAAATAGTCACCATACATGAGCTTAAGCTTCCACTTAGATTCTTGACCACCTTGCTGCCCTTTTAAGCACTTCAATGCTCTGCATTATTGGTTTAAGAAAGAGAGAGAGCGTAAGCACATAGCTTAGTGAGGAAAGCTCATTTAAAACATCACAATAATGCATTATTAAAACTCCTTTTCAAAACCTTGGTTCAAAACAACATTTGATCATGCACATATGTATATAACCCAAGCATTTCATGCTTCAAATCATTAACATGTCATATTGGCTTTCAAGTGATAATCATAACCATTTTCCAACACAAAGCACAATCAACAATCGGATACGCGGATTACAAGCGTTGTCCCATACGCTTCATACACACAACCAATATCAAGGTGGAGCATGGTACAATCACAACCCCTCAACACCCGTGATGGAGACTATGGTACAATCACAACCCCTCCACATCACTCATTGGTAGTTGTATAACATCACTAACGAGATCACGGGACATACAACACAAGATCCACACATGGACTTTAAACCACCATTGTGATCTTTCCACACACAAGGTCCACACATGGACTTTTAACCACCATTGTGACCTTAACACTAGATCCACCCATGGACTTTTAACCACCATGGTGTTCTTAACCATCTCGTTAGTGTACTTGGATGGAGTCTACGGTACAATCACAACCCCTCGACATCCAAGGCGACTTTATTCACGGTGCACCCAATCCTATAGCCGGCTAACTATATCCGATTCAAGAACTTTAAAACAACCACATCACTTGCCAATATACATCATTAATCATCATTAATTCACTGTTTTAAAGCATTTAACAAGCCATTAAATCAACAAGCATCACTATGCATTAAAATCACGTTTATCAATGTTCAAAACAAGGATCCCTTACCTTGAGCATCCTTCAATACATGACTTATAAAACCAGCAATAAACATGCTAAAATATGCTTTCAAAAACAGAAATTAAACATGCAAACAAATCACATTGCATTCAACCAACTCATGGTTCATCAACAAGAGAGTTTTTCCGAAAACTTACTCTTGAGCTTAGCTAAGTTGTTTAGACTTAAACTAAGCTCCCAAAACCTTCAAACATTGGTTTCAAAGCTGAAAACCAAACTTCACTCACCGATTCCGTTTCGCAACTTGCCGAAACACCAATCAAGCTTCCGGATCAACACCACAAGGATCCGAAGATGTCTCCCATGTTTTAAACACATCAAAGCAGAGGATTAATGCATCATCATGCATTAATATCTTCAACCAAGACACCTAAACTCGCTGCTCTCATCAACACTCACATTTCGGCTACCATACACAACCGAAATCACATCCAAACATCTCTACAACACTACCCAGCCAAGATCCATCAATTCCAAACATTCTTAAACCTCAATTAACATCCAAAAAGGATCTAAGCACGTCCTTATACCCCCAGCTATAGCAGAACATCAAGATCACCCCAAAAACCATCATTAACTCAAGCAAAACTTAGGAAAATCAACCTATTCGGGATTGCATTGATTAAACCTCAATTTCACATCATTTATACATCCAAAAATCATCAAAAAGACATCTCAAAACAGTGCCCAACCATTTAATACGAATTTCATCAAAATTAAACCAAATCTTGCATTTTAAAGCCAAGATCAAGAACACAACCATAAAACCTTTAATAAAACTCAAATCAAGGATTGAGAACTTGGGAATTTCAGTAAAGAACTGAGTATTTAGAGGAGAAGGACGTTCATAGCTCTAAATGTGAGTTTCTCCTTATTTGGAACCAAGATTCTTGAAAATCCAATAAGCAAATGCTAAGGTTTTGATGTAGAAATGATTAGAGATCAAATGAAGATTGAAATCTCATCTTTAGATGTCAAAATCAGAGGAAAATTTGCTGGAGAAAAGTGTTTGGGGTGAGAGAAAAGTTGAGAGAAAAGAAATGGAAAATTTTGAGAAAAGTTAGTTATGACCACAAAATATCTTTTTCTCTCCTTTTACCTTTAATTAAAAATCATTAATTAAATCTTTAATATTAAGAAAAATCTGGAGAAACTCTTCTTGGGTAAATTAGCTCCTTAAAGATTCAAAGTTTCAATCATTTTAAAACAGTCACCAAGTTTTCAAAAATTACATTTTAGTCACTAACCCTAAATGTCACACCTCCAAACCTCATTTTGTAAAATTGATTTCACCATTCTCTTATATATAATAAAAGAGGATTTTAAGATATTTTTCCATATTTTTAATGCAACCCGAACTAGGCATTCCTAAAATCACCCTTTTATATTCGAACCGCAACCCGACCGACCCGGTCCAAACCCAAAACTTCTAAGCCCAAAAATTGGGGTGTTACAACTCTCCCCCCTTAAGAAATTTCGTCCTCGAAATTTACCTAAAGGAAAGAGGTACGGAAACTGCTTCAACATGTCATCCTTTCGCTCCCACGTGGCTTCTTCAACACCACGATGTTTCCACAACACTTTTACCAACTCAATGGTCTTGCCTCGAAGAACCTTACTATCCGAATCCAGAATCTTCACCGGTTCCTCATCATAGGTCAAATCCGGGTTCAATTCCACTTCTTCCACAGGCATCACATGTGAAGGATCTGATCTATACTTCCGAAGCATAGAAACATGAAACACATCATGAATCTTTTCCAACTCTTGTGGTAACCTCAACTTGTACGCAACAGGACCCACACGCTCAGTTACCTCGTATGGTCCAATGTACCTAGGGCTCAACTTACCCTTTCGGCCAAACCTCATCACCTTTTTCCAAGGCGAAACTTTCAAAAACACACGGTCACCCACCGCATACTCAATCTCCTTACGCTTCAAATCCGCGTAAGACTTTTGCCGATCAGAAGCTGCCTTCAAGCGCTCACAAATGAGCTTCACCTTCTCGGTGGTCCCTTTTAACAAAGCTGGCATCGAAACCAACTTCTGACCTGTTTCAGCCCAGCAAAGAGGAGTCCTACACTTCCTCCCGTACAACGCTTCATAAGGTGCCATTTGAATACTTGCCTGATAATTATTATTATAAGCAAACTCCACCAAAGGCAAATGTTTCTCCCAAGAGCCCTGAAACTCAATCACGCAGCACCTCAACATATCCTCCAAAACCTGGATAACACGCTCGAACTGTCCATCCGACTGCGGATGATAAGATGTACTGAAATTCAACCGTGTACCCAAAGCCTGATGCAAACACTGTCAGAAACGCGATGTAAACCTCGGATCCCTATACGACACAATCGACTTTGGCACGCCATGCAGCCGCACAATCTCAGCAATGTACAGCTCCGCAAGCTTATCCAAAGTGTACGTAGTATGCACAGGCAAGAAACGTGCACACTTCGTCAGGCGATCCACAATCACCCACACTGAATTCTTCTTTGATGGCGACAAAGGAAAACCAGATACAAAATCCATGGTAATCCTTTCCCACTTCCATTCAGGAATCCTCAACGGTTGCAACAACCCTGAAGGAAACTGATGTTCAGCCTTAACTCGCTGACACACCATGCACTTGCTTACAAACTCAGCAACATCCTTCTTTAAACCCACCCAATAGTACTCATCACGAAGATCACGATACATCTTAGTACTACCGGGGTGCATAGCAAAAGGACTACTATGACCTTCAGTCAGAATAGCACGCCTCAACTCTGCATCATTGGGCACTACTATCCGACTCCCAAAACATAACACTCCATCATCATTAAAACAGAAATCCGAAGGCCTATCCTCCGCAATATCCTGAACATGCGGTACCAAGGAATCATCCAGCAACTGTTTTTCCTTAATCAACTGAACCAAAGATGGTTTCACTTGCAATTCAGCCACAAGACCACGATCACGTGAAATACTCAAACTGGCAAACATAGCCCTCAACTCAACAACTACTTTCCTACTCAAGGCATCCGCTACAACATTAGCTTTACCCGGGTGATACTCAATCGTCAAATCATAATCCTTGAGCAACTCCACCCAACGTCGTTGCCTAAGATTCAACTCCTTCTGAGACATCAGATACTTCAAACTCTTGTGATCTGTGTACACAGTACACTTCTCACCATACAGGTAATGTCTCCAAATTTTCAAAGCAAAAACCACTGCAGCCAACTCAATGTCATGCGTAGGATAATTGCGCTCATGCACCTTCAACTGTCGTGATGCATAAGCCACCACCTTACCCTCCTGCATTAACACACATCCCAAACCAACATAGGACGCATCACTATACACCACAAACTCTTTCCCTAATTCAGGTTGAACCAAGATTGGAGCTTGCGTCAATGCGGCCTTAAGCTTCTCAAAAGCCTGCTGCCTCGCTTCCGTCCACTCATACTTAACATCCTTCTGCAACAACTTCGTCAAAGGTGCAGCAATCTTTGAAAACCCATCCACGAATCTCCGATAATATCCTGCCAAACCCAGGAAACTACGGACTTCATGAACAGACTTAGGAGGCTTCCAATTCATCACTGCCTCAATCTTCTGAGGATCAACACGAATCCCTTCAGCAGAAACCACATGACCAAGAAACACCACTTCTCTAAGCCAGAACTCACACTTGCTCAACTTGGCATAAAGCTGATTCTCCAACAAAGCTTGCAACACAATTCTCAAATGCCCTTCATGCTCCTCCTCAGTACGAGAGTACACAAGGATATCATCAATGAACACCACAACAAATTTGTCCAAGTATTCATGAAATACTCGATTCATCATGTCCATGAAAGCTGTAGGAGCATTCGTCAAACCAAACGGCATCACAAGGAACTCATAATGCCCATACCTCGTTCTGAAAGCTGTCTTTGGCACATCCACATCCTTCACCTTCAACTGGTAATACCCTGGCCTTAAGTCAATCTTAGAGAACACAGCTGCTCCCCGAAATTGATCAAAAAGATCATCAATTCTTGGCAATGGTTACCGATTCTTGATAGTCAACTTGTTAAGCTGACGATAATCAATGCACATTCTCATAGTGCCATCCTTCTTCTTCACAAACAAGACCGGTGCACCCCAAGGTGACACACTCGGCCGAATGAAACCACGGTCAAGCAACTCTTGCAGTTGCGTCTTCAGTTCTTTCAACTCCTTAGGTGCCATTCGATAAGGGGTAATGGACACTGGAGTTGTGTTTTCATACAACTCAATCCCAAACTCCACTTCGCGATTAGGAGGCAATCCAGGCAACTCCTCAGGAAACACACCAGGAAACTCTCGCACAGTCCTGATATCTTGCACACGCAACTCCTTAGAGCTAGGATTCATCACAAAAGCGAGATAAGCTTCACAACCTTGCCTCAATATCCGACTCGCCTCCAATGTAGACACCACATTGGCAAGAAACTTCACATTCTCACCAACCACCACTACCTCATAATCATCCGCAAGCTTCAACGAAATTCACTTATTCTCAAAATCTACCACAGCTCGATGCTCAACAAGCCAATCCATACCAAGGATTACATCAAAACCATAGAAAGGCAATTCCATAAGATCAACATGAAAAACATGATCTTGCACAACCAAGGGACATCTTCTATAAAGCTTTCGAGTCACAACAGTCTCACCAAAAGAACTAGTGACACGCACACCAACATCCAAAGACTCAACAGGCAAACTAAGCAATTCAGCATGCTCACGCAATATGTATGAGTGTATAGATTCAGAATCAATCAAGGAAAGTAATGACAAGGATTGCAAAGTGAAAGTACCTGCGATCACATCCGTGTCATTCCTCCCCTCCCTCTGAGCATACACTCTGGCCTGGCCACCACCCTCAGGCTGAACAGCTACAACATGAGCAACATTCCGTCCACCCTCCTCTCTCCGCTGGAAGTTACCACGACCGCGCCCACGACCTCTCTGTGGGGCAACAACTCCAGAAGCACGTCCCTGGCCACCACCAGCCAACAGAGGACACTCCCTCCTCATGTGATCCGCTGATCCACAGTTCCAGCACGAGATACCAGTCGCCCCAACAGGAGCCTGCACCTCCCTTGCCGCTCGAGGAAAATCACGCCTCAAATGGCCACGCGACCCACATGTCCAACATGTGTTCGGATCCGCTCTTGCCTTATCTCCCTGAGCAGGCGCACCTTGCCCTCCACCACCTCGCTTAGCTGAAGACTGATACTTCCGATCACGTCCCCTCTTGTTTCATCCACCACCGGAACTATACTCAGCAACTCGCTTACCAGCACTAGAACCAGCACTTCTAGAAGATAAACTCAAATTCATCTCAATGTCTTTTGCTCTACCAACCAGCACATCGAAATCATTATACTCAGCAGCCAGCATATAAGTCTTCACTTCCATCACCAAACCATAACGGAACCGTTCACACCTCTCCCGCTCATCCGGGATAAGCTCAGGTGCGTACTGACTGAGTCGGACAAACTGAACCTCGTACTCAGCCACTGACATGCTCCCTTGAGTAAGGGACATGAATTCCCTTTTCTTTTCATCCAAGTACCTCACACCCAGATACCTTCTCTTGAAAATGTTCTAAAAGAACGTCCATGTCACATCAGCATCCTCCATTCCGGAGATAGTGGTTGTCCACCAAGTATATGCATCGTCCTGCAACAATGATACCACAAAGCCCAACTTCTGCACATCAGTACAATTCATTTGTCCCAAAATTCTCTTGGTACTTTCCAACCAAGACTCGGAACCTTCAGCAGACAAACCCCTGAACTCAGTCCCTCCCAGACTGCGCAAGCGTTCCAAGGGTAGTCTCACATTAGCATCTCCCTGATGCCCAGCTCCTTGAGCTCCAGCTACCGCCGCCCAGAAAGCTCCAGCAATAGCTTGAATCAACACTGTCATGTCAGGAACAGCTTGTCCCTGACCAGCTTCAGGTCCAGCGACCCCAGCACCAGCTGCAACACCAGCTCCTTCACCCCCAGCACCACCACCACCAGGCGGAGAAGGTAAATCCACCACATTTTCAGCATTCTCCTCATTCTCATTTTGAGCCATAGCTCGCGTATTAATCCTCGTTTCTCTACGAGGTGCCATTCACTAAACAATGAAATCACAATGCAATAAACAAAGTCAGGCTCAGCAAGGTAAGCAATCCAAGTACTCAAGCTCATTTCCAATTAAAAACAAATCATTACATTAGCTTTGATTTGGCAATGGGTCCCTCTAACAAGCTTCACCACAGCATTCATCACAATTGTAACATACTTACAATTCACACAACATGCTTTCATTCAACAAGCATACAAAGCATACATACACTCATCACCCACATAACCATTCCCAATTACTCGAGAACTCAGCTCTGATACCACCAAATGTAACCCCCTTAACCCGGCCTAGACGGTTGACCCGGATTAAGAAGTTTACACGGGGAAAACCAAAGTCAACCCAAAAGTCAACCTTGATTAACGACCCTTTTTTTTCTTTTTAATCTTATCTAAATGCACATTAACCCTAGATATGTTCATAAGATCAGCATACTCAAAGGTCACAACAATCAGAAACATTTAGGGACTCGATTGCACAAATTATGAATTTAGGGACCAAAATGTAAATTCTGGAAATTATAAGGACTTAACCAACGTTTGAGTTACCATTTTGAAATTAGTCATGTTTCATGCTTCTCTGTCAAATTTCAACTCAAACAGGCATCTCAAACTCATTCAATTGCATAAGCAAAGTTCAGGACCAAAACGCAAGGATTTCAAAACATAAAACCGTCAATTTCAGTGCCCAACGGTCCGGTGTTTCGGAACAGGGATGATCCGTTCCGAAACTCGGGACCGTTCCGAAACTCGTTGCGGAACAAGGCTTGGCAGTGGCAAATCCGTTTCGGAACGGTTCCACCCGTTCCGAAACGCCAAGGCCATTTCAGGCCCTCTGTTCCGAAACGGTAGCACCTGTTCCGAAACGTGATGCCCAGATTGCAGAATTTTATCTGGTTTAAATCACTTTTAACCAATCAAACGCATTCCAAAGACCCTCAAATCATACCAGCAAGTCATTATATACTTAAGGAACATAATAGCATCATCCATTCACAACCATGGCATCAAATAAGGAAAATCTCAATTCTATAGGCATGCATCCTATATTGGAAACCATACAAACATCAAAACACCAAACCAACCACAAAAAGGCCATTTACACGCTCCATCATTGTCAAAAGCATAAAACCAACTTAGGGAGTCCAAAACATCTCCCAAAACAACAACATAGATTCCCCATTGCCAAGTGCCAAAAGCTAAGCAAGTTATGAAAATAGTCACCATACATGAGCTTAAGCTTCCACTTAGATTCTTGACCACCTTGCTGCCCTTTTAAGCACTTCAATGCTCTGCATTATTGGTTTAAGAAAGAGAGAGAGCGTAAGCACATAGCTTAGTGAGGAAAGCTCATTTAAAACATCACAATAATGCATTATTAAAACTCCTTTTCAAAACCTTGGTTCAAAACAACATTTGATCATGCACATATGTATATAACCCAAGCATTAATGCTTTAAATCATTAACATGTCATATTGGCTTTCAAGTGATAATCATAAACATTTTCCAACACAAAGCACAATCAACAATCGGATACGCGGATTACAAGCGTTGTCCCATACGCTTCATACACACTACCAATATCAAGGTGGAGCATGGTACAATCACAACCCCTCAACACCCGTGATGGAGACTATGGTACAATCACAAGCCCTCCACATCACTCATTGGTAGTTGTACAACATCACTAACGAGATCACGGGACATACAACACAAGATCCACACATGGACTTTAAACCACCATTGTGATCTTTCCACACACAAGGTCCACACATGGACTTTTAACCGCCATTGTGACCTTAACACTAGATCCACCCATGGACTTTTAACCACCATGGTGTTCTTAACCATCTCGTTAGTGTACTTGGATGGAGTCTACGGTACAATCACAACCCCTCGACATCCAAGGCGACTTTATTCACGGTGCACCCAATCCTATAGCCGGCTAACTATATCGGATTCAAGAACTTTAAAACCAACACATCACTTGCCAATATACATCATTAATCATCATTAATTCACTGTTTTAAAGCATTTAACAAGCCATTAAATCAACATGCATCACTATGCATTAAAATCACGTTTATCAATGTTCAAAACAAGGATCCCTTACCTTGAGAATCCTTCAATACATGGCTTATAAAACCAGCAATAAACATGCTAAAATATGCTTTCAAAAACAGAAATTAAACATGCAAACAAATCACATTGCATTCAACCAACTCATGGTTCATCAACAAGAGAGTTTTTCCGAAAACTTACTCTTGAGCTTAGCTAAGTTGTTTAGACTTAAACTAAGCTTCCAAAACCTTCAAACATTGGTTTCAAAGCTGAAAACCAAACTTCACTCATCGATTCCGTTTCACAACTTGCCGAAACACCAATCAAGCTTCCGGATCAACACCACAAGGATCCGAAGATGTCTTTCCTGTTTTAAACACATCAAAGCAGAGGATTAATGCATCATCATGCATTAATATCTTCAACCAAGACACCTAAACTCGCTGCTCTCATCAACACTCACATTTCGGCTACCATACACAACCGAAATCACATCCAAACATCTCTACAACACTACCCAGCCAAGATCCATCAATTCCAAACATTCTTAAACCTCAATTAACATCCAAAAAGGATCTAATCACGTCCTTATACCCCCAGCTATAGCAGAACATCAAGATCACCCCCAAAACCATCATTAACTCAAGCAAAACTTAGGAAAATCAACTTATTCGGGATTGCATTGATTAAACCTCAATTTCACATCAATTATACATCCAAAAATCATCAAAAAGACATCTCAAAACAGTGCCCAACCATTTCATACGAATTTCATCAAAATTAAACCAAATCTTGCATTTTAAAGCCAAGATCAAGAACACAACCATAAAACCTTTAATAAAACTCAAATCAAGGATTGAGAACTTGGGAATTTCAGTAAAGAACTGAGTATTTAGAGGAGAAGGACGTTCATAGCTCTAAATGTGAGTTTCTCCTTATTTGGAACCAAGATTCTTGAAAATCCAATAAGCAAATGCTAAGGTTTTGATGTAGAAATGATTAGAGATCAAATGAAGATTAAAATCTCATCTTTAGATGTCAAAATCAGAGGAAAATTTGCTGGAGAAAAGTGTTTGGGCTGAGAGAAAAGTTGAGAGAAAAGAAATGGAAAATTTTGAGAAAAGTTAGTTATGACCACAAAATATCTTTTTCCCTCCTTTTACCTTTAATTAAAAATCATTAATTAAATCTTTAATATTAAGAAAAATCTGGAGAAACTCATCTTGGGTAAATTAGCTCCTTAAAGATTCAAAGTTTCAATCCTTTTAAAACAGTCACCAAGTTTTCAAAAATTACATTTTAAACACTAACCCAAAATGTCACACCTCCAAACCTCATTTTGTAAAATTGATTTCACCATTCTCTTATATATAATAAAAGAGGATTTTAAGATATTTTTCCATATTTTTAGTGCAACCCGAACTAGGCATTCCTAAAATCACCCTTTTATATTCGAACCGCAACCCGACCGACCCGGTCCAAACCCAAAACTTCTAAGCCCAAAAATTGGGGTGTTACAGAGTCATTCAAGGTTCTGAAAGAAAAGCTGGTAACAGCCTCAATAGTACAGCCACCAGATTGGAAACTGCCGTTTGAGATCATGTGTGATGCTAGTGACTATGCTGTCGGTGCAACACTTGGGCAGAGGAAAGACAAGCTCTTTCATGTCATATACTATGCCAGCAAAACACTGAACGACGCCCAAGTAAACTACACCACCACGGAGAAGGAACTATTAGATGTGGTGTTCTCTATTGACAAGTTCCGTTCTTATATACTTGGAACGAAGGTCATAGTCCACACAGACCACTCTGCATTAAAGTATCTGTTCACCAAAAAGGATGCAAAGCCTAGACTGATACGTTGGATTCTGCTACTGCAAGAGTTCGACCTTGAAATCAAGGACAAAAAGGGGACAGAGAATCAAGTTGCAGATCACTTGTCAAGGTTGGAGAAGGGAAAGAGTCTACCGGCAGACGAGACACACATACTGGAGACCTTCCCTGATGAGCAGCTGTTTGCTGCCACAAGCACTGCCGCGACAGCCATGGTGGTAGGTAAGTTTTTTGAACTTCCCTGGTATGTTGATTTCGTTAATTTTTTAGTTAGCGGAATAACCCCTCCTGACCTTAATTATCAATCTAGGAAGAGGTTCCAAAATGATGTTAAGTATTATTATTGGGACGAACCTCTTCTTTTCAAAATTTGTGCAGATCAGGTTATAAGGAGATTTGTACCACATGATGAACATGAAGCTATACTACATCACTGTCATGTTTCACAGTATGGAGGACACCTAGGAGGTAACAAAACTGCTGCCAAGGTTTTGCAGTCAGGATTTTACTGGCCGTCACTGTTCAAGGATGCTCAAACATTCTACAAAAACTGTGACAAGTGTCAACGGACTGGAAACATCTCAAGGAGACATGAGATGTCGCTGCAAAATATTTTTGAAGTCGAGATCTTCGACGTTTTGGGGATAGATTTTATGGGATCATTCCCAACTTCGTGTGGGAACTTATATATCCTTCTGGCAGTGGACTATGTATCCAAATGGGTTGAAGCAATCGCCACTCAGAAAAACGATGCCAAAACGGTTCAGAGGTTTTTGCATAAAAACATTTTTTTCCAGATTCGGCATCCGTAAGGCGATCATTAGTGATGAAGGGAGGCATTTTGACAATAGGGTTATAGCTGTTGCCTTGAAAAAGTATGGTGTCAAACATCGGATCGCAACAGCATACCACCCTCAAACCAATGGACAGGCTGAAATATCCAATAGAGAGGTTAAGAACATTCTTGAAAAGATGGTTAATCCAACTAGGAAGGATTGGTCTCTACACCTCAATGATGCATTATGGGCCTACAGGACAGCGTTCAAAACTCCATTGGGAATGTCACCCTATCGGCTGATTTATGGGAAAACGTGCCATTTACATGTTGAGATTGAGCACAGAACATACTGGGCCATCAAGAAAGTTAATATGGACTTGGAAAAAGCTGGGCAGAAAAGGCTACTTGATCTGAACGAAATTGAAGAAATCTGAACAATGGCCTATGACAACGCAAGAATCTACAAGGACAAGACCAAGAAGTGGTATGACAAGAAGTTGCTGCCACGATAGTTCTGCCCAGGGCAGCTTGTGTTGTTATTTAACTCTAGGTTGAAACTCTTCCCAGGGAAGCTAAAATCTAGATGGTCTGGCCTATTCCAAGTGGTGCAGGTTTTCCCCATGGTGCCATCACAATCAGATCTTTAAAAGACGTGCACCAATTCAAATTCAATGTACAACGATTGAAGCATAATCAGGGGACTGAAGCCCCAAGAATGCAAGAAGTGGTTACCTTAGGAGATGCCCATCCCGGCATCCCTAATTTAACCTAAGTTTTATTTTTATTTATCTTTATTATTTATTATTTATATATTAGGTAATTAGAATTATTCAATTTTAGGAAATAACGTTTTTATTTTTATTATTTTTAGGAAATAAAGGAGACAAGGAGAAGAGGAGAAGTAAATTCAGCCCGACATCTTTCCATCAGCCCAAAAAGCCCAACTTTGGAGCCTGCCGTTACAGCTGCCGCGACAGACGCGGAAAATCCAGCCTGTCGACACACTGTCGCGGCAGACACGCAAACGCGTAACAGACGCGCAGCAGATACGGAAATGCGTGACAGACGCGTCAGAAACCGCATAACAGCTGGCCCCGTTATTCGCGCCTGCCGTTACAGCTCCAACGGGCAGCAAACACCCCTTATATAAACCCCGTTTTACTATTCATTTTCACTCACTTCTACTCCTTCTACTTGTTTTCTCTAGAATTTTTACTTTCTTTCATTTTCTTACACAATCCTTGCAACATGTCTTCTAGAAACACCCGCCGAAACTCTGCCTCAGGATCTACCCCGGCAGCATCAACTCCACGATCCTTCCAGATTCGTGATATGTGAGAGGAGAAAGGTTTTATTTAAACTTCGAAAAGGGGGAACCTGGGGCTGCAGCCGTTCATAGCTAGAAAAATGAGAGCCATGAAGTGGCAGATATTCGCGGAGCATCCAGAGGAGATGAACGTGACTCTTGTTCGGGATTTTTATGCTGCCATCGGCAGAAGGAACGCAACAGCAGTCACAGTTCGGGGGAAAGAGGTTCCCTTCGAGCCTGAGTACATCAACACACTCTACGGGTTCTATGTGGGCAGAAACGAAGATGGCCATAAATAATTTCTCGAGAGTCTAGAGCCTGCCGACTACGACGCTGTGATGGCAGAACTCACAGACGAGGGTACAGAGTGGAACACAGATCCAAAAAATCCAAGGACGGTGAAGAGAGTCCAGCTCACCCTGGAGGCCAAACTTTGGAACGCCTTCATCAAGAAACGAATTATGCCCTCCTCTCACAATACAACAGTCGACCAACCCAGGTTAGCACTTATTCATTCCATCTTACATGAGAGGCCAATTAATGTTGGTAGATATGTCCGAGAGGGAATCTTGGATTTCGCATACCGACCAACCAGACCACTCTTCTACCCCTACCTCATCACTACCCTCTGTCGCGGCCACCACGTACTGGAGACCGCCGAAGATTTACTAGTTCGAGGGAAAGGCTGGACAGACAGAAACATACTTAGCCTGATGGAACTCACTGCTGCCACACCGCTGTCGTCTTTCGACCCTACTCCTACAGCAGCAGAGCCGACAAAACCCACCGACACCGAGCCTGCTACCACAAAACCCAGGCATCCTATAGCAGCAGCACCTCCGGCCGACACCTCTTCCCAGATCCTTGCTGCCATACAAAAACTGGAGGAACGACAACTCCGCCTCATGAGCTTCATCCGAGACTTCACCACTGCCACGGTACATTTCATCCATACTTCCTTAAATTTCCCCGATGCCCTGTTCCCTACCTTCCCAAATCAATACTTTGCTGCCCCCACCCCTGCACATACCCCTACACCTGCTGCCACGCCCAAAATGCCATCTGCTGCGTCCACACCGACCCCTGCCACAACAGCTGCAAGCGACAGCCGCACAGCCGACACATCTGCCAGGGGAACCAAGCGAAAGATGCCTTCGGCTGAACTCGACGCCTATATAGCAGGTTTCTCCTCTTCCTCAGTTTGGGAGGAATCCGACGGTGAACCCTCTGTCAAGAGGAATTTGTCCAAGGAGTTTACACTAGAGAAGCAGTAGAAAATGGTAGCAGACAAGGAAAAAGAAGACAGCGGCAGCAACAACGACAGCAGTAGTAGCTCCGAGGTACAGGTAATGGAGAAACCACCTCATATCTCCCCTACTCGTATTCAACCTCCAAGGGAGGCCAAAACAAAGAATACCTCTGCCTCTCCCATCCGCCTGCCAGCACCAGCCAAGAAGGTCACTGCCCGTCGGCAAGTCCGGCTCAGCAGCAGCAGCAACTACATCACCTAAATTTTAAGTTTCTTATCTTATATTGCTGCATGCCCTTTTTTTATTTTGTGATGTACTTTTCTTTTTATTTTTGTCTCATATGTCATTTGCATTAAGGGCAATGCAACCCTCGAGTTTGGGGGTGGCATCCCTCCATTAATGGAGTCTTATTAAGTTTAAAAATTGTGTCTATACTTAGTTTATTTTTGCTTAAAAAATGAAAATTTTGGCTTAAGTCTTTGAACTGAACTTACCAGCCGTGACAGCCTCTGTCGTGGCAGTGCCTTTAGGATAGTTTTAGGAGCAGTTAGAGCCTTACTATAGTTCTAAAACTTAAACACCATTTGTGACTTTTATACTGCCTAGAACTCTACTAGTAAACTAGAATAGAAAGCTTAATACTTGAGTTGCCCCTAGAGGTGCCTAACACTGGCTCTAGGAAAAGAAGTTAAGAAAAATTGACTCAATACACCTAGAGGTGCCCCAAACTCAAGTCTGAATTGCATGAGGGAAAGCAAAAACTTGAGTTTGGGGGGGTGTTGAGTGTGTAAAAGTTCTATAATTTACCCCCTATTTAACCCATATTTCTGCTGCATTCAAGCATAATTCATTGCATTTAGGTTAGATTTTAGTTATACATCACAAATATATTAAGGGTTAACTACTGGAATAGTCACTTATGTTTTCCCTCAATACAGAGTTGGTCACCGATTTTGAAAAACGACCAGTAAGGTCACTTACTTTTTCGGGGCGTAAACTTTTGGTCACTCACCCGTTTGTTGCCGTTAAACACTGACGAATTGCTGACCTGGCAATGAAAAAATAAAGGTAAATTACTGCAATGACCATTAAAGTTTATCTCATGTACATTTTTGCTCCCCAATTTAAATAAGTAAACATTATAGTCATTAATAAAAAATGTTTCTTTATAATTTCACCCTTAAATTTTTAAAAATTCTTTTTTAACCCTAAAACTTTACAATCAATTAGTACAATAATATTATAAATGCTTAGATGAAAAATAGGTGCCCAAAGTATACCTTTTTAAACTTAGGTGCCCAAATTGCTCTTATTTAATAACTAAACTTTCAAATTGCTCATATTTTTTCACTTTGAATTATTTTTATTATTTTTAAATTAAAAGTAATTTTAAAATAAAATAATTTTTATTATTAAATTTAAAATATTTTAAAAAATATTAGTTTCTAAAATAATTTAGGTGTCTAAAGTATTTTTTTGTAAAAATTGGTGCCCAAAGTTTCTATAGGTACAAATTTAAGTGCCCGGTTGTTAAATGGGTGTTAAAAAAATTTTCAACCAATCGGTGCTTGACACGTGGCATTAATTTTATTTTTTAAAATTTTTTAATGGAAAATACTTAGAATTTTCAAATTATTACAAAATCTCAAAATTTTACAAGCTTCGCAAAACAATCCTTAAATTCCTAAAAATTCCAAACTTTCATCGTCGACTGTCGCCGCTTCCGCCGCTATTTGTCGTCGCTGACCACACCCACTTGGTCGTCGAGCCAAGGCAACAATTTTCCCTAACACGGCGTCACCGAAAATGCCCAACGGTGTGCAGCCGAACGTCGATTTCATGTTTGACGTTTGGCTGCACGTCGTTGGGCGTTTCTGACGACGATGTGTTGGGAAAAGTGATCGCCTTGGTCCGGCGACCAAGTGGGTGCGGTTAGTGACGACAACTGGCGGTGGAAGCAGCGACAATCGACGGTGAAAGTTTGGGAATTTTTAGGGATTTAGAGACTGTTTTTTGAAGCTTGTCAAATTTTGAGATTTTATAATAATTTGAAAGTTCTAAATATTTTCCATTAAAAATTAATAAAATTAATGCCACGTGTCAAGTACCGATTAGTTGACAATTTTTCTAACACTCATTTAACATTCGGACACCTAAAATTGTAACTATGGTAAATTTGGGCACCTACTTTTACAAAAAAAATACTTTAAACACCTAAATTATTTTAAGAAGTAATATTTTTTTAAAAATATATATTTTAAATTTAATAATAATAAAAATGATTTTATTTTTTTAAAATTATTTTTAATTTAACAATAATAAAAAATGACATGTCATGTTATAATAATATTAAAAATAATTCGGAGTGGGAAAAATATGAGCAATTTGAAAGTTTAGTTATTAAATAGGAGCAATTTGAGCACCTAAATTTAAAAATGGTATACTTTGGGCACCTATTTTTCATTTAAGCCTTTATAATATTATTATACTAATTGATTGTAAAGTATTAGGGTTGAAAAATTATTTTTTAAAAATTCAAGGGTGAAATTATAAAGAAATATTTTCATTAGTGACTATAATGTTTATTTTTTAAAATTGAGGAGCAAAAAAGTACATGAGATAAACTTTAATGGCCATTGCAGTAATTTACCCTTATTTTTTCGTTGCCAGGTCAGCAATCTGTCAGTGTTTAACGACAACAAACGACTGAGTGACCAAAAGTTTACACCCCAAAAACGTAAGTGACCTTACTGGTCGTTTTTCAAAATCGGTGACCAACTTTGTACTGGGGGAAAACATAAGTGACTATTCCAGTAGTTAACCCATATATTAAATGGCACAGTTTCTACTGAAATTGGTTGCTTTTGCAGGTAGTTGTTGTAGTAGATGAAGAAGCAGACGCTGGGCAGTGATGCAGCAGAGCTGGAACTAGATGTGCAGACAAGGAAGGCGATGCTGCCATGGCCGTTGTCGTGGCAGCCAAGGACGACATTAGTATTGAGGAGAAGAAGCAAAGTGGGCTCGACAAAAAGAGAAAATTAAACCCATCTATCGTGGAGCACCCTTATATTTTTCTAAGCCCTAGATCAGAATGAAGGCCAAGCCTAAAGTTCAAGGAAGAAACTCCAAGCAAGAAGGAAGGACGAATTAAAGACTTGTGCTCTAAAGATTTAGTCTTTAATAGAGTTGTACTTTAATTTAAACTTGTATTCTTGCCATATTAGAAAACTTGAACCCAAGGCCTATATAAAGGCATGTAATTCGACCTAGGGAAGGACATCATCTTCATCTCTAGCCTTCTTCCCAAAACCCTAGCCGTTTTCCCATTCTCAACATGTTCTAAACTTCCCCTAGGGCCACGGGTTGATTTGTAAAGTAGTTGCAAGGATTGCATTTGTTTTTGGAATTTTCTATTCAATAAAACAAACTTCAAGTTTGCTTATTTTGGTTTTCAACATCTTGCAAGAGTATTGGGGGAACATTGTGAGATTATCTATTTACTTAATATCGGGAGAGTTAAGTATACGAAAGGAATAAGTCCGGGTTCTCCAGTTTATGGTTGAACTTTCTCGGACCTAGGGATAGGACGAGGTTAAGTGGCTAAGGAAGAATTCAACAACATCGATGTTCATCCTTCGATTCACGCCGAGAGGTGTGTGATCGCTGCCGCGACTATCAACAGACCGCTGCCGCGACAGGTGCTGCCGCGACAGGAACGACGATAGAACAGATATTCCCAGGCTTTGCAACACCTACACTACTGAGCAATTCAATACCAGCCCATTCTCTCTATCTTGATTTCATTACTCTTTTATTTAAGTACTCTTTATTGTCTCGTGACAACAACTTAAATAATTCTTTTCTCTCTCGTGAAGCAATCTAAGGTGAAGCTATTAGCCCAGTCCATGTGGAGACGATATCTGATACTTTCGTATCACTTTACTACTTGCGTCGTGTACACTTGCACTACATTGCGATAGACACTTTTACACGCAACAAGTTTAAACACTCGAGTAAGATGGCTATACCAATTATCTTTGTTAACAGCACGGGAAATGCAGAGAAAGTTCCTACTTGCAAGTTTTGTCAGAAGCAACACTTCGGCCAATGCCAAATCCAGTCCAATCTTTGTTTTGCATGTGTTGGTGATGGCCACTACATCGGGACTACCCGAAGAGAAATGATCAATCTTCTTCTCGATATTCTAATCTGAACTCTATGCCACCCGGTCGAAACAAGAACCCAAGACAAGCTTAGTCGGGTAATCAGGGGAAAGGCAAGGCTTCCCATTCGAAAGCTTTTCCTCACCAAGAATCCCGAGCCCAGCTCGTGTGTAACGCCCCAATTTTGGGCTTGGAAGTTTTGGGCTTGGACCGGTTCGGTCAAAGTGCTGTTCGAATATAAAAGGTGAAATTAGGAAAGCCTAGTTCGGGTTGCATTAAAAATATGGAAAAATATCCTAAAATCCTCTTTTATTATATATAAGTGAACTGTGAAATCAATTTTACAAAATGAGGTTTGGAAGGGTGACATTTTGGCTAGTGACCAAAATGTAATTTTTGAAAACTGCGTGACTGTTTTAGAAAGGATTGAAACTTTGAATCTTTAAGGAGCTATTTACCCAAAGGGAGTTTCTCCAGATTTTTTTAAGATATTTAATGATTTATTTCTGATTTTTTTAAACAAAAGAAAAGTGGAGGGAAGATATTTTCCTATTTCCAACTAACTTTTCCATTTTCATTCTCTCATCTTTTCTCTCAAGCCAAACACCTTTTCTCCAGAGTTTTTCCTCTGATTTTGTCACCTAAATATCTCTTTTTAATTCTCTTTTGATTACTAATCATCTCATCAACAAAACCTCACCATTTGCTAATTGGATTTTCAAGCTTTTTGATCCTAAAAAGGGAGAAACTCAAGTTTGGAGGTAAGAACGTCCTTCTCCTCTAAACTCTCAGTTCTTTACTGAAATTCCTAAGTTCTCAATCCTTCATTTGTGATTTATTTAAGGTTTTACAATTGTAATCTTGATTTTGGCTTTAAAATGCAAGATTTGCTTGATTTTGATGAAATTTCGTATGATCTGTTTGGGCAGTGTTTTGAGGTGTCAATTTGATGTTAAATGAATGTTAAATTGATGAGGAATTGAGGTTTGATCAATGCAATCCCGAATAGGTTGAATTTCCTAAGTTTTGCTTGAGTTTTTGGTTGTTTTTGGAGTGTTTTTAATGATCTGTTGTTGCTGGAGGTATAAGGACGTGATTGGGATCATTTTGGATGTTAATTGATGTTTATAAATGGTTAGAAGTGATGGATCTTGGCTGGGTTAAGTTTTGGAAGTGTTTGGAGGTGATTTCGGTTGTGTTTGGTAGCCGAAATGTTGGATTTGCTAAGAGCAGTGAGTTTAGTTGTGTTGCTGGTGTTTTTAATGCATAATGATGCATTAATCCTCTGTTGTTGTGTGCTTGAAACAGGGGAAATTGATCCGTGAGCATTAGAGGTGGTGTGGAAGGTTTCGGATGCTTGGAAGGCTTGTTGGCTAGCCTTGTTTTGTGTATCGGTGAGTGAAGTTGGGTTTTCGGCTTTAAAATCAAGGTTTGAAGGTTTTGAGAGCTTAGTTTAAGTCTAAACAATTTAGCTAAGCTCAAGAGTAAGAAAATGGAATTTCTCTCTTGGTTTGTGTATGAATTGGTTTGTAAAGCACTTGTGATTGTTGGATGCAATGCATGTGATTTGCATGTTTTAAATTCTGTTTTGAAAGCATATTTTAGCATGGTTTAATGCTGGTTTTGAAAGCCATGTGTGATGGATGCTCGAGGTAAGAGATTCATGTTTTGTACATTGGAATTGTGAAATTAATGCATGGTGTTGCATGTTGTTTAATGGCTTTGTCTAATGCTTTAAAACAGTGGATTGATGATGGTAAATGGTGGTATATGCATTTTGGTTATGCTTGTAAAACATTGGGTTAATGTGGTAAGATGGTTATATTGGCAAGTGATGTAAGTGGTTCTTGGTTACTTTAATCGGATATAGTTAGCCGGCTATAGGATTGGGTGCACCGTGAATTAAGTCGCCTTGGATGTGGAGTGGTTAAGAGTGAACCGGTAACTCCATCCAAGTATCCTAACGAGATGGTTAAGGTCATAATGGTGATTGGAATCCCATTCGAGGACCTTGGGTAAGCAAAGGTAATAATGGTGGTTAAAATTCCATTGGTGGACCTTGTGCTTGTTAAGATCACAATGGTGGTGTAAAGTCCATGTGTGGATCTTGTGTAGGGTGTCCCGGATCTCGTTAGTGATGTTATACAACTACCAATCGGTGAATGTTAAGGTTATATGGTGATTAAAAGTCCATATATGGGAACCTTGTGAATGTTAAGGTTATATGGTGATTAAAAGTCCATATATGGGAACCTTGTGAATGTTAAGGTTATATGGTGATTAAAAGTCCATATATGGGAACCTTGTGAATGTTAAGGTTATATGGTGATTAAAAGTCCATATATGGGAACCTTGTGAATGTTAAGGTTATATGGTGATTAAAATTCCATATATGGGAACCTTGTGAATGGTAAGGTCAAATGGTGGTTAAAATTCCATTTGGGGACCTTGGATTGGTAGTGTGTATGAAGCGTAGGGACAACGCTTGTGATCCGCGTATCCGATTGGAATGTTGAGTTGAAAAGTGGATATGATTTATCACTTGGAAGCCAATATAATGTTCTTGATTTAAGTGAAGCATGAGATGCTTGAAGTGATGCATGGTGCATGAGAGTGTGTAATACTTTATAAATGCATGAGTTACTTGTTAGCTTGAGCAAGTGTGTTTTATCTATTGATAATGATGCATGAGTGCATGAAATCTTCTTAGTGCATTGAAGTCTTGCTAAGACTTGTTTTTAAAGGCTTATGATGCAAGTTGTGATGTTGTGGTTCATATGTCGCAATTGTGTAATGAACATGTTAGATTGATTGAGTAAATGGTTTTTAAAGGTTTCTTGCCTAAAAGATGGTTTTCAAGTATGAGAAGGGTATGATGTGAATTGGAAGTGATTTCCAAGGTTTTGAATTTAACTTTGCATATGATGTTCATGCATGGAATGGTTAAATTGATGGTATTGCAAGTTTATGTTTTGAAAAGGGTTTACTTAGCTTTCTAAGCTAAGGGTTGGTTTTCAAGTTTGAGCAATGTCGAAAAGGGTTTTCAAACAATGCTTTGGTTTATCGAATCGAGTTTGCTTTTGGAAGTGGTTTTATGATTCGCTGCATTGATGGTGTTTTGGTTTTGAGCATTCCTCACTAAGCATTATGTGCTTACGCTCCTTTTTGTCCATGAATGCAGATTCTTGAAGTTGGAACATCGGGAAGCAAGGGATTCAAGGAGAACTCCACTTGAGATGTATGTCTCGGTTAATAGCTATAGTTAATAGAGGCAATGGGGGAAAGAATCTCTTGTGTGGATGTTAATGAGTTTGTGTATGTTTGGACAAGAATGGTTTTATGTTGTTGATAATGTTGGAACATGTATCTGGTCTTTATGAGTTGGTTTAATCAAATTGATGCTTGAATGGTTTGCTAGGTAGGAAGCATGCCTATAGATTTGGGGCTTTCCATATTTGATGTCATGACGATGATTGAATGATGCATATATGTTCCTTACATGTTGAATGCCTTGCTGGTAAAGTTTGGTTGCATTTGGAGCATGTATGGTTGATCGATTGTGTGTTTTAGCAGCCGATTTTCTGCATTCTGTGCAGGCCGTATCGGAACGGAAGCTACCGTTTCGGAACGGGTGCCCTGTAGTAGCCCAAGCGTCCGAAACGGAAGACACCGTTCCGAAACGGAAAGTCCTCTGCCAGCCCTCGTTTCGGAACCCGTTGCGGAACGGCCCCGCATTTCGAAACAGGTTCTTCCTGTTTCGGAACACCTGACCGTTGGGGGCTGACATTGGCAGTTATATGTTTTGAAATGTTTGCATTTTAGTCCTGAAACTTGTATGTGCAATTATATGAGTTCGGGATGTCCGTTTGAGCTGAAATTTGGCAGTGAGGCATGAAACCTGATTAATTATAAGTTGGTAACTTTAATTTGGATTAAGTGCACATAATTATCAGATTTTACAAATTGGTCCCTAAAGTGGTAAATTGTTCAATTGGGTCCCTGTTTGATCTCTGATGTTTATGATCTTTGAGCATGCTGTTTGAATGATCATGACTAGGGTTAATGTGCATCTAGATAAGTTAAAAAGAAAAAAAAGGGTCGTTAATCAAGGTTGACTTTCGGGTTGACTTTGGTTTTCCCCGTGTGACTTTCTTAATTCGGGTCAACCGTCTAGGCCGGGTTAAGGGGGTTACATTTGGTGGTATCAGAGCTGAGTTGAGAATGCTTGGGGAAAACGGTAAATTGATGTAATATGTGTATGATGTTTATTCTGATGTGTGGTTGGAAGCTGGATGAATTGCATGTCTTTGAGTAAATTGTTGATGTTTTAAGCATACTTGTTGATTGTGAATCTTCATTGAGCTCATGTGGATTTGTGCTGACGATGTGCTAGTGTTATGAGCTGATTTTATGGATGATGAAAGTGTAATGGGTATGATATTGATGATGTTATGCTGTTGCGAGTGGATGTTGTTTGATGAAAGCATGATCGAATATGTTGTTTGATATGCTTGTTGTTGTGATATCCATGTTTTATTGGCTGTTATGTCATGAGTAAGGGGAGGATTCGGGATACCCATTGCCTTATTATTATAGCTATTGTGTTATTTTGGAGTTGGAGTTTGAATCCTTGCTTAAAGCTGGTCTAATTGTTTTGTTTGTTTTGTTGTGATTGTTTGCTGTTAATAGCATGGTGAAATCGATGAAAGAATGGCAGTTAGGTGAGATGGTTGTTGCTTTAGGGCAGGTTGTTAAGGCGTGGAATTCACCTTTTAGTGGAGGTGTTTTGTCTCAGTCTTCTGTGCCTGGTGTTGAGGTAGTGAGGCAGGAGGGGGGAGTTGGTTCCGTGATGAAAAGTTCATCATTTGTTGTTTAAGAGGTGTTGGGAACATCTCTGGCTGAGGCGAAAGTGAGGTCTATAGATGTGCTGGATGTGGGATGTGCAGGTTTGTCGAAACAGCGGTTGCATGATTTGGGAATTATGGAGTATCATGGTTCGACACCTGAGATGTTTGAGGCTTGGTTAGCCAGTGTAGTTCTGATTTTGGACCAAGAAGGTTGTGATTGTGCTTGTAAGCTGGGGAGTGTTGCTTCATTGATGCTGGAGGATGCTTGTGCCTGGTGGACATCGTTGGCGGTGGCATCGCACATCCACGACATTGATTGGGACTTCTTTGTGTCTGCCTTTTATGGAAGGTATCTTGGAGGGAAATTCCCAAGGGTTCAGCAATGTGAGGGTGTGGTTTCTATTTGTGAAGGTGGTAGAGGTTTAAGCAAGGAAGTTGTGGGTGGAGTGGAGGCTCAGCTACCGGTGTGTGGCCGTTGTAAAAGGCGCCATGTTGGAGGTTGTTGGGGCGCAGGTGCGTGTTGGAACTGTGGTTCTAAGGGGCATGTGAAGCGAGATTGTCCTCATGTGGTAAAATCAGCTCCAGTGGTAGCAGAAGGGTCTTTGAAGGGTCGTGGGCACGGCCGAGACAAAGTCCGAAGGTGGCAGGGAAAGCAGAAGGTGGTGAAGAGCTTGGATAATGAAATCTGCTGGAAGTGTGGGTCTGTTGGACATTTGAGACGTGATTGTTTGAAGTTGGCTCGGGATAGCCAGGGTTCTTTACCACAGGGAGAAGGTGATGGCCTTAATGTGTTAGCTGGTGCTGCAGCGGTGCGGCTGGGGAATGATGGTTCTGTGAGGAAGAGAGTTCGTCTGATGAAGCTCCAGGGTGGTGATGTGTTTTCAGGTAATCTTGTTAAGTAACCTTTGCTTTGGTATCCTAGTTTGGTTTTGGTTTGGTTTTTCTTTGTGTAGTGGGTATGGTTTCGTTGCTAGCATGTTGGGGTAGTAGTAGTTGTTGCTTTGAAAACAACTTTAGTGTGAAGAGGGCTTTAGTGAGTATCTTGTGGATAATGGTTGTTCTTAGACGGACTCTGAGGATGTTATTTGTGGGTGTGAACTGACATACATGCACAGTTAAAATCATTTGTTATATACTATATTATATATGTACTGGTCCATGCATACATGTGGCATGACATTAGAGGTTTTGCATACATGTACATCAGGCATTGATAGAGCATATTGGAGACCATGCATTCGAACGTTCACACTCGCTAATAACTAATCGAGTCTGTTAGTGCTGTGATAGAGTTAGGTTGGATGATGGGCTCTTAGAGGTTGTTTTGGTGCTAGGAGAATGTTAGAAGTTGTTGTAACACCCGTGTTAGGGGGTCGGGTGAAAATAATATTTTAATATTATTTCGGGCTCGGTTTTATAATTAAAATAACCTTTTGGGCCTCGGGTTTTAAAATCAAACATATTATTGTTGAATTAAATTGAAATGAAAATTTAATTTGGATGGTTTTTAGAGAAAAGGGGGAATAGCCATCTCATTAATGGCACTCTTGTAAATAAATGGACTTGTGGAATTAAAAACCCATTTCTTATTTTAAAGAGATGATTCATCATCTTCTTCCCTCCCCCTTTCCAAATTTCACGTCAAAAGCTCCCCTTCTCCCTAGTCTACTATTTCATCATCTTTCTTCCTCATCCTTGGTGATTTTCGAAAGGTAAACATATATTCGACTTGTCCTCTCTTTCCTCTACATGCTAGTACTCTTAGATTTCATTAAAACCCATGATTTTGCATTTTGGTATTTTGAAAGTTTAGACTAAAAATGTCATCTTTGTTGTCTTAAACTAAAGCTTTTGATTTATTGATGATATATGAGTTGTTTACTATCTATAAGGTTCAACATATCCGATTTTTATTTGGTTTTATTGAGAAATTCGTATTTGGGTTTTGGAGGGTTTTTAGGAGGGTTTAGAAGTGAATTTTAGGGCTGCTTTATGTTGGAAAATGAGGGTTGATGGTTGTATGATAGTTAAGGGTTGTTTTGGAAGCTATTAGGTGTGTTAAAAGAGTTGGAATCATCGGTTTTGGACTGTGCAAAGGGGCTGCTTGGGAATGGCTTTTTGGGGGTTGTTCTTGGTTCGAAAAGCAAGTGTTTGATGTTTGAATTTCATTCCGGGTTTGCTACATTGTGTTGTGGACTGATTTGAGGTTAATTTACTTGTGTTGAGGCGATTAGAAGCAAGGATTTGCGTTGGTAAAGCTTTGGGATCGAATCCGGAAGTGAGGAGGCTTGAGTCGGCTTTGCTTGTTTTGCTTAAGGATATGAGGTGAGTGGTTAATGTTTTAAATTGATTTCAAAGGTTGGTTCAAGCATGTGGATGTGAAAATATTTTCAAGTAATGTTTTGGTTCAAAGATGGTTTTGAAAGATTTTAGATTGGGCTTGGAAAGTCAAATTAAACTCAAGAGTAAGTTGTTGTGGATTGCCTCTTTGATTTCCCCTTTTTCCATTTGTTTTCATTAATTGTGGTGATGTTTTGTTAAGCATAAAATTTAAATAATTTGGGAAGGAGTATGATTGCTTAATGTTATATCGTTGATCATGTATGATTGTATTAATGATGTTGTTGACATGCCTTGTAAGGTGTGAGTAAGTTGGTGCAAGTTGTGCACGAGAATGGTGAGTAAGACCATTTGTAATCGGTAAGATTCCAAGTAGTAAGTGATGCTAATTGTGGATTTTGTTACATCTTGTTTTGGTTGTGCATGATATAGTGAGTACATGTCGTATGGTAGTAATTGTGCATCGTGTTGCATGGTTGGTGTCGAACCTCACGTGATGGTTGTCGTTGCTCCGGTGATGTGTAGTCCCGCCGGTAGCGAGTGGTATAAGACTCCGGTGATGTGTAGTCCCGCCGGTAGTGACTAGTAGAAGAGTACTTTGATGTGTAGTCCCATTGGAAAACTACTAGTCGAAACGGTGATGTGTAGTCCCACCGTGTGTGTTTGGTTATGCTTGTGCATACCATGTGTTGTTCATGTGTATCTCACTATATCATTCTCTTTTATGGTTTTGCTTTAATCTAAGATCATACCTATATGCATACCATGAAGTGTAATGACGTGTTAAATGCCTATATTGTTGAATTGTGGTTGAACTCATATGTTAGTAGAAGGATTAGGTAATTGGATGATTTGTATGCGTTGACCTTTATTTTTAAAGAAAGCTTTGAACCCTGCATTGTCGTAGTTATGTTTTAGAGCTCCGCTCACTAAGCTTTATGCTTACGCTCTCCTTTTTCCGACAATGCAGATCTTTAGCTTGGAGTTAGCAAGGAGCAAGATAAGGGCGTCCAAGCGTGTGGTGGTTTGCTCAAGTATGGTTTAATTAAATAATGTAGTAGTCTAGCAATGGGAAGTGCTACGTGTTTTAGGAGCTTGTATTTAGACTCCTTTGTATTGGCCACATGTTGTTAATGCCTTATGTTGATGTATTAGTTTGATTATGGTTCGTAATGCTTGATATGCTATGAGGGATGTGGTGTGTGTTGGCATGTCTTTTGGTGTTTAGGTTGCCTTGTTAGAGAGGGCCAAACCTCATATGTTTTCCTTGTGCCTTTTAGGGCCTTTGAGTTCCATGTGTGACTTGTATGCCTAATTGCCCTTGTTGGAATGTTAAGTATGGATGCCTCTAGACTTGGTGGTTGGTGTTGTGTGCTTTTAGCGTTTTTAAGCTCATATGTATGGCTATGTATGATTCTATTGTGTTTGTATCATTGAAAGTCTTTATTGTGAAGCAAAATATGCTCCCCTGCATCAAGGTTTCGAAACTGGGGGTAAAGTTTCGAAACCTTTGCAAATTTTTGGATTCCAGAGGCCACTGTCCACCAAAGTTTCGAAACCTTCCCAAGGTTTCGAAACTTTTGGTGAAAAATGGGTTCCAGGGGTCACTGCCAGCCAAAGTTTCGAAACTTATGGGTAAGGTTTCGAAACCTTCATTCAGAAATGCCCTGTTTGACCCTTGTAGGCCTGTATAAAGAGAAAAACATATAGGTACTAAGATGCCTTTAGTAAAGATTAAAATTGGGATGTTTGAATGCGGGTTGGGGGTTTAAATGTTGTTTCGTGTGTTATGTTTTCCGATGTTGTGAATCACTTAGGACTTAATGTTCCTCTAGACAAGATTAATATAAAAAGAAAAAAATTAGGGTTGCTAACCGAGGGGAACCTTTACGGGTTTCACTCGGTTTTCCCCGTGTGGCCCACTCGGACCGGTCATCCGGCCAGACCGGGACGAGGGGGTTACATTTGTTGGTATCAGAGCCTGAGGTTTCCGAGACCTCGGGTAGGTAAGTGAGGTAAGTTTGATGTGTTATGTTGTTGTTATGCCTCGGTGAATGTTTTGCCTTGTATGCTTAATGTTTGCTTGTTAGTACGGTGTTTGAAAGCATGTGTTAGCATGATGCTTGTGTTGAAGCGTAGTGTCGAGTTTCCCATTGCTACTATTACTTATTTGAAAAGATTTTTGTAAAGGAATATACTTGAGCACCTTGGACCCTTGCTCTTGCTAACCCTACTTATTCTTGTTTGTGTGTTTTGTTTATTATTGTATTGTTGTCCTTGGTAATTGGAGGCCGAGGCGTGGGCCTAGGGCTGGTAGTCGTGAATTTTATATTTTGGAGGATGTGAATGATGAGAAAGTTCATCGCTTTAGTTCAGGGTAGTATGACCGTACCAGAGTTTGGAGTGCAGTTTGTTTGTTTGGGTCAACGTGCACATGAGTTGGGTTCTGTTGAAGGAGAACAATGTGACTGATCTAGATATGAGATGGTAATAGAAGTGAAGACTTAAGAGTTGGTTTCGGAAGAATGTCGATGTTGTAGCAAGTAATTCCTCGACACAGTCATTGGGCTTGTTGTTCTGATTGATTCTGGATCTACGCGTCCGTGTATTTTGAGTGAACATACGAAGTTGTTGAATCTACCTTGTGAGGTACTAGGGGTTGGTGTTGCTAGCTCCTTCGGGGATACAGTCGTGGTCAGAACGATGAACAAGAAATGTCCGTTGATGGTTCAGTGGCACGTGTTTTCAGTGATGCGGTGAAATTGCCTTTTTCGGTTTTGATGTGAATCAGTGCATGAATTGGCTTGTAGAACATAGGGTTAGGGTAGACTTTGAGACAATGGGAGTTTTCTTAAAGCTTACGGATGACTATGAGATTGTAATGGTAGGTAGGAATGTGGATTTCGAATTGAATGTTGATCCAACTTTAGAGGTCAAAGATTGATTGAGTTAGTTGACAGACTTTCCTAGCCAATGTGATGAATTTGATTTTGAATGAGGATTAGACCGTGGACTGTTAGAATAGTTTGTGTTTTCCTAAAAGTGTTTGGAAGAATTTCCCGGTTTGCCTCTTGATAGAGAAGAAGAGCTTGTTATTGAGACCGTCTCCGAGGTTGCTTCTGTTTGCTCTGTAACTTATGATATCCGAAAGAATTGAGAGTGTTGAAGAATCAATCACGAGATTTGTTAGACCTTAGATTCATTAGGCCTAGTACATCATCTTAGAGTATGACAGTACAATTGGTGAAGAAGAAAGAGTGATAGTACGAGAATGTGTTTAGAATTCAGACAGTTGAAACCAGTGACAATGAATAATTAGTATCTGTTTTCGAGTGTCAGTGGTTTGTTGGTCAGTTAGTGTGTGCTTCAGTTTATTTGAAGATTAATTTGAGATCCGATTACTACCAGATGAAAATGAGAGAAGTTGATGTACCGAAGACAACTTTCGGGGCAAGATGTGATCGCTTGAGTCTGAGTTATGTCGCTTTGTTTGACTAGTGTGCCAGTTACTTTTGTAAGAGATGTTGAGTAGAATAATTTCCTGAGTTCCTTGATCAGTTTGTAGTAGCTCTCATAGATGATACATGGGTGTATTCACGTACCAAAGAAGATTTTGACAAGCTATGGAGTTAGTGATGTAGATCCTATTAGAGAATCAGTTGTATGCCAAGATTAGCAAGCGTGAACTCCGAGTTAATGAAGATGTTCTCCTAGGACATGTAGATTAGCCGAGTGTATTAGAACAAATCTTGAACAGACAAGGGAAGATGTGAGTCGGAAGAAATTGAAGACTGTGACAGATATCTATAGTTCTAGGTCTAGCATTGTTACTCTCAGAGAATTGTAAATAGTCTTTTGAAGATAGTTGCTCCATTGATAGATTGCTACAGAAGAATGTTCAGTTGTGTGGTTAGATACGAGACAATGAGCCGTTGAGAAACCGGAAGAAATTTTGAAGAGAGCTTCGACCTTGAATCAGCTTATATCAAAGAAAGAGTTTGTGAACCATAGTGATGTGTCACATTGTAGAGTTAGGTTGTGTGCTTATGCAACGCGGAAGATTCCGGCTTGTTCATCAAGATAGTTGGAAGACTGTGAGAAGAGTTATCTGATATGAGACATAGGGTTAATTACAGTTGTATTTGCTTCGAAGACTTAGAGACAAAGCTTGTATAGTAAGAAATGCACAGTGTGTATGTACATATCATCAGAACTTGAAATATTAGACGACTTAGGAAGGGTTGAAACTTAAATAGCATAAAGTGTTAGAATTGCTTGAAGACCGTAATCATGCTTTGAGTTGTACTTGTTGTTAGATTAATAGTTGAGTTGTGGGATGTGTTTGCCAGATTCAGTTTACCGAATGATAGTGTTTCTGTGACTGAGTTTCAGGTTGAGCCTACTTTGAGTCAAAATGTTTGAAGAGAAACAGTTGCAAGATAGATTCTTGGCACCTCACGTGCAAGGCATATCAGAAAGAAAACCTTCAGAGTACAGTTCAGAGATGATAGAATTTGTATTGTTAGAGACAGAATTGTTGTACCGATTGACATAGTGTTTTGAGACGTATTGTGTTGGCCGAAGCATACGGCAGTTTATTTGTATTGCATCAGAGTAGTAGGAAGACGTATTGTGGGTTGAAGATGAGCACTTCTGGATTGAGTTGATGAATAATGTGGTTCAGTATGAGAGTAAGTGTGTAATTTGCCAGCGTGTCAAGACCGAGCGTCAGTTTTCTTCTAGCTTGTTACATCTGTGGGAGATCCATATTAGAAGTGAGTAATAGATTCGAGAGATCTTGTGTCTGATTCGCCTTCGATTTCCTCCGTGAGAACTTAGTTGAGTAATCAACGTTAGTTGCACTGTATGTGGTCCTTTATACATGATCGCGTTACTTGTACCTTGTGTAAGATGGCGGAGTTGTGCCCTAGCAAGAGCGTGATTTGTACAGTGTCTTGTGTTTGATAGTGGCCAGTAGAGATTCGAGTTTTCTGCTAGATTTTTGAAGACATCTGCATAGTGTTTGGTTAATTGATGAAGACAGAGGATCAGTCAGAGAAGGTTATGAGTCAAGTGTTCAAGCAGTATTGTATGAGGTTGTGAATCGAGCTAGTTCTGTTGTTTATTGTTGCAGTTACCATCAGAGTTAGAAAGGGGTTTGTGATGTGTTCTGTGTATCTATGATTCAGAAGTAAGAGCCAGTTTTGTTCCGTGTTATGTTGTTGAAAAGATTGAGTTGAATTTAAAATGGTCATGCATTGAAGGACCCGTTGAGATCTTAACATCAGTTAGCTAATGTTGTGTGGTGAGTCTACCGAGTTGGTGGGTATGTTGTGGTGAGAGAAAGTGTGGAGGAGCATGTGTTAGTGACTCTTCCTGTCTGATAAATTTCGGGGACGAAATTTCCTTAAGTGGGGGAGAGTTGTAACACCCGTGTTAGGGGGTCGGGTGAAAATAATATTTTAATATTATTTCGGGCTCGGTTTTATAATTAAAATAACCTTTTGGGCCTCGGGTTTTAAAATCAAACATATTATTGTTGAATTAAATTGAAATGAAAATTTAATTTGGATGGTTTTTAGAGAAAAGGGGGAATAGCCATCTCATTAATGGCACTCTTGTAAATAAATGGACTTGTGGAATTAAAAACCCATTTCTTATTTTAAAGAGATGATTCATCATCTTCTTCCCTCCCCCTTTCCAAATTTCACGTCAAAAGCTCCCCTTCTCCCTAGTCTACTATTTCATCATCTTTCTTCCTCATCCTTGGTGATTTTCGAAAGGTAAACATATATTCGACTTGTCCTCTCTTTCCTCTACATGCTAGTACTCTTAGATTTCATTAAAACCCATGATTTTGCATTTTGGTATTTTGAAAGTTTAGACTAAAAATGTCATCTTTGTTGTCTTAAACTAAAGCTTTTGATTTATTGATGATATATGAGTTGTTTACTATCTATAAGGTTCAACATATCCGATTTTTATTTGGTTTTATTGAGAAATTCGTATTTGGGTTTTGGAGGGTTTTTAGGAGGGTTTAGAAGTGAATTTTAGGGCTGCTTTATGTTGGAAAATGAGGGTTGATGGTTGTATGATAGTTAAGGGTTGTTTTGGAAGCTATTAGGTGTGTTAAAAGAGTTGGAATCATCGGTTTTGGACTGTGCAAAGGGGCTGCTTGGGAATGGCTTTTTGGGGGTTGTTCTTGGTTCGAAAAGCAAGTGTTTGATGTTTGAATTTCATTCCGGGTTTGCTACATTGTGTTGTGGACTGATTTGAGGTTAATTTACTTGTGTTGAGGCGATTAGAAGCAAGGATTTGCGTTGGTAAAGCTTTGGGATCGAATCCGGAAGTGAGGAGGCTTGAGTCGGCTTTGCTTGTTTTGCTTAAGGATATGAGGTGAGTGGTTAATGTTTTAAATTGATTTCAAAGGTTGGTTCAAGCATGTGGATGTGAAAATATTTTCAAGTAATGTTTTGGTTCAAAGATGGTTTTGAAAGATTTTAGATTGGGCTTGGAAAGTCAAATTAAACTCAAGAGTAAGTTGTTGTGGATTGCCTCTTTGATTTCCCCTTTTTCCATTTGTTTTCATTAATTGTGGTGATGTTTTGTTAAGCATAAAATTTAAATAATTTGGGAAGGAGTATGATTGCTTAATGTTATATCGTTGATCATGTATGATTGTATTAATGATGTTGTTGACATGCCTTGTAAGGTGTGAGTAAGTTGGTGCAAGTTGTGCACGAGAATGGTGAGTAAGACCATTTGTAATCGGTAAGATTCCAAGTAGTAAGTGATGCTAATTGTGGATTTTGTTACATCTTGTTTTGGTTGTGCATGATATAGTGAGTACATGTCGTATGGTAGTAATTGTGCATCGTGTTGCATGGTTGGTGTCGAACCTCACGTGATGGTTGTCGTTGCTCCGGTGATGTGTAGTCCCGCTGGTAGCGAGTGGTATAAGACTCCGGTGATGTGTAGTCCCGCCGGTAGTGACTAGTAGAAGAGTACTTTGATGTGTAGTCCCATTGGAAAACTACTAGTCGAAACGGTGATGTGTAGTCCCACCGTGTGTGTTTGGTTATGCTTGTGCATACCATGTGTTGTTCATGTGTATCTCACTATATCATTCTCTTTTATGGTTTTGCTTTAATCTAAGATCATACCTATATGCATACCATGAAGTGTAATGACGTGTTAAATGCCTATATTGTTGAATTGTGGTTGAACTCATATGTTAGTAGAAGGATTAGGTAATTGGATGATTTGTATGCGTTGACCTTTATTTTTAAAGAAAGCTTTGAACCCTGCATTGTCGTAGTTATGTTTTAGAGCTCCGCTCACTAAGCTTTATGCTTACGCTCTCCTTTTTCCGACAATGCAGATCTTTAGCTTGGAGTTAGCAAGGAGCAAGATAAGGGCGTCCAAGCGTGTGGTGGTTTGCTCAAGTATGGTTTAATTAAATAATATAGTAGTCTAGCAATGGGAAGTGCTACGTGTTTTAGGAGCTTGTATTTAGACTCCTTTGTATTGGCCACATGTTGTTAATGCCTTATGTTGATGTATTGGTTTGATTATGGTTCGTAATGCTTGATATGCTATGAGGGATGTGGTGTGTGTTGGCATGTCTTTTGGTGTTTAGGTTGCCTTGTTAGAGAGGGCCAAACCTCATATGTTTTCCTTGTGCCTTTTAGGGCCTTTGAGTTCCATGTGTGACTTGTATGCCTAATTGCCCTTGTTGGAATGTTAAGTATGGATGCCTCTAGACTTGGTGGTTGGTGTTGTGTGCTTTTAGCGTTTTTAAGCTCATATGTATGGCTATGTATGATTCTATTGTGTTTGTATCATTGAAAGTCTTTATTGTGAAGCAAAATATGCTCCCCTGCATCAAGGTTTCGAAACTGGGGGTAAAGTTTCGAAACCTTTGCAAATTTTTGGATTCCAGAGGCCACTGTCCACCAAAGTTTCGAAACCTTTGGGCAAGGTTTCGAAACTTTGATCAAAGGTTTCGAAACCTTCCCAAGGTTTCGAAACTTTTGGTGAAAAATGGGTTCCAGGGGTCACTGCCAGCCAAAGTTTCGAAACTTATGGGTAAGGTTTCGAAACCTTCATTCAGAAATGCCCTATTTGACCCTTGTAGGCCTGTTTAAAGAGAAAAACATATAGGTACTAAGATGCCTTTAGTAAAGATTAAAATTGGGATGTTTGAATGCGGGTTGGGGGTTTAAATGTTGTTTCATGTGTTATGTTTTCCGATGTTGTGAATCACTTAGGACTTAATGTTCCTCTAGACAAGATTAATATAAAAAGAAAAAAATTAGGGTTGCTAACCGAGGGGAACCTTTACGGGTTTCACTCGGTTTTCCCCGTGTGGCCCACTCGGACCGGTCATCCGGCCAGACCGGGACGAGGGGGTTACAGTTGTGGAGGGTATTAAGCGAGCTGTTGGTAATAGTGAGTGCGGTATAGTATGTTAGTGGAAGGAAGGTGTTTGATGCTTAAAGAGTTTAGTGGTGTGGTGGAAAAAGATTGCCGATTGAGGTTAGAATCGGTCGAGTGGTTGTGAATAGCTAGTGGAGGAGGTGGTAGTTCCTTGGAAGTTAGGTGATGTTGTATGTTGTGGGTGGTTAGCAAGGTGCTGAGGTAACTTGGCATAGGTGTTGTGTTGTGGGTTGTAGAGAAGGGTTAGTCTGGGAGAGTAGGAGTCTCGTAACCTAGTTATGTATGTGTAGGTTGGTTGGTGTCCTGGTAAGGTAAGTGTTGCAGTCTAGCTTGAAGTGGAAGGGCAATGTAAGATCAAAGGCCATTGTTGGTTGGTCGAGCTTTGTGAGAAGTGTTGGTTGGTTGTGGTTAAGTAAATTCCTTTGAAGTCAGCTAGTGGTGTGTGGAACGGCTGGCGGAGCCAAGGTTGGGGTTTTGTGACGGGGTTATCAGGTGATGGGTGAGTATTCTGGGTGAGCTGTTGTAGTTGTGATAGCGGTGGATGTGAAGGAGTGCCAGCATTGTGTTGGGAAGTTTGAGTAAGCAGTTGATGCTTAAGGATTCTTGCTTGGTGTGGTAACCTTTGGAAGAGGTTGAGCAGTTGTGCAAGAAGTTTTAAAGGAAGTGAAGGTTGTGGGATACATGGTGGCTGAATTGGTTTGGTTGGCGTCACTGTGTGCGCGAGTTTTGGGAATTATGAATTAAGGTGGTGTATGCTGCAAAAAGGTTGGAGGTTCTTCAGGTTGTTGTTGGAGCTATGTGCAGTTCAGAAGAATGAAGGGATAAGGTGTGGATAGTATCTGAGTGCTTTGGGAATTTTTGAACAGTATGTGGTGTGTTGGGTTCGGTGGAGTTTTGCCTGAAGAGTGTTCAGTAGTGGTTGAGGCTTTCGTGTGCCTTGTGTGTTGATTTGAGAAGGTTGTTGTTCTCATTTCGCCAGTTGAAATTTCGAGGACGAAATTTCCTAAGAGGGGGAGAGTTGTAACGCCCCAATTTTGGGCTTGGAAGTTTTGGGCTTGTACCGGTTCGGTCAAAGTGCTGTTCGAATATAAAAGGTGAAATTAGGAAAGCCTAGTTCGGGTTGCATTAAAAATATGGAAAAATGTCCTAAAATCCTCTTTTATTATATATAAGTGAACTGTGAAATCAATTTTACAAAATGAGGTTTGGAAGGGTGACATTTTGGCTAGTGACCAAAATGTAATTTTTGAAAACTGCGTGACTATTTTAGAAAGGATTGAAACTTTGAATCTTTAAGGAGCTATTTACCCAAAGGGAGTTTCTCCAGATTTTTCTAAGATATTTAATGATTTATTTCTGATTTTTTAAACAAAAGAAAAGTGGAGGGAAGATATTTTCCTATTTCCAACTAACTTTTCCATTTTCATTCTCTCATCTTTTCTCTCAAGCCAAACACCTTTTCTCCAGAGTTTTTCCTCTGATTTTGTCACCTAAATATCTCTTTTTAATTCTCTTTTGATTACTAATCATCTCATCAACAAAACCTCACCATTTGCTAATTGGATTTTCAAGCTTTTTTATCCTAAAAAGGGAGAAACTCAAGTTTGGAGGTAAGAACGTCCTTCTCCTCTAAACTCTCAGTTCTTTACTGAAATTCCTAAGTTCTCAATCCTTGATTTGTGATTTATTTAAGGTTTTACAATTGTAATCTTGATTTTGGCTTTAAAATGCAAGATTTGCTTGATTTTGATGAAATTTCGTATGATCTGTTTGGGCAGTGTTTTGAGGTGTCAATTTGATGTTAAATGAATGTTAAATTGATGAGGAATTGAGGTTTGATCAATGCAATCCCGAATAGGTTGAATTTCCTAAGTTTTGCTTGAGTTTTTGGTTGTTTTTGGAGTGTTTTTAATGATCTGTTGTTGCTGGAGGTATAAGGACATGATTAGGATCATTTTGGATGTTAATTGATGTTTATAAATGGTTAGAAGTGATGGATCTTGGCTGGGTTAAGTTTTGGAAGTGTTTGGAGGTGATTTCGGTTGTGTTTGGTAGCCGAAATGTTGGATTTGCTAAGAGCAGTGAGTTTAGTTGTGTTGCTGGTGTTTTTAATGCATAATGATGCATTAATCCTCTGTTGTTGTGTGCTTGAAACAGGGGAAATTGATCCGTGAGCATTAGAGGTGGTGTGGAAGGTTTCGGATGCTTGGAAGGCTTGTTGGCTAGCCTTGTTTTGTGTATCGGTGAGTGAAGTTGGGTTTTGGGCTTTAAAATCAAGGTTTGAAGGTTTTGGGAGCTTAGTTTAAGTCTAAACAACTTAGCTAAGCTCAAGAGTAAGAAAATGGAATTTCTCTCTTGGTTTGTGTATGAATTGGTTTGTAAAGCACTTGTGATTGTTGGATGCAATGCATGTGATTTGCATGTTTTAAATTCTGTTTTGAAAGCATATTTTAGCATGGTTTAATGCTGGTTTTGAAAGCCATGTGTGATGGATGCTCGAGGTAAGAGATTCATGTTTTGTACATTGGAATTGTGAAATTAATGCATGGTGTTGCATGTTGTTTAATGGCTTTGTCTAATGCTTTAAAACAGTGGATTGATGATGGTAAATGGTGGTATATGCATTTTGGTTATCCTTGTAAAACATTGGGTTAATGTGGTAAGATGGTTATATTGGCAAGTGATGTAAGTGGTTCTTGGTTACTTTAATCGGATATAGTTAGCCGTCTATAGGATTGGGTGCACCGTGAATTAAGTCGCCTTGGATGTGGAGTGGTTAAGAGTGAACAGGTAACTCCATCCAAGTATCCTAACGAGATGGTTAAGGTCATAATGGTGATTGGAATCCCATTCGAGGACCTTGGGTAAGCAAAGGTAATAATGGTGGTTAAAATTCCATTGGTGGACCTTGTGCTTGTTAAGATCACAATGGTGGTGTAAAGTCCATGTGTGGATCTTGTGTAGGGTGTCCCGGATCTCGTTAGTGATGTTATACAACTACCAATCGGTGAATGTTAAGGTTATATGGTGATTAAAAGTCCATATATGGGAACCTTGTGAATGTTAAGGTTATATGGTGATTAAAAGTCCATATATGGGAACCTTGTGAATGTTAAGGTTATATGGTGATTAAAAGTCCATATATGGGAACCTTGTGAATGTTAAGGTTATATGGTGATTAAAATTCCATATATGGGAACCTTGTGAATGGTAAGGTCAAATGGTGGTTAAAATTCCATTTGGGGACCTTGGATTGGTAGTGTGTATGAAGCGTAGGGACAACGCTTGTGATCCGCGTATCCGATTGGAATGTTGAGTTGAAAAGTGGATATGATTTATCACTTGGAAGCCAATATAATGTTCTTGATTTAAGTGAAACATGAGATGCTTGAAGTGATGCATGGTGCATGAGAGTGTGTAATACTTTATAAATGCATGAGTTACTTGTTAGCTTGAGCAAGTGTGTTTTATCTATTGATAATGATGCATGAGTGCATGAAATCTTCTTAGTGCATTGAAGTCTTGCTAAGACTTGTTTTTAAAGGCTTATGATGCAAGTTGTGATGTTGTGGTTCATATGTCGCAATTGTGTAATGAACATGTTAGATTGATTGAGTAAATGGTTTTTAAAGGTTTCTTGCCTAAAAGATGGTTTTCAAGTATGAGAAGGGTATGATGTGAATTGGAAGTGATTTCCAAGGTTTTGAATTTAACTTTGCATATGATGTTCATGCATGGAATGGTTAAATTGATGGTATTGCAAGTTTATGTTTTGAAAAGGGTTTACTTAGCTTTCTAAGCTAAGGGTTGGTTTTCAAGTTTGAGCAATGTCGAAAAGGGTTTTCAAACAATGCTTTGGTTTATCGAATCGAGTTTGCTTTTGGAAGTGGTTTTATGATTCGCTGCATTGATGGTGTTTTGGTTTTGAGCATTCCTCACTAAGCATTATGTGCTTACGCTCCTTTTTGTCCATGAATGCAGATTCTTGAAGTTGGAACAGCGGGAAGCAAGGGATTCAAGGGGAACTCCACTTGAGATGTATGTCTCGGTTAATAGCTATAGTTAATAGAGGCAATGGGGGAAAGAATCTCTTGTGTGGATGTTAATGAGTTTGTGTATGTTTGGACAAGAATGGTTTTATGTTGTTGATAATGTTGGAACATGTATCTGGTCTTTATGAGTTGGTTTAATCAAATTGATGCTTGAATGGTTTGCTAGGTAGGAAGCATGCCTATAGATTTGGGGCTTTCCATATTTGATGTCATGACGATGATTGAATGATGCATATATGTTCCTTACATGTTGAATGCCTTGCTGGTAAAGTTTGGTTGCATTTGGAGCATGTATGGTTGATCGATTGTGTGTTTTAGCAGCCGATTTTCTGCATTCTGTGCAGGCTGTATCGGAACGGAAGCTACCGTTTCGGAACGGGTGCCCTATAGTAGCCCAGGCGTCCGAAACGGAAGACACCGTTCCGAAACGGAAAGTCCTCTGCCAGCCCTCGTTTCGGAACCCGTTGCGGAACGGCCCCGCATTTCGAAACAGGTTCTTCCTGTTTCGGAACACCTGACCGTTGGGGGCTGACATTGGCAGTTATATGTTTTGAAATGTTTGCATTTTAGTCCTGAAACTTGTATGTGCAATTATATGAGTTCGGGATGTCCGTTTGAGCTGAAATTTGGCAGTGAGGCATGAAACCTGATTAATTATAAGTTGGTAACTTTAATTTTGATTAAGTGCACATAATTATCAGATTTTACAAATTGGTCCCTAAAGTGGTAAATTGTTCAATTGGGTCCTTGTTTGATCTCTGATGTTTATGATCTTTGAGCATGCTGTTTGAATGATCATGACTAGGGTTAATGTGCATCTAGATAAGTTAAAAAGAAAAAAAAGGGTCGTTAATCAAGGTTGACTTTCGGGTTGACTTTGGTTTTCCCCGTGTGACTTTCTTAATTCGGGTCAACCGTCTAGCCCGGGTTAAGGGGGTTACATCGTGTCTACCACATTCATAGCAAAGAAGAAGAAGAGTCTCCCGTCATCATTGCGGGTACGATTGAACTAAACCTTAAACTTGTTTACGCTTTGATAGACTCGGGATCAACACATTCATTTATTGGTTTATATCTGTTAGATTAACTAAACTTGAAGCCTGAAATAGTAAAATCAAGCCTTGTAGTTTCAAACCCGATAGGAGGAAACTTTCCAATTAATTTGATTTGTAGAGACTGCCAAATCACTCTTCGAATTGTTCCTTTCTCTTGTGATCTATTCGTGTTACCTAAATGTGAATTCGATCTAATTTTAGGACTAGACTGGTTGGGAAAGCATGAACCCTGGGTAGACTGTCAAAACCGAAGATTATACCTATGAGGATTAGGAAAAGAATCGATCATACTAATTGATCAAAAACTGACTTCTATATTTGATTCCATGACCTTGGAAGATGAAGTAGATTTTGGTTTACCTAAAATGCATGTTGTATCTGAATTTACCGATGTTTTTCCTGAGGAACTCCCTGGCCTACCACCAACTCGAGAAGTTGAATTCAAGATCGAAGTTAAACCCAGAACTAATCCTGTGCCCATTACGCCCTATCGGATGGCACCTATTGAACTGAAAGATTTAAAGAAGCAAATCCAAAAACTTGAGGACAAGGGATTCATCCGACCAGTACATCTCCCTAGGGTGCTTCTGTCATGTTCGTGAAAAAGAAAGACGGTACAATGCGACTTTGCATCGATTATCGGCAGCTTAACAAAGTAACCATCAAGAATAAATATCATTTGCCAAGGATCGAAGATTTGTTCGATCAACTCAAACACGCAGCCGTATTCTATAAGATTGACCTCCGATCCGGTTACTATCAAATTAGGGTGAAAGAAGATGATGTGCCCAAAACATCCTTTCGAACTCGATACGGCCATTACGAGTTCCTAGTAATGCCATTCGGGTTAACGAATGCCCCTGCTGCATTCATGGATTTGATGAATCGGGTATTCAAGCCATATCTCGAATCTGTGTTCCTAATGATCGAATCTGTGTTCCTAATGATAAGGCATTACAAGATGAAATCTTACAAGAAGTACATCAAAGTTCTTTCTCGATCCACCCTGAACCGGTTAAGATGTACAAGGATCTCCAGCCCTTGTATTGGTGGCCCAGAATGAAATCGGCTATCAACGACTATGTCTCGAAGTGTTTGAATTGCCAACGTGTGAAAGCCGAGCACTGTGTCCCTACCGGATTGCTCCAACCTCTCGAATTTCCATAATGGAAATAGGAACAGATCACAATAGATTTCGTGACCGGCCTTCCTTGTACGCCAAGTAATATGTTCGATTTGTTTGTCCGTAGCTTCTCTGGCTATTAACTCTCATTTCTGACTATGAAAAGCTCGGAATTTTCTCTGTGAACTTCAAATTCAATCCACTCTGATTTCGAGAATCAAAGAACATCAACAAGTTGATCTAGAACTTAAGAAAATCATTTCTAAGCTTGAGTCTAATCTTGATTTCTCTGTTAAATCGAACGATCTTCTATACTTCAAAGATCGAATCTGTGTTCCTAATGATAAGGCATTACAAGATGAAATCTTACAAGAAGTACATCAAAGTTCTTTCTCGATCCACCCTGAATCGGTTAAGATGTACAAGGATCTCAAGCCCTTGTATTGGTGGCCCAGAATGAAATCGGCTATCAACGACTATGTCTCGAAGTGTTTGAATTGCCAACGTGTGAAAGCCGACCACTGTGTACCTACCGGATTTCTCCAACCTCTCGAATTTCCATAATAGAAATAGGAACAGATCACAATAGATTTCGTGACCGGCCTTCCTTGTACGCCAAGAAAGTGCAACGCTATCTGGGAGATTGTTGATCGTTTCACCAAGTCAGCACATTTCATCCTAGTAGGAATGAATCTCAGTCTTGAAGCCTTGGCCAAATTGTACATTCGGGAAGTAATTCGATTACACAGAGTTCCAACTTCTATAGTATCCGATCGAGATCCTCGATTCACAGCTCGATTTTGGAAAACACTACAAAAATCTCTCAGAACTAAACTGAATCTTAGCACAGCTTTCCATCCGCAAAGCGACAGAAAATCTAAACGAGTGATTCAAGTGCTTGAAGATATGCTTAGAGCCTGTATCATCAACTTCGGAAAGAACTGGGAGAAATCACTACCATTGGTAGAATTCGCTTACAACAACATCTTCCAATCTTCGAGTCAAATGGCTCCCTTCGAAGCATTGTATGGAAGAAAATGTTGAACGCCCATATGTTCATCCGAACTCGGAGATAACAAGGTGTTAGGACCAAAATTGCTTCGGGAAACTGAAGAACAAGTTCAAATCATTCACTCTCGTTTGAAGCAAGCTTTCGATAGACAAAATTCATATGCTGATTTAAAGCGTAGGGACATACAACATGAAATTGGAGACAAGGTGCTCCTTAAAGTCTCCCCGTGGAAGAAAGTATTCCGATTTGGTAAAAAATGAGAGCTAAGTCCTCAGTTTATCGGACCATTTGAAGTGATCGAAAGAATTGGCTCTATAGCTTATCGACTCGTACTTCGTCCCGAGTTTGATAACATACACATTGTTTTCCATGTCTCGAGGTTACGAAGATATAGATCCGAACCAACTAACATTCTTAAGCCTGAAGAAGTCGAACTTAATCCCGACCTTTCTTACGAAGAAGAGCCTATTCAAATTCTTGATCAAGAATTCAAAAGACTTTGAAACAAGGACGTTCCCCTCGTTAAAGTTCTTTAGAGAAATCACAACGTCGAAGAAGCGACGTGGGAAACTAAGGACACGGTGAAAAAACAATATCCTCATTTGTTCAATTTAGGTAAATTCGAGGGTGAATTTCTTTTTAAGAGGGGTGTTGTAACACCCTAAAACTACCCTAGTTGAAAATCCCTAAGTTAATAAAGAAGGTGAAAATAAGTTGTAACCTGAAATGTAGTGCAAAAATAGGTTGTAACCTATTATGTGGTGTGAGTATTGTGTAACTTGAAATGTAGTGCAAAAATAGGTTGTAACCTATTATGTGGTGCGAGAATTATGTAACCTAAAATGTAGTACAAAATAGGTTGTAACCTATAATGTGGTGGGAGAATAGTGTAACCTGAAATATGGTGTAAAAGATAGGTTGTAACATAAAATGTGGTGCGAGTGTAGAGTGACCTGAAATATGGCACAAAAGAGGTTATAACCTAAAATGTGAAATGACTTTGAGAAGTTAAAGGACCAAGAAAATAAGTTATTAGTGGGAGTCAAAATATATTATAATAAGGCCATAGTGGGGTTTGAGTGGATAAACACATGGTGAGAGACCAAGCCATGTGTCCCTCTCTCCATGTACAACCGACCAACTAAGATTAAAAACAAAACATGTGTAAACAAATTGTTTACACTTCATTTGCTTCACCTTTTCCACCACACAAAGAGAGAGAGAGAGCTGAGAAACAAGTAAAATCTGGAAATCTAGTGTGAGAAAGCTCATGCATGTGAATGAAAATTAAGTGGGATAGCTTAAAGTATTCATGCATGTATATATGTAAGTATCGATTCTGTCAAAAAATTTTGTTTGATGTTCTTGACGATTTTTTGTTGAATTATTGGTTTGATTATGTTGAAATCCATGTTTAGAGATGTTTAATGATGTATTATAAGCATTTAGAACATGTTAGATTGATTAGAAATCTTGAAATTTGCATGCATGAAACTTCTAAAGAACATGAATTTGTCCAGTTTCCTACTAAAAGGAGCACCTGGATTAAAACAGATTTTTGGCCATGTTAGAGTTCGAATTAGAAAAACTTCTACAGATAAAAGTTGTACAGGATGAAATACTATAAGATAGAGGTCTTACATGACTGAAAATGATGTTAGAATGTCTGCAGAATTTCGTTAGAAGTAAATGGGTTATGGTTGAATTGAAACTGGAGACTGGCTGGGTTAAAACACAATTATAGAAATGTTTAAGGGATAATTTGATGTTTATAAGATCAGGTAAAATTGTTAAGAAACATGGAAATTTAGTAATGTTTGATTAGTAACATGTTTAAGGTGTTAAATGACTTGAACTAGTGTTTAAAGTCAATAATAAGGTTAAATAACTAGTTTGGACTAATCTGGAAAAATGGTTAATTAAGGAACTTTAATGCCTTGTTTTTGATGCTATTGGAACTTGATAATAATGATATTATATGTTTTTAAAAGTGGATAAAAACTCATAATCAAATGTGTAATGGATCATAGGTCAAATGATCACTAAAGTTACATGTTGCAAACAATGGACAGATTAGGCCACTGTAAATGCCATTTATTAAAGCATTAAATTGTATTGATGTAGGAATGGGAAAAATATGAGCCATACATAGAATTAAATCTGTGTAAATAAGCTTTTTAGAATAGTAAAGAACTCCTAATTTGGAGTTGTGTGTAAAAGGTTATAGACAGATTAGTGTAAGGTGCTCAAAACTGCCAGAATATGGGCAGTTTCATAATGCGTTGAGTTTATATTGGTTTATATGATTGAATATAATTGAAATGAATTCTAATATGTGTTATATGTTGATTGTTGATTGTTTAAGACCAAATTGGAGAAAAATTGTTGGAGGAATCAAGGCTTGATTAAGCTAGCAAGAGGGGAAAAGGCTTGCTAATCAAGGATTCCAACTAAGCTTTGGAGTATTGTGAGCGTGGTTGCCTTTAGGGTTAAGAATAGTGTCTTAACCATTTCTTTATGTTATAAGAAGACACATTTGATGTATTAAATGAATCTAAATTATAGTTGGTAAATTAAAATGGAATTAGAAGAAGGATTAAAAGGAAATAAATTTAGATGATAATGTTTGATGCTAGTGTTAACTACTAGTGTACTTTGTAATTTGTATGGTCCGATGCTAATTGTGGCCTTGGATATGGATGATCATATGATGATATTCTATTGTTATGAGGTACGGAATGAATGATATGAATGATATATGTTTGCTGGAAATAAAACGATAAGCGAGCTTGAATGATATTGATGAAATGCTTACATGATATGTCTATATAACCTTGTTTGGTGGTTGTAAAACTCTTGCTTGATTTGAATGAAAATTTAAAAGACATTAGAAGTCCTTGGTTAACTAGTGGTCCTTAGGTAGAAGGGAATACCTTAGAGTTTGAGCTCTACTGATTTAAAGGTGGTTAGTCACCTACTGATGCTTTGAGCATCTATTGTTACAAGTTACAAGTTAAAATGTGTAGTTAAACACCTCGATACGTTGTGTATCTACTGATCTTTGATGCTTTGAGCATCTACTGTTATATGTTGGTACTTGGTACCTATTTACTTGATTACATAGTCCACTTAATCATTCAAGGCAAAACTTAATAAAGTCGCAATAAGATGTTATATGATCAATGAAATAGTTAAATGATACATGGTTACATGCTATGTGAAATGATATGATTGATATGGGTAATGACCCTGTTCGAATGATATGAAAATGTGATCAATGATATGATATGATCTTGTACTTTACACGACAACATGAATTGAACGTGATATTATGGAAGAATATCTATTCGAATTCTACAAATGACATGATACTATGTTTGAATATGATATATGATTCTTGTTCTTTGGTGGTGTTATACATTGGTATATTTGTTTAACATTGAATGTGAGTATGTTTATATGACTTGACGATATGATATGAATGGAACTAGCTAGTCTACTGTTGCGTGTAAAAGAGTCTATCGCAATAGAATGCAAGTGTACACGACGCAAGTAGTAAAGCGATACACGATGTATCGGATGTCGAATCCATAAGGACTGGAAATAGCTCAATCCTTGTATTGCTGCACAAGAGAGAAAGAAGAAAGTTTAATTGTTTGTAAAGGAATATTGAAGAATACTGAAGATAAAAGATTAAAAGATTCAGGTAAAGAAATAGGCTGGTATTGATTTGCTCAGTAGTGCAGGTGTTGCACTGTCTAGGTCTTCCTGTTCTGTCGTCGCTCCTGTCGCGGCAGCACCTGCGGCGGCATCAGTCTGTTGTTGTCGCGGCAGCAATCACAAAACTCTGTACTTCAAGCTTGGCAAGAATCCCTGCTGTGACTCGTCCTATCCCTAGGTCCAAGTCTGTCAATGAACACGTCTTTAATGATACCTCCCGGCGTGAATCGAAGGATGACCACCGATGTTGTTGAATTCTTCATTAGCCACTTAACCTCGTCCTATCCCTAGGTCCGAGATAGTTCAACCATAAACTGGAGAACTCGTACTTATTCCTTTTGTATACTTAACTCTCCCGATATTAAGTAAATGTATAATCTCACAATGCTCTCCCGATACTCTTGCAAGATGTTGAAAACCAGAATAAGCAATCTTGAAGTCTATTTTATTGAACAGAAAAAAATCCTAAAACAATACAATCCTTGCAACTACTTTACATAATCAACCCTTAGCCCTAGGGGAAGTTTAGAACATGATGAGAAGGAGGAAAACGTCTAGTGTTTTGGGGAAGACGGCTAGAGAATGAGATGCCCTTCCCTAGGTCGAATTACATACCTTTATATAGGCCTTGGGTTCAAGTTTTCTAATATGGCAAGAATACAAGTTTAAACTAAAGTACAACTCTATTAAAGATTAAATCTTCAGAGTAGATGCCTTTAATTCGTCCCCTTTTCTTGCTTTGAGTTTCTTCCTTGAACTTTGGGCTTGGCCTTCATTCTGATCTAGGGCTCAGAAAAATATAGGAGTGACCCATGACAGACCAGCTTAATTTCCTCTTTCTGTCGAGCTCCACTTCACTTTTTCCCTTCAAAGTAGTTGTCGTCATTGGGTGCCACAGCAGCGTCATTCTTCTCAACTACAGTCCTGTGTTCCAGCTCTTTTTCAGCCAAACATCATTTTCTCTCATCTTTTTCCAGAATTCTTCCTCTCAAAAACTCTCTCAACATTTCCTAAATCATTTTCAAGAGATCTTCCTTAATTCTTCAAGATTTTTGCAAGGAAAACTTGTCATCTATTGAAGGAAGCAAGGATTGGAGGTAAATCCTGTTCTCAACCTCTAATCTAAGTTCTTTATTGAAATCCCCAAGATATTTGGCTTCTAAATACTATTTTTGAGTGAGTTTTCAATATAGTTTTGATTTGAGATCAAAATCTTGTGAAATTGTGGATGAAATCTTGATTTTCGGACTTGATGAGTTGGGCTCTATTTTGTATTGTTTTTAATTGAGTTCTAAGTTGATTTATATGTTAAAATGATGTGTTGATATCATAGATCCCGAAATCCTTGAGATCCTTGAGTTTCTTGATAGTTTTAAGTGAGATTTTGGGGTGAAATGGTGGAATTTTGATTGTTGGAGGTATAAGGATGAGTTAGGTTGCTTTTTAGATGTGTTTTGATGTTGATAATGATTTGGAAGTGATGTATGATGGCTGCGCTTGGTTTAAGAGGCAGTCGATTGAGTTTTCGGTTGTTTTGGAAGGGTATTTTGGTGTAGTTTGAGTGGGCAACGAGTTTGTGAATTGTTGTTGGTGTTTGAATGCATTTTAATGCATTTAGATCTCTATTTTGTTGATGTGAAAACATGGGATCTTGATCCGGAAGCAAACGAGGTGATTTTGGAGGCTCCGGAGGTGTAATTTCTGTGTCGGCGAATGAGGCTTCGCGTATCGGTGAGTGGAAATGCAATTTCCTGCTTTGTAACGCTTTGAGCGTGGTCTTGGGAGCTTAGTGTAAGTTTGATACACTTAGCTAAGCTCAAAAGTAAGTGATTCAGGAATCTCTCTCTTGGTAATGTGCTATATTTTATGAAATTGCACTTGAAGTAAGTGTGGATTTGTTTACTGTTGTTAAGCATGTTTAAGCATGGTTTAATGCTGGATTTTAATGCCATTATGTTAAGGATGAGCTAGGTAAGTGATCCTTGGTTTTCATGTGTTGAATGCATATGATGTTAAGCATGTTATGCTTGTGGAGATGGCATTGTGGTTATGCTCGTAAAATAATGGATTGTTGATGTTAAATGATTATATTGGCAAGTGATGAAAAAAAATTGGTTACTTTAATCGGATATAGTTAGCCGGCTATAGGATTGGGTGCACCGTGAATAAAATCACCTTGGATGTTGAGGGGTTGTGATTGTGCCGTAATCTCCATCCAAGTACCCTAACGATTGAGGTTATGATCACAACGGTGAATGGTTACTCCCGTGTGTGAGTCTTGTGTATGTATCCCATACTCTCGTTAGAGGAATTATACAACTACCGATGAGTGATGTTGAGGGGTTGTGATTGTGCCATTAATCTCCATCACGAGTGTCGAGGGGTTGTGATTGTGCCATTAATCTCCTTCTTGTGTAGTCCGGTAGTTTGTATGAAGCGTGGGGGACAACGCTTGTAATCCACGTATCCGATTGTGTCTTGTGTTGAAATGGTTTATGGATTATCACTTGTGAGCCAATATAATGTAAATGAATAAAGTGAAGCATGAGATGCTTGTATATGATGCAAGGATGCATGAGATAATTGTGTATGATGCAAGAATGCTTGAGATGCTTGGTAAAGCATGAGCAATGGTTTAATTGTTGTTTATGATGTTGCATATGAGCATGAGTTTATAAAATGCATTGATGTCTTGAGAAGACATGATTTATGAAAAGGCATGTGATAAAAGTGGTGGCTTTGCAAGTCATGTTAAATGCATTGATGAATGTTGTTTAGCGATCCTCACTAAGCTTTATGCTTACGCTCTTTTGTTTAATCAATGCAGAGAATTGAACATTTGAAGGCAGCCCAAAAGCAAGAGGAATCCAAGGCTTTGTTAAAGAGATGTATGTGGTTCACCCTTAGTGTAATAAGTGGCAATGGGTGTGATTTATACTTTGGAATGTTTGAGGATGTTTCCCTTTACTTTGAGCATGTTAGATTGCTTACACTTGAGTTGTAAATGGCCTTTTGTGTTTGGATATTGGTTTGTATGATGTTATAGCTTGTTATGGTTTTGGTGAACTAGGGAGCATGCCTTTAGTGCCTTTACTTATGTGTTGGTTGCCATGTTTAAGCTATTGCCTCGATATGATGATTGTTGATATGTATCCATGTTGTATGCATGTTGTGGTATGTCTCGGGAATGATTCGAGTGTGGAAATTCATGTAAAACCAGCAAAATCTGTTGTTGTAGGGCAAGGAGTATCGGAACGCCCTTGCCTGTTTCGGAACAAGGGCCTGAAATGGCCTTAAGGTTTCGGAACGGACGAAGGCGTATCGAAACGCTTTGGCTACTGGAAGGGGGTGTTTCGATACGGGTCTCAGAACGCACCTGAGTATCGAAACGGTCAACCATGTTTCGAAACGACCGTTTCAGTACAGGGTCATCCGTATCGAAACACTTGGCCGTTGGATTTTAATTTTGAGTCGTGTTGAGTTTCTGTTCTTTACATTTTGGTCCTTAAATGTTGGCTGCTTAAATTAGTGAGTTTGAATGATCCGTTTGAGTTGATTTTTGACATGATGGTATGTTATGTGATTAATTGAGGTTTGGTATCTTTAAAATCATGGAAGTCTATGTAATTTATGAAATTTACAGTTTAGTCCCTAAAAGTCAAATGTATGCAATTGAACCCCTAATTGAACACCGATCGATGTGTCGTTTCCATAATATTGCTTTGATGTGCCCATAGGTTAATAATATGCATCTAGAGAAGATAAAAAGGACAAAAGGGTCGTAAATCAAGGTTGAATTTTGAGTTGACTTTGGTTTTCCCCGTGTAATCTTCGTAGTTCAGGTTTAACGTCTAGACCAGGCTAAGGGGGTTACATAGCCAAGGAAGGATTCGAACACCTCCTTGTTCAACAAAGGAACCATTCAATTAGTACCTTGCATTCTAAGTAATATGTTCGATTTGTTTGTCCGTAGCTTCTCTGGCTATTAACTCTCATTTCTGACTATGAAAAGCTCGGAATTTTCTCTGTGAACTTCAAATTCAATCCACTCTGATTTCGAGAATCAAAGAACATCAACAAGTTGATCTAGAACTTAAGAAAATCATTTCTAAGCTTGAGTCTAATCTTGATTTCTCTGTTAAATCGAACGATCTTCTATACTTCAAAGATCGAATCTGTGTTCCTAATGATAAGGCATTACAAGATGAAATCTTACAAGAAGTACATCAAAGTTCTTTCTCGATCCACCCTGAATCGGTTAAGATGTACAAGGATCTCAAGCCCTTGTATTGGTGGCCCAGAATGAAATCGGCTATCAACGACTATGTCTCGAAGTGTTTGAATTGCCAACGTGTGAAAGCCGAGCATTGTGTACCTACCGGATTTCTCCAACCTCTCGAATTTCCATAATAGAAATAGGAACAGATCACAATAGATTTCGTGACCGGCCTTCCTTGTACGCCAAGAAAGTGCAACGCTATCTGGGAGATTGTTGATCGTTTCACCAAGTCAGCACATTTCATCCTAGTAGGAATGAATCTCAGTCTTGAAGCCTTGGCCAAATTGTACATTCGGGAAGTAATTCGATTACACAGAGTTCCAACTTCTATAGTATCCGATCGAGATCCTCGATTCACAGCTCGATTTTGGAAAACACTACAAAAATCTCTCAGAACTAAACTGAATCTTAGCACAGCTTTCCATCCGCAAAGCGACAGACAATCTAAACGAGTGATTCAAGTGCTTGAAGATATGCTTAGAGCCTGTATCATCAACTTCGGAAAGAACTGGGAGAAATCACTACCATTGGTAGAATTCGCTTACAACAACATCTTCCAATCTTCGAGTCAAATGGCTCCCTTCGAAGCATTGTATGGAAGAAAATGTTGAACGCCCATATGTTCATCCGAACTCGGAGATAACAAGGTGTTAGGACCAAAATTGCTTCGGGAAACTGAAGAACAAGTTCAAATCATTCACTCTCGTTTGAAGCAAGCTTTCGATAGACAAAATTCATATGCTGATTTAAAGCGTAGGGACATACAACATGAAATTGGAGACAAGGTGCTCCTTAAAGTCTCCCCGTGGAAGAAAGTATTCCGATTTGGTAAAAAATGAGAGCTAAGTCCTCAGTTTATCGGACCATTTGAAGTGATCGAAAGAATTGGCTCTATAGCTTATCGACTCGTACTTCGTCCCGAGTTTGATAACATACACATTGTTTTCCATGTCTCGAGGTTACGAAGATATAGATCCGAACCAACTAACATTCTTAAGCCTGAAGAAGTCGAACTTAATCCCGACCTTTCTTACGAAGAAGAGCCTATTCAAATTCTTGATCAAGAATTCAAAAGACTTTGAAACAAGGACGTTCCCCTCGTTAAAGTTCTTTAGAGAAATCACAACGTCGAAGAAGCGACGTGGGAAACTAAGGACACAGTGAAAAAACAATATCCTCATTTGTTCAATTTAGGTAAATTCGAGGGTGAATTTCTTTTTAAGAGGGGTGTTGTAACACCCTAAAACTACCCTAGTTGAAAATCCCTAAGTTAATAAAGAAGGTGAAAATAAGTTGTAACCTGAAATGTAGTGCAAAAATAGGTTGTAACCTATTATGTGGTGTGAGTATTGTGTAACTTGAAATGTAGTGCAAAAATAGGTTGTAACCTATTATGTGGTGCGAGAATTCTGTAACCTAAAATGTAGTACAAAAATAGGTTGTAACCTATAATGTGGTGGGAGAATAGTGTAACCTAAAATATGGTGTAAAAGATAGGTTGTAACATAAAATGTGGTGCGAGTGTAGAGTGACTTGAAATATGGCACAAAAGAGGTTATAACTTAAAATGTGAAATGACTTTGAGAAGTTAAAGGACCAAGAAAATAAGTTATTAGTGGGAGTCAAAATATATTATAATAAGGCCATAGTGGGGTTTGAGTGGATAAACACATGGTGAGAGACCAAGCAATGTGTCCCTCTCTCCATGTACAACCGACCAACTAAGATTAAAAACAAAACATGTGTAAACAAATTGTTTACACTTCATTTGCTTCACCTTTTCCACCACACAAAGAGAGAGAGAGAGAGAGAGCTGAGAAACAAGTAAAATCTGGAAATCTAGTGTGAGAAATCTCATGCATGTGAATGAAAATTAAGTGGATAGCTTAAAGTATTCATGCATGTATATATGTAAGTATCGATTCTGTCCAAAAATTTTGTTTGATGTTCTTGACGATTTTTTGTTGAATTATTGGTTTGATTATGTTGAAATCCATGTTTAGAGATGTTTAATGATGTATTATAAGCATTTAGAACATGTTAGATTGATTAGAAATCTTGAAATTTGCATGCATGAAACTTCTAAAGAACATGAACATGTTAGATTGATTAGAAATCTTGAAATTTGCATTTAGAGATGTTAGATTGATTAGAAATCTTGAAATAGGCTGGTATTGATTTGCTCAGTAGTGCAGGTGTTGCACTTTCTAGGTCTTCCTGTTCTGTCATCACTCCTGTCGCGGCAGCACCTGCGGCGGCATTAGTCTGTTGTTTTCGCGGCAGCAATCACACAACTCTGTACTTCAAGCTTGGCAAGAATCCCTGCTGTGACTCGTCCTATCCCTAGGTCCAAGTCTGTCGATGAACACGTCTTTGATGATACCTCCCGGCGTGAATCGAAGGATGACCACCGATGTTGTTGAATTCTTCAATAGCCACTTAACATCGTCCTATCCCTAGGTCCGAGATAGTTCAACCATAAACTTGAGAACTCGTACTTATTCCTTTCGTATACTTAACTCTCCCGATATTAAGTAAATGTATAATCTCACAATGCTCTCCCGATACTCTTGCAAGATGTTGAAAACCAGAATAAGCAATCTTGAAGTCTATTTTATTGAACAGAAAAAAATCCTAAAACAATACAATCCTTGCAACTACTTTACAGAATCAACCCTTAGCCCGAGGGGAAGCTTAGAACATGATGAGAAGGAGGAAAACGACTAGGGTTTTGGGGAAGACGGCTAGAGAATGAGATGTCCTTCCCTAGGTGGATTTACATACCTTTATATAGGCCTTGGGTTCAAGTTTTCTAATATGGCAAGAATACAAGTTTAAATTAAAGTACAACTCTATTAAAGATTAAATCTTCAGAGTAGATGCCTTTAATTCGGCCCCTTTTCTTGCTTTGAGTTTCTTCCTTGAACTTTGGGCTTGGCCTTCATTCTGATCTAGGGCTCAGAAAAATATAGGAGTGACCCATGACAGACCAGCTTAATTTCCTCTTTCTGTCGAGCTCCACTTCACTTTTTCCCTTCAAAGTAGTTGTCGTCATTGGGTGCCACGGCAGCGGCCACGGCATCGTCATTCTTCTCAACTGCAGTCCTGTGTTCCAGCTCTTCTTCTCCACTGCCCTGAGTCTGCTACAACAGCTACCTGAAAAAGTAACCAAAATCAGTAGCAACTGTGCCATTTTATATAATTGTGATGGATATATGAAATCTACCCTAAATGCAATGAATTATGCTTGAATGCAGCAGAAATATGGGTTAAATAGGGGGTAGAATATAGAACTTTTACACACTCAACACACCCCCAAACTCAAGTTCTTGCTTGCCCTCAAGCAAATATTACCTAACTAAAATGAAGTTTTTTTTGTCTTAAATCAGTGAACCCTACATTACCTACCACTTATATTCTATCAAGAGCAATACCTTGTCGGGCATTTCTGGATTCATTCGGAACCATGCCATAATTCTTGTGTAGTGTGTGCAGGTTTTGTGAACACTTATGCATCTAGACTACCTTAGTATATCAGAATAGTTATGCTTACAAACTTGAGGTCATGCCAATTCAATTTTTTTTCTGGAGGCAATTCTTAGGCTCCTTTAGTTTTTTTTCTGACTCTTGAATTAATTGCATCTTTTCTGGAAGTAATTATTGGGCTCCTTTAGTTTTTTCTAACTTAGCTAAAAAAGAAATCTCCTAAAATAAGGGCAAGATAGTTTTGCATGCAATTGAGTTTGAATATTTTTCTTTCTTTTATTGTTTTCCTAGAGCCAGTGATAGGCACCTCTAGGGGCAGTTTCAAGTGGGTAAACATTCCTATTCCAATGTACTAAAGTAATCTAGAAGGCACGAGAGTCAAAAAGAGTGTTGTACATGGTAGAATTATAGCAAGGCTCGAAACATATCCTAAAATTTCCTAAAGGCACTGTCACGACATCATATGTCGCGGCAGGTAAGTTAAGTTCAAAGACTTAAGCCAAATTTTCTTTTTTTTTCATTTTTTAAGCAAAAATAAACTAAACACTTAGACACAATTTTTGAACATAAGAACATTTCATATTACTGGAGGGATGCCACCCTAAACTCAAGGGTTGCATTGCCCTCAATGTATGATGACAGAAAATAAAAAACAGAAAATAAAAACATCACAATTATAATAAAACAGCAGACAACAAAAATAAGATAGAAACTTAAATTTAGGTGTTGTCGTCGCTGTTGTTGCTGCTGCTGATCTCTAACTACCGGCGGGCAGTGACTTTCGTTGTGGGTGCCGGCAGAATGATCGGAGAGGCAGAGGCAGTCTTCTTCTTAGCTTCCCTCGGGGGCTGGATGCGTGTAGGTGAGATCTGGGGTGGTCTTTCCAGCACCTGTACCTCTTCGGAAGAGCTGCTACTGCTGCTGCCACTGTTGCTGCTGCCAGACTTGCCCTGGCCGGATGGTCCTGCACCGGTGTTGGGCTTCTGCCTTTTCATCGGAGTGAACTCCTTTGAAAGGTTTCTCTTGACAGAGGGCTCTCCATCAGATTCTTCCCAGGTGGAGGAGGAAGAGAACCCATCAATAAAATCATCAAGGTCGGTCGGTGGCTACTTTTGCTTCTCTCCTCTTGCAGAGACAGTGGCGGTGTGGCTGCCACCTTCAGCTGTCGCGACCGGGGTTGAGTGGACGCAGCAGAGGGTGTTTTTGGCGTGGCAGCAGAAGTAGGGGTATGGGCAGGTGTAGGGGCAGCAAAATAGTGCTCGGGGAAAATATGAAACTGTACATTTGCAAAATTTAAATTGTTTTGAATAAAATGTACCATTGTTGCTGTGAAGTCTCTGACAAAACTCATCAGACCCAGCTGTCGTTCCTCCATCTTCTACAGGGTGGCTAGGATTTGAGTGGATGAGTCTGCTGGAGGAGCTGCTGCTCTGCGGCGGCAGGTTCTGTCTGAGTGGGCTCTGCTGGTTCCTCTGCCGCGGCAGACGGGTTGAAATAGGAGATGGGTGTGGCAGCTTTCAGCTCCATCAGACTGAATATATTGCGTTCCGTCCATCCTTTCCTTTGGGCCTTGTAATCTTTAGGGATTTCAGGAACGTTGTGCCCGCGGCAGATCTCGGTGATGAGGTATGGGAAGTAAAGGGGTCCTGATGGCTTAAAGGCACACTCAAAAATTCCCTCTCGTATGTACCGACCGAAATTAATAGGTCTCTCATTTAAAATGGAGTGAACAAGAGCTAACCTCGGTCTGTCGACCATGCTGTTGTGGGAAGAAGGCATAATCCTCTTCTTGACGAAGTGGTTCCATAGTTTTGCCTCTGGAGTGAGTTGAGTGCATTTGACTGTCCAACAATGCTTGGGGTCAGTATTCCACTCTGTCCCATCTTCAGTTACTTCTGCCATGACAGCATCGTAATCTGCCAGTGACAGACTTTCCACGAACCTCTTGTGCCCGTCTTCCTTCTTGCCGACGTAGATGTCGTAGAGGGTATTGATGTATTTTGGCTCGAAGGTGACTTCTTTACCTCGCATTGTCACGGTATGCGTGTACTTACTGTCGATGGCAGCGTAGAATTCTCGGACCAAGGTGACATTCATCTCCTCGGGCTGGGCAGCAAACATCTGCCATTTGAGGGCTTTAATCTTCCTAGCTATGAACGGTTTGAGCCCGAAATTTTCCGTGCGGTTGGCGTAGAGGAACCCTCTATCTTCCCACATCTCCCTTTTTTCGGAAGGAGGTGTAGTAGCGGTCGACAGAGTCGGAGGTGGCAAAGCGGTTAGAGAGTCTGTCGTGGCTGGGTGTGCCTGCTGCTACGGCAGAGCTAGAGGCAGCACTTCGTCTTGTTTTTATGGTACTCATAATTGCAAGGCTGTAGAAAAAATGAAAGAAAAATCTGAGATCTAGAGAGGAAGCAAGTTGAGAGAGTAAAAGTGAGGTGAAAAATGAATAGTAAAATGGGGTTTATATAGATGAAGGGGGTTGCTGCCCGTTGGAGCTGTAACGATATGCACGAATAACAGTGCTAGTTGTTACACGGTTTCTGACGCGTCTGTCACGCGTTTCCGTGTCTGCTGCGCGTCTGTTACGCGTTTGCGTGTCTGCCGCGACAGCGTGGTGACAAGCTGTCTTTTCCGCGTCTGTCACGACAGCTGTTGACAGGCTGTGACGACAGACTCCTCCGTTGGGCTTTTTGGGCTGCTGGTGAGATGGTGGGCTGGTTCACTTCTTCTCCTCTCATTGTTTTCCTTATTTCTTAAATATAATTAAAATAAAAACTTAGTCCTTAAAAATAAAATAATTCTAATTTCCTAATATATATATATATAATAAAAATAAAATTAAGTTAAATTAGAGATGCCTTGAGGGGAATCTTCTAAAGTAACCACTTCCTGCATTTTTGGGGCTTCAGTCCCATGATAATGCTTCAGTCACTGTCCGTTGACTTTAAATTGGTGCTCGTCTTTTAAGGATTTGATCGTGATGGCACCATGGGGAAAAACTTGCACAACTTGGAATGGGCGGACCATCTGGATTTCAGCTTCCCTATGAAGAGTATCAACCTAGAGTTGAATAACAACACAACCTGCCCTGGGCAGAACTGTCGTGGCAGCAACTTCTTGTCATGCCACCTCTTTGTCTTGTCCTTGTAAATCCTTGCGTTGTCGTAGGCCATTGCTCGAATTTCTTCAATTTCATTCAAGTCAAGTAACCTTTTCTGTCCTGCCTTGTCTAGGTCCATGTTTACTGCTTTGATGGCCCAGTAAGCTCGGTGCTCTATCACAACAGGTAAATGGCATGTTTTTCCATATATCAGCTAGTAGGGTGACATTCCCAATGGAGTCTTAAATGTTGTTCTATAGGCCCAGAGTGCATCATTGAGGTGTAAGGACCAGTCCTTTCGAGTTGGTTTAATCATCTTCTCAAGAATGTTATTTACCTCTTTGTTGGATATTTCGGCCTGTCCATTGGTCTGAGGGTGATATGTTGTTGCGATCTGATGCTTAACGCCATATTTTCTTAAGGCAGTAGCTATGACCCTATTGTCGAAATGTCTCCCTTCATCACTGATGATCGCCTTAGGTATGCCAAATCTGGAGAAAATATTTTTGTGCAAAAATCTCGGAACAATCTTGGCATCATTTTTTCTGTGTGGGGATCGCTTCAACCCATTTGGACACATAGTCCACTGCAGAAGGATATATAGATTCCCACATGATACTGGGAACAGTCCCATGAAATCAATCCCTTATACATCAAAAATCTCGACTTCTAAAATGTTTTGCAGCGGCATCTCATGTCTCCTTGAGATGTTTCCAGTTCGTTGGCATTTGTCACAGCTTTTGTAGAATGCTTGGGCATCCTTAAACAATGAGGACCAATAAAAGCCAGACTGCAAAACCTTGGCAGCGGTTTTGTTACCACCTAAGTGTCCTCCATATGGTGAAGCATGGCAGTGATGTAGCACATCTTCCTGCTCATCTTGTGGTACACACCTCCTGATGATTTGATCTGCATAATGTTTGAAAAGAAGAGGTTCGTCCCAATAATAATGCTTAACATCATTTTGGAACCTCTTCTTGGCTTGATAATTAAGTTCAGGAGGAAATATTCTGCTAACTATATAATTAACGAAGTCAGCATACCATGGGAGTTTAGAAAACTTACCTGCCGCCATGGTTGTCGTGGCAGTGCTCGTGGCAGCAAACAACTGGTCGTCAGGGTAGGTCTCCAGTATGTGTGTCTTGTCTGTTGGAAAACTTATTCCCCTCTCTAATCTTGACAAGTGATCTGCAACTTGATTTTCTGTCCCCTTTTTATCCTTGATTTCAATGTCGAACTCTTGCAGCAGCAGAATCCAACGTATCAGTCTGGGCTTTGCGTCTTTTTGAGCAAACAGATACTTCAGTGCAGAGTGGTCTGTGTGGACCACCACCTTCGTTCCAAGTATGTATGAACGAAACTTGTCAATTGAAAACACCACTGCTAACAGTTCCTTTTCTGTTGTGGTGTAATTCACTTGGGCGCCGTTTAGTGTTTTGCTGGAGTAATAAATTACGTGGAACAACTTGTCCTTCCTCTACCCAAGTGCTGCCCCTACAGCGTAATCACTGGCATCACACATAATTTCAAATGGCAAACTCCAGTCTGGTGGTTGTACAATTGGGGCTGTTACCAGCTTCTCTTTCAGGATTCTGAATGCCTCAGTACATTCAGTATTGAAGTCAAAGGGACGATTCTGCTCTAGTAGGTGGCATAAAGGCTTGGTGATCTTCGAAAAGTTTGCTATAAACCTTCGATAAAACCCAGCATGCCCTAAGAAACTCCGGATTCCCTTGACTGTGGTGGGTGGTGGCAGCTTTTCTATCACTTATATTTTGGCTCTGTCGACTTCTATGTAACACCCCAATTTTGGGCTTAGAAGTTTAGGGTCTGAACCGGACCGGTCTGGGAAACAGTTCGAATATAAAAGGAGGTTTTAGGGAACACCTAGTTTCGGATGCTTTAAAAATATAGAAAAATATCTAAAAATCCTCATTTAATATATATATAAGAGTGGTGAAATCAATTTTACAAAATAAGGTTTGGAAATACTACATTTCTGTGTAGTGATCAAATTGCGATTTTTGCAAAGTTTAGTAGTGACTGTTTTGTAAAGGATTGAAAATTTGAATCTTTAAGGAGCTAATTTACCCAAAATGTTTTTCTCCAGATTTTTCCTTAATTTGGGTGATTTAATTAATTCTTTAATTAAATAAAAGAAAGGTGAAAACTACTTTTTGATTTTCATAACTACCTTTCTCTAATTTTCTATCATTCTTTTTTCTCTCAAAATCCTATCATCCAAACACCTTTTCTGTTATAGCTGGAGGTATAAGGTCGAGTTTAGGATTGTTTTTTATGGTAATTGATGTTTAGAAATGATAAGAAGTGATGGATCTTGGCTGGGTTAAGTTTTGGAAGAGTTTGAAAGTGATTTTGGTTGTGTTTGGTAGCCGAAATGTTGAGTTTAGGTAGAGCAGCGAGTTTAGGAGTGTTGGGTGAAGATTTCAATGCATGATGATGCATTAATCCTCTGCTTTGATGTGTCTAAAACATGGGAGACATCTTCAGACACTTTTGAAGTCGATACGGAAGCTTAATTGGCGTTTCGGCAAGCAAGCGAAACGAAATCGGTGAGTGCGATTGGGTTTGAAGTCTATGAGGACAAAAATACAAGGTTTGGGGATTTAGGAGAGGTTTGAAACACCTTCCTAAATCCGAAAGTAAGTATGGCTTGATTTGATCTCTCTGAAGTGGTGTTTGCCCCTAAAATGCTTTTACATGCTCATGGTTTGAGATTGTTAAATTCCTACTGTTTTTATGCATGATTTAGAGCATGAGATTATGCTTATAGAGATGGCATGCTGCATTGGATAGATTTGAGCTTTTGGTTTAAAGCAAAGTATGATTTATGATTTGAAATGTGATGAGAAAACCTTTGAGTTATATTGCATGAAAAACAATATGTGTGATGATATTTTAACACATTATATTGGCATAGATGTTGAGAAACTTATCGGATATAATTGATCGATCAATAGGATGAGAGTGCACTATAAACTAAAAATTCACACGTGCTCTTTGGTTAAGCCAAAGGGAGATATTCCGATGATGGGCATTCCATCGGGTAGGACTTGGTGAAATACCCAAGCTTTGTGGCGATGAGAGATTCCGCCATGCGATTATGGTGATGAGAGATTCCACCGGAAGTTGTGTTGCTAGACAAGTGAGTACGATGATGTGAGATTCCACCGGAAGAGTCTAGTGTAGAAAAGTGTCCGCATATCTGAGTATTGATGAGATGCTAAATTCCAATATAAATGATGCAATGGTTTTTGTTATACATGTACCTTTGATGAAATGATTTATGCTATGAGTTATGCATATGTGTTTTGTTTAGAAATGCTTTGACAATACAAGCATGTGAGTGGCCTTGCCATGAGATTTGCATTGGTTTAATGCATGAGATATAATTAAGGTACATATGATTTCAATGAGTTTTGCTTTGAAAGTTTTCCAAGCATGAGAAAGAGATGAGCATGTGGTTTAAAAGCTTTGATGAAAGTGTTTTCTAAAAAATGCATTATTGTGTTGGTTTTCTTTAGAGCATGCCTCACTAAGCATTTGTGCTTATGCTCTCTTTTACCAATAATGCAGATAATTGAGGTGTTTTGGGTATCAAGGAAGCTAAGTTCATCCAAAGAAGTCCAAGCTCACGTATGGTGAAGTTTTCATACACTATTAGTTTTGATAAATTGGCAATGGGAACCTAAGATTTGCTTTGGGAGATGTGTTAAACTCCCTAAGGTTGTGGCATGTGTGCCTTGGTTGATTTGAATTGTAAATGGCCTTAATTGCTTGTTTGGAGGTTTTCTTTCCCTATTTGGATTTGATATTAGGATGCATGCCTCTAGATTTGTGAGATTTCGAGTTTGATGCTATGAATGTGTTTAGGAGTTCTAAATATGTACCTTACATGCTTGATGACTTGTTAGTATGTTTGGGAAGTCCTTATGATGTGTTTGAATGGGTTTATGCATGAAAAACCAGCAATAGTTGCAGTTTTTGGGCAAATCGTATCGAAACACCCTCTAGTGTTTCGAAACGGGGGCCTGAAATGGCCTTCGTGTTTCGAAACGCTAAAGGATGTTTCAAAACGATTTGGCTACTGGAATGCCACGTTTCGGAACTGGTCTCGGAACCAACCCGCGTATCGAAACAGTCAACGTCGTTTCGATCCTGCGTTTCGATACAGCAGGTGGGTGTTTCGAAACAGGTGACCGTTGGGCACATATTTGAATGGTGTTGTAGTTTGCAAGCTTTACATTTTAGTCCCAAATGTTGATGTTGCAATTGCTTGAGTTTGAGATGTCCATTTAAGATGAAATTTGGCAGAGAAGCATGTAACGTGACTAATTTTATATTGGTAATATTAAAATCAATAAAGACCTTCTAATTTACAGAAATTACAATTTGGTCCCTAAACTTGTAATAAGTGCAATTGAGTCCCTATTTGTCATCCGATCGATGTGCCTTTCTCAAATATGTTTTATGAGTACTCACTTAGGGTTAATGTGTATCTAGACAAGATTAAAAGGAAGAAAAAAAGGGTCGTGAATCAAGGTTAACTTTTGGGTTGACTTTGGTTTCCCCGTGTAATCTTCGTAGTTCGGGTCAACCGTCTAGGCCGGGCTAAGGGGGTTACATTCTATGCCGCGGCAGCTTACCTTGTGGTTTAGGACTATCCCCTCATCTACCATGAAGTGACATTTCTCCCAGTTTAATACCAAGTTCGCTTTCTCGGATCTTTCGAGCACCTTCTGTAGGTTACCTAAGCAACTTTCAAAATTGTCCCCAAAGACAGAAAAATCGTCCATAAATATTTCCAGGAAGTCCTCCACCATGTCGGAGAATATCGCCATCATACACCTCTGGAATGTTGCTGGTGCATTGCAGAGTCCAAATGGCATTCTCCGAAAAGCGTAAGTACCGTATGGGCAAGTGAAAGTCGTTTTCTCTTGATCCTCCGGTGCGATAGCTATCTGGTTATAACCTGAGTAACCATCAAGAAAACAATAATAAGGCTTTCCTGCTAATCTATCAAGCATTTGATCAATAAAAGGCAGGGGAAAATGGTCTTTCCGGGTAGCTTTGTTAAGCTTTCGATAGTCCATACAAATCCTCCAACCGGTCACAGTCCTGGTTGGGATTAACTTGTTCTCTTCATTGGTCACCACAATTATTCCTCCCTTTTTTGGAACACATTGCACTGGGCTCACCCACTTACTATCCGAGATGGCATAAATTATCTCGGCGTCTAGCCATTTGATAATTTCTTTTCGAACCACTTCTCGCATAGCGTAATTCAAGCTTCTTTAGGCATCAATGGTCGGCTTATGATCATCCTCTAAGAGAATTTTGTGAATGCATAGTGCCGGACTGATGCCTTGGATATCAGCTATCGTTCATCCAATAGCCTTTTTATGCTGCTGCAGCATCCCTATCAGCTGTTGTTCATGTTTCTGCATTAACTTGGAAGAGATGATTACGGGCAATGTATCATTTAAACCAAGAAAAACATATTTAAGATGCCCTGACAGGGGCTTAAGGTCTAAAACATGTGATTCTACAGTTGAAGGCTTTTGGATTATGTATTCATTCGAGGTATAGTTTGGGGGCTCTAATAACTTACCTGGACGATTTCCTATCCAGTTTACCTCCTCATGACCTTTAGTGTCGGATGTGTCTGAATCTGAGGAGTTGTTGTCGTTGTTTCTGTCGTGACAGTCTTCCAGATGGCTACTGAGTTAGTGACCAAATTTGATGTCATGGCAGCTCGACCTGATGCAGGGTTGGTCAAGGATTAGTGCAGTGATGGCCTTGCATTCTTCTTCTGCATCAGCATGTTTAATTGCCTGGAGAACATTGAGCTTGATCTCTTGATCATTTACTCTCATTGTAAGTTCTCCCTTCTCTACATCAATCAGTGATCTGCCTGTGGCTAAGAAGGGTCGCCCCAGGATGATTGGTGCATTCTCATCTACTTCAGAATCTAAAACAAGAAAGTCAGCAGGAAAAATAAACTTTTTCACTCTTACCAAAATATCTTCAATCTTCCCTTCTGGTTGTACGTAAGAGCGGTCTACCAGCTGTAGCATAACTGTCGTGGGTCGTGCTCGTCCAATTCCTAATTTCTGAAATACAGATTTTGGCATTAAATTAATACTAGCACCTAGATCACAAAGTGCCTTACCCACGAATTTATCACCAATTATGCACGGTATTATGAAGCTCCCAGGATCCTTCTTTTTCTGGAATGGATGTCTATGCAGAATAGTCATGCATCCTTCTGTCATTTTAACCGTCTCAAATTCCCCAAGTCTAGATTTCTTCGACATAGCATCCTTGAGAAATTTGGCATAACCGGGCATCTCCTTGATGGCATCTAACAACGGAATATTGATGTGAATCTGCTTAAAAATATCATAGATCTTTTTGAGCTAGTACTTCTGTTTCTGTTTTTGTAGCCGTTGTGGAAAAGTACGTGGAGGACGATAATCTTCAATTCATCCTTCCCATGGTATTCGGATCTGAGGAGGCTTAGGTTCTTCATCCTTCTCCTCTGTCCCTTCTACTGTCGTGACAGGTATGGCGGCAGCAGGCTGTTTACCGTCTGTCGGGGTAGCGTTCGCGGCAGTCGATTCTAGGGCTGGTTCCTTAACTGGTTCACCTTTCTTTTCTGGCCCTAGTAATTGCTTCCCACTCCTTGTTGTAATGGCTTTGCACTGCTCATGTGTGGGTTGTCTAGCGACTTCAGTATCGCTAGGGAATCCTCCATTTTGCCTTGGCTTAATATGTTGGGAAACCTGGCCCATCTGTGTCTCCAGTGATTTCGGAGTAGCTTTATGGTTAGTCATTCTCATCTCTGTTTTATCCATGAACGACTCAGTCTTCTTGACGAAGTGATCCATGTTTGCTATGTAAGTTTATGTCTGTGACATAAATGTGGCCAAGGTCTGCTCCAGTATACTAGGTGTGGCTGCCGGCGGCTGTTGCGGCTACTGTTGCGGTTGCTGCCGTGTCAAAATTCTAGGTGCCCCATGATTTTGAGTGTTCTGTACTTGAGGATTCAGGGCGTTGTTTGGGTTACTCCAGGAGAACTTGGGGTCTTTCCTCCAGTTGGGATTGTAATTGTTGGAGTCATAGTTCCTCGGCTTGTTATAGTTTCCAACATACACCCTTTCCTCTAGTTGTAGCGGGCAGTCTTCCGAACTGTGATTCCCACTGCAAGTACCACATACCTCTTCTACAGCATAGACCGATTGTGAATCTTTCTTTAGCAAGTTTTCTACTTCCTTTGTGAGGTACGCCACCTGTGTCTTTAGGGAATTATCGGCCTCATAATCCTTCACAGCTAGCAATCGTTTACCTCTCCTCAACGTGGGAAATTGCTCTTCATTCTTCGCAAAATTCTTCAATACTACCATGGCTTCATCTGGATCTTTATCCAAAAACAATCCATTGGCTGCTGAATCTATCCTCATACGGGTATGTGTGTTGGCAGCATTGTAAAATTTAATTACTTGATTCCAAACAGGGAATCTGTGCATCGGGCAATTTCTCAAAAGAGTGGTAAACCTGTCCCATCCCTCGTGCATTGGCTCGTCATCTTCCTGTTGAAAAGTAGCAATTTTGTTACGTAATCGCTCAGATAAATGGGAAGGATTAAAACGAGATAAAAATTCACGAGTTAGATCTGCCCAAGTTCGTATTGAACCCGGCGTTAGTTTGTTCCACCAAGTTTTTGCTCTATCCCTCAATGAATGGGGAAATAACCGAAGCCTCAGTATCTCTGGATTTACTCCTGGTAGTCTAAACGATCCACAGATTTCTTGGAACGTTTTTCATGCTAAACGATCCACTAAATTGGCTAGCGGAATTAATCATGCTAAACATGACGGGTTTCAGCTCGAAATTTTCAGCTTCCACGTCTGGCAGGGTGGTCTTCAGTTCTACATGATCATTGATCATGTAATCACAGCAGGACCGGCGTGCGGCCGCGGTAGTGGCAGGTTGTCTGTTTCCTTTATCTATGATAGGATCTTCGGGATTCCTTTGGTTGTTCCTCCCGTTATTCATGGCTTCTAATTGTTCCTCAAGATAATTGTTTCTGGCTACCAAAAGATGGACTCGGTTCCTAAGATTGCACGAGCGTTCAATTTCAGGATCTAACTAATACTCAGGTTCTTTGCCTTGTCTCGATCTGTGCATAAGAAAACGAAAAACCTTGTGAAACGCACAGGGTGAACAATCCAAATAAAAACAAAAAAATTAAAAAGAATGTGTAGTAAAAGTAGGGTAAAGATATATTGCCAGTCCCCGGCAACGGCGCCAAAAACTTGTTGCGTGTAAAAGATTCTATCGGAATAGAGTGCAAGTGTACACGACGCAAGTAGTAAAGCAATACACGAAGTATCGAATATCGAATCCACATGGACTGGAAATAGATATATCCTTGTATTGCTGCACAAGAGAGAAAGAAGAAAGTTTAATTGTTTGTAAAGGAATATTGAAGAATATTGCAGATAAAAGATTAAAAGATTCAGGGTAAAGAAATGGGCTGGTATTGATTTACTCAGTAGTGCATGTGTTGCACTGTCTAGGTCTTCTTGTTTTGTCGTCGCTCCTGTCGCGACAACACCTGCGGCGGTAGCAGTCTGTTGTTGTCGCGGCAGCGATCACACAACTCTATACTTCAAGCTTGGCACGAATCCCTGCCGTGACTCGTCCTATCCCTAGGTCCAAGTCTGTCGATGAACACGTCTTTGATGATACCTCCCGGTGTAAATCGAAGGATGAACACCGATGTTGTTGAATTCTTCCTTAGCCACTTAACCTTGTCCTATCCCTAGGTCTGAGATAGTTCAACCATAAATTGGAGAACTCGTACTTATTCCTTTCGTATACTTAACTCTCCCGATATTAAGTAAATGTATAATCTTACAATGCTCTCCCGATACTCTTGCAAGATGTTGAAAACCTGAATAAGCAAACTTGAAGTCTATTTTATTGAACAGAAAAAAAACCTAAAACAATACAATCCTTGCAACTACTTTACAGAATCAACCCTTAGCCCTAGGGGAAGTTTAGAACATGATGAGAAGGAGGAAAATGACTAGGGTTTTGGGGAAGACGGCTAGAGAATAAGATGTCCTTCCCTAGGTCGAATTGCATGCCTTTATATAGGCCTTGGGTTCAAGTTTTCTAATATGGCAAGAATACAAGTTTAAACTAAAGTACAACTCTATTAAAGACTAAATCTTCAGAGTAGATGCCTTTAATTTGTCCTCTTTTCTTGCTTTGAGTTTCTTCCTTGAACTTTGGGCTTGGCCTTCATTCTGATCTAGGGCTCAGAAAAATATAGGAGTGACCCACGACAGACCAGCTTAATTTCCTCTTTTTGTCGAGCTCCACTTCACTTTTTCCCTTCAACATAGCTGTCGTCATTGGCTACCACGGCAGCGGCCACGGCAGCGTCATTCTTCTCAACTGTAGTCCTGTGTTCCAGCTCTACTTCTCCACTGCCCCGAGTCTGCTACAACAGCTACCTGAAAAAGTAACCAAAATCAGTAGCAACTGTGTCATTTTATATAATTGTGATGTATATATGAAATCTACCCTAAATGCAATGAATAATGCTTGAATGCAGCATAAATATGGGTTAAATAGGGGGTAAAATATAGAACTTTTACACACTCAACATCTACTTGAGCATGAGATAAGCTAGCTAGGTGTGACTTGTTGGGTGTTAAGCCTAGATAGGTAACCTTATTTACATGAATAACACACTTACAAGATTGTATTAGTGAATTATAGAGACTACCTCAATAAGTACATAATGTACTTACCACCTCTTGTTTCGTTCTTCCAAAATAATAGGTCTTTGATATCTGAAAGCTACCTATTTTGATCCGGGAGCAGTCACAAGCCATGGCTCAAGTATGATATAGTTTTGCTTAGACTCCTAGATGGTGGCATAGTTACATGTTAGAATGTCACATGCATTTTGGGTATTTGGATATTCTAGTTTGGATTGTAATTATATAAGATATGTTAAAGCATGATGTTTGATATGTTAATAGTAAACAAGTTGTATGATCATGTTTTGGATGATGTTTATATATATGAGTATGGTTGATTATGACTTAAAGTAAACCTTGAAAAATGTTACATGATGTTTAAGTATATGGTGTATTAGAATGGTTCATGATGATATAGCTTGTATATGTTAAGGTGTTATAAACTTAAGATCATATATGTATCTAGATGTTGAATTGAAATGAATCAATATGGTTGATATGTTACATTCGAATTCCTATGTGGTTTTGTTATAATTCGAACATAATCTCTATATGAATAGATTGATTGTTAATGAATATGAATGTCTACATGGTTAAAAGATTTAATATGCTATGATAAGTGATTTCTTGATTGTATATGTTATGTAATATGTTAGCCAAATGCTTATTGTGTATGAATTGGTTTAAATTGGTTCTTAGATGATTGTTTTGATTTGTTAACATGTTTTAATATGATTAGTAAGTTAGCCTAAGTTGGTAATGTTTTGTGTTTAACATGATTGAATTCATAAAGTTGATATGTTAAAGTGGTTAACATGATATGTTTTGATATATTAAAAGAAAGTTTTTGTTAGCCCACCTACATGTAATGTTATGTATGTTTGTATGGTTTTATATGTTCACATGTTCTATTCTCTTATTACATGTTTATATATATTATGTGTTATGTGTTATGTGTTCTGTCTAAGTAAAGTCTCTCGCTCCTAACCCGGGCGTGAGGTGTTACATAATCATTAGACATATGCCTTATTGTAACATTCTCAACAATAGACCAATTCAAGCTTTAGGTCATACGTACAAGCATTAACTTCACAAGGCTCAAGCAATCGTTCGATTGAATCACTATACAATCAAGATATCGAGCAATTGTTTATGGTTTCATTCTAGTCAATTTATCAAGGTTCATGCAATTGTTTAAGCCTATAGACAAGTTGAGCCTTTGCTCTTCATTTCATGAATTGGTTTGCTTTTCATGTCAGTTTTTGGTATATTCCATTTTCAAGTATTTAGCAAGACTTTAATTCAAGTACAATGTTATATTAACAAGCAAGATCAGCACAAGGTACACATAAAAATTAGTAATTCTCCTTAACACACAAGCAAACAATTCGAATGCTAACTAAAGGTATAGTGAATCAAGCATTTGTCTATATGTTCCATTTCATTTATCATACTATTTAGCAAACTAGTATTTAATAACCAGTTTCCACTTAAATCCGTTCTTCGCTTTTATCCATTATCAAGCATAATAAAGTTCATTAACATAGCATAATTGTATCAAAAAGAATCATAGACATACATATTTGGTTAGGACCTAAGTCCTAACCCTATGATAGGCTACACTCATAAGTTCTCCAAGCTAATTTTGATCTTGGACCCACATCTCTTTTTGGCTTGCCACTTGCTTATCCAATTCTTTCATCTTCACCAAGATCCACTCCTTGATCTAGAATTAATTTCCATACAATAGACTAAAAATCAGCAACTTACAATACACAATTCAATCACTCAATCCACAATGAAGATGATGTCAAGCAATATGAATTCTTTACATGATCACTTATGTGCTTCCTTAGCATACATTTATATGCACGTGTACAAAACACAAACAAATCAATCCTTATACTTTCTTTCCTGCTTTCAAAATATTTTAAGCCACCTATAGGACTGTTGCCGAGCAGACTGTACATCCTTCATTTAAAATTTCATAACTTTCATTCCGTACATCAGATTTTCAAACCGTTTACATTGTTGGAAATATAACTAAACAATCTTTCTAACCATATAGGTCTTACCTTTTTAATCCTTATTAACTAATACAGTTTTTGAATCTAAAGACACCAAATTCCGCCACTAGGCAGATTACACTGTCTTCAAACAATTATCTCTACAAGCTGTTATAAATCTCAAAATTCAGTTTCGTTTGTTTTAAATAAGACTAGACATAACAACCTTTCCAACCATATGAACTACATATTCTAATTCCCCCAATTCAATTTATGGCAATTTTTTGAAGTTACAGATAATGCAAATTTTAATTATGTTTTCAGGGTACAAAGCAGGGCAGTTCTTTACAATTCATCTCCAGCCGTTGCTTTCCTATTAACAAGACTTCCAATTACCTTGATTTGAATTCTAATCCTTCAAATTGTTTTATGAACACAATTATATATCCATTTTCATTGAAACAGTCATCATTCATACTTGGCAGCAACAATCCAAAAACAGGGTAGCTAGTCCTTTTTCCATGTATATATATTCAATCAAACAATGTTATATTCATGTGATCATCATTTTTATTCGATGAAACATGCACATATGTATGATACATTTTAGTTTCAATAGAAATCCATTTGTACAATCATACAATAAATCCAACTATCACAAGTACACATTATCATATTGGTAAGCAAACAAACATTCAAGTGAACCAAAGAGATTTCCCAATTCAAAGAACTCATTCACAAGCCACACACATAAATCACTTAGGCAAGAAGAGATTGAATAATTACCTCTTTTAACTAGACTAGTTTTGGTTCCACCATTTAAAACTATGCAAGCATCATCATTTTTTTCTCCCTTTATCTCCTTCCATCGGCTATGGAGGATTTCCATTGGATAGATAGAAGATGATGAGAATTGTTCTCATCCAATACTTAGTGGCTTTTACCAAGTCACTCTTCTTTCAAACTTGGCATAGTTCAAAGCTAGCCAAGTGTCTAGGTGCTTCAATTCTTTAAATTTTATCATGCAATTATAGGGTTTGATAATTCTTTCTTCTTGGTCCGTTGGTTCGGTTATAACATTAATATTACCTTCCATTTTAGTCACAAATTTAATTAATAGCAATTTAGGATCAAAGCAATGAAACCATTTTTTTTTATCTTTTTGTACCAAAAAGATAACATTCTACTAAGCATATTTTCGGGGTATTACAAGGAAGGCTAGGGAATGGATTGAATTGAGAAAGTAAGGAAATGCTTATGGTTAAGGTATCACATAATATTGGGGTAACATGTGAGTGTAGTGTTATGTCTCGGATGACACAGTGTCATCTCGATCATTCTTAGTTTATTTGATTAAGAGGATGTATGCTTATGGTTGTGTTGCATTGATCATACATATTGTGCATACACTCAATTAGAGCGAATTGGGGAAAGGGTACATATTTCATAGCATGGAATTCTTGAAAGCATTTAATTTTTACATTATGTAAGTATCTTGTGTTTTGCTATGCTATGTTAATAATAGATGGCAATTTATATTGTGAAACTTAATCGAAGCTAACTATGAGTAATGATGCCTTAGATTTTTATGGTTTAAAGATGAATTATTACCTTCTCTAACTCAATAACATATGTATTGATAAGCTTAAAGATCCATAAGTTCAATAATTGATATAAAGTATTGAGTTAGTAACAAGCAAAGTTACTTCTGCAATAAGATGCTTCCCAACATCAAAATAATGAAATAAGATACTTAAGTTGCCTACAATGGAGGTCCTTAGGTACATTGATATGATGCATGGTATATTGGGACTATGGTCCATGAACTACGGCTCGGGGGACGCCCTATTTATATGTGATATGTTTATTGGCGACAATAGAAGGTAACAAAGGAGTTGTACGGAGATCGGCGACAGTTTGGTTGGATAGATGAAGTAGTATTAATATGTTTTCGATACTAGCCATTGCTATGTGCTTTGTACTAGGTATCGCTTGGACCTACATGGTCAAACACGAACCAATGTTAATCATAATCAAGTGTGACCCAAAGCAAACCTGTTAAAAGACATGAACATTATTGTGAAATCGAATAAGAAATTCAAAGGAAAATTATGAATGTGTTATGAAACTTTGTATAGCTCTTGGTGAGCATAAATACTGAGAAAGCTCTTGGTGAGCATAAATATTGAGAAAGCTCTTGGTGAGCATAAGAAGTTTATAAGCTAAATTCTTTTCGAAAGGAATATCGATTGAAACTTGAAAATCAAAATCTCTAAGTGAGAATGAACAAACAAGTCATCTTTAAACTAACTTAAGACATAAGAAAGCCTTGTTTAAATAAACTTAAACTGCTTGGTTTTATCTCAAAGCTCTTGATCAATATTGCTTATTTCATTGTCATTACTACCTCACTTAGGCTATATAAGCCTAATGCAATTCATTATCATGCATTGTAGGTGGATTAAGCTCATGTGTTTTCTAGTGTCGTTGAGTTGCATATCTTGTTTCAAGATCCAAGTAGATTTTGGAACTCTCTGTTAAGTGTGAAAAAGTCCTATATTTATGCCCTAGTTTAGCTCAATTATTGTTGTTCTTAAGTATAGTTTAGTTGTATCTATTAGGAAAACATACACAAAACTGGATAGATTAGATATTCCGCCTTATTTGATGAACTCAATTGTTTTTATATGTAACATACTATTGAGGTGTGTTTTCTTCATGTGCGCAGGTATCCGCCCAAGCAGATGCCGTCGAGGCAACAGAGAGGGCAGAAGAGGAGAAGCTAGAAACTGATGGAGGAAGTTGTTGGACCATTTCGAGAACTGATAGAGGAGGAGAGGACCATAATGAAGAGCTGTGCCAACCCCTGCACATCAATCCACACCTCCACCGAGGCAGTCAACAGTACGCTACCGAGGCAACAACTCGAGGAAGGGTGGAAAATACAAAGTGGTATGCGATTGAAAGAGCTTATCAAGCCTGATTTTTAGAGACCACTTGTACGTGCATTGGAGCCCAGCAGACAAAGAAAAGCCTGGTCAAAGTCAAGTTGGAAAAAGTCAAACGGGAATCTAGGAAGATTTAATGATATTTTAATGAGTTGTAATTATATTCTACCTAGTATTCCTACCCTAAACCGACTTAGGCCTAGGCTCCTCTCCTATATATATGTAATCGACTTAAAGGGGAGAGCACATTTGAGATTAGAGAGAAACTCCTTCTTGTCGAAACCCTAGTGATGTCTACTCCCATTATGTTCTAAACCTTCCATTGGGCTAAGGGTTGGTTGAGTAGTAGTTGTGAGAGTTTTTGCTTGTATTCGTTTAGGATTTCAGTTTTTGCAATAAAATTCAATGTTTATTTACTTTTGGTTCTTCATTGTCGCAATCTTTATTGGAAGAGAAGAGAGCTTCAATCTATTTGTTCAATATCGGGAGAGTTGAACTCACGAAACGAGTAAACACAGTTTTATCCAACCATAGGGTAAAGCTTACTTCGGCTTAGGGATAAGTTTAGAAGTTCAGTGGCTAAGAGAGATTTCATAATCGGTTGGTGTTCACCTTTAGATTCATGCCGGGAGGTATCATCCAAGACATGTTCACCAATAGTACTTCAAGCTTCGGAAGAAGAGGAAGTCATAGAAGGGAGCCTTGCCGAACCTTGAATCATCACTTAACTTCCTAGGCAGTCACATTGGTCTCTGCAGAGGCGGGCATCTGCAGAGGCGGGCATCTGCCGAGGCATACTCGTGGGCGACTACTGAAAGTTGTTAAGTTGATATGCAAAACTATGCTGAGATAGTACATCAAATCTCCACACTACGAAACATCCAATATCGGCCCATTCTCTCACTCTTATTTCTCAATTTACTTTACTTGCTTTAGTCTTAGCTTTAATCAAAACCAACTCCTAATATTTTTGTTTTTATTTTACTTGTGTAGAGAAGTGAAATCTGAAAGGTTGTCACAATCCTTGTGGAGACGATATCTTAAATACTATAACTTGGCACCGTGTACACTTGCACGCTAATTGCGCATCACTTTATCACGCAACAAGTTTTTGGCGCCATTGTCGGGGATTGGTGTACAACTTTTTGTTTTATTTTTCTGCACTTTTTATTTTTCTGTTTAACCCCCTGGTTTTCTTTGGTTTATGACCAGAGTGAATCAGAAATCACCCTTGTGAGAATACGATCCAGAGCCTGAACATACTGCACGCAGACTTAGACAAGCAAACAGAGAAGCCATGGGTGATCCAGCAAACAACCAAGATCTACCGCCTCCAATCGATAATGACATGGCGGGCAATGGCAGGTAACCTCCTGCCGCTCGGCGGCTAGTTCGTGACTACTTGGAGGAGGATTTCATAAGGCTGAACTCTAGCGTGGTTGATCCAGAAATAGAAGCAGACCACTTTGAACTCAAACCAGTCATGTTCAACATGCTAAATACACTTGGACAGTTCGGATGATCCGCCACTGAAGATGCCCGCCAGCATATCAATTCCTTTCTAGATATTTGCAAATCCTTCAAAATCAATGGAGTTCATCCTGACGTGCTACGACTCAGATTATTTCCTTATTCATTGAGGGATAGGGCAAAAACTTGGTTTAATAGCCTACCATCAGAGTCCATTGAATCTTGGATGGAACTATGCCGAGATTTCTTAGCTCGATTTAATCTTGTCAATTTGACTAATAAATTGTGGACTGGCATCGCTACTTTTCGACAGGCAGATGATGAACCGATGTATGAGGCATGGGAGAGATACTGCGAGTTGTTGAATAAATGCCCCTCCCATGGATTTCCAGAGTGGACTCAAATATTAATATTTTACAACAGTGTAAACACACCAACAAGGATGATGTTGTATTCATTTGTCAATGGTACATTGCTCGACAAGGAGCCGGTCGAAGCAATTCAAATCTTGAACAGGATGGCCAAAAACGACTACCAATTCTTTAATGCCCGCTGAGGCGGCATAAGGAGGCAAGCCACAGCGAACGAGCTAGGAACATCAGATGCACTCGTCATGCTCCAGTTAGCTGATCACTCTTACGTGCAATCGGAAGGAAAAATTGAAGAAATCCTAGTAAAAGTGGACAATCTTATTTTTCTAGCTGATTTCTTAATTATGGAATGTGAGGCAGACGACAAAGCACCCATCGTCCTAGGAAGACTATTCCTAGCCACGAGCAAAACTCTAATAGATGTGGAGAATAGGGAGCTTACTATGAGGGTGGATGACCAGAAAATTAAACTGAATGTCTTGCAACCTTTGAAAAAAGCTGACAACAAAGAAGAATTTCAGGACATTCATGCCTCAGTAGACACCAAACCCAGCATAGAGCTAGAGCACTCCAGCCACAACCGCCAGGGCGAACAACCTGGCACTGACAATGATCAAGAGAAACACAGAGACCTGCCCAGGCAGAGGGTGAAGCAGATGTTGCAACAATCCAGGAAGTGGTTATGCTGGGAAATGCATCCATATGTATTCCTAACATAACTCAAATTTTCTTTCTTTTATTTTTATGTTTTAGGATTTAGATTTTAATTTCTTGCATTTTTATTCAGTTCTTAAGAAGTATATTTAATTTCAGCAGTTATGTACTAATAATTTTTATTACAGCTTTTCTTATTTTAGGAGAGACAATAGCCTAAGAGAAGGGAGAAGAAGAAAGCCTAAATCCATCAACCGCTCTAGCCCGCCCACCAATTCTGCCGCGGTAGACACACGTTGCTTCCCGCCAAAACTAGCCATTGTAGACTAGCCATTCACAGATGCCCGTTTTGTTCCAACGGCTCTCTGCCCAGGCAACGACTGCCTCAACAGACGAAATAGCAGCACCCTTTCACTTCTATTTAACCCCCTCATTTTTTTACTATTCACTCTTCTTTACTCTCTCTTGCATATTGTTTCACATATTTACTTTGCTTTTAGATTTATTTCCTTTTCCATAGATTATCAAACTCTCACAACCATCTTTACACAAAAACCCTAAAGCACAAATCAAGAATGGCAAGAACCCCCGTCGTCGCGCTGCCCAGGCAGAGTTCAAAGAATCTCTCAACCGGTTTACCACACCAGAGGTTAAAGCCTGCCATAATGAAATATTCAAAGAGAGGTCAATGTGGGAAGAGCAGGGATTTTATTACGAGACGGGGAAGAGGAATTTCGGGCAAGAGCACTTCATTTACTCAAAGATCGCACACCAAAAGTGGCAGATCTTTGCCCAGCAACCAAAGCCGGAAAATCAAACAATGGTGAGCGAGTACTATGCCCATGGGCCGACGGAGGAAATGCCGACAGTGAACGTCCGTGGCGGCAAGTACTAATCGACAAAGACAAGATCAACATCCACTACGGCCTGCACATCCAAGAAGATCATTACACGGAGTTCCTTGCCTTCCTTACGGTGGATAGTCACGAGGCAATGAAGGAGAAGCTTTGCATTCTGAGGACAATCTGGAATGAGGGCAGAAATAGAGGAATCGTAAACCAGCGGAATTTGCTGGTCGAGGCAAAGTTATGGAACACGTTCGTGAAGAGATGGTTGTTGCCCACAACTCCACCGTCGACAAACCATGCTTGGCACTCTCCACTTCATCATCAACAAAAGGTACATCAATGTGAGTGCTATTATTGCTAATGAAGTTTATGAGTGTGGGCAAAAAACGAAGGGGCAACTCTACTTCCCCAGCCTCATCACGGTGTTGTACGAGAAGGCACATGTTGCGGCCGCCCCAACCGACACCATGACGCCAAAAAGAACCGGGTGGACGAGGGAAATCATCCTCTGGAAAATGGAGATCACATCTGCCACCCTGGAGAACTATGCCCAGGCATCAGAGATGGGCAACCAGCAACAATTCCAACACCCCGCCCCAGCAACCACCATAGGCAGCTTGGCAGCCCAGCTGGACAGAATGGAAAGACGCCAGCTAACGTCCATGGCTTACATCCAGGACTTCAACAACGCCACCATCACCACCTTCAAGGAGAAGTTCCCAGCGGCCCACTTTCCAGAGTTCTCTACCAAGATATTTGCCCTAGAAGCACCATACACGCCCGCCACACCCTCTGTCTCAGCAACACAGCAGGCAGCCTCCGCAACCCCAATCGCCCCCATCTCAACCGAGCCTCAAGCCTCTTGAGCAGCCATGGTCACCGAAGTTCTCTCCATCTCCGACAATTGTAGAGATATAGCGGCAGCCCCAATCAAAGAATAATGGGAGACATCACGGGCAGCAGCTGACGCACTAGGACCATCCGACTCGGCCTACCTCAACGACTTCTTATCAGACGATCCGGTATGGCAAGACATGGTTTGCTCTGTCATAAGGAAGCTTGGACCGTCATTCTCCCCAGGTTCAAAGAGAACACACTCTACCACAGAGGTCTGCCTAGACAGGGAAGAAGGCGGCGAACGAGAAGTCACGCAGAAGGCACAACCCAGTCCACCTTCCCGCCATGAACCGCTGAGGGTAGCCAAACGCTTCAAAATGGCAGCTCGGAAGAGAGTGATCATAGTCGACGGCGACGACGACAACTCATCTGAGTTAGGACCAATCTAAGCTTCTCTCCCCTTCTTCTATTTTATTTTCTTTTTTTTATCTAATCTATGCTAAAATTTTGTGGATGTAGGCATGCATTGAGAACAATGCTCCTCTCGAGTTTGGGGGGAATTAGTCCTCTAATTTTTCTTTTGTTTTCTAGTTTTTTATGTTTTTATTTTTTCTGTTTTGTTTTGCATTTAGGTTTTAATGTAACATGCCTTTATTTAAAGTCTAATGAATTCTTAGTTTGAGTAAAATTCTTGAGTACCTTTTACCCACCGCGACAGATGGCCCGCTTTGGCGGCAACCTTAGCATGACTTTAGATTAACTTAGAATCCTACTATGGTATGAACTTAAAAGAAAACACTTTTTGTGACTAGTTTGATTTTAGGACTTCTAGGAAACTTAAGTATTTCACCTAGTAAACTTGGGTAGAACTTGAAGTTTGAAAAAAAATTATAGACGTCCTAGAGGTGCCCGAAATTGGCTCTAGGATAAGCTAGAGGTACCCGAAACTGGCTCTAGAGAAATTTTTTTGAATCATTAGAGATGCCTATCACATGCACTAGTGGCTAAATTGAAAAAGAAACTAGAGGGAAACCCAAGGGAACTAAGGGGCTTATCGAAAGTTTACTCACGAGATACATAGTTTGGTTCCGGGTAAGTCTATTGTCATTCGAAAGGTTGCTAATTAGGCGTAAATCTACACAGTATGTAAAGGTTGCTCAAGATGCTTTCTCGACTTAGTTTGCAAATGATTTTAAGTTTTGGCATGTTATTGTTATATTGCATTGCTTGAGGACAAGCAATAGTTCGAGTTTGAGGGTGTGTTAAGTGTGCAAAAGTCCTATATGTATGCCCTAGTTTAGCTCAATTATTGTTGTTCTTAAGTATAGTTTAGTTGCATCTATTAGGAAAACATACACAAAATTGCATAGATTAGATATTCTACCTTATTTAATGAACTCAATTGTTTTTATATATAAGATAATGCTCAGGTTTGTTTTCTTCTTGTGTGCATGTACCCGCCCAGGTAGATGTCGCCGAGGCAGCAGAGAGGGCAGAAGAGGAGAAGCTGGAAACTGATAGAGGAAGCTGTTGGACCATGTCGAGAACTGATAGAGAAGGAGAGGACCATAATGAAGAGCTGTGTCAACCCCTGCACGTCAATCCACACCTCCACCGAGGCAGTCAACAATGTGTCGCCGAGGCAGCAACTCGAGGAAGGGTGGAAAATGCAAAGTGGTATGCGATTGAAAGAGCTCATCAAGCCCGATTTTTAGAGACCACTTGCACGTGCATTGGAACCCAGCACACAAAGAAACGCTTGGTCAAAGTTGAGTTGGAAAAAGTCAAACGAGAATCTAGGAAGATTTAATGATTTGTAATTATATTCTAACTAGTATTCCTACCCTAAACCAACTTAGGCCTAGGCTCCTCTCTTATATATATATGTGTGTGTGTGTGTGTGTGTGTGTGTGTGTGTGTGTGTGTGTGTGTGTGTGTGTGTGTGTGTGTAATCAACTTGAACGAGAGAGCACAATTGAGATTAGAGAGAAACTCCTTGTCGAAACCCTAGTACCATCTACCCCAATTATGTTCTAAACCTTCCCTAGGGGTAAGGGTTGTTTGTGTAGTAGTTGTGAGAGTTTTTGTTTCTATTCGTTTAGGATTTCAGTTTTTGCAATAAAATTCAAGGTTTATTTACTCTTGGTTCTTCATTGTCGCAATCTTTATCGGGAGAGAAGAGAGCTTCAGTCTATTTGTTCAATATCGGGAGAGTTGAACTCACAAAACGAGTAAACACGGTTTTATCCAACCATAGGGTAAAGCTATTTCGGCTTAGAGATAAGTTTAGAAGTTCAGCGGCTAAGAGAGGTTTCATAATCGGTTGGTGTTCACCTTTAGATTCACATCGGGAGGTATCATCCAAGACGTGTTCACCAATAGTACTTCATGCTTCGGGAGAAGAGGAAGTCATAGAAGAGAGCCTTGTCGAACCTTGAATCATCGCTTAACTGCCCAGGCAGTCACATTGGTCTCTGTCGGGGCATACTCGTGGGCGGCTACCGAAAGTTATTAAGTTGATCTACAAAACTTTGTCGAGAAATTACATCAAATCTCCACACTACGAAACATCCAATGCCGGCCCATTCTCTCACTCTTATTTCTCAATTTACTTTACTTGATTTAGTCTTAGCTTTAATCAAAACCAACTCCTAATATTTGTGTTTTTATTTTACTTGTGCAGAGAAGTGAACTCTGAAAGGTTTTCACAATTCTTGTGGAGACGGTATCTTAAATACTATAACTTGGCACCATGTATACTTGCACGCTAATTGCGCATCACTTTTGCACGCAACGCTCTCACTAAGTAGTATATTCCTAGGTTGGTGACACAATTAGGGTTGTAAAAACATATAATCAGATGGGTTTCAAGTCGGGTCCTGTTAGGTCAGGTCAAATCAGATACAGGTCAATTTAGGTTAAATTTTGTTTGACTCAACTCGGGTCGGGTGCGGGTCAGTAGAAGGTCGGGTCCATTGCAGGTCGGGTCCATTTCAGTTCGGGTTCATTTCAAGTTGGGTCCATTTCAGGTCGGGTTCAAACAAATCGGGTCCGAACCAGGTAATTGGCAGGTTAATTCGGGCTCATGTAGACTTCAGGTCGGGTTCATTTCAAGTCAGGTAATTTCAGGTCGGGTTAATTCGGGTTTTGAATTCGTATTATTTTTTAGTTCGGTACAATTGTACAAGTAGTCGATATTTATTTCGAGTTAATTATTTAACGTCTTTCATGGAATCACATTAAAAATAAAAAATTTGGCCCTAGAAATGAATAAACATATCATAAATGATTCATATCTAAAATAATAAAGTAAATTAAAAACTTGAAATAGGGTCAATTTCGAATAAAAGCAAAGTTTTAGGGACTATAATGAACAATAAATAAGAGTCAATTTGGACTAAAAATAAAGTTTTAAGGACTTAATTGAATTGAACTAAAACTTAAAGGACTTAAATGAAAAATATCTAAAATTTAAAGGGCTACAAAATATTTAACCCATCTAAAATGAATGGGTGGTGGGATATGAGCCCAAACCCCAAACTATTAATAATTATTATTTATTATTAATTATTATATTACATATACATCATATAACTTATAAGTTTTAATATATATATATATGTATATTAATTATATTTATATGTTATATTATAAGTTTTAATATATATATATATATTATGTTATATTATAAGTTTTAATATATATATATGGATTATATGTTATATTAATTATTTTGTACGTATACATATAATATATATGTATATATTTATATGTTATATTATAAGTTCATATTAAAGTGTTTAGGGTTTAGGGTTTGAGAGTTAGAGTTTATATTTGAGGGTTTAGGGTGTTACATTAGGGTTTACGAGTTATCATTATTGTTTATGGTTTAGAGTTTAAGGGTTTACGATTTATGATTTAAGAGTTATGGTTTATATTCGAGGGTTTATGGTTCATATTAGAGTGTTTATGGTTTAGAGTGTCGTATTAAGGTTTATGAGTTATCATCATTTTTTAGAGTTTAGATTTTAGGGTTTATGGTTTAAGGTTTATGGTTTATGGTTTAGTGTTTGAGAGTTAAGGTTTATATTCGAGGGTTTAGGGTTTATGGTGTTGCATTAGAGTTTACGAGTTATCATTATTGTTTATGGTTTAGAGTTTAAGGGTTTAGGGTTTAGGGTTGAAGAGTTAGGGTTTGTATTCGAGGGTTTGTGGTTCATATTATAGTGTTTAGGGTTTAGGGTGTTGCATTAGGGTTTATAAGTTATCAATATTGTTTATGGTTTAGGGTTTAGTGATTAGAGTTTGAGAGTTAAGGTTTATATTTGAGGGTTTAGTGTTTAGAATGTCGCATTAGGGTTTACGAGTTATCATTATTGTTTATGGTTTAGATTTTAAGGTTTTAAGGTCCATGATTTAGGGTTTATTGTTTATGGTTTAAGAGTTAGGGTTTGCATTCGAGGGTTTGTGGTTCATAATAGAATGTTTAGGGTTTAGAGTGTTGTTTTATGGTTTATGAGTTATCATTATTGTTTATGGTTTAGGGTTTAGGTTTTGAGAGTTAGTGTTTATATTTAAGGGTTTAGGGTGTTGCATTAGGGTTTATGAGTTATCATTATTTTTTATAGTTTAAGGGTTTAAGGTTTATGATTTAAGAGTTAGGGTTTATATTCGAGTGTTTATGATTCATATTAGAGTGATTAGGGTTTAGGGTGTCGTATTATGGTTTATGAGTTATCATTAGATTTTAGGGTTTAGGGTTTATACTTTATGGTTTATGGTTCATATTCAAGTGTTTAGGGTTTATGGTCTTACATTAGGGTTTATGAACTATCATTATTGTGTATGGTTTAAGGTTTAGGGTTCATATTGGAATGTTTAGGGTTTAGGGTATTGTATTAGGGTTTATGATTTATCATTATTGTTTATGGTTTAGAGTTTAGGGTTTAGGGTTTATGGTTCATATTCGAGTGTTTAGGGTGTTACATTAGGGTTTATGAGTTATCGTTATTATTTATGGTTTATAATTTAAGGTTTAGGGTTTAGGGTTTATGGTTTATGATTTAAGAGTTAAGGTTTATATTTGAGGGTTTAGGATTTATATTCAAGAGTTTAGGGTTTAGGGTGTTGCATTAGGGTTTATGAGTTATCATTATTGTTTATAGCTTAGAGTTTAGGGTTTATGGTTTAGTGTTTAATGGTTTAGGGTTTAGTGGTGTATACATACATATATACGGAGATATATTATAAAATATAAAAACCCTAAACCCTAATGATAAACCTTAAACCCTAACAATAAACATTAAACCCTAAACCATATACCTAAAACCATAACATTAAACCCTAAACCTTAAATCATAAACCCTCAAATTAACCTTAGTTCATTAAACATTAAACCCTAATTCAAAACCATAAAACCATAATCCCATAAATTTAAACCTTAAAACACTAAAACTATAAACCTTAAAATTAGATAATAACCCATTAAAACCTTTAACCTTAAACATTTAAAACAAGTCAATATTAGTTCAAGTCAACAACAGTTCGGGTTCAAAACAGATCGGGTCAATTAACAGGTCGGGTTCAAAACAGGTCGAATTTAAAACAGGTCGGGTTCATAACAGGTCGAGTAAAATCGGATCTCAAGTCGATTCAGTTGGGTAATATCAGGTAATTTGCCAGGTCGGTCTCGGGTTCGGGTTCGTTTCCGTCGGATGCATGTGGGGTTTCAGGTCAAAATTAACAGGTCAGATTCGGGTTCGGGTCATTTTCAGTCGAACGCAGATCGGGTTCAGTTGCTACAATAACAGGTTCAACTCGGATTCGGGTCAGCAACAGTCAGTTACAGTTCGGGTTCGGGTCATCGAATTCTTGGGTCAAATCAGGTTCTGACTCAAGCAGGTTTCAGGCAGGTTTTCAGGTTCTGACTTGTTTTTACATCCCTAGACACAATACTAGATTGATATATGTAGAACATTCTCTATTATGTACAACCTATCAATACCTAATATTCCATGAGGTCGATATTGTATGTGTATGCAATTCGAATGATTTCCCTAGAGTAAAAGATATATACATTTATGGTATTTTAAATTTGGAATTTATGGATCAAGCATGGTACTAATACTTGAATAATTGGTGTGTAGATTGAGTTTGAGTAAGGTATTCGAATAATTTCTTGATTACCAAGCTATGCTAACAAGACTTTGAATAGAAATTGTGGTTTAAGTTACTTTCATGATAATTGATAAATACCTCCCTTGTGAGCTTGCTTGAAGAGTATAAAATCTTAAGAATATAGTATCAATTTATGCACTATATTCAAAGGTTTGTATGGATCTTAAATCTAATGAGTATAACGAAAATACCGTTGATATTTTGATAGAGTCTTAATTTAAGGATGTGTAAAATAGCAGTATGGGATTGCATTTGAAGAATGGTGACATGGTTCTTATATACATTAATATTCCCTAATTGATATTTAGAATTCAAGTTAATTTATAATAAAATTGATGTTACTATGCCTAGTGATGTTTGATAAGTAAAGTATGCCTTAAGGGAAATGATTAGAAATTGAAACGAGGACTTAAGATAAAGGAGCATAGTCTAACAATTGTTGTAACTAAGTAAGGTATGGATGAGTAAGGATTATAGTCTTAAGGAGCATAGTCTAACAATTGTTGTAACTAAGTAAGGTATGGATGATTAAGGATTATAATCTTAAGGAGCATAGTCTAACAATTGTTGTAACTAAGTAAGGTATGGATGACTAAGGATTATAGTCTTAAGGAGCATAGTGTCACGGACTTATTTCTTCAAGCTCAAATCCGTGCGGCACTAGCACTCTCGGCACGATGCTAGTAAGCCTTAATGTCGCAACGCTATGGCAAAACGAAGGAGCAAGAGTGTTTACAAGGAAAGGACCTTGTATTGCACAACGGAAGCTTTACAAGAGTTTGTGTGAATGACTACTTGGATGGTTTACAAATGAGCTAGGCAAGCCTATTTATAGCCTCCAACCTCCCGAATGGACGGTGGAGATTTATTTGATCCAACGGTTAGGATCTTGCCTCCTAAAATATCTAAGTTGCCTAGATATTTCTAGATAAGTTCATACTTATCTACATACATCCATAATATTCTAGATTACTCAAAATGGTCTAAAAGCTCTAACATATTCTAAGTTACTCTAGAATATTCCGGAGTCGTCCGGAGTTGTCCCGAGCCTTCCGGACTTGTCCCGAGCCCTCTTGATCTTTCTCGGGTCTTCTAGGTTCCTCCGGGTGAGCCTAGATTGATGTGGAACCTTCTGGAATCCCTCGGGTGAGTTTGGAGACGTGTGGGGCCTTCTAGGCCGATCTAGAGTCTTGTTTGGAGCACTTGTGGCCTTAAAAGACTTGGTATGCCTCATTTCTCCCTTGTTGCCCCGTGAGAGCCTAGGTGGGGCGTCTTGGGCGCGCGCAGCGCACCTAGGTGGGGCTGTTCGGGCGCGCACTGCGCACCTGGGTGGCACACCTCGGTGCTGCTCGGTGCACCCGGGCGGGTGTGCCCCTCGGCTGGCTGGGTCGCGACCAGGCGGGGCGTGACATCCTCCCCCACCCGTTCTCGCGACGCCCTCGTCGCGTCTTCGTGGAACAGGGGTGTTGTTGGAGCGCTTCCCTCGACTCCTAGCTCGCCTTGCCTTTGCCCTCGGCTTGTCGGCATTGATGGAAGACCTTGGCTTCGAACCTGGACCCTCGGTGGTCTTAGGAGCTATGTTCTCTCCTTGAACATGCTTGGTGGCCTTCCCGGACTCGGACACCCCTTTGTCTCGATTGCATCCCTTGGATGGTTTGGCCCTACGGATGGCCTTGTTGAGCTGAAGTGCTGAGATCACTCTTGTCCCTGGCTTGGTGGCCCTTATTGTTGGTACCACACACGATGGTGCACCCTCGGTGATGCATAGACTGTTGGCAAAAGGCATCGGAATTGCCTTGGCTTGTTCAAAGAACTCGAGCCCTAGAATGAGTGGGTAGTCGTCTAACGGTACAATCGAGAAGTCCATGCGGCCTGACCATGTCCCAATGTTGGTCTTGACTCCTCGAACGAACCCATGGATGGGTTGAGCGGCAGAATTCACGGCCTTGACGGATCCTCCCCCTTTCACGATGCTAAGACCAAGCCTCTTTGCTTCCTTTAAGGAGACAAAGTTATGGGACGCTCATGTGTCGAGCATGGCTCTTGATGCCTTTCCATTAACGGTGACGTCCACGAATAGCAACCCTTTGGCTTGGGTCTTTGGGGCAGACTGTATTCCATTCAAGAGCTGTAGCGATCCCATTTGTGCACCTTGGTCCCTCTCGGCATCACTACCTTCGTCGGCATCACTTTATTCTTGATGCTTGGCTAGGATTACACTAAGGGCTCGGCGTTGTGGGCACTCCCGAACCCAATGGTCGCCATCGCAGATGTAGCAACTACTAGGCGGTGATTTCTTGGCACCTTGAGAGTCTCTAGACCTGCCTCGGTCCTTGTCCCTCCATGAGGACGAGCCTTTGTGCTTCGAAGTGTCCTCGTCCTTGTGACTCTCTTTACGTGGGCTCCTATCTCTTCCACCATTGAAGTGACCACTCTTCTTGTCCCTCGACTCGTTGTTGGACTCCTTGGGGGTGGGATAGTCACTGAGGCTCTCGGCCACGGCAATGGCATCGGCAAGGGTTTGTACTCCCCTTCGTCGTAGCTCGGCCTTGGCCCAACTTTGGAGGCCATCGGTGAAGTTGAAGAGTGAGTCCCTCTCTGAGAGATCGGGGATCTCGAGCACCAAGCTTGTGAATTCCTTGACATAGTCTTGGATACTCCCTGTTTGCTTGAGCCTTCGTAGGCGAGCTCGTGCCTCGTCCTCGGCATTCTCCGGATAGAATTGCCTTTTGAGCTCCCTTTTAAAGTCATTGAAGGTAGTAATGGTGCACGTACCTCTCTCGACATCGAGACGCCTTCTCCTCCACCAAAGCATGGCGGTGTCGGTGAGGTACAAGGTCGCAGTCTGGATCTTAGAGGCATCGTCCCTGATGCCAACGGCTTCTAGATATTGCTCGAAGCCATACAAGAAGTTGTCGACTTCTTTGGCGTTGCGTGTCCCTGAGAAAGTTTGAGGCTTGGGCACCTCGACCCTTCTTGCCTCCACGGTGGTGCTTGGCCCGGCTGCCATCGCACGTTTGCACAAGGCAAGGTCGCCTTGCAATGCTTCTAGTTGATCATACACGTTGGTAAGTTCATGTTGGAGTGACTCACGTACCTTTGTGAGTTCGGCCACGAGTGCGTCGCGGACTTCGCCCATTTCCGTACGCAGGGACTCCTCTAGCTTGATCTTCATTGCCCTCACGGCTGTGTGGATCTCGGCATCTTCTACCTCAAGGCCTTCAATCCGCTCATGAAGGTCGTCCACTTGGGCACCCATGCTCGATACGCCTTCCTCAACGCGAGTCAAGCGGGACTCCAAGCTAGAGAGTAGGTCTTTGGACTTGGCACGAGGCCTTGTCTCGACAGGGTCAGCCCTTACTTCTTGCACACCTTGGTCGTGCGTGACCTCGGTCTCGGACGGGCTAGCGGCTTGAGTTTTGCTGGTCTTGGCCATTCTCCCGAGCGATCGGAACTTGCTCTGATACCAACTGTCACGGACTTATTTCTTCAAGCTCAAATCCGTGCGGCACTAGCACTCTCGGCACGATGCTAGTAAGCCTTAATGTCGCAACGCTATGGCAAAACGAAAGAGCAAGAGTGTTTACAAGGAAAGGAACTTGTATTGCACAACGGAAGCTTTACAAGAGTTTGTGTGAATGACTACTTGGATGGTTTACAAATGAGCTAGGCAAGCCTATTTATAGCCTCCAACCTCCCGAATGGACGGTGGAGATTTATTTGATCCAACGGTTAGGATCTTGCCTCCTAAAATATCTAAGTTGCCTAGATATTTCTAGATAAGTTCATACTTATCTACATACATCCATAATATTCTAGATTACTCCTAAATGGTCTAAAAGCTCTAACACATTCTAAGTTACTCTAGAATATTCCGGAGTCATCCGGAGTTGTCCCGAGCCTTCCGGACTTGTCTCGAGCCCTCTTGATCTTTCCCAGGTCTTCTAGGTTCCTCCGGGTGAGCCTAGATTGATGTCGAACCTTCTGAAACCCCTCGGGTGAGTTTGGAGACGTGTGGGGCCTTCTAGGCCGATCTAGAGTCTTCTTTGGAGCACTTGTGGCCTTAAAAGACTTGGTATGCCTCATTTCTCCCTTGTTACCCCGTGAGCACCTAGGTGGGGTGTCTTGGGCGCGCGCAGCGCACCTAGGTGGGGCTGTTCGGGCACGCATTGCGCACCTGGGTGGCACACCTCGGTGCTGCTCGGTGCACCCGGGCGGGTGTGCCCCTCGGCTGGCTGGGTCGCGACCAGGCGGGGCGTGACAATAGTCTAACAATTGTTGTAACTAAGAAAAGTATGGATGACTATGGATTATAGTCTTAAGGAGCATAGTCTAGCAATTGTTGTAACTAAGTAAGGTATGGATGAGTAAGGATTATAGTCTTAAGGAGCATAGTCTAACAATTGTTGTAACTAAGTAAAGTATGGATGAGTAAGGATTATAGTCTTTTAATATACTAATTGCCCATATAGCTTAATCATTAAATAAAGTAATTGTATAGAATGAACCTATTATTAAAACCTTGACTTGTGAAAGGCCTATATTATCTATGGAATGAACACCGGTTAAAGATGTAAAAAGTTTTAATTTGTTGCTATTTTCATCAAACGAGTCTTAACTTGGAAGACAAGTGACGTTTGTGTGCTTGTTTTAAGACTCTAGGCTCGATTTTCTTCTAAGCTGGGTTGTAAGGTGTTACAGAAATTTATCTAAGAATAATAATAGAATAGATTAGGGATGGGCATTTGATTGGGACCTGACGGGTTTCGATCTGATCTGATCTTATAGTGTCGAGTTTTTTATAAAAAATCAATTTTTGATCTGGTTTAAGGTAAAAAATACTCGACCCGACCCGAAATATTTATATAAATTTTCATATATTTTAGGGATAATTATTATGATGCCCCTCTAACAATCTTTATTTGTTTTCCTATTCTCTCCTTTATTTTTAAGAAAAATGAAAAAAATATTTTGGATCGGGTCGAGTCGGGTACAAGTTTTAATCTTAAAATTTAAGTCGATAAAATTTTATTACACGTCAAGTCGAAACAGGTTGGCCAAAAACTCGACCCGACCCGTACTCATTCTTAGATCAAATGGAACAAATTGTACTAAATCCTCTCACAGTTATTATTTAGCACACTCTACTGGTCCACTTAATCATCGCTTCATACCACTCTACCTCTATTTGATTTTTGTTAATTATTTTCAAAATATACAAGAAATTAATCTGTTGTTACATCACATTTCTAACTTTGTAACCTTTTTAACAATTATATGTATAAGGGTAATCAGGACCGTACCTGAGATTTTGGTGGTTCACGGGTAAACTTAAAATTAGACTTTAAAAAGAAGTATTGAAAATTTTGAATTTTGAGAGTAGACTTCTAATAAAAAAAATATTACAAAAAATGACACTCTAAAAGCAAGTAATGAAAAAAATAAATTTTAATAGTTTGTGCCTATTAACAAATATTGGGGGGAAATGGGCCCTAGTAACAAATATTGGAGAAAAAAATTAGACTCCTAATAAAAAATATTGACAAAAATTACATTTTAAGAGTAGATCATTAATAACAAGCATTAAAAAAATTGGACCCATAATAATAAGTATTGCAAAAAAATGACTCACAATAACAAATATTGAAAGGATTAATATCTTATACACTGGCGGTGGAAACTTAAAGTTTCCACAAGCGCCTTACTTTTAGTGTTTAGGGAGTTAGTTTAGGGTATAGGGTTTAGGGGTTTAAGTGTAGAGGTTTAGAATTTAGGGATAGTTGTTTCAATTTAAGGTTTAGGGTTATAATTTAGGGTTTATAGGTTAGGGTTTAGTTTTTAGGGTAATATGGTGTGGATTTAGGTTTTAACCTATAAACCCTAAATTATAACCCTAAACCTTAAATTGAAACAACTATCCCTAAATTCTAACCCTCCACACCTAAACCCCTAAACCCTATACCCTAAACTAACTCCATATACCCTAAAATTAAGGCGCTTGTGGAAACTTTCAGTTTCCACCGCCTGTGTATAGAAAATTTATCCATATTGAAAAAGATTGAACTTTAAAAGTATGCCTAATAACAAATGTTGAAAAATTGAGTCCCTAATAACAGGTATTGAAAAAATGACCACTAATAACAAATATTAAAAAAATTAAATTTTAATAATAAACCTCTAATAATAAATATTAAAAAATTAGATCATAATAATAAATATTAAAAAAATATTATTAAAATAAAATATTGATAATTGTGAAATGTAGACCTTAAATAGAAGTGGGTTTTAGGCCGTCGCCCTTATGGCCCACCCCAGAAACGGACCTGAGGGTAACTTGATAACTTCGTATAATAAGGCATGGGCAAATAATTTTCATAACCACTCTGTCCACATTAAAAAAAACATTGTGTTCTCCTTTATATCCACTTTTCGAACAAAGACTCTATTCTATTTAAAGTGAATCATTAAACAATTATAATTTTATCATTCTTAAATCAATCCACTTAATTCAAACCCATTCAATCTAAAAGAAATTTCTAAAAAAATTAAAACGTGATAAAATCTAAAATAATCTATTTGAAAACTATTCAATTCTAAAACTAATTCATTAAACTATCGGTACAGTTATGGTTGGTGACTATTTTGTTACATGGTAATATTAAAGATTGGAATACAAGTGTTGGCAACTCTTTCTTCCTCAACTTTTGTAATTATTAAGTAGTGCATTTAATAATTAGTCCTATGGTACATCTATTGCATTGGTAAAAAAAAATTACAATTATGGTTTTCCCTCCTCACTTCTTCTAACACTATTTCCAATTAATATATATTTTAAAATTAAATCATTCAGAAAATTATATCAAATATTTTTTAAATAACCCCAACTTTCAAATTTTTTAAATATATTATTATTCTTATAAAATTACATTTCAAACTTTTTTGGTTTTATTTTAAAATTATTCTATTCATATTGTATACAATATTTTCCTTCAGAAATTTTAATTTGTTTTATTTTATTAACATAAAAGAATTTTATAATATTTTAACATGGATTTTTAAAAAATATATAATTTTTTGGAATATATTATTAAAAATGAAAATTAAGACTATAAAATAAACTTTGAAAATAATGTTTAAGAATTTAAATTTCAAAACTTGAAGTAAATTTAATAATTTCATACTTAAAGATGTAACATTAATGATATTGTTTAATTTGTACCAGGTACTCGATGTGCCGACTTGCGAGTACCCGATTATTTAGGGTATCTGATTAACGAGTCACGATACATGCCAACTTTTTTACTATCCGAAAAAGCGGATGTCTAAACCTTTGAGTACGCGATTATGAACATCTAGAGGTGGCATCAGTTCAAGTCGGTTATTTTGGGTCGGATTGATTTTCAGTTCGGATTGCATTTGGTTTATGTTCAATTCGGGTCTGATTCGGATTTAGTTCAGGTCTATGTTGTTTTGAGTCGGGTCGAGTGTCGGTTCAGGTCAACGTCGGCTCAATTGACTTTTCAGATCAGGTTAATATCGGATCGGTTGTTTTTAAGGTTGAGTTAATATCGAATCGATTAATTTTCGAGTCGGTTCAATATCGGATCGATCGAATTTTGATTTGAGTCATAAATGAAAATGATCTCTTAGAGGAGAACAAATAATATTAAACTATTACTAAAGGTAGTCATTAACTAGTACTAGGGATGTAAAAAGCTGACCTGACTTGCAAAACTGACTGAAACCGATTTAAGTCAGAATTGTTTGTGACCCGAGGTGGTGGTGATCCGAAATCGATTCGAGTCTGAACTAGTGTTGACTTGAACCCAGGTTAGACCTGGAAATGTTGGATCTGAACCCGACTTGAGAACGACCTGAACCTGAACTCAACTTGATAATGTGATAATCGAACCTGACCTGTATCCGACCTGATATGAACCTAAACCCGAGATTAACTTGGTAAATAACTGATATGATATTTACATGACTTGTTGTTGCGACTAAAAATACCTCGGTGTCACTTAGAAGAACCGGGTTTTTAGATGGTGTTGAAAATTTTAGTCGGATTTATAAAAAATAGAGGAGTCGCCACCGGCCATTTAAAAATGGTAGACCGGACACCGAAATAAAACCAGAGATTCTTTTTTCTAAAAAGGGTTCGGGAGTCGGTTACACGCGAGGAAGGATGAGCACCCCCGTCGTGCCCGAAAATCGGTACCAAAAACATTACCGCTTAATTAATATTAAATTTTGCGAATTAAAGTGACGAATCGTATCGAAATTTGGTTATACGAGCGAGTAAATTTTAAAGGTCTTAATATTCGAGAAGGAACGTCCGAACCACCACCACTACGACTGGCACTGGCCTCGTTCGTTCCCGAATAAAAAGACGCTCGCATTGCATTTTTATAAATTCATATGCAACTTAGAATTTCAACAAACGAGACGTAAAATTAAATATGGAAGAGACATAAAATGAATAGCATATTTTAACACTATCAAAATAAACAACGAAAAGCATACGATATAATAAAACTCCATAACGTAAAAAAGACATATTGCATGCCTAAACAAAATACGAAAAAGATGTGCAATCATATATTATACATATATCCACCCCCTAAACATTATTAGTACATAAAACACACTATTGACTAATTAAGAAAACATAAATGTGAGGCAAAAATAAAATGCAAACTGACAGGGACCCCAACGATAATAAAACCATTTGACACATTAATTATAAATGCGAAACGGGACTGAATTGAAAAGAAACGGAAACTTGAAAGGACGCAAAGGGGAATTTTACCAATCGAAAACTGATTAAACGGAAACAGGGACGAAATTAAAAAGGTTTAAAAGGTTCGAGGGACCTGGGACGTGATTTCAAAAAACGGAAACCCCTGCGGAGGCATTTTCGCAACACGGGATGGCTTAAAATGGGGTTTGACCATTTTTAAAAAAGCCGAAAGGCTATAAAATGGGCTTTAAACACACCAAAACCCCCTTTTGCCCATTTCGAGTAAAAAAAATCCCCTTTTCTTTTACCCAGCCGACCATTCGAATCCCAAAAAGAAAAAGCAAAGTGCCGGCCGGTTGCCGTTAATCGGCAACGGCGGAATCCCGATTAAACCTAAAAGCTTCAAGCCGTCAACGACGGAAAACCCTTTGCCCCATTCGAAACCCTAAAACAAAAACCCAAAATGTTTCAGACAACCGGGGTTCAAGACCCTAAAAGAAAAGAGAGTTCCTCTCTGTGATTCTGATGGCTCACCCGATCAACTCCCTGGACGGAAGCCGATGGGCTTATCGCCAGCTCGAATCCAGAAACGGAAGGGAGGAAAGGCTTTCGAAAGGTAAAATCAAAAACTTTTTTTTTGGATTGATTGGTTTGCATGCAATTGAAATCAAAAATAAGAAAAAAGATACCTTAGAAGGTTTTTGTGTTATTGATTTCTCTGAAAAATTCGAATTGTTTACAAAATGTCTCTGCTGATTTTTTTCTCACTGGTTTCTCTCTGTGTAAAAAGTTCCCTCACCATCGCTTTTTGGTTCGGATTTATATCTGAAATATTACATTCGAATATGAGAAAAAGAAAAGAAAACGGTTGACTTTGTGCTTGATTTAATGTTTTTTTTTTGTTTTGCTCTCTGCCATTCTGATCTCTGATTGTTGTCTTTTTTGCTGTTTTGGGTTTCTGATTACTGTTTTTTTCGTCTGAGGTGTGTCGGAGATGCCTGATCGGGAGGGGACATCGGCGTGGTGGTGGCAGAGGGCCTGAAGCTGCAGAGTGCTCTGGTGCGTTCGGGACAGGGGCGGCACGCGCGCGTGGGCGATCGAAACGCCGCGCGTGGTGGAGCGTGGAGAGGAAGACTGTTTCTGGAATCTTCCATGGCTCAATCTGAGTCGTTCGATGACCTCCTCGATCCAACGGTCTGAGATGCGCGGCGCCGAGTCTTGGAGAGGGCTCGCTAGGGTTTGTCTTCGCGGGATGATCTGGACCGTCAGATCTTGATAGATCTGACGGCTGTGGATGAGGGCGGCGGCTGCATAAGAAACAAATATGTTAGGGTTTTTTCTTGATCATTAGGGCTTGTATTATTTTGGGCCTACGGGCCGTTGTAAATGGACTTTCCTTTAATGGACTTATTATTATTTTCTTTCAATAAAATCGGGCCTTTATCTACTTATGTTTTATATTTATTTACTTTTTTGTTATGATAATAATACTAATAATAATATTAATAGGTATAATAGTAATATGATATAATATGTACAATAATACATAAATAATAATAACAGCTCGCAGAAAACATTTAATAATAATAATAATATAATAATAATAATAATAACACACAATAATAATATCAATAGCACATACAATAGTAGGTAATATTAGCACGCACACAATAATAATAATAAGTATAAGATAATAATAGTAATAATAATTATGATAATGATAATGGATAATAAGTAATAATAATAGATAACACTATATTATATTAATTATATTAATAACTCTAATAGTAATAATATATATACATATACTGTTTTTTCTTTCTTTTTCTTTCTTATTTTTAATCATGTGATATACATATATAATTAATCAAAAGTATTAGAGCCCATTATTAAGAAAAAGAAAATGGGTTAACGCCCCGGACAAAATAGGTGATTACAGCTGCCCCCCTTTGCTTATGCTTGTGGAACAAGAATAAAGCAAAGGCCATAAGCACCAATTTTGTCCGACTTCCCTGTTTGGATCAGTCCGTTTCTCGAAGCGACCGCACAATCTCAAGCGATTCCTCTTCCCAAAGCCTTTGGATCATGAGTTCTCTCCTCAGATGCCCCGAACAGATAGACAGAGTTTTTTTTTTTGCAGATTTCTATTCTCCAAGTGCCCGAACGGATAGGCGGGTTCTATTCTCCAAATGCCCGAATAGATGGGCAGATTTCAAATATTTCTCTTCTCTTTCCGAAAAAACAAGATGATCATTCAAACAACATTGCCTTCCCCTTCGCGGTCTAAAAGCAAGTTGTCCATTTCGCGGTCAAAAAGCAAGCTGAAACTCCTAACATTTTTGCCTCCCCTTCGCGGTCAAAAGGCGAACTTGGGCGTCTAAGTGGATTTGCTTTCCCTTCATGGTCGTAAAGCAAATTGGTCATAACGATATCTGTCCAACTTCCATGTTAGACGATTTACTCTCCCGAAGCTGCAACGCGCTACACCGAGTAATTTTCTCTTTGAAGCCGTAAGAATATGAGTTCTCTCTCTATAGAACTCATTCCATTGGCGTGTTCTTCAAGTGGCAGTTCTTCCTATATAGAACTCTCGTCCTCGTATTTCTGAAATCAAAGATCTCGAAGTCCTCTCACTATAGGACCCTCCGCTTTCGAGATCTTGAAGCCTTAGGATTCTGAGTTCTTTCTCCACAGACCTCCTCTTCCTTAGCATTCTCTTCGAGTAGTCGTTCCTTCTCTATGGAACTCTCGTCTTCGTATTTCTAAAATCAAAGATCTCCAAGTCCTCTCCCTATAGGACCCTCCGCTTTCGAGATACTGAAGCCTTAGGATTCTGAGTTCTTTCTCCACAAAACTCCTATTCCTTAGCGTACTTTTCGAGTAGTAGTTCTTTCTCTATTAAACTTCCCTCTGAAATAAAGGATCTATAAGTCCCCTCTCTGTAGGACCTTCCACATTCGAGATCCTGAAGTTGCAAGTTCCTCCTATATAGAGCTTGTTTGGACCCTTTCTCTACTGGATCCTTCATCTTGAAATATGTCGGTAAGCTTGAAAGCTTTCATTTGAAATCCTTGAGTGGCGAATATGAAGACTTCGCCTGACATTCTGGAGCGGCGGCTTGAAAGGCTTCGCCTGAAATCCTTTTAGTTCTCGCTTTATCGTTTTCTCTTTGTCCCGAGAGGTATTCAAGTTGTCTTTCAAAAATCTGTGTGAATGGATAAAATTAAGAAATTTTGATCTTTTTAAGAAAAATACCCTTTAGAAAGGATATAGTTTTGAGGAAAAACATCTTTTTAAAAGGGATAAAGTTGAGAAATTTTAACTTTTAAGAAAAATATCCTTTGAGAAGGATAAAATTGAGAAATTGAGTTTTGAGGAGAACATCCTTTTGGAAGGATAAAATTGAGAAATTAAGTTTTGAGGAAAACGACCTTTTGGAAGGATAAAAATTGAGAAATCGAGCTTTGAGGAAAATGACCTTCTGGAAGGATAAACAATTGAGAAATTTGAGTTTTGAGAAAAACGACCTTTTGGAAGGATATAATTGAGAAATCGAGTTTTGAGGAAAACGACCTTTTGGAAGGATAAAAATTGAGAAATTTGAGTTTTAAGAAAAACATCCTTTTGGAAGGATATAATTGAGAAATCGAGTTTTGAGGAAAACGACCTTTTGGAAGGATAAAAATTGAGAAATTTGAGTTTTAAGAAAAACATCCTTTTGGAAGGATAAAATCGAATTTTAAGAAAACCATATGGAAGATTAAAATCGGGGGTTGGAAGGATTTTAGAAATACGAATTACGCAAGTCGAAGGACTCTTGATTCTTGTGAGATCTTCTCCTTTCGTGAAGCTATAAACCAATCTTCAAATGTCTGTTTAGAGAAAACAAGATGCTATGATACGATTTAGCATGCTCCTAGAATGGGTGATGTCTAACTATCGATGATGCATGAGCATATTTCAGGATGCAAAGATGCATGTGTTCATGAGAATGCAAAGGTGCATGGACTTAGTTTGTCTTTATTCTTAGGGTTAGTGGTCGTTTGTCTTGGGACCACAACCATTCATCAATCTTGTGTCTTAAGAAATCTAGCCCCCAAACTTCTGCCGCTCGTTCTTCGTTCAAATATTCGAGTCGAGTGACTTCGGTCGTACTCTAAATCCTCTCTGGCCTTGTGTCATCCTTCATATACTTCGGTTTGAACCTTTTTACGTGAAAATCTTAGTTTCCCCACGGACAATGGTGCCCCATCATGGCAATTTAGCCTCACCTGACTCTTCGTCATTCCTCCTCACGTCATGCCCCTCAACCTTTGGGCCTCGCTGATGCATTTATCTCCGAAGTAATACAGAGAGATCTCTTGGTTTAAAAAGTACCAGTTTATGGATTGTCATTCTAATGAAGAATGCCCTTTTTGATTACCATATAGAACCTTGAAGTCAAAATTCTATTAAAAGAAAAAATAGAATAGGATGCCCCGGATATCAAATGCAAGAGCGTCTTAGATCCTACTTTCTGATGATCAGCTTGAGTCAACGGCGACTCTGAATGTTGTAGCGATGTGCGAAGTTGTGAAACCTTTTCCAAATCACTCGGTTCATCCTCATGATTATGGTATTTGCTTAATTGGCTCGATTACTATTCCTTCTAGTTCTCATAATGTTTCTCCGTATGCTTTCAAAAAAAATTTACCCATTGAATAGAAAATGTTACTCCAAGAATTTTAAATGTAAGCATGTGCTTCTGATTACAATTAGTATTGTGTCAGTGTCCTCAAGGATTCAGATCCGAGACTTATTCGATTTGCTCATTCGTTTCTTTTTTCTTAGGGGAATTCAAATCGTCACAGTCCTTTGTCTTGAGGATACTGATGGAGCATAAAACAATACCCCGAGTTACTCGGCATACTCACGACTTGAAAATATTACCATCACTCATGAAGCGAAGGGTTTCGGGCTTCAGCGGAGTGCCCCAAGAATTCTACACTCGTATCCGAAAATGCCTATTACCAGGTTTCGAACATTGGAGTGCTTTTCGATTAATGCCTATTACCAGGCTCTGAAATTTTATTTTGTTTTGAAACAGTATATATTTTTTCTTTCATTTCTCTTTCCCTTTTATTTTTTTATTTATTTTTTTGCACATTCGAGTAACTCTACTTGGGCTTTCTTAGGAGATTTCCTTATCATCGAACATCATCGAAGGAAAAGTAACCTTGCTTCTCTCGCTTTACCGACCGGAGCGGACGGAGCAGGACATCATACTTCATCGTTTTCACAACATTCGATCGATCTCTTTGAGTAGAATCAATGCCACATCATGCATATGATATCCGAGGACCTACGGAGGTATGGAGAGATATATGCATATACATGATTTCAAGGTCGTTGTATGTTAAAAAAGAAGTGCATTTCATTAGAACGTCAAATTGTAAACATAACAAGTGCCCTTGAAAAAGAAAAAAAATCATTGCTATCTTGGGCAAAGGATAGCAACGTTTGTTCCATGCATTACTTCGAGAGAAAAATGTAACATACAAGACTCCTAAAGATGGTCGGGCATTAGCACACCCCAAAAGTCACAATCTCGATATTTCCTTTTAGAATGTCAAGTGACCGTTCTCGATCAGAGCCTGCACCTTGTTTTTCAGTGCCCCACAATTCTCCGTAGTGTGGCTCGTGCTTCCCACATGGTAGTCACAAACGGCATTGACATCATAGCCTTTGGGATAGGGAGGATCATTTGGTTTGGACTGAACCGGAGTTAGAAGCTTCTTCTCAATAAGCATTGGAAGCAAATCGGTGTACGACATAGGAACTGGATGAAGGTCCTTTTGAGGCTTTGCAGACCGGGATGCTTGATTATGGTAGCGGCCAGAAGACTGGTTGTTCGAGTGAGAACCCACCATGTGAACTTGGGACCCATGCCCCTTATGGGTGGTTGTGCCATAGGGATCTACTAGCTTCCCTTTCTTGATGGCGTCCTCGATACGTTCTCCCGTCAAAACCATGTCCGCAAAGCTGCTGGAGGGATTGCTTATCAAGCGATCATACAAGACTCCTTTCAGGGTATCCACAAACAAGGGAATGATTTCACCTTCCGAAAGTGGGGGCTGCACTTGAGCTGCTACATCTCTCCAACGTCGGGCATACTCACGGATACTCTCACCGTGCTTATGTTCCATCCCTTGTAGCATGAGCCAATTCGGAGTCATATCAGTTACATGCTTGTATTGACCCACGAACGCCTTCGAAAGATCGCTCCATGACTTGATGTCGACTCGTCTAAGTTGAGTATACCAACGGGTTGCGGAACCAGTTAAACTATCTTGAAAGCAGTGGATAAGTAGCTTCTCGTCTTTTATAAAAGCCGCCATTTTTCGGCAATACATGGTGATGTGAGCTGAAGGACAAGTAGTCCCGTCGTACTTATCAAAGTCGGGGGCCTTGAATTTCGGAGGTAAAACTAAATCCGCTACAAGGCTCAAATCACTGGCATCATTCCCTTGCTTATCCATTCCTTGCAAGACCATGAACTTTTCTTCAAAGAGACGAAACTTCTCCTCGTACTTCTTTTCCACCTCGGCCCTAATCTTTTCTTCTGCCTCATTCAACATGTTTAGATCCGGTACTTCAACCTCGAGATCTTCCCCTAGCTCAACAGGTTGGTCCAAGTGACGTCTAGCTGGTGCTTCCGTAGGACGATTAGCGGGCGTTCCCTCGAGGTTGATATGCACTTTCTTCCCGGTGGTTGGCGCTCCTAGTTGGATATGCGATGTAGTCTGACCTACTCCCCTCTCATTCGAATTGCCCTCTGATCCTCCTTCTTTACTAAACATCTTCTCAAGCAGTTCGGTCATCTGAGCGATGATGGTGGTTTGTGATTGCGCAATCTGATCCTTAATGTTTTGCTCGATTCCATCCAATCGGCCCTCGAGGTCCTTCTGACCTTGTTCAACCCTGGCCATCCTTTCTTCCATTGCTCGTGACTGAGAACGGGTATCGTACGAACGCGAAATGGTTGTAGATTGGAAACTTCACCACTGTAATAATATTTTTTTCAATATTAATTCGTTATTTAGTTGGTCAATGCATGTCATGATGTATGAACATATGATGCAATGAAATATGTACACATGTGTATGCAGATGAAATGTGTTGGCCCTATAGGTGATTCCCCTTAGGTCGACTATCATTCGAACGTGAAGGAGGTTCCTTGTTAAAAGACAATCATAGCAAAGTCTTACAAATATGCTTCCGCTTGTGATCTAAAGATGTTGATCCGATAGACGGTTTGAAATTTTGCGGCTCAGGATGTTTGGAGTAGATCCGATCTCGCTTGACTTCCTCGGGATGGAGAAGAGATGTGCCTTCTTCGGTGGTGGGCATTAAATGACCTGACACTGTGCTTTCGCTCGGTAAACTGCCCCTTTATCCGTTCTGCCCGATGTCGGACTTGCTAATTGGCATTATCCTTTCTAGCAACCTCCCGTCCACAATGATAGCCCAAAAAATGGGTAGAACCACTCTAACTCATGAAATGCATGCACGAAAAGTAGATGCAAAAAGATCATAAGAATAATCGTTAGTGTAGGATAAACATGATAAAAAGGCAATCATAAAAGCAAGCAACCCTATTTATCCCGTCTAATGAACCTAGGCTGTCCGCATGGCTTTAAAAGGGGTGGGCAATCTAGTTCTCTACATGCAGTTTTGGTTCTAGGAGGTACTCGAACTGTCCTCGCTGTCCCCTACTAAGGGTAGCAAGGCCCCCGGTCATCACCCATTATAGGCTCCTCTCAACCGAGTTCAATTCGAGGGGACCCTTTTGCTATATCTGCACGGAGAAACGATATTCTCACAAAGATATAGGGTACTCGAGCCCCGAAGGTACTTGCTAGGCCTACACGGAGGAACAATATCCCCATGAAAGCACTAACGTTTTCCCCCCACTTGAACGAACGGGTTTAAATGCCAATTTTAAATGCGTTTAAAATAAACTCGCACTTATAAACAAATATCGATCGACTCGGTCACTTTAATTCGCAACTTCTAATATTAATTGAGCGGTAAAGTTTTTTTTGGCTCGACTCTCTTTTTTGTTTTTGAAAACAAAAATTTGTCCCCAGCGGAGTCGCCATCTGTTGCGACTAAAAATACCTCGGTGTCACTTAGAAGAACCGGGTTTTTAGATGGTGTTGAAAATTTTAGTCGAATTTATAAAAAATAGAGGAGTCGCCACCGGCCATTTAAAAATGGTAGACCGGACACCGAAATAAAACCAGAGATTCTTTTTTCTAAAAAGGGTTCGGGAGTCGGTTACACGCGAGGAAGGATGAGCACCCCCGTCGTGCCCGGAAATCGGTACAAAAACATTACCGCTTAATTAATATTAAATTTTGCGAATTAAAGTGACGAATCGTATCAAAATTTGGTTATACGAGCGAGTAAATTTTAAAGGTCTTAATATTCGATAAGGAACGTCCGAACCACCACCACTACGACTGGTACTGGCCTCGTTCGTTCCCGAATAAAAAGACGCTCGCATTGCATTTTATAAATTCATATGCAACTTAGAATTTCAACAAACGAGACGTAAAATTAAATATGGAAGAGACATAAAATGAATAGCATATTTTAACACTATCAAAATAAGCAACGAAAAGCATACGATATAATAAAACTCCATAACGTAAAAAAGACATATTGCATGCCTAAACAAAATACGAAAAAGATGTGCAATCATATATTATACATATATCCACCCCCTAAACATTATTAGTACATAAAACACACTATTGACTAATTAAGAAAACATAAATGTGAGGCAAAAATAAAATGCAAACTGACAGGGACCCCAACGATAATAAAACCATTTGACACATTAATTATAAATGCGAAACGGGACTGAATTGAAAAGAAACGGAAACTTGAAAGGACGCAAAGGGGAATTTTACCAATCGAAAACTGATTAAACGGAAACAGTGACGAAATTAAAAAGGGTTAAAAGGTTCGAGGGACCTGGGACGTGATTTCAAAAAACGGAAACCCCTGCGGAGGCATTTTCGCAACACGGGATGGCTTAAAATGGGGTTTGACCATTTTTAAAAAAGCCGAAAGGCTATAAAATGGGCTTTAAACACACCAAAACCCCCTTTTGCCCATTTCGAGTAAAAAATTCCCATTTTCTTTTACCCGGCCGACCATTCGAATCCCAAAAAGAAAAAGCAAAGTGCCGGCCGGTTGCCGTTAATCGGCCACGGCGGAATCTCGATTAAACCTAAAAGCTTCAAGCCGTCAACGACGGAAAACCCTTTGCCCCTTTCGAAACCCTAAAACAAAAACCCAAAATGTTTCAGACAACCGGGGTTCAAAACCCTAAAAGAAAAGAGAGTTCCTCTCTGTGATTCCGATGGCTCACCCGGTCAACTCCCTAGACGGAAGCCGATGGGCTTATCGCCGGCTCGAATCCAGAAACGGAAGGGAGGAAAGGCTTTCGAAAGGTAAAATCAAAAACTCTTTTTTTTTGGATTGATTGGTTTGCATGCAATTGAAATCAAAAATAAGAAAAAAGATACCTTAGAAGGTTTTTGTGTTATTGATTTCTCTGAAAAATTTGAATTGTTTACAAAATGTCTGCTGATTTTTTTCTCACTGGTTTCTCTCTGTGTAAAAAGCTCCCTCACCATCGCTTTTTGGTTCGGATTTATATCCGAAATATTACATTCGAATATGAGAAAAAAGAAAAGAAAACGGTTGACTTTGTGCTTGATTTAATGTTTTTTGTTTTGCTCTCTGCCATTCTGATCTTTGATTGTTGTCTTTTTTGCTGTTTTGGGTTTCTGATGACTGTTTTTTTCGTCTGAGGTGTGTCGGAGATGCCCGATCGGGAGGGGACATCGGCGTGGTGGTGGCAGAGGGCCTGAAGCTGCAGAAGGCTCTGGTGCGTTCGAAACAGGGGCGGCACGCGCGCGTGGGCGATCGAAACGCCGCGCGTGGTGGAGCGTGGAGAGGAAGACTGTTTCTGGAATCCTCCATGGCTCAATCTGAGTCGTTCGATGACCTCCTCGATCCAACGGTCTGAGATGCGCGGCGCCGTGTCTTGGAGAGGGCTCGCTAGGGTTTGTCTTTGCGGGATGATCTGGACCGTCAGATCTTGATAGATCTGACGGCTGTGGATGAGGGCGGCGGCTGCATAAGAAACGTAGGGTTTTTTCTTGATCATTAGGGCTTGTATTATTTTGGGCCTACGGGCCGCTGTAAATGGACTTTCCTTTAATGGACTTATTATTATTTTCTTTCAATAAAATCGGGCCTTTATCTACTTATGTTTTATATTTATTTATTTTTTTTGTTATGATAATAATACTAATAATAATATTAATAGGTATAATAGTAATATGATATAATATGTACAATAATACATAAATAATAATAACAGCTCGCAGAAAACATTTAATAATAATAATAATATAATAATAATAATAATAATAATAATAATAATAATAATAACAATAATAATAACACACAATAATAATATCAATAGCACATACAATAGTAGGTAATATTAGCACGCACACAATAATAATAATAAGTATAAGATAATAATAGTAATAATAATTGTGATAATGATAATGATAATGATAATGGATAATAAGTAATAATAATAGATAACACTATATTATATTAATTATATTAATAACTCTAATAGTAATAATATATATACATATACTGTTTTTTCTTTCTTATTTTTAATCATGTGATATACATATATAATTAATCAAAAGTATTAAAGCCCATTATTAAGAAAAAGAAAATGGGTTAACGCCCCGGACAAAATAGGTGATTACACTTGTAATAACTAATAAGTTATAATTAATGAAGTTGTGAGATTATGAATTTATTATATTACATTGTGACAAAATACATTTTTCACTATTTAAGGTACATGATTAACTATAATTATTAAATTGAATCCAACAAGTGTCTCAGTGGAAAAGCGGATGATGTTTATCCTAGGAGACAGAGGTTCAAATCACTTTGTCTACATGGTGTATGCGCATTGTCAAAAGGTTAAGAACATCTATTGTAACACCCGGGTCCGGGTGTCGGGTGGATTTAAATATTAAAATAATGTTCGGTTTTATTTTCTCAAAAAAATATATGTTGGGCTTGTTTTAAATTAAACCCAAATGGACATGGGTTTTACACTATAGTAATTACCTATTTTCATTATGGGTAAAAATGTCATTTGGTATTTAAAAATAAAACAAAACAAATAAACAAAACCCATATTTTCATCATCTTCCTCCTCCTAAAAACAAGACCAGCATGACCTTCACCCCTCCATTGGAACCCACTGTTTCATCTCATTCTCTCTTCATTCTTGAGGATTTTTAAAAGGTAATGATGTTTTTGAATTGTCCTTATCTTCCTCTCCATTTCTATACCATTAGTTTTCAATAAAATATATTATATTGCATTTTGAGGTTTTTGGGTTTTGAAATAAAAATGATAACTTTGATAGCTTTAGGTTAAGCTTTCGATTTGTTTTTGTTAAATAAGCTATTTACTATTCAAAAGGTCCAACATGTCTAATTTTTACATGGTTTTAACTTGATTTTCGGATATGGGATTTAGAGGGGTTTTAGATGGTTCAAATGCCAAGTTTTGGGGTTGTTTAGTGTGGGAAATTGATGGCTGATGATTAAGTGATGCTTGAGGGTTAATTTAGGTGTATTAGATGGCAAGTTGGACGTTGGAGATGAGAGTTTTCTGTAAGGTTATTGGGCTGCTCGAAAATGTTAATTTGATAGTGTTCTTGGGTCGAGTACAAGCTTGTTTTGTGTTTAGTGTTTCTGACAGAGAGTTGATGGTTGATTATTGGTATTTTGCTTGTGTTTGATTGATAGCATCAAGGTTTTGTGTTGGTGAGACCTCGGAAACGAATCCGGATAGCTTGGTGGATTGATCGGCTAGTGTTGAGCTTGGATAGTTGGTGAGTGATTCTTCGGTTCTAAATTGGTTTTCAAAATGCCTTGGTTCGAGCTTATAGACCTAGGTCGAGCTTGGTAAACCCACCCAGAGTTGGGATTAGATTGGTAGTCTAATCCCAAGCTTTAGTTTAGAAGACTATGGTTGAACTTGTAAATGTTGTGTTTATGCCTCATGTACTAATTGTGATTGATGTTGCTATGCATATTGTGGCTATGTGTAATGATAAGGCATGATGATTTATTTATGCATTGTGATATGCATGTGTTTGATGAAATGTGGGTTGCATGATTGTAAATCATGGTGGATACGTGCTAGGCACGGGAATTGGTAAGGATGTTGTGTTATGATGAGCTTGTGATGAGTTAGTATTGGCACTAGTATGCTTGGGTACAAATGATCGATCATTAGGATATTAGTGTGCACACAAGTGTCGAAATGCGCGCGCGGTCTTGGTGATGGTAGTCACCAAGATGGAGTACGGATACGCCCGGAAATCTTTATTTATATTTTAGTCGATGATGAGTGGAATCTCATCGACGGGGCGTGAGGATGAGTGGAATCCCCTCCGCGTGGAACGGTGATGAGTGAAATCCCACCGTAAGGTAATGTAATGGTTGAGTTAATGGATATGAGTTCCAACGGTTGTTATCCGCATATTCGGGTCATAGCTAGGTGTCAATACGGTTTGTTAAATGTGATTCATATGGTTGTATTATGGACATGTTGAGCATGGCATGATAATTGAAGTTATGTTCATGCATTTCATATTCTTGATTCATGTGGTTCCGAAGGTAAGGAAACATGCATTCATCCTTGGTTTTGTTGCTCGTGCTTGGACCCTGCATTGTCGAGGTTTGTTTTATGAGCTTACCCTTACTAAGCTTTGCGTTTACGCTCTCCTTTGTTCGACAATGCAGATCCTTAGTTCGTGGGTTACTTGTGCGAGGAGAAGGGCCTCCAAGTGTGATATTTCAACCTTCAAGTATTGAATTTTTAGTTGATTGATATAATAGCTAAGCAATGGGATTCGAACATGCTATTTTGTGTTAAGAAGCTTGTTAAGACTCCTTTAGTATGTTGATGTTTTGGTTGTGGCTTGCTTATGCCATGTATGTTGGCCATATGGTCCTTATCTCTATGCTTTTGACATGTTTAATGGTTGGATCTTTAGCTTCTTCTATGGTATGCTATGTGGATGTTGTGGATGCTCTGTAGTTCGTTTAATTTGTTCCGTATGCTAATTTTTAGTTGCTAAGTGTTGTATGAATGTTTGCTTGTGGCTAGACGAGTCTTAAATTGTATATAGAGTTGAGTCTTAATGCTTTTTTCTGCTAATTTGAGCCATGCAGTGCCGATACGGTCCTACACTTTGGGGCTCAGATTAGGCTTAGCGTATCGGTACACGGGGGTGTATCAATACGCAAAAAGCTCTATGGAAATCTGAGATAATGATGAAATTTTGGCGTATCGGTACGAGTCTATGGTGTATCGGTACGGTCTTTTATCGTTGACCGTGAGAAGTTGACCAGTGAGGGCGTATCGGTACGGTCAACCAGTGTACCGATACGGTCTCCCTATGTTGACTATAGGCTATTGACCTAGTCAAGACGTATCGATACTCTCTTCTAGTGTATCGATATGGCCTGCTGTATGAACTAAAATGGGCTGTTTTAAATTGCTTGTTTGATTGTTTCGCATCGTTTTGTCGCTTCTGCTGTCGTTGTTTCACATATGATGTATTGAAGCCTTTAGACAAGATAGTAAATAAAAGAAATTTTTTTAGGGTTGCTAACTGAATGGGAGCCTTAACGAGTTTCTCTTCGGTTTTTCCGGTGTGACCCACTCGGACTGGTCAGTCATCCAGACCGGGACGGGGGGTTACATATATGAACAGATAATACCTTGTAATCACCTTTAAATTATTCAAAAAAAAAAAACTATGATCATTAAATTAATACATTTACTTTTTATGTTTATAAATTATGTAATATATAAAAATATTTTTAAAAAATTATTAAATATCTAAATGTTGCCAACATGATTCCTTATGACTTATGGTTTATGGTTTAATATTAATAGTTTATGGTTTAGTGTTTAGTTTAGGGTTACTGGTTTATGTGATTAATTTAGATTCCTTAAGGTTTATGGTTTAGTATCAATGGTTTAGAGTTTAGCTTATGATTATTGGTTTATGAAATTAATTCGATTCCATAAGGTTTATGGTTTTGGTTTAGTATTAATGGTTTATGGTTTAGTTTAAGGTTATTGATTTACAAGATTAATTTCGATTCAACTTGCTAATTTATGCATTTGAATTTGATTAAATATTTAAATCAAAGTTTGATATGTACATTTGAACTAAATTAAAGTTTCAACTTTCATATGTCCAATTACATGTTAACATTTGTTGAGATTTAGGGAGCTCGATTCCTTCAACCGTTCTTGCTCGCCAAGTGTGGAGAAGTTGAATAATTTGGGTGAAATTGTGGGAAGGAAAAGATAGACAATTTACACAAGGATTTATAGTGGTTCAACCTTCTAACCAAGGTCTACATCCACTACCTTAGTTTCCCACTAAGGATTTCCAAACAAATTCACTAAGAATTTCGTCCCCTTTTCTCGGATTAGGAGGAAACCATTACAACGATCAAGCTTTCTACCCAAAGTTTGATCAAACACTCTCTTACAAGAGAAAGACTTAGCAAACTAGAAATCCATCTAATAGGTATGCGTTTGCAATACTAAGCACTCACCCAAAACCTAAACACTTGAGCAAATTTAACAATGTTAAGCTCACAAGTGTTGTCTAAGCAAGAAATATACAATATAAGCTCTAGACAAATTTTGACATCATAATGTTGTAACAATTGAAGCATTAACCATTACAAGATGCTTGAAGGTCCCTTTTATACTCCTTGATGAGTTTGTGGTCGTTACTAGTCGTTGGGATTGGATTGGAGTCGTTGGAGCCTTTATTTCCCACCATAAATGCAATTCTGCAGCTTGGCGTATCGATACCCTTCAAACCGTATCGATACGGTCCCGATAAGGAATTAACCGTTGGACTTCTTCAGCTGATGCGTATCGATACGCTTACCTAGCGTATCAGTATGGTCCTGCAAATTAAAAGACCGTTGGGAAAATGACAGTTGGGGTAGTTAGGCGTATCGGTACGCGATACACCCATATCGGTACGCGACTAGCCGTTGGGCTATTTCAAAACACACCGTATCGATACGGCTAAGCGTATCGGTACGGGTTTTGGCTACAACATCCAAATCAAAATTTTGTGTATAATTATATTAAATGAAAGTTTATAATAATAATAATAATAATAATAATGTCCGAATTAAATTAACTTATAAAATTTAGGATCTAATTGAGCTAAATTAAAACCTAGAAGCATAAATCACAGACATAATTAAAAGAATTCTAAAATTAAATGTGAAATTTTAATTAAATTAATATAAATTAAATTAAATTAAAACTTAAAAATAAAAATTTGGGACTTAAATGAAAAGAATCTAAAGTCGTAAGAGCTAAAGAATAATTGCCCCTAATGTAAAATATTATGCGAGGTCTTTCCCTCTCAGGCTCCCACCGTTTAATTTAATTAAAAAAGGAAAAGTTATAATTGGTAAAAATAAGGAAAAAGACAAAAATTTGGAGAGAATTAAGCCGTTTAATTTTTATATTAGGGGTTAATTACCCTTAGGTCCTACTGCATTTTAGATGTTGCATTTTAATCCTAATATTGACTATTAAGTTTTATTTTAATTCAATTTAGTCACAATTATATATAAATATATATTTAAATTGTAACATATAAGACCCAACTTGAACTTCAATTGAAACCGATATTCACTGACCTGAATTTTATCTAAAATTTACCCACAATTATCATACCAAACCGATATTCACTGACCTGAATTTTATCCGTCAACGACATGGCCCGACCTGAATTCTATCTGAACCTGAATTAACCCTTTAATTAACTAATTCAAACCCGAACTGGTTTGGCATGAACTGAAACTTAACAGACCTGAAATTAACCCGACCTGGACTCGAACTCAATCTGATTTAATAATGACCCAAATCCAAGTCAACCTTGACCCGACCTGATCCGAGTCAAACATTAAATAAACCTGACATAACCCATATTCGATTTGACCTAACATGAAACCTAAACTACTACCTAATTTCACATCACTAATAAGTACTATAATACAAAATGAAAATAGAATAATATATATTTCAACAAATTAAATTCAGGTTGATTTTCGGTTCAAATTACTTTCAATACACTTTGCTTTCAATTATTTTCGATTTCGGTTAAATTTAATTTGGGTTGATTCTCAATTTAACTAAATTCAATTCAGTTTTAGTTCAAATCAAATTTAGACTATTATGTTCGAGTCTTTAACAAATAACATATCGAGTAAATCAATTCGGATCTCGAGTTAAGTTTATTAAGTATATGAACACCATAATAAATAATAAGTAATAGTATTGAATGTTATAAAAAAACAATGAGAGGGTTAAAAGCATTATAAATTAATACATACCATAAACAAACATCAAATCATGTACATATATAGAAAAGTATCTAAATACAATATGAACAATAAGTGCATGTTTAATGCTTGGCTAATAATACACCACTTTGCGAGAATTGGTTGAATCCTAAATGTTGATTTCAAAGACTAACAATAAGTTGAGAGCCATTGTTCTTCCCTGAAACAGGAGCAACCTCAGGCCAATATGCACCGGTTCCGAGTCACGCATCATTCATTAAACACCAAACTTGTTATCAACAACAATTGCCAAGTACATATCTTTCCAACACCTCCCACACTCTATTATATATATCACAATTTTAGTTATGTTCGTTCCAAACATTATCCAAATGTCATAACTCTCATTTTCTAATTATCCTCGTTTCACACATGATTTAGGTGTGTGACCCTTTTCATTTCCTAAAAGGATAATTGACCCATGTCGTTCCACACATCATCAAGAACTGAGAATTAATTTTATTGTTTCTGATGTAATAAATTTTTTTACTAATTATCTAAAATCTATATCATCAGAAACACATACCCAGAATTTTAAATTAAAATAACTAAGAGCACAGAATAAGGGTCTAACTAATACAATCTTTCCCACCCCTTCCATTCCAATCCAACATCTCCGATTCTGAAATGTGACTTTCAAAGCAAAAATTTTATCTAACATATTGGTAACATTAAAGGTGGGTTTGAACCCGAAAACGAATAGCATACCTCGTTTCAAATGCTCTATTTCAGAATCTGCATCAAACAGATAATGGGTAACAATTGTAGCCAAATCTGCAACTGTGTGTCAAGACCCAGGTTTTACTTCAGCATCTAAAAAGGCGACTTTGATAGACAAGATTGCTTAGTTTGGAAAGAATGTTTTCAGCAATGTCTGAAGCGAAGGATTCAGACCTACTGTTGGGAGGAAAGGAAAGACAATGAAAGTGAATAGGAGAACTCTCTTGAAGCCCGAAGCGGCTGAGAAAAATCAGGGTTTACTTGACTTGCTGCGTTAATATAATAGAATACACGATGGGGAAGCTAGATTTTTTTGGTCATCAAATTTTTATTTCTTGCAAAATTATCACAAACGTTATTTTTTGTATTTTAGTCACTAATGTTTCTTTTTTTTTTGTTTTAGTCACTAATCTATTGCTTATTTTTTATTTTGGTCACTAAATTACTCCCGCTTTCTTGTTTCTTCGTGAGTTTTTTAATAACCAGTGATCAAAATAGGAGAAAAATGTAACATTAATGACTAATTTGCCAAAAATAATAGTTTGGTCACCAAAATAAGAAAATAAAAATACTTTAGTGACCAATAATGATGTTTATCTTTTTTCTTGATAATAATAGAAGTAATTAGGGTTGTATATAGTTCGATTCAGTAATTTTTTTTAAATGTCATCAGTTTTGGCTCAATTAATCTTAATTATCAATTTTTATAATAAATTTTAGTTTTCAGATTTTATTTTGAAAAAATAATTTCATTTTATAGTTTTTAAATATTATTTGATAAAAAGTTTAAAATATTTTTCATAAATATTTTTTAAAATAGAATGTTTAAAGTAAATAAAATTATTTTATACATAGTACGTTTATTTTAAGTAAAAAAATATTTATTTTTATATTATAAATTAAATAAATAATAATAATTTAATTCGATTAATATCAAATTTTAAATTTATAAACCATAAATTGTCAAATTACTTCGATTTAGATCAATTTTTAATTTTTCAATTTTTGATGCTCATCCTCTGTAAGCTGGGGTTTAATTGTTTTTTAAATATTTCTTATATGATCAAATAATAATATTTGTCATGTTTTTAATCTTTAATAATAGGGACACCTTATAAACATGTCTGTTTAAACTCAAATATTTGACATTTTAAGCCTTAATTTATAAGTATTAAATTTAAGTATTCTAAATATGCTTGGTATATTATAAAAATAATGTGTTAATGTAGTTGAGTTATTTGGTAATAATAAAATTTTTAGGAAGATATTTTGAAAATTATGTATTTAATAATTTAAAAATTAAAACATGTTAGATAATATGTTGTAATATTTTAATATGTTTAGATGGAACTTAAATAAAATAATTTGAATATTTTATTATGAAATAAAAACCAATGTACTTATTTATTTTAATGAACACTTTTTTATTTAAAAATTTGCATAAAGTAATAAGTTAATATGATTATTAAATGTGATTAAAATATTGAATTTTGTTTTTTTTCATAAAATGAATTTCCCATGGTTTCCTCTCGCAATAAGTTTTTTTTTCTCGCTGATAATATCATACATTAAATTCTATCAAATAATTGATACTTATTTTATTGGCTAAAGGGGTACTTTTGCCCCTGAGTTCGACCCAAAAATATAATTTCGCCCCTCGCTGAAAAGTGCACTCAATTTGGCCCTCCAGTTCATGAAATCAATCAAATTGACCCTTTGACCGACGTTGACCGTTACGGTGCTGACGTGGCCGTTAACGGTGATGATGTGGCAATCCATGATGCTGACGTGGCGGTTAACGATGCTGATGTGGCAGTACACGTGGGATGATGACGTGGCAGGAGGGGCTGAATTAATTATTTTAACTGAATTCGAGGGCATAATTGATTTTTTTTCATGAGTTTAGGGGCATAATTGATTTTAATTAAAAGTTTGATAACTTATTTAATATTTAAGTTGAAAAATAAGAATTTATGAAATTATTAAAAATTTAAAATATTAAAACTAGATAAATAAATTTATTAAGTGAGAATAATTTAAAAAAAAACAAAGTGAAGACTCTTACAGAAGATCAAAATATTCTTCAATTTATTTTATAAAAATTCATAAAGTTAATAAAAATAAATAAAATAAATTACTGAAAATAAAAATTATATAAAAAATTAAAATATATTATGAATTAAAAAAGATAAAATTTAATCTAAAAACTTAATAATTTTTCATAAATTATTAAAAAATTAAACATTTTTATCGAAAAAAATTCGAGTTCGTCATTTTGAGTATTACTATTCGTTAAATTTTTTTAGTGGAATCAACATTGTACTAGAGTAACAATAGAATTCAATTTTTTCCCGCTTTTTTATATCAAATTGATGCTCATTAATATTTGATGTACAGAAATGAAAAAGAATTTTGGCTTTATTAATACTTTAATACAAGGATGTCTCAATTGAAAATATATTCAAAAAACATTAGTACGCGTAGCATAACGAGAAACAATCGAAAGATTCTCTAATAGTTTATAAATATTTTTTTAAATTTTTTATATTTATAACTTTAATATTTTTACTTATATTTAATTCATTATGATGTTTTTATTTTTTTAATATTTTATGAATATTTAAATATTAATAGTTTTTATTTTTTTAGTTTAAAGACTAAATAAGTTATCGAACTTTTAATTTTGCTCCTAAACTCAGGAAAAAAATCAATTATGCCCCTTAATTCGGTTAAAATAATCAATTCAACCCCTCCTGCCACGTCATCATCCCACGTGTACTGCCACATCAGTATCGTTGACCACCACGTCAGCATCATGGACTGCCACGTCATCACCGTTAACTGCCATGTCAGCACCGTAACGGTCAACGTTGGTCAAAAGGCCAATTTGATCGATTTCATGGATTAGAAGGCCACATTGAATGCACTTTTCGACGAGGGACGAAATTGCATTTTTGGGTCGAACTCGAGGGCAAAAGTACCCCTTTAGCCTATTTTATTTATTTGGCGTTTAAAATTTCTTATAGTAAATAGAATTTGATTTGAAATTACTCAGCACAATTTTCGATTATATTGTGTCAAGTGTGAATAAATATGCTAAAAAGTAATATTACTCAACATATGGTTAAAAATTAATGTTGACATCTAATTTCTTTTTTTAGGTTATGGGTTTTAGTTTCAGTAGGAGCAATTTTTTCTTTCCCTCCCTAAGGCTGTGAACGAACCAAACGTTCAGCGAACTGTTCGTGAACCGTTCGGCGGGAAGTTTGTTTATGTTCGTTTATTTATTAAACGAACGGACACAAATAAATGACTCGTTCATTCATTTATATTCGTCCGTTTATGTCTCTTTAAATTTATTCGCATATATCTATTTATATTTATTATTTTTTTATAACAAAAGTATTATATTTTAAAAAATAAATTTATTTAACTATTTCGTTCGTTTATGTTTGTATAAATTTATTCACATATGTCCTTTTATGTTTGTTCGTTTGTGTTCCTTTACGTTCGTTTATCTTTTAAACGAATGAACACGAACAAGCTACATTCCTTAACAAACGAACACGAACAAGAAATTATGTTCGTTTAGTTATTCGCAATCATTCATTTGTTCGTTAAAGTTAAACGAACGAACAAAAACATAATCCCGTTTGTGCTCGTGGGGTTCGTTTAGTGGCCTACCCACCCCTAGGTAGAAATTGTTAAAAAAAGTATGATTAAATATACCGAAAAGGTTACAAGACAAATATACAACCATGATTTTAAATAAAATAGTTAATTATAATAAAATATGGTGAAATTGATAATCGAAATAAATCTAAAATATTTTATTTTATAAACTAAAAGGGTTTGCTGAGCCGTATTCCAACGCCTAGCTATGATCCAAAGGCAATAGAGAATTTGATATTTCTCCAACTCTTGAGCCTTAAACCGATAAATACAGAATCCCCAAGAAACAAAAAAATTGAAGAGATTGGAAAGCATCCAACAAGATGAAGGGCTTTTACAGGCAGAAGAAGAAGAAGAAGCAGGCCAAATCAAAATCTTCAAAGGTAACCAAAAGCCTCGATATGAAAGACGGTTTTTGTGATGAAGAGCAGGCGTTGAGGCAGTTTGATATGAACATGGCGTATGGACCGTGCCTTGGGATAACGCGGCTGGCTCGTCTGGAAAGAGCTCAAAGGTTGGGGCTGGAGCCTCCTAAACAAATTCAACATCTTTTGAAAGCTGAGAATGTGAAGGTGGAGTGTTTACTTGATGGCCGTGTTTAGTTAGTTTAGTACTTCTATATTGTGCTCAATGTACACTGCTTCTTCTTTGCTGTTTTCTGACTTCTTATCATGGAACTGGAACTGGAACGTTAATTGGTTGATTTAATTATATTCGATTCTAAGTTTTGTTTTTATCCCGATGAAACGATACAACATGGAGTTGCAAAACACTATAAAAACCTACATTATTTGCAGGGCCGGTCCTAAGTTTTTTAGGCCCGGGGCGAACTTAAAAAATGGACCTTAAATTGTAATTATAGTTACAGTCGTATTTTTGGTTGTGTTGTGTTTATCATGATTGTGGATATAATAGATGTTATTTTGTTTATTGCGAGTATCACGGTTATGAAATTTTTTTAGTAACATATGCTATTGTAGACATAATGGTTCCATATTTCGCGGTTTTAGATGTTGCCACTACCGTCATATAACGATCGTGTTGTGGTTGCCTGTCGCTATTTAAATCTTTGTCCCTAATAGCAAGTAATGAAAGAAATTAAATTTTAAGAGTTGGTCCATCGTAACAAGTATTGAAAAAATTGGTCCCCTAATAACAAGTATTGAAAAAAATTAAATTTTAAAACTATTAAAAAAACTTTGATACACATGCCGTGTAAACCTTTTAGTTTTAGGGGTTATGATTTTAGTTTAGGGTTTAAAGTGTAGGGTGTATGGTTTAGAATTTAAGATTGGTGTTGAGAATTTAAGGTGTAAGGTTTAAGGTTTAGTTTTTTAGGGTTAGGGATAGAATTTAGGATTTGAGTTTTATAATGTAAATATGCAGACTTGTGTAAAATTAGTTTTACCAGCATGTATATCAAAATTTTACCTTAAAACTATGCTCATAATAACAAATATTGGAAAAAACTGGAGCCCTAATAACAAGTACTAAAAAAAAATTGAATATTAAGAGTAGACCCCTACTAATAAATATTTAAAAATACTCAGCCTCTAATAACAAATATAAAAAATAGCCCCCTAATAACAAGTATTAGAAAAAAATTAAGAGTAGATCTTTAATAATAAATGTTGGAAAAATCTTAACCCCTATTAACAAATATTAAAAAAATAGGCCCTAATAACAAATATTAAAACAAACTAAATCTATAAATATAATACGAAAATATAAAATATTTAATTTTTTTGAACAATGGGCCCTGGGCGGGCGCCCTTGCTGCCCCTGCCCAGGGCCGGCCCTGATTATTTGGACTTATTATTTAGATTTATAATAAGAAGTACGTGCCATTGCAGCGTGTCCAGTAGTGCGTTCACATACCTTTGATTGTTAGATGGCAGCCTCCATCGCAAGGCCAATGGAAACTGAATGTTGATGGTGCACGGTTCCCCTCGACCGGGAGGCATCTTGTGGCGGAGTTATCCATGATGAGTTGGGCACTTGGATTACCGACTTTTCTAAATTTTTCGGGCGATGCTCTATTTTGGAGTCAGATCTTTGGGGTGTATATGAGGGATTGAAGTATGCTATGTCGTTGAATGTGAGTTCTTTAGTCGTGGAATCTGATTGCTTTGACGTTATATATACGATGGAGAATATCAATAAGTATGTGACGAGTTTCTCCCTGATTGGACACATCAAGGACTTATTGAAATATACTGCCTATAACATTTGTTCATGTTTTCGAGAAGGAAACAAGGTCGCGGATGCGATGACACGATTATGCCATCGGAATATGCTTGAGGCCCGTTTATTCTTGCTCGTCCAGATGAAGTTCTTAATCTTATGCATGACGATTGTTTGGGCATTAATACTGCGTGTTTCTAGCTTTAGTTAGCTCTTGTGCTTGATGTGTTTCATTATTTGGTTCTTTATGTTTGTAATGCTGCCATCGGTACTCTTTTACTACGTCTAGGTTAGTGAAGTTTTTCATGAGGACTTTGGTAGTGTTCCCTTATCAATAAAAAAATACAAATACTTTAACATAAATGAAAAATCAAAACAACATAAATAAAAATAAAAAAAATACAAAAACGCCTATTTGCCTCTTTATTCCTATATGTACATTTCCTTTGTATATTTATCCTAAAAGTATATTTGATGTCTTCCAAGACAGCTGCTGCATCTCTAGCACAGCCCCCGAAAACGTCTTTTGTTCTTTTCTAGCCAAATGTGGTGGATAAATGAATTTCAAACAGTTCGAAGAATAAACACTGAGAAAGATTTACCAGTTAGATGTGTAGTTTCCTATCTAATCTCACTCGTCCAATTGCAAACAGATTTATTAATGTTGATGAGGTAAAGCACAGCACTCTAGACTTCCTTAGAGAAATGGCAGGTGAAAAACAAATGGTCCCGTGATTCTTGATAAAGGGACATGTTTCATTGGTTGCGGTTCTCATTTTGCGTAATCTGTCGCAAGTGGGGAGCCCGTCAAGAATGGCTATCCAAACAATAAAAGAATGCTTCGAGAAATGAAGTGGGTACCAAATTAGTTTATGCCAAGAAACCTTCTCCTTCGTTATGCCAAGAAACTTTCTCCTTGGTTCGAATAACCTTGCAAATTTTCCCGGTAGTGTCATTACCCACGTTCACCCCATTTTGAAAAACAGTTGCTACGATATTTTTCATTTTCCACAGTGACCAACTATAGTAGGGCTTGGTTTCAGTTTGCCAGTAGTCACCTGCTTCGAACCCACGCAACCCATAGTCAACCTTAGAGAGTGCAAGCATCATTCCAACTCTCCATATTTTTCAAGCCGAGCCCACCTTTTGACTTTAGGGTGCAAATTTGCTGTTAACCTATCCTGGCTCCCACGTTAAATTTTCAAATAAACAAATTGGTAAACCATTTAAAATCGCAAATCAAGTTTTGAATTAAAATACAATTTTAGAAAACATTCAGACAATGAAACAAAACTGTGATAAAAGTTGTTAATACAAGTTTCATACTCGAAACAAAACGTGACATACATGCACCCTAATTACACAGGTGTCGTACTCCGTAAGCAATGCCGAAGAAACCCCCATAGCGACGTTGATAGCTGCAACATTGTCGACCTTTTAACTTGTGATGGTAAAAACAACGTGAGTTCGGAAAGCTCAGTAATACAAAGTACCAGGAGATGCTAAAAGCACAAGCAGGTATATGACAAGCTTTACATTGTCATGAAGAACTGGGCAACGGTAAGCTTAAATTACGATTCGATAATTCAGTGAAGCATTATATTAGAAGGTAATAGAGTTGTTCTTAATTTGATCACCCGAATCTTAGGAGATGATTCTAAAGCCGAAGATTCGTAAGAGATTCAGGTTCCAAAAGTTGAATCAAGGGGTTCAGAGTGGTTCATTAAGCGCGAATTGTAGTTTTACTGAGATTTCAACTTTGATACGTTAATTTAGTAGGCTATGTTTCAGAAGTGGTCAAAAAGTTTTATTAATTTACTTAACTACCCTCCAATCGAACTCCAAAATGCAATTCCCCCTGAACTGCATACAGAAGGTCTTACCCTAGGTCTGAGGCGTAGAAGCCTACCTAAGGGAATGCCTTAGGTCCTGAAAGACTTACCATAGGTCTGAGGCGTAGAAGCCTACCTAAGGGAATGCCTTAGGTCCAGAAAGACTTACCCTAGGCCCGTCAGACGTAGGAGCTTACCTAAGGGAATGCCTTAGGTCCAGAAAGACTTACCCTAGGCCTGTCAGGCGTAGGAGCTTAGGTCCAAAAGGGTTTACCAGCGCTGAGCCTACAGATCTTCATTTATATCCCAAATAATATACCCCAGATGAAATTTAGTTTATATTCAGAAGATAGAAATATCCGAAAACATATGTCATATATATTTTTATATCAGAAGACGTATGTCATATTTATTTTTGTATCAAAAGGCGGATATCAAATATGTTTCTGTATCAGAAGACAAAAGTTAAGAGTTGAGCTTTCATTACGGGTAATAGAGTCATACTTTTAATTCATAGCATATAATCTTAGTTTAAAGCAAAGTGTATTCACGGACATAGGGTACACACTTTATGGTTCAATAAATTTCTCAGAGACACTTGATAAATATCAGAAATTGAGCATAGAATGTTTGACAATTTTCGACTGATTTCAGAACGAGGTCCCTAGGCGAGGGAACTCGGTACAAACAGCTCAAACCAACATTCAGAAGTTGACACATTGAGATTTTAGATGTATCGAGAGTGATGCAATCATTTAATCCTATGAGGGCGTTATGGTCATTTTGACTTTCAGGGGTAATTTGGTAATTAGACTATCGGGTAATAGCAGTGACGTTTGGGGTTTAGATGTTCTAGTTACTTATCAGGTTTTCGAGTCCATTCGAACTAATCGTAAACCATCGCACAATGTTTATTATTTAACTAGACCAGTACATCGCTAGTACTCACTTCTCAAAACTGACTACATTGTATAACAAAAACTCGTCTTCGCCAAGCAACCAATGAACATACAACGAGAAATCAAACTGATATTCAAATGGCATATCACAAGTAATCAAGCATGTGTAATGCATTTGAACTCGATCCATAACATTAAATATACACGAGAACATGTTGCTCTTACCATTGACTTAGGTACTTTCTCCAAATAACTTGAACATGCATTTATATGGTATACTTCCAACATCACAAAAGTTCTCGAAACGACCAACCAACAAGGGTCGTGTATTACCACTTTTAGAACTATTGCCTTTTCTTAGCTTTATTGACATTTCTCATTCCATGTCTTAGAGATATTTTCAGTCACCTCGATGTCCGAAGGTGTTTCAATTATTCTGAGCCTTTCGGTTCTTCCAACTATTCCTTCATTTCAGATCTCGATGGTATATCCATCATTTAAAAAAATTGTCAGTTAGTACCTGAGGATATTTTTAGTCTTCTAGTCATTACGTTCATTCCGATTACTTCAGTCTTTTTGATGTTTTCAAACCTTTTTGGTCAAGCCAGTCAGTTCGGTATTTTATGCCACTTTGATTAGTTCAAATATACGAATATATATATGTATTTAGAGTTATTTTTCGAGATTTATTCGGTGATCAAATACAATCCAAGTACCCTACAATTTGAGGGTTTAAGCTTGATCTACAACTTTTTAAGCAAAACAAGGTTTTTTAGATAAATAAGCTACTTTACCAGATTTGGTGTAGACTCCCAAATTATTTTGTGTTCAGGGGTACTTTAGTCCTTCTTGCGCCTTAAGGGCATTTTCGTAATTTTTGTAACAGAGCATTTCGGAAGTTAGATCATCAACAGGCAATCAGATCTAGAGTATAACAGTCCTATGAATTATTCTTGGATATCAGAAGTTCTTACAAGTCTCTTATCTTCCTAACCGAGCAATTCAGTCTAATCAAGATACTATCATTTTTCTGTAATCAATTTAACAAAAATAGAATTAACCATATACTTAACATGACCATTCAGTCATTTGGCGGATACCAACATGTTCCATAACGCATATAAGAGGTAGTGATGTATTACCTTGGCTCCAAGCTACATCGGTCGATCCGTGAACGACATTTGAATACTCTTGAACCCGGATTTGACGTCCCTCAACAATTCGTATTCAAGAAACTGTGAGTACCTTCAATTACACAAATTCTCATTTTAGTCCTTATTCACATTACTCTTAACTGAATAATTAAATACATAAGCATACATGGGTTCAAGGTCAGATTCGGAGGCTTCCGGGTTAGAATTTTGCAAAACGGGCTTCAAAAACGGCCTAAGGTCGCGAAAAACATAAAATATGAGTTTTTAGAAAATTTGACTTTTTGGTCAAAGTCAACGGTCAACGCCGACGTCATCGTCGGTCAATGATAACGTCATTATTGGTCAACGCTGACGTCATCAGTCAACAGTCAACCGAGTTGACTCGGATAGGTGGACTCACTGAGTTGACTCAAACGGGTTGACTCACAAAGTTAACTCGGACCGGGCAGACGGGTCGGGTCAACGGGTCGGGCAGACGAATTCGAGTTTGGGCTCAGACCGATTATGTCGGTTCAGACCGGGTTGGGCCAGTTCAGACCATAGATTGAACCGGTTCACTTATCCCAAATAAGTCGATCACTGGGAGGTTGTCGGAAAAGTCGTCGGAGATGCCTTTTAGTTTCGATTATGCCGAAAATCAAGAGATTATCAAACCCATAATCATATTTATCCCAAAACCCAGTCAAACATGTCAGAATTTGGCCAGAAATTACTTAAAAAGCTAAAAACACGTCGGAAAGCTCGAGGCTCCGATGAACGTCTTACCGGCGTTGGACACATGATCGGTAAAAGGGGTTTTGCTCCCCTCCGCACACTGAGCACGCCTGCACAGTCGACGCGCCTTAGCGACGATAGAGGTAGTCGGAACGAAGGAAAAATATAGGCATGTTCATGGGATTTCGCCGAGGCTTTCGCTCTATCTCCACGACGAACGACAATCATTCACCGCGAGTGGAGCACATGGCTGGGGTCGGGGTGCGGCGGTGACGGCCACGGCGAGATGGTGACGGAGATCAGAGCAAAAATAAGATTTTGAGGAAGATGAAAGTTCGAGAGTGAGAGGAAGGGAAAAAGAATCTTGATATTTTTGGGATGCTGATAATATCATGTAGGGTTTGGTTCAGACTTTTATTTTAGTTTTAGTATAACCAAACTAATAAGCATAATATCAATTTTTGGTAACATATATCCAAACACAAGTTTAGCACTGTTGGTTAAAACTCCTAGCCTTGGTAGCCAAGGTCACGGGTTCAAACCCCTTTGGTTGCACAACCTCATTTCATTTTTTTATCATTTTTTTTCATTTTGTTTACTCTTAAAAACTTGGGGTGTTACAACTCTCCCTCCCTTAAAAGAAATTTTGTCCTCAAATTTTTTAAGAGTCTGAGAAATTTAGAATCTACTCTTTCCCCCATTCTTGTACCAAAACTTATTTGTTAGAATATCTTTGTTTCTCGAAACTCTCAGACGGTCACAAATTAATTTGGTAGTGATCTCGGTCACTCAAACTGATTTTAGTCTCAGATCCATCCCATCATACATCTCAAATCAACTACTCAAGATACAATATTTGAATTTCTACCGAATTTCATACGGTGGCAAGCGAACACTTATATCATATCTTTTATTATAGACGATCTCAGTCAAGGATAAGAAACCTTCCCAACTACCATAAAAGTCAATCATCCAATCAAGAAGTATGCCTTCTAGAATCTGTATTACTCTTCTAGGTTGACCATCAGTTTACTGAGGAAGAACTGTACTTGAAATCCAGGCGAGTACTCAAAGCTTACGATAAGGTCTTCCAGAATTAGGATGTAACATCGAATTTTAGTTAGGGATGATATATAACGATACATCATGCCACATTTTCAAAGGAAAAAAGTCTTTCTTCAAGCCGATCAGACATAACCAAGGTTTTTAGATGATATCACTTACCTTCAACGTAATTTCCAGACAACTGTTTCCTTCTTGCACAATAGAGTTACCAAATAACATTCACCTTTTTTTTCTCACAGACACTTTTCTTTTAAATTCATAATACTTTTTATCAAATTTATATCAGAAAATCATCGAACATAATCATTGTCACTGAATAGCCTTTCATGAAATCTTATATCGATTACCTCACATGATTAGACATTTATTCACAATCTGATTCAGATCTTCGATTTCACGTGCATAAACCATATCGGATTCTTTATCGAGATTTAAATCCATCAATTTAATCCAGAACACATACGAAAGTTATAAACATTTCTTGCTAGTAGAAATCAAGCTATGGAAGACAAAATACTTAGATTTACCTACTACGGAAAAAGATTCACCATCGGAGTTTCGGCTCGGAGGAGTACGGTAATGCTAGGGGCATGCACAGACCAGATACACTATGATAGATGATCGACCGATCTACCCAGAATGACGCAACTCAAAGCTCTAATACCACTAAATGTAACCCCTAGACCCGCCTATGCGTTAATACGAATTTTAGAAAATCACATTAGGGTCATCGGAGCGACCCACGTTAAAATTTCAAATGAACAAATTGGTAAACCATTTAAAATCGTAAATCAAGTTTTGAATTAAAATACAATTTCAGAAAACATTCATACAATGAAACAAAACTGTGATAAAAGTTGTTAATACAAGTTTCATACTCGAAATAAAACGTGACATACATGCACCCTAATTACGCAGGTGCTGTACTCCGCAATCAAAGCCGAAGAAACGCCCATACCGACATTGATAGCTGCAACATGATCGATCTTTTAAGCTGTGATGGTAAAAACAACGTGAGCTTCAGAAAGCTCAGTAATACAAACTACCAGGAGATGCTACAAGCACAAGTAGGTATATGACAAGCTTTACATTGTCATGAAGAACTGGGCAACGATAAGCTTAAATTATGATTCGATAATTCAGTGAAACATTATATTAGAAGGTAATAGAGTTGTTCTTTATTTGATCACCCAAATCCTAGGAGATGAGTCTAAAGCCAAAGATTCAGAAGAGATTCAGGTTCCAAAAGTTGAATCAAGGGGGTTTAGAGTGGTTCATTAAGCGCGAATTGTAGTTTTACTGAGATTTCAACTTTAATACGTTAATTTAGTAGGGTATGTTTCAGAAGAGGTCAGAAAGTTTTATTAATTTACTTAACTACCCTCCAATCGAACTCCAAAATGCAATTCCCCCTGAACTGCATACAGAAGGTCTTACCCTAGGCCCGAGGCGTAGAAGCCTGCCTAAGGGAATGCCTTAGGTTCAGAAAGACTTACCCTAGTCCCGTCAGGGGTAAGAGCTTACCTAAGGGAATGCCTTAGGTCCAGAAAGACTTGCCCTATGCCCGTCAGCCGTAGGAGCTTAGGTCCAGAAGGGCTTACCAGCGCTGAGCCTACAAATCTTCATTTATATCTTAGATAATTTACCCCATATGAAATTAAGTTTATATCTAGAAGACAGTAATATCAGGAAATAGATATCATATATATTTTTATATCAGAAGACATATCAGATTTATTTTTGTATCAAAAGACGGATATCAGATATATTTCTGTATCAGAAGACAAAAGGTAAGAGTTGAGCTTTCATTACGGGTAACAGAGTCATACTTTTAATTTAGATTAGATAATCTTAATTTAAAGCAGAGTGTATTCGCGGAAATTGGGTACACACTTTATGGTTCAATAAATTTCTCAGAGACACTTGATAAATATCAGAAATTGAGCATAAAACGTTTGACAAATTTCGACTGATTTCATAACGACGTCCCTAGGCGAGGGAGCTCGGTACTAACAGCTCAAGCAAACATTCGAAAGTTGACACATTGAGAAAATTGAGATTTCAGATGTATCGAGAGTGATGCAATCATTTAATCCTACGAGGGCATTCTGGTCATTTTGACCTTTAGGGGTAATTTGGTAATTAGACTATCAGGTAATAGCAGTGACGTTTGGGGTTCAGATGTTCTAGTTACTTATCATGTAACACCCCAATTTGGGCTTGAAAGTTTAGGGTCTGAGCCGGACCGATATGATTTTCGGTTCGAATAAAAAAGGTGGTTTTAGGGAAAACCTAGTTCGGGATGCATTAAAAATATGGAAAAATATCTAAAAATCCTCTTTTAATATATATAAGAGAGTGGTGAAATCAATTTTACAAAATAAGGTTTGAAAGTGTGACACTTCAAAATAGTGACTAAAATGTAATTTTTGAAAAGTTCATGACTGTTTTGTAAGGATTGAAACTTTGAATCTTTAAGGAGCTAATTTAACCAAGGAAGGATTTCTCCAGATTTTTCTTAATTTTAATGACTCATTTAATGTTTAATTAAATTAAAAGAAAAGAGGGAAACCATATTTTAGTTTTCATAACCAACTTTTGCTAAAATTTTCTCATCTCATTTTCTCTCAAAATTCCCTCAGCCAAACACATTTCCACAGCAACATTTCCTTTGATTTTCACACTAAATGATGGGATTTCAATCCTCAAATGAATCCTAATGATTTCTACATCAAATCCTCTTCATTTGCTTATTGAATTTTCAAGGATTTTGGCTCTAATCAAGGAGAAATCCACATTTAGAGGTAAGGATGTCCTTCTCCTCTAAATACTCAGTTCTTTACTGAAATTCCCAAGTTCTCAATCCTTAAATTGAGTTTTATTAAAGGTTTTAATGTTGTGATCTTGATTTTGGCATAAAATTCAAGATTTGGATTTAATTTTGAAGAAATTCGTATTGGATGTTTGGGCTCTGTTTTGAGATGTCTTTTTTATGTATTTTGGATGTTTAAATGATGTGAAATGGAGGTTTAATCAATGCAATCCCGAATAGGTTGATTTTCCTAAGTTTTTACTTGTGAAAATGGTGGTTTTTGGGGCGATCTTGGTGTTCTGTTATAGCTGGAGGTATAAGGACGAGTTTAGGTTCTTTTTGGATGTTAGTTGATGTCTAAGAATGTTTAGAAGTGATGGATCTTGGCTGGGTAATGTTGTGGGAGTGTTTGGATGTGATTTCGGTTAGGTTTGGTAGCCGAAATATGAGATTTGATGAGAGCAGCGAGTTTAGGTGTAATGGCTGAAGATTTTAATGCATGATGATGCATTAATCCTCTGCTTTGATGTGTTTAAAACAAGGGAGACATCTTCGGATCCTTGTGGTGTTGATCCTGAGGCTTGATCGGCGTTTTGGCAAGCTTGCGAAACGGAATTGGTGAGTGAAGTTTGGTTTTCAGCTTTGAAACCAATGTTTGAAGGGTTTGGGAGCTTAGTTTAAGTCTAAGCAACTTAACTAAGCTCAAGAGTAAGTTTTCGGAGAAACTCTCTCTTTGATGAACCATAAGATGGTTGGATGCAATGTGTTTAATTTGCATGTTTAAATTCTGTTTTGAAAGCATGTTTTAGCATGATTAATGCTGGTTTTGAAAGCCATGTGTTGAAGGATGCTCAAGGTAAGAGATCCTTGGTTTGACATTGATAAATGTGGTTTTGATGCATAGTGATGCATGATTGTTTAATGGCTTTGATTAATGCTTTAAAACAGTGGATTGATGATGGTAAATGATGTATATTGGCAAGTGACGTGTTGGTTAAAAAGTACTTGAATCGAATATAGTTAGCCGGCTATAGGATTGGGTGCACCGTGAATAAAGTCACCTTGGATGTTGAGGGGTTGTAATGGTACCGTAAACTCCATCCAAGTACACTAACGAGATGTCTAAGATCATAATGGTGGTTAAAATGCCATGTGAGGATCTTGTGTTGTGTGTCCCGTGTTCTCGTTAGTGATGTTATACAACTACCAATGAGTGATGTGGAGGGGTTGTGATTGTACCGTTAAACTCCATCACGGGTGTTGAGGGGTTGTGATTGTACCGGTAAAATCCACCTTGTGTGTTTGGTAGTGTGTATGAAGCGTATGGGACAACGCTTGTAATCCGTGTATCCGATTGTGTTTTGTGTTGAAAAATGGTTATGGATTATCACTTGTAAGCCAATATGACATGTTGATGTTAATGAAGCATGAGATGCTTGTTGCGTATGTATTGTTGCATGAGAAATGATGTTTATGAATTTAAAGGCCTTTGAAAGGTGTTTTATAAAATGCATTATTTTGTTGTTACTTTAGAGCATGCCTCACTAAGCATATGTGCTTACGCTCTCTTTCTTGAATCAATAATGCAGATAATTGAGGTGTTTGAGGGTGGCAAGGAGGCTAAGAATCCAAGGGAAGGACTAAGCTCATGTACGATGACTATTTTACAACATTATTAGATTTTGATATTGGGCAATGAGAACCTAGGTTGTGTTTTTGGGAGATGTTTTGGACTCCCTAAGTTTGGCATGATGCCTATGATGCTTTGGATATGTAATTGGCCATTTTGGTGTTTGCCTTGATGACTTGATGTTTGGTTGGTTTTGAGTATTAGGTTGCATGCCTATAGATTGTGATTTTACCTAATTGATGCCATAGATGTGTTTTGATGATGCAAATATGTTCCTTAAATGTATGATGACTTGTTGGCATGATTAGGTGGTCATAGGGATGTGTTGGATTGGTTAAATGTATGTTAAACCAGAAAAATCTGCACTTTCTAGGCAGTCCGTATCGGAACGGGCACTACCGTTTCGAAACAGGGGCCTGTATTGGCCTTTGTGTACCGAAACGGGTGGAGGCCGTTCCGAAACACTTTTGCTACTGCCAAGACCTGTTTCAGAACGGGTTTCGAAACGAACCCGCATTTCGGAACGGTCAATCCCCATTCCGAAACACTTGACCGTTGGACACTGATTTGGATGGTTTATGTTTTGCAAGCTTTACATTTTAGTCCTGAATTTTGTATATGCAATTGATTGAGTTCGGAATGTCCGTTTAAGGTGAAATTTGACAGGGAAGCATGTAATATGATTAATTTGATATTGGTAATCTTGAAATTGGTTAAGTCCCTCATCTTTCCAGATTTTACATTTTGGTCCCTAAATTTGTATGTTGAGCAATTGAGTCCCTGATTGCTTTCCGATTGATGTGATTCTCAAGTATGCTTTTCTCAAGAGTGCGCTTAGGGTTAATAAGCATTTAGTCAAGATTAAAAAGAAAAAAGGGTCATTAATCAAGGTTGACTTTCGGGTTGACTTTGGTTGTCCCCGTGTAATCTTCGTAGTTCGGGTCAACCGTCTAGGCCGGGCTAAGGGGGTTACATTTGGTGGTATCAGAGCTGAGTTCTCAAGTAAACGGGAATGGTTATGTGGGTGATGTATGTATGAATACGTGATGTGCCTTGTGAATGAAGTATGATGTGTGAATTGAAAAGTATGTTATAATTGTGATGTATGCTGAGATGAAGCATGTTAGAGGGACCCATTGCCATATCAAAACTAATGAAATGATTTTTTTTATTTGAAAATGAGCTTGAGTACTTGGATTTCTTACCTTGCTGAGCCTGATTATGTTTATTGCAGTTGTATTACTGCATTGTTTAGTGAATGGGACCTCGTAGGGAGACGAGGATTAATACGCGAGCTATGGCTCAAAACGAGAATGAAGAGAATGATGAGAATGTAGTGGATTTACCTCCTCCACCCGGTGGTGGTGGTGTTGGAGGTGATGGAGCTAGTGTTGGTGCTGGTGCTGGGGTCGTTGGACCTGAAGCTGGGCAGGGGCAAGCTGCTCCTGACATGACAGTGCTGATACAGGCTATTGCTGGAGCCTTTCAGGAGGCAGTAGCTGGAGCTCATGGAGCTGGGCATCAGGGAGATGCTAATGCTAGACTACCTTTGGAACGTCTGCGCAGTCTGGGAGGGACTGAGTTTAGAGGTTTGTCTGCGGAGGGTTCCGAGTCTTGGTTGGAAAGTACCAAGAGAATTTTGGGACAAATGAACTGCAATGATGTGCAGAAGCTAGGCTGTGTGGTATCGCTGTTGCATGATGATGCGTATACCTGGTGGACAACCACTATCTCCGGAATGGAGGAAGCTGATGTAACTTGGACGTTCTTTCTGAACGCGTTCAAGAGGAAGTATTTGGGTGTACGATACCTGGATGAAAAGAAAAGAGAGTTCATGTCTCTTACTCAAGGGAGCATGACAGTGGTTGAGTACGAGGTTCAGTTTGTCCGTCTCAGTCAGTATGCACCTGAGCTTATTCCTGATGAGCGAGAGAGGTGTGAACGTTTCCGGTATGGTTTAGTGACGGATGTAAAGACCTATATGCTTGCAGCTGAGTACACTGACTTCGATGTGCTGGTTAGTAGAGCGAAGGATATTGAGCTGAATCTGAGTTTATCCTCTAGGAGTGCTGGTTCTAGTGCGGGCAAGAGAGTGGCTGAGTATAGTTCCGGTGGTGGACGGAACAAGAGAGGACGTGGTAAGAGATATCAGTCTTCGACTAAGCGTGGTGGTGGAGGGCAAGGTGCGCTTGTTCAGGGAGACAAAGCGAGAGCTGATCAGAACACATGCTGGGCGTGTGGATTGCGTGGTCATTTGAGGCGTGATTGTCCTCGGGCAGCGAGGGAGGTACAAGCTCCTGTTGTTGTAGCTGGTAATTCGTGTTGGAATTGTGGTTCGGCAGACCACATGAGGAGAGAGTGTCCTCTGTTGGCCGGTGGTGGTCAGGGACGTGCTCCTGGAGTTGTTGCACCACAGAGAGGTCGTGAGCGTGGCCGTGGTAACTTCCAGCGCAGAGAGGATGGTGGAAGGAATGTGGCTCATGTGGTGGCTGTCCAGCCTGAGGGTGGTGGCCAGGCCCGAGTGTATGCTCAGCGGGAGGGGAGTAATGACACGGATGTGATCGCATGTACTTTCACTTTGCAATCCTTGTCATTACTTTCCTTGATTGATTCTGGATCTACACACTCATACATATTGCGTGAACATGCTCAATTGCTTGGTTTGCCTGTTGAGTCTTTGGATATTGGTATGCGTGTAACTAGTTCTTTTGGTGAGACTGTTGTGACATGAAAGCTTTATAGAAGATGTCCTCTGGTTGTGCAAAACCATGTTTTTCATGTTGATCTCATGGAATTGCCTTTTGTTGAGTGTGTAAAAGTTCTATTATTTACACCCTATTTAACCCATATTTCTGCTGCATTCAAGCATTATTTATTGCATTTAGGTCAATTTACAGCAAAACATCACAAATATATTAAAAATCACAGTTTCTACTAAAAATAGTTGTTTTTGCAGGTTGCTGCCGTAGCAGACAGAAGAGGCAGGCACTGGGCAGTGAAGCAGAAGAGCTGGAACTGGACAAGCAGTCAAGGAGGACGATGCTGCCATGGTTGCCACCGGGCCAGCAGAGGACGACAGCAGTTTTGAGGAGAAGAAGCAAAGTGGACCTCGGCAGATAGAGAAAATTCAGGCCGTATGTCGTGTGAAAACCTTATATTTTTTCCAAGCCCCAGATCAAAAGGAATGTCAAGCCCAAAGTTCAAGGAGAGAAAATCCCAAGCAAGAAAGATGACAGCTAGAAAGTAGATTCCTTGAAGATTTAGTCTTTATTAGAATTATACTTTCATTTAAAGTTGTATTCTTGCTAGTTTAGATAACTTGGACCCAAAGCTTATATAAGGGCATATGTTTTGACCTAGGAGGCATAACCGATTACCCTAAGCTTCCTTCCCAAAACTCTAGTCGTTTTCCTTCCCACAACATGTTCTAAATTCCCCCTAGGGCCACGGGTTGATTTGTAAAGTAGTTGCAAGGGTTGTTTTGTTTTAGGAATTTTCAGTTCAATAAAATAAACTTCAAGTTCTCTTATTTTGGTTATTAATATCTTGCAAGAGCATCGGGAGAGCATTGTGAGGTTATCTATTTACTTAGCATCGGGAGAGTTAAGTATACGAAAGAAATAAGAGCAAGTTCTCTAGTTTATAGTTGAACTATCTCGGACCTAGAGATAGGACGAGGTTAAGTGGCTAAAGAAGAATTCATCCACATCGGTGTTCATCCTTCGATTCACGCCGGGAGGTATCATCAAAGACGTGATCATCGACAGACTTGGACCTAGGGATAGGCCAAGGCACATCTGGGATTCTTGCCAAACTTGAAGTACTGAGTTGAGTGTTCGCTGTCGCGACAAGCAACGGACTGCTGTCGCGACAGGTGCTGCCGCGACAGGGACGACGACAGAACTGGAGTTCCGAGACTTAGTAATACCTGCACTACTGAGCAATTCAATACCAGCCCATTCTCTCTATCTTAATTTTCCTACTCTTTTATTTACGTTTACTTTATTATTTTCGTGACAACTTCTCAAATATTTTCTTTACTTTCGTGCAGTGAATTAAGGTGAAGCTATCAGCCCAATCCCTGTGGAGACGATATCCGATACTTCGTATCACTTTACTACTTGCGTCGTGTATACTTGCACTACCATTGCGATAGACTCTTTTACACGCAACAAGTTTTTGGCGCCGTTGCCGGGGATTGGCAACATAACTCTACCTTTTCTTTTACTGCACTTTTTGTTTTTGTTTTTATTTTTATTTTTCTGTTTTTCTTTGGTGCGTTCAACTCTTGCTTTTCACAAGGTTTCTTGTTTATGCGCATATCGAAACGAGGTGAAGATCCTGAGTATCCATTAGATCCGGAAATCGAACGTTCATTCAATCTCAAGAACCGACTTCGTCACATTCTAGCCAGGAACGACCCGCCTGTTGGAGATATTATACCTCATGTCGGCAACCCTGCTGCCGCTGCCGGACGACGGTCCTGTCGTGACTACATGTTGAACGATCATGTAGAACTGGAAACCACGCTACCGGACATAGATGTTGACAACTTCGAGCTGAAACCTGTCATGTTTAGCATGATCAACAATGCCGGTCAATTCAGTGGTGCTGTTACAGAGGATGCTAGAGAGCATCTAAAAACATTCCAGGAGATCTGTGGTTCGTTTAGACTGCCAGGAGTTAATCCGGAGATACTGAGGCTTCGGTTATTTCCCCATTCATTGAGGGACAGAGCAAAAACTTGGTGGAATAAGCTTACGCCAGGTTCAATTAGAACTTGGGCAGATTTGTCTCGTGAATTTCTATCTCGTTTTAATCCTTCGCATTTATCTGAGCGATTACGTAATGAAATTGCTACTTTTCAACAGGAAGATGACGAGCCGATGCATGAGGCCTGGGACAGATTTACCACTCTTCTACGGAACTGCCCAATGCATGGATTCCCCGTCTGGAATCAGGTAACTAAGTTTTATAATGCTGCCAACTTACAAACTCGTATTCGAATTGATTCAGCAGCAAACGGATTATTATTGGACAAAGACCCGGATGAGGCAATGCAAGTATTGAAAAATCCGGCTATGAATGAAGAGCAGTTTCCGACAACAAGAAGAGAGGGTAAACGGGTACTAGCTGTTAAGGATTATGAGGCCGACAGCATAATGAAATCATAGGTGGCATACCTTACTAAGGCAATGGAAAAGCTTTTGAATGATGATGCACAACATGGATTTGCTGTTGAGGAGGTATGTGAAATCTGTGAGGGAAATCATAGTTCGGATGAGTGTCCTATACAGTTAGAAGAGGGAAAGTATGTTGGAAACTACAAGCCGAATTACAACTCCAACAACTATAATCCCAACTGGAGAAAAGATCCCAAGTTTTCTTGGAGTAATCCTAATAATGCCCTGAATCCTCAAGCACACAATCAGAACCAGGGAGGACCTAGATTGCTGACTCGACAGCAACTGCAGCCGCAGCAGCAGCAACAACAGCCACCAGCTGCCACGAACAATATACTGGAACAGACTCTGGCTACTTTTATGTCTCAGACAGGTACTTATATTGAGAATATGAATTAGTTTGTCAAGGAAACAGAGACATTCATGGATAAAACAGAGATGCGGATGACGAATCATGAAGCTACTCTGAAATCTTTGGAGACACAAATGGGTCAGGTTTCCCAGCATATCAAGCCAAGGCAGACTGGAGGATTCCCTAGCAATACTGAAAATGCTAGGCAGCCCACACATGAGCAGTGTAAGGCCATTACTACTAGGAGTGGGAAGAAATTACCAAGGCCGGAAAAGGAAGCTGAAACAGTAAGGAAACCAGCCTTGGACAGACTTGCCGAGGAAGCTGCCCCGACAGGTAATAAACAGACTACTACCGATAAACCTATTACGACAGCAGAAGCGACAGAGGAGAAAAATGATGAACCCAAACCTCCTCAGATTCGTATGCAGTGGGAAGAACGTATTGCTGATTATCGTTCCCCACCTCTTTTTCCTCAACGGTTACAGCAAGCGAAGCAAGAATCTCAGCTCAAAAAGATTTATGATATTTTTAAGCAGGTTCATATTAATATCCCGCTGTTAGATGTCGTTAGGGAGATGCCCGGTTACGCCAAATTTCTCAAGGATTTCATGTCAAAGAAATCCAAACTTGGGGAGTTTGAAACGGTTAAGATGACAGAAGGATGCATGAGTATTCCTCATAGGCAACCACCCTAGAAAAAGAAGGATCCGGGGAGCTTCATCATACCTTGTGTAATCGGAGACAAATATGTGGGTAAGGCACTTTATAATCTTGGTGCTAGTATTAATTTAATGCCAAAATCTGTTTTTCAGAAATTAAGTATTGGAAAAGCTCGGCCCACGACAATAATTCTGCAGCTGGCAAACCGCTCTTATGTTCATCCGGAAGGAAAAATCGAAGATATTCTGGTAAGAGTGGATAAATTTATTTTTCCTGCTGACTTTCTTGTTTTAGATTGTGAAGCAGACGAAAACGCACCAATCATCCTTGGGCGACCCTTCTTAGCCACGGGAAGATCACTGATTGATGTGAAAAAAGGAGAACTCACCATGAGAGTGAACGATCAAGAGATTAAGTTGAATGTTCTCCAAGCTATGAAGCATGCTGATGCAGACGAGGAATGTAAGGTTATCACTGAAGTTACCTTTGATCAACCCTGCATCTGGTCAGGCTGTCACGACATCAAAATTGGTCACTGCCTCGGCAGCCACTTACAGGACTGTCACGACAACAACTCCTCTGAATCCGATACATCAGATACTGAAGATCAGGAGGAGGTAAACTGGATAGGCGATCGTCCATGTAAGTTATTCGAACCTTTAAATTATACTTCGGATAACCATGCAATCCAAAAGCCATCGACTGTTGAGCCCCCTGTCTTAGAACTGAAGCCCCTGCCAGGGCAGCTCAAATATGCTTTTCTTGGTTCAAATGATACGTTGCCCGTAATCATCTCTTCCAAGTTGATGCAAGAACAGGAACAACAGTTAATAGGGATGCTGCAGCAGCACAAAAAGGCAATTGGATGGACGATAGCTGATATTCAAGGCATTAGTCCGGCATTATGTATGCACAAAATCCTTTTAGAGGATGATCATAAGCCGACTATAGATGCTCAAAGGCGGCTAAACCATGCGATGAAAGAGGTGATGCGTAAAGAGATAATCAAACGGTTAGATGCTGGTATAATTTACGCCATCTCCGACAGCAAATGGGTGAGCCCGGTGCAATGCGTCCCCAAGAAAGAAGGAATGACCGTGGTGACCAATGAAAACAATGAGTTAATCCCAACCAGGACTGTGACCGGTTGGAGGGTTTGTATGGACTATCGGAAGCTTAACAAAGCTACCCGAAAGGACCACTTTCCTTTACCCTTTATTGATCAAATGCTTGATAGATTAGCGGGTAAACCTTATTATTGTTTTCTTGATGGTTATTCAGGTTATAATCAAATAGCTATCGCACCGGAAGATCAAGAAAAGACGACTTTCACATGCCCCTACGGAACGTATGCTTTTAGGAGAATGCCGTTTGGATTATCCAATGCACCCGCCACCTTCTAAAGGTGCATGATGGCCATATTCTCCGATATGGTGGAGGACTTCCTTGAAATTTTTATGGATGATTTTTCAGTCTTTGGGGACGATTTTGAGAGCTGCCTAGGCAATCTACAAAAGGTACTCGAAAGATGTGAAAAAGCAAACCTAGTCTTAAATTGGGAAAAATGCCACTTTATGGTGGATGAAGGGATAGTCCTTGGCCATAAGATTAGCTCCCGTGGGATAGAAGTCGACAGGGCCAAAATAGAAGTAATCGAAAAGCTGCCACCGCTGACCACAGTCAACGGTATTAGAAGTTTCTTGGGACATGCTGGTTTTTATCAGAGATTCATTGCAAATTTCTCAAAAATCACCAAGCCCCTATGCCATCTTCTGGAGCAGAACCGATCCTTTGACTTTAATGATGAATGTACTGAAGCATTCAAGGTTCTGAAGGAAAAAATGGTAACAGACCCAATAGTACAGCCACCAGACTTGACACAGCCATTTGAGATCATGTGTGATTCTAGTGACTATGCTGTCGGGGTAGCACTTGGGCAGCGGAGAGACAAATTATTTCATGTCATATATTATGCCAGCAAGACACTGAATGACACCCAAGTAAATTACACCACCACAGAAAAGGAGTTATTAGCTGTGGTATTCTCCATTGACAAATTTCGTTCTTACATACTTGGAACGAAGGTAATAGTGCACACAGACCACTCTGCCCTGAAGTATTTATTCGCGAAAAAGGATGCTAAACCTCGATTGATACGGTGGATCCTGCTATTGCAAGAATTCGACCTTGAAATCAAGGACAAAAAAGGGACAGAAAATCAGGTGGCAGATCACTTGTCAAGGTTGGAGAAGGGACAAAGTCTACCAACAGATGAGACAAACATCATGGAGACCTTCCCAGACGAGCAGGTCTTTGCTGCCGCAATCACTGCCGCGACAACCATGGCGGCATGTAAGTCTTCTGAACTCCCCTGGTATGCTGATTTCGTTAATTTCTTAGTTAGCAGAATAATTCCTTCTGATCTTAATTATCAAGCCAGAAAGAGGTTCCAAAATGATGTTAAGCATTATTATTGGGACGAACCTCTTCTTTTCAAAATCTGTGCAGATCAAGTTATAAGGAGGTGTGTACCACTAGAAGAGCAAGAAGACATACTTCATCACTGCCATGCTTCATAGTATGGAGGTCACTTAGGAGGCAACAAAACTGCTGCCAAGGTGCTGCAGTCGGGGTTCTACTGGCCATCACTGTATAAAGATGCACAAATCTTCTACAAGAGCTGTGACAGGTGCCAAAGGACAGGAAACATCTCAAGGAGAAACGAGATGCCACTGCAGAACATTCTAGAAGTCGAAATCTTCGACGTTTGGGGGATTGATTTTATGAGACCTTTTCCATCCTCATGTGGGAATCTATACATCCTCTTGGCAGTAGATTATGTCTCTAAGTGGGTTGAAGCTATCGCCACTCAAAAAAATGATGCCAAGATAGTCCAAAGGTTTTTACACAAAAATATATTTTCTAGGTTTGGCATCCCTAAGGCGATTATCAGTGATGAAGGGAGACATTTCGACAATAGGGTTATAACTGCTGCCTTGAAGAAATATGGTGTCAAGCATCGGATCGCGACAGCATATCACCCATAGACCAATGGACAAGCCGAAATATCTAATAGGGAAGTTAAGAACATTCTTGAGAAGATGGTTAAGCCAACTAGGAAAGACTGGTCGTTACTCATCAATGATGCGTTATGGGCATATAGGACATCTTTTAAAACTCCATTGGGAATGTCTCCGTACCGATTGATTTATGGGAAAACATGTCATCTACCTGTCGAGATAGAGCACAGAGCATACTGGGCAATCAAGGCAGTGAATATGGACCTGGACAGGGCAGCGCAGAAAAGGCTGTTAGATTTGAACGAAATTGAAGAAATACGGACAATGGCCTACGACAATGCAAGAATCTACAAGGATAAAACGAAGAAGTGGCATGACAAATAGTTGCTGCCACGACAGTTCTGCCCAGGGCAGCTTGTATTTTTGTTCAATTCTAGACTGAAACTTTTCCCAGGGAAACTGAAATCTAGATGGTCTGGCCCATTCCAAGTCGTACAGGTTTTTCCCCATGGTGCCATCACAATCTGATCATTAAAAGACGGGCACCAATTCAAATTCAACGGACAGCGCTTGAAGCATTATCAAGGGACTGAAGCCCCAGGAATGCAGGAAGTGGTTACCTTAGGAGATGCCCCACCAGGCATCCCTAATTTAACCTAAACTTTATTTTTATTTATTTTAATTTTATTATTATTTATTAGGAAATAAGGTTTATTTTATTTGAATAATGTTTTTATGTTTATTGTTTTTAGGAAATAAAGGAGTCAAGAAGAACAGGAGAAGTGAACTCAGCCCACCATCCATCCATCAGCCCAACAAAGCCCAAATATTGAAGCCTGTCGTTACAGCTGCCGCGACAGACGCAGAAAATACAGGCTGTCATCACGCTGTCACCATAGACGCGGAAACACGTCACAGACGCATAACAAACGCGAAAACGTGTGTCAGACGCGTCAGACACGCTAACATACAACAACTGGCCCCGTTATTCGCGCCTGCCGTTACAGCTTCAACGGCCAGCAAATTCCTCTCTATATAACCCCGTTTCATTTTCATTTTCACTCACTTCTGTCTTTCTTACTTTCTCTCTCTCTTTAGTTTTCATTTGCTTTCAGTTGCTTTTCACAACCCTTGCACAAATATGTCTTCTAGGAAAACCCGACGCAATGCTGCCTCCACTTCCTCACCGACAGCAACTCCCCCACGTTCCTTTGCTAGCAGAGACATGTGGGAGGAGAGAGGCTTCATCTACACACCGACGGAGGAAAATCTGGGCCTTAAACCATTCATAGCCCGGAAGATTAGAGCTTTACAGTGACAAACATTTGCGGAGCAGCCGGAGGAAATGAATGTTACGCTGGTTCGAGAGTTCTATGCTGCCATCGGCAGCAGGACAACGACAACCGTGTTCGTTCGAGGGAAGAAGGTGCCATTTGAAGCAGAATACATTAATACCCTCTATGGCTTTTACATCGGTATCAATGACGACGCCCACCAGAAATTCCTGAATACACTAGATAATGTTGCCTATGACGCTGTCATGGTAGAGTTGACCAATGCTGGGACTCAATGGAACACCAGCAGAAAGAATCCAAGGACTGTGAGAAGGACCCAGTTGCTGCCGGAGGCAAAGTTGTGGAATGCCTTCATAAAGAAGAGGATCATGCCATCATCCTACAACACCACCGTCGATCAACCAAGGTTAGCATTGATACACTCTATTCTACATGAACGACCCATTAATGTGGGCAGATTTATTCGAGAAAGTATTCTGGAGTGTGCACATAGACCGACGAGTCCCCTCTACCTGCCATACCTCATTACTTTGCTCTGCCGCGGCCATAATGTCCCCGAGGTGCGCACTGATATGATAGTCGAAGGAAGAGGGTGGACTGAAAAGAACATCCTCAGCCTTATAGAGCTGACTGCTGCCACCCCTCTGTCGTCATTCGACCCCGCTGCCGCCACAGCTGAAACGACAGAGCAGCAACACACTGAACCAGCTGCCGCAGCAGCTGCCCCAACATACTCCTCCGCTCGGATATTAGCTGCCATTCAGAAACTGGAGGAACGACAGCTGGGCTTAATGACTTTCATCAGGGACTTTGCTGCCTCCACGGTAACATTCATACAAAGTTCTTTAAATTTTCCTGATGCTGCCTTTCCTACTTTTCATGCCTATTACTTTACTGTCACTACCCCTGCCCATACCCCTACACCTCCTGCTACCCCACGAACGCCTTCTGCTGCCTTAACACCATCGCCTGCCCCAACAGCAGCAGGCAGCACCCATGCTGAACCATCTGCTAGAGGCACAAAACGTCGTATGGCATCGGAGGATCTAGATGCCTTTGTTGCTGGGTTCTCCTCCTCTTCTGTTTGGGCTGCCAGTGATACTGAACCCTCTATCAAGAGGAAATTATCAAAGAAATTCTCCCCCGTGAAGAGGCAGAAGCGGATGGCCGATAAGAAAAACATGCCAAAAGCCAACAGTAGCAGCAGTGACAGCAGCAGCGGAGAGAGCAGCAACAGCAGCTTAGAAGTTCAGGTTGTGGAGCAGCCCCCTCACATCTCCCCAACCAGAGTCCAGCCACCACGGTAGGCAAAAGCCAAGAACACATCTGCCTCCCCCGTGCCCCAGCCATCCCCGAAAGCTAGAGCCCGCCGCCAGATCCGCCTCAGCAGCAGCAGCGAAGACAACGACTAAATTTAAGTTTCTTATCTTATATTTTGCTGCCTGCTATATATTTTGTGATGTACTGCCTTATTTTGTTTTTCATTGTCATTTGCATTGAGGGCAATGCAACCCTCAAGATTGGGGGTGGCAACCCTCCATTAATGGAGTACATCTTAGTTTAAAATCTGTGTCTTTACTTAGTTTATTTTTATCTCTTAAAAAAATGATGAAAATATTGAAAAATTTTGGCTGAAAACTGTGAACTGAACTTACCTGCCGTGACAGCTCTGTTGTGGCAGTGACTTTAGGATAGTTTTTAGGAGAAGTTTAGAGCCTTTCTATAGTTCTGAAAACTTAAACATCATTGTGACTGTTATACTGTTTAGACTTCTTTTAGCCAAACTAGAATAGGAAGTTTAGCACTTGAATAGCCCCTAGAGGTGCCTAACACTGGCTCTAGGAAAGAAGTTTAGCAAAAGAGACTCAACAGCCCTTGAGGTGCCCGAAACTGGCTCTAGGAAGTTAACTAGAGGTGCCCAAAAATGGCTCTAGTGAAACTTTAGCAAAAAAATAGAGAAATCGAGTCAAAACAAAAAAAATCAAAGGAGCATGAAAAAGTGCCTACAAAAGATAAACTTTGGCATAAAAATTCGAGTTAAGAGCTGAAATATTCTAGTGAAACTAAGAGAGTCTTGGCATATAACTGTTCACAAGCATGCACACACTGCACGAGGACTATAGTGAGACTCCGGACAGATCCTAAATTATCCGACAGGTTGCTGCCGTCACAGGAAACAAACGACGGGTAAGGGAAAGTTCACTGTTTGAAAGCCAAAACAAAAATATTTCATTTTTCTTTTTAGTCTTAGTTGCTTGAGGGCAAGCAAAAACTTGAGTTTAGGGGTGTGTTGAGTGTGTAAAAGTTCTATTATTTACACCCTATTTAACCCATATTTCTGCTGCATTCAAGCATTATTTATTGAATTTTGGTCAGTTTACAGCAAAACATCACAAATATATTAAAAGGCACAGTTTCTACTAAAAATAGTTGTTTTTGCAGGTTGCTGCCGTAGCAGACAGAAGAGGCAGGCACTGGACAGTGAAGCAGAAGAGCTGGAACTGGACAAGCAGTCAAGGAGGATGATGCTGCCATGGTTGCCGCCGTGACAGCAGAGGACGACAGCAGTTTTGAGAAGAAGAAGCAAAGTGGACCTCGACAGATAGAGAAAATTCATGCCGTCTATCGTGCGAAAACCCTATATTTTTTCCAAGCCCCAGATCAAAAAGAATGTCAAGCCCAAAGTTCAAGGAGAGAAAATCCCAAGCAAGAAAGATGACGGCTAGAAAGTAGATTCCTTGAAGATTTAGTCTTTATTAGAATTATACTTTCATTTAAAGTTGTATTCTTGCTAGTTTAGATAACTTGGACCCAAAGCTTATATAAGGGCATATGTTTTGACCTAGGAGGCATAACCGATTACCCTAAGCTTCCTTCCCAAAACTCTAGTCGTTTTCCTTCCCACAACATGTTCTAAATTCCCCCTAGGGCCACGAGTTGATTTGTAAAGTAGTTGCAAGGGTTGTTTTGTTTTAGGAATTTTCAGTTCAATAAAATAAACTTCAAGTTCTCTTATTTTGGTTATTAATATCTTGCAAGAGCATCGGGAGAGCATTGTGAGGTTATCTATTTACTTAGCATCGGGGGAGTTAAGTATACGGAAGAAATAAGAGCAAGTTCTCTAGTTTATAGTTGAACTATCTTGAACCTAGGGATAGGACGAGGTTAAGTGGCTTAGGAAGAATTCATCCACATCGGTGTTCATCCTTCGATTCACGCCGGGAGGTATCATCAAAGACGTGATCATCGACAGACTTGGACCTAGGGATAGGCCAAGGCACATCTGGGATTCTTGCCAAACTTGAAGTACTGAGTTGAGTGTTCGCTGCCGCGACAAGCAACGGACTGCTACCACGACAGGTGCTACCGCGACAGGGACGAAGACAGAACTAGAGTTTCGAAACTTAGCAATACATGCACTACTGAGCAATTCAATACCAGCCCATTCTCTCTATCTTAATTTTCCTACTCTTTTATTTACGTTTACTTTATTATTTTCGTGACAACTTCTCAAATATTTTCTTTACTTTCGTGCAGTGAATTAAGGTGAAGCTATCAGCCCAATTTCTGTGGAGACGATATCCGATACTTCGTATCACTTTACTACTTGCGTCGTGTATACTTGCACTACCATTGCGATAGACTCTTTTACACGCAACACCTTTCTACGGTTTTGATGTAATCCTTGGTATGGATTGGCTTGTTGAACATCGAGCTGTAGTGGATTTTTAGAATAAGCGATTTTTGTTGAAGCTTGCGGATGATTATGAGGTAGTAGTGGTTGGTGAGAATGTGAAGTTTCTTGCCAATGTGGTGTCTACATTGGAGGCGAGCCGAATGCTGAGGCAGGGTTGTGAAGCCTACCTAGCCTTTGTGATGAATCCTAGCTCTAAGGGGTTGCGAGTGCAAGATATCAAGACTGTGCGAGAGTTTCCTGGTGTGTTTTCGTAGGAGTTGCCTGGATTGCCTCCTAATCGTGAAGTGGAGTTTGGAATTGAGCTGTATGAAAACACAACTCCAGTGTCCATTACTCCTTATCGAATGGCACCTAAAGAGTTGAAAGAGCTGAAGACGCAACTTCAGGAGTTGCTTGATCGTGGTTTCATTCGGCCGAGTGTGTCACCTTGGGGTGCACCAGTCTTGTTTGTGAAGAAGAAGGATGGCACTATGAGAATGTGCATCGATTACCGTCAACTGAACAAGTTGACTATCAAGAATCGGTATCCATTGCCGAGGATTGATGATCTTTTTGATCAGTTTCGGGGAGCGGCTATGTTCTCTAAAATTGACTTAAGGTCAGGGTATTACCAGTTGAAGGTGAAGGATGTGGATGTGCAAAAAACAACCTTCAGAACGAGGTATGGGCATTATAAGTTTCTTGTGATGCCGTTTGGTTTGACGAATGCTCCTACAGCTTTTATGGACATGATGAATAGAGTGTTCCATGAATACTTGGACAAATTTGTTGTGGTGTTCATTGATGATATTCTCGTGTACTCTCGTACTGAGGAGGAGCATGAGGGGCATTTGAGGATTGTGTTGCAGGCTTTGTTGGAGAATCAACTTTATGCTAAGCTGAGCAAGTGTGAGTTCTGGATCAGGGAAGTTGTGTTCCTTGGCCATGTGGTTTCTGCTGAGGGGATTCGTGTTGATCCTCAGAAGATTGAGGCAGTGATGAATTAGAAGCCTCCTAAGTCTGTTCATGAAGTCCGTAGTTTTCTTGGTTTGGCGGGATACTATTAGAGGTTCGTGGATGGATTTTCGAAAATTGCTGCACCTTTGACGAAGTTGTTGCAGAAGGATGTCAAGTATGAGTGGACGGAAGCGAGGCAGCAGGCTTTTGAGAAGCTTAGGGCAGCTTTGACGCAAGCTCCTATCTTGGTTCAACCTGAATCAGGGAAAGAGTTTGTGGTGTATAGTGATGCATCCTACGTTGGTTTGGGGTGTGTGTTGATGCAAGAGGGTAAGGTGGTGGCTTATGCATCGCGCAAGTTGAAGGTGCATGAGCGCAATTATCCTACGCATGACATTGAGTTAGTTGCGGTGGTCTTTGCTTTGAAAATTTGGAGACATTACCTGTATGGTGAGAAGTGTACTGTGTACATGGATCACAAGAGATTGAAGTATCTGATGTCTCAGAAGGAGTTGAATCTTAGGCAACGGCATTGGGTGGAGTTGCTTAAAAATTACGATCTGACAATCGAGTACCATCCGGGTAAAGCCAATGTTGTAGCGGATGCCTTGAGTAGGAAGGTAGCAGTGGAGTTGAGGGCTATGTTTGCCAGTTTGAGCATTTCGCAAGATGGCGGTCTTGTGGCTGAGTTGCAAGTGAAACCATCCTTGGTTCAGTTGATAAAGGATAAGCAGATGTTGGATGATTCCTTGGTGCCGCATGTTCAGGATATTGCTGAGGATAGGCCATCGGATTTCTGCTTTAATGATGATGGGGTTTTATGTTTTGGGAGTCGGATAGTAGTGCCCAATGATGCTGATTTGAGGCATGCTATTCTGACTGAAGCTCATAGTAGTCCTTTTGCTATGCACCCTGGTAGTAATAAGATGTATCGTGATTTTCGTGATGAGTACTATTGGGTGGGTTTAAAGAAGGATGTTGCTGAGTGTGTGAGCAAGTGCATGGTTTGTCAGCGAGTTAAGGTTGAGCATCAGTTCCCTTCCGGGTTGTTGCAACCGTTGAGGATTCCTGAGTGGAAGTGGGAAAGAATTACCATGGACTTTGTGTCTGGTTTGCCTTTGACGCCATCAAAGAAGAATTCAGTGTGGGTGATTGTGGATCGCCTGACGAAGTGTGCGCATTTTATACCCGTGCATACTACGTACACTTTGGACAAACTTGCGGAGCTGTACATTGCTGAGATTGTGCGGCTGTATAGTGTGCCAAAGTCTATAGTGTCGGATCGAGATCCGAGGTTTACATCGCGTTTCTGGGAGTGTTTACATCAGGCTTTGGGTACACGGCTGAATTTCAGTACTTCTTATCATCCACAGTCGGATGGACAGTCTGAGTGAGTTATCCAAGTGCTGGAGGATATGTTGAGGTGCTGTGTGATTGAGTTTCAGGGCTCGTGGGAGAAACATTTTCCTTTGGTGGAGTTTGCTTATAATAATAGCTACCAGGCAAGTATTCAAATGGCACCTTATGAAGCCTTGTACGGGAGGAAGTGCAAAACTCCTCTTTGTTGGGCTGAAACAGGTCAGAAGTTGGTTTCGATGCCAGCTTTGTTGAAAAGAACCACCGAGAAGGTGAAGCTCATTTGTGAGCGATTGAAGGCAGCTTCTGATCGACAGAAGTCTTACGCAGATTTGAAGCGTAAGGAGGTTGAGTATGCGGTAGGTGACCGTGTGTTTTTGAAAGTTTCGCCTTGGAAAAAGGTGATGAGGTTTGGCCAAAAGGGTAAGTCGAACCCTAGGTACATTGGACCATACGAGGTGATTGAGCGCGTGGGTCCTATTGCGTACAAGTTGAGATTGCCTCGGGAGTTGGAAAAGATTCATGATGTGTTTCATGTTTCTATGCTTCGGAGGTATAGATCGGATCCTTCGCATGTTATGCTTGTGGAGGAAGTAGAGTTGAATCCGGACTTGACTTATGATGAGGAACCGGTGGAGATTTTGGATTCAGATAGTAAAGTTCTTCGAGGCAAGACCATTGATTTGGTAAAGGTGTTGTGGAAGCATCGTGGTGCTGAGGAAGCCACGTGGGAACGAAAGGATGACATGGAGAAGTAGTTTCCATACCTTTTTCCTCCAGGTAAATTTCGAGGACGAAATTTCTTAAGAGGGGGAGAGTTGTAACACCCCAATTTTGGGCTTGGAAGTTTAGGGTCTGAGCCGGACCGGTCTGATTTTCGGTTCGAATATAAAAGGTGGTTTTAGGGAAAACCTAGTTCGGGATGCATTAAAAATATGGAAAAATATCTAAAAATCCTCTTTTAATATATATAATAGAGTGGTGAAATCAATTTTACAAAATAAGGTTTGAAAGTGTGACATTTCGAAATAGTGACTAAAATGTAATTTTTGAAAAGTTTATGACTGTTTTGTAAGGATTGAAACTTTGAATCTTTAAGGAGCTAATTTACCCAAGGAAGGATTTCTCCAGATTTTTCTTAATTTTAATGACTCATTTAATGTTTATTTAAATTAAAAGAAAAGAGGGAAACCATATTTTAGTTTTCATAACCAACTTTTGCTAAAATTTTCTCATCTCATTTTCTCTCAAAATTCCCTCAGCCAAACACATTTCCACAGCAACATTTCCTTTGATTTTCACACTAAATTATGGGATTTCAATCCTCAAATGAACCCTAATCATTTCTACATCAAATCCTCTTCATTTGCTTATTGAATTTTCAAGGATTTTGGCTCTAATCAAGGAGAAATCCACATTTAGAGGTAAGAATGTCCTTCTCCTCTAAACAATCAGTTCTTTACTGAAATTCACAAGTTCTCAATCCATAAATTGAGTTTTCTTAAAGGTTTTAATGTTGTGATCTTGATTTTGGCTTAAAATTCAAGATTTGGATTTAATTTTGAAAAATTCGTATTGGATGTTTGGGCTCTGTTTTGAGATGTCTTTTTTTATGTATTTTGGATGTTTAAATGATGTGAAATGGAGGTTTAATCAATGCAATCCCGAATAGGTTGATTTTCCTAAGTTTTTACTTGTGAAAATGGTGGTTTTTGGGGTGATCTTGGTGTTCTGTTATAGCTGGAGGTATAAAGACGAGTTTAGGTTCTTTTTGGATGTTAGTTGATGTCTAAGAATGTTTAGAAGTGATGGATCTTGGCTGGGTAATGTTGTGGGAGTGTTTGGATGTGATTTCGGTTGGGTTTGGTAGCCGAAATGTGAGATTTGATGAGAGCAGCAAGTTTAGGTGTAATGGCTGAAGATTTTAATGCATGATGATGCATTAATCCTCTACTTTGATGTGTTTAAAACATGGGAGACATCTTCGATCCTTGTGGTGTTGATCCGGAGGCTTGATCGGCGTTTCGGCAAGCTTGCGAAATGGAATTGGTGAGTGAAGTTTGGTTTTCAGCTTTGAAACCAATGTTTGAAGGGTTTGGGAGCTTAGTTTAAGTCTAAGCAACTTAACTAAGCTCAAGAGTAGGTTTTCGGAGAAACTCTCTCTTTGATGAACCATAAGATGGTTGGATGCAATGTGTTTAATTTGCATGTTTAAATTTTGTTTTGAAAGCATGTTTTAGCATGATTAATGCTGGTTTTGAAAGCCATGTGTTGAAGGATGCTCAAGGTAAGAGATCCTTGGTTTGACATTGATAAATGTGGTTTTGATGCATAGTGATGCATGATTGTTTAATAGCTTTGATTAATGCTTTAAAATAGTGGATTGATGATGGTAAATGATGTATATTGGCAAGTGATGTGTTGGTTAAAAAGTACTTGAATCGGATATAGTTAGCCGACTATAGGATTGGGTGCACCGTGAATAAAGTCGCCTTGGATGTTGAGGGGTTGTAATGGTACCGTAAACTCCATCCAAGTACACTAACGAGATGTCTAAGATCATAATGGTGGTTAAAATGCCATGTGAGGATCTTGTGTTGTGTGTCCCGTGTTCTCGTTAGTGATGTTATACAACTACCAATGAGTGATGTGGAGGGGTTGTGATTGTACCGTTAAACTCCATCACGGGTGTTGAGGGGTTGTGATTGTACCGGTAAACTCCACCTTGTGTGTTTGGTAGTGTGTATGAAGCGTATGGGACAACACTTGTAATCTGCGTATCCGATTGTGTTTTGTGTTGAAAAATGGTTATGGATTATCACTTGTAAGCCAATATGACATGTTGATGTTAATGAAGCATGAGATGCTTGTTGCGTATGCATTGTTGCATGAGAAATGATGTTTATGAATTTAAAGACCTTTGAAAGGTGTTTTATAAAATGCATTATTGTGTTGTTACTTTAGAGCATTCCTCACTAAGCATATGTGCTTACGCTCTCTTTCTTGAACTAATAATGCAGATAATTGAGGTGTTTGAGGGCGGCAAGGAGGCTAAGAATCCAAGGGAAGGACTAAGCTCATGTACGGTGACTATTTTACAACATTATTAGATTTTGATATTGGGCAATGGGAACCTAGGTTGTGTTTTTGGGAGATGTTTTGGACTCCCTAAGTTTGGCATGATGCCTATGATGCTTTGGATATGTAATTGGCCATTTTGGTGTTTGCCTTGATGACTTGATGTTTGGTTGGTTTTGAGTATTAGGTTGCATGCCTATAGATTGTGATTTTACCTAATTGATGCCATGAATGTGTTTTGATGATGCAAATATGTTCCTTAAATGTATGATGACTTGTTGGCATGATTAGGTGGTCATAGGGATGTGTTGGATTGGTTAAATGTATGTTAAACCAGAAAAATCTGCACTTTCTGGGCAGTCCGTATCGGAACGGGCACTAACGTTTCGAAACAGGGGCCTGTATTGGCCTTTGTGTACCGAAACGGGTGGAGGCCGTTCCGAAACACTTTTGCTACTGCTAAGACCTGTTTTGGAACGGGTTTCGAAATGAACCCGCGTTTCGGAACGGTCAACCCCCGTTCCGAAACACTTGACCGTTGGGCATTGATTTGGATGGTTTATGTTTTGCAAGCTTTACATTTTAGTCCTGAATTTTGTATATGCAATTGCTTGAGTTCGGAATGTCCGTTTAAGGTGAAATTTGACAGGGAAGCATGTAATATGATTAATTTGATATTGGTAATCTTGAAATTGGTTAAGTCTGTCATCTTTCAAGATTTTACATTTTGGTCCCTAAATTTGTATGTTGAGCAATTGAGTCCCTGCTTGCTTTCTGATTGCTGTGATTCTCAAGTATGCTTTTCTCAAGAGTGCACTTAGGGTTAATAAGCATTTAGTCAAGATTAAAAATAAAAAAGGGTTGTTAATCAAGGTTGACTTTTGGGTTGACTTTGGTTTTCCCCGTGTAATCTTCGTAGTTCGGGTCAATCGTCTAGGCCGGGCTAAGGGGGTTACATATCAGGTTTTCGAGTCCATTCGAACTAATCGTAAACCATCACACAAGGTTTATTATTTAACCGGATCAGTACACCGCAAGTACTCACTTCTCAGAACTGACTACATTGTATAACAAAAACTCGTCTTCGCCAAGCAACCACTGAACATACAACGAGAAATCGAACAAGTTTTCAAATGGTTTATCCTAAGTAATCGAGCATGTGTAATGCATCTGAACTTGATCCATAGCATCGAATATACACGAGAACATGTTGCTCTTACCATTGACCTAGGTACTTTCTCCTAATAACTTGAACATGCCTTTATATGGTATACTTCCAACATCACAAAAGTTCCCGAAACGACCAACCAACAAGGGTTGTGTATTACCACTTTCAGAGCTTTTGCCTTTGCTTAGCTTTATTGATATTTCTCATTCCATGTCTTAGAGATATTTTTTCAGTCACCTCGATGTCCAAAGGTATTTCAATTATTCTGAGCATTTCAGTTCTTCCAACTATTCCTTCATTTCAGATCTCGATGGTATATCCATCATTTCAGAAAATTGACAGTTAGTACCCGATGATATTTTAGTCTTCTGGTTATTACGTTCATTCCTTTTACTTTAGCCTTTTTGATTTTTTCAAACCTTTTTGGTCAAGCCAGTCCGTTCGGTATTTTATGCCACTTTGATTAGTTCAGATATACGAATATATATATATATAGTTATTTTCCGAGATTTATTCTGTAACACCCCGAAATCCGGTTTAGTCGGAATTAGGATCCATTGATAGAAAATCCTACATTGGCAGAGCTTAAATATTGCATTGAATAGTTAATTGTTGCTATCGAATCCTATGTTGGCTTAAAACGTTGTGATTGAACTCTAATAAGTAATATTAAGCTTTTAGTGGCTAAAAGGGAAGAAGTGTAAGTTGGAGAGCAAAACTACAATTGTATGAAAAGTGAGGGACTAACCTTGCGATTATCCCTCTTTAATTAAAAATCTCCATTTCGTGGAGTTATTTGATAACTTTCCTTCAAGTGAAGGAAAGCTTAATGTGAGAAATTAAAAATAGAAACAAAGGAAAGTGGAGAAAGCTTACCCGAGATCATTCCAAGCTAGCACCTCCCTCTTTCATTATCTTCCTCATCTAAGCACACACCTCCATTGGAGGAATTTCAAGTTTTGTTATTTCTTCACTTTATCGATATCAAAACGTTGCTACCGATCAGGTAAGCTATATTCCTCAATCGGTTATTGGATTCCATCGATATTTTGAGTGTAATTTAAGCTAGGGTTTTTACTATCCATGGATATCCCGTCGTTGTCATCTCTATCGAAGTCGGATATTGATTTTGATATTTGTATGTTAATTTTGATATCGAAACATCAATTCTAATAAGTTTCCTATTAATCTTTCTAGCTCAACAAGTGGAGAAAGAGGTATCACCATCTCCATCACAAGCTAGGAACAAAGGAATTGTTATCCGAGAGCCTTGAAGCTTCGGATTGTTAAGGTTAGTGTAGTCGGAGTCTCCAGTTTAGGCGAAAGGCCTTCCCGGATCATTATTTGTTATTTTAGATTATTTCGCTAATATTGCTATTGAAGTGAATGCATTGGATGGTTAATCGGACACTTTGGTAAGTGTCGGTAAGTTACCATTGAACATTAATTATAGTCATTGTACATTGTCATCGATATAAGCATTGTCATTGGTTTATTGCATTGAAATCATCGGGCATAGATATTGATGTTGAGACACATATATTGAACATTGGTATATTATTGATCATTGAAATGAATATGTACTTTGCGACCTTGGATTGGAATGGACTCGAGATACAATTGGCATGCCATAGAATTCATGAGCTCAATGTACGGGTGGACTACGGTCATAAGGCTACGGCTTATATTGATTTGGCGAGGCGGAGGGATGTGTATTGTTATTGGTCACATTGGCGAGGCAGAGGGATTAGATCATTCATTGATTTGGCGAGGCGTAGGAATTCGCGTATCCACGATCTTGACTCAATCCAAGGATTATGAATGAAAAAGAACATGTTTATTACTTTATACATTGTTACAAGGCATTGATAATGTTAGCAAGAGAATAAGCATCATTGTAGCTATGGCATTTACATCATTTATGTGATTTATGACTACCTCACTAGGCTAAGTGTGCCTAACGTGTCTCATCTCACGCATTTTCAGGTTAAAAGAGTTGTTCGTTGAAAGATCGAATCGGCCGCCAAGACAAGTCACTACAAAGCTACAAGTAATGTAATTATGACATTTGAACTCCTAGGAAGGTGGCAAAGTAGTTAAACTAGTCATATAAGCGCGTTTTGTTATGTTGGTGCTATGTCTATTTTGTAATATGGTCATTGGCCCTAAATGCCCCTTTTGGTTCTTGGAAGATAGCTTAAATATGCATGCTTGGCTTAAAAAGGTAAAGACCTAGTAGACGTATTCAGATGGTCATAAAATTTAGCATGCTAGATGTTTGTACCAATAAAATGTTGCATGCAAAGTTTCGTTGCATTTGGACATTATTCGATAGGGTAATTCGAGTAAAAACCAGCAAAAATCTGTCATTATAAGTATGTCCGTATCGAAACTGGTGATGTCGTTTCGATACGGGTACTCATCTTTGAACCTGAGAATAAGAGCGTTCTGGAACGAAGTGATGCTGTTTCGGAACCTTTTGCCTATGGAGACCCTTGTTTCGATACGGGTTTCGGAACGGTCAAAGTCAAAGTCAATGGTGGTCAACCCGTTCCGATACGGGTCAAGCATGTATCGAAATAGTCTAAAGAGTTGGGTAAACAGGGTTGACTCTCGTACACCCATTCCGATATAGTTTAGGGTGTTCCGAAACAGGGTTAGGTAAGTTTGTTAAGCCTCATTGAACAGTTTGAAAATGTTATAATCTAGTCACTAAACCTTGTAAAGTGTAATTGATGGTGCTTTCGTACTCCGAAGTGAATGAAATTTGGTAGGCATAACCCTTAAGTAATGAATTCCATCTTGATAGAGTTGTTACATCGAAGAACCTCAAATTTTCTAAAATTTACAAATTAGTCCCTAATACTTACAATAGTTGTAAAACGGCCCTAGATTGATAATTGTGTATTCTATTTGATAATATTGGACTAATGGGTGCGTTGGTCGTACATTGTACGCTTTCTATTGATTTATCGTGTAACTAAAACAAATTTATAACTCTGTTTGTCGCATCGTCCTCCGGTAATACTCTTCGACCCGGTTCTCTACTAGACTGGGAAAGGGGTGTTACATTTGTGGTATCAGAGCTAGAGTTTAGTCGATTCTAGGATTAAACCGAAGTCTATTTGCATTGTTAATGTGTTACTTTCCCACCTAGGAGTTTTATATTATATATTGTAACTTGTCGAGTAATCCGATCTTTCATATAGATATGTCTGAGACAAATGAAGCTCACATTGATGAGCATGCTACCGGCTCCTCGATGCATGGTGAGGAAATCCTCCAAATCCACCGTGTAACAAGGTTTTTTTTTCTCACAAGGAAGGTCCCCACTTTTTTGATAACATTTAATTTAAAAGGGAGAATTTTAAAAACAATTCGAGTTTTGGGAAAAAACCTTTAAAAAAAATCTTTTTCTCGGTTGGAGTCGCCACCGGCCACTAAGGTAGGCCAGACACCGTAAAAACAAAACCAGAGATTCGTTTGAAAGGGTTCAGGAGTTGGTTACGTGTGGGGAAGGGTTAGCACCCTCATCAAGCCCGGAAATCGGTACCAAAACAATTGTTGCTTTTAAATTGATGGAAATTATCTGAATTAAAATGACTTTAATTAGGGGTTCTTGATTGAAAACCGGACTTTAATCGTACGAGCTTTTTCAAATTAGTGGTATCGAATTAATTTACCATTTAATTAAAAAGGATGATGGTACACCAGACCAAAGACTAAACCGACATCATATAAGACTGACTGCCGTGTTAGTTTAGGGTTCGGATCTCGTACGTCACCTTTATGCATGATGCAAGCAATTAAAGAGTGATGTCATGGTCTCGTCCGTTTTAATTACGGATTTACCTTTAGACGATTCGAATTAATCTGAATATTCGAAGAGTATCCAATAAGCTAGGCTAGTCGACCCGAATACGCGAATTAATAGGTATCTTCGTTTTATGATTAAAATTAATTAACATGCTTATCAAAATACTAAAGGTCACATGTAATGATAATTAAAATGCATGTCACAACAAACATACTCGAATGACATAAGACAAAAAATGCACATACTAACATAAACAATATGAAAAAAGATATATTCGATACTAATATGTGTTAAAAAGGTAAAATGCATGGTTAACGACATATAATATCATAAAGGTAACACGCGAGATAAATAAAATGCAAAGTAAATAAAGGTAAACTGGCAGGGACCCAAACGGTAATAAAACCCTAAAGAAACCAATTAAAACACGAAATTTGGGACAAATTTAAAAGGAACTGGAAAGCCAAGGGGCTAAAATGGTAAATAAACCATCAAAAATCTAATTACAATACGAAGAAGAGGCCCAATTTAAAAGACGCGAAGACTGAAAATGACTCAAAGGGTAATTATCCTGCTCGAAATCTGATTGAAACAAATTAAGGACGTAATTAAAAAGGCCCGAAAAACTCGAGGGACCGTGGGCGGAGTTTAAGGATGCGGAAACCCTTACCCAGGTGATTACAAAAACACGGAGGGACTTAAAACCATATAAACCCATTTTTAAAACAAAAAGCATTATAAAACCTATCTTAAAAAAACTTAAGCCCTTTTTTGTTTATGTTAACCCTAAAAATGGAAAGAGCCTCTCCCCCTTTCATTTGAAAACCCGGCGCCTTCAGGGTTCTGGTCACCGTTACCGGCGTCGAAACCCTAAAAAACCCCATTTTGTTTTGATCCTTCAAAACCCCGAAGAAACTAGAACCAAAACCTCTTTTTTTTATCCTTTGAAAACTGAAAACCAAAAAAACCTTTAAAACCCCTTTTCAAAGTTTGCCTCTCACCGGCTCACCGTATGGTCTCGGGAGAGACCGGAAAGCTTGTCACCGGCGAGATGGGCAGCAAAAAGAGGAAGAGAAGATGAATAGACAAGGGTAAGAACCTATCTTGTTTTTATTTATTTTTTTGTGATTCGAAACTGAAATGAGAAAAATACCTCTGAAATTATTTTATTTTTTACTTGTATTGATTTCTACAAAAATTTTTTATTACAATCTCTCTCTGAAACTTGCTCTCTGAAAAACCTCCTCTCATTACATTTTGCTTCGGGCTTTATATACCCGGAATATTAAATTTTTGCTTCTTTTCTAATTGCATAAAATTGCTTAAATATCTGCTGGTAATCGCTGATGATTTTTGTTGGCATTCTTTTGCTTATATGGTTTGTTTATTGCCTCTGAGATTTCTTCCCTTTTTGCGTTTTACATTTCTGGTCTGACATTTCGGTTGTTTTTTGTTTGCATGCACTGTTATTGAGGGGACCAGAGAGGCACGGGACGTGGCCGGTTGTGCGTATCGTTGATGGGATCCGGACGGGCTCGGATTGATCGAACGGTGCACGTAAGAAGCTGAGGGGTCGGTTGTGGTCCACACGCGTGCGTGAAGGAGTTGGGAAGCCGTGCGTGCGGCGCATAGAGGTTCTGGAGGCTTCCGAGCTTCGATCCTAGCCGTTGATGGTCAAGCTCGATCCGACGGCTCAGACAGATGCGACGCTAGGGCAATAAGAGGCCGGATAGGGTTTCCTTTCGAGAGGTAATCTAGACCGTCAGATCTGGATCCAGATCTGACGGTTGAGATTGGGATGCGCAAAATAGAAAGCAGATTAGGGTTCTGTCTATTAGGGTTTAACTATTTGGGCCAAACATGCCTTGTATTTTTGGGTTTTTTTACAATGTAAATGGACTCTAATATTAATCTATTGGGCTTTGTATTTATTAATATATATTGGGCTTTTATTTTTATGCATGTATTAGTTTTTTTCTCTTTTTTTTCAGATCTGTTTCAACTCAAATAACATTAATAGATATAATAATAATATGATATATGGTAGTAATGTAATTGATAATATAAGATAATATAACGGTAATACAGTAACTAATGAAATATAATACTAAATATAATAATAATGATAATAATAATAATAATAATAATAATATGTGGTAATAATATTAATAACTATAATTATAATAATGGTAATAATAATAATTATGATAATAATAATAAATAACGACGAAGATAAATTAATGATGATGAGATAGTAATAATATATGATAATAAGATAGATAGTGATTATGATAATTATAATGGATGAAAATAATAAGGTAATAGATAATACTAGTATAATGATGGATAATGATAATAATAATGTAAATGATAATATAATAGTAATAGTAGATATATGTATATAACATTAATAATATATGTATTGTTTTCCCTTCTTTAGTTTTTATTTATTAATCACCATATAATTAAAGCCCATTAATCATATAATAACATAATATACGGGTTTAACACCTCAGACAAAATAGGTGATTACATACCGCAACCACATGACCCTCATGTACAGGGTGTTGAGCCTGCTGCCACTACTGCTCAGGATGAATGTTATCAGAATATGGCAAACATGTTTAAGCAGTTTATGACGGCGATGCAAGCAACACCACCAGTTCAGCCTACTCCCCCTGTTGCTCAGTATGTCCAAGCTCTTGTGGACAAACTGGCTTCACTCCGAGCCTATTCTTTTACCGGACAGGATGATGATAACCCTGAAGTTGCTGAATATTGGTTGGATAATACCTTACGTATCCTGAATAAACAGTTGCAGTGTTCCGACGAGCACAAGCTAGAGTGTGTTATTGCATTGCTAACAGATGAAGCCCTTATGTGGTGGGAGACTACAATTCTTACTGTTCCAAAAGAATCGGTTACATGGGAATTCTTTCTTAAGGAATTCCGGAACAAGTACATCAGCGAGTACTATCTCGCGGAAAGGCGGAACACTTTTCTTCATTTGAGACAAGGCAGGAGGCCTATCGAGCAGTACATCCATGATTTCTGTAAGTATTGCCGATACGGAGCCGAGTTTATAAAGAAAGAAGAGGACAAGTGCCAAATGTTTATCGTGGGGTTGAGCGATGAGATGTGACCTATGTTTATGGCCTTGGGTATCACCAACTTCCAGGATTTGGTGAATCGAGTTAAGGCAACTAAAGTAGCGCAGAGAGCTCAAATAGGAAATATGTCTAATAGATCCGAGAAGAGAGCATGGGCAATTCTCGACCTCCCAAAAGGAACAAGAAGGGCAGGTATCAAGGTTCGAAGCAAGCTTCATTTCCACAGCCTTCCCGCTTAGGGAACATTGAGAGACCACAGACTATCACCCAGTTCTGGTCTAAAGCGGCCTCAGTGTTCCAACATCCAGTTTGTAATTTTTGTCAGAAACGACATCCAACAGGACAGTGTCGCAAGCAGATGAGGGCATGTTTCTTTTGTGGGGAATAAGGACATTTTATCAAAGACTATCCTCAGACTCCCTCTAAGTCAATGGTTGTGCACGGAGACATCTCTTCACCCGCCCAATCCTTTTCGAGGAAAAGGGCCAAGACAAGCACCATCAGGAACCTCAGGGAAACAAGCAGATCCGAGAAGCAAGGTAACAAGCAAGAATCGAAGGCCTCCGCCCAGATGTATCATGTGAGAGGCCGCGAGGAGGATGACGAGCCTGATGTTATAGCAAGTACCATTATGTTATATGCACACTCATTGTATATATTAATTGATCCTGGATCTACAATTCTTTTATAAGCCTGGAATTAGTTAAAAGACATAGGATGTCTAGTGAACCTTTGGCAACAAAAATCTCCGTGACAAATTCGTTAGGTGATTGTGTTGCTCTAAGCCTTGTTTGTAAGAATTGTCCAATCTTGATTCAAGGAATTTCGTTCCCTGCGGATTTCCTAGTCCTACCAATCTACGAGTTTGATGCGATTCTAGGCATGGATTGGCTTTGTAAACATCAGGCGTGGGTAGATTGCAGTAAGCGAAAATTGTACCTTTAAGGTCTTGGTAAGGAAAGGGTAATGTTGATGAAATCTTGGAACTCTATGTTGTGTGCGATATCCACTGAATCCAAGAATGAACCTCAGATCTATGACATTGACACAATAAATGAATTTTTAGATGTTTTTCCTGATAAGCTTCTGGGATTTCCCCCGACTCGTGAAGTAGAGTTTGGTATTGAGGTGCAACCTGGGACTACTCCAGTTTCCATTGCACCATATCGGATGGCGGTAGTGGAGTTGAAAGAATTAAAAGCTCAAATTCAAGACCTTATGAACAAGGGATTTATTCAACCGAGCTCTTCACCATGGGGAGCCCCAGTTCTTTTTGTCAAGAAGAAGGATGGTTCTATGTGTTTGTGCATTGATTATAGACAACTGATCAAAGTCACCATCAAGAATAAGTATCCCTTGCCCAGGATAGACGACCTGTTCGATCAATTAAAATATGACACTGTGTTTTCCAAGATTGATCTAAGGTTGGGTTACTATCAAATGAAAGTCAAGGAGTGTGATGTGCCCAAGACTGCCTTTCGTATAAGATGTGGACACTACGAATTCTTAGTGATGCCCTTCGGATTAACTAATGCACCGGCAGCTTTTATGGATTTAATGAATCGGGTACTTAGACCCTATCTTGATAAATTTGTTGTGGTGTTCATAGGCGATATCTTAATCTATTCCAAGAATGAATCGGAGCATCGAGATCACCTTCGTTTTGTACTTCAGAATCTGAGAGAGAAACAATTGTATGCAAAGTTTTCTAAGTGTGAGTTCTGGCTCACTGAAGTGGCCTTTTTGGGGCATTTCGTATCAGCTTCGGGTATTCGGGTGGACCCAAAGAAAATTCAAGCTATTGTAGATTGGCATCCACCAAAGAATGTTGGTGAGGTTAGAAGTTTCCTTGGGCTTGCTGGCTATTACCATAGATTCGTGAAATGATTCTCTATGTTAACCGCTTCTTTGACCAAATTGCTGCGAAAGGAAGCTCCTTTTGTTTGAACCGAGGTCCAACAACGAAGTTTTGATCAGCTGAAACAAGTCCTGACCCATGCACCTGTTTTGACCCAGCCTGAGTCCGGGAAAGACTTTACGGTTTACAGTGATGCTTCGCATATTGGGTTAGGATGTGTATTGATGCAAGAAGGTAAGGTTATTGCTTACGCTTCGAGGCAACTTAAGCCACATGAAATGAATTATCCCACCCACGACCTAGAACTGGATGCAGTTGTCTTTTCTTTGAAAATCTGGAGGCATTATCTCTACGGGGAGAAATGTTATCTTTTCACTGATCACAAAAGCCTTAAATATTTATTGACGCAAAAAGAGTTGAATCTACATCAAAGGAGGTGGATGGAACTTCTTAAAGATTATGATCTAGTCATTGATTACCATCCGTGCAAGGCCAATGTTGTAGCTGATGCGCTGAGCCGCAAACCTTTGCCTGGTAAGCAATGATTATGAACTTGAAGTTATAAGTATTGTGAAGTGTATTAACTCATTGTTATATCGTTCTCTTGTAGCCCCTCGAGCAATTAACGCTCACTTCCAACTTCGGAAGCACCAGTGCCTTGTAGCTGAACTTCAAGTTCAATCTACCATCATTTCACGAATTAGGGACTTGCAAGAACAAGATTCCGAGCTCCAGGCTATTATCTCTAAACTATCAGATAATCCGGACTTCAGAATTAATTCTGAAGGACTCTTATGTTTCCATGATCGGGTTTGTGTGCCTAATGATGAAACTCTCCGCACCGACATCCTTGCTGAAGCTCATTCGAGTTCTTTTTTCCGTTCACCCTGGGTCTGTGAAAATGTATAAGGATCTACGTGAGCTTTATTGGTGGCCAGACATGAAGCAGGCCATCATTGATCATATTTCCAAGTGTCTCGCGTGTCAACGTGTCAAAGGAGAACATTGTGCCCCTAAAGGACTTTTGCAACCTATTGATCCACCGAAATGGAAATGGGAAAAGATAACCATGGATTTTGTTAGTGGTCTACCGTTAACCCCTGCGAAGCATGTTGCTATATGGGTTATTGTAGATCGTTTCATGAAGTCAGCTCATTTCATACCAGTTAGAATGGACTACGATCTTCTTATGTTAGCTGACTTATACATCAAAAAAGTAATCCGACTCCACAGAGTGCCTAAGTTTGTCATCTCCGATCGAGACCCCCGGTTTGCATCTCAGTTTTGGAGAACCTTACAAGGAGCTCTGGGCACCAGAGTCAATCTTAGCACAGCTTTTCACCCTCAAACTGACGATCAGTCAGAAAGGGAAATTCAGGCAAATCATCGAATAATCTATCTATTGGAATCTTAGAATTTGCATTGTTATTGAAAGCTCCCTATGCAGATATTGGAAGACATGCTTCGGGCATGTATTATCGATTTTGGTGGGTCTTGGGAGAAATCTCTACCTCTTGTCGAGTTTGACTATAATAATAGTTACCAAGCATCCATTCAAATGGCCCCGTATGAAGCATTGTATGGCAGACGATGCAGAACTCCATTGTGTTGGTTAGAGTTTGGTGAGGGTAAAATGTTAGGCCCTGACTTGCTTCGTGAAACTAAGGAACGAGTCACCATTATTCATGATTGTCTAAAGGCTGCCTTTGATCGACAAAAAGCTTATGCGGATCTCAAAAGAAGAGATATTGAGTATGAAGTTGGTGAAAAGCATTTCTTAAAGTGTCATCGTGGAAGAAAGTCTTGAGGTTTGACAAGAAGGGAAAACTGAGCCCTCAGTTCATTGGACCCTTTGAAATCATTGAAAAGATTGGCCCAGTGGCATATCGACTTTTGCTACCCTCGGAATTGAGTAAAATCCACGATGTCTTTCATGTATCGATGCTTTGAAAGTATCGGTCTGACCCCTCACACATTGTGGAACCCGAATCTGTAGAACTCCGGCCAAATCTATCCTATGAAGAAGAACCGGTTCAGATTCTACCTAGAGAAGTCAAGAGGCTTCGCAACAAGACTGTACCGTTAGTTAAAGTGCTCTGGAGGAGTCACTCTGTGGAAGAAGCCACTTGGGAATCTGAAGAAACTATGAGACAACAATATCCGCATCCTTTCAGTTCAAGTAAAATTCGAGGACGAATTTTTCTTAAGAGGGGGAGTTGTAACACCCCGAAATCCGATCTAGTTGGAATTAGGTTCCGTTCATCGGAAATCCTACATTGGCAGAGCTTCAATATTGCATCGAATAGTTAATTGTTGCTATTGAATCTCATTTTAGTCCTTTTTCACATTGCTCTTAACTGAATAATTAAATACATAAGTACACTTGGGTTCAAGGTCAGATTCGGAGGCTTTCGAGTTATAATTTTGCAAAATGGGCTCAGGACGTTGAAAAACATAGAATAGAAGTTTTCAAAAAATTTGACTTTTTGGTTAAAGTCAACGGTCAACACTGATGTCATCATCGATCAACGCTGACGTCATCATTTGTCAACACCGACGTCATCAATCAACAGTCAACCGAGTTAACTCGGACAGGTCGACTCACTAAGTTGACTCGGATGGGTTGACTCAGACTGGGTCAACGGGTCGGGTCAACGGGTCGGCAGACGGATTCAGGTTTGGGCTTAGATTGGGTTGGGCCGATTTAGACCATAGCTTGAACCGGTTCACTTACCCCAAATATGTCAGTCACCATGAGGTTGCCGGAAAAGTCATCGGAGATGCCTTTCAGAGTCGATTCTGCTGAAAATCAAGAGATTATCAAACCCAGAATCATATTTATCCCAAAACCCAGTCAAACATGTCGGAATTTGGCCGAAAATTACTTAAGCAGCTAAAAACACATCGGAAAGCTCGAAGCTTCGACTAACGGCTTATCGGCGTTGGACACATTATCGGTAAATAGGGTTTTGCTTCCCTCTGCACACTGAGCACGCTTGCACAGTTGACACGCCTTGCCGACGACGGAGGCGGCCAGAACGGAGGGAAAATAGAGGCAGGTTCAGGGAATTTTGCCGAGGCTTACGCTCTATCTCCACAATAAACGATAATCATTCACCACGAGTGGAGCACATGGCTAGGGTCGGGGTGCGGCGACGAACACGGTGAAAGTGGCGGTGACGGCCATGGCGAGACGGTGACAGAGATCGGAGCAAAAATAAGATGGTGATGTTTGGGGAAGATGAAAGGTCGGGAGTGAGAGGAAAGGAAAAATAATAATCTCGATATTTTTGGGATGCTGATAATCCCATGTAGGGTTTGATTCAAACTTTTATTTTTTTTAGTATAACCAAACCAATAAGCATAATATCAATTTTTGGTAACATATATCCAAACACAAGTTTAGCACAATTGGTTAAAACTCCTAACCTTGGTAGTTAAGGTCACGAGTTCAAACCCCCTTTGTTGCACAACCTCATTTCATTTTTTATCGTTTTTTTCATTTTGTTTACTTTTAAAAACTTGGGGTGTTACTTGATATGTCGTTGAATGCGAGCTCTTTAGTCGTGGAATCTGATTTCTTTGACATTATACGTATGATGGAGAATATCGATGAGTATGTGACGAGTTTCTCCCTGATTGGACACATCAAGGACTTATTGAAGTATATACAGCCTATAACCTTTGTTCATGTTTCCGAGAAGGAAACAAGGTCGCGGATGCGATGACACTATTATGCCATCGGAATATGCTTGAGGCTCGATTGTTTCTTGCTCCTTCAGATGAAGTTCTTAATCTTATGCATGATGATTGTTTGGGCATTAATATTGCGTGTTTCTAGCTTTAGTTAGCTCGTTTGCTTGATGTGTTTCATTATTTGGTTATTTATGTTTGTAATGCTGCCATTGGAACTCTTTTACTACGTCTAGGTTAGGGAGGTTTTTCATGAGGACTTTGGTAGTATCCCCTTATCAATAAAAAAATATAAATACTTTAACATAAATGAAAAATAAAAACAACATAAATAAAAAAATGCCTATTTGCCTCTTTATTCATATATGTACACTTCCTTTGTATATTTATCCTAAAAGTATATTTGATGTCTTCCAAGACAGCTGATGCATCTCTAGCACAACCCCCGAAAACGTCTTTTGTTTTTTTCTAGCCAAATGTGGTAGATAAATGAATTTCAAGCAGTTCGAAGAATAAACCCTGAGAAAGATTTACCAGTTAGATGTGTAGTTTCCCAGCTAATCTCACTCGTCCAATTGCAAAAAGATTTATTAATGTTGATGAGGCAAAGCACAGTAGTCTAGACTTTTTTAGAGAAATGGTGTTGCTTGCGTGTAGTGTACTATAAATGATACGCAAATATGGTGCAAGTATACACGTCGAACGAATAATAAAGCGATGAGTGAGTATCGTCTCCACATGGATTGGAGGTATTCACGGTTTTCTGTAACAATAAAGATTGAACTTTTTGCAGATGACAATGCTATAGTAAAAGAGATAATGTAAAATAATGCTGAAGCAAAACAGTGCAGAGAAAGGTCAGATAGAAATATGATGAACATGTCCCCTTTCGTATTCGAAACTCACTACGGAATGACTGGCTGGGAATGATGGACATCCTAAACTAAGCTTCTTAACGATACTATGGCTCTTTAGCTGTCTTCTATGCTAGGTGGGATTTGCTAAAAGTGTTCTTAAACTATCTCTAGCCAGGAAACTGGGAGTCAGAAATGCTACAGTCATACCTCTCGGCGTAAACTCTTAACACTCCCCTGCCCTTCACGAACTATTCTTTTTAGCCCTTAAAACCTATCACTTATCTATAAGGTAGGTTAGAGTCTGCCTCTTGACAACCACTCCATTGCTTATGGGGGTTCTAAGGCTAGCTCTCTCGATTACTAACCTCAATAAACACTTAAAGAATGGCCAACTCTCGAGGGCTCTTACAACTTCAAGGAAATGAAATGCATAAGCAAAGCATAGAACATGATAAACACTGAAAAAGTCATATCATGCATTAAAAAGTACTCAAAATAAAATAATCCATCAAACCCAAGCCACATAAAACAGTTAGTGGCTGGGCAATATCATCCAACGTATCATTGCGATAACATCACCAAAGATAAATATATGAAAAAGGAAATGCTATAGCGACAGAAAGAAAGGTGAACTCCCTCTCCGCCATGGACTGCCCGACTGTGTTAGGCCCACCACCTCTCTCGAGGCCGGTGAGGCCACTTCTTGGAGCTTCAACGATGGAGGACACCAAGCTGGAGAAGATGAAGATGAACTCTTCTCTCTCCTTGCCACTTTCTTTCTCTCCCGCCTCTCTTTCGCGATACACTTTTCTCCAATCTTCTCTCCCCTTTATATAGTGGAGGCTTCTAGGGTTTTGTGCCCTAAAGATGCATTCATAATCCCAAGGAATATCCACCGACAAGGTCTGCCACGAGGGGACAAAGAGGACAGTCTGCAGGTGGGTACCGGCTGCTGCACATGTCAGGTCATCCTTTTCTGCATGTTCACGTGTTTCTGCAGCTCACTTGCTAGTTGATATCCACTTCCACTATGCTATAGCAATTCCTGGCACTAGCTTTCTCTCTTGACTCCTTTCCTGCGCACCAACAAACCCAAAACCAACCTTCCGAGCAGTACCCCTCAATATGGACCAATAACCATCAAAGATAAAGATGCACCCAGAAGAAATAAATGCAACCTAAATGCAGTCTAAATGCTATGGTATGAACTTAAGAACAGGCAAATGCTATAGAAAAAATGTATGAAAACAAAGATATTTGTGTAGTTATCACACCCCCAAACTTAAGCTATTGCTTGTCTTCAAGCAATGAGTAGAACAGAACAAAAGAAATATTATGGAAAAGATTTAACCTAGAGGATTGCTATGGAAACATCTCAGTCCTCAGAAATAACTTGGCAATTAAATATAAACAACCAGAAGTGAGATCCTTAAGAACATTCCTTAAGACTAAGTTGTGTGTGTGTGCGTGGCTGCCTTCCTCCCATACTTAAGCTAGTGAGACAAATTTTCAAGGAAGCTCCCTAGTTTTACACTAACTATGTTCTCTAGTTCTTTTTTAATTTTAGACTCCTAAAGATATAGGTTTTCTGCTACGAAGGGTGTCAGCTCATCACACCTACCGTCCTTAACTCTAGATGAGCAAGGAGCAAACCTCTCACCCCCGAGCTAGTAGGCAGAGTCATCCCGTGACAACTTTCATTCACTCATATGCTATAGCAAAACATTATTTCTTCTTTCTCTTCTTTTTTATAGTATGCTATAGCAAAGCGGAGTGTCCTTCTACAGATATGCCGTAGCATTTATTTGTTTGTTTGAGCACAGAGTCGTCTAGTTTTTATTAAGTTCCTAGAGTTTACATATTAGAGTTTACTAGAATTCTTCCTGAAAAATTTTTCTAACGAACTTACTTATAGAAAGAGAGCAGTTGTGTAACAAGTTTTTTTTAACAACTAGAATCTAAGGTCAGTTCTACAGATCTCAACTAGTTGTGTTTTTTTCTAACTTAATTCAAGCCTTTAAGATTTCGTCGTCAGACATCATAAATGTATTCATAGGCTGTCTCTAGGCTAAACAGAATGCCATAGTAAAAGTTTTGTTCTTTCCTACTATGCATGTGCTAAAGAAAAATACTAACTATAAACACTAACACCTCCAAACTTAAGAGATGCAGTGCCCTCAATGCATTAACTAATCTACACTATATGCCATGAAAATGATAAAAAATAAAATAAAATAAAAGAAAAAAGTTAGTTACCTCCTGGCTGCGGAGGCTACATGGTGCTGCTGGTGTTGTCTATTGATGTTTTGGACGAGTAGTGGTGGGGATCTGCAACATCGTCCACACTCTCGGAGGATACTGACTAAGCACTGGGTGACGGTCTGACACGTCCAATAGTATGTTTGATGCGTGTCTTTGGTCTGGATGTTGTAGCATCCGCTGTTTGTGCTTTGGTCGGCTCATGTGCAGGTGTTGGGGTTGTCTCCTTCTAAGGGGGGTCCTTATGATCACTGGATATATGCTCTGGCTCAGGAAGTGGGTTTTCTGGACGTGACGGTGTAGGATTAGTTGCCTTCCTGGTACATTTCCTTTTCTTGGTCGGGGTAGCCATTGGGTCAGTCTCTTCTACAGTAGGTGGAATCACGGGAGTTTCTTTTTCTTACTGGGCAGTCGAAGTCGTAGGCGTCTTCTTTCTCAGAGTCTTCTTCTTGGCAGCGGGTTGGACGGAGCTAGGGTCACTGGGAGACACTGTGCTTGTTGTAGCAGTGGTGGAGGTTTGCAATAACTCCATGGGGAATAGTGGAAATGATACGTTCTGGTCATGTAGGAGTTTATTGAAGCAAGATGCTATGGCACCATCGCGATGATGGGCATACTTGAAGTATGCCCGCTGGTGTGCCTTCATCAGGTTGAGCTCAGCACTCAGTTCTTTCGTTGTTGGCACCAATGCTGCTACTCGTGCTGCAGCAAAACTTTTAGCTCCTCCTTCCACTGTTTGCTGAGGCACATCTTCATTGAATCCACAGAGTTCTGTGACGAGGGCTGAAGTTAAACATGTCTTTCCTGAAATAGTTGCATCCACCTGATCGTCTATAAAGACGTCTTTTCTTTTACACAAAGCAGTTATCAGGTTAGGGAAAACAATGGGACGATGACGCCTTTTCAGACAAGCATACACTTCATCCACTATAATCTTTCCTATGTCAATGCGTCTACCATGTAATATTGAGTGGAGAAGAAAAAGTCTAGAGATGTGGACTGTGGCAGTGTGTAGTGTGGGAATAAGCTTATGTCGCACAAAATGGTTCCATACCTTGGCCTCAGGTTTGAGGCGTCCTCTCTCGACTGACCTGTTGTTGTCCAGCACCGTTCCCTCAAAACAAATATCCTCTAGCACCTCATGTTGTGTCTGCGCGTCCATAGTCATCACAAAAGTGGTGTGATGGTCTACAGTGTGCTTTAGCCTATATAACTTGTTAATTGCTACAACAGTAAACTTTATCTGCTCGCCTCGCACATGAACCGTAGACTATGTGGGACTTGTGAGGTGTGTGTTGAACTCCTTTACTAGTGAGGTACAGATCTCCTCAGGGTGAGTGGCGAAGGTTTTTCATTCATGCCTGCCAATGATGTCCATGACTGCCTGATTGAACTAGTCGTCTTCCACTCTTCCTCTTTATGGTATTTAAACCCTAGCTCTGGAAGAACATTCCTATCTTTGAGTTTTGACCATCGCTCCTTTGCTGCCTCATCGAAAAACTTAGAGATTTCCATGACTGGTGGTTTCTTGGGGGCAATCGGAAGTTTAAGGGACATTCTTGCAACGAGTCATGGAGGGTTTTTGTTGAAAATAGGGGAGGAGAGAATATGTGAGGGGAAAGTGGTAAGGGTTGTTTTATGTTTTTGGGAGAAAATCGAAGAGATGCAGGGAAGAATAAAAGAAATTGAGTGTTGAAGAAGATGAAGAAGTTGAAGGGACGGGTGATAATGATGAAGAAAATATGGGAAGTTGAAAAAAGTGAGGGAAAACAGATGAATTAATGGAAGAGGGGAGTGATGGAGACGTGTGTCAGCTTTAAGGGAGAGAGAAAAGGTGGGAGTTAATGTAATGGTTGACGGCTGGAGAGAGAATGTGTAGGGTTTTGTGGCTAAGGTTTCACCTCATTAATTAAGTGAATATTCTCTCTTGCTTTTTTTTGTCTCTTTTTTTAATTCAACCTCCCCCACTTTTTCGGATAAAACATCTCTTTATCTTTTTCTTTTCCCCCTTTTTGTACATCCAAAAGTAGATAAAAACAAAACTCCATGCCCTTCTCCCTTTTGCTACCAACCCCTATGGACAGCATGCTCTCCTGCCGGTGTACCTGACATTGTACTAGGAAAAAGAAAGCTTGTACGAGGGTCACGTGAAATGATATGAAAATAAAGACAAAGATAACATAAAAACTAGACTAAAAAGAAAAGGCATTATTTATAAACATGCTATAGCATAAAGGATAGAGTTTAGAGAGGCAAACTTTCAAGGATCTTGAAGATCCAGGTGTGACTTGTCTCTGAGGATAGGGGCTCCATTGTACACCTTCAGACGTTGGCCATTGACCTTGAAGACTTCACCATCGTCTAGCTTCTTGATAGCAACCGCACCATGAGGGTACACCTTGTGTATGATGAATGGTCCTGACCACCTCGATTTTAGCTTTCCAGGAAAAAGCTTTAGCCTGGAGTTGTAGAGAAGCACTTGTTGACCTTCTGAGAAATGCCTTGGCAAAATGTGTTTGTCATGCCACTTCTTGGTTTTCTCCTTGTAAATGCGAGCATTATCATATGCTTGGGCTCTAAATTCCTCCAGCTCATTAAGCTCTAGCAACCTCCTCTCATCAGCTAGTTGGGCATCCATGTTGAGTTTCTTGATTGCCCAATAAGCCTTGTGCTCAAGCTCAACAGGTAAATGTCATTTCTTGCCAAATACGAGCTTGAAGGGTGACATGCCCAAAGACGTCTTGAAGGTTGTTCTATATGCACATAGTGCTTCATCCAACTTAGGGGACCAGTCTTTTCTCTTAGGATTAACCACCTTTTCCAATATTTGCTTGATTTCATGGTTGGAAACTTTAGCCTGTCCGTTTGTCTGCAGATGATATGTTGTAGCAATCTTGTGCTTGACTCCATATTGATGTAATGCTTTAGCAATGAGCTTGTTTTCAAAGTGAGTCTTTTCATCACTGATGATGGCTCGGGGTTCTCCAAACCTCGTAAAGATAATCTTGTGAAGGAACTTCATGATCGTCTTGGATTCGTTCCTTGGGGTGACAACAGCCTCCACCCATTTTGACACGTAGTTGACTGCTAGCAAAATATATAGCTCACCATATGATGCAGGAAATGGACCCATGAAGTCAATTCCCCATACGTCAAAGATTTCAACCTCCAAAATATTTCGCAATGGCATTTCATTCCGTCTGGAGATGTTCCATGTTCTTTGGCATCTAGCACAAGTCTTATAGAACTCGTGTGCATCCTTGAAAAGTGTAAACCAATAGAATACTGCTTGAAGAACTTTTGCAGCAGTCCTAGAACCACCAAAATTCCCTCCACATGGTGATGAATGACAGTGGTACAAAATGTTAAGGTATTCTTCCTCTAGAACACACCTCCTTATGATCTGATTAGGACATTGCTTGAACAGGTAGAGTTCATCCCAATAGTAGAATCTTGCATCATGTATGAATTTCTTGAGTTCCTGGATAGATAAATCAGGAGGCAAAATACCACTAACAAGATAATTAACAATATCAGCATACCACAGAATTGCTGTAGCAGCTAACAGTTTCTCATCAGGGAATTTCTCCTTGATTTTAGTTTCACTACCTTGTGTGATAGCATTTTCTAGCCTAGATAGATAATCATCTACTTGGTTCTCACATCCTTTCCTATCTCTAACTTTCAGGTCAAATTCTTGCAGCAAGAGTATCCATCTAATAAGTCTAGGTTTAGCATCATTTTTAGTCACTAGGTACTTAATGGCTGAATGATCGGTATGAACTATAACCTTAGTGCCTATCAAGTATGACCTAAACTTATCAAAGGCAAATACTACAACAAGTAATTCTTTTTCAGTAGTGGTGTAATTGATTTGTGCGTTATTCAAAGTGCGACTAGCATAATAAATAACATGAAAGAGTTTACCTCGGCATTGTCCAAGTGCTGCATAGACGGCGTGGTCACTTGCATCACACATCAGCTCAAATGGCTCGCTGCAATCAGGTGAAATGACAACTGGTGCTGAGATAAACATCTCCTTCAGTTCTTGAAATACATTATAGCAATCTTTGTCAAACACAAATGGTTGATTTTGCTGTAACAAATTGCATATCAACTTTGAGATCTTCGAAAAATCCTTGATGAATCTCCGATAGAAGCCATAATGCCCTAGGAAGCTTCTTACTCCCTTGACAGTAGTGGGGGAGGTAGTTTTTCAATGACCTCGATCTTTTCCTTGTCAACTTCTATCTCTTGCTTTGAGATCTTGTGGCCTAAGATCGTTCCTTCTGTTACCATGAAATGCCATTTTCCCCAATTGAGCACCAAGTCAGCTTCCTCACACCTCTTTAGAACCTTGACAAGATTGTCTAAGCATGTGTCGAAGTCATCTCCGGAGACCGAGAAGTCATCCATGAAAATTTCTAAAAAATCATCGACCATGTCTGAAAAGATAGCCAGCATAAATCTTTGAAAAGTTGCTGGAGCATTGCAGAGACCAAAGGGCATTCTCTGAAAAGCATAAGTTCCATAAGGGCATATAAAAGTCGTCTTCTCTTGGTCTTCGGGTGCTATAGCGATCTGGTTGTACCCAGAAACCCGTCGAGAAAGCAGTAGAATGCCTTGCCTGCTAGCCGATCTAACATCTGATCAATGAATGGGAGGGAAAATGGTCCTTCTTGGTTGCCTTGTTGAGCTTCCTATAGTCCATGCAAATCCTCCACCTTGTGACGATTCTAGTAGGCAATAGCCCATTCTCCTCGTTGCTTACCACGGTCACGCCTCCTTTCTTCGGTACGCATTGCACCGGGCTGACCCATGAGCTATTGGATATCGGGTAGATTACTTCAGCATCAAGCCACTTGATTATCTCTTTCATCACCACATTCCTCATGATTGGGTTTAATCTCCTCTAGGGCTCAACTGAATTGTTGTGACAATCATTAAGCAAAGTTTTGTGCATGCATATAGCAGGGCTTATACCCTTCAAATCAGCCATAATCCACCCTATCGCATTTTTATGTTGTAGCAACATATTTACTAAACTAGTTTCTTGCTTAGGTGTGAGACTAGATGAGATTATCACATGCAAAGTTTCATTGCTCCCTAAGTAAACATATTTAAGATGTGATGGCAAAGGTTTCAGTTCTAGAGTAAGTGCATGCTCAAGGGAAGGTTTAGGAAGTACAAATTCTGAAAAATTAAGAGGTTCAAAGTGCGTACCTGGTCTAGCCTCGAGTCGACTAGACTGCTCCAGTTCCCTTGAGAGCTCTTCTAGGTCTGAATCATCATCCTTGCAGAGTGCTTCAAACTCTTCCATTTTCATCTCATTGCTATAGCAAAACTCATCAGTCACATTCTGTGCTGTAGCATCTATATATTGGCATACTCCTGGATTGTCTGCATACTTGAGGGTGTCATGAATATTGATCATGACCGTCTGATCAGCCACTCGCATCGTGAATTCACCCTTCTCACAATCTATTAAAGCTCGTCTGGTAGCTAAAAATGGCCTTCCCAAGATAATGGGTGTGTTGTTGTCAGCTTCACAATCGACGATTAAGAAGTCGACTGGAAAGATAAATCTGTCCATTTTTACCACATCTTCAACTCTTCCTTCGGAGGGAACATGAGAATGATCTGCTAGCTGTAGCACAACCTTGGTGGGTTGTGCCTCTCGAATTTCCAGTTTCAGAAAAATCGACTTAGGCATCAAGTTAGCACTTGATCCCAAATCGCAAAGTGCTCTTCCAACAAACTTATCGCCAATAGAACAAGAGATAGCAAAACTACTTGGGTCCTTCCTCTTAAATGACAGCTTGCTCCTCATAGAATAGCATTCTTCTGCTATAGCGACAAATTCTTGCTTCTCGACCTTCCTCTTTTTCGTGACTATATCCTTGAGGAACTTGGCATATGTTGGCATCTAATCAATGGCCTCCAAAAATGAGACATTGGTATGTAATTTGTCCAGGATATCTACAAATTTCTGGAACTGAAGGTCTTCTTTCTGCTTCTTGAGTCGTTGAGGAAAAAGAGGTGGGGGTCTAACTTCATTTGTCTGGACCGGTGGAGTTGCATCTTTTGCTATAGCAAAAGCAGGCTCCTCCTCCAGTGTTTCTTTTGCTATGACTTCCTCACCTATTTCTTTAACTGGAGGATCTTGTAAGTTATCTTCTTCTTGAGGCAAGTTGGGCTAAGATTTCTCTTTCTCTTTTCCCCCGAACTTGTCTTCCTTGCTAATTTCCTTGCCACTTCTTAATGTGAGTGTGTTGCATTGTTCCTTGCTATGGTGCTTAGTGGCTTCAGTGTCACTAGGAAAATTTCCTTGTGGTCGCGCATACAAGGTTTGAGCTATCTGACCAACTTGTGTTTCTAAGACTCGGAGAGAGGAACTATGGTTTGCAATAAGGCTCCTTGATTCTTAATGTTTGTTGCATGATCATGTAGCAAAACTTTCGTGGTTCCCATGAAATCTTTTGTCATGGCCATAAATTCTTTGAATGTAATCTCCAGCAAACTGTTTGTTGAAGATGTTGCTCCCTTGTGACCTTTCCATGGCATCATCTGGTTAGAAGATGGTGCTTCGATCAGATTTTGCTGTGGCGCTGGCTGAGCAGAATTGTTGTGCCCTTGATTACCCCAACTAAAATTTGGATGCTGGCGCCATCCTGGGTTGTAGGTATTATAGTATGAAATGTTGTTGCAGTTATAATTCCCCGCATATTTGGCTGACTCTTGATTGTCAGGGCATTCACTCAAATGGTGATTGTCATCGCATCTAAGACAAGAGGTTGCAGATTTCACTTCCTTGACTTCGTTGAGACGTTAGAGGTTCTTCAGCATATTTGTGATAGCAGCTAACTGTGTGGCTACCGAGTCATCAGCATCACTCTCTTGAACTACTTGGTTTCTCCTTCCTGATCCAAGCCTTGTGGTCGGAAATTGGTAATCATTGTTGGCTACCCTATCAAGAATGTCGAATGCTTCCTCCGGTGATTTGTCTAACAAGGTCTCATTTGCTGAAGCATCTAACATAATCCTTGTAGGAGCATTTACTCCATTATAGAACATAACCACTTGGGTCTAATCATGAAAATGATGATTTGTGCACTTCCTCAATAATCCCTTGAATTGATCCCAACACTCGTACATGGATTCGTCATTAGCTTGACGAAAAGATGCAATATCATTTCTCAACTGAGTGTTTCTATTGGGTGGATTATACCATAGCAGAAAACTTTTGCATAAATATGTCCAAGTCTCCATTGATCTAGCTGGCACTCCACTTAGCCATGCTCTAGCACGATCTCGTAAAGAATATAGAAACAATTTAAGCTTTAGCACATCCTCGTGCACTCCTTACTGTCTGAACGAGTCATAAACTTCCAAGAACGCACAGATATTGTCTTGCATCTTTATGAGGCATACCTCCAAACTGACCAATAGTGTTCAACATGTTGAACATAACAGGTTTAAGCTCGAACTGGGTTGCCTGAATTTCTGGAGCTACTACTATTCTAGGATAGAGATCGTCCAAGATAGGAGTCAAATGATCTCTAATTGCTCGAGGTCGAGCTGCTTCTCCATGGCCATTTGCCATAGCATCTTCGTTACCTTGAGGTGGTGATATTTCTCTGTTCATGTTTCTAGCCTCTTCTCTTCGAACACATCTCCTAATTCTCAAGAAATGCTCAATTTCAGAAATAGGTGATTGCAGGGGTCCTCTAGGTCGTTTTCTGGTCATGCACTAGCAGGACACCTGAAAAGAAAAATGAAAAACCTAAAATAAATATGTACAAAAAAAAGAGCAAGCGATATAAACAAAAAAAAACCGTAAACAACCAATTGTCAATCTCCGGCAACGGCGCCAAAAACTTGTTGCTTCTGTGTAATGTACTATAAATGATACGCAAATATGGTGCAAGTATACACGTCAAACGAGTAATAAAGTGATAAGTGAGTATCGTCTCCACAGGAATTAGAGGTATTTACGGTTTGTTGTAATAATAATGATTGACCTTTTTGAAGATGACAATGCTATAGTAAAAGAGATGATGTAAAATAATGTTGAAGCAAAACAGTGCAGAGAAAGATAAGATAGCAATATAATGAACATGTCCCCTTTCGTATGCGAAACTCACTACGGAATGACTGGCTGGGAATGATGGACAACCTAAACTAAGCTTTTTAACGATACTAAGGCTCGTTAGTTGTCTAGTATGCTAGGCGGGATTTGCTGAAAGTGTTCCTAAACTATCTCTAGCTAGGAAACTGAGAGTCAAAAATGCTACAGCCATACCTCTCTGTGTAAACTCTTAACACCCCCTACCCTTCATGAACTATCTTTTTTAGCCCTTGAAACATGTCACTTATCTCTAAGGTAGGTTAGAGCCTGCCTCTCGACAGCCACTTCATTACTTATAGGGGTTCTAAGGCTAGCTCTCTCAATTACTAACCTCAACAAACACTTAAAGAACGACCAACTCTCGAGGGCTCTTACAACTTCAAGGAAATGAGAACGCATAAGCAAAACATAGAACATGATGAACACTGAAAAAGTCATAGCATGCATTAAAAATTACTCAAAATAAAATCATCCATCAAACTCAAACCACCTAAAATAGTTCGTGGATGGGCAATATCATCCAACATATTATTGAGATAACATCACCAAAGATAAAGATATGAAAAGGAAATGCTATAGCGACAGAAAGAAAAGTAAACTCCCTCTCCGCCATGGACGGCCCGACTGTCTTAGGCCCATCGCCTCTCTCGAGGCCGGTGAGGCCACTTCTTGGAGCTTCAACGATGGAGGACACCAAGCTAGAGAAGATGAACGCTTCTCCCTCCTTGCAACTTTCTCTCTCTCTCGTCTCTCTTTCGCGACACACTTCTCTCCAAGCTTCTCTCCCCTTTATATAGTGGAGGCTTCTAGGATTTTGTGCCCTAAAGATGCCTTGATAATCCCAAAGAATATCCACCGACAAGGTCTGCCACGAGGGGACAAGGAGGACAGTCTGCAGGTGGGTACCGGCTGCTGCACATGCCAGGTCGTTCTTTTCTGCATGTTCACATGTTTCTGCAACTCATGTGCTTTTCACGTGCTGGCCGATATTTATAATGCCCTGAGTTTACGGTCGGGAGTTATCGAACTAGTTGAACCGGGTCGGGTTAAATTAAATTAGAAAAAAACTATTTTTAATGAAACAAAAAGAGTTTTAAAGGAAAAGGGGCAAAAAGGGGATTTTTCATAAAAAGGAATAAAAAAGGTTTTGTTTCAAAAGCCATATTCTTCTCCAAAATAGCTTTTCATGTTAAAACCTCCCAAAACCCCTTTCCACTATTCCATTGGATTTCAAGCTCTCAACCAAGTGATTTCTTCAAGGTAAATGATTCCTTAACTTAGTTTCATTTTCCTTAAGTCCTAAATGTTGTGATTTTTACAAAACTCATGGATTTATCTCATCTTAATTTTTAAAGTTTGGTTGGAAATGAAAATAAATCTTTGGGTTTTCGTTTGGGTTGATTAAGGCTAAGTTGAGAGTGTTTTTAACTTTGTTTTAACACTCTAATAACATAAAAATGATAGGTTTTTTATGGAAACCCGAAATGGGTGTTATTGGTGATTTTAGGAGTTGGAAATCTTGAGTTTTTGATTGAGTTTAGAGTTTAAATAGAAGCTGGAGGTTTGGTAGCTTTAGATTGATGCTTAGGGATGTAAAAAGGTAGATTTTTATGGTAAATTCGTTGGTTGTAGTTGCTAGTAGTTTGCGTTTGAATTGATTGTGTTTCAGGTGAAATTGGGCTTGAATCGATGTGTGTAGATGCAAGGTTGTTGAGTTTCGAGCCTTCGCTTTGTTTGTGAGTGTATTTGTGTTCTAATGTTCGATTTTAGGTTTCTCAAAATAGAGGGTTTAGATTCGGTCTTTGTGGACGAAAATTCGGGTAGTTCGGAAGCTTGATTCGGCATCTCGAACATCAGTTGTGTATTAGCTGGTGAGTGGATCGATTTTAAAAGCCTTAATGTGGTTAAAGGAATGTTTTGGAGGTTTGGATTGAGCTTGGAAGGTCAATCCAAGATCAAGAGTGAGTTTTAAAGGTTTTATGCAATTAAATTGTGTTTTACGATTCTTGAATCCAAGTTGAACGTGCTATGTTGTTATGTGTTGAATTGCATTGTTATGCATGTTGAGATGCGAGACGTGTTTATACTTGCATTGTGAGTACATGCCCTACATGGAAGTTTGGACTTGGTAAGTGGTTTAAGCATTGGTAATGCTTGTGGTTGTAATTGAGTATATTGACATCTGTTTGGTTGTTACCGGATATAATTGACCGATCAATAGGATTAGAGTGCACTCGAGGTAAAATTCGCGCGTGACCTTAGTGATGTTAGATTCCACTAAGGAGGAGTACGGTTATGTGAGATTCCACCGGAAGTTATGTTATTACTAGACGGGTGAGTACGGTGATGTGAGATTCCACAGAAAGTGTCTAGTGGGTTTGAGAACTATCTGCACATCTGAGTAAAAACGTTGAATGTCAATATACCCATGAATGCTTTAATTCTCATGTTAAGCATGTTGTTGATTTCCTTATATTTATGCTTATGTTTATGACATTGTTGTTTACTTTGCTTGCGTTATGAGAATGAGCATATGGTAAGCATATGACTTGTGGTTGCATTCGGTAAATGCACGCGAAGGTAAATGCATGACATTGTGTGTTCAAGCATGTGGAAATGATTTGGAAACGGTTTTGGTTTTCAAGCAAACAATGTTTTAAAAACTGCATTGTTGTAGCTACCGTTTTGAGCACCGCTCACTAAGCTTAAACGCTTACGCTCTCTTTTCCAACAATGCAGGCCCTTAGACCTTCGGAGCAGCTCGGGGAACAAGGGAGGATCCGAGGGAGTTTGGTTTGCTCAAGTATGGTATAGACTTCAATAACTAGTATAGAGCAATGGGATAGGACCTTTGTGTTTTGTGATGTTGATGGCATGTTCTTTTGCTTAGATAAGTTCGTTTAGATGTTTTGGGCTTGTATTGCCTTATGCCATGTTGAAGTATGCTTTTGTTTAACTTATGGCTATGTTGATGAATGATTTGTATGCATGTTTTCCTTTAAATTCCTATCATGATGAATGTGGCATCGCTATGTGTTTGAATTGCTTCATATGTTTATCCATAGATGTTTTTTATTGTATGAGTGTTTGTATGTTGCTTGACTAGTCGTTAAATGCCTCTAGAGTCGAGTCATTGTGCTTTTAGCTGCTAAAACAAGTGTTGTAGTGCAGGGCGTATTGATACGCTCAAGGGCTGTATCGATATGGTCCCCTACTTTGAACCTTGTTTTAGATAAGGCGTACCGGTACGCAGGGGTGTATCGATACGCCAAATGGTCTCTGAAAATCTGAGAAATTTATGAGATTTTGGCGTATCGGTACGTGTCTTGAGAGTATCGGTACGGTCTTCGTAGTTTGACCTTGGGAAGTTGACCGTTGAGAGCGTATTGATACGATCTTCTAGCGTATCGATCGGTCTTCCTAGGTTGACTTTGGGGTGTTGACCAAGTCTAGGCGTATCGATTTGGTCCTCTAGCGTACCGATATGGCCTGTTGTAAAAGTTAAAAAGGGTTTGTTTAATTGTCTGTTTCGCGTGTTTTGTATCCATGTGTTTTTCCGCTACGTGTCCTCTCACATAGGGTATAATTAAACATCTAGACAAGATAACTTTAAAAGAAATTTTCTAGGGTTGCTAATCGGAGAGGAGCCTTAACGGGGTTCGCTTCAGTTTTCCCTATGTAACCCATTCGATGCGGTCTGACGGCTAGGCCAGGTCGAGGGGGTTACATTTGTTGGTATCAGAGCCTAGGTTCTGCCTAGGTTCGTTGAGTTTCTGCAAGCCAAAAGGTAAGTGAGGTAAGTTTTATGGTATAATCTTGTAGATTGTGATGACATTGTGATTGTAAGCATGCTTGTGGCTATTTTTGTGTTGGTTGAGAAGTAGTTAAAGGCACTCATTGCTAGTATACTATTATTGTAAGTGATTTTAAGTTTAAGGACTTGAGCACCTTGGACCTTGTTCCTTGCTGACCCCAAATCATTTCACTTGTTGTGTTTGTTGTTTAGCTTTGCATCTGTTAGCATGGTGAGACCGAGGGGAAGACCGAGGGTTGAACGGATTGAGAATGTTAAGGATGTGCGAGGAGAGAACTTGCCTCCTCCTCCTCCGCCTCCGGGTGGTGGAGCGGATGCGTAAGGTGTTGGACCCCAGGATGGTCAGGGACATGCAGGTATTGATGTGAATCTATTGATTCAGGCTATATTCGGGGCTATTCAGACAGCTTTAGCGGGTGTTTGAGTTGCAGCACCGCCTCAGGTTGCAGGTTCTGGTTTATCGTTAGAGCGACTCCGTAGCTTGGGCGGGGTTGAGTTCTGTGGGTTGTCACCGAGGGTTCCGAGGCATGGTTTGAGAGCACAGTTCGTATTTTAATTCAGATTGAGTGCTCTAAAACACATAAGTTTGGTTGCATTGTCTCTTTGCTTCATGGAGATGCCTACACTTGGTGGGCTACTATCACTACGGGTATGCCAGAGGCCCAGGTTACTTGGGAGTTCTTTAGGAATGCTTTTCGTAAGACGTTTTTAGGTCCTCGATACCTAGATAAGAAGAAAAGAGAGTTCATGGCTCTAGTTCAGGGTAGTTTGATTGTATCCGGCTATGAGGTACAATTTGTACGTCTGAGTTAGTATGCTTCTGAGTTAGTTCCCACTGAAGCGGAACGATGTGAGCGTTTCCGTTATGGGTTGGTTCAGGATGTAAAGACCTACATGTTGGCTTCCGACTATACAAACTATGATGTGTTGGTCGCTAGGGTTAAGGACATCGAACAATCTTTGGGACTTGCGGATTGCAAGGGTGGATCTAGCTCCAGAAAGAGGAATGCTGATTGGGACAGAGATCGTGCCAAGAGGCACAAGGATAGGAAACCTCATCATGATCATAGACACGGAGGTGGTAATCCGAGGAGAGGCCATCACAACCAAAGGACTAAGAATCGTACTCCCGAGTGCAACAAGTGTGGTAAACGTCATTTCGGTGAGTGTTGGGGAACTTATGGCTCTTGTTGGAACTGCGGGTCTAGGGCGCATTTGAAGCACGATTGTTCACATCCGTCTAGGGATGGACAAGCTCCTACACGAGCTGTCGACCATTAGAGAGGCCGTGGGCGCGGTCGAGGTAACTTTCAGCCTAGGAATGACGGTTAGAGGAATGTAGCTCATGTAGTAGTAGTTCAGTCCGAGGGAAGTGGGCCAGCTAGAGTGTATGCACACCGTGAGGATAGGAATGACACAGATGTGATTGTAGGTAATTTCTCGTTACAGTCTTTGAACTTGCTTTCCTTGATTGATTTCGGTTCTACGCATTCGTACATAATGAGTGAGCATGCAAGATTATTAGATGTTCTGGTTGAGATATTAGATGTGGGTATGAATGTCACTAGTTCTTTTGGTGAGACAGTTGTGGTCAGAAAGATGTACAGAAGATGTCCTTTGATGGTTCAATGTCATGTTTTTCATGTGGATATGATGGAATTATCATTCTATGGTTTTGATGTAATATTAGGCATGGACTGGCTTGTAGAAATAAGGCTAGAGTAGATTTTGAGACAAAGCGTGTGTCCTTAAGACTTTCAGAGGATCATGAGGTAGTAATAGTGGGTGAGAATGTTAAATTCTTGTCCAATGTAGTTTCAGCCTTAGAGGCTCAGAAGTTGTTGGATGTGAGTTGTCAGGCGTACCTAGCCTATGTTATGAATCCGAATATGGATGAGGCACGGCCACGAGTTATTAAGATAGTTTGTGACTTTCCGAGTGTATTCCCAGAAGAATTGTCTGATTTGCCTCCAGATAGAGATGTAGAGTTTGTTATTGAGACTTATTTAGATTCAGCTCTAGTGTCGATTGCACCGTACCGAATGGCTTCTAAAGAAATGAAAGAGTTGAAGACACAGCTTCAGGAATTGATGGACCGAGGGTTCATTCGTCCGAGTACTTCACCTTGGGGTACACCGGTGTTGTTTGTGAAAAAGAAAGATGGTAGTTTGAGAATGTGTATCGATTACCGACAGTTGAATAAGTTGACAACAAAGAATAAGTATCTGTTGCCATGAATTGATGACTTGTTTGATCAGTTGAGAGGTTTTTTAATGTTCTCGAAGATAGATTTGAGATCCGATTATTATCAGTTGAAGGTAAGAGATCGAGATGTACCGAATACAACTTTATGCACTCGTTATGGGCACTACGAAGTGATGCCCTTTGGTTTGACTAATACACCGGCAGCTTTTATGGACATGATAAATAAATTATTTCATGAGTGCTTAGATCAGTTTGTGGTATTGTTCATTGATGATATTTTAGTGTACTCTCACACCGAGAAAGATCATGATCGGCATTTGCGTTTGGTGTTGCAGAAATTGTTAGACAATCAGTTGTATGTCAAGTTGAGCAAATGTAAATTTTGGATTAGGGAAGTAGTCTTCTTAGGCCATATTGTATCGGCCGAGGGAATTCGAGTGGATCCTAAGAAAGTTGAGGCATTTGTGAATTGGAAACCACCAAAGACAGTGACCGAAGTTCGTAGTTTCTTAGGTTTGGCCGGTTACTATAGACGATTTGTTGAGGGTTTCTCAAAGGTTGCAGCTCCTTTGACTAAATTGCTACATAAGGATGTTCAATTTGAGTAGACTGATGCAAGACAACAAGCATTTGAGAAATTGAAAGAGGCCTTAACTGAAGCTCATGTCTTAGTTCAGCCCATGTCAGGGAAAGAGTTTGTAGTCTTCGGTGAAGCGTCATATGTTGGCTTGGGTTGTGTGTTTATGCAAGAAGGAAGAGTAGTGGCCTATGCGTCTAGATGGTTGATGACTCATGAGCGTAATTACCCTACGCATGATATAGAATTGGCTGCAGTGGTTTTCGCTTTGAAAGTTTGGAGACATTACTTGTATGGTGAGAAATGCACGATGTATACGGCTCATAATAGTCTGAAGTATATACTGACGCAAAGAGAGTTAAATCTTAGACAGCGTAGGTGGCTAGAGTTGCTTAAGGACTACGATCTCGCGATTGAGTACCATTCGGGTAAGGCCAATGTAGTGGCCGATGCTTTGAGTAGAAAGGTAGTAATAGAATTACGAGCTATGTTTGCTAGATTGAGTTTGTCTCAAGATGGTGGTTTAGTGGCCGAGTTGCAAGTTAGACCTTCGTTGCTTCAGTTGATTAGAGAAACAGTTGCAAGATAAACCGTTGACATCTCATGTACAAGACATAGCGGAGGGTAAACCGACAAATTTTTGTTTTAGTAGTGATGGAGTCTTATATTTCAAGAGTGGAGTAGTTGTTCCAGGAGATGTAGACTTGAGACGCACCATCCTGACTGAAGCTCACATTAGTCCGTTTGCTATGCATCCGGGAAGCACGAAAATGTATCGTGATTTGAAGAATGAGTGTTTCTGGGTTGATTTGAAGAAGGATGTTGCCGAGTTTTTGAGTAAGTGCATGATTTGTCAGCGAGTTAAAGCCGAGCACCAGTTTTCTTCAGGTTTGTTACAATCGTTGAGAATTCCCGATTAGAAGTGGAAGAGAATCACCATGGATTACGTATCGGATTTACCGTTGACACCTTCTAAGAAGAATTCGGTTTGGGTAATTGTTGATCGTCTTATGAAGTGTGCGCACTTTTTAGCCATTCACACCACTTATACTTTAGATAAGTTGGCCGATTTGTATATCAGTGAGATAGTGAGATTGCATGGTGTACCGAAATCTATAGTGTCAGACAGAGATCCAAGGTTTACGGCTAGATTTTGGGAGAGTTTGCATAGTGCTTTGGGTACTCGACTGAATTTCAGCACTTCATATCATCTTCAGACCGATGATCAGTCAGAGAGAGTCATACAAGTGTTGGAAGATATGTTGAGATGTTGCATTATAGAATTTCAGGGTTCTTGGGAGAAGCATCTACCGTTAGTAGAGTTTGCATATAATAACAGTTATCAAGCGAGCATTCAGATGGCACCTTACGAAGATCTGTATGGTAGAAAATGTAGAACACTTGTTTGTTGGGCCGAAGCGGGATAGAAATTGATACCATTGACTGATATGCTTAAGGGTACTACCGAGAAAGTACAGTTGATTTATGACTGTTTGAAGGCAGCTTCGGATAGACAGAAATCTTATGCAGATTTGAAAAGAAGAGAAATAGAGTATGACGTGGGCGACAAAGTATTCTTGAAATTCTCACATTGGAAGAAGGTGATGAGGTTTGGTAGGAAAAGTAAGTTGAGTCTGAGATTCATTGGTCCGTATGAGATAGTTGAGAGACTTGGTCCCGTTGCCTATAGATTGAGGCTTCTGGTCGAACTAGTGAAGATTCACGATGTGTTTCATGTCTCGATGCTTCGGAGGTATAGATCAGATCCGTCACATGTTATAATAGTTGAGGAGATAGAAATGAATCCGAATTTGACCTACGATGAAGAACCAGTTGAGATTTTGACTTCGGACAACAAAGTGTTGCGAGGAAGGACCATTGAGTTGGTTAAGGTTAAGTGGTGTCACCGAGGGTGGAAGAAGCCACTTGGGAGAGGAAGGATGACATGCAAAAGCAGTTTCCGCATCTCTTTCCGCTAGGTAAATTTCGGGGAGGAAATTCTTTAAGTGGGAGAGAGTTGTAACGCCCCGAGTTTAGGGTCGGAAGTTATCGAACTAGTTGAACCGAATCGGGTTAAAATAAATTGGAGAAAAAGTATTTTTAATGCACCAAAAAGAGTTTTAAAGGAAAAAGGGCAAAAGGGAAATTTTTATAAAAAGGAATAAAAAAATGTTTTGTTTCAAAAGCCATATTCTTCTCCAAAATAGCTTTTCACGTTAAAACCTCCCAAAAACCCTTTCTACTATTTCATTGGATTTCAAGCTCTCAATCAAGTGATTTCTTCAAGGTAGATGGTTCCCTAACTTAGTTTCATCTTCCTTAAATCCTAAATGTTGTGATTTTTACAAAATTCATGAATTTATCTCATCTTGATTTTTAAAGTTTGGTTGGAAATGAAAATAAATCGTTGGGCTTTCGTTTGGGTTGATTAAGGTTAAGTTGAGAGTGTTTTTAATTTTGTTTTAACACTCTAATAACATAAAAATGGCAGGGTTTTAATGGAAACCCGAAATGGGTGTTATGGGTGATTTGTTGAAAATCTTGAGCTTTTGGTTGGGTTTTGAGTTTAAATAGCAGTTGGGGGTTTGGTAGCTTTGGATTGATGCTTAGGGATGTAAAAAGGTAGATTTTTTATGGTAAATTTGTTGGTTGTGGCTGCTAATAGTTTGAGTTTGAATTAATTGTGTTTCGGGTGAAATTGGGCTTGAATTGATGTGTGTAGATGCAAGGTTGTTGAGTTTTGATTCTTCGATGTGTTTGTGAGTGTATTTGTGTTCTAATGTTCGGATTTGGGTTGCTCAAAATAGAGGATTTGGATTCGGGCTTTGTGGACGGAAATTCGGGTAGTTCAGAGGCTTGATTCGGCATCTCAGACATCGGTTGTGTGTTGACTGGTGAGTGGATCGATTTTAAAAGCCTTAATGTTGTTAATGGAATGTTTTGTGGGTTTGGATTGAGCTTGAAAGGCCAATCCAAGCTCAAGAGTAAGTTTTAAAGGTTTTATGCAATTAAATTATGTTTTACGATTCTTGAATGCAAGTTGAACATGCTATGTTGTTATGTGTTGAATTGCATTGTTATGCATGTTGAGATGTGAGACTTGTGTTTATACTTGCATTGTGAGTACATGCCTTGTATGAAAGTTTGGACTTGGTAAGTGGTTTAAGCATCGGTAATGCTTGTGGTTGTAATTGAGTATATTGACATGTGTTCGGTTGTTACCGAATATAGTTGATCGATCAATAGGATTAGAGTGCACTCGAGGTAAAATTTGCGTGTGGCCTTAGTGATGTTAGATTCCACTAAGGAGGAGTACGATGATGTGAGATTCCACCGGAAGTTATGTTATTACTAGACGGGTGAGTATGGTGATGTGAGATTCCACCGGAAGTGTCTAGTGGGTTTGAGAACTATCCGCGCATCTGAGTAAAAACGTTGAATGTCAATATACCCATGAATGCTTCAATTCTCATGTTAAGCATGTTGTTGATTTCCTTATATTTATGCTTATGTTTATGGCATTGTTGTTTACTTTGCTTGCGTTATGAGAATGAGCATTTGGTAAGCCTATGGCTTGTGGTTGCATTCGATAAATGCACGTGAAGGTAAATGCATGACATTGTGTGTTCAAGCATGTGGAAATGATTTGGAAACGATTTTGGTTTTGAAGCAAACTATGTTTTAAAAACTGCATTGTTGTAGCAATCGTTTTGAGCACCGCTCACTAAGCTTAAACGCTTACACTCTCTTTTCCAACAATGCATGCCCTTAGACCTTCGGAGCAGCTCGGGGAACAAGGGAGGATCCAAGAAAGTTTGGTTTGCTCAAGTATGGTCTAGACTTCAATAACTAGTATAGAGCAATGAGATATGACCTTTGTGTTTTGTGATATTGATGGCATGTTCTTTTGCTTAGACAAGTTTGTTTAGATGTTTTGGGCTTGTACTGCCTTATGCCATGTTGAAGTATGCTTTTGTTTAACTTATGGCTATGTTGGTGAATTCTTTGTATGCATGTTTTCCTTTAAATTCCTATCATGATGAATGTGGCATCGCTATGTGTTTGAATTGCTTCGTATGTTTATCCATAGATGCTTTTTATTGTATGAGTGTTTGTATGTTGCTTGACTAGTCGTTAAATGCCTTTAGAGTCGAGTCTTTGTGCTTTTCGCTGCTACAACAAGTGTTGCAGTGCAGGACGTATCGATACGCTCAAGGGTTGTATCGATACGGTCCCCTGCTTTGAACCTTGTTTTAGGCAAGGCGTACCGGTACGCGGGGGTGTATCGATATGCCAAATGCTCTCTAAAAATCTAAAAAATTGACGAGATTTTAGTGTATCGGTACGGGTCCTGAGAGTATCGGTACGGTCTTCATAGTTTGACCTTGGAAAGTTGACCGTTAAGAGCGTATCGATACGGTCTTCCAGCGTATCGATACAATCTCCCTAGGTTGACTTTGGGGTGTTGACCAAGTCCAGGCGTATCGATACAGTCCTTTAGCGCACCGATACAACCTGTTGTAAAAGTTAAAAAGGGTTTGTTTAATTGTCTGTTTCGCGTGTTTTGTATCCATGTGTGTTTCCGTTGCGTGTCCTCTCACATAGGGTATAATTAAACATCTAAACAAGATAACTTTAAAAGAAATTTTCTAGGGTTGCTAATCGGAGTGGAGCTTTAACGGGCTTCGCTTCGGTTTTCCTCGTGTAACCCATTCGATGCGGCCTGGTGGCTAGGCCGGGTCGAGGGGGTTACAATATTCACTTCCACTATGCTATAGCAATTCCTTACACTAGCTTTCTCTCTTGACTCCTTTCCTGGGCACCAACAAACCCAAAATCAACCTTCCAAGCAGTACCCCTCAATATGGACCAATAACCAACAAAGATAAAGATGCACTCAAAAGAAGAAAATACAACCCAAATGCAGTCTAAATGGTATGGTATGAACTTAAGAACATGCAAATGCTATAGCAAATAGGTATGAAAACAATGATACTTGTGCAGTTATCAAATAGCATGTGAAAAACAAATGGTCTCGTGATTCTTGATCATTCTTGCAAAGGGGACATGTTTCACTGATTGCGATTCTCATTTTGCGTAATCTGTCGCAAGTGGGGAGCCTTCAAGAATGGCCATCCAAACAATAAAAGAGTGCTTCAAGAAATGAAATGGGTACCAAATTAGTTTATGCCAAGAAACCTTCTCCTTCGTTCGAATAACCTCGCAAATTTTCCCAGTAGTGTCATTGCTCACGTTCACCCCATTTTGAACAACAGTTGCTACAATATTTTTATTTTCCACAGTGACCAACTATAGTAGAGCTTGGTTTTAGTTTGCCAGTAGTCACCTGCTTTGAACCCACGCAACCTATAATAAACCTTCTCTAGCAATGAGCTATCGAATGAGATAGAGAGTGCAAGCATCATTTCAACTCTCCATATTTTTCAAGCCGAGCCCACCTTTTGACTTTAGGGTGCAAATTTGTTGTTAATCTATCCTGGCTCCCTTTTCTGAAATTAGGGGTGTAAACGAGTAGGGTTGAGCTCGACTCGGCTCGTTAAGATTTTGAGTCAAATTTGAACTCAAGTAATTGTAAATGAGCCTGAGAAATCTGAGCTTGGCTCGGCTCGTTAAGAAATCGAGTCGAGTTGGAGCTCAATCGGGTCAAGTGTTGACCAATCTTTGACCGTGTCGGACTTGAGTAGCTCGCCATTTGTCATGTCTCATTTAAAGCCCTATCAAGAAAAAACTTCGATACACAAGTTGTATAAACTCAAGATTGTTATTTTTAGGGTTTAGGGTGTTAGTTTAGGGTTTAATGGTTTAGGGTGTTAGTTTATGGTTTATACTTTAAGATTTAGATTTTAGGGTTCGAGACTTATGTTTATGGTTTATATTTTAAGGTTTTAAGCTTAGTAATTTAGATTTTAAATTATAAAAAATAAAAAAAAATAGTATATTGTATTTTCGAGTAGCTCGCGAGCTTTTCGAGTCGAGTATCAAGTAGCTCGGCTCGTTAAGAACTTGAGCCGAGTTCGAGCTCCAGTCGAGTCTAATTGAGTCGAACTTTGATCGAGCTTTGATCGAGTTGAGCTCGAGTAGCTCGTGATCTGTCTCGTCTCATTTACAATCCTAACCGAAATATCCCCTCCCTTCCAAAAGTGACGGTTGCATAATTGTTCAATTTGCTTAAGACTTAAGTGGCAAATCAGTGCCCAAAGTATACCATTTTATTTCAGATAGGTGCTTAAAGTATTTTTTTGGACCAAATAGGTGTCTAACGTTTTCAATATTATTCAAATAGGTGTTTGTCGTCAACGTCCGTTAATTTTTACCATTAAATGACACGTGTCAGCTTCTTAGAATTCCAAAATTATATTTAAAAATAAATAAAATTAATAAGAACAAAATATTTTCTTTATTTCACAAATTAGCCTTAAAAATTAAAATCCCTGATACCTAAAACCGAAATTCTAATTTGACTAAATTTCGTCGCTGATTGCCACATCACCGCCCACAACATTTGTCGCCTTACCATCACGAGCATTTACCCCATTACCTCATCGTAGAAATCGGCCGACGCCGTGCTAAACGCTAAAATCGTCGAAGTGTTCATTCGAATAATTCGTGACGAACGACGGCATAACGAGCGATGAACGTGTGTGGGTCATTCGACAATGGGAGAGTGCTTCCGTCCGTCGCCGGAAACACGACCAACGCCAGTGGTAGTGGCCGGATTTGGGGGTTAGAGATTTGGGGACTATTTTGAGATTATTTAAAAAATTTAGGATATTTTAAAAATTCTGATTTATTGGTTAAAAAATAAAATAAAAAACATTTAATACTACCACGTGTCATGCTTTTATTGGTTAACGTAACTTTTTTTAATAGACAATCACGACGGGCACCTACTTGAGTAACTTTGAAAACGTTATACACCTATTTAGCCCGAAAAATACTTTAGACACCTGTCTAAAAAAATGTATACTTTGGTCACTTATTTACCACTTAAGCCTTTGCTTAATTAAGAATTTTGGTAGGATGAGCTGGCGACTCCAGTAATTCGCAATGCTATAGAAGACGGATCGAATGAGTTCAAGCCTGCCTCTGTAGCTGAGGTTACGGCTGGAGCAGCAACCTAGCTTGGCCTTAATCTTTTCAATCAGGGGTGTGAGTTTCTTAGTGACCAAGGGTATACCCAAATAACGAATATGTAGCTTTCCCACTTGGAACCTAGTAACAGATTGCATCCTTACGACCGTTTCAGCTCGGACCCCAACAACAAACAACTTTGATTTAGAGGCATTGAGTTTAAGCTCTAAAAGGTCATAGAATTTCTCCAAAACACTAGTAACCCCTATAACTCCCCCCTTGCAAAAGATTAGGAGATCATCCACCAAGGCTGAATTTTTTAAATAACCCTCGCCTGACAGAAAACAACCTTTATAGCCATTACGAACAAATAGCGAGACAATGAGTCTCCCTGCTGGACCCCTCTTTGTCCACAAATAGAGACTCTATATTTGTTTCGGCTGCACTTAATTTGCAATACAAAACACAAGCATTTCAGCTACATTCCACCTAATTATTGACTAAAAAGAAGCTATCCAAAGATATCATCTCTTTGAGGCACCTATAGCAAACTCCCTAAAACTATCAGTAATTCTTCTTCTTGTTCGTATCTTCATAATAAACATTGCTGTGAAAATAAATAAATAAAAGTAAATGTTTTCGAAATGAAAGGGGGCTAAACCTGCACCTCGGAGTTATGCATTCCGTACCACTCCTGAAATCACCAACATTATTTACTCTGTCCTGGTCTTAGATTTCTGGATATCAGGTATCCACGACAAAAAGAATATCGGCAGAAGGGTACAAACTGCCTGAACTAGAAGGCCAAGAGGAAATCCAGAAAAATCATTTTCTGTGATCCCCACGTATGATGCCAATGCAACACCGAGGTATCCACTCACAATGAAAGCAAGGGCTACAGCTGACATTACGAATGCCATAAGCGACCCTTCACATCCCGTAGGGCAGAGTTGAGCTATCAGGACGTTGAACGGAAGGATCTTGAAGAAGAATAGAATCTCTAAGACACCTGAGAAAACCACAACGTAGATAGAGTCTGGCACCCCCATCTGTCGATAAGTCCCTCTCACAAACATCACATCTGAAATCATGAGTACTGCCATTGTTACTTGAATAGCTTGAAGCAGTTTCCTTGGTCGGACTGACTTTAAGCTACGATTGTAGACGACGCCCCATAATAGATTTACTAACTGGCCAAACACCTTGGACATTCCCAATACAGAGGTGTCGATCTTCAAATACTGTGTTTGGTAGAAGAACATTGTTCCTGACAGTACCGGAATTATAGCATATGATGCAGCAAACCATGCAATTGAGTAAGCTATCTCAGGTTTTTGTAATGCAGCTAAAAGCTCTGAAAGCTGTTTCCTAATCCCAACATTTGATGGACTTTTTGGAAGGTTAAGAGAGCGTTCAGAAACCGTGATAGTTATAACGAACTGGAGCACGAGGAGAAGTCCGAAAAAGAGGAACATTGACTGGGGAGAAAATCTGTCAATGGCAATGCCAACTAACAGGTTTCCAAGGACTCCACCAACAGCGGAAGCCATCCAAACAAATGACTGGAGCTCACCTGAGGAAACTGGTTGAGGAGTTTTGGGTTTTGTCATCTCAGCAACAATGGCATCATTAGCAACCTCGGATATTGAAGCACCAAGGTTACTGAGGAGAAGAAATAAGCTCATTGTGAAGATTGAAATGTTCGATTGTGAAAGTATTGCTATTGTCACCCATGACAGTGCTTGTAAGAAAACTGCAACAAGGTAACAGCAAAAACTATCATCAAGATGAAAATACAAATTCAATTGAAAAAAAGGGTACAGCAATACAAATCCAAAAATAATTTGTGATCAATGCCAGCCACAGCTTAACTGCTGATTGATGGGCATCTATATTTGCATCCGAGACTCGTCATATCTTGCCTATAACATGTTCGATGTTTTTATGTTTAAGGATTGCTATCACAATATAAATGTTTGCAATGCATCCGAGACTCGTCATATCTTCACCTTTGCTTGGTCGAAAAGAAAAGCTCAAAAATGACAGAGAAAGCAATTAGAACTAGAATAACACAAACAACAACAAGAGTTGTCCGTTGCAATATCTTAAACTTTTCCATAACAGCTTAGTTTTAACCTACCTTATTCAGACTCAGCTATGTGCTCCTATGTTTTTCCAATACAATACCATGTCTAGAATAGAACTGGACCGGATATTCAGCCAAAAAAAACTGCACCGGATTCGAGTACTTAAAAAATAAACAGTAGAGTAGCATGGATCTTAATAAATAAGTTAAGCCTTTATTCTTTTTCCTCTGCAAACACATGTTCCACCATTAAAGCCAAACCGTAGGAAATTACACATAATACTAAGTTAATCCCAGGTTGTACCACTGATAATACTTATAAATAGATAATTTAAAAATTCCCATGACTAGAATCATAAAAAAGGAAAAAGATATCATTAGAAGAAGAAAAAACATTTCCCATTTTCCAGAATGAAATCATTGGATTAAACCCATAACACAAGGATGAAAATTGACCAAGAGAATTAAGAGCTTTTACCACCAATGGCGATATAAGGAACACGGTGCTGGCCGGATATATAAACGGCATCGGAAACGACACCGTAGAGGGGCTTCCCAACCATCGGGAGATTAGCCGAATTCTGAAGAATCTGAAGAGTTGATGGGTCTACTTTAACACTATCTTTCAGAAAAAAGTTAACAACCATCCATGGAAAAACCCTGAATCCTTGGACCCAATACCCGACTCCGAGAAGGCTCCGGATCCGTTTGGCCTTCCCTTTGTCGGGTTGCTTCCCCTTTCCATCTTCTTTAGCTGACATGAAAACAATGATAACGATTCAACAGAACAAAGGTGTATATTTTGTGAGTTTTCTTCTTCTTTTTTTTAGAGATTCAAGTGTTGTTTATTCACGGTGGTGGAGGTGGAGGAAACGGTGAAGGCGACGGTGGCGGTGATTAAATTGGTTTTCTATTTATAACAAGATGTTTTATTTCCTTTCCGTCGCATTTTTATTTTGCACCGACTGACTTTTGCTTATTTTTGATTAAAAAAAATTTGCTTATTTCACCTTTTGTACTTTTCCCTTTATCTTCTTTATTTTTTTATAATAATCACTTAATTTTTATTAAAATTATAAAATATATCACAATTATTGGCATTCAGGAAGAACACTAAATTTTTTACAAGTCGTATTTAAAAAAATAAATAGTTCCACAGAGATAAGTATATCACTAAAATTTATAAATTTTCTTGAATTTTTTATCTTTATTTAATCGAGATACATAGTAGATGAGGAGTGGTGAGCGACCCAAACTATCACGCAGAATGTTTCGTTACCCAGAACTAATTACATCAGCAAACAACTATCAATCGAGCGGGGATCTAACTTTCCATGATCATCAACAAGATCATAATAAAAAAATAGTGCCGATAAAATTTATGTGCGAGCAACAAACGGCCACTAAGTTATGCTGAAATCACGTCACAAAGAAAGATGAAACAAACCACAAAACAAAATAAAAATACATGTCAGAATGACAAAAAACAACGCGTGTTACAAGAGCAAAGAAAACGTGTATCACAAAGACAAAAATTCTTATTAAAATAAAAAAAAAACAAAAAATAATAAATATGGTGGTTGACAACCAATACTAAATTGATTGCGGACCACGAAAATTCTAAAAGAGAAGTTGCAGAGCAGCAGCGACAGCTTTGCGAGAGAGAAAAATTAGGGTTACTTTTATCTTTTAAAAAAGAAAATTAACAAAATTCCAAATCAATGGTTAGTAGTAAAATCATTTAAAATACATTATATCAAACAATTCTATTATATTTTAGAATATAATAATATTATCAAAATAATATTTTAAAATATTGTACTGATACATATAAGTTAACATGTGGATGATTTTTTAATAAATCATTGTCAAATATAACAGGGTAAACCTTCAAAAAAAAAACGTGTATGAAAATATAATCAAAATGTAACTGATTATACTTATAGGCCAACTCCTTGAAATAAGTTAATTTTTAGGGTAAACTACATAAATAATCATCATATTATTGAGAAAGTCGTGATTTAATCACCTTATTTTTTCAAATCAATTAAACTATCATACCATTAAATTTGGTGCAATTTAACCACCAGCTGTTAGAGGTTAACGGGCAGGGTGACGTGGCAGTTAAAAAAATATGGGTATAGTAACACATTAGGTCCTTATTATTTAAACATTCTTTTAATTTAATAAAATAAATTAATTATTTAATTAGGTGGTGACACGTGTCACCACCTAATTAAAGGAAGAAATGGAGAAAACAATAAACACACCCAAGGAGAATTAAACCCATGACTCCGCAACACAAGGAGAGTTGGCTTACCACCACACCAAGTGTTGTTTTGTAATCTAATTCTTGCAATAATTATATGTACTTATTTGTTTTCGAATGCAGCACCCTAACTGGATAGAATTCAAGCATAGTCCCTGACAGACTCAGTGCAGTTTACGCACTTCTACAGAATCATATATATTTTACTTGATAAGTGTCATTGATATCCTAATTAGATACAAAATCATATGGTATTTTAGCACTATAAATACCGATCTTTCTCTACAACCAGCAAAAGAAATCATATCAGTTTTGGAAGCAAGATAAAATGTGGAGTTGAGGAATTACAGAGCAATTTTTTTTTAGCAGAAATGTTTATGCTCATGTATGATTCAGATTCTGCCAAAGGAGATTTGCCCTGCATTTTGCTCACTCGATTATTTCATTCTTCTAATCAGTAATCTTCTTCAATATTCTTTTTTTTCTTTTTCTTTTTTTTGCAGTAAATCAGACTATCGATGAAAATTTTATCAGGATATAAGAGAGGTTTCACCGTCTTATAACAGCTCGCTCCAACGCTTTAGTCAATGTGCCTGCAGCTGATCAATAAATACAAATGCAGACTATTAATGCAGATTGATCTTGTTATGTTTCCCATATCATAATACAAATACAATTCCTTATTTCACCAGTGCCTCGGATTAAGAAAATACAATGTGACAATCTGACTCTCCTGGTCTCTCAGGGAAGGATCCAGTTTATCTTTTGGATGATTGAACTTGCACTTCGAACCAAACTTGCATCTTTGAGTTTTCATAAAATACTGTAAAATTAAACAGACAATAAAATGAAATATTTTAAAAACTCAAGTTCAACTTATTAAATAAACTAAAAGTATAAAAATATACAAATCACAACTTACATGACAATCTGACTCTCCTAGTCTCTCAGGGAAGGATTCACCATCAGGAATAACTGGAACCTAAAGAAAAAGAAGAAAATCAAACCATATCATAATATTGTAAAGTGTAAATTAATTTTCCGTTGTGGCAATACCAGAGTAGAATTTCTAACATGGAAAACAATCACAAGTAACAAGCTCATTGATGTGTCCTCATAAGAAATAAACAACTTAAAAAGTAGAACAAATTCTAATATATATTTGATTGGAACAACCATGGAATACTTGTCCAGAAAGATATGCAAGTAAAAAAAAAACAATAATTCAATGATTCCAATTATTAGATATGCACATAGAAAAAAATGGAGAAACAGAAGTAGATATTAAAGAGAGACCCGTTCAAAAATTTAGAACTGCAAGCTATGGCAAACTAGTCCATCAAACTTAGCCAAACAGCTGTGCAGAAGGTGCGCAAACTACACTGAGCCTGTCAGGGACTATGCTTGGATTCTATCCAGTTAGAGTGATGCATTCGAAGATAAATAACTACATATAATTTATTGCAAGAATTAGATCACAAAATAGCATTTGGTGTGGTGGTAAGTTAGTTTTTTTTGTGTTTGGGGGTTACGGGTTCGATTCCCCTTAGGTACGTTTATTGTTTTCTCCATTTTCTTCTTTTAATCAGGTAGTGACACGTGTCACCATCTAATTAAATAATTAATTTATTTTATTAAATTAAAATTAGGACTAAATTGAAAGAATGTGTAAATAATAAGGACCAAATGTGTTATTATACCCATATTTTCTTAACTGCCACGTCACCCTGCCGTTAACTTCTAACATCTTGTGGTTAAATTGCACCCAATTTAATAGTATGATAGTTTAATTGATTTGAAAAAAAGTAAGGTGATCAAATCGCGACTTTTCCAATAGTATGGTGGTCATTTATGTAATTTACCTTAATTTTTAAGGAAAATTAAATAATTTTGATATTAATCTTAAAATAACATGTCATTTAATTATAGATATTTATAATTTTATGATATTGATTCTTTATGTTTTAATCGATTTTTATAATTATGCATGATATATATATATATATATATATATTTAATAAGTATAATAAGATTTGTAATGTAAAAATAACGAATCAATGTGTATTATCCAAAATTGGGATTTTGGATGGAGTTTCAGCTTACGCACCAAAATGAGTAATTACAAAGAGAAGAGAGCATTTATTTAAGAGCAACGGAAATGGATTTTGATGATTTGGACACCAAAACGAAAAGTAGAGAGACTAGACCTTTCAAATAAAATCGGAAATAATTACAAACCCCAACTAATAAAATTGATCACCTCTAATTGCTTGCTGTATTTGGAAGCCTTTACAAACATAGTAACAAAAGGAGAAATTATATCATCAGTTTTTTTTCCGCATTATATATATTCTCAACTAATAAAAATTATTTATTTTATTAATTTTATATGTTCTTCACTTAAAAAATGATATAAAAATTTTCATAAAATGAATATTTTATTATTGATTTGGATTATATATGATGTGACGAGTAGAGCCTATGATAAAATTTCTCAAACATACGAAAGAAAAGAAAAATTAAATTTTTTTCAATATATAGCTTGATATAATATTTATATTATGAGGAAAAGTAACTCTAAATTTATAGTTTAAGAATTTAGTTTAGGGTTCATGGGTCTTATATTGTACAATATATAATTTAAGATTTAGAGTTTATATTTTATACGATTAAATATTTAGATTTTAATTTTCAAAGTTAAATTAGATATGTTTGTGAGAAAAAAAAATCACATTTTGTGAATAAAAAATCAACTAATTATGTTATTTAGATTTCTCATTTATAAACAAAAGAATATTAAACACTTTTTTATCAAAAATATTAGGGGTAAACTATATAAATGGTCCACGACTATGCTCCAATTATTTTTTGTGTCCCCCGACTATCATAAGGTACAAATTGGTCCCTCAACTTTAAAAAAAGTAGTAAATTGGTTCAACGCTGTTAAAAATTTAACTGCTTATGACGTGACAGTTAATATAAATTGATATAATTACATAATTAGCCCTCAAGTTCTACACTTATTGTAATTTGACCGTAATTATAAAAAATTTAACTTACGTACTTTTAATAATATATCAATTTAGTCCATCTTATTTTCTGTAACTCCCGAGTTTTGGGCCAGTGAGATAATCGGATTTGGTTAAACCGGTTCGGGTTAAACTAATTTTTGATAACTACTTTTAATAAACAACTTAAGGATTTTAAAGAAAAAAGGTAAAAAGGGATTTTTGGAATTTAAAAGGAATTTTGAAAATATCATCCTAAAAGCTAATTTCATGTTATCTTCTTCAAAACCCCATTTTCACTATTCCATTGACTCAACCTTCCATCCAAGCAAAGCTTTCAAGGTAACTTCTCCTTTACTTTGGTTTTTACTTATTTGACTTGTCCTTAATGAAATCTTTCTTCTAAACCCATTATATTTCATTTTGGGTTTGGATTGGGAAAATAGGTATTTTCACTTGATTTTCGTGGGTTTGATTATCCATGGTTTTACATGTGCTTTAAGCTAAGTTTTGTGTGGTTAAACATGTTGGAATATTGGCTTAATATTAGGAAACCCAAAATGGGTCAAAAAAAAGGAGATTTTTGAGTTGAAAATATGGAGTTTTGGCTTGGCTTTGGGGTTGATTTCATGGCTGATGGTTCCTTAGTTGTTGGGAGACGTTTTTAGATGATATTTGATGTGTTTTGATGTTTGAAATCGATGGGTTCAGCTTGGGGTTTTGTTAGCACGAAATTGGTGAGGTTTTGGGTGAAATTTGGGTTTGAATCAATGTGTTTTTGTTGCAAGAAGTTGGATTCCGGGTTGTTGCTGGTTTACATGTATAATAGCATCCTAATGCTATGTTTTGGGTTGCCTTAACACGGAGGAAATTGGATTGGGCACTTCGGACGCGAGATCGAGTAGTTCGGAAGCTTGAAATCGGTGTTTCGACTATCGTTTGGGTTGTATCGGTGAGTGGAATTGTTTTCTAAAGCCTTAACTTGGTTAAGGATGTGTTTTGAGGGTTTAGATTGAGCTTGATAAGCCAATCTAAACTTAAGAGTAAGTTTTAAGCATTTTAGTCTTAAATTCTGATAAATTCTAATATGCGTTTTGAATGATTTTCCATAGTGTTGTTGCCATGAATACCCTTATGTTATGCATTTGATTGCCTTAATCGATTCATGTTGGTTATGGTTGTGACCATGAGAACACAAGGTAAGTGTTGGTTTGATGGGTTATTGACAATGTGAAATCTTGTTACCATATATAGTTGGTCGACCAATAGGATGCGAGTGCACTCGACGTAAAAGTCGTGCGAGGCCTTAGTGATGTTAGATTCCACTAAGGAGTACGGTGATGTGAGATTTCATCAGAAGCTATGTTTTATTAGACGTGTGAGTACGGTGATGTGAGATTCTACTGGAAGTGTCTAGTGGGTTTGAGAACTATTCGCATATCTGAGTAAAAGTGATGAATGTCAATATACCCATGGAGCTCTTAATTCTCGTGTTAAGCATGTTTTATTGCTCAATACCATTTATGCTTATGCATGTAGTTGGTTACTTTTCTTGTTGATGAGAATGAGGATGAGGTAAGCTTATGGCTTGTGGTTGCGTTTGATAAATGCACAAGATGTTAAATGCATGTTGTTATGTGTTCAAGCATGAGGGAAATGATTTGGAAATGGTTTTGGTTTCAAGCAAACTATGGTTTAAAAAACCGCATTGTTGTAGTTACCGTTTTGACGCCGCTCACTAAGCTTAAATGCTTACGCTTCTTTTTCCAACAATGCAGAACCTTAGACCTACGGAGCAGCCCGTAGAACAAGGGAGAATCCAAGGGGTTTGATTTGTTTAAGTATGGTTTTAGACTTCAATAATTAGTATTAAGCAATGGGATAAGACCTTTTGGTTTAAAGGATTGTTGACATGTCTCTTTGCTTTAGACAAGTTTGTTTGGTTATGTTTGGCTTGTAATGCCTCTTATCACGTTGAAGTATGCTATAGTTTGGCTTTTCACCTCTTGGTGGATGTTAAGCATGTATGTTTTTCCTTTTTGGACCTCACCATGTTTATCTTGTTCTAAGCGAGTAACTACAGTTGCCTTATGTTGCATGTGTGCTAGATAAGTTGAATGAATGCGTGTTTGGTGTGTTTTGTGATAGCTTCCTTGTGTTTAATATGCTGAAACATGTCTTTCTAGGCATAGGGTATCAATACGTTCAAGGGCAGTATCGATACGGTCCCCTGCTTTAAGCCTATCGTATTGATACACAGGGGCATACCGATACCGGTTTAGGTCTAAGGAAATCTAAGATTTTGGCGAGAAATTAGAGTATCGATACGAGCCTTAAGTGTATCGATACAATCCCTGGTGTTGACTTTTGGAGTTTGACCATTAAGGACGTATCGATACCAGCCTTGAAGGGTATCGATACGACCTCTTGAATTTGACCTTGGGGAGTTTGACCGTTGAAGGCGTATCGATATGAGTCTTAGGTGTATCGATATGGACTGTAGTAAATCATTAAAAATCAACCTCTAAATGTCCGCCTTGCTTGGTTTATGTTCGTATTTGCTTTCTGCTACTTGTCTCCTCACATAGGTTAAAAATGGCATTTAGACAAGATAAATTTTATAAAAGAAAAGTAAGGTTGCTAATCAGAGTGAAGCCTTAATTGGTTTCTCTTCGGTTTTCCCCGTGTAACCCGTTCAATGTGGTTTGGTGGGTAGGCCGGGTCGATGGGGTTACATTTGTTGGTATGTTTCGCCTAGGTTTCGCTTAGGTTCGTTGAGTTTCCACAAATCCGAAAGGCAAGTGAGGTAAGTTTTCTTGTGTATACTTGTTGGTTGTGATGCACGGTGATTGTAAGCATGCTTATGGATTTCTTTATGTTGGTTGGGAGATAGTTAAAGACACCCATTGCTACTATACTATTATTGTAAGCGGTTTTAAGTTTAAAGGCTTGAGCGCCTTGGACCTTGTTCCTTGCTGACCCTAAATCATTTACATTGTTGTGTTTATTGTTTAGTTTTGCATCTGTTAGCATGGTGAGACCAAGGGGAAGGCCCAAAATGGATAATCCGAGGGTTGAGCGGATTGATAATGTTGAGGATGTGCGAGGAGAGAACTTGCCTCCTCCTCCTCCCCCGAGTGGTGGAGTAAATGTCAGAGGTGTTTGACCCTAGGTTGGTCAGGGACAGACAAGCATTGATATGAATCTGTTGATTCAAGATATAGACGGGGCTATTCAGACAGCTTTAGTGGGTGTTCGGGTTGCAGCACCACCTCAGTGTACAGGTTCTGGTTTGTCGTTGAAGCGACTTCGTAGCTTGGGCGGAGTTGAGTTTCGGGGATTGTCACCCGAGGGTTCAGAGACATGGTTTGAGAGCACAAGTTGTATTTTGGGACATATGGAGTCCTCTAATGCACATAAGTTATGTTGCATCATCTCTTTGCTTCAGGGAGATGCCTATACTTGGTGGACTACCATCACAAAGAGTATGCCAAAGGCCGAGGTTACTTGGGAATTCTTTAGGGCTACTTTTCGTAAGAAGTATCTAGGTCCTCGATACCTAGACGAGAAGAAGAGAATGTTCATGGCTCTAGTTCAGGGTAGCATGATATTATCCGAGTATGAGGTACAATTCGTACGTCTGAGTTAGTATGCTTCTGAGTTGGTTCCCACTGAGAGGGAACGATGCAAGCGTTTTCGATATGGTTTGATTCAAGAGGTGAAGACCTACATGTTGACTTCTGACTATACGAATTTTGATGTATTGGTCGCTAGGGCCAAGAATATTGAACAGTCTTTAGGACTTGCTGATCGTAGAGGTGGATCTAGTTCAGGAAAAAGGACCGCCGAGTGGGATAGAGACCGTGCCAAGAGGCACAAGGATATGAGACCCCATCATGATCATAGGCGCGGAGGTGGTAATCCGGGGTGAGGCCATCACGGCCAAGGGACTGAAAATCGTACTCCTAAGTGTACAAAGTGTGGTAGGCGTCATTTTGGTGAGCGTTGGGGCACTTATGGATCATGTTGAACTACGGGTCTAGAGCGCATTTGAAGCGTGATTGTCCACATCTTGCTAGGGATGGACAGGCTGCTACACGAGCTGTCGAGCATCAGAGAGGTTATAGGCGCGGTCGAGGCAACTTTCAACCTAGGAATGACGGTCAGAGGAATGTGTCTCATGTTGTGGTAGTTCAGCCCGAGGGAGGTGAACCGGCTAGAGTGTATGAACATTGTGAGGACAGAAACGAGACAAATGTGATTGCAGGTAATTTCTCATTACAGTCTTTGACTTTGCGTTTTTTGATTGATTCCGGTTCTACATATTCGTATATATTGAGTGAGCATGCAAAGTTGTTAGATATTCCGGTTGAGATATTATATGTGGGTATGAGTGTCACGAGTTCCTTTGGTGAGACAGTTGTAGTTAGAAAGATGTATAGAAGATGTTCTTTGATGGTTCAGGGTCTTGTTTTCCCCGTGGATATAATGGAATTGTTGTTTTATGGTTTTGATGTAATTTTGGGCATGGATTGGCCTGTGGAACATATGGATAGGGTAGATTTCGAGACAAAGCGTGTGTCCTTGAGTCTTTCATATGAGTATGAGGTAGTAGTAGTAGTGGGCGAGAATGTTAAGTTCTTGTCCAATGTTGTTTCAGCTTTAGAGGCTCAGAATTTAATGGATGTTTGTTGTCAGACATACTTAGCTTATGTTATGAATCTGAATATGAGTGAGACACGAATGCAAGACATCAGAACTGTTTGTGAATTTTCTGAGGTATTTCCGGAAGAATTGCCTGGTTTGCCTCTAGATAGAGATGTTGAGTTTGCTAGTGAGACGTATTCAGATTCTGCTTCAGTGTCGATTGCTCCGTATCGAATGGCTCCTAAAGAAATGAAAGAGTTGAAGACACAGCTTCAGGAACTGATAGATCGAGGGTTCATTCGTCTGAGTATTTCACCTTGGGGTGCACCAGTGTTGTTTGTGAAGAAGAAAGATGACAGTTTGAGAATGTGTATTGATTACCGATAGTTGAATAAGTTGACATTGAAGAACAAATATCCTTTGCAGAGAATTGATGACATGTTTGATCAGTTGAGAGGTGCTTTACTGTTTTCGAAGATAGATTTGAGATTCGGCTATTATCAATTGAAGGTAAGAGATCAAGATGCACCGAAGACAACTTTCTGCACTCGTTATGGACATTACGAATTCTTAGTGAAGCCCTTTGGCTTGACGAACGCACCATCGTCTTTTATGGATATGAGGAATAGGGTGTTTCATGAGTACTTGGATCAGTTTGTGGTAGTATTTATTTATGATATTTTAGTGTACTCTCGTACAGAGGAGGATCATGATCAACATTTGCGTTTAATGATGTAGAAATTGTTAGGCAATCAGTTGTATGGCAAGTTGAGAAAATGTGAGTTTTAGATTAGGGAAGTAGTCTTCCTAGGTCATATTGTATCAGCCGAGGGAATCCGAGTGGATCCTAAGAAAGTTGAAGAAATTGTGAACTGGAAACAACAGAAGTCAGTGACTGAAATTCGTAGTTTCTTAGGTTTAGTCAGTTACTATAGATGTTTTGTTGAGGGTTTCTCAAAGGTTGCAGCTCCTTTGACTAGATTGCTACATAAGGATGTTCGATTTGAGTGGACTGATGCAAGACAACAAGCATTTGAAAAAATGAAAGAAGCCTTGAAAAAAGCTCCTATTTTGATTCAGCCCGTGTTAGGGAAAGAGTTCGTAATCTACAATGATGCATCGTATGTTGGCTTAGGTTGTGTGCTTATGCAAGAGAGAAGAGTAGTGGCCTATGCGTATAGACAATTGAAGACTCATGAGCGTAATTACCCTACACACGACATAGAATTGGCTGCAATAGTTTTCGAATTGAAAGTTTGGAGACATTACTTGTATGGTGAGAAATGTACGGTGTATACAGATCAAAAGAGTCTGAAGTATCTTATGACGCAAAGGGAGTTGAACCTTAGACAGCGTAGGTGGCTAGAATTACTTAAGGACTATGATCTCACGATTGAGTATCATTCGGGTAAAGCCAATGTAGTGGTTGATGCTTTGAGTAGGAAGGTGGCAGTCGAGTTACGAGCTATGTTTCCTAAATTGAGTTTGTCTAAAAATAGTGGTTTAGTGGTTGAATTGCAAGTTAAACCTTCATTGGTTCAGTTGATTAGAGAGAAACACTTGCAAGATAGATCATTAGCATCTCATGTGCAAAACTTAGCGGAGGGTAAACAGAAGATTTCTGTTTTAGTAGTGATGGAGTCTTGTGTTTCAAAAATAGAGTAGTCGTTCTGGAAGACGTTGACTTGAGACGCACCATTCTAACAGAAGCTCATAGTAGTTCGTTTGATATGCATCCGGGAAGTACGAAGATGTATCATGATTTGAAAGATGAGTACTTCTTGGTTGGTCTGAAGAAAGATGTTGCCGAGTTTGTGAGCAAGTGTATGGTTTGTCAGCGAGTTAAGGCCGAACATTATTTTCCTTCAGGTTTGTTACAACCGTTGAGAATTACCGAGTGGAAGTGGGAGAGAATTGCCATGGATTTTGTATCAATTTTGCCGTTGACACCTTCTAAAAAGAATTTGGTTTGGGTAATTGTTGAACGTTTTACGAAATGTGCGCACTTCTCGGTTGTTCACACTACTTATACCTTAGATAAGTTGGCCGATTTGTATATCAGTGGGATTGTGAGATTGCATGGTGTACCAAAATCTATAGTGTCAGACAGATATCTAAGATTCACAACTAGATTTTGGGAGAGTTTGTATAGTGTATTAGGTACTCGATTGAATTTCAGCACTTCATATCACCCTCAGACCGATGGTCAGTCGGAGAGAGTCATACAAGTGTTGGAAGACATGTTGAGATGTTGCATTATTGAATTCCATGGTTCGTGGGAGAAACATCTACCGTTAGTAGAGTTTGCGTACAATAACAGTTATCAAGCGAGTATTCAGATGACACCTTATGAAGTTATATATGGTAGAAAATGTAGAACACCTGTTTGTTAGGCCGAAGCGGGACAGAAATTGATACCATTTCCTGATATGCTTAAAGGTACTACCGAGAAAGTAAAGTTGATTTGCGATCGATTGAAGGCAGCTTCAGATAGACAGAAGTCTTATGCTAATTTAAAAAGAAGAGAGATAGAGTTTATCATGGACGAAAAAGTGTTCTTGAAGCCTCACCTTGGAAGAAGGTGATAAGGTTTGGTAGGAAGGGTAAGTTGAGTCCGAGATTCATTGGTCCGTATGAGATAGTTGAGTGAGTTGGTCCCGTTTCCTATAGATTGAGATTGCCGGCTGAATTAGAAAAGATACGCGTCGTGTTTCATGTTTCGATGCTTCAGAGGTATAGATTAGATCTGTCACATGTTATGCCAGTTGAAGAGATAGAATTGAATCCAGATTTGTCCTACGATGAAGAACCAGTTGAGATTTTGGCTTCGGGCAGCAAAGTGTTGCAGGGAAGGACCATTGAGTTGGTCAAGGTAAAGTGGCGACACCGAGGGGTGGAAGAAGCCACTTGGGAAAGGAAGGATGACATGAAGAGATAGTTTCCGTATCTCTTTCCATCAGGTAAATTTCATCCTCGAAATTTCTTATGTGGGGGAGAGTTGTAACGCCCGAGTTTAGGGCTCGAGAGATAACCAGGTTTGGTTAAACCGTTTCGGGTTAAACTAATTTTAGAGAACTACTTTTAATAAACAACTTAAGGATTTTAAAGAAAAGGGGTAAAAGGGGAATTTTGGAATTCAAAACCCCAATTTCACTATTTCATTGACTCAAACCTTTCATCCAAGCAAAGCTTTCAAGGTAACTTCTCCTTTACTTTGATTTTTACTTATTTGACTTGTCCTCAATGAATTCTTTCTTCTAAACCCATTATATTTCATTTTGGGTTTGGATTGGGAAAAATGATAACTATATTTTTAGAACCCACCTTTACACGTTTTCCTATTTTGGTACCTTACCTATTTTTTTGACAAATTAGTACCTAACTTAACGCTTTGTTTCTATTTCGATACCACGCCGTTAAAAAATTAACGAAAGGTTGACTAGGAGAGAGAAAATCACACGTAGCATACTGCCACGTCATTTTCTCTCTCCTAGTCAGCATGCCACGTGTTCTTTTTTCATAATTTTTGTTGATGTGACTGTTGGAGTATGCCCAAAGACCAATCATATGATGATTGAATAGACATACTATTTTACTAGATTTATCAAGTAATGGCATTGCCGTTATTATCATTTGATATGTTTCTGTGCATCAAACTAACCATTGGATAATAATGTCCATACAATGATACGATTATTTTTAAATAGGATACTTAGTCGAATATTATTACGGGTATGGACAGTGATAATATATAAAGACTAATATGTGGTTGATTGATAACAAGTGTTGTCATTGACATAGAGATGTCAAAATCAACACATAAGTATTTGTTAGAGAACAACATACTGGATTGACCCGCTATGAGCATGTTTCTTGGGTAATTATGTGACAGTCACAACATTGCTCATGATAAACATATGTATAATCCTTAGACTTGAGATCAACATGATTTCAACATAAAGATTTACGTATTTTGACATAGTCAAACGTGTGTCGTAACTGACTGCTTTATAAAGACTGATGATTGGATACGCGATGACCTATGTAGTGAAATATGGTTGATCAAGAAAGGATTTGTCCCTCATGCATAATGGAAGAAATATCTTCGGCCACTTGATTGAGTGAGATTAGAAAATGCATGGCCATGCTAGAATATTATGATATGAGGTATCATAGAGATTCGTTTATCATAATCTACTCAAGGCATCAAGAAACACTAGATGGACAACGCAAGTGTGACTAACCCATGACTTGTGTTCATCTAAGATATAAAGGACGAAAGAATGAAATACATAAAGGAAGTTTATTCAGGAATTAGGAAAGTCAAACCATGACTTCATGCAACTTATGTAGCAATGATGTATTGCTAGATGCCACTCATTGTTTGTAAAATTAGAACAATTCTAATTTTGTTGCTAACATTGCATGAACCTACAAGGGTCACACTCTTCGAATGAAACGAACAAAAATTGGAAACCATACTCCCTATTTTAGGGAGGTTGCCGAAAATCCCCTATGGGATATGGGAAATCGACAACTCCCTTAAATGGGAATAATATTAGATAAATATTGTATTTATCAAATATGATTTAGAGTATGAAAAATATTTAGAGACTTAAATATTATAGAATAAGATTTTAGAAATTTAAATATATATTTGGAATTTATATAATGTATATTTAATTCCAAGTTTATGTAGAATTAGATTCCACATAATTAAAAATATATTTTTAAATATATTTAAATCCAAGTAAAGATAGAATGAGATTCTATATAATAAATATATATATATATTTGGATTAAATATAATGTATATTTAAATCCATGTTTTATGTAGAATAAGATTCTACATAATTAAATATATATATTTCATTTAATATTATTAAATATAATGTATATTTAATATAAACCAATTTCAAGTAGAATTAGATTCTATGAATTTTGGTTGAACTTGGATTTAAGGAATTCAGCTAGAATTAAATCTCTTAATACTATTTAAAGGGACAAGGGCTAGCAACCAAATCATCCATCTTCCTCCTCTTGAAGATTTCGACAACATCCATAGGGATTCCCCACTGAAATTCGACATATCCCAGAAAGCTCTCTGAGAAGCTGTTCGATATTTTTCTGGTATTCTACTTGCTCCCTGGCAAAGCCCTGAAGATTCCATTGCTCGATTGCAAGTCCCGGTTGAACTCCTGGTTGATTTCTGACTCCCTTAGGAATCTCCGGAGGGATTTTGACTTCTCCCTAGAAGGTGTTCAAACCTGTCGAAATTTATCCCTAAGTGTTAGGGAGGCGGAAACTTTGTTCGTTTTGTTCGGGTGGACTCCGTAGAGGTCGTTGCGAACCTGTGACGATTCCGGTTTTACTTGACGTGGTTATTCCTACATACCGTCAGTTTTCCAGTTTCCAGAATTTTAAAAGGTAACTCTTCATCTTTTCACCCCAGATTCGTTCATGTACATGGATCTTGGTTGGATTACATCGGATTAATTTTTCCGTTGCGCCACAGGGCGTGCCGACGTGTCTCAACAGTGACTTGCTGAGTATGAGAGAGAAAATGATGCGGTAGCATGCCACATGTGATTTTCTCTCTCCTAGTTAGCCTTCTATTAATTTTTTAACGGCAAGGTGCCAAAATAGAAACAAAATGTAACGTTACGTACTATTTTGCCAAGAAAAATAGGTAGGGTACTAAAATAGGAAAATGGGTAAAGGTGGGGTACTAAAAATGTAGTTATCCCTTGGGAAAATGGGTATTTTCACTAAATTTTCGTGGGTTTGATTATCCATGGTTTTACATGTGCTTTAAGCTAAGTTTTGTGTGGTTAAACATGTTGGATTATTGGCTTAATATTGGGACACCCGAAATGGGTCAAAAAATGGGATTTTTTAGTTGAAAATATAGAGTTTTGGCTTGGCTTTGGGTTGATTTCGTGGCAGATGGTTCCTTAGTTGTTAAAGGATGTTTTTAGATGATATTTGATGTGTTTTGATGTTTGAAGTCGATGAGTTCAGCTTGGGGTTTTGTTAGCACGAAATTGGTGAGGTTTGGGTGAAGTTTGGGTTTGAATCAATGTGTTTTTGTTGCAAGAAGTTGGATTCTGGGTTGTTGCTGGTTTACATGTATAATAGCATCATAATGTTCTGTTTTGGGTTGCCTAAAAAAAGAGGAAATTGGATTGGGCACTTCGGACGCGAGACCGAGTAGTTCGGAGACTTGAAATCGGTGTTTCGACTATCGTTTGGGTTGTATCGGTGAGTGGAATTGTTTTCTAAAGCCTTAACTTGGTTAAGGATGTGTTTTGGGGGTTTAGATTGAGCTTGATAAGACAATCTAAACTTAAGAGTAAGTTTTAAGCATTTTAGTCTTAAATTTCGATAAATTCTAATATGCGTTTTGAATGATTTTCCATAGTGTTGTTGCCATGAATATCCTTGTGTTATGCATTTGATTGCCTTAATCGATTCATGTTGGTTATGGTTGTGACCATGAGAACACAAGGTAAGTGTTGGTTTGGTGGGTTATTAACAATGTAAAATCTTGTTACCGGATATAATTGGCCGACCAATAGGATGTGAGTGCACTCGAGGTAAAAGTCGTGTGTGGCCTTAGTGATGTTAGATTCCACTAAGGAGTACGGTGATGTGAGATTTCACCAGAAGCTATGTTTTATTAGACGTGTGAGTACAATGATGTGAGATTCCACCGGAAGTGTCTTGTGGGTTTGAGAACTATCCACATATCCGAGTAAAAGTGATGAATGTCAATATACCCATGGAGCTCTTAATTCTCATGTTAAGCATGTTTTATTGCTCAATACCATTTATGCTTATGCATGTAGTTGGTTACTTTGCTTGTTTATGTATTCAAGCATGAGGGAAGCTTATGGCTTGTGGTTGCATTCGGTAAATGCAAGAGATGTTAAATGCATGTTGTTATGTGTTCAAGCATGAGGGAAATGATTTGGAAATTGTTTTGGTTTCAAGAAAACTATGGTTTAAAAAACTACATTGTTGTAGTTACCGTTTTGAGCACCGCTCACTAAGCTTAAATGCTTACACTCCTTTTTTCAACAATACAGGCCCTTACACCTACAGAGCAGCCCTTGGAACAAGGGAGAATCCAAGGGGTTTTATTTGCTTAAGTATGGTTTTTAGACTTCAAGAATTAGTATTAAGCAATGGGATAGGACCTTTTGGTTTAAGGGATTGTTGACTTGTCTCTTTGCTATAGACAAGTTTGTTTGGTTATGTTTGGCTTGTAATACCTCTTATCACGTTGAAGTATACTATAGTTTGGCTTTTGATCTCTTGGTGGATGTTAAACATGTATGTTTTTTTTCCTTTTTGGACCTCACCATGTTTATCTTTTTCTAAGCGAGTAACTACAGTTGCCTTATGTTGCATGTGTGCTAGATAAGTTGAATGAATGCCTATTTGGTGTGTTTTGTGCTAGCTTCCTTGTGTTTAATTTGCTGAAACCTATCTTTCGGGGCATAGGGTATCAATATGCTCAAGGGTAGTATCGATACGGTCTCCTATTTTAAGCCTATTGTAGCGGTACGCGTGGGCGTACCGATACCAGTTTGGGTCTCTGGAAATCCAAGATTTTGGTGAGAAATTGGAGTATCGATACGAGCCTTAAGTGTATCGATACGGTCCCTGGTGTTGACTTTTGGAGTTTGACCATTAAGGGCGTATCGATACCAGCCTTGAAGGGTATCGATACGGCCTCTTGAAGTTGACCTTGGGGAGTTTGACCATTGAAGGCGTATCGATACAGGTTTTAGGTGTATCGTTACGATTTGTAGTAAATCATTAAAAATTAACCTCTAAATGTCCACCTTGCTTGGTTCATGTTCGTGTTTGCTTTCCGCTGCTTGTCTCCTCACATAGGTTAAAAATAGGATTTAGACAAGATAAATTTTATAGAAGTAAATTAGGGTTGCTAATCAGAGTGAAGCCTTAACTGGTTTCTCTTTAGTTTTCCTCGTGTAACCCGTTCAGTGCAGTCTGGTGGCTAGGCCGGGTCGATGAGGTTACATTTTCTATTTCTCATATCCTTTAATTCTTCAATTCATTTTCACCCAAAATCCATTTAAGAGCCCAAAAATTTAGATTATGCGTCTTTTTTCCCTTGTTAATAAGAATCACAATTGCCTATTCCAGTTCATTCATCAAAAAATATTTTTATCCTATAATAACCACCAAAGCCAAAAATATGGGGCTGGTATGCAAATAAAACATAATTCAACAAAGTTCTAAAAGCCAGAAAAATCAAATGCAAAGATAAACAATCAATCATCTTCGCCTCTCTTTGCTACTAATTTCTCCAGCAAAAAGTCAATGTATTCGTGCTTAAAACAGACCAAACAATTGAGATCAACAAGTACACTCCGCTACAATCAAACTTAAACGTACCAACAACAACAAATAAAATCTAAAGAAAGATTCACTGCTTGCAAGCAACTAAAATGTAGAGTGAAGAATTAAGAAGGACTAAGTTACCTTGGAGAACAATCAAAGGTTGGGGTTCGAAGAGAAGCGAAATGAGAGGTTGGAGGAATGAGGCAAAGGAACGGCAAATTTAGGAACGAAAGTGAAGGCAGAAGAGGTTATTGTTAAGAGTGAAGACGCTATTTGTTTTGTTTTGAAAGAGATTGAAAGTAAAAGAAATGTGATTGGATTTGTTGGGGAGAAGAGATTGAGAAGAAAGGGATTTAAAATAGAAATAGATAAGAAAGAAAAAGTAAAGTGTTGAGGTGATCAAACAATGGCTAAACACCAAGAGGGGTGAATTGGTAGAATAAAAATTAAAGGGTACAAGTAGGAAATTTAAAAATGAAGACAATGCGATTTAGAGTGGTTCAAGCTTCGAATAAGCTCTACATCCACTACCTTAGCACCCTACTAAGGATTTCAACAATTCGCTAACTTGAATTTGACCCCGGATAATGAGGAAACCTTACAAACCAGTCAATCTTTCTACCAAAGAACACCTTTTACAAGAGAAAGATATGAAAACTTTTAAAATACCTCTCAAAGGCTAATCGTTTACCCAATTACAAATAAACACTCCTCAAACTCTAAAAAAATTTACAATGAAGAACTAAAAATGAGTTGGGTACAAGAATTTGACACTTATGCTCAAGGGCTTGGATTTGATACCTTTGATGTTGCTTTTTGGTCCAATAGTTGTTACTGGTTCTTTTGAGGCTTGCTTTTATACATTATCATTGATTTTTAGCTGTTTGGGTGGTTGAGATCATCATAGAGCCATTGGGGCTCTCTCTTCCCTCCATAAATGCAGTCTACAATTACCCGTATCGGAACACGTGTCCCTGTATCAAAACAACATCAAAAAAGAAAGAGTCGTTATGTGTAAAAACAGCTACAGGTCGTATCAAAACACTTTGAAACTGTAAAATGTCGTTTAGAAACACCAAAGGGGTGTATCGAAATAGTTAACCAATTTTCAAAAATTTCGTTCTGACAAGTAACAGCTAGTTCATTTAATGCTCAATTTTGAAAATACTTAACCCCTGTATTGAAACGGCGATAAGTCGTTTCAAAACTACATTTAAAAAACAAAAACCCAAATAAAGGTTGTATCGAAACGGACAATCCCGTTTCAAAACCCTATTCTCGAAACAAGTGATTTCGTATCGAAACAGACATTTCCATTAAGCTCCTAAGATCTAATCGTATCGTAACACCTTGGGGTGTTTCGAAACGCCTGGGTGATTTTGAGTATTTTGGCTTTAAAACACTTAGAAAATTTATGAGGTTTAAGTTTTAACGTCAAAACATTTTAAGTCTAAAATTTACTTGTCAAATATGAGTCTTTTGAGTAATTAAAATTTTATTTACTTTGCAATTTGGTCCTTAGATTATTTGTTATATCAAAATCAAACATTGGTTTTACAATCTCTCCATTTTTTATATAACAAAACCAGAGTAAATTTTTAAGTAAACTCCTCCTAAATTGAAGCTAGATTTTAAAAATTTTAGCTTAACCCTTATCCCCTTTTTGTTAGATCAAAATCAATGAAGGAATAAAGAATATAACCAAGATATAAAGCAACAAAACATAATTAAAGCAACATAATATGATTAGGCATAATACACCAAAGCAAAATATCCAAACTTAATACCTAAAAACAAGAGATCAAAGCATAGGTCCTAAAACAAAACATAGATATGTGCATAAAAAGGGAAATCATAAACTAGATGATATGCAATGAGATGCAAAGAACTAAGACTCATCGTCATCTTCATCTTCATCATTAGTGGTGCTCCTTCTAAATTGCCTCCACTCGCCATAAAAGTTGGTAAAAGAAATGTCCATCGGTGCTTGTTGAGTTTCAACCGAAATAAGTTGATTCTCACATTTTGAACATGTTCCTCCAAGGATGTGAAACGAGTGTCAATAGCGGCAAAACCGCAGTTCATGTTGGTTTGCAAGCTATTGAATTGCTCGATGAGAAAAGTCATGAGAGCTTTATTGTTAGGTGGAGAAACTTAAGGTTGAGGTTCGGGGGCCACAACTTGAGGAGGATTCTCAACATGAACCTAATCTCCATCAATGAAGTGAAACTTGCAACAGAGAAGAGTGCGTTCATCGATGGGATCCTTGAGAGATTTCAAAAAATCAAGAGAGAAGTCGATCCCTAATTTTGAGAACAAATAACTCAAAGTGGTTTCATAGGTGAAGGAAGTGACAAGATCCGAGTAACGATTTTGGACAAGATGCACCATCTCGGCAAACATGATTCGACAAAGATTCGGTCAAATTTCCTCACGAAATCAACAAAGCCAAAAATCGTCGACATGGTGAATGTGGGAGAGCTTTCCTCTAGATGGACGAAACCACCAAGAGATCATGAGATGAAGGATACGGTTATGAGCATCAAGGACTGTAATGGAACCACCAAGAGTATGTCTCAAAGAGTTTTCATCCGAAATACCCTCATCTTCAAACCCAAAAACATTGATCAAAGTTTGAGGATCAGTCCGAAACTTCTTCCTCATGAGGTAGGATTCAATGGAAATCACTTGAGAACGATAGACATTGGAAATACATCGAGCATTGACATAAAAAAGAAGAACCATGTTACGGTACAAAGTACCGAGTAAGCTCAAAAAGGGTAAGAAACACCAACGCCTCAATAAAGGGAGATAACGTAATTGAAAATGTTCAGAATCCAAAAAGGTTATAGAAGTAACACGCTCACGTCAGATTGCATGATCTTGAAAGAGTTTGAAGTTGGTATGGGCAACATTGTTTCGAAGACTCTTTTGATAGAGTAGAGTGAGGTTGGGACGAGGGGATTCATAATTATTGTTTGTACTTCCCCCAGCCTCATCAGTTCGTACTCTCTTTCTAGAACCCATATTCAAAATCTGAAAACAAATCAAGATACAAAACACATGTATGCATAAATCAACCAAATTCAATCCAATAGTCAAGGTGTTGATAAAAATCTATAAAATATAGTTTAAATATATATATATATATATATAACAAATTTTTGGTAAAAATAATTTCAAAAAATAGTAAAGAAAATTATACGATATAAATTTTATATTCGAACAAAAAATTTGAGTTTTAAAGAATTTTTGCAAAAACTTCAAAACTCATACTATAAGTATATATTCTATACAAAAATTGAATAAAAACATTGAAGAAAATCAAACGAAAATTAAAAAGGAATCCCTAGGATACTAAAGGGTATGATATCTACTTGAACACCATAGTCGAAGAGTTGTTGCTTCATCCAAAGAACTTGAGCACAACAACTCCTTAAGGATATGTACTCTGCTTCGGTGGTGAATAAGGCTATGCTATTTTGTTTCTTAGAGAACCAAGATACGAGCATACAACCTAAGAATTGACATGTTTCGGAGGTACTTTTCCTATCTATCTTACACCCCCCATAATCTGCATCAGAGAAAGCATGGAGGTTAAAGGAGAAATCCCTAGGATACTAAAGACCTAAATTAGGTGTATCTCTAAGGTATCTAAAAATTTTCTTAATGGCAACTAGGTGTGATTTTCTAGGGCTTGCTTGAAACCTAACACACAAGAAAACATTAAACATAATATTCAGTCTACTTGCAGTAAGGTAAAGCAAAAAGCCAATCATAGATCTATAAAGCTTAGAATCGACACACTTACCTCCCTCATCTTTGTCAAGCTTGATTGATGAACTCATTGGAGTGGCTTGAGGCTTTACGTTCTCCCAGTCAAACTTCTTAAGCATGTCCTTTATGTATTTTGCTTGATTGATGAATGTGCCATCTTTTCTTTTCTTGATTTGGAGCCCCAAAAAGAATGAGAGCTCTCCCATCATGCTCATCTCAAATTCACTTTGCATTAGCTTAGAAAATTCTTGGCATTAAAATTCATTAGTAGAACCAAAAATAATATCATCAACATATATTTGAACAACTAAGATGTCATTGCCATAACTTTTAATTAAAAGTGTAGTATCCACCTTGCCTTTTTCAAAACCTTTTTGAATTAAAAAGTTTGAAAGCCTTTCATATCAAGCTCTAGGAGCTTGTTTTAAACCATAAAGAGCTTTAGTTAGTTTGGAAACATGATTTGGAAATTGTGGATCTTCAAAACTCGATGGTTGTTCAACAACACTTCTTCATTTATAGAACCATTTAGAAAAGCACTTTTCACATCCATTTGAAATAGCTTACATTCTAGTTACGAGTGCATATGTTTCATCAAAATCAATTCCCTCTTCTTGAGTGTAACCTTGAGCAACAAGCCTAGCCTTGTTTCTCACTATGTTACCACTCTCATCTAGTTTGTTTCTAAATACCCACTTAGTTCCTATAGTAGATTGATTACTATGCCTATCAACCAATGTCCATACTCTACTTCTCTCAAATTGATTAAGTTCCTCTTGCATAGCTAATATCCAAAAATCATCTTTTAATGCTTCTTTAATATTTTTAGGCTCCATGCATGAGATGAATGCAACATGATTCATAATTTTGAAAGAGGATCTAGTAGTTACCCTCTTGGATGGATCACCTAAGATTTCACCACTTTTGACATAGTTGAACTCCCTTGGGTATGACGCCTCCTTTTCCATAAGAGTCAAGTCCTTCAAGGCTTCAAGAGGTGGATGTTGTGTTTCCTCTTCTTTAGTTGGAATCTCATCCACCTTTCATGGTTGTCCTCCATCAATGGCTTCAATGATCCCTACATTATCACCATCACAAGATTCCTTCCTTAGAAGGAGGTTATCATCAAAAACAACATGTATAAACTCTTCAACAGCCAATTTTTTTATTAAATACCCGGTAGGCCTTAGAGTTTAAGGAATAACCCAAAAAATTTTCTTCATCACTTTTAGCATCAAATTTACATAAATTGTCTTTTCCATTGTTTAAAACAAAACATTTACAAACAAAAGGGTGGAAATAGCTAATGTTAGGCTTTTTGGATTTCAAAATCTCCTAAGGTGTTTTCTTTAAAATATGTCTAATCATTACTCTATTAATAATATAACAAGTCGTATTAGTGGCTTCCATCTAAAAATACTTAGGTAAATTGTTTTCACAAAGCATGGTCCTAGCCATATCTTCTAAAGTTCTATTTTTCCTCTCAATTACCTTATTTTGTTGAGGAGTGCGGGGAGCTGAAAATTATGGCTAATACCATTTTCATTACAAAAATCTTCAAAACCCATATTTTAAAACTCGGTTTCATGATCACTTTTAATATTGAGATTTTAAGATCAAGATCATTTTGGGTAATTTTTGTAAATGTGGTGAAATTTTCTAAAGCCTCATCTTTGATACTTAAGAATAGAACCCAAGTGTATCTAGAAAAGTCATCTACCAATACAAATGCATATGACTTACCACCTCAAGCTCATAGTTCTAATAGGCCCAAATAAATCCTTGTGGATTAATTGTAACACCCTACTAGTGGAAACATCATTAATGGGTTTAAATGAGGTTCTCTTTTGTTTACCCTTAGCACAAGCATCACATATTTTATCTAATGAAAATTTTAGTTTGGGTAAACATCTAACTAGATTTTAGGAAACTAATTTTTCTAAAACATCTATGCTAGCATGCCCTAGTTTCCTATGCCACGACCATGCATCATTCTCATCATGTGCAACTAAACATGCATGAGATGTATGTATGTCATCTAAATGCACCATATAAATGTTTCCTATGTGATGACCAATGAGTATTATTTTATTTGTTTTAATGTTTACAAATTTACACCCATTTTTATCAAAATGAACATCAAAACCTTTGTCACAAAGTTGACTAATGCTCAATAGATTATGTTTTAGACCATTGACATATAAAACATTTTCAATAAATGTAGATGAGAGATTACCAATAGATCCCATGCCTTCAATGTGGCCTTTGAAGTTGTCACCAAATGTCACAATTCCTCCACTTTTTGGTTTAAGCTCCAAGAATATATTCTTGTCTCTGGTCATGTGCCTCGAGCAACCACTATCAAGGTACCACGTGTTTTTACTTGAAGCTTTCACCTTGAAGCATTGCTCCCCCTACAAACAAAGAGATTAAGCTTTGATTTTTGGTACCCAAAATGATTTGGGTCCATGAGAGTTAGCTCCCAAAAGCTTGGTCCCCTTAGGAATCCAAGAAGCAATTGCATTTACATTATTAGAAACAATGAGTTCCTTAGGAACATATACACTCCTAATTATTTTAACTTTAGATTGCTTTTGAAAACCTCTTTGTTTGGGGCAAAATGGTTTTCTCTTAACATATTGGGTTTTTGAAGAATTTCCTTTTTCAAGAGCATGTTTCCCAATACTAAGAGAACTTTTTAGATTATCCACTTCCTTTGTGTGATAATCTTGGAAATCGGAAAGAAGTTTTTTTTTGTCTGTGTTTTTCTTTTTAAGTTCATTAGAAAGGTTTACCAAGTATAAAACATTCTTTTCCAATTCAGAATTGGTTTTAGAAAAAGATTCATTTTGAAGTTTTAAATCAAAAATGATTTTCTTATTTTTCAAAATGGACTCCTTGTATTTTCAACCAATTCATCATAAACATTTTGCAACTCATCATATTCATCATATAATTTATCATAAGTAAGAGATGAGTTAGAGTTTACCATATGATCCTCATCAAAGGCCATGAGGCAAAGATTGGCCACTTCCTTCTCTTCTTCGGATGACTCCTCGTCACTCCAAGTTGCCATTTGAACTTTGAGATTGTTCTTCTTCCCAAAGCTCTTCTTCCTCAATTGAGGACAATCGGTTCAGATATGTTTGGGCTTCTTACACTCATAACAAGTGAGTTGGTTTTTTTCTTCCTCTTTTCCCCTATTCTTGAAGTCTCATCTTCTATTGAATTTTCTTCCTCAATTGGACTTCATGAATCGAGTGAATTTTTTGGCCAACATGACCATCTCTTCTTCATTCTCCTCACTAGAATCGATTTCGTTGTATGAAGCCTTGAGTGTGATTCCTAGCTTCTTCTTTTAAACCTCTTTTTTTCTCTACCTTCTTCTCTTCTTTCTTCTTCTCTCCCATGCTTCATGATCTCACTGGTGAGTAGAGATTCAACAAGGGCGTCTAGCTTGAGAGTCTTCAAATCTCGAGCTTTGATGATGGTCGTTCTCTTGCCATCCTAAGACTCTAAAAGAGAGTAGAGTAGCTTCCAGACTAGATTTTCTTCGGGAATAACTTCACTAAAGCCCTTTAGCACGTTGACTGAGAACCGATCAAACATCTTGGAGACACTTTCGTCGACTTCCATTTTGAAGTTTTTATAACTCAAATTGAGCAACCCGATCTTTATCTCTTTGATGTCACTTGTTCCTTCATATGTAGTCTCTAGGGTGTCCCACAGTTCTTTGGCACTTTCGATTGAAGACACCTTTGAGTATATGTCGAGACTGAGAGCACAAAATATCATGTGCAAGGCTTTGTCGTTGACTTGCAAACGTCTTTTATCTTTATCGGTCATTTCGGCTTTGGTCTTCGGAACAAGCCTTCATTCATCGTCTCTCTTCTTCAAAAAAGAAGGACCGTCTTCTACCACGTCCCAAACCAAGTAGTCATTTGATTTGATGAAGAGCTACATTCGGTTCTTCTAATAGGGATAGTTATCCCCATTGAAAAATGGTGGTTTGGTGATAGATAGACTCGTAAAGGTTTTGGCTGGAGGTGGATGCCATAACACGATGTTGATTGAAGTGCGATTAATCAAACTCTTCCAAGATCTACTCAAGAGGATGTTAGTCCTTCTAATGAGTGTAGCTCTAATATCAATTGTTGAGTTGATCAAACAATGGCTAAACATCAAGAGGGGGTGAATTGGTAGAATAAAAATTGAAGGGTGCAAGTAGAAAATTTAAAAATGAAGACAACGCGATTTAGAGCGGTTCAAGCTTCGAACAAGCTCTACATCCACTACCTCGACACCCTACTGAGAATTTCAATAATTCACTAACTTGAATTCGTCTCTTTTTCTCGGATTAGGAGGAAACCTTATAAACCAGTCAATCTTTCTACCCAAAGATTGACCCAAGAACACACTTTACAAGAGAAAGATAGGCAAACTTTAAAAACACCTCTCAAAGGCTAATTATTTACCCAATTACAAATAAACACTCCCCAAACTCTAAAAAGATTTACAATAAAGAACTCCAAGTGAGTTGGGTACAAGAATTTGACACTTATGCTCAAGGGTTTGGATTTGATTGCTTGGATGTTGCTTTTTGGTTCAATAGTTGTTGCTGGTGCTTTTGATGCTTGCTTTTATACATTCTCATTGATTTCTAGCTGTTTAGGTGGTTGAGATCATCAATAGAGCCGTTGGGGCTCTCTCTTCTCTCCATAAATGCAGTTCTACAACTACACGTATCGGAACACGTGTCCCTTATCGAAACAGCCTCAAAAAAAGAAAGAGTCGTTATGTGTAAAAAAAGGGCCGAATCAAAACGGCTATAGGCCGTATCAAAACACTTTGAAACTATAAAATGTCGTTTAGAAACACTAAACGGGTGTATCGAAACAGTTAACCAATTTTTAAAAATTTCGTTCTGACAAGTAACAACTAGTTCATTTAATGCTCAATTTTGAAAATACTTAACCCATGTATCGAAACAATGATAAGCCGTTTCGAAACTACACTTAGAAAACAAAAGCCCAGATGAAGGTTGTATCAAAATGTGCTTGCCCGTTTCGAAACCCTAGTCTTGAAATAGGTGGTTCCGTATCGAAACAGACGTTTCTAGTAAGCTCCTAAGATCGAACCGTATCGAAACACCTTGGGGGGTTTCGAAACGTCTAGGCGATTTTGAGTATTTTGGCTTTGAAACACTTAGGAAATTTTACGGGGTTTAAGTTTTGACTTCAAAACATTTTAAGTCTAAAATTTACTTGTCAAATGTGAGTCTTTTGAGTACTTAAAAATTTATTTACTTTGCAATTTGGTCCTTAGGTTATTTGTTATATCAATATCAAAACATTGGTTTTAAAAGAGAAATAGATAAGAAAGAAAAGGAAAGGGCTTTGGGGAATTCGTCGAGAAGAGTAGTGGATGAGTTGAGTGTTAATAACAAGCACTATACTAAGAACAAGGGAAAAATATGCAGAATCTATATATTTTTGGGATTTTAAATGGATTTTAGGGGTGAAAATGAATTCAAGAATTAAAGGAGCGGAAGAATAGAAAAGAAGATGGATTAAATTGATAGATTATTAAAATTATTTTGGTTAATTTTTTAGAATAAGGGTCAAATTAAAATAAAGGTAGAATTTGAGGGTTAATTATGTAATTATATCAATTTATATTAACTAACACATCATCAACTGTTAATTGTTTAACGACATCAGATCATGTTGTTTTTTTTAAGTCGGGGGATTAGTTTGTAACTTCTAATAGTCAGGGGACGCAAAAGATAATTGGAGCATAGTCGGGGGACCATTTATGTAGTTTACCCAAATATTAAACGTTTATATATTTGATCTTGCATATTTATATATAGACTCAAGGGTACATAAAGCTTTTAAACTTTTAAAAAAATTAATTCAGACCTTAATTTTGCATCCAACTAAGCCCTAATACTCCAAAATTTTATCAATTCACCCATTTGATCAGCGTTGCATGTTAAATATGACAATTTTTTTTGGATCAGTTGGTGCAACATGTCGTGTTACATTAATGTCACTTGGAATTTTTAGAAATCTTTTATTTTATTTAAAAATTCTAAAAAAACTTATAAAAAATAGTTTACAAAAAATATGTAAATGTAATATGACAGAACTATAATGGAAGAGGGAACAGATTTTGATGAAACCTATGCACCCATAGCTAGAATGGAAGCTATTAGGATGTTGCTTGCATATGCATGTTATCATGATTTCAAGCTTTTTCAAATGGATGTTAAAAGCGCATTTTTAAATGGTTTTATAACTGAAGAAGTGTATGTGGAACAACCACCGGGTTTTGAAGACTCAAAATTTCCAAATCATGTTTTCAAACTCACTAAAGCTCTTTATGGTTTAAAACAAGCTCCTAGAGCTTGGTATGAAAGACTTTCAAACTTTTTATTAAAAATGGTTTTGAAAAAGGTAAGGTGGACACTATACTTTTTATAAAAAGGTATAAAAATGACATCTTAGTAGTACAAATTTATGTTGATGATATAATTTTTGGTTCTACTAACGAATGTCATTGCAAAGAGTTTGTTAAGCTAATGCAAGGTGAATTCGAGATGAGCATGATGGGGGAGCTCTCATTCTTTTTGGGACTCCAAATCAAGCAAAGGAAGGATGACACCTTCATCAATCAAGCAAAATACATCAAGGATATGCTCAAGAAGTTTGGCTTGGAGAATGTAAAGCCTCAAGCCACACCTATGAGCTCATCTACAAAGCTTGACAAGGATGAAGGAGGTAAGTGTGTTGACTCTAAGCTTTATCGTTCTATGATTGGATCATTGCTTTACCTTACTGCAAGTAGACCAGATATCTTGTTTAGTGTTTGCTTGTGTGCTATGTTTCAAGCTAGTCCTAGAGAGTCTCACCTTATAGTCGTTAAGAGAATCTTTAGGTACCTTAGAGATACTCCTTGTTTAGGTCTTTGGTACCCTAGAGACTCAACCTTCAACCTTCATGCTTTTTCGGATGTAGATTATGGGGGTGTAAAATCGATAAGAAGAGTACTTCGGGAACTTGTCAATTCCTAGGTAGTATGCTCATATCTTGGTTCTCTAAGAAACAAAATAGTGTAGCCTTATCTACCACCGAAGCTGAGTACATATCCTTAGGGAGTTGTTGTGCTCAAGTCCTTTGGATGAAGCAACAACTCTTAGATTATGGTATTAAAGTTGAAACCATACCCCTTAAATGTGATAACACTAGTGCCATATGTTTGAAAAAAAATCTCATCCAACACTCTAGAACCGAACACATAGAAATAAGACATCATTTCATTAGAGATCATGTCCTTAAAGAAGATGTTGTTATAGAGTATGTTGACACATTAAATCAATTAGCGGATATCTTTACAAAACCTTTAGATAAAGAGCATTTTTGGTCCCTTAGGAGAGAGTTAGGTCTAACTAGACTATCTTTACCTTTTAGGACCTCTTTTGTGCTTAAAATTGCTTGATCTTGTGAAATTGCATGTTTGTGTATTGTAACTTTTGAAATTATCCATGCCTATAGCTAGGGGGAGTATGATTCTATTAAAATATGCTTCGAACTGCTCATTCATCATTTTCATTCCTTTAAGAGGTGTTGGAATCGAGCTTATGGTTGTTCTTTAGGCCTAAAATGTATTTCTGGGCTTAGGGTATCGATACGGCCCTACGCGTATCGGTACGAGTACTTCATTAGTTCCCCAGACTTCATTTTGCCTTAAACGGGTATCGATACGGTTAAACTCGTTTTGATACGAGCTACAATCGTTTCGATGCGGATTGCATCCATTTTGATATGATTCTTCAACGGGCATTTTTATTGGAATTACCTTTTTACCCTCGTATCGATACACCCTCAGGCGTATCGATACACGATTGTGTAGACATCTTTTAATTTGGCATTTAAGAGTTCAACTTTTACCAAAATTAAAATTCCTCAAAACCCTAAAAACCCTAGCCATTTTTAGCCTATAAATAGCCTCTTTCTCTCTCATATTTTCACACCCCAACTCAAAAACATCAAAAGGGTTTCAAATCAAGCAAAGTTCTAAGGCTTTTTCATCAATTTGGTGCTAGGCTTTTCTTCCATTCCTCTCTAATCACTATCAAGGTAAAACCCTTTCTTTTTCTTTTAATTTTTCTTTTTATTTTCATTTTCAAATTTTTAGTTTTGTTTTTATGTTTGTCTTCTTAACAAAACTTGTTTTTAAAATTTCTTTTCAAATTTTTTGTTTTAAATTTTATTTACCTTGATTTTTGGTTTTTCAATGAGTTGAATGAAGAGATCTTAATGCATACACTTGTTTTCTAGTTCATGGCCCCTTCTAGGAAGAGATCACGTCTTAATGAAACTGGTGAATCATCCAATACCGGAGAGGGTGCTCGTCCAAATCTCACTCAAATCTATCAACACGCTTTTCAATCCCCCGAAGCTCTCACCTATTTTCGTCAATTCCAAAACTACAAGATCTGCCCGGAAAGGGTAATCTCTATTCCTTTTCTTGATTCGGAGCGATTCAAGTTTGAATATCTACCTTTGCTCCAACTATGGAAGTTTATGGATTTTATCTCCATTCCCGGGTTTTATTTTCGTAGTTTGGTCTTAATCTTTTATGCTAATGCCAAATGTTGTGCTAATCGTGATGGGGTTGTTACCGCAGTTAATTCCTATCTTATGGGTAAGAAAGTCACTATAGATGTTAAATCTATTTGTGAGGTCTTTAAGTTGGAGGATGAAGGCCTTGACGATGAGAATGCTCTTGGCCATGTTCTTAGTGGTTCCGTTACCGCCCTAAATGCTCAGGATCGAATCCTCCATTTGATGGCCTCTTTGTGGTTTAGGCCCTCCGGAGGGAAGTACTCTACCATCCGTCAAGTGGATGACGTTTGGATTCGTTGCTTCCGTGAGAGAAAACGTCCAAACCTTGCTCGTATCATGTTTGCGGAGATCGTTTATCTTGTGCAACATCGCCACACCACTCTTGTCACTTCCTTTACCTATGGCACGACCCTAAGCTACTTCTTTCTACAAAAGGAGATTGATTGCTCGCATGACTTCCCAATTCCCCTCACCGACCCAATCGATGAATGCTCTCTTGCAAGGGGTAAGTTCCATTATTTTAATGGTAGTTGGTTACGTCTATCTGAGCTTCCTACCGAGGCCGCGAAACAATTTGCAAATCCTCAAGGTGAACAAGTTCCTCAAGCTCCTCCTCCACCTTCCATTGATGCTCTAATGACTTTCCTCAATGAGTAATTCATGGGATTGCGTACGGATATGGCTTCGGGTTTTACCACGATTGATACTCGTTTCACAAGCCTTGAAGAACGCATGACGAACGTGGAGACTCGACTCACCTCTCTTGAAGGCGGTCACAATTCTATGAATATCTCTATCACCGCTTTCCATGATGAGTGGCGTAATAGCATGAGGAGTGATAATCCAATTGAGGGTGAAGATGAAGATGATGAAGAAGGCGATGATGATGCATAGTAGCCTCTCTTTGCATTCCATGCATATCATCTAGGATATTGTATTTATGCACCTTTGCTTCATGTTTTTAGGATTAAGTTTACTTTATTTTAAACTTATGCTTTGATTTCTTGTTGTATTGGATTTTTAAGTTGATGTTATGCTTTATTTGAACTTAATGATAATTATGTTGCTTATCAATTTATACCTTTTGCCTAAGCTATGCACTTTACATTGTCTCAATTGTTTTTGATCTAACAAAAATGGGGAGAGGGAAGCTCACAACACTTAAAAATTTTGATTTTCAACTTAAAAGTTACCTAGCTAATATTAAGGGGAATTAATTTAGCAAAGTTTTTAAAAGTGTAAACAATTTCAAGTTTTAGTTTTGTTATATCAAAAAGGGGAGATTGTGAAACCTATGTTTGATTTTGATATAATTAAATTGTTAAGGATCAAATTGAAAACTTGAAATTGATTTCTAAGTCCCTTTAATAATTTATAAATCACCAACATTTTAAAACTAATTTGAAAAACTCAAACTCTAAATATTTTCTAAGTGTTCCAAGGCCAAAGTACTGAAAACCATCCAGGTGTATCGATACGCTTCCAGCTGTATCGATACATTTTTTACAAAGTTGGCTACTGGAAGGATGTGTTTCTATACACTCTTAACCGTATCGAAACAGAGTATCGAAACAGATTTCATCTGTATCGATACGCCCCTCTACAAAAACTGAAGGAGTTTGAATGGTATACTGATACGGCTTCACCCGTATCGATACAGTTTTAATTGATTTTTTAATTCGAAGTGTTTTAAATGTTTTTGACCGTTGATGTCAGTAGTTAGGTAACCAACATTTAAAACGGTAGTTGACCCGTATCGATACGGTAAACCCACGTATCGAAACGAAAACTTCCAGTGAGCTAAGTTGAGAAAAAGGTATCGATATGGTCTTATCTGTTTCGATACTCTCCCTGTCCCGTACCGATATGCTTACGTGTGTTTCGATACCCCCTCTTTATTATGTACAACAACTCTTTCTATTTTGAGACATGCATCGATACGGCTCCCCGTGTACCGATACAGATAGCTGCAAAAGTGCATTTATGGTGGAAAAAGAGGGTCCCAACGGCTCTATTCAATTCCCTAACCACCCAAATGACTAGAATTGATAAAGGAGGCATAAATTGAAGCTCTTTGAAGACAAACAACAACTATTGCATTAAAGACAAACATCCAAGCAAAAATCCAACCTCAAGTGTGCTTATTTTCCAATTTCTTGTAATCCCCAATTTGAGTTGTATCCAATTCATATTCTATCTTCAAATTTGGGTTGAGTGTTGTACTTCAAGGGACAAAATTGTATTTGAGAGATATACTTCTTGTCCAATTTCTTCTTTGTTCATTTGTGAAGGTTTGGTCAAATTTTGGGTAGAAAACTTGACCGGTTGTGTAAAGGTTACCTCTTAAGCCTTGAAAAGGGGAAGAACAAATAGTGAATTGTTGAAATCCTTAGTGGTAGCTAAGGTAGTGGATGTAGAGTTCATTTGGAACTTGAACCACTCTAAAATCCTTTGTTCTTCATTTTTAATTGCCCATTCACTCCCACAAAGTTTTTAAATCCCAATTCACCCCATCTTGGTCTTGATCATTCAATCGATCCACTCAACACGATCTCCCTGGGTTGACTTTAGGGCGTTGACCAGATCCATGCGTATCGATACGGTTATCTAGTGTATCGATACGGCCTGTTATAAAAATTAAAATGGGCTGTTTAAATTGCATGTCTTGTGGGATTTGTATCCGTGTATGTTCGATGTGTGTCCTATCACATAGGATTTAATAAAGGCATCTAGAAAAGATAAGTAAAGGAATAAAAAAATACGGTTGCTAATAGGAGTGAGGCCTTAGCGGGTTTCACTTTGATTTTTCCCGTGTAATTCGTTCAGACTGGTCTTCCGGCTAGACTGGGACGAGGGGGTTACATTTGGTGGTATCAGAACCTGAGGTTTCCGAGACCTCGGGTAGGTAAGTGAGGTAAGTTTGATGTGTTATGTTGTTGCTATGTCTCGGTGAATGTTTTGCCATGTATGCTTGAAGTTTGCTTGCTAGTACGGTGTTTGAAAGCATGTGTTAACATGATGGTTGTGTTGAGGCGTAGTATTGAGTTCCCATTGTTACTATTACTTATTTAAAAAGATTTTGAGTAGAGGAATACTTGAGCACCTTCGGTCCTTGCCCTTTGCTAACCCCATATATATTTGTTTGTATGTTTTTTTTTGTTCTTGTATTATTGCTTTTGGCAAGTGTGAGACCGAGGCGTGGGCTTGGAGCTGGTAATCATGAATCTGAGGTTTCAGAGGATATGATTGATGAGAGAGTTCATCGCTCTAGTTCAGGGCAGTATGGTCGTACTAGAGTTTGAGGTACAATTTGTCTGTTTGGGTCCACATGCATATGAGTTGGTTTCTGTTGAGAAAGAACAATGTGACTGATCCTGATATGAATTGGTAAAAGAAGTGAAGACCTATGAGTTGGCTTCAGAATGATATCGATGTTATAGCAGGTAATTTCTCGATACAGACATTGAGTTTGATTTCTCTGATTAATTTTGGATCTACGCATTCATATATTTTGAGTGAGCATGCAAAGTTGTTGAATTTACCTTGTGAGGTACTAGAGGTAGGTGTTAGTGTTACTAGCTCCTTCGGGGATACAGTTGTGGTCAGTAAGATGTACAAAAGATGTTCGTTGGTGGTTCAGGGTCACATGTTTCCAGTAGATGTGATGGAATTGCCATTTTACGGTTTTGATGTGATACTGGGCATGGATTGGCTTGTAGAACATAGAGTTAGAGTAGTGTTTGAGACAAAGAGAGTTTTCTTAAAGCTTACGGATCACTATGATATTGTAATGGTAGGTGAGAATGTGAAATTCTTATCGAATGTTGTTTTAGCTTTAGAGGCTCAGAGATTGTTTGAGTTTGGTTGTCAGGCCTACCTAGCTTAGGGATGAATCCGAACATGAGTGAGGTTAGACCGCAAGACATCAGGACAGTCTGTGATTTTCCAAATGTTTTTCTGGAAGAGTTTTCGGGTTTGCCTTCAGATAGAGTAGTTGAGTTTGCTATCGAGATGTATTCCGATTCTGCACCCGTGTCTATTGCTCCTTACTGTATGGCACCGAAAGAATTGAAAGAGTTGAAGACTCAGTTGCAAGAATTGTTAGATAGAGGTTTTATCCGTTCGAGTTCTTCGCCTTGGGGTGCACCTTTATTGTTTGTGAAGAAGAAAGACGGTAGTATGAGAATGTGCATCGATTATAGACAGTTGAATAAGTTGACAGTGAAGAACAAGTATCACTTGCCGCGTATCGATGACTTGTTTGACCAGTTGAGAGGGGTATCAGTCTTTTTAAAGATAGATTTGAGATCCGGGTATTACCAGTTGAAGGTAAAGGAGGTTGATGTTCCGAGGATAGCTTTTAGGACTAGATATGGTCACTATGAGTTCTTAGTTATGCCGTTTGGGTTGACGAAGGCACTGGCTGCTTTCATGGACATGATGAATATGATTTTCCATCAATATCTAGACCAGTTTGTGGTTGTTTTCATAAATGATATTTTGGTGTATTTGCGTACCGAGGAAGACCATGACTGGCATTTGAGGATAGTTTTGCAGACCCTGTTAAACAACCAGTTGTATGCAAAGTTGAGTAAGTGCGAGTTCTGGATCCAAGAAGTAGTCTTCTTAGGACATGTAGTGTCAACCGATGGGATTAGAGTTGATCCGAAGAAGATAGAAGCCATTGTTGAGAGAAAGCAACCGCGATCTGTGACAGAGATTCGTAGTTTTCTAGGCTAGCCGAATACTATAGGAGGTTTGTGAACGGTTTCTCGAAGATAGCCGCTCCTTTGACAAAGTTACTTCAGAAGAATGTTCAGTTTGAGTGGTCAGATGCGAGACAGCAAGCCTTTGAGAAATTGAAAGAAGCCTTGACCAATGCACCGATTTTGATTCAGCCAGAGTCGGGGAAGGATTATGTGATCTATAATGATGCTTCATATGTAGGATTAGGTTGTGTTCTCATGCAAGATGGGAGAGTTGTGGCTTATGTCTCGAGACAGCTGAAGACTCACGAGCGAAATTATCTGACACACGACATAGAACTAGCTCCAGTTGTGTTTGCTTTGAAGATTGGAGACATTATTTGTATGGTGAGAAATACACAGTGTATACGGATCATAAGAGCCTGAAGTATATAATGACACAACGAGAGTTGAACCTTAGACAGTGTAGGTGGCAAGAGTTGCTTAAAGACTACGACCTCACGATTGAGTACCATCCGGGTAAAGCCAATGTAGTGGCAGATGCTTTGAGTAGGAAGGTAGCCGTTGAGTTGAGAGCTATGTTTGCTAGTTTGAGTTTGTCCGGTGATGGCGGTCTAGTGGCCGAACTTCAGGTTAGACCTACTTTAGGTTAATTAATTAGAGAAAAGCAGTTGTTAGATAGATCTTTGGTACCTCATGTGCAAGATTTAGCCGAAGGTAGACCATCGAACTACAGTTTCAGTGTTGATGGGGGTCTTGTGTTTCAGAGATAGAATAGTTGTGCCAGATGACAATGATTTGAGACGTATGATCTTAACCGAAGCACACAGCAGCCCGTTTGCTATGCATCCCGATAGTACAAAGATGTATCATGGATTCAAAGATGAGTACTATTGGGTTCTGAAAAGATATGTTGCCGATTGTGTCAGGTAGAAATTCGAGGTTTACAACTAGATTTCGGGAATGTCTGTATAGTGCTTTGGGTACCTGTCTGAATTTCAGTACATCGTATCACCCTCAGTCTGATGATCAATCAGAGAGAGATATTCAAATATTAGAGGACATGTTGAGATGTGCATTATTGACCTTTAGTGTTGCGTGAGAGATCTATCGAGCTTGTCAGGGTTAAGTAGTGGCACAAAGGTGTGGAAGAAGCCACTTGGGGTAGAGAAAGGAAGATATAGAGGAACGATTTTCGTATCACTTTCCGTTAGGTAATTTCGAGGACAAAATTCCTTAAGTGGGGAAGAGTTGTAACACCCCGGTTTTAGGGCCCGGGAGTTATTCGTGTTGATCTAGGATTAGTTTCAGGTTAAATTTAAATTAAAGAGCCAATTTTTATAAAAGTTCTAATTATTTACGATAACGTCATTAATGAAAATTTTAAGAGGGTTTTGAAAATCAAAACCACTCATCTTCTTCCAAAAACTCTATTCTCTCATTTTCATCTCCTTTCCTCCATTGAAGACTTTTGAAGAAACAACGGATTTGGCCTTGGGTGGTTCGGACGCGATCCCGGGAAGTTCAGAAGCTTGAAACGACTTTGTGGTTTGTATTGGTGTGCGAATGGTGAGTGGAAACTGTTTTGAGGTTTAAATATGTTCAAAGAGGTTTCTTGGGGGTTTGGGTGGAGCCTTAAGAGGCTAGCCTAAACCCAAGTGTAAGTTGCTATTTCACCTTGTTCATTAAGTGTTAATGTGTGTGTGATTGTTGTGATATGGCGTGAAGTGTGGGTTGCTTTTACTCTATGTTTAATGTTGTTGTGTAGTCATTGTTGGTGTCGAACCTCACGTGATGGTTGTTGTTACTACGGTGATGTGTGGTCCCGCCGGTAGTGACTAGAAGAAGACTACGGTGATGTGTGGTCCCACCGGTAGTGACTAGTAGAAAAGTACGGTGATGTGTGGTCCCATCGGAAAACTACTAGTCGAACGGTGATGTGTGGTCCCACCGTGTTTTAGTTATGCATGTGCATACCATGTAATTGTGATGATTGTTCTCCTTTCGTACTTTAAAATGGTTTGGTTTTCAACTAAGATTTATGTTTTGAAAACTGTATTATTGATGTGTTTTTAGAGCTCCGCTCACTAAGTTTTATGCTTACGCTCTCCTTTTTCGACAATGCGGATCATTAACGGGGAGTTAGCAAAAAGCAAGGAAAAAGGGCGTCCAAGCGTGTGGTAGTTGCTCAAGTACGGTTTGGTAAATAATGTAGTAGTTTAGCAATGGGAAATGCTACGTGTTTTAGGAGCGTGTATCTAGACTCCTTTTGTGTTGGCTTTATGTTGTTAATGCTTTATGTTGATGGATTTGTAAACTATGTTTATGTTGATGCCTAAGTGTTTTGTATTTGAAGGTTTTTAACCATGTCTTATGAATGCTTATGTTTTTGTTGAAGGCTTGTAAGCCTTGATTGTGCATTGCTTAGGTGAACGTATGTTTCTTTTGGCTAAATAGTTTTGTTAAGCATGCTTTATTGCCTTATATATATATATGTATATATATATATATATATATATCATGTTTGATGGTTTGATGTTTTGGCATGTGTTGGGAGGATCTAAATGTATGTCTTTTGCTCGCCTTGAATCATATTTATGCTCTATGGTTGATCATGCTTGTGGTAGGTTGGAATGCCTCTAGGTTATGTGCATGTTTGTTGTTTCATGTTCCTTGTGATTTGGGAGTATGTTTGTTAAGGCCTTTAACTCTTTTGTTGGTTTGCTAAGCATGCTTGTTTGCTAGTTTCCTCCATGTATGCTTAATTGGTGTTCGTTGTTTCGTTGTATGCCTATCTATAGTTGCTTAGTGATGTATGTGAGGTGGTATGTTTCTAGTCGAGTCGTCAAATGCACCTAGAGTTGAGTCCTTGTGTTTTTAGCTGCTAAAATGAGACTTGCAGTGCAGGGCGTATCGGTACGCTCAAGGGCTGTATCGATACGGTCCTTGCTTTGGGGCTCATTTTGGGCAGAGCGTACCGATACACGGGGGCGTATCGATACGCCTAAGGCTCTTTGAAAATCTGAGAAATTGGCGAGATTTTGGCGTATCGGTACGAGTCCTAAGGATCGATACGATCCTTGTAGTTTGACCGAGAGAAGTTGAACGTTGAGGGCGTATCGGTACGATCTTGTTATGTATCGATACGGTCTGCCTGGGTTGACTTTAGAGCATTGACCAGGTCCATGCGTATCGATACGGTCATTTAGCGTATCGATACGGCTTGTTATAAAAGTTAAAATGGGCTGTTTAAATTGCATGTCTTGTGGGATTTGTATCCGTGTATGTTCGCTGCGTGTCCTATCACATATAATTTAATAAAGGCATCTCGAAAAGATAAGTAAAGGAAAAAAAAATTGGGTTGCTAATCAGAGTGAGGCCTTAGCGGGTTTCGCTTCGGTTTCCCCCGTGTAACCCGTTCGGACCAGTCTGTCGGCTAGACCGGGACGAGGGGTTACAACTTTAGAATCCCGTTTGCAGGGGTGTTCAAATGGTCGGTTAAACCGAATTAATTGACCAAACAAAATTAGTCTGGTTAAACTGTCGGCCAACATAGTTTTTTCGGCCAGTGAACGCTTATTTTTTTTTCAAAGTTCGGTTAATTCGATTCGAAATCGGTTAATTAACTAAATTATCAAAAATTAAGCATGTGCATCAAATAATTACTCAATAATTAAATCTTTCTATCGTAATATCATTCACATGTGAACCGTCGCATTGATATTATTAGTTACTATGTCAATACAATAATTGTATGTTGGTTAGTAGAACTCAAGAAATGGTTCTAGTGGAAATGTGGGAGATGATCATCTTAAGAGAATAGTGCTCAAATTGTTTTTGTACAAGGTGTGTGTGCATTGTCAAATGGTTAAAAATATCTATGAACAGATACTATCTTGCAATTACATTAAGATTATTAAAAAAATTTAATTAATATATGTTTAAATTTGAATGTTTAATTAAACATGTCCTAAGAAACTTAGTCGATTTATTTTAAAAAATAAGGATAAAATAACTATGAGTCTTTGAAGTAACTTTTAAAAATGTAAAACATGTAGCACGAACCAACTTGCTTCAGTGGTTGTTCCTAGAGGTTACGGGTTCGAGCACCAGCAGCTGCAGTAAGGTGATTGAACATGCATTGTCAAATGGTTGAGAGTATATGTAGAACATATACTACTTGTAATCACCTTAGCTTTCAAAAAAAAGGTAAAACATGTTGTTTAATTATAAGTTGGGTAATAAATATGTTATTTTTAAATTTCTTTTTACTTAATTAAAATTTTATTATAAATATGTCATTTTGATATTAAAATCGAAACAAATGATTTGATATAATAACAAATTTAATTCCTAAATCATACACATTATTTTAATTTAATCATAAGTTAAAATAATGTAATAAATTTTATATTTAAGATTTCCCCTAGTGAAATGATGGTGTCTGTTAGTAGACGATGCTAAAGTCATAATGAATTTGTTTCATTAGTCTATCAGTTGTCTAGTAGTGAAATGGTTGTGCATATTGAGCTATTACATCCGTTCTTTATTGAACTAACAGATGCAGTGTAACAAATAGTCAAAAATGTGTGTCAAGATGGTACAACGTGAAATTTTTAAATATAGAGTTAAATTTATTAAATTTTTTAATAAATTTTATTCTTAATCCTACCTAAAGGGGAGGAGAAAGGGAAACTTTAGAGGAAGGAATAGGTGCTCTTACCATGTCTAGAACCCATGACCTAAGAGAATAGGAGAGAACAAAGATGAACAGCTTCACCAACCGGCCAAATATTTTTGCTCTAAATTTATTGCATTAAATCATGACCAAATTGATAAAGTGTATAAATTTTAGAACTAAAATTATTGTTATACCATATCATATTTTAATTTTAATATAAAATAACATGTTAATAATAAAATTTTAATTGAGTGATTAAATTGTTGTTTTTAAAATAAAAATAATATGTTTGTTATAAATTTATAACCTAAAATATTGTTTTTCTCCAAAATATGAAACGGCACCGGGCAGCACATGATACATCTTCCTTTGGCTGAAGTTTCAAGCATCGACAACCAGGAGAAGCTGTCTTCGATTGTTCATTGTCTGCTCAGTTGCAGTTCCAAAATCCTAAGCATCCACTTTTCCCAATCCCCCATTATTATTATTTTCACATACCAAATAAAACCCTAAAGTTTCAAGTCATGCTAAAATATTTCAGTACCTATAAAAAATTGATCTTTCCCTTCCATTTTCTCTCAAGATCTTCCACTTTCTTCTCAACCAAACACCCTTCACTCCTTAAACCCGGCAAAACCCCACCACCCGTTTCACCAAAACCCCTTTCCAACCCAATCATCCCCACTGCCAAGACCCATCTTTACGCCTCACTTTTCTGCACTCTTATCCAACTATATTTAACATGCGGAAGATATTCACATGCCAAGGAGACATTTTTAAACATGAGGAAACATGGTGTTATTCCCGTTTTGTTCCTGTGGAATCGCCTTATTTATAGTTTCAACGCCTCTGGCTTGGTTTCTGAGGTGATGCTACTTTACTCTGAGATGATAGCTTGTGGGGTTTTGCCTAATGTTTTCACTGTAAATGTTTTGGTCCATTCTTTTGTCAAAGTTGGTAATTTGAGCTTTGCCTTGGAGTTGCTTAGAAGTTTTGGTGTCAAGAACATTGTTGATACTGTTACTTATAATACTTTGATTTGGGGTTTCTGTGAGCAAGGTTCGGCTTATCAAGGTTTTGGTTTTTTGTCTGAAATGGTCAAAAAAGGTATAGCTTTTGATGCCTTTTCTTGTAATATAGTTGTGAAGGGATTTTGTGGAATTGGATTGGTTAGATATGGAGAGTGGGTTATGTATAATTTGACTACCTGTGGGATTTGTAAGGATGTTATAGGGTTTAACATATTGATTGATGGATATTGTAAGAGTGGAGATATGAATTATGCGGTAGAATTGATGGATAGGATGAGAAGGGGAGGTTTAGTTCCTGATATCATCAGTTATAATACTTTGATAAATGGATTTTGCAAAAGAGGTGATTTCTTTACTGCTAAAAGTTTAATCGACGAGATTTTGGGGTCTCGTAGGAAGAACGATTTTAAGATTTTGGCTGGAAATGGTAATCAAAAGGAGGTAGATAACGGTGTGGTATTGGAACCGAACCTTATTACGCACACCACACTTATAAGTGCTTATTGTAAGCAAGATGTGCTTGAGGAAGCACTTTCTTTGTATGAAGAAATGGTTGCGAAAGGGATTTTGCCTGATGTCATTACATATAGTTCAATCATAAATGGCCTCTGCAAGCATGGGAAGTTAGCTGAAGCGGAAATGCTTATGATGGAGATGGAGAGGATGGGTGTGGATCCCAATCATGTCTCTTATGCTACTCTTATAGACTCGTTCTTCAAAGCAGGGAATTCTATGGATGCTTTTGCCCTTCAAAGTCTAATGGTTGTTCGTGGCATTGTCTTTGACGTTGTTGTGTACACTATACTGATGGATGGACTTTTTAAGGCTGGGAAGCCAAAAGATGCAGAAAGCATTTTTAGTACTCTTTTAAAGCACAAATTGGGGCCTAATACGATCACCTATTCAGCATTGATTGACGGCCGTTGCAAATCAGGAGACATAAATGGTGCAGAATCTGCATTGGAAGAAATGAAGGAAAAAGATGTTGTTCCTAATGTCGTGACTTATTCTTCTATAATAAACAGCTACGTCAGGAAAGGAATGCTTGATGAAGCTGTGAACATTATGCGGAAGATGGTGGGCGAAAATATCTTACCAAATGTATATATTTATGCTGCACTAATTGATGGATATTTCAAGGCAGGTAAAGAAACGGTTGCTCTTGATCTCTATAACGAAATGAAACTAATAGGGTTAGAAGAAAACAGTTTTATACTAGATGCTTTTGTGAACAACTTGAAAAGATCCGGAAGGATGTGGGAAGCGAATGGATTAGCTAAAGATATGATGTCTAGGGGATTGTCACTTGACCATGTAAACTATACATCTTTGATGGACGGCTTTTTCAAAGAGGGAAAGGAGTCGGCTGCTCTTACCTTGGCTCAGGAAATGACAGAGAAAAATATACCGTTTGATGTTGTTGCATACAATGTCTTAATTAATGGTCTTTTGAGGCTTGGTAAATACGAGGCACATTCTGTTTATGCCAGGATGAGAGAGTTGGATCTGTCCCCGGACCTCATTACATGCAATACGATGATTAATGCATACTGCAAAGAGAGTAAGTTTGAACATGCGCTAAACCTCTGGGATGACATGAAGAGTTGTGGGTTAATGCCAAATTACATCACTTGTAACATTCTTATCAGAGGTCTTTGTAAAGCTGGTGAAATTGATAAAGCTCTGAAAGTTCTGAATGAGATGCGGATTTTAGGCTTTTCACCTACCACTGCCATTCACAGGTTTCTGCTTGAAGCATCCTCGAGGAATGGAAGAGGCGATGACATTTTGCTAATGCATGAACATCTTGTTTCTGTCGGACTTGAACTTAACCAGGCAGTTTTCAACACTGTCATCACTGTCTTGTGCAGGCTAGGGATGACATGGAAAGCTGTTTCAGTTTTAGAAGATATGACAGGAAGAGGCTTTTCAGCTGACACAATAACCTACAATGCCCTTATACTTGGATATTGCAGAGGCAGCCATGTAAAGAAGGCCTTTTCTATATATTCTCAGATGTTGGTGAAAGGAGTTGCACCAAATATTGTCACTTACAATCTTCTTCTGAAAGGTCTCTCGACTGCTGGTTTGATGAAAGAAGCAGATGAATTATTTCATGAAATGAAGGGAAAAGGTTTGAACCCTAATGCATCAACATATGATACGTTGATATCTGGGCATGGTAAGATTGGAAATAATCGGGAATCTGTAAAAGTTTATTGTAAAATGATTACCGAAGGACTTGTTCCAACAACTAGAACCTACAATGTGCTTATCAACGGTTTTTCTAAGGTGGGAAAAATGGCCCAAGCTCGAGAGCTTCTTAAGGAGATGCAACTGAGAGGATCATTGCCTAATTCCTCGACTTATGACATACTAATCTCTGGTTGGTGTGACCTCTCTAATCAGCCAGAGCTGGACAGGGCCTCCCAAATGTCGTGCCTAACTGAGGTGAAAAATTTGCTTTTGGAAATGATTGATAAACAGCTTACACCAAGTGAAACTACTGTTAACAATATCAATTCTATCTTTGCAAAACGAGGAAAGAAGTTTGATGCTCAGCAATTTTTGAAGGGACTACCCAACCGTGCCGATCTTCGTTAGCTCTTCCTTTGGAAATCTGGCTTCACTTCTTTGTGCATGGTATGTTCCAACTGTATTCATAATAGCATTTAGATGCATTCTTTGTGCATGGTATGTTCCAACTGTATTCATAATAGCATTTAGTTTAGGTGCATCCATACCGATAAAGCAGCGTTGCTGGCAATAAAAAACTATTCTCAATTATTGTGTTTTTATTTGTAATGAATAGGTAAAGTATAGGCACTTCAATTTTCATTGCAACTGTCCAATCCCATATGATTCTATTGTCACTCGTTTTAATGCAGCTTACACTTTGGTTCTGACTTCAGAACATAAAATTTAACTCATTTTTGTACCGTCCCTATCGGCTATCAGAGTAATCCTATCATTTTCAGTTTATCAATCTTTTATTTATAATACACTTCCTTTTCTAACACACACAAACATGTTCTGCTCCAACTCATGCCCCATCTTGGTAAGGGACCAAGGATTTCAATTTCAATTTTAAAGCTAGTTGCAAAATTAATTATGATTCAAGTTTCACGAGAGGGAATACGATGGATAAAAATCATCTTCCCTTTTCGGTGCTCTTTTTATGTCTCAACACTAAAAAATATTAAAAAATTAAATTTCAAGCCTTAACCTTAAATTCTAAACCTACACCCTAAAAAAATATACCTTACCCTAAATTCCTTAAACACTAATCACAAACTCTAACCCTAAACCTTAAGCCTAATTTTTAATGTGGGGACGGTAAAAGAAAAAGGTAGATGATTTCTATTCGAATACGGTACTCGGGATGCATAAACTAGCTGCAGGAACCACGAACACTTACATTGCGAGCAACCATGTGTCATGCTTGCGAACATACCTTGCAAGTATCCCACGACTTGCGAACGATCACCGATACGCACGTGTTCACGAGTAACCACATGTAAAGACACATGATCGTGTTCAATGACAAATCGTCTAGGATATTATTTCGTACGGTATTCAATCATAATGCCACGATAACTCATAGTTACACTTGTCCAGATCATTATAAATATCCATGCAACATAGTGTGAAGCAAAAAGAAGACACACGAGCCAAGTTATTAGACTTAAATCTCTATCAAGACCACCGAAAATCACTACGAAAATCATATCCAACTGTCTTTTACAGTCGTTGTTCACTCTATCAGTCAACAAAATTTAAATATTTTATAAAAAATAAAATAATATTTGAAATATTAAGAATGTGCATTTTAAACTTCATACCACATGCATAAGTAGGAGGGAATTTCTTGGTTTCAATGCAAATTTCCTGGCATCCTGAAAGAAGTCTCTCAAATTGTTCTATTATTAAGTTTTGTACCATGACACTACAATAATATATATTTTTACTGACGAAATGGCAGTTACTAGAAGTAATATTATTATATATATTAAATTTTTTGTGATATTTTTTGTGCGACACTATTAATATGATTAAGGGTAAACTATACCTTTTGACCACCATACTTTAGTTAATGTATTAAAATGACTACATTAAAAAAATCGACTCAATTAAACCACCAAACTATTTAAATGATATCAATGTGACCACCAGCCGTTAAAGGTTAACGGAAGGGTGACGTGGCAGTTAAAAAAATAAGGGTATAATTACACATTTAGTCCTTATTACTTACAGATTCTTTCAATTTGGTCCTAATTTTAATTTAATTAGATAAATTAATTATTTAATTAGATTGTGACACATGTCACTACCTTATTGGGGACTTTTTAATTATTTATATCTGATTTATTAATTTTATTTTTCTTTTCTTCTCCAATCATTTGGTGACACGTGTCACCAAATTGGAGGAAGAAAATAAAAGTAAACACCTCTAACCATTACCAGGATTCAAACCAAGGTTCCCCAGGTTGGGGTGATGCGTGTTTACCACTAAGCTAAGAGCATCTTTGTTATATGTAATACAAGACTTAATATATATCTTAGTTTGGTTTTCATCTCTCCAAAAACCAGTTTTCCAGAAACATAAAATATCTGGGTTTGATGAACAAACTTCAAAATTTAGATCTTTCATACAAGACAACCATTTCACTGGACCATTTCAAAAATGATATTGGCAGCCATTGATGAAACAACAACATCGCAAAACAAAGTAGAGTGGACTGATGAACCTGAAACCGAGAAGTATAAGTAATAAGAATTGATATCCCTCCAAATCTTGGTGTGCTAATCCTTTGCTATTTTAGAAATTCAATTGAACAAATTCCAGCCAGTTGACAAAAACTTCTACCACTGCTTTTTATCTAACATGACCAGATTTAATTCAAGAGCAATAAAGAAAACCCCAGGGAGTTATATTGCAGGACTCCACTCAAGAACTTCCATTACAAGAGTGTCCTTTAATTGTGAATACCTGATAATCTGCTTAGGTTAAATATAGAGCATCCAGCACATACCAATATCGGCACATACTAAAAAAATGAACTCTCAAATCAAATACAACAAAATCATTGAGCATTAAGTCCACTACAGAAGTAGAAGGAATACAAATATTTGCTCAGGACAGAGCATCTACTTATTTATTCTCTCTTTTTTGGCAACAGATGCACTCAATGGAGAATTTATACTTTTTTGTTTCTCTATGAGGTTTAGAGGCAGTTAAGATTTACAATTCTACTTACTGACCTGATGTCAGAAAACTTAGACATCTCTTAAGCGCATCACGTAATGCTTCAACAAGATCTGGAGGACTAATTATTTCAGTCAATCCATCCACAGACAGAGCAGCTTGAACCACAGTTAAATCATCATCATGAAGCTGGCGCAATATGGCATCATTAATGGCCTGTAACAACCCAAAAGTGAAACAAGAAATTAAAGAAAAAGAAGATAAGAAATGAGAAGATTCAGAGAGGTTGAGAAGAGAAAATAGAGGAGGCTAGAAGTTCATTCTCAATTCGCATAAGTCTTACAGCTCAGAAATGATACCTCTTAAACAACTCTAGCCCCAAACGACCCCGTATTATCTATTCACAAGAGTCAACTAAATGCACCGTTTCATTAAACGAGCTTAACAACTAAGGCAACAGTTAAAATAGAAATTTAAAAACACAACAGCTCTCTCATTCATTTAGGGCTATGACAATACTCCCTTCTTCAAGTAATCCTTGACCTCAAGGATTGAATTGCGGAAATTGTTGCTGAAGTGAATGCAATACTTCCCACGTGGCATCCTCAGGAAACGAATTAACCCATTCGACTAGCACCTCTGTCACTGCTCTATTCCCTCTTTTCCCAATCCTCCTGTCAATGATTCTCAAGGGCTCCTTGCTGATACTTCCATCTGGATCAATCACTGGCATATCTTGTTGAATTAACTCAGGGGTCCAACTCTCTTCTTCAACTGGGATACATGAAATACTGGATGTACCCTGGAATTCTGAGGGAGCCTCAATCTATAGGCCACTTTTCCCACTCTGTCAGTTATTTCAAATGGACCAAACCACTTAGGACTCAGCTTCAGACAACTCCTAGAGGCTACTGTCTGCTGTCTATAAGGTTGAAGTTTCAGAAAAACTTCATCTCCAACCTGAAATTCACATTCCCTCCTCCCTTTGTTAGTTTGGACTTTCATTCGATCTTGTGCCCTCTTCATATGAAACTTAAGCATCTTGATGGCTGCTTCTCTTTGCTGTAAGCTTCTATCTACAGCTGCCACCAATGATTCCCCTCCTATATATGGCAAATGAATTGGTGGAAGTTGGCCATACATTGCCGGATAAAGAGTCACTTGAATTGCAGTGTGAAAAGTGGTATTATACCACCATTCAGCTAAGTGTAACCAACTGGCCCATTCCCTTGGCCTCTCCCCTGTCATACATCTAAGGTAAGTCTCAACGCACTGGTTGACTCTTTCAGTTTGCCCATCTGATTGAGGATAATAGGCAGTAGAGGCATTTACAATAACTCCTAGCTTCTCCATTAGCTCCCTCCAAAACAAACTCATAAAAATTCTATCTCTATCACTAACATTGTCTTTAGGCAGACCATGCAGTTTAAATATGTTTTCAAGGAAAATTTGAGCTATATCTTTGGCTGAAAAAGGATGTGATATTGCAACAAAGTGGCCATACTTACTGAGTCTATCTACCACCACCAGAATACTATTTTTGTTCCTTGAAGTTGGTAACCCTTCAATAAAGTCCATGCTGATAGAACTCCATATAGTTTCAGGGATAGGCAGAGGTTGCAAGAGTCCCCTACGGTGGTGCAAATCTCCCTTGCATATTTGGCAAATCATGCACTCTCTCACAAAGCTTTTGACTTCTCTTTTAAGACCCTTCCAATACAGTACAGTGGCCATCCTTCTCATTGTAGCATGTGCTCCTGAATGCCCTCCCACAACACTTTCATGGAAGAAATTCAGTAACTCCTTTTTTAGTTCATCATCCTTTCCAACCACCAGTTTATCTTTTCTCTTCAAAATCTGACCATCCCAACTGTATTTGTTATGCCTGGAACTGCCACTCTCTAATTCCTTGATTATCTTCACACATTTTTCATCTTTCTACCAAGAACTTACTATTCTCTTCATCAATTCAGTGTCTATGCTGCTTACTCCCATAATCATTATGCTCCCTGACTCAGGCCTTCTAGATAGGCAATCATCAACTACATTGGTAGCACCCTTTCTGTATTGGACTTTATAATTGTATCTCATAATCTTTACAACTCACTTCTGCTGAAATGGTGTGATTGCTTGATTTTCAGCCAAAAATTTCAAACTCTGATGTCCATTTCTTCACTGCCATTAACACTGCCAACATTTCTTTCTCACATACTGAAAGGCCTTGATGTTTAATTCCCAGGATTTTGCTGAAAAATGCAAGGGGCCTCCCTTTTTGAGACAACAGAGCTCCCACACCCATATCTGAAGCATCAGTTTCTACTGTAAATATAGAAGTGAAATCTGGCAAGGCTAGCACAGGTGCAGTTGTTACAGCTTTCTTCAAGGCTTCATAAGCTGTCAACTCTTCACTCCCCCATTTCCATCCCCCTTTCTTCAAAAGATCAGTTAGTGGCCTAGCTATACTCCCATAATGTTTAACAAATCGCCTATAATACCCTGACAACCCCAAAAATCCTCTAAGCTCCTTGATATTAGTTGGGACTGGCCACTCTACTATATTCCTTATTTTGGACTGACCCATCTGCATGTTTCCCCTAGAGATAATATACCCCAGATATTCAACCTCCATAGCACCAAAACAACATTTAGATAACTTAACATACAGTTGATTTGCCTGTAAGATCTGTAATACTTCATTGAGGTGAATCAAGTGAGAAGCCCAATCAGGTGAGTAAACTAATATGTCATAAAAAAACTAGTGTATACTTTCTCAGTTGGCTCCTAAATACCTCGTTCATAAGCCCTTGGAAGGGTTCAGGGGCATTTGTGAGCCCAAAAGGCATCACAAGGAACTCATAATGCCCCTCATGAGTCCTAAAAGCAGTCTTGTGAATGTCTGCTTCCTTCATCCTGATCTGATGATATCCTGATCTGAGATCCAGCTTAGAAAAGAACATTGCAGACCCCAATTCATCCAAAAGTTCTTCAAATACTGGCATTGGGAAACAATCCTTCACAGTGAGCTGGTTTAGCTTTCTGTAATCCACACACATACGCCACCCTCCATCTTTCTTTTTAACCATCACTACAGGGGAAGAAAAAGAGCTATTGCTGTGCCTTATCACTCCAGATTCCAGCATCTCCCCAATCAATTTTTCTATTTCATCCTTCTGATAAGCAGGGTATCTATAGGGCTTGATTTTTGTTGGCATTTTCTCATCAATTAACTCAATGCTGTGTTCATGCCCTCTATCAGGTGGTAATCCTTTTGGTTCCTCAAAAATTCCATTAAACTTCTGTAGCAACTTCTGGATATCTTGAGGAACTTGATCCATTCCTCCCTTCAGTTCCAATTGTGGATTCAACAACCATAGTGCAGTTGTACAAGGGCTCTTCACACCTTTCTGCAATTTCTCACAAGCATTGGTGTTGGTCAATTGCAATTGACCAGGTTGCATTCCATTCAACCATACATTTGCATCTTTGTACTTGAACCCCATCTGTAATTCGACAAAGTTCCAATTAATATCTCCTAGGGTGGAAAACCATTGGATCCCCAACACTGCATCACAATTTTTTAGGGGAAGAATTAGGAAATCAGTAGAGAAAAAGTTGCCCTGAACTTCCCAGTCTACTGCAGGGCAATGACCCAATGTATTTAGAACATTCCCATCAGCCACTACAACTCTCAAACTGTTCTTTCTGTCAATCCCTAACTTCAGGGTTTTTACTGTAGACATACTTAGGAAATTGTGAGTGTTGCTTGTATCAACTAGAGCTACACAATCTCTCCCTTGTACTCTAATCTTTAATTTCATTGTCTCCCAGTTAGCTGATCCCCACAAGGCACTCAAAGACAAAATTGGTCCATCTTCCTTGGTGTTATCTGCATTCCCCAGCTCTACAATTTCCTCACAATCTAAGAAAACCTCTGGTTCCACTTCTTCTTCAGCTCCTTCTACCATAATCTGATATAATTGAGTTCTGGCTCACTTGTGTCCAGGTGTGTATTTCGAGGCACACAAAAAACGCAACCCTTTCTTTCTTCTATCTTCAATTTCTCCAGTTGAAAGCATCTTCCCTCCATTCCTCATACTCCCCTGAATTCCACCCTTCACAGTAGTAGGACTTAATACACCAGGAGATGAGTATTTCGAAGAGCTTGGTGCACTCATACTCCCTCCCATGGATCTTTTCAGAATGCTGCTTCCTGGTCTAGAAGGGACTGATAATGAAGGTGGGGCACTTTGCCTCCAAGACTGTTGCACCTGGGGCTTCCTTTGGCCTACCATGACCATTGCCTCAACATGCCTAGCCATATGAAACGTATCTATCAAATTCTTAGGCTGCAACAATTTCACCATAGGACTAATATCTATCCTATGATGATTCTTGAATATACTCAGCACATAGTCTTCCGACAGTTGTACCTGGCTCAACAACTGAATGAAATCTTCGTAGTATTGTTCTACCGAATCTACTTGCCTCAAAGCTACTAACTCAGCAAAAGGATCCTCAAAACCATCAGGAGCAAATCTACTCTTTAACATACTTAGGTATTCAGCCCAACTAACCTGATTCATGTTTCCTTGAGTCTTGGTCACAAACTGGTGCCATTGAAGTGCCTTTCCTTCTAGATGCAGCATCACCACTCGAATTTTTGCCACATCGGGAACCATCTCTGCTTCAAAGTATTGTTCCAGCTTAGCATACCATCCTTTGAAATCAGTACCATCGAATCTGGGACATAACAATTTGTAAGCAAAGTTATGGGTCACAATAGGAACTTCCTGTTGTACTGGCTGAGTATTCGTTGCCTCTGCAGTCTTACTCGGCCCCTGTGAGTCTGACTTCAATCCGCCTAGAATCACCACTTCCGGAATCTCATTTCCCGTTTTCTCCCCAGGAATCGGAGAGCCCAACACACCCGTATGCTGAGTCAACATTGCCGAAGTGTCGATTTTCTTGTTCAAAGCAATCTCCAACATTTTCTGTAAATTCGCTAACATTGCAGCTTGCATCTCCTGGAATCGTGTATTAATAGTATTGTCAAGCTTCGTGACATCTTCCTGCAGCTTAGTTGTCACCGATTGCCAATCTGGCGGCGCATGAATCGCAGATGTGTCTGACCCTGTTGCGTGACTCGTTGTAATCTGAGCTGCTTGCTGTCTGGTTTTCACCATGTTTCCGAGGAACGCCTGACTCTGATACCTTTGTAACAACCCAAAAGTGAAACAAGAAATTAAGGAAAAAGAAGATAAGAAATGAGAAGATTCAGAGAGGTTGAGAAGAGAAAATAGAGGAGGCTAGAAGTTCATTCTCAATTCGCATAAGTCTTACAGTTCAGAAATGATACCTCTTAAACAACCCTAGCCCCAAACGACCCCGTATTATCTATTCACAAGAGTCAATTAAACGCACTGTTTCATTAAACGGGCTTAACAGCTAAGGCAACAATTAAAATAAAAATTTAAAAACACAACGGCTCTCTCATTCATTTAGGGCGTTGACATGGCCACAAGCCTCTGACAACAAAATCATGAAACAAACATCAATCAAAAAATGAAATAACCTAATGTGCACATAGTTTACATAGTATACATATTATATAATAAAGAAAGAAAGAAAAGAAAACGCAATATCTTCTTGCGAAAAAGAAACAACAATTAGCACTGAAGTCGTACTAAAAGAGTAGACTGGTTACCAAGAAAAGTGAGACAATGCCATTTACTTGAGAGAAAACACAAAAAGGAGAAGAAAATGTCGTGAGACAGTCAAAAGAAGAACAAAACACTAATAATGCAAAGAATCAAATTCATTTGCAGCAAGGTAAAAAACAGATCAAAGAATTCAGGAAGAGTCAAGCAAACACCGTACAAAATTAAAAATACTAGAAATATATTCCTAAAAAGGCATGAAATTATACAAGCACCCTTAACAACATTATCAGATCAAACTAAAGGCGTGAAGCAGCAAATAAGTACAATACAGAAACCAAAAATATATCTATAATGCATAGGAGTTACCTTTGCATCGAGAGACTTTATTTTAAGAATAGCAGATCGGTTAAACCCTGAAAATGTAGCACGTCGAACATTGGGCTACATCACAACACCAAAGCATCGAGAGACTTTATTTTAGGAATTACCTTGTAAATGAAGCTCTTTGAGGTCATCAATGGCTGTTAATGTCATTTCTGAAATGGTCCAGTGAAATGGTTGTCTTGTACGAAAGATCTAAATTTTGAAGATGTTCTATATTTCTGAAAAACTGGTTTTTGGAGAGATGAAAACCAAACTAAGATATATATTAAGTCTTGTATTACATATAACAAAGATGCTCTTGGCTTAGTGGTAAACACGCATCACCCCAACCTGGGAAACCTTGGTTTGAATCCTGGTAATGGCTAGAGGTGTTTGCTTTTATTTTCTTCCTCCAATTTGGTGACACGTGTCACCAAATGATTGGAGGAGAAAAATAAAATTAATAAATCAGATATAAATAATTAAAAAGTCCCCAATAAGGTAGTGACATGTGTCACAATCTAATTAAATAATTAATTTATTTAATTAAATTAAAATTAGGACCAAATTGAAAGAATGTGTAAGTAATAAAGACCAAATGTGTAATTATACCCTTATTTTTTAACTGCCACGTCACCCTTCTGTTAACCTTTAACGGCTGGTGGTCACATTGATACCATTTAAATAGTTCGGTGGTTTAATTGAGTCGATTTTTTTAATGTGGTCATTTTAATACATTAACTAAAGTATAGTGGTCAACGGTATAGTTTACCCTATGATTAATTGTGATGTATTTTTATTTTGCCATTGTTATAGTAGTAATTGTGACAATTACATTTTTTATTATTAAATTCTCACTATAAGATTATAACTGTGACATAAATTTTTTTGACGCTAAAACTTTGACATATGATAGTGACGATATATAAAATGATCATTATTATTTGATATTTTTTGTGACAATAAAATTATTTGTCACTTAATTTTTTTTTCTGTTATAAATTTTGTCATCATTAAAAAAATAAAATTAGTGGCAAATTAGATATTGTCACAATAATACAATTATTTTTTTATAATACTAGTAATAATAACAAGGGTAAACTACACAAGTGACCACCAAACTATAGGGTGGGTGTCGATTTGACCACTATTTTAATTTTGTCAAATATACCACTTAACTATTTAAATGGTTTCAATTAAGCCACCCGCCGTTAAAAAACAAAAAAGTTGACAGAATTGTTTAAAAATTTGGTATAATTACACATTTGGTCCTCTATATTTATACAATATATCAATTTAGTCCTAATTTTAATATAATAAAATAAATTAATTATTCAATAAGGTGTCACCACCTGATTGGAGGTGAAAAATTAATTAAATAAAATAATTAAGACCTCCAATAAGGTAATGACACGTGTCACCACCTTATTGAATAATTAATTTATTTTATTAGATTAAAATTAGAACTAAATTGATATATTGTATAAATATAGAGGACCAAATGTGTAATTATACCAATTATTTTAACAGTTCCGTCAACTTTTTCATTTTTTTTAACGACGAGTGGCTTAATTAGAACCATTTAAATAGTTAAGTGGTATATTTGACAAAATTAAAAATATAGTGGCCAAATCGACATCAACCCTATAGTTTGGTGGTCACTAGTATAGTTTACCCTAATAACAATTATAAAAAAATTGAAGTTACCATAAATTAGTTTGTCAAAAGGTAAAACTATGTGTAATTATTTGTTTTAGTCATTCTATTTTGATCAATTTTAGTCCTTATTTTTTAAAAAAAAATTAAAATTTCAATCCTAATTCAATCGTAACAACGACAACATGACTAAATTACAATGACTAAAAATGATCAAATAAAGAAAAAACAAAAATCAAATATACAACTTATGTATAACAAATGGGATTGAAATTTCAAAGAGTACTTAAAAGTTGCTTTAGTTTCTAAGATAAAAATTTAGAATTCTAGTGGGAGCGCTTGCCATGGAAGACCAACACCTGGAATTTAACTTTTAGATGGTTTTATGAGAACAAAAAGTATTTGTGCTTTATTAGTGTCTTAGGTATGTTTTAATATTAAAAAATTAACTTTAGAGTTTAGGATTAAAGTTTAGTGTATATGATTTAATTTTAAGGTTTAAAGTTTAAGATTTATGATTTAAGGTTAAAGTGCAGGTTTAATTTTTAGGGTAAACTTCACCAGATGTCCATTTTGTTTGGATCGTGTTCTATTTTGGTCACTATTTTGGTCACCCATTTTGAAAAAAAAAGGTTATTCTTGCCACTTACGTTTTCAATCTGTTTTATTTTAGTCACTGTTCCGTTAACATCCGTTAGTTTGATGATGTGACACGTTAGTCAAAAGGATTAATTTCTAATTTAACCCATGAACTTTAAACAAAATATTAATTTAACCTCTAAACTCCCTCAACCTCACTTTTACCTCCCACAACGTAGCTGCTCCGACCATCTTTATTGATGGGTGATGACTCCGACCACCTCTATCTCCTTCTCTATCTTTTCACATCATATTTGTGGTTACCCCCAAACACGTTATGTCATTTTCCCATCCGCCTCTCTTTCTCTTGTCAAGCAGTAAACACTCACTAGAAATGAAATGTTATTACAACATTATGCACTTTCTCTCATTCTCTCTCTGAGACCAGATGAGACATGTATGTATGATGGTAGCATTACAAAAATAAACACTGCAATATATTAAAATGCAGTACCTCGTTCAAGCAAAGGAAAATTGTTAAATCTAATGGCAAGAATGGACAATTATTAACAATTTACAATACTTGAAAAGCAGGGTCGAGAAATATTATAGCTTCACCAAACATGAATTATTAACAAAGTATATGACTAAGGTTAATATTTCTAGTAATTTACTGTAGTAAAACAAACTGAATGCACTGGAAAAAAAACTAAATGCACATGGTTTATCTGATATCAAGACGGTTCATGTTGCATTGACATAGTACAACAAATTGGAAAAGGTTTAAATTCATTCCAACCAAGTAGAGGACCATTAAGTTTATAACTAAGAAGTAAAACAAATGGAATCAACTAGGATATATGTAAAACTAATATTTGATTTTAATATAATAAATAATTCAAGGATTAAATTACAAAATAAATAAATTTTTAAGTAATCAAAATACTTGATTTTGACACATAAAATTTATACTTAAAATGTTTTAAAGTCAAAACTTAAACCCCATAAATTCTAAGTGTTTCAAAGTCAAAATATACAAAATTGCCCAGGCGTTTCGAAACACCCTCAAAGTGTTTCGATACATTTTGCCATTGGAAACGTCTGTTTCGAAATGGCTCACACTCGTTTCAATACAACCTTCATCTAGGCTTTTGATTTTTAAGCATTGTTTTAAAATGGCTTACACCCGTTTCGATACGGGGTTAAGTAATTTTAAATTTGGGCATTAAATGAACTAGCCATTACTTATCATAAACTAATTTGTGAAGATTTGGTTAAGTGTTTCGATACACCCCTAAGCTGTTTAAAAACGTTTCGGTACAGTCTTTATCCATTTCGATACGACCCTCTTTTTTGCATTTTACAGTTTCAAATTGTTTCGATACAGCCTATAGCCGTTTTGATACAGACCCTTTTTACGCACACGACTCTTTCTTTTTTAGTGCTTGTTTCGATACAGGGGTACTGTGTTCCGATACGGGTAATTGCAGAGCATCATTTATGGAGGCAAGAGAGAGCCCCAATGGCTCTATTAATGATCTCAACTGTAACATCCCAAAAATTAGTCTAGAAGTTTTATGAATTTATTCGGGTAATTAGTAATTTAATTAGATTAGAAACATTAAATAATAAAATTAGAAGTAGCTACATTAGGGATTCAATTGAAATTCAAAGAAAATTAAAGAAGCTTGACAAGTAGTAAGGTGACCAAATTGAACTAATATGAAAGTAAGGAGTTTGCAGGCTAAATTTCATTATTCTTGATTTGGCCATGCTTAAACTAAAAATGAGGGAATAATCAAGGGTAACTTAGACCTTTCTTAGCATTAGACATTGACACTATTGTCAACTCTCATCAATGTTCCATCTCCTCACAACCGGCTATCAAACCTCACTAAGGAAGAAATCATATTTCACACTTACAAAAAATAGAGAACTTGAGAAAATTGGAAGAGAGCTCACAGTGAAGAAGAAGGAACTTTGCATGGCAAGCTTGTTGGCATAGGATCACAAAATAAAAATCAAAAGTAAGTAGAGTTTTTCATTCTCTATCCGAACATGAAAAAATATTGAAGAAAAAAGTTATTTTTGTACAATCGAAAATTCATAGAAAATTTGTTAGATAAAATGTAGTGTTACTGGAAATTTTAAGACATGAGTAATGAGTTAGGATGAGGAAAACTTAGAAGATAAGGAGTGTAATGAAGCCTCTAAAACACTAAGTTCAAAGTTGGCCAGAATTGCTCTAGTTGAAACACTCAATTTTGAAAAATTATAAGAAATAGAGTATTAGAAATTTAAGCTTGAAATTTTAACACCATCTACCTTAACATGTCTATTTTAATAGGAAATTTACAAAATTAAATTTGGAGCTACATAGAGAAATCTGGAGTGAATTTGTGAATAGCACTCGAATCTGTCCAGTAGTGCTTTTAAATGGACAATAGACTTTGAAAATTCATAAGAATTAATATACTTAGCATTTCGGCTTGAAATTTTAATAGGTATCCATTGGGGATGTTAATTGAGTTTAGAAACAAACGGAGCTTCATTTCGAGTTATACACTGAAAATGAGAATTTAATTAAAAGAGACGGTCAAAACTGTTTAATATAGGAGATGATGAACCTTGAATGACATTCTAAATTAAGTTAATAAAAGAAATTGATAAGGGAAAGTTAGTAACTTGAATGAGAGACTTGTTATTTTTAATTGACATAAGTAATTAAGTAAATCGAACGATGGATTAAGAATTTTAAGAGAATTAGTAAACTAATTCGACAACATCCGAGACTGAGATTTGTTTAGGGACCAAAACTGAAATGTGAAAAATCTAATGTTTAAATTGAATAATAGATTTTCAAATTTTGTCCGTATGATTGTATAAAATGTACTAGAGCCTAGAGAATAAAGATTTGACGAGAAGACGATAGCTGGAGTGGCATCGGAACGTGGGAAGAGCCTTCGGATCCAGAACTAGCTCGACGATTGTGAGTGAAACAAACCTTAGAGTTGAGAATAGTGTCTCAACTAAATTGATTTAATTTCTATTTTAGAATTGCATGAAAATGAAATTAATAATGGTTGGTAAATTACTAAGGGAAGAAGGATTATAAAGGAACTTGATTTTGTGTACGTGGTTGTGTTCGAATGGTGTTTGTAATGATTGAAGACTTTGGTGATTTTCATGTTTAAATTGAACATACTTGGAACCATGATGATTCGAATTATGTTGATATTTCTATGATTGGTTGCTGGAATTGTTGAGAAATTATATATGCTCTTATTATTGAACTATTGATGAGCAATATAATAAGTGATCAATTGTGGATTTACAAGTTATATGTTTGGACAATTTTGATTGTAATTAGAATTATAGGATGTGAAATTGAGATCACATATTTTGAATTGTGGATATGCGAATTTTGGTGCAATTTATGAGATGCTTGGAAGTGATATTATATGTATTATTGGAATTGAAATTTATGTGAAATCAATCGAAAGGATTAATGGACAAATTCTGGAAATTGGATTGCTAAATTATATGAATTAAATTTAAAATGTAATTGATAAAGCCCTTGATATGTATAGTCAGTCCAGGTAGTACGACAAGCCTAGAGTCTTGAGCTCGATAAGAATCGGTACGTTAGTGTACTCGATTTATATGGTACGTAAGTGTACCTATTCACTTAGTGTAAATTGGCACTAAGATGACATGTAATACGATAATATGAAATGGTACTTGAGTACCTATTATATGGTGAATTCAATTCACATCTTTGTAACACGTGACTCGAATACCTAGCTAACTATACGAACCATGGCATAAGATTTAAATTAATAAGCAAGAAATCCCTTGTACATCGAAACTGAAATTCTTGACTTTAGTGAGTTGCTATTGAAATGGAAATGAAGCATGTAACTTATAAATTATAATTTAATTGTTAATCTGCTACAATTTGCTGCTGCTTGTATATCTGAAAATTTTATTGATCGAAAAGTGTGTATATGAATCATGTTAGTTTGAATTTTGTATGAATTTAAATGAAGTCATCAAATTGGATTGATCCATGTTAATTGTATGTGACACGAATGCAAAAATGTATTTGATATACTCAAATTGTTCGATTGAATGTGTATGATGAATTGGACTTGGTACATTGAGTTGCTTATATTTGATTGTCTAATGTTTGATACATTGGATTGTTAAATTCGAATTGTTGCAATTGCTTGTAAATTTAATTGTTGGCTATTGGCCTATTCGATTGGAATAGAGAAAAGTGTTAAATTAAAGTTTTGAACTATTGTGTGGTCACTTAAATAAGAGATAAAAAAATTTGATAGACTAAGGTTTCCTCACTAAGTAATATAAGTACTTATCGCTCGAAATTTCCCTTTCTTCCCAAAACTACAAGAAGTGGCGTGATCGGTCTACCCTCTGATATCAACTAGCTTGAATATTGAGTATGCCTTTCATTGTCTTTGTTGTGCTCATGATGGGTGGTTTAACTGTAAGCATGCTAGTTCAATTCGCTCTAATGGTCATGTTCATGAACTATTATTTTAAGAATGTTTAAACTCTTGAGAATAGTTTCCCTCATTTTGATATGTAAGTAAAGGGGTATATATGGGGTATAGATTGGCCCTTAGTATATGTTTTGGGGCTCGATTTCTTTTTGTCACTTTTTGTATAGGCAACCGATAGGTTTTAGCCGATGATAGATACCCTGGGAAACCTTTTGTATAAGGGAAACGATTACTATGTTATGGTTGATGATGCATATATGAACATATGCTAGAATTAAAATGTTGGTTTTATAATTGAATTTTTCCCTAGGCGATCACATTGGAATCAAATTGATTTGTCCAAAATGAACCCTTCAAATTGAATAATGAGAATTAAGTGGTATATATGTATGTTGTATGTTGAATGTGGGACAATTTTAAATTAAGAATTCAATATGGATTATAAGTCAAGTAAATGAATCAATTATAAGTAGGCCCACCTAGCTAGCATTCGAATTAGAATATATATAAAAAAATATTACACGATCTTCCGCTGCTGAATTGTAAAGTTAATATGAATCCGATTAACGCTCCTTGCCCCTAATCCGGGGTGAGGGGTGTTATCTAAAGTGATAATTAGAGCTTTTTAGGTTAGTTCTTAAAGTCTAATCGAGTCTGCATGCATTTGTATTGTTTTTAAGTATGCCACCCATGAATTGCACACTGAGATAATTGTATTGAGCTTTTCTAATCTTCTTGTTTAAAATTATGATGGAAAATGACGGGCTAAAAGAATGGAATCTCACACGAATCTTCGAGTGAAGGTGAAAGTGTGAAATTGGGTGATAGTCCACCTGCCCGAACTGAACCTCCAAGAAAGGAGAAAAGTAAAGAGCCTGCTCAGATCACTGAGCGGATCACTAAAGAGCCTGCTTAGATCATTGAACGAATCACTAAAGAGCCTATTTAGATCGTTGAGCGATCCAATATAGAGCCTATTCAGATCTCTGAGAAATTCAATAAAGAGCCTATTCAGATCACAGAACGGTTCAATAGAGATCCTGTTCAGACCATTGAGCGTGAGCAGCCTCCACCTGAAAATCCTATGGTTCAATCTGGTCAAAGGGAATATCTCCTTAGTATGAAGGAGATGTTCAATCAACTTCTGTCAAATCTGAAACAAGAGCAACTTTGTGCTTCTGTTACTATTGCACCTAGCAGAGCACTCATAGATAAACTCGCTCAACACTGAGCCTACACTTTTGCTGGTATGAATGAAGAAAGACCAGAAGATGTAGAGTATTGGCTTGAAAACACCACCAAAGTGGTAACCAAGCAATTACGGTGTTCTGATGATCATAAACTAGAGTGTGATGTGGCTCTGTTAGCAGATGAAGCTATGAATTGGTGGGAAACCACTACTCTAACTGTTCCAACTGAACTGGTGACATGGGAATTTTTCATTGAAGAATTCAAAAAGAAGTATATAAGTGAACAATACTTGGATGAAAGAAGAAAGAGATTCCTGCACCTTAAGCAGGTCAACCGACCTATTGAGCAATATGTTGCAGAATTTTGCAAATATTGTAAATATGGTGTGGAGTACATTAAAACTGAGGCTGACAAATGCAGGATGTTCATTGAAGGTCTGAATGATGAACTGAGTCCAATTTTCACTGCTCTGGGAATTAATGATTTCTTGAATCTTGTTAACCGGGCCATCGCAACAGAAGCCAGGATGAAAGCGGCTGAAAGAAGAAAATGGGGCAATCGATCTGACAAAAAGTAGAAACGGGACGACAAGTCTCAGTGGCAGTTTAAGAAGACCAAATTTTAGAAGGAAGAGTCTTCTAATTTCACTTTTGCTCCGAGGAGTAATTATACCTCAAAACCATCCACAGTGATCAGATCCTCAGTACCGGTTATATCAGTCAATAGCACGGGAAATTCTGAAAAGATTCCTCTTTGTAAGTTCTGTGAGAAACCACATCGGGGTCAGTGCAGATTTCAGTCGAATCTATGTTATGCTTGTGGTGGCGATGATCACTACATCAAGGACTATCCTCAAAAGCCTGAATCCATGTTAGCTCGTAACACTGCGGTTCCTAGTCCGATGTCATCTAATCGGAACAGGAATGCCAAGTCAACCCAATCGAGTTATCAGAAGAAAGGCAAGGGTACTCACTCTAATGCTTCTACTCGTCAGGAATCCTAAGCTCCTGCTAGAGTCTACCACATTCATGGTAGGGATGACGAAGAATCTCCTGAAGTGATTGCGGGTACTGTTGAGCTAAACTCACATCCTATTTATGCCTTAATAGATTTGGGATCCACTTATTCATTCACGTGTTTGTCTGTAGTTAAAAAGTTGAATTTAGAACCTAAAATTGTGAAAACAAGTCTGATAGTTTCGAACCCTTTAGGAGGAAATTCAAACAATAACCTAATATGTAGAAATTGTTCATTGCATATTAGCAATTTGTCATTCTCTATTGATCTCTACATATTACCATCCTGTGAGTTTAATTTAATTTTGGGGCTAGATTGGTTAAGTAAACATGAGGCTTGGGTAGATTGTCAAAATAAAAGGTTATACCTTTAGGGTTTAGGGAAAGAATCCATACTCCTAATTGATAAAAAGCCCACTTCCATTTTTGCATCTATGGTCTTACGAGATCAAATTGAAATTGGAATACCTGAGATGCCTATTGTCTCTGAATTTATTGATGTGTTTCCCGAGGAACTACCTGGTCTCCCTCCGACTAGAGAAGTTGAATTTGGGATCGAAATACAACCTGGCTCAAGTCCGGTGTCTATCACTCCGTACCGGATGGCACCTCTTGAGTTAAAAGAATTGAAAAGGCAACTTCAAGAGCTTCAGGACAAGAGCTTCATTCGACCTAGCACTTCTCCTTGGGGTGCATATGTTCTTTTTGTAAAGAAGAATGATGGTGCAATGTGTCTTTGCATCGGCTACCGTAAATTGAACAAGATCACAATTAAGAATCGATATCCACTCCCAAGAATAGAAGATCTGTTCGATCAACTTAAGGATGCTTCGGTGTTCTCAAAGATCGATTTGCGATCTGGATACTATCAAATGAGAGTCAAAGAGGAGGATGTGTCAAAAACAACCTTCAAAACTCGTTATGGTCACTATGAATTTCTGGTAATGCCATTTGGATTAACAAATGCTCCGGTGGCATTCATGGATCTCATGAATAGAGTGTTCAAGCCCTATCTTGATATATTTGTAGTCGTCTTCATTGATGACATTCTAGTCTATTCTCGCAATCGAGAAGAACATGCTGATCACCTCTGCATTGTATTGCAAACTCTCCGGGAAGGCCAGTTATTCGCAAAATTTTCCAAGTGCGAGTTCTGGTTAACGGAAGTTTCTTTTCTTGGTCATGTAATTTCAGTAGAAGGGATTAAAGTAGATCCAAAGAAAATCCAGTCAATCATGGATTGGCGACCTCCCAGAAATGTCAGTGAAATACGGAGTTTTCTTGGTTTGGCTGGGTACTACAGAAGGTTTGTCAAAGGGTTTTCCACTATAGCCTTACCTTTGACTAAACTTCTTCGTAAAGATCAACCATTTGAATGGTCTAAAAAGCAACAGAAAAGCTTTAACCAACTCAAAGCAGCCTTGACTCATGCCCCGGTCTTGATTCGGCCAGAACCTGGTAAAGATTTTACAGTATACAGTGATGATTCGCATGCGGGTCTTGGATGTGTTTTAATGCAAGGTGACAATGTGATTGCTTATGCTTCTCGACAATTGAAATCTCATGAATTGAATTATCCAATGCATGATCTTGAACTAGCTGCTATCGTGTTTGCTCTCAAAATATGGAGACACTACTTGTATGGCGAGGAATGTTACCTATTCTTCGATCACAAGAGCTTAAAGTATCTCCTGATTCAGAAAGATTTGAATTTGAGACAACACGGATGGATGGAGTTGTTGAAAGACTATGATATAGTTATTGACTATCATCCACGAAAAGCCAATATGGTTGCAGACGTCTTGAGTCGTAAACCGACATTGGGTAAAATTTCTAGTCATTGATCCTTAAGAATAAATAAATATACCTTCAATGATATCTCTGTATAAATTGTCCAATTTATTTATGTAGCTCCAACTGCTATCAACAATCTTCTCCGAGTGTATCTAAAGTAAGGATTTCTATCCGAACTTCGAATTCAATCCAGTCTAATCTCAAGGATTGGAAGTCTTCAGCAAGTTGACCCAGAACTTCAGGATATTATTTCCAAACTTGATACAAAAGATGAGGAAGGGTTCTGTATTCACACAAACGGTCTCCTCTACTTTAAAGATAGAATTTGTGTTCCAAACCATGAGAATTTGAAAAGAGATCTTCTGGAAGAAGCACACCAGAGTTCTTTCTCGGTCCACCCTGGATCGGTTAAGATGTATAAAGATCTCAAATCATTGTATTGGTGGTCTGGTATGAAAGCGGCTATCAATGAATTTGTATCTAAATGTCTCAATTGTCAAAGAGTCAAAGCTGAACATCGAGTTCCCACCGGATTACTCCAACCACTCGAACTGCCACAGTGGAAATGTGAACGAATTATCACGAACTTCGTGACTGGTCTTCCTTGTTCTCCCTGAAAATATAATGCTATTTGGGTGATTGTTGACCGATTCACCAAATCAGCACATTTTATCCCTATTCGCATCAATTACAGTTTAGAGACTTTAGCCAATTTGTACATTCAATAAATAATTCGGCTACATGGAATTCCTATCTCCATTGTCTTTAATCGTGATCCAAGGTTTACTTCCCGATTTTGGAGAACTCTGCAACGAGCTATGGGGACTAAATTGAATCTAAGCACTACTTTCCATCCACAAAGTGATGGTCAATCTGAACGAGTAATTCAGATCCTTGAGGGTATGATTAGAGCTTGTATTATTGATTTTGGAAAGAATTGGAAGAAATCTCTACCTCTAGTAGAATTTGCATACAACAACAGCTATCAGTCAGCTACCAGTCAATCTGAACGAGTAATTCAGATCCTTGAGGATATGCTTAGAACTCCTCTTTGCTGGTCTGAACTTGGTGAGAGTAAAATATAGGACCTCAATTGCTTAGAGAAACAGAAGAGAAAGTCCAAATTATCCACTCTCAATTAAAGCTGGCTTTTGATAGACAGAAAGCCTATGCCGATCTGAAGCGAAGAGATATCCAGTATAATGTGGGAGACAAAGTCTTTCTTAAAGTCTCTTCATTGAAGAAAGTATTTTGATTCGGAAAGAGAGGAAAACTCAGTCCTCGCTTTATTGGACCTTTTGAAATTTATGAAAGAATTGGTCCAGTGGCTTATCGACTTGCACTTCCCAGTGAGTTCGATAAAATTCACAATGTCTTTCATGTATCAATGCTCAGAAGATATAGGTCTGATCCATCTCACATTCTAGAACCCGAAGAAGTAGAATTGAATCCTGACTTGTCCTATGAAGAAGAACCAGTTCAGATTCTGGACAAGGAAATCAAAAGGCTTAGAAACAAAAACGTTTCACTGGTTAAAGTGTTGTGGAGAAATCATAAGATGGAAGAGGCAACATGGGAACCAGAGGAAACAATGCGAAACCAATACCCCTACTTGTTCAGTTCAGGTAAGAATTCGAGGACAAATTCTTTCTTTAAGGGGGAGAGAAATATAACATCCCAAAAATTAGCCTAGAAGTTTTATGAATTTATTCGGGTAATTAGTAATTTAATTAGATTAGAAACATTAAATAATTAAATTAGAAGTAGCTAAATTAGGGATTCAATTGAAATTCAAGGAAAATTAAAGAAGCTTGACAAGTAGTAAGGTGACCAAATCGAACTAATATGAAAGTAAGGAGTTTGCATGCTATATTTCATTATTCTTGATTTGTCCATGCTTAAACTAAAATTGAGGGAATAATCAAGGGTAACTTAGACCTTTCTTAGCATTAGACATTGACGCTATTGTCAACTCTCATCAATGCCCCATCTCCTCACAACCGGCTATCAAACCTCACTAAGGAAGAAATCATATTTCACACTTACAAAAAAATAGAGAACTTGAGAAAATTGGAAGAGATCTCACGGTGAAGAAGAAGGAGCTTTGCATGGCAAGCTTGTTGGCATAGGATCACAAAATAAAAATCAAAAGTAAGTAGTGTTTTTCATTCTATATCCGAACATGTAAAAATATTTAAGAAAGAAGTTGTTTTTGTAGAATCGAAAATTCATAAAAAATTTGTTAGATAAAATGTAGTGTTGCTGGAAATTTTAAGACATGAGTAATGAGTTAGGATGAGGAAAATTTAGAAGATAAGGAGTGTAATGAAGCCTCTAAAACACTAAGTTCAAAGCTGGCCAGAATTTCTCTAGTTGAAACACTCAACTTTGAAAAATTATAGGAAATAGAGTATTAGGAATTTGAGCTTGAAATTATAACACCATCTACCTTAACATGTCTATTTTAATAGAAAATTTATAAAATCGAATTTGGAGCTACATAGAGAAATTTGGAGTGAATTTGTGAATAGCACTCGAATTTGTCCAGTAGTGCTTTTAAATGGACAATAGACTTTGAAAATTCATAAGAATTAATATACTTAGCATATCGGCCTGAACTTTTAATAGGTATCCATTGGGGATGTTAATTGAGTTTAGAAACAAACGGAGTTTCATTTCGAGTTATACACTGAAAATGGGAATTTAATTAAAAGAGATGGTCAAAACTATTTAATATAGGAGATGATGAACCTTGAATGACATTCTAAATTAAGTTGATAAAAGAAATTGATAAGGGAAAGTTAGTAACATGAATGAGAGACTTGTTATTTTTAACTGACATAAGTAATTAAGTAAATCGAACGATGGATTAAGAATTTTAAGAGAATTAGTAAACTAATTCGACAACATCCGAGACTGAGATTTGTTTAGGGACCAAAACAGAAATGTGAAAATTCTAATGTTTAAATTGAATCAATAGATTCTGAAATTTTGTCCGTATGATTATATAAAATGTACTAGATCCTAGAGGACAAAGAGTTGGCTAGGAGCCGATAGCTGGAGTGGCATCGGAACGTGGGAAGAGCCTTCGGATCCAGAACTAGCTCGGTGATTGTGAGTGAAACAAACCTTAGAGTTGAGAATAGTGTCTCAACTAAATTGATTTAATTTCTATTTTAGAATTGCATGAAAATGAAATTAATAATGGTTGGTAAATTACTAAGGGAAGAATGATTATAAAGGAACTTGGTTTTGTGTATGTGGTTGTGTTCGAATGGTGTTTGCAATGATTAAAGACTTTGGTGATTTTCATGTTTAAATTGAACATAATTGAAACCATGATGATTCGAATTATGCTGATATTTTTATGATTGGTTGCTGGAATTGTTGAGAAATTATATATGCTCTTATTATTGAACTATTGATGGGCAATATAATAAGTGATCAAATGTGGATTTACAAGTTATATGTTTGGACAATTTTGATTGTAATTAGAATTTTAGGATGTGAAATTGAGATCACATATTTTGAATTGTGGATATGCGAATTTTGGTGCAATTTATGAGATGCTTGGAAGTGATATTATATGTATTATTGGAATTGAAATTCATGTGAAATCAATCGAAAGGATTAATGGACAAATTCTGGAAATTGGATTGCTAAATTATATGAATTAAATTTAAAATGTAATTGATAAAGCCCTTGGTATGTATGTCAGTCCAGGTAGTACGACATGCCTAGAGTCTTGAGCTCAATAAGAATCGGTACGTTATTGTACTCGATTTATATGGTAGGTAAGTGTACCTATTCGCTTAGTGTAAATTGGCACTAAGATGACATGTAATACGATAATATGAAATGGTACTTGAGTACCTATTATATGGTGAATTCGATTCACATCTTTGTAACACGTGACTCGAATACCTAGCTAACTATACGAACCAAGGCATAAGAATTAAATTAATAAGCAGGAAATTCCTTGTACATCGAAACTGAAATTCTTGACTTTAGTGAGTTGCTATTGAAATGGAAATGAAGCATGTAACTTATAAATTATAATTTAATTGTTAATCTGCTACAGTTTGTTGCTGCTTGTATATCTGAAAATTTTATTGATCGAAAGTGTGTATATGAATCATGTTAGTTTGAATTTTGTATGAATTTAAATGAAGTCATCAAATTGGATTGATCCATGTTAATTGTATGTGACACGAATGCAAAAATGTATTTGATATACTCAAATTGTTCGATTGAATGTCTATGCTGAATTGGACTTGGTACATTGAGTTGCTTATATTTGATTGTATAATGTTTGATACATTGGATTGTTAAATTCGAATTATTGCAATTGCTTGTCAAATTGCTTGTAAAATTATTTGTTGACTATTGGCCTATTCGATTCGAATAGAGAAAAGTGTTAAATAAAGGTTTTGAACTATTGTGTGGTCACTTAAATAAGAGATAAAAAAAATTGATAGACTAAGATTCCCTCACTAAGTACTATAAGTACTTATCGCTCGAAATTTCCCTTTCTTCCTAAAACTATAGGAAGTAGCGTGATCGGTCTACCCTCTGATATCAGCTAGCTTGAAGATTGAGTATGCCTTTCATTGTCTTTGATGTGCTCATGATGGGTGGTTTAACTGTCAGCATGCTAGTTCAATTCGCTCTAATGGTCATGCTCATGAACTATTATTTTAAGAATGTTTAAACTCTTGAGACTAGTTTCCCTCATTTTGATATATAAGTAAAGGGGTATATATGTGGTATAGATTGGCCCTTAGTATATGTTTTGGGGCTCGATTTCTTTTTGTCACTTTTTGTATAGGCAACCGATAGATTTTAGCCGATGATAGATACCCCGGGAAACCTTTTGTATAAGGGAAATGATTATTATGTTATGGTTAATGATGCATATATGAACATATGCTGGAATTAAAATGTTGGTTTTATAATTGAATTTTTCTCTAGGCGATCACATTGGAATCAAATTGATTTGTCCAAAATGAACCCTTCGAATAATGAGAATTAAGTGGTATATATGTATGTTGTATGTCGAATGTGGGACAATTTTAAGTTAAGAATTCAATATGGATTATAAGTCAAGTAAATGAATCAATTATAAGTAGGCCCACCTAGCTAGCATTCGAATAAGAATATAAAAAAATATTACACTATCTTCCGCTGCTTAATTGTAAAGTTAATACGAATCCGATTAACACTCATTACTCCTAATCCGGGGTGAGGGGTGTTATATCAACCGCCCAAACAACTAGAAATCAATGAGAAAATGTAAAAACAAGTCTCCAAAGCTACAACAATAACCATTGAACCTTCAAGCAACATCAAAGCATTCAATCCAAACCCTTGTGCCTTTATTATCAAATTCTTGTACCCAACTCATTTGAAAATTTTCATTGTTAATCTTTTTAGAGTTTGGGGAGTGTCTAAAGTGTAATTAGGTAAACAATTAGCCTTTGAGAGGTACAATCATAGTTTCTCTATCTTCCTTTGTAATAGAGTAATATTGGATCAATCTTTGGTTATAGAGATTGATCGATTTGTAAGGTTTCCTCCTAAGTCGAGAAAAGGGGATGAATTCAAGTTATTGAATTGTTGAAATCCTCAGTAGGGTGCTGAGGTAGTGGATGTAGAGTTTGTTCGAAGCTTGAACCACTCTTAAATTTCCTTGTCTTCATTTTTAAATTATCCATTTGCACCCTTCAATTTTTATTCCACCAATTCACCCTCTCTTGGTGATTAGCCGTCATTTAATCAACTCAACAATATATCTTTAAGCAAAAGATTATTTTCTCCAAGGGGAACGCAAAAGTCCCAAAAGAGGTGAAAGGAACAAATTGAGCCTAAAGATGAGTGATATTCACCTTCACTCTTATATCCTTACTTTTTACAACGATTTAGGGGACATATAAAAAGAACTACTTGAACTTACCAGTAAAATCTCCTCAGCGGAAAAAAATATGATTAATGCAGTAAAATCTTTGGTAAAATAACTACTTGTTGCCTTCCTTACAGTAAAATTTACAATACTTAACAATAGAAACCTAGTAAAATATCCTTTGCACTTACTAGTAGAGAGAGACTGCAGAGCGTTGCTTAACATTTCTGTTGAGTGGATTGCAAGATCGATATTGACCAAGAGGGGGGGTGAATTGGAAATTTAAAGTTTTGTGGTGGAAATTTGCAAATTAAAAATGATGGACAAGAGATTTAGAGTGGTTCAAGTTCCAAATGAACTCTACATCCACTACCTTAGCTTCACTAAGGATTTGCAACAATTCCACTAAATTGCTCTTCCTCTTTTCTAGGACAAGGAGGCAACCCTTTACAATTTCGGTTGATTTTTCTACCCAAAAATCAACCCAATCCTCACACAAGTGAACAAAGAAATTTGATGGCTAATAAAGTATCTCTCAATACAAATGATAGCCCCAATACAAGCACTCAACCCAATTTGACAAAGTATGAATGAAGATTACAATTGGGATTTCTAGACAAATAGGAATTTTGGCACAATTGCTTGGATTTGATGAAGAAGTGTTTTCTTGAAGATCAATAGTTGTTGCTGTAGCTTTTGGATATGTCTTTTATACCTCCTCATTGATTTCTAGCCGTTTGGGTGATTGGGAACATAAATGGAGCCGTTGGAACCCTCTCTTACCACCATTAATGCACTTGGACAGTAACCAAGTTTGGTAAAATGGTATCGATACGCTTGGTAGTGTATCGATACGCCTGGACGATTTTCAATGGTTTTGCCTTGGAACACTTAGAAAATATTTTGAGTTTAAGTTTTATAAATCAGTTTTAAAGTGTTGGTGTTTTAAAACTTATTAAGGGATTTATTTTAAGTTTTACAAAATGATCCTTGAGGATTTAATTATATCAAAATCAAAACATAGGTTTTACAATCTCCCCCTTTTTGATATAACAAAACTAAAACTTATAATTTTTGACGATTTTGAAAAACCTTTGAAAAACCTTTACAAAGTTAACTCCCCCTTAATTTAAGCTTGGTAACCTTTGAATTAAAATCAAAATATTTTGAAGTGAGCTAGATTCTTCTCCCCCTTTTTGTTAGATCAAAAATCCTTTGAGACAATTAAGTGCATAAGGAAATCAAGGGTATAATAAGCAACATAGATTTTATTCATTATAGCAACATACTTAAAATCCAAACAAAGGCAAAAAAGAAATCAAAGCATAGGTTTTAATCCTAAACAACCTTAATCCTAAGAACATAAAACATAGGTGCATAAAATATAAAATCCTAAATGATATGCATGACAAACAAGATGAAATGTCTAAGCATCGTCTTCTTCGTCTTCATCATCTTCATCATCAACTCCCAAAGGCTCATTAGTGCGCATACTATTACGCCACTCATCATGGAAAGCGGCAATGGAAATATTCAAGGAATTGTGCCCACTTTCAAGAGATGTGAGGCGATTCTCCATACCCGTCATCCTAGTATCAAAGGTAGTTTCCATGGAAGTGAGACGAGTATTCATGTCCGTGCGCAACCCGGTAAATTGTTCATTGAGATAGGTCATGAGAGCATCCATGTTGGGTTGTTGGACTTGAGGGGCTTGAGGAGCTTGAGGAGCTTGAGCCTCTTCAAACATGGCGGCGGCTTCTGGTGGTAACTCGGCAAGACGTATCCATTCACCATTAACATAAGAGAATTTTGCCCGAGCAAGAGATCGCTCATCAATGGGATCGGTGAGAGGAGTTGGGTAGTCATAAGAGCAATCAATATCCTTTTTAACAAAGAAATAGCTCAAAGCCGTACCGTATGCGAAGAAGGTGACGTGAGGAGTATGACGATTTTGCACGAGGTAGACGATTTCCGCGAACATGAGTCGAGCAAGATTTGGTCTTTGTCTCTCACGGAAGCACCGAATCCAAAAATTATCCACTTGACGGATGGTGGAATATTTTCCTCCGGAAGGACGAAACCACCACGACACCATCAAATGTAGGATCCAGTCGTGAGCATTAAGGGTGGTGACGGATCCACTAAGAACATGCCCCATACCATGCTCATCATCAAGGCCTTCATCATCCAACTTAAAAACCTCACAAATAGACTTGACATCAAGGATTAATTTCTTTCCCATGAGGTAAGAGCTAATAGCAACTACTTCCCCATCACGACTAATACATTTGGCATTGGCATAGAAAATCAAAACCAAAAGGCGATAGAAAACCCCGGGAATAGAGATAAACTCCATGAAATTCCAACGATGAAATAAAGGGAGATATTCAAACTTAAAACGCTCCGAATTGAGAAAAGGAACGGAGATTACCCTTTCGGCACGGATCTTGTAATTCTCATATTGACGAAAGTGAGCGAGACCCGAATTGCCATGAAAACATTGATCATAGATGATGGAATAGTTTGGACGAGCAATTTCTCCAATGGTGGAGGATTCACCGGCTTGGGTAACCCTTGAACACTTCCTCGAAGGTTCCTTTGGTGCCATGATCTAAAAAAGAAATTAAGCAAGGGAGATTTCTTTAATTTGAGCAAAAATCAAGGTAAAAAGAATTTAAAAGAAAATTTTTAAGAGAAATTTTGAAAAGAAAATTTTAGAAGAAAATTTCAAGAAAAAGTTTGAAGAAAAACAAAGTTTGTAAAAAAAATGAAACAAAAGAATCAAAACAGCAAAAAAAATTGAAAAAGAAAAAGAAGGAGATTACCTTGATAAAAACTTGAAGATTTGAAGAAAACTAGCACAAAGATGAGAAAGAGAGCACAAAGCCTTGCTTGATTCAAAAACTCTTTTAGGTTTGAGTTGAGATGTGAAAAATATGAAGGAGGAAGTGCCCTTTTATAGGCAAAAACGGCTAGGGTTAATTAGGTTTTGAAGAATTTGAGTTATGGTAAAAGTTGAACTCATTAAAAGCTTAATTAATGCCATCAGCGCAGTCGAGTATCGATACGCCCGTTGGGGTATCGATACGGGGATAAAATAGACCTTTCCGAAAAAATGCCCGTTGGAAAGTCGTATCGAAACGGAGGGATCCGTATCGAAACGACCTGTATCAATACGATGTTAATCGTATCGATACCCGTGAAGCGAAAAGAATTCTGGGGAACGAAATGAAGAACAGGTATCGATACGCGTAGATTAGTATCGATACTGTATGCCCAGAAATGCATATTTGGTTCAAAGAACAACCAAAGGCTCGAACTTAACATCTCCTATGAGTATGCAAATGATGTATGAGCAGTTCTAAGCATATTTTAACAGAATCATACTCCCCCTAACTATAGGCATGGAAGAAATTGGGAGTTTAAACACATAAACATGGCGTTTCACAAAATCAAGCATATTTAAGCACAAAAGAGGTCCAAAAAGGTCAAGATAGGCTAGCTAGACCTAACTCTCTCCTAAGGGACCAAAAACGCTCTTTGTCTAAGGGTTTTGTAAATATGTCCGTTAATTGATTCAAGGTGTCTACGTACTCTATAACCACATCTTCCTTAAGGACATGATCTCTAATGAAATGATGCCCTATTTCTATGTGTTTGGTTCTAGAGTGTTGGATGGGATTTTTTGTTAAACAAATTGCACTAGTGTTGTCACATTTTAGGGGTATGGTTTTAACTTTAATTCCATAATTTAAGAGTTGTTGCTTCATCCAAAGGACTTGAGCACAACAACTCTCTAAGGATATGTACTCGGCTTCGGTGGTAGATAAGGCTACACTATTTTGTTTCTTAGAGAACCAAGATATGAGCATACTACCTAAGAATTGGCAAGTTCCCGAAGTACTTTTCCTATCAATTTTGCAACCCCCATAATCCGCATCCGAGTAAGCATGAAGGTTGAAGGTAGAGTCTCTAGGATACCAAAGACCTAAACAAGGAGTGTCTCTAAGGTATCTAAAGATTCTCTTAACGGCTATAAGGTGAGACTCTCTAGGACTAGCTTGAAACCTAGCACACAAGCAAACACTAAACAAGATATCCGGTCTACTTGCGGTAAGGTAAAGCAAAGATCCAATCATAGAACGATAAAGCTTAGAGTCAACACACTGACCTCCTTCATCTTTGTCAAGCTTTGTAGATGAGCTCATAGGAGTGGCTTGAGGCTTTGCATTCTCCAAGCCAAACTTCTTGAGCATATTCTTTATGTATTTTGCTTGGTTGATGAAGGTGTCATCCTTCTTTTGCTTGATTTGGAGTCCCAAAAAGAATGAGAGCTCCCCCATCATGCTCATCTCAAATTCACCTTGCATTAACTTAGCAAACTCTTGACAATGACATTCATTAGTAGATCCAAAAATAATATCATCAACATAAATTTGAACTACCAAGATGTCATTTTTATACATTTTTATAAAGAGTGTAGTGTCCACCTTACCCTTTTCAAATCCTTTTTCAATCAAAAAATTTGAAAGCCTTTCATACCAAGCTCTAGGAGCTTGTTTTAAACCATAAAGAGCTTTGGTAAGTTTGAAAACATGATTTGGAAATTTTGAATCTTCAAAACCCGGTGGTTGTTCCACATACACTTCTTCATTTATAAAACCATTTAAAAATGCGCTTTTAACATCCATTTGAAAAAGCTTGAAATTATGATAACATGCATATGCAAGCAACATCCTAATGGCTTCCATTCTAGCTACGGGTGCATAGGTTTCATCAAAATCTATTCCCTCTTCTTTAGTGTAACCTTGTGCTACAAGTCTAGCTTTATTTCTCACAATGTACCACTCTCATCTAGTTTGTTCCTAAAGACCCATTTAGTTCCTATTGTAGATTGATTACTAGGCCTATCAACCAATGTCCAAACATTACTTCTCTCAAATTGATTTAACTCTTCTTGCATAGCCATAATCCAAAAGTCATCTTTCAATGCTTCTTTTATATTTTTAGGCTCTATGCATGAGATAAATGCAACATGGTTCATTAATCTAAGAGAAGAACGAGTGGTTACCCCCTTGGATGGATCACCCAAGATTTCACCATCTTTGACATAGTTCAACTCCCTTGGGTAGCTCACTTCCTTTTCCTCTATAGCCAAGTCCTTCAAGGCTTCAAGAGGTGGATCTTGTGAGTTCTCTTCCTTTGTTGGAATCTCATCCTCCTTTGAAGTTTGACCTCCATCAAAGGCATTTATGATCCCTACATCATCATTATCACAAGAATCCTTCCTAGGAAGGAGGTTATCATCGAATACAACATGAATAGATTCTTCTACTACTAAAGTTCTTTTGTTAAATACTCGATAGGCTTTAGAGGTTAAAGAGTAACCTATAAAAATGGCTTCATCACTTTTTGCATCAAATTTACCTAAGTTGTCTTTTCCATTATTTAAAACAAAACACTTGCACCCAAAAGGGTGGAAATAGCTAATGTTAGGCTTTTTGGATTTTAAAATCTCATAAGGTGTTTTGTTGAGTGGATCGAAAGATCGATATTTACCAAGAGGGGGGGTGAATTGGAAATTTGAAGGATTGTAGTGGAAATTGGTAAATAAAAATTGAAGAACAAGGAATTTAGAGTGGTTCAAGTTCCAAATGAACTCTACATCCACTACCTTAGTCTCACTAAGGATTTGCAACAATTTCACTAAATTGATCTTCCCCTTTTCTAGGACAAGGAGGCAACCCTTTACAATATCGGTTGATTTTTCTACCCAAAAATCAACCCAACCCTCACAGAAGAGAACAAAGGAATTTGTAGGCTAATTAGGTATCTCTCAATACAAATGATAGCCCCAATACAAGCACTCAACCCAATTTTACAAAATATGAATGAAGAACACAAATTGGGATTTTACACAAATTTGGGATTTTTGCTCAAATGCTTGAATTTGATGTTTGGATGTTTGCTTGAAGTTCAATAGTTGTTGCTGATGCTTTTGGATGTCCCTTTTATACCTTCTCATTGATTTCTAGCCGTTTGAATGGTTGGAGAAGTAAATGGAGCCGTTGGAACCCTCTCTTACCACCATAAATGCACCTCTGCAGCTACGAGTATCGGTACTCGGGAATGGGTATCGATACCTGTCTCAGAAAAGAAAGAGCCGTTGTATGCAATTAATAGGGCGTATCGATACGCACGTAAGCGTATCGGTACTGGGTATCGAAACGGCAAAGGCCGTATCGATACCTTTTTCTGAACTTAGCTCACTGTCAAAACGCGTATCGATACTGGGGTTATGCGTATCGATACCGGTCAACAACCTTTTAAAATTTGGTTACCAACCAACTGACACCAACGGTCATATTTTTAAACCGACTTAAATGCTTTAAAAATCTTTAAACCAGTATCGATACTGGTGTTACCGTATCGATACACTCTTTCAAACTCTTTGAAGTTTTACACAGGGGCGTATCGATACGAGGGTTTTCCGTATCGATACGTGTTCCGACAGTAGCCAATTTTGGCAAAAAGGTATCGATACGCCTTCATGGGTATCGATACTCTATGACGATTTTCAATAAATTTGGCTTGGAACACTTAGAAAATATTTTGAGTTTGAGTTTTACAAATCAGTTTTAAAGTGTTGGTGTTTCAAGACTTGTTAAGAGACTTGTAAAAACAATTTTAAGTTTTTCAAATTGATCCTTAAAGATCTAGTTATATCAAAATCAAACATAGGTTTTACAATCTCCCCCTTTTTGATATAACAAAACCAAAACTTAAAATTTTGACACTTTTGAATAATCTTTAAAAAGTAACTCCCTCTTAATATAAGCTTGGTAACCTTTGAGTTAAAATCAAAATATTTTAAAGATGTGAGCAAGTTTCTTCTCCCCCTTTTTGTTAGATCAAAAATGCATTGAGACAATAAAGTGCATAATGAAATCAAAGGTATAATAATAATAAGCAACATAATTTTATTCATCATAGCATAAGAAAATCCAAACGAAAACAAACAAGAAATCAAAGCATAGGTTTTTAATCCTAAAACAAACTTAATCCTAAAAACAGAAACATAGGTGCATAAAAGTAGAAAATCCTAGATGATTATGAATGATATGCAAGAAGAGATGTCTAGGCATTGTCTTCGTCGTCTTCATCATCTTCATCATCATCGACCATAGGCTCATTGCTCCGCATGCTATTACGCCATTCATCATGGAAAGCGGCAACAGAAATATTCAAGGAATTGTGCTCGCTTTCAAGGGATGTAAGGCGATTCTCCATACCCGTCATCCTTGTATCGAAGGTGGTTTCCATGGAGGTTAGACGAGTGTTCATGTCCGTGCGTAGCCCGGTAAATTGCTCATTGAGATAGGTCATGAGAGCATCCAAATTGGGCTGTGGGACTTGAGGAGCCGGAGGAGCTTGAGGAGCTTGTGGTTGTTCCAATGTGGCTGCGGCCTCGGGTGGAAGCTCGGAAAGACGTAACCAACTTCCATTAAAGTAATGGAACTTTCCCCGAGCAAGGGATCACTCATCAATAGGATCGGTAAGAGGAGATGCAAGATCAAATGAGCAATCAATATCCTTTTTCACAAAATAGTAACTTAAAGCCGTACCGTAAATAAAAGATGTGATGAGAGAGGTTTGGCGATTTTGAACATGATAGGCGATCTCATCGAACATGATTCGAGCTAGGTTTGGGCGCTTTCGTTGACGGAAACAACGGATCCAAAAATCATCCACTTGACGGATGGTAGAGTATTTGCCACCGGAGGGACGTAACCACCAAGACACCATCAAATGTAGGATTTGATCGTGAGCATTGAGGACGGTTACGGAACCACCGAGAACATGGCCCAAGGCATTCTCATCATTTAAGCCTACATCCTCTAACTTAAAAACCTCACAAATCCCTTTGACATCGAGAATGATTTGCTTCCCCATGAGATAAGAGCGGATGGCAACAACTTCCCCATTGCGAGAAATAATTTTGGCATTAGAATAGAAAATTAAAACCAAAAGACGATAGTAAATACCGGGGATAGAAAGAAACTCCATGAAATTCCAAGTGCGAAGCAACGGAAGATATTCAAACTTGAAGCGCTCAGAGTCGAGAAAAGGAATGGAGACGACCCTTTCCGCACGAATTTTGTAGTTCTCAAATTGGCGAAAATAGGGAAGACCCGCGGAAGTTTCAAAGGATTTGTTATAAATTGTAGCATAATCCGGGCGTGCAACCATTCCGGGAGTTGAAGATTCACCGGCTTGAGTAACCCTCGGTCGCTTCCTCGAATGTTCTTTAGGTGCCATAATCTAAAAGAAAATTAAAAAAAAAGGTTTCTTCAATTTGAGTAAAAATCAAGGTAAAAAGATTTAAAAAAAAATTGAAAAGCAAAGAGATTTAAGAAAACAAAGGGGAAAAAAACAAAAAAAGAATAAAAAGAAGAGATTACCTTGAAGGAAACTTTGAAGATTGAAGAAAAACTTGAGAGAGAGCACAATTGTTTTCTTGATGCAAAATTCTTTTAGAATTGAGTTGTAGTGTGAAAAATATGAAGGAGGAAGGGCCTTTTTATAGGCAAAAACGGCTAGGGTTTGTTAGGGTTAAAGAGTTTTAATTTTGGTAAAATGAGATCTCATTTAAGACTGATTTAATGCCATTTGCGCGATAGGGTATCGATACTCCTGAGGGGTATCGATACGGGGATAGAATTGTCTTTTCTCAAAAATGCCCGTTGGAAAGTCGTATCGAAACGGTGGGGCCCGTATCGAAACGACCTGTATCGATACGATTTTAAGCGTATCGATACCTGTGAAGCGAGGAAAATTCTGGGAAACAAAATGAAGAACACGTATCGATACGCGTATATCCGTATCGATACCATATGAAGCGAGGAAAATTCTGGGAAACAAAATGAAGAACACGTATCGATACGCGTATATCCGTATCGATACCATATGCCCAGAATGACCTGTTTGGTTCTAAGAACAACCAAAGGCTCGAACTTAACACCTCCTAAAAGTATGCAAATGACGAATGAACAGTTCTAAGCATGTTTTAACAGAAGCATACTCCCCCTAACTATAGGCATGGATAAGATTAGGAGTTTAAACACATAAACATGGCAATTTCACAAATCAAGCATTTTAAGCACAAAAGAAGTCCTAAAAGGTCAAGAAAGGCTAGCTAGACCTAACTCTCTCCTAAGGGACCAAAAACGCTCTTTGTCTAAGGGTTTTGTAAATATATCCGCTAATTGGTTCAAGGTATCAACATATTCAATAACAACATCATTTTTCGAAACATGATCTCTAATAAAGTGATGTCGAATTTCTATATGTTTGGTTCTAGAGTGTTGGATGGGATTTTTAGTTAAGCATATTGCACTAGTGTTGTCACATTTTAGGGGTATGGTTCCAACTTTAATTCCATAATCTAAGAGTTGTTGTTTCATCCAAAGGACTTGAGCACAACAACTCCCTAAGGATATGTACTCGGCTTCGGTGGTAGATAAGGCTACACTATTTTGTTTCTTAGAGAACCAAGATATGAGCATACTACCTAAGAATTGGCAAGTTCCCGAAGTACTTTTCCTATCAATTTTGCAACCCCCATAATCCGCATCCGAATAAGCATGTAGGTTGAAGGTAGAGTCTCTAGGATACCAAAGGCCTAAACAAGGAGTGTCTCTAAGGTATCTAAAGATTCTCTTAACGGCTATAAGGTGAGACTCTCTAGGACTAGCTTGAAACCTAGCACACAAGCAAACACTAAACAAGATATCCGGTCTACTTACGGTAAGGTAAAGCAAAGATCCAATCATAGAACGATAAAGCTTAGAGTCAACACACTTACCTCCTTCATCTTTGTCAAGCTTTGTAGAAGAGCTCATAGGAGTGGCTTGAGGCTTTGCATTCTCCAAGCCAAACTTCTTGAGCATATCCTTTATGTATTTTGCTTGGTTGATGAAGGTGTCATCCTTCTTTTGCTTGATTTGGAGTCCCAAAAAGAATGAGAGCTCCCCCATCATGCTCATCTCAAATTCACCTTGCATTAGCTTAGAAAACTCTTGACAATGACATTCATTAGTAGAACCAAAAATAATATCATCAACATAAATTTGAACTACTAAGATGTCATTTTTATACATTTTTATGAAAAGTGTAGTGTCCACCTTACCTTTTTCAAATCCTTTTTCAATCAAAAAATTTGAAAGCCTTTCATACCAAGCTCTAGGAGCTTGTTTTAAACCATAAAGAGCTTTGGTAAGTTTGAAAACATGATTTGGAAATTTTGAATCTTCAAAACCCGGTGGTTGTTCCACATACACTTCTTCATTTATAAAACCATTTAAAAATGCGCTTTTAACATCCATTTGAAAAAGCTTGAAATTATGATAACATGCATATGCAAGCAACATCCTAATGGCTTCCATCCTAGCTACGAGTGCATAGGTTTCATCAAAATCTATTCCCTCTTCTTGAGTGTAACCTTGTGCTACAAGTCTAGCTTTATTTCTCACAATGTTACCACTCTCATCTAGTTTGTTCCTAAAGACCCATTTAGTTCCTATTGTAGATTGATTACTAGGCCTATCAACTAATGTCCATACATTACTTCTCTCAAATTGATTTAACTCTTCTTGCATAGCCATAATCCAAAAGTCATCTTTCAATGCTTCTTTTATGTTTTTAGGCTCTATGCATGAGATAAATGCAACATGGTTCATTAATCTAAGAGAAGAACGAGTGGTTACCCCCTTGGATGGATCACCCAAGATTTCACCATCTTTGACATAGTTCAACTCCCTTGGGTAGCTCACTTCCTTTTCCTCAATAGCCAAGTCCTTCAAGGCTTCAAGAGGTGGATCTTGTGTATCTTCTTCTTTTGGTTGAATCTCATCCTCCTTTGAAGTTTGACCTCCATCAAAGGCATTTATGATTCCTACATCATCATCATCACAAGAATCCTTCCTAGGAAGGAGGTTATCATCGAATACAACATGAATAGATTCTTCTACTACTAAAGTTCTTTTGTTAAATACTCGATAGGCTTTAGAGGTTAAAGAGTAACCTATAAAAATAGCTTCATCACTTTTTGCATCAAATTTACCTAAGTTATCTTTTCCATCATTTAAAACAAAACACTTACACCCAAAAGGGTGAAAATAGCTAATGTTAGGCTTTTTAGATTTTAAAATCTCATAAGGTGTTTTCTTTAAAATTGGCCTAATCATTACTCAATTTACAATATAACAAGCGGTGTTTGTGGCTTCCGCCCAAAAATATTTAGGTAAATTATTTTCACAAAGCATAGTTCTAGCCATTTCTTGTAAAGTTCTATTTTTCCTCTCAACTACCCCATTTTGTTGAGGAGTTCGAGGAGCCGAAAAATTATGGCTAATACCATTTTCATTCAAAAATTCTTCAAACCCTAAATTTTGAAACTCGGTTCCATGATCACTTCTAATGTGTGAAATTCTAAGTTCAAGATCATTTTGGGTTAATTTTGAAAATGTGATGAATTTTTCCAAAGCCTCATCTTTAGTACTTAAAAAGAGAACCCAAGTAAATCTAGAAAAATTATCAACTAACACAAATGCATAAGATTTACCACTCAAGCTCATAGTCCTAATTGGCCCAAATAAATCCATGTGAATTAATTGTAAGCATCTACTAGTAGAAACATCATTAATGAATTTAAAGGAAGACTTATGTTGTTTACCCTTAGAGCATGCATCACAAATTTTGTCATTTGAAAATTTAATTTTGGGCAAACCTCTAACTAGATTTAGAGAGACTAGTTTTTCCAAAACACTAATGCTAGCATGTCCTAGCTTCCTATGCCACAACCATGCATCATTTTCATTTTGAGCAACTAAACATGCATGAGATGTATGAATGTCATCTAAATGCACCATGTATATGTTTCCTATGCGATGACCTATGAGCATAATACTATTAGATTTAATGTCTACAATTTTGCATCCATTTTTATCAAAAAGAACATTAAATCCCTTATCACATAATTGACTTATGCTCAATAAATTATGTTTAAGACCATCGACATATAAGACATTTTCAATGAGAATGGTAGAGTGATTACCTATGGAGCTAATACCTTTAATGTGGCCTTTGGAGTTGTCACCAAATGTTACTACTCCTCCACCTTTTGGCTTTAAATCCATGAATCGACTCTTGTCTCCGGTCATGTGCCTCGAGCATCCACTATCAAGGTACCATGAGTTTTGACTTTGTGCTTTGGCCTTGTAGCAATGCTCCCCCTACAAACAAAGATATTAAACCTTGGTTTTTGGTACCCAAATCATTTTGGGTCCATGAGTGTTAGCTCCCAAAACCTTGGTTCCCTTAGGAATCCAAGATGACATAGCAATAATATTATTAGATTTTACAAGTTCCTTAGGAACCCATACACTTCTAATTCTTTTAGCTCTACTATGTCTAGGGTAGCTACCTTGTTTGTAGTAATTAGTCCTTTTCTTAGGTTGGTGTGTTCTAGAGGATTCTCCTACTTCATGTTTGACACTACCAACATTTTTTAAGGACTTTTTGAGCTCATTTAGCTCACCTAACACCTTTTGGTGTTCACTATTTCATTGAGACAAAAGATTATTAAGATCAACATTTTCATCTTGAAAGAATTTAAGTTCATCTTTTAATCCTAAAATCTTTTTCTCAAATTTAGAATTAGCTTGAGTGAGTGAGTCATTTTTCTCATTTAGCTCTAAAATGATTTTCTTGTTTTTAATGACCGACTCTTTAAACTTCTCAACTAATTCATCATATACCTCTTGTAACTCATCATATGCATCATTTAATTCTTCATATGAAAAATCTAAAGTAGATGAGTTAGAGGTTACCAAGGAGGAATCTTCCTCAAGTGCCATGAGACAAAGGTTAGCCACTTCTTGTTCGTCATCCTCCGATGACTCCTCATCACTCCAAGTAGCAAGCTTGGCTTTGAGTTTCTTCTTCTTCTCAAAGCCCTTCTTCTTGAGTTGAGGGCACTCCGAACGGATGTGGCTGGATTGTTTGCACTCATAGCAAATGATGGGATCCTTCCCTTCTTCTTTGTTCCTTCCTTTGAAGTCCATCTTTCTTTGGATTTTTCTTCCCCGGTTGGACCTCATGAAGCGTGAGAATCGTTTGGCTATCATAGCCAATTCTTCAAGTTCATCCTCCTCACAAGATGAGCTCTCATCATGTTGTGAAGCTTTTGCCTTGAGAGCTATTCCCATCTTCTTCTTCTTTTCAACTTCAAGCTTCTCTACTCTTTTCTCTTCTTTCTTTTTCTCATCTTCCCTTCCTTGCTTCATGATCTCATGAGTAAGGAGAGAACCCACAAGCTCATCAAGCTTTAATGTCTTCAAGTTCTTTGCTTCGATGATGGCGGTTCTCTTCCCATCCCAAGCTTCGGGAAGTGAATAGAGTAGCTTCCGGACAAGCTTGTCTTCCGGTATGATCTCTCCATAGCCCTTTAGCCCGTTGACAATTGTGGAGAATCGATCAAACATCTTTGACACCGTCTCATCGGGCTCCATCTTGAAATTTTCATAACTAAGATTGAGAAGTCCAATCTTAGTTTCTTTGACATCATTGGTGCCTTCATAAGTGGTCTCAAGTGTGTCCCACACTTCTTTGGCATTTTCAATGGAAGAGACCTTTGAATAGATGTCCGGACCGAAAGCACAAAAGAGCATGTGGAGAGCTTTATCGTTGACTTGAATCTCCTTCCTCTCCTCTTCACTCATTTCGGCTTTCTTCTTCAACACCATCTTGCCTTCACCATCTTGCTTCAATGGAATGTATGGCCCATCCTCAATGACATCCCATACAAGGTAGTCACTTGACTTGATGAATAGCCTCATTTTGTTCTTCCAAAAGGAGTAGTTGTCACCATTGAAGAAAGGAGGCTTGGTGGTTGATTGTGACTCGTACATGCCGGAACCGGAGGTTGAAGCCATCTCTTGATAATTGGATGATCACACTCTTCCAAGGATCTCCTCTTGTGGTTGTTAATCCTCAAAGAGTTAAGCTCTGATACCAATTGTTGAGTGGATCGAAAGATCGATATTTACCAAGAGGGGGGGTGAATTGGAAATTTGAAGGATTGTAGTGGAAATTGGTAAATAAAAATTGAAGAACAAGGAATTTAGAGTGGTTCAAGTTCCAAATGAACTCTACATCCACTACCTTAGTCTCACTAAGGATTTGCAACAATTTCACTAAATTGATCTTCCCCTTTTCTAGGACAAGGAGGCAACCCTTTACAATATCGGTTGATTTTTCTACCCAAAAATCAACCCAACCCTCACAGAAGAGAACAAAGGAATTTGTAGGCTAATTAGGTATCTCTCAATACAAATGATAGCCCCAATACAAGCACTCAACCCAATTTTACAAAATATGAATGAAGAACACAAATTGGGATTTTACACAAATTTGGGATTTTTGCTCAAATGCTTGAATTTGATGTTTGGATGTTTGCTTGAAGTTCAATAGTTGTTGCTGATGCTTTTGGATGTCCCTTTTATACCTTCTCATTGATTTCTAGCCGTTTGAATGGTTGGAGAAGTAAATGGAGCCGTTGGAACCCTCTCTTACCACCATAAATGCACCTCTGCAGCTACGAGTATCGGTACTCGGGAATGGGTATCGATACCTGTCTCAGAAAAGAAAGAGCCGTTGTATGCAATTAATAGGGCGTATCGATACGCACGTAAGCGTATCGGTACTGGGTATCGAAACGGCAAAGGCCGTATCGATACCTTTTTCTGAACTTAGCTCACTGTCAAAACGCGTATCGATACTGGGGTTATGCGTATCGATACCGGTCAACAACCTTTTAAAATTTGGTTACCAACCAACTGACACCAACGGTCATATTTTTAAACCGACTTAAATGCTTTAAAAATCTTTAAACCAGTATCGATACTGGTGTTACCGTATCGATACACTCTTTCAAACTCTTTGAAGTTTTACACAGGGGCGTATCGATACGAGGGTTTTCCGTATCGATACGTGTTCCGACAGTAGCCAATTTTGGCAAAAAGGTATCGATACGCCTTCATGGGTATCGATACTCTATGACGATTTTCAATAAATTTGGCTTGGAACACTTAGAAAATATTTTGAGTTTGAGTTTTACAAATCAGTTTTAAAGTGTTGGTGTTTCAAGACTTGTTAAGAGACTTGTAAAAACAATTTTAAGTTTTTCAAATTGATCCTTAAAGATCTAGTTATATCAAAATCAAACATAGGTTTTACATGTTTTCTTTAAAATTGGCCTAATCATTACTCGATTTACAATATAACAAGCGGTGTTTGTGGCTTCCGCCCAAAAATATTTAGGTAAATTGTTTTCACAAAGCATAGTTCTAACCATTTCTTGTAAAGTTCTATTTTTCCTCTCAACTACCCCATTTTGTTGAGGAGTTCGAGGAGCCGAAAAATTATGGCTAATACCATTTTCATTTAAAAAATCTTCAAACCCTAAATTTTGAAACTCGGTTCCATGATCACTACTAATATGAGAAATTTTAAGCTCAAGATCATTTTGGGTTAATTTTGAAAATGTGATGAATTTTTCCAAAGCCTCATCTTTAGTACTTAAAAAGAGAACCCAGGTAAATCTAGAAAAATCATCAACTAGCACAAAAGCATAAGACTTACCACCCAAGCTCATAGTCCTAATTGGCCCAAATAAATCCATGTGAATTAGTTGTAAGCATCTACTAGTAGAAACATTATTAATGGATTTCAAGGAAGACCTATGTTGTTTACCCTTTGAGCATGCATCACAAATTTTATCATTTGAAAATTTTATTTTGGGTAAACCTCTAACTAGATTTAGAGAGACTAGTTTTTCTAAAACACTTATGCTAGCATGTCCTAGCTTCCTATGCCACAACCATGCATCATTTTCATTTTGAGCAACTAAGCATGCATGAGATGTATGTATGTCATCTAAATGCACCATGTATATGTTTCCTATGTGATGACCTATGAGCATAAAATTATTAGATTTAATGTCTACAATTTTGCATCCATTTTTATCAAATAAAACATTAAATCCTTTATCACACAATTGACTTATGCTCAATAAATTGTGTTTAAGACCATCGACATATAAGACATTTTCAATGAGAATGGTAGAGTGATTACCTATGGAGCCAATACCTTTAATGTGGCCTTTGGAGTTGTCACCAAATGTTACTACTCCTCCACTTTTTGACTTTAGATCCATGAACCGACTCTTGTCTCCGGTCATGTGCCTCGAGCATCCACTATCAAGGTACCATGAGTTTTGACTTTGTGCTTTGGCCTTGTAGCAATGCCCCCCTACAAACAAAGATATTAAACTTTGGTTTTTGGTACCCAAATCATTTTGGGTCCATGAGTGTTAGCTCCCAAAACCTTGGTTCCCTTAGGAATCCAAGATGACATAGCAATAATATTATTAGATTTAACAAGTTCCTTAGGAACCCATACACTTCTAATTCTTTTAGCTCTACTATGTCTAGGATAGCTACTTTGTTTGTAGTAGTTAGTCTTTTTCTTAGGTTGGTGTGTTCTAGATGATTCTCCTACTTCAAGCTTGATACTACCAACATTTTTTAAAGACTTCTTGAGCTCATTTAGCTCACCCAACACCTTTTGGTGTTCATAATTACATTGAGACAAAAGATTATTAAGATCAACATTTTCATCTTGAAAAAAATTAAGTTCATCTTTTAATCCTAAAATCTTTTTCTCAAATTTAGAATTAGCTTGAGTAAGTGAGTCATTTTTCTCATTTAGTTCTAGAATAATCTTTTTATTCCTAATGACCGACTCCTTATACTTCTCAACTAATTCATCATATACCTCTTGTAACTCATCATATGCATCATTTAATTCTTCATATGAAAAATCTAAAGTAGATGAGTTAGAGGTTACCAAGGAGGAATCTTCCTCAAGTGCCATGAGGCAAAGATTAACCACTTCTTGTTCGTCATCCTCCGATGACTCCTCATCACTCCAAGTAGCAAGCTTAGCTTTGAGTCTCTTCTTCTTCTCAAAGCCCTTCTTCTTGAGTTGAGGGCACTCCGAACGGATGTGGCCGGGTTGTTTGCACTCAAAGCAAATGATAGGATCCTTTCCTTCTTCTTTGTTCTTGCCTTTGAAGTCCATCTTCCTTTGGATTTTTCTTCCACGGTTGGACCTCATGAAGCGTGAGAACCGTTTAGCTATCATAGCCAATTCTTCAAGTTCATCCTCCTCACAAGATGAGCTCTCATCATGTTGTGAAGCTTTAGCCTTGAGAGCTATTCCCATTTTCTTCTTCTTCTCAACCTCAAGCTTCTCTACCCTTTTCTCTTCTTTCTTCTTCTCATCTTCCCTTCCTTGCTTCATGATCTCATGAGTAAGGAGAGAACCCACAAGCTCATCAAGCTTCAATGTCTTCAAGTTCTTTGCTTCGATGATAGCGGTTCTCTTCCTATCCCAAGACTCGGGAAGAAAATAGAGTAGCTTCCGGACAAGCTTGTCTTCCGGTATGATCTCTCCAAAGCCCTTTAGACCATTGACAATCGTGGAGAATCGATCAAACATCTTTGACACCGTCTCATCGGGCTCCATCTTGAAATTTTCATAACTAAGATTGAGAATTCCAATCTTAGTTTCTTTAACATCATTGGTGCCTTCATAAGTGGTCTCAAGAGTGTCCCACACTTCTTTGGCACTTTCAATTGATGAGACCTTTGAGTAGATGTCCGGACCGAAAGCACAAAATAGCATGTGAAGAGCTTTATCATTGACTTGAATCTTTTTCCTCTCCTCTTCACTCATTTCCACTTTCTTCTTCAACACCATCTTGCCTTCACCATCTTGCTTCAATGGAATGTATGGCCCATCCTCAATGACATCCCACACAAGATAGTCATTTGACTTGATGAATAGACGCATTCTATTCTTCCAAAAAGAATAGTTATCACCGTTGAAGAAGGGAGGCTTTGTGGTCGATTGTGACTCGTACATGCCGGAACCGGAGGTTGAAGTCATCTCTTGATACTTTGATGATCACACTCTTCCAAGGAACTCCTCTTGTGGTTGTTAATCCTCAAAGAGGTAGGCTCTGATACCAATTATTGAGTGGATCACAAGATCGATATTGACCAAGAGGGGGGTGAATTGGAAATTTAAAGTTTTGTGGTGGAAATTTGCAAATTAAAAATGATGGACAAGAGATTTAGAGTGGTTCAAGTTCCAAATGAACTCTACATCCACTACCTTAGCTTCACTAAGGATTTGCAACAATTTCACTAAATTGCTCTTCTCATTTTCTAGGACAAGGAGGCAACCCTTTACAATTTCGGTTGATTTTTCTACCCAAAAATCAACCCAATCCTCACACAAGTGAACAAAGAAATTTGATGGCTAATAAGGTATCTCTCAATACAAATGATAGCCCCAATACAAGCACTCAACCCAATTTGACAAAGTATGAATGAAGATTACAATTGGGATTTCTAGACAAATAGGAATTTTGGCACAATTGCTTGGATTTGATGAATAAGTGTTTTCTTGAAGATCAATAGTTGTTGTTGTAGCTTTTGGATATGTCTTTTATACCTCCTCATTGATTTCTAGCCGTTTGGGTGGTTGGGAACATAAATGGAGCCGTTGGAACCCTCTCTTACCACCATTAATGCACTTCTGCAGCTACCGGTATCGGTACGCGGGAAGGAGTATCGGTACCTGTCTCAGAAAAGAAAGAGCCGTTGTGTGCATTTAATAAGGGGTATCGATACGCACGTAAGCGTATCGGTACTGGGTATCGAAACGGCAATGGTCGTATCGATACTATTTTCTGAACTTAGCTCACTGTCCAAAACCGTATCGATACTGGGGTTAGCCGTATCGATACTGGTTAACGCTTTTTTAAAGTTTGGTTACCAACCAACTGACACCAAGGGTCATATTTTTAAACCGACTTAATCTTTAAAAATTATAAGGGTCGTATCGATACGAGGGTTTGCCGTATCGGTACGCTATTCAAACTCTTTGAATTTTAACACGGGGCGGTATCGATACGAGGGTTTGGGGTATCGATACTGGTTCCGACAGTAACCAAGTTTGGTAAAATGGTATCGATGCGCTTGGTAGTGTATCGATACGCCTGGACGATTTTCAATGGTTTTGCCTTGGAACACTTAGAAAATATTTTGAGTTTGAGTTTTATAAATCAGTTTTAAAGTGTTGGTGTTTTAAAACTTATTAAGGGATTTATTTTAAGTTTTACAAAATGATCCTTGAGGATTTAATTATATCAAAATCAAACATAGGTTTTACAATTTCATTTTATGTGGGTGCTTGCTGCTTAACAAGAGAAAGAGAGGGAGAATGAGAAATGACAGAACACAAGGGTTTGCGGTAACAACGGAAGTGATGTGGAAAGAAGGAGAAGGAGATAGAGGTGGTCAGAGTCATCACCCACCAATAAAGATGGCCGGAGCAGCTACATTGTGGGGGTAAAAGTGAGGTTGAGAGTTTAGGGGTCAAATTAATATTTTGTTTAAAGTTCAGCGGTCAAATTAGAAATTAACCCTTTTGTCTAACGTGTCACGCCATCAAACTAACGGGTGTTAACGGCAAAGTGACCAAAATAAAACAGATCGAAAACATAAGTGACAAGAATAACTTTTTTTAAAATGGGTAACCAAAATAGAACACGGTCTAATCATAAGAGACCTCCGGTGAAATTTACCCTAATCTTTAAGTGTTTGAACATAAATAGTACAAAAAAAAGGAGAAAGGATTTTTTCCTTTTTAGGATGCTTTCAGTGAACTTAAAATTTAAAATTCTACATCGTAGTTATTAAATTTTTAGCATGTTTTCATTTTGGCCATCATAATTAAAAAATTTCCATTACATTTATTAAAATTTTAATTTATTTTTATTACAGTCATTGTTATTAATTCTTGTTAATAAATATTGACGTGACACGTAAATTTTTTAAAAAAATGAATTCTAATTTTTTAAATTTACGGTCACTACTAAGGCCAAAATTTTGATAACTTAACAGCCGTCTGTTAATCTCAATAATGAAAAAGATTCGTTATCCCATAAGGTTAACATAATTTAATTTCAAGTTGATTTGGAGGTCAATACTAGTGAATCAGAACTAAAAATCTTAATCGAAACTAAAAATTATAAATGCTAAAGTTTAAACCGTAAGTCATAAACTCTAAATTTTAACTATACCTCTTAAATTATAAACACTACAATATAAACCCTAAAAATTACGGGATCAAAGTATTTTCCTTTTCCTTAAAAAACGATTAGATTTTATTCAATTTAAGTTTGAACCCTTTTTTTTCATATCTGACCTGACCCGACCCATGAAAGCCTCGATCAGGTGTACCACCCATTTTTGTCCTGAATCATCCCCCAAAGGAGGATAACCAGCTTCCTTTGTTAAACCCTCCAGGCTCCAATGGCCAAGCCTATTTTAACAACACGTCCTTATATCTTCTCATCAACTAAAACAAATCTTTTCTTTTCCCACTCCAAAACTCAACCTTGTTTCCCTCTTCCAACATTATCAGCAATGGTGTTGTTTCTAAAACCAGGTCTGGAATTTTGGGTCACCGCAGATTTTCCATAAAAGCTACTCATGTTAACGAGCCTGGATCTTTTGACTCCCCTCTCATGCAATCTATGGAGAAAAAGGTACCAACTTTCTTTTTAGCCTGGGAAATGGAATATTGCTGCTTCTTTGATTTTCTCTTAATGCCAATGGCTTCAATAGTTTTTCTTAGGCTCCTAGCCCGTAAGTTTAATTTGTTGTCAAGCTGATCAATTAATTAGTTACATAATCCGATCTCTGTGCCTAAGCCCTTGTTGCAGAGTGATGCCTGCAACCGGACTCTCAAAAGTCAAATGGAGCCTAAGCCCTCATCAAGGTTTTGAGGAATTGCATCCTCATGGTTAGGCCCTTTTAACAAAAAACATCAGCAAATGGGAAAGAAAATCTTTCATCATTTTTAAACTTGGGGTATCAAAGGAAACACTCCTGTTCAAGTTAAGAAAATATTGCCTGAATGTTTCAGTGCAATCATAGTGTCTGAAATATTTTATATCATTATATTATCTGCAATTAACTATTCAAAAGTCCTATCGTTCTCACATAACCTCAAATAACATAACAGTTTGATAATATGCCCACGTTCAATATATCTCAGTGTCTGTAGTCAGCCCATATGAAAGAGTCAATACAGAGACACTGGTGGTATTCTTCCAACGAGTCTTAAGAATAATGATCATTTAGTGGCGAAAGCATTATTCCTTCGCTCCGTTTGCCATGTTAGAACTTCACAACAATTGCATAGTTTTGATAAGGTTTTGTATTGGACCAAGTTGTTCTGGATGAAAGCAAATCGTAGCATGGCTAAGTATACAAATAAGACTAGTTTTGTTAAAAAAGAAAATTTTCTCTGCAATAGAATATAGATGTTCATTTAGCTGTTGACTAATGCTTGTTCATAGAGATATTATATTTCATGTCTGCCTGGTCTGTGCTCTTATTCAAGTTAATGATGGATTTGCTACCACAGATCAAGGACCATTTAAATGCAGAATCAGTTATTGTAAAAGATGCATCTGGAGATGGGCGCCATGTTTGGTAAGTGATGTTTTCACTGGTTGAATCGTTGATTTGCCTAAACAACTCACTAAGAGCTGCACTGGCTTCTTTGGAACTTCTTGAATCTTATGGCGAATCCACATGATTAGTTGTCTTTCTTAAGTAAATGCATGACATTCTCTGTTATCAACAAGAAAATCCTTGTCAATTATTATGTAGGTTTGCAAAAATGCCTATAAATCCTTTACTTCTTCTAGCTATCTGAAACTTACCTTTGTGCGTTGGGACATGATGCTTTTAGGTTATAAAAGGGCTATACTTGTGAGTAATAACATACTAAAGTGCTGGAGCAATATATGATTTGTCGATTCTCTGTGCTTTTTTCTTCGTAGTTTGCAGAATTTCTAGACTGAATTTATCTCAGTTATTGCAGCATTGATGTCGTGTCTTCAGCATTTGAGGGACAATCGGCTGTGAACAGGCAGAGGATGGCCATATGGGAGGAGCTGCAAAACACAGTGCATGCAGTAGACCAGATGACTACTCCAACCCCTAATGAAGCGGCGAGTCAGAAGTGAAAAGCATTTGCCGATATTTCCGACCCTAAAACCACACTCGTTCCAATAAATATCCTTTAATTCCCTGCTTGATGAAAAGGGTCTTCATGTTTGGGTACTACCAATTTTGTGTTCGGTTTACCTCAACAGTCAAAAACTTGGTGGTATAATTTATCACTTGCAGTGCATAGACAAGGGGAATACCAGAACTTACTTCATTTCGGCTTTTATAAGCACAATGGGTTTGGCCATGTTTCGAATTAGAAGTGTCAATGGGTCGGGTATTGAATATGGGAGCCCAAGGGTGGCTTAATTTCTTTTTTAAATGAAACTAATTCTTTTTCGGTAATATGTTCATGTTTAGGGTGTAAGGTTGTCTTTAAGAATGTCGTCTTCAAAACCTGAACTCATATCCTCTTTTTGGAGGTGTAACGTGTCTTACTAATGCACCAACGCTTGTTGGTAAATGAAACTAATACTTCGAATCAACTTATTTAATATTCTTACCCAAACTTGTTCAAAAATTGATCAAGCTTCGGGTCTGAAAGGTGACAATTCCTGTAACATATTTATATTTTGATACACTAATAATTTTGTAATATTATACTAATTTGATTCCTTCTTGTATTCATTAGTGCTTGTAATTTTATTTAGGTTTTAGGGTATTTTGGTCATGAAATCATGTATTTAGAGAAGTTTTTTTTTAAGAAAAAGTTCTGGAAGATCAATTAAAGCTAAAATTTATATAATGCTATTCAGAAATTATAAAAAAAAGTTTGAAAGGTCAATTAATTCTACAATTCTTATATAACACATGTAAAAGGAAATTAAAAAATGATAAATTTATACCTCTATATATATATTGTTATGACCTAAGAGCAAACCATTCCTGCTCAGCACACACATCAGTGTGAAGGGGCATCTCAAGGGGCTTGTTGGTTTTGGTAGCTAGTTTTTAAAGGCAATAGAAAATAGAAAAGGGATGAATATTTGTAAACATTGGTTGCGGTTAATTCTCTTTTTATTTTTATATTATTCTTCTTCTTTTTTCTCTCTATCCACTCTTTCTGGTACTGTAATTTTTTTTTTATCAATAAATTTTAGTTGGATGCCTTGAGCTCATACTTGAGTTCTTAACTTATTAATTTGACATTTCTTTTGGATAGATAGTAAATTATACACATAGGCACTTAACTATAAACATTTTCTCTTTTAATCAACCGACTATTAAAAGTTATAAATAGTCATTTGAGTATTAACATTTTCTCTTTTAGTCACAAAACTATTAAATAATTACAAATGGTTACTCGGCTTATTGGGTTTATTTTTTAGTCACCAATCATTAACTCAGTAACCGAATGCAAGATGCTAAAATGACAGTTTATAAAATTAACATGATAACAAATTGTGTCCTTAACATTTAAATTTTGTGCCAATTTGATTTTATTTTTAAAAAAAAATTAAGCCTCAACATATGCACACTGAATCAATTAAAACAATTATTTTACAATTTAAAAAAACTAAAATTTAATAAAAGCTATTATTACTAGAACCTTAGAAACATTTTAAGGCACAACTTTTCTTCTTTTAATTTTTAAAAACCAAAAATTCAAATATCTTTCTGTAGAACTAATGTTTTGATATAATAATTGAAAAATGTTTTGGACTAATTTGAAAAGAATTAAAAATTTGGTTTTAAGTCCAAACAACTTGAATTTATGTTTGAGGTATTTGAAGAGGTTTTTTGCAAGATTTTTCATGTTTTTAATAGCCAAACTTGTGTTTTCAAAGTACCTGTACCAATACGGTCCAACCCGTATCGATACCTTTTTGCCCCAGTTTGGTCACTACCAAAACCCGTATCGAAACAGGCTTGGCCGTTTCGATACGGATCGGGATCGTTTCGATACGCCCTGTAAGCGTACTGATCCCCTTTCAACCAACCCCAACGGCTATTTCCCAACGGCCTTTTAAAAGTGAACCCGTACCGATACGCCCTCAAGCGTATTGATACGCCCAGGCTGACAAGAGCCCAACGGCTAGTTTCTGATGAAGGTCGTACCGATACGGTTCCACGCGTATCGATACAGATAGCTGCAGAACAACATTAATGAAGGGAAATAAAGTCCTCAACGACTCCAATTCATCCCCAATGGCTAGTAACGGCTACAAACTCAAGTGGGAGTATAAAAGGGACCTCCTAGCATCTTGTAATGGTTAATGCTTCTATTGTTACAACATTATGATGTCAAAATTTGTCTAGAGCTTAAATTGTTTATTTCTTGCTTAGACAACACTTGTGAGCTTACATTGTTAAATTTGCTCAAGTGTTTAGGTTTTGGGTGAGTGCTTAGAATTGCAAACAAACACCTTTTAGAGGGATTTCTAGTTTGCTAAGTCTTTCTTTGTAAAGAGAGTGTTCCTTCAAGCTTTGGGTAGAAAGCTTTGAGGGTTGTAACGGTTTCCTCCTAATCCGAGAAAAGGGGACGAAATTCTTAGTGAATTTGTTGGAAATCCTTAGTGGGGAGCTAAGGTAGTGGATGTATACCTTGGTTAGAAGGTTGAACCACTATAAATCCTTGTGTCAAATTGCCTAATTTTCACCTCCCACTAAAACACCCAATTATCCAACTTCACCACTTGGTGAGCCATATCGGTTGATCGAATTGAGCCCCACACAACTCAACAATTGGTATCAGAGCGTGGCTCAATCGAAGGGGATTCACATCCTATTGAGAAGATTCGGCAAGCTCGATCACTATTTCATCAACCGGCTCAATGGCACATTCAATCGACAAACCGCCCTTCTTCGACGGAAATCACTATGCCCATTGGAAGACAAAGATGAAATTCTTCTTGAAGTCAAGAGATTACAAGCTATGGGACATAGTTGAAGATGGTACGTTCGTGCCTCAAGGAAGCAAAGCAGAATGGAGTGCCGACGATCGCAAGAAGATGAAGCTTAATTGCAAAGCCTTGCACATGCTCTTTTGTGCATTTGGCCCAACCATCTATGAGAAGATGTCTTCTTGTGAGAGTGCCAAGGAAGTATGGGACAAGCTTGAAGTCACATACGAGGGAACCAATGAAGTCAAGGAGACCAAGATTGGGCTCCTAACCTCAGAGTATGAAAACTTCAAGATGGATCCGGAAGAGAACATCGAGAAGATGTTTGATAGGTTCTCCACTATCACCAATGGTCTTAAAGGTTATGGAGAAGCCAACCCGGAAGAGAAGCTTGTCCGAAAGCTCATCTACTCCCTTTCCGAGTCATGGGACTCAAAGAGGACCGCCATCATCGAAGCCAAGAATCTCAAAACCTTGAAGCTTGATGAACTCATGGGGTCTCTTCTCACTCATCAAATAATGAAGAAAAACAAAGAAGAGGAGAAGAAGAAGGAAGAGATTAGAGCGATGGGGAAGAAGAAGATCATGGAGCTAGGCATCAATGCTAGTGTCGTAGCTCTCCAATCCTCCACATGCCATCGTGTAGATTCAAGTGAGGAGGAAAGTGAAGATGAAGAGATGACCTATCTCTTCAACAAATTTGCCTGGTTCATGAAGAGCAAAATGGAAAAATCCAAGCATGAATCGATGAAGAAGATGAAGGACTCCCACAAATCCAAAAAGAAGAGATCATCTTCAAAACAAAAATATGTGGCCACATGGAGTGATGAAGACTCCATCGATGATGAAGTAGCCCATCTATGCTTGATGGCCCTCAATGAGGGGGAGGTAACTTCTAACTCATCTATTTCAAATTCTTATACATTTGATGAGTTACAAGATTCCTATGATGATTTGCTTTTGGAATTCAAGGCATCATTTTCCAAGAACAAAAAGTTGATTTCAAAAATAAAAATTGAAAATGATTTGCTTTCCAAAACAAATCTTGAACTTGAAGCAAAATTGAAAGATTTTGAACAAAAATGTCTTGATTTACAAAATTTGCTTCTTAAAGTTCAAAAAGAAAAAATTTTGATTTCCAATGAACTTGAAAAGAAAAATATTTTTGGAAAATCAAATTTTTATGTAAGACAATCTAGTGCCCCTAGGTTTGTGAATGGAAAATGTTTTAGAAGTGTTTGGGTCCCAAAAGGACTAACCACTTCAACTAAAAAGGATGAAATTGAAAAATGGATTCTTAAGGGGACTAAATTTTCTGCTACTAATGTCTACGGATCCAAAGCAATTTGGATACCAAAAATTACTTGATTGTCTTTTGCTAGGTGTGATGGAGAGTGATCAACAAGTCAAACTTTGAGGGGGAGCTCCATGCACACATAGGAAGAACACTTGAAGAAGGAAGGCTTCACATCCTCCCTTGAGTTCAAGTGTGGTAAAATCTAGTTGCTTTTGCTTTTATTTGATTAATTTTCATTTAAGTCAACTAGTTAATCATATATGTTGAACTAACATTCTTATGATGCTTTGAGTAAGGGGAGCCAATTTTAAACCAAAATTTTAAGTGTGTCAATTTTCCTTACCTCTATTGTTATTTTGAAACTTAATGTTTTAGATTCTTTTTGATATAACAAAAAGGGGATAAATGATTTGAAAAATTGAATTTTCAAATGATTAAGGGGGAGCTTTATTTGATCTCATACCTTTAATCTCTTATTCACATTTTTAAAGATAAAGGGGGAGAATCCCAAACAATTTTTCAAGTTAGTTTTATTATATCAAAAAGAGGGAGATTGTAGAACTAATGTTTTGATATAATAATTGAAAAATGTTTTGGACTAATTTGAAAAGAATTTAAAACTTGGTTTTAAGTCCAAACAACTTGAATTTATGTTTGAGGTATTTGAAGAGGTTTTTGGCAAGATTTTTCATGTTTTTAATAACCAAACTTGTGTTTTCAAAATACCCGTACCGATACGGTCCAACCCGTATCGATACCTTTTTGCCCCAGTTTGGTCACTGCCAAAACCCGTATCGAAATAGGCTTGGCCGTTTCGATACGGACCGGGATCGTTTCGATACACCCTGTAAGCGTACCGATCCCCTTTCAACCAACCCCAACAGCTATTTCCCAACGACCTTTTAAAAGTGAACCCGTACCGATACGCCCTCAAGCGTATCGATACGCCCAGGCTGACAAGAGCCCAACGGCTAGTTTCTGATGAAGGCCGTACCGATACGGTTCCACGCATATCAATACGGATAGCTACAAAACAACATTAATGAAGGGAAATAAAGTCCTCAACGGCTCCTGTTGAGTATGTAAAAGTTCTATTATTTACACCCTATTTAACCCATATTTCTGCTGCATTCAAGCATTATTTATTGCATTTAGGTCAGTTTACAACAAAACATCACAAATATATTAAAAGGTACAGTTTCTACTAAAAATAGCTGTTTTTGCAGGTTGCTGTCGTAGCAGACAGAATGGGCAGGCGCTGGGCAGTGAAGCAGAAGAGCTGGAACTGGACAAGCATTCAAGGAGGACGATGCTGCCAAGGTTGCCGCCGTGACAGCAGAGGACGACAACAGTTTTGAGGAGAAGAAGCAAAGTGGACCTCGACAGATAGAGAAAATTCAGCCCGTATGTCGTGTGAAATCCCCATATTTTTCCAAGCCCGAGATCAAAAGGAATGTCAAGCCCAAAGTTCAAGGAGAGAAAATCCCAAGCAAGAAAGATGATGGCTGGAAAGTAAATTCCTTGAAGATTTAGTCTTTATTAGAATTATACTTTCATTTAAAGTTGTATTCTTGCTATTTTAGATAACTTGGACCCAAAGCTTATATAAGGGCATATATTTTGACCTAGGGGGCATAACCGATTCCCTAGCTTCCTTCCCAAAACTCTAGCCGTTTTCCTTCCCACAACATGTTCTAAATTCCCCCTAGGGCCACGGGTTGATTTGTAAAGTAGTTGCAAGGGTTGTTTTGTTTTAGGAATTTTCAGTTCAATAAAATAAACTTCAAGTTCTCTTATTTTGGTTATTAATATCTTGCAAGAGCATCGGGAGAGCATTGTGAGGTTATCAATTTACTTAGCATCGGGAGAGTTAAGTATACGAAAGAAATAAGAGCAAGTTCTCTAGTTTATAGTTGAACTATCTCGGACCTAGGGATAGGACGAGGTTAAGTGGCTAAAGAAGAATTCATCGACATCGGTGTTCATCCTTCGATTCTCATGCCGGGAGGTATCATCAAAGACGTGATCATCGATAGACTTGGACCTAGGGATAGGCCAAGGCACATCTGGGATTCTTGCCAAACTTGAAGCACTGAGTTGATTGTTCGCTGTCGCGACAAGCAACGGACTGCTGCCGCGACAGGTGCTGCCGCGACGGGAACGACGACAGAACTGGAGTTCCGAGACTTAGCAATACCTGCACTACTGAGCAATTCAATACCAGCCCATTCTCTCTATCTTGATTTCCCTACTCTTTTATTTAAGTTCTTTTTATTATTTTCGTGACAATTTCTCAAATATTTTCTTTACTTTCGTGCAATGAATTAAGGTGAAGCTATTAGCCAAATCCTTGTGGAGACGATATCCGATACTTCGTATCACTTTACTACTTGCGTCGTGTACACTTGCACTACAATTGCGATAGACTATTTTACACGCAACAAGTTTTTGGCGCCGTTGCCGGGGATTGGCCACATAACTCTACCTTTTTTTACTGCACTTTTCGTTTTTGTTTTTTATTTTTATTTTCTGTTTTTCTTTGGTTTGTTCAACTCTTGCTTTTCACAAGGTTTCTTGTTTATGCGCAGATTGAGACGAGGAAAAGATCCTGAGTATCCATTAGATCCGGAAATCGAACGTTCATTCAATCTCAAGAACCGACTTCGTCACATACTAGCCAGGAACGAGTACCTCGAGGAACAATTAGAGACGATGGCCAACCAAGGAAACCCCCTGGGTAACGACCCTCCTGTTGGAGATAGAGAGGTTATACCGCCTGTCCACAACCCTGCTGCCGCTGCCGGACGACGGTCCTGTCGTGACTACATGTTGAACGATCATGTAGAATTGGAAACCACGCTGCCGGACATAGATGTTGACAACTTCGAGCCGAAACCTGTCATGTTTAGCATGATCAACAATGCCGGTCAATTCAATGGTGCTGTTACAGAGGATGCTAGGGAGCATCTAAAAATGTTCCAGGAAATCTGTGGTTCGTTTAGACTGCCAGGAGTTAATCCGGAGATACTGAGGCTTCGGTTATTTCCCCATTCATTGAGGGACAGAGCAAAGACTTGGTGGAATAAACTTACGCCGGGTTCAATTAGAACTTGGGCAGATTTGTCTCGTGAATTTTTATCTTGTTTTAATCCTTCACATTTATCTGAGCGATTACGTAATGAAATTGCTACTTTTCAACAGGAAGATGACGAGCCGATGCACGAGGCCTGGGACAGATTTACTACTCTTCTACGGAACTGCCTAATGCATGGATTCCCCGTCTGGAATCAGGTAACTAAGTTTTATAATGCTGCCAACTTACAAACTCGTATTCGAATTGATTCAGCAGCAAACAGACTATTATTGGATAAAGACCCGGGCGAGGCAATGCTAGTATTAAAAAATTTGGCTAAGAATGAAGAGCAGTTTCCGACAAGCAAGAAGAGGGGGTAAACGGGTACTAGCTGTTAAGGATTATGAGGTCGACATCACAATGAAATCACAGGTGGCATACCTTACTAAGGCAATGAAAAAGCTCTTGAACGATGATGCACAACATGGATTTGCTGTTGAGGAGGTATGTGAAATCTGTGAGGGAAATCATAGTTCGGATGAGTGTCCTATACAGTTAGAAGAGGGAAAGTATGTTGGAAACTATAAGCCGAATTACAACTCCAACAACTATAATCCCAACTGGAGAAAGGATCCCAAGTTTTCTTGGAGTAATCCTAACAATGCCATGAATCCTCAAGCACACAGTAATCAGAATCAGGGAGGACCTGGATTGCTGACTCGACAGCAACTGTAGCCGCAACAGCAGCAACAACAGCCACCAGCTTCCACAAACAGTATACTGGAACAGACTCTAGCTACTTTTATGTCTCAGACAGGTACTTATATTGAGAATATGAATCAGTTTGTCAAGAAAACAGAGACATTCATGGATAAAACAGAGATGCGGATGGCGAATCATGAAGCTACTCTGAAATCTTTGGAGACACAAATGGGTCAGGTTTCTCAGCATATCAAGCCGAGGCAGACTGGAGGATTTCCTAGTAATACTGAAAATGCTAGGCAACCCACACATGAGCAATGTAAGGCCATTACTACTAGGAGTGGGAAGAAACTACCAGGGCCGAAAAAGAAAGCTGAAATAGTAAGGAAACCAGCCTTGGATAGACCTGCCGAGGAAGCTGCCCCGACAGGTAACAAACAGACTGCTGCCGATAAACCTGTTACGACAGCAGAAGCGACAGAAGAGAAAAATGATGAACTCAAACCTCCTCAGATTCGTATGCAGTGGGAAGGACGTATTGTTGATTATCGCCCCCACCTCCTTTTCCTCAACGGTTACAACAAGCGAAGCAAGAATCTCAGCTCAAAAAGATTTATGATATTTTTAAGCAGGTTCATATTAACATTCCGCTGTTGGATGTCGTTAGGGAGATGCCCGGTTACGCCAAATTTCTCAAGGATGTCATGTCAAAGAAATCTAAACTTGGGGAGTTTGAAAAGGTTAAGATGGCAGAAGGATGCATGAGTATTCTTCATAGGCAGCCACCCCAGAAAAAGAAGGATCCTGGGAGCTTCATCATACCTTGTGTAATCGGAGATAAATATGTGGGTAAAGCACTTTGTGATCTTGGTGCTAGTATTAATTTAATGCCAAAATCTGTTTTTCAGAAATTAGGTATTGGAAAAGCTCGGCCCACGACAGTAACTCTGCAGCTGGCAGACCGCTCTTATGTTCATCCGGAAGGAAAAATCGAAGATATTCTGGTAAGAGTGGATAAATTTATATTTCCTGCTGACTTTCTTGTTTTAGATTGTGAAGCAGATGAAAACGCACCAATCATCCTTGGGCGACCCTTCTTAGCCACGGGAAGATCACTGATTGATGTGGAGAAAGGAGAACTCACCATGAGAGTGAACGACCAAGAGATAAAATTGAATGTTCTCCAAGCTATGAAGCATGCTGATGCAGGCGAGGAATGCAAGGCTATCACTGAAGTTACCCTTGATCAACCCTGCATCAGGTCGGGCTGTCATGACATCAAATTTGGTCACTGCCTCGGCAGCCACTTACAGGACTGTCACGACAGCACTGACGACAGCAACTCCTCAGAATCCGACATATCTGATACTGAAGATCAGGAGGAGGTAAACTGGATAGGCGATCGTCCAGGTAAGTTATTCGAACCTTTAAATTATACTTCGGATAACCATGCAATCCAAAAGCCATCTACTGTTGAGCCCCCTGTTTTAGAACTGAAACCCCTGCCAGGGCAGCTAAAGTATGCTTTTCTTGGTTCAAATGATACGTTGCCCGTAATCATCTCTTCCAAGTTGATGCAGGAACAGGAACAACAACTAATAGGGATGCTGCAGCAGCACAAAAAGGCAATTGGATGGACGATAGCTGATATTCAAGGCATTAGTCCGGCTTTATGCATGCATAAAATTCTTTTAGAGGATGATCATAAGCCGACTATAGATGATCAAAGGCGGCTAAACCATGCGATGAAAGAGGTTGTGCGTAAAGAGATAATCAAATGGTTATATGCTGGTATAATTTACGCCATCTCGGACAGCAAATGGGTGAGCCCGGTGCAATGTGTTCCCAAGAAAGAAGGAATGACCGTGGTAACCAACGAAAACAATGAGTTAATCCCAACCAGGACTGTGACCGGTTGTAGGGTTTGTATGGACTATCGGAAGCTTAACAAAGCTACCCGAAAGGACCACTTTCCTTTACCCTTTATTGATCAAATGCTTGATAGATTAGCGGGTAAACCTTACTATTGTTTTCTTGATGGGTATTCAGGGTATAATCAAATTGCTATCGCACCGGAGGATCAAGAAAAGACGACTTTCACATGCCCCTACGGAACATATGCTTTTAGGAGGATGTCGTTTGGATTATGCAATGCACCCGCCACCTTCCAAAGGTGCATGATGGCCATATTCTCCGATATGGTGGAGGACTTCCTTGAAATTTTTATGGATGATTTTTCAGTCTTTGGGGACGATTTTGAGAGCTGCCTAGGCAATCTACAAAAGGTACTTGAAAGATGTGAAAAAGCAAACCTGGTCTTAAATTGGGAAAAATGCCACTTTATGTGGATGGAGGGATAGTCCTTTCCCATAAGATTAGCTACAGTGGCATAGAAGTCGACAGGGCTAAAATAGAAGTGATCGAAAAGCTGCCGCCGCCGACCACAATCAAGGGTATTAGAAGTTTCTTGGGACATGCTGGTTTTTATCGGAGATTCATTGCAAATTTCTCAAAAATCACCAAGCCTCTATGTCATCTTTTAGAGCAGAACCGACCCTTTGACTTTAATGATGAATGTACTAAAGCATTCCAGGTTCTGAAGGAAAAACTGGTAACAACCCCAACAGTACAACCACCAGACTGGACACAGCCATTCGAGATTATGTGTGATGCTAGTGACTATGCTATCGGGGCAGCGGAGAGACAAATTATTTCATGTCATATATTATGCCAGCAAGACACTGAATGATGCCCAAGTAAACTACACCACCACAGAAAAGGAGTTGTTAGCTGTGGTATTCTCCATCGACATGTTTCGTTTTTACATACTTGGAACGAAGGTAATAGTGCACACAGACCATTCTGCCCTGAAGTATTTGTTCGTGAAAAAGGATGCAAAGCCTCGATTGATACGGTGGATCCTGTTATTGCAAGAATTCCACCTTGAAATCAAGGACAAAAAAGGGACAGAAAATCAGGTGGCAGATCACTTGTCAAGGTTGGAGAAGGGACAGAGTCTACCAACATATGAGACAAACATACTGGAGACCTTCCCAGACGAGCAGCTCTTTGCTGCCGCAATCACTGCCGCGACAGCCATGGCGGCAAGTAAGTCTTCTGAACTTCCCTGGTATGCTAATTTCGTTAAATTTTTAGTTAGTGGAATAATTCCTTCTGATCTTAATTATCAAGCCAGGAAGAGGTTCCAAAATGATGTTATGCATTATTATTGGGACGAACCTCTTCTTTTCAAAAATATGTGCAGATCAGGTTATAAGAAGGTGTTTACCACAAGAAGAGCAAGAAGACATTCTTCATCACTGCCATGCTTCACAGTATGGAGGTCACTTAGGAGGCAACAAAACTGCTGCCAAGGTGCTGCAGTCAAGGTTTTATGGGCCGTCACTGTACAAAGATGCGCAAATCTTCTACAAGTGTTGTGACAGGTGCCAAAGGACAGGAAACATCTCAAGGAGAAACGAGATGCCGCTGCATAACATTCTAGAAGTCGAGATCTTCGACGTTTGGGGGATTGATTTTATGGGACCTTTTCCATCTTCATGTGGGAATCTATACATCCCCCTAGCAGTAGATTATGTCTCTAAGTGGGTTGAAGCCATCGCAACTCAAAAGAATGATGCCAAGATAGTCCAAAGGTTTTTACACAAAAATATCTTTTCTAGGTTTGGCATCCCTAAGGCGATTATCAGTGATGAAGGGAGACATTTCGACAACAGGGTTATTGCTGCTGCCTTGAAGAAATATGGTGTCAAGCATCGGATCACGACAGCATATCACTCACAAACTAATGGACAAGCTGAAATATCTAATAGGGAAGTTAAGAACATTCTTGAGAAGATGGTTAAGCCAACTAGGAAAGACTGGTCTTTACTCCTCAATGATGCGTTATGGGCATATAGGAAAGCTTTTAAAACTCCATTGGGAATGTCTCCGTACCGATTGATTTATGGGAAAACATGTCATCTACCTGTCGAGATAGAGCACAGAGCATACTGGGCGATCAAGGCAGTGAATATGGACTTGGACAGGGCAGGGCAGAAAAGGCTGTTAGATCTGAACGAAATTGAAGAAATCCGAACAATGGCCTATGACAATGCAAGAATCTACAAGGATAAAACTAAGAAGTGGCATGATAAGAAGTTGCTGCCACGACAGTTCTGCCCAGGGCAGCTTGTATTGTTGTTCAATTCTAGACTGAAACTCTTCCCAGGGAAGCTAAAATCTAGATGGTCTGGCCCATTCCAAGTCGTACAGGTTTTTCCCCATGGTGTCATAACAATCCGATCATTAAAAGACGGGCACCAATTCAAAGTCAACGGACAGCGCCTCAAGCATTATCAGGGGACTGAAGCCCCAGGAATGCAGGAAGTGGTTACCTTAGGAGATGCCCCACCTGGCATCCCTAATTTAACCTATATTTTATTTATTTATTTTATTACTATTATTTATTAGGTAATATGGTTTATTTTATTTGAATAATGTTTTTATTTTTATTGTTTTTAGGAAATAAAGGAGTCAAGAAGAACATGAGAAGTGAACTCAGCCCACCATCCATCCATCAGCCCAACAAAGCCCAAATATTGAAGCATGTCGTTACAGCTGTCGCGACAGACGCGGAACATACAGGCTGTCATCACATTGTCACGACAGACGCGGAAACACGTCATAGACGCGTAACAGACGCAGAAACGTGTGTCAGACGCGTCATAAACGCTAACGTACAACAGCTGGCCCCGTTATCCGCGCCTGCCGTTACAGCTTCAACGGGCAGTAAATCCTTCTCTATATAACCCCGTTTCATTTACATTTTCACTCACTTCTGCCTTTCTTACTTGCGCTCTCTCTTTAGTTTTCATTTGCTTTCATTTGCTTTTCACAACCCTTGCATAAATATGTCTTCTAGGAAAACCCGACGCAATGCTGCCTCCAGTTCCACACCGACAACAACTCCCCCACGTTCCTTTGCTAGTAGAGACATGTGGGAAAAGAGAGGCTTCATCTACACACCGACGGAGGAAAATCTGGGCCTCAAACCATTCATAGCCCGGAAGGTTAGAGCTTTACAGTGGCAAACCTTTACGGAGCAGCTGGAGGAAATGAATGTTACGCTGGTTCGAGAATTCTATGCTGCCATTAGCAGCAGGACAGCGACAGCAGTGTTCATTCGAGGGAAGAAGGTGCCATTTGAAGCAGAATACATTAATACCTTGTATGGCTTCTACATTGGTATCAATGACGACGCCCACCAGCAATTCCTGAATACATTAGACACTGCTGCCTACGACGCTGTCATGGCAGAGTTGACCAATGCTAGAACTCAATGGAACACCAGCAGAAAAAATCCAAGGACTGTGAAGAGGACCTAGTTGCTGCCGGAGGCAAAGTTGTGGAATGCCTTCATAAAGAAGAGGATCTTGCCATCATCCCACAACACCACCGTCGACCAACCAAGGTTAGCGTTGATACACTCTATTCTACATGAACGACCTATTAATGTGGGCATCTTTATTCGAGAAAGTATTTTGGAGTGTGCGCATAGATTGATGGGTCCCCTCTACCTGCCGTACCTCATTACCTCGCTCTGCTGCGACCATAATGTCCCCGAAGTGCGCACTGATATGATAGTCGAAGGAAGAGGGTGGACTGAAAAGAACATCCTCAGCCTTATGGAGCTGACTGCTGCCACCCCTCTGTCGTCATTCGACCCCGCTGCCGCCACAGCTGAAACGACAGAGCACCAACACACTGAACCAGCTGCCGCAGCAGCTGCCCCGACAGACTCCTCCGCCCGGATATTAGCTGCCATTCAGAAACTGGAGGAACGACAGCTGGGCTTAATGACTTTCATCAGGGACTTTGCTGCCTCTACGGTAACATTTATACAAAACTCTTTAAATTTTCCTGATGCTGCCTTCCCTACTTTTCCTGCCCATTACTTTACTGTCACTACTCCTGCCCACACTCCTACACCTGCTGCTACCCCACGAACGCCTTCTGCCACCTCCACACCATCGCCTGCCCTGACAGCAGCAGGCAGCACCCATGCTGAACCATCTGCCCGAGGCACAAAACGTCGTATGGCATCGGAGGATCTTGATGCTTTTGTTGCTGGGTTCTCCTCCTCTTCTGTTTGGGCCGCCATCGATACTGAACCCTCTATCAAGAGGAATTTGTCAAAAGAATTCTCCCCCGTGAAGAGGCAGAAGCGGATGGCAGATAAGAATAACATGCCAAAAGCCAGCAGTAGTGACAACAACAGCGAGGAGAGCAGCAGCAGCAGCTCGGAAGTTCAGGTTATGGAGCAACCCCCTCACATCTCCCCAACCAGAATCCAGCCACCACGGGAGGCCAAGGCCAAGAACACATCTGCCTCCCCCGTGCCCCAGCCCGCCCCGAAAGCCAGAGCACGCCGCCAGATCCGCCTCAGCAACAGCAACGAAGATATCGATTAAATTTAAGTTTCTTATCTTATATTTTGTTTCATGCTATATATATTTTGTGATGTACTGCCTTATATTTTGTTTTTAATTGACATTTGCATTGAGGGCAATGCAACCTTCAAGCTTGGGGGTGGCAACCCTCCATTAATGGAGTACATCTTAGTTTAAAATTAGTGTCCTTACTTAGTTTATTTTTCTCTTAAAAAAATGATGAAAATATTGAAAACTTTGGCTGAAAACTGTGAACTGAACTTACATGTTGTGACAGCCCTGTCGCGACAATAACTTTAAGATAGTTTTTTGGAGAAGTTTAGAGCCTTTCTATAGTTCTGAAAACTTAAACACAATTGTGACTGTTATACTGCTTAGAACTCTTTTAGCCAACTTGAATAGGAAGCCTAGCACTTGAATAGCCCCTAGAGGTGCCTAACACTGGCTCTAGGAAAGAAGTTTAGAAAAAGAGACTCAACAACCCTAGAGGTGCCCGAAACTGGCTCTAGGAAGTTAGCTAGAGGTGCCCAAAACTGGCTCTAGTGAAACTTTAGCTTAAAAAAATAGAGAAATCGAGTCAAAACAAAAAAAATCAAAGGAGCATGAAAAAGTGCCTTCAACAAAATAAACTTTGGCATAAAAATTCGAGTTAAGAGCTGAAATATTCTAGTGAAACTAAGAGAGTCTTGGCATATAACTGTTCACAAGCATGCACACACTGCACGAGGACTATAGTGAGACTCCGGACAGATCCTAAATTATCCGGCAGGTTGCTGCCGTCACAGGGAACGAACGACGGGTAAGGGAAAGTTCACTGTTTGAAAGCCAAAATAAAAAATGTTTCATTTTTCTTTTAGGTCTTAGTTGCTTGAGGGCAAGCAAAAACTTGAGTTTGGAGGTGTGTTGAGTGTGTAAAAGTTCTATTATTTACACCCTATTTAACCCATATTTCTGCTGCATTCAAGCATTATTTATTGCATTTAGGTCAGTTTACAGCAAAACATCACAAATATATTAAAAGGTACAGTTTCTACTAAAAATAGTTGTTTTTGCAGGTTGCTGCCGTAGCAGATGGAATGGGCAGCCGCTGGGCAGTGAAGTAGAAGAGCTGGAACTGGACAAGCAGTCAAGGAGGATGATGCTGCCAAGGTTGCCGCTGTGACAACAGAGGACGACAGCAGTTTTGAGGAGAAGAAGCAAAGTGGACCTCGACAGATAGAGAAAATTCAGCCCGTCTGTTGTGTGAAATCCCCATATTTTTCCAAGCCCCAGATCAAAAGGAATGTCAAGCCCAAAGTTCAAGGAGAGAAAATCCCAAGCAAGAAAGATGACGGCTGGAAAGTAGATTCCTTGAAGATTTAGTCTTTATTAGAATTATACTTTCATTTAAAGTTGTATTCTTGCTATTTTAGATAACTTGGACCCAAAGCTTATATAAGGGCATATATTTTGACCTAGGGGGCATAACCGATTCCCTAGCTTCATTTCCAAAACTCTAGCCGTTTTCCTTCCCACAACATGTTCTAAATTCCCCCTAGGGCCACAGGTTGATTTGTAAAGTAGTTGCAAGGGTTGTTTTGTTTTAGGAATTTTCAGTTCAATAAAATAAACTTCAAGTTCTCTTATTTTGGTTATTAATATCTTGCAAGAGCATCGGGAGAGCATTGTGAGGTTATCAATTTACTTAGCATCAGGAGAGTTAAGTATACGAAAGAAATAAGAGCAAGTTCTCTAGTTTATAGTTGAACTATCTCGGACCTAGGGATAGGACGATGTTAAGTGGCTAAAGAAGAATTCATCGACATCGGTGTTCATCCTTCGACTCACGCCGGGAGGTATCATCAAAGACGTGATCATCGATAGACTTGGACCTAGGGATAGGCCAAGGCACATCTGGGATTATTGCCAAACTTGAAGCACTGAGTTGATTGTTCGCGACAAGCAACGGACTGCTTCCGCGACGGGAACGACGACAGAACTGGAGTTCCGAGACTTAGCAATACCTGCACTACTGAGCAATTCAATACCAGCCCATTCTCTCTATCTTGATTTCCCTACTCTTTTATTTAAGTTCTTTTTATTATTTTCGTGACAACTTCTCAAATATTTTCTTTACTTTCGTGCAGTGAATTAAGGTGAAGCTATTAGCTCAATCCCTGTGGAGACGATATCCGATACTTCGTATCACTTTACTACTTGCGTCGTGTACACTTGCACTACAATTGCGATAGACTCTTTTACACACAACAACTCCAATTCATCCTCAACGACTAGTAACGGCTACAAACTCAATTGGGAGTATAAAAGGGACCTCCTAGCATCTTGTAATGGTTAATGCTTCAATTGTTACAACATTATGATGTCAAAATTTGTCTAGAGCTTAAATTGTTTATTTCTTGCTTAGACAACACTTGTGAGCTTACATTGTTAAATTTGCTCAAGTGTTTAGGTTTTGGGTGAGTGCTTAGAATTGCAAACAAACACCTTTTAGAGGGATTTCTAGTTTGCTAAGTCTTTCTTTGTAAAGAGAGTGTTCCTTCAAGCTTTGGGTAGAAAGCTTTGAGGGTTGTAACGGTTTCCTCCTAATCCGAGAAAAGGGGACGAAATTCTTAGTGAATTTGTTGGAAATCCTTAGTGGGGAGCTAAGGTAGTGGATGTAGACCTTGGTTAGAAGGTTGAACCACTATAAATCCTTGTGTCAAATTGCCTAATTTTCACCTCCCACTAAAACACCCAATTATCCAACTTCACCATTTGGTGAGCCATATCGGTTGATCGAATCGAGCCCCACACAACTCAACACTTTCTCCCTTTCAACATGCCTGACGACTGCCATGGTCCTAGCTTCACCGTAGTTGGTGATTTCGATCAAAGCCATAGTTGGTTCAACCCTCCTTTTCCATTTCTTTCTATGATTGACTCTTTTATAAAAATTTACGAAAAATGTAAAGCTTTAAACCAAAACTCAAGAAGGAATAACCTCAATTTGCTCAATCATTTCCGAACGTAACATATAAAATAAAATAGTATCATATCGACAATTAAACACACAAAAAAGTGTCGGTATATATCGTTGACCATTAGTCAACTATCGATCATGTTAGATTTTTTCATTCAAAAGTGATTGATTTGAAAAAAATTGAAATAATAAAGGCACAATTGAACCAAAAATAAGAACGAGGGTTAAATTGAAAAAAAATCAAATGTTAAAAGGCAAAATTTATAATTAAGCCAGTTTGGAAATAGAGGCTGCCAAAAAGCTTATTTTTGTAATTTTAGATAAGTACTTTAGATAAAATAGGGTTTTGAGCCTTTAGTTATACATAAATTTAAGATTTAATTCCTACATTTTAATTTGACATAATTTGTAATTTTCATTTAATTGACCATATGTTTGGATTTTACAAAAACAGGAGAAATGAAAGTGAATTGAGTATCATTTAGTTTTCTTTGTAATCTACGGTTTTTAGTTATCCTAATTTGAGGGAAAACTAGGGAAAAGAAATGATTTTTTTAAAGAAATGAAAAATATTTTATTATTCTTTTAATTTTTAAGTAAATATTTAATGCATTGTTAGTGTGATTTTTTATACAAAATCTGTTTATTTGAACTTCACATATAATATTTAAATTATTGACACTACACTCAAAATCTTTAATCCTAACAACTAGCCCCAAAATTATATATTATAACCTTAAATGTTAAATTTAAAATTTCAAAATGTAAATTATTAAACTTAAAACTAAACCTTTAACTCAAATTTAAATTTATTTGTGGAAAAATGTTTTTCACCGCTAGTCAACGACGGAAGATAGTAGCAACTAGTGATTTTAAAAAAATCAAATTAAACCCCTTAAAATTCTTAAAACTTCAATTTGCCTCCCTCAAAATTTTAAAAATTCAGCTTAAAAAGTTGAATTTTTAATTAAATTTTCTCCTATAATTTTTAAAAGTTTCCACTAAACCTTTAAAAATTTCAAAAAAAAAAAATTATAATCCAAATATTTTGAAAAAAAATTAAATTAAACCTTCAAAAATTCTGGAAAAATTTAGTTTAAACCTCTCATTTTTATTTTTATTTTAAATTAGCTCCACAAACTCTTTGATCAAGTACCGCGATTGACGCAAGTGCTTGGAATATTTTTTTTTTGGATAAAATCATGAAATATTCTCTTTATCTTTTACAAAAAAATATTTTATAAAAATAAATCATTGGAAAAAAGTTATTAAAATAAATATTTTTTTTCTTTCATATTCACTTTTTAACCGGACAAAATTTGTAAAAATCTTTCCTTTCCTTTCATTTACTAAATTTAACTATCCAAACAAAAAATACATCTATAATTTCATTTCCTTTTCCTTATAATTGTAAACCTACATAATATTAAAAAATATAATCCTTATGTGATATTTTTATGTTAAAACTATTATTTTTTATAAACTTTTATAGTTTAATAATTTATTTTTTTTATAAAATTTTGACATTTATCATATATGTGACCAGGGGTAGACCTAAAAAATTTAGTTTGAGGTGTAAAGATTTAAATTTTTTATGAAATAATTTTTTTTAAAGTAGTTGAGAATAAACAATGAATGTCAATTTCTCTTTTAAAGGGTGTCAATATTTCTTTAAATTTGTGTTAATTTTATTTTATAATATTAATTATATATTTTTACTTGTATAGGTGACTTTATTTTAACCATAAAAGACATTCATTATCATAGAAAACAAGTATGGGAAAATGCCCGAGAATAAAAAGCCCAAGGGCTAAGACAAAAAATAGCACATAAAATCCAAAAAGAAACCCTAAACAAATAAGGAAGAACACACCGTAAACGGAAAAAGAAAAAGGAGGCCCCCACAAGCTAAACGATCGACTAAAGAAGCTCTGAAATATAGAGACCTGGACTGAGAGAGCTCTTTGGTTGGAGATGACATTGTAAATTCTTGGGTCAATAGCCCGCATCTCCAGAAGATCACCAGCAAAGGCCATAGAGATAGTCGTAAGGCGAGGCAGAAACACTTATTGAATCAATAGATAAAACCATCGAGCAACAAAAAAATGAACAACAAACAACATCAACAACCTAAAAAGAATGAGGGCTGCAACAGAGAAAAACATCTGAGCAACCTTCCTTTCCTTCAATGACTACTTCCGGTGAGAACTTACACAAGAACACGATTTGCATGAGAAAACAAAAGAAAGAATCGACAAGAGAAACAAGTAGAGGCAAAACCCAAAGAAAAATTGAAGAAAAAAACAAAAGGGGTAAGAATCAGAAGCCTTATGTTGCCTCTTATGAACATGTTATTGGTTAACAACAATCCCTAAATCTCGACACCTTATACACTGACGGTTCACCAAAAGATGTCGGAAGAGGAAGCCTCCATCGAACAATAAAAAAATCTTTTAAAAAAATCAAAAGCAAGGGCCGAGGAAGATAAGACAAAAAAGAGCTAAAGAAAGAGAAAAGATAGCTGCCAATCCTATCAAAACTGACAACGCTGCCCAAAAAATCCTAGAAAAAAAACTTAATAATGATAGAGAGAAGGCAAAGCAAAAGATGTTAGAGAGAGAACATCAGTTCGTCATTGTATTTCTTGACTTGAATACTTATTAATTATATGTTAATTACATATTATAATTAACACTTTAATATTTTTTGAAGAAAGATACATTCTACTATATCAATTATAATGAACGATCGATGATATCATCAACAAATAAAATTCAAATCAGGATCTATCCTTAGAGTATCTTTATGTTGCGAAAATCAAGCATAACATCATTGCTTGACATGAGAACAATAATTTTTGCTCCCTTATCTTAGTTGACACCGTAACGCCCTGAATTTGGGCCTGGGAGTTAGCTAGATAGATTAAACTGTTCGAGTGAACCGAATTAGTTGTTTCGAATTGATTTCAGGAAATAATTTCAAATGAATGATTTTTGGCTAAAGTAAAATATGGAAAAATATTCTAAAATGTTTAGTTAATTTATTAAACATATTTGAGGTGTCAATTTGATAAAATATTTTCGGATTAAATGACATTTTGAGTTTGGTGACTAAAATGTAAAGATTTCAAAATTATTTTGGTGACTAAATCATAAAAGGGTCAAAATTTAGAATCTTTAAGGAGCTATTAAACCCCTTGTTTTTATCAGAATTTTCCCTTAATTTTAGCTATTTGAAAATAGTTTTAAAAAGGTTTAATAAAATAAAATAAAAAGTTTTAATTAGTCAAAATATTTTCTTACGTAACTTCTTTTCTCCAAACTTTTTCTCTCAAATTCTCAGCAGCTAAACTACTATTTTCTCACTAAGAATCCCATGGATTCATCTTCTAATCTTGCTTTTGATTTCAACAATTAATTTCCTTGATTTTACATCACATCACTTTGGAGATCTCATCAAAATCAAGCCAAATATGGAGGAAGTCTATAATTAGAGGTGATTTTCATTTTTCTCCTCTAATCAAAGGTTCTTTACTGAAATTTCTAATTTCTTGATCCTTTACAATCGATTTTTTTAACATGTGTTGGTAATTAAATCAAGATTTAAAAGTTTAATGTTAGTTTAATTAAGAAATTGAAGGATCTTTGTTATGAATTTGAATAATTGTGATGTTTATTGATTTAGGTTACTTATAAAGAGTATTTTAATGTTGTAAGATACGATTTACAAAAGAAATCTTGAAACTAATTGAATTGTTAATTTTCTAGGTTGTGAATAATAAGATTTTGAGGTGTTTATGGTGTTATTAGGTTGCTGGAGGTATAAGGTGATGATATAGGCGTTTTTGGATGTTAATTGATGATGTTAAGTAATTCAAATCACTAGTATATGGTTGGGCTTTGTTTAGGATAAAATTGGAGGTATTTTCAGTTGTTTTAGACGACATGGATGGTATATAGCAAAGTGTTGTTGGGGATTGATGTTGTTGGGATTATGGATGTACAATGATGCATTTATCCTCTTTATTATGTGAATAAAATAGAGGAAGTTAATCCTACAAAGATTGGTGAAGAATTAGAGGCGTCATAAGTTTGAATTTGCATCAACTTGATTAGACTCGGAAGTAAGTAAGAAGAGAATTTCTCTCGATATCTTGGCTTTTGACACGTGATGTTTTAGTTTATGATTTGATTGCAAGCATGGTTTGTTACCTACTATTTTATACTTGATTTTCTATGAGAAACACAATGCAAATGATGTTATATATGAATGCCTATGAGGCATGGTAAATGGTTTTCGAAAGGGGAAATTTATGTGGTTTTAAACATGTTTATTGCATTGGAAAATTGATTTATATGTTGCATATGAAATAACAACAAGGTAACTTGGTTTTAAAGTATATATCATAGGATTTAAATTGCACTATAATGAGTCACCTCATGGTTTGTCGAGGGGTAATCTCCAGCCATTGAGAACCGCAGCCGTCGATGGGTCACTTTGGCTGGTGGATTAAAGGTGTGTTTAAAGGTACCACCACGAAAATCTGAGTATCCGATGTGTTTTCATAAAAATGTGATGTAACAGTTTTGGTCACTATAATGCCAATATATAAAATAATGTATCATGATGAGTTTGGAAAAGGAATATGATGTGATATATGATGATGATGATGCTCCTTAAGCTATGCTAATAGAAATGTTGAGGCATACATAAGCTTAAGTTGAGGTTTTGCGTATGAGACTATGCATGTAATCCATGATACATTGAGGAACATATGGTTTGTTATGTTTTTAGAGATATTTGTAAAAGCTATGATGATTTACCAAATACTTACTTAGCCTCAAAGTTTGATTTTATACTAAGATTTTTAATTGCATTGTTGAGTGTTTTGAGCATCCTCACTAAGCGTCTTGTGCTTACGCTCCATTCTCATCCTTGCAGATAAGTAAGCTTTGGAGGCGGCATTTTGGGCAAGAGATCTTCCAAGATTTTGGTTTAACAAATATTTTTTACATAATTAAATTTTGTAGCAATAAAGGGACAATGTGGCCTTGGGTATTGGGAGACTTGTAACGTGTTGCTCCCTGGTTTTGAGCATGTTTCTTTACTGTTATGAATGTATTTTGTGATGTTTGAAGTTTGCTATTGGGCTTGGGATAGCTTTCGCATGTTTGGGTAGAGAGCATGCCTATAGAACTTTGTTAATGCTTCCCATGTTTTGATGGTTGATCTTGAATATGTTGATTTCTAGTAAAGTGATGTCTTTTGGTTCATATGTTGATGAGTTGATGTTTACATGATGTTTGAAGCATGTTTGATTGAGCCTAAGAGTCATATGTTTGACCAAGAGGTCATTACATGCCCAGTGGTACCGATACATTTCCTCAGGTATCGGTACACTGGATCTGATAGGGCTCAAATCTGTGCTAAATTACACATGGGTATCGTTACACCTAGTCCTGTATCAGTACACCCCTTCAAAAAATACACTAGATATCGGTACACGGGCAACCGTATTGGTACGCATCTTAGTTACTGGAATTTCCTAATTTCTAATTGTATCACTGGTCAGTACGCGGGGAAATGTACCGATACCCTTTGCAAAATGGGACCCGTATCGATATTGGCATGGGGTATCATTATTTCTAGTAAATGCTTTGCTGAAGTTTACTTGTTTATATTTTGGTCCATGTTTCTTGTAATTGGAATTAAATGAGTTTGGTTAATTGTTTAAAGCTGAAACTTAACCAACAAGCATGTAACCTGACTAATTAAGGTTTGGTAACTTTGGATTAAAGTAAGTCCTCGTGATATATTCAAATTACAATTTGGTCCCTAAATCACTTTTACGTTTAATTGAGTGTCAATCCGATGTCTGATTCAAATGAGAGTTTATCTGCTTCCAACATGCACACTTAGGAAGTAATTATGCATCTAGACAAGAAAAAAAGAAAAAAGACCTAGTTTTAAGTAAATTGATAGGGGTTTGTTTCGGCAAACCCAATGTAGCTCGCTCAGTTCAGTCTGGCGTTTAAGCCGGGTCAAGGGGGTTATAGACACTCGACTCCACATGTTTAAAAAATCACATGAACACATAATCCTTCTCTAAGGATATATTAAGGGGTGTTAGACGAAATCACACTCTTTATAAAATTTAAATGATCATATAGTTGAACTTCACAATCATTAAAATTTTATTTACACTCCTAAATATAATAATTTGCACTTATAAAATTAAATTATGTGTTCGTCCCTATTTTTTCATTTGAAAGAATACCATCAATCTCGATCAAAATTTAATGATCAATGGTGTTGAGATGTTTGTTTTGATATAATAATTGAAAAATAGTTTTGGACTAAATTGAAAATATTTCAAAAATGTTTTTAAGTCCAAAAAACTTGAAATTATGTTTGAGGAGTTTTCAAAAGGTTTTGGTAGTGTTTGAAATGTTTTAAAGTAGCCAAACCAAAGATTTCAGCTCGATCGTACCGATACGGGCATACCCATATCAATAGTTTAAGCTACAAGTTTTGATTCTGCCAAAACCCGTATCGATACATGCATAGGCCGTATCGATATGGAGGTCAAGCATTTTGATACACCCTCCAACATTTCGATACGCCTACATGTCAAGCCTAACGGCTATTTGAAAACCCTCACAACGACTAGTTCCTTACAACTTAACAAACATCCGTACTGATACGGTACAAGGCGTACCGATACGAACATATCGAAACAAGCAGAGTCATTTCGATACAGGTTTCTGCACAAAGTGTAGCGGCTAGTTTCTGAAGAAGTTCGTACCAATATGGCTACCCGTGTATCGATATGGACAACTCCAGAACTGCATTTTGTAACACCTCATGCTCGGTTTAGGAGCGAGAGGTGTTACTCGAACATAATACATAACATATAGAACATGTAACAATGAACAATACAAATAACTTCGATCAATCAGAATAGCACAGCTTATAACACATTAACATTCTATAACAAATAGTACACTTAGGTGAGCCAACAAAAACTTTTCTAACAAATAACATACTTGCACTAAACTTTAACCTTCTTATAACATATATACACTTTCAATTATCTATATTGGAATCAAACCAATACAATTCATACATGAATAGCATTCGGTTATCTCATTAACAAGGCATGTACATATGTTATCATACAATATTACCCAACTTATACTAACATGTTAACCATATTATTCATCCTACACAAATGAAACAACAACTTAACAAAGCATCCTATTCCATTTAACCATACATGTACACAATTGTAAATTTGACCTAAACAACATATAAAACTATAGCCATGTTCGAATGGTTCTAAACAACCTAAAGATTTGAACAAAACATAACAACCATATTGATACATCTCAATTCATCATTTAGATACATATTTCTTCCTAAGATCATGTAAACAAACATATATATATATTCAAACATAACATATATCATTCGAATACATCATATAACCATAGCAAATTCTATATGCATTTTCCATAGTTAAATCAACATATCATTCATGTTCAATATACCATTATTCGAATCCATCACCTACTTAAGCAACTCATGACATATCCATAATTCATATATAGACATAATCAAACAAAACCTTGTATATACATCTCAAAACAAAGTCATATCAACTTGATCATCCATTACATATCATGTAAATCATGTCTTAAACATATACAAACCAAACTAACATATCCAAAGTTCCAAAATGCATGTAACATAATTCTAACATATATAACTATTCCACCATCTAGGAGTCTAAGCAAAGCTTATATCATACTTGAATCTTGGCTTGTGTTAGCTCCCGGATCAAAACAGAGTGCTTCCGGATATCAGAGACCTGTTATTTTGGAAAAAGGAAACAGAAGAGTGATAAGTACGATATGTACTTAGTGAGGCAGTTCCTATAACTTACTAATTGAGTCTTTTAATGTCTTATATCATGTATCCAATGTTACTTAGCTAGTCTTAGATAAACAAGACAACCTAGCTAGTCCAAATCATGCTTCAGTATACTTAGCTAGTTCCATTTATATCATATCATCCATACATATACACATATACATGTTCAATATCAATCAAACACAACATTATACAGTACAATCAAAGAGCAAGATTCATATCATATCAATGTTCACATTTTCATTTCAAGTTTCATTCAATCATGTATAGTCTTATGGTAAGTTCATTAAGTGTTGCCTTGGATGATTAAGTGGACTAGGTAATCAAGTCAATAGGTACCAAGTACCAACATATAACAGTAGATGCTCAAAGCACCAAAGATCAGTAGATACTCAATGTATCAAGGTATCTAACTACACCATTCAAAATGTAACTTTTAACAGTAGATGCCTATTGCATCAATAGGTGACTAACCACCTTTAAATTAGTAGAGCTCAAACCCTAAGGCATGCCCTTCTACCTAAGGACCACTAGTCAACCAAGGACTTATTAAGTCTTTTAAATTTTCAATCATATCAACCAATTGTTTCATAAACATATTACAAGGTCACATAGTCTATACATGATACCAAATCATTAAACATGTAACAATCATCACTTGTAAAATTTTGCAGCAAGCTTAACATGAAACTTCATTCAATTATACACCAAAAACAGTGGCTTAAAGTCACATATAAGTCCATATCATGAAGCTCAACAAGCCATTACATCATAGCAAACCAAAATGACCACTAACATTCATAATTAGCACTAAACATGTAATATTTTATCCATTTTCCTTTTATCCTTCTTCCTTTACATTTTAAATTACCAATCCTTGATTAAATTCATTTCATACTTCATGTTAATTCATCAAACAAACATAAAATCATTGGTTAGGACACTAGTCCTAACCCTAAAATAACTACATTCACAATACTTTAAAGCTTAGTTGGAATCCTTGATCACAATGCCTTTGCCCCTCCTATAAGATTGCTCAACCCTTGAATCCTCTAGGATTTCTTCACAATATTGATATTGAACATTCAAATAACACATAAGAAACACATTAGAACTCAATTCAATCACATTTATTCATTTATTCAAACATAAACATTTAATCAATATGAAACTACCCCTAAACTGGCAGTTTGAGCACCCTACACTAATTTGCCCATAACTTTTTACACACAACTAAAAATTAAGAGTTCTTTGCCATTATAGGAAGATTATTCACATAGCTTAAAACCATGCATGGCTCATATTTTTCCCATTCCTACATCAATATAGTTTAATGTTTGAAAACAGGGCATTTACAATGACCTAATCTGGCCATTGTTTACAATATGTAACTTTAGTGACCATTTAACCTATAACCCATTACACATTTGATTCTAAGTTTTTAACCACTTTTAGGTAAACCTAATAATATTATTATCGAGTTTCAGTAGCTTCAAAAACAGGGCATTAAGGTCCCTTAATAAGTAATTTTCCCAGATTAGTCCAAACTAGTCCTTTAACTATTTTATTGACTTTAAACATCAATTCCAAGTCTTTAATCACCTTGAACATGATACTAACCATATATTAATAAGTTCCCCTATTTCATAACAATTCTCCCAAATTTTAAAGTCATCAAATAACCCCTAAAACAATTTAAGAATTCAAATTTAATCTAAACAATTTCCAGTTTCGTTTCAAATGTGACCAATTTACTACTAACTCAATTTCCAGCAAACCCATCAACATTTTCATGCTTCCAAGACCTCTATCTTATAGTATTTTTCATGCTCTACAATTTTTTTCTATGGAAAGTTTTCTAATTCGAACTTCATCATGCTCAAAAACTCAGATATCTACAGGATGTTCTATATGTACGGATCTGTGCAGATTTCAAGTTCTAGCTTATTTCAACCACATTTTTAGTCCATTTTCAATCATATCACAAACCCATAATTCTTTAAGAATAATCAAGCATTTAACCAAAATTTTCCAGCAAGATTTCACAAAGAATTCAATCAAAACAACAATCAAACTACAAGAATAAAATCAGGTAACACTTAATCTACTTACTTGAGCTTACAAGAGCATGCATGCATTGTAACCCCAATTTCCAGCCTTAATCTTTGATTCCATCCTTCATTCTCCAGATTTCTCTCTCTCTTTCTAACTTTTCTCTAGCTCATTTCGGCGGGATTAGTTTAGTGAAGATGATGACACCACATAGGTGTTTACTAGAGTTGGCCGAGTGTCCCTTTGCAATGACACTTGTCTCTCTTTAAACCATGTAATTTAGTCATGTTTATTATAATATGGGTATGCAATTTAATTATATATATTGTATATGATAATGTTAATAGCTCATAATTATAATATTAGTCTAATTTAAGGTGGTTAATTCCCACTATAGTGCATTATTCATATATATTTTATTCCAATCATGTAATATAAACATAACTATTAGTTATAATACTTACAATGTTAATTTCGATTGTTCATTCCAATTTGTTGTTCAAGTGTAAAATGTTTACACTTTTCATTTTAATTTCTTACGATTTCTTCTAGGGTGTTTTTAGGGTGTCACACATTTATTGCGGGAAATAAAGGCCCCAATGACTCCAATTCAATCCCGACGGTCTCCAACGACTAGCAACTCAATTGGGAGTATAAAAGAGACCTCTAAGCATCTATGGAAGACTAATGATCATCAAGTCAACAACATTGTGATGCAAAATTGTCTTAGTGCTCAAGTGTTCTAGGATTTGGGTGAGTGCTTTAGTGTGCAAACATCAACCTTTGTAGAGGGATTTCGTTTGCATAGAATTCTCTTGTTTAAGAGTGTGCCCAAAGCTTAGGTTGTGAGCTTTGGATGCTAGACTTGGTGAGTGAGTCTAGGTTATAAATGGTTGCCTCCTTAGCCTAGAAAAGGGGAAGAATTCTTAGTGAATTGTTGAAATTCTTGGTGGGAAGCCTAGCTAGTGGATGTAGGCTTTGGTTAGAAAGTCGAACCACTCTAAATCGTGTGTCAATTTTGTCTATCTTTTGCTTCCACCACAAACACCCAAAATTACATCTTCCCCACCACTTGGCAAGCAATTCGGCTGTGTTCATCGAGCCCAACAAATGCTACACGAGATCAACTGCCTCTTCCCTTTAAACTGCTAAGTATACCTAATCTTGGTGATACCTGATGAAGAAATTAAAAGGGCTTTGTTTATATAGGGAAATGAAAAATCTCCTGGGCTGGATGGTTTCACCGCCTATTTTTTTAAGAGAGCTTGGGACATTGTGGTCTCAAACTTCATTAGTGCTGTCAGGTATTTTCTCCCCTCATTTCTCACACATCTCACTTCCTTCCATTCTCAGATCACTTCTTCAACAAACAAAAAAAAACAAATGGTATCTCTCTCTTTTATTCTGCATTTGTTTTTTTATGTTCTTTGTCTCATATCAATGTTCCTCTTTTTTGTTTTAGATTCTAAAACTAATCGAATGGTTCATGCATGCAAATGAGATCGATTGCTTTTCATTAATCACGACAAGAAATAGCTTTTGGTACATTTTTCGGATTCTCTTTGTTAAACGACATCTATACCCTAGTTTACTGCCAGTGTCTTCATTATGTTTTTCACTATTAAATTAAACCATCTCTTTGTAGCTTCTTCAAAGTTCTATTTTTTTTATAAATCTTTAGAAAAAGGTTACTACTCTGAAGAAAAAACAACATAATGTTCTTGAAATTTGAAACTAACTGATATCCAATTATTAGCCTTGATTTATAGATCTAGACATAACTCCTAATGTGAATAGTTCATCCCCAACAAAGAAAGAATTTCTAATATGAATAGTTCATCCCTAGTGAAGAAATAACTTCTAATGAGAAGAGTTTGCCCAACGAAGATAGAATTCTTAATTAGAAGAGCTAGTTCAGACCCTACGGTTACCCTTGACAAGAGGATTGAGAGGTTCCGAATGAAAATAACTTGTTCAAGCTTCTAGAGGGGAAGAAGGAAAGAAAGTTCGTGAGAATAAGACCTTGCAGCTCAGAGCAACAATTGGGAATTTCAGACAAAATTCGTGTATTTTCAGTCTTTTCCATTTTCTTGTTCCACATCAATGAGAAAAGAGGGGCAACTGTAATACCCACATTTTTTCCGGGTACCCCTATATAGTCCAAAAATAAAAAGCCAATACTAAATAATAAATAAATACCATACATATTAGTCCAAAAACAACTTATTGTCCATTTACATTCACAAATGCCTAAAACCCTTCACACAAACCCGAAGGCCCAATTCTAAAGCCCAATTCTTATATTTTACAGCTCATGTCTAATAAGTACAAGCTCAAGAAACACAAAATACAAGCTGAAAATCCCTTTCCCGCCCAAATTTGAGATCCAAGGGACATGTGGCGGTAGTTGATTGGTTCGTATGCTTTTAACTCATATTATGGTTTTTATGTGACATCAACGATGATGTCACGATCCACTTATTATAAAAAGCAAGAGAGAGAGAGTGTGTAACCCCCTTAACCCGGCCTAGACGGTTGACCCGAATTAAGAAGTTTACACGGGGAAAACCAAAGTCAACCTGAAAGTCAACCTTGATTAATGACCCTTTTTTTCTTTTTAATCTTATCTAAATGCACATTAACCCTAGATAGGTTCATACAACAACATACTCAAAGATCAGCGCATTCGGAAACATTCAGGGACTTAATTGCACAAAACACAAATTTAGGGACCAAAATGTAAATTCTGAAAATTATAAGGACTTAACCCAATTAAAGGTTACCAACATGAAATTAATCATCTTTCATGCTCCTCTGCCAAATTACAACTCAAACGAACATCTCAAACTCATTCAAATGCATAAACAAGATTCAGGACCAAAACGCAAGGATTTCAAAACATATAACCGTCAATTTCAGTGCCCAACGGTCGGGTGTTCCGAAACAGGGAGGACCTGTTCCGAAACGCGGGACCGTTCCGAAACGAGTTCCGGAACAAGGCTTGGCAGTAGCATTTTCGTTCCGGAACGGTTCCTCCCGTTTCGAAACGCCCAGGCCATTTCAGGCCCCTGTTCCGAAACGGTAGCACCCGTTCCGATACGGCCTGCCCAGATTGCAGAAATTTTGCTGGTTTATCACACAAATTACCCATCAAATATGCTCCAAAGGCAACCAAATTATACCAGCAAGTCATTATATGCATAAGGAACATAATTGCATCAACCATACTCAAACATGGCATCAATTAAGCAAAACCCCAATTCTATAGGCATGCATCCTATTTAGATAACAATTCAAGCATCATTTTACCAAACCAACTACACAAAGGCCAAATACATGTTCCATCATCAACAACTACATAAAACCAACTTAGGGAGTCCAAAACATCTCCCAAAACAACAACATAGGTTCCCCATTGCCAAATGCCCAAAAGCTAATAGTGGTAAGAAAACATTCACCATACATGAGCTTAGTTCTTCACTTGGATTCTTGACCTCTTGCTGCCCCTTCAAGCACTTTAATGCTCTGCATTATTGGTTTAAGAAAAGAGAGAGCGTAAGCACATAGCTTAGTGAGGAATGCTCATTTAAAACAACTCAATAATGCATTATAAAACACCTTTATAAACCTTAGTTCAAAACAACATTTATGCATGCACATAAGCATTTAAAACAAGCATTTCATGCTTCAAATTATTAACATGTCATATTGGCCACAAGTGATAATCATAATCTTTCCATTTCAAAATACAATCAACATAAGATCCACACATGGACTTTTAACCACCATTGTGATCTTACAATTCACAAGGACCACACATGGACTTTTAACCACCATTGTGTCCTTAGCCAAGAATCACCCATGGACTTTTAACCACCATGGTGTTCTTACATTACACAAGGTCCACACAAGGACTTTTAACCACCTTGTGACCTTAACACAAGAATCACCCATGGACTTTTAACCACCATGGTGTTCTTACAATACACAAGGCTCACACAAGGACTTTTAACCACCTTTGTGACCTTACAATACACAAGGCTCACACAAGGACTTTTAACCACCTTTGTGACCTTAGCACAAGAACCAACCATGGACTTTTAACCACCATGTTGTTCTTAACACAAGAACCACCTATGGACTTTTAACCACTATAGTGTTCTTAACCATTCTCAGAACATCACTTGCCAATATGCATCATTTAACAACAATATTCCACTGTTTTAAAGCATTTAACAAAGCCATTAATCATCATGCATCGTTATGCATCAAACCACATTTTATCAAATGTTCAAAACAAGAATCTCTTACCTTGAGCATTCTTCAACACATGGCTTATAAAATCAGCAAATAACATGCTAAAACATGCTTTCAAAACAGAATTTAAAACATGCAAACAATCACATTGCCTTCCACCAACTCATGGTTCATCAACAAGAGAGTTTTTCCGAAAACTTACTCTTGAGCTTAGAAAAGTTGTTTAGACTTAAACTAAGCTCCCAAACCTTCAAAACATTGGTTTCAAAGCTGGAAACCAAAATCCACTCACCGATTCCGTTTCGCAACTTGCTGAAACACCGATCAAGCTTCCGGATCACCACCACAAAGATCCGAAGATGTCTCCCCTGTTTTAAACACATCAAAGCAGATGATTAATGCATCATCATGCATTAATATCTTCAATGAAAGCACCTAAACTCGCTGCTCTCATCCACACTCCATTTTCGGCTACCAAACACAACCGAAAACACATCCAAACAACTCCACAACACTACCCAGCCAAGATCCATCAATTCTAAACATCCTTAAACATCAATTAACATCCAAAATGGATCTAAACACGTCCTTATACCTCCAGCTATAACAGATCACCAAGATCACTCCAAAAACCACCAAAAACTCAAGCAAAACTTAGAAAATTTAACCTATCCGGGATTGCATTGATTAAACCTCAATTTCTCATCAATTATACATCCATTTAACATCAAAAAGACACCTCAAAACAGTGCCCAATCAGATCATACGAATTTCATCAAAACTTAAGCAAATCTTGCATTTTAAAGCCAATATTAAGAACACAATTGTAAAACCTTTAATAAAACATAAATCAAGGATTGAGAACTTGGGAATTTCAGTAAAGAACTGAGAATTTAGAGGAGAAGGACGTTCATACCTCTAAACTTGAGTTTCTCCCTTTTTGGAACCAAAATCTTGAAAATCCAATAAGCAAATGCCAAGGTTTTGTTGAAGAATTGATTAGAGATCAAATGAGGATTGAAATCTCATCTTTAATTGTCAAAATCAGAGGAAATTTTGCTAGAGAAATGTGTTTGGGTTGAGAGAAAAGTTGAGAGAAAAGAAAATGGAAAATTTGGGAAAAGTTAGTTAAAAGCCAAAATATATTTCCCTCCCTTTTACCTTTATTTTAAAACCATTAATTAATTGATAAATATTCAGAAAAAATCTGGAGAAAGTCTTATTGGGTAAATAGCTCCTTAAAGATTCAAAGTTTCAATCCTTTTTAAAACAGTCACCCAGTTTTCAAAAGTTACATTTTGGTCACTAACCCAAAATGTCACTCTTCCAAACCTCATTTTGTAAAATTGATTTCACCTTTCTCTTATATATAATAAAAGAGGATTTTAAGACATTTTTCCATATTTTTAATGCAACCCGAACTAGGCTTTCCTAAATTCACCCTTTTATATTCGAACCGCAACTCGACCGGCCTGGTCCAAACCCAAAACTTCTAAGCCCAAAATTGGGGTGTTACAACTCCCCCCCCCCCTTAAGAAATTTCGTCCTCGAAATTTACCTGAAGGAAAGAGGTACGGAAACTACTTCAGCATGTCATCCTTCCGTTCCCACGTGGCTTCTTCAACACCACGATGCTTCCACAACACCTTTACCAACTCAATGGTCTTGCCTCGAAGAACCTTACTATCCGAATCCAGAATCTTCACTGGTTCCTCATCATAGGTCAAATCCAGATTCAATTCCACTTCTTCCACAGGCATCACATGCGAAGGATCCGATCTATACCTCCGAAGCATAGAAACATGAAACACATCATGAATCTTCTCCAACTCTTGCGGTAACCTCAACTTGTACGCAACAGGACCCACACGCTCAACCACCTCGTATGGTCCAATGTACCTAGGGCTCAACTTACCCTTTCGGCCAAACCTCATCACCTTTTTCCAAGGCAAAACCTTCAAAAACACACGGTCACCCACCGCATACTCAATCTCCTTACGCTTCAGATCCGCGTAAGACTTTTGACGATCAGAAGCTACCTTCAAGCGCTCACAAATGAGCTTCACCTTCTCGGTGGTTCCTTTCAACAAAGCTGGCATCGAAACCAACTTCTGACCCGTTTCAGCCCAACAAAGAGGAGTCCTACACTTCCTTCCGTACAAAGCTTCATAAGGTGCCATTTGAATACTTGCCTGATAACTATTATTATAGGCAAACTCTACCAAAGGCAAATGTTTCTCCCAAGAGCCTTGAAACTCAATCACGCAGCACCTCAACATATCCTCCAAAACCTGGATAACACGCTCGGACTGACCATCCGATTGAGGATGATAAGATGTACTGAAATTCAACCGTGTACCCAAAGCTTGATGCAAACACTGCCAGAAACGCGATGTAAACCTCGGATCCCTATCCGACACAATCGACTTTGGCACACCATGCAGCCGCACAATCTCAGCAATGTACAGCTCCGCAAGCTTATCCAAAGAGTACGTAGTATGCACAGGCAAGAAATGCGCACACTTCGTCAAGCGATCCACAATCACCCACACCGAATTCTTCTTCGATGGTGACAAAGGCAAACCAGATACAAAATCCATGGTAATCCTTTCCCACTTCCACTCAGGAATTCTCAACTGTAACCCCCTTAACCCGGCCTAGACGGTTGACCCGAATTAAGAAAGTCACACGGGGAAAACCAAAGTCAACCCGAAAGTCAACCTTGATTAACGACCCTTTTTTTTCTTTTTAATCTTGTCTAGATGCACATTAGTCCTAATTGTGATCACACAAACATCATACTCAAAGATCACAAACATCAGAGATCAAACAGGGACCCAATTGAACAAATTACAACTTTAGGGACCAAATTGTAATTTCTGATAAATTAAAGGACTTAACCCAAATTAAAGTTACCAACTTGAAATTAATCAGGTTTCATACTTCTCTGTGAAATTTCAGCTCAAAAGGACTTCCCAAGCTCATGCAATTGAACAAACAAGATTCAGGACCAAAACGCAAACAATTCAAAACATATAACTGCCAATGTCAGCCCCCAACGGTCGGCCGTTCCGAAATCGATCGACCCCGTTCCGAAACACGGGCCGTTCCGAAACGGGTTCCGGAACATGGCTCGGCAGAGGCCAAACCGTTTCGAAACGGTGCATACCGTTTCGGACGCCTGGGTTCATGCTAGGCACCCGTTCCGAAACGGTGCACACTGTTCCGAAACGCCTGCACAGATTGCAGCAAATTGGCATTCCAAAACATGCAATAGATCATTCAAACATGCTCCAAATGTCACCAAACTTTACCAGCATACAATTAAACATATATATGACTTAAAGGAATCATCACAACATCAATCTAACATCATATGCAAAAAGCCCCAATTCAATAGACATGCTTCCTACACAAGCTAGCTATTCAAAACACCAAACTTCCAAAACAAGCATGCAATGATTCAATCCAAAAACCAGCATTCAAAACAACATTCAACATACTTAGGGAGTCTCAAACACCTCCCAAAACATACACATTGGTCCCCCATTGCCAAATTACCCAAAAGCTAAATGTTTAACAAAAACCTTCCATACATTGAGTTTTACTTGTACTTGAACTCTTGCCCTTCTTGCTGCCCTTCAAGATACTCTAATGCTCTGCATTATTGAATTAAGGAAACGTAGAGAGCGTAAGCAAAAGCTTAGTGAGGCATGCTCATTAAAAACAATTCAATAATGCAATTAAAACCATTTATAAATCATGCTTAAAATCAATCTTAGCACATGCTCAAAGCATACTTTAAAACAAGCAATCTCATGCTTCATATCATATAAATCAAAACAAGCATCTCATGCTTCTTACATACTTAACATGTCATATTGGCTCAAGTGACAAATTCCATTTCATAAAACAAGTTCAACAACTTTCCCAAGGACTTTTAAACACCTTGGCCCCAAGGACTTTTAAACACCCTGGCCATGGACTTTTAAACACCATGAATTAGGACCACACAAGGACTTTTAACCACCTTTGTGTCCAATGCTTGAATCACCCCAAGGACTTTTAAACACCTTAGCCCCAAGGACTTTTAAACACCTTGGCCCCATGGACTTTTAAACACCATGGCCCCATGGACTTTTAAACACCATGGAAGGATCACCTAAGGACTTTTAACCACCTTAGTGTCCGCAACAAGACTCATCCAAGGACTTTTAACCACCTTGATGATCTTAAGTAACAAGGCTCACTCAAGGACTTTTAACCACCTTAGTGACCTTAACCTTTTCAAAACATCACTTGCCAATATACATCATTTTCATCATTTAATCCACTGTTTTAAAGCATTAAACCAAGCCATTTTCATCATGCATTTCAAAGCATCAATCCACATTTCAACAATGTACAAAAGCAAGGTACTCCTACCTAGATTTACCTTCAACATATGGCTTACAACATCAGCAAAATCCATGCTAAAACATGCTTTCAAAACAGTAATTAAAACATGCAAATCATCATTTTGCAACACAACAAAGTCATGGCCACCACTAGAGGGAAAATCCGAAAACTTACACTTGAGCTTAGCAAAGTTGTTTAGACTTAAACTAAGCTCCCAAAACCTTCAAACCTTGGTTTTAAAGCTGAAAATCCAATTTCCACAAATGCACTCACCGATTTCCACTTTGCTTCAAGCCAAAGCACCAAATCAAGCTTCCGGATCAACAAACCTTGGATCCAAAGATGCCTCCCCTGTTTCAACACATCAAAGCAGAGGATTAATGCATCATCATGCATTAATTGCTTCAATGAAAGCACCTAAACTCGCTGCTCTTATCCAACCTCCATTTTCGGCCACCAAACACAACCGAAAATGCATCCAAACCACTTCTAAACAAAGCCCAGCCATAAACCAGCAAAACCTCACTTCCATAAACATCAAAACACATCTAAAAACATCCTATTAACATCCTTATACCTCCAGCAACATCAGATCACCAAGATCACCTCAAAAACTACCTTGAAACACAAGCTAAACTTAGGAAACTCAACCTATCCGGGATTGCATCAATCAAAACTCAATTTCTAATCAATTTAGAGATCATTTAACATCAAAAACACCTCTTAAATCACAGATTACTCAGATCTAACGAAAATCATCAAAAATCATCAAAATCTTGCATAATAAGCCAAGATCCTTAAATCAACTTAAAAGCCTTTAATTAAACATCAATTTAGGATTGAAAACTTAGGAATTTCAGTAAAGAACTGATAGTTTAGAGGAGAAGGACGTTCTTACCTCCAAACTTGTGTTTCTCCACTTTTTGCAATCAAAATGCTTGTTGAAACTTGTAGCAATTGAAGAGGTTTTGAAGATGTGTTGATTTGGAATCAAATGAGAGTTGAAAGGAGGAATTTAGGTGAGAAAATCAGAAACAAATCTCTGGAAATGTAGTGTTTGGTTTGAGAGAAAATGAGAGAAAGAAAATTGAGAAGTTAGTTGAGAAAATTGCCAAATGAGCTTTTCCCTCCTTTTTGATATCTTTAAAATCAGAAAATAGCTTATAATATCTTAGAAAAATCCGGAGAAACCACTTTTGGATTAATAGCTCCTTAAAGATTCAAAGTTCCAACCCTTTATAAAATAGCCACCAAACTCGCAAAAATTACATTTTGGTCACTAGCCAAAATGTCACACTTCCAAAACTCATTTTCCAAAATTGATTTCACAGTTCACTTAATTATATTAAAAGATGATTTTAGAACATTTTTCCATATTTTAATGCAACCCGAACTAGGCTTTCCTAATTTAACCACTTAAGATTCGAACAGCACTTTGACCAACCGGTCAACGCCCAAAACTCCTAAGCCCAAAACCGGGGCGTTACATCAACGGTTGCAACAACCCTGAAGGAAACTGATGCTCAGCCTTAACTCGCTGATACCCCATGCACTTGCTCACAAACTCAGCAACATCCTTCTTCAAACCCACCCAATAGTACTCATCACGAAGATCATGATACATCTTAGTACTACCAGGGTGCATAGCAAAAGGACTACTATGGCCTTCAGTCAGAATAGCACGCCTCAATTCAGCATCATTGGGCACTACTATCCGACTCCCAAAACACAACACTCCCCCATCATTAAAACAGAAATCCGAAGGCTTACCCTCAGCAATATCCTGAACATGAGGTACCAAGGAATCATCCAACAACTGCTTTTCCTTGATCAACTGAACCAAAGATGGTTTCACTTGCAACTCAGCCACAAGACCACCATCACATGAAATACTCAAACTGGCAAACATAACCCTCAACTCAACCGCTACCTTCCTACTCAAGGCATCCGCTACAACATTAGCTTTTCCAGGGTGATACTCAATCATCAAATCATAATCCTTGAGCAACTCTACCCAACGTCGCTGTCTAAGATTCAACTCCTTCTGAGACATCAGATACTTCAAACTCTTGTGATCAGTGTACACAGTACACTTCTCACCATACAGATAATGTCTCCAGATCTTCAAAGCAAAAACCACCGCAACTAACTCAATGTCATGCGTAGGATAATTGCGCTCATGCACCTTCAACTGCCGTGAACCATAAGCCACCACCTTACCCTCTTGCATCAACACACATTCCAAACCAACGTAGGACGCATCACTATACACCACAAACTCTTTCCCTGATTCAGGTTGAACCAAGATAGGAGCTTGCGTCAAAGCTGCCTTAAGCTTCTCAAAAGCCTGCTGCCTTGCTTCCGTCCACTCATACTTAACATCCTTCTGCAACAACTTCGTCAAAGGTGCAGCAATCTTCGAAAACCCATCCACAAACCTTCGATAGTATCCCGCCAAACCAAGGAAACTACGGACTTCATGAACAGACTTAGGAACCTTCCAATTCATCACCGCCTCAATCTTCTGAGGATCAACACGAATCCCTTCAGCAGAAACCACATGACCAAGAAACACCACCTCTCTAAGCCAAAACTCACACTTGCTTAGCTTAGCATAAAGCTGATTCTCCAACAAAGCTTGCAACACAATTCTCAAATGCTCTTCATGCTCCTCCTCAGTACGCGAGTACATGAGGATATCATCAATGAACACCACAACAAACTTATCCAAGTATTCATGAAACACACGATTCATCATGTCCATGAAAGCTGCAGGAGCATTTGTCAAACCAAACGGCATCACAAGAAACTCATAATGCCCATACCTCGTCCTGAAAGCTGTCTTTGGAACATCCACATCTTTCACCTTCAACTGGTAATACCCTGACCTTAAGTCAATCTTAGAGAACACAGCTGCTCCCCGAAATTGATCAAAAAGATCATCAATTCTCGGCAATGGATACCGATTCTTGATAGTCAACTTATTCAGCTGACGGTGATCAATGCACATTCTCATAGTGCCATCCTTTTTCTTCACAAACAAGACCGGTGCACCCCAAGGTGACACACTCGGCCGAATGAACCCACGATCAAGCAACTCTTGCAATTGCGTCTTCAGCTCCTTCAACTCTTTAGGTGCCATTCTATAAGGGGTAATGGACACTGGAGTTGTGTTTTCATACAACTCAATCCCAAACTCCACTTCGCGATTAGAAGGCAATCCAGGCAACTCCTCAGGAAACACACCAGGGAACTCTCGCACAGTCCTGATATCTTACACACGCAACTCCTTAGAACTAGGATTCATCACAAAAGCGAGATAAGCTTCACAACCTTGCCTCAGCATCCGGCTCACCTCCAATATAGACACCACATTGGCAAGAAACTTCACATTCTCACCAACCACAACAACCTCATAATCATCCGCAAGCTTCAACGAAACTCGCTTATTCTCACAATCCACTACAGCTCGATGCTCAACAAGCCAATCCATACCAAGGATTACATCAAAACCATAGAAAGGCAACTCCATAAAATCAACAGGAAAAACATGATCTTGCACAACCAAAGGACATCTTCTCTAAAGCTTTCGAGTCACAACAGTCTCACCAAAAGAACTAGTGACACGCATACCAACATCTAAAGACTCAACAGGCAAACCAAGCAATTCAGTATGCTCACGCAATATGTATGAGTGTGTAGATCCAGAATCAATCAAGGAAAGTAATGACAAGGATTGCAAAGTAAAAGTACCTGCGATCTCATCCGTGTCATTCCTCCCCTCCCTCTGAGCATACACTCTAGCCTGGCCGCCACCCTCAGGCTGAACAGCTACAACATGGGCCACATTACGTCCACCATCCTCCCTACGCTGGAAATTACCACGGCCGCGCCCACGACCTCTCTGTGGTGCAACAACTAAAGGAGCACGCCCTTGGCCACCAGCCAACATAGGACACTCTCTCCTCATGTGATCCGTAGATCCACAGTTCCAGCACAAATTACCAGCCGCCACAACAGGAGCTTGCACCTCCCTCACGGCTCGAGGACAATCACGCTTCATATGGCCACGCGATCTACATGTCCAACATGCGTTCGGATCAGCTCTTGCCTTGCCTCCCTGAGCTGGCGCACCACCACCTCGCTTAGCTGAAGACTGATACTTCTGATCACGTCCCCTCTTGTTCCGTCCACCACCGGAACTATACTCAGCAACTCGCTTACCAGCACTAGAAACAGCACTTCTAGAAGATAAACCCAAATTCATCTCAATGTCCTTTGCTCTCCCAACCAGCACATCAAAATCATTATACTCAGCAGCTAACATATACGTCTTTACCTCCGTCACCAAACCATAACGGAACCTTTCACACCTCTCCCGCTCATCCGGAACAAGCTCAGGTGCATACTGACTGAGTCGGACAAACTGAACTTCGTACTCAGCTACAGACATGCTCCCCTGGGTAAGAGACATGAATTCTCTTTTCTTTTCATCCAAGTACCTCACACCCAGGTACCTTCTCTTGAACGCGTTCTGAAAGAACGTCCAAGTCACATCGGCATCCGCCATCCCAGAGATAGTGGTTGTCCACCAAGTGTAAGCATCGTCTTGCAACAACGATACCACACAGCCCAGCTTCTGCACATCAGTGCAATTCATTTGCCCCAAGATTCTCTTGGTACTTTCCAACCAAGACTCCGAACCTTCAGCAGACAAACCCCTGAACTCAGTCCCTCCCAGACTGCGTAAACGTACCAAAGGTAGTCTATCTCCAGCATCTCCCTGATGCCCAGCTCCTTGAGCTCCAGCTACCGCTGCTCGAAAAGCTCCCGCAATGGCTTGTACCAGCATCGTCATGTCAGGAATAGCTTGCCCTTGACCAGCTTCAGGTCCAGCGCCCCCAGCACCAGCACCAGCAGCAGCTCCTTCACCCCCAGCACCACCACCACCAGGCGGAGGAGGTAAATCCACCACATTTTCAGCATTCTCTTCATTTTCATTTTGAGCCATAGCTCACGTATTAACCCTCATTTCTCTACGAGGTGCCATTCACTAACAATGCAATCACAATGCAACAAACAAAGTCAGGCTCAGCAAGGTAAGCAATCCAAGTACTCAAGCTCATTTCCACTTAAAAACAAATCATTTCATTAGCTTTGATTTGGCAATGGGTCCCCCTAACATGCTTTCACCACAGCATACACCACAATTGTAACATGCTTACAATTCACACATCATGCTTTCACTCAACAAGCATACAAAGCATTCAAGCACTTAACACCCATTTCACCAGTTCCCAATTACTCGAGAACTCAGCTCTGATACCGCCAAATGTAACCCCCTTAACCCGGCCTAGACGGTTGACCCGAATTAAGAAGTTTACACGGGGAAAACCAAAGTCAACCCGAAAGTCAACCTTGATTAACGACCCTTTTTTTTTTCTTTTTAATCTTATCTAAATGCACATTAACCCTAGATAGGTTCATACAACAGCATACTCAAAGATCAGCGCATTCGGAAACATTCAGGGACTTAATTGCACAAAACACGAATTTAGGGACCAAAATGTAAATTCTGAAAATTATAAGGACTTAACCCAATTAAAGGTTACCAACATGAAATTAATCATCTTTCATGCTCCTCTGCCAAATTACAACTCAAACGGAGATCTCAAACTCATTCAAATGCATAAACAAGATTCAGGACCAAAACGCAAGGATTTCAAAACATATAACCGTCAATTTCAGTGCCCAACGGTCGGGTGTTCCGAAACAGGGAGGACCTGTTCCGAAACGCGGGACCGTTCCGAAACGAGTTCTGGAACAAGGCTTGGCATTAGCATTTTCGTTCCGGAACGGTTCCTCCCGTTTCAAAACGCCCAGGCCATTTCAGGACCCTGTTCCAAAACGGTAGCACCCGTTCCGATACGGCCTGCCCAGATTGCAGAAATTTTGCTGGTTTATCACACAATTGACCCATCAAACATGCTCCAAAGGCAACCAAATTATACCAGCAAGTCATTATATGCATAAGGAACATAATTGCATCAACCATACTCAAGCATGGCATCAATTAAGCAAAACCCCAATTCTATAGGCATGCATCCTATTTAGATAACCATTCAAGCATCATTTTACCAAACCAACTACACAAAGGCCAAATACATGTTCCATCATCAACAACTACATAAAACCAACTTAGGGAGTCCAAAACATCTCCCAAAACAACAACATAGGTTCCCCATTGCCAAATGCCCAAAAGCTAATAGTGGTAAGAAAACATTCACCATACATGAGCTTAGTTCTTCACTTGGATTCTTGACCTCTTGCTGCCCCTTCAAGCACTTTAATGCTCTGCATTATTGGTTTAAGAAAAGAGAGAGCGTAAGCACATAGCTTAGTGAGGAATGCTCATTTAAAACAACTCAATAATGCATTATAAAACACCTTTATTAACCTTAGTTCAAAACAACATTTATACATGCACATAAGCATTTAAAACAAGCATTTCATGCTTCAAATTATTAACATGTCATATTGGCCACAAGTGATAATCATAATCTTTCCATTTCAAAATACAATCAACATAAGATCCACACATGGACTTTTAACCACCATTGTGATCTTACAATTCACAAGGACCACACATGGACTTTTAACCACCATTGTGTCCTTAGCCAAGAATCACCCATGGACTTTTAACCATCATGGTGTTCTTACATTACACAAGGTCCACACAAGGACTTTTAACCACCTTGTGACCTTAACACAAGAATCACCCATGGACTTTTAACCACCATGGTGTTCTTACAATACACAAGGCTCACACAAGGACTTTTAACCACCTTTGTGACCTTACAATACACAAGGCTCACACAAGGACTTTTAACCACCTTTGTGACCTTAGCATAAGAACCAACAATGGACTTTTAACCACCATGTTGTTCTTAACACAAGAACCACCTATGGACTTTTAACCACCATAGTGTTCTTAACCATTCTCAGAACATCACTTGCCAATATGCATCATTTAACAACAATATTCCACTGTTTTAAAGCATTTAACAAAGCCATTAATCATCATGCACCGTTATGCATCAAACCACATTTTATCAAATGTTCAAAACAAGAATCTCTTACCTTGAGCATTCTTCAACACATGGCTTATAAAATCAGCAAATAACATGCTAAAACATGCTTTCAAAACAGAATTTAAAACATGCAAACAATCACATTGCCTTCCACCAACTCATGGTTCATCAACAAGAGAGTTTTTCCGAAAACTTACTCTTGAGCTAAGCAAAGTTGTTTAGACTTAAACTAAGCTCCCAAACCTTCAAAACATTGGTTTCAAAGCTGGAAACCAAAATCCACTCACCGATTCCGTTTCGCAACTTGCCGAAACACCGATCAAGCTTCCGGATCACCACCACAAAGATCCGAAGATGTCTCCCCTGTTTTAAACACATCAAAGCAGATGATTAATGCATCATCATGCATTAATATCTTCAATGAAAGCACCTAAACTCGCTGCTCTCATCCACACTCCATTTTCGGCTACCAAACACAACCGAAAACACATCCAAACAACTCCACAACACTACCCAGCCAAGATCCATCAATTCTAAACATCCTTAAACATCAATTAACATCCAAAATGGATCTAAACACGTCCTTATACCTCCAGCTATAACAGATCACCAAGATCACTCCAAAAACCACCAAAAACTCAAGCAAAACTTAGGAAATTTAACCTATCCGGGATTGCATTGATTAAACCTCAATTTCTCATCAATTATACATCCATTTAACATCAAAAGACACCTCAAAATAGTGCCCAATCAGATCATACGAATTTCATCAAAACTTAAGCAAATCTTGCATTTTAAAGCCAAGATTAAGAACACAATTGTAAAACCTTTAATAAAACATAAATCAAGGATTGAGAACTTGTGAATTTCAGTAAAGAACTGAGAATTTAGAGGAGAAGGACGTTCATACCTCTAAACTTGAGTTTCTCCCTTTTTGGAACCAAAATCTTGAAAATCCAATAAGCAAATGCCAAGGTTTTGTTGAAGAATTGATTAGAGATCAAATGAGGATTGAAATCTCATCTTTAATTGTCAAAATCAGAGGAAATTTTTCTGGAGAAATGTGTTTGGGTTGAGAGAAAAGTTGAGAGAAAAGAAAATGGAAAATTTGGGAGAAGTTAGTTAAAAGCCAAAATATCTTTCCCTCCCTTTTACCTTTATTTTAAAACCATTAATTAATTGATAAATATTCAGAAAAAATCTGGAGAAACTCTTATTGGGTAAATAGCTCCTTAAAGATTCAAAGTTTCAATCCTTTTTAAAACAGTCACCCAGTTTTCAAAAGTTACATTTTGGTCACTAACCCAAAATGTCACTCTTCCAAACCTCATTTTGTAAAATTGATTTCACCTTTCTCTTATATATAATAAAAGAGGATTTTAAGACATTTTTCCATATTTTTAATGCAACTCGAACTAGGCTTTCCTAAATTCACCCTTTTATATTCGAACCGCAACCCGACCGGCCCGGTCCAAACCCAAATCTTCTAAGCCCAAAATTGGGGTGTTACAGAGTGTGTGTCAACCATTGATTACAAATGACTAAAATAATAGTAGCCCTTATTAAATAATAGTAATAATAAAAGAAGAGGAGAGAGAACCTTCGAGAGTCGAATTGCTATGAAAAGAGGAGCAGTCACCGGAGTTGAGCATCGGGGATGTGAACGAGCGCCAATAATACGATCGGACAACTCGTTGGAACCGTCGTTAGGCCATAAAGAGGTGGTACAACCACCGTCGGAGTTGAAAATAAGGAAAAAAAATATAATAAAAAGAGAGTTCGAAATCTTATTTTTATGGCACCCAGAGATGGTACAACCACCGTCGGAGTTGAAAATGAGAGTCGAGATGGGTAGATAGTCTTTAAGTGGTCGAAGAAGGGTGGCTTCATCGAGCCGAGGATAGATTTAGGGTTTAGGATCGAAAAGGGAAATTTTTAGGTTATTTTAGGTTTGGACGGCGACAGAGTATGGCGGCTGACGCGGTGGCCGGGAATCATATGTGGCTACCGGCATTCACCTACGACGGCCGACTAACATCGGAGCTTGACCGGTGAGGGGCGACTTCGGATCAAACACAGAAAATATGAATAACGAGTGAAAAACATGGAAGAAAAATGAGATTTTGATCTATTACCCTTAAGGTTTATGGGTTTCAAGTTGTTCGTTGCAGAGCATTGAAGAGAGAGAGAGAGAGAGTTAAAGAGAGAAAGAAATCCAAAAAAATGAAAGAAAGAGGAGAAATTTCGGCTTAAGGGGTGTTTATATAGTAGTAGCAAAATGTTGTATTGTAGAACTAATGTTTTGATATAATAATTGAAAAATGTTTTGGACAAAGTTAAAAAGAATTCAAAACCTTTTCTAAAGTCCAAACAACTTGAAACTATGTTTAGGGGATATTTCAAAAGGGTTTTAAGTGTTTTCAAAGCCAAATCAGACAAAACCATCCAGGTGTTTCGAAACACCCTTAGGTGTTTCCATACAGGTCTTTATAGTGTCAAAGTGTTTCGAAAATGGTTTCGAAACGGTCTTTACTGGATGAGAATTTTGCCAAGCGTTTTGATACGGCCTATGCCATTTCGATACGCCTACGTGGCATCGACCTCAAAGGTCACAAACCCCCAACGGCTATTTCACAACTAACATTTAAATGCAGATCGTTTCGATACGGTGATAAGCGTTTCGATACGGGCGTTTCGATACGGCCAAGGGCGTTCCGATATGGGCGCTGGATCAGACTGCAACGTCTCTTTCTACTTGAAGAGTGTTTCGAAACGGGGAGCTGCAGAACTGCATTTATGGTGGGAAATTAAGTCTCCAACGACTCCAAAACATCCCTAACGGCTAGTAACAGCCACAAACTCAATTGGGACTATAAATTGAAGGCTGGAACACTTGAAGAATGTTAGAGACTACATCCAAGCCACATGATCAAGATAATTAGAGTTTAAGTCTTATTTTTACTATTCTCTTGTATATAGTCTTTAGAAAGAGTGCTTAATTGTAAATTCTTGTACTCTTGTGAGCTTAACTTGTGTAAACACCAACCTTGTGAGGTATTAAGTTTACCAAACAAATCCCTTGTAAAAGGAGAGGTTCTAGTTTAGCCATGAGAGAAAAACTAGAGTTGGTTCTATCTTAGCCAAGTCCAAAAGATAAGGTTGTAACGGTTTCCTCCGAAACAGGGAAAAAGGGACGAATTCATTGTTGAGTGAATTGGGAAATCCTTAGTGGTGTGCTAAGGTAGTGGATGTAGGTGCTTGTTAGAAGACCGAACCACTCTAAAATCATTGTGTCACTTGTCTACCTTATTTCGATTTTAGCCAATTCAACCACTAAACAAAAAACCCTCATTGACGGTTTCGGTGATCGATTCAAGCGTGCTAAAAACCCAACAATTGGTATCAGAGCCTCGTCTCTATTGAAGGACTAACATCCGGGAGTAAAGATCATTTGCTCGAAGTCCACCGTTCAAGAAAATGGCAAGATTTAAAGAAGGTCGCTCTATCTCGTGTCCTCCACTCTTCGAAGGAGAAGCATACTTCCAATGGGCAATTATCATGAAATTCTTCATCAAGTCTCAAGACTATGAGGTTTGGGAAGTCATTGAAGGTGGGTACTTGGAAGCTCCGAAAAAGAAGAAAAAGCAAAGGAGTGTCAACGAGACGAAGGCAAAGCTAAACACCAAGGCGATGCACATTCTCTATTGTGGCCTTAACGAAGAAGTTTCCAAGAAGATATCCACTTGCAAAAGTGCCAAAGACTTGTGGGAGAAACTTAATAAGCTTTATGGCAACAAGAAAGGAGAAAAGAAAGATGATGATCAATCATGTGCAAACCTTCTCTCCAATCCAAAGATGGATGGTGTTTTGGCTCTCGAAGAGCCTAAGGTATCTTCTAACTCATGTGAGCTTTATTCTTACTCTTTCGATGAGTTGCAAGATGCTTTCGATCAATTTTTTTTTTTTGGAATTTGAGACCATGAATTCAAAATTTAAGAAAATGATTTCAAAACTTGAATTTGAAAATGATTCTCTTTTGAAAACAAAATTGGATTTTGAAAACCAAAATAAAATTTTGAAAAATGATTTAGAGTTTTCAAAAACAAGTAAAGATGTTTTTGAAAAAGAAAATCTTGATTTGAAAGCTAAGATTGAAAGCTTAACAAAAGAAAAAGAAATCATTTTTAATAATTCATCTTGTCACATAATGGCAAAATGATCACATTACCATGGTCATTCCATACATACTTGTCCTATAAAGAAGAGATAATCTTAAAGGATTAGACAAGTATGGGTTCCTAAGGGAACTAAAGACATTGTGACTAACGTAAATGGATCCAAAGCAATTTGGATACCAAAAATCAAGTGAATGTCTTTTGTAGGTGTGTTGGAGCAATGGAAAGCAAAGCAAAATCAAGAATGCTCAAATCACACATGAAAAGAAGATTGGGTAACCTCTAAGCTTAATGCTTTTATTTTATACATTTGGTTATCTAACTTTTGTTTTAAAGTCTTGGATTATTTGTTAAGCCTAATATGATGCTTTGAGTAAGGGGGAGCCATTTTAAAACCAAAATTCTAAAATTTTGTCATCTTTTCAAACCTCCTAAGTTATTCTGAACTTAATGTCTTTTGAATTCTTTTTGATATAACAAAAAGTGGGAGAAATGGTTTGAAAAATTGAATTTTCAAATGAATAAGGGGGAGCTTTAATTGATTTAAAATTTTCATCTCTTATTCACATTTTTAAACTTAAAGGGGGAGAATCCCAAACAATTTTTCAAGTTGGTTTTATTATATCAAAAATGGGGAGATTGTAGAACTAATGTTTTGATATAATAATTGAAAAATGTTTTGGACAAAGTTAAAAAGAATTCAAAACCTTTTCTAAAGTCCAAACAACTTGAAACTATGTTTAGGGGATATTTCAAAAGGGTTTTAAGTGTTTTCAAAGCCAAATCCAACAAAACCATCCAGGTGTTTCGAAACACCCTTAGGCGTTTCGATACGGGTCTTTACAGTGTCAAAGTGTTTCGGAACTGGTTTCGAAACGATCTTTACTGGATGAGAATTTTTCCAAGCGTTTCGATACGGCCTATGCCGTTTCGATACGCCTACGTGGCATCGACCTCAACGGTCATAAACCCCCAGCGGCTATTTCCCAACTAACATTTAAATGCAGATCGTTTCGATACGGTGATAAACATTTCAATACGGGCGTTTCAATACGGCCAAGGGCGTTTCTATACTGGTGCTGCATCAGACTGCAACGACTCTTTCTACTTGAAGAGTGTTTCGAAACGGGTTCGAGCGTTTCGAAATGGGGAGCTGCAGAACTGCATTTATGGTGGGAAATTAAGTCTCCAACGGCTCCAAAACATCCCTAACGGCTAGTAACGACCACAAACTCAATTAGGACTATAAATTGAAGGCTGGAACACTTGAAGAATGTTAGAGACTACACCCAAGCCACATGATCAAGAGAATTAGAGTTTAAGTCTTATTTTTACTATTCTCTTGTACATAGTCTTCAGAGAGAGTGCTTAATTGTAAATTCTTGTACTCTTGTGAGCTTAACTTGCGCAATCATCAACCTTGTGAGGTGTTAAGTTTACCAAACAAATCCCTTGTAAAAGGAGAGGTTCTAATTTAGCCTTGAGAGAAAAACTAGAGTTGGTTTTATCTTAGCCAAGTCCAAAAGATAGGGTTGTAACGGTTTCCTCCTAAACCGAGAAAATGGGACGAATCCATTGTTGAGTGAATTGGGAAATCCTTAGTGGTTTGCTAAGGTAGTGGATGTAGGTGCTTGTTAGAAGACTGAACCACTCTAAAATCATTGTGTCACTTGTCTACCTTATTTCAATTTTAGCCAATTCAACCGCTAAACAAAAAAACCCTCATTGACGATTTCGGTGATCGATTCGAGCGTGCTAAAAACCCAACATGTATTTTGGGGATGGATCAAACCTGGGATCCGCGCGGGTTATTCGGGTCGGGTTGTATGACTCGCGCCCTATTTTTGGGTTTTCTCAGTTTGGGCTGCTAAATTTGTAAATGTCCTAATTTGATCCTTTTTATGATTAAAAATCAAGATTACAATTTTATTTTTCTTTCAATTTCGTCCTAAATTCATGTATTAATTAATTTTAATTGCTTTAAGTTATATGTAAGTGTGCATGTTTTTAAATGGGCATGTAGTATATTTGTTTAGATGACTAATTCACTTAGAATAAATAATAAGAGCCTTGAAGCTTAAGTACTTTAAGTAATTAATTAATTTAAATAAGGAGAAAATTGTAAAAAATAAATGAATATTGAGTAGAAACTTTAATGTTCTAAGTTGGTTAGTATCTCATTGTAATGAGATGTTAATCAAGGGGACATTTTAGTTGAATATTTAATATTTCATTTAAACTTGGAGTATTGTAAACACACATAGTTAGTCAAATTAAAATAAATTAGGATTAGGTTTAAATAGTTATAGTCATACAATAATTGTGAATATTGTTGATTTAGGGCCTAATATGAATAGTGCCCAATTGTTTGGGTGTTATCACATAAACCCTTTGAATCACTAATTTTTTCCGGACATTGGACCCCTTTAAGTTTGTGTTGATATAGTACTTACATTGAGCTGTTATGTAATTTAAGTCTAAAAAATAGTAAAAAAGAAAAAGAGAAAAATATACATACATACATATATATAAGTGTTACTACTACTATTACCTTATTATTATTCTACTATTACTATTCTTTGCTATGTATATAGTATTATAGTTAGTATTGTTCATTACTATTATTATATAGCATTTATTCTTGTTATTACCATTGTTAGTATTTTTATACTATTATTCTTATAGAATTTTTGTTGTTTACCATTGTTGTTTTCGATTATTACTATTACTTATATATTATATTGTATTATTTGTTTTTATTAGTATTATGTATTATTATCATTAATATTATTATTATATAGTTAATTTTGGTCACCATTTATTGTGAATATTATACTACTAATATCATTAATATATCGTGTATCATTCCATTAAGTTGTTATTATGTTATTAATAGTATGTGTATAATACTTATTACTATTATTATCATTTATATGTTATTATTATTATGATTATGATTATGATTATAGTATATTATTATCATAATGAAAATAAAACATAATAAAAACTCAATAAGAATAATATCTTAATAGTCCATTACATAAGCCCAAACAAATAATTACAAATGACCGGCCCAATTACACAAGCCCGTAGCATGATAAAACCCTACAAAATAAAAAAAAACCCTAATTAACTTAATATCCTCTTGTGGAGCTGCCACCCTAATCCACAGCCGTCAGATCTATTAAGATCTGACAGTCTAGATCTGATCCTCACGAGAAACCCTAAAGACACCTTTGCTTAGCACAGCGCATCAGGAGTTCTCGGATCTGGCGAAGCAGATCCAAAGGCTTAGATCAGCCGCGTCAAAAAACCCTAACATAGCCCTCTGCTCTCTTCGCGCCGCACCTCGTTTTGCCGTCGGATTGAAGACTTGATTAACAGTACATATTGAATCTAGAGAAAAACCCTAGGGGAGCCCCATCTTCCCTTTGGCGCCGCACGAGCTTACGACCGTTGGATCCGGGGGCAGATCGAACGATCCCAGATAGACACGGGGAAAAATCGAGAACCCGCACGCGCTCACGCGACCCTTCGAGTCTACACGCATAGCGTTTAGGCTCCCCCACGCGCTACTGTTCCCATGCCACCTTCATGCCCGACGCGTCTGCCGCGACCAGCTGGATGTCCTTCCCGTTCCGGTAACTCCTGACATGCGAACACAAAAAACCAGAGAGTCAGAATACCAAAAATAGAGAAAAACAACAAAATCAAAGCAACCAAAAGCAGAAGGAGATACAGGGTAGAATGATGAAATTATTGCATGTAACCTCTCGGGTACCATTTTTGTAACCCTAGAGAGGAACTGACAGTTTCAAAGAGAATAGAAATAAAAAACATCATATTCTTGAGGTATTTCTCTTTTTTTTCTGCATGCATCGAAACCAAGAAAAAACAAAAATAAAAAGAAACCAAAATCCTTACCTTCGTTGGCGTTTGAGCCTCTCAACGATTCGCTTTCACCTTCGCTCCGAGCACCATCCGACAACAATCCCTTGGAGGGTGAGCCATCATGGTTTCGGGTTTCAAAAGAGTTTTTTGGTTTTCATTTAGTAGGGTTTTTGGGAAATATAGAAAAGGGTTGTCTTTTCCGTCAACAGTAGGGCTCACCGGCGTCGTCACGACGGCCGGTGACCTTCCCATCTCTGTTTCGAGAAGAGAACATGAGTTTTAGGGGTAAACCTTTAAAAATGAGAGAAAAAACATTTTCTTCTAAAATTTTGCAACTTATACTTAGGCCCCGTTTTAAAATTGGTTTAATCACGTATAAGCCTCTCCGTGTTTTGAAAATGTCCCCGCAGGGGTTCCCGTGTTCTGAAATTACGTCTATGGTCCCTCAACGTTTTTGAAAGCTTTTAATCTTGTCATCAATTCGGTTTAAATATGATTTCGAGTGGGTTAATCCCTACTTGGGTCCCCTTAAGTTCCCGTGTTTTGTTAATTTGGTCCCTAATCGAGGATTTAATTGGTTTTTTTCATGGTTAAATCATACAATTGGTCCCTGTCGTTTAATGCATTTTCTCAACCCCCCCCCCCCCCGAGTTTGTTCTCATAATTTCGAACGGGGTAAACCTCTTTTTAGTCTTCAAACTTTTAATTTCTATTTGATTCAGCCCCTAAAACAGTGGTAAATTACCCTAATTAATCCCATTAATTTACGCACGTTTTGTTTTCATTTTCCTTGTTGATCATGTTGTTTTTCTATGATCTTATCATGTTTTTTATGTAGATACAATAATGCATATATTAGATACATGTGGTTGCATGTTATGTTTTTTTATATATATAGGATTACACGATAATGAATTTGTGTACATATATAAAATATAGTTTTTACGAAACCTTGTTCGTATTTTTTGGATTTCGTAGGGTTGTGCATCCAATGCACAAATTATGTGTTTTGTGCGTAGTTATGAGAATATCACAGTTTGCGTGGAATATCAATTTTGCATGCCAATCTCATTTTTATTCATACCCTTATATGTCATTTATGCTCATACATATCATTTCACTTGCGTAGTATACCTCGTGTGTTTCTTCATTAATTGTGTGATTTAATTGTTTCGTCTATTAATTCTCTAAGTTTAGTACACATTTTGGACCTTCAATACTTTGAGCATTTGGTTGCTTACGCTCAATTTATTTTCATACGAATTTATGTTTCATTTATGAATTTATTTTCATAAGTTGCATCCGAGTTTTAAAAAAGTATAACGTGAATGCCTTTTTATTCGGGAACGAATGAGGCCAGTACCAGTCATAGTGGAGGTGGTTCGGACGTTCCTTCTCCAATATTAAGGCTTTTAAAATTTACTCACCCGTATAATCAAATTTTGATACAAATTGTCACTTTAACTCGCAAATTTAATATTAATTAAGCGGTAATGGTTTTGATACCGATTTTAGGGTACGACAGAGGTGCTCATCCTTCCCCACGTGTAACCGACTCCCGAACGTATTTTTTTTAAGAAAAAATCTATGGTTTAGTTTTTGGTGTCTGGTCCACCATTTTTAAATGGCCGGTGGCGACTCCCTTTATTTTTAAAATCCGATTAAATTTTCGAAAACTATGTAAAACTTAGTTCTTCCAAGTGACACCAGTATTTCCTAAAATTTAGTCGCTACATATGGCGACTCCACTGGGAAAAATTTTTATTTTCAAAAACAAAAAAGAGGGTCGAGCCAAAAAAAAACTTTACCGCTTAATTAATATTAAAAGTTGCGAATTAAAGTGACCGAATCAATCGATATTTGTTTATAAGTGCGAGTTTATTTTAAACGCATTTAAAATTGACATTTAAACCCGTTTGTCCAAGTGGGTGGGGGGGGGGAAAGCTAGTGCTTTCGCGAGGATATCGTTCCTCCGTACGGGCCTAGCAAGTACCTTCGGGGCTCGAATACCCTATATCTTTGTGAGAATACTGTTTCTCCGTACGAATATAGCTAAAGGGTCCCCTCGAATTGAACTCAGTTGAGAGGAGCCTATAATGGGTGTGTTGGGTCACGTCAGCACGCCCCGTGGCGTAGCGGAAAAATTAATCTAACGTAATCCAGCCAGGATCCATGTACAGGAACGAATTCGGGGTGAAAAGATGAAGAGTTACTTTTTAAAACTCTGGAAACTGGAAAACCGACGGTATATCGGAATAACCACGTCAAGTAAAATCGGAATCGTCACAGGTTCGCAACGACCTCTACGGAGTCCACCCGAACAAAACGAACAAAGTTTCCGCCTCCCTAACACTTAGGGATAAATTTCGACAGGTTTGAACACCTTTCAGGGAGAAGTCGAAATCCCTCCAGGGATTCTTGAGGGAGTCTGAAATCCACCAGGAGTTCAAACGGGACTTGCAATCGAGCAAGAGAACCTTCAGGAATTTGCCAGAGGCAAGTAGAACACCAGAAAAATATCGAACAACTTCTCAGAGAGCTTTCTGGGATATGTCGAATTCCAGTAGGGAATCCCTAGGGGTGTTGTCGAAATCTTCAAGAAGAGGAAGAGGGATTATTTGGTTGCTAGCCCTTGTCCCTTTAAATAGTATTCAGAGACTTAATTCTAGTTGAATACCTTAAATCCAAGTTCAACCAAAATTCATAGAATCTAATTCTACTTGAAATTGGTTTATATTAAATATACATTATATTTAATAATATTAAATGAAATATATATATATTTAATTATGTAGAATCTTATTCTACATAAAACATGGATTTAAATATACATTATATTCAATCCAAAAATATATATTTTTATTATATAGAATCTCATTCTATCTTTACTTGGATTTAAATATATTTAAATATATATTTTTAATTATGTAGAATCTAATTCTACATAAACTTGGAATTAAATATACATTATATAAATTCCAAATATATATTTAAATTTCTAGAATCTTATTCTATAATATTTAAGTCTCTAAATATTTTCCATACTCTAAATAATATTTGATAAATACAATATTTATCCAATATTATTCCCATTTAAGGGAGTTTCCGATTTCCCCTATTCCATAGGGGATTTTCGGCAACCTCCCTAAAATAGGGAGTATGGTTTCCAATTTTTGTTTGTTTCATTCGAAGGGTGTGACCCTTGTAGGTTCATGCAACGTTAGCAGCAAAATTAGAATTGTTCTAATTTTACAAACAATGAGTGGCTTCTAGCAATACATCATTGCTACCTAAGTTGCATGAAGTCATGGTTTGACTTTCCTAATTCCTGAATAAACTTCCTTTATGTATTTCATCCTTTTGTCCTTTATATCTTAGATGAACACAAGTCATGAGTTAGTCACACTTGCGTTGTCCATCTAGTGTTTCTTGATGTCTTGAGTAGATTATTATAAACGAATCTCTATGATATCTCATATCATAATATTCGAGCATGGCCATGCATTTTCTAATCTCACTCAATCAAGTGGCCGAAGATATTTCTCCCATTATGTAGGAGGGACAAATCCTTTCTTGATCAACCATATTTCACTACATAGGTCATCACGTATCCAATCATCAGTCTTTATAATGTAGTCAGTTACGACACACGTTTGACTATGTCAAAATACGTAAATATTTATGTTGAAATCATGTTGATCTCAAGTATGAGGATTATACATATGTTTATCATGAGCAATGTTGTGACTGTCACATAATTACCCAAGAAACATGCTCATAGCGGGTCAATCCAGTATGTTGTTCTCTAACAAATACTTATGTGTTGATTTTGACATCTCTATGCCAATGACAACACGTGTTATCAATCAACCACATATTAGTCTTTATATATTATCACTGTCCATACCCGTAATAATATTCGACTAAGGATCCTATTTAACAATAATCATATTATTGTATGGACATTATTATCCAATGGTTAGTTTGATGCACAAAAACATACCAAATGATAATAACGGCAATGCCATTACTTGATAAATCTAGTAAAATAGTATGTCTATTCAATCATCATATGATTGGTCTTTGGGCATACTCCAACAGGGTGATGACCGGGGGCTTTGCTACCCTTAGTAGGGGACAGCGAGGACAATTCGAGTACCTCCTAGAACCAAAATTGCATTTAGAGAACTAGAAAGCCCACCCCTTTTAGGGCCATGTGGATAGCCTAGGTTTATTAGACAGCATAAATAGGACTGCTTGTTTTCTTGTGTAATTTATTAATTGTGTTTATCCGACACTAACGATTTTTCATGTGATCTTCTTGCATTTATTCTTGCATGCATTTCATAACACAAAGGTGTTGAGTCAAGGTGGTTTTACCCAATTCAAGGGCTATCATTGTGGACATGAGGTTGCTAAAAAAAGATGTTGTCAATTAGCAAGTCCGACATTGATCTGAGGTGAATCAAGAGGGTCAAGAGGACAATCTTACCAAGCAAACACATAGTGTCCGGTTATAGAAGACCTAATGCCCACCATTGAAGAAAGTACAACCCTTCTCCATCCCGAGGAAGTCAACCAAGATCGGATCTACTCCGAACATCCAAAATCATGAAACTTCCCGACCGAGTGCAAAGAGGCGGCCAAAAAGAGTGTGGCGGCCAGAAAAAGCATGGATTAGGTCAAGGGATGGATTTGGCTTCGAGGAGATAGTCGATTTTTAGAGTTTCTCCGAGACTTGATACCAACAGTTTTAGAGGGTCTTGAATGGATAGAGAAGAAAGCAAACCCAGCCCCAGCAATTTTAGCCAAAGTTTTCATTTCCTTGAACATAATTCGGGGGGCAAGAAGAGTACCCGTAGGAGTTTTCTATGACCATATTACGACGAGGAACCTTCTTTATGTCCAAATGAAAGTTTACATGAGGGGAATCACCTATATGACCAACACCTTTGACTTGCATACATTTGTAGCATTTGTTTCATATATCATTTCAAAGTAGCATTAAAATTGTCAACCATGCACCCATCTCATGAGCATGCATCTGTTGATTCGAGTCCATAATACATCCATCATTAAAACTTGCTTAAGGCATTTCATCACATCATTACTAATTGGGGAAAACACTCATGTCAGAGAGAGAGAGAAAATGGACAAAAGGACAATTTCCAGCCAATACCGCTTTGGGAACGTGAACAATCTGGTGAGGAGAATGGATGAGCTCGAACAGTTCCACCAACAGTTGGTGTGGAACCAAAAAGAAACAATCGTGTGCATGAATAAGTTTCAAGATGAAACCAAAGAGCAGTTTGATGAGTTGAAGGCCGTGATCGCCTCCCTGACCAAGAAAGGCAAAGCCCCCCAGCCCAAAGAAAGTACGGACGGGGATTCGGATATTGTGATGGATGAGGTCTTATCTGAAGAAGACCAGGCCGTCATCGGCCAATATGAGGTACACTGCTCCCATTCTGAATGCCCTATTGAGCTGGCTCTAGACAAGATCGAGGATTCACTACGGAAGATCCTAGATGAAGATAGGACCGGAAGCAGCAAGGACAAGTGGAGACCGCCAGGCGTGCCACAGTTTCGAAGCCCCGGGGTACGACTTAAGACCCTCGGAGCTCAAGGAAGGCCAAGGGTGTAGAGAAAGGGAAGCAAAAACTTACCCCTTTGTTGATGTACTCCCGAGTCTACCACGTGGATTAGGTCTGAAGACGATTTAAGAGGGGGAAATCTTTTGAAGGAGCAACTTTTGGAAGACGTCAATCTTTAGCATAGTTTAGGATTTTATGTCTCCATGCATCGTGTTTGTTTTACCTTTTATTGTCAGATCTCTTCCTCTTTGAAGTTCATGTTAAACTTTGTACTGTTGGCCCATGATTGCTAGCGTCTCTTGTAAGGGCTTTTGTGATGTCCGTTTGTTCTATTTTCAATGAAGGAGACTTGTGCAAGCGTTTTATATTCTTTAGTTTCTTTTAGATATTTCATTTGTTTTTTATGGTTACAACCCTATTGTTTATCTATTAAAAAACATACACGTATATATTTTTGCAAAAAACAACCTTAATTCAAAACATTAAAAAACCGAATGATGTAGGAATAATACAAATGGAAGCACCATCTATTCTACTTAGGCCAAGAAAGGGATGACAACGAGTGTTCAAGAATAATGGGCCACTCCCATTTAGTGAATTTTCCTCTTGGACATTGTTGTCTAAGGTCCTTGAACGAAGTGATAACCCTAAAACTTCTATCACCTGAAGACCAATTTTGATATCCGTGTATGGGAGGGAATTTTGCATTCCTTCAATTCCATTCACATAGAAAGAAAAAATATACCCATTGTTGTCCCCGTTTGAGCCTATTAAACTTTTTTTTCTTCTGATCAAACCCAAACCAAGGATCACCTCTACACCGGGGGCAAATGAGGTGGAAGCTTACGAACAAGTAATTAGCATTTGATTCTGATTAAGCGATGAAGATGATGCCTTGTGAATTAGAGTGCAATAAAGAAGGGTGGATACGAGGAATACTTGATCTAGTTTTACCAAGAAAGACATCAAAAGGAAACTTCGAAAGAAAAGTTGGTGCTCAAAGAGCTACCCAAATCAAGTCAAAAGTTACCGACATGAAAGTCGAAGAAATCAAAAGGGAAAGCACTAAAGTGAAAAGTGAAATTTTGTAAAGAGAGAAGTGGATAAAGAAAAGGGATAAAAGAATTACCTAGCCAATTGAATCGCTATCTAGAAGGATCGTAAAAGATTGGTCGCCTTTAAATGGAGATATGCATTAGTACGATTCAAAGGCGCACTTTGATCCGAAACTACACTTGATGAAAAGAAATGAACTCTAGGGTGAAAACCCCCAAGAAAAAAACCCAAAAAGAAAGGGGCAGTCTAGAGCAATAAAAAATAATAATAATAAGAGAGGAAATAACATTTCATCGGAGCATAATTGAGGCATTCAGTTGGAAGAATTGATCCTTCGTTTCACCACCCTTAAACACTTGTTTGGGCCTATTTACCCTTTCTTTCGTAGCCGTGAGCCTTAGCCTACATTACAAGCCATAAAAGACCATTTGGACCGTACACGAACGGATAAATTTGTCTTCAGATCACATCCCGCCTATTGGGGTTAACCTTTCTTTAAGGATTGCCACACTTCTAATGCCTCATTGAGATCAGACAAGAGGGAAGGATGGGGGCATGGTGAGTTAGTTAAAGAGAGCCACCTTAAAATTGGTTAGAAATTAGGTTTGGGGAGTCGTTCCTTTCGGAAGTCTAATAGCCCAGGAAAGATTTCATATGTGCATCCCCGCAACATTCAGAAAATGTCACTTGGGTCAACCTTTTTCAAAGACCCCAAACTTGATTTTCACTTGACGTGATTCTTTAAAATGTATATTTACATAATAAAATTATTTTTACCCAAGCACTTGCATAAGTCTCGTACATGGGAAGGAACAAGCAGACTGACCGTGGCTCGAGGTAAAGCCATCAGTACCTAGAGGGGCACCCTCAGAGGCTTAAACATTGCTACTAATATCTTCAGTTGAAATTTCAAGACCGTATTCAGTGAAATATCAAGTTATGAAGTCAACCTTTGCTAAGAAGTGTTGAAATAGAACATGAGGGTAGAAATTTTGACGTTGAGAATCAGGGAACATAAGTTACCCTCGAAGCCTAAGCATCTTGCCGGAAGGAATGTCCCGAGAAGAACCGTGTGCGCCGCGCACCAAGATGAGACTATAAATATGATCTAAAATCAACGAAGATATGCCTAAGAAAAGAAGGAAGATAGAGGAGAAAAAGAAGATAAGTCGAGACGAAAACCCAAAAGGCACTTTGGGGCAAAGGAGCGAAATTCAGAAGAGGCACTTTTGACCACAAGTTTAGAGGAACAAGGGCCAAAAAGTTGTGGCATATTTGAACATAAGACACCATTTTAAAGCAGCCGACATTAACCGGAGGTCAGTTAGAAGGTACGTAAGCTTAAAGAGCGAAGGCAAATAGAGATAGGGCTTTATGGAAAATGGGAAGACATGTGGACACCCTAAAGACGTGAAAAAATTTTGACGATAAGAGTCAAAGGTAGAAGTTGACTTCAAGATGAAAACTCAAAGGAGTGCCCGAAAAGAGAAAAAGAAGAAGAAAGAGGACAAAGAAAAAGATGAGACACGGTGAAAACCCAATAGGCATTTTGGGGAATGAAGTGAAAATCAGAAGGGACGCTTCAGATCACAAACTCATGGCGAAGGAGACAGAAACTCAAAGCCTAAGAATTTCAGAGCAAAGGAGGCATATACTCAGAGCTTAGGGCAAAGGAGACAGAAACTCAAAGCCCAAGAATTTCAGAGCAAAGGAGACATATACTCAAAGCTCGAGGAAAAGATATATAAAACTCGCCTATCTATTTGGGCATTTGGAGAATAGAACCCGCCTATCCGTTCAGGCACTTGGAGAATGGAACTCTGCCTATTTCTTCAGACAATCAAAAGGCAGTAAAAAAAGAAGAAAAGAAAATAAAAAAACAGCAACAACAACAAAAAAAGGGATAAAAAAAGGGATTAAAAAAGCAAAAAGAAGGGTTCAAAGTGAAAACACGAATGGGTACTTTGAGGCAGCCATTTCCAAAAGTGGATCAAGATGAGAAGAAGAAGAAGAAGAAGAAGAACAAGGGTCTAGTAGAACCAAGAAGAGGTGCAATCAATGCAAGAGGCAGCGCCAAAGGACACAGTGTCAATAGAATTAATATGTTTAAATAACTTGGAAACCTCAGTCATGCATCACGAGTAGTTAGGCATCCCTAGGTTAGGAGCATGCTGACTCATGACATCATAGCATTTCATCTTTTTCACAGGTACCCGAAAAGCGAGACGGGCCCTTCATAAAAGGAGGAGTAAACAACAAAGCGAAAACCTAGAAAAGATTTCGGAGTAAAGGAGACAGATACTCAAAGCTCAAGAATTTTAGACGAAGATTTTCAAACTCGCCACGTCATGATTTCAGGGGGAAAGAGACAGAAACTCAAAGCCCAAGAATTTCGAAGCGAAGGAGGCAGATACTCGCCGCTCAAGGATTTTAGGAGAAACTTTTCATAATTGCCACTCAAGGATATTAGTTGAAAGCTTTCAAGCTTGCCGACAAGGATCCTATAGAGAAAGGGTCCAAAAAGGTTCTATATAGGAAGAACTTGCGACACCAGGGTCTCAAAAGCGAAATGTCCTATAGAGAAGGAACTTGTATATCCTTGACTTTAGATATACGAAGAGGGTAGTTCGTAGAGGAAGAACTACTACTTAAAAAGTATGTTGTTGAGTGTTTAAAAGTTCTATATTTTACCCATATTTAACCCATATTTCTGCTGCATTCAAGCATAATTCATTGCATTTAGGATAGATTTCATTCATACATCCCAATTATATTAAATAGCACAGTTTCTACTGAAATTGGTTACTTTTGCAGGTAGTTGTTGTAGTAGACGCAGGGCAGTGGAGAAGCAGAGCTGGAACACTGGACTGCAGACGAGAAGAAGGATGATGCCATGGCCGCTGTCGTGGCAACCAATGACGACAGCAATAAAGAAGGGAAGAATTGAAGTGGAGCTCGACAGAAAGAGGAAATTAAGTCGGTCTGTCGGGGAGCACTCTTATATTTTTCTGAGCTCTAGATCAGAATGAAGGCCAAGCCCAAACTTCAAGGAATAAACTTCAAGCAAGAAGAGAGGACGAATTAAAGACATCTACTCTGAAGATTTAGTCTTTAATAGAGTTGTACTTTAATTTAAACTTGTATTCTTGCCATATTAGAAAACTTGAACCCAAGGCCTATATAAAGGCATGTAATTCGACCTAGGGAAGGATATCATATTCTCTAGCCGTCTTCCCCTAAACTCTATTCGTTTTCCCCCATCACATCATGTTCTAAACTTCCCCTAGGGCCAAGGGTTGAATCTGTAAAGTAGTTGCAAGGATTGCATTTGTTTTAGGAATTTTTCTGTTCAATCAAATAGACTTCAAGTTTGCTTATTCTGGTTTTCAACATCTTGCAAGAGTATCGGGAGAGCATTGTGAGATTATACATTTACCTAATATCGGGAGAGTTAAGTATACGAAAGGAATAAGTACGGGTTCTCTAGTTTATGGTTGAACTATCTCAGACCTAGGGATAGGACGAGGTTAAGTGGCTAAGGAAGAATTCAACAACATCGGTGTTCATCCTTCAATTCACGCCGGGAGGTATCATCAAAGACGTGTTCATCGACAGACTTGGACCTAGGGATAGGCCAAGGCACATCAGGGATTATTGCCAATCTTGGAGTATAGAGTTGTGTGATCGATGTCGCGACAATAACAGACCGCTGCCGCGACAGGTGCTACTGCGACAGGCGCAACGATAGAACAGAGATTCCTAAACTTTGCAACACCTACACTACTGAGCAAATCAATACCGGCCCATTCTCTCTATCCTGATTTCTTTACTCTTTTATTTTCAGTTCTCTTTATTATTTCGTGACAAGCAATTAAACTCTTTCTTTTTCCTCTTGTGCAGCAATCCAAGGTTAAAGCTATTAGCCCAGTCCCTGTGGAGACGATATCCGATACTTACGTATCACTTTACTACTTGCGTCGTGTACACTTTCACTCTATTGCGATAGACTCTATTACACGCAACAAGTTTTTGACGCCGTTGCCGGGGACTGGCAACATATATTTACCCTACTTTACTGCACTTTTTAATTTTTTCTGTTTTTACTTGGATTGTTCACCCTATGCTTTTCACAAGGTTTTCTGTTTATGCGTAGATCGAGACGAGGAAAGGAACCTGAGTATCAGATAGATCCTAAAATCGAACGCTCGTGCAATCTTAGGAACCGTCTCCGACTCGTATTAGCCAGAAATGAATACCTTGAAGAATAGTTAGAGGCCATGAACAACCAAGGGAATCCCCGAGGTCCTGAAGATCCTATTGGAGATGGAGGAAACGGACAGCCTGCCGATCCTCCTGTTGCTACCGCACGCCGGTCATGCTGAGATTACATGATCAATGATCATGTGGAATTAGAGACCACCCTTCCAGATATGGAAGCTGAAAATTTCGAGCTGAAACCTGTCATGTTCAGCATGATTAATTCCGCTGGCCAATTTAGTGGTGCTGCTACAGAGGATGCTAGGGAACATTTGAAAACGTTCCAGGAAATATGTGGTTTGTTTAGACTACCAGGAGTAAATCCGGAGATACTGAGGCTTCGATTATTTCCTCATTCATTGAGGGACAGAGCTAAAACTTGGTGGAACAAACTAACGTCGGGTTCAATACGAACTTGGGCAGATTCAACTCGTGAATTTTTGTCTCGCTTTAACCCTTCCCATTTATCTGAGCGATTACGTAACGAATTTGCTACTTTTCAATAGGAAGACGACGAGCCAATGCACGAGGCATGGGACAAGTTTACTACTCTTCTGAGGAATTGCCCAATGCACGGATTTCCTGTTTGGAATTAGGTAATCAAATTTTACAATGCTGCCAACCTACAAACTCGTATGAGAATCGATTCAGCAGCCAATTGATTGTTGTTGGATAAAGATCCGGATGATGCCATGGTAGTATTAAAGAATTTGGCAAAGAACGAAGAGCAATTCCACACATCAAGGAGAGGTAAACGATTACTAGTTGTGAAGGATTACGAAGCCGATAATTCTTTAAAGACACAAGTTGCATATCTCACAAAGGCAGTAGAAAACTTGCCGAAGAAGGATTCTCAACCTGTCTATGCTACAGAAGAGGTATGTGGAACTTGCAGTGGGAATCATAGTTCAGAGGACTGCCCGTTGCAGCTAGAGGAATGGATGTACGTTGTGAACTATAATAAACAGAACTACAATTCCAACAATTACAATCCTAATTGGAGAAAAGATCCCAAATTTCTTGGAGCAACCCAAACAATGCCCTGAACCCTCAAGTACAGAACACTCAAAATCAGGGGGCACCTAGACTTCTGACTCGGCATCAACTGCAACGGCCACCAGCAGCCACAACTAGTATATTGGAACAGACCTTGGCTACGTTTATGTCTCAGATAGGAACTTACATTGAGAACATGAATCACTTCATCAAGAAGACTGAGTCATTCATGGATAAAACAGAGATGCGGATGACTAACCATGAAGCTACTCTGAAATCACTAGAGACAAAAATGGGTCAGGTTTCCCAGCATATTAAACCGAGGCAGAATGGAGGATTCCCAAGCGATACTGAGAACGCTAGACAACCCATACATGAGCAGTGTAAAGCCATCACAACTAGGAGTGGATGAAGAACGCTGCCGAGAACGCTGAACCAGTTAAGGAACTAGCCCTAGAATCGACTGCCGAGAACGCTGCCCCGGCAGACGACAAACAGACTGTTGCCGATATACCTGCCACGACAGCAGAAGGGACAAAAGAGAAGGATGAAGAACCTAAGCCTCCTCAGATCCGAATGCAATGGGAAGGACGCATTGAAGATTATCATCCTCCACCTCCTTTTCCTCAGCGGTTACAGAAATTGAAACAGGAATCCCAGCTTAAGAAGATATATGATATTTTTAAGCAGGTCCACATCAATATTCCGCTGTTAGATGCTATCAAGGAGATGCCTGGTTATGCCAAATTTCTCAAGAATGATATGTCAAAGAAATCCAGACTTAGGGAATTTGAGACAGTTAAACTGACAGAAGGATGCATGACTATTCTGTACAAGCATCCACCCCAGAAAAAGAAGGATCTTGGGAGCTTCATAATACCGTGCATAATTGGTGATAAATTTGTGGGCAAGGCACTTTGTGATCTAGGTGCTAGTATTAATTTAATGCCAAAATCTGTATTTCAGAAATTAGGTATTGGACGAGCACGACCCACAACAATATTGCTGCAGCTGACAGACCGCTCTTACGTGCAACCAGAAGGGAAGATAGAAGATATCCTAGTAAGAGTGGATAAATTTATTTTTCATGATGACTTTCTTGTTTTAGATTGTGAAGCAGACGAGAATGCACCAATCATCTTGGGGTGACCCTTCTTAGCCACAGGAAGATCACTGATTGATGTAGAGAAGGGAGAACTCACTATGAGAGTGAATGATCAAGAGATCAAGCTGAATGTTCTCCAAGCAATAAAGCACATTGATGCAGAAGAAGTATGCAAGGCTATCACTGAAGTTATCCTTGACCAACCCTGCATCAGGTCAGACTGCCATGACATCAAATTTGGCCACTGCCCCAGCATCCATTTAGAAGACTGTCAAGGCAACGACGACGACAGCAGCTCCTCAGATTCTGACATATCTGATACTGAAGATCATGAGGAGGTAAACTGGATAGGCAATCATCTAGGTAAGTTATTCGAGCCCTTGAATTATACCTCGAATGAACATGTCATCCAAAAGCCATCAACTGTAGAGCCACCTGTTCTAGATCTTAAGCCCCTGCCAGGGCAGCTCAAATATGTTTTTCTTGGATTAAATGATATGTTTCCTGTAATCATCTCTTCCAAGTTGATGCAGGAACATGAACAACAACTGATAGGGATGCTGCAGCAGCACAAAAAGGCTATTGGGTGGAAGATAGCTGATATCCAAAGCATCAGTCCAGCACTATGCATGCATAAAATTCTCTTAGAGGATGATCACAAGCCGTCCATTGATGCCCAGAGACGTTTGAATGATGCTATCTGAAAAAGAAATTATCAAATGTCTAGATGTTGGGATAATTTATGCCATCTCGGATAGTAAGTGGGTGATCCCGGTGCAGTGTGTTCCTAAGAAAGGAGGAATAACCGTGGTGACCAACAAAGAAAACGAGTTAACCCCAACCAGGACTGTGACCGGTTGGAGGGTTTGTATGGACTACCAGAAGCTTAACAAAGCTACCCGGAAGGACCACTTTCCCCTGCCTTTTATTGATCAAATGCTTGATAGACTAGCATGAAAGCCTTATTATTGTTTTCTTGATGGTTACTCAGGTTACAACCAAATAGCCATCGCACCGGAGGATCAAGAGAAAACGACCTTCACTTGCATGTACGGTACTTACGCTTTTCGGAGGATGCCATTTGGACTTTGCAACGCACCAGAAACTTTTTAGAGGTGTATGATGGCTATATTCTCCGACATGGTGGAGGATTTCCTGGAGATATTCATGGACGATTTCTCAGTCTTTGGAGACAATTTTGGAAGCTGCTTAGGCAACCTTCAGAAAGTGCTCGAGAGATGCGAGAAAGCAAACTTGGTATTAAACTGGGAGAAATGTCACTTCATGGTGGATGAAGGGATAGTCCTAGGCCACAAAGTAAGCTGCCGCGACATAGAGGTCGACAGGGCAAAAATTGAGGTTATTTGAAAAGCTGCCACCACCCACCACAGTCAAGGGAATTCAAAGTTTTTTAGGGCATGTTGGTTTCTATCGAAGGTTTATAGCCAATTTTTCGAAGATCACCGAGCCATTGTGCCACCTACTAGAGCATAATCTTCCCTTCAACTTCAACACTGAATGTACTGAGGCATTCAAAATTCTGAAAGAGAAGCTAGTAACAGCCCCGATTGTACAGCCACCGGACTGGAAGTTGCCATTCGAGATTATGTGTGATGCCAGTGATTATGTTGTAGGGGCAGCACTTGGGCAGAGGAGGGACAAGATATTCCATGTAATTTACTATGCTAGCAAAACACTCAATGATGCCCAAGTAAATTACACCACAACAGAGAAGGAATTGTTGGCTGTGGTGTTTTCAATTGACAAGTTCCGATTCTACTTACTTGGAACGAAAGTGGTGGTCCACACAGACCACTCTGCACTGAAATATCTGTTTGCTAAGAAAGATTCAAAACCCAGATTGATTCGTTGGATTCTGCTACTACAAGAGTTCGACTTAGAAATCAAGGATAAAAAGGGGACAGAAAATCAAGTCGCAGATCACTTGTCAAGATTAGAGAAGGGAAAGAATCTCCCAACAGACGAGACACACGTACTGGAGACCTTCCCTGACGAGCAGTTGTTCGCTGTCACAAGCACTGCCGCGACAGCCATGGCGGCAGGTAAGTTTTCTGAACTCCCCTGGTATGCTGATTTCGTTAATTATTTAGTTAGCAGAATATTTCCTCCTGACCTTAACTATCAAGCTAGGAAGAGGTTCCAAAATGATGTTAAGCATTATTATTGGGACGAACCTCTTCTTTTCAAAATGTGTGCATACCAGATCATCGGGAGGTGTGTACCACAGAATGAACATGAAGCTATGCTTCATCACTGCCATGCTTCACAATATGGAGGACACTTGGGTGGTAACAAAACTGCTGCCAAGGTTTTGCAGTCTGATTTTTATTGGCTTTCACTGTTCAAGGATGCCCAGGCATTCTACAAAAACTGTGACAAATGTCAACGGACTAGAAACATCTCAAGGACACATGAGATGCCGCTACAAAACATTCTTGAAGTCGAAATCTTCGACGTTTGGGGGATTGATTTCATGGGATCGTTCCCAGCATCATGTGGGAATCTATATATCCTCCTGGCAGTGGACTATGTGTCCAAATGGGTAGAAGCGATCGCCACACAGAAAAACGATGCCAAGATTGTTCAGAGGTTTTTGCACAAGAACATTATTTCTAGATTTGGCATCCCTAAGGCGATCATCAGTGATGAAGGGAGGCATTTTGATAATAGGGTAATAGCTACTGCCTTAAAAAAGTATGGTCTCAAACATCGGATCGCAACATCTTACCACCCTCAGACCAATGGACAGGCCGAAATATCCAACAGAGAGGTAAAGAACATTCTTGAAAAGATGGTTAAACCAACTCGGAAGGACTGGTCTCTACACCTCAATGATGCACTATGGGCTTACAGAATAGCGTTTAAAACTCCATTGGGAATGTAACCCTACCGGTTGGTTTACGGGAAAACATGCCATCTACCTGTTGAGATAGAGCACAGAGCATACTAGGCCATCAAGGCAGTGAATATAGACTTGGAAAAGGCAGGACAGAAAAGGCTACTTGACTTGAATGAGATTGAAGAAATTCGAGCGATGGCCTATGACAACGCAAGGATTTACAAGGACAAGACAAAGAAGTGGCATGACAAGAAACTGCTGCCACGACAGTTCTGCCCAGGGCAGCTTGTGTTGTTGTTCAACTCTAGATTGAAACTCTTCCCAGGGAAGCTGAAATCTAGGTGGTCCGACCCATTCCAAGTGGTGCAAGTTTTTCCCCATGGTGCCATGACGATCAGATCCTTAAAAGACGGGCACCAATTTAAAGTTAACGGACAGAGATTAAAGCATTATCAGGGGACTGAAGCCCCAAGAATGCAGGAAGCATCCCTAATTTAACTTAATTTTATTTTTATTATTTATTTATATTTATTTATTTATTTATTTATTTATTTATTTATTTATTTGGTAATTAGAATTATTTTATTTTTAGGCACTAAGTTTTTATTGTTATTATTTTTAGGAAATAAAGGAGACAAGGAGAGAGAAGAAGTAAACTCAGCCCACCATCTCACTATCAGCCCAAAAAAGCCCAAAATAGGAGCCTGTCGTTACAGTTGACGTGACAGATGCAGAAAATCCAGACTGTCAACACGATGTCGCGGCAGACACGCAAATGCTTAACAGACGCGCAGCAGACACAGAAACGCGTGACAGACGCGTTAGAAACCGCGTAACAGCTGGCCCCGTTATTCGCGCCTGCCGTTACAGCTCCAACGGGCAGCAAACTCCTTATTTATATAAACCCCGTTTTACTGTTCATTTTTCACTTCACTTTTACTCTCTCTACCTGTTTCTTCTCTAGAATTTCATTTGGTTTCATTTTTTTCTACAGTCCCTTGCAACCATGAGTACCAGAAACACCAGACGCTGTGCTGCCTCAGGCTCTGCCCCAGCAGCAGCCACTCCCAGCTCCTTCCAAGGTAGAGATATGTGGGAAGAAAAAGGTTTCATTTATAGCCAACGAACGGAGAACCTCAGGCTCAAACCATTTATAGCCCGTAAGATCAGAGCCCTACATTGGCAGATGTTTGCTGAGCAACCTGAAGAGATGAACGTCACCCTGGTCAGAGAATTTTATGCTACCGTCCACAGCAGAGACGCGACAACAGTGACAGTTCGTGGGAAGGAAGTCCCCTTTGAGCCCGAGTACATTAACACCCTTTATGGACTCTACGTCGGTAGAAGGGAAGATGGGCTCCAGAGATTCGTGGAGAGCCTGGAGGCAGCAGACTATGATGATGTCATAGCAGAACTCACCAAAGAAGGAACCCAGTGGAATACCGATCCCAAACACCCAAGGACGGTGAAACGAGTTCAGCTCACTCCTGAGGCGAAACTATGGAACGCCTTCGTCAAAAAGAGGATTATGCCCTCCTCACACAACAGCACGGTGGATCAACCAAGGTCAGATCTCGTCCATTCAATTTTAAACGAGATGCCTATTAATGTTGGTCGATCCATTCGGGAGGGGATTTTGGATTGTGCATTTCGACCATCGGGACCCCTTGTCTTACCCTACCTCATAACAGCCCTCTGTCGTGGCCACAAAGTCCCTGAAGTTGCTGAGGATTTGAGAATCCGAGGAAAAGGATGGACGGAGAGAAACATCCTCAGCTTAATGGAGCTGAAAGCTGCAACGCCAATCTCCAGCTTCAACCTGTCTGTCGCGGCAGGTGAGCCAACAGAGCCCACCCAGACAAAGCCTGCCGCCATAGAACCAAGGCAGCCCATAGCAGCAGCTCCCCCAGCCGACTCCTCCACCCAAATCCTGGCTACCCTGCAGAAAATAGAGGAACGACAGCTGGGTCTGATGAGCTTCATCCGAGACTTCACAACAGCAACGGTACATTTCATTAAAAGCAATTTAAATTTTCTAGATGTATTGTTTCCTGCCTTTCCCGATCACTATTTTGCTGCCCCCACCCCTGTCTATACCCCTACCCCTGCTGCCACACCGAGAACACCATCTGCTGCGTCCACTCCAACTCCGGCCACGACAGCTGCAGGTGGCAGCCACACCGCCACAACATCTGCCAGGGGAGAAAAGAGAAAAGAACCCATGTCCGACCTCGACGAGTTTATAGCTGGTTTCTCTTCTTCCTCAATATGGGAGGAATCTTATGGAGAGCCCTCTGTCAAGAGGAACTTGTCCAAAGAATTTACCCAGATGAAACGGCAGAAACCCAACACTTGCGTCGAACCATCCGACCAAGGGAAATCTGACGGCAGCAGCAGCAGCAGCTCTTCCGAAGAGGTTCAGGTGCTGGAGAAACCACCCCAGATCTCACCTACCCGCATCCAGCCTCCGAGGGAAGCCAAGAAAAAGACCGCCTCTGCCTCTCCAGGCCATCTGCCGGCATCGCCGAGGAAAGTCACTACCCGCCGGCAGATTCAGATCAACATCAGCAGCAGCGACAACGACAGCGCTTAAAATTAAGTTTCTTTTCTTATCCTTGTTGTTTGCTATTTTTTTATAATTGTGATGTTTTTATTTTCTTTTCTTCATTTTGTCATCATGCATTGAGGACAATGCAACCCTTGAGTTTGGGGGTGACATCCCTCCATTAATGAAGTGTCTTTATATTTAGAAATTGTGTCTATTATTTAGTTTATTTTTGCTTAAAAAAATAAAATAAAATTGAAAATTTGGCTTAAGTCTTTGAACTTCACTTACCTGCCGTGACAACCTCTGTCGTGGCAGTGCCTTTAGGATAGTTTTAGGAGCAGTTTAGAGCCTCACTATAGTTCTGATTCTTAAACACCCTTTGTGACTTTTATACTGTCTAGAACTCTACTGGTAAACTAGAATAGGGAAAAGCTTAACACTTGAGTTGCCCTTAGAGGTGCCTAACACTGGCTCTAGGAAAAGAAGTTAAGAAAAAGTAGACTCAATACACCTAGAGGTGCCCGAATCCGGCTCTAGGAAGTTAGCTAGAGGTGCCCGAAATCGGCTCTAGTCAAACTTAAATTAAGAAAAGTGAATCGAGTCTAAATAAAAACTAAAGGAGCCTAAGAATTGCCTCCAAAAAGATGAAAGTTGGCATAAAAATTCAAGTTAGAAGCTTAGCTATTCTAGTAAACTAAGGGAGTCTAGGCACATAATTGTTCACAAAACAATCACACACTACACGATAATTATAACAAGGTTCCGAATGAATCCTGAACTATCCAACAAGGTGTTGCTCACAATAGGGAACGAATGGTAGGTAAGGAAAAGTTCATTGTTTTAAGCCAAACAAAATTTTTTTATTTCTTTCTTAGGTCTTAATTGCTTGAGGGCAAGCAAAAACTTGAGTTTGAGGGTGTGTTGAGTGTGTAAAAGTTCTATATTTTACCCCCTATTTAACCTATATTTCTGCTGCATTCAAGCATAATTCATTGCATTTAGGATAGATTTCATTCATACATCACAATTATATTAAATAGCACAGTTTCTACTGAAATTGGTTACTTTTGCAGGTAGCTGTTGTAGCAGACACAGGGCAGTGGAGAAGCAGAGCTGGAACACGGGACTGCAGACGAGAAGAAGGATGCTGCCAAGGCCGCTGCCGTGGCAGCCAATGACGATAGCAATAAAGAAGGGAAGAATTGAAGTGGAGCTCGATAGAAAGAGGAAATTAAACCTGTCTGTCGGGGAGCACTCTTATATATTTTTATCCCTAGATCAGAATGAAGGCCAAGCCCAAAGTTCAAGGAAGAAACTCCAAGCAAGAAGAGAGGACGAATTAAAGACATATGCTTTGAAGATTTAGTCTTTAATAGAGTTGTACTTTAATTTAAACTTGTATTCTTGTCATATTAGAAAACTTGAACCCAAGGCCTATATAAAGGCATGTAATTCGACCTAGGGAAGGATATCTTATTCTCTAGCCGTCTTCCCCTAAACCCTAGTCGTTTTCTCCCATCACATCATGTTCTAAACTTCCCTTAGGGCCAAGGGTTGATTCTGTAAAGTAGTTGCAAGGATTGCATTTGTTTTAGGAATTTTTCTATTCAATTAAATAAACTTCAAGTTTGCTTATTCTGGTTTTCAACATCTTACAAGAGTATCGGGAGAGCATTGTGAGATTATACATTTACTTAATATCGGGAGAGTTAAGTATACGAAAGGAATAAGTACATGTTCTCCAGTTTATGGTTGAACTATCTTGGACCTAGGGATAGGACGAGGTTTAGTGGATAAGGAAGAATTCAACAACATCGGTGTTCATCCTTCGATTCACGTCGGGAGGTATCATCAAAGACGTGTTCATCGAAAGACTTGGACCTAGGGATAGGCCAAGACACAGCAGGGATTCTTGCCAAGCTTGAAGTACAGAGTTGTGTGATCGCTGCCGTGACAACAACAGACCGCTGTCGCGACAGGCGCAACGACAGAATAGAGATTCCTAGACTTTGCAACACCTACACTACTGAGCAAATCAATATCGGCCCATTCTCTCTATCCTGATTTCTTTACTCTTTTATTTTCAGTTCTCTTTATTATTTCGTGACAAACAATTAAACTATTTCTTTTTCCTCTTGTGCAGCAATCCAAGGTTAAAGCTATTAGCCCAGTCCCTGTGGAGACGATATCCGATACTTACGTATCACTTTACTACTTGCGTCGTGTACACTTGCACTCTATTGCGATAGACTCTATTACACGCAACATACGCTAAGGAAGAGGAGTTCTATGGAGAAAGAACTCAGAATCCTAAGGCTTCAGGATCTCGAAAGAGGAGGGTCCTACAGAGGGAGGACATGGAGATCTTTGATTTTAGATGTAAGAAGACGAGAGTTCTATATAGAAAGAACTGCCACTCGAAGAATACGCCAAGAAAATGAGTTCTATAGAGAGAGAACTCATATTATTAAAGATTTAGAGAGAAAATTACTCGGTCTAGTGCGTTGCCGCTCTGGGAGAGTAAATCGTCCAACCAGGAAGTTTGGACAGATATAGTTATGACCAGTTTGCTTTACGACCGTGAAGGGAAAGCAAATCCACTTGGACGCCCAAGTTCGTCTTTTGGCCGTGAAGGGAAGGCAAAAGTATTTAGAGTCTCGGCTTGCTTTTTGACAGCGAAATGGACAGCTTGCTTTTAGACCGCGAAAGGGAAGGCAAGGTTGTTTGGATGACCAGCTTACTTTTACAAAAAGGGAAGACAAAGATATTTGGAATCTGCTCATCTATTCGGGCACTTGGAGAATAGAACTCGCCTATCCGTTCAGGCACTTGGAGAATGGAAATCTGCTCATCTATTCGGGCACTTGGAGAATAGAACTCGCCTATCCGTTCGGGCACTTGGAGAATGAAAATCTGCAAAAAAAAAAGACTCTTTGTCTACCTGTTCGGGGCATCCGGAGGGGTATATTCATGATCGGAAGGCTGTGGGAAGAAGAATTACTTGGAATGGCGCGACTACTTTGGGAAGGCAAACCGCCTGACGGGGAAGTAGGACAAAATTAGTGCTTATGGTCTTTGCATTATTCTTGTTCCACAAGTATAATAAGCAAAGAGGGACAGCTGTAATCACAAATTTTGTTCGGACATTGGACCCCTTTAAATTTGTGTTGATATAGGGCTTACATTGGGCTGTTATGTAATTTAAGTCTAAAAATAGTAAAAAAAGAGAAAAAGAGAAAATCTACACACATATATATAAGTGTTACTACTATTATTACCTTATTATTCTTCTACTATTACTATTCTTTGTTATGTATATAGTATTATAGTTATCATTGTTCATTATTATTATTATATAGCATTTATTCTTGTTATTATCATTGTTAGTATTTATATACTATTATTCTTATAGAATTTTTGTTGTTTACCATTGTTGTTTTCGATTATTACTATTACTTATATATTATATTGTATTATTTGTTTTTATTAGTATTATGTATTATTATCATTAATATTATTATTATATAGTTAATTATGGTCATCATTTATTGTGAATATTATATTACTAATATTATTAATATATCGTGTATCATTCCATTAATTTGTTATTATGTTATTAATAGTATATGTATAATACTTACTACTATTATTATCATTTATATGTTATTATTATTATTATTATTATTATTATTATTATTATTATTATTATTATTATTATTATTATTATTATAGTATATTATTATCATAATGAAAATAAAACATAATAAAAACCCAATAAGAATAATATCTTAATAGTCCATTACATAAGCCCAAAACAAATAATTACATATGACCGGCACAATTACACAAGCCCGTAGCGTAATAAAACCCTAAAAAATAAAATAAAAAACCCTAATTGACTTAATATCCTCTTGTGCAGCCGCCGCCCTAATCCACAACCGTAAGATCTGTTGAGATCTGACGGTCCAGATCTGATCCTCGCGAGAAACCCTAAAGATACCTTCGCTTAGCGCGACGCGTCAGATCTGGCAAAGCAGATCCAAAGGCTCAGATCAACCGCGTCAAAAAACCCTAACAGAGCCCCCTACCCTTTTCGCGCCGCACCTCGTTCATTCATCGGGTTGAAGACTTGATTAATGGTACATATTGAATCTAGAGAAAAACCCTAGGGGAGACCCATCTTCCGTTTGGTGCCGCGCGAGCTTACGACCGTTGGATCTGGGGGCAAATCGTGTTGGGTCACGTCAGCACGCCCCATGGCGCAGCGGAAAAATTAATCTAACGTAATCCAGCCAGGATCCATGTACAGGAACGAATCCGGGGTGAAAATATGAAGAGTTGCCTTTTAAAACTGGAAACTAGAAAACCGACGGTATGTCGGAATAACCTCGTTTAGTAAAACCGGAATCGTCACAAGTTCGCAACGACCTCTACGGAGTCCACCCGAAAAAAACGAACAAAGTTTCCGCCTCTCTAACACTTAGGGATAAATTTCGACAGGTTTGAACACCTTCCAAGGAGAAGTCGAAATCCCTCCATGGATTCCTAAGGGAGTCTAAAATCGACCAGGAGTTCAACCGGGACATGCAATCGAGCAAGGGAACCTTCAGGGATTTGCCAGGGGGCAAGTAGAACACCAGAAAAATATCGAACAGCTTTTCAGAGAGCTTTCTGGGATATGTCGAATTCCAGTGGGGAATCCCTAGGGGTGTTGTCGAAATCTTTAAGAGGAGGAAGAGGGATGATTTGGTTGCTAGCCCTTGTCCCTTTAAATAGTATTTAGAGACTTAACTCTAGTTGAATTCCTTAAATCCAAGTTCAACCAAAATTCATAGAATCTAATTCTACTTGAAATTGGTTTATATTAAATATACATTATATTTAATAATATTAAATGAAATATATATATATATATATATTTAATTATGTAGAATATGATTCTACATAAAACATGGATTTAAATATATATTTTTATTATATAGAATCTCATTCTATCTTTACTTGGATTTAAATATATTTAAATATAATTATTTTTAATTATGTGGAATCTAATTCTACATAAACTTGGAATTAAATATACATTATATAAATTCCAAATATAAATTTAAATTTCTAGAATCTTATTCTATAATATTTAAGTCTCTAAATATTTTTCCATACTTTAAATAATATATGATAAATACATTATTTATCGAAAATTATCCCTTTTTAAGGGAGTTTTCGATTTCCCCTATCCCATAAGGGATTTTCGGCAACCTCCCTAAAATAGGAAGTATGGTTTCCATTTTTGTTCTTTTTATTCGAAGGGTGTGACCCTTGTAGGTTCATGCAACGTTAGCAGCAAAATTAGCACTGTTCTAATTTTAGAAACAATGAGTGGCATCTAGCAATACATCATTGCTACCTAAGTTGCATGAAGTCGTGGTTTGACTTTCCTAATTCCTGAATAAACTTTCTTTAAGTATTTTATCCTTTTGTCCTTTATATCTTAGATAAACACAAGTCATGGGTTAGTCACACTTGCGTTGTCCATCTAGTGTTTCTTAATGTCTTGAGTAGATTATTATAAACGAATCTCTATGATATCTCATATCATAATATTCGAGCATGGCCATGCATTTTCTAATCTCACTCAATCAAGTGGCCGAAGATATTTCTCCCATTATGTAGGAGAGACAAATCCTTTCTTGATCAACCATATTTCACTACATAGGTCATCATGTATCCAATCATCGGTCTTTATAATGTAGTCAATTACGACACACGTTTGACAATGTCAAAATACGTAAATCTTTATCTTGAAATCATGTTGATCTCAAGTCTGAGGATTATACATATGTTTATCATGAACAATGTTGTGACTGTCACATAATTACCCAAGAAACATGCTCATAGCGGGTCAATCCAGTATGTTGTTCTCTAACAAATACTTATGTGTTGATTTTGACATCTCTATGTCAATGACAACACTTGTTATCAATCAATCACATATTACTCTTTATATATTATCATTGTCCATACACGTGATAATATTCGACTAGGGATCCTATTTAACAATAATCGTATTATTGTATGGACATTATTATCCAATGGTTAGTTCGATGCACAGAAACATACCAAATGATAATAACGGCAATGCCATTACTTGATAAATCTAGTAAAATAGTATGTCTATTCAATCATCATATGATTGGTCTTTGGGCATACTCCAACAATCTCCCACTAGCACTAAGACCAATCATTCTCATATCTAATATGATATGGCTTAGTGTAACTGACATGCTTATGATGTGTCAAAAGCTTTGTCAGGGAGTTGACAAAGTTATCAACTTTGTGCGTATGTTGCATACTTTCACATCTCCAAGATGTAAGCACGTTAGAATATGTTTGGATTTATTGATGAGATCTGGCTTTTATTTGCTTATGCAAAGGTTCCATCATAACAGAGTTATGTAGCATCTAATATGCTGGGAACAACCCTTAGTTCAGAAGTGAACCCTTTAGATCCAAACATCCTTCTGTAATACATTCAGCCTATGTTGTAGAGTTAGATATTGTCTCATGTTTCTAATTCGCAGAATCTTTTATTAATGCAAAACGGATTGTGATCTTTAGTTCCTTTTGTTGAGTATGTCATCTACATACAATACTTAGGAAAGTAACAATGCTCCCACTAGCTCTTTTGAAAACAAGACTCCTCTTTGTTTCTAGATAAACCAAACCTTTTGATTGTATCTTCTAAAACGAATATCCCAACTTCGAGAAGCTTGCCTTAGTCTACGGATAGACCGTTGTAGCTTACATACCTTCCAAGTGTTTACTAGAGTGAGAAAACCTTTTGGATGTGTCATGTACACATCTGTTTCAAGTTTTCCCTTAGGAAAGCGGTTTTGACATTCCTTTATTTGATTCTATAATCATGGTATGTAACTACTTGCGAGTGAGATTGAGATGGATTAAACATAGCTACAAGGAAGATGCTTTATCATAGTCTATACTATGAAGTTTGTCGAAAACTTTTAGCGACGAATCATCATTTGTATGTTTTATCATCCATGTCGGTTTTTCCTTTTTGAAAAACTCATCCATACCTCTTGAGGTTTTACCCTTTTAGGTAACCAAAGTCTATACTTGGTTTTAGACATGGATTCCATCTCATATCTCATGGCTCTTAGCCATTTCTCGAATTTTGGGCTCACCATTGCTTTCTGATAAGACCTAGTCTTTATCTTGATCCGAAAAGAAGAGTGTTTCCATGTACGGATAGTGAGAAATCCATATTTCTCAAGTATATGGTATTCTCTTAAGGATCAACACAATGGTTGTGTTTTGTTCCAATGTTCCTTGATCATTTGTGGAACATTCTCAATCTTTGGTTCATAAATTTGTTGTCTAAAATTTCTTCAAAAATCCAAATTCCATTTTTCTTTTGTGAGAGGTAATCTCTTTCGAGAGAAACTCTCGTTTGAGCAACAAACATTTGTTCTCGTTGAAAAAAGAAATCCCTTAGTGATAAGTATTCTCTTTCGAGATAAACTATCGTTTGAGCAACAAATATTTTGTTCTCGTTAAAGTTGAAGAAATAATATCCCTTTGTGAGAATTAATCTCTTTCAAGATAAACTCTCGTTTGAGAAACAAACGCTTTGTTCTCGTTAGGATAAACAACAAATGTAGTTTTTAAGGTTCGAACTTTGTAAACATTTTAACATGTAAGTTTTGTAACCTTAAAACTTCAAAGGTATTCTAGAACAATTCTTAGTCCATATCTTATATGGCGTTTTTGAACCAAGTTTTGAAAAAAAACACGATTAAGTATGAGAGTTGTTTTTCTGGTGTGTAAAGAAGTAGAAAATGACTTGTTCTGAATCAAAACATGTCTAACATATTTGATTCTCTTTCAAAGACTTTTCGTTCCACTTGTGGGATTTAATTATGGGACAATCCCATATTCTTTGAAAGTTCATTAAACTTTAAGTATTCTTGAATTTGATCTCATCAAATTACCTTAATACTTTTAATGAGTTTGAGATTAGGCATTTGTTTTATTTATCTTATAAATATTATTGATTTGATTAGTTTAAAGATCATTGATTCGTTGTGCCATAAGAGATTAAAAGAATAACATTTATTTAAATAATCTCAAAATTAAAATATATTGTCCTTACAAGATAACTAAAACTTAGGCACAAAATAATAATCTTAAAAACTAAAACAAATCTATTTAAGCAAAAACACATGTCCTAATGGATGATGTAGCAACTCTTGCTCTATTTCCATTCGCAGGTCCATGTCTATTCTGATGCCTTCTCTTTAGAAGCCTCTGAGGTTAATGCCTCACTCGTTTTTGCTTTCTTGACTTCTTGTAGGTGTGTGGGGCAGTTTCTCTTCCAATGTCCGATCTTGCCGCAATGGAAACATTTTCCATCCTTCTTGATTCCCTTCTTAGGTTTCAATGCCTCCTTTCCATCGGTTTTGGTCTTACCATCACCTTTAGACTTTGCTGCTGATTTACCTTTCTTCTTGCCCGTGTGGACCATCAGAACATGTTTAGGTCCTACCTTCTTCAGGTTGATTTCAGCAGTTCTCAACATGTCGAGCAACTGTGGCAGCGTCTTGTTAATTTCATTCATATTGAAATTAAGCACGAACTGATTGAAACTATCCGGCAACGATTGAGGATGACATTAGTAGCTAATTCGTCTTTCAGCGAAAAGTCGAGCTTCTCCGACGTTTGGATGTAGCCCATCATTTTGATGACGTGAGCTCCTACGGGAGATCCCTCACTCATAAGCTACCATATCATATCATAAGCTACCATGTCCTCATGTTGTTTCTGAAGTTCAGGGGTCATGGAGGCAAGCATAAGACAACCGACATCCAACATGTTGTCCATGTGTTTCTTAAACTTGTCTTTGTCAGCTCTGGAAGCAGTGGCAACCGGTTCATCAGGAACAGGTTCTTCAATGACATATTCCTTCTTTTCTTGTTTGAGAATAATTCTCAAATTGCGGAACCAGTCAAGGAAGTTTATGCCATTGAGCTTATCCTTCTCAAGGATAGATCGCAGAGATAGAGTATTATTTGCCATTAATTCTACAACAAAGAAAATATGCTACATAAGTTTTACTAAATTTTAAAATTTATAGATAGGTCTTTACTATAAATTTACTCCCACTATTTTCTTCAAAATTAAAAACCCTCTAGTTTTAGTTTCGGAAAATCGTTTCGATAGTTTTTCTAGTGAGTGAGGATCCGTATTTCACCATTCCTAAATCAGCTTTGGCCAGTCTTTTAGGAAATGGTTATTTAGGTAAGTAACACCTTACTAATTACATCTCATGTAATTCCTCATCTTTTGGCGAACAACTATTGTTCTTTAAATCATCTTATGATTAACCAAAACTTTTAACCACTAGGTTTTCTAATCCTATTAGAACAACCCAGCTAAGTCAATACCAATATCTCAACCGGCGAATATCACTAGCTTATTCTTCGCGTTTAACTAAGATAGATAAATGTGACATTGCTTTGGCAAAGCTCGCATTATATCGATCGAAGCTTTAACGAGGGTAAATATTGGATGATTAAAACAAACTTAGAATTATAGTGAGTGATTTGCTTAATTATCTCATCATTTTAACATTGATACTATCAATAGAACTATGTTTAATCATGCTTATAAAACATCCATTGCATCACATACAAGGTAAATATAAGCGGTAAATAAATATGCAATGATTATATCCCTTCTTAACCTAAGGCGACCCGTCCCAAGCCAATGGGGGGACCATTCTACTGAAGATAGAATCTGCTTCTGAAACGCCCGGTCCACTATGGAAGGCCCACCACGTAGCTACCTTGGTCCTTGCTTTATCTCCATGAGTATTTACAATTTTCAGAAACTCGCGTTACATACGAGGGAGTGAGATGAGAAGATAAGTACAACAGAAGATAGAGAAAGGCACAACACGCAGACCGTATTTATAAAAACCAAAACTATAAAGGTTATGGGCTATAACCATGCAAAACAAACATCATGCAATCAAACATGCATTCATCGTGCGAACAAAGTAACGATGTGTTTATAGAGTTTTAAACTGATTATCCCTATGTTGCGATCGATGGGCCAAAAAAGGATCATGAGGTTTCATAAACCATTTGCGTTAACGAACAAATGCACCAGGTAGGTCAACATGAAAGAGAGGTGGCGCACTAGGCACACTTAAGTATCGGGTCTTTGATGATGCCAATCCTAGACATGCATTTTTCATAACGTCTAACCAAAACTCTTATGGATTTACCGTGAAAGATAGTTTGATAACTTTTATCAACTTAGAAGCCCTTTCAGAGATTTCATAAATCTATGAAACTACGAACAACTACTTGTTCTCTAGACTAACTATTAGTCTCAACATGTGAACATTTAACATTTAAGCAACCTAACATAGTTATGATTAACTCTTAATCATTTAGTGATAATTGAAATAAGTCTTTATTAGGTGTGATACGATAAACGATAAATATCTAAATCGAATCAAACAACATGCATCTCATACATAAACATCACCCAAGAATTTAAGTCTGAATTCGTATGATACAAGTGGCTCTGATACCACTATTGGGTCACGTCGGCACGCCCCGTGGCGCAACGGAAAAATTAATCCGACGTAATCCAGCCAGGATCCATGTACAGGAACGAATCTAGAAAAATTAATCGTCCCAAGTTCGCAACGACCTCTACGGAGTCCACCAGAACAAAACGAACAAAGTTTCCGCCTCCCTAACACTTAGGGATAAATTTCGACAGGTTTGAACACCTTCCAGGGAGAAGTAGAAATCCCTCTAGGGATTCCTAAGGGAGTCTGAAATCGACCAGGAGTTCAACTGGGACTTGCAATCGAGCAAGGGAACCTTTAGGGATTTGTCAGTGGGCAAGTAGAACACCAGAAAAATATTGAACAGCTTCTCAGAGAGCTTTCTGGGATATGTCGAATTCCAGTGGGGAATCCCTAGGGGTGTTGTCGAAATCTTCAAGAGGAGGAAGATGGATGATTTGGTTGCTAGCTCTTGTCCCTTTAAATGATATTCAGAGACTTAATTCTAGTTGAATTCCTTAAATCCAAGTTCAAAAAAAATTCATAGAATCTAATTCTAATTGAAATTGGTTTATATTAAATATACATTATATTTAATAATATTAAATGAAATATATATATATATTTAATTATGTAGAATCTTATTCTACATAAAACATGGATTTAAATATACATTATATTTAATCCAAATATATTTTTATTATATAGAATCTCATTCTATCTTTACTTGGATTTAAATATATTTAAATATATATTTTTAATTATGTGGAATCTAATTCTACATAAACTTGGAATTAAATATACATTATAAATTCCAAATATATATTTAAATTTCTAGAATCTTATTCTATAATATTTAAGTCTCTAAATATTTTTCCATACTTTAAATAATATCCGATAAATACATTATTTATCGAATATTATCCCTTTTTAAGGGAGTTGTCGATTTCCCCTATCCCATAGGGGATTTTTAGAAACCTCCCTAAAATAGGGAGTATGGTTTCCATTTTTTGTTCGTTTTATTCGAAGGGTGTGACCCTTGTAGGTTCATGCAACGTTAGTAGCAAAATTAGAACTATTCTAATTTTACAAACAATGAGTGGCATCTAGCAATACATCATTGCTACCTAAGTTGCATGAAGTCGTGGTTTGACTTTCCTAATTCCTGAATAAACTTTCTTTATGTATTTTATCATTTTGTCCTTTATATCTTAAATGAACACAAGTCATGGGTTAGTCACACTTGCGTTGTCCATCTAGTGTTTCTTGATGTCTTGAGTAGATTATTATAAACGAATCACTATGATATCTCATATCATAATATTCGAGCATGGCCATGCATTTTCTAATCTCACTCAATCAAGTGGCCGAAGATATTTCTCCCATTATGTAGAAGGGACAAATCCTTTCTTGATCAACCATATTTCACTACATAGGTCATCACGTATCCAATCATCGATCTTTATAATGTAGTCAGTTACGACACACGTTTGACTATGTCAAAATACGTAAATCTTTATGTTGAAATCATGTTGATCTCAAGTCTGAGGATTATACATATGTTTATCATGAGCAATGTTGTGACTGTCACATAATTACCCAAGAAACATGCTTATAGCGGGTCAATCCAGTATGTTGTTCTCTAACAAATACTTATGTGTTGATTTTGACATCTCTATGTCAATGAAAACACTTGTTATCAATCAACCACATATTAATCTTTATATATTATCACTATCCATACCCGTAATAATATTCGACTAACGATCCTATTTAACAATAATCGTATTATTGTATGGACATTATTATCCAATGGTTAGTTGGATGCACAGAAACATACCAAATGATAATAACGGCAATGCCATTACTTGATAAATCTAGTAAAATAGTATGTCTATTCATCATCATATGATTGGTCTTTGGACATACTCCAACAATCTCCCACTAGCACTAAGACCAATCATTCTCGTATCTAATACGATATGGCTTAGTGTAACTGGCATGCTTATGTTGTGTCAAAAGCTTTGTCAGGGAGTTGACAAAGTTATCAACTTTGTGCGTATGTTGCATACTTTCACATCTCCAAGATGTAAGCACTTTAGAATATGTTTGGATTTATTGATGAGATCTGGGTTGTATTTTCTTATGCAAAGGTTCCATCATAACAAAGTTATGTAGCATCTAATATGCTGGAAACAACCCTTAGTTCAGAAGTGAACCCTTTAGATCCCAACATCCTTCTGTAATACATGCTTTTGACACGGTCCCAGATCGACACGGGGAAAAATCTAGAACCCGCACGCGCCCACGCGACCCTTCGAGTCTGTACGCACATCGTTTAGGCTCCCCCACGCGCGACTGTTCCCCTGCCACCTTCCCGCCCGGCGCGTCTGCCGCGACTAGCTAGATGCCCTTCCCGTTCCAGTAACTCCCGACATGCGAATACAAAAAACCAGAGAGTCAGAATACCAAAAATATAGAAAAACAACAAAATCAAAGCAAAGCAAAAGCAACCAAAAGCAGAAGGAGATACGGGGTAGAACGATGAAATTATTGCATGTAACCTCTCGGGTTTAAAACACCGAGAGGAACCATTTTTTAACCCAAGAGAGGAACCGACAGTTTCAAAGAGAATAGAAATATAAAGTAGCAAACTCTTGAGGTATTTCTCTTTTTTTTTTCTTCATGCATCGAAACTAAGAAAAAACAAAAATAAAAAGAAACCAAAATCCTTACCTTCGCCGACGTTTGGGCCTCTCAACGGTTCACTTTCCCCTTCGCTCCGAGCATCGTTTGGCAACAATCCCTTGGAGGGTGAGCCATCATGGTTTCGGGTTTCAAAAGAGTTTTTTTGGTTTTCATTTATTAGGGTTTTGGGGAAATATAAAAAAGTGTTGTCTTTTCCGTCAACGGTAGGGCTCACCGCGTCGTCACGACGGCCGATGACCTTCCCATCTCTATTTCAAAAAGAGAACACAGGTTTTAGGGGTAAACCTTTAAAAATGAGAGAAAAACACGTTTTCTTCTAAAATTTTGCAACTTATACTTAGGACGCGTTTTAAAATTGGTTTAATCACGTATAAGCCCCTCCGTGTTTTGAAAATGTCCCCGCAGGGGTTTTTGTATTCTGAAATTACGTCTATGATCCCTCAACGTTTTTGAAAGCTTTTAATCTTTTCATCGATTCGGTTTAAATCCGATTTCGAGTGGGTTAATCCCCACTTGGGTCCCCTTAGGTTCCCGTGTTTTGTTAATTTGGTCCCTAATCGAGGATTTAATTGGTTTTTTTCATGGTTAAATCATACATTTGGTCCCTGCTGTTTAATGCGTTTTCTTAATTTTCCCCTCGAGTTTGTTCTCATAATTTCGAATGGGGTAAACCTTTTTTTAGTCTTCAAACTTTTAATTTCTATTTGATTCAGCCCCTGAAATAATGGTAAATTACCCTAATTAATCCCATTAATTTACGCATGTTTTGTTTTCATTTTGCTTATTGATCATGTTGTTTTTCTATGATCTTATCATGTTTTTTTATGTAGATACATTAGTGCATATATTAGATCCATGTGGTTGCATGTTATGTTTCTTTTATATATCTAGGATTACACGATAATGAATTTGTGTACATATATAATATATAGTTTTTACGAAACCTTATTCGTGTTTTTTCGATTTCGTAGGGTTGTGCATCCAATGCACGAATTATGTGTTTTGTACGTAGTTATGAGAATATCACAATTTGCGTGGAATATCGATGTTGCATGCCAGTCTCATTTTTATGCATACCCTTATATGCCATTTATGCTCATACATATCATTTCACTTGCGTAGTATGCCTCGTGTGTTTCTTCATTAATCGTGTGATTTAATTGTTTCGTGTATTAATTCTCTAAGTTCAGTACACATTCTGGCCTTTCGATACTTTGAGAATTTGGTTGCTTACGCTTAATTTATTTTCATACGAATTTATGTTTCGTTTATGAATTTATTTTCATAAGTTGCATCCGAGTTTTAAAAAAGTATAATGCAAATGTCTTTTTATTCGGGAATGAATGAGGCCAGTACCAGTGGTGGTGGTTTGGGCGTTCCTTCTCGAATATTAAGGCTTTTAAAATTCAGTCACTCGTATAATCAAATTTCGATACAAATCGTCACTTTAACTCGCAAAATTTAATATTATTTAAGCGGTAATGGTTTTGGTATTGATTTTAGGGCACGACAGGGGTGCTCAACTGCTCATCCTTCCCCGCGTGTAATCGACTCCCGAACCCATTTTTTTAAATAAAGAGTCTCTAGTTTAGTTTTCGGTGTCCGGTCCACCATTTTTAAATGGCCGATGGTGACTCCCTTTATTTTTAAAATCTGATTAAATTTTTGAAAACTATTTAAAACTTGATTCTTCCAAGTGACACCGGTATTTCCTAAAATTTAGTCGCTACAACCCTAAATTTGATAATATTCATAGTTTTCTTAATTAATTTAATCAAATGGAGTTTTAATTAGGTTTGAACTTAAAATTGACAAGAAAATAAATAGACATACATTAAAACCTTTTGTGTTGAGATACATTTTGAATATAAATTGAAGTATCATAAAGTAACTGGATATTTCAAAACTTATAGTCGCTTTAAATGTATTTTCTTGCAAAATTATATCTCCATTCAGAATAAAATTTAGTTAACGATTAAGGATTTAATTAAATGCAGATTATTGCTCGAAATGCCAATATGCCCCGTGAAATTAATAAGGTGCCGATAATGGGAGTTTGTGGGGTGCTAATCCTTTCCCACACGTAACCGACTCCTTAACCCAAATTTTGATAAAAAAGAATCTCTGGTTTGTTTTTATGGTGTCCGGTCTACCAAAGTGACCGGTGGCGACTCCAAATTAATTTTCAAGAATAAATAAAGGGAAACTCGATTTAAAACGAAAAAACCTAACTTTCAGAATTAAAATGGATAAAAACCCTAATTTTAAAAAGAATTAATCGCCAGACTATTTTTACACACTCGATTTTAAAAATGGTCGCGATAGTTGCAACCTAAAATGTTACCAATTTATGTTTCAACCTAAAATATTACCAATACATATAACATTTTAGTTTTAAAACCTAAACTTGATATATTACCCAAAATAACAACAGTTTAGTAAAATTTTAAGTTTCAACCTAATTTGTTATACAAAATCATAACGATTTAAGTTAAACTTAAAATGTTACCAATTTAAGTTTCAACCTAAAATGTTCCCAATACATATTACATTTTAGTTTGGAAAACCGAAACATGAAATATTACCCAAAATCATAACAATTTAGGTTGCAACTGAAATTGTTACTAATACATATAACATTTTAGGTTGGTAGCCAGGTAAAGGAAAGAAACGGTCATGTCGTATATTAGCCGCATTTTAACTTGTCATACATCAGACTTACCCTTTGTTTGATTGTGAAATTTGTGTCAAAGTTAAAAGATAAGTGTTATGTATGAATGTACCCTTTTACCCTTAAAATTTTAGCTTCACATTTCCCCTTGTTTTGACATTGATTATTATATTATTTTTAAGGTTTAGGATTTGGGGTTTGGGGTCCATGAGTTTGAGTTTTAGGGTTTATAATACAATGTTATAGTCTGGTGTTTATGGTTTAACATTCTAGGCTTATAGTTTAGGTTTGAGGTTTATGATTTAGAGTTTGTGGTTTAGGGTTCTGTATTAGCTATTGTATATTGTTAAGTCCCTTTGTATATTGTTAAGTCAGTTGTAAAGTGGTTATCCTAGCAGTTAGGGTTTAGCTGAGCTGTAACCTAGCCTAGATCAGTTTTACCTCTTGTATATAAACAATATCTTTGGTTGATGAATGAGATAAATTGATCTTGAGTTTTCTTTCATTCCTCTTATTATCCTAACATGGTATCAGAGGGTTTACAAATGGCAGAAGGATCTACTGCAAAACCTTTCAAGAACAAGACAATTTCCATTAGGCTTGATGATTCCAATTTCTTACTTTGGCATCAACAAGTCCTCTTTTCTATTGGAAGTCTTGCTTTACTTGATCATATTGACGGTACATTGAAAGTATCTTCTCAATATGTTCTTGATTTAGACAGTTTCAAGAAGCTCAATCCTGAGTATGTCTCCTTTCGGCAACAAGACAGTGCCCTATGCTCATGGCTGCTATCTTCTATTGGGTCTTCAATTCTACCTTTCTTGGTGAGTTGCAAGACTGCTTTAGATATTTGGGAGAAGGTTCAACAAATTTTTTCAGTCTCGTCTACTATTAAACTGATGCATCTTCATTTCTCTTTGAATAATCTTCGCAAACGAGACCAGTCAATGAAGGAATACTTGTCCCAGATTCAATCCATTTGCGACAGTCTTGCTGCCTGCGGTCATCCTCTCTCGGAGACTATGCATATCTCTGCTATCATGTCTGGTCTACCATCGAAATATGAGCCGGTGGTGGCTGTCATCACCTCAAGTCAATAACCATAAAAAATATATGGGGTTTGTAACATTTTCTTGGATATTGAAACGAGACAGCAAGAATTTTTAAGCCAGTCTTTTTCGGTTAATATGGCTCACGGCCCAATTTAGAGTAATGTATTGTTTACTCCTAGGGCTGCCCGTTCCAACTTTCCTAACAGTAACCCTAGCCAGAATGGGTTCACTTCACACAATGGTGGTGCCGTCAACTTTTCTCAGCGATTTCAAGATTCCTCAAGGTTCGATCAAGATCAAGGGTTTCAATCTCAGGGAAGTTTTCTGGTCTACAGCGTGGTCGGCCGGTCTATCGTGGTCGAGGAAGAGTCTTTGGTGGTTGGTCATGGCCTCAATGTCAGATTTGTGGACGTCTCAGTCATCTTGCCAATCGGTGTTTCTTTCGCTTCGATCAATCTTTTGATGGGGTTGTCAATTTTGCCAACAATTGCCATTATGCTGATGAAGTTGTTGAAGAACCAGTCTAGTCTGACGAGTTCACGTTTGCCCAAACATCTGTTGATCAAGGAGCCATGGCGAATTTAGCGGCGATGTCTTATGAATGCAATCTTGCTGGTTTTAATGATGCAACATGGTACCCAGATTCAGGGGCTACCACTCATATCACTCCTGATGTAGGTGTTGTTTCGAACCCTAAAACCTATTCTGGGTCTGGTAAAGTTTCTATAGCCAATGGAATTACTGCTTCAATTTCTCAAATTGGGGTTTCTTTATTGAATACTTCTTTTAAACCTTTACTGTTAAACAATCTATTACATGTTCCGTCCATTAAAAAATTATTGCATGTCTCTAAATTTACCAGAGACAATAATGTATCTATAGAGTTTTTTCCTAACTTCTGTATTGTGAAGGATTTGGCAACTCAACAGGTGATTCTTCAAGGGGTGCAAACTGAAGGACTTTACAAGATTGTCTCTGAGTCTTCGGCTGGTTTGGCATTTAATTGTGTGTTTCCTACTAATTTTGATATTGTTGTTTCTAATTCATCTTCGGATGGCTCTGCTTTGCCTATTGGTTATGCTGATGACATGTCTTGTACTAGGAAATCTTTAGATAATATTTCTAGGGATGGTTCTACTGGTGGTGATCACTTGGCCTATAATGTCTTTAGTGAAAATAATTTTGAGACTTGGCATAGGAGATTAGGACACCCTTCTGCTGAGACTTTGGTTAAGCTTTTGAAATCATGTAATGTTCCTTTTGATATCAATAACACTTTTTCTTGTGTTGCGTGCAAATTGGGAAAGAGCCATAAACTGCAATTTCACAGTTCTTCTACTGTTTATGATCAACCCTTACAATTAGTTCAAATGGACTTTTGTGGACATGCCCCTCTATTATCCAACAATTCTAGTTACTATCTTAGTATTGTTGATGCGTTTTCCAGGTATACCTGGATATACTTTGTATCAAAGAAATCTGATGTTCATAATATTGTGGTTTCTTTTCATAAACTCGTTGAGCGTCAACTTAATTGTAAATTTAAAGTGATTCAAACTGACTATGGGACTGAGTTCAAATCCTTAGTTCCTTATTTTAATCATCAGGGTATTGTGTTAAGAAATTTATGTCCTCATACGTTTGAACAAAACGGCATGGTTGAGCGCATGCATCGCCATATAGTAGAGCTTGGCCTTACTCTTATGGCTCAAGCTTCAGTACCTTTTAAATATTGGACTGATGCGTTTTACACTTCCATTTTTCTTATTAACAGGTTACCAACTCATGTCTTGAGTGGATTATCTCCCCATGAAAAGTTGTTTCACCGCAAGCCTGATTATAGTTCTTTGCGCGTCTTTGGAGCTCAATGTTTTCCATTGGTTCGAGCATATAACCAACACAAGTTGCAGTTTCGGTCAAAGCCCTGTGTTTTTCTCGGTTACAATGAGACGTAAAAAGGTTACAAGTGCCTTAGTAGTGATGGCAGGGTCTATGTGTCGAGGCATGTGCAATTCAATGAGAGTGTTTTTCCTTTTCAAGATCAGGATAAGAAAGATTTTTCCTCAACAGAAATGATGAGTGGCCAGGTTACTTCCACTTTAGCAAAGTTTTTTTGTCCAAAGGATAAAAGTAACAACTTTTCAAGACAACAGCCTGATGGTCAGATTACTATTTCTCCTAGTATATCAAGCTCCCCTGATACATCGAATTTGGATCCAACTGGTTCATCTTCAAGTCTTTCTACTTCTTCCTGGACATAGATTCCTGTTGTTAGATCAAGTTCTCCTGTTACATCAGGTTTAGCTCCAGTAGTTGCTAATTCTCTTGCTGGGATAAGTTTAGATCCAGTTGTTGCAATTTTTTCTATTGCAACAAATTCAGTTCCAGTAATTGCCTCTAGGGTGGCTCCTGTTTCAACGGCTCCCATAGTCTCAAGTTCAACACCAATTGCTTCCAATAACAATGGTGCTACTTCCTCTTCCTCTTCAACTGTTCTCAAGTTCCTGATCAAGAATGTTGTTCCTCTAGGTCTTCAGCTGAACAAGCTCCTAAGCAAGGGAAACATCATATGGTGACTCGGTCGAAAGCAGGTGTTTTCAAACCCAAAGTTTTTCATACTGAAGTCCTTAGTTCTAACTCTAAAGAGCCTAAAGATATTCATGAGGCTATGAAGTCATCTCATTGGAAAACAGCAGTTGAAAACGAAGTTACAGCCTTGATACAAAAAGGCACATGAGATTTAGTCGAATTACCAGCTGATAGAGTTCCTATTGGGTGTAAGTGGTTATTCAAATTTAACGAAATTCAGATGGCAGTGTTGCTCGATATAAGGCTCATCTTGTGGCGAACGGGTATGCTCAGCAGACTGGTTTTGACTATACTAAGACTTATAGCCCGGTTGTGAAGCTTGTAACAGTTCGAGTTACGCTTAGTCTTGCACTTAGCAAAGGATGGAATCTTAGACAAATCGATGTGGATAATGCCTTTTTGAATGGTGATTTGACTGAAGAAGTATATATGGAGCAGCATCTTGGATTCGAACAGCTTGGCAAAGATGGAAAGCAATTAGTCTGCAAACTAAAGTTGTTATATGGTCTCAAACAAGCACCACGTGCCTGGTTTGAGAAGTTCAGAAACTTTCTTGTAGATAAATTTCAGTTCACTGCATCTTTGGCTGATACATCTCTTTATTTTAGGGATTTAAATGACTGCAAGACTTGTATAATGGTGTATGTGGATGATGTGGTGATCGCTGGGGATAACAATATGGAGGTTGACTCTATTGTTAGAGAGATTAATATGACATTCTCTTTAAAAAACCTTGGCAAGTTGAATTTTTTTCTTGGAATGACATTTCAAATTGTTTAGCAAGGGATCATTTTGAGTCAATGCAAGCACATTGTTGATCTGTTGGAGAAAACAAGAATGCTTGAAGCTGTACCAACTCCTACACCTATGGTTACTTCCCCTTCTCTTTCTGCAAGTGACGGAGATCCATGTCTAGATGCAAAACTCTATCGACAAGTTGTTGGAACATTGCCACATGTATGTACTACAAGGCCAGACATACAATTTGCTGTTAACAAGGTGAGTCAGTTCATGCAATCTCCTTTAGACAAACAATGGAAAGTTGTGAGAAGAATAATCAAGTACTTAAAAGGAACGATAGATCATGGATTGTTCTTTAGCATACAACCTACGTTGACAACATTAAGTGGGTTCTCTGATTCAGATTGGGGTTCTAATTCTGATGATAGAAGGTCAATTGCTGGCAATTGTATGTTTCTTGGTTAGAATCTAGTAGCATGGAGTTCAAAAAAACAGGGAGTTGTATCTTGCTTTTCCACTGAAGCTGAGTTTAGAAGCCTTGCAAATGCGATGTGTGAGGCTATGTGGATAAAGTCTTTGTTAAGTGAAATTGGGATTCAGCTTAGTTTCACACCAGTTTTATGGTGCGATAATACAAGTACTATAGCTCATTCCGCAAATCCAGTTCATCATGCAAAGCTTAAACATGTTGAACTCGATCTAAGTTTTGTTAGGAAAAAGTTGTAGATGGATCGTTTTAAATCAACTATGTTCCAGCTTTGAATCAGATAGTAGATGTTTTAACTAAGCCATTATCAGCTTCATTCTTCATTCACCTCAGGGAGAAGTTAAAATTGTTTTCTGCAGATGAACTTCATCTTCAAAATTTTACTAATCAGAGACAAGCTTAAAGTTAAAATGAGTCAGTGGATCTGTCTTCTTTTCAGCTATTGTATCATCTTCAGAGAGTGGAAAAGATGGATGTATGTCTATGTCATCCCTCCCCCCAAAAAAATAATCTTCAGAGAAGGAAAAAGCTGGAAGTATCAAGCTGGAAATCTTTTTTCAAAAAATGAAAAAGCTGGAAGCATATTAACCTGTGCATTGTTGTTCTCTAGAAAAAGGAAGAAGCTGGAAGTGTATTAGCCGTTGTATATTGTTAAGTCTGTTGTAAAGTGGTTATCCTGGCATTTAGGGTTTAGCTGAGCTATAACCTAGCCTAGATCAGTTTTACCTCTTGTATATAAAAAAATAGCTTTGGCTGATGAATGAGATAAGTTGATCTTGAGTTTTCTTTCATTCCTCTTGTTATCCTAACATTCTAGTTTTAGAGTTTGGTGTGTATGGTTTGTGGTTCATAGTTTAAGGTTTGTGGGGTTGGTGTTGTGGTTTATAGTCTATGGTTTAGCGTTTGTGGTTCGATATTCGAGGTTTGTGGGTTAGGTTTTATAGTTAGTGTTTAAAGTTTGTGATTTGATGTTTGGGATTTAGATTTTGGAGTTTAGGGTTTAGAGTTTGAGATTTATGGTTTAGCATTTAGAATTTAAGGTATGATGGTTAGGGTTTATTGTTTAGGTTTAGGTTTAGGGTTAATATACTTTCAATGATGTAAATACGTGAAAAATAGTATGAGGGTATAATTGACAAAACGGCGTGTTAAATAAACAACATCTCGACCCCGTGATAAATATCACTAAGTTGCATATAAAATAATACGTCGTATTAAATTTCACATCTACCAAATGCACGTATAAAAGTAAGTTTCATAATAGAGACATATTAAATAATACAACATTCAAGCTACAACCGAACGAAACGAGGCGCAAATGAATTAGGTTTAACTTGGGTTTTTAGTTTGAGCTTGGGGTTGGTAAAACGAGGACGATGGTGTAGAATGAGATGGTCGGAAACTGGTTATTAGAGAACTGGAAACCGGTGTTTGGGTAGCAGGAAGATTCACCATCATATACTCTTTGCGAAGACTTGTACAGTATCAAAGGTGGTGAGCCTAACTCTTGCTGCTTTGTGAGGATCACGTATTTCGACAGCTCATTTCCCCATGACCTTTGACTTACCCCCCTATATCTTTTTCGCTCGCCGCTTTCTTTATACAATGCTGCTGAGGCAACAATGCGATGACCATTTATGTAGTTTACCCTTACCATAGATGTCTAGCCTACTAGCTATCGTTGGTTGGTATTCCATCACACCATTGCTTTAATTTAACATTCATATTCAATCTAAATTTGTCTATTAAAAAATATTATATTTCCTTAATATAGGGTTATAAAGGACGAAATTTAAAATGTTAGAAATTACTAATTAAAATGTTATACTTTTTATAATATTTTAGACTTTTTGTCTCCTTATGAAACTTGTTATGAAAGCATAAGTTAATTTTTGAAACTTGTTGAAAAACAACCAACTTAAAATGTTATTAAAAGTATAATATTTTAAATTGTGGTAACATTTTTGATTTTGTGTTTTCTAATATTTCGATTGTGATATTTTTTAACATTAAATTAGATTGTTGTATCCTAGACCCACCCTTAACGCAAGTTTAATTACTTTCGCTTTATTGTTATCATTTTATTTTTAAAAGGAAAGTAATCTATTAAGCGATTTAAAAAAAATCAAAATTGCATCCGCAACCTTTCAGGTCAAAGGAAGAAAAAATACCAAAAAAACTTGAACATTACCATAATTGCATCTGTATCTGTAATTTTGCATTCTAGTTAACGAGTTATAGAACAAGAAAAAATCTATTTTCTTGCATATCTCCAAAATTGTATTCAGGTATATTTTCACATGACAGACTTTGAATTAATTCTATTTTCTATAAATAGTTTTGGTTCTTACAGAAGACGGAAATTACCAACTCATCTAGCTTTAGAAAATAAAAGTGAAAGAGTTGATATATCAAGGTTCAGAAAGCTTAACCATGTTTACCGAATCATATGATTTGTATGGGCTGAGACCATCTTTGGCTGAACCTCCCGGTGCCGGACCATGAGCATCGGTGTGGTGGTTGTGCCTCCCGGATGGAGCTGAGGGAGGAATGGGAACACCTTTGGTGAGAATACTGAAGGAAGCTCTGTTGAAGTTCATCTGCTTCAAAGCTCCGTTGCTTAAAGGAAACAGAAGAAAAACAAGTGACAGAAACAAAACAAAATTGGTTAAAATAAGCCTGCTACTGCTACTGCTACTGCTACCCATCCAAATCAACCAAAGATTGCTATTGAATTTTGTAGAATCAAAATGCCTTGAGAGAGATCAATTCAGATTAAAGGGTGAAAATCATATTATTTATATGAAAAGCAAAGTAATGTGAGAGGCTTTGCGGAAACTGAGATATACAAGTAAGGAAATGTCAAAGTAACGGATACTTAAAAGAGAGCAAAATACAGTGTATATATATATACAAAAAGCAAAGAAAAACACATAGCTTGGTATGTTAATGATTTATATTATTCAAGTAAAACGAGTGGCTCTCTGCAAAATAGGATGATATTTATTTTAATTTTTATTATAAAATTAAAATGTGTACAAGGAAAAATAAAAATAAAAAATGAATTGAGAGAGGGAGACGTTTCTCTTGGCAAAATCTGTTTTGAAAATGTTTAAAATAACAGAACCCCCACAAAATGAGGAACTAGTATCTGTGTTGTTGTTGAACGTTTGTTTTACTTTTTCTTTCAACCCTTTCTCAACAAATGAAAAATTTCCAATCAAATTAAGTGTTACTGCTCTCACTTTCTTCTTCAAAGGTTAGAATTCTGTGTGTGTAAAATCCTATGTTTCTTTTTCTGTTTTTTTATATGACTGTGTCTTTCTAGACATCAAACATTACGTTTATGAATCTCTGACATCATATGTAGCTTAGTTGTTAATGTTATGAATGTTTTTAGTTGCTGCTTGTTATGTATGCATTGAGTTGGCCTAAACTTGTGAAAATGATCCAGGGAACCCTACTGTTCTGGTTTTCATTCGAAAGCTGAAACCGAATAACAACATGAACGAAAGGCGGTATGCGGATATATGATATATGGTTGAGGTATTGAATGTTTGAGTTGATTCCCTGAATTCCGTCCTATAACTCTTTCTTGTTTTGTTGTTCTCAGGAATTCTAAATCTGTCTCGGATGTTCTGCCTTTTGCCCTAGACAAAGTGAGAAATGTTCCGAAACAAGCTTCATTTCATTAATGATTTCTCCTTTGTGAATCAACATTATAATTTTTGATATGATCACAATCTAGGAACTTCTGGCCTCAAAATCTGCCAAAGTTGCTGCCTTACTTAAAGAGAATTCCAATGCAGATCTATCTTGCTTCCTTCGTGATGTTCCTGCCGATTCGGAGACGTTTGAGCTCATTGCAAGATTCTGCCACGGATTTGTGGTTCAGATGTCTGCTGAAAACATTATACCACTCATCTGCCTGTCTTACTACTTAGGGATGGATGAAAATCAATGCAATAACAATCTATTAAGCAAAGCTGTTACTTTCTTTGAGCAAAGAGTCCTCCCTAGTTGGAATGAAATTATCAAGGCTTTACGCTCCTCCGAAAAGTACCTTCAACAGATGATGAAGCTCGGTTTGTTTGATACCTGCTTACAGGCTATGATTGCAAAGGCATCGGATAATCCGCGACATCTAGCAGAACCGATAATCATCTCGAGAAATGATGGAGATAAGCCTAATGCAAAGAGAAGGCTCTTTTCTCTGGACTGGCAAGAGGATTTGACAACATTGTCTCTCCAGCTATATGAGCCTATCATTTACGCAATGAAACAGCACGAAATCCCACCGGAATACATTTCTGCATCGATTTATCGATATGCAAAGAAGTGGATATTTTGTTGTAGCAATGGAAGGGAGAGTGTGTCAATTTACAAGATGAAATCTCAAAGAAATGTAATTGAAACATTGGAGAAGCTTTTGCCTCACGGAAGAGAGCTCCTTCCTTGCACATTGTTGTTTGAAATGCTCCGATGCGCGATGGACTTGGAAGCTAGCCCGGGATGTAGGAATGGTTTGGAGATGAGGATCGGAAAGCAGCTGGAGCAGGCAAAAGTAAAGGACCTGTTGATTCCTTCTCAAGGCTATTCCAAGGAAATGCAATATGATATTGAGTGTATAAGGAGGATTCTGAAAGTTTTCTACGGCAATTATGACAGATCTAATGCTTCCGGATTCATCACAGTGGCGGAACTCATGGAAGAATTCTTGGCAGAAGTTGCTTGTGATATAGATTTAACCATACACACTTTCATTTCACTTGAAGAGATGTCCATGGCCGCAGCATTAGGAACAAAAAGAAACTCCGACGGTATATACCGGGCTATCGACATATACTTGGAAAAGCATGCTTTCCTGACAGAGAAGGAGAAAGAAGAGGTTTGTAAGGTGTTGGATTTCCGGAAAATGTCAGCCGAGGCCTGCGAACACGCAGCCAAGAACGAAAGATTACCAGTGAGAGTAGTAGTGCAGGTGCTGTTTATGGCACAGTTGCAGCTGCGAGAAACGCTGGCGCGTGCGGCTTATGACGACGAATCGGGGAAAGGAGACGAGGATGAAGAAGATGAAGTGAGGGTGGAAATGGAGAAAATGAGCATCAAGGTGAAGGAGTGCCATGAAATGAAGAAAGAAATCACAAATGGAAGCAAGAGGCAGAGGAACAAGGGGAAGTTGAGCTTGTGGAGTGAAATGAAGAGGAAATTTGGGTGCTCCACTAACATGGATGACTTGCATTGCCCCACCAAGAAGAAGAAGGTGCATCCAAAATGGGGCCTATGATTTGTTATCAGTTTTCTCCATATTTGCTGCTCGGTCATTCAACTGTAAAGCTCCAGAAAAGAAGTTTTGACAACTATTTCCATTTTTGTACTGAAGACTGTTGTTAGTAATAATCCTTTTGGTGCTTGCTGCTCTGTAGAATTCATGGGATAAGCAGCAGTGGTGACACCGGTACTAGATTTGGCAAATATGATTCTAAATAAATATAAAACAACTTAAACTCATGACACTACTAAATATAAGAACATGACATGATACATAAACTCATGACACTACTAAATATAAGAACATGAGGTGTTGAGTTCTGATTTTCACAACCTTGTTAAAATTAAACCCTTCAAATTTCCAAACTAGCTAGGCATGCTAACTTATCAAATTGCAAACACCATTGACAGATTTCTGTTTGGTCAATTATCACAAACCAAACAAGAGAAAACTTTCTGCATCAAAGTTTTGGGAGGTGTTGTACGGGTTGATGCATCAGCTGAAACAGAAGGTTCAGCTCCGTCGATTTCCTTAGCTTTCTGGCCATCATCGTAGAATTTCTTAAAGGCATCTTCAACGTACTTGAGACCAGAAGAAACGTTCATGTTTTCAACAAGTTTCAATGGCTCTCCTTTCAATGCTGCTGCTACTTGCACCAACTCCTCTTGAAAATCGCTTAGTTTGGCTGTTTCTTTTGCTTCAGTGCTTCTCATTTTCACTGGCTCCGCCAGTTTCTCTACATTTTTATGCAAATGCAGATTTGGATTAGTTTATAGGAGAAAGAAGAAAGAATTGCTTAAAATTTTACCAGGACAATCTGTTCTTGGGGTGCTTCGGTTGACAACAATGTCAAAGGAACCAGCCCATGCATCACGCTTTGTTAGGAATTCTTTCAGATTGAAAATCTTGTTTAGAGTTGCTGGAATGGAGGAATGCTCGAACTCTGATGTTGGATGTGGCCCTGATGGCCTATGCAACACTGCACACATTGAATAATCTCCAATCAGACACATACACTGATACACATACTCTAATACTCACAATCATATTCGAAGCAATCAAGGCATAATCTCGAATTGGGAATTACCTGTTCCGGGCTGGATCCATGGAGAAACCATAATGGCAGGAACCCTGGCACCAAGGCGATCAAACTTGAAGTTGTAAGGGTCGGCACCGACGATATCATCGGGGCTAGGAACTCCGGTGGGGGTGGGAACATGGTCGTAGAAACCACCATGTTCATCATATGTAACAATGAACAAGATTTCATTCCATTGGGGACTTGATCTGAGTGCTTCGTAGATTTCCTTGACAAGCTTCTGGCCGTTTGAAACGTCGTGAGAAGGGTGATCGTCGTTTGCAGCAGCCGTTAAAATGTCGAAATATCGAGGCTCGATCACCACATAATTTGGTAGCTTCCCATCCTTGCAGTGACGCTTGAAGCTCAGATCGTATTGATGGAAATTGTCCACATATTTCAACCGCCTAAGGTTCCTGTTATTAATTAATCCAACCATACACAATATTAGTATATCAGCTAATTCAGATTCCGGTGAAAATACTCTGCCTTTTTTGGTGCTCCTACTTATGCCCCAACACTAAAAACACTACAAAATTAAATTTTAAGCTCTAACCCTAAATTCTACATTCTGTATCCTAAAAAATACACTTTATCCTAAATTCTTTAAACCCTAACTTAAAACTTGAAACTTAATTTTAAGCGTGGGGACATAAGTAAGAGCATCGAAAATGGGTTGATCTTTTCCTTAACTATTCTAAATAATGCGATACGAGTGGGGAAGGTCACATAAATAATTTTTAAAAATATACTGTTTTTACATTATAGATGCAAGGCAGACGTTATTAATAATGTTTGAATTTTAATTTTTCTAGTTTAATTATTAGTATTAATTTATATCAGGTTTTGCATAATTTTGATTTGTATACAAACGAAATTAAGTTAGTGGTTGGAGGACGGTAGACCCTAACTTTTTCGATTTACTTTTCTTAAAATTTGTGTCAATTTTGATATCAGTAAAAATAAACTTTGACCTCTAATTTTTATGGTCTAATTATTATTTGTTTTAACTAATTTTAAAATTAAACAATTTAAATCTCATCTCCATTTTTAATTAAATACTAATTAAATCTTTATTAATTTAGAAGATAACTACCCCCTATAATATCAATTTAGTTGCGTTCAAGGTGTGAGCATAGAATCTCAACTACTCTCTCTCAATATTTTTAAAGACTTTAATTATTTGTCAAATGTGCAATTTTTTTGAGATAGAAAATATGCAATTGGATTAAAATAAAAGTTTGAATAAAATTAAAATACCATTCGTACGAAATAAAACAAACTTTAAATTAAAAAAAAACATTTTCAATTGCACTAATAGCATCTCAAAACTGTTGAACTATTTTTAGGATGAATATACATGTGCGGCGAACATTGCTGAACACCACTAACGATGAACACCGTTGAACATTATTAATTTTAAACAAATTAAAAATATAAAAGACTAAAATTATAATTAAAATTATCTCTTAAAAAATAAAAATCAGATTTAATAGGTACTTTATAATATTTTTTAATAGATTAAAATTAAATATAGTCAACTCTCGTAAACCCTAATAAATTCAACCCCTAATATTCTTTGCAGTCGGCGCCGCCAGTGCCAACGCCTTTGCCTTCAAATATACTCAAAATCATAATTTTTTACTTCATCGTTGTACTTTTAAAGAATCTAGAATTCTAGTTGTTACACAACTTATTTGTAAAGTGTTCTTGGGATCGTTAAAACCTTCTTTTTAATAGCCATTAAAAACTTCAACTATGATTTACTTTAAGTTAGAAAGCAGAGCAATATATACAATTTACAAACAACTAACTATGTTTTTTTCATTAGAATATTAGGGGTTGAATTTGTTAGGGTTAAGGGGAGTTGGATATATTTGATTATAATCTATTAAAAATATTATAAAGTACCTATTAAATCTGATTTTTATTTTTAAGAGATAATTTTAATTATAATTTTAATCCTTTAGATTTTAAATTTTTTAAAAAGAAATTAATAATGTTCAACGGTGTTTATTGTTAGTGGTGTTCAGCAATATTCGCTGCACATCGTAAAATTTTCCTTATTTTTATTCCATTGTCTTGTATATGTATCACGCGTGTTACTTCTTTAAAAAATATATACAAATTTAAAAAAAAAAGTTATTTACACATTGATAATTTATTTTTATATAAAATTTGACCCATTCTAATAAGTTGTGTAAATAATTTTTACTGTCAACATTTTTTAAGTTTTTTCTCATGATTTTATTTCAATATTTTAATTTATTTTTTATTTTTTATTTATCATTATTTTGATTTTCGATAGAAATTTAATTACCTAAAAATTAAATAATTATATTTATCTTGTATATTAATAAAAATCAATAAAAATATTTTTCAAAACGTTGATTTAGTTGATATATAATGATGATTATTTTTTTTCTAAACGCTAACGTTAGACTTTTCTATTAAAATATTAATTTTATTTATTTACATCAATATTAAACATGTCCAAATTAAATTATTCAGTTTTTTTTAAATCATCACTCAATTAAACTTTTTGTTAGCAAAAGACTAAATTAAACTTTTGGTTATAGTAATGCTAACCTATGAATGAAATAAAATAATTATTTGAACCCAACAAGTGTCTCAGTAGAAAAACAGATGATGTTCATCGTAGGAGATACGGATTCAAATCGCTCTGTCTATAAGGTGTATATGCATTGCCAAAGAGTTAAAAATATGTATGAACAAATACTACCTTATGATCATATTTAGACCATTCAAAAAATAATTATTATTTTAATAAATTTGAAATATAAAAATAAAGTTGTTCTCTTCCTTTCACTATTTTTTTCCTAATAAAAGAATTATATCGTATTTTTTAAAAAAATAAAAATAATTGTAGATGAAAATTTGAAGAACAGTTGAAATGATTACCTGTAAAAGAGCGTTGTCGGGAAAGATTGATGATAAATCCCGAAGCTATGTCCATTCTCTTCCAATGATTCAAAGATAGTTTTCTGAGGATATCCTTGGATCACCTGTTGCGTGTTGTTGCTCATGGCACCATGCGACGTCGCCGAGTGTAAGTAAAGCCTGTTAGACTGCGTCGACGTCGGCAACGACGCAAACCACCGATCGCACACCGCGAACTCCGTCACCAACTCCTTGAAAACCGGCACCATCTCCGGTTTAAACCCGTTCATGACGGTCTCCGACAACCCCGGCGCTGTACGTTCGGCGTTTTGTGCGAAACCGTTCATTTTTATCTCCGGGTCCGGGTCCGGGTTGTTGGTATCCCACTGCTTGCCGGATACTTGTTCGTATATGGCTTGGAAGGAGTGGTCGGGGTCGGGATCAATGTAGGCGGCGGTGTCCTTGAAGGTGACTTGGGTGGAGCTGGGGTCGGAGGTGGAAATGGGGTTGGATTCGGATCCAGTGACGCCGTCGATTTCAGGGTTTAGAGTTTTGAACCACCCTAACATGTGGTCGAAGGAACGGTTCTCTTGAACCAAAACGACGACTGTTTTGATCGGAGATGGAGTTGCAGAGCTTGTTTCAGCTGCCATGGTTGATTTCCTGTCAACTTCTTTGTTTCTGGCAAACTGCGATTTAGCTTCGAAACCATAAATAAATATTGATGATAGATGAAGATGAGGGGAATATTTAAGTTGTCTTAATTAGTTTAATCATTTCATCTACTTTCTATATTTTAATGCTTAAAGTTTAATAATATAATCATTTGATGCGCCCATAAAATTTCTATGGATTTGGCAGTAAGTTTTTTTTTTTATCAAGTTTGGAGTGCCAAAATCACTTTTCTACTTGATAATTATATAAAACATTTGAAATTTAATAAAAAATTATATTTGAAAAGTAATTAATTACCCAAATCCAAAAATTTATAGCTTTTGTGGTTGGAAATCTAGTTTAAATTTAAAATGACAATTTGTACAATACTTTTTAAAATCACTTTTTTACCACAATTCTTATAATCAATGTCAAACTAAAGCTTAAGATACTTGAAAAAGTAATTTTAAAAATATTGTACAAAAATCCAAGTCTAAGATAACCTATAACATATTTCACAATCTTAAAATTACTTTTATTTTAGTACTTTTTTTGTTTATATTTAATTTTAAATGAAATAATATATATATATATGAAACTTTATCCAAAACTCAACCGATATAATAAAAAGGATTATTATCTCATACACATGCGGTAGAAATTTTTTTTCACAAATGTTTTAATTTTAGGGCTTAGAGTTTTAGTTTAGGTTTAGAGTTTAGTGATTTTAATGTAAGAGTAATGTAGGAGTTTAGAATTTAGGGTTCATGGTTAAAATTTAAGGTTTAGGGTTAGAATTTAGAGTTTATGGTTAAGGTTTAGGTTTTAGGGTAATATGGTTAAGGATTTAGGTTTTAACCTATAAATCATAAACCCAAAATTCTATCAACAACCCATGGATTCAAAGTTACTACACTTAAACCCCCTAAACCTTAAACAAAGAACATAAACCATAAAACTAAGGCGCCTATGAAAACAAAGCTTCCACAAGTGCTTGTTCATAGAATACTTACCCAATAAAAAAAGGATAAATTTTCTATACACAGGCGGTGGAAACTGAAAGTTTCCACAAGCGCCTTAATTCTAGGGTATATGTAGTTAGTTTAGGGTATAGGGTTTAGGGGTTTAGGTGTGGAGGGTTAGAATTTAGGGATAGTTCTTTCAATTTAAGGTTTAGGGTTATAATTTAGGGTTTATAGGTTAAAACCTAAATCCTCACCATATTACCCTAAAAACTAAACCCTAACCTATAAACCCTAAATTATAACCCTAAACCTTAAATTGAAACAACTATCCCTAAATTCTAAACCCCTACACCTAAACCCCTAAACCCTAAACCCTAAACTAACTATCTAAACCCTAAAACTAAGGCGCTTGTGGAAACTTAAAGCTTCCACCGCCAGTGTATAGGATATTAATCCATAAAAAAATTAGGCCAAAAATCATAAACTTATTAACAACATATCTAACCTCTCCTCCTGTTTTGATTAGGTATAAACTGAATTTCCAACAAGAAAGATGTTTCCTTTTCCTTTAATATGAATATCCCAACTAGAAAAAAGTTGATACATTTTTTGCTATTATTTTCCCATTTGATACATTTCGAATATCACTCTAAATCCGTAACTAGTTATATCCATATGGAGATGACATTACGTTTATAATCACACAAATCTATAATTAATTAATTTTGAAAAGAAGTTTTTTTAGGAAGTTATTTTAAAAAAAAAAACTGTTAAGTTCTTCTTTTGAACCTAGTTATTTTATATCATAGGAACAGACTTGGGAGAGAAACCCCACAATGATTGTACAGGTCTATGCAATTAGGTTGTCCCTTTGAACCTAGTTTTTGGGATCTCTAGTCAGATAGGTAGGGTTTTCCCTTCATATAGGTTCTTTTAACTTTCCACGGGCTTTAGTTTCATTCCTTTCGATGTTTTCTCAACTTGATCTCGATTTAACACTTTGGTTAGCAAATCTGCAACGCTATCCTTTAATTTTACATAATCAATAGAGATAACTCCATTTGAGATTAGTTGTCTAACAGTGTTATGTTAATGACGCACATGTCTCAACTTATCGTTGTATATACAATTATGTGATCTAGCAATCGTTGATTGATTATCACAGTATATGCATACTATAGGCATAGGTTTCGGCCATTGTGGAATATCCTTAAGAAATTGCCTAAGCCATTCGGCTTCATCTCCAGACTTATCCAGAGCAACAAACTAAGATTTCATTGCATATCTGGTTATCATCGTTTGTCTTGAAGATTTCTATGACACAACTCCTCCTCTCAAATTGAAGACATATCCACTTGTGCATTTGGTATCTTGAATGTCAGATATCTAACTGGCGTCAGAACATCCTTCTAGAACAGCAAGATCTTTGGAATAATGAAATTCGTAGTTTTGAGTATATCTGAGATATCTCAATACCTACACAATTGCTTTCTAGTGGGTTTCACATGGATTGCTTGTGAATCGGCTTAAACTGCTCACAGTAAAAGCAATATTTGGTCTAGTGCAGCTCATGAGATACATTAGACTGCCTATGACCCTTGCATATTCCACTTGGTCAACACTTTGGGTTTTATTCTTGGACAGATTTTGGCATGTGTCTCTAGAGTTTTGGCTATGTCAAAATCATCCTTGCCAAATTTCTCAAGAATCTTGTCTATATAGTGTGACTGTGTTAATATAAGACCTTTCTTTGATCATTTGATTTGGATGCCCAAAATTGTGTCGGCTGGTCTCATATCCTTAATGTCAAATTTTGAATTTAACATGTCTTTGGTACGTTTTACCATTTCATTGTTGCTTCCAACAATGATTATGTCATCAACATATAAACATAGGATGATATATCCAATATCTATAGTTTTGACATATACACATTTGTCACACTCGTTTATTTTGAAGTCGTTTGCCATCATGACATTATCGAACTTCTTATGCCATTGTTTCGGTGCTTGTTTAAGTCCATATAGTGACTTCAACAACCTACACACTTTTCTTTCTTGTCCTAAAATTACATGACCCTCAGGTTGTTCCATGTATATTTCTTCATCGAGATCACCATTAAGAAAGGCGGTTCTAACATCCATTTGATGTACTTCAAGATTCCGCAAAGCAACAATTGCTAGTAGTAACCTTATGAATGTTATCCTTGATATAGAAGAGTATGCATCAAAATAGTTAATACCTTCCTTTTGTTGGTAACCTTTTATTGCCAATCTGGCCTTGTACTTATCAATTGATCCATCTGATTTCAGTTTCCTTTTGAAAATCCATTTAGAAATTAGTGGCTTAATTTTCGGAGGGAGATCCACTAGTTCCCGCGTATGGTTTTGTAAGATGGAGTCAATTTCACTCTTAATTGCATCCTTCCATAAGGTGCCTTCTGATGACCATATAATCTCATTATACGTTTGAGGTTCATCCTCCAACATAAAGGTTAGAAAATCTGATCCAAATGATTTTTTTACCCTTGCTCGTTTGCTTCTTCGTAGCTCTATTTCAAGATTAATCCCTAGATTGTCTGTGCTATCATCATTGATAGTCTCAAGAGTTCGTTTTATTGAACTTCGACCAACTTCTTTACAAGGGAATACATTTTCAAAGAATGAAGCATTTTTTTATTCCATTATCGTATTCTTGTGAATCTCAAGATTTTTTTTAATCATATACAAGAAACCGATAGGCATTGTTATGTTCTGCATAGCCAATGAGAATACAATTTATAGTCTTTGGACCTATTTTCATATGTTTTGGTAATAGGGTCATTACCTTGGCAAGACACTCTCACATTTTTAAATGTTGGTAGGAAGGTTTCTGACCTTTTCACAACTCATATGGTGTTTTGTCCTTGAACTTTTAGGGAATCCTATTTAAAAGGTAATTGGCTATGAGAACAACTTCCTCACACATGTTTTGGGATAACCCAAAACTTCCAAACAAGGCGTTCATCATCTCTTTTAGAGTCCGATTTTTTCGTTCGGCTACTCCATTAGATTGAGGAGAATATAATGGTGTTACTTAGTGAATAATACCATGTTGTGAGCAATACTCGCCAAATGGACTAACATATTTACCACCACGATCACTTCTTACCATTTTGATCTTTTTATTAAGTTAGTTTTCAACTTCTTGCTTATAGCGCATAAATTTTTCTATAGCCTCGTCTTTGCTTTTGAGCAAATACACACAGCAGTATTTATTTTCATGGGTTGTTTCGTCTTTTTCGACGTCTGGCTTGGTCCCACCATCTGTGTGGACGACTTGAGTGATTTTACAACATCTCCCTTCGTAGTCGTAGTTTCTGTTCAAAAGAAACACAAATCTTGGAATTAGTGATAATCTCGATAAACTAAAATTTAATTTCGTTTATTCCTTGTAACTTCGGTTACATCTATTGTCAATTTCTGTAAAACAAATTTGTCCCCTTTAAATTTTGAGATTTAAGCAAACACGTTTAAATACGACGAAAATTCATTTTCAAAATGAATTATTTACTTATCTCTGAACTTTGTTAAAATCGAATCACCTTGAAAAGAATCGGGCCTATCTTAAGATTGTTGGACAATTCAAGGTTAGATCCGAAATAAACAAACAAATAAAAATAAATCTGAAAATGAAATAAAGAATAAACGAAATAAATAGATTGAAAACATGTTTGAAAAATTAACCAAAAACCAGTTGACTGAGGCCTGCACGAACACAATTTCCTTAAGACATATACAACCACTCACCGGTGCTAGAGTTGTTTGATCTTCGGTCTCCTAGGATACAACAGTCGGATGAAATACTACAACAACACTACTAGAGAATTCACGAACAAATTTGAACCTTCGACTATCACCAGAAAACTTTGCAAGTTTGGGAGAGAAAACGATTTTAATAATTGTTGTGTAAAATCTGAAAACTGCTCATGTATTTATAGGAGGAAATTAGGGCAAAACATGAGAAAAAAATTATTCTGACTTTACCCCTAATCAGATAACAGAGTGGGCTGCAAGCAAAATTTAAATCTAAAAATATCTCTTAATTTTCGGGATAAATCTGCTATTCAAAAAGAAAAAAATATTCAAGCGTGGTAAAATATCCAAAGGTCCACGTAGGGCCCGACATATCTAAACATTTGTGTCGCACACGTCATGCGGGTGCGCCCCAACCTAAATGGGATTAGATTCGCACCCTCTGTGCATAAAGCACAAGTTTATCTCAAGTCATTCAATGACAACAAGTTGGGTGTATGTATCTTAACACCTCTCTCTCCTTTTATCCCATCAATGTAGGATTGGGGGTTTCTACTTCCTTTTCCATTACAACCCCCTTACTTTGAGCATCAATTTCTCATTCATTACTCATTCGTTTTGAGCATATGAGATACCTTTGTAAAGGTCTTACAGAGTAGAATAAGTCCATAGTGGAACTTGATTCAAAACGCAGCCTATACTTATTCGAAATAAGGCTCAAAGTTACCATTTTCTCACTTTTTTCCAACATATGGTTCTTCTCTACTTATATGTTAGTATTTTGTCTGCATTTTTGCAGTTTTGTTTGCCTTTTGTTTTGTTTTTTAGTTTTTTTTTTTTGCATTGTTATAGTCATTCTACATCTGCTTTTCCGGCTTTTTTTCATCTTCTTATATGTTAGTATTTTGTCTGCATTTTTGCAGTTTTGTTTGCCTTTTTGACAGTATTGTTTGCTATTATGGCAATTTAGCGTTCAGATAACAAGAATTATCGAGCGTTTCTAGTCACAAGACGACCGACGGTCTGATATTTTTTTTATTCATTTATGGTTATTTTCCGATGTGCCAAGAACTCGCAGCGAAAAAATGCTTGATTCATAGAGCTTTCTGGTCAAAGTACATTATTGCTGGATTTTATTTAGAAGACTACAAGTTTTTCTGCAAAGTGATAGATTTTGCTTCTCATGTCTTTCACACCTTTTGAAATTTACTATATATTTTTCACATTGAATTTTCAATGGTTGTAGTGTGATCCTTTTGTAATCTTTTCACTTTGACTTTAGGTCAATATACTTTTCCGTGTTCAAAAAAATTTAAAATTCTCATTGTTAATTAAAAAATAATTATAACTTTTTTGATAGGCCAAGCGAAGCCAATATTAAAACTCAAATAATAAGTATTCAACCAATTAAACCAACTCATTTTTTTATCATACCTTTAATTTGAAAAAATAGTTAGCATGAGAAAGAGTCAAATGAAAAAGACATAATCATATGAGTTTTTTTGTTGTTGTTGGCCCAGATCATATGGTAGTTTAATTTATAATAAAGTAAGGGCAGTACGCCAAGGAAAGTATCACAAGGTTTCTTTGTGCTCTGTCTTCGCTTTACATTTCTTTATAAGTAAATTACCAATTATTGTATCATGCCGTGTATGCATTTTAAAATTATAATAAAATATCACAAATCGCTGCTAAATTAAAACATATGTTTTTCGTGTAAGTTTGAGGTTTGCATACAATTTAAAAACTGGAAAGAAACAGAGATGTGGTCCAATTGATTTAATTACCTATGTATAGATCGATTTTTAAATTGAAGCACAAGTAATTATTGGTAAAGCATATTTGTAAATAATAAACTGTACAATAGAGACAGCTAGTTTGTATCGAACCTATCCATGGACCATGAGCATAACCAATCGGTCTGATAAATAAATAAATGATAATTATTGTTTTTTATTTTAAAAATATTTATTAGAGTGAGTCTAATGGTTAATTTTTTGTGTTCAACTAATTTATATTCAAATAAACAATAACTATAAATTTTAAAGTTATTCTATACATAAAGTGAGAATGAAATTCTCAATTACCAGATATTTCCGATATTGGATTATAGAGTAGAGTAGATGACAAATGAAGCAAATCATCGTAATTAGTAATTACTTTGATTCCTAATCTTGGATTAGCCAGTATTTCAACAACAAAAAAATAGTTTTTTATGCAGTATTGTGCTAATCCCTAATGTGCAATCATGGTGATGACAGCTCAAACATAAGTAGAAAACCTTATTTTGATCACGAACAGCTTGGATGACTTGTATGCATACAATCATTTCTTACTTTTTTTTATGTATTCGTATTTAATAATTTTATTCGAACACAAGTATGAGTATATAATCCTTAATATATATAATTCTATTTCTCAAAAACCCAATATGTATCATTTGTTGCATTGTTTATTTATAATATTCCTGCTAGTTGGGTTTTCTCTTCCCTTTTTTTAATAATAAAATATAGATAAACTTAGGAATAAATTAAATTGTGGATGGTTGGTTGGATGCTTTTATTTTAAATTACAGCTTGAAGCTTTCTAAGGTGCTCAACACAGCAATTTTGGCACTATGTGTTATTTGTTTACCAGTTCCTCCGGTAAGGTTTGAGCTAAGTTAATCTTCCTTCAATTAAAAAATTCACAGAACTATTAATTGATTAAGTAACGAAAGATGTTCATGTATTTTTAATCTTGTATGAGTTTGAATTTCTACATTTGTTTTGAAAACCTAATACCTATTTTTTTAATCAAAAAAAGTTTACACCCGATCTACTAGTTTAATGAATTAAACCGAAAGTTGATAAAGTTTATGGTTCACCATTTTTTTTGCCAAAAAGAACCTCTCATATTCTCTTTAATAATGAGTATTAAAATATTAAATTTAAATAAATATAACACTCAAACATTAACATAATATAGGAATGGATAGTTCTAAGCAAACTCTTTACACTTAAATCCTTCCAAAGCAGATAGGCGTGCTAACATTTCTAACTTCATATTGCGAGGAAGGCGGCATGGCGGATGAAAGGACAATCGGAGTTTGGAAAATGTACGAGGAACAGAGAAACATGGAATTGGGATTTGATTAGAATGGGTATGGCCTGTTACAAATAATCATAAACCCAACAAATCCATACCCTAGATTAGGGATGTAAAAACAGGTAATCGGATGGGTTTCAGGTCGGGTACTGTTAGGTCGGGTAAAATTGGGTACATGTCATTTCAAGTCATTTTTCTATTTTGACTCGACTCGGGTCGGTGCAAGTCCATTTCAGGTCGGGTCCATTTCAGGTCGTGTTCATTTCAGATCGGGTCCATTTCAGGTCGGGTCCATTTTAGGTCGGGTTCATTTCAGGTCGGATCAAAACGGGTCGGGTCCGAAGCAGATAATTGATAGGTTAATTCGGGTTCGAATACACTTCAGGTCGGGTCCGTTTCAGATCGGATTCATTTCAGGTCGGTTGCATTTCAGGTCGGGTGCATTTCAGGTCGGGTTATTTTAGGTCGGGTATTTCAGGTCGGGTAATTCAGGTCGGGGTATTTTTAGGATTGAAATTCGTATTGAGTTTGAGTTCGGTACAACCGTATAAGTAGTCGATAGACTTTAGGTTTGCCTTCGTCAATCGCCATTGATTTGGAGTTAATTATTTAAAGTCATATCAAATTAAAATTATAAAACATTAGGGTAATTAAAAAATACTGAAAATGGGTCAATTTGGATTAAAAATAAAGTTTCACAGATTATAATGAACAAAAATATCAAATTAAAATTATAAAACATTAGACAAATTTAAAAGAAAACAATGAAAATGGGTCAATTTGGAATAAAATAAAATTTTGGGGATTGTAATGAACAAAAATATCAAATTAAAAGTATAAAAATTAGAGTAATTAAAAAAAAACAATAAGTAGATGTCAATTTAGAATAAAAATAAAGTTTTAGGGTCTAGAATGAACAAAATTTCAAATTAAAATTATAAAACATGATGAATTAAAATATATATAGGGGTCAATATGGAATTAAAATAAAGTTAAGGGACTAGAATGAAGAAAATATCAAATTAAAATAATAAAACATTTGGCAAATTAAAAAAATAAATGTGGGTCAATTTGGAATAAAAATAAAGTTTTAGGGTCTAGAAGGTGAAAATATCAAATTAAAATTATAAAACATTGAATGAATTAAAAAAACAATGAATAGGGGTCAATTTGGAATTGAAATAAAGTTAAAGGGACTAGAATGAACAAAGTACAAATTAAAATTATAAAACATCGGACGAAATGAAAAAACAATAAATAAGGGTCAATTTGGAATTAAACTAAAGTTTAGGGACTAGAATGAACAAAATATCAAATTAAAATTATAAAACATCGGACTAATTAAAATAAAGTTAAGAGACTAGAATGAACAAAATATCAAATTAAAATTATAAAACATCGGACTAATTAAAAATAAATAAAAATGGTCAATTTGGAATACAAATACAGTTTAAGGACTAAAATGAACAAAATGTCAAAGTAAAATTATATATTATTGGACTAATTAAAAAAACAATTAGTAGGGGTCAATTTGGAATATAAATGAAGTTTTAAGGGCTATAATGAACAGAAATATCAAATTAAAATTATAAAACATTGGATGATTTAGAGTTTAGGGTTTAAAGGGTTTAGGTTTTAGCGAAATTTTATTAATGGTTTAGGGTTCATACATTGATAGACACGTACATACTTGTATACATTAGGGTTTAGGGTTTAGGGAAATTCATCAAGGCTTCAAGGTTCATACATAAATAAGTACATATATACATAATACATACTTACATACATTAGGGTTTAATGTTTAGGGTTTATGGTTTTAGGTTAAGATTCATTATGGGTTTAGGGTTCATACATTGATAGGTACACATACATACTTACATACATTTTAGTCTCAATATTAGATACTAGAATGAACAAAAATATCATCAAATGATTTATATCTAAAATATTGGAATAAATTACAAAAAATTAAAAAATAATAAAGGTAACTTTCTAAGGAAAATAAAATTTTAGGGAATAAAATGAATAAAAATATCACCATATTAAAAATAATAAAATTTATATCTACATATATATACACATATACATATAAATATACATATATTATGATATATACATATACATGTATTGTTATAATTAATTAAACATATGCATATATATATATATACACACTAAAACACACATGTATACATACATACTAAAATACATATATATGCATGTATTTAAGTTTTAGTATATATATACATGTATGTATGTAAGTTTTAGTATATATATATATATTGTTATAATTATATATATACATATATATATATGTATGTAAGTTTTAGTATGCATATATTGTTATATATATATATATATATATACTAGAACATACATATTTGTATGTATATATGTATACCCCTAAACAATACTCATAAACTTCAACTCTTAAATCTTATAATCACTAATAATTAGAGTACAAGTCTAATCCCTTAATTCTTAAACTAATCTCATAACCCCAAATAATTAAGTTGACACATACCCCTAAACCCCAAACATGAATATCTAAATCTTACAGACACTATTCACTAATAATTAGAGTGCAAGCCTAATCACATAATCCCTAAACTAATCTCATAGCCCCAAACAATCAACTTGACACACTTACCCTTAAACCTTAAACATAAACCCATAAATCTAACATACAAAATAAATTGAAACATAAAAGATGCTAATTAGAAGTTAAGTAGCAGAGTGTTGAACTTCTGTCACATTGATTCACCGCACACCGAAATTACTATATATACTGTTTTACTAGACTTACTTCAGAATTGGGGTAATGACTATAAGATTATTTTCATAACAGTGGACAATGCATCTAATAATGATAAAATACAAGACTATTTGATGGACACTTTTAATGCACGAGAAGCTTTATTAGGTAAAGGAGCATACTTTCATGTTCGATGTGCTGCACATGTATTGAATCTCATTGTTAAAGATGGACTTAAGGTCATTGAGCATATTGTTGTCAAGATAAGAAACTGTGTCAGATATATTAAATGGTCAGAATAAAATAAAATATGTTTTTCAATATAGTGTGAAATTAGTCAAGATACAAGAAACTAAAGCATTGTGACTTGATGTGCTTACAAGATGGAACTCTACATATATGATGCTTGATAGGACTATTTTGTATCGTGAAGCTTTTAAGCAAATGGTTGTTGTTGATTCTTCTTTCCACTATTGTCCAAACATTGAAGAGTGAAAAATACTTGAAAAAATTTGAGATATTTTAGAACCTTTTTTTATATAACTATGATGTTTTTCAGTAAGTGATTATCATACAGCAAATTTGTACTTTAAAAATGTTTGGAGAATTTTTATGTTGTTGAGAGAGTTGATGAAAAGCAATGACACAATTTTAAAAAACAACAATAAAAATGAAGAAAAAATTTGATAAGTATTGGTTGAGTGAGGATGACTATAGCATGTTATTTGCCTTTGCGGTGATTCTTGATCATCGTTACAAGTTGTCTTTTTTTAAGTATTGTTATGGAAGCATGTTTGAAGATGAAATAGAAGCTAGTTTAAAGATGAATGATGTTCGTTTTAAGTTGGGCATGCTATTTAAAGAACATTCTCCAGAAACGCATGTCCCACATGAAATATCACTAACATCGGGCTCAAACTCTAATTTTATGAGCACTTCATCTAGCGATCACAAACGCAAATTCAACCTTTTTGCAATAAATTTTTTGTTTTTTAATTATATGTTGTTTACATATTTTTTGTATATTTTATATTTCATTTCATGTATTTTTTTTTATATCATATAGTTTTTGTAATCTATATTTTTACCATTTTTCATTCATTTGTATTTTTTTTTCTATTTACTATTTTTTTATTTCTATTTTGTTTCCTATTATTTATTTTATATATTTTTAGGACTATGCCAAGAGAGAAGCTACATCTTTCTGTGCAAAGTCACAATTAGATATTTACTTAGATGATCCTAAAATGGATAGGAAAGTGAAGCTTAACATCCTTAATTTTTGGAAGGAAAATGAGCATCTGTATAGAGAACTTTCTCATCTTGCTAGAGATATTTTGACTGTTCCCCTCACAATTGTTCTATCAGAATAGACTTTTAGTATAGGAGACCGAATTTTGAATAAGTGGAGAAGTTCTTATATTCTTAAAAATGTTGAGGCTTTGATAACAACTCGGAGTCGGTTGTTCGGTTATGAATGTAAGTTTTTTATTTCTTAATTTAGTTTTTTTGATTCTCTATAATAAAACTTGTTTACTACGCCAACTTCTTGAACTATTAGTATATTATATTTGTTTATTTTAACTTAAATATTATATTTAATTTTTTGTTTCACTAGTAAACAAATTAACTTCTTGTTATTGTTCATGTAGTTACGAAAGATGAAGAGTTTGTCGGCTCTTTTGTGAATTTAAATGAAAAGAAGTCTAATAGTTGATGCATGCGTTATTTGTGTCTACTCAATATAATTGAGTTTCATATGTACGAATAATTGAGTTTAGATATTTAACTTTATTTGTAGCTAAATGTCACTTTTGAATGAGAACTCTTTATTTAAGACTTGTGTTAGTTGTGTTTTTTAAACTCTTTATCATTTTACCGAATATATATAGGCAAGAATGCTTGTAATCTACTAGGATCATGTTGATCAAACCATTTGAGTCATGTTTGTTTTGTGTGTGTGGAACTGATTTTTCCAATGCATGGACTAGTGATGCAATTAAAGGTTGTCCCTATGAATTGATCTATTATGTATCCATTCCTTTTAATGCAATCTTTTGTCATTTTTTCTTTATAAATGTAGCAACCAAAAAATCACACTAACAAGGATGAAGTTAAGTTAAATATTGAGAGAAAAAATAGTATATTAAAATTTTAAATTTAAAAATTAGTAGGGACAAAAGTTTTATTTAATTAATATTTAAACGTAAAAGACATAAATGTTATTATACTACAATTTTGACAAGAGCAACGGTCTCTTCCATGATATAGTACAAAAAGATAATAAAACATACTTCATTTTATTATTTATTATATTGTTAAAAATGATAATATTAAAAATAAATTATTCATTTATTTTACCTTAATTTTCGGGTTAAAATCAGGTCAATATTCAATTCAACTTTCGGTTCGGGTAGCATTCGGTTTGATTCTATTTCGGATTAACAAAAAATTTTGGATCGGTTTCGATTCAGTTTATTTCGAGTTTCGGGTCAACTTCGGATTATCATATTCGAGACAACTTCGAATTATCATATTCGGGTTAAAATTAGATCTTAATTCGAATAATTCAGTTCGAATTTCGAGTCTCAAGTTAAATTTATCAGGTCTAACTGTAGATGAACAATTGAAATGGTTACCTGTAAAAGAGCGTCGTTGGGAAAGATTGATGATAAATGCCGAAGCTATATGATATATCCATTCTCTTCCAATGATTCAAATATGTTTTTTTGAGGATATCCTTTCATCACCTGCTGCGGGGGGTTCTAGGGAACAACCTTTAAATACAGGCTAAAGAACGACTGACCTGTTTACCGGGTAAAAAGCGGTACACAAATTGTTACATGAAGCGGTACACAAATTGGTACAATTTTGTAATAAAATAATGTATATACAGTTTTATTACACGATGCACTGTTTACCGGTACACAAATTGTTACATGATGATGTACACAAATTAATACACTTTTGTAATAGAAGAATGTATATACCCTTTTATAACACATGCACGAATTTTTGGAATGGATTATGTACGTGTAAGGAAATGTGTACATACAGAATTTCTTACCCGAAAAACATATTTTGGTACAATAGAGGTATGGAACTGTGTATATACATATATTACTACCAAATATACAGAAATTTGTACAAATTTGTAAGACGAAACGGTATATACCTTATATATTACAAATGTGTAAGATGGAACAAATGGGTCATTAGTTGTAGGAAATGTGTACATACACAATTTGTTACCCGTAAAGCATATTTTCTTACAAGTTATGTAAGGAGTTGTGAATATACACATAATAGTACCCAATGTACACAAAATAGTAGAAATTGGTTTGAGGAAATGTTATATACCTTATTTATTACAAACTGGGTAGAACTCTGTACGTATACTTTTTTATTACACAAAATTTCCCAGGGTCGTCGAAATGTCCAATTTGTTTGTAAGGAAATGAGTACATACACGTATTCATACCCAAAAACATACTTTTGTAGAATTTATAATAATGGCATCGAAACCAGGTAATGGTGGGTTCGGTTCTGGTTTTGCATCGAAACCTCGTATATAGGGTTTCGGTGCTGGTTAAGCGCGAAAATATTTGAAGGTCTTTAACCTTATGAGTGAAAATTACTTGGTTTGGTATGAAAGATGAAGAAATTTTATGACAGAAATAAAATGCATTCCAATCCAAACAACGTTCAAATACATTAGATATTAAAAAAACATAATAAATCCTCCCCTCCTCAGTCCTCATTCGTGCCCCGAGAAACGACCTGCATGCCCGCTGCCACCCATGGCACTGGAACCAGCCTATGGTTGGTGCTGACCAACCATCTCTGAATAAGATCGGATATCATATCTGACCCTATTGTTGCCTAATGAACAAAACATGTATGCATTAGTATGAGAAGAAGTGAATCTTGTAGAAAAGAAGGAAATGATGAGGGGATAGAGACAACCTTGAGAGTGGTGGCGGTTGAAGTAGTCTATGTCCTCTTTCGTAGGCATGAAACCATAAAGTTGGCGCGCTGTGCCTGGAGAATAGAAGATGCCTTGACATTGTTCCCAAGCTTTTCTATCGAAACCTTGGGCAGCAAACTTGTTATGCAGATCCTGAGCGTCGAGATAACCTCTTGCTGTGCTCTCAAAAATCAAAAGGCTCATCCCACGATTGCCGTCGGGTCCATATGAATGGCGAGGCTTGGCAATAGTATCATAGGAAGGGAAAGAGTCCCGCAGCTCTTGGTTTCCCATGCCAATCCACTGAAGCATAAAATGCAAGAGATTAGAAGTGAAGCAATTGTAATAATATTGAAAACATAATTCAAATTTGTTAAATAACTACCTTCCCAGTATCATCCCTTTCCAGCCGTGTGTTCATTATCATGACCATGGGCGGCCAAAGTATTTGGTGATCATGAACCTCGTTGTTTGCAGGCAGGGGGCAGGCAGTATTAGCAGCAGTGGGATCATCTCTCAAACCAGTCCATTGGCCAAAAGCTTGACCCTGAGGAATAGAAGAAGTGCCCCTTGTAAGCATTTCCTCATCCAAGAGTTTAGCAAAATGGCGATGGAGCTTCAGCTTTGGTCCACCTTTCGTTCTGGCATGTGACCGTAGGGACTCAATGCCAGTAAACTTATGAGAGGCACCAGGACCTCCTTGGCAGGCTGGACATAACCATTTTGTAGCAGGTTCAGTGATGCTCACCATTGTAGCAATGGCCTGGAAAAAGCTCCGGAACCATTTGCTTTGTCGGAGAGTTTCATTGCTCGGTTGTTCATCATCGTCAGAATCGAAATATAAGTCATCATCAGAATTTGAGTCAGACTCAAATTCTAATTTTCTCTTCAAGAAATGGTGAGGAATGTTTTTGGAAGATCTGCTTGAACTCATCTTAAAGGAAAGAAGTTAAAAGTATTTGGTTAGGAAGGAATATAAAGAAAGAAGGGTTCAGATGAGTATAGGGAATTGTTGATGGTGTAAAGAGTATAGAGAAGAGTTGTATCATTATAGGGAAATTCAGTTGGGAGGGAAAGTGAAGAAGTGAAAAGGCTGAATCGTTTTGCTTGGTTTCGAAAAAGTAATTGGTTCTATGGAGGGGGTACCTACTTTGAAAAGGCATGCTGTGTGTCTGTTCATTGCACTAGGTACATGAACATGAACCCCTTCATTAATTAGAAGACAGAAATCTGAAAAGGTTGAATCGTTATGCTTAGTTTCGAAACCAGCTGTAAACACGATGAGGAAGAAGAAACGGTTCATGTGATTATAGTGAAAAGACAGAACAATGAAAAAGCAAGATTCCTTTTAATAGGTTCGAAACCATCGGAAGGGGTTTCGGAACTATATACAGTTATTAGTAGCAAAATGTACACAGATCGGTACAAGATTCCAAAAGAAATCGGTATATACATGACTTTATTACACACTTTCACGAATTTTCAAGTTGGGTCATTTAATTGTTAGGAAATGTGTACAAACATAAATTGTTAACCAAATGCAAAGTACATCAATTAGAGAGGCATCGAAACCACCTCAATGGGGTTTCGGTGCCTGTTTGAAGTGCAGAAAAAGTTACTTCCTTGTTCTTAGAAGCCAGCTATAAAGTTTTGCGAATATACATAAAATATTAGCCCTTTCATGTAATTGTTTAGGTTTAAAAATGCCTCACGAGATGTCTGTTCATTGAAGCAGGTGATGAAAGCAACTGAAAAAGCCTGACTCGTTCTGGGGGTATCGAAACCAGCATTATTTTTGGGTAACACGCAAGGGTGCAGGTGATGACAGTGAAAAGACAGAACACTGAAAAGGCAGATTCCTTTTAATGGGTTCGAAACCACGTTATGGGGTTTCGGTACTGTATACACATAGTACTTGTAAGAATTGTACAGAAATGCGTAGTCGATGTACATGATGTGTACGTGGTATCGAATCTACAGATAAGGGGTTTCGGTGCTATGATTTCATTGCGGCATCGAACCCCGATTTAAGGGGTTTCGGTGCCTTTCGGTTTCGAAACCCCCTTAAGGGGTTTCGGTGCTATATACACATATCTTCACATACCCTGTGTAGACCTTTTTTACAATAAGAGTTGTACATAAATACGTTGTCTTTGTACATGATGTTGTTTTTGGTACACAACTGTAAATGAATAAGTACAAAATTTCTTGCCAATAATACTGAATATATAAGATTGTATGTTATAATTACAGAGATACAAAAGACGTTTCAAAACATATAATACAGAGGAGATTAGAAGAGAAAACTTGGTTAATTCAATTGCCATCCACGGTTTCAGCTGCATTTAATCCAAAAACGGATGATGCTTCACGTACTCCTGTACATTGTCTGCTGCGGCCATGTTTTGTACATATACCCTAATGGAACCACCTATTTCTATGATCAAGTGCAAGTACATAATTAGGTTGCAAGTACATTGATTCATTTTTATAATGAATAAGTGTCATTTTAGGGTGTTGTACCTAATGCGTTATGAGTTCTCTCATCTTCTGGGTTGTAGGATTTAGGACAAATGTAGTTGTTCTCCTGAAAAATGAACATAATCGACAACATAATTATTTGCTACAGATTCATTGACTATATTGCAGATAGTAATGAGCAAAATTGAAAATAGTTGCGTTCTTCACTGACCGGATTATTAAGCATTTTAGCTTCGGAGTCGTCAACCAACAGCGTGTTTCCTTCGTTATACTAAGGCATATTATCCCACACGCGCCTCAGATTTTTTGTATATACATTTGGATAGGATGGATGTTTTTCGCAGTGACTTTGATCCTGCAATATTCAAATAAAGTCCATCAGATTTGTCAAATTCTATTTATATGCTTTAACGAAGATGAACTTTGAAGTTACCCAAATGAAGGCAAGTCTTGGTTTAAGATCACTAATTCTCCAAAGTGCCCAGTGTAGGTTTTCTCTGCATTGATGAACAGTTCAGGCACAAATAAAGTCAATCCACAAATTATCTTAAAGGATCGTGTAATTATATACATTTAGGGTGGTGGCATATGTCCGCATTACCTTGTCCTTGAGGACCAAATAGCAACCTCATACGCAGTAAAACAAGAACACAGAAACTCAAATGCACCAGGTCTGAGTTCCACAGCTGCAATTGAAAAAACATAAATTCCCTAATCTAATTTATGAGCAGTTGTATTAAAAGTGAGTCACAAAATTAATACCGTCTTTACTAACAGTGGCTAGCACGCCATTGTAATCAAGAATAAGAAGCTTCTTCGTCGTGGTAGGTGCTATGTTCCTGTACCATTCGCCATACCTTTGCGGAGGACGCCTGAGTCTCTGAATTTCAGAGTCTATTTCATTACTTGGCGTTATGCCATGGCGATGAAGCTTCTTTCGCCTATAAGTGAGAGTCACTTGAGGTGTAGAAGCACGCGCATGAGCATGGCCTTCTGCCGGAGCAGATGCCTGATCATGAACAGCAGCTGCAGCATATGCATCATCGTTATCTTTTGCAAAAGTACATGGGACATTTTCTGTTGGGCCAGAGGCCTGATAATGGCATCCTGGTGCAGAATATGCATCAAAATGCTCCTCAGCAGGTGTACCTATGACATTCTCTGTATAGAACAATCCAATGTTACGTCGAGGAACACACCCTAAAGTTATCAATGAAACTAAACAGAATGCAACACGATATAGAAGGGAGGTGTAAATGGACTGATTTATAACAAATGTCAGTCAATGTTCATGAAGCAGTCTAACAAATTCAATAAATGTTTATTCATGTAATACAAGAAATCCATATACTATGCATACTAGCCTAACCATCATCATAATCATTTGCATCCTGAGGCGATGTCGGTCGAAATACATGATGATTTCGTTCACGTTCCAATGAATAAACACGAGCTTGTAGTTGCTCAAATCGGGAATTAGCCTCTACCACATGACTGTGGATAAATGCATCCAAGTTCTTTAGTGTATCGTACATGGCGTCAATTTTATCTGGGGGTGGAGCATCTGGTACATCTTCAATTCGTCTGGCAATTCTTGCTTCATCTTCATCTCTTTTATGGACCCATTCACCCTGAATGTACGTCCACCCCGTCTTCTTAGTTGTTGTTTCATTAATTTTACTTGGTAGCGGGATTTCAGGGTCCATGGAGGTGTCGATCCCTAAACATTCAAATATGTGACTAAGCACACATCCATAAATGAGGGAGCCTCTTGAAGGGTTGCTAACGATTTCCGCAATAGATCTGAAGATGATTGTAGCTATATCGGGTTTATTTTCCGACCGAAATTGGTGCAACCACCAATAATCAATATGACGCATGCGAGTGCATCGTCCACCTGATGGCCGGAAGAACCAAGTTGTCATTAGATGCAGAAGCCTTTCATGTATATGAAGATGAGTTGGGCTGTCATCATCGAACTTCAAGGGGACACGGTCGTTTTCTTGCTCTTCACCAGTAACTTCCACACCAAGGTGTTGGGCAATAATTGCTGGAGTGATTGTAAATTCAACTCCCATCAGATAGGACTCAATAGCTACACAGTGTTGGGTTATGGCATCATGCTGAAGGGTAGCATTTGCATAGAAGATCTTCACCAGGTTCTGATAAACAAGGGGTTTAATATCGAGATATCTGATCCAACCCCATTCCACAAATAAAGGCCAGAAGTTGAATTGATAATCATTGGACATCAAAAAATCCAAGTCAATCGTTCGCTCCTTCCTAATATTCTTCGCCTCGTACACTTCGTGGAATCGCTGAAGACAAGCGGGATCACGGAAACAATGGCTCAAAATATTTGGAGGTTGTGGCGCGTCAGCTACAATCGAACGAATAGAACCACCTGTTTGATTCGGACCTCGTTTACCTTTACTGGGTTTAGGGTTTTTTGGAGCCATGTAAGAGCTTTTGGTAGGAATATTTGAAACAAACCCTAAACAATCAAAGAAGAAGAAACGAACGGTCTTAGGTTTCGAATGTGGCTGGTAATCGAAGAACAAACAATAAAAAGCGTTAAAATTCTAGGGTTAGGGTTATAAAATTGTGTTTTCCGAGATGGAGTAGACGGAACGTTTTCATTTACAGTCTATATTTCCCGCTATTTATAATTTGAAACAGGTTTCGAATCCCCACCTGTAGTTTCGATGCTGTTTTGGTTTCGATACTTGACTTTTGGTTTCGATGCCGGCTTGGTATCGAAACCTCCCTATTAAAGGTATCGAAACCGTTTGACGATATATCATTTATTGTATGACCTACCAGCCCATCTGTCAACTTATTGCAATTTAAAGTGGCAGCTGATATTAAAGGTTCTCCACAACTACTTCTCTTTATTTCATCATCAACGTCAGAAGTAATAAAAGAAGGATTAAACAACATATCGTTGTAGACCATTTTTTCCATCTTCCGTCTGTAAACATGGTTGGTGTAAGAGTTGAGGAAGCTTAAATTGGTGAACCAGATGAGTGCAACACAAATGAAGTTGGTGCTTCCGATAATTTGGTTGGTATGGTGTTTAACTCTCGTGATGAGGCGTGGAACTATTATCGACTATATGCGAAGAATAAGGGGTTCAGTGTCAGTCGTGCAACAACAAGGACTGATGGTATGGGAAATGTACATACGCAAGAGTTTTGTTGTTCAAGGGGAGGACAGCGCAGAAGGAAAGTTAATGACTCCGACCGGAAACGTGCGCCTCGTGATATAACACGAATTGGTTGCAAGGCAAAGGTGATTGTCAAGTGCAAAGAAGAATCAAGGTGGGAGATAGCAGTATGTCACAGTGAGCATAATCACCCGTTGTGCCCACCTATAATGCAACCGTATCTTCGGTCGGCTAGAGAAGTTAATCAAGATGATGTAATTGAGGCACAGGCTTTGAAAAGTGTTGGACTGCGGACGTCGGAGGTAATGAATTATTTCACGCAACAGTCGGGAGGTTTCCACAATGTTGGTTTCATTCGAAAAGACTTGTACAACTCCCTTCAAAAAGCAAGGGCGGATGAATATCGTGACAGTGATGTCAATTCTCTTCTTGCATACTTTGACTTCAAGAAAGATCAAGATGCAGGATTGTACGTACAGTTCAACACTGATCCATTAGGGGGATTGCATAATATTTTTTGGTCGGACTCAACATCTAGGTCCGACTATGTATGCTTCGGTGATGTCATTGCATTTGACACAACGTACAAGGGTAACATGTATGGCCGGCCTATAATGCCTATTGTTGGTGTTAATCACCACCATCAAACCATTATCTTCGGTGTCGCAATTTTAGCAGACGAGACTGCAGACACATTTGAGTGGGTCCTTACTGAGTTCATGCAGGCAATGTCTAACAAAGCTCCTGTCTCAGTCGTCACGGATGGTGATAGGGCCATGCACAGGGCTATCAAGACAGTGTTCCCATGTGCCCATCATCGCATATGTTCCTGGCATCTTTCTCGAAATGCCCAGGCAAACGTAGGTGATCCCAAATTTACATCTGCCTTTACACGGTGCATGTCCTCTTGGTGGACAATTGAGGAATTCGATCGCCAGTGGAGATCAGTTATGAAAGATTTTAACGTGGAGCAGCATCCCTGGGTCGTGGAGAAGGATCACACGGTTGGTATGTGGGCACAAGCATATCTCATAGGACATTTCTTCGCAAATCTTCGCTCAACACAACGTTGTGAATCTATGAATTCCGCCCTCAACATTATCCTCGAACATAAGAAGACATATCTTGAAGTGGTCCGTGCCATTGACAAGGGAATAAATGACATGCGCTTAAATGAGTTGAACGAAGAATACAAAAATTGCACCTCGAAGCCTTTCCCACTGACCAAATTGCATGACCTTGAAGGGAGTGCAGCTGACATCTTCACCCGGGCATCGTTTGACAAAGTTCTGAAGGAACTAAAAAATGAGACACTGTTTCGTGCTCTCCATCCGATACTTACGACTGAAGGTGCACGAACGTATCGTTTGACACAGTATAAGGATCCGGATGCCATCTATGAAGTTGTGCTTGATTTCACAACACATAACATTACATGCAGTTGTCGGAAATTTGAGACGATCTGCCTTCCATGTCGCCATCAACTGCACGTTCTTAAGTTGGAAGACTTCTCCGCCATCCCAAATTGCTTAATACTATCGCGGTGGACAAAAAATGCTAAGGTATCTGCTCCATCTTATCTTCACAGCGAAGTCTGTCCTGAAATAAGACAAATGTCTCGATTTGCATCGCTACGCTAACTTTCATCGTGGTTGTGCTACCTTGCGTCTCAAACAGACGAAAGTTTCAAAACCACAAAAGATGAGTTACTACGGCTAACTGCTCAATTTGAGCAGTCCGTAACATTCAATGACTCCTCATCACATAGGGTACGCCAAAACACTGTTCGAGACCCGCGAACGAAGGACGCAAAACGAAAGCAGAAAATAAACACTAATGCGTCCACAAAACGGAGGAATCATTGTTCATTTTGCAAAATGGAGGGACACAATAAGAACACATGCCCGGGACTAAAGCTTCAACTTCCAACGGGTACTACGAAACTTGACGACCAAGACATGTCTCAACCATAATGCAAATGTCATTCAAATCACTGTAAGTAAAACCTAACCATGTGCATATGCTACTTTTTTCCACTGAAATTTATCATATATTGCAAAATTTCTGTACAAGCGTTTTACCACATTGTGGCCCTGAAATTGCATAATATACATTCAAAATTTGTACATTTCACTCTTACCTAACCTATGTATGCTTGCAGCACATGTCATATACAAAATGTTTTCAGTTCATATACATTACGACCCATAAAAAAGTGGGTTCCTTTACGCACTGCAACGCCACAAAAAAATAAGTCAAAATCCATTGCCATCCACTCACCACTGTCCCATCCTCTAACATGTTCTTCACCAAACAAAATTGCATTAGATTAGAATAATGAACAACATGTCCTACTGCATTCAAATACATAATAAACAAAGCATTCAGTCCTAAAGCCTTACCATTGCGACCGCTTAAAACTGCCATGTTTTGGAACCTTTGGTTCGTTTGCCTTCATGCACCATTGACCTACAGCAACATTGATATTCCTCCGCAATTTATTCTTATCATAACTGATAAGTTCGTACAAAAGAATCATCCGATCCCATTTTCCAACGCTCTATTAAGACAAGTACAAACAAATTAAGCTTTTATTATAGACCATTATAGTATACATGACCAAAGTAAGGAAAGTTGAATGAAGATTAACCTAAACCCTTACCACTTCCCCTATATGCTTCTCATTCCAAAGCTGCATCCATCTGATGCAAAACATACCACAATCATCTCTGTTAGAAAACAAATCCATGTTAACATAATACCACGAGTAATCCTTCCCAATTTGTTAAACAAAATTAACACAAAGTACTAGAATATGACAACTCTGTACCCATTATCCTGATGTTTGACTTTTTCCACCATCACGCACAGATCGGTCAACGGCCTTGATGGTGAGCCAAACACTTGGACAAACTTCTTATCTTTTAAACATTCTTTTAGACTATTGGTCTACATGCAGAAACATTTTTTCTGTTTTTACATACTCTGTAACATCTTAAACAATGGAAGAATAAAAGTTCGTAGTTCTCGATTATTACCAGTTTCTCTGCCATACACACCCTTGCACCATTGCCTCGGGTATTTGGGAAGCTGTCCAGTAGCTTCACTACACCAGCATCAATATCGACGACACACATAAACCAATGAGTGTTGCTCTCATTCACGGGGATAAAGAGCTGAAACAAGCAACGATTTTCATTGTAATATACAGATGACATGAAACTGCATGAGATGTTTAATTTATTAATGCTTCTTCGTACCACTTTACAGTCCGTCAACAAGCCATATGGATTGCCAACCTTATTCTAATACTGAGCGATTATACCAACATTTACTCCGTCTAGAAGCTGAGACTACAATAGATCATTTATTATTAACCATGTATCCTTACAAAACCATATCCAGTTGTTCATAATAGACATAAGATTCTTTAATATTTTACTTACACTCAATGCACACGGGATGTACCCTCTCCTTCTTTTAGATTTCTTCCTTATATCTTCATCAACAATGGTAAAACCAACAGCATCTATAACCTAAACCACAAACATATAGCAACTATCATACTAAATTTCTTGTAATATATACAAAATGCTTAAAAGGAATAGTCAAACCTACTAACCATTGAACCCACCCAACATCCAGGTCGTATCGTATCTGCATCCCTTACAGACAAATATATGTGCCCAAAATCTGCAATTGATTTACTGCACCCATACAAAAAAACTTACATATTATATTTAACATAACAACATCATTGAGGATTACTTTCAAATTCATATTGCTTACGATTCAGGCAATGGCGTATTCCATATATAGTCACAAGTATCTTTTGTTGACTTGCCTACTCCTTCCGGTACTTGGACGTATGTCAGTATCTGCAATGCTTACACATTTCTTGTTCAATACTTAATCTACTTAATAAGACAAATAAGTACTTCACGTTCAAATATATAAGTTTTATTAGAAAACCTCATTAGTTATTCAAGGACTAAACAATTAGTTTGAATAACATTAGAATTTCATCCATATTTGTCTATAATAAATGTACTCATACACACACAACATTTATTGTGGACACAAATCCAACTTAAACCAAACATTGTCACACAGCATTCTTCATTCAATGGCTGACTTTATTCATGTTCCGAGTTCGAATTCCTATTCTTATTCCTTTGCCACTAACCTTTGCAGTAGCTATAGCTGTTGTCTTACCCTACAAGTTAACACAAACAATATCAACAACAATACTCTCAATCCTTAACATCTAGAAAAGTTGATCAAATGAACTTATTATACCTTTTTTATTATTTTCGGTACAACAACGGCTTCTTCATTCAACCACTCGACTTCGTCCTCCATCATTGGGTCCTCCTCAATATGAACTCCTTCGTTCGGATCAGAAACTTTGACTTGCCCTTTGTCAACCACTTCTTCTCCTTCTTTAACATGAACAACAATTTCTCCATCAGATTTCCTCAACGACTTCTGCAATTCTATCATGTTAGCATTTAAACTCTTGCATTCCTCCTTCAATTCCCTTATACTTTCTTCGATTTCTTTTTCCTTCTCCAGACGGGCTTGCAGACTATCTTTTATTCCACCCAACTCTACCAATACAGTCTGCAGCATATCCATAACAACATGATTTGTTCCATTCTTTTGATCCCCTTCTTCCCCTTCCACTTTCTCATCATCATACCCAAGTACCTGGAAACATCATCATTAAATCATTTCATATAACCACAACATCCTATATAATCCCAAGTTGGTTTAACCCACTTACCTTGGGTCTTTTTGGATGGCTTTCTTCCTTCAGGCTATTTACAATCTTCTTTACTGCCTTCTTGTTGCCCCATGCATGTATGCGACCGCGACCTTGAGAGGCAGCAACTATTTTGCTCACGACTCCACTCCAAAAATCAAATAACCTCACCTACATTTATTATTCATCAAAACATTATAATCTACCTCAATAAACTCAATCCCATGAAACAAATGCTACGTTCGAACAAAACATAATTTTAAACATATATTACCTCTAATATCGCGATGCATCCGGTCATGTATGCCAAACCACCACGAACTTTCCAGTTCTCTACTCCATCAAGTAACTTGTTGTATGCATATTTGCACCAATTGAGATTTCCCTTCAACCCCTCTGGGCACAACAACCGTAAATGTTCCGAGGAAGGCATATTGTTCGCATTAGGACTTATAAAAACACCAACAATGAAAAGCAGAACGCGAGCTTTCAACTCGTCTCCCTCAAATTTACCGCTAACTATGTCCTCCTCAAGTTCATTCACCTTGGCATCCCTCATTATTCTGTACTTCGATGCCATTTCTTTTGCATTAACATTTCTCGTTCCAATTTCAACTTCGACTCCTTCATTCTTCAAACCCAAAACAGCCTCCACATCTTCCACCAAAACTGGAATTTTATGTCCATCAAATTCCATGATCGACCTCTGGACATCAAAATTCTCTACTAAAGTGCGACATAGGTCGCGATGAATAGCTCTCGGTTTTATTTCCAGTAAAGGACCAAACCCTAACTCATGTACCACACCCTCAATATTCATCTTCCTCATCTCTTCAAACACCTCTGATAGCTTAATGAGGCTACATCTTGAAGACTTCTCCTACAACATTTCATAAATACATTATTTACTTCACTATTGCACAAATATACCTAATGTTAGAACAATTTCATCTCTTTCTCCATAAATAATTTCAAAAATTCACTTACCTTTTTCTCTTTCTCTTCCTCAGGTAATACAATATCCTTCACATTCGAGGCTTTCCATTCAGCTAGAGCCTGCTTCTGCTCCTCGAACATTTTTTTATAAGGCTCATTTTCATCTTCACTCATCTGTCTCCACCTCAAACCCAATGCTTTTCTTTCCTGTATCACTCTCACAATTAGTCCAATACAAATATCATGTACAATTAACAAACCATTACATAACATACTTACATTGTTGTTCATTGTCTTCTCCCCCTCCAAACGTTTACATTTTGCTTTACTGTAAAACATAAATTCTCTGTTACCTTATGCAACTCATATTTAATAAATTTTACAGTTCTATATACATTTAACTTCAACTTACTAGAATTGGAAATATGTTGTACATAGCTTAGGTGCCTCTGCATCCCCTTTATGAGACTTTTTATGTTTCATTGTCTGCAACCAAATACAAGAACAGTTTTTAAACCATCTCAGCCAACATTCATAACCAATACATGCATTTCAACTAAATGATTCTTACAACTCCAATCTCCTCGACAATATTTCTTTCTTAAAGAATTCAAAACTTCTTCTTTGGTTATCTTTTTTAACTACTGTTAAACACTTCTTCAAACTACTGTTATCTTTTTTTCCCAAAAACCCTTAACAGAACACTAACCAAAAACATCGAAAATTCCTTCCAATCCAATCTCCTATACAAAATTGATAATATTTTACAAAGAAATTCACATTCGCACGATTTATACAAAAACTTTCACCGTTCGCTGAAATAGAAAAAAAAACCGAAAAAAAACCCGAAATAGAAAAAAAACGAAGCAAGAAGCAAGAACTTACCTAAAAACCGTGCTCAAACCCAACCTCCTCGACAAATTTCCTTCAGATTTTCTTCTTTGGTTGATGCAAAAACCAGCTCGTCGTTTTGTTTTTCTTTTGGGTTCGATGCCCTAAAATTTTGTTTTTCTTTTCCCGCTCGTCGTATTTTACTCAACTTATACAATCGTTAAAAGGGTTACCGGTTCACCGGGTAACCTTATCCCATGTTTTTTTTTTCAATCCAACGGCCTATATTAAACCGGCTCCATCTAATGGGGTTTTTTCCTTGGTTAATATTTAGTTGGTATTTAAGCCGCCTGTTTTTAGAAAAGCCACCTGCTGCGTGATGTTAGTCATCGCACCATGCGACGTCGCCGACTGTACGTAAAGCCTGTTAGACAACGTTGACTAATGCTTAAGGTATCTTTATTTTTTATTTACAAATCAAAAACAATTTCAACATTAAATCTCCTTTTCTTTTTTCTTAAGTTATCCACTATAGAGTCTATTAACTAGGGTAGAAATCTTTTGCCCTTTTTAGTGTTTTTGTTTTATGTTCTCATATTCAAAATTAGGTTTAGAGTTTAGAGTTTTAGGTTAGGGTTTAGAAAATTTAGGGTAAGGTGTATTTTTAGGGTGTAGGATTTAAGATTTAAAATTTAGAGTTAGAGCTTGAATTTTTAATTTTGTAGTGTTTTTTAGTGTTAGGGCATATGTAAGGGCACCGAAAAGGGGCAGAAAACGTTCTATTAAGAAATTTTAAACCCTAACCCTAATTTCCACATCCTAAAACCTAAACTCTACATCTTAAAAAATACACTTCACTCCTAATTTCTTAAACCTTAATTATAATCTTTAACTTTAAACCCTAAACATATTATTTTAAAATGGATGCATAAAAGAGGGCATGATAAAAGGGTAGACGATTTCCATCCTACGTTCTATTAGGATAAACCACAACTTTTAACGTTATTTCATGTGGAGAACAAAAATCAAATCTTGAATGAATATAAAAGCGAAGCAAGAAGAAGATTTAAATAGATATGACACAATACACAGGAATAGATAGTTGTATCTCTCACAAGCAAAGTCGTTAAACTCAAATCCTTGCACATAAGACATGCTAACTTTATTCAAATTGCAAACAGCTGGGGAAAAAAGAAAGATTGATCAAGAGAAAATGTTCTTCACAAAAGTTGTGGAAGCTGTTGCCCCCGATGCAACTGCTGAAACAATATCGTCCACTCCGTTGATTTTCTTCGCATCGTTGAATTTACTCAAGGCGTCTTCAACGTATTTGAGACCAGATGAGACTGTCATGTTTTCAACAACTTTCAGTGGATCTCCTTTCAGTGCTGCTGCAACTTGCACAAGCTCTTCCTGAAAATCGCTTAGTTTTGCTGTTTCTTTCGCATCCGAGTCTCTCATTTTCACCGGCTCAGCCAGTTTCTCTGCATGTGCAACTTTCAATCAGTTCACTGGAAAAAGAAGATACAATTAGTTTGAAATTTTACCAGGACAATCTGTTCTTGGGGTGCTTCGATTCACAACGATGTCAAAGGAACCAGCCCATGCATCACGCTTTGTTAGAAATTCTTTGAGATTGAAAATCTTCTTCAGAGTTGCTGGAATGGATGAATGCTCGAACTCTGATGTTGGATGCGGCCCTGATGGCCTATGTAACACTGCACAAATTGAATAAACTCGAATCATATCCAATACAAACAATTCAGGCACAATCTTGTATTGGAAATTACCTGTTCCGGGCTCGATCCATGGAGACACCATAATGGCAGGAACCCTGCAACCAAGGCGATCAAACTTGAAGCTGTAAGGCGCAGCGCCGACAAAATCATCGGGACTAGGGACTCCGGTGGGTGTCGGAACATGGTCGTAAAAACCACCATGTTCATCGTATGTAATCAGGAACAGAATTTCATTCCATTGAGGACTTGATCTAAGTGCTTCATAGATTTCCTTTACAAACTTCTGACCCTCTGAAACGTCGTGGGAAGGGTGGTCGTCGTTCGCACCGGCTGTTAAAATGTCAAAATATCTGGGCTCGATCACCACATAATTTGCTAGTTCTCCCTTTTCACAGTCATGCTTGAAGCTTAGATCGTAATTATGGAAATTGTCCACATATTTCACGTTCCTCAGGTTCCTGTTATTAATTAATGAAACCATATTATCATAATCAGTTAATTTGAATCTAAAATAATATTATCAACATTTCTCAAACATGTTAAATATTCATTCGTAAAACGGTTTGGATTTTACCCTATATATTTCATAGCACCCAAATAGTTGTACTAAAATGCATTGTAGAAAACAAAAAATGGGGCAACTTAAAATCTTTGTATGCATGTAATTAATGTGAATATCGACCAACAAACATTCATTTTAGGCCCATCTCTCACGGTGCTTTGATCTAGATTTAAGGTTGGAGTAAATCATAGATCCAATACTATTGGAGGAACAGTTAAAGACAAAAAAAATAATTTTTATTTTTCAATTATTAGTTAAGAACTTGTAAATAAAATAGAGTAAAGTTCACAATTGGTCACTAAATTATTTTAAAATTATTTTAATTATGAAACTATTTAAAAGTTACATAATAGGTATTAAACTTTAATTTTTGTTATAAAATAGTTATTAAGCCATTAACTGTCGTTTATCGACGATGTGGCAATTAATAAAATTTGTATAATAGAACATTTAATCCTTTATATTTACAAATTCAATCAATTTAATACTAATTTAAAAAAATAAAAAATAATCTTTATTATTTACACATTTTTTTCAATTTATTCCTAAGTAATTTACTTACTTTCTAATTAGAGAAAATGAATGAAAGAAATTTGTGAATAGGCGACTGAAACCTAGGAGGGAAAGGGGAAAGAGGCCTAACCAGTGGGCTGAATTTAACCTTTACTATGTATGTTATACTGATTTTTATTGGTGAAAAATAAATGGAAGAAAAGAATGGATTGGAGACCCAAACTTGGGGGTAAATTTGGGGAAATAGGGTAGTTTAAATTTTTATTTAAGGGATAGAGGTTGCTTGGGGAAAATTTTGGATTCTAGGCCAAAATCTACGGTATTTGGGGACATCGCCATGTGCTTATGGCGTTTTTTGGATCTCGCCATGTGGAAGTGGCGAGGTCCTGTGTATTGCACGCCTGCCAACTTTGCAAAAGCTGAGTTTTTTTTTTAAATTTTACTTGCACCTCGCCACCTGCATATGGCGAGGTCCAACTTCGCCACCTCCACACGGCGTGGTACTGTACAAACTGTCCTATTCTCTAAAATTTCCCCCGAACAACCCCTATCTTTTAAATAAAAATTTAAACTACCCTATTTCTCCAATTTTGCCATTAGGAGAAAAGAGAAAATGGGACATGCTTAACCACTATGCTAAATCCAACATTTGGTTAAAAATGACAATAATATATTATGCAGGTTAAACTGTAGTTAATTATATTATATTAAGATAAATATTGAATTGCAATGAAGTGTGCTTAAATTTTAAAATTTTAAAACTAAAAAAGCCTTAAAATAATTAAATCCACAAAAAATTAGGGACCAAAACTTTCCACACCATACGTAGCCCAATCAATGAGTCACTTAGTTATCTAACGTCAAATTACATGATAGTTAACTATTCCATTTATATAACATCATTTTTTTTAGAAGATAATATTAAAAATCCCATCATGAAAGAAAAAAAAAATTGTAAGGCGATAAAAAAGTGTTTTTATCTACCAACTATTCATGGTCAATTAAATAGGAGCAAAAGAAAATGGAACGTATTTAATTACTCGGTGCTATTGTTTTTCTTATACTCTTTTCGTCTTATAAATTTTATTCTTTATTAATTTTTCACGTGAAAAAAAATTGTATAAGAAATATATTATAACAATTTAATTAAAATAATTTTAAAATACAAAAGGGACAAATTTTATGAGATAGAGGGAGTATTAAAAAAAGAGTAAACTACACTCGCGATCATCCAACTATCGTTTTATTCCTATTTTGGTGATTTGGATGGACATTTTAATTAAAATAATTTTAAAAAATTGTATAAGAAATATATTATAACTACACTCGCAGACTTTGTTTTAGTGATTTGGATGGACAAAGTAAAAGCAAAGCACGTGGTTGTTGAAATTTTTTTCGGTGCTATTTCTTATATTTTAACATTAAATTTTTAAATTTTAAATTTTAAATATTAAATTTTAAAAAATACATCACATTCTTAATTTCTTAAACTTTAATTATAAATTATAAATTATAAATTTATTTTATTTTTTAATATGTGAACATAAATATAAGTGAAAAAAATGAGCATGTGATTTTTATTCAGGGTTGCGGTGCATCCTAATTATGCATATGTTTTTTATAAGCAAAACAATGTAACTTATTTTACTTGATGTATTCTATCACCATGAGTACTTTTTTTTCTTCCATTTAAGTTTAAAAATGTTTTTTTAATGAAACTCATGATAATACCCTTTCAATAAAAAAATAAAAAAATTCAACATACGACTCTTTCAACACAAAACCAAACAAAACACAATGGACCCTTTGAACATAATAATAGGAATCTTGTGGTTCTGGATGAGGACGAGTCATATAATCAACTTGTAGCTAAGTTTTAATTAATTATTTTTTTTTGATAAAAATTCTTTTTTTCATTTTTGGTGTTTTTTTTATATTCTAATATTAAAAAATTAAATTTTAAGTCTTAACTTTAAATTTTAAATTTTAAAATTTACACTTTATACTATACCTTAAATTTTTTAAACCCTAATTTTAAATTTCGAACTTAATTTTTAGTGTGAAACATAAATAAAGACACCAAAAAGAGCCGATTTTTTTTGGGTTTTGAATTCTTGGTTGAAGGAAGGAGGGAATGGCTACTAACACCCACGTGCTCTTCTTTTTCCCCATTAGTTAGGGATGGGCACGAAACCCGAATTCGACGGGTTTCAATCCGACCCGATTCAATAGGGTTGGTTTTTTTTATAAAAAAAATCAAATTCGAGCCGGGTCGGGTTGGGTAAAGTTTGTGAAAATTTGGTTTCGGGTTGGGGTCGGGTTTGGGGAAAAACACTTGACCCGGGTACTTAAATAATATTTTTTATTTATATTATATTTTATCTTTTACGATTTTACCCTTTTTTTAATTTTTCCCCAATTCTCTTTCCATCACAGAGCACTCTTTTCATCGTGTTTGAATTTTGAATTTACAGCCCTAATCCCTTAAAATTTTCTTTCAATCGCAAAGCACTTTTTTCAATTTGAGCAAATTTTGGCTTTTAATTTTCCCCAGTTTGAGTAAATCTCCCATGTCCGATCGTAAATTTTACCGTAACCTTTCCTGCTCGCTCTTTGAATTCTTCAGATTGTTCAGTGTTTCTTTATTCAGTTTCAAACTCTCACTGTTCATAAGACCAGGCAAGTTTTTATTTTTTTATTTAAAAATTTGTTTCTCTATAAATTTAGATTTTATTTCTATTTATCTCTCTTTTTTTCGTTTGAGATTTGCAATTTTCCTCAAATTTTCCTTGTTGTTTGATCTCCGACACTTCGATTTTTTTATATTTTTCCTCTTTTGTGTCGAGTCGGGTCGGATCGAATAATATACTCTTTCACCCCGGGTCGGGTCAGTTAGAGGGTGGAGAGTGTGAAATTTCGGGTCGGGTGGGCCGAAAATCTGACCCTGCCCGACCCGTGCCCATCTCTACCTTTAGTAATAATTAAGTGATATTATATCTCTATTCCAACATTATAAAAAGAGAAACAAATAGTATACTAGATCTAAACGTGATTACCTCCATCTTAATGGATGGCCAAAATGAAAAGTTTGGAAAAGCATGTGTAAATTAATTAAGTTAAAAGTCTTACCTGTAAAAGAGAGTAGCTGGGAAAGATTGATGATAAATCCCGAAGCTATACCCGTTCTCTTCCAATGACTCAAATACAGTTTTTTGAGGATATCCTGCTATCAGCTTTTGCGTATCGTTGCTAAACGCACCACCCGACGTCGCCGAGTGTAAGTAAAGTCTGTTAGACTGCGTCGACGTCGGCAACGACGCAAACCACCGATCGCACACCGCGAACTCCGTCACCAACTCCTTGAACACCGGCACCATCTCCGGTTTAAACCCATTCATGACGGTCTCCGACAACCCAGGCGTTGTACGTTCGGCGTTTTGTGCGAAACCGTTCATTTTTATCTCCGGGTTCGGGTCCGGGTTGTTGGTATCCCATGGTTTGCCGGATACTTGTTCGTATATGGCTTGGAAGGAGTGGTCGGGGTCGGGCTCAATGTAGCCGGCGGTGTCCTTGAAGGTGACCTGGGTGGAGCTGGGGTCGGAGGTGGAAATGGGGTTGGACTCGGAGCCCGTGACACCGTCGATTTCAGGGTTTAGAGTTTTGAACCACCCTAACATGTGGTCGAAGGAACGGTTCTCTTGAACCAAAACAACGACTGTTTTGATCGGAGATGAAGTTGTTCCAGCTGCCATTGTTTCTGGATAAATGGGATTAGCTTAATGTTTTTGGCGTTGAGACCATATTATATATAGATGAATGACCACGATGTGAGATTTGCGAATCTTATTTTTAAACATTTAATAATTTCTTCCACTTTCGATATTTTTTTAGAATAATCACTTTCGATATTTCTAAAAATTAAAACCATATTTTTAAATTCTAAATCTTAAACTATAAACTTGATTCCACTTAATTTATTAAGGTATAAGATCAACAATATTTATTGTAGTGGTATGAGAATATTTCATACATCGGCCTTGTTTGGTAAAGAGAAGTTTAGACAAAAATTAGAGGTTTGAGGCATAATTAGAGGTTTGACCAGTCAAATCCACTAATATTGTTGTTTGGTAAACAACAAATTGAAAGAGCGGATTGGGGTGAAACCGCTAATTTTGAAAAAGCTCATAATATGAACTTTTTGAGATTAGATGTTTGATATTAGAGTTGTAAAGACTCTTTTACCCTTACTAGTTACCAAAAATCTCAAAATAACCTAAATTAAATACGTCCTCACCCTATCTATAAGCTAATCCTATCTACTTTTTTTATTATCACATATTTATATGTGTATTTAAATTTTTAATTAATTAAATTATATTAAAATAATTATATAAATAATAAATTAATATATAAATCATTTGAATATGTTTAGAAAAGTTATATTAAAAATAATTTTATAGATCTAATTAATAATAATTAGATACAAAATATTGATAATTAATAAACTATTTAAACAAGTATTGAATATAATCATATCCTTATATGTCATTTTGCTTGTTTAAATAATCTAACAACTATTAGCTATCAGTTAATTTTACTAAACACTTTTTATACAGTCAGCTAATACAATCCGCTAGTCAAATCAGCTAATGCAATCAACTATCAGCTAATGTAATCCGCTATCAACTATCCGCAAATTGCCAAACATGGCCATCATATTTTACTCCTAACCCCGCTAGATGAAAATATTGCCCCGTCACTACAAAAAAATAACAAAAAATTTATATTCTTAATTCAAATTAAATATTGTTAATGTTTACTGTAAAACTTATGTTTGATTTTGATATAACTAAGTATGTTAAGGATTAAATTGAAAATTTGAAATAGATTTCTATGTCCCTCAAATGATTTATAAATCACCAAGGCTTTAATCTGATTTGAAAAACTTAAACTCCAAATATTTTTTAAGTGTTCCAAGGCCAAAGTATTGAAAAACGTCCAGGCGTATCGATACACTTCTAGTCATATCGATACATTTTTTTACAAAGTTGGCTACCGGAAAGACGCGTTTCGATACGCCCCCTCACCGTATCGAAATAGATTGAATCTGTATCGATGCACCCCCTCTGTAAAATTGAAGGAGTTTGAATAGCGTACCGATACGGTTCCACCCGTATCGATACAAGTTTAATGGAATTTTAAATTCGAAAAGCTTTTAATGTTTTCGACCGTTGGTGTCAGTTGTTAGGTAACTGAAATTTAAAAAAGGTGGTTGTCCCGTACTGATACGCTCCTAGCCGTATCGATACGAAAACTTTCAGTGAGCTAAGTTGAGAAAATGGTATCGATACGGTCTTACCCGTATCGAAACGATCCTTGTCCCGTATCGAAACGCTTACACGTGTATCGATATGCCCTCTTGTAATTGTGCAATGACTCTTTCTATTTTGAGACATGCATCGATACAGGTCTACGCGTACCGATACGGTAAGCTGCAGAAGTGCATTTATGGTGGAAAGAGAGTGTCCCAACGACTATAATCAATACCCTAACCACCCAAACAGCTAGAATTGATAGAGAATATATAAATTGAAGATAATTGAAGACCAGGAACAACTATTGCATCAAAGATAAACATCCTAGCAAAAATCCAAGCTCAAAGTACTTATTTTCAATCTCTTATAAACCCCAAACTGTGTAGTGTTCAATTCTGATCTTATTATCAAATTTGGTTTAAGTGTTTGTACTTAAAGGGGTAATCTTATATTGAGAGATATCTTTCTTGCCTTTAATTCTTTTTTGTACTCTTGTGAGGGTTTGGTCAAATTTTGGGTAGAAAATTTGACCGGTTGTGTAAAGGTTACCTCCTAAGCCTTGAAAAGGGGAAGAACATATTAGTGGATTATTGGAAATCCTTAGTGGTAGCCAAGGTAGTGGATGTAGAGTTCATTTGGAACTTGAACCACTCTAAAATTCATTGTTCTTCATTTTTAGCCTTTCTATTTACTCCAACAAATTTTAAAAACCCAATTCACCCCCTCTTGGCTTTGATCAATCCATTGATCCACTCAACAATTGGTATCAAAGCCTACCTCTTTGAAGGATTAACAACCACAAGAAGAGTTTCTAGGAAGAGTGTGATCATCCAAAAATCAAGCCATGACATCTACCTCCGGGTCAAGCATGTATGAATTTCAATCAACCACCAAACCGTCTTTCTTCAACGGTGATAATTACCCCTTTTGGAAGAACATAATGCGCCTCTTCATCAAATCCAACGATTATCTAGTGTTTGGTGTCATTGAAGATGGTCCCTATATTCCGATGAAAAGAGACGACGAAGGAAGATTGGTGTTAAAGAAGAAACATGAGATGAGTGAAGAAGAGAGAAAGAAGATTCAAATCAATGATAAAGCTCTTCAGATGTTATTTTGCTCTTTCAGTTCCGACATCTACTCCAAAGTCTCTTCCATTGAAAGTGCCAAGGAAGTGTGGGATACACTAGAGACTGCTTATGAAGGAACAAGTGATGTGAAGAAGACGAAGATTGGAATTCTCAATCTTAGCTATGAGAATTTCAAAATGGAGCCCGACGAAACCGTGTCAAAAATGTTCTATCGTTGCTTAACAATCATCAACGAGCTTAAGGGTTTTGGAGAGATAATCTCGAAAGAAAAACTAGTCCGGAAGCTACTCTACTCACTTCCCGAATCTTGGGATGGGAAGAGAACCGCCATCATTGAGGCCAAAAATTTGAAGACACTCAAGCTCGATGAACTAGTGGGTTCTCTCCTAACTCGCAAGATAATGAAGCAAGGAAGGGAAGATGAAAGGAAGAAGAAAGAGAGAAGTGTGGAGAAGCTAGAGGTGGATAAGAAGAAGAAGACATGAATGGCTCTCAAAGCTTCACTACATGAGGAGAGCACTTCTAGTGAGGAGGAAGACATAGAAGAATTGACTATGATAGCAAAAAGATTCTCACGGTTTATGAGGTTCAACCTAGGAAGGAAGATTCAAAGTAAAATGGACTTCAAAACCAAAAACAAAGAAGAAGAGAGGGATCAAATTATTTTCTTTGAGTGCAAAAAACCGGGTCACATTCGTTCGGAGTGCCCTCAACTCAAGAAGAAGGGCTTTGAGAAGAAGAAGAAGCTCAAAGCCAAGCTTGTTACTTAGAGTGACGAGGAGTCATTCGAGGATGACGAACACGAAGTGGCCAGCCTTTGCCTCATGGCACTTGAGAAGGATTCCTCCATGGTAACCTCTAACTCATCATCTTTTGATTTTACATTTGATGAATTGCATGATGCTTATGATGAGTTACAAGAGGTATATGATGAGTTAGTTGAGAAGTATAAAGAGTCGGTCATTAGAAATAAAAAGATTATTTCGGTATTAAATGCTAAAAATGACTTACTTTCTCAAGCTAACTTAAAATTTGAGAAAAAGATCTTAGGTTTGCAAGATGAACTTAAATTCTTTTAAGATGAAAACGTAGACCTAAATAATCTTATTTCTCAATGCAATAGTGAACACCAAAAGGTGTTAGAGTTGATTCATGGACTTAAAGCCAAAAAGTGGAGGAGTAGTGACATTTGGTAACAACTCCAAAGGCCACATTAAAGGTATTGGATCCATAGGTAATCACTATACTATTCTCATTGAAAATGTTTTATATGTCGATGTTCTAAAACATAATTTATTGAGCATTAGTCTATTATGTGACAAAGGGTTTAATGTCTTATTTGATAAAAATGAGTGCAAAATTGTTGACATTAAATCAAATACTATAATGCTCATTGGTCATCGCATAGGTAATATATACATGGTGCATTTAGATGACATTCACATATCACATGCATGCTTTGTTGCACAAAATGAAAATGATGCATGACTATGGCATAGGAAACTAGGACATGATAGCATTAGTGTTTTAGAAAAATTAGTTTCCCTAGATCTAGTTAGAGGTTTGCCCAAAATTAAGTTCTCAAATGACAAAATTTGTGATGCATGCTCTAAGGGTAAACAACATAAATCATCCTTTAAATCCATTAATGATATTTCTACAAGTAGGTGTTTACAACTTATTCACATGGATTTATTTGAGCCTATTAGAACTATGAGCTTGGGTGGTAAATCGTATGCATTTGTACTTGTTGATGACTATTCTAGATTTACTTGGGTTCTATTCTTAAGTACTAAAGATAAGGCTTTAGAAAAATTCATCACATTTTCAAAATTAACTCAAAATGATCGTGAACTTAAGATTTCTCATATTAGAAGTGATCATGGAACCAAATTTCAAAATCTAGATTTTGAAGAGTTTTTAAATGAAAATGGTATTAGCCACAATTTTCGGCTCCTTGAACTCCTCAACAAAATGGGGTAGTTGAGAGGAAAATTAGGATTTTACAAGAAATGGCTAGAACCATGCTTTGTGAAAACAATTTACCTAAATATTTTTAGGTGGAAGCCACAAACACCACTTGCTACATTGTAAACCGAGTAATGATTAGGCCACTTTTAAAGGAAATACCATATGAGATTTTAAAATCTAAAAAGCCTAACATTAGCTATTTTCATCCATTTGGTTGCAAGTGTTTTGTTTTAAACAAAGGGAAAGATAACTTAAGTAAATTTGATGCTAAAAGTGATGGAGCTATTTTCTTAGGTTATTTCTTAAACTCTAAAGCCTATCGTGTATTTAATAAGAGAACTTTAGTAGTAGAAGAGTCTATTCATGTTGTATTCGATGATAATCTCCTTCCGAGGAAGGAATCTTGTGATGATGATGATGTAGGAATCCTTGATTCCTTTGATGGAGGACAAACTTCAAAGGATGATGAGATTCCAACGAAAGAAGAGGATACACAAGATCCACCTCTTGAAGCCTTGAAGGACTTGGCTCTTGAGGAAAAGGAAGTGAGCTACCTAAGGGAGTACAACTATGTCAAAGGTGGTGAAATCTTGGGTGATCTATCCAAGGGGGTAACTACTAGATCTTCTCTTAAACTCATGAATCATGTTGCTTTTATATCATGCATAGAGCCTAAGAACATTAAAGAAGCATTAAAAGATAGCTTTTGGATTATGGCTATGCAAGAAGAGTTAAATCAATTTGAGAGAAGCAATGTTTGGACATTAGTTGAAAGGCCTAGTAATCAATCTACTATAGGACCTAAATGGGTATTTAGGAACAAACTAGATGAGAGTGGTAACATTGTGAGAAATAAAGCTAGATTAGTTGCTCAAGGTTACACTCAAGAAGAGGGAATTGATTTTGATGAAACCTATGCACCTGTAGCTAGAATGGAGGCTATTAGGATGTTGCTTGCATATGCATGTTCTCATGATTTCAAGCTTTTCCAAATGAATGTTAAAAGCACATTTTAAATAGTTTTATAAATGAGGAAGTGTATGTGGAACAACCACCGGGTTTTGAAGACTCAAAATTTCCAAATCATGTTTTCAAACTAACCAAAGCACTTTATGGTTTAAAACAAGTTCCTAGAGCTTGGTATGAAAGACTCTCAAACTTTTTAATTGAAAAAGATTTTGAAAAAGGTAAGGTGGACACTACACTTTTCATAAAATGGTATAAAAATGACATCTTAGTAGTACAAATATATGTTGATGATATTATTTTTGGATCTACTAATGAATGTCATTGCAAAGAGTTTGCTAAGTTAATGCAAGGTGAATTCGAGATGAGCATGATAAGGGAGCTCTCATTCTTTTTGGGACTCCAAATCAAGAAAAGGAAGGATGTCACCTTCATCAATCAAGCAAAGTAAATCAAGGATATGCTCAAGAAGTTTGGCTTGGAGAATGCAAAGCCTCAAGCCACACCAATGAGCTCATCTACAAAGCTTGACAAAGATAAATGAGGTAAGTGTGTTGACTCTAAGCTTTATCGCTCTATGATTGGATCTTTGCTTTACCTTACCGCAAGTAGACCTGATATTTTGTTTAGTGTTTGCTTGTGTGCTAGGTTTCAAGCTAGTACTAGAGAGTCTCACCTTATAGCCTTTAAGAGAATCTTTAGGTACCTTAGAGATACTCCTTGTCTAGGTCTTTAGTACCCTAGAGACTCAACCTTCAACCTTCATGCTTATTTGGATGCGGATTATGGGGGGTGTAAAATTGATAGGAAGAGTACTTCGGGAACATGTCAATTCTTAGGTAGTATGCTCATATCTTGGTTCTCTAAGAAACATAATAGTGTAACTCTATCTACCACCGAAGCCGAGTACATATCCTTAGGAAGTTGTTGTGCTCAAGTCCTTTGGATGAAGCAACAACTCTTAGATTATGGTATTAAAGTTGAAACCATACCCCTTAAATGTGATAACACTAGTGCCATATGCTTAACTAAAAATCCCATCCAACACTCTAGAACCAAACATATAGAGATAAGATATCATTTCATTAGAGATCATGTCCTTAAGGAAGATGTTGTTATAGAGTACGTTGACACCTTAAACTAACTAGCGGACATCTTTACAAAGCCTTTGGATAAAGAGCGTTTTTGGTCCCTTAGGAGAGAGTTAGGTCTAACTAGCCTTCCCTGACCCTTTAGGACTCTTTTTGAGGTTAAAATTGCTTGAATTTGTGAAATTGCATGTTTATGTGTTGTTGCTCTTGAAAATATCCATGCTTATAGCTAGGGGAGTACGCTTCTATTAGAATATGCTTAGAAGGTGTTAAACTCGAGCCTTTGGTTGTTCTTAAAGCCTAAAATGTATTTCTGGGCATATGGTATCGATACGACCTTAAGCGTATCAATACGAGTACTGTATTTGCTTTCTAGACTACATTTTGCCTAAAACGAATATCGATGCGGTTAAACCCGTTTCGATACGAGCTACAAGCGTTTCGATACGGATTGCATCCGTTTCGATACGGACCTTCAACGGGCGTTTCAAAGGGAATTACGATTTTACCCCCGTATCGATATGCCTCAGGGTGTATCGATACGCGATTACGCAGATAGTTTCTTAATGGCATTTAAAGAGTTTTACTTTTACCAAAATTGAATTTTCAAAACCCTAGCCATTTTTCACTCTATAAACAGCCTCTCAATCCCTCATATTTTCACACCTCAACTCAAAATCTCTTGAGGGTTTTCAAAATCAAGCAAAGCTCTTCAAGCTTTTCATCAAAATGGTGCAAAGTTCCTCTCCCATTCTTCTCTCTCAATATCAAGGTAAAAAAAAATTCTCTTTTCTTTTTATTTTATTTGATTTTTGTTCTAAATTTTTGTTTTGTTTTGTTTTGGTTTTCTCAAAAACAAACTTCTTTTCAAACCTTTTATATTTGTTTTGTTTCTAAAAATTTTTATAACACAAACCTTGATTATTGATTTTTCAATGAGTTGAATGAGAAAGTTAATGCATACACTGTTTTTTGATCTTTTCTCTAGTCAATGGCACCTAAAAAGAGAGCACGTACTAGTGAAGACGGTGAAGGTTCCAATACCGGAGATGGTACTCGCCCGAACCTCACTCTTATCTATCAACATTGCTTCAAGACTTCCAGAGAACTCACATATTTCCGTCAATTTCAAAACTACAAAATCCGTCCGGAGAGGGTAATTTCCGTTCCTTTTCTCAACTCGGAGCGCTTCCAATTTGTTTACTTACCATTGCTCCAAGAATGGAAATTTATGGATTTTCTACAAATTCCCGGTTTTTTCTATTGCACTTTAGTCTTGATTTTCTATGCTAATGCCAAGTGTGTCGCCAACAAATCAGGTGTTGTTACGGCTGTTAATTCATATCTAATGGGTAAAAAGATCACCATCGATGTTCAATCCATTTGTGATGTGTTTCAGTTAGAGGATGAATGGCACTCTTTTCCCACTTCCGCCACTGACCGTCCTTCCTAGGTCGGTCAGCATGAGGGGTATTTTTAATGAGGCCTATATTCTTATAAAAAAAGTTAGAGGATGCAGGTCTTGATGATGAGAATGCTCTTGGCCATGTCTTGGGAGGTTCCGTCACCGCTCTTAATGCTCAAGATCGGATCCTACATTTGATGGTTTCTTGGTGGATTAGGCCCTCGGGAAGAAAGTATTCCACTATCCGCCAAGTTGATGATTTTTGGATTCGATGCTTCCGTCAAAGACAACGACGAAATCTTGCTCGAATTATGTTTGCGGAGATTGTCTATCTCGTGCAACATCGCCACACTACTCTTGTCACCTCATTCACTTATGGTACGACTTTGAGTTATTTCTTCATACAAAAAGAGATAGATTGTTCACATGACTACCCATCTCCCCTCACCGATCCTATTGATGAAAGATCTCTTGCAAGGGGAAAGTTTCATTGCTTTAATGGTAGTTGGCTACGTCTATCTGAGCTCCCTAGCGATGTCGTTTTGGAAGAAATAGCTAATCCTCAAGCCGCTCAAGCTCCTCAAGCTCCTCATCCACCTTCAATGGATTCCCTCATGACTTTTCTAAACGAGCAATTCACGGGTTTGCGCAAGGGAATTGCCTCCATGGATCAAGTGATGAATTCAGGGTTTACCGCTATTGACACACGGTTTACAAGCCTTGAAGATCGAATGAAGAATGTGGAGACGCACCTCACTTCCCTTGAAGAAGGTCATAACTTGATGAACATCTCTCATACCGTTTTTTATGACGAGTGGCGTCAAACTAGGAGAAATGATGATGATGCCAATGAGGAGGATGATGAAGATGGCGACGAAGATGAATAGTAGCTTATCTTTGCATATCATTCATGTCATTTAGGATATTTAGTTATGCACGTTGAATTATGTTTTTAGGATTAAGTTTGCATTCTAAAACCTATGCTTTGATTTTCTATTGTTTGGATTTTATGATTGATGTTATCTTTACTTTGAACTTAATGCTTATCAATATTATGTTGCTTGGTTATTATTTATGCCTTTTGCCTATGTTTATCATTGTCTCTATCTTTTGATCTAACAAAAAGGGGAGAGGGAACAAGCTCACACTTAAAATTTTGATTTTCTACTTAAAGTTTACCTGCTAATATTAAGGGGGAGTTATTTCGCAAAGTTATTCAGAGTGTCAAAAATTTCAAGTTTTGGTTTTGTTATATCAAAAAGGGGGAGATTGTAAAACCTATGTTTGATTTTGATATAACTAAGTATGTTAAGGATTAAATTGAAAACTTGAAATAGATTTCTAAGTCCCTCAAATGATTTATAAATCACCAAGGCTTTAATCTGATTTGAAAAACTCAAACTCCAAATATTTTGTAAGTTTTCCAAGGCTAAAGTATTGAAAAACGCCCAGGCGTATCGATACGCTTCCAGCCGTATTGTTATCTTTTTTACAAAGTTGGCTACTGAAAAGACGCGTTTCGATACGCCCTTCATCGTATCAAAACAACGTATCGAAACAGATTGAATCTGTATCGATACACCCCCTCTGTAAAATTAAAGAAGTTTGAATAGCGTACCGATACGGTTCCACCCGTATCGATACAGATTTAATGGAATTTTAAATTCGAAAAGCTTTTAATGTTTTCGACCGTTGGTGTCAGTTGTTAGGTAACTGAAATTTAAAGTGACGGTTGTCCCGTACCGATATGCTACTAGCCGTATCGATACAGAAACTTTCAGTGAGCTAAGTTGAGAAAATGGTATCGATACGGTCTTACCCGTATCGAAACGATCCATGTCCCGTATCGAAACGCTTACAAGCGTATCGATACGCCCTCTTGTAATTGTGCAACGACTCTTTCTGTTTTCAGGCAGGTATCGATATAGGTCTACGCGTACCGATACGGTAAGCTGCAGAAGTGTAGTTATGGTGAAAAGTGAGGGTCCCAACGGCTATAATCAATACCCTAACCACCCAAACGGCTAGAATTGATAGAGAAGGTACAAATTGAAGTTAATTGAAGACCAACAACAACTATTGCATCAAAGATAAACACCCTAGCAAAAATCCAAGCTCAAAGTGCTTATTTTCAATCTCTTGTAAATCCCAAATTGTGTAGTGTTCAATTCTGATCTTATTATCAAATTTGGGTTGAGTGTTTGTATTTAAAGGGGCAATCTTGTATGAGAGATATCTTTCTTGCCTTTAATTCTTCTTTGTACACTTGTGAGGGTTTGGTCAAATTTTGGGTAGAAAATTTGACCGGTTGTGTAAAGGTTACCTCCTAAGCCTTGAAAAGGGGAAGAACAAATTAGTGGATTGTTGGAAATCCTTAGTGGTAGCTAAGGTAGTGGATGTAGAATTCATTTGAAACTTGAACCATTCTAAAATTCCTTGTTCTTCATTTTTAGCCTTTCTATTTACTCCAACAATTTTTAAAAACCCAATTCACCCCTCTTAGCTTTTATCAATTCATTGATCCACTCAACATTTACTATGGACATTACCCTCTTAGCCCAATTACTCCGCTCGATATTTTAATAAATAGAAATTGACTTTGCACATAAACTTTTGGGTAAAGTTTATGAATGGAAAAACTATTTCAAGATGATCATTTTGATCACTGAATTTTCAAAAATTATAAAATGAGCATTAAACTTTAAATTTTATTATAAAATAGATATTCGGTCGTTCGTTGTCGCTACCAACCTAACTACGAGTTGACTAGACAATTAAATGAATATATCAATTTAAAGAGGGTCATTAAGCTTTGTAAATATTACATAATGATCATTAAACTTTTTTATTGTTATAAAATAGTCATTAAATTATTTAATTATTACAAAATAATTATTAAACTATTTAATTGTTATAAAATGGTTGATTAATACATGTTATATTGTAAGTTTTTTGGAAGCTGATTTTAAGATTGTTTTTAGAAATATTCCAAAGCGGTATTGATGTCTTTTTCAAAGAAAATAACATGTTACAATTTTTCATATCAAATAATTTGTTAAAAATGGAATTTTTGTTTAAAGGTGTTCATAATTTGAAAGCAATAAAAATATGTTTTTGGTTCACTTCTTTTTTTAAGTGATTTTGGTGGGTTGGTTGGTGTTTTGTCTTCAATTAAGAGTTTCGATTCAAGGTCAAAAAGGAAGAAAGGATCCAATGTTTGAAAAAACATGTCGCCATTGAAAAATACATATTGTAATCTGCACGTTTCTTATATGAAAGAGTTAACTGTGTTTTTGCATTTTAATTTATCTTTATTTTTATGCAAAAGTTTTTATATTGTTCACTTTCTTTTCATTGTAAAAATATATCATTTAGAATTAAATTAGAAAATTTTAAGTTAAATAATATTTTTTTAATAAGTTGAATAACAGTTTAAGTTGGAACAAATTTGAAGTAAATAATTTTTTAGTTGTCCTTCTGGTTTTTAGAGTTTCGCCCTGACTAATTCGAACTGATCCGTGTCGCACACCTAATTTTAGTGAGTGAGTCTTTCAACTAAATTTTTCTGCATACACAACGCCTCGAACTCGAAACACTGATTAAGCGATACTAAGCTGCATACAAAGTGCAAAATGATAAATTAAGTTATGTAAGTGAGCATGCTATACGTTGTGGATGGTTTATTTCTTCCAAAAAATAAATTATAAATCTACTTTTTTCATAATAGAAAAAATCGCTAATTATGACTTTTAATTTCGACAATTGTTAGGGTGAGAAGGTGAAGAAAACATTCTCCCCTAATCATGCCCCATTCTATGTCTCACATAAAAAATCATTTAAAAATTAAATTTTAAACTCTAATGTAAATTTTTACATCCTAAATCTTACACTCTAAAAAATGCATCCTACCTCTAATTTTTTAAACCCTAACTACAATCTATAATTTTAAATCCTAAACTTTAAATCTTAATTCACTAATTTTAAAATAAAGACAAAAAAAAGACATGATAAAATTACAGACTATTTCTATCCGAGAAAGTGAAAATTGAAAAATACATAATCATAATGGTACTTTAGTTTTAATAATGCAGCACGCCACGATAAGGAAAGCATCACGAAGTTACTTCGTGCTTTTTTCCCTTCACATTTATTTTATAAATAAATGAATTTATCAATCCTGTCGGCGATTTTAAACTACATAAAGTAACAATAAGTTATAATAATATAAGAAATTAAAGCACATGTTTTTCGTGTGATTTTTTAAAGGTAAGATCTAAAATTTATTAATTAATTATTGTTCGTATGATTAAGTGTCATTGACGTTTTTTTGTGTAGAATTCCAGCTATACAAATGATTTCCATTTTAGAGGAATTAACGAATCCTTAATGGAAATCAACCATGATTAACTAAAATGAAAACGAAATCTAAGTTTTGTAACACCCAAAAATTTCTCAAATTTAGAAAAACCTAAATTCTGAAATCGCTAACTCAGTAATCCCAACATTTGGGAATTATAAATTTGAAACCCTAATTTAATTAAAGGGTTAAATTATTCAGACTCATAATTTGGGGTTTAATTTCTGAAAATCGGTGACCATTTTGATTAAAGAGTGAAATTTTGTGGTCACTCTGTAAACCCTAAGTAAATTTAATGGCTTCTTTTGTATTTTACCCATTAAATTGGGTATTTAACCCATGTTATCTGGTTTTGGAAACGAATAGCTGTTCTTTTCCCTCTCTCGCGCGGCATCTCTCCCTCACCATCTCTCTTGTGTTTCTGGCGAAGCTCCGACCAAGGCCTTTTTGACGTTCGTTTGTTAGTCTGAGACCACCGTTGTGTTTTCCACCGAGTTTCACACAAAACCCACACAACAATTTTCATTTTCGGTCATCAATTGCTCAGAAAACGGTAAAGAACCGTTCGGTTCTCTTTGCGCCACCATTTCTCGCCCTCTTCTCTGTTCGTGTTAGTGAGGAGGACCATCAGAAACTCTTCGGTTCTTCTTCCGTAGCCATCCCCTTCGTTGTTTTCTCCTCCTGTTGCGTTTTGGGTAAGCACTCTTCTACTGGGTTTTTATTTCAGTTTGATTGCTGGTGAGTATTGTTTGGTATATTGCGTTCTGATCGTTGGTTGTGTCATGCTGCCATTGTCATTGTCTTCTCCGACGAGTTGAGCCATTGTTGTCGCCACTGACAATGACAATGGCTCAACAAGTCCAATTCTATCTCCTCTCAACATGTCCCGTGTTGTGCCGCCGCCGATTTGAGGGTTTTGAAAACCCTAAATCGTATGAGCATAAGGGATGAAACCCTCTTGTTTGTGTTGAGCCATCAATTTTGGCCTTGTAACACCCGTGTTTTAGGGTTGGGAGTTTGGCATGTGTGTTTAGTTCGAGTCATCAAAATCGGTTTAATTTAATTAGGCCTTAGTTTTGATTTAAATGAGAATTAAAATTTAAGGGATGTCATTTTTGTAAATAACTTGAAAAAAAGGAAGACACCTTTTTGAATCAAAAACAACAAAAAAAGGCCTCCTTCTTCCCCCTTTTTCCAATTTCACGTGAAATACACCCAAACCCCTCCCAAAACCCCAATCTACTATTCCATCCATTTTCTCTACCAATTCAAGAGCTTTTTCGAAGGTAATTTCTGTTGCGTGTAAAAGTGTCTATCGAAATGTAGTGCAAGTGTACACGACGCCAGTAGTAAAGTGATACGGAAGTATCAGATATCGTCTCCACATGGACTGGGCTAATAACTTCACCTTGGATTACTGCACGAGAGGAAAAAGAATAGTTTAAATTGTTGTCACGAAAATAATAAAGAGAACTTAAATAAAAGAGTAATGGAATCAAGATAGAGAGAATGGGCTGGTATTGAATTGCTCAGTAGTGTAGGTGTTGCAAAGTCTGGGAATATCTGTTCTGTCGTCGTCCCTATCGCGGTAGCACCTGTCGCGACAGCGGTTTGTTGTTAGTCGCGGCATCGATCACACAACTCTGTACTTCAAGCTTGGCAAGAATCCCTGCTATGCCTTGGCTTATCCCTAAGTCCAAGTCTGTCGATGAACACGTCTTTGATGATACCTCCCGGCGTGAATCGAAGGATGAACACCGATGTTGTTGAATTCTTCCTTAGCCACTTAACCTCATCCTATCCCTAGGTCCGAGATAGTTCAACTATAAACTAGAGAACCTGTACTTATTCCTTTCGTATACTTAACTCTCCCGATATTAAGTAAATGGATAATCTCACAATGGTCTCCCGATACTCTTGCAAGATGTTGAAAACCAGAATAAGCAAACTTGAAGTTTTATTTTATTGAACAGAAAAATCCTAAGACAAAAGCAATCCTTGCAACTACTTTACAAAACCCGTGGCCCTAGGGGGAATTTAGAACATGTTGAGAAGGAAAATAAACAGCTAGGGTTTTGAGATGAGAGGTATGGGATGTGATGATGATGTCCTCTCCTAGGTCGAATTACATGCCTTTATATAGGCATTGGGTTCAAGTTTTCTAATATGGCAAGAATACAAGTTTAAATTAAAGTACAACTCTATTAAAGACTAAATCTTCAGAGCATAAGTCTTTAATTCGTCCTTCCTTCTTGCTTGGAATTTCTTCCTTGAACTTTGGGCTTGGCCTTCATTCTGATCTAGGGCTTGGAAAAATATAAGTGTATTCCACGACAGACCGACATAATTTTCTCTTTCTGTCGAGGCCCACTTTGCTTCTTCTCCTCAACATTACTGTCGTCCTTTGCTGCCACGGCAGCGGCCATGGCAGCATCGTCCTCCTCGTCTACACATCCAGTTCTAGCTCTGCTGTATCACTGCCCAGCGCCTGCTTCTCCATCTGCTACAACAACTACCTGCAAAAGCAACCAATTTTAGTAGAAACTGTGCCATTTAATATATTTGTGATGTATAACTGACATCTAACCTAAATGCAATGAATTATGCTTGAATGCAGCAGAAATATGGGTTAAATAGGGGGTAAATTATAGAACTTTTACACACTCAACAGACCCCCAAACTCAAGTATTTGCTTGCCCTCAAGCAATTCAGACCTAAAAGAAAAATAAAATATTTTTGTTTGGCTTAAGACAATGAACTTTCCCTTACCTTCCATTCATTCCCTATTGTGAGCAACACCTTTTCGGATAATTCAGGATTTGTCCGGAACCTTTCTATAATTCTCGTGCAGTGTGTGCATGCTTGTAAACAATTATATGCCAAGACTCCCTTAGTTTCACTAGAATAGTTAAGCCTCTAACTTGAATTTTTATGCCAAATTTCATCTTTTTGGAGGCAATTCTTAGGCTCCTTTAGTTTTTATTTAGACTCAATTTTTTTTCAATCTTAAGTTTGACTAGAGTCGGTTTTGGGCACCTCTACCTAACTTCCTAGAGCCGGTTTCAGGCACCTCTAGGTGTATTGAGTCTATTTTTCTTAACTTCTTTTCCTAAAGCCATTGTTAGGCACCTCTAGGGGCAACTCAAGTGCTAAGCTTTCTATTCTAGTTTACTAGTCGAGTTCTAGGCAGTATAAAAGTCACAAATGGTGTTTAAGTTTCAGAACTATAGTAAGACTCTAAACTGCTCCTAAACTATCCTAAAGGCACTGTCATGACTGAGGCTATCACGACAGGTAAGTTCAGTTCAAAGACTTAAGCCAAAATTTTCATCATTTTTTAGCAAAAATAAACTAAGTGAAAGACACAATTTTTTAAACTAAAAAGACTCCATTAATGGAGGGATGCCACCCCCAAACTCGAGGGTTGCATTGCCCTCAATGCAAATGACATATGAAATAAACAAAATACATCACAAAATATATAAAAAGGGCAGGCGGCAAAATAAGATAAGAAACTTAAAATTTAGGTGTTGTCGTCGCTGCTGCTGCTGCTGCTGCTCAGTCAGATCTGCCGGCGGGCAGTGACCTTCTTGGCTGATGCTGGCTGGCGGATGGGGGAGGCAGAGGTATTCTTTGTTTTGGCCTCCCTTGGAGGTTGAATACGGGTAGGGGAGATGTTAGGAGGTTTCTCCACTACCTGTACCTCTGAACTGCTGTTGCCGCCGCTGCTGCTGCCACTATCTTCTTTTCCTTTGTCGGCTGCCATCTTCTGCCGCTTTTTCGGTGTGAACTCCTTGGACAAATTCCTCTTGACAGAGGGTTCACCGTTGGATTCTTCCCAAACTGAGGAAGAGGAGAAACCTGCTATGTAGGCGTCGAGTTCAGCCGAAGGCATCTTTCGCTTGGTTACTCTAGCAGAGGTGTCTGCTGTGCGGCTGCCGCCTGTAGTTGTGGCAGGGGTCGGTGTGGACGCAACAGATGGCGTTTTGGGCGTAGCAACGGGTGTAGGGGTATGGGAAGGGGTGGTGGCAGCAAAATATTTATTTGGAAAGGCAGGGAATACAACATCGGGGAAATTTAAAGAAGTATGGATGAAATGTACCGTGGAAGAGGTGAAATCGCGGATGAAACTCATGAGCCCGAGCTATCGTTCCTCCAGTTTTTGTATGGCAGCAAGGATCTGGGAGGAGGTGTCGGCCGGAGGTGCTACTGCTGTAGGCTGCTTGGGTTCTGTGGCAGCAGGCTCAGTGTCGGTTGGGTCTGTCGGCTCCGCTGCTGTGGCAGTAGGGTCGAAAGACAATAGCGGTGTGGCAACAGTGAGTTCCATCGGGCTGAGTATATTTCTCTCAGTCCAGCCCTTCCATTGGACTCGTAAATCTGTGGCAGCTTCTGGTGCATGATGGCCGCGGCAGAGGTCGGTGATGAGATAAGGGAAGAAGAGTGGTCCTGTCGGCGGTATGCACATTCCAATATACTCTCCCGGATGTATCTGCCAACGTTAATTTGCCTCTCATTTAATATAGAATGAATAAGGGCTAACCTGGGTTGGTCTACGGTTGTATTGTGCGAGGATGGCAAAATTCGCTTTTTGATGAAGGCGTTCCACAGTTTGGCCTCCGAGGTGAGTTGGACTCTCTTCACCGTCCTTGGGTTTTTCGGCTCATTGTTCCACTGGGTATCTTCGTCCGTGAGCTCTGCCATCATAGCGTCATAGTCGGCAGGCCTGAGACTCTCCAGAAATTGTTGGTGGCCATCTTCGTTCCTGCCCACATAGAACCCATAGAGAGTGTTGATATACTCGGGCTTGAAGGGCACCTCTCTCCCTCTTACTGTGACTGCTGTCGCGTTCCTGCTGCCGATGGCAGCATAAAAATCTCGGACAAGAGACACGTTCATCTCTTCTGGCTGTTTTGCGAATATCTGCCACTGCAGGGCTCTAATATTCCTAGCTATGAATGGCTGCAGTCCCATGTTCCCCGTTTTCGAAGTGTAAATAAAACCCTTCTCCTCCCACATGTCGCGAATCTGGAAGGATCGTGGAGTTGATGCTGCCGGGGCAGATCATGATGCAGCACTTCGGCGGGTATTTCTAGAAGACATGTTGCAAGGATTGTGTAAGAAAAATGAAAACAAGTAAAAATTCTAGAGAAAACAAGTAGGAAGAGTAGAAGTGAGTGAAAAATGAATAGTAAAACGGGGTTTATATAGAGGAGAGTTTACTGCCCGTTGGAGCTGTAACAGCAGGCGCGAATAACGGGGCCAACTGTTACGCAGTTTCTGACGCGTCTGTCACGCGTTTCCGTGTCTGCTGCGCATCTGTTACGCATTTGCATGTCTGCCGCGACAGCGTGTCGAAATGCTGGATTTTCCGCGTCTGTCGCGGCAGTTGTAACGGCAGGCTCCAAAGTTGGGCTCTTTAGGCTGATGGAAAGATGGTGGGCTGAATTCACTTCTCTTCTCCTTGTCTCCTTTATTTCCTAAAAATAATAAAAAATAAAAACGTTATTTCCTAAAAATAAAGTAATCCTAATTACCTAATATATAAATAATAAATAATAAAAATAAATAAAAATAAAATTTAGGTTAAATTAGGGATGCCAGGAGGGGCATCTCCTAAGGTAACCACTTCCTGCATTCTTGGGGCTTCAGTCCCCTGATAATGCTTCAACCGTTGTCCATTGACTTTGAATTGGTGCCTCTCTTTTAAAGATCAGATTGTTATGGCACCATGGGGAAAAACCTGTACCACTTGGAATAGGCCAGGCCATCTAGATTTCAGCTTCCCTGGGAAGAGTTTCAACCTAAAGTTAAATAGCAACACAAGCTGCCCTGGGTAGAACTATCGTGGCAGCAACTTCTTGTCATGCCACTTCTTGGTCTTGTCCTTGTAGATTCTTGCGTTGTCATAGGCCATTGTTCGAATTTCTTCAATTTCGTTCAGATCAAGTAGCCTTTTCTGCCCTGCTTTTTCCAAGTCCATATTCACTGCCTTGATGGCCCAGTATGCTCTGTGCTCAATCTCAACAGGTAAATGGTATGTTTTCCCGTAAATCAGCCGATTCTCAATGGAGTTTTGAATGCTGTCCTGTAGGCCCATAATGCATCATTAAGGTGCAAAGACCAATCCTTCCGAGTTGGCTTAACCATCTTTTCAAGAATGTTCTTAACCTCTTTGTTGGATATTTCAGCCTGTCCATTGGTCTGAGGGTGGTATGATGTTGCTATCCGATGTTTGACACCATACTTTTTCAAGGTAGCAACTATAACCTTATTGTCGAAGTCCCTCCCTTCATCACTGATTATCGCCTTAGGGATGCCAAACCTGGAATAAATGTTTTTATGCAAAAACCTCTGAACCGTCTTGGCATCATTTTTTTGAGTGGCGATCGCTTCAACCCATTTGGACACATAGTCCACTGCCAGGAGGATATATAAGTTCCCACATGAAGTTGGGAATGGTCCCATAAAATCTATCCCCCAAACGTCGAAGATCTCGACTTCAAGAATATTTTGCAGCGGCATCTCGTGTCTCCTTGAGATGTTTCCAGTCCGTTGACACTTGTCACAGTTTTTGTAGAATGTTTGGGCATCCTTGTACAGTGACGACCAATAAAATCCCGACTGCAAAACCTTGGTAGCAGTTTTGTTACCTCCTAAGTGTCCTCCATACTGTGAAGCATGACAGTGATGTAGTATATGTTGAGTGTGTAAAAGTTCTATTATTTACCCCCTATTTAACCCATGTTTCTGCTGCATTCAAGCATTATTTATTGCATTTAGGTCAGTTTACAGCAAAACATCACAAATATATTAAAAGGCACAGTTTCTACTAAAAATGGTTGTTTTTGCAGGTTGCTGCTGTAGCAGACGGAATGGGCAGGCGCTGGGCAGTGAAGCAGAAGAGCTAGAACTGGATGAGCAGTCAAGGAGGACGATGCTGCCATGGTTTCCGCCGTGACAGCAGAGGACGACAACAGTTTTGAGGAGAAGAAGCAAAGTGGACCTCGACAGATAGAGAAAATTCAGCCCGTCTGTCGTGTGAAATCACCATATGTTTCCAAGCCCCAGATCGAAAGGAATGTCAAGCCCAAAGTTCAAGGAGAGAAAATCCCAAGCAAGAAAGATGACGGCTGGAAAGTAGATTCCTTGAAGATTTAGTCTTTATTAGAATTGTACTTTCATTTAAAGTTGTATTCTTGCTATTTTAGAAAACTTGGACCCAAAGCCTATATAAGGGCATATATTTCGACCTAGGAGGAGATAACCGATTCCCTAGCTTCCTTCCCAAAACCCTAGCCGTTTTCCTTCCCACAACATGTTCTAAATTCCCCCTAGGGCCACGGGTTGTTTTGTAAAGTAGTTGTAAGGGTTGTTTTGTTTTAGGAATTTTCAATTCAATAAAATAAACTTCAAGTTCTCTTATTTTGGTTATTAATATCTTGCAAGAGCATCGAGAGAGCATTGTGAGGTTATCAATTTACTTAGCATCGGGAGAGTTAAGTATACGAAAGGAATAAGAGCAAGTTCTCTAGCTTATAGTTGAACTATCTCGGACCTAGAGATAGGACGAGGTTAAGTGGCTAAAGAAGAATTCATCAACATCGGTGTTCATCCTTCGATTCACGCCGGGAGGTATCACCAAAGACGTAATCATCGACAGACTTGGACCTAGGGATAGGCCAAGGCACATCTGGGATTCTTGCCAAACTTGAAGTACTGAGTTGAGTGTTCGCTGCCGCGACAAGCAACGGACTGCTACCGCGACAGGTGCTGCCGCGACGGGGACGACGACAGAACTGGAGTTCCGAGCCTTAGCAATACCTGCACTACTGAGCAATTCAATACCAGCCCGTTCTCTCTATCTTGAATTCTCTACTTTTTTATTTAAGTTTTCTTTACTATTCTCGTGACAACTTTCTCAATTATTTTCTTTACTTTCGTACCGTTATTTAAGGTGAAGCTATTAGCCCAATCCCTGTGGAGACGATATCCGATACTTCGTATCACTTTACTACTTGCGTCGTGTACACTTGCTCTACAATTGCGATAGACTCTTTTACACGCAACAAGTTTTTGGCGCCGTTGCCGGGGACTGGCAACACACTCTTACCCTACCTTCTGCACTTTTCTTTTCTTTTTCTTTTTTATTTTTTCCTTTTTCTTTTTCTATTTTTATAAAAAAAAACTCATGTGAAATACAGGTTTAAGAAGCATCAACATGCTAGGAAAAACCATTCAAGAGCTGATGTGGGAAAGTTCTTGCAATTACCGTAAAGGTAATCATGCATTCGAAAGTCGTCCCTATTTTTTCGGTGAATATATGGACAACCAACAAGGGAACCAACAAGAACAAGATATGCTGCCACAACAGCAACAGGGACAGCAAATGCCGCTGCCGGACGACGGTCCTGTCGTGACTACATGTTAAACGATCATGTAGAACTGGAAACCACGCTGCCAGACATAGATGTTGACAACTTCGAGCTGAAACCTATTATGTTTAGCATGATCAACAATGCCGATCAATTCAGTGGTGCTGTTACAGAGGATGCTAAGAAGCATCTAAAAACGTTCCAGGAGATCTGCAGTTCGTTTAGACTACCAGGAGTTAATCCAGAGATACTTAGGCTTCGGTTATTTCCCCATTCGTTGAGGGACAAAGCAAAGACTTGGTGGAATAAACTTACGCCGGGTTCAATTAGAACTTGGGCAGATTTGTCTCGTGAATTTTTATATCGTTTTAATCCTTCACATTTATCTGAGCGATTACGTAACGAAATTGCTACTTTTCAACAGGAAGATGACGAGCAAATGCACGAGGCCTGGGACAGATTTACCACTCTTCTACGAAACTGCCCAATGCATGGATTCCCCGTCTGGAATCAGGTAACTGAGTTTTATAATGCTGCCAACTTACAAACTCGTATTCGAATTGATTCAGCAGCAAACAAATTATTATTGGACAAAGACCCGGACGAGGCAATGCAAGTATTGAAAAATCTGGCTAAGAATGATGAGCAGTTTTCGATAGCAAGAAGAGGGGGTAAACGGGTTCTAGCTGTTAAGGATTATGAGGCCGACAACACGATGAAATCACATGTAGCATACCTTACTAAAGCGATGAAAAAGCTCTTGAACGATGATGCACAACATGGATTTGCTGTTGAGGAGGTATGTGAAATCTGTGAGGGAAATCATAGTTCGGATGAGTGTCCTATACAGTTAGAAGAAGGAAAGTATGTTGGAAACTATAAACCGAATTACAACTCCAACAACTATAATCCCAACTGGAGAAAGGATCCCAAGTTTTCTTGGAGTAATCCTAATAATGCCCTGAATCCTCAAGCACACAATAATCAGAATCAGGGAGGACCTAGATTGCTGACTCGACAGCAACTGCAGCCGCAGTAGCAACAACAACAGCCACCAGCTGCCACGAACAGTATACTGGAATAGACTCTGGCTACTTTTATGTCTCAGACAGGTACTTATATTGAGAACATGAATCAGTTTGTTAAGAAGACAGAAACATTCATGGATAAAACAGAGATGTGGATGACGAATCATGAAGCTACTCTGAAATCTTTGGAGACACAAATGGGTCAAGTTTCCCAGTATATCAAGCCAAGGCAGACTGGAGGATTTCCTAGTAATACTGAAAATGCTAGGCAGCCCACACATGAGCAGTGTAAAGCCATTACTACTAGGAGTGGGAAGAAACTACCAGGGCCATAGAAGGAAGCTGAATCAGTGAAAAAACCAGCCTTGGACAGACCTGCCGAGGAAGCTGCCCCGACAGGTAACAAACAGACTGCTACCGATAAACCTGTTACGACAGCAGAAGCGACAGAGGAGAAAAAGGATTAACCCAAACCTCCTCAGATTCGTATGCAGTGGGAAGGACATATTGCTGATTATCGTCCCCCACCTCATTTTCATCAACGGTTACAGCAAGTGAAGCAAGAATCTCAGCTTAAAAAGATTTATGATATTTTTAAGCAGGTTCATATTAAAATTCCACTGTTAGATGTCGTTAGGGAGATGCCCGATTATGCCAAATTTCTCAAGGATGTCATGTCAAAGAAATCTAAACTTGGGGAATTTGAAACGGTTAAGATGAAAGAAGGATGCATGAGTATTCTTCATAGGCAGCCACCCCAGGAAAAGAAGGATCCGGGGAGCTTCATCATATCTTGTGTAATCGGAGATAAATATGTGGGTAAGACACTTTGTGATCTTGGTGCTTGTATTAATTTAATGCCAAAATCTGTTTTTTTATAAATTAGGTATTGGAAAATCTCGGCCCACGACAGTAATTCTGCAGCTGGCAGACCGCTCTTATGTTCATCCGGAAGGAAAAATCGAAGATATTCTGGTAAGAGTGGATAAATTTATTTTTCCTGCTGACTTTCTTGTTTTAGATTGTGAAGCAGATGAAAACGCACCAATCATCCTGGGGCGACCCTTCTTAGCCACGGGAAGATCACTGTTTGATGTGGAAAAAGGAGAACTCACCATGAGAGTGAACGATCAAGAGATTAAGTTGAATGTTCTCCAAGCTATGAAACAGCTGATGCAGACGAGGAATGCAAGGTTATCACTGAAGTTACCCTTGATCAACCCTGCATCAGGTCGGGCTGTTACGACATCAAAATTGGTCACTGCCTCGGTAGCCACTTACAGGACTGTCATGACAGCACCGACGACAGCTACTCCTCAGAATCCGATACATCCGATACTGAAGATCAGGAGGAGGTAAACTGGATAGGCGATCGTCCAGGTAAATTACTCAAACCCTTAAATTATACTTCGGATAACCATGCAATCCAAAAGCCATCTACTGTTGAGCCCCCTGTTTTAGAACTAAAGCCTCTGCCAGGGCAGCTAAAATATGCTTTTCTTGGTTCAAATGATACGTTGCCCATAATCATCTCTTCGAAGTTGATGCAGGAATAGGAATAACAATTAATAGGGATGCTGCAGCAGCACAAAAAGGAAATTGGATGGACGATAGCTGATATTCAAGGCATTAGTCCGGCATTATGTATGCATAAAATCCTTTTAGAGGATGGTCATAAGCCGACTATAGATGCTCAAAGGCGGTTAAACCATGCGATGAAAGAGGTGGTGCGTAAAGAGATAATCAAATGGTTAGATGCTGGTATAATTTACGCCATCTCCGACAGCAAATGGGTGAGCCCGGTGCAATGTGTTCCCAAGAAAGGAGGAATTACCGTGGTGACCAATGAAAACAATGAGTTAATCCCAACCAGAACTGTGACCGGTTGGAGGGTTTGTATGGACTATCGGAAGCTTAACAAAGCTACCCGAAAGGACCACTTTCCTTTACCCTTTATTGATCAAATGCTTGATAGATTAGCGGGTAAACCTTACTATTGTTTTCTTGATGGTTATTCAGGTTATAATCAAATAGCTATCGCACTGGAAGATCAAGAAAAGACGACTTTCACATGCCCCTACGGAACGTATGCTTTTAGGAGGATGCCTTTTGGACTATGCAATGCACCCGCCACTTTCCAAAGGTGCATGATGGTCATATTCTCCGATATGGTGGAGGACTTCCTTGAAATTTTTATGGATGATTTTTCAGTCTTTGGGGATGATTTTGAGAGCTGCCTAGGCAATCTACAAAAGGTACTTGAAAGATGTGAAAAAGCTAACCTAGTCTTGAATTGGGAAAAATGCCACTTTATGGTGGACGAAGGGATAGTCCTTGGCCATAAGATTTGCTGCCGTGGAATAGAAGTCGACAGGGCCAAGATAGAAGTGATCGAAAAGCTGCCGCCGCCAACCACAATCAAGGGTATTAGAAGTTTCTTGGGACATGTTGGTTTTTATTGAAGATTCATTGCGAATTTCTCAAAAATCACCAAGCCCCTATGCCATCTTTTGGAGCAGAACCGACCCTTTGACTTTAATAATGAATGTACTGAAGCATTCAAGGTTCTGAAGGAAAAACTGGTAACAGCCCCAATAGTACAGCCACCAGACTGGACACATCCATTTGAGATCATGTGTGATGCTAGTGACTATGCTGTCGGGGCAGCACTTGGGCAGCGGAGAGACAAATTATTTCATGTCATATATTATGCCAGCAAGACACTGAATGACGCCCAAGTCAACTACACCACCACAGAAAAGGAGTTATTAGCCGTGGTATTCTCCATTGACAAGTTTCGTTCTTACATATTTGGAACGAAGGTTATAGTGCACACAGACCATTCTGCCATGAAGTATCTGTTCGCGAAAAAGGATGCAAAGCCTCGATTGATACGGTGGATCCTGCTATTGCAAGAATTCGACCTTGAAATCAAGGACAAAAAAGGGATAGAGAATCAAGTGGCAGATCACTTGTCAAGGTTGGAGAAGTGACAGAGTCTACCAAAAGATGAGACGAACATACTGGAGACCTTTCCAGACGAGCAGCTCTTTGCTGCCGCAGTCACTGCCGCGACAGCCATGGCGGTAGGTAAGTCTTCTGAACTCCCCTGGTATGCTGATTTCGTTAATTTCTTAGTTAGCAGAATAATTCCTTCTGATCTTAATTATCAAGCCAGGAATAGGTTCCAAAATGATGTTAAGCATTATTATTGGGACGAACCTCTTCTTTTTAAAATCTGTGCAGATCAGGTTATAAGGAGATGTGTACAACAGGAAGAGCAAGAAGACATACTTCATCACTGCCATGCTTCACAATATGGAGGTCACTTAGGAGGCAACAAAACTGCTGCCAAGGTGCTGCAGTCAGGGTTCTATTGGCCGTCACTATATAAAGATGCGCAAATCTTCTATTTGCATCCTTTTTGGTGAACAGATACTTCAATGCAGAGTGGTCTGTGTGGACTATGACCTTCGTTCCAAGTATATAAGAACATAACTTGTCAATGGAGAATACCACATCAAATAGTTCCTTCTCTGTGGTGGTGTAATTCACTTGGGCGTCGTTCAGTGTTTTGCTGGCATAATATATGACATGAAAGAGCTTGTCTTTCCTCTGCCCAAGTGCTGCCCTGACAACATAGTCACTAGCATCGCACATGATCTCGAATGGCAGTTTCCAATCTGGTGGCTGTACTATTTGGGCTGTTACCAGCTTTTCTTTCAGAACCTTGAATGCCTCAGTACATTCAGCGTTAAAGTCGAAGGGATGGTTCTGCTCCAAAAGATGGCATAAGGGCTTGGTGATCTTTGAAAAGTTCGCGATGAACCTCTGATAAAAACCAGCATGTCCTAAGAAACTTCTGATTCCCTTGACTGTGGTGGGTGGCGGCAGCTTTTCGATCACTTTTATCTTAGCTCTGTCGACTTCTATACCACGACAGCTATTTTTATGGCCAAGGACTATCCCTTCATCCACCATGAAGTGACACTTTTCCCAGTTCAATACCAAGTTTGCCTTTTCACATCTCTCGAGCACCTTTTGTTGGTTGCCTAGGTAGCTTTCAAAGTTGTCTCCAAAGACTGAAAAATCATCCATAAATATTTCTAGGAAATCCTCCACCATATCGGAGAATATTGCCATCATGCACCTTTGAAAGGTGGCTGGTGCATTACAAAGTCCGAATGGCATCCTCCAAAAAGCATAAGTACCGTAAGGGCATGTGAACGTTGTCTTTTCTTGATCTTCCGGTGCGATGGCTATTTGATTATAACATGAATAACCATCAAGAAAACAATAGTAAGGCTTACCCGCTAATCTATCAAGCATTTGATCAATAAAGGGTAAGGGGAAGTGGTCCTTCCAGGTAGCTTTGTTAAGCTTCCAGTAGTCCATACAAACCCTCTAACCGGTCACAGTCCTGGTTGGGATTAGCTCGTTTTCTTCGTTAGTTACCACGATTATTCCTCCTTTCTTGGGAACGCACTACACCGAGCTCACCCACTTGCTATCCGAGATGACATAGATTATTCCAGCATCTAGCCATTTTATGATCTCTTTAAAAACCACCTCTCGCATAGCATCATTCAGACGTCTTTGTTCATCAATGGTCGGCTTATGATCATCCTCTAAAAGGATTTTGTGAATGCATAGTGCCAGACTGATGCCTTGAATATCAGCTATCGTCCATCCAATAGCCTTTTTGTGCTGCTGCAGCATCCCTATTAACTGCTGTTCCTATTCCTGCATCAACTTGGAAGAGATGATTACGGGCAATGTATCATTTAAACCAAGGAAAACATATTTAGCTACCTTGGCAGGGGCTTAAGATCTAAAACAGGAGGCTCAACAGTTGATAGCTTTTGAATTATATGGTTATCTGAGGTGTAATTTAAAGGCTCGAATAACTTACCTAGACGATTGCCTATCCAATTTACCTCCTCTGGATTTTCAGTATCAGATTCTAAGGAGCTGCTGTCGTCGGCGCTGTCGTGACAGACTTCTAAATGGCTGCTGAGGCAGTGGCCAATTTTGATGTCGTGGCAGCCTGACCTGATACAGGGTTGGTCAAGGGTAACTTCAGTGATAGCCTTGCATTCTTCTTCTGCATCAGCATGTTTCATTGCTTGGAGAACATTCAGCTTAATTTCTTGATCGTTCACTCTCAAAGTGAGTTCTCCTTTTTCCACATCAATCACTGATCTTCCTGTGGCTAAGAAGGGTTGCCCCATGATGATTGGTGCGTTTTCATCTGCTTCACAATCTAAGACAAGAAAGTCAGCAGGAAAAATAAACTTATCCACTCTTACCAGAATATCTTCAATTTTTCCTTCTAGATGAACGTAAGAGCGGTCTGCCAGCTGCAGTAATACTGTTTTGGGCTGAGCTTTTCCAATACCTAATTTCTGAAAAACAGATTTGGGCATTAAATTTATACTAGCACCAAGATCACAAAGTGCCTTACCCACAAATTTGTCTCTGATTATGCATGGTATGATGAAGCTCCCATGATCCTTCTTCTTCTTGGGTGGATGCTTGTGCAGAATACTCATGCATCCTTCTGTCATCTTAACCGTTTCAAATTCCCCAAGTTTGGATTTCTTCGACATGGCATCCTTGAGAAATTTGGCATAACCAGACATCTTCTTTATGGCATCTAACAACGGGATGTTGATATGGACCTGCTTAAAAATATCATAAATTTTCTTAAGCTGGGATTCATGTTTCAATTTCTGTAACTGCTGAGGAAAAGGAGGTGGAGGACGATAATCAGCAATACGTCCTTCCCATTGCATTCGGATCTGAGGAGGTTTTGGTTCATCATCTTTCTCCTCTGTCCCTTCTTCTGTCGTGGCAGGCTTATCGGCAGCAGGCTGTTTGTCACCTATCGGGCAGCTTTCTCGACAGTCGACTCCAAGGCTGATTTCTTAACTGATCCATCGTCCTTCTCTGGCCCTGGTAATTTCTTCCCACTCCTAGTAGTGATGGCTTTGCACTGCTCATGTGTGGGCTCTCTAGCGTTTTCAATATCGCTAGGAAGTCCTTCATTCTGCCTCGGTTTAATATGCTGGGAAACCTGACCCATTTGTGTCTCCAATGATTTTAGAGTAGCTTCATGATTGGTCATCCGCATCTCTGTTTTATCCATGAATGTTTCCGTCTTCTTGACAAAGTGATTCATGTTCTCAATGTAAGTTCCTATTTGAGACATAAATGTAGCCAAAGTCTGTTCCAGTATACTATTTGTGGCAGCTGGTGGTTGTTACTACTGCTGCTGCGATTGCTGCCGAGTCAGTAATCTAGGTCCTCACTGGTTCTGATTATTCTGTGCTTGAGAATTCAGGGCATTATTAGGATTGCTCCAAGAGAACTTGGGATCCTTTCTCCAGTTGGGTTTGTAGTTGTTGGAGTTATAATTCGGCTTATTGTAGTTCCCAACATACATCCCTTCTTCTAACTATAATGGACATTCCTCCGAACTGTGATTTCCATTGCAAGTTTCGCATATCTCTTCAGCAGAGTAGACAGGCTGTGAATCTTCTTTCAAGAGCTTTTTCATTGCCTTAGTGAGATATGCCACCTGTGATTTTAACGAACTGTCGGCCTCATAATCTTTTATAGCTAGAACTTGTTTACCCCCTCTTCTTGCTATAGGAAACTGTTCCTCATTCTTCGCCAGATTTTTCAATACTGCCATTGCCTCATCTGGGTGTTTGTCCAACAGTAATCCATTTGCTGCTGAATCAATTCTGATACGAGTTTGTAAATTGGAAGCATTATAGAATTTAGTTACCTGGTTCCAAACGGGGAATCCTTGCATCGGGCAGTTCCTTAGTAGAGTGGTAAATCTGTCCCAAGCTTCCTGCATTGGCTTGTCATCTTCATGTTGAAAAGTAGCAATTTCGTTACGTAATCGCTCAGATAAGTGTGAAAGATTAAAACGAGACAAAAATTCACGAGTTAAATCTGCCCAAGTTCGAATTAAACCCGACGTTAGTTTATTCCACCAAGTCTTTGCCCTGTCCCTCAATGAATGAGGAAATAACCGAAGCCTCAGTATCTTCGGATTAACTCCTGGTATTCTAAAAGAACCATAGATTTCCTGGAACGTCTTCAGATGCTCCCTAGCATCCTCTATAGCAGCACCACTAAATTGGCCAATGTTGTTGATCATGCTGAACATAACAGATTTAACTCAAAGTTGTCAACATCTACATTTGGCAGGGTGGTTTCTAGTTCTACATGATCATTGACCATGTAGTCTCGGCATGACCGACGTGCGGTAACGGTAGGAGGGTTGACAAGTGGATCGTTCCCTCCATCTCCGACATGATTATTATTATCCTAGGGATTCCTTTGGTCGTTCCTTCTTTCTTTGCGTCTTTCGTTCACCATTGCTTCGAGTTGTTCCTCCGAGTATTCGTTCCTTTCAACGAGGTAACTGACTCTTTTCTTAAGATTAAACGTTCATTCGGGTTCAAGATCTAACTGGTACTTAGGTTCCTTCCCCCGTTGTGATTTGCGCATACGCAAACAAAAGACGTGAAAGATATAGGTTGAACAATCCAAATAAAAATAGAAAAGTAAAGAGAAAGTAGTAAAAGGTAGGGTAAAGTTATGTTGCTAGTCCTCGGCAGCGGCGCCAAAAACTTGTTGCGTGTAAAAGTGTCTATCGCAATGTAGTGCAAGTGTACACGACGCAAGTAGTAAAGTGATACGAAAGTATCAGATATCGTCTCCACAGGGACTGGGCTAATAGCTTCAACTTGGATTACTGCACGAGAGGAAAAAGAATAGTTTAAACTGTTGTCGCGAAAATAATAAAGAGAACTTAAATAAAAGAGTAATGGAATCAAGATAGAGCGAATGGGCTGATATTGAATTGCTCAGTAGTGTAGGTGTTGCAAAGTCTAGGAATATCTGTTCTGTTGTCGTCCCTATCGCGACAGCAGTCTGTTGTTAGTCGCGGCAGCGATCACACAACTCTGTACTTCAAGCTTGGCAAGGATCCCTACTATGCCTTGGCCTATCCCTAGGTCCAAGTCTGTCGATGAACACGTCTTTGATGATACCTCCCGGCGTGAATCGAAGGATGAACACCGATGTTGTTGAATTCTTCCTTAGCCACTTAACCTTGTCCTATCCCTAGGTCCGAGATAGTTCAACTATAAACTAGAGAACCCGTACTTATTCCTTTCGTATACTTAACTCTCCCGATATTAAGTAAATGGATAACCTCACAATGCTCTTCGGATACTCTTGCAAGATGTTGAAAACCAGAATAAGCAAACTTGAAGTTTTATTTTATTGAATAGAAAAATCCTAAGACAAAAGCAATCCTTGCAACTACTTTACAAATCAACCCGTGGCCCTAGGGGGAATTTAGAACATGTTGAGAAGAAAAAGAAACGGCTAGGGTTTTTAGATGATAGGTATGGGATGTGATGATGATGTCCTCCCCTAGGTCGAATTACATGCCTTTATATAGGCCTTGGGTTCAAGTTTTCTAATATGGCAAGAATACAAGTTTAAATTAAAGTACAACTCTATTAAAGACTAAATCTTCAGAGCATAAGTCTTTAATTCGTCCTTCCTTCTTGCTTGGAATTTCTTCCTTGAACTTTGGGCTTGGCCTTCATTCTGATCTAGGGCTTGGAAAAATATAAGGGTATTGCACGACAGACCAGCATAATTTTCTCTTTCTGTCGAGGCCCACTTTGCTTCTTCTTCTCAACATTGCTGTCGTCCTTGGCTGCCACGGCAGCGGCCATGGAAGCATCGTCCTCCTCGTCTGCACATCCAGTTCCAGCTCTGCTGTATCACTGCCCAGCGCCTTCTTCTCCATCTGCTACAGCAACTACCTGCAAAAGCAACCAATTTCAGTAGAAACTGTGTCATTGAATATATTTGTGATGTATAACTGAAATCTAACTTAAATGCAATGAATTATGCTTGAATGCAGCAGAAATATGGGTTAAATAGGGGGTAAATTATAGAACTTTTACACACTCAACACATTTTGTAAATAACTTTTAAAAAAGGAAGACACCTTTTTGAATCAAAAACAACAAAAAAGGTCATCTTCTTCCCCCATTTTCCAATTTCACGTGAAATACACCCAAACCCCTCCCAAAACCCTAATCTACTATTCCATCCATTTTCTCCACCAATTCAAGATATTTTTCGAAGGTAATTTTGTATTTGAGTTCTCCTCATCGTCCCAAGCATTTCCATGGTTCTAAATTTCAAAACCATCATCTTTTTAAAATTCCAAGTTTTTCAAGTTTGATGAAAGCTTGAATTTTTAATGGTTTTTCATTTGTTTTTGGTTTGTTGAGTTGGGTTTTGAATTAATCTCACTTAGATACACTTAATATCTTAAATTGGAAGGATTTTGGGAAAAATCCCGAAGTGGGTCTTTGGGGCATTTTTCAAAGTGTCTAAACTTGAGTTTTTGAAGTGTTTTTGTGTTGGGTTGAAGGGCTGATGGTATATGGTTGTTAGGAAGGTATTTTGGAAGCCTTTAGATGTCATTTGGGTGTTGGAAATTGTGGTTTTTAGCTGGGTATTTGGGGAGCACGAAAATGGGAGTCTTATGGTTAGTTTGGGTTTGAAATTGTGAAGCTTTGACATGTGGTTGTGAGTTGGGTTTGTGGCTGAGTTTAGCATTGAATCGGTTGAGTAATATTTGTCTTTTGGTTGGTTAGAAGCAAGAGGAAACACCGGAGAAGGATCGAGCTCGAATCTGGGAATTGAGGAGGCTTGACTCACTTTCCTTGGTTTGCTAAGGAAGGGTGGTGAGTGAACTTCAAACTTGTTTAAATTGGTTCAAGTGTGTGTAGTGGAGGTATTGGAATGAGCTTGGTAGGCCATTCCAAGGTAGAAGTTAAATTGGTAGTTTAACTTCTTGTTTGTTAATGAGCTTTAGATGCCTATGCCTATTTTGATCTTGTGAGGTATGAATTGATTTTTTATGTGTATACATTGATATGTGTGATGATGAATATGTGTTATAGATGGTGGATGTGTGGTGAGGTTTAAAAGTAATTGGCACTAGTTAACTTACCGGGTATAAATGATCGATCATTAGGATTAGTGTGCACACGTTTGAGTCAAATTCGCGCGTGGCCTTGGTGGCATTAAGTCATCAAGGAGGAGTACGGTGATGTAATATTCCACCAGAAATTATTTATATATACGTGATGATGAGTGGAATCCCATCCGTAGGGCATGTGGTGATGAGTGGAATCCCATCCATGCAAGGTCCGGTGATGAGTGTAATCCCACCGAGGTAATGTTGTTGTTGAGAGTAAATCCGCATATCCGAGTAAACTAATAGTGGCCAATGTACTTACTCTCGTGATTATGATGTTGAGATATATTATTTATATTATTGAGCTTAATATGAAGTAAGATGCCATATTTATGACTCTTGTGATGCTAGCTAGGTTTCTATGAGATGCCTATGTATGTTGTGTGTGAGGATAGGGATTATATGCTTGAACCCTGCATTATCGTTGTTTTGGTTTTTAGAGCATCCTCAATAAGCTTCTAGCTTACACTCTCGTTTTCAACAATGCAGACCAGTAGCTTGGAGTTAGCAACGAGCATGGCGAAGGGGCGTTCCAAGCTTGTAGTTGCTCAAGTACGATTTAGTAAATAAAGTGGTAGTTTAGCAATGGGGCTACTATGTGTTTTGTATGAGCGTTGTATGACTCATAGATGTTGATGATGTTTATGTTTTGCTTGGATTTGTAAACCATGTTATGTCTTGTTGAATGCTTGTGATGAGAGGTCATGCCTTGGATGTTTATCTTGCTTTTGGTTGTGTATGCAAACCCTATATGTGAAGACATGTGCCATTTGGCTTTTAAGCTTTTAAGCATGCCTATATATGCAATATCTATCTTTATGTTAATGCCATGGTGTATACGTCTTATTGTCCATCTAAATTGATCTATATGTTTGCTCTTGGTCGTGCAATGTTGTATGAATGCTTGGATGTGCCTAGGGAAGTCTTAAATTGCATCTAGAATCGAGTCTTGTGTTGTTTTGCTGAATTTTGAAGTCTTGTTGTGCAGGGCGTATCGATACGCCTGAGGGACGTATCGATACGGTTTGCCCTCCAGGACTCAGTTTTGGCTTGGTGCATCGATACACGGGCGTGCATCGATACGCTCAAAGCTCATTGGAAATCTGAGATTTTGGTGAGGCTTTGGCGTATCGATACGGGCTTTAAGCGTATCGGTACGGGTTTATCTCGTTGACCACGAGATGTTGACCGAGAAGGGCGTATCGATACGCTCAAGGGCTGTATCAATACAGTCTTCCTGTGTTGACTGGAGGATGTTGACCTTGGTCAAGGCCTATCGATACCCTTGATTGGTGTATCGATACGGCCTGATCTGTAAGCGTAAAATGGGCTGTTTAATATGTTGATTGGGGTTCAGTTGTGTTTCTTTCTTGATGTTTTCCGCTGTCGTGATCACTTAGGAGATAATATGCCTTTAGACAAGATTTAATTGAAAGAAATTTTCTAGGGTTGCTAACCGAGGGGGAACCTTAACGGGTTTCGCTTCGGTTTTCCCCGTGTAGCCTACTCGGACTGGTCATCCGGCCAGACCGAGACGAGAGGGTTACATTTGTTGGTATCAGAGCCTGAGGTTACCGAGACCTCGGGCAGGTAAGTGAGGTAAGCTTGATGTGTTAAGCAATTGTTATGTTTCGGTGTATGCTATGCTATGTATTCTTGTTGTTTGATCGTTCACATGGTGTTTGGAAGCATGATTGTTGCGTTTGGCGTAGTGTCGAGTTCCCATTGCTACTATTACTTAATTTGAAAAAAGGTTTTGTAAAGGAAAATACTTGAGCACAGTTGGACCCTTGCCTTTGCTAACTTAATCCTTATATGTTTGTTGTTGTAGTTATTATCTTGCTAGCTGTAACATGAGACCACGAGGGAGGCCTAGGATGGTTCAACCGGAACCATGGGCACAAGCTCCGAGAGTTGAGAAAATTGGTGGGGCGCAGGCTTCTCAACCTCCTCCACCTCCTCCTCATCAAGAGGGAGGTGAGGCAAGAGCCAAGGGCGTAGAACCTCAAGTTGGCCAAGGACTAGCCAGAATAGATTTGGCACCTCTAGTTCAGGCGATAGCCGGGGCTTTTCAGGCTGCAGTGGCTGGGGGTCAGGCAGTGGCACAACCCTAGGGAGAGGGTACTGGTTTGCCATTAGAGAGACTCCGCAGTTTGGGAGGTGAAGAGTTTAGAGGGTCGACACCGGAGAGGTCTGAGATGTGGTTTGAGAAGACCGTCCTTATTTTGGCACAGATGGGATGTACCGGGGAATGCAAGCTAGGGTGTGTTATATCTCTACTTCAGGGTGATGCCTACACTTGGTGGGTTACCATCACTACGGGTATGGAAGAGGCTGAGATCACTTGGGAGTTTTTCGAGTCAGCTTTCCGTAAAAAAATATCTGGGTCCTCGATATCTCGATGAGAAGAAGAGGGAATTTATGGCTTTGCTTCAAGGGAGTATGACTATGACAGACTATGAGATCAGGTTTGTCAGGCTGAGTCAGTATGCATCTAAACTTGTTCCTACTGAAGTGGAACGTTGTAATCGTTTCCGCTATGGGCTGAATGAAGAGATTAAGAGGTACACTTTAGCTTCTGACTACACAGATTTCGATGTCTTGGTCACTAGGGCCAAGGATTTGGAGCACAGTTTGGTCTTGACCAAACAATCTGGTGGTTCTAGTTCTGGGAAGAGATCTAGTGACTTTGATAGAGGTGATGCCAAGAGGCATCGGGACAACTGACATTATTATGACCATAAACGTGGTAGAGGTAACCACGGTAGGGCCAGTAGGGCCAAAGGGCTGGTGGGAGGTTGCCCACATGTGCTAGTTTCGGGAGGAATCACACCGGTGAGTGTTGGGGAAATTTCCACTCGTGTTGGGGTTGTGGAGCTAGGGGTCATATTAGGCGTGACTGTCCACATCAGGTGGGGCAGGCACCAGCTCAGACTCCTGCTAGAGCCAATGACTTTCAGAGAGGCCGCGGGCGCGGTAGAGGTAACTTCCAGCCGAGGAATGATGGCCAGAGGAACACATCACACGTAATTGCAGTCCAGCCAGAGGGCAGAGGTTAGGCCAGAGTTTACACTCAGCGTGGGGATCAGTATGACACAGATGTGATCGCAAGTAACTTCTCGATACAGTCTTTGGGTTTGCTTTCTTTGATTGACTCCGAGTCTACACATTCTTATATTCTGAGTGAGCATGCAAAGTTGTTGAAATTGCCTTGTGAGATATTAGAGGTAGGAGTTAGTGTTACTAGTTCCTTCAGGGATACGGTAGTAGTTAGGAGGATGAATAGAAGGTGTCCGCTTATGGTTCAGGGACATGTCTTTCCAATGGATATGATGGAGCTACCATTTTATGGCTTTGATGTGATTCTGGGTATGGACTAGCTAACTGAGCATAGAGCTAGGATAGACTTTGAGACTAAGAGGATTTCTTTGAGACTCACAGATGATTATGAGATAGTGGTGGTAGGTGAGAACGTGAAGTTCTTATCCAATGTAGTTTCAGTTCTAGAGGCTAAGAGGTTAGTTGAGATGGGTTGCGAAGCGTATTTGGCATATGTGATGAATCCAAACACGAGTGAGGTTAGACCTCAAGACATCCGGACAGTGTGTGACTTTCCTAGTGTATTTCTGGAAGAGTTGTCGGGTTTACCACCTGATAGATAGGTAGAATTTGCTATAGAGACTTATTCAGATTCAACTCCTATTTCGATTGCTCCGTATCATATGGCACCGAAAGAATTGAAAGAGTTGAAGACTCAGTTGCAAGAGTTGACAGATAGAGGCCATTGTTGAATGGAAGCAACCGAAGTCAATAACAGAGGTTCGTAGCTTTCTAGGCTTAGCTGGATATTATAGAAGATTCGTAGAAGGTTTCTCGAAGTTAATCGCTCCTTGGACACAGTTACTTCAGAAGAGTGTTCAGTTTGAGTGGACAAATGCAAGACAGCTAGCCTTTGAGAAGTTGAAAGAAGCTTTGACCCAAGCACCGATCTTGATTCAGCCAGAGTCTGGGAAAGACTTTGTAGTTTATAGTGATGCTTCCTATGTAGTCCTAGGTTGTGTTCTCATGCAAGACAAGAGAGTGGTGGCTTATGCCTCAAGACATTTGAAGACTCACGAGCACAACTATCCGACCCATGACATAGAGTTAGCTGCAGTTGTGTTTGCTTTGAAGATTTGGAGGATTATTTGTATGGTGAGAAGTGCACAGTGTACACAGATCACAAGAGTTTGAAGTACATCATGACTCAGCGAGATTTGAATCTCAGACAGCGTAGATGGTTAGAGTTGCTAAAAGGCTATGATCTCACGATTGAGTACCATCTGGGTAAGGCCAATGAAGTGGCTGATGCTTTGAGTAGAAAGGTAGCTGTAGATTTGAGAGCCATGTTTGCTAGATTGAGCTTGTCCGGAGATGGTGGCTTGGTAGCCGAGCTTCAGGTTAGACCTACTCTAGGTCAGTTGATTAGGGAGAAGCAGCTCTTAGATAGATCTTTGACACCTCACGTGTAAGATATAGTCGAGGGTAGACCTTCAGATTACAGTTTTAGTACCGATGGAGTCTTGTGTTTTAGAAATAGGATAGTTGTGCCAGAAGACAGTGACTTGAGACGTACGATTTTGACTGAAGCGCACAGTAGTCCTTTTGCTATGCATCCTGGAAGTACGAAGATGTACCGCAATTAGAAGAATGAGTACTTTTGGTTTGGTTTGAAGAGAGATGTAGCCGACTTTGTGAGTAAGTGTATGGTGTGTCAAAGAGTGAAGGTGGAACATCAGGTTCCCTCAGGTTTGTTGCAATCGTTGAGAATTCTGGAATGGAAATGGGAGAACATTACCATAGATTTTGTTTCGGGCTTGCCTTTGACTCCCACGAAGAAGAACTCAGTTTGAGTTATAGTAGACCGTTTCACGAAGTGTGCTCACTTCTTGGCAGTCAATACGACTTATACCTTAGATAGATTGGCCGACCTATACATCGGTGAGATTGCTAGACTGTATGGTGTGCCGAAGTCTATTGTGCCCGATAGAGATCTGAGATTTACAGCTCGATTTTGGGAGTGTCTGCATACAACTTTGGGTACCCATTTGAATTTCAGCACGTCTTATCATCCTCAGACCAATGGTCAGTCAGAGAGAGTTATACAGATTTTAGAGGATATGTTGCGTTGTTGCATCATTGATTTTCAGGGTACATGGGAGAAGCACTTGCCTCTAGTTGAGTTTGCTTACAATAATAGCTTTCAGTCGAGTATTCAAATGGCTCCGTATGAGGCCTTGTATGGTAGAAAGTGTAGAACTCCAGTTTGTTGGGCCGAAGTGGGACAGAAGTTGTTACCTATGCCTGATTTGCTTAAGGGGACCATCGATAAAGTGAAATTGATTTGTGATCGCTTGAAGGCTGCTTCGGATAGGCAGAAGTCCTATGCCGACTTGAAGAGGAAGGAAGTTGAGTTCTCAGTGGGTGAGAAGGTGTTCTTAAAAGTGTCTCCGTGGAAGAAAGTGATGAGATTTGGCCGAAAGGGGAAGTTGAGTCCGAGGTACATAGGACCGTATGAGATTGTGAAGAGGGTTAGTCCAGTCGCTTATCAGTTGCGTTTGCCATCCGAGCTAGAGAAGATACACGATGTGTTTCATGATTCGATGCTCCGTAAGTATAGGTCAGATCCATCACATGTTATGCCTGTTGAAGAGATTGAATTGAATCCGGATTTGACTTATGAAGAAGAACCAGTTGAGATCTTAGCTTCTAACAGTAAGGTGTTGCGGGGTAGATCGATTGAGTTAGTAAAAGTGCGGTGGCAACGTCGAGGGGCTGGACGAGGCCACTTGGGAGAGGAAGGAGGATATGGAAAGGCAGTTTCCTTATCTCTTTCAGTCAGGTAATTTCGGGGATGATATTCCTTAAGTGGGAGAGAGTTGTAACACCCGTGTTTTGGGGTTGGGAGTTTGGCATGTGTGTTTGGTTCGAGTCATCAAAATCGGTTTAATTTAATTAGACCTTAGTTTTGATTTAAATGAGAATTAAAATTTAAGCGATGGCATTTTTGTAAATAACTTGAAAAAAGGAAGACACCTTTTTGAATCAAAAAGAACAAAAAAAGGTCTTCTTCTTCCCCCTTTTTCCAATTTCACGTGAAATACACCAAACCCCTCCTAAAACCCCAATCTACTATTCCATCCATTTTCTCCACCAATTTAAGAGCTTTTTCGAAGCTAATTTCGTATTTGAGTTCTCCTCATCATCCCAAGCATTTCCATGATTCTAAATTTCAAAACCATCATCTTTTTAAAATTCCAAGTTTTTCAAGTTTGATGAAGGCTTGGATTTTTAATGGGTTTTTCATTTGTTTTTGGTTTGTTGAGTTGGGTTTTGAATTAATCTCACTTAGTTACACTTAATATCTTAAATTGGAAGGATTTTGGGAAAAATCCCGAAGTGGGTCTTTGGGACATTTTTCAAAGTGTCTAAACTTGAGTTTTTGAAGTTTTTTGTGTTGGGTTGAAGGGCTGATGGTATGGGGTTGTTAGGAAGGTGTTTTGGAAGCCTTTAGATGTCATTTGGGTGTTGGAAATTGTGATTTTCAGCTGGGTATTTGGGGAGCACGAAAATGGGAGTCTTGTGGTTAGTTTGGGTTTGAAATTGTGAAGCTTTGACATGTGGTTGTGAGTTGGGTTTGTGGCTGAGTTTAGCATTGAATCGGTTGAGTAATATTTGTCTTTTGGTTGGTTAGAAGCAAGAGGAAACACCAGAGAAGGACCGAGATCGAATTCGGGAATTGAGAAGGCTTGACTCACTTTGCTTGGTTTTCTAAGGAAGGGTGGTGATTGAACTTCAAACTTGTTTAAATTGGTTCAAGTGTGTGTAGTGGAGGTATTGGAATGAGCTTGGTAGGCCATTCCAAGGTAGAAGTTAAATTGGTAGTTTAACTTCTTGTTTGTTAATGAGCTTTAGATTCCTATGCCTATTTTGATCTTGTGAGGTATGAATTGATTTTTTATGTGTATACATTGATATGTGTGATGATGAATATGTGTTATAGATGGTGGATGTATGGTGTGGTTTAAAAGTAATTGGCACTAGTTAACTTACAGGGTATAAATGATTGATCATTAAGATTAGTGTGCACACGTTTGAGTCAAATTCGCGCGTGGCCTTGGTGGCGTTAAGTCATCAAGGAGGAGTACGGTGATGTAATATTCCATCGGAAATTATTTATATATACGTGATGATGAGTGGAATCCCATCCGTAGGGCATGTGGTGATGAGTGGAATCCCATCCATGCAAGGTCCGGTGATGAGTGTAATCCCACCGAGGTAATGTTGTTGTTGAGAGTAAATCCGCATATCTGAGTAAACTAATAGTGACCAATGTACTTACTCTCGTGATTATGATGTTGAGATATATGATTTATACTGTTGAGCTTAATATGAAGTAAGATGCCATATTTCTGACTCTTGTGATGCTAGCTAGGTTGTTATGAGATGCCTCTGTATGTTGTGTGTGAGGTTAGGGATTATATGCTTGAACCCTGCATTGTTGTTGTTTTGGTTTTTAGAGCATCCTCACTAAGCTTCTAGCTTACGCTCTCGTTTTTGACAATGCAGATCAGTAGCTTGGAGTTAGCAAGGAGCAAGGCGAAGGGGCGTTCCAAGCTTGTAGTTGCTCAAGTATGATTTAGTAAATAAAGTGGTAGTTTAGCAATGAGGCTACTATGTGTTTTGTAACGCCCCGGTTTTGGGCTCAGAAGTTTTGGTAGTTGACCGGTTCGGTCAAAGTGCTGATCGAATATATAAGAGTGAATTTAGGAAAGCCTAGTTCGGGTTGCATTAAAAATATGGAAAAATGTTCTAAAATCATCTTTTAATATATAAAGGTGAACTGTGAAATCAATTTTGGAAAATGAGGTTCGGAAGGTTGACATTTTGGCTAGTGACCAAAATGTAATTTTTGAAAGTTGCGGGACAGTTTTATAAAGGATTGAAACTTTGAATCTTTAAGGAGCTATTATTCCAAAAAGGATTTCTCCAGATTTTTCTAAGATATTTTAAGGCTTTTTCTGATTTTTAAAGTTTAAGAAAGTGGAGGGAAATCATTTTATCATTTTATAACTAACTTTTCTATTTTCTCTCAATTTTCCTTTTCTCTCATTTTCTCTCAACCCAAACACAATTCTCCAGATTTCCTTCTCTGATTTTGGCATCTAAATCTCTCATTTCAACTCTCATTTGATTCCTAATCATCTCATCAACAAAACCTCTAAATTTGCAAGTTGTTTCATCAAGCATTTTGGCTCTAAAAAGGAGAAATTCAAGTTTGGAGGTAAGAACGTCCTTCTCCTCTAAACTATCAGTTCTTTACTGAAATTCCTAAGTTCTCAATCCTTGATTTGTGATTTGTTAATGGCTTTTCAATTGAAATCTTGATTTTGGCTTAAAATGCAAGATTTGGTGATTTTGGTGAAATTTTCGTGTGATCTGTTTGGGCAGTGTTTTGAAGTGTCAAAATGATGTTAAATGAATGCTAAATTGATTAGAAGTTGAGGTTTAATCAATGCAATCCCGGATAGGTTGAATTTCCTAAGTTTGGCTTGAGTTTTTGGTTGTTTTTGGAGTGTTTTTGGTGATCTGTTATACCTGGAGGTATAAGGATGTGTTTGTGATCATTTTGGATGTTATTTGATGTTTAAAAATGGTTAGAAGTGATGGATCTTGGCTGGGTTAAGTTTTGGAAGTGTTTGGAGGTGATTTCGGTTGTGTTTGGTAGCCAAATTGTTGGATTTGGGTTGAGCAGCGAGTTGAGTCTTGTTGCTGGTGTTTTTAATGCATAATGATGCATTAATCCTCTGTTGTTGTGTGCTTGAAACAGGGGAGTTTGATCCGTGAGCTTTGAAGGTGTTGCGGAAGGTTTTCGGATGCTTGGAAGGCTTGTTGGCTAGCCTTGTTGTGTGTATCGGTGAGTGAAGTTGGGTTTTCAGCTTTTAAACCAAGGTTTGAAGGTTTTGGGAGCTTAGTTTAAGTCTAAACAACTTTGCTAAGCTCAAGAGTAAGTGATTGGGTTTTCGCTCTTGAATTGTGTTGTGTTTGGTTTTAAAAGCTATTATGGTTGATGATTGAGATGCATATGTTTTGCATGGTTTAAATCTGTTTTGAAAGCATATATTAAGCATGGTTTATTGCTGGTTTTGGAAGCCATTTGTGAAGGATGCTCAAGGTAAGAGATCCTTGGTTTTGTACATGTTAATTGTGATTTTGATGCATGATGTTGCATGTTGATCTATGGCTTTGTATGATGCTTTAAAACAGTGGATTGATGATGGTAAATGTTACATTTTGCATATTGGTTATGCATGTGAATCATTGGAATAATGAGGTAATGGTTTTGCATATTGGTTATGCATGTAAATCATTGGACTATTGTGATGATGGTTTTTGCATTGTGATTATGCATATGAATCATTGGATTATCATGATAAGATGGTTATATTGGCAAGTGATGTAAGTGGATTCTTGGTTCGTTGATCGGATATAGTTAGCCGGCTATAGGATTGGGTGCACCATGAATTAAGTCGCCTTGGAGGTGGAGTGGTCAAGAGTGGACCGGAAAGCTCCCTTCAAGTATCCTAACGAGATGATTGAGGTCATAATGGAGGTGTTGCCCATTCGAGGACCTTGGTTGAGCAAAGGTTATATGGTGGTTAAAAGTCCATATGTGAGAACCTTGTGCTTGTTGAGATCACAATGGCAGTGTTAAGTCCATGTGTGGATCTTGTGTAGGGTGTCCCGGATCTCGTTAGTGATGTTCTACAACTACCAATCGGTGAATGCAAAGGTTGTATGGTGTTTGAAAGTCCATACATGGGAATCTTGTGCATGTCAAGGTTGTATGGTGGTTAAAAGTCCATACATGGGAACCTTGGGGAAAAGCTAAGGTTGTATGGTGATTAAAAGTCCATACATGGGAACCTTAGGATGTTGAGGTCAAATGGTGGTTAAAAGTCCATTTGGGAGACCTTGGATTGGTAGGGTGTAGGGAGCGTAGGGACAACGCTCGGAATCCGCGTATCCGATCGGGTTGTTGAGTTGAAAAGTGGATGTGGTTGATCACTTGGAGGCCAATGTAATGTTCTTGATCATAAAGAAGCATGAGATGCTTGAAAAGATGCATGGTTGCATGAAAAGTGTTTAGTGCTAGTGAATGCATGTTTACTTGTTATGTTGAACAAGTGTTGATTATCATTTGATAAATGATGCATGTGTGCATGAAATCTCCTTAATACATTGGAGTCTAGTTAAGACTTGTTTTAAAAGGCCTGTGATAATAATGATGTTGTGGCTCGTGAGTTGCCTATGGTTAATGCATGTGTTGGATTGCTTGGATAATGGTTTAAAAAGGGTTTTCTTGCTTGAAGTGATGTTCAAGGTTTTGAATGAGTAATTTGAAATGGAAGTGTTTTCCAAGGTTTTAATTTAGCTTTGCATATGGTGATTATGCATGAAATGTTTAAATGGATGTTCTTGCAAGTTGTACATTGAGATGGTTTTCTTAGTTTGCTAAGCTAAGGTTTGGTTTCATGTAAGTGCAAAGCATGGTTTAAGCATGATGTTGAAAAGGAGTTTTCAAACATGGTTTTGGTTTGATAAATCGGGTTGTTTTAAAGTGTTTTGTAACCCACTGCGTTGATGGTGTTTTGGTTTTGAGCATTCCTCACTAAGAATTATGTGCTTACGCTCCTTTTTGTCCATCAATGCAGATTCTTGAAGCTTGGACAGCAAGGAGCAAGGGATTCAAGGTGGACTCCATTTGAGATGTATGTCTCGGTGAATAGCTATAGTTAATAAGGGCAATGGGGGTAGAATCTCTCGGATTGATGTTTTTGTATTCGTGTATGTTCGGACAAGTATGTTTTAATGTTGTTGTGGTTGCTGAAACATGTTTTGGCTATATTGAGTTTGGTTTGGAAAGTTTGTGCTTAAGTGGTTGCTTGTGTAGGAAGAATGCCTTTAGATTTGGGGCTTTTCATATATGATGTTAAATTGTTGGTTTGATGATGCCTACAAGTCATATATATGTTTAATTGCATGCTGGTAAAGTTTGGTGACATTTGGAGCATGTTTGATTGACCAATTGCATGTTTTGGTATGCTTGTTTGCTGCAATCTGTGCAGGCGTTTCGGAACAGTATGCACCATTTCGGAACGGGTGCCTTACATGAACCCAGGCGTCCGAAACGGTGTGCACCGTTTCGAAACGGTTTGGTCTCTGCCAGACCCCCGTTGCGGAACGCGTTGCGGAACGGCCCCGAGTTTCGAAACGGGCTCTGCCTGTTTCGGAACGGGTGACCGTTGGGGGCTGACATAGGCGGTTAAATGTTTCAAAATGTTTGCATTTTGGTCCTAAAACTTGTTTGTGCAATTGTATGAGTTTGGGATGTCCGTTTGAGCTGAAATTTGGATGAGAAGCATGAAACCTGATAAATTTTAAGTTGGTAACTTAAAATTTGGTTAAGTCCTTAAAGTTTTCAGAATTTACAATTTTGTCCCTAAAGTTGTAATTTGTTCAATTGGGTCCCTGTTTGATCTCTGATGATTGTGATCTTTGAGTATGCTGTTTGTATGATCACACCTAAGGTTAATGTGCATCTAGACAAGATTAAAAAAAAGGGTCGTTAATCAAGGTTGACTTTCGGGTTGACTTTGGTTTTCCCCGTGTGACTTTCTTAATTCGGGTCAACCGTCTGGGCCGGGTTAAGGGGGTTACATTTGGTGGTATCAGAGCTGAGTTGCGAATGCTTGGGGAAAACGGTAAGTTGTTGTGATGTGTGCTTGTTGTTTACCTTGATGTGTGGTTGAAAGTTGGTTGAAACACGTGTTTCTGAGTATATTGTTGATGTTTCTGAGTATATTGTTGATGTTTCTGAGTATATTGCTTATGTTTCTGAGCATGTTGCTGATGTATGCAAACATGTTTTATGGTTATGAATCTTGGTTGAGTTTATGTGGATATGTGCTGATGTTGTGAGCTGATGTTATGCATGATGGAAGTGTACTGAGTATGTTATGTTGCTTTTATGCTGATGCAAATGGATGCTGTTTGATGTAAGCATGATCAAAGTATGTTGTTTGATATGCTTGATATTGTGATATCCATGTTGTATTGACTGTTATGTTATGTAAAGGGGGAGGATTCGGGATACCCATTGCCTTATTAATATAGCTATTGTGTTATTTGGAGTTGGAGTTTGAATCCTTGCTTAATGCTGGTCTAACTGGTTTGTTTGCTTGTTGTGATTGTTTGTTGTTGTTCTTAGTAGTATGGCAAAGTCGATGAAAGAATGGCAGTTGGGTAAGATGGTTGCTGCCTTGGGGCAGGTTGTTAAGGCATGGAATTCACCCTTTTGTAGAGGTGTTTTGTTTCAGTCTTCTGTGCCTGGAGTTGAGGTGGTAAGGCAAGGGAAAGAAGCTGGTTCTGTGATGAAGAGTTCATCATCTGTTGTTCAGGAGGTGTTGGAAACATCTCAGGCTGAGGTAAAGGTAAAGTCCGTGGATAAGCTGGCTGTGGGATGTGTGAGTTTGCCGAAGCAGCATTTGCTTGATTTGGGTGCTGTGGAATATCATGGTTCGACACCTGAGGCATTTGAGGCCTGGTTGGCCAGTGTGGTTTTGATCTTGGATCAGGAAGGCTGTGATTATGCCTGTAAGCTGGGGAGTGTTGTTTCTTTGATGCTGGAGGATGCGTGTGTCTGGTGGGCATCCGTGGCGGAGGCGTCACATATTCCTGATATTGATTGGGATTTCTTTGTATCTGCTTTTTGTGAAAGGTATCTTGGAAGGGAATTTCCAAGGATTGAACATGGTGAAGATAGTGCTGTTGTGGAGCGAGTGTTGCTTGAGCAAGGAGTGGAAGCCCAGCCACCAGTGTGTGACCGTTGTGAAAGGCGCCATGTTGGAGATTGTTGGGGCATGGGTGTTTGCTGGAATTGTGGTTCCAAAATGCATGTTAAGCGTGATTGTCCCCTTGGAGTGAAGTCAGCTTTGGTGTTAGCTAATGAGTCTCTGAAAGGTCGTGGGCACGGCCGAGGCAAGGTTCGGAGGTGGCAAAAAGAGCAGAAGGTTGTGAAGAGTTTGGGAAAAGAGAATTGCTGGAAATGTGGGTCTGCTGATCACATGAGACGTGATTGTTTGATGTTGGCTCGGAATAGCCAAGGTTCCTTACCGCAAGGAGTTGATGTTGACCCTGGTATGTTAGCTGGTGCTGCAGTTGTGCCGCAGGAGGATGATGGTTTCGCAAGGAAGAGAGCTCGTCTGATGAAGCTTCAGGGAGGTGTTGTGTTTTCAGGTAATCTTGTTAAGTAATCTTTGCTCTAGTTGCCTTAGTTTGGTTTCTGTTGGTTTTCCTTGCGTGGTAAGTTTAGTCTGATTGTTAGCATGTTTGGGGTAATGGTAGTTGTTTGGGAACATCTTTGGTGTGAAGAAGGTTTAGTGAGTATCTTGTGGTTAGTGGTTGTTGGTATGATGGAGTTAGATAAGTTAGGAGTGAGTTGGGAGGTTGTTCTTAGACGGATTTGAGGATGTTATTGGAGGGTGTGAACTAGCATTCATGCACAGTTAAAGTCATTGTTATATGCTATATTATATATGTTGGTCCATGCATACATGTGGCATGACATTAGAGGTTTTGCATACATGTACATCAGGCATTGATAGGGCATGTAGGTGATCATGCATACGATGTTCACACTCGCTAATAACTAATCGAATCTGTTAGTGTGGTGGTTGGTTTGGATGATGGGTTTTAGAGGTTGTTTTGGTGCTGAGTGAGAGTTAGAAGTAATATTAAGCTAGTTGCTAGCAATGGTGAGAGTGGTATAGCCTGTGGTGGAAGGATAGTGTTTGTTACTTAGAGAGTTTAGTGGTTGGTGCTGGATAGTACTGGTTGAAGTAGAATCGGTTAAGTGGTTTGTATAGCTAAAAGGAAGTGGTAGTTCCTTGGTGCTAGTGATGTTGCAATTTTGAGGTTGTGTTTCCAAGTGCTGAGGTAGCTTAGTTTTTAAGTTGTTGTGATAGGGTTTTGTTGGTTTCTTAGCAGCCTTTGAGGAGTCCATAAGCTGTTATGTGTGTGTTGGATAAGCAATGTTCTGGTAATGCAAGTGTTATGGTTGAAGTTTGAAGTGGAAGGGCTATGAAGGATCGAAGATTTTTGTTGGTCGTTTGGGTTCTTGTGAGAAGTGGTTGGCTGGTTGTGGTTAAGGAAGTTCCGTTTGAAGTCAGCTGGTGGTGTGTGGAGCGGCTGACGAATTCAAGTTGGGGTTATGTTGTAATTCTTGGAATCTGGGTGAGTAATCCTGGTGAGTTGTTATGGTAATGTTAGCGGCAGATGTGAAGGATTATCAGCATTCGTTAAGGAGTTTGAGTAATCAGTTGATGTTTAAGGATTTTTGCTTGTTGGGAAATCCTTGGAAGAGGTTTGGGAGTTTGCAAGAGTTTTAGAAGCAGAGAAGTTGGCATAGTGGCTGGTTTAGATTGGTTGTTGTCTCTGTGTAAATAAGTTTTGGAGTTGTGTGTTACAGTGTGTGTGCTGTAGGAGCTGAAGTTCTTCAGGTTGATGTTGGGGCTGTGTACAGTCCGGTTATGTGAAAGGTTAAGTTGTGGCTATCTTTGTGTGTTCTGGGTTTTGTAAACAGCATGTGGTGGTGTTGTGTTCGGTGGAGTTTTGTGTGGGAAATGTTCAGTGTTGGTTGAGGCTTTTGTGTTGCCTTGTGTGTTGCTTGGAGTAGGTTGTTGTTCTCTTTTCGCCGGTTGAAATTTCGAGGACGAAATTTCCTAAGGGGGGGAGAGTTGTAACGCCCCGGTTTTGGGCTCAGAAGTTTTGGTAGTTGACCGGTTCGGTCAAAGTGCTGATCGAATATATAAGAGTGAATTTAGGAAAGCCTAGTTCGGGTTGCATTAAAAATATGGGAAAATGTTCTAAAATCATCTTTTAATATATAAAGGTGAACTGTGAAATCAATTTTGGAAAATGAGGTTCGGAAGGTTGACATTTTGGCTAGTGACCAAAATGTAATTTTTGAAAGTTGCGGGACAGTTTTATAAAGGATTGAAACTTTGAATCTTTAAGGAGCTATTATTCCAAAAAGGATTTCTCCAGATTTTTCTAAGATATTTTAAGGCTTTTTCTGATTTTTAAAGTTTAAGAAAGTGGAGGGAAATCATTTTATCATTTTATAACTAACTTTTCTATTTTCTCTCAATTTTCCTTTTCTCTCATTTTCTCTCAACCCAAACACAATTCTCCAGATTTCCTTCTCTGATTTTGGCATCTAAATCTCTCATTTCAACTCTCATTTGATTCCTAATCATCTCATCAACAAAACCTCTCAATTTGCAAGTTGTTTCATCAAGCATTTTGGCTCTAAAAAGGAGAAATTCAAGTTTGGAGGTAAGAACGTCCTTCTCCTCTAAACTATCAGTTCTTTACTGAAATTCCTAAGTTCTCAATCCTTGATTTGTGATTTGTTAATGGCTTTTCAATTGAAATCTTGATTTTGGCTTAAAATGCAAGATTTGGTGATTTTGGTGAAATTTTCGTGTGATCTGTTTGGGCAGTGTTTTGAAGTGTCAAAATGATGTTAAATGAATGTTAAATTGATTAGAAGTTGAGGTTTAATCAATGCAATCCCGGATAGGTTGAATTTCCTAAGTTTGGCTTGAGTTTTTGGTTGTTTTTGGAGTGTTTTTGGTGATCTGTTATACCTGGAGGTATAAGGATGTGTTTGTAATCATTTTGGATGTTATTTGATGTTTAAAAATGGTTAGAAGTGATGGATCTTGGCTGGGTTAAGTTTCGGAAATGTTTGGAGGTGATTTCGGTTGTGTTTGGTAGCCAAATTGTTGGATTTGGGTTGAGCAGCGAGTTGAGTCTTGTTGCTGGTGTTTTTAATGCATAATGATGCATTAATCCTCTGTTGTTGTGTGCTTGAAACAGGGGAGTTTGATCCGTGAGCTTTGAAGGTGTTGCGGAAGGTTTTCGGATGCTTGGAAGGCTTGTTGGCTAGCCTTGTTGTGTGTATCGGTGAGTGAAGTTGGGTTTTCAGCTTTTAAACCAAGGTTTGAAGGTTTTGGGAGCTTAGTTTAAGTCTAAACAACTTTGCTAAGCTCAAGAGTAAGTGATTGGGTTTTCGCTCTTGAATTGTGTTGTGTTTGGTTTTAAAAGCTATTGTGGTTGATGATTGAGATGCATATGTTTTGCATGGTTTAAATCTGTTTTGAAAGCATATATTAAGCATGGTTTATTGCTGGTTTTGGAAGCCATTTGTGAAGGATGCTCAAGGTAAGAGATCCTTGGTTTTGTACATGTTAATTGTGATTTTGATGCATGATGTTGCATGTTGATCTATGGCTTTGTATGATGCTTTAAAACAGTGGATTGATGATGGTAAATGTTACATTTTGCATATTGGTTATGCATGTGAATCATTGGAATAATGAGGTAATGGTTTTGCATATTGGTTATGCATGTGAATCATTGGACTATTGTGATGATGGTTTTTGCATTGTGATTATGCATATGAATCATTGGATTATCATGATAAGATGGTTATATTGGCAAGTGATGTAAGTGGATTCTTGGTTCGTTGATCGGATATAGTTAGCCGGCTATAGGATTGGGTGCACCATGAATTAAGTCGCCTTGGAGGTGGAGTGGTCAAGAGTGGACCGGAAAGCTCCCTTCAAGTATCCTAACGAGATGATTGAGGTCATAATGGAGGTGTTGCCCATTCGAGGACCTTGGTTGAGCAAAGGTTATATGGTGGTTAAAAGTCCATATGTGAGAACCTTGTGCTTGTTGAGATCACAATGGCAGTGTTAAGTCCATGTGTGGATCTTGTGTAGGGTGTCCCGGATCTCGTTAGTGATGTTCTACAACTACCAATCGGTGAATGCAAAGGTTGTATGGTGTTTGAAAGTCCATACATGGGAATCTTGTGCATGTCAAGGTTGTATGGTGGTTAAAAGTCCATACATGGGAACCTTGGGGAAAAGCTAAGGTTGTATGGTGATTAAAAGTCCATACATGGGAACCTTAGGATGTTGAGGTCAAATGGTGGTTAAAAGTCCATTTGGGAGACCTTGGATTGGTAGGGTGTAGGGAGCGTAGGGACAACGCTCGGAATCCGCGTATCCGATCGGGTTGTTGAGTTGAAAAGTGGATGTGGTTGATCACTTGGAGGCCAATGTAATGTTCTTGATCATAAAGAAGCATGAGATGCTTGAAAAGATGCATGGTTGCATGAAAAGTGTTTAATGCTAGTGAATGCATGTTTACTTGTTATGTTGAACAAGTGTTGATTATCATTTGATAAATGATGCATGTGTGCATGAAATCTCCTTAATACATTGGAGTCTAGTTAAGACTTGTTTTAAAAGGCATGTGATAATAATGATGTTGTGGCTCGTGAGTTGCCTATGGTTAATGCATGTGTTGGATTGCTTGGATAATGGTTTAAAAGGGGTTTTCTTGCTTGAAGTGATGTTCAAGGTTTTGAATGAGTAATTTGAAATGGAAGTGTTTTCCAAGGTTTTAATTTAGCTTTGCATATGGTGATTATGCATGAAATGTTTAAATGGATGTTCTTGCAAGTTGTACATTGAGATGGTTTTCTTAGTTTGCTAAGCTAAGGTTTGGTTTCATGTAAGTGCAAAGCATGGTTTAAGCATGATGTTGAAAAGGAGTTTTCAAACATGGTTTTGGTTTGATAAATCGGGTTGTTTTAAAGTGTTTTGTAACCCGCTGCATTGATGGTGTTTTGGTTTTGAGCATTCCTCACTAAGCATTATGTGCTTACGCTCCTTTTTGTCCATCAATGCAGATTCTTGAAGCTTGGACAGCAAGGAGCAAGGGATTCAAGGTGGACTCCATTTGAGATGTATGTCTCGGTGAATAGCTATAGTTAATAAGGGCAATGGGGGTAGAATCTCTCGGATTGATGTTTTTGTATTCGTGTATGTTCGGAAAAGTATGTTTTAATGTTGTTGTGGTTGCTGAAACATGTTTTGGCTATATTGAGTTTGGTTTGGAAAGTTTGTGCTTAAGTGGTTGCTTGTGTAGGAAGAATGCCTTTAGATTTGGGGCTTTTCATATATGATGTTAAATTGTTGGTTTGATGATGCCTACAAGTCATATATATGTTTAATTGCATGCTGGTAAAGTTTGGTGACATTTGGAGCATGTTTGATTGACCAATTGCATGTTTTGGTATGCTTGTTTGCTGCAATCTGTGCAGGCGTTTCGGAACAGTATGCACCGTTTCGGAACGGGTGCCTTACATGAACCCAGGCGTCCGAAACGGTTTGGTCTCTGCCAGACCCCCGTTGCGGAACGCGTTGCGGAACGGCCCCGAGTTTCGAAACGGGCTCTGCCTGTTTCGGAACGGGTGACCGTTGGGGGCTGACATAGGCGGTTAAATGTTTCAAAATGTTTGCATTTTGGTCCTAAAACTTGTTTGTGCAATTGTATGAGTTTGGGATGTCCGTTTGAGCTGAAATTTGGATGAGAAGCATGAAACCTGATAAATTTTAAGTTGGTAACTTAAAATTTGGTTAAGTCCTTAAAGTTTTCAGAATTTACAATTTGGTCCCTAAAGTTGTAATTTGTTCAATTGGGTCCCTGTTTGATCTCTGATGATTGTGATCTTTGAGTATGCTGTTTGTATGATCACACCTAAGGTTAATGTGCATCTAGACAAGATTAAAAAAAAGGGTCGTTAATCAAGGTTGACTTTCGGGTTGACTTTGGTTTTCCCCGTGTGACTTTCTTAATTCGGGTCAACCGTCTGGGCCGGGTTAAAGGGGTTACATGTTTTGTATGAGCGTTGTATGACTCATAGATGTTGATGATGTTTACGTTTTGCTTGGATTTGTAAACCATGGTATGTCTTGTTGAATGCTTGTGATGAGAGGTCATGCCTTGGATGTTTTTGTTGCTTTTGGTTGTGTATGCAAACCCTATATGTGAAGACATGTGCCATTTGGCTTTTGAGCTTTTAAGCATGCCTATATATGCAATATCTATCTTTATGTGAATGCCATGATGTATATGTCTTATTGTCCATCTAAATTGATCTATATGTTTGCTCTTGGTCGTGCAATGTTGTATGAATGCTTGGATGTGCCTAGGGAAGTCTTAAATTGCATCTAGAATCGAGTCTTGTGTTGTTTTACTGAATTTTGAAGTCTTGCAGTGCAGGGCGTACCGATACGCCTGAGGGCCGTATCGATACGGTTTGCCCTCCAGGACTCAGTTTTGGCTTGGTGTATTGATACACGGGCGTGTATCGATACGCTCAAAGCTCATTGGAAATCTGAGATTTTGGTGAGGCTTTGGCGTATCGATATGAGCTTTAAGCGTATCGGTACAAGTTTATCTTGTTGACCACGAGATGTTGACCAAGAAGGGCGTATCGATACGCTCAAGGGCTATATCGATACGATCTTCCTGTGTTGACTAGAGGATGTTGACCTTGGTCAAGGCGTATCGATACCCTTGATTGGTGTATCGATACGGCCTGCTCTGTAAGCATAAAATGAGCTGTTTAACATGTTGGTTGGGGTTCGGTTGTGTTTCCTTCTTGACATTTTCCGCTGTCATGATCACTTAGGAGATAATATGCCTTTAGAAAAGATTTAATTGAAAGAAATTTTCTAGGGTTGCTAACCGAGGGGGAACCTTGACGGGTTTCGCTTTGGTTTTCCCCGTGTAGCCTACTCGGACCGGTCATCTGGCCAGACCGAGACGAGGGGGTTACTTGCCTAGAGTTGAGAGGAGATAGAATTGGACTTGTGTGTGTATGATTATGGTGGGTTGTGTAAGCTTGATAATTTGTGTATGTTGGTTGAGCCCAATTGTGAATTAAACCGGATCTGTGTCACTAACTTGAACCAATTCTGTTGACTAAATTGGATCAGTTTGACCATGACATGTTGATTAGTTTGACTTTTGGACCTTGACTGTTTGACCAGAGTGGACAGTTGACCAGTTTGACTGGAGTTGACTTTGACCAAAGTTGACCAAGAGTTTGTAACACCCACATTTCCGTCATAGAATTTAAAGCCGTTAAATTTAATTTATTTATTTATTCTTAGAAGCAATTGAGATTGCAATTAAGGGAATTATTCAATTTGGTTCTTGAATTTCTCAATTGGGCAACTATTGCACCAATTCGAATTAAAAAGTAATTAAGCCTTTGAATTAAGAAATCTAGCCAAATAATAAATTAGTAGATTCAAATTAGTAATAACAAGATCCAAAGTGTGAAATTAGAAGAATTAAAAGAAATTAAGAAGTGGTACATTTCCTTGTGGAAATCGGACCAAATTGGGAAATCAAAGAAAGATTAGCAAGGAAATTTGATGACCAATTTTAAATAAAAATAATGTTTGAAAATTGCATGTTAAAATTGAAAAGTCCTTAGGGTTGCCCTTAGTAAAATGATAATAAAAGAGAAAGGTTAAAGGACTCTTAAGTAATTATAGAGTCTATCAAATCCCCCAAATTAGGGAGGATGTCTTCTCCCCATCATTTCTCCTCCTTGTTGCCGTGAGGTTTGAGAGAAAATAGAGAAAAGAGAAGCTCAAAGGTATGAAAGTTTTGAAGCTCAAATGATGAAAGTTTAGCTTGCATGTTTGAAGGATTAAGCTAGGAATTGAGAAGGGTAGCTAGTGATAACAAGAAAATCAAGAAGTAAGTTCTACTCTCCTTGTAGCTATTCGGTTATGTAACACACCATGCATGCAAACTTAAAATTTGTATAAACATGAAACTATGAGAGTCTTGATGAATATAATAAGTTGAGCTAATGAAATCCTTGAAAAACTACTTGAGAAATTATGAAATCTTTGTAGCTATTCGGTTATGTAACACACCATGCAGTACTGACACCTTTCCCACCCACTATTTGGGTTTGCCAATTGGAAACTCATATTGCAGCACAAATTTGGCAGCCAATTATCGAAAAAGTTCGAACCAGAGTTGAAGGATGGGAAGGAAAACTTCTTTCATTTGCAGGACGGGTGACATTAGTAAGATCTATTCTGTCAAATTTGCCAGTGTTCTATATGACTATTTTTCAGATTCCAGCGACAGTCGCAAATAAATTAAACAAAATGGTGGCCAAGTTCTTATGGGGAGCTTCCTCGAATAGACCCATCCATTGGGTTAAATGGAAAGTTATGTGCAAACCAAGGCAATTTGGAGGAATATGACTCTTGGATTTCAAAATTCTTAATCGGTCCTTATTAAACAAGTGGTTATGGTGGTACGACTGTGGACGCAACAATTTTTGGAGAAAGGTTATTGATGCAAAGATGGAAAGCAACATAAATAACCTTATGCCAAGTAACTTCACTGGTAAGAATGCTTCTTGGGTATGGAGGGGAATCACTAGACCACTGTTGAATGAAGATGATGCTTTTACTATGAATCTGCGATTTATACTAGGAGATGGGGAGGCAATAAACTTCTGGGATGACGTATGGACAGGAGACAAGCCTCTCAAGATCGCCTATCCGCGAATTTTCGCACTGTCTACACAAAAACAAGGCAAGGTAGCAGAGTTTGGTGTCAAAACTGATGGAATCTGGGAGTGGAAAATCCCCCTGCGCAGAAGGTTGTTCGGATGGGAAGAAGGCATATGGGAGAATTTTATGTCAGCTCTAAACATAACAGACTATAATGTTGAGCGTGCCGATCATTTCAGGTGGGTGGGTGCAACGTCAGGACTGTATCGACCCAAAATGTATCACGAAGTATTATCTAGTGATGGTCAGGCTATTGACGACAAGTGAAAGTGGGTTTGGTCAAAGCTAGTACCACCTAAAGTTGAATGCTTTTTATGGAGGGCTCTAAATAATAAAATTCCATCTTTAGTGGAACTACGGAAAAGGGGGGTCAATAGTATTGGAAAAGCATTGTGTGTGTTATGTGCCAAGAATGAAGAGACGACATATCATCTATTTTGCAAATGTGAAACTGTTTCGAAACTGTGGCAGACTTGGTGTGGATACTGGAATATACAACTAGTGGTGCCTGAATCTTTAACCTCTCTACTGTACATTTGGGTAAACCTGCCAATCAAACCATCATTAAAACCAATTTGGACAGTGACTTTTTGTGGTATTGTCTGGACAGTTTGGCTACAAAGGAATGAAATTATTTTTAAGAAGAAGGAGGTTGCAGCTAGCTTACTAATGGACATGGCATTGCTACGTATCGACCATTGGTGTAAAGGTAACTGGCCCGAAAGTTTCTTATCTGTGAATGATTTCTTGTACTACCCTGAAGGGATCTCGATCCAGAAAAGACGATCAACAAGGCATACTCTCGGTTCTTGGATCGCGCCATTAGAAGGACATATCAAATTCAATGTAGATGCCGCCGTTGCAGGCAGTTTTGGAGAAGCTGGAGTTGGGGGCATACTTCGAGATCACAAGGGTGCTGTGCTGATGAAATTCTCAGAAGCCATTGGGATGTCGGATCCAACTGGGGCTGAGTTAACAACCATATGGAGAGCATGCCAACTGCTGTCATGATCGAACTGGGCATCGAAGTATAAATGCATCATAGAAACGAATAGTCTTATGGCAGTGTCATGGATCGGAAACCCAAGTGCATGTCCCTCATGTTTTACGGATCAAGTACAGAGATGCATCACCTTTGTAAACAATAAAACATGTAGCATCTGCTTTGCTTTTAGAGAACAAAATGAAGTAGCTCATCAGCTTGCGCAGGATGGCATTCGAAGACAGGAAAGGATGCTGTGGGAGGCAATTTCGATTGAACATGTAAGGCCAGGGGAATTATGTTAGGGGCATTCGATGAATTCAATATGTGGAAGTTGTGCACTGGTTGATCAGTTGAGTAACCTATGTAAGAGCCTAAGTCTGGGCTCTCTTGTTGTATGATTATTTAAACTCGACACGTTGCACTCTTTTTCCTCCAACTAGGTCTAGGGAGGTTTTTTAACGAGGCTTGTGTCGATGTTTCTGTCACTAAATTTCTAATCCTTAATAAAACTTCACAACCTTTCAAAAAAAGTGGACATGTATTCGGAAATAATGGGATTTAGGGACTGAACTGGAAAATCAGTAAAATTGAGTACTTGACCGTTGAAATTAAAAGTTAATGTGGATTGTAAAATGTCATGGAAGAATAGTATAAGTCATGCCATAAGTGAATTTAGACTTTGAATGATGTAATTAGATGAATTTTAAGCTAAAGGTGATAAATAAGTAAGCTGTCTAGTGAAATGCAAGTCATAAGATGTAACTTTGGAAATTCACCAAAAATTGGATATAAAGTATTTCCAATTGAAATTTTACTGTATAAACTTTGGTATGTCTAGGATCATTGAGAGAAAACGGAACTCAATTCCAGCATGTAAATTAGGAGATATGAATTTTTAAAGTTGGATAGTACAAGCTGCCCAGATTTATCGAAAAAGGGGGCATATTTAATTAATAAACTGTACTTACTCGAATTAAATAAAAATATGAGGTTTATACGAGTGGAAAACTGAGTTTAATACCTTTCTAATGGTATATGATAAGTGAATTTTGGATTAGTAATTAAAAAGATATGATTAAAACACTAACTAGTCCTCCAACTAGTTTAATAGAAAATTAGATTTGAAAATGTATGTTCATGTTTGAAATTGAAGAGTAATTATGATTGATTGCTCTCTAATATAGTGTGTATTCGTTTTATGTTGAGAATTAAGATCAGAATTGTGAAGAGACCTTGGAGGAAGCTAGGATCGATCAATCGATGGGAAGAAACAAGGGCATCTTAATTCAAGATCAAGCTTAAAGAGTTGTGAGTGTAATTTTGTATTAGGGTTGGGAGTAGTGTCCGAACCACCTTATTATTGTGTAATTTATGATTTCTATGCATGAAAATGGACCTAATTGATATTTGGTAATGTGTTTAGTAAGGGAAGGAGATCAAAAGAAAAATGGATGCATGATTTGAGATTTTGGCTAATGTTTGAGTGTGTGAAAATGCTGACTGTTTTATGTGATTTAAATGCCATGATTTATATGTTTGATTTAGATTTTGATAATGTCAGGATATGTGCAAATGTGGACAGCCTATGTGATCATTTGTATGTTGAACATGTGTGAATTTGGATTCTTGATAATGCTTGATTATATGAGTATGTGGACTGCCCTATGGTACTTTTGCTATGCTTAATATGCATATGATTATGTGAAGTTGCTGCCGTGTATGATGATGTGATCAAATGAAGTATGAGACAAATTAACATGATTAATGTGAATTGGTACAACTATGTGATTGAAAGAGCATGAAATTTGAATTATGAAAATGTATATGCTAAATAAAGGCAATGAATAATAAATAAACAAGAATAATAATGCCCTCGGTCGATTAGAAGTCTTAGATAGTACGACATGCCTAGAGTCTGAGCTCTCTTGTTTGTTGCTTCGTGCAACCATTGTTAGTACCTTGTGTACTCATCGACTTGATGATAAGGTGTTCTTGATTGATGTTCAAGACACATGATGCTATTGGGCATCCATTGTTTGTTGCTTTGTGCAACCATTGTTTGTTGCTTCGTGCAACCATTGTTTGGTACTTGGTACCCTCTTGATGGCTTGAATATCTGATTCGTCTACTCTACCTAGGGCAATGAAATAAAATGCAATGTAACCTAATTAAATTAAATGGGATTGCTTAATTATGTAATGCTTATGAAGTGGATAAATGGTTTGTATGACTTGGTATGTTATGATGTGAAATGAAATGATGAATTATGTGGACATTAGTCCTTCCGATTATGATATAATGCATATGAAATGCTTACAAGTCCGAATATATGTGAAGTGGGCAATGGCCCTATTCGAATACATGGAAATTGGGAAGTGATAAGTTTAATAATTTCTGATTTTTGGTTGATGGTTTGTGACCTATTCGAATGATATGCTCATGGAAAATTGGTGATTTTGTTTTGATAAATTAATGATGCTATGTATTAATTGGCATGAATTTTGGTTAATTCAATTGTTAAGCATGAGATTGAGTATGCTGGAAAGAATTGAATTATGGTATTGATCGAATCAAATGGAAGCATGTGATAAATTAATGTTGTTTGTTATGTATTTGAGCATGTGCTATGAATGTTGATTATGTTATGCATGATGCTATGTGTATTTGATGTTCATAAGCTTAGTTGGGTGAAATTTGGATGTTAATAAACCTAGCTAAGTAAACTCAATGCTTGATCACATTAAAAGCTCAAGAATGAATTAGATTTAGCATTACCTCGCTAAGTACAATTTGTACTTAACGCTCCGTTGTTTTCTTCTTCCCAACTTTAGCAGAATCGCTTGGACCTTAAAGCTAGCATTCGATTGGATCAAGTTACAAGTTCTAAAATATGTATGATCTTAGTCTTATCTTTAGACTTCTAGATGGTGGCTTTAAAGTTTGTCTAAGGGCTCGTTTTGTTTTGTTTGGTCGTAGTCTAGGTTTGCGATGGTGTTTAAGATTATATGCTTCATGATGCTTAATTAGGAGGCTAGAATCATGTTTTGTATTTAAGTAGAAAGCCTCATTATTTTGTTGTATATAAATGTAAGTCGAGCTAGTGGTCTTGCCGATTCTTTTTTTGGTACATAGTTAATAGCTTGACATGGTTTAGGGGCATATAAAACTTGATATTTTGTAATGATCTAAGTAAAGGAAATCGAATGTCATGGTGTTGAAATCTAATATGCCTCGTATGTAAAATTGATGTATCTAACTATTGGTAATTGGTTTAATTCGAAAATCACTTAGACTAAATTAATCAAGTTTTGAATGACATGGTAATGAATAGCTTAAGCATTCGGCATGTTTGATATAAATGTATCCGGGATAGTAATTTGGTAATCTACTAGTTAATGATTAGAATTATTTGGCCAAATAGAAGGCATAGTGACCGAATGGTTATGTTAAAGTTTTGAAATTGGAATTCGATAATGATAATAGGAAAAATTTAAATTGGCTTGTAATTTGTTAAGTACGATTAAAGAAATTTTGGTTAGTCGTTTATGTTTAGAAAAAGTTTTGGTTAGCCCACTTTCCGCGTGTGCATTAATATGAATAATTTAATTAAGAATGGTTTTTTGTTTCCGATTTTCAGTTTTCCAGTTCCGGTAACTCTCCTAACTCCCGGCTCGGGTTAGAGGTGTTACAGAGTTGACTTTTTCAGAAAACATTCATCTTAACCTTTCTCGACGCCTCGAATCCGAATTCGCTGCCTGTTTTGTCATATTAGATCCCGAAAGCTCTGTTTTGCTAATTTTAATTAATCGTTACTTGAAATTTAGTAAGTTATAGATTTCAGAACCTGATTCAGAATATTCTCGTATTCAGGTACCGACCTTCAGATTGACGAGTTACATGCTCCTCTAGTTGTTCAGATTAATCGTACACGTTCTTCGAGATCTTCACGTGAGTATATCTTCAGTTCATTTTTCGGTGTTTTAGTCGATGGCTTAGTGTTAGTAATAAATGCTAATATAGAATTCATACCTCGTAGGTCTTGATTCAGTGAGATCCGAGCGTGAGGCTCGCCCTTCTCGAGATTAGAGCTTTTGTGGCTAAGGTGTGTTTCTTGGGGTGTTTTCAGGAAATGTTTTATTCTTGCTTGATTTATTATCTGATTAGCTATGGTTTGAGACTATTTGGAACATCATGGATAGCATAATGAAATGTGTTTTTAAATCAAGCATCTGATTTTCGAAAAATATGATACTCGTAAGAGTTCAGATTTATAATTTTACAAATTATATCATGTGTCATTTGTTCGGAATTGTGTTTAGAATAAGTGAGAGAAATTTCCACTCTGGCGAGGGAAACCTGCACTCTGGCAAGGGCAACCTCCACTCTGTATGATATCGGACATTCGGACATTAAGTCATGCATCAGACATCATAACATTTATGATTTTGATTTATCGGTTGCACTTTGTTTTCATAAATAAATTTATCGGAAAACGAAATACTGTTTTGATTTTGTGTTATTACTAAAGGACACACTAAGCTCTTTAGCTTACACCCCTTAGTTTTTACTTTCAGATACTCAGACTTATTAGGCGACTCGGTACTTGGAGCATCTCTTATTTATTAAGATATATTAATATTCAGTATGAACTCTTTTGAATACTTTGATTTACTATTTTAATATTTTTTGGAATATTTGTGTAATATGGACATTGGGAATGTTTATAATTTGGGCTTATTGGATGCATGCATTTACGAACTTGTTTTCAGATATTTTAATTAATTATCATAATCATATTAATTATTGGGTTTCTACTTATTTAATTGATTATTGTGAATTTCATTTTATTTAACCTAAATTGTTTCTTGAGAGACAAGTTTTCAATTATGACTTCCTAGATTCGACTCATTTCTTCTGGGCTGAGTTTAGGGGGTTACAAGTTTGTTATTACAAGTCATTGAGTCATTAACATTGTTTATGGTATAATAATATTTTTAGTCATCAAACCTTATATATTTTGTCAAATTGGTCATAATTTGAAATAATTTAATAAAGTTACCATTCATATTTAAAAATTCCTATAACACCCTTCTAAAGGCTAACACACTATTCGACCACTTGTCGCACTTCATGTTACTGTCCATCAACTTAATAAACGACGGATGAGATAGCTCGACATACACAACCACTTCACTATTAGATAACTGATAAACTAATGGATCAGACTCATTATGACCCTATTGTTTCGAGCTAGTAGACACAATCACTTTACTAATAGAATTTTAAATGTGAATGATTAAATTTATTGAATTATATCGAATTAATAGAACACATAACTTTTGGGAACTAAAATTGTTAATTTATGGGGACTAATCCACTAAAATTTCATACAAAAACCCAACAGTGCAAAAAAAGTAAATACTTCCATAGAGATTAGCATACCGTCAAAATCCAGAAGCCTTCAAGAATATATTTGTCTCTATCTAAACGAGATGCATTACGAGATGAAAAAGGAGTGGTGAGCAAGCCAAACTATCAGGCAGATTGCTCTACTACCTAGACTGATTACATCAGCAAATAACCATCAACCGAGTGGGGATTTATCTTTCTATGACCACCGACAGAATCATAATAAAAAATTAGCGTCGTGAAGATCTCTGTACGAGCACCAAATGACTACTAAAGTATGCTAAAATCATACCAAAACGACGTATGAAACAAAACCACAAAATAAAGAAAAAGTGTGCCACAAAAAATTGATTCTTATTAAAAATATGAAAAAAACAAAAAAAAATAGTGGACTCGGCAGTAAAAGAGGTTGCGACGCTAAAAGTGTAGAAAAAATTAGGTTGAGTTTTTAACTATTTGTAATTCAACACAATTGAGTGATTTGAGGTGTATTTCACCTAAAATATAAAAAAATAATGATATAAATGATAACACTAATTTTGAACCCAGATTCAAAAACATTTTTGACCTAAAATATTACATATTTTTATGTTGTTTTTATTCCCAAAATTATTTTTTGCTCTAAAACATCATTAAAAAGCAACTTAGAAACAAACTCAATTTATTTTTACAATTATATTTTAAACAAGAAATTATAGGCATTTCCCAATCTAACTAGAGTACTCGAGTTAGTTTGCGGGCTTGGACTAAGTGGGTTGGGGGTGCGGGGGCGAAGCCCCGCAGTACGGTACGAGGTATTTTGGTAAATGTACTAGGTAGGGCGACTTATATATATGTTATGTTATTTGTAACCTAATTGATTGAATCAATAAGAAAACAACCGCTCTTGCTCCCCGAGGATGTAAGCACATTGCTGAATCTCGTTAAATCTCTTGTGTTCTTGTTTAATTTTCAAATTCGTTTGCTTATTTGTCCAACAACTGTTATCAGAGCCTTGTTGAGACGGCTATGTTCGGTGCAAAATTCAAAGTTGCAATATTCAATGGTGAGGGTAACTTCAGATTGTGACAGACGAGGGTGAAGAATATGTTAGCGAAGGAAGGGATTTTAAAGGCTCTATGATCTGAAAAACCAACATCGATGGATGATGAAGATTGAGAAGAACTGCAGCAGTGAGCGACTGAAATCATACAGTTATGTTTGGCAGATGAGATCATGTATCATGTAATGAATCTGTCATCCTCAGGAGAAAATGGAAAAAAATTGGGGAGTCAATTTATGTCCAAAACTCTAACAAACAAATTGTATCTGAAGCAGATGTTGTACGGGCTGAAGATGTAGAAAGGCCAAGATTTGACACAGCACGTGAATGTCTTTAATCAAATAATCACTGATTTGACTCAACTTGATGTGAAGATTGATGATGAAGACATATCAATGATTTTGTTGTGTTTATTGCCCCTCTCTTATGAACACATGGTGACTACTCTTGCATATGGGAAAGAAACAATTAAGGTTGGAGAGATTACTGCCACCTTGTTGGCTCACAATCAGCGGAAGTAGAATACATGCAAAAGCTCTCATGCTGATATTTTATATGTTAAGGGAAATCAAGACCGTGGAAGGAAGTCAGAGAATGAGGGTTCTGCAAAACAGAATTTTAGATTAAAATCTATAGGCAAAAAGACGATTCATTGCTACAAGTGCAAGGAGGCATGACATATGAAGCGAGATTGTATTGAGTTAAAAAGGCAGGCATATGATAAACATGATGCATCATCCAAAACTGTGAATGTGGTGCAGAACGAAAATTCAAATTGCAGTGATGATGATACGCTTTCTACTTCAACAACTCAGTTCACAGATGCGTGAATTCTTGATTCAGGATGCTCTTATCATATAACGCCTAACATGGAGTGTTTTTCTACTTACATGTCTTTTAATTCTGGTCCCGTCTATTTAGGTGATGATAGATGTTGTAATATTTTTGATATTGGTGAAGTCAGAATTAAGATGTATAATGGTACTATTAGAAGATTATGTAATGTTAGGCATATACCAGATTTGAAAAAGAATTTAATTTCCTTGGGCATTTTGCATAAGAATGGTTTTATTCCTAAATCAGATGATGATAGAGAAACCATTAGGATTGTTAAAGGTGCATTGACTATGATGAAAGGAAAAATAACTGCAAGGAATATCTATAAACTGTTAGGGAGTACAGTTGTAGGTGGAGCTAATTCTGTTGAGTCATGTGATGATAATACAAAACTGTGACACATTCGTCTTGGTCATCTTAGTGAATGTGGAATGATTGAATTGCATAAAAGAAATTTGTTGCATGGTGTTAAAAGCTGCAAGCTCAATCTTTGTGAGTTTTGTGTTCTTGGTAAACAGCCTACAGGTAGTTTCACGACTAGAAAGCACAAGACTGAAGGGATTCTTGATTATGTGCATTCTGATGTATGTGGTCCTACCAGAGAATCATCATTGGGTGGATCTATTTACTATGTTACTTTTATTGACGATTTTTCTAAGAAAGTTTGGGTGTATTTTCTGAAACAGAAATCTGAAGTATTTGCCAAGTTCAAGGTGTAGAAAGCTGAGGTGGAGAATTAAACTAGTAGAAAGATCGAGTCCATGAGGTATGATAATGGTACAAAGTACACATATTCGCAGTTTCAAAAATTCTGTGAGGAGCATGGGATTCATAGACATTTTTCAGTGCGCAAGACGCCACAACAAAATAGTGTTGTTGAAAGGATGAACATATCATTAACTAAAAGGGCTCGATGCTTGAGACTGAATGCAGCGCTTTCTAAACGCTTCTAGGCAGAGGCTGACAGTATGGTTTGTTATCTCATTAACTGGTCACCACGAGCATGTTTAGGTGGCAAAGTTGCAGAAGAGGTATGGACAGGGAATGTAGTTGATTTTTCACACTTACGAATTTTTGGTTGTCCTGCTTATGCGCGTGTACCTGGTGATAAGAGATCTGTAAAACCTATGTTTGATTTTGATATAACAAAGTGTTTTAAGGACTAAATTGTAAAACTTGAAATGAATTTTTAAGTCCCCTACAAGTTTTCAAATCAACAAGGCTTTGCTCTAGTTTGAAAAACTCAAACTCCAAAATATTTTCTAAGTGTTCCAAGGCCAAATTGCTCAAAAACGTCTACGCGTATCGATACGCCTCTTACCGTATCGATACCTTTTTTACAAACTTGGCTATTGGAGACAAACATTTCGATACACCCCTTACCGTATCGAAACAAGGTATTGAAACAGATTCCATCTGTATCAATACGCTCTCTATAAAATCAGAAGGAGTTTGAATCGTGTACCGATACGGTCTCACTTGTATCTATACGGTTTAAAAGAATTTTCAAAATCAGAAGCCTAAAATATTTTGACCGTTGTTTTGTCAGTTGGTAGGTAACCAATTTTTAAAGAGGTGGTTAATAAGTATCGATACACTCTTACCCGTATCAATATGAATTCCTCTAGTGAGCTTTGTAGAAAAATTGCATCGATACGGTCTTACCCGTATCGAAACGGTTCCCTAACCCATACTGATACACCTTCACGCGTATCGATACGCCTCTCTTGTAATTGTTCAATGACTCTTTATTTTTTTGAGAAGGTATCGATACGCTTCCTCGAGTACCGATACTATAGGATGCAGAAGTGCATTTATGGTGCAAAGAGAGGGTTTCAACGGCTATAATCAATTCCCTAACCACCCAAACTGCTAGAATTAATAGAGAAGATATAAAAACAAGTCTATTGAAGACCAGTAACAACTATTAAATCCTAGAGAAACATCTATATACAAAATCCAAACTCAAGTGCCTAAATTCTCATTCTTGTAAAATCCCAAATTATATTGAGTGAAATTCTTATCTTGTATTTCAATTTGGGTTGAGTGCTTGTATTCAAAGGGGCAAATTTGTATTGAGAGATATTCTTATTGCCTTCAATTTCTTCTTTGTAACCAAGTGAGGGTTTGGTCAATTTTGGGTAGAAAATTGAACGGTCTTGTTAAGGTTTCCTCTCAAGCCTAGAAAAGGGGAAGAACAATTAGTGGAATTGTTGGAAAATCCTTAGTGGGAGCTAAGGTAGTGGATGTAAAGTTCATTTGGAACTTGAACCACTATAATTGTCTTGTTCTTCATTTTTATTCATTCCACTTCACTTTCTAAATTTTAAAAACCAATTCACCCTCTCTTGGCTTTGATCAATCCTTTGATCCACTCAATAATTGGTATCAGAGCCTACCTCTTTGAAGGATTAACAATTGAAAGAGGAGATTCTAGGAAGAGTGTGATCATCTACAAAGCAAGCCATGACATCTACCTCCGGCTCCAGCATGTACAAGTCTCAATTCGTCACTAAACCACCATTCTTCCACCGTGACAATTATCCTTTTTGGAAGAACCAGATGCGTCTCTTCATAAAGTCAAGTGATTACCTTGTTTAGGATGCTACAGAAGATGGTCCCATTATTCCGATGAAGAGAGGCGATGAAGGAAGACTTGTGCCAAAAAGAAAAGGAGAAGTGAGTGAAGATGATCGAAAGAAGCTTCAAATCAACGACAAGGCTCTTCACATGTTATTTTGTGCGTTTGGACCGGATGTCTACTCCAAAGTTTCTCCTATCGAAAGTGCTAAAGAAGTGTATGATACACTTGAGACCACATATGAAGGGACAAGCGATGTGAATGAAACAAAGAATGGAATTCTCAATCTTAGCTATGAGAATTTCATGATGGAGCGCGAAAAAACCGTATCAAAGATGTTTGATCGTTTTTCAACCATCGTCAATGAGCTAAAAGGTTTTGAAGAGATCATTCCAGAGGACAAGCTAGTTCGGAAGCTACTCTACTATTTTCCCGAGTCTTGGGATGGGAAGAGAACCGCTATCATCGAGGCAAAGAACTTGAAGACACTAAAGCTTAATGAGCTAGTTGGTTCTCTCCTAACTCATGAAATCATGAAGCAAGTAAGGGAAGATGAAAAGAAGAAAGAATAGTAGAGAAGATTGAGGTAGACAAGAAGAAGAAACTTGGAGTGGCTCTCAAAGCTTCTCTACATGAGGAGAGCACTTCTAGTGAGGAGGAAGATCTTGAAGAATTGGCTATGATATCCAAAAGATTCTCACGGTTTATGAGGTCCACAATTAGAAGGGATGAGGAACAAGAAGTGGCTAATCTTTGCCTTATGGCTCCTCAAGAGGATTCTTCTATGGTAACCTCTAACTCATCTACTTTTGATTTTACATATGATGAATTGCAAGAAGCATATGATGAGTTATAAGAGGTGTATGAAGAGTTAGTTGAGAAGTATAAGGAGTCATTTTTGAAAAATAAAAAAGTCATTTCAGATTTGCATGCTAAAAATGATTTAATTTCTCAAGCTAACTTGGAATTTGAGAAAAAGATTTTAGGTCTACAAGATGAACTTGAATACTTTCAAAATGAAAATGTAGATTTGATAATCTTATTTCTCAATGTAACATTGAACACCAAAAGGTGTTAGATGAGCTCAACGAGCTCAAAAAGTCTTTCAAGAGTGTTGATACTTTAAAAAATTAAATAGGTGATTCATTTAGAACAAACCAACCTAAAAGAAATAACTTTAACTACAAACAAAGTGGCTCCTATAGGCATACTAAAACTAAAAGAATTAGAAGTGTATGGGTTCCTAAGGAACTTGTCAAATCTAATAATGTTGATGCCATGTAACCTTGGATTCCTAAGGGAACCAAGCTTTTGGGAGTTAACACTCGTGGACCCAAAATGATTTGGGTACCAAAAATCAAAGCTTAATCTTTTTGTTTGTAGGGGGAGCATTGCTACAAAGTCACAACACAAAGCCAAAACTTATGGTACCTTGATAGTGGATGCTCGAGGCACATAACGGGAGACAAGAGTCGATTCGTGGATTTAAAGAAAAAAGTGGAGGAGTAGTGACATTTGGTGACAACTCCAAAGGCCACATTGAAGGTATTGGCTCCATAGGTAATCACTTTACCATACTCATTGAAAATGTGTTGTATGTCAATGGTCTAAAACACAATTTTTTGAGCATTAGTCAATTGTGTGATAAAAGGTTTAATGTCTTATTTGATAAAAATGAGTGTAAAATTGTTGACATTAAATCTAATAAAACAATGCTCATTGGTCATCGCATAGGAAATATATATATGGTGCATCTAGATGACATTCATTCATCCCATGCATCTTTTGTTGCACAATGAAAATGATGCATGATTATGGCATAGGAAACTAGGATATGCTAGCATTAATGTTTTAGAAAAATTAGTTTCCCAAATCTAGTTAGAGGTTTACCCAAGATTAAGTTCTCAAATGATAAAATATGTGATGCATGCTCTAAGGGTAAACAACATAAATCATCCTTTAAATCCATTAATGATGTCTCTACTAGTAGATGTTTACAATTAATTCATATGGATCTTTTTGGGCCTATTAGAACTATGATCTTGGGTGGTAAATCGTGTGCTTTTGTTCTTGTAGATGCTTATTCTAGGTTTACTTGGGTTCTATTCTTAAGTACAAAAGATGAGGCTTTATAAAAATTCATCATGTTTTCCAAATTAACTCAAAATGATCTTGAGCTTAAGATTTCTCACATTAGAAGTGATCACGGAACCGATTTTCAAAATCTAGGTTTTGAAGTGTTTTTAAATGAAAATGATATTAGCCACAATTTTTCGGCACCTCGAACTCCTCAACAAAATGGGGTAGTTGAGAGGAAAAATAGGACTTTACAAGAAATGGCTAGAACCATGCTTTGTAAAAACAATTTACCTAAATACTATTGGGCGGAAGCCACAAATACTGCTTGCTACATTGTAAATCGAGTACATATTAGGTCAATTTTAAAGAAAACTCCATATGAGATTTTCAAATCTACGAAGCCTAACATTAGTTATTTTCATCCATTTGGTTGCAAGTGTTTTGTTTTAAACAACGAAAAAGACAACTTAGGTACATTTGATGCTAAAAGTGATGAAGCTATTTTCTTAGGGTATTCTTTAAACTCTAAAGCCTATCGTGTATTTAATAAAAGAACTGTAGTAGTAGAAGAGTCTATACATGTTGTTTTCGATGATAACCTCCTTCCGAGGAAGGATTCTTGTGATGATGATGATGTAGGGATCATTGGAGCTAATGATGGTGGAGAATCATCAAAGGTGGATGAGATTCCAACTAAAGAAAAAGATGCACAAGATCCACCTTTTGAAGCCTTGAAGGACTTGGCTCATGTGGAAAATGAGGTATCTTACCCAAGGGATTTCAACTATGTCAAAGGTGGTGAAATCTTGGGTGATCCATCAAAGGGGGTAACTACTAGATCCTCTCGCAAATTAATGAATCATGTTGCATTTCTTTCATGCATAGAGCCTAAAAATATCAAATAAGCATTAAAAGATGAATTTTGGATTATGGCTATGTAAGAAGAATTAAACCAAATTGAGAGGAGTAATGTATGGACATTAGTTGAAAGGTTTAGTACTCAATCTACTATTGGAACTAAATGGGTATTTAGGAATAAACTAGATGAGAGTGGTAACATAGTGAGAAACAAAGCTAGACTAGTTGCTCAAGGTTACACTCAAGAATATGGAATAGATTTTGATGAAACCTATGCACCCGTAGCTAGAATGGAAGCTATTAGGATGTTGCTTGCATATGCATGTTATCATGATTTCAAGCTTTTTCAAATGGATGTAAAAAGTGCATTTTTAAATGGTTTTATAAATGAAGAAGTGTATGTGGAACAACCACCGGGTTTTGAGGATTCAAAATTTCCAAATCATTTTTAAGCTAACCAAAGCCCTTTATGGTTTAAAACAAGCTCCTAGAGCTTGGTATGAAAGGCTTTCAAACTTATTAATTGAAAAAGGTTTTGATAAAGGTAAGGTGGACACTACACTTTTCATAAAAAGATATAAAAATGACATCTTAGTAGTGCAAATATATGTTGATGATATTATCTTTGGCTCTACTAATGAATGTTATTGCAAAGAGTTTGCTAAGTTAATGCAAGGTGAATTTGAGATGAGCATGATGGAGGAGCTCTTATTCTTTTTGGGACTCCAAATCAAACAAAGGAAGGATGACACCTTCATAAATCAAGCAAAGTACGTGAAAGATATGCTCAAGAAGTTTGGCTTGGAGCAAGCAAAGCCTCAAGCTACACCAATGAGCTCATCTACAAAGCTTGACAAAGATGAAGGAGGTAAGTGTGTTGACTCTAAGCTTTATCGCTCTATGATTGGATCATTACTTTACCTTACTGCAAGTAGACCGAATATATTATTTAGTGTTTGCTTGTGTGCTAGGTTTCAAGCTAGTTCTAGAGAGTCTCACCTTATAGCCGTAAAAGGATCTTTAGGTACCTTAGAGATACTCATTGTTTTGGTCTTTGGTACCCTAAAGACTCAACCTTTAACCTTCATGCTTTCTCGGATGCGGATTATGGGGGTTGTAAAATAGATAGGAAAAGTACTTCCAGCACTTGCCAATTCTTAGGTAGTATGCTCATATCTTGGTTCTCTAAGAAACAAAATAGTGTAGCTTTATCTACCACCGAAGCTGAGTACATATCCTTAGGGAAGTTGTTGTGCTCAAGTCCTTTGGATGAAGCAATAACTCTTAGATTATTGAATTAAAGTTGAAACCATACCCCTTAAGTGTGACAACACTAGTGCTATATGCCTAACCAAAAATCTCATCCAACACTCTAGAACCAAGCACATAGAGATAAGGCATAATTTCATTAGAGATCTTGTCCTTAAACAAGATGTTGTTATAGAGTATGTTGACACCTTGAACCAATTAGCAGACATTTTTACCAAACCTTTAGACAAAGAGCATTTTTGGTCCCTTAAAAGAAAGTTAGGTCTAACTAGCCTATCTTGACCCTTTAGGACTCTTTTTGAGGTTAAAATTTGCTTGATCTTGTGAAAATGCATGTTTATGTGTTGTTGATCTTGATAGAAACCATGCTTATAGCTACGGGGAGTATGCTTATATTACAATATGCTTAGATCTGCTCATACATCATCTGCACACATTTAGGAGATGTTAAAGTCGAGCCTTTATTGTTCTTGTAACCAAAAATGCATTTATGGGCATAGGGTATCGATACGGCCTTATGCGTATCGACACGAGTCCTTCAGTAGCTTTCCATATTGCATTTTCTCTTTTACGGGTATCGATACATGTAAATCTATTTCGATACGAGTTGTAAGCGTTTCGATACGGATGCCATTCGTTTTGATACGGTTCCTTGATACGTGGTTCTAGGGAATTACCATTGTACCCCCATATCGATACACCCTTAGGCGTATCGATACTCGATCGCGCGAACAACTTTTATTGGCATTAAAAGACTTTCACTTTTATCAAAACTTCTATTTCAAAAACCCTAGCTGATTTTCATCTATAAAAAGCCCCTCAACCCTTCATATTTTCATCACACAATTTAAAATTTCTTGAGGGTTTTTCAAAATCAAGCCAAAGTCTTAAGGCTCTCCATCAATTGGTGCAAAATCTTCATCCATTCCTCCCATCTCAATATCAAGGTATAAAAACTTCTTTTCTTTTTATTTTCTTTATGATTTTTGTTTTTAAATCTTTTTGTTTTGTTTTGTCTTTCAAAATTTCTTTTTACCTTGATTATTGATTTATTCATGGGATCGAATGCAAATATTAATTCATACACACATTGTTTTAATCAATTTTTCTAGACTATGGCACCTAAAAAGAGAGCACATACTACGAGCGAAGTTGGTGAAGGATCAACTCCTGGTGATGACACTCGTCCAAATTTGACATTGATTTATCAAAGGTGCTTTAGAACTCCCAATGAACTCAACTATTTTCGATCTTTTCAAAATTACAAGATTCGACCGGAGAGGGTGATTTCCATTCCTTTTCTCAATTCGAAGCGTTTTAAGTTTGCCTATTTACCTTTGCTCCAAGAATGGAAGTTCATGGATTTTCTACAAATTCTAGGGTTTTTCTTTCGAAATTTGGTTTTGATCTTTTATGACAATGCTAAGTGTGTTGCCGATGCCTCGAGTAATGTCATTTCCGTTAATTCCTATCGCACGGGCAAGAAGATTATCGTCGATGTGCAAGCCCTTTGTACTGTTTTTGGCTTTGAGGATGAGGGTACCGAAGATGAAAATTCTCTTGGACATGTTTTGGGAGAATCCGTGACCGTTCTAAATGCTCAAGACCACATCCTACACTTGATGATTACTTGGTGGTTTAGGCCTTCAAGAGGAAAATACTCAACAATCCGCCAAGTTGATGACTTTTGGATTCGATGCTTCCGTGAGAGGAAACAACCTAACCTTGCTCGTATCATGTTTGCGGAGATTGTCTTTCTTGTTCAACATCGTCACACATCTCTTGTCACTTCATTCACCTATGGCACCGCTTTGAGCTATTTCTTCACTAAAAATGAGATTGATTGCTCTAATGACTATCCGACAAGTCTTACTGATCCTATTAATGAGAGATCTCTTTCTCGGGGCAAGTTTCACTACTTCAATGGTAATTGGCTTCGCCTTTCCGAGCTTCCTAGTGATGCTATACCCGAAGAAATTGCAAATCCTACTGTAGCTCCTCAAGCTCCTTCTCCTCCATCCATGGATTCTCTAATGACCTACCTTAATGAAAAATTTAGGGGCTTACGCACGGGAATTGCTTCTATGGATCAAGTCATGAATTCAGGGTTTGCCGCCATTGATACTCACTTCACAAGCTTAGAAGATCGCATGACTAATGTGGAGAAGCGTATCTCTTCTGTTGAGGCCAGACACAATTCGATGAATATCTCTCTTACGACCTTCCATGATGAGTGGCGTCAATCAAGGAGGAACGATGATGCCGATGAAGATGAAGATGAAGACGATGGTGATGGAGACGAGTAATAGATTTATCTTTGCATTTCATTCATGTCATCTTAGGATTTCCTTTCATGCACTTTGTTTTATGTTTTTAGGATTAAGTTTATCATTGAAAACCTATGCTTTGGTTTCTATTGTTTGGATTTAAGTGTGATGTTTCTTTATTTATGAAATTTATGATTATCTATTAAATGTTGCTTGGTTAATTGTTATGCCTTTATAGCCCATGTCTCTTATTTTGATCTAACAAAAAGAGGGAGAGGGAAATTCACAACATCACTTAAAACTTAAACTTAAAATTTACCTAGCTAACATTAAGGGGGAGTTGTTTTCCGAAGTTTTTCAAAAGACTTAAAATTTTTAAGCTTTGGTTTTGTTATATAAAAAATGGGGAGATTGTAAAACTTATGTTTGATTTTGATATAGCAAAGTGTTTTCAGGACTAAATTGTAAAAATTGAAATAAATTTTTAAGTCCCCTAAAAGTTTTCAAATCAACAAGACTTTGCTCTAGTTTGAAAAACTCAAACTCCAAAATATTTTCTAAGTGTTTCAAGGTCAAATTGCTCAAAAATGTCTACGCGTATCGATACGCCCCTTACCGTATCGATACTTTTTTTACAAACTTGGCTACTTGTAGAACTAATGTTTTGATATAATAATTGAAAAATGTTTTCGACTAATTTGAAAAGAATTTAAAACTTGTTTTTAAGTCCAAACAACTTGAAATTATGTTTGAGGTATTTTAAGAGGTTTTTGGCAAAGAGTTTTCATGATTTTAATAGCCAAACTTGTGATTTCACGTTACCAGTATCGATACGGTTGTACCCGTACCGATACCTTTTTGCCCCAGTTTGGCCACTTTGAAAACCCGTATCGATACAAGGGTTTAGTGTATCGATACGGACCGGGATCGTTTCGATACGCCAGGTAAGCGTATCGATCCCTGTTCAACCACCCCAACGGCTATTTCCCAACGGCCATTCAAATATGGACCCGTACCGATATGCCCTCAAGCGTATCGATACGCCTATGCTGGCAAGAGCCCAACGGCTATTTCCTCAAGAAGGCCGTATCGATACCGTTCCACGTGTATCGATACTGATTGCTGCAGAACAGCATTTATGAAGGGAAATAAAGTCCTCAACGGCTCCAATTCATCCCCAACGACTAGTAACGGCTACAAACTCATTTGGGAGTATAAAAGGGACCTCCAAGCATCAAGAGAAGGCTAATGCTCATATTCTAAAACATCAAATGATCAAGAAATTGTCTTAGTGCTTAATTTGTCATTTCTTGTATAGACAAACACTAGTGAGCCAAAATTGTCAAATTTGCTCAAGTGTTTTAGGTTTTGGGTGAGTGCTTAATTGTGCAAACAAACACCTATTAGAGGGTTTTAAGTTTGCTTTATTTATCTCTTTGTAAAGAGGGTGTTGATCAAGGCTTTGGGTAGAAGTTTGATCGGTTGTAAGGGTTTCCTCCTAATCCTAGAAAAGGGGACGAATCAATTAGTGGAATTGGTTGAGAAATCCTTAGTGGGAAGCTAAGGTAGTGGATGTAGACCTTGGTTAGAAGGTTGAACCACTATAAATCATTGTGTCAATTTTCATTTTAGCTTCCTAAACCCTTCCACCCAAAAATCCACCTCTCCACCACTTGGTGAGCTAAATTGGTTGATCGAATCGAGCCCCACACAACTCAACACTACTGGAGAAAAACGTTTCGATACGCTCCTTACCATATTGAAACAGGGTATTGAAACATATTCCATCTGTATCGATACGCCCCTCTATAAAATTAGAAGGAGTTTGAATCGAGTACCGATACGGTCTCACCCGTATCGATACGGTTTAAAAGAATTTTCAAAACCAAAAGCCTTAAATATTTTGACCCTTGTTTTGTCAGTTGGTAGGTAACCAATTTTTAAAGTGGTGGTTAATGAGTATCGATACGCTCTCACCCGTATCGATATGAATTCCTCCAATGATCTTTGTAGGAAAAATTGCATCGATATCGTCTTACACGTATCGAAATGGTTCCCTAACTCGTACCGATACGCCTACACGCGTATCTATACGCCTCCCTTGTAATTGTGCAACAACTCTTTCTTTTTTGAGACATGTATCGATACACTTCCTCGAGTACCGATACGATAGGCTGCAGAAGTGCATTTATGGTGGAAAGAGAGGGTTCCAACGGCTATTATCAATCCCCTAACCACCCAAACGACTAGAATTAATGGAGATGATATAAAAACAAGTCTATTGAAGACCATCAACAACTATCGAATCCTAGAGAAACATCCATACACAAAATCCAAGCTCAAGTGCCTAAATTCTCATTCTTGTAAAATCTCAAATTGTATTGAGTGAGATTCTTATCTTGTATTTTAATTTGGGTTGAGTGCTTGTATTCAAAGGGGCAAATTTGTATTGAGAGATATTCTTATTGCCTTCAATTTCTTCTTTGTAACCAAGTGAGGGTTTGGTCAATTTTGGGTAGAAAATTAACCGGTCTTGTTAAGGTTTCCTCCTAAGCCTAGAAAAGGGGAAGATAAATTAGTGGAATTGTTGAAAAATCCTTAGTGAGAGCTAAGGTAGTGGATGTATAGTTCATTTGGAACTTGAACAACTATAATTGTCTTGATCTTTATTTTTATTCATTCCACTTCACTTCCTAAATTTTAAAAACCCAATTCACCCCCCTCTTGGCTTTGATCAATGCTTTGATCCACTTAACAAGATCAAAACTTGATGCAGAATCAAAGAAGTGCATCTTTCTGGGCTACAAGAAAGGTGTCAAAAGATATAAGCTTTGGGATCTAGTTGCAAGGAAAATAGTGATCAGTAGAGATGCAGTTTTTGACGAGCAGTCCATGATACAGCAGAACAAGGACAAGGTGCTGGTGGATTTCGAGCAGTGTCCAGGAGCAGTTGAGAAAAGTGTAACAACTGAAAAAGGTGAAAGTTCGAATCAATAAAAAACATCCGCTCTTGCTGCCCGAGGACGTAAGCACATTGCAGAACCTCGTTAAATCTCTTATGTTCTTATTTAATTTTCAATTTCGTTTGCTTATTTGTCCAACACTTAGACCGTTCAATTTTATGTTTTTTTTGTTAATGTGTACATTCGAGAGTTACTAGTGCAAAATTATTTCAAATAAATTGCGAAAATATCATTTAAAAAAATTAAATTAAAAAAATCTGAAATGTTAGAATTATTATTTGATACATTGTTATTGTAAAGTTTTTTACACAAGCATACATATTTCAACTTTAAAATCTAAAATCTAAATATATAACCCTAATAATCCATAAATTTTAAACTCTAATCTATAAACCTTAAATTCTAACCATGAATTTTAAATTGTAAATCATATAACCTAATCTCCTAACACCTAAATTTTTATCTAAACACTAAAATAATCCCGCTTGTGGTATAGGTTTTTCCACCGCCAGGGACAGACTTACTTGTAGTGATAGACTTATAGTTTGTGGCTGAGATTAACTATTTTTTCCCCAAGTGATAATCTTCACATATTCTATTGTTAATCTCAGCCATCTGTTTCACTCATCCAACGATCTAAAAAACGTGTAAAACTTAAAGAGTTTTACACTGTGTATCTTAATCCTATCCCATATATGGTTAGGATCCACTTCCACGTCGTAAAACTTTTTTAAATTTTACACATTTTTTTGGATTGTTGGATGACTGAGATTAACTCCTTACTTTTTTCCCAAGTGACAATTTTCACATATTCTACTGTTAACCTCAAGCATCTGTTTTATTCATACAATAATTCAAAAAGCGTGTAAAACACACTGTGTAAACTGGATCCTATCTCATATATGGTTAAGATTCACTTCCACAACGTAAAACTCTTTAAATTTTTTACATTTTGGATTGTTGGATGGGGGAAATAGATGGTTGAGATTAACTCCCTACTTTTTTCCCCAAGTGATAATCTTCACATATTCTACTGTTAATCTCAGCCATCTGTTTCACTCATCCAACGATCCAAAAAATGTGTAAAATTTAAAGAGTTTTACACTGTGTAACTGAATCTTATCCCATATATGGTTAGAATCCACTTCCACAACGTAAAACTCTTTAAATTTCACAGATTTTTGGATCGTTGGATGTGAGAAATGGATGGCTGAGATTAACTCTTTACTTTTTTCTCAAGTGATAATCTTCACATGTTCTACTGTTAATCTCAGCCACCTGTTTCACTCATCCAACAGCCCAAAAAGCGTGTAAAACATAAAGAGTTTTACACTGTGTAACTGGAACCTATCCCCCTATAGATGAAAATTTTTCCACGCTCGGCGAGCATCGATGAGCACCATTAATTTAATTTATAAAGATTAAAAATTTAAAAGACTCATCGTATAATTATAAATTATTTAAAAATTAAAAGGTAAATTAATTAAAATATATTATTATTTTTTTAATTTTCTTTTAAACATAGATTAAAATAACTCCATACTCTTAAATTATAAAATTTCAATTTTTATTTATTTAAAATTTAAGCCGCCGCTACCGTAATTTCCATCGCTTCCTCACATTTCGATATCCATAAAAATTCATGGCTCCATTCCCATTTCCCCGCCACCTCTTTCAATACTTTATCACTTTTCGGTGTGGGTGTTTGATGACTGAATTTTCTTTATTCTTTCAATCTGTTTTTTAATATATGAGAAAAATTTAAGGAATCCAAAACTTGAAATGGATTCGATTTTAATCCAAATATACAAAATCCTAAAGAACACGCACACGAATTTGACTTTAAGCATACAAATTACAGAGGTGGCGGCGGCATGGGAATGGAGCCATGAATTCTTTATGGATATCGGAATGTAATGAAACATCTGAATTCATTGCAGCACAGACTTGAATTTCAAATAAATAAAAATTAGACCTTTATAATTTAAGTGTAGGGTAGTATTTTGATCTATATTTAAAAAAATTAAAAATAAAATATATATTTTAATTAAGTTATTTTTTAATTTTTAAATAATTTATAATTATACATTGAGTCATTTAAATTTTTAATCTTTATAATAAATTCACCGGTTCATCTGGGAGTTCATTGATTGTAGTGTCTTCTAAATCTAACACTCTAAGCAATTTAAACCAGAGGGCAGTCTACTGAAGCAAGACTTGGAGGTTTCATCAACAGCAAAAACAAACAATGAACGAATCCGTGACAGAGCAGCTTTGCCTGCAGCTTTCATCTCTTTCTCCTTCGTTTCAATCGACCAACGACGGATTCCATTGTCTTCAAACGAACTTTTCGGATTTCGATATGGAAAGTGCAAGCTCTCGCAAAATGTCATGCATCTTACATGCTTTAGGCCTCCCTGCTCCATTCCTCCTTACAACTTGAAGCAAGCCTCTGCAAATCAACTCGGTTAGATATCTCTCTGCAACGACTTCTGGGATTACTTCTCCGAGTAATTCGACAAAGCCTTCAGCCATCCACAGTCGAATGAGCCTTTTCCGTTTAATCACACAATCTTCAGGGAATATGCAACAATACAGGAAACACTGCTTAAGCCTATAAGGGCTAAGGCAAATCATGGCAGCTGAGCAATGAAATATAGTTGAGCCTTTCGAATATATTGTTTTCGGTTAGCTCCCAATTTAAGTTCTCATATTTACCATTCCATTCGGCCATCGAGTTCTTGGAAGCCATCAAACCGCCCAAAGCGACAATAGCCAATGGCAGGCCTTCACATTTTGCAACCAGCTTCCTTGCTAAATGCTAAATATTCAAGATATGGTGGATATTGTCCATGCTTTCCAACAAAAGCTTTTTTGCAGAAAAGAGCCCAACTCTCATCAACTGGTAAAGCTTTAAGTGGAAGGATGTGTTTAACAACTCCAAATTCAAAGGAAGCAACGTCCTACCTTCGTGTCGTAAGCATGATTCGAATTAGCAGGAAGAGCTATGCTGATATCCTGCCAGAAATTGGTGCTCCAAACATCATCTATTACAATAAGATATCTCCTCGGCTGCAAAAACTTCGCCAGTGTTAAGGTTGATCATCGAATCAAAGCTCTCTTTTCGCCTTGTGGTAGAGCTCGTTGATCATGGACTTGAATAGCTCTTTGACAACATATTGTTGTGAGACAGTGATCCAGACACAACAATCAAAGTGTGTTTGTTAAAAGTGTTGGCAGCGAGAGATGTTTTGCCTAAACCACGGAAATCACGGTACTCTGAAGCTTAAAGAAACTCGGCATCGTTTGTTGGGGAAATGAATGAGCTTAAAGAAAAAACTGGGCCGCCATTGTTGATGCTTGTTGAAGTGGTACATGAATTCCTCCACCACGTCTTCAACTTGGTAGACAACATCTCTGACGCTTGCAATCCAGTGAGGGTACTGCTCCTAATCTTCAAGGAAAGCTTTCATGGCGTTGAGCTCAAGCATGATTTCATCTATTTCTGATGCGGGAGGTTGAATTTTATGATATGAGTGATGATTGTGTTACTAAAACTACAACTCAACATACAGTTCTCCATCTCATCCCCATATTTACATAGGGATGCACATCAACCGCTAGATTTACGATTACTAGCTCCTTAATCAAGGATGAATTCAGCTTTCTACCACTCAAAGCTTTCTACCATTGTTGTTGACCAATGGGTCGAAAATTAGAAAATCATAAAAAATATAAATTATAAATTACCAGAACATAATAATAATGACAAATAAACTTAAATATTGAAAAAATAAACCATAATAATAATAATAATAATAATAATAATAATAATAATAATAATAATATAGTGGGAAATATTTTATAAAATAATAATAATTAATCTACCGAAAAATGATAGTGATGCTTTACAATAATAAAATAAAGAAAAATTTTACAACGAGCAACGAATATTAATGGACACCATTAACGACGAACATCGTTGAACACTATTAATTATTTAAAAAAATTAAAAATCATGAGTACTATAATTGTAATTAAAATTTATTTAAAAAAAATCAAAATTAGCTTTAATAAAGTTGTTATATTTCTTTATTGTATTAAAAATTGATAGTTTTGAATCAAATATACCCAAATTTCAAAAACCCTAATATCCTAATTCTTGCTGCCGTCGCCGCCTTCTCTGTCGCCGTGATCGGTCGACTTGTCTCATCGGCGTTAATACAGGCCGCTTCGCCGTCCTCCTGTGCGCACCGTTCTAACATCGAAAGGTCAATTTTTTGCCCTTTAATTTCCCGTCGATCTTGGTCGGCCATCGCAGCCGTCGTCGACTGTGTCCGACAATCACCCATCGTCTGCGGCCTGGCCCCGACAAACCAAACTCATTGCCGGCAACCCCAAATCCCAAAAAAGAAACACTAAATTTTGATTTTCTTTAATTTCTTAAACTTAATTTAACCAATTATAAACCCTAATCCCCAAATCAGAAACACTAATTTTTTAATTTCCCCAATTTCATAAACCTATTTTAACAAACTATAAATTATAATCCCCAAATAAAAAACCCCCAATCTTTTAACAAATTATATACCTATTGGAACCGATGAATTGTGGTTAGGAATTAGTATTACTAGAAAAGTTTGATTGACGATAGTCTTGATCTTAAGGTAAATTATATAGGTTGAAGTATGTTAGAAATTAAATTATTGTGATGTTAATCTTCGATTGGAAGTAGTGTTCACATAGCTAAAAATTGTTTTAAAAAACAGATCCTACAAGTATATTGGAAAGATTGAAAACTAAGATTCTTCAGACTCGAGTGAAAGTATCACATACGATATGTATCTAACATGGAACGGATAAAAAACAAAATCCACTCGAATCTATAGCATTAGAGAGATAAAGTTATGATTTTGTTCATTTGGAGCCTCTTAACAATGGAGGTTTAAATCCTGCCATATTTATTAATGGATTGTGTATTCATCATATAGCAGCTCAGTGCTTTCTATGATGATAAAATACTATCATACTATCATTAGCTGAGATAATGGTTTGGTTCGTTCGATTTAAAAATACAATATACACAATACTCTTATTTACTCTCATTTTAAAAAGAAAACTAAAGGAAAAAAACATATCACATATTGAGAGTACATTTATAAACCTTAAAGAGCATAAAACAACCAAACTTTGTGAGAATGGCGGCATTAATGCCGGAGATGGTGTTGAATGACGGTGAATGTAGGAAAAGGAAAGGTGAAGAAACGAATGGTTAACACAGAGAGGAATAGAAAGATAAAAGAGAAAATGTTATTTCTGATGATTGGGGAATTATTAAAGTCTGTATTTACAAAATGATTGGGCTTGACATTTATAGCCCATCTCAAGCTAAGATGATCAGCCCAAACGGTTATAACAAACTAATAACAATTTTAACAAACTTTGGGCTGATCCAACTAATAGAAAAACCTCTATTACTCTAACATTTTCTCGGTTTTCTTCTCTTCTTGAAGCTCTTGAAAATATCAGCAAGTTGTCCAGATGAACTCAAACAAAATTTCTTTAGCATCCACATAGTAAGCATCTAATCAGTGAATTGAGAACACTTGAAGTTGAACCAAATGTAGAAACTAGAGAGCTGCTATTTGATAAGATGAATGCTTTCTTCCTCCATTCACAATTCTTTTTCCTTATTCTTCATTCTTTCTTTCAGAATTCCTCCAGCATAGTTTTTCCTTTACTTAGGTGGTTCACCGAGAATCGAAAGTGTTCTTCATTTCGACTTTCGTTCTACTTTACTCACCTTGCTTTCCTTCTACAATTCTTCATTCTTTCAGAAAACTATTTCTTTCTCACCTTTTCTGTTTTCCATATCACTTATTCGAACTTTCTTTTTGTTGAGAGCAGGCGGTTAAGCTACAAACTCTCGAGTGCAATCTGAAGCCCTTCTTTGAGCAAGAAAACACTCTATTTTTGTCTAGTTAATGGAGAGCAAGGCTGTTAAACACTTAAACTCTCCCTAGAGATTTTTTCCATGACAACTTGGCTGTTGAATATCAAGTTTCATGTTACCATTGTGAGAGAAGCACCATATGACAAGAATTCCAAAAACTGATATCATTACGAGTATCACAATATTTTTAACAAATGACCATCATTCACCAACTTTCGGGAAATAAAAAATCAGCAGCAGCAATACAATACCTAACACAACTTGTTCCCAAATCTACTAACTCTCATCAGCTGATACAGAGAAAGCCATAACAATTGTAGAAGAACAGTATGACAAGGACCATTAAACACATTCTTCACTGTAGTTTTTTCAATTAACAGACTCAGTTGCACATGCTACTCCAAAAATCAGAAATCATCATCTCCATCACAGTTTAGGTGTAATTGCAAACAATAACTATATTGAGACACACTTTCAGAATTAATTCAAACCAGATTAATCCATTTTCAGCCATAGGCAGCAATAACCAAACAGAAAGCACAATATTCACTAACACACCAGAGCAGATAACCATTACCAGCAACTCAAACTGTCACGATCGAAGAGTTTTGACGATGAACAATATAGTCATACTAACAGAAGCACCAACAATTTAAGCATCTAATCCAGTGTGGCAATATAAGGCAATTAGGCAAATCAGATAACCAAAGCATTGCAACCCAAAACAACGCCAAATCAGAGAATGAACGACAAGAAACTCGGATGTAACAACATGTGATGAAACAAACGGCAATGCAAATGAAAATCATGATTTAGGATCTCTGGTAACAAGCCGGAAGACAAACCTTAATAATCTGAAATCAAGAAACGGTGGGATAGTCGAACAGTTGCGAATGAGGAAAAATGACATTGGTTCTCAACAGTAGCAGCGAAAGCAAATGTGAAACGACAATGGCGGTGGCGAAAGGCAAAACGAACTGAGAAATCAACAACAACGATCGACAAAAGAATGGACAGAAAACAACTCCGGTGAGTTAGATCCGGATGAGAACTGCGAAATAGAAACGATTGCCGGACCATTTGCGGCAGCGGAAGTGAACCGAAGTCAGGACCGTTAATGGCGAATGATACCATGTGAGAATGGCGGCATTGATGCCGGAGATGGTGTTGAATGACAGTGAGTGTAGGAAAAGGAAAGGTGAAGAAACGAATGGTTAACACGGAGAGAAATAGAAAGATAAAAGAGAAAATGTTATTTTTGATGATTGGGGAATTATTCAAGTCTGTATTTACAAAATGATTGGGCTTGACATTTATAGCCCATCTCAAGCTAAGATGATCATCTCAAACGGTTATAACAAACTAATAACAATTTTAACAAACTTTGGGCTGATCCAACTAATAGGAAAACCTCTATTACTCTAACAAACTTTACATTGCCACTTGCTAGCTAATAGACATTCACAATATAAAGGCAAGAAAAATAAATACTTTTCATTACTGTTGGCCCTCGCAACCACAATTCCCCTTTCTGCCAGGAGCCAAGGTCTCTCTGGTCACCGAATCAACTATTTTAGTTTCTGTATTTTCAGCAAGACGACCAATTGTATCATATCGAGCAGCCTCGTTTCGGCTTACCGCCCTGGCTCCTCCTCCTCCCGTCTTAGTTAGCCCATATCAAAAACACAATTTTTTTTTAATTTTCTCAATTTCATAAACTTATTTTAACAAATTATAATTCACAATCCCCAAATCAAAAACCCCAATCTTTTAACAAATTTTATACCTATTGGAACCGATGAATTGTGGTTAGGAATTAGCATTGCTAGAAAAGTTTGATTAGCGATAGTCTTGATCTTAAGGTAAATTATATAGGTTGAAGTAAGTTAGAAATTAGATTATTGTGATGTTAATCTTTGATTGGAAGTAGTGTTCATAGAGCTGGATTTTTTTTTTTAGAATCTTAAAGGGGTAGAATTGATTCATTACTATAATTTATAAGGTTTAGAATTATTAAAATTTTAGTGATGAACAATTATGAATTTGAATTATAGATTAGACAAGAAATTTGAAAAAATTTCTGCTTGAATTCTTTAGAAGTGAAACTGTTTTGATTTGTTAGTGTCTAGGGGATTGTTTTAACTTTGATTTGGTGCATTGAATTTGAGTAAGTTAAAGGGGTAATTTTATAATATATGAATGAACATAATTTGTGATAGAAACATTGCTTGAGGGTTATCTAGGGCAGTTTCGAATTGAAAAAAAGTGAATTAGATGGGCCTTGTTTTTATTGTTAAATATGGATGATCATAATCTTAATTTAGTTGATATATGTTAGATTGACATAATTATAGAACATGTAGTAATATGATAGTAGTAGTAACTTTGTTGATAATGTTTGATCTTCCTAATCTTGTTACTTCTTTTAGTTGAAGTTTTGCTAAATATGGCATCAAATTGATTCTGATAAAAAACTCAATTGTTAAAGAAGATTCATTCTTTATTATCTTTTTGTTACATGAAATTTTTCTGGTCATTTGTCAACTATGGGTTGTGTTTCTTTTATTTGAAAATGAACAAATAAGATTAATTCCAAGTTTAGGACTGTTTTGACGTGTGTGTTAGTGTAAAAAATCGAACAGAACAGAATTGTATGTTAAGGATTTTAGGGGACTGTTTTGAGCTTCATAAAAATATACAAGAATTTTGGGGTTGTTATATATATATATATATATATATATATATATATATATATATTTGTAGTTATACTTTTGGGACAATTTTAACATGTCAAAGTTTATAAAATATGTTTTGGGGCTGTTTTAATATGATACAGTGTATAAATATATTTTCAAGACTGTTTTATGTGCAATATTAACTTGGAATTGCCTGTTTATAATGAGAGAATTTATGGATTGTTTTGGGTTAAAGAAATCAGGAGAGGGGTTGATACTACTTTAAAAAGGATCGTTTTTAGTGAATTATGCATGCTAGAGGTTGCTATATATTAGAGTAAACAATGAAGAATTGATGGTGAATGTATACAAGTAGATATATGCTTTTAGAGATTGTTTTGGTAGTAAAGTGATTATGATTATGAGCAACTAGTTTGGTAAGAAATTAGAGGTTACAACTTGTCACTAATGGTTGTTTAATTTTTTTCGTAATAAGTGCTTGATTAAGTATGTGATTAGTTTTAACCCCAAGCTAAAGCTTACTTGTTCGATTCAATGGATGGATAAATATATTTCTTGAACTTGGTCGCTCTTTTGTTATACGTTCGAAACTACCTCACTAAGTACTTGTACTTATTTATTTCTTTCCATCCTTCAGGTCGAGCTACTTTTTGTTGATCTTCGGAACTTGGGCATGATCACAAGGCTACTAGAAGTATGTGTTGCACTTCTTTTATTTTAGAACTCCTTATAGGTGGCATATGTTTGCTAGTTGCATTGTGCATTTTAGCATATCTTTTTGATGATTGTACGTAACTTGGTTAAGCACTTTTGATATACGTAATGAATATTTGGTTGGTGGGTTCTGCTGGATTTGTTGATTAAATGTCCTAAGGTTAACTTGATGGTTATGTTATGATATAATGTGGTCACCTTGACCATGAGTAGCTTGGTTATAAAATACTGAGTTTAAAATAGTTTGTTATTGTAACACCCCTTCCCGGTCTGGTAGAGAACCAGGTCGAAAAATATAACCAGAGAAGTATACGTTCAATAATGTTATAAATTTCGACTTAATCACTTGAAAATCGATAGAAATCGTACAACGTATGACCAACACACCTATTAGTCCACTATTATCGAATAGGATCATGCTTCGCAGGGGTTAACGGTAGACCACTAACAAAGTCCATGGTTATCTTTTCCCATTTTCATTTCGGTGGATCAATAGGTTTCAAAAGTCCTGTAGGGGCACAATGTTCTGCCTTAACACATTGACACGTGAGGCACTTGGAAATGTAGTCAACAATAGCCTGCTTCATGCCTGACCACCAATATAGCTCACACAGATCCTTATACATTTTCACAGACCTAGGGTGGACATAAAAAGAACTCGAATGAGCTTCAGCAAGGATGTCGGTGCGAAGAGTTTCATTATTAGGTAAACAAACTCGATCATGAAAACATAAGAGTCCTTCGGAATTAATTCTGAAATCCAGATTGTCTGATAGTTTATAGACAATAGCCTAGAGCTCGAAATATTGTTCTTGCAAGTTCTTAATTCGTGAAATAATGGTGGACTAAACTTGAAGTTTAGCTATGAGGCAATGGTGCTTCCGAAGTCGGAAGTGAGCGTTAATTACTCGAGGGGCTACAAGAGAGTGATAAAACATTGAGTTAATATACTTCACAAAACTTATGACTTCAAGTCCATAATCAATGCTTACCAGGCAGAGGTTTGCGGCTAAGCTCATCAGCTACAACATTGACCTTGCCCAGATGGTAATGAATGACTAGATCATAATCTTTAAGAAGTTCCATCCACCTCCGTTGTCGAAGATTCAATTCCTTTTGCGTCAACAAGTATTTGAGGCTTTTGTGATCAATGAAAAGATAGAACTTATTCCTGTAGAGATAATGCCTCCAGATTTTCAATGCAAAGACAACTGCAACCAATTCTAAGTTGTGGGTGGGATAATTCATCTCATGTGGTTTAAGTTGCCTTGAAACATAGGCAATAACTTTACCTTCTTGCATCAATATGCACCCTAACCCAAGATGCGAGGCATCACTGTAAACTGTATAGTCTTTTCCAGACTCAGGCTGGGTCAAGACAGGTGCATGGGTCAGGACTTGTTTCAGCTGATCAAAGCTTCGTTGTTGGACTTCGGTCCAAACAAAAGGTGTCTCCTTCCGCAACAATTTGGTTAAAGGAGCGGCTAACATTGAAAATCCTTTCACGAACCTACGGTAATATCCAACAAGCCCAAGGAAACTTCTAACCTCACCAACATTCTTCGTGGGATGCCAATCTACAATAGCTTGGATTTTCTTTGGATCCACTTGAATACCCGAAGCTGATACGACATGCCCCAAAAAGGTCACTTCAGTGAGCCAGAACTCACACTTAGAAAACTTCGCGTACAATTGTTTCTCTCTTAGAGTCTGTAGTACAATACGAAGATTATCTTGATGCTCTGATTCATTCTTGGAATAAATTAAGATATCATCTATGAACACCACAACGAATTTATCAAGATAGGGTATGAATACCCGATTCATTAAATCCATAAAAGGCGTCGGTGCATTAGTTAATCCGAAGGGCATCACTAAGAATTCGTAGTGTCCATATCTTGTACGAAAGGAAGTCTTGGGCACATCACACTTCTTGACTTTCATTTGATAGTAACCCGACCTTAGATCAATCTTGGAGAACACATAAGCATCTTTTAATTGATCCAACATGTCGTCTATCCTGGGCAAAGGGTACTTATTCTTGATGATGACTTTGTTCAGTTGTCTAGAGTCAATGCACAAACGCATAGAACCATCCTTCTTCTTGACAAAAAGTACCAGGGCTCCCCAAGGTGAAGAGCTCGATTGGATAACACCCTTGTTCATAAGGTCTTGAATTTGAGCTTTGTTGAGTGTGTAAAAGTTCTATATTTTACCCCTTATTTAACCCATATTTCTGCTGCATTCAAGCATAATTCATTGTATTTAGGTAAAGTTTCGCATATACATCACAATTAGATAAAATAGCACAGTTGCTACTGATTTTGGCTACTTTTGCCGGTATCTGCTGTGGCAGACTCAGGACAACGAAGGAGTAGAGCTGGAACACAGGACTGGAATCGAGAAGCAAGATGCTGCCGTGACCTCTACCGTGGCAGCAATAACAACAGCGTTGGTAAAAGGGAAAAGTGAAGTGGAGCTCGACAAATAGAGGAATTCAAGCCGGTCTGTCGTGGACCACTCCTATATTTTTCTGAGCCCTGGGGCAGAATGAAGGCCAAGCTCAAAGTCCAAGGAAGAAACCCAAAGAAAGAAAAGAGGACGAATTAAAGGCATATACTCAGAAGATTTAATCTCCAATAGAGTTGTACTTTAGTTTAAACTTGTATTCTTGCCATATTAGAAAACTTGGACCCAAGGCCTATATAAAGGCATGTAATTCGACCTAAGGAAGGATATCTCATCTTTAGCCGTCTTCCCCAAAACCCTTGTCGTTTTCCCCCCTCTCATCATGTTCTAAACTTCCCTTAGGACTAAGGGTTGATTCTGTAAAGTAGTTGCAAGGATTATACTATTTTAGGAATTCTCTGTTCAATGAAATAAAACTTCAAGTTTGCTTATTCTAGTTTCAACATCTTGCAAGAGTATCGGGAGAGCATTGTAAGATTACCCATTTACTTAATATCGGGAGAGTTAAGTATACAAAAGGAATAAGTACTGGTTCTCCAGTTTATGGTTGAAATATCTTGGACCTAGGGATAGGATGAGGTTAAGTGGCCAAGGAAGAATTCAACAGCATTAGTGTTCACCCTTCGATTCACGCCGGGAGGTATCATCCAAGAAGTGTTCATCAACAACACTTGGGCCTAGGGATAGGACAAGTCATAACAGAGATTCTTGCCAAGCCTGAAGTGCAGAGTTGTGTGATCGCTGCCGCGACAACAACAGACTTCTGCCGCGACATGTACTGCCGCGACATGTACTGCCGCGACAGGGATGACGACATAACATGAATTTCTCTTCAGTGCAACACCTGCACTACCGAGCAATTCAATTCCGGCCTATCTCTTAACCCTGAATCTTTTATCTTTTACATTCATTATTCTTCAATATTACCTTCCAAACAATTTAAACTCTTTCTCTTTCTCGTGCAACAACTATAGGATAAAGCTACTTCCAGTCCATGTGGAGACGATATCCGATACTCCAAGTATCACTTTACTACCTGCGTCGTGTACACTTGCACTACATTGCGATAGTCCTTTTGACACGCAACAAGTTTTTGGCACCGTTGCCGAGGACTGGCAACATATCTTTACCTTTACTTTTACTGCACTTTTTAATTTTTTTGTTTTTATTGGGATTGTTTACCCTGTGCTCTTCACAAGGTCTTCCGCTTGCTTATGCGCAGATAAAGACGAGGCAAAGAACCTGAGTACAAACTAGACCCTAAAATCGAACGTACGTGCAACCTCAGGAACCGAGTCTGCCTCTTGATAGCAAGAAACGATTATCTTGAGGAACAGTTAGAAGCAATGCATAACGGGGTAAATAATAACCTGAGGAATGATGAAGATCTTCCTCTAGATGACCGGAACGGACGACCTATCGTTGCCGTGGCCGCACGATAGTCATGCCGTGACTACATGATCAATGATCATGTGGAACTGGAGACCACCTTGCTAGACGTGGAAGCTGAAAATTTCGAGCTGAAACCTATTATGTTCAGCATGATAAACTCCACTGGCCAATTTAGTGGTGCTGCAACAGAGGATGCCCGAGAACATCTGAAAACGTTCCAAGAAATCTGCGGATCGTTTAGATTGCCAGGAAAAAATCAGGAAATACTGAGGCTCCAATTATTTCCTCATTCATTGAGAGACAGAGCTAAAACTTATCTGAGCGATTGCGTAATGAAATTGATACTTTTCAACATGAAGATGACGAACCAATGCACGAGGCATGGGATAGGTTTACAACTCTTATAAGAAACTGCCCGATGCATGGGTTCCCCGTGTGGAATCAAATCATTAAATTCTACAATGCTGCCAACACACACACTCGTATGAGAATAGATTCAACAACAAATGGACTGTTGTTGGATAAAGATCTAGACGAAGCAATGGTGGTGTTGAAAAACTTAGCAAAGAATGACGAGCAATTACCTACAGCAAGGAGAGGTAAACGAGGGATAGCTGTAAAAGATAATGAAGTCGACAATTCCCTGAAGACACAAGTTGTATACCTCACAAAGGCAATGGAAAATCTGTTAAAAAAAGATTCTAAACCTGTATATTCTGCAGAAGAGGTATGTGAAACTTGCAGTGGGAACCACAGTTCAGAAGACTGTCCGTTACAGTTAGAGGAGGGGATGTATGTTGAAAATTACAACAAGCCAAGAAATTACGACTCCAACAATTACAATCCCAACTAGAGGAAAGATCCCAAGTTCTCTTGGAGCAATCCAAACAACGCACTTAATCCTCAGATGCAGAACAACCAAAACCAAGGGGCACCCAGAATCTTGTCGCGACAGCAACCACAACAGCAGCCACAACAACAGCAGGTAGCCGCACCTAGTATACTGGAGCAGACATTGGCCACATTCATGTCACAGACATGAGCTTACATGGCAAACATGGATCACTTTGTCAAGAAGACGGAGTCATTCATGGACAAGACAAAAATGAGGATGACAAACCATGAGGCTACACTGAAATCCCTGGAAACACAAATGGGCCAGTTGTAACACCCCAAATTTGGGCCTAGATGTGTAGAGTCTGAACCGGATCGGTCTAGAGAACGGTTCGAATCTAAAAGGGAGTTTTAGGGAACACTTAGATCGGGATACTTTAAAAATATAGAAAAATATCTAAAAATCCTCATTTAATATATAAAAGAGAATGGTGGAATCAATTTTACAAAATAAGGTTTGGAAATACTACATTTCGGTGTAGTGACCAAATCGTAGTTTTTGCAAAGTTAAGTAGTGACTGTTTTGTAAAGGATTGAAACTTTGAATCTTTAAGGAGCTAATTTTACCAATATGTTTTCATCAGATTTTCCCTTAATTTGGGTGATTTAATTTATGTTTTAATTAAGGGTAATCTTCACCAGTGGTCCCTTTCGTTTAGGGTGTGTTTTATTTTGGTCACCAGAATTCAAAAAAGATTATTCTGGTCACTTACGTTTAGAATCGTTTCTATTTTGGTCCCTTGGCCGTTAGTCTCCGTTACTTAAAAAAATAGTTTCTAATTTAACCCCCTAACTTTCAAACTTTTATTTTTCACCATCTTCCCCCAAAATTATAAAACTAAAACCCCAGAAAATTAAATCAATGGCTATAACTCAACACTACAACCCATTCCCCCAAGATTAAAAGTGTCAGCTTCCATTGCAAATGGCTATAACCTAACACTACAACACATTCCCCAAACATTCAAATATATCCCCGATCGAATGCAAAACAACCAAGTAATGCCAACTAGCACCATCCCAAGTTTCAGAATCTTGCACTCTACTCTGCTCGGGATTGACCAACATGAGAAGAGAGGATGATACCGACGACGAGTCCATACAAAGCCAAAGCCTCGGCGAAAATGAGGATAAGAATCATTCCAACGAAGAGCTTTGGTTGTTGAGTATTGGCTCTGCAAATAAATGCACAGAAAAATTATATCAAAGCATATTCTCACAATTAATGGAGTCCTGAAACAAGGATGGGGAGGGCCTAATAAAAAATATTAGTTGGAGAACTTAGAGCGTTCTTATTATTAAATTGTTTCATTCTTTGTACCAATATTCAAGGATTTATGATTTGCTGTGAATCTGGAATTTTAGTGTTTTTCAAAATGCACCCTTGTTGCTTACTCCTTAAAGATAATTTATTTATGAGATGCTGAACACTTGTTACTCAGGAAATTCCAAGACACAATGGCTTCTGATTTTGAGAACAAGAATATTGTTGGCAATGCAACATGTTATAGCCTTTAAATTTGTACAGTCATACTGTCCCCTCCCCCCCTCCTCCAATTTTTCGTACTATCTTAAAAAGTTCTCATTTTGCATTGTTCTCCGTCTATACAGATCTTATTAAGGGCATCAGATTTATTTTACCTAACTTTAATAAAAAATCAAATCACTTTATGTCTATGTGGTTTCAACATGAACAGTTTGATCTTTCCTTTATCATGATAAGTTTTTATGTTTGTTAGACAAAACTATAACTTTATGCTTCTTATTGCATTACCTATCTCAAGTCAATATCCAAAATCTTGTTTTCTACTAATAGTTTATCACAAATACCTCTGGCTTTTTTAAGGCAGTTAAGCTTAAGCAAAATTTAGTGAAAGTTGTGTCAAACAGTTACCACTGTGGATTGATCATCGGCGCAATTCAGAAATAATAGAGGGCTATGTTTTAGATATAAAATTATCATGTAACATAAAACTACATGTGTTCATTTAGGGATTGCTACAAAGCGAGTAGTGTTGGGTTATAGCCATTTGCAATGAAAAGTTTAGGGATATATTCGAAAGTTTGAGGGAATGGATTGTAGTGTTGGGTTATAGCCATTTGCAATGGAAGCTGGCGCTTTTAATATTGGGGGAATGGGTTGTAGTGTTGGGTTATAACCATTGATTTAATTTTCTGGGGTTTTAGTTTTATAATTTTTGGGGAAGATGGTGAAAAATAAAATTTTGAAAGTTTGGGGGTTAAATTAGAAACTAATTTTTTTAAGTAACGGAGACTAACGGCCAAGGGACCAAAATAGAAACGATTCTAAACGTAACTGACCAGAATAATCTTTTTTGAATTCTGGTGACCAAAATAGAACACACCCTAAACGAAAGGGACCACTGGTGAAGATTACCCTTTAATTAAAGAAAATGAAGGTGATTAAATTAGAAAACCACCTTTGACTTTTCATAACTACTTTTCACAAATTTTCCCTCATTTTATTTTCTCTCAAATTCCATTCAACCAAACACTTTCTCTCTAGCGAATTTACTTTGATTTTCACTTCATTTGATGAGATTTCAATCTCTCCTTGATTCTTAATCAATTCCTCATCAAATCCACTTGATTTCTACATTGAATTTTCAAGAAAACTTGCCCAAATCAAGGAGAAATCATCCATTAGAGGTAAGATTCGTCCTTCTCCTCTAATGATCAGTTCTTTACTAAAATTCCCAAGTTATCAATCCTTTATTAATGATTTTAAGTGGTTTTAATGTTAGAAACAAGAAATTGTCTTAAAACTCAAGATTTTGGAAGAGATCTTGAAGATTTTTGTGGTGAATGATTGGGCTCTGTTTTGAGATGGTTTTCTAATGTACTTTGGATGTTAATTGATGTTACAAATGAGGTTTTATCAATCAAATCACGAATAAGTTTGTTTTCCTGAGTTTTGCTTGTTAGAATGATGGTTTTTGGGGTGGTTTTGTTGTTCTGCTGTTGCTGGAGATATGCGGGCATGTTTATGTTGCTTTTTGATGTTAATTAATGTTTAGAAAAGGTTAGAAGTGATAGATCTTGGCTGGGCTTTGTTTTGGGAGAGTTTGGAGATGATTTCGGTTGTTTTTGGTAGTCGAAATGAGGTTCTTGAGTAGAGCAGCGAGTTGGGTTGTATGGCTGGTGATTTTAATGCATGGTGGTGCATTAATCCTCTGCTCTTATGTGTTAAAAACAGGGGAGAGTGATCCAGAAGCGATTGATGTAGCGTTGGAGGTTTTGGACGCTTGGGAGGCTTGTCGGCTAGCATAGTATTATGTATCGGTGAGTGAGATCGTGTTTTCCAGCTTTGGAATGATTTTGAAAAGAGGTTTGGGAACTTAAATTTAAGCTTGAAACGCCGGTTTAAGTTCGGAAGTAAGTGAAGTGGATTTCTCTCTCAATTATGCTATTATTGTTTTGAAAATGATCAAAATGGATTTTTATGTGATTGATTTGGCAATGTGGTTTAATTTGTTGTTTGAGCATAGTTTTAAAGCATGTGAGTTGGTTGTCAAACTTGGTTTGAAGAAAGATACATGAAGTTAATATTCCTTGAGAGTATGTGATGTTAATTTGCGTCTTAAAGGCAATGTTCGGCATTTTGGCCTTGAAGGTGTTGCATGCTTTAAAAACAGTGAGTGTGTTGATGATTTTAACATGATATATTGGCATAGATGATGTAAAGATTACCAGATATATTGATCGATCAATAAGATGTAGAGTGCACTATAAACTAAAATTCGTACGTGCTCTTGGGATTCGTCCCAAAGAGAGAGACCAATGATGTGCATTCCATTGGAGTAGGACTTGGTAAAATATCCAAGCTTTTTGGAAACAAGAGTTATTGCCATGAGACCGATGATGAGCATTCCATCAGAGTAGGACTTGGTGAAACATCCAAGCTTTTTGGCAACAAGAGTTATTGCCATGAGACCGATGAGGGGCATACCATTGGGGTAGGACTTGATGAAATACTCAAGCTTTTGGGCGGAAGTAGAAACCGCCATGTGAGTACGGTGTTGGTAGAAGCCACCAGAAAATTATGTTCTAGACGGGTGAGTACGGTGATGGTAGATGCCACCGGAAGTGTCTAGTGAGTTGTCCGCATATTCTTGTACAATTGAGTATGTAAATGCCAATATATGAGAATGTGTGTCACATGTACCCATGCTTGAAATGTTTTATACTATGAGAATTGCATATGAGATAGTGAGATTATGAAATGCTTTTGTGTAACAAGCATGAAAGGCTTTTCCATGGGTTTTGCATAGGTTGTATGCATGAGATAGCTAGATGGTACATGTGGTTTTCAAATGGAGATTTTGATTTTATGAAATAATTTTGAGTAACAAGCATGTGTGGCTTTGGCATGAGTTCTGCATTGGTAGGATGCATGAGATAGATATTTGATACATGAGATTTCAAATGATGATTTGCTTTGAAATGGGTTTCAAGCATCAGTAAGGAAGAGTGTGGAGTGGAAGTGGTTTCCAAGGAAATTGGTTTAAACATTGCATGAAGCATTTATGCATGAAAGGGGTTTAACGGAAGTTATTGTAAAAATGTTGCTTGGGGTTGAGTTGCTTAGTGCATTTGGTTTTAATGTTGGTCTCTAATTTGAGTGATGCATATTTTAAGGTGTCGATGTTTCAAATGAGGATTTCAAATAATACTTTGGTTTATAGAGGTGTGATTGCATTTAAACAAGGTTTTATGGTTTGCTACATTGATGGTGTTTTGGTTTTGAGCATTCCTCACTAAGCATTATGTGCTTACGCTCCTTTTTGTCCATCAATGCAGATAAATGAATTTGGGACAACAAGAAGCAAGGGATTCAAGAAGAGCTCCACTTGAGAAGTATGTTTTGGTTTATAGCTATAGATAATAAAGGCATTGGGGGGAAGTCTTTTACGTTGTTGTGTAATGAGATTGTTTAACATGAGCAAGTTTGGTTTATGGTTTGATACTTGTTGATGATCGTTTTGCGATATTTGGATCTTTTTCTCCATATTTTGTTATAGCTATGCTCATTGGTTAAAAGTAAGATCTTGTATTGAATGTGATAAATGAGTAGGTGTGCTTAATGCTTGTAATGTATCTAGCCTTTGATGCAATATGATGGTCTTAATGCTTAGCATGTTGCTGTTATGTTGTGGAGTGATTTAAAGTATGTCTGATGGTGTTTTGGAATGAAAAACCAGAGGTTTCTGCTGTTTCTGGGCAGGGTGTATCGAAACACCCTTAGCTGTTTCGAAACGGGTGCCTGAAATGGCCTGGGCGTTTCGGAACGACTAGAAGTGTTTCGAAACACTTTAGCTACTGGAAGTGTCCGTTCCGATACGGGTCTCGGAACATACCCGCGTACTGAAACGGTCAACACTGTTTCGATACGGGTGTTTCAATACGGGTGTTTCGGTACGGGTGTCGGTGTTCCGGAACGATGGACCGTTGGGTTGTGTTTTGAATTGTTCAAGTTTGCAAGTCTTACATTTTAGTCCTAAAAGTTGTGATTGCAATTGCTTGAGCTTGAGAGGTCTTTTTAAGATGAAATTTGACAGAGAAGCATGTACCATGATTAATTTCATAATGGTAATCCTAAAATCAACGAAGACCCTCTAATTTACAAAAATTACAATTTGGTCCCTAATCTTGTATAAAGTGTAATTGAGTCCCTAATTGATATCTGATCGCTGTGTCTTTCTCATCTATGTGTCGTGATTACTCACTTAGGTTTAATATGTATTTAGACAAGATTAAAATGAAAAAAGGGTCGTTAATCAAGGTTGACTTTCGGGTTGACTTTGGTTTTCCCCGTGTAATCTTCGTAGTTCGGGTCAAGCGTCTAGGCCGGGCTAAGGGGGTTACATTTGTTGGTATCAGAGCTAAGTTGCGAACTCTTGGGGCAACGATAAGTTTGTGGTAAGTTGTTATGGTAAGTGTTGGATGTTTATTCTAATGTGTGGTTGAAAAATATGTTTTTGAGTGAATTGTTGATGTTTTTATCATGCTTTGTGGTTATGAATCTTCTGTGAGCTAATGTGAACATGTATTGGTGATATGTTGATATTATGTTGTTGAGGGTGAATGTTGTTTTATGAGAGCATGATTGAAGTTTTGCTCATTTACATGCCGATGTTGTGATATCAATATTTTTGTGGATTGTTATGTCATATAAAAGGGGAAAATTCGGGATACCCATTGATATTGTGTTAATTTGGAGTTGGAGTCTTGAATCCTTGCTCGAAGCTGGTCTGATCGTTTTGTTATCATTGCTTTGTTAATAATAGTACAATGGAATCGTTGAGAGAGTGGCAATTAGGTACGATGGTTGCTGCTTTAGAGCAGGTTGTTAAGGGGTGGAGTTCACCTTTTGGTGGGAGTGTATCGTTTCAGTCAACTATGCTTGGATTTGAGGTGGTAAGGCAGAATGAGAGAGCTGGTTCTATGATGAAGGATTCATCATCTGTGGTTCAAGAGATGTCGGGAACATCCCATACCGCGGTGAAGGTGAGGCCCGTGTATGTGCCGACTGTGGGACATGCGAGTTTGTCAAGGCAGTGTTTACTTGATTTGGGAGCTGTGGAGTATCATGGTTCGACACCTGAGGCGTTCGAGGCTTTGTTAGCCAATATAATTCCGATTCTGGATCGGGAAGGGTGTAACAACGCCTGTAAGCTGGGAAGTGTTGTCTCGCTAATGTTGGAGGATGCTTGTGCATGGTGGACATTTGTGTTTGTGGCAACGAATATCCGCGATATAGATTGGGAATTCTTTGTGTCTGCTTTTAATAGAAGGTACCTTGGAGATAGGTTCCCAGGGGTTAAGCAACATGGGAGTATGACCTCAGTTTATGATGGTGGGAGAAATACAATCAAAAGAGCTATGAGTACCGACCACGAGAGTGGTCAGCGTAAGAGTCTACATGACAGAAGGGTTCGCCTGAACCAAGGTTTTGGTGGTGGTGCTTATGTGGGTCAAGTGCAATATGACCAACGATTGGTAGTCCGGTTGCCGAAGTGTGACCGTTGTAGAAGGCATCATGTTTGAGTTTGTTGTGGTGTTGGAGTTTGTTGGAACTGTGGTTCTATGGAGCATGTGAAGCGGGATTGTCCTCAAGTAGTGAGATCAGCTTCAGTGCGTGAAAAAGAGTCTCAGAAGGGTCGTGAGTGCGGCCGAGACAGAGTTTGGAGGTGGCAAGAAGGGCAGAGAGGTGTGAGGTGTTTGGAGGGTGGATCTTGTTGGAATTGTGGGTCCGTTGGACATGTGAGACGAAATTGTCTGGAGTTAGCTCGGGGTGGTCAGGGTTCTTTGTAGCAGGGAGACGGTGATGACCTTAAGGTGTTGGTCGGTGGTGCGGCGGTACGGTCAGAGAATAATGGTTCTGCGGGTAAGGGAGTTTGTCTGTTGGAGCTCCGGGGCAATGGGGTGATTACAGGTAATTTAGCTAAGTAATTTTTGCCCTAGTTATCTTTGTTTGGTTCCGGTTTTGGTTTTCCCTTGTGTAGTGGGTAAGGTCTTATAGCTAGCAAGTTTGGGTAGTGTGAAGAGGGTATTTTTTCCTTGGAGACCACTTTAGTGTGAAGAGGGTATTAGTGGAGTATTTTGTAGTTAGCAAATTGTTAGGGTGGTAGGGCTGGAAAAGTTGGAAATGAGGTAAGAGGTTGTTATTAGGCGGATTCTGAGGATGTTAATGGTAAGTGTGAACCGACATACATGCACAGTTAAAATCATTTGTTTATATATTATATATATTTTTGTAACGCCCCGGTTTTGGGCTTAGGAGTTTTGGGCGTTGACCGGTTGGTCAAAGTGCTGTTCGAATCTTAAGAGGTGAATTTAGGAAAGCCTAGTTCGGGTTGCATTAAAAATATGGAAAAATGTTCTAAAATCATCTTTTAATATAATTAAGTGAACTGTGAAATCAATTTTGGAAAATGAGTTTTGGAAGTGTGACATTTTGGCTAGTGACCAAAATGTAATTTTCGCAAGTTTGGTGGCTGTTTTATAAAGGGTTGAAACTTTGAATCTTTAAGGAGCTATTTACCCAAAGGGAGTTTCTCCAGATTTTTCTAAGATATTTTAAGTCTAAAATCTGATTTTAAAGGTTATTAAAATTGGAGGGAAGCCATTTGGCTATTTTTGGATTTTGTAACCAACTTCTCCTAATTTTCTTTCTCTCATTTTCTCTCAACCCAAACACTACTTTTCCAGAGAATTGGATCTGATTTCTTCACCTAAATCCCTCCTTTCAACTCTCATTTGATTCCTAATCATTGTATCTTCAAAACCTCTTCAATTGCTAGTTGTTTCAACAAGGATTTTGATTACAAAAAGAGGAGAAACTCAAGTTTGGAGGTAAGAACGTCCTTCTCCTCTAAACTATCAGTTCTTTACTGAAATTCCTAAGTTTCCAATCCTTAATTGAAGTTTAATTAAAGGTTTTTAAGTGGTGAAATGGATCTTGGCTTATAATGCAAGATTTTGATGATTTTTGATGATTTTCGTTAGATCTGATTAATCTGTAATTTGAGAGGTGTTTTTGATGTTAAATGATCTCTAAATTGATAAGGAATTGAGTTTTGATTGATGCAATCCCGGATAGGTTGAGTTTCCTAAGTTTAGCTTGTGTTTCAAGGTTGTTTTTGAGGTGATCTTGCTGATCTGATGTTGCTGGAGGTATAAGGATGTTAATAGGTTGTTTTTAGATGTTATATGATGTTTATGGAAGTGTGGTTTTGCTGGTTTATGGCTGGGCTTTGTTTAGAAGTGGTTTGGATGCATTTTCGGTTGTGATTGGTGGCCGAAAATGGAGGTTGGATGAGAGCAGCGAGTTTAGGTGCTTTCATTGAAGCAATTAATGCATGATGATGCATTAATCCTCTGCTTTGATGTGTTGAAACAGGGGAGGCATCTTTAGATCCAAGAGTTGTTGATCCGGAAGCTTGATTTGGTGCTTTGGCTTGAAGCAAAGTGGAAATCGGTGAGTGCGTTTGTGGAAATCGGGTTTTCAGCTTTTAAACCAAAGTTTGAAGGTTTTGGGAGCTTAGTTTAAGTCTAAACAACTTTGCTAAGCTCGAGTGTAAGTTTTCGGAATTTCTCTCTAGTGGTGGCCATGATTTTTGATGTGATGCAAAATGATGATTTGCATGTTTTAATTACTGTTTTGAAAGCATGTTTTAGCATGGATTTTGCTGATGATGTAAGCCATATGTTGAAGGTAACTCTAGGTAGGAGTACCTTGCTTTTGTACATTGTTCAAATGTGGATTGATGCTTTGAAATGCATGATAAAAATGGCTTGATTTAATGCTTTAAAACAGTGGATTAAATGATGAATATGATGTATATTGGCAAGTGATGTTTTGAAATGATTAAGGTCACTAAGGTGGTTAAAAGTCCTTGAGTGAGCCTTGTTACTTAAGAACATCAAGGTGGTTAAAAGTCCTTGGATGATTCTTGTTGCGGACACTAAGGTGGTTAAAAGTCCTTAGGTGATCCTTTCCATGGTGTTTAAAAGTCCATGGGGCCATGGTGTTTAAAAGTCCATGGGGCCAAGGTGTTTAAAAGTCCTTGGGGCCAAGGTGTTTAAAAGTCCTTGGGGTGATTCAAGCTTTGGACACAAAGGTGGTTATAAGTCCTTGTGTGGTCCTCATTCATGGTGTTTAAAAGTCCATGGCCAAGGTGTTTAAAAGTCCTTGGGGCCAAGGTGTTTAAAAGTCCTTGGGAAGTTGATGAACTTGTTTTAAGAAATGGAATGTATCACTTGAGCCAATATGACATGTTATGTTTATGTAGAAGCATGAGATTGCTTGTTTAAAGTATGCTTTTGAGCATGTGCAAAGGTTGATTTAAAGCATGTTTTGTAAATGTTTTGAATTGCATTATTGAATGGTTTTAAGAGCATTCCTCACTAAGCTTTTGCTTACGCTCTCTACGTTTTCTTAATTCAATAATGCAGAGCATTAGAGAACCTTGAAGGGCAGCAAGAAGGGCAAGAATTCAAGTACAAGTAAAGCTCAATGTATGGAAGGTTTTTGTTAAACATTTTAGCTTTTGGGTGGTTTGGCAATGGGGGACCAATGTGAATGTTTTGGGAGGTGTTTGGAACTCCCTAAGTATGTTGAATGTTGATTTGAATGCTGGTTTTGGATTGGAACATTATATGCTTGTTTTGGAAGTTTTGTGTTTTGAATAGCTAGCTTGTGTAGGAAGCATGCCTATAGAATTGGGGCTTTTTGCATATGATGCCTATAAGTCTTATATATGTTGAATTGCATGCTGGTAAAGTTTGGTGACATTTGGAGCGTGTTTGAGTGATCTATTGCATGTTTTGGAATGCATTTTTGCTGCAATCTGTGCAGGCGTTTCGGAACAGTGTGCACCGTTTCGGAACGGGTGCCTTACATGAACCCAGGCGTCCGAAACGGTATACACCGTTTCGAAACGGTTTGGTCTCTGCCAAGGCCATGTTTCGGAACCCGTTGCGGAACGGCCCGTGTTTCGGAACAGGGTTTACATGTTTCGGAACGGTCGACCGTTAGGGGCTGACATTGGCAGTTATATGTTTTGAATTGTTTGCGTTTTGGTCCTGAAACTTGTTTGTTCAATTGCATGAGCTTGGGAAGTCCTTTTGAGCTGAAATTTCACAGCGAAGCATGAAACCTGATTAATTTCAAGTGGGTAACTTTAATTTGGGTTAAGTCCTTTTAATTAACAGAAATTACAATTTGGTCCCTAAAGTTGTAATTTGTTCAATTGGGTCCCTGTTTGATCTCTGATGTTTGTGAACTTTGAGTATGATGTTTTTGTGATCACATTAAGGATTAATGTGCATCTAGACAAGATTAAAAAGAAAAAAAAGGGTCGTTAATCAAGGTTGACTTTCGGGTTGACTTTGGTTTTCCCCGTGTGACTTTCTTAATTCGGGTCAACCGTCTAGGCCGGGTTAAGGGGGTTACATTTTGTGGTATCAGAGCTGAGTTCTCGAGTAATTGGGAATGAATGTATGCATGATTGAAGTATGTTTGGCTTGTATGCTTGTTGTTTGAAAGCATGTTCAGTGGCTTGTGATTTGGATGCAAATGAGATGTATGATGTGATGTTGCATGTTGAGGGTACCCATTGCCAAACAAAAGCTAATGAAATGATGTTGATTTTGAATGAGATTGAGCTTGAATACTTGGATTGCTTACCTTGCTGGGCCTGACTTGTTTTATTTTGCATTGTGATTGCATGGTAAAAGTATGGCACCACGTAGAGAGTTAAGAGGTAGTGTGCGAGCTACGGCTCCTAATGAGAACGAGAATGAAGAGAACACGGGTAGTGCAGTGTTACCCCCTCCTCCGCCTGGTGGTGGTGCTAGAGGTGAAAGAGCTGAAGCTGGTGCTGGAGCTGCTGGACCAGAGGTTGGTCAGGGGCAAGCTATGCCTGATATGTCTATGCTGGTACAAGCCATTCCCGGCTGCCGCTACAGGAGTTTGCACCTCCCTCACAGCCCGAGGACAGTCACGCTTCATGTGACCACGAGAACCACAGATCCAGCAAGCACTTGGTTCAGCTCTTGCATAACCACCTCTAGCAGGTGCACCACCACCTCTCTTGGCTGAGGACTGATACTTCTGGTCACGTCCCCTCTTGTTCCGTCCACCTCCGGAACTATACTCAGCAGCTCTCTTGCCAGAACTCGCTCCAGCACCTTTCGCAGATAAACCCAAGTTCATCTCAATGTCCTTGGATCGGCTCACCAACACATCAAAATCATTATACCCAGCAGCCAACATATATGTCTTTACTTCCGTCACCAAGCCATAACGGAACCTTTCGCACCTCTCTCGCTCATCAGGTATCAGCTCCGGTGCATACTGACTGAGCCGTACAAACTGCACTTCATACTCAGCCACACTCATGCTCCCTTGGGTAAGAGACATGAATTCACGCTTTTTCTCATCAAGATATCTCACTCCTAGATATCTCCTCTTGAACGCATTCTGAAAGAATGTCCAAGTAACATCAGCTTCAGCCATCCCAGCTATGGTGGTCGTCCACCACGTATACGCATCGTCCTGCAGCAAGGACACAACACATCCCAACTTTTGCACATCCGTGCAGCTCATCTGACCCAGAATACGCTTGGTACTCTCTAGCCAAGCTTCCGAACTCTCAGCAGACATACCTCTGAACTCAGTCCCACCAAGACTGCGCAGACGCTCCAAAGGTAGTCTAACACCAGCATCTCCCTGATGCCCAGCTCCTTGAGCTCCAGCTACTGCTGCTCGAAAAGCACCCGCAATAGCAATCCTTGTCATTGCTTTCTTTGATTGATTCTGGATCTACGCATTCATACATTTTGCGTGAGCATGCTGAATTGCTTGGTTTGCCTGTTGAGTCTTTGGATGTTGGTGTTCGTGTCACTAGTTCTTTTGGTGAAACTGTTGTGACTCGGAAGCTTTATAGAAGGTGTCCCTTGGTTGTTCAAGAACATGTCTTTCATGTTGATCTTATGGAGTTGCCTTTTTATGGTTTTGATGTGATCCTTGGTATGGATTGGCTTGCTGAGCATCGTGCTGTTGTGGATTGTGAAAATAAGCGGGTTTCGCTTAAGCTTGCGGATGATTATGAAGTTGTTGTGGTTGGTGAGAATGTGAAGTTTCTTGCTAATGTGGTGTCTACCTTAGAGGCGAGTAGGATGCTGAGGCAAGGTTGCGAAGCTTATCTAGCTTTTGTGATGAATCCTAGCTCTAAGGAGTTGAGGGTGCAAGATATCAAGGTGGTGAAGGAGTTTCCTGGTGTTTTTCCTGAGGAGTTGCCTGGTTTACCTCCTAATCGCGAGGTGGAGTTTGGAATTGAGCTGTATGAGAATACAACTCCTGTGTCCATTACTCCCTATAGAATGGCACCTAAGGAGCTGAAGGAGCTGAAGACGCAGTTGCAAGAGCTGTTAGATCGTGGTTTCATCCGGCCGAGTGTATCGCCTTGGGGTGCTCCAGTCTTGTTTGTGAAGAAGAAAGATGGCACTATGAGGATGTGCATTGATTACCGTCAGCTGAACAAGTTGACTATCAAGAATCGGTATCCTTTGCCGAGGATTGATGATCTCTTTGATCAATTTCGGGGAGCTGCTGTGTTCTCTAAGATTGACTTGAGGTCAGGGTATTATCAGTTGAAGGTGAAGGATGTGGATGTGCCTAAGACAGCTTTCAGGACAAGGTATGGGCATTATGAGTTCCTTGTGATGCCGTTTGGGTTGACAAATGCTCCTGCTGCTTTCATGGACATGATGAATCGTGTGTTTCATGAATACCTGGACAAGTTCGTTGTGGTGTTCATTGATGATATCCTTGTGTACTCGCGTACTGGGGAGGAGCACGAAGAGCATTTGAGGATTGTTTTGCAAGCTTTGTTGGAGAATCAGCTTTATGCTAAGCTGAGCAAGTGTGAGTTCTGGCTTAAGGAGGTGGTGTTTCTTGGGCATGTGGTCTCAGCTGAGGGGATTCGTGTTGATCCTCAGAAGATTGAGGCGGTGATGAACTGGAAAGTTCCTAAGTCTGTTCATGAGGTCCGTAGTTTCCTTGGTTTGGCGGGATACTACCGGAGGTTTGTGGATGGTTTTTCCAAGATTGCTGCTCCTTTGACGAAGCTGTTGCAGAAGGATGTTAAGTATGAGTGGACGGAAGCGAGACAGCAGGCTTTTGAGAAGCTTAAGGCGGCTTTGACGCAAGCTCCTATCTTGATTCAGCCTGAATCAGGGAAAGAGTTTGTGGTCTATAGTGATGCGTCCTATGTTGGTTTGGGGTGTGTGCTGATGCAAGAGGGTAAGGTTGTGGCTTATGCGTCGCGGCGGTTGAAGGTGCATGAGCGCAACTATCCTATTCATGACATTGAGCTGGCTGCAGTGGTGTTTGCTCTGAAGATCTGGAGACATTATCTGTATGGTGAGAAGTGTACTGTGTACACGGATCACAAGAGTTTGAGGTATCTGATGTCTCAGAAGGAGTTGAATCTTAGACAGCGGCGTTGGTTGGAGTTGCTCAAGGATTATGATCTGACGATTGAGTATCATCCTGGAAAGGCTAATGTTGTTGCGGATGCCTTGAGTAGGAAGGTAGCTGTTGAGCTGAGAGCTATGTTTGCTAGCTTGAGCATATCGCGAGATGGTGGTCTTGTTGCTGAGTTGCAAGTGAAACCATCTTTGGTTCAGTTGATCAGGGAAAAGCAGTTGTTGGATGATTCCTTGGTGTCTCATGTTCAGGATATCGCGGAGGGTAGACCTTCGGATTTCTGCTTTAATGAGGATGGTGTGTTGTGTTTTGGTAGTCGGATAGTAGTGCCTGCTGATGTTGAGTTGAGGCGTGCTATTCTGACTGAAGGTCATAGTAGTCCTTTTGCTATGCATCCTGGTAGTACTAAGATGTACCGTGATCTTCGTGATGAGTATTATTGGGTGGGTTTGAAGAAGGATGTTGCAGAGTTTGTGAGCAAGTGTTTGGTGTGTCAGCGAGTTAAGGCTAAACATCAGGTTCCTTCTGGTTTGTTGCAACCGTTGAGAATCCCTGAATGGAAGTGGGAGAGGGTTACCATGGATTTTGTATCTGGTTTACCTTTGTCTCCATCAAAGAAGAATTCTGTTTGGGTGATTGTGGATCGCTTGACGAAGTGTGCGCATTTCTTGCCTGTGCATACTACGTTTTCTTTGGATAGGCTGGCAGAGCTGTATATTGCTGAGATTGTGAGGCTGCATGGTGTGCCTAAGTCGATTGTGTCGGATAGGGATCCGAGGTTCACATCGCGTTTCTGGCAGTGTTTGCATCAAGCTCTGGGTACAAGGTTGCATTTCAGTACATCCTATCATCCTCAGTCGGATGGTCAGTCTGAGCGGGTTATCCAGATTTTGGAGGATATGTTGAGGTGCTGCGTGATTGAGTTCCAAGGTTCTTGGGAGAAGCATCTGCCTTTGGTTGAGTTCGCTTATAACAATAGTTATCAGGCGAGTATACAGATGGCACCTTATGAGGCTCTGTATGGGAGGAAGTGTAGGACTCCTCTTTGTTGGGCTGAAACTGGTCAAAAGTTGGTTTCGATGCCGGCTTTGTTGAAAGGGACCACCGAGAAGGTGAAGCTCATTTGTGAGAGGTTGAAGGCAGCCTCTGATCGGCAAAAGTCTTACGCGGATTTGAAGCGTAAGGAGATAGAGTATGCGGTGGGTGACCGTGTGTTCTTGAAGGTTTCGCCTTGGAAGAAGGTGATGAGGTTTGGCCGAAAGGGTAAGTTGAGCCCTCGGTACATTGGACCATATGAGGTGGTTGAGCGTGTGGGTCTTGTTGCGTATCGGTTGAGGTTACCTCAGGAGTTGGAGAAGATTCATGATGTGTTCCATGTTTCTATGCTCCGGAAGTATAGATCTGATCCTTCGCATGTGATGCCTGTGGAGGAAGTGGTTTTGAATCCGGATTTGACCTATGATGAGGAACCGGTGAAGGTTCTGGATTCAGATAGCAAGGTTCTTCGTGGCAAGACCATTGAGTTGGTGAAGGTGCTGTGGAAGCATCGAGGTGTTGAGGAAGCCACGTGGGAGCGGAAGGAAGACATGCTGAAGCAGTTTCCTTATCTCTTTCCTTCAGGTAAATTTCGAGGACGAAATTTCTTAAGGGGGGAGAGTTGTAACGCCCCGGTTTTGGGCTTAGGAGTTTTGGGCGTTGACTGGTTGGTCAAAGTGCTGTTCGAATCTTAAGAGGTGAATTTAGGAAAGCCTAGTTCGGGTAGTGTGAAGAGGGTATTTTTTCCTTGGAGACCACTTTAGTGTGAAGAGGGTATTAGTGGAGTATTTTGTAGTTAGCAAATTGTTAGGGTGGTAGGGCTGGAAAAGTTGGAAATGAGGTAAGAGGTTGTTATTAGGCGGATTCTGAGGATGTTAATGGTAAGTGTGAACCGACATACATGCACAGTTAAAATCATTTGTTTATATATTATATATATTTTTGTAACGCCCCGGTTTTGGGCTTAGGAGTTTTGGGCGTTGACCGGTTGGTCAAAGTGCTGTTCGAATCTTAAGAGGTGAATTTAGGAAAGCCTAGTTCGGGTTGCATTAAAAATATGGAAAAATGTTCTAAAATCATCTTTTAATATAATTAAGTGAACTGTGAAATCAATTTTGGAAAATGAGTTTTGGAAGTGTGACATTTTGGCTAGTGACCAAAATGTAATTTTCGCAAGTTTGGTGGCTGTTTTATAAAGGGTTGAAACTTTGAATCTTTAAGGAGCTATTTACCCAAAGGGAGTTTCTCCAGATTTTTCTAAGATATTTTAAGTCTAAAATCTGATTTTAAAGGTTATTAAAATTGGAGGGAAGCCATTTGGCTATTTTTGGATTTTGTAACCAACTTCTCCTAATTTTCTTTCTCTCATTTTCTCTCAACCCAAACACTACTTTTCCAGAGAATTGGATCTGATTTCTTCACCTAAATCCCTCCTTTCAACTCTCATTTGATTCCTAATCATTGTATCTTCAAAACCTCTTCAATTGCTAGTTGTTTCAACAAGGATTTTGATTACAAAAAGAGGAGAAACTCAAGTTTGGAGGTAAGAACGTCCTTCTCCTCTAAACTATCAGTTCTTTACTGAAATTCCTAAGTTTCCAATCCTTAATTGAAGTTTAATTAAAGGTTTTTAAGTGGTGAAATGGATCTTGGCTTATAATGCAAGATTTTGATGATTTTTGATGATTTTCGTTAGATCTGATTAATCTGTAATTTGAGAGGTGTTTTTGATGTTAAATGATCTCTAAATTGATAAGGAATTGAGTTTTGATTGATGCAATCCCGGATAGGTTGAGTTTCCTAAGTTTAGCTTGTGTTTCAAGGTTGTTTTTGAGGTGATCTTGCTGATCTGATGTTGCTGGAGGTATAAGGATGTTAATAGGTTGTTTTTAGATGTTATATGATGTTTATGGAAGTGTGGTTTTGCTGGTTTATGGCTGGGCTTTGTTTAGAAGTGGTTTGGATGCATTTTCGGTTGTGATTGGTGGCCGAAAATGGAGGTTGGATGAGAGCAGCGAGTTTAGGTGCTTTCATTGAAGCAATTAATGCATGATGATGCATTAATCCTCTGCTTTGATGTGTTGAAACAGGGGAGGCATCTTTGGATCCAAGAGTTGTTGATCCGGAAGCTTGATTTGGTGCTTTGGCTTGAAGCAAAGTGGAAATCGGTGAGTGCGTTTGTGGAAATTGGGTTTTCAGCTTTTAAACCAAAGTTTGAAGGTTTTGGGAGCTTAGTTTAAGTCTAAACAACTTTGCTAAGCTCGAGTGTAAGTTTTCGGAATTTCTCTCTAGTGGTGGCCATGATTTTTGATGTGATGCAAAATGATGATTTGCATGTTTTAATTACTGTTTTGAAAGCATGTTTTAGTATGGATTTTGCTGATGATGTAAGCCATATGTTGAAGGTAACTCTAGGTAGGAGTACCTTGCTTTTGTACATTGTTTAAATGTGGATTGATGCTTTAAAATGCATGATGAAAATGGCTTGATTTAATGCTTTAAAACAGTGGATTAAATGATGAATATGATGTATATTGGCAAGTGATGATTTGAAAAGATTAAGGTCACTAAGGTGGTTAAAAGTCCTTGAGTGAGCCTTGTTACTTAAGAACATCAAGGTGGTTAAAAGTCCTTGGATGATTCTTGTTGCGGACACTAAGGTGGTTAAAAGTCCTTAGGTGATCCTTTCCATGGTGTTTAAAAGTCCATGGGGCCATGGTGTTTAAAAGTCCATGGGGCCAAGGTGTTTAAAAGTCCTTGGGGCCAAGGTGTTTAAAAGTCCTTGGGGTGATTCAAGCTTTGGACACAAAGGTGGTTAAAAGTCCTTGTGTGGTCCTCATTCATGGTGTTTAAAAGTCCATGGCCAAGGTGTTTAAAAGTCCTTGGGGCCAAGGTGTTTAAAAGTCCTTGGGAAGTTGATGAACTTGTTTTAAGAAATGGAATGTATCACTTGTGCCAATATGACATGTTATGTTTATGTAGAAGCATGAAATTGCTTGTTTAAAGTATGCTTTTGAGCATGTGCAAAGGTTGATTTAAAGCATGTTTTGTAAATGTTTTGAATTGCATTATTGAATGGTTTTAAGAGCATTCCTCACTAAGCTTTTGCTTACGCTCTCTACGTTTTCTTAATTCAATAATGCAGAGCATTAGAGAACCTTGAAGGGCAGCAAGAAGGGCAAGAATTCAAGTACAAGTAAAGCTCAATGTATGGAAGGTTTTTGTTAAACATTTTAGCTTTTGGGTGGTTTTGCAATGGGGGACCAATGTGATGTTTTGGGAGGTGTTTGGAACTCCCTAAGTATGTTGAATGTTGATTTGAATGCTGGTTTTGGATTGGAACATTATATGCTTGTTTTAGAAGTTTTGTGTTTTGAATAGCTAGCTTGTGTAGGAAGCATGCCTATAGAATTGGGGCTTTTTGCATATGATGTTAGTTTGATGATTTGATGATGCCTATAAGTCTTATATATGTTGAATTGCATGCTGGTAAAGTTTGGTGACATTTGGAGCATGTTTGAGTGATCTGTTGCATGTTTTGGAATGCATTTTTGCTGCAATCTGTGCAGGCGTTTCGGAACAGTGTGCACCGTTTCGGAACGGGTGCCTTACATGAACCCAGGCGTCCGAAACGGTATGCACCGTTTCGAAACGGTATGGTCTCTGCCAAGACCATGTTTCGGAACCCGTTGCGGAACGGCCCGTGTTTCGGAACAGGGTTTACATGTTTCGGAACGGTCGACCGTTAGGGGCTGACATTGGCAGTTATATGTTTTGAATTGTTTGCGTTTTGGTCCTGAAATTTGTTTGTTCAATTGTATGAGCTTGGGAAGTCCTTTTGAGCTGAAATTTCACAGCGAAGCATGAAACCTGATTAATTTCAAGTGGGTAACTTTAATTTGGGTTAAGTCCTTTTAATTAACAGAAATTACAATTTGGTCCCTAAAGTTGTAATTTGTTCAATTGGGTCCCTGTTTGATCTCTGATGTTTGTGAAATTTGAGTATGATGTTTGTGTGATCACATTAAGGATTAATGTGCATCTAGACAAGATTAAAAAGAAAAAAAAGGGTCGTTAATCAAGGTTGACTTTCGGGTTGACTTTGGTTTTCCCCGTGTGACTTTCTTAATTCGGGTCAACCGTCTAGGCCGGGTTAAGGGGGTTACAATTTTGGTACATGCATACATGTGACAAGACATTAGAGGTTTTGCATACATGTGCACATGCATTGATAGGTTATGTTGGTGACCATGCATACGCACATTCACACTTTCTAATAGCTAGTTGGGTCCGATAGTGTTGTGGTAGGATTAGGCTGGTTGGTGGGTTTAAAGTGTTGTTTTGGTGCTAGGTGGATGCTAGAATTAGTAGAAGGTAGTAAACAAGTTGTCGGTAGTGAGGAGTGTGATCTAGCCTGTTGGCGTGAGGAAGGTGTTTAGGTGCTTAAAGAGTTTAGCGGTGTCGTGGTAAGGAGGTGACCGTTTGGAGTTAGAATCGGTCAAGGTGGTTGCGAATAACGGATAGGTGTTGTAGTTTCTTTGTGTTAGATGATTGTTGTAGGCTAGCGGACGTGTTTTCAGAGTGTTGAGGTATCTTGGCGTTGATGGTTGCAATAGGAGGGTTGTTTTATGTAGGTGACGGTTCGTAGTAACCTTAGGGGAGTTGGGAGGAGGTTATGATGAGAGCTTTAGATGAGGTTTGGCTTGGGATGAGTAGAGGTTTCATGGTCTCAATATGTTTGCATGTGAATGGAATGAGTGGCATCCCGGTAAGATTAGTGTCATAGTTAAAGCTTGATGTGGAAAGGCAATGTAAGTTCAAGGGCCATTGTTGGTTGGCTGGGTTCTTGTGAGAAGGTGGTTGGTTAGCCGAGTTTAAGTAAATCTTTCTTAAGACAGTTGGGGTAAGTGAAGCAACTGTTGAAGTTAAGGTTGGAGTCTCGTGATGTGGATTTTAGGTGTTGTGTGGGCAGTTTTTGGTGGGCTGTTAAGTCAGGTAATGGTAACGGATGTGGAAGAGTGTTTTTAATACATTGGGAAGTTTGAGTAAGTAGTTGTTGATTAAGAAATTTTTGCTTGACGTGGTAATCTTTGAGCGGAAGTTGAGCGGTTTGCAAGAGGTTTTAGAAGCAGAGTAGGTTGTGGGTCACATGGTGGTTGAAAAATGGATGGGTTGGTGTCACCGTGTGTGTGAGTTTTGTTGAGGGAGTTATGAGGAAGGTGGAGTATGTTGTGAGGGCTTAAGAGTTCTTCGGGGTCTTGCACAGTTCGAAAGTGTGAAAAGTTAAGCTGAGATTAGTAACCGTGTGTTCTAGAAGTCTTGCACAGTGATTAGTGGTGTTGGAATTGGGTATAGAGTAAGTTTGATTTGAAGATGTGTTGATTTCATTGTGTTTTAGGTTGAGGATGTTTCCGTGGTGGTTAAGTCTTTTGTGTTACATTGTGTATTGCTTTGGGAGGTTTGGTACCGCACTCTCTTCGCAGGTTGAAATTTTGAGGACGAAATTTCTTAAGAGGGGAGAGTTGTAACACCCGAAATTTGGGCCTAGATGTTTAGAGTTTGAACCGGATCGGTCTGGAAAACGGTTCGAATCTAAAATGGAGTTTTAGGGAACACCTAGTTCGGAATACTTTAAAAAATATGGAAAAATGTCTAAAAATCCTCATTTAATATATAAAAGAGAATGGTGGAATCAATTTTACAAAATAAGGTTTGGAAATACTCCATTTCGGTGTAGTGACCAAATCGCAGTTTTTGCAAAGTTAAGTAGTGACTGTTTTTAAAGGATTGAAACTTTGAATATTTAAGGAGCTAATTTTACCAAAATGTTTTCATCAGATTTTTCCTTAATTTGGGTGATTTAATTTATGTTTTAAATAAAGAAAATGAAGGTGATTAAATTAGAAAACCACCTTTGACTTTTCATAACTACTTTTCACAAATTTTTCCTCATTTTATTTTCTCTCAAATTCCTTTCAACCAAACACTCTCTATCCAGAAAATTTATTTTTATTTTCACTTCATTTGATGAGATTTCAATCTCTCATTGATTCTTAATCAATTCCTCATCAAATCAACTTGATTTCTACATTGAATTTTCAAGAAAACTTGCCCAAATCAAGGAGAAATCATCCATTAGAGTTAAGCTTCGTCCTTCTCCTCTAATGATCAGTTTTTTTTACTGAAATTCCCAAGTTACCAATCCTTTATTAATGATTTTTAAGTGGTTTAATGTTAGAAACAAGAAATTGTCTTAAAATTCAAGATTTTGGAAGAGATCTTGAAGATTTTTGCGGTGAATAATTGGGCTCTGTTTTGAGATGGTTTTCTAATGCATTTTGGATGTTAATTGATGTTACAAATGAGGTTTTATCAATCAAATCCCGAATAGGTTTGTTTTTCTTAAGTTTTGCTTGTTAGAATGATGGTTTTTGGGGTGGTTTTGTTGTTCTGCTGTTGCTGGAGGTATGGGGGCATGTTTATGTTGCTTTTTGATGTTAATTGATGTTTAGAAAAGGTTAGAAGTGATAGATCTTGGCTGGGCTTTGTTTTGGGAGAGTTTGAAGATGATTTCGGTAGTTTTTCGTAGCCGAAATGAGGTTCTTTAGTAGAGCAACGAGTTGGGTTGTATGGCTGGTGATTTTAATGCATGGTGGTGCATTAATCCTCTGCTCTTATGTGTTAAAAATAGGGGAGAGAGATCTGGAAGCGATTGAGGTAGCGTTGGAAGTTTCGGACGCTTGGGAGGCTTGTCGGCTAGCATAGATTTGTGTATCGGTGAGTGAGATCGTGTTTTCCAGCTTTGGAATGATTTTGAAAAGAGGTTTGGGAACTTAAATTTAGGCTTGAAATTCCGGTTTAAGTTCGGAAGTAAGTGAAATGGATTTCTCTCTCAATTGAGCTATTATTGTTTTGAAAATTATCAAAATGGATTTTGATGTGATTGATTTGGCAATGTGGTTTAATTTGTTGTTTGAGCATGGTTTTAAAGCATGCTAGTTGATTTTCAAACTTGGTTTGAAGAAAGATACATGAAGTTAATATTCCTTGAGAGTATGTGATGCTAATTTGCGTCTTAAAGGCAATGTTCGGCATTTTGGCCTTGAAGGTGTTGCATGCTTTAAAAATCAGTGAGTGTGTTGATGATTTTAACATGATATATTGGCATAGATGATGTAAAGATTACCGGATATATTGATCGATCAATAGGATGTAGAGTGCACTATAAACTAAAATTTGTACGTGCTCTTAGGATTCTTCGCAAAGAGAGAGAGACCAATGATGGACATTCCATTGGAGTAGGACTTGGTGAAATATCCAAGCTTTTTGGCAACAAGAGTTATTGCCATGAGACCGATAATGGGAATTCCATCGGAGTTGGACTGTAACACCCCAATTTTGGGCTTAGAAGTTTAGGGTCTGAACCGGACCGGTCTGATTTTCGGTTCGAATATAAAAGGAGGTTTTAGGGAAAGCCTAGTTCGGGATGCTTTAAAAATATGGAAAAATATCTAAAAATCCTCTTTTAATATATATAAGAGAGTGGTGAAATCAATTTTACAAAATAAGCTTTGGAAGTGCGACATTTTGAAATAGTAACTAAAATGCGATTTTTGAAAAGTTCAGTGGTGACTGTTTTGTAAGGATTGAAACTTTGAATATTTAAGGAGCTAATTTATCCAAGAATGATTTCTCCAGATTTTTCTTAGAATTAAATGATTTAATTAATGTTTAATTAATTAAATGAAAAGTGGAAAACCATATTTTAGATTTTCATAACTAACTTTTCTTTAAGCTTTCTCATCTCTTTTTCTCTCAAAATTTCCTCATCCAAACACTTTTGTCCAACATCTTTTCCATTGATTTTCAAAGCAATTGATGAGATTTCAATCAACAATTAATTCCTAATCCTCTTGATTTGCTTATTGAATTTTCAAGAAATTTGGCTCTAATCAAGGAGAAATCTACATTTAGAGGTAAGGTTGTTCTTCTCCTCTAAATACTCAGTTCTTTACTGAAATTCCCAAGTTATAAATCCTTAATTTAAGTTTTATAAATGGATTTAATGTTTTGAACTTGATTTTGGCTTAAAACTCATGATTTGGAAGAAATCTTGAAGAAATTCGTGGTGATTGTTTGAGCTCTGTTTTGAGATGGTTTTTAATTGTATTTTGGATGTTTAATGATGTGTAATTGAGGTTTGGTCAATGCAATCCCGAATAGGTTGAATTTCCTAAGTTTTTGCTTATGAAAATGGTGGTTTTTGGGGTGATCTTAGTGTTATGTTATAGCTGGAGGTATAAGGACGAGTTTAGGTTCATTTTGGATGTTAATTGATGTTTAGAAATGGTTAGAAGTGATGGATCTTGGCTGGGTTATGTTTTGAAGGTGTTTGGAGGTGATTTCGGTTGTGTTTGGTAGCCGAAATGATAGAATTGGTTAGAGCAGCAAGTTTAGGTGTGGTGGCTGAAGATTTTAATGCATGATGATTCATTAATCCTCTACTTTGATGAGTTTAAAACAGGGGAGACATCTTCGGACACTTGTGGTGTTGATCCGGGGGCTTGAACGACGTTTCGGCAAGCTTGCGAAACGGAATTGGTGAGTGGAGTTGGATTTCCAGCTTTGTAACGAATGTTTGAAGGTTTGGGAGCTTAGTTTAAGTCTAAGCAACTTAACTAAGTTCAAGAGTAAGTTTTCGGGAAAAACTCTCTTGTATGAGCCATAGAGTGGTTCGATGCATTGTTGATAAATTGCATGTTTAAATTCTGTTTTGTAAGCATGTTTTTAGCATGGTTAATGCTGGTTTTGAAAGCCATATGTTGAAGGAAGCTCAAGGTAAGATATCTTTGGTTTGATATGTTGTAAATGTGGATTTGATGCATAGTGATGCATGTTGTTAAATGACTTTGATTAAATGCTTTAAAACAGTGAATTGTTAATGATAAATGATGTATATTGGCAAGTGATGTGTTGGTTTTAAAGTACTTGAATCAGATATAGTTAGCCGGCTATAGGATTGGGTGCACCGTGAATAAAGTCGCCTTGGATGTTGAGGGGTTGTAATTGTACCGTAAACTCCATCCAAGTACACTAACGAGAAAGGTAAGATCACAATGGTGGTTAAAAGTCTATATGTGGATCTTGTGTTGTGTGCCCATGTTCTCGTTAGTGACGTTATACAACTACCGATGAGTGATGTTGAGGGGTTGTGATTGTACCGTTAAACTCCATCACGGGTGTTGAGGGGTTGTGATTGTATCGGTAAACTCCACCTTGTGTGTTCGGTAGTGTGTAAGAAGCGTATGGGACAACGCTTGTAATCCGCGTATCCGATTGTGTTTTGTGTTGTAAATGGTTATGGATTATCACTTGAAAGCCAATATGACATGTTGATTTTATTGAAGCATGAGATGCTTGATATGTATGCAAGGTTGCATGAATAATGATGAATATGTGATGGAAAGCTTTGTGGAAAGTGTTTTATAAAATGCATTATTGTATTGTTTCTTTAGAGCATGCCTCACTAAGAAATTGTGCTTACGCTCTCTCACTTGAACCAATAATGCAGATAATTGAAGTGTTTGAGGGCAACAAGGAGGCTAAGAATCCAAGGGAAAGCTAAGCTCATGTATGGTGATGTTTTCACAACATTATAAGTTTTTGATATTTGGTAATGGGAACCTAGGATGTGATTTGGGAGATGTTTTGGGCTCCCTAGTTGTGGCATGATGCCTTAAATGATTTGGATTTGTAAATGGCCATTTTGATGCTTGTTTTGGTGTATTGTTGGTTGATTGCTTTTGGATACTAGGATGCATGCCTATAGACTTGTGGATTTCCTTGATTGATGCCATGAATGTGTTTTGATGTTGCAAATATGTACCTTATATGCACGATGACTTGTTGGCATGATTAGGAAGTCAGTAGGATTTGTTTAAGTGGTTAAAAGCATGTTAAACCAGCAATTTCTGCAGTTTCCAGGCAACCCGTAATGATACACTCACAAGCGTTTCGAAACAGAGGCATGTAATGGCCTTGGTGTTTCGAAACGGCTGGTGACCGTATCGAAACGGTTTGGCCACTAGAAGGCCCTGTTTCGATACAGGTCTCGGAACGAACCTGAGTTTTGGAACGGTCAACCCCGTTTCGAAATAGGTGACCGTTGGGCATTGATTTGAATGGTTTTGAGGTTTGTAAGCTTTACGTTTTAGTCCCGAAAATTGTATTTGCAATTGCTTGAGTTCGAGATGTCCGTTTAAGGTGAAATTTGACAGAGAAGCATTTAATATGACTAATTAAGTATTGGTAACCTTAAAATCAGTTAAGTCCTCCATCTTTCCAAAATTTACATTTTGGTTCCTAATATTTGTGATTTGTGCAATTGAGTCCCTTATCATAATTTGATCGCTGTGCTTTTCACGTATGTGTTTCTTGAGAGTACGCTTAGGGTTAATGTGCATCTAGACAAGTTTAAAAAGAAAAAAAGGGTCGTTAATCAAGGTTGACTTTCGGGTTGACTTTGGTTTTCCCCGTGTAATTTTCGTAGTTCGGGTCAACCGTCTACGCCGGGCTTAGGGGGTTACATTTGGTGGTATCAGAGCTGAGTTCTCGAGTAAATGGAAATGGTTATGTGGGTGAAGTATGTGTGATTGCATGATATGCCTTTTATATGGTAGTGTGATGTATGAATTGTAAAGTATGTTGCAATTGTGTTGTTATGCTATGTTGAAGCATGTTATAGGAACCCATTGCCATGTCAAAACTAATGGAAGGAATTATATTTGGAAAATGAGCTTGAGTACTTGGATTTCTTACCTTGTTGAGTCTAATTATGTTTATTGCATTTGTGTCAGTGCATTGTAGTTTCTTATAAATGGGGCCTCGTAGAGAAATGAGGATGAACACGAGAGCTATGGTTCAGAATGAGAACGAGGAAAACGTTGAGAACGTTGTGGATATACCTCCTCCTGGTGGTGGACCACCCGGCGGTGGTGGTGCTGGAGGTGAAAATGTTGGTGTTGGTGCTGGTGCTGGGGTCGCTGGACCTGAAGCTGTGCAGGGGCAAGCTGCTCCTGACATGACTGTGTTGATACAGGCTATTGGTGGAGCCTTTCAGGCGGCAGTAGCTGGAGCTCACGGAGCTGTGCATTAGGGTGATGCTAACGTAAGATTACATTTGGAACGTCTTCGCAGTCTGGGAGGGACTGAGTTCAGAGGTTTATCTGCTGAGGGTTTCGAATCTTGGTTGGAAAGTACCAAGAGGTTATTGGGACAAATGAACTGCAATGATGTGCAAAAGTTGGGTTGTGTAGTGTCGCTGTTACATGATGATGCGTATACTTGGTGGATGACCTCTGTCTCTGGGATGGAGGAAGCTGATGTGACTTGGACATTCTTTCTGAACGCGTTCAAGCGGAAGTATCTAGGTGTGCGATACCCGGATGAAAAGAAAAGAGAATTCATGTCTCTTGTGCAAGGAAGCATGACGGTGGCTGAGTATGAGATCCAGTTTTTCCGTCTTAGTCAGTACGCACATGAGCTTATCCCTGATGAGCGGGAGAGGTGTGAGCGTTTTCGATATGGTTTGGTGACGGACGTGAAGACCTTTATGCTTGCAGCTGTGTACACGGATTTTGATGTGCTGGTGAGTAGGGAAAAGGACATTGAGCAGAACTTGGGTCTGTCTTCCAGAGGTGTTGGTTCTGGCTCGGGCAAAAGAGCTGCTGAGTATAGTTCCGGTGGTGGACGTAAAGTGAGAGGACGAGGTAAGAGGTATCAGTCTTCTACTAGGCGTGGTAATGGAGGGCATGGTGCGCCTGTTCATGGAGACATGGTGAGAGCTGATCAGAACACATGCTGGACATGTGGATCACGTGGCCATTTGAGGCGTGATTGTCCTCGAGCAACGAGGGAGGTGCAGGCTCCTGTGGCAGTGACCGGTAATTCGTGCTGGAATTGTGGTTCGACGGACCACATGAGAAGGGAGTGTCCTTTGTTGGCCGGTGGTGGTCAGGGACGTGCTTCTGGGGTTGTTGCACCACATAGAGGTCGTGGGCGTGGCCGTGGTAACTTCCAGCGCAGATGATGGTGGGAGGAATGTGGCACTTGTGGTGGCTGTCCCACCTGAGGGTGGTGGCCAAGCTCGAGTGTATGCTCAGCAAGAGGGGAGAAATGACACAGATCTACACACTCATACATATTGCGTGAACATGCTCCATTGCTTGGTTTACCTGTTGAGTCTTTGGATGATGGTATGCGTGTAACTAGTTCCTTTGGTGAGACCGTTGTGACACGGAAGTTATATAGAAGATGTCCTTTGGTAGTGCAAAACCATGTTTTTCTTTTTAATCTCATGGAATTGCCATTCTATGGTTTTGATGTAATCCTTGGTATGGATTGGCTTGTTGAACATCGAGCTATGGTGGATTTTGAGAACAAGCGGGTTTCGTTGAAACTTGCAGATGATTATGAGGTAGTGGTGGTTGGTGAGAATGTAATGTTTCTTGCCAATGTGGTGTCTACTTTGGAAGCAATCCGAATGCTGAGGCAAGGTTGTGAGGCCTACCTAGCCTTTGTGATGAATCCTAGCTCTAAGGAGTTGCGAGTACAAGATATCAGGACTGTGCGAGAGTTTCCTGGTGTGTTTCCGGAGGAGTTATCTGGTTTGCCTCCTAATCGAGAGGTGGAGTTTGGAATTGAGCTGTATGAAAACACAACTCCAGTGTCCATTACTCCTTATCGAATGGCACCTAAGGAGTTGAAGGAGCTAAAGACGCAACTTCAGGAGTTGCTTGATGGTGGTTTCATTCGGCCGAGTGTGTCACCTTGGGGTGCACCGATCTTGTTTGTGAAGAAAAAGGATGGCACTATGAGAATGTGTATCGACTATCATCAGCTGAACAAGTTGACTATCAAGAATCGGTATCCATTGCCGAGGATTGATGATCTTTTTGATCAGTTTCGGGGAGCGGCTGTGTTCTCAAAGATTGACTTAAGGTCAGGTTATTACCAGCTGAAAGTGAAGGTTGTGGATGTGCCAAAAACAGCCTTCAGAACGAGGTATGGGCATTATGAGTTCCTTGTGATGCCGTTTGGTCTGACGAATGCTCCTACCGCTTTTATGGACATGATGAATAAAGTGTTCCATGAATACTTGGACAAGTTTGTTGTGGTGTTCATTGATGATATCCTTGTGTACTCTCGTACTGAGGAGGAGCATGAGGGGCATTTGATGATTGTGTTGTAAGCTTTGTTGGAGAATCAGCTTTATGCTAAGATGAGCAAGTGTGAATTTTGGCTTAGGGAAGTCGTTTTCCTTGGTCATGTGGTTTCTACTGAGGGGATTCGTGTTGATCCTCAGAAGATTGAAGTTGTGATGAATTGGAAGCCTCCTAAGTCTGTTCATGAAGTCCGTAGTTTCCTTGGTTTGGCGGGATACTACCGGAGGTTCGTGGATGGATTCTCAAAGATTGATGCACCTTTGACGAAGTTGTTGCAGAAGGATGTCAAGTATGAGTGGACAGAAGCGAGACAACAGGCTTTTGAGAAGCTTAAGGCAGCTTTGACGCAAGCTCCTATCTTGGTTCAGCCTGAATCAGGGAAAGAGTTTGTGGTGTACAGTGACACATCCTATGTTGGTTTGGGGTGTGTGTTGATGTAAGAGGGTAAGGTGGTGGCTTATGCATCGTGCCAGTTAAAGGTGCATGAGCGCAACTATCCTACGCATGATATAGGGTTGGCTGCGGTGGTCTTTGCTTTGAAAATTTGGAGACATTACCTGTATGGTGAGAAGTGTATTGTGTACACGGATCACAAAAGTTTGAAGTATCTGATGTCTCAGAAAGAGTTGAATCTTAGGCAACGACGTTAGGTTGAGTTGCTTAAAGATTACGATCTGACGATCGAGTACCATCCGAGAAAAGCTAATGTTGTAGCGGATGCCTTGAGTAGGAAGTTGGCAGTGGAGTTGAGGGCTATGTTTGCCAGTTTGAGTATTTCGCGAGATGAGGGTCTTGTGGCTGAGTTGCAAGTAAAACCATATTTGGTTCAGTTGATTAAGGATAAGCAACTGTTGGATGATTCCTTGGTGCCGCATGTTCAGGATATTGCTGAGGATAGGCCATCGAATTTATGTTTTAATGATGATGGAGTTTTATGTTTTGGGAGTCGGATAGTAGTGCCCAATGATGCTGAGTTGAGGCGTGTTATTCTTACTGAAGCTCATAGTAGTCCTTTTGCTATGCACCCTGGTAGTACAAAGATGTATCGTGATCTTAAGGATGAGTACTATTGGGTGGGGTTAAAGAGAGATGTTGCTGAGTATGTGAGTAAGTGCATGGTTTGTCAGCGAGTTAAGGCTGAGCATCAATTTCCTTCTGGGTTGTTGCAACCGTTGAGGATTCCTAAGTGGAAGTGGGAAAGGATTACCATGGACTTTGTGTCTGGTTTGCCTTTATCGCCATCGAAGAAGAATTCGGTGTGGGTGATTGTGGATCGCCTTACGAAGTGTGCTCATTTTTTACCTGTGCATACTACGTACACTTTGGACAAGCTTTCAGAGTTGTACATTGCTGAGATTGTGCGGCTGCATGGGGTGCCAAAGTCTATAGTGTCAGATAGAGATCCGAGGTTTACATTGCGTTTTTGGGAATGTTTGCATCAAACTTTGGGTACACGGCTGAATTTCAGTACTTCTTATCATCCATAGTCGGATGGACAGTCTGAGCGTGTTATCCAAGTGCTGGAGGATATGTTGAGGTGCTGTGTGATTGAGTTTCAAGGCTCTTGGGAGAAGCATTTGCCTATGGTGGAGTTCGCTTATAACAATAGCTACCATGCAAGTATTCAAATGGCACCTTATGAAGCCTTGTATGGGAGGAAATGCAGAACTCCTCTTTGTTGGGCTGAAATAGGTCAGAAGTTGGTTTCAATGCCAGCTTTGTTGAAAGGAACCACCGAGAAGGTGAAGCTCATTTGTGAGTGATTGAAGGCAGCTTCTGATCGTCAGAAGTCTTACGCGGATTTAAAGCGTAAGGAGATTGAGTTTGCTGTAGGTGACCGTGTGTTTTTGAAGATTTCGCCTTGGAAGAAGGTGATGAGGTTTGGCCGAAAGGGTAAGTTGAGGCCTAGGTACATTGGACCATACGAGGTGATTGAGCGTGTGGGTCCTGCTGCGTACAAGCTGAGATTGCCGCAAGAGTTGGAAAAGATTCATGATGTGTTTCATGTCTTTATGCTTCGGAGGTATAGATCAGATCATTCGCATGTTATGCCTGTGGAGGAAGTGGAGTTGAATCTAGACTTAACCTATGATGAGGAGCCTGTTGAAATTCTGGATTCAGACAGTAAAGTGCTTCGAGGCAAAACCATTGATTTGGTAAAGGTGTTGTGGAAGCATCGTGGTGTTGAGGAAGCCACGTGGGAAAGAAAAGATGACATGAAGAAATAATTTCCGTATCTCTTTCCACCAGGTAAATTTGGAGGATGAAATTTCTTAAGGGGGGGGGGAGAGTTGTAACACCCCAATTTTGGGCTTAGAAGTTTAGGGTCTGAACCGGACCGGTCTGATTTTTGGTTCGAATATAAAAGGAGGTTTTAGGGAAAACCTAGTTCGGGATGCTTTAAAAATATGGAAAAATATCTAAAAATCATCTTTTAATATATATAAGAGAGTGGTGAAATCAATTTTACAAAATAAGGTTTGGAAGTGCGACATTTTGAAATAGTGACTAAAATGCGATTTTTGAAAAGTACAGTGGTGACAGTTTTGTAAGGATTGAAACCTTGAATCTTTAAGGATCTAATTTACCCAAGAATGATTTCTCCAGATTTTTCTTAGATTTAAATGATTTAATTAATGTTTAATTAATTAAATGAAAAGTGGAAAACCATATTTTAGATTTTCATAACTAACTTTTCTTTAAACTTTCTCATCTCTTTTTCTCTCAAAATTCCCTCATCCAAACACTTTTTTCCAGCATCTTTTCCATTGATTTTCAAAGCAATTGATGAGATTTCAATCAAAAATTAATTCCTAATCCTTTCTACATCAAATCCTCTTGATTTGCTTATTGAATTTTCAAGAAATTTGGCTCTAATCAAGGAGAAATCTACATTTAGAGGTAAGGTTGTTCTTCTCCTCTAAATACTCAGTTCTTTACTGAAATTCCCAAGTTATCAATCCTTAATTTAAGTTTTATAAATGGATTTAATGTTATGAACTTGATTTTGGCTTAAAACTCAAGATTTGGAAGAAATCTTGAAGAAATTTGTGGTGATTGTTTGGGCTCTGTTTTGAGATGGTTTTTAAATGTATTTTGGATGTTTAATGATGTGTAATTGAGGTTTGATCAATGCAATCCCAAATAGGTTGAATTTCCTAAGTTTTTGCTTATGAAAATGGTGGTTTTTGGGGTGATCTTAGTGTTCTGTTATAGCTGGAGGTATAAGGACGAGTTTAGGTTCATTTTGGATGTTAATTGATGTTTAGAAATGGTTAAAAGTGATGGATCTTGGCTGGGTTATGTTTTGGAGGTGTTTGGAGGTGATTTCGGTTGTGTTTGGTAGCCGAAATGTTAGAATTGGTTAGAGCAGCGAGTTTAAGTGTGGTGGCTGAAGATTTTAATGCATGATGATGCATTACTCCTCTACTTTGATGTGTTTAAAACAGGGGAGGCATCTTCGGACACTTGTGGTGTTGATCCGGAGGCTTGAACGACGTTTCGGCAAGCTTGCAAAACGGAATTGGTGAGTGGAGTTGGATTTCCAGCTTTGTAACGAATGTTTGAAGGTTTGGGAGCTTAGTTTAAGTCTAAGCAACTTAACTAAGCTCAAGAGTAATTTTTGGGGAAAAACTCTCTTGTATGAGCCATGGAGTGGTTCGATGCATTGTTGATAAATTGCATGTTTAAATTCTTTTTTGTAAGCATGTTTTTAGCATGGTTAATGCTGGTTTTGAAAGCCATATGTTGAAGGATGCTCAAGGTAAGAGATCCATGGTTTGAAATGTTGTAAATGTGGATTTGATGCATAGTGATGCATGTTGTTAAATGGCTTTGATTAAATGCTTTAAAACAGTGAATTGTTGATGATAAATGATGTAAATTGGCAAGTGATGTGTTGGTTTTAAAGTACTTGAATCGGATATAGTTAGCCGGCTATAGGATTGGGTGCACCGTGAATAAAGTCGCCTTGGATGTTGAGGGGTTGTAATTGTACCGTAAACTCCATCCAAGTACACTAGCGAGAAATGTAAGATCACAATTGTGGTTAAAAGTCCATGTGTGGATCTTGTGTTGTGTGTCCCGTGTTCTCGTTAGTGATGTTATACAACTACCGATGAGTGATGTTGAGGGGTTGTGATTGTACCGTTAAACTCCATCACGGGTGTTGAGGGGTTGTGATTGTACCGGTAAACTCCACCTTGTGTGTTCGGTAGTGTGTATTAAGCGTATGGGACAACACTTGTAATCCGCGTACCCGATTGTGTTTTGTGTTGTAAATGGTTATGGACAATCACTTGAAAGCCAATATGACATGTTTATTTTATTGAAGCATGAGATGCTTGATATGTATGCAAGGTTGCATGAATAATGATGAATATGTGATGGAAAGCTTTGTGGAAAATGTTTTATAAAATGCATTATTGTATTGTTTCTTTAGAGCATGCCTCACTAAGCAATTGTGCTTATGCTCTTTCACTTGAACCAATAATGCATATAATTGAAGTGTTTGAGGGCAACAAGGAGGCTAAGAATCCAAGGGAAAGCTAAGCTCATGTATGGTGATGTTTTCACAACATTATTAGTTTTTGATATTTGGCAATGGGAACCTAGGATGTGATTTGGGAGATGTTTTGGGCTCCCTGGTTGTGGCATGATGCCTTAAATGATTTGGATTTGTAAATGGCCATTTTGATGCTTGTTTTGGTGTATTGTTGGTTGATTGCTTTTGGATACTAGGTTGCATGCCTATAGACTTGTGGATTTCCTTGATTGATGTCATGAATGTGTTTTGATGTTGCAAATATGTACCTTATATGCACGATGAATTGTTGGCATGATTAGGAAGTTAGTATAATGTGTTTAAGTGGTTAAAAGCATGTTAAACCAGCAATTTCTGCAGTTTCTGGGCAACCCGTATCGATACACTCACATGCGTTTCGAAACAGGGGCCTGTAATGGCCTTGGTGTTTCGAAACGGCTGGTAACCGTATCGAAACGTTTTGGCCACTGGAAGGCCCTGTTTCGATACAGGTCTCGGAACGAACCTGAGTTTTGGAACGGTCAATCCCGTTTCAAAATAGGTGACCGTTTGGCACTGATTTGAATGGTTTTGAGGTTTGTAAGCTTTACGTTTTAGTCCCGAAAATTGTATTTGCAATTGCTTAAGTTCGAGATGTCCGTTTAAGGTGAAATTTGACAGAGAAGCATTTAATATGACTAATTAAGTATTGGTAACCTTAAAATCAGTTAAGTCCTCCATCTTTCCAGAATTTACATTTTGGTCCCTAATATTTGTGATTTGTGCAATTGAGTCCCTTATCATAATTTGATCATGTGCTTTTCACGTATGTGTTTCTCGAGAGTACGCTTAGGGTTAATGTGCATCTAGACAAGTTTAAAAACAAAAATGGGTCGTTAATCAAGGTTGACTTTCGGGTTGACTTTGGTTTTCCCCGTGTAATCTTCGTAGTTCGGGTCAACCGTCTAGGCCGGGCTAAGGGGGTTACAAGGACTTGGTGAAACATCCAAGCTTTTTGGCAACAAGAGTTATTGCTATGAGACCGATGAGGGGCATACCATCGGGGTAGGACTTGATGAAATACTCAAGCTTTTGGGCGGAAGTAGAAACCGCCATGTGAGTACGGTGTTGGTAGAAGCCACCGAAAAATTATGTTCTAGACGGGTGAGTACGGTGACGATAGATGCCACCGGAAGTGTCTAGTGAGTTGTCCGCATGTCCGTGTACAATTGAGTATGTAAATGCCAATATATGAGAATGTGTGTCACATGTACCCATGCTTGAAATGTTTTATACTATGAGAATTGCATATGAGATAGTGAGATTATGAAATGCTTTTGTGTAACAAGCATGAGTGGCTTTGCCATGGGTTTTGCATAGGTTGTATGCATGAGATAGCTAGATGGTACATGTGGTTTTCAAATGGAGATTTTGAGTTTATGAAATGCTTTTGAGTAACAAGCATGTGTGGCTTTGCCATGAGTTTTGCATTGGTAGGATGCATGAGATAGATATTTGATACATGAGATTTCAAATGATGATTTGCTTTGAAATTGTTTTCAAGCATGAGTAAGGAAGAGTGTGGAGTGGAAGTGGTTTCCAAGGAAATTGGTTTAAACTTTCCATGAAGCATTTATGCATGAAAGGGGTTTAACAGAAGTTATTGTAAAAATGTTGCTTGGGGTTGAGTTGCTTAGTGCATTTGGGTTTAATGTTGGTCTCTAATTTGAGCGATGCATATTTTAAGGTGTCGATGTTTCAAATGAGGATTTCAAATAATACTTTAGTTTATAGAGGTGTGATTGCATTTAAACAAGGTTTTATGGTTTGCTACATTGACAGTGTTTTGGTTTTGAGCATTCCTCACTAAGCATTATGGGCTTACTCTCCTTTTTGTCCACCAATGCAGATAAATGAATTTGGGACATCAAGAAGCAAGAGATTCAAGAAGAGCTCCACTTGAGAAGTATGTTTTGGTTTATAGCTATAGATAATAAAGGCAATGAGGGGAAGTGTTTTACGTTGTTGTGTAATGAGATTGTTTATCATGAGAAAGTTCGGTTTATGGTTTGATACTTGTTGATGATCGTTTTGCGATATTTGGATCTTCTTCTCCATATTTTGTTATAGCTATGCTCTTTGGTTAAAAGTAAGATCTTGTATTGAATGTGATAAATGAGTAGGTGTGCTTAATGCTTGTAATGCATCTAGCCTTTGATGCAATATGATGGTCTTAATGCTTAGCATGTTCCTTTTATGTTGTGGAATGATTTAAAGTATGTTTGATGGTGTTTTGGAATGAAAAACCAGAGGTTTCTGCTATTTCTGGGCAGGGTGTATTGAAACACCTTTAGCTGTTTTGAAACGGGTGCCTGAAATGGCCTGGGCGTTTCGGAACGGCTAGAAGTGTTTCGAAACACTTTAGCTACTGGAAGTGTCCGTTCCGATGCGGGTCTCGGAACATACCCGCGTACTGTAACGGTCAACACCGTTTCGATACGGGTGTTTCAATATGGGTGTTTCAGTACGGGTGTCAGTGTTCCGGAACAGTGGACCGTTGGGCAACATTCCAATGATATAAACTACTAGCATGCCAATTTTCATAGCTATATGAATACGTTTACCTCGTTTTTACCTTTTTGGCAAAGCATGCATTTTTAAGGCTTTATCAAAAGGGCCATTTAGGGCCAATGACCATATTACAATATAGGCATGGCACCAACACAACAAAACGAACATATTTGACTAGTTTAACTACTTTGCCACCTTATTAGGAGTTCAAGGTCATAATTATATTACTTGTAGCTTAGTAGTTACTTGTCTTGGCGAACGATTCGATCTTCCAATGAACAAACTCTTCTAACCTGAAAATACATGAGATGAGACACGTTAGGCATACTTTGCCTAGTGAGGTAGTCACAAATAACATAAATAATGGAAATGTCATAGCTACAATGAAACTTATTCTCATGCTAACATTATCAATGCCATGTAACAATGCATAAGGTAATAAACATGTTCTCTTTTTACTCATAATCCTTGGATTGAATCAAGATCGTGGATACTCGAATTCCTACGCCTCGCCAAAACAATGAATGGTCTAATCCCTCCGCCTCGCCAATATGACCAATATCAATACACATCCCCCCGCCTCACCAAATCAATGTAGGTCGTAGCCTTAGGAACGTAGTCCACTCGTACTCTGAGCTCATGAATTCTATGGCATGCCAATTGTATCCCGAGTCCATTCCAATCCAAGGTCGCAATGTACATATTCATTCTGATGATCAATGATATACCAATGTTCAATAAATTCAATGTAGTCAATGATCAATATATGTGTCTCAACATCAATATCTCATGAATTGGTGTCAATATCGATGTCTGATGATTTCAATGCAATAATCCGATAACAATGCTTATATCGATGACAATGCACAATGACCATAATCAATGTTCGATGGTAACTTACCCACACTTACCAAAGTGTCCGATTAACCATACAATGCATTCGCTTCAATAACAATGTTAGCAAAATAATCTAAAATAACAATTAATGATCTGGGAAGGCCTTTCGCCTAAACCCGAGACTCCGACTACACTCACCTTAACAATCTGAAGCTTCAAGGCTCTCGGATAGAAATTCCTTTGTTCCGAGCTTGTGATGGAGATGGTGATACCTCTTTCTTCACTTCTTGAGCTAGAAAATTAACAGGAACTTGTTAGGGTTGATGTTTCGATATCAAAATCAACACAGGGTTATCGAAATCAATATCTGACTTCAATAAAGATGACAACAAGGAGATATCCATGGATAGTCAAAACCCTAACTTAGATTACACTAAAAAATATCTATGGAATCCAATAACCGATTGAGGAATATAGCTTACCCGATCGATGGCAACGATTCGATATCGATAAAGTGAAGAAATAACAAAGCTTTGATTTCCTCCAATGGAGGTGTGTGCTTAGGTGAAGAAGATGATGAAGATGATAGGTGTTGACTTGGAAATTTTGTCTCGGTAAGCTATCTCCCTTTTGTTTCCTATTTCTAAATTTCTAACATAAAGCTTTCCTTCTGTAACACCCCAATTTTCGGCTTAGAAGTTTTGGGTTTGAACTAGACCGGTCGGATTTTCGGTTCGAATATAAAAGGTGGTTTTAAGGAAAGCCTAGTTCAGGATGCATTAAAAATATGGAAAAATATCTAAAAATCCTCTTTTATTATATATAAGAGAGTGGTGAAATCAATTTTGCGAAATGAGGTTTGGAAATAAGACATTTCTAGTTAGTGACTAAAATGTAATTTTTGAAAAGTTGGTGACTGTTTTAAAAGGATTGAAACTTTGAATCTTTAAGGAGCTAATTTACCCAAGAAGAGTTTTCTCCAGATTTTTTATTAATATTAAAGATTAAATTAATGATTTTTAATAAAAGGAAAAAAAGGGAAATAGATATTTTTGACTTCATAACTAACTTTTGTCAAAACTTTCCTATTTCTTTTTCTCTCATTTTTCTCTCAGCCAAACACATTTTCCCAACCACTTTTCCTCTGATTTTAACATCTAAAGATGAGATTTTAATCTCTATTTGATCTCTAATCATTCCTACACCAAATTCTCATCATTTGCTTATTGAATTTTCAAGAATTTTGGCTCTAAACAAGGAGAAACTCACATTTAGAGGTATGAACGTCCTTCTCCTCTAAATACTCAGTTCTTTACTGAAATTCCCAAGTTCTCAATCCTTGATTTGAGTTTTATTAAAGGTTTTGATGTTGTGATCTTGATTTTGGCTTAAAATGCAAGATTTGGATTTAATTTTGAAGAAATTTGTAATTATTGATTGGGCTCTGTTTTGAGATGTCTTTTTGATGTAATTTGGATGTCTAAATGATGTATAATTGAGGTTTGATCAATGCAATCCTGAATAGGTTGATTTTCCTAAGTTTTTACTTGTGAAAATGGTGGTTTTTGGGGTGATCTTGGTGTTTTGTTAATGCTGGAGGTATAAGGACGTGTTTGAGATCATTTTGGATGTTAATTGATGTTTAAAAATGGTTAGAAGTGATGGATCTTGGCTGGGTTAAGTCTTGGAAGTGTTTGGAGGTGATTTTGGTTGTGTTTGGTAGCCGAAATGTTGGATTTGCAAAGAGCAGCGAGTTTAGGTGTGTTGCTGGTGTTTTTAATGCATTATGATGCATTAATCCTCTGTTGTTATGTGCTTGAAACAGGGGAGAATGATCCGTGAGCAATAGAGGTGGCGTTGAAGGTTTCGGATGCTTGAAAGGCTTGTTGGCTAGCCTTGTTTTGTGTATCGGTGAGTGAAGCTGGGTTTTCAGCTTTAAAACCAAGGTTTGAAGGTTTTGGGAGCTTAGTTTAAGTCTAAAAAACTTAGCTAAGCTCAAGAATAAGTAAATGAAATTTCTCTCTTGGTTGTGTTATGAATTGGTTTTTAAAGCACTTGTGATTGTTGGATGCAATGCATGTGATTTGCATGTTTTAAATTCTGTTTTGAAAGCATATTTTAGCATGGTTTAATGCTGGTTTTGAAAGCCATGTGTGAAGGATGCTCAAGGTAAGAGATCCTTGGTTTTGTACATTGGAATTGTGGAATTGATGCATAGTGTTGCATGTTGTTTAATGGCTTTGTGTAATGCTTCAAAAACAGTGGATTGATGATGGTAATTGGGGGTTTTGGCATTTTGGTTATGCTTGTAAAACAATGGATTCATGTGGTAAAATGGTTATATTGGCAAGTGATGTAAGTGGTTCTTGTTTACTTTAATCGGATATAGTTAGCCGGCTATAGGATTGGGTGCACCGTGAATTAAGTCGCCTTGGATGTTGAGGGGTTGTGATTGTACCGTAAACTCCATCCAAGAATCCTAGCGATTGAGGAAATTGGTGTCACCATGATGGAGGTTGGCTCTCGTGAGTGGGCTTGGTTTAGTGCCACTACGATTGAGGTTGGCTCTCGTGGGTGGGCTTGGTTTAGTGCCACCATGATGGAGGATGGCTCTCGTGGGTGAACCTTGTTAAAGTCACCATGATGGAGGTTGGCTCTCATAAGTGGACTTTGTTAAGCGTCACAACGATGGAGGGTTGCTCTTGTGTGTGAGCTTGGTTAAGGTGATTACAATGGTTGTGGTAGCTTCCATGTGTAAGCCTTGTGATGTGTCCCGGCTCTTGCTAGTGTATTATACAACTTCCGATGAGTGATGTTGAGGGGTTGTGATTGTACCGTTAAATTCCATCACGGGTGTTGAGGGGTTGTGATTGTACCGGTAAACTGCACCTTGTGTTGTTCGGAAGTGTGTATGAAGCGTGTGGGACAACGCTTGTAATCCGCCTATCCGATTGTGTCTTGCGTTATGATGGTTTGTGAATTATCACTTGGAAGCCAATATAATGTTCTTGAATATGATGAAGCATGAGATGCTTGGAATGATGCATGGTTGCATGAGAAGTGTGTAATGTTCTATGAATGCATGTTTTACTTGTTAGCTTGAACAAGAGTTTATCTTCCATTGAGAATGTTGCATTGTGTGCATGGAATCACTTTGGTGCATTGAAGTCTTGTGAAGGCTTGTTTTAAAAAGGCATGTAATGCAAATGTTGATTTTGTAGTTCATGTATTGCATTTGTTTAATGCATGAGATAGAATTGAGGGTGTAAGTGGTTTTTAAAGGTTTCTTGCTTTGAAATGATTTTCAAGTATGAGAAAAGTATGATGTGAAGTGGAAGTGTTTTCCAAGGATCTTGTATTTAACTTTGCATATGATGTTCATGCATGGAATGGTTAAATTAATGGTTTTGCAAGGTTGTGCTTTGAAGTGAATTACTTAGCTTTTCTAAGCTAAGGGTTGGTTTTCATGTTTGTGCAATGCATGATTTAAAGCATGTTGCTAAAAAGGGTTTTCAAACATTGCTTTGGTTTATCGAATTGTGTTACTTTTAAAAGAGGTTTTATGACTCGCTGCATTGATGGTGTTTTGGTTTTGAGCATTCCTTACTAAGCATTATGTGCTTACGCTCCTTTTTGTCCATCAATGCAGATATTTGAAGTTGGAACAGCGAGAAGCAAGGGATTCAAGGAGAGCTCCACTTGAGATGTATGTCTCGGTTAATAACTATAGATAATAAAGGCAATGGGGGGAGAATCTCTTATGTTGATGTTTAATGAGATTGTGTATGTTGGACAAGTTTGGTTTATGATTTTGAACTATGTGGTTTAACGCTTGCAACGTTTGAATCTTCTTATGCTTAAGTCGTTATGCTATGCTTCTTGTCTTAAAAGCATGTTTGAGTGTTGGATGTGTTGAATGAGTTGGTGCACCTAGGGGAGGTTTTGTATCTAGATTTTGATGCAAATTGGTAGGTATGATGCTTGGCATGTTGTTGATTTATTGTGGAGTGATTTGGAGCATGTTTGATGGGGTTGAAAAGTGTTAAAGCAGGCCTATATGCTGTTTCTGGGCAGGGTGTTTCGAAACACCCTTGCCTGTTTCGAAACAGGCCCTTGTTTTGGCTTGGGTGTTCCTGAACGGCCTAGAACATTTCTGAACACTTTGGCTACTGCCAAGGGGTGTTCCTGAACGGCCTAGACCCGTTTCGGAACACTTGACCGTTGGGTATAAAATTTGAATGGTTTTGAGGTTTGCAAGCTTTACGTTTTAGTCCTGATTCTTGTATGTGCAATTGCTTGAGTTTGAGATGTCCGTTTTAGATGAAATTTGGCAGAGAGGCATGAAACATGACTAATTTCATAATGGTAACTTAAAATTTGGTAAAGTCCTCTTAATTTCCACAATTTACAATTTGGTCCCTAAATTCGTATGTTGTGCAATTGAGTCCCTAAATGTTTTCCGTTTGCTGTGATTTTTGAGTATGTATATCTCAAGTGTTCACCTAGGGTTAATATGCATTTAGACAAGTTTAAAAAAAAAAGGGTCGTTAATCAAGGTTGACTTTCGGGTTGACTTTGGTTTTCCCCGTGTATTCTTCGTAGTTCGGGTCAACCGTCTAGGCCGGGCTAAGGGGGTTACATTTGGTGGTATCAGAGCTGAGTTGTGAAAGCTTGGGGGAGGTGGTAAATTGTTGTAATAAGTGTTTAATGTTTATTCTGATGTGTGGTTGAAAGTCGGTTGGAAAGTGTGTCTTTGAGCGAATTGTTGATGTTTTTAGCATGCTTTTTGATTGTGAATTTTCATTGAGCTAATGTGGATTTGTGCTGATGTTATGCTGGTGATGTAAGCTGATTTTATGAATGATGAAAGTGTGATGGGTATGATATGTTGATATTATGCTGTTGCGAGTGAATGTTGTTTGATGAGAGCATGATCGAAATATGTTGATTGATATGCTCGATGTTGTGATATCCATGTTTTTATTGACTGCTATGTCATGTAAAAGGGGAGAATTCGGGATTCCCATTGCCTTATTATTATAGCTATTTTGTTATTTTGGAGTTGGAGTTTTGAATCCTTGCTTAAAGCTGGTCTGATCGATTTGTTTGTTTTGTTATGATTGTTTGTTGTTAGTAGCATGGTGAAATCGATGAGAGAATGGCAGTTAGGTGAGATGGTTGCTGCTTTAGAGCAGGTTGTTAAGGCGTGGAATTCACCTTTTAATGGAGGTGTTTCGTCTCAGTCTTCAGTGTCTGGAGTTGAGGTAGTAAGGCAAGAGGAAGAAGCTGGTTCTGTGGTGAAGAGTTCATCACTTATAGTTCAAGAGGTGTTGGGAACATCTCAGGCTGTGGCAAAAGTAAGGCCTGTAGACGTGCCGGCTGTGGGATGTGCGGGTTTGTCGAAACGGTGTTTACATGATTTGGGAGCTGTGGAGTATCATGGTTCGACACCTGAGACGTTCGAGGCCTGGTTGGCCAGTGTAATTCTGATTTTGGATCAAGAAAGTTGTGACTATGCCTGTAAGCTGGGAAGTGTTGTCTCATTGATGTTGGAGGACGCTTGTGCCTGGTGGACATCTGTGGCGGTGGCATCGCACATCCACGATATAGATTGGGACTTCTTTGTGTCTGCCTTTTATGAAAGGTACCTTGGAGAGAAATTCCCAAGGGTTAAGCAATGTGAGGGTGTGGTTTCAGTTTATGAAGGTGAGAAAAGTGTAAGTGAGAGAGTTGTGGGTACTGACCTCGGGAGCGGTCAGCGTAAGAGGCGACGTGATAGAAGGTTTTGCTTGAATCGAAGCTTGGATGGTAGTGCAGATTTGGGGCAAGTGCTACTTGATCAAGGAGGGATAGCTCGGTTGCCGATGTGTGACCGATGTGGGAAGTGTCATGTTGGAGGTTGTTGGGGCGCAGGAGTTTGTTGGAACTGTGGTTCTAAAGAGCATGTGAAGCGGAATTGTCCTCATGTGGTGAGATCAGCTTCAGTGGTAGCAAAAGGGTCTTAGAAGGGTAGTGGGCGCGGCCGAGACCTGTTGGAATTGTGGGTCTCAGAAGGGTAGTTCGAAGGTGGCAGGAAGGGCAGAAAGGTGTGAGGAGCTTGGAGAATGAAACTTGTTGGAATTGTGGGTCTGTTGGACATTTGAGACGTAATTGTTTGAAGTTGGCTCGGGGTAGTCAAGGTTCTTTACCGCAGGGAGGTGGTGATGATCTTAATGTGTTAGCTGATGCTGCGGCGGTGCGGCTGGAGAATGATGGTTCTGCGAGGAAGAGAGCTTGTCTGTTGAAGCTCCGGGGCAGTGAGGTGTTTACAGGTAACCTTGTTAAGTAACCTTTGCTCTAGTATCTTAGTTTGGTTTCAGTTGGTATTTCCTAGCGTAGTGGTATGGTCTCGTTGCTAGCATGTTTGGGGTAGTAGTTGGTGTTGTTTTGAAAACAACTTTAGTGTGAAGAGGGCATTAGTGAGTATCTTGTGGATAATGGGTTGTTAGAATGATGGAGTTGGTCAAGTTGGAAGTGAGATAGGAGGTTGTTTTTAGGTGGATTCTGAGGATGTTATTGGTGGGTGTGAACCGACATACATGCACAATTAAAATCATTTGTTATATGATATATTATATATGTACTGGTCCATGCATACATGTGACATGACATTAGAGGTTTTGCATGCATGTACATCAGGCATTGATAGGGCATATTGGTGACCATGCATACGAACGTTCACACTCACTGATAGTTAATCGGGTCCGTTAGTGTTGTGACAGGGTTAGATTGGATGGGGTTTTTTAAAATTTGTGTTGGTGCTAGGAGAATGTTAGAAGTAATGGAGGGTATTAAGCGAGTTGTCAGTAATAGTGAGTGCGATATAGCATGTTGGTAGAAGGAAAGTGTTTGGCGCTTAATGAGTTAGCGGTATGGTGGTGAGGAGATTACTGGTTGAAGTTAGAATCGGTTAGAATGGTTGTGAATAGCTGGTAGAAGTGGTAGTTTCTTGGTGTTAAGTGATGTAGTAGTAGAAGGGTTGTTTATGTAGGTGATGGTTCATAGCAACCTTTGAGAAGTTGAGAAGAGGTTTTGTTGTGGGTTGTAGAAAAGGGTTAGCCTGTGAGAATAGAAGTTTCGTAACCTAAATATGTATGTATAGGTTGGGCGATGTTCTAGTAAGGCAAGTGTTGTAGTCAAAACTTGTAGTGGAAAGGCAATGTAAGATCAAAGGCCATTGTTGGTTGGACGGGTTCTTGTGAGAAGTGGTTGGCTGGTTATGATTAAGTAAATTCTTTCTGAAGTCAGCTGGTGGTGTATGGAACGGCTGGCGGAGTCAAGGTTGGGGTTTTGTGATGTGATTTTTGGATGTTAGGTGAGTAGTCCTGGTGAATCGTTATGGTAATGATAGCGGCGGATGTGAAGGAATGTCAGCAATACGTTGAGAAGTTTGGGTGAGCAGTTGATGCTTAAGAATTTTTGCTTGTTGTGGTAGTCTTTGAAAGAGGTTGAGTAGTTTTGCAAGGCGTTTTAGAAGCAGTGAAGGTTGTGGGTCACATGGTGGCTGAACTGGATTGGTTGGTGTCACTGTGTGAACAAGTTTTGGGAGTTATGAGTTAAGGTGGTGTATGCTGTAAAAGTTGGAGGTTCTTCAGAATGTTGTTAGGACTATGTGTAGTCCGGAAGTGTGAAAGGTTAAGATGTGGAATTCGTGAACAATTTGTGGTGGTGTAGAGTTTGGGTGGAGTTTTGTGAGGAGAGTGTTCAGTGGTGGTTAAGTCTCCTGTGTTGCCTTGTGTGTTGCTTTGAGAAGTTTGGTTGTTCTCTTTTCGCCAGTTGAAATTTCGAGGACGAAATTTCTTAAGGGGGGGAGAGTTGTAACACCCCAATTTTGGGCTTAGAAGTTTTGGGTTTGAACTGGACCGGTCGGATTTTCGGTTTGAATATAAAAAGTGGTTTTAAGGAAAGCCTAGTTCGGGATGCATTAAAAATATGGAAAAATATCTAAAAATCCTCTTTTATTATATATAAGAGAGTGGTGAAATCAATTTTGCGAAATGAGGTTTGGAAATAAGACATTTCTAGTTAGTGACTAAAATGTAATTTTTGAAAAGTTGGTGACTGTTTTAAAAGGATTGAAACTTTGAATCTTTAAGGAGCTAATTTACCCAAGAAGAGTTTTCTCCAGATTTTTTATTAATATTAAAGATTAAATTAATGATTTTTAATAAAAGGAAAAAAAGGGAAATAGATATTTTTGACTTCATAACTAACTTTTGTCAAAACTTTCCTATTTCTTTTTCTCTCATTTTTCTCTCAGCCAAACACATTTTCCCAACCACTTTTCCTCTGATTTTAACATCTAAAGATGAGATTTTAATCTCTATTTGATCTCTAATCATTCCTACACCAAATTCTCATCATTTGCTTATTGAATTTTCAAGAATTTTGGCTCTAAACAAGGAGAAACTCACATTTAGAGGTATGAACGTCCTTCTCCTCTAAATACTCAGTTCTTTACTGAAATTCCCAAGTTCTCAATCCTTGATTTGAGTTTTATTAAAGGTTTTGATGTTGTGATCTTGATTTTGGCTTAAAATGCAAGATTTGGATTTAATTTTGAAGAAATTTGTAATTATTGATTGGGCTCTGTTTTGAGATGTCTTTTTGATGTAATTTGGATGTCTAAATGATGTATAATTGAGGTTTGATCAATGCAATCCCGAATAGGTTGATTTTCCTAAGTTTTTACTTGTGAAAATGGTGGTTTTGGGGGTGATCTTGGTGTTTTGTTAATGCTGGAGGTATAAGGACGTGTTTGGGATCATTTTGGATGTTAATTGATGTTTAAAAATGGTTAGAAGTGATGGATCTTGGCTGGGTTAAGTCTTGGAAGTGTTTGAAGGTGATTTCGGTTGTGTTTGGTAGCCGAAATGTTGGATTTGCAAAGAGCAGCGAGTTTAGGTGTGTTGCTGGTGTTTTTAATGCATTATGATGCATTAATCCTCTGTTGTTATGTGCTTGAAACAGGGGAGAATGATCCGTGAGCAATAGAGGTGGCGTTGAAGGTTTCGGATGCTTGGAAGGCTTGTTGGCTAGCCTTGTTTTGTGTATCGGTGAGTGAAGCTGGGTTTTCAGCTTTAAAACCAAGGTTTGAAGGTTTTGGGAGCTTAGTTTAAGTCTAAACAACTTAGCTAAGCTCAAGAGTAAGTAAATGGAATTTCTCTCTTGATTGTGTTATGAATTGGTTTTTAAAGCACTTGTGATTGTTGGATGCAATGCATGTGATTTGCATGTTTTAAATTCTGTTTTGAAAGCATATTTTAGCATGGTTTAATGCTGGTTTTGAAAGCCATGTGTGAAGGATGCTCAAGGTAAGAGATCCTTGGTTTTGTACATTGGAATTGTGGAATTGATGCATAGTGTTGCATGTTGTTTAATGGCTTTGTGTAATGCTTCAAAAACAGTGGATTGATGATGGTAATTGGTGGTTTTGGCATTTTGGTTATGCTTGTAAAACAATGGATTAATGTGGTAAAATGGTTATATTGGCAAGTGATGTAAGTGGTTCTTGGTTACTTTAATCGGATATAGTTAGCCGGCTATAGGATTGGGTGCACCGTGAATTAAGTCGCCTTGGATGTTGAGGGGTTGTGATTGTACCGTAAACTCCATCCAAGAATCCTAGCGATTGAGGAAATTGGTGTCACCACGATGGAGGTTGGCTCTCGTGAGTGGGCTTGGTTTAGTGCCACTACGATGGAGGTTGGCTCTCGTGGGTGGGCTTGGTTTAGTGCCACCACGATGGAGGATGGCTCTCGTGGGTGAACCTTGTTAAAGTCACCATGATGGAGGTTGGCTCTCATAGGTGGACTTTGTTAAGCGTCACAACGGTGGAGGGTTACTCCCGTGTGTGAGCTTGGTTAAGGTGATTACAATGGTTGTGGTAGCTTCCATGTGTAAGCCTTGTGATGTGTCCCGGCTCTCACTAGTGTATTATACAACTTCCGATGAGTGATGTTGAGGGGTTGTGATTGTACCGTTAAACTCCATCACGGGTGTTGAGGGGTTGTGATTGTACCGGTAAACTCCACCTTGTGTTGTTCGGAAGTGTGTATGAAGCGTGTGGGACAACGCTTGTAATCCGCGTATCCGATTGTGTCTTGCGTTTTGATGGTTTGTGAATTATCACTTGGAAGCCAATATAATGTTCTTGAATATGATGAAGCATGAGATGCTTGGAATGATGCATGGTTGCATGAGAAGTGTGTAATGTTCTATGAATGCATGTTTTACTTGTTAGCTTGAACAAGAGTTTATCTTCCATTGAGAATGTTGCATTGTGTGCATGGAATCACTTTGGTGCATTGAAGTCTTGTGAAGGCTTGTTTTAAAAAGGCATGTAATGCAAATGTTGATTTTGTGGTTCATGTATTGCATTTGTTTAATGCATGAGATAGAATTGAGGGTGTAAGTGGTTTTTAAAGGTTTCTTGCTTTGAATTGATTTTCAAGTATGAGAAAAGTATGATGTGAAGTGGAAGTGTTTTCCAAAGATCTTGTATTTAACTTTGCATATGATGTTCATGCATGGAATGGTTAAATTGATGTTTTTGCAAGGTTGTGCTTTGAAGTGAATTACTTAGCTTTTCTAAGCTAAGGGTTGGTTTTCATGTTTGTGCAATGCATGATTCAAAGCATGTTGCTAAAAAGGGTTTTCAAACATTGCTTTGGTTTATCGAATTGTATTACTTTTAAAAGAGGTTTTATGACTCGCTGCATTGATGGTGTTTTGGTTTTGAGCATTCCTCACTAAGCATTATGTGCTTACGCTCCTTTTTGTCCATCAATGCAGATATTTGAAGTTGGAACAGCGAGAAGCAAGGGATTCAAGGAGAGCTCCACTTGAGATGTATGTCTCGGTTAATAGCTATAGATAATAAAGGCAATGGGGGAGAATCTCTTATGTTGATGTTTAATGAGATTGTGTATGTTGGACAAGTTTGGTTTATGATTTTGAACTATGTGGTTTAACGCTTGCAACGTTTGAATCTTCTTATGCTTAAGTCGTTATGCTATGCTTCTTGTCTTAAATGCATGTTTGAGTGTTGGATGTGTTGAATGAGTTGGTGCACCTAGGGGAGGTTTTGTATCTAGATTTTGATGCAAATTGGTAGGTATGATGCTTGGCATGTTGTTGATTTATTGTGGAGTGATTTGGAGCATGTTTGATGGGGTTGAAAGGTGTTAAAACATGCCTATATGCTGTTTCTGGGCAGGGTGTTTCGAAACACCATTGCCTGTTTCGAAACAGGCCCTTGTTTTGGCCTGGGTGTTCCTGAACGGCCTAGACCGTTTCTGAACACTTTGGCTACTGTCAAGGGGTGTTCCTGAACGGCCTAGACCCGTTTCGGAACACTTGACCGTTGGGCATAAAATTTGAATGGTTTTGAGGTTTGCAAGCTTTACGTTTTAGTCCTGATTCTTGTATGTGCAATTGCTTGAGTTTGAGATGTTCGTTTGAGTTGAAATTTGGCAGAGAGGCATGAAACATGACTAATTTCATAATGGTAACTTAAAATTTGGTAAAGTCCTCTTAATTTCCAAAATTTACAATTTGGTCCCTAAATTCGTATGTTGTGCAATTGAGTCCCTAAATGTTTTCCGTTTGCTGTGATTTTTGGGTATGTATATCTCAAGTGTTCACCTAGGGTTAATATGCATTTAGACAAATTTAAAAAGAAAAAAAGTGTCGTTAATCAAGGTTGACTTTCGGGTTGACTTTGGTTTTCCCCGTGTAATCTTCGTAGTTCGGGTCAACCGTCTAGGCCGGGCTAAGGGGGTTACACCTTCACTTGAAGGAAAGTTATCACATAACTCCACGTAATGGAGATTTTAATTCAAAGAGGGCTAATCGCAAGGTTAGCCCCTCACTTTTCATATTAATGTATCTTTACCCTCCAACTTATATTTCTTACATTTTAGCCACTAAAAGCTTAATATTACTTAATAGAGCTCAATCACAATGTTTTAAACCAATTTAGGGTTCGATAGCAATAATTAACTAATCGATGCAACATTTAAGCTTGGCCGAAGTAGGATTTCCGATCAACGGAACTTAATTTCGACTAGACCAGATTTCGGGGTGTTACAGTTATTGTCAAGTTTTGTTAAGGTTTGATCGAATATTTGCATAGATAATAAGTTGTGTTATTTTCCTCGGTGTTTACTTGTATTCCATGTTTGGGGATACTTTAATCGATTATATTAGTTATGGACCAGCATATGATGTGTGAATGAAAAGGAATCGAATTTGGATTATGTTCTTATTAGAATAATGATAGATAGCTACCTAGTTATGCTATGGTGTATTCTACGTAGTGATAGTTGTGAGGTCCTTGTTGTGTTCGAATGATTAATATAGAAACCAATGATTAATATAGAATAATAAGGTGAAACCGATGATCAATATAGAAACCAATGCAATAGAATTTCATTTTATTAATAATAGTTTCAATCCACGTCCTACAATGAATCATTCCCATCAAATAATTTAGTCCAAATTACCCATACAAGCAATGGTTAGTCATTCATGGGCTAAATTGCATCTACTACAATTTTTAGGGACCAATTTGTAATTTTGACCAACTAGGGGTCCTTCAATGCAATTGATCTTACCATTCTAAAATTCATTATCTTAGTGTCTTGACTACAAAATTCCATTCGATTTGGGGATCATTAACTCATTCAATTTAACATTACAATGTTCAGTGACCAATATGTGAAATTAACAATCTGTTCAATGAGCCTTAACTCACTTACCAAACCTGGCATTGAAATATTCCAGAGTTGTTTTAAAACAGGTGAACGATGGTCAATTCTTGTTGACCTTACCCTTAAGATCGTACCGATACGAGCATACCTGTATCAAAACAGGGTTGACCTCCTTTGACTTTGACTTTGACCCGTTTCGATACGCTATGAACTCGTATCGAAACGAGGGATTCCAGAGATGAAATGTTTCAAAACATCCATAGACAGTTTCGATACACCTTGTTTCTTAGACCAGACTGTGCTTACCCATATCAAAACGCCATCACCCGTTTCGATACGGCCTTACCTGTAATGACAAATTTTTGCTAGTGTTTACTCAATTTGACCTGTCGAACAATGTCCTAATGCGACGAAACTTTAGACACAATATTTCAATAGCATAAAATATTGGCTTGCAAAGTTTTATGATTATACGAATCCATTTACTATGTTTTTTTACCTTTTTGATCCAACTATGCATTTTTATACTACCTTAAGCCAATCAAAAAGGCCATTTAGGGTCACATACCATATTACAACTCAAGCATTACACCAACACATCAAAATAGGCACAAATGACTAGTTCAACTACTTTCCCACCTTCCTAGGAGTTTATAAGTCAAAAACACATTACTTGAGACTTGTAGTGACTTGTCTTGCTTGCAGATCCGATCTTCCGACACACGATCCTTTTTAACCTGAAAATGCATAAGATGAGACACGTTAGGCTTACATTGCCTAGTTAGGTAGTCATAAACAATATGAACAACATTATATCAAATATTAGTATGCAATAATCTCATACTTATCAATATCAAAGCTATGCATCAATATACAATGTTTAGCATTTTCATTTCATCATTAATCCTTGGATTGAATCAAGATAATGGATACACGAATTCCTACACCTCGTCAAATCAATGAAAGGTCTGATCCCTCCGCCTCACCAATATGACCAATGCCAATACACATCCCTCCACCTCGCCAAATCAATATAGGCCGTAGTCTTGGGACCATAGTCCACCCGTGTAACCCCCTTAGCCTGGCCTAGATGTCCGACCCGAACCAAGGAGATTACACGGGGAAAATCAAAGCCAACTCGTTAAAGCTGACTTCGATTAACGACCCTTTTTTTCTTTTTATCTTCTCTAGATGCAATATAAAACTCTATGTGATCAACAAAACATTTAGAAAGAAACGTCGCAACAAACAAATAATGTTTAGGGATTCATTTGAACATTTAAAGCTTTTAGGGACCAAAATGTAATTTATATAAATTACAAGTCCCTTTTCCAATTCCAAGGTTACCAAGCTTTTATTTATCATAAAACATACTTCTCTGACTAATTTCAGCACAAACGAACCATCCAAACCCATCCAATTGCATACACAAAGTTCAGGGACTAAAATGTAACATTTCAGACTTTTAAAGATTCCATTTAACTAATTTAACAGTAAGGCATCGGTACACCCATAGCCCGTATCGATATACAGGAAAGCAATAACCAAAGTTTGAGAGAGGGTATTGATACCCTTCCCCGAGTATCGGTACATGTGTGCATTATGCATAGGGGTATCGATACACTTCCAAATCATATCGATACACCTGCACCAATCTGGCCAAAATTAGCCTATGGGTATCGATACTGAGGCCCGAGTATCGATACCCATACCAGAAGTGCACAAGGAACAACCTCTTAAACACATCAATCATCATCCGGTCACACCCATAACTCATATACATGCATATATAATCACATCAAACATATATGCATCACAAACTAGCCACATAGCAAGCATTAGACATATCAATTCATATTGAAAAAGCAACTAATAAAGAATGCCTTCAACCACAAACCAAAACAATACCAAAACACCAATTACAATATCACGAATGCATAATAAACTTGATCAAAACAAGAAAATACCACAACAACAATATTTAAAGCATTGGACACCCCCATTGCCCTTATTACACTAGTTCAAGTATGCAACATACTTTTAGCAAAATGTCTTGGTGTGATTCCTCAAAGATGTTGCCTCCAATAGTCTAGTTATCTGCACTGATGAAACAAAGAGAGCATAAGCATGCAAGCTTAGTGAGAGTTGCTCAAAACCACTAACATCATCAATGCACAAAATCGTTTTTCACTCTTTTCAAATCCAACATGCATTTCTTGATAAACCATGCACTTTTTCATCAAACTCACTGATTTAAACATCATGCAACATGATCCAAATCAAAAACCAACTATTAACAATTGCTACTCATTTACCAAGCCTTCCAAGAATACACACCATTATGCTAAGCTTAAACCAAAACATGCATCTTATAAACCATGCATTGACAACATTCTCCACAATATACATTTCCATTATATTGGCTCACAAGTGATAACAATAATATCAATAACAAAGTATCGGATACACGGATTACCAATGGTTGTCCCACACCCTTCATACACTTTACCGGTATATCAAGGCTCACACACGAGAGCAGCCCTCCATCGTTGTGACACCCGTGGTGAAGTATTCGGTACAATCACAACCCCTCAACACCACTCATCAGTAAATATATAACCCACTAACGAGAGACGGGACAAAACATAAGGTTCGCATCTGGGAGATACCTTCAACTGTTGCAACCTTAAACAATCCTCAATCATTAGGGTACTTGGATGGAGTATTAGGCATAATCACAACCCCTCAACATCCAAGGCGACTTGTTTATAGTGCACTCAATCCTATAGCCGACTAACTATATCCGATTTCATTTATAAACACTTTAAACCACATCACTCGCCAATATAATCCATAATACACGCATAACTCACCATTTTTACAAAGCATTCATGATAAGCCATCAACAAGCAATAGACCATGCTTAAAATCTCATGCATCAACACATGCATACAAGGATCACCTACCTAGTGCATCCTTAGACCATATGACATCATCATACACATCTCATGTACGCAAAACATGCTTTAAAATAGTAGATTGATGCATTTAAAATCAAGTGCAACCAATGGCTCAAAACTAGCACAACCGAGGGAGAAATTTTGATTTACTTACTTCTGAACTTAATAAAGCGTTTCAAGCTCTTATTAAGTTCCCAAAACCTTTTCTAAAACATTTCCACGCTAGAAAACCAAAATCCACTCACCAACTTGCGAAACCACGCTAGCCAACACACAAATCAACCGACCGAAGCTTCCACAAACGCATTGATTGTTTCCGGAACACTATCCCCTTTTTTCAACACATCAAAACAGAGGCCCAATGCATTAAAATGCATTCTAACACCAGAAACTTAGCACAAACTAGTTGCCTAGCAAAAACACACCAAATTACCCATCCGAAACAACCGAAATTTCAATCGATTGCTTTCTAAACCATGCCTAGCCATCTACTAACACTTTCAAACAATTAGACTCATCAATCCACATTTAAAAAAACCTAAACACTTCCTTATACCTCCAGCAAGCATATAGACATCAAATCACCTTAAAAACACAACTAAAACCAACGTAAAACTCAAGGATCTCAAGGACTTCAGGATCTATATCATTAAAACTCATTTGCAACATCAAGATCAACTCAAAACTCAATTTAAATCTATCACAAATAGAGCACATCATGATCACTACGAAAATTGAGATTTTGCTCATCATTTTACAAGATTTTGATTTCAAATCAAAACTATAATCAAAACTCAATTCAAAACAACATTTAAGAGTAAAAAATCTTGGGAATTTCAATAAAGAACCTTGATTAGAGGTTGAGAACGGGATTTACCTCCAATCCTTGCTTTCCTCAATATTTGACAAGTTTTTGCTTCACAAATCTTGAAGAAATTGAAAAGGATTCTTTGAAATGGATGAGAAATAAAAAAGAGAGTGTTTGGGAGAAAAGAAATCTGGAGAAATTGGTTTAGAAATGTGTTTGGCTGAAAATGATAACTAAAGTGAATTTTTGTTCTCCAAAATAACTAACTTTTATTAATTAAATAATAAAACTAATAAATCAATTACTTAAATCCATTTCAAACACATGCCATATTAAGGAAAGGCTTAATTTCTTAAAAGCTCCCTAAAGATTCTAATATTTTGACTCTTCCTTTGAAAATTGCATTTTTCCACAGTTTTAAAAACTTTACATTTTGGTCACTGCCCAAAATGTACCTTTTCCAAAACCCACTTTGTAAAATTGATTTGACCAACCTCTTAAACATGATTTTAGTGGATTTTAGCAAAATTTTTCATATTTTTATCCTATCCCGAACCTTGATTTCCTTGAACCACCTAACACGATTCGAACCTTTTCTAACTGGTTCACTTAACCCGATCCGATGTCTAAAACATCTAGGCCCAAAATCAAGGCGTTACAAGTCTCCCCCACTTAGGAAATTTCGTCCTCAAAATTCTACCTGAAGGAAAAAGATGCGAGAACTGCTTCAACATGTCTGCCTTGCTTTCCCATGTGGCCTCCTCAACTCCTCGATGTTTCCACAACACCTTCACAAGCTCCATCGTCATGCCACGAAGAATCTTATTGCTCGAGTCAAGAATCTTCACCGGTTCCTCATCATAGGATAAATCCGGATTCTACTCTATCTCCTCAACTGCCATCACATACGAAGGATCCGATCTATACCTCCGCAACATAGACACATGAAACACATCATGGATCTTTTCCAACTCAGGAGGCAACCTCAACTTATAAGCCACAAGACCAACTCGCTTCACAACTTCATAGGGTATAATAAACCTCAGACTAAGCTTTCCCTTTCGTTCGAACCTCATTACCTTCTTCCAAGGTGATACTTTAATGAACACGCGATCCCCAACCGCGAACTCAACCTCTTTATGCTTCAAATCCGCATAAGTCTTTCGGCGATCCGATGCAACCTTCAACCGCTCACAGATGAGCTTTACCTTCTCTGTTGTCCCCTTGAGCATATCCGACAAGGAAAGCAACCTTTGCCCTGCCTCAGCCCAACAAAGAGGCGTTCTACACTTTCTACCATACAAGGCCTCATACGGTGCCATTTGAGTACTTGCCTGAAAACTATTATTATAGGCAAACTCTACCAACGACATATGCTTTTCCCAAGAACCATGGAAATCAATTACACAGCATCGCAACATATCCTCGAGCACTTGGATAACTCGTTCTGATTTCCCAACCAACTGAGGATGATATGAAGTGCTGAAATTCAACCGCGTACCCAACGCTTGATGCAAACATTCCCAAAAGCTCGCTGTAAACCTCAGATCTCTATCCAACACTATGGACTTTGGCACACCGTGCAATCACACAATCTTAACAATATACAACTCAACCATCTTGTCCAACGTATATGTAGTATGCATAGCCAAGAAATGTGCACACTTAGTAAGGCGATCCACAATCACCCACACTGAGTTCTTCTTCGATGGCGACAAGGGCAACCCAGATACGAAATCCTTTGTTATCCTTTCCCATTTCTACACCGGTATCCTCAAAGGCTGTAACAAACTGGAAGGAAACTGATGCTCAGCCTTCACCCACTGCAAACTATACACTTGCCAACAAAATCCGCCGCATCCTTTTTCAACCCCATCCAAAAGTACTCAACCTTTAAACCACGATACATTTTTGTACTACCAGGGTGCATAGCGAAAGGACTACTATGGTTCTCAGTCAAGATGGTGCGTCTCAACTTAGCATCTTCCGGCACCACTATCCGACTTTTAAAACATAGAACTCCATCATCATTAAAGCAAAAATCTGTAGCCTTTCCATCAACTATATCCTGAATGTGAGGCACCAATGAATCATCCAACAACTGCTTTTCCTTAATCAACCGAATTAAGGAGGGTTTCACCTGCAACTCTGCTATCAAGCCTCCATCACGTGATATACTCAAACGAGCAAACATAGCCCTTAACTCGATAGCCACCTTCCTACTCAAAGTATCGGCCACAACATTGGCCTTTCCCGGATGATACTCAATGGTCAGATCATATACTTAAGCAACTGCACCCATCTTCGTTGCGTAAGGTTCAACTCCTTCTGAGATATAAGGTACTTCAAACTCTTATGGTCGGTGTAAAACATCTCTCACCATAAAGATAGTGTCTCCAAATATTTAGATTAAGCACCACTGTTACAAGTTCGATATCATGCGTAGGATAGTTGCGCTCATGCACTTTCAGCTGTCTAGACGCATAAGCTACAACCTTTCCACCTTGCATCCAAACGCATCCCAAACCAAAGTATGACGCATCGCTATAAACTACAAACTCCTTACCCGATTCTGGCTGAATCAAGACAGGAGCTTGCGTTAAAGCCTCCTTCAACTTCTCAAAAGCTTGCTGCCTAACATCCGTCCACTCGAAGCGAACATTCTTTTGCAACAACTTGGTCAAAGGGGTAACAATCTTAGAGAACCCTTCGACAAACCTTCAGTAGTAACAAGCCAAGCCAAGGAAACTACGCACCTCTGTCACTAACTTAGGCGTCTTCCAACTCATCACTGCCTCAACCTGATGTGGATCAAACCGGATACCTTCGATCGACACCACATGTCCAAGAAAAACAACCTTCTTAAGCCAAAATTCACACTCGCTAAGCTTATCATAGAGCTGATTCTCCAATAGCACTTGCAACACAATCCTTAAGTGCTTGTCATGGTCCTCCTCTGTACGTGAGTACACAAGAATATCATCGATGAACACAACCACAAACTGATCCAGATACTCATGGAACACCCTATTCATCATGTCCATGAATGCAACCAGTGCATTTGTCAAACCAAACGGCATCACTAGAAACTCATAATGGTCGTACCTAGTCCGAAAAGCTGTCTTAGGTACATCCACATCCTTAACCTTAAGCTGATAGTACCCAAACCTCAAGTTTATCTTAGAAAACACCGAAGCACCTCGAAACTGATCGAAAAAATCATTGATCCTCGGCAAAGGGTACTTGTTCTTAATCGTCAATTTGTTCAGTTGTCGATAATCAATGCACATATGCATGGTACCATCCTTCTTCTTCACAATTAAGATCGGCGCACCCTAAGGCAAACTACTCGGCCTTATGAACCCTCGGTTAAGAAACTCCTGGAGCTGCGTCTTCAACTCCTTAGGTGCCATACGATAAGGAGAAATGGACACCAGAAACTCGCATACAATTCGTATGTCTTGAACACGCACTTCCTTCATGCCAGGATTCATCACATAGGCCAAGAAAGATTCACATCCCAACTCCATCATCCGACTCGCTTCAAGAGCCGAAATTGCGTTAGATAAGAACTTCACATTCTCACCCACGATTACTACCTCGTAATCATTCGCAAGCTTTAGAGTGACACGCTTAACGTCAAAATCCACCACAGCCCGGTGCTCAACCAACTAGTCCACTCCGAGAATCACGTCAAACCTATAAAAAGGTAATTCTATCATATCAACAGGAAATACATGACCTTGAACAGACAACAGGCACCTCCTATACTGATTCCTTGTAACCACAGTCTCACGAAAGGAACTTGTTACTTGCATTCCTACATCTAACACCTCAACAGGAATTTCAAGCAAATGCACATGCTCACTCAAGGTGTATGAATGCGTAGATCCAGAATCAATCAATGTTAACAAGGATAGGGATTTCAATGTGAAGGTACCTGCGATCATATCAGTGTCGTTGTGTCCCTCACGATGCGCATACACCCTGGCGGGACCACCTCCCTCAGGCTAAACCGCAACGACATGGGCCACACCTCTCTCGCCATCCTCTCTCCTCTGGAAGTTGCCTCGGCTGTGCCCACGGCCTCTCTGCTGTGCAACAGCTCGTGCACGACCCTGACCACCTTCTGCTAACAGGGGACACTCACGCCTCATGTGGTCAGCAGATCCACAATTCCAACACGAGTTATCTCCAACCACAGGAGCCTGAACCTCACGAGCCGCACGAGGGCAGTCCTTCCTCAAGTGCTCCCATGAACTAGGGATGTAAAAAGCTGACCCGACCTGGAAACCCGGCTAAAACATGCTCGAGTCAAAACTTGATTTGACCCGAGGATTTGATGACCCGAACCCGATCTGTAACCGACTGTTGTTGACCCGAACCCGAATTTGACATGTTACTGTAGTAACTGAACCCGACTTACGTCCGACTAAAAATGACCCGAACTCGAATTGGACCTGTTACTGTCAACCTGAAACCCAACCTGCGCCTGACTGAAACAAACCCGAACCCGAAGCTAACCTGGAAGATAACCGATTTTACCCGATTAAATTGATCCTGTAACGCCCCGGTTTTGGGCTCAGAAGTTTTGGGCGTTGACCGGTTCGGTCAAAGTGCTGATCGAATATATAAGAGTGAATTTAGGAAAGCCTAGTTCGGGTTGCATTAAAAATATGGAAAAATGTGCTAAAATCATCTTTTAATATATAAAGGTGAACTGTGAAATCAATTTTGGAAAATGAGTTTTGGAAGGGTGACATTTTGGCTAGTGACCAAAATGTAATTTCTGAAAGTTTGGTGACTGTTTTATAAAGGGTTGAAACTTTGAATCTTTAAGGAGCTATTATTCCAAAAGTAGTTTCTCCAGATTTTTCTAAGATATTGTAAGGATTTATTCTGATTTTAAAATATATCAAAAGTGGAGGGAAAGCCATTTTGGCCATTTTGATAACTAACTTCCTATTTTCCTTTCTCTCATTTTCTCTCAACCCAAACACTTTCTTTCCAGAGAATTGTTTCTGATTTTCTCACCTAAATCCCTCCTTTCAACTCTCTTTTGATTCCTAATCAACATATCTACAAAACCTCATCATTTGCTACTTGATTCATCAAGGTTTTTGATTTCAAAAAGAGGAGAAACTCAAGTTTGGAGGTAAGAACGTCCTTCTCCTCTAAACTATCAGTTCTTTACTGAAATTCCTAAGTTCTCAATCCTTGATTTGTGATTTATTAAAGGTCTTTCAATTGAAATCTTGATTTTGGCTTAAAATGCAAGATTTGCTTGATTTTGGTGAAATTTTCGTGTGATCTGTTTGGGCAGTGTTTTGTAGTGTCAAATTGATGTTAGATGAATGCTAAATTGATTAGAAGTTCAGGTTTAATTAATGCAATCCCGGATAGGTTGAATTTCCTAAGTTTTGCTTGAGTTTTTGGTTGTTTTTGGAGTGATCTTGGTGATCTGTTATACCTGGAGGTATAAGGATGTGTTTGTGATCATTTTGGATGTTAATTGATGTTTAAAAATGGTTAGAAGTGATGGATCTTGGCTGGGTTAAGTTTTGGAGGTGTTTGGAGGTGATTTCGGTTGTGTTTGGTAGCCGTAATGTTGGATTTGTGATGAGCAGCAAGCTTGGTTGTGTTGCTGGTGTTTTTAATGCATAATGATGCATTAATGCTCTGTTTTTGTGTGCTTGAAACAGGGGAGTTTGATCCGTGAGCTTTAGAGGTGTTGCGGAAGGTTTCGGATGCTTGGAAGGCTTGTTGGCTAGCCTTGTTTTGTGTATCGGTGAGTGATGTTGGGTTTTCAGCTTTTTAAACCAAGGTTTGAAGGTTTTTGGGAGCTTAGTTTAAGTCTAAACAACTTTGCTAAGCTCAAGAGTAAGTATATGGATTTTCGCTCTTGGTTTGTGTTGTGAATTGGCTTTAAAAGCAATTGTGTTTGGTGGTTGCAATGCATGTGATTTGCATGGTTTATATTCTGTTTTGAAAGCATATTTTAAGCATGGTTTGATGCTGGTTTTGAAAGCCATATGTGAAGGATGCTCAAGGTAAGAGATCCTTGGTTTTGTACATTGAAAATGTGGTTTTGATGCATGGTGTTGCATGATGTTTAATGGCTTTGTGTAATGCTTTAAAATAGTGGTTTGAAGATGGTATATGATGGTTTTTGCATTATGATTATGCATGTGAATCATTGGACTAATGTGGTAAGTTGGTTATATTGGCAAGTGATGTAAGTGGTTCTTGGTTCTTTGATCGGATATAGTTAGCCGGCTATAGGATTGGGTGCACCGTGAATAAAGTCGCCTTGGAGGTGGAGTGGTTAAGAGTGAACCGGTAAACTCCCTTCAAGTATCCTAACGAGATGGTTAAGGTCATAATGGAGGTTGAATGCCCATTCGAGGACCTTGGTTAAGCAAAGGTTATATGGTGGTTAAAAGTCCATATATGGGAACCTTGTGCTTGTTGAGATCACAACGGTGGTGTAAAGTCCATGTGTGGATCTTGTGTAGGGTGTCCCAGATCTCGTTAGTGATGTTATACAACTACCAATCGGTGAATGCAAAGGTTGTATGGTGGTTAAAAGTCCATACATGGGAACCTTGTGCATGTCAAGGTTGTATGGTGTTTAAAAGTCCATACATGGGAACCTTGGGAAAAGTTGAGGTTGTATGGTGTTTAAAAGTCCATACATGGGAACCTTGGGAAAAGTTGAGGTTGTATGGTGTTTAAAAGTCCATACATGGGAACCTTGTAAAAAGCTAAGGTTGTATGGTGTTTAAAAGTCCATACATGGGAACCTTAGGATGGTGAGGTCAAATGGTGTTTAAAAGTCCATTTGGAAACCTTGGATTGGTAGTGTGTATGAAGCGTGGGGGACAACGCTTGTGATCCGCGTATCCGATTGGATGTTGAGTTGAAAAGTGGATGTGGTTGATCACTTGGGAGCCAATATAATGTTCTTGATTATGATTAAGCATGAGATGCTTGAAAAGATGCATGGTTGCATGAAAAGTGTTTAATGCTTGTGAATGCATGTTTACTTGTTAAGTTGAACAAGTGTTGATTATCATTTGGTAATGATGCATGTGTGCATGTAATCTCTTAAATGCATTGGAGTCTTGATAAGACTTGTTCTAAAAGGCATGTGAAGGTGATGTTGTGGTTCATATATTGCCTTGGTTTAATGCATGTGTTGGATTGTTTGTGTAATGATTTTAAAGGGTTTCTTGCTCGGAATGATTTTCAAGTATAAGAAGGGTATGTTGCGAATTGGAAATGTTTTTCAAGGTTTTGAATTTAACTTTGCATATGGTGTTTATGCATGGAATGGTTAAATGGATGATTTTGCAAATTATGCTTGAAAAGGTTTTCTTAGCTTGCTAAGCTAAGGGTTGGTTTTCATGTTTGAGCAATACATGGTTTAAGCATGTTGTTGAAAAGGGGTTTTCAAACTTTGCTTGGTAAACAAATCGAGTTGCTTTTCAAAGAGGTTTTATGACTCGCTGCATTGATGGTGTTTTGGTTTTGAGCATTCCTCACTAAGCATTATGTGCTTACGCTCCTTTTTGTCCATCAATGCAGATTCTTGAAGTTTGGACAGCGAGAAGCAAGGGATTCAAGGAGGACTCCATTTGAGATGTATGTCTCGGTGAATAGCTATAGTTAATAAAGGCAATGGGGTAGAATCTCTTGGGTTGATGTTTATGTGTTCGTATATGTTCGGACAAGGATGGTTTTATGTTGTTGATGTTGTTGGAACATGTTTTGGCTTATATGAGATGGATTTGGAGATTTTGTGTTTAAATGGTTGCTTGTGTAGGAAGCATGCGTATAGAATTGGGGCTTTACGTATATGATGTTAAAATGTTGAATTGTTGATGCAAGTATGTCTCCTATATGATGAATTGCATGTTGGTAAAGTTTGGTGGCTTTTGGTGTATGTTCGGATGGTCAATTGCGTGTTTAAGCATGTCTTTTTCTGCATTATGTGCAGGGCGTTCCGGAACAGAGACTACCGTTTCGGAACGGATGCCCTGAATCAGCCCAGGCGTCCGAAACGGTAGACACCGTTTCGAAACGGAAAGCATTCTGCCAACCACCTGTTTCGGTACGCGTTGCGGAACGGCCCCGCGTTTCGAAACGGGCTCTGCCTGTTTCGGAACACGTGACCGTTGGGGGCTGACAGTGGCAGTTAAATGTTTTGGATTGTTTGCATTTTGGTCCTGAAACTTGTTTGTGCAATTGTATGAGTTTGGGATGTCCGTTTGAGCTGAAATTTGGCAGAGAAGCATGAAACATGATTAATTTTAAGTTGGTAACTTAAAATCCGGTTAAGTCCTTAAAGTTTTCAGAATTTACAATTTGGTCCCTAAAGTTGTAAATTGTTCAATTGGATCCCTGTTTGATCTCTGATGTTTATGATCTTCGAGTATGTTGTTGTGTGATCACATCTAAGGTTAACGTGCATCTAGACAAGTTTAAAAAGAAAAAAAAGGGTCGTTAATCAAGGTTGACTTTCGGGTTGACTTTGGTTTTCCCCGTGTGACTTCCTTAATTCGGGTCAACCGTCTGGGCCGGGTTAAGGGGGTTACAGATCCGAGATCCGATTTTACCCAACTTGTTTTGAACCCGACCTGTTTTAAACCCGACTTGTTTTGAACCTGACCTGTTTTAAACCCAATCTGTTAAGTGACCCGACCTGTTGTTGACCTGAACTGATATTGACCTAAAATCTATGACTTGATGAATTAAAAACTTTCATAAGTTGATATACATACATAATGTATATACATATACACCGACATATATTGACACACACACACACACACACATATTAAGTACTAAAATTTAAAAAAATATTAAGTAATTGAAAATTTATCAACTACAAAAACTTAATGAACAGTGAATACTAAAAAATAAAAATATTAAGCCAAGTAATACAAATAATTTATAAAATTAAGAAATATTAAATTAGACATTATATTATACTTCTAATCTAATACATTAAACATATTTTTTTCTAAATTATCAAAAATACTAAATAATTGATAATTTATCAATTATTTTTAACTAATATTTACTTTACTTACCATATTCAAAAAAATATTTACGTTACAAAATAAATTAGATTGATTTTTTTTCTCAGTAACTTAAATAAAATTTTAGACTTACAAATTATAAAAAAAAATATATGTTAAGTTATAACAGATTCAGGATAATTGTTTTCTTATTAACCTAACAAAATTGTAGAGTTATTGATTATTCTTATCTAACCTTTAGTAATTTGAACTACATAAACGAATATTAACTATTTACAATTAAATTTAAACAAAAACTTGAACAAGTACAACTCAACTGAACTTGACTAAAATTTCATAAATTCGACTATTAACCCTTTGACAGACACACATCTTACAAAAAAAGTTGATTAAACCTATTTCTCCTAAGTTGTCTCTTAAAATTGAAAATGATTACTCAATCTATTTTATAGAAAATAATTAATGTAATTTTAAAATTGAGCAATAAGAGAGTTTTTTTTACCTAATTATTATGTTGCAATTTATTATTGAAAGAAACCAACATTTGGATTCAAGTGCTTCACTGCGAGTATTTTTGTTGGTGATTGTACACTGAACATACTCTTCTATAAACAAGTAATAGTACACCACGTGTTGACATAATCTTGAAATAGATCTCCCAATAACTCTGAATATTTTAACAAAAGGCAAAAAAATTAATTAAAGTAACATCACTCAAAAGTGAAACATGTATACGATATGCTAGTACGCCAACACATGTCCCCTATTTTTACGAAATTGAAGACATATAGACATAGCCCATCCTTTTTCCCGCCAATCAGAAGCTTCAAAAACCCACCAACCAATCGTGCGTCATAATTGTTTCTTGGTGTCGTTGTGCGAGATCACGACACGTGTACCCCTCAGATCTTTGCCACGAAGGATGCCGCTATGATTATCACTTTCATTATTCTCCGGTAAACCACCCTACAGTTGATGCCGGAGAAAGTAGATCTAAGAGAATCAATCGTTGTTGAAAGATCCTTAACTTAAACCCCTAAATCATAAACTCTAAACCTTAAACCCTAATGCATATAAATATGTATGTATGTATCTATCAATTTATAAACCCACCCTTAACCTTAATGAATTTTCCCTAAACCCTAAACCCAAGTGTATGTAAGTATGCATGCATATACCTATCATTGTCTGAACCCAAAACCCTTAATGAATTTTCTCTATAGCCTAAACCGTAAACCCTTAAATCCTCAACCTAAACCCCTAAATCATAAACTCTAAACCATATATCCTAATGTATGTAAGTATATATGTATTTATCAATGTATGAACCCTACACCATTGATGAGTTTTAACTAAACCTTAAACCCATAAATCATAAACATAAACCCTAAACCCTAATGTATGTAAGTATGTATGTATGTACCTATCAATGTATGAACCCTAAACCCTTAATTAATTTTCCCTTAACTCGAACCCTAAACCCTCAAAACTAAAACCCTAAACACTAAACTATAAACCATAAACCCTAATGTATATAAGTATGTATATATGTACCTATCAATGTATGAACCCTTAATGAATTTTCCCTAAACCATAATCTTAATGTGTGTGTATGAACCCTTAATGAATTTTCCCTAAATCCTAATCCTAATATATATATATATATGTATGTACCTATAAACGTATGAACCCTTAATGAATTTTCCTTAAACCCTAATCCTAATATATGTGTGTGTGTGTGTCAATATATGAACCCTAAACCATTAATGAATTTTCCCTAAACCTTAAACCCTTTAAATCATAAACCCTAAACCCTGAATCGTCCAATGTTTTATAATTTTAATTTGATATTTTTGTTCATTATAGCCCTTAAATCTTCATTTCTATTCCAAATTGACCCATACTAATTGTTTTTTTAATTAGTCCAATAATATATAATTTTACTTTGACATTTTGTTCATTCTAGTCTCTAAACTTTATTTGTATTCCAAACTAACCATTTTTATTTTTTAAATTAGTCCGATGTTTTATAATTTTAATTTGATATTCTGTTCATTCTAGTCCCTTAACTTTATTTTAATTAGTTCGATGTTTTATAATTTTAATTTGATATTTTGTTCATTCTAGCCCCCTAAACTTTAGTTTAATTCTATATTGACCCCTATTTATTGTTTTTTTTTAATTCGTCCGATGTTCTATAATTTTAATTTGGTACTTTGTTCATTCTAGTCCCTTAACTTTATTTCAATTCCAAATTGACCCATATTCATTCTTTTTTAACCCGTCCAATGTTTTATAATTTTAATTTGATATTTTCATCATTCTAGACCATAAAATTTTATTTTTATTCTAAATTGACCCACATTTATTTTTTTTATTTTGTCCAATGTTTTATTATTTTAATTTGATATTTTCTTCATTCTAGTCCCTTAACTTTATTTTAATTCCATATTGACCCATATATATATATATATATATATATAAATTCATCATGTTTTATAATTTTAATTTATAATTTTGTTCATTCTAGACCCTAAAACTTTATTTTTATTCTAAATTGACCTCTATTTATTGTTTTTTAATTACTCTAATTTGTATACTTTTAATTTGATATATTTGTTCATTATAGTCCCCAAAAACTTTATTTTTATTAAAAATTAACCACTTTTCATTGTTTTCTTTTAAATTTGTCTAATGTTTTATAATTTTAATTTGATATTTTTATTCATTATAATTCGTGAAACTTATTTTTAATCCAAATTGAACCATTTTCATTATTTTTTAATTACTCCAATGTTTTATAATTTTAATTTGATATGACTTTAAATAATAAAATTCAAATCAATGACGATTGACGAAGGCCAACCTAAATTCTATCGACTATTTATATCGTTGTACCGAACTCAAACTCAATACGAATTCCAATCCTGAAAATACCCCGACCTGACTTACCCGACCTGAAACTACCCGACCTGAAATTACTCGACCTGAAATGCACCCGACCTGAAATGCACCCGACTTGAAATGAACCCCACCTTAAATGAACCCGACTTGAAATGAACCCGACCTGAAATGGACCCGACCTGAAATGGACCCGACCTGAAATGGACCCGACCTGAAATGAACCTGAATAGAAGTGTATCCAAATCCGAATTAACCTGTCAATTATCTGTTTCGAACCCGACTCATTTTGACCCTGCCTGAAATGGACCCGACTTGAAATAAATTCAACCTGAAATGGAGCCCCACCCGACCCGAGTCGAGTCAAAAAAAATGACCTGAAATGACTTGTACCCAATTTTACCCAACCTGACAGTACCCGACCTGAAACCCATCCGATTACCTGTTTTTACATCCCTACCGCGAACCACACGTCCAACACGTGTTCTGTTCAGATCTCCGTCTGTTGCTCTAAGCCGGTGCACCACGTCCAAAATTACCACGCCTAACCGCATGATGATATCCACGGTCCCAATTTCTCTTACTCTGCCGACCACTAGGGCCAACTTCAGCAGCTCTCTTGCCCAGACTGGAACCACTCCCACGCAAGGCTAGATCCAAGCTCTGCTCTATATTTTTAGCTCGAGTCACCAGCACATCGAAATCCGTATAATCTGTTGCAAGCATATAGGTCTTCACCTCCTGTACTAGACCGTACCGAAAACGATGACATCAATGCCTATCACTCAGCATCAGCTCTAGAGCAAACTGACTCAACCGTACGAATTGGACCTCGTACTCCATTATAGTCATACTCCTCTGAACAAGAGACATAAATTCTCTCTTATTATCATCAAGGTACCTAACTCCAAGGTACTTCCTCTTGAAAGCAGACCGGAAAAACATCCAATCTACCTCTTCTGGCTCCAAGGCCGCAGTCGCAGTAGTCCACCAGGTATACGCATCACCATGCAGTAATGATACGGCGCAACCCAACTTTTGTAACACCCCAAATTTGGGCTTGGAAGTTTAGGGTCTGAACCGGATCGGTCTGGAAGACGACTCGAATATAAAAGGAGGTTTTAGGGAACGCCTAGTTCGGGATGCTTTAAAAATATGGAAAAATATCTAAAAATCCTCTTTTAATATATAACAGAGTGGTGAAATCAATTTTACAAAATAAGGTTTGGAAGTACAACATTTTGGAATAGTGACTAAAATGCGATTTTTGAAAAGTTCAGTGGTGACTGTTTTGTAAGGATTGAAACTTTGAATCTTTAAGGAGCTAAGTTACCCAAAAAGAATTTCTCCAGATTTTTCCTTAATTTAAGTGATTTAATTAATGTTTAATTAATTAAATAAAAAAGGGAAACCACATTTTAGAATTTCATAACTAACTTTTTCTAAAATTTTCTCATTTCTTTTTCTCTCAAAATTCCATCATCCAAACACTTTTCTCCAGCAACTTTTGCATTGATCTTCACTTCAATTGATGAGATTTCTATCATCAATTAGTTTCTAATCATTCTTGCATCAAATCCTTTTGATTTTCTTATTGGATTTTCAAGAAAATTGGCTCAAATCAAGGAGAAATCACCATTTAGAGGTAAGGTTGTTCTTCTCATCTAAATACTCAGTTCTTTACTGAAATTCCCAAGTTATCAATCCTTAATTTAATTTTTATAAATGGTTTTAATGATAGGAACTTGATTTTAGCTTAAAACTCAAGATTTGGAAGAAATCTTGAAGAAATTCGTTGTGATTGTTTGGGCTCTGTTTTGAGATGATTTTTAAATGTATTTTGGATGTCTAATGATGTGTAAATGAGGTTTTATCAATGCAATCCCGAATAGGTTGAATTTTCTAAGTTTTTGCTTATGGAAATGGTGGTTTTGGGGTGATCTTGGTGTTCTGCTAGTGCTGGAGGTATAAGGACGAATTTGGGTTCATTTTAGATGTTAATTGATGTTTATAAAAGGTTAGAATTGATGGATCTTGGCTGGGCTTTGTTTTGGGAGAGTTTGGAGGTGATTTCGGTTGTTTTTGGTGGCCGAAATGAGGTTCTTGAGTAGAGCAGCGAGTTGGGTTGTGTTGTTGGTGATTTTAATGCATGGTGATGCATTAATCCTCTGTTGTTATGTGTTTTAAACAAGGGAGAATGATCCGGAAGCAATAGAGGTGGCGTTAGAGGTTTCGGATGCTTGGAAGGCTTGTCGACTAGCATAGTTTTGTGTATCGGTGAGTGGAAAAAAGTTTTCCAGCTTTGAAACATTTTGGACGAGGTTTTGGGAGCTTAGTTTAAGTCTAAACAACTTAGCTAAGCTCAAAAGTAAATGGAATTTCTCTCTTGGGTTGTGCTATGATTTGGTTTTAAATGCACTTTGGGTGGTTGTGTTTTAATTACTATTTTTAAGTATGTTTAGACATGGTTTAATGCTGGTTTATTAATGCCATTATGTTATAGACGCACTAGGTAAGTGATCTTTGGCTTGCATGTGTTGAATGCATATGATTTTAAGCATGTGATGCTTGAGGAAATGGTATTGTGGTTAAGCTTGTAAAAACAGTGGAATAATGTGGTAAAATGGTTATATTGGCAAGTGATGTAAGTGGTTTTTGGTTACTTTAATCGGATATAGTTAGCCGACTATAGGATTGGGTGCACCGTGAATAAAGTTTCCTTGGATGTTGAGGGGTTGTGATTGTACCGTAAACTTCATCCAAGTATCCTAACGAGAGAGGTAAGATCACAACGGTGGTTAAAAGTCCGTGTGTGGTTCGTGGTAAGATCACAATGGTGGTTAAAAGTCCGTGTGTGGATCTTGATAAGATCACAACGGTGGTTAAAAGTCCGTGTGTGGATCTTGTGTTTTGTGTCCCGTACTCTCGCTAGTGAGGTATACAACTATTGATGAGTGATGTTGAGGGGTTGTGATTGTACCGATAAACTCCACCTTGTGTTGTTCGTTAGTGTGTATGAAGCGTTTGGGACAATGATCGTAATCCGCGTATCCGATTGTGTCTTGTGTTGTGATGGTTTGTGATTTATCGCTTGAAAGCCAATATAATGTATTTGAATGAAATGAAGCGAGAGATGCTTGAAAATGATGCAAGGTTTCATGGGAATATGTAAATGGTGCAAGAATGCATGTGATACTTGTTAAGTATGAGCAAAAGTATATCTTCTATTGTGAATGGTGCATATGTGCTTAGAATCTCATAAGTGCATTGAAGTCTTGTGTAGGTTTGTTTTAAAAAGGCACGTAATGCAAATGTAGCTTTTGTAGTTCATGTGTTTTGCACTTGTTAATTGCATGAGATAGATAGAAGGAACACTCGGTTTTTGAAAGGCATTTTTGCTTTGAAATGATCTTTAAGCATGATAAAAGTATGGTGTGATGTGGAAGAGATTTCCAAGGAAATTGAGTTAAACTTTGCATGAGGTGTTCATGCATGGAAAGGTTTAAAAGATATCACTTGTAAGAATGTGGTTTGGGGTGAGTTGTTTAGCACTTCAAATTTAAAGGTTGGTTTTATGTTGAGCAATGCATGATTTAAAGCAATGTTGTTTCAAAGGGGATTTTCAAACAATGCCTTGGTTTATTGAATTGCATCTACATTTAAAGAAGGTTTATGATTCGATGCATTGATGGTGTTTTGGTTTTGAGCTTTCCTCACTAAGCATTATGTGCTTGCGCTCCTTTTTGTCCATCAATGCAGATAATTGAAGTTGGGGCAGCAAGAAGCAAGGGATTCAATAAGAGCTCCACTTGAGAAGTATGTCTTGGTTTATAGCTATAGATAATAAAGGCAATGGGGGGAGTCTTTTATGTTGTTGTGTAACGTGATTGTGTATGTTGACCATGTTCGGTTTGTGGTTTGAATCTTCTTCTTCATAAGTTGTCATGCTATGTTTCTTGTTTTAAAAGCATGATCATGTGTTGGATGTGAAGAATGAGTTGGTCTGCTTAATTCTTGAATATATCTAGTCTTTGGTGTATCATTGATAGTTATAATGTTTGTCATGTGGTGGATATGTTTTGGAATGGCTCCAGGTATATTTGATGGTGTTTTGAAGTGAAAAACCAGAATTTCTGCTGTTTCTGGGCAGGGTGTATCGAAACACCCTTAGCTGTTTCGAAACGGGTGCAAGAAATGGCCTGGGCGTTTCGGAACGGCTAGAAGTGTTTCGAAACACTTTGGCCACTTGAGGTGTCTGTTTCTGAACTGGTTTCGGAACATACCCGCGTATCGAAATGGTCAACACCGTTTGGAAACGGGTGTTCGACACGAGTGTTTCTATACGGGTGTCAGTGTTTCGAAACGGGTGACCGTTGGACAGATTTTGCATGCTTTACATTTTAGTCCTGAAAGCTGTATTTGCAATTGCTTGAGCTTGAGATGTCTTTTTAAGCTGAAATTTAGCAGAGAGGCTTGTAATATGATTAATTGAGGTTTGGTAAAACTAAAATCTTGGAAGTCCTTTTTTTTCTAAAATTTACATTTTGGTCCCTAAGAGTGTATTTATTGCAATTGAGTCCTTAAACGTTTCCGATCGCTGTGTTTTTCTCTTCCAAGGTTCTCGGGCTTTCACATAGGTTTAATGCACATCTAGAGAAGTTTAAAAAGAAAAAAAAGGGTTGTTAATCAAGGTTGACTTTCGGGTTGACTTTGGTTTTCCCCGTGTGATCTTCGTAGTTCGGGTCTAGCGTCTATGCCGGGCTAAGGGGGTTACATTTGGTGGTATCAGAGCTAAGTTGCGAATATTTGGAGCGATGGTAAGTTTGTGGTAAGTTGTTATAGTAAATGTTAGGTGTTTATTCTGAAGTGTGGTTGAAAGTTGGTTGAAAAATGTGTCTTTGAGCGAATTGTTAAGTTTTTATCATGCTTTTTGGTTATGAATCTTCTATGAGCTAATGTGAACTTGTATTGATGATATGCTGGTGTTGTGAGTTGATTTTCTGAATGATGAAAATTTGATGGGTATGATATGTTGATATTATGTTGTTGCGGGTGAATGTTGTTTGATGAGAGCATGATTGAAGTTTGTTGATTGATATGTCGTATAAAAGGGGAGAATTCGGGATACCCATTGCCTTATTATTATAGCTATTGTGTTCTGTTGGAGTTGGAGTCTTGAATCCTTGCTTGAAGCTGGCCTGATCGTTTTGTTTGTTTTGTTATCATTGCTTGTTATTAATAGCACGATGGAATCGATGAGAGAATGAAAGTTGGGTGAGATGGTTGCTGCTTTAGAGCAGGTTGTTAAGGCGTGGAATTCACCTTTTGGTGGAGGTGTTTCGTTTCAGTCTATAGTGCCTGGAGTTGAGGTGGTAAGGCAGGAGGAGGAAGCTGGTTCTGTGATGAAGGGTTCATCACCTATGGTTCAAGAGGTTTCGGGAACATCTCAGGCAGTGGTGAAAGTGAGGCCTGTAGACGTGCCGACTAAGGGACACGTGAGTTTGTCAAAACAACGTTTATATGATTTGGGAGCTGTGGAGTATCATGGTTCGACACCTGAGGCGTTCGAGGCCTGGTTAGCCAGTATAATTCTGATTTTGGATCACGAAGGGTGTGACTACGCCTGTAAGCTGGGAAGTGTTGTCTCGTTGATGTTGGAGGATGCTTGTGTCTGGTGGACATCTGTGGCGGTGGCAATGCATATCCCCGATATAGACTGGGAGTTCTTTGTGTCTGCCTTTAAAGGAAGATACCTCAGAGAGAAGTTCTCAAGGGTTAAGCAACGTGGGGGTGTGGCTTCAGATTATGAAGGTGAGAAAAGTTTAAGCAAAAGAGCTGCGGGTACTGACCTCGAGAGCGGTCAGCGTAAGAGGCTACGTGATAGAAGGGTTTCCTTGAGTCGAAGTTTGGGTGGTAGTGCAGATGTGGGTCAAGTGCTACATGATCAAGGAGTGGTAGCTCGGTTGCCGATGTGTGACCGTTGTGGAAGGTGTCATGTTGGAGGTTGTTGGGGCGTGGGAGTTTGTTGGAACTGTGGTTCTAAGGAGCATGTGAAGCGAAATTGTCCTCAAGTGGTGAGATCAGCTTCAGTGGGTGCAAAAGGGTCTCAGAAGGGTCATGGGCGCGGCCGAGACAGAGTTCAGAGGTGGCAAGAAAGGCAGAAAGGTGTGAGGAGCTTGGTGTAGAACTAATGTTTTGATATAATAATTGAAAAATGTTTTGGACTGATTTAAAAAGTATTTAAAACATTTCCAAAGTCCAAACAACTTGAGATAATATTTAAGGAATTTTTCATAAAGGTTTTTCATGTTTTCAAAGGCCAATTTTAACAAAACTGACCAAGTGTTTCGAAACACCTTAGGGCGTTTCGAAATAGGTGCCTCCAGTGGCCAAAACGTTTCGATACTCGTATCGAAACGGGGCCAGCGTTTCGAAACAGGCTAGGCCGTTTCGATACGCCCACGTGGCACTAACCACAACGGTCATAAACCCCAATGGCTCTTTCCCAACTAACTTTTAAATGCAGGTCGTTTCGATACGGGCTTATAGCGTTCCGATACGCGTTCCGAAACGGCAAGGGGGTGTTCCGAAACGGGTACCCTGACAGACTGCAACGGCTCTTTCTATATTGAGAGCGTTTCGAAACGGCTTCGAGCGTTTCGAAACGGGGAGCTGCAGAACTGCATTTATGGAGGGAATTAAAGGCTCCAACGACTCTATTTCAACCCCAACGGTCCTAAACGGCTATAAACTCAATTGGGAGTATAAAAGGGACCTCCAAGCATCAAGAGAAGGCTAATGCTTCAATTGTCAATCAACAAATGATCAAGAAATTGTCTTAGTGCTTAAAGTGTCATTTCTTGTATAGACAAACACTAGTGAGCCAAAATTGTCAAATTTGCTCAAGTGTTTTAGGTTTTGGGTGAGTGCTTCATTGTGCAAACAAACACCTATTAGAGGGTTTAATTTTGTTTTATTTATCTCTTTGTAAAAGAGGGTTTTGATCAAGGCTTTGGGTAGAAGCTTGATCGGTTGTAAGGGTTTCCTCCTAATCCTAGAAAAGGGGACGAATCAATTAGTGGATTGATTGTGAAATCCTTAGTGGAAAGCTAAGGTAGTGGATGTAGGTGCTTGTTAGAAGGCCGAACCACTATAAATCATTGTGTCTTTAATCTTTCTAGCTTCCGCAACCCTTCCTCCCAAATATCCACCTCTTCACCACTTGGTGAGCTAAATTGGTTGATCGAATCGAGCCCCACACAACTCAACAATTGGTATCAGAGCTTGGCTCAATCGGTGAGGATTAACGTCCTATTGAGAAGATCCGGCAAGCTCGATCACTATTTCATCAACCGGTTCAAATGGCGCAATCCATCGACAAACCGCCTTTCTTCGACGGAGACGACTATGCCCATTGGAAGACAAAGATGAAGTTCTTCATCAAATCAAAAGATTACAAGCTATGGGATGTAGTTGAAGATGGCCCGTTCGTGCCTAAAAGAAGTAAAGCGGAGTGGAGTGCCGACGATCGCAAGAAGATGGAGCTAAATTGCAAAGCCTTGCACATTCTATTTTGTGCATTTGGTCCATCCATCTATGAGAAGATGTCTTCTTGTGAGAGTGCCAAGGAGGTATGGGACAAGCTTGAAGTCACATACGAGGGGACAAATGAAGTCAAGGAGACCAAGATTGGGCTCCTAACCTTGGAGTATGAGAACTTCAAAATGGATCCGGAAGAGAACATCGAGAAGATGCTTGATAGGTTCTCCACCATCACCAACGGTCTTAAAGGTTTTGGAGAAGCCATCCCAGAAGAAAAGCTTGTTCGAAAGCTCATCTACTCACTTCCCGAGTCTTGGGACTCAAAGAGGACTGCCATCATCGAAGCCAAAAATTTGAAGACTTTGAAGCTTGATGAACTCATGGGGTCTCTCCTTACTCATCAAATTATGAAGAAGAACAAAGAGGATGAGAAGAAGAGGGAAGAAATTAGAGCTATGGGAGTGAAGAAAATCAAAAGGCTTGGCATTAATGCTAGTGCCATGGCTCTCAAATCCTCCACTTGCCATCATGTCTACACAAGTGAGGAGGAGGATGAAGATGAAGAGATAGTTCATCTCTTCAAGAAGTGTGCCCCTTTCATGAAGAAAGCTTTGAGAGAGCTTGAACGAGAACCTAAAAGAAAGGAGAGGGCAAGCACTTCAAGCCATAAGAAGAAGGCACATGTGGCTACTTGGAGTGATGAGGACTCCACCGACGGTGAACAAGCCAACCTTTGCCTTATGGCCATCGAAGAAGATTCAAGGGTAACTTCTAATTCATCTACTTCATGTTCTTACACTTTTGATGAATTACAAGATGCCTATGATGATTTGGTTTTAGATTTTAAAAGCCACATTTTGAAAAACAATAAATTGGTTTCAAAGTTAAAAATTCAAAATGATTTGCTTTCTAAAACCAAACTTGAACTTGAAGCAAAACTTGAAGAGTTTGAATTAAAATGTTTTGATTTACAAAAATTGCTTCAAAATGTTCAAGAAGAAAAAAATTTGATTTCCAAAGAGCTTGAAAAGAAAAACAATTTTGGAAAATCAAATTTTTATGTTAGACAATCTAGTGCCCCTAGATTTATTAAAGGAAAATGTTTTAGAAGTGTTTGGGTCCCAAAAGGACTAACCACTTCAATTAAAAAGGAAGACATTGAAAAATGGATTCCTAAGGGGACTAAAATTTGTGCTACTAATGTTTATGGATCCAAAGCAATTTGGATACCAAAAATTACTTGATTGTCTATTGTAGGTGTGATGGAGATGTTCAACAAGTCAAACATTGAGGGGGAGCTCCATACACACAAGGAAGAACACTTGAAGAAGGAAGGCTTCACATCCTCCCTTGGGTTCAAGTGTTGGTAAAATTTCTAGTTGTTTTGATTTTATTAGTCTTATTTTTATTTAATTCAACTAGATGATCATATATGTTGGACTAACATCATTTCAATGATGCCTTGAGTAAGGGGGAGCCATTTTAAAACCAAATTCTTACTTTTGTCAATTTTTTTTACCTCTATTGTTATTTTTGAACTTAATGTTTTAAATCTTTTTGATATAACAAAAAGGGGGAGAAATGGTTTGAAAAATTGAATTTTCAAAATGAATAAGGGGGAGCCTTATGTGAATTAAAATTTTATTCTCTTATTCACATTTTATAAGTTAAAGGGGGAGAATTCCAAACAATTTTTCAAGTGGTTTTATTATATCAAAAAGGGGGAGATTGTAGAACTAATGTTTTGATATAATAATTGAAAAATGTTTTGGACTGATTTAAAAAGTATTTAAAACATTTCCAAAGTCCAAACAACTTGAGATAATATTTAAGGAATTTTTCATAAAGGTTTTTCATGTTTTCAAAGGCCAATTTTAACAAAACTGACCAAGTGTTTCGAAACACCTTAGGGCGTTTCGAAACAGGTGCCTCCAGTGGCCAAAACGTTTCGATACTCGTATCGAAACGGGGCCAGCGTTTCGAAACAGGCTAGGCCGTTTCGATACGCCCACGTGGCACTGACCACAACGGTCATAAACCCCAACGGCTCTTTCCCAACTAACTTTTAAATGCAGGTCGTTTCGATACGGGCTTATAGCGTTCCGATACGCGTTCCGAAACGGCAAGGGGGTGTTCCGAAACGGGTACCCTGACAGACTGCAACGGCTCTTTCTATATTGAGAGCGTTTCGAAACGGCTTCGAGCGTTTTGAAACGGGGAGCTGCAGAACTGCATTTATGGAGAAAATTAAAGGCTCCAACGACTCTATTTCAACCCCAACGGTCCTAAACGGCTATAAACTCAATTGGGAGTATAAAAGGGACCTCCAAGCATCAAGAGAAGGCTAATGCTTCAATTGTCAATCAACAAATGATCAAGAAATTGTCTTAGTGCTTAAAGTGTCATTTCTTGTATAGACAAACACTAGTGAGCCAAAATTGTCAAATTTGCTCAAGTGTTTTAGGTTTTGGGTGAGTGCTTCATTGTGCAAACAAACACCTATTAGAGGGTTTAAGTTTTCTTTATTTATCTCTTTGTAAAAGAGGGTTTTGATCAAGGCTTTGGGTAGAAGCTTGATCGGTTGTAAGGGTTTCCTCCTAATCCTAGAAAAGGGGACGAATCAATTAGTGGATTGATTGTGAAATCCTTAGTGGGAAGCTAAGGTAGTGGATGTAGGTGCTTGTTAGAAGGCCGAACCACTATAAATCATTGTGTCTTTAATCTTTCTAGCTTCCGCAACCCTTCCACCCAAATATCCACCTCTCCACCACTTGGTGAGCTAAATTGGTTGATCGAATCGAGCCCCACACAACTCAACACTTGGGGGGATAGATCTTGTTGGAATTGTGGGTCTGTTGGACATTTGAGACGGAATTGTTTGGAGTTAGCTCGGGGTGGTCAGGGTTCTTTACCGCAGGGAGACGGTGATGAGCTTAAAGTGTTGGTTGATGCTGCGGCGGTGCGGCTAGAGAATGATGGTTCTGCGAGGAAGAGAGTTTGTCTATTGAAGCTCCGGGGCAGTGAGGTGATTACAGGTAACCTTGTTAAGTAATCTTTGCCCTAGTTATCTTTGTTTGGTTTCGGTTTGGATTTCCTTGCGTAGTGGGTATGGTCTTATAGCTAGCAAGTTTGGGGTAGTAGCCGGTGTTGTTTTGAAAACAACTTTAGTGTGAAGAGGGCATTAGTCGAGCATTTTTTGGTTAGCGGATTGTTAGAATGGTAGAGCTGGACAAGTTAGAAGTGAGGTAAGAGGTTGTTCTTAGGCGGATTCTGAGGATGTTATTGGTGGGTGTGAACCGACATACATGCATAGTTAAAACCATTTGTTATATACTATATTATATATATATATGTTGGTACATGCATACATGTGACATGACATTAGAGGTTTTTCATACATGTACACAGGCATTGATAGGGCATATTGGTGACCATGCATATGAACGTTCAGACTTGCTAATAGCTAGTTGGGTCCATTAGTGTTGTGGTAGGATTAGGTTGGATGGTGGGTTTTAAGAGTTGTTTTGGTGCTAGGAGAATGTTAGAAGTAGTGGAGGGTAGTAAGCGAGTTGTCAGTAATAGTGAGTGCGATATAGCATGTTGGCAGAAGGAAAGTGTTTTGGTGCTTAAATAGTTTAGCGGTGTGGTGGTGAGGAGATTACCGGTTGAAGTTAGAATCGGTCAAGGTGGTTGTGAATAGCTAATAGATGTGGTAATTTCTTTGTGTTAAGTGATGTTGTAGGTTAGTGGATGTGTTTCCAGAGTGCTGAGGTGTCTTGGCGTTGATGTTTGCAATAGGAGGGTTGTTTATGTAGGTGATGGTTTGTAGCAACCTTCGAGGAGTTGAGAGGAGCTTGTGTTGAGGGTTGTAGAAAAGGTTTGGCCTGGAACGAGTAGAGGTTTCGTAATCTTAATATGTTTGTATAGAATGGGCGGTATCCAGGTAAGGCTAGTGTTATGGTCAAAGCTTGAAGTGGAAAGGCAATATAAGTTCAAGGGTCATTGTTGGTTGACCAGGTTCTTGTGAGAAGTGGTTTGCTAGTCGTGTATAAGTAAATCTTTTCTAAGTCAGCTAGGGGTACGTGGTACAGCTGGCGGAGTTAAGGTTGGAGTCTTGTGACGTGAATTTCGAATGTTGTGTGAGTAGTTTTGGTGAGTCGTTATGGTAGTGATAGTGGCGGAAGTTAAGGAATGTCATCAATACATTGAGAAGTTTGAGTAAGCAGTTGATGCTTAAGAAATTTTAGCTTGTTGTGGTAATCTTTGAAAGAAGCTGAGCAGTTTTGCAAGGGATTTTGGAAGCAGTGAAGGTTGTGGGTCACATGGTGGCTGAAACTGGATGGGTTGGTGTCACTGTGTGTGCGAGTTTTGGGAGTTATAAGATAAGGTGGAGTATGTTGTAAAGATTTGAAGGTTCTTCGGGTTGCTGGGGCTATGCACAGTTCGGAAGTGTGAAAGGTTAAGCTGAGGTTAACATCTGAGTGTTCTGGAAGTTTTGAACAGTAAGTAGTGGTGTTGGGTTTGATTATAGTGTAATTTTGATTTGAGGAGGAGTTGATTTTTGTGGTGTTTTGGGTGGAGGGTGTTCTGTGGTGGTTCAGTCTCCCTTGTTACATTGTGTGTTGCTTTGGGAAGTTTGGTATCGTGCTCTTTTCGCAGGTTGAAATTTCAAGGACGAAATTTCCTAAGAGGAGGAGAGTTGTAACACCCCAAATTTGGGCTTGGAAGTTTATGGTCTGAACCAGATAGGTCTGGAAGACGGCTCGAATATAAAAAGGAGGTTTTAGGGAACGCCTAGTTCGGGATGCTTTAAATATATGGAAAAATATCTAAAAATCCTCTTTTAATATATAAAAGAGAGTGGTGAAATCAATTTTACAAAGTAAGGTTTGGAAGTACAACATTTTGGAATAGTGACTAAAATGCGATTTTTGAAAAGTTCAGTGGTGACTGTTTTGTAAGGATTGAAACTTTGAATCTTTAAGGAGCTAATTTACCCAAAAAGGATTTCTCCAGATTTTTCCTTAATTTAAGTGATTTAATTAATGTTTAATTAATTAAATGAAAAAGGGAAACCACTTTTTAGAATTTCATAACTAACTTTTCCTAAAATTTTCTCATTTCTTTTTCTCTCAAAATTCCATCATCCAAACCCTTTTCTCCAGCAACTTTTGCATTGATCTTCACTTCAATTGATGAGATTTCTATCATCAATTAGTTTCTAGTCATTCTTGCATCAAATCCTTTTGATTTTCTCATTGGATTTTCAAGAAAATTGTGTCAAATCAAGGAGAAATCACCATTTAGAGGTAAGGTTGTTTTTCTCCTCTAAATACTCAGTTCTTTACTGAAATTCCCAAGTTATCAATCCTTAATTTAAGTTTTATAAATGGTTTTAATGATAGGAACTTGATTTTAGCTTAAAACTCAAGATTTGGAAGAAATCTTGAAGAAATTCGTTGTGATTGTTTGGGCTCTGTTTTGAGATGATTTTTTAAATGTATTTTGGATGTCTAATGATGTGTAAATGAGGTTTTATCAATGCAATCTCGAATAGGTTGAATTTTCTAAGTTTTTGCTTATGAAAATGGTGGTTTTTGGGGGTGATCTTGTTGTTCTGTTAGTGCTAGAGGTATAAGGACGAGTTTGGGTTCATTTTAGATGTTAATTGATGTTTATAAAAGGTTAGAATTGATGGATCTTGGCTGGGCTTTGTTTTGGGAGAGTTTGGAGGTGATTTCGGTTGTTTTTGGTGGCCGAAATGAGGTTCTTGAGTAGAGCAGCGAGTTGGGTTGTGTTGTTGGTGATTTTAATGCATGGTGATGCACTTGTTAATTGCATGAGATAGATAGAAGGAACACTCGGTTTTTAAAAGGCATTTTTTCTTTGAAATGATCTTTAAGCATGAGAAAAGTATGGTGTGATGTGGAAGCGATTTCCAAGGAAATTGAGTTAAACTTTGCATGAGGTGTTCATGCATGGAAAGGTTTAAAAGATAGCACTTGTAAGAATGTGGTTTGGGGTGAGTTGTTTAGCACTTCAAAGTTAAAGGTTGGTTTTATGTTGAGCAATGCATGATTTAAAGCAATGTTGTTTCAAAGTGGATTTTCAAACAATGGCTTGGTTTATTGAATTGCATCTACATTTAAAGAAGGTTTATGATTCGCTGCATTGATGGTGTTTTGGTTTTGAGCTTTCCTCACTAAGCATTATGTGCTTACGCTCCTTTTTGTCCATCAATGCAGATAATTGAAGTTGGGGCAGCAAGAAGCAAGGGATTCAAGAAGAGCTCCACTTGAGAAGTATGTCTTGGTTTATAGCTATAGATAATAAAGGCAATGGGGGGGAGAGTCTTTTATGTTGTTGTGTAACGTGATTGTGTATGTTGACCATGTTCGGTTTGTGGTTTGAATCTTCTTCTTCATAAGTTGTTATGATATGCTTCTTGTTTTAAAAGCATGATCATGTGTTGGATGTGAAGAATGAGTTGGTCTGCGTAATTCTTGAATATATCTAGTCTTTGGTGTATCATTGATAGTTATAATGTTTGTCATGTGGTGGATATGTTTTGGAATGGCTCTAGGTATGTTGAATGGTGTTTTGAAGTGAAAAACCAGAATTTATGTTGTTTCTGTGTAGGGTGTATAAAAACACCCTTAGCTGTTCCGAAACGGGTGCAAGAAATGGCATGGGCGTTTCGGAACGGCTAGAAGTGTTTCGAAACACTTTGGCCACTGAAGGTGTCCGTTTCTGAACTGGTTTCGGAACATACCCGCGTATCGAAACGGTCAACACCGTTTGGAAACGGGCGTTCGACACGGGTGTTTCTATACGGGTGTTAGTGTTTCGAAACGGGTGACCGTTGGACAGATTTTGCATGCTTTACATTTTAGTCCTGAAAGCTTTATTTGCAATTGCTTGAGCTTGGGATGTCTTTTTAAGCTGAAATTTGGCAGAAAGGCTTGTAATATGATTAATTGAGGTTTGGTTAAACTAAAATCTTGGAAGTCCTTTTATTTTATAAAATTTACATTTTGGTCCCTAAGAGTGTATTTCTTGCAATTGAGTCCTTAAACGTTTCCGATCGCTGTGTTTTTCTCTTCCAAGGTTCTCGGGCTTTCACATAGGTTTAATGCGCATCTAGAGAAGTTTAAAAAGAAAAAAAAGGTCGTTAATCAAGGTTGACTGTCGGGTTGACTTTGGTTTTCCCTGTGTGATCTTAGTAGTTCGGGTCTAGCGTCTAGGCCGGGCTAAGGGGGTTACAACTTTCATGCATCACTGTACCCCATCTGATCTAATATACGATCGTACTAGCCAGCCATGCTTTGAACTCATCAGGAGATAATCCCCAAAATTATACTCCTCCCAAATCCTCAATCGCTCCAATGGCAATCCTGTTTGCCCAGTAGCGGGAGCCTACACATGCACTCCGGCAACAGCAGCTCGAAATGCTCTCGACCTTGCTTGTACCAAAGACGTCCAATCTCCAACCCCCAGACCAGCCTGTCCGTGTTGGCCCTGCCCATCACCCCTGGTGGTGGTGGCGGAAGAGGAGGTAGGTTTCCACCATGTGGAACCTCATTCTCTTGGTCTCGCTGTTCATCAGCAGAAGCTATCTCTCCAGAACGCAACTCGCGTCTCGGTCCCATTGTGCTAGTTATCATTAAACCGTGAACATAAAACAAACAAATAATCAGGCCAACTCATCCAAAGATCTCAAGACTTTCAAAACCAATTAAAATATTTTACTAGGTAATAAGGCAATGAGTATTCCAATTTCCCCCCAACATGGAACAAAGCATATCAAATGCATCTTTCAGCATAATATATCTCAAGCATCAAGACTTAGCTCAATCGTCATCACATCCACATTCATTCATCATGTACAACGTCATTATCATACATTCAGCAATAACATGCTTAAACATTCACCGGACAAAGCAAATAATACCACAACACATAACCACATCACAAATCATTTACCCACAACCTACCATCATCCCAACCTTTCGTAACCTGGCTCTGATAACACCAAATGTAACCCCCTCAGCCCAGTCTAGACGTTCGACGCGAACCAAGGAGATTACACGGGGAAAACCGAAGCATCCTCGTTAAAACCAACTTCGATTAACGACCCTTTTTTTCTTTTTATCTTCTCTAGATGAAATTTAAAACTCTACGTGATCAACAAAACATTTAGAAAGAAACGGCGCAGCAAACGAATAACGTTTAGGGGTTCAATTTGACATTTAAAGCTTTTAGGGACCAAAACATAATTTCTGTAAATTACAGGGACCTTTCCAATTCTAAGGTTACCAACCTTTTATTTATCATAAAACATGCTTCTCTGACTAATTTCAGTACAAACGAACCACCCAAACCCACCCAATTGCATACACAAAGTTTAGGGGACTAAAATGTAACATTTCAGACTTTTAAAGATTCCATTTAACTAATTTAACGGTCAGGTATCGGTACACCCATAGCTCGTATCGATACACGGGGAGTCAGTAACCATAGTTTGAGAGAGGACATCGATACCCTTCCCCGAGTATCAGTACAAGTGTGCATTATGCATAGGGGTATCGATACACTTTCAAATCGTATCTATACACCTGCACCAATCTAGCCAAAATTAGTCTATAAGTATCGATACCCATACCAGAAGTGCACAAGGAACACCCATAACTCATATACATACATATTTAATCACATCAAACATATATGCATCACAAACTAGCCACATATCAAGCATTAGGCACATCAATTCATATTAAACAAGAAACTAATAAAGCATGCTTTCAACTATAAAACCGAAACAAGACCAAAACACCAATTAAATGTCCAAAAACCACATAGAGGCCAATTACAATATCATGAATGCATAATAAACTTGCTAAAAACAAGAAAATACCACAAAAACAATATTTAAAGCATTGGACACCCCCATTGCCCTTATTACAATAGTTCAAGTATGCAACATACTTTTAGCAAAATGTCTTGGCGTGATTCCTCAAAGATGCTGCCTCCAATAGTCTAATTATCTGCATTGATGAAACAAAGAGAGCATAAGCATGCAAGCTTAGTGAGGGTTGCTCAAAACAACTAACATCATAAATGCACAAAACCGTTTTCACTCTTTTCAAATCCATCATGCCTTTCTTGATAAACCATGCACTTTTTCATCAAACTCACTGATTTAAACATCATGCAACATGATCCAAATCAAAAACCAGCAATTAACAATTGGTACTCATTTACCAAGCTTCCAAGCACACACCATTATGCTAAGCTTAAACCAAAACATGCATCTTACAAACCATGCATTGGCAACATTTTCCACAATATACATTTCAATTATATTGGCTCACAAGTGATAACAATAATCTCAAAAACAAAGTATCGGATACACGGATTACCAAGGGTTGTCCCACACCCTTCATACACTTTACCAGCATATCAAGGCTCACACACGAGAGTGACCCTCCATCGTTGTGACACCCGTGGTGGAGTATTCCGTACAATCACAACCCCTCAACACCACTCATTAGTAAATGTATAACCCACTAACGAGAGACGGGACAAAACACAATGTTCGCACCCAGGAGATACCCTAAACCGTTGCAACCTTAAACAATCCTCAATCGTTAGGGTACTTGGATGGCGTATTCGGTACAATCACAACCCCTCAACATCCAAGGCGACTTGTTTATAGGCACTCAATCCTATAGCCAGCTAACTATATCCGATGTAACCCCCTTAGCCCGGTCTACATAGATGACCCGAACCAAGAAGCTTACACGGGGAAAACCGAAGCCAACTCGTTAAAGCCGACTTCGATTAGAGACCCATTTTTTCTTTTTATCTTTTCTAGATGCAATTTAGATCCTATGTGATCACCAAAAAGCATAGGAAGAAACGACACGACGATCGAATCTCATTTAGGGGTTTAATTGCATAATTTAAACATTTAGGGACCAAATTGTAAATTCTATAAAACACATGGACATTTTTGGTTTTAAGGTTACCAATATTCAATTAGGCATATTTCATGCTTCTCTGCAAAATTTCATCACAATCAGATCATCCCAATTCATCTTGTTGCATACACAAAGTTCAGGGACTAAAAAGTAACATTTCAGAACTTTAAAAGATACTTTTAACATAAATTAACGGTCGAGTATCGGTACACCTGGGTACTATATCGATACGCGGGAAGACAGAGGTCAAGTTTGGGAAAAAGGGTATCGATACACACTCTCGAGTATCGGTACGCCCTTCAAACTTTGCCCAGGCATATCGATACGCTTCTCATACGTACCAATACCCCTAGACCATTTGGGCACCAATTTTGCTTATGAGTATCGATACTCAAGCCCGAGTATCGATAGCCATACCAGATGTGTACCAAAATCAGCCTTAAACTCGCGTCTAACATCATCAAATCATCATCAAGACATATGGACATGTTTATAACATCAAAACTAACATAAGAGCATTCAACTCTAAGCACTTGGCAAACATTTGATAAAGCATCACAAGAACACAAGGCAAATAAAAGAGCATGATTTATCCAAAAACCATAAGCATCCAAAAAGGGAAGGTAAAGCAACAAAACAAGTGTAATGGGCTTGTACAAACCGGAAAGAGCACACATATCTTGCTACAACTCAAGGGAGTCCAAAACACATTTCCCAAAAACAATCCATTAGATCCCATTGCCATATATCATTACTAAAGGTAAGTGTAAAACATCATACTTGAGCTTATCTACTCCTTGGATTCCTTTAAGCCCCTTTGCTGCCCAAGATGTCTCAATTATCTGCATTGTTGGTAAAAGAGAGCGTAAGCACAATAGCTTAGTGAGGCATGCTCTAAAAACACCAACACAACAATGCATATTTTTTAAACATTATCTTAAAATCCATTTCTAAGACCATGCTCTTTCTATCTCATGCTCGAATTTCATTTCAAACCAAATCACCATTTGAAAACCACATGTACCATCTATCTATCTCATGCATTTAACCAATGCAAAACTCATGGAAAGGCCACACATGCTTGATATACAAAATCATTTCATAATCTCAAAATCTCATATGCATTTCTCATAGCATAAAAACGTTTCAAACATTGGTACATGTGTATCATAGCTCATTCTCATATATTGGCATTTCATTCTCTATCTTTACTCGGATATGCGGATTAGCTTGACGTAAAGTCAAGTCCTACCCCGGTGGAATCTCACATTACCGGACTCTCATGGCGGTATCTATCTTCGCCACAAAGCTTGGGTGTTTCACCAAGACCTACCCCGATGGAATCTCACATCATCGGACTCTCACTTTGGATCGGGAAGGCACTACCCCCATTGGCCGACTCCAAAGAGCACGTACAAATTTTAGTTTAGAGTGCACTTTACATCCTATTGGTCGACCAAATATATCCGATAACATCTCATCAATTATGCCAATATATTACATTAAAAATGTCATCTCACCTACTATTTTGATGCAACATTTCTAAACCAATCTCATCCCATTTCAAAATCAAATTCCATGCATAGCATTTGATCAAAATCTCAAAAATCTTTGCAATATTGATCAATCTCATGGGATCAACATAACATATCATAAATCATGCATAAAACAATAGGAATTTTCTATCTCAAGTTAAGAGCATGTCAAAAGCATTTAGGGGCATCATCCACATATTGAGAGAAAATCTAAACTTACTTACTTCCGGACTTAGGATGGTGTTTGAAACCATTCCTAAATCCCCAAAACTCGTTCCATTGTCCTTCAAGGACTTCTAAAATCATTTTTCACTCATCGATGATGTTTCGCTTGTTTGTCGAAACGATTTCTAAGCTTCTGGTAGTTCTGGATCAACACCAAACGCGTCAGATGAAGTCTCCCCTATTCAACACACAAAAGAGCAGAGGATTAATGCATCACCATGCATTAAAATCACCAGCCACTCATTCCAACACCCTGCCCTACTCAAAACTAGCATTTTGGCTATCCGAAATAACCGAAAACACTTCCAAACTCCCACCAATCAAAACCCAGCCAAGATCTATAAACTCCAACCTTTTCTAAACTTTAATTAACATAAAAAATCAACATAAACTCGACCTTATACCTCCAGCAATAGCAGAACATCGAAAACACCTCTAAAACAACAAATTTAACATCTTAAAATTAAAGACTCAAGCCTATTCATGATTTATTTGTTAAAACCTCATTCTTAACATCAAATAACATCCAAAATATGTTTAAAATCAACCTCAATTAAGATCATTACATAGAAATACGAAAATCACCAACATCTCACCAAGAATCTTGAATTTACCAACTCTTTCTTGTTTATAACATTTAAACAACTCAAAAACCATTAACAAAGGATTGGTAACTTGGGAATTTCAGTAAAGAACTGATCATTATAGGAGAAGAACGAAGCTTACCTCTAATGGTTGATCTCTCTTCAATTTGGGCAATTTTTCTTGAAAAATCCAAAGCAAAATCAATGTGATTTGATGAGACAAAGTTGGAGAATCGTTTAAAGAATGAAATCTCAGCAATCAAGGTGAAAATCAAATGTTCTTTGATGAAGAAAAAGTGTTTGGCTGAAAAGAAGTCGAGAGAAATGGGGATAGGCAAAACTAACGTGAATTTTGTTACGAAAAGTCAAATTTTAGTTTCCTTTTTGAATTTCATTATTTTATTATAAAATTATTTATTAAAAGCTCCAAAATTAAAGAGAACTCTGATGAAAATAAATGGTAAAAATAGCTCCTTAAAGATTCAAAGTTTCAATCCTTTACAAGACAGTCACTAGCCAACTTTTGCAAAAGCTGCATTTTGGTCACTATACCAAAATGTAATATTTCCAAAACTTAGTTTGTAAAATTGTTTTTACCATAATCATTTACATAATAGATAACGTTTTAGACATTTTTACATATTTATAAAACATCTTGAACTAGTTTTTCCCTGAACTGACCTTAAGGATTCGAATATCTTATTTGCGGTCGATAACCCATCAAACCGTTCCCTAATCTTCTAGACCCAAAACCAGGGCGTTACATCCGATTTCATTTATAAACACTTTAGACCACATCACTCACCAATATAATCCATAGCACATGCATAACTCACTATATTTACAAAGCATTCATGATAAGCCATCAAACAAGCAATATACCATGCTTAAAATCTCATGCATCAACACATGCATACAAGGATCACCTACCTAGTGCTTCCTTAGACCACATGGCATCATCATAAACATATCATGTACTTAAAACATGCTTTAAAACAGTAGATTAATGCATTTAAAATCAAGTGCAACCAAAGGCTCAAAACTAGCACAACCGAGGGAGAAATTTTGATTTACTTACTTCTGAACTTAATAAAGCGTTTCAAGCTCTTATTAAGTTCCCAAAACCTTTTCTAAAATGTTTTCACGCTGGAAAACAAAAATTCACTCACCGACTTGTGAAACCACGCTAGCCGACGTACAAATCAATCGTCAGAAGCTTCCACAAACGCGTCGATTGTTTCCAAAACACTATCCCTTATTTTCAACACATTAAAATAGAGGCCCAATGCATTAAAATGCATTCTAACACCAGCAAGTTAACATAAACTCGTTGCCTAGCAAAAACACACCAAATTACCCATCCGAAACAACCGAAAACTCAATAGATTTCTCCTTAAACCAAGCCCAGCCATCTACTAATACTTCCTAACAACTAGACTCATCAATCCACATCTAAAAACAACCTAAACACTTCCTTATACCTCCAACAAGCATATAGGCTTCAAATCACCTCAAAAACCCAACTAAAACCAACATAAAACTCAAGGATCTCAATGATTTCAGGATCTATATCATTAAAACTCATTTACAACATCAAGATCAACTCAAAACTCAATTAAAATCCATCAGAAACAGAGCACATCAAGATCACTCCGAAAATTGAGATTTTACTCATCATTTTACAAGATTTTAATCTCAAATCAAAACTATAATCAAAACTCAATTAAAAACAACATTAAAGAGTCAAAAGTCTTGGGAATTTCAATAAAGAACCTTGATTAGAAGTTGAGAACAGGATTTACCTCCAATCCTTGCTTTCCTCAATATTTGACAAATTTTTACTTCACAAATCTTGAAGAAATTGAAAAGAATTCTTTGAAATGGATGAGAAATAAAAAAGAAAGTGTTTGGGAGAAAAGAAATCTGGAGAAATTGGTTTAGAAATGTGTTTGGCTGAAAGTGATAACTAACGTGAATTTTTGTTCTCCAAAATAACTAACTTTTATTAATTAAATGATAAAACTAATAAATCATTTATTTAAAATCCAATTAAAACACATGTCATATAAAGGAAAGGCTTAATTGCTTAAAATCTCCCTAAAGATTCTACGATTTTGACTCTTCCTTTGAAAATTGCATTTTCCACGGTGCACAATGGCAATAACAATGACTATGTTCAATAACAATGACTATGTCCAATGATTTCTATACAATATTTTGATGACAATGACTATATCAATAACAATGCACAATGGCAATAACAATGACTATGTTCAATACTCAATGACAACTTACCGACACTTACCAAAGTGTCCGATTAACCATCCAATGTAATTTCTTCAACAACAATGTTAGTGATGCAATCTAAATCATTGAATAATTATCCAATAAGGCCTTTCGCCTAAACCAGAGACTTTGACTACACTCACCTTAGCAATCTGAAGCTTCCAAGGCTCTCAGATAGCAATCCTCTTCTTCCTAGCTTGAGATGGAGACGGTGAAACCTCTTTCTCCACTTCTTGAGCTAGAAAGTCAATAGAAAACTATTAGGATCAATATTTCGATATCAAAGTTAATACAACAATATGAAAATCAATATTCGACTTTAGTATAAACACTAACGATGAAATATCCATGGATTGTCAAAACCCTAGCTCAAGATTAAACTCAATATATCCATGGAATCCAACGATTGTTTGAGGATTATTGCTTACCCGATTGATAGCAACGATTCTATATCAATAAAACGAAGGAAAACTAAACTAAAGCTTGCTCTCCAATGGAGCTGCTTGCTTCAAGGAAGAAGATGGGGAAGATGAAAAGATGGAGAGGTGTATGCTTCAAATTTTTCGGTAAGCTTCCTATTCTCTTTCAATTCCTTTCTTTTATTAATTAAAGCTCACCAATTAAGCTTTCCTCATGGTGAAGCAACTTCACCATACTTTCCCACGTAGGTGTATTTTTAATGAAGGAGGGGCTAATCGCAAGATTAGTCCCTCAACCCTCATTCTACTATACTTTTTACCTCCAACTTACATATTCTCCACTTTAGTCACTATATAGGTTCAATATTATTTAATAGAGTCCAATGACGATGTTTTAAGATCAATTAGGGTTAGATATCAATAATTAACTAGTTGATACAATATTTAGACTTCATCAATGTAAGATTCCCGATCATCGGAACTTAATTTCGATTAGACCGGATTTTGGGGTGTTACAACTCTCCCCCCTTAAGAAAAATTTGTCCTCGAATTTTACCTGAATCGAAGAGATGCAAATACTGTTGTCTCATGGTCTCTTCAGGTTCCCAAGTGGCTTCCTCAATGGTGTGGCTCCTCCAAAGCACTTTAACTAGCGATTCTGTTTTGTTGCGAAGTCTCTTGACTTCTCTAGCAAGAATTTAAACCGGTTCCTCCACGTAGGACAAATTTGGTTGAAGTTCCACAGATTCAGGTTCCACAATGTGTGAAGGATTAGAATGATACTTCTATAGCATTAATACATGAAAAACGTCGTGGATCTTACTCAATTCTGAGGGTAACAACAATTGATATACTACGGGGCCAACTCTTTCAATAACTTCAAAGGGTCCAATGAATCGGGGACTTAATTTTCCCTTTTTGTCAAATCTTAAGACTTTCTTCCACGGTGATACCTTTTTGAAAGGCTTTCTCACCAACTTCGTACTTAATGTCTCTTCTTTTGAGGTCAGCGTAAGCCTTTTGTTGATCAAAGGATACCTTTAAACGATCATGAATTATAAAGACTCGCTCTTTGGGTTCTCGAAGCAAGTCAAGGCCTAACATCTTGCCCTCACCAAGCTCCGTCCAAGACAATGGAGTCCTGCACCGTCAACCATACAATGCTTCATACGAGGCCATTTGAATGGATGCTTGGTTGTTGTTGTTGTGGTAAGAAAACTAAACTAGAGGTAGATATTTTTCCCACATTCCACCAAAGTCGATAATGCATGCCCGAAGCATGTCTTCCAAAATCTGTATAGAAAGGTTCAATGACAATTCAAACTTCTAAAATTTTCAATGGACATGTTTTTCGATGATTTACCAAGATTATCCTTTTTGACTGGCCATCCGATTGAGGGTGAAAGACTGTGCTAAGATTAACTCTGGTGCCCAAAGCTCCTTGTAAGGTCCTCCAAAACCGAGATGCAAATCGAGGATCTCGATCAGAGATGATAGACTTAGGTACTCCGTGGAGTCGAATTACTTCCTTGATATATAAGTCAACTAATTTAGGGAGAGCATAGTCCATTCTAACATGTATAAAATGAGTTGACTTCGTGAAACGATCTACAATGACCCATATAACATCATGCTTTGCAGGAGATAATGGTAGACCACTAACAAAATCCATTGTTATCTTTTCCCATTTCCATTTCGGTGGATCGATAGGATGCAATAGTCCAATAGGAGCACAATATTATGCCTTAACACGTTGGCACATGAGGCACTTGGAGATGAAATCAACTATGGCCTGCTTCATGCCCGACCACCAATAGAGTTCACGCAGGTCCTTATACATTTTCACGGACCCGGTGTGAACAGAAAAAGAACTCGAATGAGCTTCAAAAAGAATATCGGTACGAAGAGCTTCATCACTAGGTACACAAACTCAGTTGTGGAAACACAAGAGTCCTTCAGAGTTAATTCCAAAGTCAAGGTTTTCTGATAATTTAAAGACAATGGTTTGAAGCTCAGGATCTTGCTCATGTAGATCTTTTATCCGTGAAACGATGGTATACTAAACTTGGAGTTCATCTACAAGACAATGATGCTTCCGAAGTCAGAAGTGAGCGTTAATTGCTCGAGGGGCTACAATATAGAAATATTACGATGAGTTAATATACTACACAACACATATTACTCCAAAATTTTGTTGTCAATGCTTACCAAGCAAAGGTTTGCGGCTGAGTGCATCAGCTACAACGTTGGCCTTGACCAGATGGTAATCGATGAACAGATCGAAATCTTTAAGGAGTTCCATCCACCTCTTTTGCCGAAGGTTCAACTGCTTTTGAGTCAATAAATATTTAAGGCTTTTTTGGTCAGTGAAAAGATAACATTTCTCTCCGGAGAGATAATGTTTCCAGATTTTCAATGCGAAAACAACTACAACCAATTCAAGGTCATGGGTGGGATAATTCATCTCGTCTGGCTTAAGTTGTCTCGAAGCATAGGCAATAACCTTGCCTTCTTGCATCAGTACCCATCCTAACCCAAAATGTGATGCATCAATATAAACTGTATAGTCCTTTGAAGACTCAGGTTGGGTTAGGATGGGTGCATGAGTCAACACTTGTTTTAATTGATCAAAACTTCTGTAACACCCCAATTTTGGGCTTAGAAGTTTAGGGTCTGAACCAGACCGGTCTGAGAAACAGTTCGAATATAAAAGGGAGTTTTAAGGAAAGCCTAGTTTGGGATGCTTTAAAAATATAGAAAAATATCCAAAAATCCTTATTTAATATATATAGGTGAATGGTGAAATCAATTTTACAAAATAGGGTTTGGAAATGCTACATTTTGGTGTAGTGACCAAATCCCGAATTTTGCAAAGTTTAGTAGTGACTATTTTGTAAAGGGTTGAAACTTTGAATCTTTAAGGAGCTAATTTACCCAAAAATGTTTTCATCAGATTTTCCTTAATTTGGGTGATTTAATTAATGATTTATTTAAATAAAAGAAAGGTGATAAACTACCTTTGACTTTCATAACCACTTTTCTCTAATTTTCTCTCATTTCATTTTCTCTCAAAATCCTATCAACCAAACACTTTTTCTCCAGAAAAATTCACTTTTATTTTCACTTCAATTGATGAGATTTCCTTCACTCATTGATTCCTAATCAATCTTTCAACAAATCCACTTGATTTCTACATTGTATTTTTATGGAAACTTGCCCAAATCAAGGAGAAATCATCTTTTAGAGGTAAGATTGTTCTTCTCCTCTAAATACTCAGTTCTTTACTGAAATTCCCAAGTTGTCAATCCTTCATTAAAGATTTATGAATGGTTTTAATGTTAGAAACAAGATTTTGGCTTAAAACTCAAGATTTTGGAAGGGATCTTAAACATTTTCGTGGATATTTATTGGGCTCTGTTTTGAGATAGTTTTCTAATGTATTTTGGATGTTAAATGATGTTAGAAATGAGGTTTTATCAATCCAATCCTGAATAGGTTGTTTTTCCTATGTTTTTGCTTGTGAAAATGGTGGTTTTAGGGTGATTTTGGTGTTCTGTTATAGCTGGAGGTATAAGGACGGGTTTAGGGTTGCTTTTTGATGCTAATTGATGTTTAGAAATGTTTAGAAGTGGTGGATCTTGGCTGGGTTGAGTTTTGGAAGAGTTTGGAGGTGTTTTCGGTTGTGTTTGGTAGCCGAAATGTTGTGTTTAGGAAGAGCAGCGAGTTTTGGAGTGTTGGCTGAAGATTTCAATGCATGATGATGCATTAATCCTCTGCTTTTATGTGTCTAAAACAGGGGAGACATCTTCGGACACTTTTGGAGTTGATCTGGAAGCTTAATTGGCGTTTCTGCATGGAAGCGAAACGAAATTGGTGAGTGCGTATGGCTTTAGAAGTCCTTGAGGGACAAAGAACCAAGGTTTGGGGATTTAGGAAAGGTTTGAAATACCTTCCTAAGTTCGGAAGTAAGTATTGGCTAGATTGCTCTCTAAAATGTGGTGATTACCCCTTTAAATGCTTTTACATGCTCATGGTTTTAGAATGATAAATTCCTACTGTTTTTATGCATGAATTATAGCATGAGATCATGCTTGAAATGATTTCAATAAGTAACATTTTGCATAGTTGAGATTTGAGCTTATATGTTAAAGTGTAGCAAATGTTATGGTTTTGAAAAGAGATGAGAATGTTGAGTTTTAATGCATGAAAAACAGTAGGTGAGATGTTGATTTGACATAATATATTGGCATATATGTTGAGAAACTTACCGGATATAATGGATCGATCAATATGATGAGAGTGCACTATAAACTAAAAATTTGCACGTGCTCTTTGGTTAAGCCAAAGGGAGATATTCCGATGATGGGCATTCCATCGGGTAGGACTTGGGAAATACCCAAGGTTGGTGGCGATGAGAGATTCCGCCATGTGAGTACGGTGAAGAGAGATTCCACCGGAAACTATGTTGCTAGACGAGTGAGTACGGTGATGAGAGATGCCACCGAAAGTGTCTAGTGAGATGTACGCATATCCGAGTAATAAATAGATGTGAAATGCCAATATAAAATATGTTATGGTTTTGATTCACATGTACCTTGATATAATGATTTATGCTATGAGAAATGCATATGTAGTTTGTTTATGAAATGCTTTAGAGTACAAGCATGATTTTGGCCTTGCCATGGTATTTGCATTGGTTTTAATGCATGAGATATAATGAAGGTACATGTGGTTTCAATAAGTATTGCTTTGAAAGTTTTCCAAGCATGAGAAAGAGATTAGCATGTGGTTTAAAAAGCTTTTAATGAAAGTGTTTTCAATTGTGCATTATTGTGTTGGTTTTCTTTAGAGCATGCCTCACTAAGCATTTGTGCTTACACTCTCTCTTTTACCAATAATGTAGATAATTGAGGTGTTTTGGGGCATCAAGGAAGCTAAGTCCATCCAAGGAAATCCAAGCTCATGTATGGTGAAGTTTTCATACACTTTAGTTTTGATAAGTTGGCAATGGGAAACAAAATTTTGTATTTGGGAGATATGTTAAACTCCCTAAGGTTGTGGCATGTTTGTTTTGGGCTTGTTGGATTGTAAATGGCCTTTGCGTTTCGAAACGTTGGAGGCCGTTTCGAAACGTTTTGGCTACTAGAATGCCATGTTCCGGAACGAGTCTCGAAACATGTGGGTGTCTCGATCCAGTGTTTCGATACGGCAGGTAGGTGTTTCGAAACGGGTGACCGTTGGACACAAATTTGAATTGTTCTGATGTTTGCATGATTTACATTTTAGTCCTAAATGTTGAGGTTGCAATTGCTTGAGCTTGAAATGTCCAATTAAGATGAAATTTGACAGAGAAGGATGTAACATGACTAATTTCATATTGGTAACCTTAAAATCAATGAAGACCATCTAATTTACAGAAATTACATTTTGGTCCCTAAACTCGTATAAAGTGCAATTGAGTCCCTATATGTTATCCGATCGTTGTGCCTTTCTCAATCGTATTTTAAGAGGACTCACTTAGGGTTAACGTGTATCTAGACAAGATTAAAAAGCAAAAAAGGTTGTTATTCAAGGTTGACTTTCGGGCTGACTTTGGTTTTCCCCATGTAACCTTTGTAGTTTGGGTCAACCGTCTAGGCCGGGCTAAGGGGGTTTAATTTGGTGGTATCAGAGCTAGGTTCTCGAATAATTGGGGTTTGATAGGTGCATGATGTATGTGTAATTGCATGATGTATCTTTTGGGTGAAAGAATATTGTGTGAATAGTGATGTTTGGTTCAATTGTGATGTGTTGTGATGCTATGCTATGGTTGGAGTGTAATAGGGGATCCCATTGCCAAATCAAAACTAATGAAGAGAAATTGTTTTCGAAAATGAGCTTGAGTACTTGGATTACTTACCTTATTGTGCCTAATTATGTTTATTGTATTTTTGTCAGTGTATTGTTTTCCTATATAATGGGGCCACATAGAGAGCTAAGAACAAATACTAGATCGACCGCTGCTAATGGAATGAGGAGAACGCCAAGAATCTACCTCCTCCTCCCCCTGGTGGTGGACCACCCGGTGGTGGTGGAGCTGGTAATGATGGAGCTAGCGCTGGGGATGTTGGACCCGAGGGTGTGCAGGGGCAAGCTGCTCCTGACATGACCATGTTGATTCAGGCTATTGGTGGAGCTTTCCAGGCAGTAGTAGCTGGAGCTCATGGAGCCGCGCATCAGAATGATGCCAATGTGAGGTTGCCTTTGGAACGGCTTCGCAGTCTAGGAGGGACTGAGTTCAGGGGTTTATCTCCAGAAGGATCTGAGTCTTGGTTGGAGAGCACCAAGCGAATCTTGGGACAGATGAACTGCAACAATGTGCAGAAGTTGTGTTGTGTTGTATCACTTGTAACCCCCTTAACCCGGTCTAGACGGTTGACCCGAATTAAGAAAGTCACACGGGGAAAACCAAAGTCAACCCGAAAGTCAACCTTGATTAACGACCCTTTTTTTCTTTTTAAACTTGTCTAGATGCATATTTACCCTAGTTATGATCACTCAAACATCATGCTCAAAGATCATAAACATCAGAGATCAAACAGGGACCCAATTGAACAATTTACAACTTTAGGGACTAAATTGTAAATTCTGTTAATTATAAGGTCTTAACCCAAATTAATGTTACCAACTTGTAATTAGTCAAGTTTCATGCTTCTCTGCCAAATTTCAGCTCAAACGGACATCCCAAGCTCATATAATTGCACAAACAAGATTCAGGACCAAAACGCAAACATTCCAAAACATTTAACTGCCAATGTCAGCCCCCAACGGTCGGCTGTTCCGAAACAGGGAGAGCCTGTTTTGAAACACGAGGCCGTTCCACAACGCGTTCCGAAACGAGGGCTGGCAGAGGGCTTCCCGTTTCGAAACGGTGTCTCCCGTTTCGGACGCCTGGGCTGCTACAAGGCACCCGTTCCGAAACGGTAGCCACTGTTCCGAAACGACCTGCACAGATTGCAGAAATATGCTTGCTTAAACATGCGATTGATCAACCAATCATGCTCCAATAGCTACCAAACTTTACCATCAACTCATACATCATACAAGAGACATATATGCATCAAAATCTAGATACATGATCTCTCCTAGGTGCACCAACACATTAAACACATTCAAACTCATTCATGCTTTTAAACAAGAAGCATAGCAAAACAACTTAAGCACAAGATGATTCAATCGTTGCAACATTAATCCACATGATCCAACATCATATACTAAACTTGTCCAACATATACAATCTCGTTACACATCAACATAAGAGATTCTCCCCCCATTGCCTTTATTAACTATAGCTATTAACCGAGACATACATCTCAAGTGGAGTTCTCTTTGAATCCCTTGCTCCTCGCTGTTCCAACTTCAATTATCTGCATTGATGGACAAAAAGGAGCGTAAGCACATAATGCTTAGTGAGGAATGCTCAAAACCAAAACACCATCAATGCAGCGGGTCATAAAACCACTTTTAAAACAAACCCGATTTGATAAACCAAAGCATTACTTGAAAACCCTTTTCAACAACAATTTCAAAACCGTGCATTGCTCAAACATGAAAACCAACCCTTAGCTTAGCAAGTTAAGTAAACCTTTTCAAAGCACAACTTGCAAAACATCAATTTAACCATTCTATGCATAAACACCAAATGCAAAGTTAAATTCAAAACCTTGGAAAACACTTCCACTTTACATCATACCTTTCTCATACTTGATTATCATTTCAAGCAAGAAACCTTTTTAAATCCATTTACACATTCAATCCAACACATGCATTTAATAAATGCACTTATGAACCACACCATCAACATTTGCATCATATGCCTTTAAAAACAAGTCTTAGCAAGACTTCAATGCACTAAAGAGATTTCATGCACACATGCATCATTCTCAATAGATAATCAACACTTGTTCAAACTTAACAAGTAAACATGCGTTCTTAACACATTAAACACTTCTCATGCAACCATGCATCATTCCAAGCATCTCATGCTTCATTATAAACAAGAACATTATATTGGCTTCCAAGTGATCATCCAAATCCACTTTTCAACTCAACATCCAATCGGATACGCGGATCACAAGCGTTGTCCCTACGCTTCATACACACTACCAATCCAAGGTCCCCAAATGGACTTTTAACCACCATTTGACCTTACCAAACACAAGGTTCCCATGTATGGACTTTTAACCACCATACAACCTTAACTTTCACAAGGTTCCCATGTATGGACTTTTAACCACCATACAACCTTAACTTTCACAAGGTTCCCATGTATGGACTTTTAACCACCATACAACCTTAGCTTACACAAGGTTCCCATATATGGACTTTTAAACACCATATAACCTTAACATGCACAAGGTTCCCATGTATGGACTTTCAAACACCATACAACCTTAGCATCACCGATTGGTAGTTGTATAACATCACTAACGAGATCTGGGACACCCTATACAAGATCCACATTGTGATCTTAACAAGCACAAGGTCCACCAATGGAATTTTAACCACCATTATTACCTTTGCTTACCCAAGGTCCTCGAATGGTATTCCAATCACCATTATAACCTTAACCATCTCGTTAGGATACTTGGATGGAGTTTACCGGTTCACTCTTAACCACTCCACATCCAAGGCGACTTTATTCACGGTGCACCCAATCCTATAGCCGGCTAACTATATCCGATCAAAGAAACCAAGAACCACTTACATCACTTGCCAATATAACCATCTTACCACATTAATCCAATGATTCACATGCATAACCATAATGTAAAAACCATCATTTACCATCATCAATCCACTGTTTTTAAAGCATTTCACAAAGCCATTAACATCATGCAACACCATGCATCAAAACCACAATTTCAATGTATAAAACCAAGGATCTCTTACCTTGAGCATCCTTCTCATATGGCTTTCAAAACCAGCATTAAACCATGCTTAAAATATGCTTTCAAAACAGAATTTAAAACATGCAAACCAAATGCATTGCAACCATCAATCACAATTGCTTTTAAAACCAATTCACAACACAAATCAAGAGCGAAAATCCATTTACTTACTCTTGAGCTTAGCAAAGTTGTTTAGACTTAAACTAAGCTCCCAAATCCTTCAAACCTTGGTTTAAAAGCTGAAAACCCAACTTCACTCACCGATACACAAAACAATGCTAGCCAACAAGCCTTCCAAGCATCTGAAACCTTCCGCACCACCTCTAAAGCTCACGGATCAAACTCCCCTGTTTCAAGCACACAATAACAGAGGATTAATGCATCATTATGCATTAAAAACACCAGCAACACAACACAACTCGCTGCTCATCACAAATCCAACATTTCGGCTTCCAAACACAACCGAAATCACCTCCAAACACTTCCAAAACTTAACCCAGCAGAGATCCATCACTTCTAACCATTTTTAAACATCAATTAACATCCAAAATGATCACAAACACGTCCTTATACCTCCAGCTATAACAGACCATCAAAAACACTCCAAAAACAACCAAAAACTCAAGAAAAACTTAGAAAATTCAACCTATTCGGGATTGCATTGATTAAACCTCAATTCCTCATCAATTTAACATTCATTTAACATCAATTTAACACATCAAAACACTGCCCAAACAGATCACACGAAATTTCACCAAAATCAAGCAAATCTTGCATTTTAAAGCCAAAATCAAGATTCCAATTGAAAAACCTTTAACAAATCACAAATCAAGGATCGAGAACTTAGGAATTTCAGTAAAGAACTGAGAGTTTAGAGGAGAAGGACGTTCTTACCTCCAAACTTGAGTTTCTCCCTTTTTGGAACCAAAATCTTGAAAATCCAAATAGCAAATGGTGAGGTTTTGTTGATGAGATGATTAGCAATCAAAAGAGAATTGAAATGAGTGATTTAGATGACAAAATCAGAGGGAAAAATCTGGAGAAATGATGTTTGGTTTGAGAGAAAATGAGAGAAAAGGAAAATAGAAGATTTTTTTTTTGAAAGAAAATGAGAGAAAAGGAAAATAGAAGATTTGAGAGAAAAGTTAGTTAGAATTAGGAAAATATCTTCCCTCCACTTTTCTTAAGTTTAAAAATCAGAAATAATTCATTTAATATCTTAGAAAAATCTGGAGAAACTCCCTTTGGGTAAATAGCTCCTTAAAGATTCAAAGTTTCAATCCTTTCTAAAATAGTCACACAGTTTTCAAAAATTACATTTTGGTCACTAGCCCAAAATGTCACCCTTCCAAACCTGATTTTGTAAAATTGATTTCACAGTTCACTTATATATATTAAAAGAGGATTTTAGAACATTTTTCCATATTTTTAATGCAACCTGAACTAGGCTTTCCTAATTTCACCTTTTTATATTCGAACAGCACTTTGACCGAACCGGTCCAAACCCAAAACTTCTAAGCCCAAAACCGAGGCGTTACAACTCTCCCCCTCTTAGGAAATTTCGTCCTCGAAATTTCAACTGGCGAATGAGAACAACAACCTTCTCAAATCAACACACAAGGCAACACAAGCCTCAACCACCACTGAACACTTTCCACACAAAACTCCACCGAACCCAACACCACCACATGCTGTTCACAAATTCCAGCACACTCAAATGTTAACCACATCTTAACCTTTCGCACTTCCGGACTGCACACAGCCCCAACAACATCCTGAAGAACCTCAAACTTTTACAGCACACAACACCTTAACACACAACTCCCAAAAATTGTTCACACAGTGACACAAACCAATCCAATTCAGCCACTATGTAATCCCACCACCTTCACTGCTTCTAAAAACTCCTTGCAAACTTCCCAATCTCTTTCAAAGATTTTCCCAACAAACAAAAATAAAATTCTTAAATCCAACTGCTTATCCAAACTCCTCAACGAATGCTGACATTCCTTCACGTCCGCCGCTATCATAACCATAACGACTCACCATAACTACTCACCCAAAACCAAAAATTACATCACAAAACCCCAACCTTGACTCCACCAGCCGTTCCACACACCACCAGCTGACCTCAAAAGAACTTACTTATTCACAACCAGCCATCCAACAATGGCCTTCGATCTTTCATTGCCTTACCACCTCAAGCTTTGACCACAACACTTGCCTCACTAGAACATCCATAACATCTTCTCAACTCCTCGAAGGTTACTACAAACTCTCACCCACATAAACAACCCTTCAACTACAACATCAGTGCCAAGATACCTCAGCACTCTAGAAACACATTCACTACCTACGACAACACTCAACACCAAGGAACCACCTCTTCTACTAACTATTCAAACCACCTGACCAATTCTAACTTCAACCGGTATTCCTTACCACCAAACCACTAAACTCTTCAAGCATCAAACACTATCCTTCTACCAACATGCTATACCACACTCACTATTACTAACAACTTGCTTAATACTTTCCATTACTTCTAACTTCCACTCAGCACCAAAACAACCTCTAAAAACCCATCATCCAACCTAATCCAACCACAACACTAACATATTCGATTAGTTATTAGTGAGTGTGAACGTTCGTATGCATGGTCACCAATATGCCCTATCAATGCCTGATGTACATGTATGCAAAACCTCTAATGTCATGCCACATGTATGCATGGACCAACACATATGTAATATAGCATCTAACAAATGATTTTAACTGTGCATGAATGCCAGTTCACACCCTCCAATAACATCCTCAGAATCTGTCTAAGAACAACCTCCTACCTCACTTCTAACTTGTCTAACTCCATCATTCCAACAACCATTAACCACAAGATACACACTTAAGCCTACTTCACACTAAAGATGTTCCCAAACAACAACAACAACTACCCCCAACATGCTAGCAACAAGATCATACTCACTACGCAAGGAAAACCAACAGAAACCAAACTAAGATAGCTAGGCAAAGGTTACTTAACAAGGTTACCTGAAAACATCTCACTGCCCTGGAGCTCCAACAAACGAGCTCTCTTCCTCGCAGAACCAACATCCTCCAGCCGCACCGCTGCAGCATCAGCTAACACACTAAGGTCATCACCAACTCCCTGCGGTAAAGAACCTTGGCTGTTCCGAGCCAACTTCAAACAATCACGCCTCCTATGTCCAGCAGACCCACATTTCCAACAGATTTCCTTTCCCAAACTCTTCACAACATTCTGCTCTTCCTGCCACCTCCGAACCTTGCCTCGGTCGTGCCCACGACCCTTTAGAAACCCTTTGGCTACCACTGAAGCTGACTTCACTCCAAGAGGACAATCACGCTTCACATGCTCTTTAGAACCACAGTTCCAACAAGCACCTGCGCCCCAACAACCTCCAACATGGCGCCTTCCACAACGATTACACACCGGTAGCTGAGCCTCCACTCCTTGTTCAACTAGCACTTGCCCCAGATCTGCACTACCTTCACACTGCTTAACCCTTGGGAATTTCTCCCCAAGATACCTTTCATAAAATGCAGACACAAAGAAGTCCCAATCAATATCATGGATGTGCGATGCCACCGCCACAGATGTCCACCAGGCACATGCGTCCTCCAACATCAAAGAGACAACGCTCCCCAGCTTACAGGCATAATCACAACTTTCCTGATCCAAAATCAGAACCACACTGGCTAACCAAGCCTCAAACATCTCCGGTGAAGAACCATGATATTCCACAGCACCCAAATCAAGCAAACGCTGCTTTGACAAACCCACACATCCCACAACCAGCACATCTACCGACTTTACTTTTGCCACAGCCTGAGATGTTCCCAACACCTCTTGAGCAACAGGTGATGAACTCTTCATCACGAAACCAGCTTCTTTCTCCTGCCCTATTACCTCGACTCCAGGCACAAAAGACTGAGACAAAACACCTCCACAAAAAGGTGAATTCCACGCCTTAACAACCTGCCCTAAGGCAGCAACCATCTCACCCAACTGCCATTCTTTCATCGATTTCGCCATACTACTAACAACAATAATCACAATAAAACAAACAAACCAGTTAGACCAGCTTTAAGCAAGGATTCAAACTCCAACTCCAAAATAACACAATAGCTATAATAATAAGGCAATGGGTATCCCGAATCCTCCCCTTTTACATGACATAATAGTCAACAAAAACATGGATATCACAATATCACACATATCGTACAACATATTCGATCATGCTTACATCAAACAGCATCCACTCGCAACAGCATAACATTAACATATCATACCCATTACACTTTCATCATTCATAAAATCAGCTCACAACATCAGCACAAATCCACCTTAACTCAACGATGATTCATAAACACAAAGCATGCTTGAAAACATTAACAACTTGCTCAGAAACACGTGTTTCAACCAGCTTTCAACCACACATCAGAACAAACATCAAACACATACTACAACAACTTACCGTTTTCCCCAAGCATTCGCAACTCAGCTCTGATACCACCAAATGTAACCCCCTTAACCCGGTCTAGACGGTTGACCCGAATTAAGAAAGTCACACGGGGAAAACCAAAGTCAACCCGAAAGTCAACCTTGATTAACGACCCTTTTTTTCTTTTTAAACTTGTCTAGATACATATTTACCCTAGTTATGATCACTCAAACATCATGCTCAAAGATCATAAACATCAGAGATCAAACAGGGACCCAATTGAACAATTTACAACTTTAGGGACTAAATTGTAAATTCTGTTAATTATAAGGTCTTAGCCCAAATTAACGTTACCAACTTGTAATTAGTCAAGTTTCATGCTTCTCTACCAAAATTTCAGCTCAAACGGACATCCCAAGCTCATACAATTGCACAAACAAGATTCAGGACCAAAACGCAAACATTCCAAAACATTTAACTGCCAATGTCAGCCCCCAACGGTCGGCTGTTCCGAAACAGGGAGAGCCTGTTTCGAAACACGGGGCCGTTCTGCAACGCGTTCCGAAACGAGGGCTGGCAGAGGGCTTCCCGTTTCGAAACGGTGTCTCCCGTTTCGGACGCCTGGGCTGCTACAAGGCACCCGTTCCGAAACGGTAGCCACCGTTCCGAAACGACCTGCACAGATTGCAGAAATATGCTTGCTTAAACATGCGATTGATCAACCAATCATGCTCCAATAGCTACCAAACTTTACCAGCAACTCATACATCATACAAGAGACATATAAGCATCAAAATCTAGATACATGATCTCTCCTAGGTGCACCAACACATTAAACACATTCAAACTCATTCATGCTTTTAAACAAGAAGCATAGCAAAACAACTTAAGCACAAGATGATTCAATCGTTGCAACATTAATCCACATGATCCAACATCATATACTAAACTTGTCCAACATATACAATCTCGTTACACATCAACATAAGAGATTCTCCCCCCATTGCCTTTATTAACTATAGCTATTAACCGAGACATACATCTCAAGTGGAGTTCTCCTTGAATCCCTTGCTCCTTGTTGTTCCAACTTCAATTATCTGCATTGATGGACAAAAAGGAGCGTAAGCACATAATGCTTAGTGAGGAATGCTCAAAACCAAAACACCATCAATGCAGCGGGTCATAAAACCACTTTTAAAACAAACCCGATTTGATAAACCAAAGCATTACTTGAAAACCCTTTTCAACAACAATCTCAAAACCGTGCATTGCTCAAACATAAAAACCAACCCTTAGCTTAGCAAGCTAAGTAAACCTTTTCAAAGCACAACTTGCAAAACATCAATTTAACCATTCTATGCATAAACACCAAATGCAAAGTTAAATTCAAAACCTTGGAAAACAATTCCACTTTGCATCATACCTTTCTCATACTTGATTATCATTTCAAGCAAGAAACCTTTTTAAATCCATTTACACATTCAATCCAACACATGCATTTAATAAATGCACTTATGAACCACACCATCAACATTTGCATTATATGCCTTTAAAAACAAGTCTTAGCAAGACTTCAATGCACTAAAGAGATTTCATGCACACATGCATCATTCTCAATAGATAATCAACACTTGTTCAAACTTAACAAGTAAACATGCGTTCTTAACACATTAAACACTTCTCATGCAACCATGCATCATTCCAAGCATCTCATGCTTCATTATAAACAAGAACATTATATTGGCTTCCAAGTGATCATCCAAATCCACTTTTCAACTCAACATCCAATCGGATACGCGGATCACAAGCGTTGTCCCTACGCTTCATACACACTACCAATCCAAGGTCCCCAAATGGACTTTTAACCACCATTTGACCTTACCAAACACAAGGTTCCCATGTATGGACTTTTAACCACCATACAACCTTAACTTTCACAAGGTTCCCATGTATGGACTTTTAACCACCATACAACCTTAACTTTCACAAGGTTCCCATGTATGGACTTTTAACCACCATACAACCTTAACTTTCACAAGGTTCCCATGTATGGACTTTTAACCACCATACAACCTTAGCTTACCCAAGGTTCCCATATATGGACTTTTAAACACCATATAACCTTAACATGCACAAGGTTCCCATGTATGGACTTTCAAACACCATACAACCTTAGCATCACCGATTGGTAGTTGTATAACATCACTAACGAGATCCGGGACACCCTATACAAGATCCACACATGGACTTTACACCACCATTGTGATCTTAACAAGCACAAGGTCCACCAATGGAATTTTAACCACCATTATTACCTTTGCTTACACAAGGTCCTCGAATGGGATTCCAATCACCATTATAACCTTAACCATCTCGTTAGGATACTTGGATGGAGTTTACCGGTTCACTCTTAACCACTCCACATCCAAGGCGACTTTATTCACGGTGCACCCAATCCTATAGCCGGCTAACTATATCCGATCAAAGAAACCAAGAACCACTTACATCACTTGCCAATATAACCATCTTACCACATTAATCCAATGATTCACATGCATAACCATAATGTAAAAACCATCATTTACCATCATCAATCCACTGTTTTTAAAGCATTTCACAAAGCCATTAACATCATGCAACACCATGCATCAAAACCACAATTTCAATGTATAAAACCAAGGATCTCTTACCTTGAGCATCCTTCTCATATGGCTTTCAAAACCAGCATTAAACCATGCTTAAAATATGCTTTCAAAACAGAATTTAAAACATGCAAACCAAATGCATTGCAACCATCAATCACAATTGCTTTTAAAACCAATTCACAACACAAATCAAGAGCGAAAATCCATTTAATTACTCTTGAGCTTAGCAAAGTTGTTTAGACTTAAACTAAGCTCCCAAATCCTTCAAACCTTGGTTTAAAAGCTGAAAACCCAACTTCACTCACCGATACACAAAACAAGGCTAGCCAACAAGCCTTCCAAGCATCCGAAACCTTCCGCACCACCTCTAAAGCTCACGGATCAAACTCCCCTGTTTCAAGCACACAATAACAGAGGATTAATGCATCATTATGCATTAAAAACACCAGCAACACAACACAACTCGCTGCTCATCACAAATCCAACATTTCGGCTACCAAACACAACCGAAATCACCTCCAAACACTTCCAAAACGTAACCCAGCCAAGATCCATCACTTCTAACCATTTTTAAACATCAATTAACATCCAAAATGATCACAAACACGTCCTTATACCTCCAGCTATAACAGACCATCAAAAACACTCCAAAAACAACCAAAAACTCAAGCAAAACTTAGGAAATTCAACCTATTCGGGATTGCATTGATTAAACCTCAATTCCTCATCAATTTAACATTCATTTAACATCAATTTAACACCTCAAAACACTGCCCAAACAGATCACACGAAATTTCACCAAAATCAAGCAAATCTTGCATTTTAAAGCCAAAATCAAGATTCCAATTGAAAAACCTTTAAAAAATCACAAATCAAGGATTGAGAACTTAGGAATTTCAGTAAAGAACTGAGAGTTTAGAGGAGAAGGACGTTCTTACCTCCAAACTTGAGTTTCTCCCTTTTTGGAACCAAAATCTTGAAAATCCAAATAGCAAATGGTGAGGTTTTGTTGATGAGATGATTAGCAATCAAAAGAGAATTGAAATGAGTGATTTAGATGACAAAATCAGAGGGAAAAATCTGGAGAAATGATGTTTGGTTTGAGAGAAGATGAGAGAAAAGGAAAATAGAAGATTTGAGAGAAAAGTTAGTTAGAATTAGGAAAATATCTTCCCTCCACTTTTCTTAAGTTTAAAAATCAGAAATAATTCATTTAATATCTTAGAAAAATCTGGAGAAACTCCCTTTGGGTAAATAGCTCCTTAAAGATTCAAAGTTTCAATCCTTTCTAAAATAGTCACACAGTTTTCAAAAATTACATTTTGGTCACTAGCCCAAAATGTCACCCTTCCAAACCTCATTTTGTAAAATTGATTTCACAGTTCACTTATATATATTAAAAGAGGATTTTAGAACATTTTTCCATATTTTTAATGCAACCCGAACTAGGCTTTCCTAATTTCACCTTTTTATATTCGAACAACACTTTGACCGAACCGGTCCAAACCCAAAACTTCTAAGCCCAAAACCGGGGCGTTACATCACTGCTGCATGGTGATGCTTATACGTGGTGGATGACCACTATCTATGGAATGGAGGACAATGAGGTGACTTGGACGTTCTTCCTGAATGCGTTCAAGCGGAAGTATTTAGGAGTACGTTACCAAGATGAGAAGAAAAGAGAGTTTACGTCTCTTATGCAAGGTAGCATGTCCGTAGCTGAGTATGAGATTCAGTTTGTTCGCCTCAGTCAGTATGCACCTGAGCTAATCTCTAATGAACAGGAGAGGTGCAAACGATTCTGATATGGGTTGGTAACAGATGTGAAGACTTTTATGCTTGCGGCTGATTACTCAGATTTCGATGTCTTGGTCTCTAGAGCCAAGGACATTGAGTCAACTCTTTGTCTGACTAGTCAAGCGGGTGGATCTAGCTCTGGGAAGCGAGCGACTGAACGCGATTATGGTAGAGATTGCAACAAGAGGCATAAGGATAGGAGACCACCCTATGATGCTAGGCGTGGGGTTGGTAACCCTGGTAGAGGTCAGCAAGGACCTAATGCTATTCTGAGGACTCCTGAGTGTAACCGTTCTGGTAGACGGCATGGTGGTGAGTGTTGGGGTAATCATGGAACATGCTGGAATTGTGGGAACCGTGGACATTTGAAGAAAGATTGTCCTCAGCCTTTGAAGGAGGAACATGCTCCGGCGAGAGCAGCTGAGCCACAGAGAGGCCGTGGGCGCGGCCGTGGTAATTTTCAGCGCAGAGATGATGGTGGCAGAAATGTAGCACATGTTGTGGCTGTTCAACCTGAGGATGGTGGTCAGGCTCGAATGTATGCTCAACGTGAGGAAGGAATGATACGGATGTGATCGCATGTACTTTTACTTTGCAATCCTTGTCATTACAATCTTTGATTGATTCTGGATCTACACAATCGTACATATTGTGTGAACATGCTCAAATGCTTGGTTTACCTGTTGAGTCTTTGGATGTTGGTATGTGTGTGACTAGTTCCTTTGGTGAAACGATTGTGACGCGAAAGTTGTATAGGAGATGTCCCTTGAAACTGCAAAATCATGTCTTTCTTGTTGATCTCATGGAATTGCCATTCTATGGTTTTGATGTAATCCTTGGTATGGATTGGCTTGTTGAGCATCGAGCTGTAGTGGATTTTGAAAGCAAGCGAGTTTCATTGAAACTTGCGGATGATTATGAAGTAGTGGTTGTGGGTGAGAATGTGAAGTTTCTTGCCAATGTGGTGTCTACATTGGAAGCAAGTCGAATGTTGAGGCAAAGTTGCGAGGCTTACCTAGCCTTTGTGATGAATCCTAGTTCTAAGGAATTGTGTGTTCAAGATATAAGAACTGTACGTGAGTTCCCTGGAGTGTTTCCGGAGGAGTTACCTGGATTGCCACCTAGTCGAGAAATGGAGTTTGGAATTGAGCTGCTATGAAAAAACAACTCCGGTGTCCATTGCTCCCTATCGCATGACACCTAAGGAGCTAAAGGAGTTGAAGACACAACTTCAGGAGTTGCTTGACCGTGGCTTCATTCGGCCTAGTGTGTCCCCGTGGGGTGCACCGGTCTTGTTTGTGAAGAAGAAGGATGGCACTATGAGAATGTGCATTGATTATCGACAGCTGAACAAGTTGACTATCAAGAATAGGTATCCTTTGCCAAGGATTGATGATCTTTTTGATCAGTTTCGGGGAGCAGTTGTGTTTTCCAAGATTGACTTAAGGTCAGGATACTAGAAGTTTAAGGTGAAAGATGTGGATGTGCCGAAAATAGCCTTTAGAACGAGGTATGGGCATTATGAGTTCCTTGTAATGTCGTTTGGCTTGACGAATGCTCTTGTTGCTTTCATGGACATGATAAATAGAGTGTTCCATGAATACTTGGACAAGTTTGTTGTGGTGTTCATCGACGATATCCTTGTGTACTCTCGTACTAAAGAGGAGCATGAAGGTCACTTGAGGATTGTCTTGCAAGCGCTTCTGGAAAATCAACTTTATGTTAAGATGAGCAAGTGTGAGTTTTGGTTAAAGGAAAATTGTGTTCCTTGGTCATGTGGTTTCGGCGGAGGGGATTCGTGTTGATCCACAGAAGATTGAGGCGGTGATGAATTGGAAGCCTCCTAAGTCCGTTCATGAAGTCCGTAGTTTCCTTGGGTTGGCAGGGTTTTACCGGAGGTTTGTGGATGGATTTTCGAAGATTGCTGCTCCTCTGACCAAGTTGTTGCAAAAAGATGTTAAGTATGAGTGGACGGAAGCAAGACAGCAAGCTTTTGAGAAGCTTAAGACGGCTTTGACGCAAGCTCCTATCTTGGTTCAACCTGAACCAGGGAAAGAATTTGTGGTCCACAATGATGCATCCTACGTTGGTTTGGTGTGTGAGCTAATGCAAGAGGGTAAGTTGGTGGCTTATGCATCGCGACAGTTGAAGGTGCATGAGCGCAATTATCCTACGCATGATATTGAGTTAGCTGCGGTGGTTTTTGCTTTGAAGATCTGGAGACATTATCTGTATGCTTAGAAGTGTACTGTGTACACGGATTACAAGAGTTTGAAGTACTTGATGTCTCAGAAAGACTTGAATCTTAGGCAACGACGTTGGGTGGAGTTGCTTAAGGATTACGATTTAACGATTGAGTACCATCCGAGAAAAGCTAATGTTGTGGCGGATTTCTTGAGCAAGAAGGTGGCGGTAGAGTTAAGGGCTATGTTTGCTAACTTAAGCATTTTGCGAGATGGAGGTGTTGTGGCTGAGTTGCAAGTGAAACCATCCCTGGTTCAGTTGATAAAGGATAAGCAGTTGTTGGATGATTCTTTGATGCCACATGTTCAGGATATTGCTGAGGGTAGACCATCAGATTTTTGTTTTAATGATGATGGAGTTTTATGTTTCGGAAGACGGATAGTAGTGCCAAATGATGTGGAGTTGAGGCGTACTATTCTGACCGAAGCTCATAGTAGTCCTTTTGCTATGCACCCTGGTAGTACAAAGATGTATCGTGATCTGAAGGATGAGTACTATTAGGTGGGTTTGAAGAAAGATGGTGCGGAATATGTGAGTAAGTGAATGGTTTGTCAGCAATTTAAAGTTGAGCATCAGTTTCCTTCGAGGTTGTTGCAACCGTTGAGGATTCCTGAATGGAAGTGGGAAAGAATCACCATGGACTTTGTGTCCGGTTTACCGTTGTCGCCATCGAGAGGAATTCAGTGTGGGTGATTCTGGATCGCCTTACAAAGTGTGCGCATTTCTTATCTGTGCATACTACGTATACCTTGGATAAGCTTGCAGAGTTATACGTTGCTGAAATTGTGCGTTTGCATGGTGTACCTAAATCTATAGTGTCGGATAGAGATCCGAGGTTTACTTCGCGATTTTGGGAATGTTTGCATCAAGCTTTGGGTACGCGGCTGAATTTCAGTACTTCCTATCATCTAGAGTCGGATGGACAGTCTAAGCGTGTTATCCAAGTGCTTGAGGATATGTTGAGGTGATGCGTGATTGAGTTTCAAGGCTCTTGGGAGAAGCATTTGCCTTTGGTGGAGTTTTCTTATAATAATAGCTATTAGGCAAGTATTCAAATGGCACCTTATGAGGCCTTGTATGGGAGGAAGTGTAGAACACCTCTGTGCTGGGCAGAAACAGGTCAGAAGTTGGTGTCGATGTCGGCTTTGTTGAAAGGAACCACCGAGAAGGTGAAGCTCATTTGTGAGCGGTTGAAGGCAGCTTCTGATCGACAGAAGTCTTACGCGGATTTGAAGCATAAGGAGATTGAGTTTGCGGTGGGTGATCGTGTGTTCTTGAAGGTTTCGCCTTGGAAGAAGGTGATGAGATTTGGCCGGAAGGGTAAGTTGAGCCCTAGGTATATTGGACCATATGAAGTAATAGAACATGTGGGTCCTATTGTGTATAAGTTGTGGCTACCACAAGAGTTAGAGAAGATACATGATGTGTTTCATGTCTCCATGCTACGGAGGTATAGATCGGATCCTTCGCATGTTATGTCTGTGGAAGAAGTTGAGTTGAATCCAGATTTGACATATGACGAGGAGCCGATTGAGATTATGGATTCGGACAATAAAGTTATTCAAGGTAAGACCATTGAGTTGGTTAAGGTGTTGTGGAGGCATCGTGGTGTTGAGGAAGCCACATGGGAAAGAAAAGATGACATGAAGAAGCAGTTTCCTTATCTTTTTCCTCCAGGTAAATTTCGAGGACGAAATTTCTTAAGAGGGGGAGAGTTGTAAAACCCCAATTTTGGGCTTAAAAGTTTAGGGTCTGAACCAGACCGGTCTGAGAAACGGTTCGAATATAAAAGGGAGATTTAAGGAAAGCCTAGTTCGGGATGCTTTAAAAATATAGAAAAATATCCAAAAATACTTATTTAATATATATAGGTGAATGGTGAAATCAATTTTACAAAATAGGGTTTGGGAATGCTACATTTCGGTGTAGTGACCAAATCGCGAATTTTGCAAAGTTTAGTAGTGACTATTTTGTAAAGGGTTGAAACTTTGAATCTTTAAGGAGCTAATTTACCCAAAAATGTTTTCATCAGATTTTTCCTTATTTGGGGTGATTTAATTAATGATTTAATTAAATAAAAGAAAGGTGATAAACTACCTTTGACTTTCATAACTACTTTTCTCTAATTTTCTCTCATTTCATTTTCTCTCAAAATCCTATCAACCAAACATTTTTTCTCCAGTAAAATTCACTTTGATTTTCACTTCAATTGATGAGATTTCCATCACTCATTGATTCCTAATCAATCTTTCAACAAATCCACTTGATTTCTACATTGTATTTTCATGGAAACTTGCCCAAATCAAGGAGAAATCATCTTTTAGAGGAAAGATTATTCTTCTCCTCTAAGTACTCAGTTCTTTACTGAAATTACCAAGTTGTCAATCCTTTATTAAAGATTTATGAATGGTTTTAATGTTAGAAACAAGATTTTGGCTTAAAACTCAAGATTTTTGAAGGGATCTTGAAGATATTCGTGGAGATTGATTGGGCTCTGTTTTGAGATGGTTTTCTAATGTATTTTGGATGTTAAATGATGTTAGAAATGAGGTTTTATCAATCCAATCCCGAATATGTTGTTTTTCCTAAGTTTTTGCTTGTGAAAATGGTGGTTTTTGGGTTGATTTTGGTGTTCTGTTATAGCTGGAAGTATAAGGACGGGTTTAGGGTTTTTTTATGCTAATTGAAGTTTAGAAATGTTTAGAAGTGGTGGATCTTGGCTGGGTTAAGTTTTGGAAGAGTTTGGAGGTGTTTTCGGTTGTGTTTGGTAGCCGAAATGTTGTGTTTAGGAAGAGCAGCGAGTTTTGGAGTGTTGGCTGAATATTTCATTGCATGATGATGCATTAATCCTCTGCTTTTATGTGTCTAAAACAGGAGAGACATCTTCGGACACTTTTGGAGTTGATCCAGAAGCTTAATTAGCGTTTTGAAAAGCAAGCGAAACGAAATTGGTGAGTGTGTATGGCTTTAGAAGTCCTTGAGGGACAAAGAACCAAAGTTTGGGGATTTAGGAAAGGTTTGAAACACTTTCCTATGTCCAGAAGTAAGTATTGGCTAGATTGCTCTCTAGAAAGTGGTGATTGCCCCTTTAAATACTTTTACATGCTCATGGTTTAAGATTGATAAATTCCTACGGTTTTTATGCATGAATTATCGCATGAGATGATGCTTGAAATGATTTCAATAAGTAACCTTTTGCATAGTTGAGATTTGAGCTTATATGTTGAAGTGTAGCAAATGTTATGGTTTTGAAAAGAGATGAGAATGTTAAGTTTTAATGCATGAAAAACAGTAGGTGAGATGTTGATTTGACATAATATATTGGCATAGATGTTGAGAAACTTACCGGATATAATTGATCGATCAATAGGATGAGAGTGCACTATAAACTAAAAATTCGTACGTGGTCTTTGGTTAAGCCAAAGGGAGATATTCCGATGATGGGCATTCCATCAGGTTTGACTTGGGAAATACCCAAGCTTGGTGGCAATGAGAGATTCCGCCATGTGAGTACGGTGAAGAGAGATTCCACCGGAAACTATGTTGCTAGACGAGTGAGTACGGTGATGAGAGATGCCACCGGAAGTGTCTAGTGAGATGTCCGCATATCCGAGTAATAAATAGATGTGAAATGCCAATATAAAATATGTTATGGTTTTGATTCACATGTACCTTGATATAATGATTTATGCTTTGAGAAATGTATATGTAGTTTGTTTATGAAATGCTTTAGAGTACAAGCATGATTTGGCCTTGGCATGGTATTTGCATTGGTTTTAATGCATGAGATATAATGAAGGTACATGTGGTTTCAATAAGTATTGCTTTGAAAGTTTTCCAAGCATGAGAAAGAGATGAGCATGTGGTTTAAAAAGCTTTTAATGAAAGTGTTTTCAATTGTGCATTATTGTGTTGGTTTTCTTTAGAGCATGCCTCACTAAGCATTTGTGCTTACGCTCTCTCTTTTACCAATAATGCAGATAATTGAGGTGTTTTGGGGCATCAAGGATGCTAAGTCCATCCAAGGAAATCCAAGCTCATGTATGGTGAAGTTTTCATACACTTTAGTTTTGATAAGTTGGCAATGGGAAACCAAATTTTGTATTTGGGAGATATGTTAAACTCCCTAAGGTTGTGGCATGTTTGTTTTGGGCTTGTTGGATTGTAAATGGTCTTGATTGCTTGTTTTGAGGTTGGATTGCCTTTTTGTGTTTTGATATTAGGAAGCATGCCTCTAGACTAATGAGATTTCATGTTTGATGCTATGATTGTGTTTGTGTGTTCCAAATAGGTACCTTATATGTATGTTGACTTGTTGGTATGGTTTGAGAGTCATTGGGATGTCTTAGACTAGGTTTTCGAGTGAAAAACCAGTCCTTGCTGTAGTTCTTGGCTAATCGTATCGAAACACCGTCTAGTGTTTCGAAACGGGGGCCTGTAATGGCCTTCGTGTTTCGAAACGGTGAAGGCGGTTTCGAAACGTTTTAGCTACTGGAATGCCATGTTTCGAAACGGGTCTCGAAACGGGTGGGTGTCTCGATCCAGCGTTTCGATACGGCAGGTAGGTGTTTCGAAACGGGTGACCGTTGGACACAAATTTGAATTGTTCTGATGTTTGCATGTTTTACATTTTAGTCCTAAATGTTGAGGTTGTAATTGCTTGAGCTTGAGATTTCCAATTAAGATGAAATTTGACAGAGAAGTATGTAACATGACTAATTTCATGTTGGTAACCTTAAAATCAATGAAGACCATCTAATTTACAGAAATTACATTTTGGTCCCTAAACTCGTATAAAGTGCAATTGAGTCCCTATATGTTATCCGATCGCTGTGCCTTTCTCAATCGTATTTTAAGAGCACCCACTTAGGGGTTAAGTGTATCTAGACAAAATTAAAAAGGAAAAAAAGGGTCGTGAATCAAGGTTGACTTTCGGGTTGACTTTGGTTTTCCCCGTGTAACCTTTGTAGTTTGGGTCAACCGTCTAGGCCGGGCTAAGGGGGTTACAACTTCGTTGTTGAACCTCGGTCCAAACAAAAGGAGCTTCTTTCCTCAATTATTTGGTCAAAGGAGCATCTATTATAGAAAATCCTTTTACGAACCTACGGTAATAGCCATCAAGCCCAAGGAATCTTCTGACTTCACCAACGTTCTTCTGTGAATGTCATTCTACAATGGCTTGGATTCTCTTTGGGTCTACTTGAATACCCGAAGCTGACACAATGTGCCCCAGAAAGGCAACTTCGGTGAGCCAAAACTCACACTTAGAGAACTTCAGATACAACTGCTTCTCTCTCAGGGTCTGAAGTACAATACGAAGATGATCTCGATGCTCCACTTCATTCTTGGAATAGATCAATATATCATCTATAAACCCCACTACGAACTTGACGAGATAGGGTCGAAAGACTGGATTCATCAAATCCATAAAAGCGGTCGGTGCATTTGTTAGCCCAAAGGGCATCACCAAGAATTTGTAGTGTCCATATCTTGTACAGAAGGTAATCTTTGGCACATCACACTCCTTAACTCTCATTTGATAGTAGCCCGACCTTAAGTCGATCTTTGAAAACACAAAGACATCTTTTAGTTGATCGAATATGTCGTCTATTCTAGGCAATGGATATTTGTTCTTGATTGTTATTTCATTCAACTGTCTATAGTCGATGCACAATCGCATAGAACCATCCTTCTTCTTAACAAAGAGAACCGAAGCTCCCCAAGGTGAAAAGCTCGGTTGAATGAAACCTTTGCTCGATAGGTCTTGGATCTGTGTCTTTAATTCTTTCAACTCCACAACTGCCATGCGATATTGTGCAATGGAAATGGGAGCAAGCCCAGGTTGCACCTCGATACCAAATTCCAATTCACGAGTTGCGGGCAATCCCGAAAGTTTATCGGGAAAGATATTAGGAAATTCACATACAGTGTCAATGTCTTGCAGTTGTGGTTCGCCTTTGGTCTCCAATTTCAAAGCATACAATGATAGATTCCTCGCATTCATCAATACAACACTTTCTTTGCCCAAACCCCGAAGGTACAATTTTCTTTTATAACAATCTACCCAGGCTTGGTGCTCGCTAAGCCAGTCTAAGCCTAGTATGACATCAAATTCATAGGTTGGTAGATCCAACAAATTGGCCAGAAAAAGAATCCGTTGGATCATTAAAGGACAATTCATGCACACTACCCTTACGGTGACACAATCTCCTAAGGGATTAGTTACAGAAAGTTTCGATGCTATTGGTTCAGAAGACATGTTATACTTCTTAACTATAATGGTGCTTATAAAAGAATGAGTAGAACCAGGGTCAATCAATGCATACAAAGGATGCAGATATAACTCAATGATACCTACAATAACATCAGGTTCATCCTCTTCTTTCCTACTCCTCACATGATAAATTTGGGCAGGATCTTTTGAATCTTGTTTATTAAAGGGTTTCCCCGGTCCACTCGATCGTCCATATGTTCCCATTGATCCTTGTTTCGATCCTTTACCCCGAAAGGACTGAGTAGGAGAAGCAATAGTGGTCGGTGTGACGACAGATTTGGTTGCATTCATAGAACAGTCACAAATAAAATGACCATGCTTGCCACAGTAGTTACAGGCTCCAGTCTGCTTACAACATTATTCCACTAGATGCCTATTCTGAGAGTAATTGCAGAGAGGGTGCTAGTTACCTCGATTCGAACCTCCAGTGCTGTCAATAGACACGTCTTTATCAAAAGACTGCGTTACAGACTGAGGTCTTTCAATTTTCCCAAATCGGGAGGGATGTGAATAAATATTCTGTTTGAGGCCTTGATATCTCCCTTTCTTGTTCCACCTCGGAGGTCGAGAATCATCCCTGAACCTCTTCTCAGATTTCCTAGACCCACCAGCTTGTTGAGCTCTCTGGGCAGCTTTAGTCGCCTTGACTCGATTCACCAGATCCTAGAAATTTGTGATACCAAGGACCGTAAACATAGGTCGTAGCTCATCACTAAGGCCAGCTATAAACATTCCGCACTTGTCTTCCACTTTCTTTAAAAATTCCACTCCGTATTGGCAATATTTGTAGAAATCATGGATATATTACTCGATAGGTCGCCCACCCTGCCTCAGGTGAAGAAGGTGTTCCGCCTTTCCGTAAGGTAATATTCACTAAGGTATTTATTCCGGAACTCTCGGAGAAAGAACTCCCAAGTAACTGATTCTTCAGGAGCTGTGAGAATAGTGGTTTCCTACCACATAAGAGCTTCATCGATCAATAATGCAATAGCACACTCCAACTTGTGTTCGTCTGAACACTGCAGCTTTTTGTTTAAGATATGCAACGTGTTATCCAGCCAATATTCGGCAACTTCAGGATTATTGTCATCCTGTCCGGTAAAGGAATAGGCTTGGAGAGAAGCCAACTTGTCCACAAGGGCACAAACATATTGAACAACAGTAGGGGTAGGCTTAGCAGATGGTGTTGCTTGCATCACAACCATGAACTATTTGAACATATTAGTCATAGTCTGATAACATTCAACTTGAGCAATAGGTGCTGTAGGCTCAGTACCCTGAACAGGATGGTCATGTGGTTGCGATGTGTTCTGAGGATTTCCTCCTCCAACCTCCTCTCCATGTGTCGAGGAGCCAGTAGCGAGCTCGTCTATATGGGCTTCGTTCGTCTCAGACATATCTATATGAAAGATTGGATTAGTCGACAAGTCACAATATACACAATTTAAAACTCCTAGGTGGTAAAGTAACACAATAGCAATGCAATAAACTTTGGTTTAGTCCTAGAATCGACTAAACTCTAGCTCTGACACCATAATTGTAACACCCCATTCCTGGTCTGGTCGAGAACCAGATCAGAAGGTGAAACCGATGATCAATATAGAAACTAATGTAATAGAATTTCATTTTATTAATAATAGTTTCAATCGAAATCACACAATGAATCATTCTCATCAAATAATTCAGTCCAAATTACCCATACAAGCAATGGTTAGTCATTCATGGGCTAAATTGCATCTATTACAAGTTTTAGGGACCAATTTGTAATTTCGACCAACTAGGGGTCCTTCAATACAATTGATCTTACCATTCTAAAATTCATTACATAAATGTCTTGACTACAAAATTCCATTCCATTTGGGGATCATTAACTCATTCAATTTAACATTACAATGTTTAGTGACCAATCTATGAAATTAGCAATATGTTCAATGCGCCTTAACTAACTTACCAAACCCCGTATCAAAACACCCCAGAGTTATTTCGAAACGGGTGAATGATTGTCAACTCCTATTGACCTTACCCTTAAGACTGTATCGATACGGGCATACCTGTATCGAAACAGGGTTGACCTCCTTTGACATTGACTTTGACCCGTTTCGATACGCTATGAACCCGTATCGAAACGAGGGATTTTAGAGACAAAATGTTTTGAAACAACCATAGACCGTTTCGATACACCCTATTTCTCAGACCAAACTGTGCTTACCCGTATCGAAACGCCATCACCCGTTTCGATACGGCCTACCTTGTAATGACAAATTTTTGTTGGTGTTTACTCAATTTGACTTGTCGAACGATGTCCAAATGCGACGAAACTTTACACACAATATTTCAATAGTATAAACTACTGGCATGCCAAGTTTCAGGATCATACGAATCCATTTACTATGTTTTTACCTTTTTGAGCCAACTATACATTTTTATACTATCTTAAGCCAACCAAAAAGGCCATTTAGGGCCACATACCATATTAAAACTTAAGCATTACACCAACACATCAAAATAGGCACAAATGACTAGTTCAACTATTTTGCCACCTTCCTAGGAGATTATAAGTCAAAAACACATTACTTGAGGCTTGTAGTGACTTGCCTTGCTTGCTAATCCGATCTTCCAACACAAGATCGTTTTTAAACTGAAAATGCATGAGATGAGACACATTAGGCTTACATTGCCTAGTGAGGTAGTCATAAACAATATGAAAAACATTATATCAAATATCAATATGCAATAATCTCGTGCTTATCAATATCAAAGCTATGCATCTATATACAATATTTAGCATTTTCATTTCATCATGAATCCTTGGATTGAATCAAGATAATGGATACACAAATTCCTACGCCTCGCCAAATCAATGAATGGTCTGATCCCTCCGCCTCGCCAATATGACCAACAACAACACACATCCCTCTGCCTCACCAAATCAATATAGGCCGTAGCCTTAGGACCGTAGTCCACCCGTACACTGAGCTCATGAATTCTATGGCATGCCAATTGTATCTAGTGTCTATTCAAATCCAAGTTTCCAATGTTCATAACCATTTCAATAATCAATAGTATTCCAATGTCCGATGATTTCAATATTACCACTGACAAGTATATATGTATCTCATCATTAATATATCATAATCCAATGTCAATATCAATGTCCAATGATTTCTATACAATATTTCGATGACAATGACTATATCAATAACAATGCACAATGGCAATAACAATGACTATGTTCAATACTCAATGACAACTTACCGACACTTACAAAAGTGTCTTATTAACCATCCAATGCAATTTCTTCAACAACAATGTTAGCGATGAAATCTAAACGATTGAATAATGATCCGAGAAGGCCTTTCGCCTAAACCTGAGACTTTGACTACACTCACTTTAGCAATCCAAAGCTTTCAAGGCTCTCAGATAGTAATCCCCTTGTTCCTAGCTTGACATGGAGACGGTGAAACCTCTTTCTCCACTTCTTGAGCTAGAAAGTCAATAGAAAACTATTAGGATCAATATTCCGATATAAAAATTAATATAACGATATCAAAATAATATCCTACTTTAGTATAAACACTAACGATGAAATATCCATGGATGGTCAAAACCCTAGCTCAAGATTAAACTCAATATATCCATGGAATCCAACGATTGTTTGAGGATTATTGCTTACCCGATTGATAGCAACGATTCAATTTCAATAAAACGAAGAAAAACTAAACTAAAGCTTGCTCTCTAATGGAGGTGCTTGCTTCAAGGAAGAAGATGACGAAGATGAAAAGATGGAGAGGTGTATGCTTCAAAGTTTTTCGGTAAGCTTCCTATTATCTTTCAATTCCTTTCCTTTATTAATTAAAGCTTACCAATCAAGCTTTCATCATGGTGAAGCAACTTCATGATACTTTCCCACATAGGTGTATTTTTAATGAAGGAGGGGCTAATTGCAAGATTAGTCCCTCAACCCTCAGTCTACTATAGTTTTGACCTCCAACTTACATATTCTCCACTTAGTCACTATATAGGTTCAATATTATTCAATAGAGTCCGATGACGATGTTTTAAGCTCAATTAGGGTTCGATATCAATAATTAACTAGTCGATACAATATTTAGACTTCATCAATGTAGGATTCCCGATCATCGGAACTTAATTCTGAATAGACCAGATTTCGGGGTGTTACATAGTCTTTAGCTGATTAAAACTTGTGATCCAGTTAATTATTAAAATCTAGTTAAGAAATTGAACTCTATGTTGGAATTTTGGAATTCTACTTTTCTGTGTGTATAAAATATTATTTTTAAATGCATACAGGCTTAGATTTTATCTTTTTAACGTGAATGATGGATCTAAACTTAACTCCTTTAAAACAAGTTAAGATGATAGAGTGTAAGCGTCATATCGACATGAATTCAGAGAAGACAAAGAACAAGGTACATTAATTATAATTAACTGAAATTTTAATAATAATGTTAAATTACTTTTTGTCGGTAATTTAAGATTATTGTTCAATTTTTATTTATTTTATGTACATATAGGAAAAAACTGAAGTTGTATATGAGGAAAAGATAAGAATTCCTTATCAGAGTGATCACAAGTTCGAGACACTCATTCATTCGGTGCAAAATATTGAAAATGAATTTGTTACAATGAATGATCAATTTCAAACATTAAATGGTCACTTTGAAAAATTAGTGACTATATTCTCACCAAGTAATGTTAAAAGTTCAGTACAAGATGACGATTCATTAAAAGGAGAAGGTATACGTAGTCAGTCATTAAAGGAGGATGTTTTAGATAATAGATCAGATGAGACTAGTTTACATAACGGTCCATTGAAGTATGAGGAGTTAGAAAATAAATCACACAAGGAAAAAGAACTAAGTGCTGCGTCATTGAAGGAAGAAGTTGAGATTCATTTTAAAAAACCTAGTTTGTCTTCAATTATGAGTTGTGATCCTCATTATTTTTCTCCCTCATCAAACCCTATTGGTAAACGAAAACTTAAATTTATTTTTGAAGACAACTTCAAGGCTGACAATGATGGTCTCCCAAAAATTCCTAGCGAGATTCTTAACTTTCAATTTAGTCATCAGCGATTTCCTAGTCAATTAGTTATGTTGAAGGAAACTCCAATGATTAAAAAAATGCCACCCAAAATGTAAAACAGTCCTAAGGCTTTGTCAAAGAGTAAAGACTCTCAACAAAAAAAGAGTGTGACATGTTCGACTGCACGTTCTAATTTTATTCATGATCTGAAGTCGAAAAATATGACATAAAAAAAGAGCTCGAACTTATAAAGTGAATAAAATGGTATGCATAAATTATTTTTATTTGTTATATTTTAATATTATTTGTTTGCTTAAAACTAATTTTTGTCATATGATATGTAGTTACATGAAAAATTCACAAAATTTCATTTGAGTTGATATATTATCAAGTACTTTTTTATTGTGCAAGTTGGAAAAGAAAAGAAGCCATAATTTTGATATTGAACCAGGATTACAAGATTTATTCGCTGAAGCTCAAATCAAATTTCAAACAAGAAAGGTGTAAACAATTAACATATTTTTAAATATCGACATTTAATTTTCATGCTATTATCATTTTTAAGAGTTAAATGTGTTTCATGCAGTATAAATATGAGACATGTGATTTCTTATCAGAAGCTTCAAAAGAAAATGGTATGATAAGTGATGTGTACAAGCAATATTTGAAGTACTTAACGCCTGAAGAACGTAAAATTTATACGAATGTTGCTACTTGGAATGATACATCCAACACTCTTTACATGGCCAGAAATAATTAATTGGACGTTGGCAATGCTCGTACCGTTTTTTAGAAAAATGGTTATCTGATTGGATATTATAGATTAAATTAATAAATCTTTTACATAATCAATATTTATTCTTTTGTGTGTTATTAATACAAGTATTTTTATTGTTTTTAAATATTTAATAGTTCATCGATATCTATGTGTATGATTTGCACTTGAGTCACGAGCCTATGCCAAATAAGTTATATATGCCTTTGTTCTTTCAGGTAAAAAATAATTTATGGGCTAGGGTTTTTCATGCTATTTTAAGTTTATGATTTCATGACATTTTCAAATTTAATGTCTATCGCAGAGTTTTATTATGGAATATTTCACAAATGCTCAGAAGGCCGAAACAAATAAATGCATTTTCAAATTTCATACTTGATGGATAGAGAACTTTATACCTATTGATAGTAGTAATGTAGAACAAGTATATTTATAATTTGTTGTTTGTTTACATGTAGTTGACAATGATTTTTAACTCACATGATTTAGTAGGTTTATGTGCCTCTATATGATGCAGAAGGCAACCATTGGTTTTCATTAATTCTTAATGTTGTGGAGAGACATAATTACCTTTTGGACTCGCTCGGCGCCAATGAAGTGCGTAAAAAGATTGCACATAGTATAGTAACTTCTTTATTAATTTAAGAAAACTAATAGAATTCGTATAGTTTTTTACTATCAATTTTGTAATTTTTTGACTTAATATAACAGTTGAATAAAATTACACTTAGGTGCGAGGGTCATGCTCATTTGGGTATTTTATTTAAAGATGATGCAATATTTTCAATCATTTTTCTTGAATTATCGAAGCAGTTAAATTCGTACGTAATTTAAATTTAAAATAAAAGTTATTTTAAAGATATTTCTATGAATTTCATCTTAATAAATTAATTTATTTTATATTGAATTCAAGGATGATTGTGGCATGTACATATTGAAGTATATCGAAGCCGATAACAAAAGTGATTAGTCGAAGACTATTTTCACGGTAAAGTATACCATATAGCTTTGTTTAGTTATTGTATGCTATTGAATAATATGATATATTTATTGTGTAGATGCAACAAATGTGAGTTAAACGACTAATTTTTTTTTACAAAACTTATTACAAGCAATCACAATAAAGTTGATCTTTTCAATTGTCGTGAACTGCTCATATAAGATTCAGAAGTTGTTGTGGAATTTTCTTTGAATTTTGGACCTTTAAATGAATAAAGATCAAAACTTTGACTGTTGGTTGATGTTTCTCAACCCCCTTTGGCCTTTGCTCAACTCTTATAAAATCAAATCAAGCTCCAAAATACCTTCTGGGTTTAAGCAAATAGGAAAGGGTTCTCGTGAGAAATATTATATGCATTAATTCATTTGTTTATTTCAATTTCTTTTTTGTTGGGTATTCTATATAAGGATGGTAGGAAAAGTTATTTTCCTGGGAAAATATTTCTCATTTCTCAGGTTATTAGCAAATTACAAGTGTGTAGTTTTTTTTTACTAATTTTGGATGTTTCATTTAGCTGTAATTTACCCTTTCTATCCTTATTTCTGCATTTCATGTTTGCTAAAATTATTAGAATGTTTTTACAGGGATGTGATAATCGAACTGACTTAATATAATCCAAACCTGGAATTAACTTGATAAATATTTGATATAACCCGACTTGAAACAAATTGAAATCTGATTTTACCCGACATGTTATCAACCAAACTTATTGAATATTGAAACTTAGTAAATTGTTAATTTTTTATTACTATTGTCAGGCCGAGAAAAATAGTTATTACTAATTACTAATATGATTTGGATTTTTTATCTGGATTAACCCGACTTGATTTATACCCGAACACACTATAAGTCCATATGTTGGTTTGAATAGACAACTTTATTTACAAATTACACCCTATTAATAGTCACTCATGTAATTAGCAAAAGATGTAAAATAACACATATGTTGCAAATTGCAATAGAATAACTTAAAAAAGTAATAAATAATAATTAAATATTACAAACTCACAAGTCACAACCTGATGTGACGAAAAAAAATAATTGTCGAATTTGAAAAAAATGTTAGTACTACAAGTTGTTTGTCGTGAAAGTGAAACTATCATTTCATTCGATAATTCAATCATGATCCGATTTCAATAATGATCTTACCCGAACATAATCCAAACTTAGTTATTAAATTATTTTAAATTATATTTAACTTAAATTAAATTTAAATAATAAATAAGAATAAATAAGATATAAGACAAGATAAGAATAATATAATAATAGATATAATATTAAAATATATAATACTATAAAAATAATATAGAAATATATATTTATAATCAAATATATTAATATAATTTTATATTAATATAAATATTATTAATTACTTGACTCTACCTGAATTTAATCTAATATCTGGAATGACCCGACTTGAAGTCATTCTGAACCCGACTAAGACTCAGTCAAAATCCCTCAAAACTAAAATTAACTGACTTGATCCCGAACCATTTTGGGCTAACTCGATCCAATTCTAAGTTGGGATGAAATCGACACCAACGTAGACCTGAGTTGACCTGACTCGAGTTGAACCATTAACTTGACACGATATAACATGAACTTGATCTGACTCAACCTCAAAATTCATCCGAATACCCGACCAACAGTTGCATAAGATCAAATCATACTAAGCAATAGGGATTAAATCCCAAGTAGAGTACAACACATGGACTAAAACCAAAATTCCACCGTTTCTTTTTTTTTGTTGTTGAAAACCCATGGCTAAGTCGAGGCTGGTCTTACAACAGCCAACAAATGTGATTTTATAGGGGAAAACAGTTGGCTCCATTCTCATTTTAAAAATCAAAATTTTTCTTTTAATTGTGTTGAAATGAAAACAACATAATTTTACTAATTTTTTGGGGTTATATTTGAACTAAGAATCTTCAAAATGATTAAATAAAGAGTTAGGTGTTCAAATAAGACTTAAAATTTTAAAATTTAGGGTTAGAGTTAGTGATAGGATTTAGGGTTAGAGTTTTAAAATTTAGGGATAATGTATATTTTGTTAAGGATTAGGGTTTAATATTTTAAGTTAGAGCTTAAAATTTAATTTTCTTTAGTCCGGCATAGAACATGGCACAGAAAAAAGACACAAAATTGCCACCCTCATTTATCATGCAGTAGTTACTTCGAATGTTGATATGTTATCGAGTCACGCCCAAACCTAGTTCTGTTCATCATGAGACGAAAATTCGTAAAAATTAACATTAGCAATCGTAACAACAAAGAAACTAAAACATGTTTTTTAACGCAATGAATCACTAATAAAAGTAATTCTTAACTTACAAGATCAAAGAGTATAATTTTTGGACAAGACCGCATATTATCAATCTTTATTAGGTTGCCAATCCAAAACAGTTGAATCTTTTCCATATTTTTCAATTCATTAGTATATGCAGCGTGCAAAAAAATTATCAATATGCATAATAACAAAGAGTAATTACTATTATATTTCATATTTAATTACCTCGGATATGACATCTTTTTTGTATGTGTCGAGCATGTATCTAGCTAATATTGGTATTTGAAGTGCATCAGTATTCCAACGTGACATCGTCATCATATGAAACATGTTTTTGGGGTTGGACGATGAAGCTTAGCGTTTATTTTTCTTCGGTTTCCCCTTCCTGTTTCAAGAACTATAGGATCACCAATTCCAAGAAGCTCTCCGCTTTTACTAGTTCTCTTTTTACATCCCACTTTAACAACTTGCAATTTGAGAATCATTTTTGCAATTTGATTTTTAACCTTATTGAAAGTTTTAAATGACTGTGATGCATGATGACATATAGTCATACAATAAGAGGCTATAGTGAAATACTTGGCTTGAACTGTTGGTGGATTATTATCTTCGACATTTGCATTCTTATTTTGTAATCTAACATCCTTCTTCGCATAAATAGTCCACCGTTTCGTTATACATCCTTGGGATATTTTCTTTGCCTTTTCAGATTTCAACACGGCAAACATATGGCGACATGGAAATCTAACGAGCTCTAACTTCATACAACAACAATACATGGTATCATGGGTGTTATTTTTAAGTACAAGATAAAACTTCTCCTTTTCAACATGCTCTAACCAATAACACATGCTCTCATTCTGTACTTTCTTTTTTTTGACTAAATAATAACCCTCATAGGACATTTCTTTGCATAGTGTAGCAAAAGCATTTCTCGTATATACTTGGGCTGCATTACGTTTTAAAGTTCCCAACACACCATCACAATACGGTTTTTCATCCATTGTTTTGTACTCTTGATGACCTTCCTCACATCTTAGAGATTGTAGTTGTTTGTGATAGTTTTCAACAAATCGATACAACATTACCTTTCTGTCTAGCCAAGTTTTCAGTGTTCTATTCATTGACTCACACCGTTGCGTAGTCCTCATCGCTGCACACCAAAACATTTAATGGTTTTGTTAAATGCAGTAAATAAATATAATACTAAATATAATTAAAGTGTATATAATGTTACCTACATAAAAATATTCTTGCAAATATGCTTCTGCCCATTTCTCTTTATCTCCATACAATTCTTGTACCCATCTTCTTCCTTCAACTTTGTGTTTGTCCACTAATTCTTTCCAATCCCTTTCAAAATCAGATGGCGTTCTACACTTGTCAGCACATCTAAAAATCCCATCGAGAAAATTGTGTCGAGCTTTATACTGCACGTTCCACATAATAAGCCATAAACACAATCTATGTTTTGCCTCAGATAATACTTGAGAAATGGCATTTGCCATGGCCTTATCTCTATCAGTAATCACAGTAAGTGGTTTGTAGCCATCTCTCGTTTCAATCAATTGTTGTAACACCCAAAAATAGGTATCCTCTTTCTCATTCACAACTAATGCACATCCAAATGGCACTGTGTTTAGATGATGATTGCCACCAACCAAAACAACGAACGTCTTGTTGTATGCATTGCACTTGTAAGTTGTATCAAATGCAAGTACATGACCAAATTCTTTATAGTCGATGCGTGATATACCATCGCACCAAAAAAACTTCTCTAAGTTTCCAAGCTCATCTCTCGTGTGCCTCACAAAAAATAAGGAATCATATTCTTGCTTTCCATATAAATACGCCATCACCGTTTTAGAATCACCACCTTGACCTTCTTCTCGTTTGGTTCTATATAGATAGTTGTACAAATCCTTCAGTAGAAATCCAACACTCTCAATTAAACCAGCTTCATTTACAAAATTGCGCATAATTTTACTTGGAGCAATTCCAGAGTTGTGCATGCTCTTAATCTTAATTTCGTCTAACTTGGTAATTTTCCAGAATGATCTACAAAATAAATCATTAAAAGAATATATATATATATATATATATATTTAAGCTAGAAGTTAGTATGTAACAATTTACTTATTGATAAATTACATACATGATGTAAGCAACATGTGTTGGCTGAACCATCTCATGGTTATGCTCTGCGTAAAATTTAGCAACTTTTCAATGTTGATACCGTTAGTAAAATTTGAATTTAATAAATGCTCCACATACAACTCTGATGATCGGTCTTGGTTCACGTTTTCTATTTGGCAAGTTAATACACCTTTCCTCTCTATGTCTCTCCTTACGGCACAACAATTTCTTTGAAATTACGTTACCACCATTTTGACTTTTCACTGAATGGCTCATTTGAACTCCAAAACCTTTCACTTTTGCATAGGTATAATAAAACTCCAAAATACCCGACCCGAAGACCCGAACCTAAAAACGCCGAATAATTCCCGAAAAAAATCACCTGACCGGGCCATGTACCCGACCCAGAAAATTTCCCGGGACATGGGCCGGGACACGGGCTGGAAGTTTCCCCTTACCAGGTACCCGACTCGATAAAATTTAATATATATTTTTTATATTTAAAATTATATTTTTATTTTATGTTTCTTAATATTTTTACTCTAAAATTAAGTTTAAATCCCTAATTTTTTTTTCTATGTTTGCATTATATTCTTTTATGTTTTAAGTTTAATTTTTTAAAAAATATTCTTTTATTTGACATGTGATTTTTTTAACTTTAGAATTAAAAAATAAAAAAATAGGAACAGGGTACCCGATACCCGAATTTTACGGGTACCTGAATCCCGAGTACCCGAATATAATGGGTTGGGACACGAGCCGCTTAATGAGGTACCCAGATGAACCGAGTACCCGATTATCCGAGTACCCGACAATGCCCACTCCTAGTCAATTGTATTCTCATAATCTATATGTTTCTCATCATCAACATTACATTCAATTTGTTCTTCTTCAGCATAAGTTTCACAATCTGATTCACCGTTGTAGCCATCTTCATCCTGATTATAGCACCTTTCATCCTGATTATAACACTACAACTCCCTATCTTCACTTTTGATATCTTGATTATCTATCATCTCTAATAATTTTGTTATTTACAAATAAAAACACAACATTATTACAAAGGGAAAGGTGTGGTAGTTGATTAATAAAATTATGTGGTAAAGGTGAGCAAATTATATCATAACATAACCACCAAGCTAACCTTAAACATTTAATCATCAAACCCAGGAGAACCCACCAACTAAATATCCATTACATATACCAAAAGTGTTTAACCAAGTTATATACAATCATCAAAAAGATATGCTAAAATGCACAATTTAACAAGCAAACATATGCCACCTATCAAGAGTTCTAAAATAAAAAGAGTACAACACATACTTTTAGTAGCCTTGTGATCGTGCCCAAGTTTCGAATATCAACAAAAATCTATCTATCTATCTATCTATCTATCTATCTATCTATCTATCTATCTATCTATCTATCTATCTATCTATCTATCTATCTATCTATCTATCTATCTATCTATCTATCTATCTATCTATCTATCTATCTATCTATCTATCTATCTATCTATCTATCTATCTATCTATCTATCTATCTATCTATCTATCTATCTATCTATCTATCTATCTATCTATCTATCTATCTATCTATCTATCTATCTATCTATCTATCTATCTATCTATCTATCTATCTATCTATCTATCTATCTATCTATCTATCTATCTATCTATCTATCTATCTATCTATCTATCTATCTATCTATCTATCTATCTATCTATCTATCTATCTATCTATCTATCTATCTATCTATCTATCTATCTATCTATCTATCTATCTATCTATCTATCTATCTATCTATCTATCTATCTATCTATCTATCTATCTATCTATCTATCTATCTATCTATCTATCTATCTATCTATCTATCTATCTATCTATCTATCTATCTATCTATCTATCTATCTATCTATCTATCTATCTATCTATCTATCTATCTATCTATCTATCTATCTATCTATCTATCTATCTATCTATCTATCTATCTATCTATCTATCTATCTATCTATCTATCTATCTATCTATCTATCTATCTATCTATCTATCTATCTATCTATCTATCTATCTATCTATCTATCTATCTATCTATCTATCTATCTATCTATCTATCTATCTATCTATCTATCTATCTATCTATCTATCTATCTATCTATCTATCTATCTATCTATCTATCTATCTATCTATCTATCTATCTATCTATCTATCTATCTATCTATCTATCTATCTATCTATCTATCTATCTATCTATCTATCTATCTATCTATCTATCTATCTATCTATCTATCTATCTATCTATCTATCTATCTATCTATCTATCTATCTATCTATCTATCTATCTATCTATCTATCTATCTATCTATCTATCTATCTATCTATCTATCTATCTATCTATCTATCTATCTATCTATCTATCTATCTATCTATCTATCTATCTATCTATCTATCTATCTATCTATCTATCTATCTATCTATCTATCTATCTATCTATCTATCTATCTATCTATCTATCTATCTATCTATCTATCTATCTATCTATCTATCTATCTATCTATCTATCTATCTATCTATCTATCTATCTATCTATCTATCTATCTATCTATCTATCTATCTATCTATCTATCTATCTATCTATCTATCTATCTATCTATCTATCTATCTATCTATCTATCTATCTATCTATCTATCTATCTATCTATCTATCTATCTATCTATCTATCTATCTATCTATCTATCTATCTATCTATCTATCTATCTATCTATCTATCTATCTATCTATCTATCTATCTATCTATCTATCTATCTATCTATCTATCTATCTATCTATCTATCTATCTATCTATCTATCTATCTATCTATCTATCTATCTATCTATCTATCTATCTATCTATCTATCTATCTATCTATCTATCTATCTATCTATCTATCTATCTATCTATCTATCTATCTATCTATCTATCTATCTATCTATCTATCTATCTATCTATCTATCTATCTATCTATCTATCTATCTATCTATCTATCTATCTATCTATCTATCTATCTATCTATCTATCTATCTATCTATCTATCTATCTATCTATCTATCTATCTATCTATCTATCTATCTATCTATCTATCTATCTATCTATCTATCTATCTATCTATCTATCTATCTATCTATCTATCTATCTATCTATCTATCTATCTATCTATCTATCTATCTATCTATCTATCTATCTATCTATCTATCTATCTATCTATCTATCTATCTATCTATCTATCTATCTATCTATCTATCTATCTATCTATCTATCTATCTATCTATCTATCTATCTATCTATCTATCTATCTATCTATCTATCTATCTATCTATCTATCTATCTATCTATCTATCTATCTATCTATCTATCTATCTATCTATCTATCTATCTATCTATCTATCTATCTATCTATCTATCTATCTATCTATCTATCTATCTATCTATCTATCTATCTATCTATCTATCTATCTATCTATCTATCTATCTATCTATCTATCTATCTATCTATCTATCTATCTATCTATCTATCTATCTATCTATCTATCTATCTATCTATCTATCTATCTATCTATCTATCTATCTATCTATCTATCTATCTATCTATCTATCTATCTATCTATCTATCTATCTATCTATCTATCTATCTATCTATCTATCTATCTATCTATCTATCTATCTATCTATCTATCTATCTATCTATCTATCTATCTATCTATCTATCTATCTATCTATCTATCTATCTATCTATCTATCTATCTATCTATCTATCTATCTATCTATCTATCTATCTATCTATCTATCTATCTATCTATCTATCTATCTATCTATCTATCTATCTATCTATCTATCTATCTATCTATCTATCTATCTATCTATCTATCTATCTATCTATATCTATCTATCTATCTATCTATCTATCTATCTATCTATCTATCTATCTATCTATCTATCTATCTATCCATTCAATCGAACAAGTAAACTTTAGCTTGGGGTTAAAACTAATCACATACTTAATCAAGCACTTACTACGAAAACAATTTAAACAATCATTAGTAACAAGATGTAACCTCTAATTCATTACCAAACAAGTTGCTCATAATCATAATCGCTTTACTACCAAAACAGTCTCTTAAAGCATATATCTACTTGTATACATTCACCATCAATCCTTCATTGTTTACTATGCTATATAGCAACCTCTAGCATGCATAATTCACTCAAAACAGACCTTTTTAAAGTAGTATAAGCCCCTCCCATTATTTGTTTAACCCAAAACAGTCCATAAATTCTCTCATTATAAACAACCAGTTCCAAGTTAGTATTTGCACATAAAACAGTCTTGAAAATATATGTATACACTGTATCATATTAAAACAACTTTGAAACATATTTTATAAACTTTGACATGTTAAAATTATCCCAAAAGCATAACTACAAATATATATATATAACAACCCCAAAATCTTTGTACATTTTTTATGATGCTCAAAACAGTCCCGTAAAATCCTTAACATACAATTTTGCTTTGTTCGATTCTTTACACTAACACACACATCAAAACAGTCCTAAACTTGAAATTGATCTTATTTGTTCATTTTCAAATAATAGAAACACAACCCATAGCTGACAAATGACCAGAAAAACTTCAAGTAGCAAAAAGGTAAATAAAGGAATCTTCTTTAACAATTGAGTTTCTTATCAGAATCAATTTGATGTTATATTTAGCAAAACTTAAACTAAAAGAAGTAACATGATTAGGAAGATCAAACAACATCAACAAAGTTACTACTACTATCAACTAAATTAAGATTATGATCATCCATATTTAACAAAAAAGGAAGGTCCATCTAATTCATTTTTTTTCAATTCGAAACTACCCTAGATAACCCTCAAGCAATGTTTCTATCACAAATTGTGCTCATTCAAATACTATAAAATTAACCCTTTAACTTACTCAAATTCAATGCACCAAATCAAACTTAAAACAATCCCCTAGACACTAGCAAATCAAAATAGTTTCACTTCTACCGAATTCAAGAAAAAAGTTTTCAAATTTCTTGTCTAATCTATAATTCAAATTCATAAGTGTTCATCACTTAAATTTCCAGAATTCCAAACATTATATATTATAGAAATGAATCAATTCTACCGCTTTACGGTTCTAAAACAATTTCCAGCTCTATGAACACTACTTCTAATCGAAGATTAACATCACAATAATCTAATTTCTAACACACTTCAACGTATATAATTTACCTTAAGATCAAGACTATCCGCCAGTCAAACTTTTCTAGCAATACTAATTCCTAACCACAATTCATCGGTTCCAATATGTATATAATTTGTTAAAAGATTAGGGTTTTTGATTTGGGGATTATGATTTATAATTTGTTAAAATAGGTTTATGAAATTGGGGAAATTAAAAATTTAGTGTTTTTGATATGGGCTGACTGAGACGGGAGGAGGAGGAGGAGCCAGGGTGGTAAGCCCATACGAGGCTGCTTTGTATGGTACAGTCAGTCGTATTGCTGAAAATACAGAAAATAAGATAGTTGATACGGTGACCAGAGAGGCCTTGACTCCTGGGAAAAGAGGGGAATTGTGGTTGCGAGGGCCAACAGTAATGAAAGGTATTTATTTTTCTTGCATTTATATTGTGAATGTTTATTAGCTAGCAAGTGGCAATGTAAAGTTTGGTTGTTTTATGCTCTTTAAGGTTTATAAATGTAATCGCAATATGTATATAATTTGTTAAAAGATTAGGGTTTTTGATTTGGGGATTATGATTTATAATTTGTTAAAATAGGTTTATGAAATTGGGGAAATTAAAAATTTAGTGTTTTTGATATGGGCTGACTGAGACGGGAGGAGGAGGAGGAGCCAGGGTGGTAAGCCCATACGAGGCTGCTTTGTATGGTACAGTCAGTCGTATTGCTGAAAATACAGAAAATAAGATAGTTGATACGGTGACCAGAGAGGCCTTGACTCCTGGGAAAAGAGGGGAATTGTGGTTGCGAGGGCCAACAGTAATGAAAGGTATTTATTTTTCTTGCATTTATATTGTGAATGTTTATTAGCTAGCAAGTGGCAATGTAAAGTTTGGTTGTTTTATGCTCTTTAAGGTTTATAAATGTAATCGCAATATGTGATATGTTTTTCCTTTAGTTTTCTTTCAAAAATAGAGTAAATAAAAGTATTTGTGTATATTATATTTTCAAATCGAACGAACCAAACCATTATCCAAGCTAATGATAATATGATATTATTTTACCATCATAGAGAGCACTGAACTGTTATATGATGAATACACAATCCATCAATAACTTTATCTCTCTAATGCTATAGATTCGAGTGAAAATTCTGTTTTTAATATGTTCTATGTTAGATACATACGGTATGTGATACTTTCACTCGAGTCTGAGGAGACACTGAGAATGATGACGACACATAAAGTTATGAAGCTCCGAAAATCATCTTGTAATATGCCAATATAAATTACTTGAGCCGCCCTTTGCGGGTTTATAGCTCAGATCCTCATTTGGTTTCAAACACCCTTTGTGGGTTTTCATTTTGAACCGTCATTTTATTTTTATTTTTATTTTTTCGTTTTTTTCTCTCTTTTTTGTTTCTTTTTCTTCTTTCCTCAAGCATAGTAGTTCTTGACTGAGTCTAAGTTCACCGAGTTTTGAAACTCATCTCCATCCATTTCGGCCAAGATCAATGCTCCACTTGAAAAAACCTTTGTTAGAATGTAAGGCCCTTCCCAATTGGGGGCCCGTTTTCCTTGGGGATCGCTTTGAATTGACAGCTTCTTCTTTAATACCAAGTCACCTTTCTAGAACTCTATGGGGAGGGACCTTCTTTTCATGAGCCCTTTTCATTCTTCTTTGATGCATTTGACCATGGCATAAAGCTTTCAACCTCCTTTCTTCGATTAAATTCAGTTGATCATATCTTGCATGATCCCATTCAACTTCATCTAGCTTGGCCTCCATCAGGACATGAAGCGATGGTATCTCAACTTTAATTGGTAGCACAACCTCTACTCCATATACTAACGAGAACGGTGTTGCCCCAATAGATGTTTGTACCGCGGTTCGGTAAGCATATAAAGTGAATGGTAACTTCTCATGCCAATCTTTATAAGTGTTAGTCATTTTCGCAACTATCTTCTTGATATTTTTATTTGCAGCCTCTACTGCTCTGTTAATCTTCAGGCAATAAACCACTGAATTATGATGTGTTATGTTAAAATTGTTCACATACCCTACAATCATTCTATTAATATGGTTGGAAGCATTATCGGTGATTATACTCTCTGGTAAACCATATCGAAAAATGATCTCCTTTATGAATTTGCAAACTGTAGATCTAGTGACATATGCGTACGAGGCCGCTTCAATCCACTTTGTGAAGTAGTCAATAGCTACCGGAATAAAGCGATGCCCGCTTGATGCTTGTGGATGAATGTGCCCAATAACATCTATGCCCCACATGGAGAATGGCCAGGGAGATGACATGACATGGAGAGATTGAGTAGGCGTATGGACCTTATCAACATAAATTTGACACTTGTGGCATTATCGGGAGTAGTCAATACAATCTCTTTCCATAGTTGACCAATAATATCCAAATCGCATAATCCTTCTAGCCATGGTAAAACCACTAGGGTGAGTTCCGTAGACTCCCTCATGAACCTCCTCTAAAATCAACTGAGCTTCTTTTGCATCCACACATCTTAAGAGTACCTGATTTCCAATTGTTTTATAAAGGATTTCTCCATCAAGAATGTACACTGATGCCATTTTTCTAATCATCTTCTTTTCATTCTCTGTAGACTGAGGTGGGTATTGTTGAAATTTTATATACTGCAAGATGTCGTGATACCACGACAAGCCGTCTACCTCTTCCTCTATGTCGTAGCAATAAGCTGGGGACTCTAGCCTTTGTAACTTAATAGGCATCATCTCAGAGCCTTCACTTGCTTTAAAGATGGCAGCTAGAGTAGCTAAAGCATCAACCATCTGGTTGTCTTCTCTAGGGAGATGCTTAAAAGTGATCACATCGAATTCTTTGGTTAATTCAAGGACCAACTTGTAATATTCTATCATGTTTGCATCTTTTGTCTCCCATTCGCCACGTATTTGATAAATGATCAGCGCTAGATTTCCATAAACCTTTAAATTTCAAATCTTTCTTTCAATGGCCTCTCTCAGACCTAATATGCAAGCCGCATATTCTGCCATATTATTGGTGCAAAATAATTTCAAACGACTAGTGAAAGGGTAATAATCTCCTTATGCCAAAATCAAAACAACATCAATACCTCGCCCTAAAGCGTTTGCAGCACCATCAAAGTTCATGACGCAATATTCTGTTGGCAGCTCATCATTTTTTAAGATACACATCTGATCCTTATCAGGGAAATTAAAATTTAATACCTCATAATCATTTCGAGTACGACTTGCTAGAAAATCAGCTATGACACTTCCTTTTACCGCTTTCTAACTCACATACTGAATGTCGTATTCTGAAAGTAACATCTGCCATCGCGCTAATCTTCCTAATAAGGCTGGGGATTCCATCATGAACTTCAATGGAACTAGCTTTGAAATCAACCATGTAGTATGATACAACATATATTGGCTAAGCCTTTTTGTAGCACATACCAAAGCGCAACATAGCTTTTCAATCGAGGAATATCTTGTTTCGCAGTCGGTGAACTTCTTACTCAAGTAGTATATTGCTTTTTTTTTCTTTTTTCCAGTTTCGTCATGTTGCCCCAATAAGCAACCCATAGAGTTTTCATACACCATCAAATAGAGTATCAATGGTTTCCCTGGAACAGGCGGTACTAACACTCGGAGATTAGTTAACTGCACTTTGATTTTTTCTAAGGTTGCCTGACATTCTTCATTCCATGTCCCTAGATTATTCTTTTTAAGCAACCTGAATATTGGATCACATTTATCCTTTAATTGGGAAATGAAGCAGGCTATGTAATCTAACCTTCCTCCGAAACCACGAACCTATTTCTATGTTTGGGGTGGTGGGAGCTCTTGTATGGCCTTTATTTTATCTATATCAATCTCAATTCCCCTTTTGCTCACAACGAAGCCCAATAACTTTCTAGACGTAACCCCAAATGTGAACTTGGTAGGGTTGAGCTTTAACTGAAACTTTCTCAACCTTTGGAAAAGCTTTTCTAGGTTCGCCAGATGTTCCTCTTTAGTTCTAGATTTGGCGATCATATCGTCAACATATACTTCTATCTCCCTGTGCATCATGTTATGGAAAAGAGTAACCATGGCTCTTTGATAAGTTGCCCCTACGTTTTTCAAACGCATAGGCCACACTTTATAGAAAAAAGTTCTCCAAAGTGTTACAAAGGTAGTCTTTTCCATGTCTTCCGGGCACATCTTAATTTGATTATACCCAAAAACTCCATCCATGAAAGAGAAAAAGGAAAGACCGACTGTGTTTTCTACCAAGGTATCGATATGTGGGAGCGGAAAATTGTCTTTGGGGCTTGCCCTATTGAGATCCCTATAGTCAACACACGTACGTAGTTTTCCATCTTTCTTTAGGACTAGGACAATGTTAGCTACCCATTTTGGATATTTTGCTACGTCGAGGAACCCTGCGTCACATTGCTTCTTTACTTCATCTCTGATCTTTAAAAGTGCATCGATCTTCACCCTTCTAAGCTTTTGCTTCACAGGCTCACACCCTACTTTATAGGAAGCCGATGCATGACATTGTCTGTGACAAGGCTATGCATATCCTGATACGACCACGCAAAGATATATTTATACTCTTTTAGAAGCTCAATCAAGCATTGTCGTGTCATGATTTTAAGAGTGGTACCAATCTTCACTTCACGCTTCTCTTCTTTAGTGCCGAGATTCAAAATTACCAATTCTTATTTATGGGGTAAAATCTACTTTTCTTCTCCCTCTACCATTATTAGAAAGTCATTGGGCAAATTATATTCTTCCTCCTCATTAACATTTCCCACTTTTTCCAAGCATAGAGGTAGCTCAAAATTAACTTTTGAGGCTGACTCAGAGTCATTTGTACTGCTGATATCTAAAGACGTGCCATGAAAAGGGCGAAGAATATATACTAAGAAAAAAATAAACAAATTAATGGAATAATTTGTTTTATGTTTGTTTCCATTTTTAGGTTTTCATTTTTATGGTCTTTTGCTTTTTTTTTCTTTGCGAAGGAAAGTTTGCAACACAAAATTATTGGTTAATATGCATCTTTATTGAATTTGAAACCATTGTTTTGAAATATACCTTTTACATAAGATCTCTAATTACCCGGGCCTAGAGGAAAAAGAGTTGGTTTTGAGAATTACTATAAGACTATTTTAAAAACTTCAGGGACTACTTTAGCGGTCCAATTGTCCAGTTCAGCGTCGGGGCGAATCTTGGAAAAATACTTGTTCTCTCCTTCCTCCTCATATGTGATGATGTTGATGCTCATATTCTCAAAAGTCTCACATAGTTCATTCTTTCCCTTTCTCATCCTCATCAAATTTGGCATTAGAATTCAAGAAAACCTCCAGATCTGAAATTATGGCTCAAGGGTGGGTATGTCATTGTTCCCCACTCAATCTCATCTCCTTTCAACTATGCCTTTCTTCTTTGCTACTGCTTCCTAATCTCTGCTTTCCTCTGCCATTTATTGGGATTAATGCCCAAACCAAATTGATCCTTTTTTGCTGGGATAACCACATAATACAACCTTCCATGGTGACTCTTCCCAAATTCCTTTCCTACTTCATCTCCTTTTCTTAATGTTTGCTTTACATAAATCTTAGCGCAGCTTGACAATTCCGGCTCAGGCACCTTACTCCCTTCGGTGACAAAGGTTGCATTGACTCGCTCTAATATCCTAAAGTGACACTCGAGCGCATCCTCATCGATCTCAATGTAGGGAACATCAGTAGCTACTGATGCAATGATTTCCTCCTCTACACCGACAGTCACCAACTGTCCATCGATCGTAGATTTTAGCTTCTAGTGAGGGGTTGATGGCACGACGTCTGCTGTGTGGATCCATAGGCGCCCAAGCAAGCATCTATAACTGGGTTTTATATCATTGACCAAAAAATCTACTTCAAAGGTAGATGGCCCAATCTATAGGGGAACTTCAATCTTTCCTAGCACATCTCTTTGAGTCCCATCAAAAGCTCGTATTGTATTTTGATAAGCTCTCATGTGAGAGCTGTCTATGGGTAGCCTCTTTAGTGTGGTCAATGGGAGTACATTCAGAGCTGACCCATTGTCAATAAGCACACTTGGCAACATATATCCTTTGCAACTTGTAGAGCTATGTAAGGGTTTGTATGATCCCCTTCCTTCTGCTGGTATTTCCTCGTCATTAAAAGATATAAAATTGTTAACAACAATATTATTAACGAACATATTCATCTTGTTGGTTGCGATCTCCTTTGACACAAATGTTCTGTTTAGAATTTTTAACAAGCCATCTCGGTGACCTTCGGAACTCAGCAACAATTACAAAATGAAGATTCGGGTCGGAAGTTTGTGTAACTGCTCCACCATGTTGTACTCATTGTGTTTGAGTATTTTCATAAACTCTTGGGCCTCTGATTCCTTCACGAGCTCATGAATTATTGGTGGTTTTTCTTGAATGAAATCTTTTTTGTCCTCCTTCTATGGCTCACTAGCAGCAACCTTTCTTTTTCTTTGGCCAACAATTTTCTTGGGTCCGTTACTGTGCAAGAATAATTCTAGGGAATTTTTTTGTTTTCCTTATAAGGGAAAGGGACCGGTTCCTTTATTACCAAGCGTGGGGTCACACCCCCTGTTGATTCACTAACCTTTGATTTGGTCTTAATCATCAAAGGCTTCATTCCTGCGTAACTCCTTTTAGAGGATGACTCCTCTATTGCACCCACATCCATCGTCTGCTCTTCATTTCCTTTCTCAAAGAACTCTAATTCTTTGTTGTTGATTTTTCCTTGGACTAGCTGTCTGAACTCCAAGCAAAATTCAATCACATGTCCTTTTTCATGGTGGTATTCACAATACAATCCTTCAATCCTCAACTCCTCGACTCTTCCTTCTAACATCTTAGTTTCCACCATTTGGGTCCATACCCATTTCAAGGGTGCTTTGACCTCAGCAACATGTTCTTTGACCATCTTGTCTTCTTTCTCAATGATTGCGTTTATTCCAGCCTTCTGGTGGTTTGGCAGAGGATTTCCTTTTTCTTTAGACATTTCGAATGACAACATGCATGATTTTCTTAGATCATCTACCACCCTTTTGAATGCAGTGTAGTTTTTAATGGTATAACCCTTAACTCTTGCATGATATTCGCTGTAACCCCCCCCCCCCCCGGTTTTAGGCCTAGAGTTTTTAAAAGCGGTTTAGGGATAGATGAATCTAGATTAGAGATCCGGGTCGATTTAGGGATATCTTAGTTCGAGATGTGATAAAATCATGTGAAAAAACTAATATCCTAATTAAATATGTAGTGAAGGAAAGTGAAACCAATTTTGAGAAATGATTTTTGGAAAGTCGACATTTTGGCTTGATGATAAAATGTAAAAATTGAAAATTTTGTTTTAAGTGCTAAATTGAAGGGAGCCAAAACTTAGAATCCTTCGGGAGCTATTACACCAAGTTAGTATCAGCTATCTCCCTTGACTTTGTGTTTTAAATGATTTAATAAAAAGAGATTATTAGCCAAATCATTTTCTCACGTAACTTCTTTTCTTCAAATTTTTCTCTCAACTTTCCGAGCAGCCAAACTCTCTTTTCATCACTAGAATCTTCAAAGAATTTTCTTATTTCATTTTCTTTTGATTCCTAAATGATTCCCATGGATTTCTACAACATTTAGCAAGAGTTTTCTTGAAGGATTTCGCCAAAATAATTGCAAATCAAGTGGAAAGCTTGTGTTAGAGGTGATCTTTCTTTTCTCTCCTCTAATCAAGGTTCTTTATTGAAATTCCCAAGTCTTTGGCTCACTATTTTTGTTTGTCAATAAGATTTTGTAAATGAATTGAAGGAAATTGCTAGTTAAAGCTTTGAAAGATGGATTTTCAAGATTTTCATTTCGGCACTATTTTGATTGATTTGTGAATGATTTTAATTATATTTTGGATGTTAAATGATGAGTAAATAATGATTTTGTAATTATAATCCTGAAATAAGATGGATCTCTAATTGTTAGATTGTTAGATTTTGGGTTTGGGGGATGTTAATGTGAAATCTGAGTTGTTGGAGGTATAGGGATGATATTAGGATGTTTTTGGATGTTGATTTATGGTTAAAGTGTGATGGAAGAGTTAGTTGATAGCTGGGCTGAGTTTAGAGAACAATCAAAGGTACTTGTGGTCAAGTATTAGGTACACATTAACCCCTCAACACCTGAGGCAACTTTTTATAGTGCACTATCAATCTTATGGCCGACCAACTATATCCGATAACTTTTTAAACCATATCACTTGTCAATATAATTCATTATAACCATGTACCTCAATGTTTTCATATCATCAAATCAAAACCACTTCCAAAGCATTAAACCATGCTTTCACAAGTATTCCTCATACTTACATGGATCATTACCAAATGCATCCATCATCATTATATGATCAAAAACAATATAAAAAATACTTTAAATCATGCTCAACAGTAGGTACCATGTAAATCAAAACAAGTGCATAAAATCAATTTCATTAAAGCACGACCGAGGGAGAAATCTCAATTTACTTACTTCTGAGTTTAAACCAAAGTTTGAAGCTAAGTTTAAACTCGCAAAACAACCTTTAAACCACGTTCTCACTCACCAAAAACGCAAAGCCTCTATCGTCGATGCGAAACACACCTCTAAGGCTTCTGAAACGATGCTTCAAGCTTGAGGATCGATCTCCTCTGATTTATTACAAAAAAGAATATTTAATGCATCAAAAAGCATTCACAAACCCAGCAACAAGAATTCAAAACAATCCTCTTCAAACACTAGCCAAAACCTCTTCAAAACTACCGAAATCAACATCAAACATCATCCACACTTAACCTAGCCAAAACCTAACAATTTAATCCATTAATTACCTTCAATTAATATCCAAAAGAAACCTAGTATCAATCTTATACCTCCAGCAAACATTAAACCACCTCAACACCTAAAAAACACATAACTATCAACCTAGAAAATTAGAGATTCACCTAGCTTCGAGATTCCAATGTTAAATCAAACTTATTAACATTATAAAACATCATATTTATGGTTAAAATCAATCAATAACTCATCAAAATCGATCCAATTTGAAGATTTTATAATCTCATCAATTAAACATTGATTAAACCAATTTTCCATAATTAAATCATAAAAACTCATTAGAAAACATATATAAAGGATAAATAACTTGAGAATTTCAATAAAGAACCATACATTAGAGGAGAAGGATGAAGCTCACTTCTAATGTTGACTTTCCCCCTTAATTGGATTGATTACATGAGAAAACAAGATTAAAACAATAAGGTTTTCATAGAAAACAATAAGGAACTTATTAGAAACCAAAAGATTTATTAAATCAAGAAGTTGCCTGAAAATTTTGAAGAAGAGAAAAGTGTTTGGTTGAAGAGAAATTGAGAGAAAATCTGTTAGAGAAAAGGTAATTACGTAAAATTTGTTTAGGAATTAATTATAAAATTAATTCCCCAAATCTATTTATTTTTTCCAAAACCCTTTTTAAAAATCATCAATTAAAGGGAAATATATGATATTAGAATTTGGGAAAATAGGTCCTTAAAGATTCAATATTTTGGCCCTTTTACAAAACAATCACTAAAAATAGTTTTGAAACTTTACATGTTGGTCACTAGTCCAAAATGTCCAATCTCAAAAATTCATTTTCCAAAATTGATGTTTACCAAAAATATCATTATATTAAATAATTATTTTAGGAAAATTTTCCATATTTTTATCTCACTCAAAATATATTTATTCTGAATTTAATCCTAAATCCAACTCGAATCTCTAATTCCGGCCACCAGACCGTCTAATCAACCTATAAAACTCCTAGGCCCAAAAACAGGGCATTACAATAGCCTTGTTCCTATTAAATATGTCATATGAATTATCGTTCTTAGACATGTTTATTCTACATGTGGAAGGCGTAGGCTTTTACCTTCGAAGGAAAATATTATATTAAAGTAAAATGGTAGCTTTGTGCATATCAAATACTATATGATGTAAGTAATAATTGTTTGTTTGAAAGAAGTTGGAAATAGTTTATGTTGATAATTTATGTGACTTGTAACCCCCTTAGCCCGGCCTAGACGCTTGATCCGAACTACGAAGATTACACGGGGAAAACCAAAGTCAACCTGAAAGTAAACCTTGATTAAAGACTCTTTTTTTTCATTTTAGTCTTGTCTAAATACATATTAAACCCAAGTGAGTACTAACGAAACATAGATGAGAAAGACACAGCGACCAGATATCATTAGAGACTCAATTGCACTTTATACAAGATTAGGGACCAAATTGTAATTTTTGTAAATTAGAGGGTCTTCGTTGATTTTAGGAATACTATTATGAAATTAATCATGTTACATGCTTCTCTACCAAATTTCATCTTAAAAAGACCTCTCAAGCTCAAGCAATTGCAATCACAACTTTTAAGACTAAAATGCGAGACTTGCAAACTTGAACAATTCAAAACACAGCCCAACGGTCCACCGTACCGAAACACCCGTATTAAAACACCCGTATCGAAACGATGTTGACTGTTTCGGTACGCGAGTATGTTTCGAGACCCGCATCGGAACGGACACTTCCAGTAGCTAAAGTGTTTCGAAATACTTCTAGCCGTTCTGAAACGCCCATGCCATTTCAGGCGCCCCTTTCGAAACAGCTAAGGGTGTTTCGATACACCCTGCCCAGAAACAGCAGAAACCTCTGGTTTTTCATTCCAAAACACCACCAAGCGTACTTTAAATCATTCCACAACATAACAGCAACATGCTAAGCATTAAGACCATCATATTGCATCAAAGGCTAGATACATTACAAGCATTAAACACACCTACTCATTTATTACATTCAATACAAGATCTTACTTTTAACCAAAGAGTATAGCTATAACAAAATACGGAGAGGAAGATCCAAATATCGCAAAACGATCATCAACAAGTACCAAACCATAAACCGAACTTGCTCAAGATAAACAATCTCATTACACAACAACGTAAATGACTTCCCCCCATTGCCTCTATTATCTATAGCTATAAACCAAAACATACTTCTCAAGTGGAGCTCTTCTTGAATCCTTTGCTTCTTGTTGTCCCAAATTCATTTATCTGCATTGATGGACAAAAAGGAGCGTAAGCATATAATGCTTAGTGAGGAATGCTCAAAACTAAAACACCATTAATGTAGCAAACCATAAAACCTTGTTTAATGCAATCACACCTCTATAAACCAAAGTATTATTTGAAATCCTCATTTGAAACATCGACACCTTAAAATATGCATCGCTCAAATTAGAGACTGACATTAAACCCAAATGCACTGAGCAACTCAACCCGAGCAACATTTTTACAATATCTTTCGTTAAAACCCCTTTCATGCATAAATGCTTCATGCAAAGTTTAAACCAATTTCCTTGGAAACCACTTCCACTCCACATTCATCCTTACTCATGCTTGAAAACCATTTCAAAGCAAATCATCGTTTGAAATCTCATGTATCAAATATCTATCTCATGCATCCTACCAATGCAAAACTCATGGCAAAACCACACATGCTTGTTACTCAAAAGCATTTCATAAACTCCAAATCTCCATTTGAAAACCACATGTACCATCTAGCTATCTCATGCATACAACCTATGCAAAACTCATGGCAAAGCCACTCATGCTTGTTACACAAAAGCATTTCATAATCTCACTATCGCATACGCAATTCTCATAGTATAAAACATTTCAAGCATTGGTACATGTGACACACATTCTCATATATTGACATTTGCATACTCAATTGTACACGGGTATGCGGACAACTCACTAGACACTTCCGGTGGCATCTACCATCACCGTACTCACCCGTCTAGAACATAATTTTCCGGTGACGTCTACCAACACCGTACTCACATGGCGGTTTCTACTTCCGCCCAAAAGCTTGAGTATTTCATCAAGTCCTACCCCGATGGTATGCCCCTCATCGGTCTCAAGGCAATAACTCTTGTTGCCAAAAAGCTTGGATGTTTCACCAAGTCCTACTCCAATGGAATGCCCATCATTGGTCTCTCTCTTTGGGACGAATCCCAAGAACACGTACAAATTTTAGTTTATAGTGCACCTCTACATCCTATTGATCGATCAACATATCCGGTAATCTTTACATCATCTATGCCAATATATCATGTTAAAATCATCAACACACTCACTTTTTTTAAAGCATGCAACACCTTCAAGGCCAAAATGTCGAACATTGCCTTTAAGACGCAAATTAACAACACATACTCTCAAGGAAAATTATCTTCATGCATCTTTCTTCAAACCAAGTTTGACAACCAACTCACATGCTTTAAAACCATGCTCAAACAACAAATTAAACCACATTGCCAAATCAATCACATCAAAATCCATTTTTGATAATTTTCAAAACAATAATAGCACAATTGAGAGAGAAATCCACTTCACTTACTTTTGAACTTAAACCGACATTTCAAGCCTAAATTTAAGTTCCCAAACCTCTTTTCACAATCATTCCAAAGCTGGAAAACACGATCTCACTCACCGATACACAACATTATGCTAGTCGACAAGCCTCCCAAGCGTCCAAAACCTCTAACGCTACCTCCATCGCTTCCGGATCACTCTCCCCTATTTTTAACACATAAGAGTAGAGGATTAATGCACCACCATGCATTAAAATCACCAGCCATACAGTCCAACTCGCTAATCTACTCAAGAACCTCATTTCGGCTACCGAAATCATCTCCAAACACTTCCTAAACAAATCTCAGCCAAGATCTATCACTTCTAACCTTTTCTAAACATCAATTAACATCAAAAAGCAACATAAACACCCCTCATACCTCCAGCAATAGCAGAACAACAAAACCACCCCAAAAACCATCATTTTAACAAGCAAAACTTAGGAAAACAAACCTATCCGAGATTTTATTGATAAAACCTCATTTGTAACATCAATTAACATCGAAAATACATTAGAAAACCATCCCAAAACAGAGCGCAATCATTCACCACGAAAATCTTCAAGATCTCTTCCAAAATCTTGAGTTTTAAGATAATTTCTTGTTTCTAACATTAAAACCACTTAAAATCATTAATAAAGGATTGATAACTTGGGAATTTCAGTAAAGAAATGATCATTACATGAGAAGGAAAAAGATTACCTCTAATGGATGATTTCTCCTTGATTTGGGCAAGTTTCCTTGAAAATTCAATTTAGAAATCAAGTGGATTTGATGAGGAATTGATTAAGAATCAAAGAGAGATTGAAATCTCATCAAATGAAGTGAAAATCAAAGTAAATTTTCTGGAGAGAAAGTGTTTGGTTGAAAGGAATTTGAGAGAAAATAAAATGAGGGAAATTTTGTGAAAAGTAGTTATGAAAAGTCAAAGGTGGTTTTCTAATTTAATCACCTTCATTTTCTTTAATTAAAAATTAATTAAATCACCCAAATTAAGGAAAAATCTGATGAAAACATTTTGGTAAAATTAGCTCCTTAAAGATTCAAAATTTCAATCCTTTACAAAACAATCACTACTTAACTTTGCAAAAACCGCGATTTGGTCACTACACCGAAATGTAGTATTTCCAAACCTTATTTTGTAAAATTGATTCCACCATTCTCTTTTATATATTAAATGAGGATTTTTAGATATTTTTCTATATTTTTAAAGTATCTCGAACTAGGTGTTCCCTAAAACCCCCTTTTAGATTCGAACCGTTTTCCAGACCGATCCAGTTCAGACTCTAAACATCTAGGCCCAAATTTGGGGTGTTACAACTCTCCCCCTCTTAAGAAATTTCATCCTCGAAATTTCAACCCGCGAAGAGAGCGCGATACCAAACCTCCCAAAGCAATACACAATGTAACACAAGAGACTTAACCACCACGGAAACATCCTCAACCTAAAACACAACGAAACCAACTCATCTTCAAATCAAACTTACTTTATACCCAATTCCAACACTGCTACTCACGGTGCAAGACTTCCAGAACACACGGTTACTAATCTCAGCTTAACCTCTCACACTTTCGAACTGTGCAAAACCCTCAACAACCCGAAGAACTCTTAGGCCTTCACAACATACTCCGCCTTCCTCATAACTCCCTCAACAAAACTCACACACACGGTGCCACCAACCCATCCATTTTTCAGTCACCATATGACCCACAACCTACTCTGCTTCTAAAACCTCTTGCAAACCGCTCAACTACTGCTCAAAGATTACCACGACAAGCAAAAATTTCTTAAGCAACAACCACTTACTCAAACTTCCCAATGTATTGAAAACATTCTTCCACATCAGTTACCATCACCTGACTTAACGGCCCACCAAAAACTGCCCACACAACACCCAAAATCCACATCACGAGACTCTAACCTTAACTTTAATAGTTGTTTCACTAACCAACCACCTTCTCACAAGAACCCGACCAACCAACAATGGCCCTTGAACTTACATTGCCTTTCGACATCAAGCTTTAACTATGACACTAGTCTTACCGGGATGCCACTCATTCCATCCACATGCAAACATATTGAGACCATGAAACCCCTACTCATCCATAGCCAAACCTCATCTAAAGCTCTCATCATAACCTTGTAACGCCCCAGTTTTGGGCTTAGGAGTTTTGGGCGTTGACCGGTTTGGTCAAAGTGCTGTTCGAATCTAAAGAGGTGAAATTAGGAAAGCCTAGTTCGGGTTGCATTAAAAATATGGAAAAATGTTCTAAAATCATCTTTTAATATAATTAAGTGAACTGTGAAATCAAGTTTGGAAAATGAGTTTTGGAAGTGTGACATTTTGGCTAGTGACCAAAATGTAATTTTCGAAAGTTTGGTGACTGTTTTATAAAGGGTTGAAACTTTGAATCTTTAAGGAGCTATTTACCCAAAGGGAGTTTCTCCAGATTTTTCTAAGATATTTTATGACTAAATTCTGATTTTAAATGATATTAAAAGTGGAGGGAAAGCCATTTGGCTATTTTGGATATTTTTGCAACTAACTTTTCTCAATTTTCTTTCTCTCATTTTCTCTCAACCCAAACACATTCTCTCCAGAGAATTGGTTCTGATTTTCTCACCTAAATCCCTCCTTTCAGCTCTCATTTGATTCCTAATCAAAGTATCTTCAAAACCTCTTCAATTGCTATTTGTTTCAACAAGGTTTTTGATTCCAAAAAGAGGAGAAACTCAAGTTTGGAGGTAAGAACGTCCTTCTCCTCTAAACTATCAGTTCTTTACTGAAATTCCTAAGTTTTCAATCCTTAATTGATGTTTTATTAAAGGTTTTTAAAGTGGTGAAATGGATCTTGGCTTATAATGCAAGATTTGGTGATTTGTGATGATTTTCGTTAGATCTGATTAATCTGTGATTTGAGATGTGTTTTTGATGTTAAATGAACTCTAAATTGATAGGGAATTGAGTTTTGATTAATGCAATCCCGAATAGGTTGAGTTTCCTAAGTTTAGCTTGTGATTCAAGGTTGTTTTTGAGGTGATCTTGTGGATCTGATGTTGCTGGAGGTATAAGGATGTTAATAGGTTGTTTTTATATGTTATATGATGTTAAAGGATATGTGGTTTTGCTGGTTTATGGCTGGGCTTTGTTTAGAAGTGGTTTGGATGCATTTTCGGTTATGTTTGGTGGCCGAAAATAGAGGTTGGATGAGAGCAGCGAGTTTAGGTGCTTTCATTGAAGCAATTAATGCATGATGATGCATTAATCCTCTACTTTGATGTGTTGAAACAGGGGAGGCATCTTTGGATTCAAGAGTTGTTGATCCGGAAGCTTGATTTGGTGCTTTGGCTTGAAGCAAAGTGGAATCGGTGAGTGCGTTTGTGAAATTGGGTTTTCGGCTTTGAAACCAATGTCTTGGGAGCTTAGTTTAAGTCTAAACAACTTTGCTAAGCTCAAGTGTAAGTTTTCGGAATTACTCTCTAGTGGTGGCCATGATTTTTGTTGTGATGCAAAATGGTTATTTGCATGTTTTAATTACTGTTTTGAAAGCATGATTTAGCATGGTTTTTGCTGATGTTGTAAGCCATATGTTGAAGGTAACTCTAGGTAGGAGTTCCTTGATTTTGTACATTGATTAAACGTTGTTTGATGCTTTTAAATGCATGATGAATATGGCTTGGTTTAATGCTTTAAAACAGTGGATTAATTGATGAAAATGATGTATATTGGCAAGTGATGTTTTGAAAAGGTTAAGGTCACTAAGGTGGTTAAAAGTCCTTGAGTGAGCCTTGTTACTTAAGAACATCAAGGTGGTTAAAAGTCCTTGGATGGTTCTTGTTGCGGACACTAAGGTGGTTAAAAGTCCTTAGGTGATCCTTTCCATGGTGTTTAAAAGTCCATGGGGCCATGGTGTTTAAAAGTCCATGGGGCCAAGGTGTTTAAAAGTCCTTGGGGCCAAGGTGTTTAAAAGTCCTTGGGGTGATTCAAGCAATGGACACAAAGGTGGTTAAAAGTCCTTGTGTGGTCCTCATTCATGGTGTTTAAAAGTCCATGGCCAAGGTGTTTAAAAGTCCTTGGGGCCAAGGTGTTTAAAAGTCCTTGGGAAAGTTGATGAACTTGTTTTAATGAAATGGAATCTATCACTTGAGCCAATATGACATGTTATATTATGTTGAAGCATGAGATGCTTGTTTTAAGTATGCTTTTGAGCATGTGCAAAGGTTGATTTAAAGCATGATTTATAAATGTTTTTAATTGCATTATTGAATGGTTTTTAAGAGCATTCCTCACTAAGCTTTTGCTTACGCTCTCTTTCGTTTTCTTAATTCAATAATGCAGAGCATTAGAGAACCTTGAGGGCAGCAAGGAGGGCAAGCATTCAAGTGAAAGTAGAGCTCAATGTATGGAAGGTTTTTGTTGGTACATTTTAGCTTTATGTAATTTGGCAATGGGGGACCAATGTGTATGTTTTGGGAGGTGTTTGGAACTCCCTAAGTATGTTGAATGTTGATAAGAATGTTGGTTTTTGTATTGGATCATTACATGCTTGTTTTGGAAGTTTGTGCTTGAATAGCTAGCTTGTGTAGGAAGCATGCCTATAGAATTGGGGCTTTTTGCATATGATGTTGTTTTGATGATTTGATGATGCTTATAAGTCTTATATATGTTGAATTGCATGCTGGTAAAGTTTGGTAGCATTTGGAGCATGTTTGAATGATTAATTGCATGTTTTGGAATGCATTTTGCTGCAATCTGTGCAGGGCGTTTCGGAACAGTGAGCATCGTTTCGGAACGGGTGCTTGAATGAACCCAGGCGTCCGAAACGGTAGGCACCGTTTCGAAACGGTTTGGCCTCTGCCAGCCCGTGTTCCGGAACCCGTTGCGGAACGGCCCGTGTTTCGAAATGGGGTCTACCTGTTTCGGAACGGTCGACCGTTGGGGGCTGACATTGGTAGTTAAATGTTTTGAATTGTTTGCGTTTCAGTCCTAAAACTTGTTTGTGCAATTGTATGAGTTTGGGAAGTCCTTTTAGGCTGAATTTTCACAGAGAATCATGAAACCTAACTAATTTCAAGATGGTAACTTTAATTTGGGTTAAGCCCCCATAATTATCAGAAATTACAATTTGGTACCTAAAGTTGTAATTTGTTCAATTGGGTCCCTGTTTGATCTCTGATGCTTGTGATCTTTGAGTATGATGTTTGTGTGATCACTATTAGGACTAATGTGCATCTAGACAAGATTAAAAAGAAAAAAAAGGGTCGTTAATCAAGGTTGACTTTCGGGTTGACTTTGGTTTTCCCCGTGTGACTTTCTTAATTCGGGTCAACCGTCTAGGCCAGGTTAAGGGGGTTACATTTGGTGGTATCAGAGCTGAGTTCTCGAGTAATTGGGAATGAATGTATGCATGATTGAAGTATGTTTGGCTTGTATGCTTGTTGTTTGAAAGCATGTTTAGTGGCTTGTGATTTGGATGCAGTTGAGTTGTATGCTGTGATGTAGCATGTTGAGGGTACCCATTGCCAAACAAAAGCTAATGAAATGATGTTGATTTTGAATGAAATTGAGCTTGAATACTTGGATTGCTTACCTTGCTGGGCCTGACTTGTTTTATTTGCATTGTGATTGCATGGTAAAAGTATGGCACCACGTAGAGAGTTACGAGGTAGTGTGCGAGCTACGGTTCCTAACGAGAACGAGAATGAAGAGAATACGGGTAGTGCAGTGTTACCCCCTCCTCCGCCTGGTGGTTGTGCTGGAGGTGAGAGAGATGAAGCTGCAGCTGGTGCTGGAGCTGCTGGACCAGAGGTTGGTCAGGGGCAAGCTATGCCTGATATGTCTATGTTAGTACAAGTTATTGCGGGTGCTTTTCGAGCAGCAGTAGCTGGAGGTCAAGGAGCTGGGCATCAGGGAGATGCTGGAGTTAGACTACCTTTGGAGCGTCTGCGCAGTCTTGGTGGGACTGAGTTCAGGGGTATGTCGGCTGAGAGTTTTGAAGCTTTGCTAGAGAGTACCAAGCGTATCTTGGGTCAGATGAGCTGCACGGATGTGCAAAAGTTGGGATGTGTTGTGTCCTTGCTGCAGGACTATGCGTATACGTGGTGGACGACCACCATAGCTGGGATGGCTGAAGCTGATGTTACTTGGACATTCTTTCAGAATGTGTTCAAGAGGAGATATCTAGGAGTGAGATATCTTGATGAGAAAAAGCGTGAATTCATGTCTCTTACCCAAGGGAGCATGAGTGTGGCTGAGTATGAAGTGCAGTTTGTGCGACTCAGTCAGTATGCACCGGAGCTGATACCTGATGAGCGAGCAAGGTGCGAGTGGTTCCGTTATGGTCTTGTGACGGATGTGAAAATGTATGTGCTGGCCACTGAATATGATGATTTTGATGTGTTGGTGGGCCGAGCCAAGGACATTGAGATGAACTTGGGTTTATCTGTGAAAGGTGCTGGAGCGAGTTCTGGCAAGAGAGCTGCTGAGTTTAGTTCCGGAGGTGGACGGAAAAAAAGGGGACGTGATCAGAAGTATCAGTCCTCAGCAAAGAGAGGTGGTGGTGCACTTGCTAGAGGAGGTAATGCTAGAGCTGATCCTAGTGCTTGCTGGATCTGTGGTTCTCGTGGTCACATGAAGCGTGACTGTCCTCGTGCTGTGAGGGAGGTGCAAGCTCCTGTTGCTGCAGCTGGTAATGGATGTTGGAATTGTGGTTCTGTAGACCATTTGAGGCGAGATTGTCCGAGGTTGGCTGGTGGCCAAGAGCGTGCTCCTGTTGTTGCTGCACCACAGAGAGGTCGTGGGCGCGGCCGTGGTAATTTCCAGAGGCGAGAGGAAGGTGGTCGTGGAGTAGCCCATGTTGTGGCTATTCAGCCTGAAGGTGGAGGCCAAGCGAGGGTGTATGCTCAGCGCGAGGGAAGGAATGATGCAGATGTGATTGCAGGTACCTTTACTTTGCAATCCTTGTCACTGCTTTCTTTGATTGATTCTAGATCTACGCATTCATACATTTTGCGTGAGCATGCTGAATTGCTTGGTTTGCCTGTTGAGTCTTTGGATGTTGGTGTTCGTGTCACTAGTTCTTTTGGTGAAACTGTTGTGACTCGAAAGCTTTATAGAAGGTGTCCTTTGGTTGTTCAAGAACATGTTTTTCATGTTGATCTTATGGAGTTGCCCTTCTATGGTTTTGATGTGATCCTTGGTATGGATTGGCTTGCTGAGCATCGTGCTGTGGTAGATTGTGAAAATAAGCGGGTTTCGCTTAGGCTTGCGGATGATTATGAAGTCGTTGTGGTTGGTGAGAATGTGAAGTTTCTTGCCAATGTGGTGTCTACCTTGGAGGCGAGTAGGATGCTGAGGCAGGGTTGCGAAGCTTATCTAGCTTTTGTGATGAATCCTAGCTCTAAGGAGTTGAGGGTGCAAGATATCCGAGTTGTGAAGGAGTTTCCTGGTGTTTTTCTTGAGGAGTTGCCTGGTTTACCTCCTAATCGCGAGGTGGAGTTTGGAATTGAGCTGTATGAGAATACAACTCCTGTGTCCATTACTCCCTATAGAATGGCACCTAAGGAGCTGAAGGAGCTGAAGACGCAGTTGCAAGAGCTGTTAGATCGTGGTTTCATCCGGCCGAGTGTGTCACCTTGGGGTGCACCAGTCTTGTTTGTGAAGAAGAAAGATGGCACTATGAGGATGTGTATTGATTACCGTCAGCTGAACAAGTTGACTATCAAGAATCGGTATCCTTTGCCAAGGATTGATGATCTCTTTGATCAATTTCGGGGAGCTGTTGTGTTCTCTAAGATTGACTTGAGGTCAGGGTACTATCAGTTGAGGGTGAAGGATGTGGATGTGCCTAAGACAGCTTTCAGGACAAGGTATGGGCATTATGAGTTTCTTGTGATGCCGTTTGGTTTGACAAATGCTCCTGCTGCTTTCATGGACATGATGAATCGTGTGTTTCATGAATACCTGGACAAGTTCGTTGTGGTGTTCATTGATGATATCCTCGTGTACTCGCGTACTGAGGAGGAGCACGAAGAGCATTTGAGGATTGTTTTGCAAGCTTTGTTGGAGAATCAGCTTTATGCTAAGCTGAGCAAGTGTGAGTTCTGGCTTAAGGAGGTGGTGTTTCTTGGGCATGTGGTCTCAGCTGAGGGGATTCGTGTTGATCCTCAGAAGATTGAAGCGGTGATGAACTGGAAAGTTCCTAAGTCTGTTCATGATGTCCGTAGTTTCCTTGGTTTGGCGGGATACTACCGGAGGTTTGTGGATGGTTTTTCCAAGATTGCTGCTCCTTTGACGAAGTTGTTGCAAAAGGATGTTAAGTATGAGTGGACAGAAGCGAGACAGCAGGCTTTTGAGAAGCTTAAGGCGGCTTTGACGCAAGCTCCTATCTTGGTTCAGCCTGAATCAGGGAAAGAGTTTGTGGTCTATAGTGATGCATCCTATGATGGTTTGGGGTGTGTGCTGATGCAAGAGGGTAAGGTGGTGGCTTATGCATCGAGGCAGTTGAAAGTGCATGAGCGCAATTATCCTACGCATGATATTGAGCTGGCTGCAGTGGTTTTTGCTCTGAAGATTTGGAGACATTATCTGTATGGTAAGAAGTGTACTGTGTACACGGATCACAAGAGTTTGAGGTATCTGATGTCTCAGAAGGAGTTGAATCTTAGACAGCGGCGTTGGTTGGAGTTGCTCAAGGATTATGATCTGACGATTTAGTATCATCCTGGAAAAGCTAATGTTGTTGCTGATGCCTTGAGTAGGAAGGTAGCTGTTGAGCTGAGGGCTATGTTTGCTAGCTTGAGCATATCGCGAGATGGTGGTCTTATTGCTGAGTTGCAAGTGAAGCCATCTTTGGTTCAGTTGATCAAGGAAAAGCAGTTGTTGGATGATTCCTTGGTGTCTCATGTTCAGGATATCGCGGAGGGTAGACCTTCGGATTTCTGCTTTAATGATGATGGTGTGTTGTGTTTTGGGAGTCGGATAGTAGTGCCTGCTGATGTTGAGTTGAGGCGTGCTATTCTTACTAAAGGTCATAGTAGTCCTTTTGCTATGCACCCTGGTGGTACTAAGATGTATCGTGATCTTCGTGATGAGTACTATTGGGTGGGTTTGAAGAAGGATGTTGCAGAGTTTGTGAGTAAGTGTTTGGTGTGTCAGCGAGTTAAGGCTGAACATCAGGTTCCTTCTGGTTTGTTGCAACCGTTGAAAATCCCTGAATGGAAGTAGGAGAGGGTTACCATGGATTTTGTATCTGGTTTACCTTTGTCTCCTTCGAAGAAGAATTCTGTTTGGGTGATTGTGGATCGCTTGACGAAGTGTGCGCATTTCTTGTCTGTGCATACTACGTTTTCTTTGGATAAGCTGGCAGAGCTGTACATTGCTGAGATTGTGCGGCTGCATGGGGTGCCTAAGTCGATTGTGTCGGATAGGGATCCGAGGTTCACATCGCGTTTCTGGCAGTGTTTGCATCAGGCTCTGGGTACAAGGTTGCATTTCAGTACATCCTATCATCCTCAGTCGGATGGTCAGTCTGAGCGGGTTATTCAGATTTTGGAGGATATGTTGAGGTGTTGCGTGATTGAGTTCCAAGGTTCTTGGGAGAAGCATCTGCCTTTGGTTGAGTTCGCTTATAACAATAGTTATCAGGCGAGTATACAGATGGCACCTTATGAGGCTCTGTATGGGAGGAATTGTAGGACTCCTCTTTGTTGGGCTGAAACTGGTCAAAAGTTGGTTTCGATGCCGGCTTTGTTGAAAGGGACCACCGAGAAGGTGAAGCTCATTTGTGAGCGGTTGAAGGCTGCCTCTGATCGGCAAAAGTCTTACGCGGATTTGAAGCGTAAGGAGATAGAGTATGCGGTGGGTGACCGTGTGTTCTTGAAGGTTTCGCCTTGGAAGAAGGTGATGAGGTTTGGCCGAAAGGGTAAGTTGAGCCCTCGGTACATTGGACCATATGAGGTGGTTGAGCGTGTGGGTCCTGTTGCGTATCGGTTGAGGTTACCTCAGGAGTTGGAAAAGATTCATGATGTGTTCCATGTTTCTATGCTCCGGAAGTATAGATCTGATCCTTCGCATGTGATGCCTGTGGAGGAAGTGGTTTTGAATCCGGATTTGACCTATGATGAGGAACCGGTGAAGGTTCTGGATTCGGATAGCAAGGTTCTTCGTGGCAAGACCATTGAGTTGGTGAAGGTGCTGTGGAAGCATCGAGGTGTTGAGGAAGCCACGTGGGAACGGAAGGAAGACATGCTGAAGCAGTTTCCTTATCTCTTTCCTTCAGGTAAATTTCGAGGACGAAATTTCTTAAGGGGGGGAGAGTTGTAACGCCCCGGTTTTGGGCTTAGGAGTTTTGGGCGTTGACCGGTTTGGTCAAAGTGCTGTTCGAATCTAAAGAAGTGAAATTAGGAAAGCCTAGTTCGGGTTGCATTAAAAATATGGAAAAATGTTCTAAAATCATCTTTTAATATAATTAAGTGAACTGTGAAATCAATTTTGGAAAATGAGTTTTGGAAGTGTGACATTTTGGCTAGTGACCAAAATGTAATTTTCGAAAGTTTGGTGACTGTTTTATAAAGGGTTGATGTAACCCCCTTAACCCGGCCTAGACGGTTGACCCGAATTAAGAAAGTCACACGGGGAAAACCAAAGTCAACCCGAAAGTCAACCTTGATTAACGACCCTTTTTTTTCTTTTTAAACTTGTCTAGATGCACATTAGTCCTAATTGTGATCACACAAACATCATGCTCAAAGATCACAAACATCAGAGATCAAACAAGGACCCAATTGAACAAATTACAACTTTAGGGACCAAATTGTAATTTCTGATATTTATAAGGACTTAACCCAAATTAAAGTTACCAACTTGAAATTAGTCTGGTTTCATTCTTCTCTGTGAAATTTCAGCTCAAAAGGACTTCCCAAGCTCATACAATTGCATAAACAAGTTTCAGGACCAAAACGCAAACAATTCAAAACATATAACTGCCAATGTCAGCCCCCAACGGTCGACCGTTCCGAAACAGGTAGACCCCGTTTCGAAACACGGGCCGTTTCGCAACGGGTTCCGGAACATGGCCTGGCAGAGGCCAAACCGTTTCGAAACGGTGCATACCGTTTCGGACGCCTGGGTTCATTCAAGGCACCCGTTCCGAAACGGTGCACACTGTTCCGAAACGCCCTGCACAGATTGCAGCAAAATGCATTCCAAAACATGCAATTAATCATTCAAACATGCTCCAAAGGCCACCAAACTATACCAGCATGCAATTCAACATATAAAAGACTTATAAGCATCATCAAATCATCAAAACAACATCATATGCAAAAAGCCCCAATTCTATAGGCATGCTTCCTACACAAGCTAGCTACTCAAGCACAAAACTTCCAAAACAAGCATGTAATGATCCAATACAAAAACCAGCATTCTTATCATCATTCAACATACTTAGGGAGTTCCAAACACCTCCCAAACATACACATTGGTCCCCCATTGCCAAATTACCAAAAGCTAAAATGTACCAACAAAAAACCTTCCATACATTGAGCTCTACTTGTACTTGAATTCTTGCCCTCCTTGTTGCCCTCAAGGTTCACTAATGTTCTGCATTATTGAATTAAGAAAACGAAAGAGAGCGTAAGCAAAAGCTTAGTGAGGAATGCTCTTAAAAACCATTCAATAATGCATTTAAAAACATTTACAAATCATGCTTTAAATCAACCTTTGCACATGCTCAAAAGCATACTTAAAACAAGCATCTCATGCTTCTTAACAACATAACATGTCATATTGGCTCAAGTGATAAATTCCATTTCATTAAAACAAGTTCATCAACTTTCCGAATGACTTTTAAACACCTTGGCCCCAAGGACTTTTAAACACCTTGGCCATGGACTTTTAAACACCATGAAAGAGGACCACACAAGGACTTTTAACCACCTTTGTGTCCATAGCTTGAATCACCCCAAGGACTTTTAAACACCTTGGCCCCAAGGACTTTTAAACACCTTGGCCCCATGGACTTTTAAACACCATGGCCCCATGGACTTTTAAACACCATGGAAAGGATCACCTAAGGACTTTTAACCACCTTAGTGTCCGCAACAAGAAACATCCAAGGACTTTTAACCACCTTGATGTTCTTAAGTAACAAGGCTCACTCAAGGACTTTTAACCACCTTAGTGACCTTAACCTTTTTAAAACATCACTTGCCAATATACATCATTTTCATCAATTAATCCACTGTTTTAAAGCATTAAACCAAGCCATATTCATCATGCATTTAAAAGCATCAAACCACATTTAATCAATGTACAAAATCAAGGAACTCCTACCTAGAGTTTCCTTCAACATATGGCTTACAACATCAGCAAAAACCATGCTAAATCATGCTTTCAAAACAGTAATTAAAACATGCAATAAACCACTTTGCATCATAACAATATCATGGCCACCACTAGAGAGTAATTCCGAAAACTTACACTTGAGCTTAGCAAAGTTGTTTAGACTTAAACTAAGCTCCCAAGACATTGGTTTCAAAGCCGAAAACCCAATTTTCACAAACGCACTCACCGATTCCACTTTGCTTCAAGCCAAAGCACCAAAACAAGCTTCCGGATCAACAACTCTTGGATCCAAAGATGCCTCCCCTGTTTCAACACATCAAAGCAGAGGATTAATGCATCATCATGCATTAATTGCTTCAATGAAAGCACCTAAACTCGCTGCTCTCATCCAACCTCCATTTTCGGCCACCAAACACAACCGAAAATGCATCCAAACCACTTCTAAACAAAGCCCAGCCATAAACCAGCAAAAACACATATCCTTTAACATCATATAACATCTAAAAACAACCTATTAACATCCTTATACCTCCAACAACATCAGATCCACAAGATCACCTCAAAAACAACCTTGAATCACAAGCTAAACTTAGGAAACTCAACCTATCCGGGATTGCATTAATCAAAACTCAATTCCTTATCAATTTAGAGTTCATTTAACATCAAAAACACATCTCAAATCACAGATTAATTAGATCTAACGAAAATCACCAAAAATCACCAAATCTTGCATTATAAGCCAAGATCCATTTCACCACTTAAAAACCTTTAATAAAACTTCAATTAAGGATTGAAAACTTAGGAATTTCAGTAAAGAACTGATAGTTTAGAGGAGAAGGACGTTCTTACCTCCAAACTTGAGTTTCTCCTCTTTTTGGAATCAAAAACCTTGTTGAATCAATTAGCAATTGAAGAGGTTTTGAAGATTTGTTGATTAGGAATCAAATGAGAGTTGAAAGGAGGGATTTAGGTGAAGAAATCAGAACCAATTCTCTGGAGAGAATGTGTTTGGGTTGAGAGAAAATGAGAGAAAGAAAATTGAGAAAAGTTAGTTGCAAAAATATCCAAAATAGCCAAATGGCTTTCCCTCCACTTTTAATACCATTTAAAATCAGAATTTAGTCATAAAATATCTTAGAAAAATCTGGAGAAACTCCCTTTGGGTAAATAGCTCCTTAAAGATTCAAAGTTTCAACCCTTTATAAAATAGTCACTAAACTTTCGAAAATTACATTTTGGTCACTAGCCAAAATGTCACACTTCCAAAACTCATTTTCCAAAATTGATTTCACAGTTCACTTAATTATATTAAAAGATGATTTTAGAACATTTTTCCATATTTTTAATGCAACCCGAACTAGGCTTTCCTAATTTCACCTCTTTAGATTCGAACAGCACTTTGACCAAACCGGTCAACGCCCAAAACTCCTAAGCCCAAAATCGGGGCGTTACAACTCTCCCCCCCTTAAGAAATTTCGTCCTCGAAATTTACCTGAAGGAAATAGATAAGGAAACTGCTTCAGCATGTCTTCCTTCCGCTCCCACGTGGCTTCCTCAACACCTCGATGCTTCCACAGCACCTTCACCAACTCAATGGTCTTGCCACGAAGAACCTTGCTATCCGAATCCAGAACCTTCACCGGTTCCTCATCATAGGTCAAATCCGGATTCAAAACCACTTCCTCCACAGGCATCACATGCGAAGGATCAGATCTATACTTCCGGAGCATAGAAACATGGAACACATCATGAATCTTCTCCAACTCCTGAGGTAACCTCAACCAATACGCAACAGGACCCACACGCTCAACCACCTCATATGGTCCAATGTACCGAGGGTTCAACTTACCCTTCCGGCCAAACCTCATCACCTTCTTCCAAGGCGAAACCTTCAAGAACACACGGTCACCCACCGCATACTCTATCTCCTTACGCTTCAAATCCGCGTAAGACTTTTGCCGATCAGGGGCAGCCTTCAACCGCTCACAAATGAGCTTCACCTTCTCGGTGGTCCCTTTCAACAAAGCCGGCATCGAAACAAACTTTTGACCAGTTTCAGCCCAACAAAGAGGAGTCCTACACTTCCTCCCATACAGAGCCTCATAAGGTGCCATCTGTATACTCGCCTGATAACTATTGTTATAAGCGAACTCAACCAAAGGCAGATGCTTCTCCCAAGAACCTTGGAACTCAATCACGCAGCACCTCAACATATCCTCCAAGATCTGAATAACCCGCTCAGACTGACCATCCGACTGAGGATGATAGGATGTACTGAAATGCAACCTTGTACCCAGAGCTTGATGCAAACACTGCCAAAAACGCGATGTGAACCTCGGATCCCTATCCGACACAATCGACTTAGGCACACCATGCAACCTCACAATCTCAGCAATGTACAGCTCTGCCAGCTTATCCAAAGAAAATGTAGTATGCACAGGTAAGAAATGCGCACACTTCGTCAAGCGATCCACAATCACCCAAACAGAATTCTTCTTTGATGGAGACAAAGGTAAACCAGATACAAAATCCATGGTAACCCTCTCCCACTCCCATTCAGGGATTTTCAACGGTTGCAACAAACCAGAAGGAACCTGATGTTCAGCCTTGACTCGCTGACACACCAAACACTTACTCACAAACTCTGCAACATCCTTCTTCAAACCCACCCAATAGTACTCATCACGAAGATCACGATACATCTTAGTACTACCAGGGTGCATAGCAAAAGGACTACTATGACCTTCAGTCAGAATAGCACGCCTCAACTCAGCATCAGCAGGCACTACTATCCGACTCCCAAAACACAACACACCATCCTCATTAAAGCAGAAATCCGAAGGTCTACCCTCCGCGATATCTTGAACATGAGACACCAAGGAATCATCCAACAACTGCTTTTCCTTGATCAACTGAACCAACGATGGTTTCACTTGCAACTCAGCAACAAGACCACCATCTCGCAATATGCTCAAGCTAGCAAACATAGCCCTCAGCTCAACAGCTACCTTCCTACTCAAGGCATCCGCAACAACATTAGCCTTTCCAGGATGATACTCAATCGTCAGATCATAATCCTTGAGCAACTCCAACCAACGCCGCTGCCTGAGATTCAACTCCTTTTGAGACATCAGATACCTCAAACTCTTGTGATCTGTGTACACAGTACACTTCTCACCATACAGATAATGTCTCCAGATCTTCAGAGTAAAAACCACTGCAGCCAGCTCAATATCATGCGTAGGATAGTTGCGCTCATGCACCTTCAACTGCCGCGACGCATAAGCCACAACCTTACCCTCTTGCATCAGCACACATCCCAAACCAACATAGGATGCATCAGTATAGACCACAAACTCTTTCCCTGATTCAGGCTGAACCAAGATAGGAGCTTGCGTCAAATCCGCCTTAAGCTTCTCAAAAGCTTGCTGTCTCGCTTCCGTCCACTCATACTTAACATCCTTCTGCAACAGCTTCGTCAAAGGAGCAGCAATCTTGGAAAAACCATCCACAAACCTTCGGTAGTATCCAGCCAAACCAAGGAAACTACGGATCTCATGAACAGACTTAGGAACTTTCCAGTTCATCACCGCCTCAATCTTCTGAGGATCAACACGAATCCCCTCAGCTGAGACCACATGCCCAAGAAACACCACCTCTTTAAGCCAGAACTCACACTTGCTCAGCTTAGCATAGAGCTGATTCTCCAACAAAGCCTGCAAAACAATCCTCAAATGCTCTTCGTGCTCCTCCTCAGTACGCGAGTACACGAGGATATCATCAATGAACACCACAACGAACTTGTCCAGGTATTCATGAAACACACGATTCATCATGTCCATGAAAGCAGCAGGAGCATTTGTCAAACCAAACGGCATCACAAGGAACTCATAATGCCCATACCTTGTCCTGAAAGCTGTCTTAGGCACATCCACATCCTTCACCTTCAACTGATAATACCCTGACCTCAAGTCAATCTTAGAGAACACAACAGCTCCCCGAAATTGATCAAAGAGATCATCAATCCTCGGCAAAGGATACCGATTCTTGATAGTCAACTTGTTCAGCTGACGGTAATCAATGCACATTCTCATAGTGCCATCTTTCTTCTTCACAAACAAGACTGGTGCACCCCAAGGTGACACACTCGGCCGGATAAAACCACGATCTAGCAGCTCTTGCAACTGCGTCTTCAGCTCCTTCAGCTCCTTAGGTGCCATTCTATAGGGAGTAATGGACACAGGAGTTGTATTCTCATACAGCTCAATTCCAAACTCCACCTCGCGATTAGGAGGTAAACCAGGCAACTCCTCAGGAAAAACACCAGGAAACTCCTTCACAACTCTGATATCTTGCACTCTCAACTCCTTAGAGCTAGGATTCATCACAAAAGCTAGATAAGCTTCGCAACCTTGCCTCAACATCCTACTCGCCTCCAAGGTAGACACCACATTGGCAAGAAACTTCACATTCTCACCAACCACAACAACTTCATAATCATCCGCAAGCCTAAGCGAAACACGCTTATTTTCGCAATCTACCACAACACGATGCTCAGCAAGCCAATCCATCCCAAGGATCACATCAAAACCATAAAAGGGCAACTCCATAAGATCAACATGAAAAACATGTTCTTGAACAACCAAAGGACACCTTCTATAAAGCTTTCGAGTCACAACAGTTTCACCAAAAGAACTAGTGACACGAACACCAACATCCAAAGACTCAACAGGCAAACCAAGCAATTCAGCATGCTCACGCAAAATGCATGAATGCGTAGATCCAGAATCAATCAAAGAAAGCAATGACAAGGATTGCAAAGTAAAGGTACCTGCAATCACATCTGCATCATTCCTTCCCTCGCGTTGAGCATACACCCTCGCTTGGCCTCCACCTTCAGGCTGAATAGCCACAACATGGGCTACTCCACGACCACCTTCCTCTCTCCTCTGGAAATTACCACGGCCGCGCCCACGACCTCTCTGTGGTGCAGCAACAACAGGAGCACGCACCTGATCACCAGCCAACCTCGGACAATCTCGTCTCAAGTGGTCTACAGAACCACAATTCCAACATCCATTACCAGCTGCCGCAATAGGAGCTTGCACCTCCCTCACAGCACGAGGACAGTCACGCTTCATGTGACCACGTGAACCACAGATCCAGCAAGCACTAGGATCAGCTCTAGCATAACCACCTCTAGCAGGTGCACCACCACCTCTCTTGGCTGAGGACTGATACTTCTGATCACGTCCCCTCTTGTTCCGTCCACCTCCGGAACTAAACTCAGCTGATCTCTTTCCAGCACTTGCTCCAGCACCTCTCGTAGATAAACCCAAGTTCATCTCAATGTCCTTGGCTCGACCCACCAACACATCAAAATCATCATATTCATTGGCCAACACATACATCTTTACATCCGTCACAAGACCATAACGGAACCACTCGCACCTTGCCCGTTCATCAGGTATCAGCTCCGGTGCATACTGACTGAGTCGCACAAACTGCACTTCATACTCAGCCACACTCATGCTCCCTTGGGTAAGAGACATGAATTCACGCTTTTTCTCATCCAGATATCTCACTCCTAGATATCTCCTCTTGAACACATTATGAAAGAATGTCCAAGTAACATCAGCTTCAGCCATCCCAGCTATGGTGGTCGTCCACCACGTATACGCATCGTCCTGCAGCAAGGACACAACACAACCCAGCTTTTGCACATCTGTGCAGCTCATCTGACCTAAGATACGCTTGGTACTCTCTAGCCATGCTTCAGAACTCTCAACCGACATACCCCTGAACTCAGTCCCACCAAGACTGCGCAGACGCTCCAAAGGTAGTCTAACTCCAGCATCTCCCTGATGCCCAGCTCCTTGAGCTCCAGCTACTGCTGCTCGAAAAGCACCCGCAATAGCTTGTACTAACATAGACATATCAGGCATAGCTTGCCCCTGACCAACCTCTGGTCCAGCAGCTCCAGCACCAGCTGCAGCTTCAGCTCTCTCACCTCCAGCACCACCACCAGGCGGAGGAGGGGGTAACACCGCACTACCCGTATTCTCTTCATTCTCGTTCTCATTAGGAGCCGTAGCTCGCACACTACCTCGTAACTCTCTACGTGGTGCCATACTTTTACCATGCAATCACAATGCAAATAAAACAAAGTCAGGCCCAGCAAGGTAAGCAATCCAAGTATTCAAGCTCAATTTCATTCAAAATCAACATCATTTCATTAGCTTTTGTTTGGCAATGGGTACCCTCAACATGCAACATCACAGCATACAACTCAATTGCATCCAAATCACATGCCACTGAACATGCTTTCAATCAACAAGCATACAAGGCAAACATACTTCAATCATGCATACATTCATTCCCAATTACTCGAGAACTCAGCTCAGATACCACCAAATGTAACCCCCTTAACCCGGCCTAGACGGTTGACCCGAATTAAGAAAGTCACACGGGGAAAACCAAAGTCAACCTAAAAGTCAACCTTGATTAACGACCCTTTTTTTTTCTTTTTAAACTTGTCTAGATGCACATTAGTCCTAATTGTGATCACACAAACATCATGCTCAAAGATCACAAACATCAGAGATCAAATAGGGACCCAATTGAACAAATTACAACTTTAGGGACCAAATTGTAATTTCTGATATTTATAAGGACTTAACCCAAATTAAAGTTACCAACTTGAAATTAGTCTGGTTTCATGCTTCTCTGTGAAATTTCAGCTCAAAAGGACTTCCCAAGCTCATACAATTGCACAAACAAGTTTCAGGACCAAAACGCAAACAATTCAAAACATATAACTGCCAATGTCAGCCCCCAACGGTCGACCGTTCCGAAACAGGTAGACCCCGTTTCGAAACACGGGCCGTTTCGCAACGGGTTCCGGAACATGGCCTGGCAGAGGCCAAACCGTTTCGAAACGGTGCATACCGTTTCGGACGCCTGGGTTCATTCAAGGCACCCGTTCCGAAACGATGCACACTGTTCCGAAACGCCCTGCACAGATTGCAGCAAAATGCATTCCAAAACATGCAATTAATCATTCAAACATGCTCCAAAGGCCACCAAACTATACCAGCATGCAATTCAACATATAAAAGACTTATAAGCATCATCAAATCATCAAAACAACATCATATGCAAAAAGCCCCAATTCTATAGGCATGCTTCCTACACAAGCTAGCTACTCAAGCACAAAACTTCCAAAACAAGCATGTAATGATCCAATACAAAAACCAGCATTATTATCATCATTTAACATACTTAAGGAGTTCCAAACACCTCCCAAACATACACATTGGCCCCCCATTGCCAAATTACCAAAAGCTAAAATGTACCAACAAAAAACCTTCCATACATTGAGCTCTACTTGTACTTGAATTCTTGCCCTCCTTGCTGCCCTCAAAGTTCACTAATGTTCTGCATTATTGAATTAAGAAAACGAAAGAGAGCGTAAGCAAAAGCTTAGTGAGGAATGCTCTTAAAAACCATTCAATAATGCATTTAAAAACATTTACAAATCATGCTTTAAATCAACCTTTGCACATGCTCAAAAGCATACTTAAAACAAGCATCTCATGCTTCTTAACAACATAACATGTCATATTGGCTCAAGTGATAAATTCCATTTCATTAAAACAAGTTCATCAACTTTCCCAAGGACTTTTAAACACCTTGGCCCCAAGGACTTTTAAACACCTTGGCCATGGACTTTTAAACACCATGAAAGAGGACCACACAAGGACTTTTAACCACCTTTGTGTCCATAGCTTGAATCACCCCAAGGACTTTTAAACACCTTGGCCCCAAGGACTTTTAAACACCTTGGCCCCATGGACTTTTAAACACAATGGCCCCATGGACTTTTAAACACCATGGAAAGGATCACCTAAGGACTTTTAACCACCTTAGTGTCCGCAACAAGAACCATCCAAGGACTTTTAACCACCTTGATGTTCTTAAGTAACAAGGCTCACTCAAGGACTTTTAACCACCTTAGTGACCTTAACCTTTTTAAAACATCACTTGCCAATATACATCATTTTCATCAATTAATCCACTGTTTTAAAGCATTAAACCAAGCCATATTCATCATGCATTTAAAAGCATCAAACCACATTTAATCAATGTACAAAATCAAGGAACTCCTACCTAGAGTTTCCTTCAACATATGGCTTACAACATCAGCAAAAACCATGCTAAATCATGCTTTCAAAACAGTAATTTAAACATGCAATAAACCACTTTGCATCATAACAATATCATGGCCACCACTAGAGAGTAATTCCGAAAACTTACACTTGAGCTTAGCAAAGTTGTTTAGACTTAAACTAAGCTCCCAAGACATTGGTTTCAAAGCCGAAAACCCAATTTTCACAAACGCACTCACCGATTCCACTTTGCTTCAAGCCAAAGCACCAAAACAAGCTTCCGGATCAACAACTCTTGGATCCAAAGATGCTTCCCATGTTTCAACACATCAAAGCAGAGGATTAATGCATCATCATGCATTAATTGCTTCAATGAAAGCACCTAAACTCGCTGCTCTCATCCAACCTCCATTTTCGGCCACCAAACACAACCGAAAATGCATCCAAACCACTTCTAAACAAAGCCCAGCCATAAACCAGCAAAAACACATATCCTTTAACATCATATAACATCTAAAAACAACCTATTAACATCCTTATACCTCCAGCAACATCAGATCCACAAGATCACCTCAAAAACAACCTTGAATCACAAGCTAAACTTAGGAAACTCAACCTATCCGGGATTGCATTAATCAAAACACAATTCCTTATCAATTTAGAGTTCATTTAACATCAAAAACACATCTCAAATCACAGATTAATCAGATCTAACGAAAATCACCAAAAATCACCAAATCTTGCATTATAAGCCAAGATCCATTTCACCACTTAAAAACCTTTAATAAAACTTCAATTAAGGATTGAAAACTTAGGAATTTCAGTAAAGAACTGATAGTTTAGAGGAGAAGGACGTTCTTACCTCCAAACTTGAGTTTCTCCTCTTTTTGGAATCAAAAACCTTGTTCAATCAATTAGCAATTGAAGAGGTTGTGAAGATTTGTTGATTAGGAATCAAATGAGAGTTGAAAGGAGGGATTTAGGTGAAGAAATCAGAACCAATTCTCTGGAGAGAATGTGTTTGGGTTGAGAGAAAATGAGAGAAAGAAAATTGAGAAAAGTTAGTTGCAAAAATATCCAAAATAGCCAAATGGCTTTCCCTCCACTTTTAATACCATTTAAAATCAGAATTTAGTCATAAAATATCTTAGAAAAATCTAGAGAAACTCCCTTTGGGTAAATAGCTCCTTAAAGATTCAAAGTTTCAACCCTTTATAAAACAGTCACCAAACTTTCGAAAATTACATTTTGGTCACTAGCCAAAATGTCACACTTCCAAAACTCATTTTCCAAAATTGATTTCACAGTTCACTTAATTATATTAAAAGATGATTTTAGAACATTTTTCCATATTTTTAATGCAACCCGAACTAGGCTTTCCTAATTTCACCTCTTTAGATTCGAACAACACTTTGACCAAACCGGTCAACGCCCAAAACTCCTAAGCCCAAAACCGGGGCGTTACAGTTGAAACTTTGAATCTTTAAGGAGCTATTTACCCAAAGGGAGTTTCTCCAGATTTTTCTAAGATATTTTATGACTAAATTCTGATTTTAAATGATATTAAAAGTGGAGGGAAAGCCATTTGGCTATTTTGGATATTTTTGCAACTAACTTTTCTCAATTTTCTTTCTCTCATTTTCTCTCAACCCAAACACATTCTCTCCAGAGAATTGGTTCTGATTTTCTCACCTAAATCCCTCCTTTCAGCTCTCATTTGATTCCTAATCAGAGTATCTTCAAAACCTCTTCAATTGCTACTTGTTTCAACAAGGTTTTTGATTCCAAAAAGAGGAGAAACTCAAGTTTGGAGGTAAGAACGTCCTTCTCCTCTAAACTATCAGTTCTTTACTGAAATTCCTAAGTTTTCAATACTTAATTGATGTTTTATTAAAGGTTTTTAAAGTGGTGAAATGGATCTTGGCTTATAATGCAAGATTTGGTGATTTTTGATGATTTTCGTTAGATCTGATTAATCTGTGATTTGAGATGTGTTTTTGATGTTAAATGAACTCTAAATTGATAGGGAATTGAGTTTTGATTAATGCAATCCCGGATAGGTTGAGTTTCCTAAGTTTAGCTTGTGATTCAAGGTTGTTTTTGAGGTGATCTTGTGGATCTGATGTTGCTGGAGGTATAAGGATGTTAATAGGTTGTTTTTATATGTTATATGATGTTAAAGGATATGTGGTTTTGCTGGTTTATGGCTGGGCTTTGTTTAGAAGTGGTTTGGATGCATTTTCGGTTGTGTTTGGTGGCCAAAAATGGAGGTTGGATGAGAGCAGCGAGTTTAGGTGCTTTCATTGAAGCAATTAATGCATGATGATGCATTAATCCTCTGCTTTGATGTGTTGAAACAGGGGAGGCATCTTTGGATTCAAGAGTTGTTGATCCGGAAGCTTGATTTGGTGCTTTGGCTTGAAGCAAAGTGGAATCGGTGAGTGCGTTTGTGAAATTGGGTTTTCGGCTTTGAAACCAATGTCTTGGGAGCTTAGTTTAAGTCTAAACAACTTTGCTAAGCTTAAGTGTAAGTTTTCGGAATTACTCTCTAGTGGTGGCCATGATTTTTGTTGTGATGCAAAATGGTTATTTGCTTGTTTTAATTACTGTTTTGAAAGCATGATTTAGCATGGTTTTTTCTGATGTTGTAAGCCATATGTTGAAGGTAACTCTAGGTAGGAGTTCCTTGATTTTGTACATTGATTAAATGTGGTTTGATGCTTTTAAATGCATGATGAATATGGCTTGGTTTAATGCTTTAAAACAGTGGATTAATTGATGAAAATGATGTATATTGGCAAGTGATGTTTTGAAAAGGTTAAGGTCACTAAGGTGGTTAAAAGTCCTTGAGTGAGCCTTGTTACTTAAGAACATCAAGGTGGTTAAAAGTCCTTGGATGGTTCTTGTTGCGGACACTAAGGTGGTTAAAAGTCCTTAGGTGATCCTTTCCATGGTGTTTAAAAGTCCATGGGGCCATGGTGTTTAAAAGTCCATGGGGCCAAGGTGTTTAAAAGTCCTTGGGGCCAAGGTGTTTAAAAGTCCTTGGGGTGATTCAAGCAATGGACACAAAGGTGGTTAAAAGTCCTTGTGTGGTCCTCATTCATGGTGTTTAAAAGTCCATGGCCAAGGTGTTTAAAAGTCCTTGGGGCCAAGGTGTTTAAAAGTCCTTGGGAAAGTTGATGAACTTGTTTTAATGAAATGGAATCTATCACTTGAGCCAATATGACATGTTATATTATGTTTGAAGCATGAGATGCTTGTTTTAAGTATGCTTTTGAGCATGTGCAAAGGTTGATTTAAAGCATGATTTATAAATGTTTTTAATTGCATTATTGAATGGTTTTTAAGAGCATTCCTCACTAAGCTTTTACTTACGCTCTCTTTCTTTTTCTTAATTCAATAATGCAGAGCATTAGAGAACCTTGAGGGCAGCAAGGAGGGCAAGCATTCAAGTGAATGTAGAGCTCAATGTATGGAAGGTTTTTGTTGGTACATTTTAGCTTTTGGTAATTTGGCAATGGGGGACCAATGTGTATGTTTTGGGAGGTGTTTGGAACTCCCTAAGTATGTTGAATGTTGATAAGAATGCTGGTTTTTGTATTGGATCATTACATGCTTGTTTTGGAACTTTGTGCTTGAATAGCTAGCTTGTGTAGGAAGCATGCCTATAGAATTGGGGCTTTTTGCATATGATGTTGTTTTGATGATTTGATGATGCTTATAAGTCTTATATATGTTGAATTGCATGCTGGTAAAGTTTGGTAGCATTTGGAGCATGTTTGAATGATTAATTGCACGTTTTGGAATGCATTTTGCTGCAATCTGTGCAGGGCGTTTCGGAACAGTGAGCATCGTTTCGGAACGGGTGCTTGAATGAACCCAGGCGTCCGAAACGGTAGGCACCGTTTCGAAACGGTTTGGCCTCTGCCAGCCCGTGTTCCGGAACCCGTTGCGGAACGGCCCGTGTTTCGAAACGGGGTCTACCTGTTTCGGAACGGTCGACCGTTGGGGGCTGACATTGGTAGTTAAATGTTTTGAATTGTTTGCGTTTTAGTCCTAAAACTTGTTTGTGCAATTGTATGAGTTTGGGAAGTCCTTTTAGGCTGAATTTTCACGGAGAAGCATGAAACCTGACTAATTTCAAGATGGTAACTTTAATTTGGGTTAATCCCCCATAATTATCAGAAATTACAATTTGGTCCCTAAAGTTGTAATTTGTTCAATTGGGTCCCTGTTTGATATCTGATGCTTGTGATCTTTGAGTATGATGTTTGTGTGATCACTATTAGAACTAATGTGCATCTAGACAAGATTAAAAAGAAAAAAAAAGGGTCGTTAATCAAGGTTGACTTTCGGGTTGACTTTGGTTTTCCCCGTGTGACTTTCTTAATTCGGGTCAACCGTCTAGGCCAGGTTAAGGGGGTTACAAACCTCCTCCCAACTCCCCTAAGGTTACTACGAACCATCACCTACATAAAACAACCCTCCTATTGCAACCATCAACACCAAGTTACCTTAACACTCCGGAAACACGTCCGCTAGCCTACAACAATCATCTAACACAAAGAAACTACAACACATATCCGTTATTCGCAACCACCTTGACCGATTCTAACTCCAAACGATCACCTCCTTACCACTACACCGCTAAACTCTTTAAGCACCTAAACACCTTCCTTACGCCAACAGGCTAGATCACACTCATCACTACCGACAACTTGTTTACTACCTTCTACTACTTCTAACATCCACCTAGCACCAAAACAACACTTTAAACCCACCAAATAAACTAATCCTACCACCACAGTATCGGACCCAACTAGCTATTAGAAAGTGTGAATGTTCGTATGCATGGTCACCAACATGCCCTATCAATGCCTGTGCACATGTATGCAAAACCTCTAATGTCATGTCACATATATGCATGTACCAACATATATATAATATATAAACAAATGATTTTAACTGTGCATGTATGTCGGTTCACACTTACCAATAACATCCTCAGAATCCGCCTAAGAACAACCTCTTACCTCATTTCCAACTTTTCCAGCCCTACCATCCTAAAAATTTGCCAACTACAAAATACTCCACTAATACCCTCTTCACACTAAAGTGGTCTCCAAGGACAAAATACCCTCTTCACACTACCCAAACTTGCTAGCTATAAGACCTTACCCACTACACAAGGGAAAACCAAAACCGGAACCAAACAAAGATAACTAGGGAAAAGATTACGTAGCAAAATTACCTGTAATCACCTCATTGCCCCGGAGCTCCAACAGAAAAACTCCCTTCCCCGCAGAACCATTATTCTCTAACCGTATCGTCGCAGCACCGGCCAACATCTTAAGTGTAACCCCCTTAACCCGGCCCAGACGGTTGACCCGAATTAAGAAAGTCACACGGGGAAAATCAAAGTCAACCCGAAAGTCAACCTTGATTAACGACCCTTTTTTTTCTTTTAAAAACTTGTCTAGATGCATATTAACCCTAGATATGGTCCTTCACACAGCATGCTCAAAGATCATAAACATCAGAGATTAAACAGGGACCCAATTGAACAATTTACAACTTTAGGGACCAAATTGTAAATTCCGTAAATTATAAGATCTTAACCCAAATTAAAGTTACCAACTTATAATTAGTCAAGTTTCATGCTTCTCTGCAAAATTTTAGCTTAAACGGACATCCCAAACTCATACAATTGCACAAATAAGTTTCAGGACCAAAATGCAAACATTTCAAAACATATAACTGCCAATGTCAGCCCCCAACGGTCAGGTGTTCCGAAACATGGAGAACCTATTCCGAAACGCAGGACCGTTCCACAACGGGTTCCGAAACGAGGGCTGGCAGAGGACTTTCCGTTTCAGAACGGTACCTTCCGTTTCGGACGCCTGGGCCACTACAGGGCACCCGTTCCGAAACGGTAGTTCCCGTTCCGATACGCCCTGCACAGAATGCATAGAAATGGCTGCTAAAACATACAATTGATCAACCATACATGCTCCAAATGCTACCAAACTTTGCCAGCAAGACATTCAACATGTAAAGAACAAAAATGCATCATTCAATCATCCTCATGGCATCAAATATGAAAAGCCCCAAATCTAAAGGCATGCTTCCTACTTAGCAAACCATTCATGCACTAAATCTCCAAACCAAACACATAATGGCCAATTACAAAATCCAGCATTATTAACAACATTAAACAAACTTAGGGAGTTCAAAACATCTCCCAAAACATCCACATGGGTCCCCCATTGCCAAATGCCAAAAGCTAAAAGTATTAAGAAACCTTTCCATACTTGAGCTTAGTTTCCACTTGATTGCTTGCCTTCCTTGCTGCCCTCAATGCACTCTAATGCTCTGCATTATTGGTTTAAGAAAAGAGAGAGAGCGTAAGCAAAAGCTTAGTGAGGAATGCTCATTTAAAACCATTCAATAATGCACTTATAAACTCATTTATAAATCATACTTCAAGCAACTTTAAACATGCTCTTTAAACATTTAAAACAAGCATCTCATGCTTCAAGTATCATTAAACATGCTCTTAAACATTTTAACAAGCATCTCATGCTTCAAGTTCATAACAAGTCATATTGGCAACAAGTGATACATTTCACATAAGATCCACACATGGACTTTTAAACACCATTGTGATCTTATCCCCATGGACTTTTAAACACCATGGACCCATGGACTTTTAAACACCATGGCAAGGACCACACAAGGACTTTTAACCACCTTTGTGCCCTTAACAAGAATCTCCCAAGGACTTTTAAACACCTTGGAGTTCTTAAGTAACCAAGGCTTACAAGGACTTTTAACCACCTTGAGCCTTAACCAAGAACCAACCATGGACTTTTAAACACCATGTTGTTCTTGAAATTCACAAGATTCACACAAGGACTTTTAACCACCTTTGTGATCTTAACCAAGAACCATCCAAGGACTTTTAACCACCTTGATGTTCTTAAATATACAAGGCTCACACAAGGACTTTTAACCACCTTTGTGACCTTAACCATCACTTGCCAATATGCATCATTATCATCAATAATCCACTGTTTTAAAGCATTAAACCAAGCCATAAACATCATGCATCTTTAAGCATTAAATCACATTTAAACAATGTTCAAAATAAGGAACTCTTACCTTGAGTTTCCTTTAACACATGGCTTATAATCTCAGCAAATAAACATGCTAGATATGCTTTCAAAACAGATTTAAAATCATGCAAACATCACATTGCATCACAACCAAAACCATGGCCATCATCAAGAGAGTTTTTCCGAAAACTTACTCTTGAGCTTAACTAAGTTGCTTAGACTTAAACTAAGCTCCCAAACCTTCAAAACACTGGTTTCAAAGCCGAAAACCAAATTCCACTCACCGATTCCGTTTCGCCTCTTGCCGAAACACAAATCAAGCTTCCGGATCACCACCACTTGGATCCAAGGATGACTCCCCTGTTTTAAACACATCAAAGCAGAGGATTAATGCATCATCATGCATTAATAGCTCCAATGAAAGCATCTAAACTCGCTGCTCTCATCCACACTCCATTTTCGGCTACAAAACACAACCGAAAATGCATCCAAACCACTCCTCAACAATGCCCAGCCAAGAACCATCAAAACTAAACATCCTTTAACATCATTTAACATCTAAAAAGGACCTAACAACATCCTTATACCTCCAGCAACATCAGATCCACAAGATCACCTCAAAAACAACCAAGAATCACAAGCTAAACTTAGGAAATTCAACCTATCCGGGATTGCATTAATTAAAACTCAATTCCTTATCAAATTAACATTCATTTAACATCAAATAAACACCTTAAAACACAGCCCAATCAGATCTAACGAAAATCCTTCAAAAATCACCAAATCTTGCATTTCAAGCCAAGATCCATTACACAACTTTAAAACCACTTATAAAACATCAATTAAGGATTGAGAACTTAGGAATTTCAGTAAAGAACTGAGAGTTTAGAGGAGAAGGACGTTCTTACCTCCAAACTTGAATTTCTCCCTTTTAGAACCAAAAAGCTTGAAAATCCAACTAGCAATTGGTGATGTTTTGTTGATGAGATGATTAGGAATCCAAAGAGAATTGAAAAGAGGTATTTAGGTGACAAAATCAGAGGAAAAAGCTCTAGAGAGAATGTTTGGTTTGAGAGAAAATGAGAGAAAAGGAAAATTGGAAAAGTTAGTTAAAAATGGAAAATAACTTCCCTCCACTTTTCTTTTGTTTAAAACTCATAATTAAATCACTAAATATCTTAGAAAAATCTGGAGAAACTCCCTTTGGGTAAATAGCTCCTTAAATATTCAAAGTTTCAATCCTTTCTAAAACAGTCACGCAGTTTTCAAAAATTACATTTTGGTCACTAGCCAAAATGTCACCCTTCCAAACCTCATTTTGTAAAATTGATTTCACAGTTCACTTATATATATTAAAAGAAGATTTTAGAACATTTTTCCATATTTTTAATGCAACCCGAACTAGGCTTTCCTAATTTCACCTTTTTATATTCGAACAGCACCTTGACCGAACCGGTCCAAGCCCAAAACTTCTAAGCCCAAAACCGGGGCGTTACATTAAGGTCATCACCGTCTCCCTACTATAAAGAACCTTGACCAACCCAAGCTAACTCCCGACAATTCCGTCTCACATGTCTAACGGACCCACAATTCCAACAAGATCCACCCTCCAAACACCTCACACCTCTCTGCCCTTCTTGCCACCTCCGAACTCTTTCTCGGTCGCGCTTACGACCCTTCTGAGACCCTTTTCACGCACTGAAGCTGATCTCACTACTTGAGGACAATCCCGTTTCACATGCTCTATAGAACCACAGTTCCAACAAACTCCAACACCCCAACAAACTCCAACATGATGCCTTCTACAACGGTCACACTTCGGCAACTGAACTACCACTCCTTGGTCATATTGCACTTGACCCACATCAACACTACCACCAAAACCTTGGTTCAGGCGAGCCCTTCTGTCGCGTAGCCTCTTACGCTGACCACTCTCGTGGTCGGTACTCACAGCTCTTTTGCTTGTATTTCTCCAACCATCATAAACTGAGGCCATACTCCCACGTTGCTTAACCCTGGGAACCTATCTCCAAGGTACCTTCTATTAAAAGCAAACACAAAGAATTCCCAATCTATATCGCGGATATTTGTTTCCACCGACACAGATGTCCACCACGCACAAGCATCCTCCAACATTAGCGAGACAAAACTTCCCATCTTATAGGCGTTGTTACACCCTTCCTGATCCAGAATCGGAATTATACTAGCTAAGCAAGCCTCGAACGCCTCAAGTGTCGAACCATGATACTCCACAGCTCCCAAATCAAATAAATGTTGCCTTGACAAACTCGCATGTCCCACAGTCGACACATACACAGGCCTCACCTTCACCGCATCTTGGGATGTTCCCGACATCTCTTGAACCACAGATGATGAATCCTTCATCATATAACCAGCCCTCTCATTCTGCCTTACCACCTCAACTCCAAGCATAGTTGCCTGAAACGATACACTCCCACCAAAAGGTGAACTCCACCCCTTAACAACCTGCTCTAAAGCAGCAACCATCGTACCCAATTGCCACTCTCTCAACGATTCTATTGTGTTATTACTAACAAAGAAATGATAACAAAACAAACAAAACGATCAGACCAACTTCGAGCAAGGATTCAAGACTCCAACTCCAAATTAACACAATAGCTATAATAATAAGGCAATGGGTATCCCGAATTTTCCCCTTTTATATGACATAATAATCCAAAAAAATATTGATATCACAACATCGATATATAAATCAGTAAAACTTCAATCATGCGCTCATCAAACAATATTCACCCTCAACAGCATAATATCAACATATCACCAATACATGTTCACATTAGCTCACAGAAGATTCATAACCACAAAGCATGATAAAAACATCAACAATTCACTCAAAAACATATTTTCAACCAACTTTCAACCACACATTAGAATAAACATCCAACACTTACCATAATACCTTACCACAAACTTACCGTCGCCCCAAGAGTTCGCAACTTATATCTGATACCAACAAATGTAACCCCCTTAGCCCGACCTAGACGCTTGACCTGAACTACGAAGATTACACGGGGAAAACCAAACTCAACCCGAAAATCAACCTTGATAAACAACCCCTTTTTTTCATTTTAGTCTTGTCTAAATACATATTAAATCTAAGTGAGTACTTACGAAACATGGATGAGAAAGACATAGTGATCAGATACCAATTAGGGACTCAATTGCACTTTATACAAGATTAGGGACCAAATTGTAATTTTCTGTAAATTAGAGGGTCTTCGTTGATTTTAGGATTACCATTATGAAATTAATCATGTTACATGCTTCTCTGCCAAATTTCATCTTAAAAAGACCTCTCATGCTCAAGCAATTGCAAACATAACTTTTAGGAGTAAAATGCGAGACATGCAAACTTGAACAATTCAAAACACAGCCCAACGGTCCACCGTACCGGTACACCGACACCCGTACCTAAACACCCGTATTGAAACACCCGTATCGAAACGGTGTTGACTGTTTCGGTACGCGGGTATGTTCCGAGACCTGCATCGGAACGGACACTTCCAATAGCTAAAGTGTTTCGAAACACTTCTAGCCGTTCCGAAACGTCCATGCCATTTCAGGCACCCATTTCGGAACAGCTAAGGGTGTTTCGATACACCTTGCCCAGAAACAGCATAAACCTCTGGTTTTTTTATTTCAAAACACCACCAAACATACTTTAAATCATTCCACAACATAACAACAACATGCTAAGCATTAAGACCATCATATTGCATCAAAGGCTAGATACATTACAAGCATTAAACACACCTACTCATTTATCACATTCAATACAAGATCTTACTTTTAACCAAAGAGCACAGCTATAACAAAATACGAAGAGGAAGATCCAAATATCGCAAAACGATCATCAACAAGTATCAAACCATAAACCGAACTTGCTCAAGATAAATAATCTCATTACACAACAACGTAAAAGACTTCCCCCCATTGTCTTTATTATCTATAGCTATAAACCAAAACATACTTCTCAAGTGGAGCTCTTCTTGAATCCTTTGCTTCTTGCTGTCGCAAATTCATTTATCTGCATTGATGGACAAAAAGGAGCGTAAGCATATAATGCTTAGTGAGAAATGCTCAAAACCAAAACACCATCAATGTAGCAAACCATAAAACCTTGTTTAAATGCAATCACACCTCTATAAACCAAAGTATTATTTGAAATCCTAATTTGAAACATCGACACCTTAAAATATGCATCGCTCAAATTAGAGACCAACATTAAACCCAAATGCACTAAGCAACTCAACCCCAAGCAACATTTTTACAATAACTTTCGTTAAAACCCCTTTCATGCATAAATGCTTCATGCAAAGTTTGAACCATTTTCCTTGGAAACCACTTCCACTCCACACTCATCCTTACTCATGCTTGAAAACCATTTCAAAGCAAATCATCGTCTGAAATCTCATGTATCAAATATCTATCTCATGCATCCTTCCAATGCAAAACTCATGGCAAAACCACACATGCTTGTTACTCAAAAGCATTTCATAAACTCAAAATCTCCATTTGAAAACCACATGTACCATCTAGCTATCTCATGCATACAACCTATGCAAAACTCATGGCAAAGCCACTCATGCTTGTTACACAAAAGCATTTCATAATCTCACTATCTCATACGCAATTCTCATAGTATAAAACATTTCAAGCATTGGTACATGTGACACACATTCTCATATATTGGCATTTACATACTCAATTGTACACGGATATGCGGACAACTCTCTAGACACTTCCGGTGGCATCTACCATCACCGTACTCACCTGTCTAGAACATAATTTTCCGGTGGATTCTACCAACACCGTACTCACATGGCGGTTTCTACTTCCGCCCAAAAGCTTGAGTATTTCATCAAGTCCTACCCCGATGGTATGCTCCTCATCGGTCTCATGGCAATAACTCTTGTTGCCAAAAAGCTTGGATGTTTCACCAAGTCCTACTCTAATGGAATGCCCATCATTGGTCTCTCTCTTTGGGACGAATCCCAAGAACACATATGAATTTTAGTTTATAGTGCACTCTACATCCCATTGATTGATCAATATATCCGGTATCTTAACATCATCTATGCTAGTATATCATGTTAAAATCATCAACACACTCACTGTTTTTAAAGAATGCAACACCTTCAAGGCCAAAATGTCGAACATTGCCTTTAAGACGCAAATTAACAACACATATTCTCAAGGAAAATTATCTTCATGCATCTTTCTTCAAACCAAGTTTGACAACCAACTCACATGCTTTAAAACCATGCTCAAACAACAAATTAAACCACATTTCCAAATCAATCACATCAAAATCCATTTTTGATAAATTTCAAAACAATAATAGCACAATAGAGAGAAATCCACTTCACTTACTTCCGAACTTAAACCGGCGTTTCAAGCCTAAATTTAAGTTCCCAAACCTCTTTTCAAAATCATTCCAAAGCTGGAAAACACGATCTCACTCACTGATACACAACATTATGCTAGCCGAAAGCCTCCCAAGCGTCCGAAACCTCCAACGCTACCTCAATCGCTTCCGGATCACTCTCCCCTATTTTTAACACATAAGAGAAGAGGATTAATGCACCACCATGCATTAAAATCACCAGCCATACAATCCAACTCTCTGCTCTACTGAAGAACCTCATTTCGGCTACCGAAAACAACCAAAATCATCTCCAAACTCTCCCAAAACAAATCCCAGCCACGATCTATCACTTCTAACCATTTCTAAACATCAATTAACATAAAAAAGAAACATAAACATGCCCTCATACCTCCAACAACAGCAGAACAACAAAACCACCCAAAAAACCATCATTCTAACAAGCAAAACTTAGGAAAACAAACCTATCCGGGATTTGATTGATAAAACCACATTTGTAACATCAATTAACATCCAAAATACATTAGAAAACCATCCCAAAAGAGAGCCCAATCATTCACCACGAAAATCTTCAAGATCTCTTCCAAAATCCACGAAAATCCACTTCTAACATTAAAACCACTTAAAAATCATTAATAAAGGATTGATAACTTGGGAATTTCAGTAAAGAACTGATCACTAGAGGAGAAGGACGAAGCATACCTCTAATGGATGATTTCTCCTTTATTTGGGCAAGTTTCCTTGAAAATTCAATGTAGAAATCAAGTGGATTTGATGAGGAATTGATTAAGAATCAAAGAGAGATTGAAATCTCATCAAAAGAAGTGAAAATCAAAGTAAATTTCTGGAGAGAAAGTTTTTGGTTGAAAGGAATTTGAGAGAAAATAAAATGAGGTAAAATTTGTGAAAAGTAGTTATGAAGAGTCAAAGGTGGTTTTCTAATTTAATCACTTTCATTTTATTTAATTAAAACATTAATTAAATCACCCAAATTAAGGAAAAATCTGATGAAAACATTTTGGTAAAATTATCTCCTTAACGATTCAAGTATTCAATCCTTTACAAAACAATCACTGCTTAACTTTGCAAAAATTGCGATTTGGTCACTACACCGAAATGTAGTATTTCCAAACCTTATTTTGTAAAATTGATTCCACCATTCTCTTTTATATATTAAATGAGGATTTTTAAATATTTTTCTATATTTTTAAAGTATCCCAAACTAGGTGTTCCCTAAAACCCCCTTTTAGATTCGAACCGTTTTCCAGACCGATTCGATTCAGACTCTAAACATCTAGGCCCAAATTTGGGATGTTACATAACTAGTAAGGTGACTGAATTTTTTTGGTCCAGTATTGTATGATGTAAATAGTAATTGATTGTTTGAAAGAAATTAGCAATACTTGTTGATAATTGGTGTAACTAGTAAGGAAACTGAATTTGTTTTGGTCCATTACTATATGAGGTAACTAGTAATTGGATGTTTGAAAGAAGTTAGAAACACTTATTGTTAATAATTGATGTAACTAGTAAGGAAACTGAATTTGTTTTGGTCCAATATTGTATGATGTAACTAGTAATTGGTTGTTTGAAAGAAGTTAGCAATACTTGTTGTTGATAAATGATGTAAGTAGTTAAGAAAGTAGATTTGTTTTGGTCCAATAGTGTATGATGTAACTAGTAATTGGTTGTTTCAAAGAAGTTAGCATTACTTGTTGATAATTGATGTAACTAGTAAGGAAATATAATTTGTTTTGGTTCAATACTATATGATGTTGAGTATTATTTAATTTAAAAAATTAATGTGACAATAATTTCATATTGAAGTAGTTGAGAATGGATGAACGTGGAATGTCGACGTATAAGGGGTGAAAGGATGACACAGATGTAGTGGATGAGGCACATAAATCATTGACTGGGTATTTTAACTTCTTGTAAGTTAAAGTTGAATATATATAGAATGTTTGAAATTGTTAGTTTGTTAGAGATAAATATTACATACTATAACTTTGAATTAATGTATGTACAATATAAGTGAATGTAAAGGATGAAAGGGAGGAAATAAGAAAATGACAAATGCAATAATTGAGAATTTTGAAATTGTATTATGTGATTTGTATTAGTTTGTAAAGTTTACAAATTATAAAAATGTAATATTTATGGGAGTGCTACAGGCTAGTCAAACACCAGTACTGAAATGGGAAAAAATAAGTGATGAGGAAATGAAGCCTTATTTTGATATGCACGTGGAACAAAACCAAGCGTATATGAAATTGATATTAAACGACAAAGACAAGGTAGAAGTTAAGAAGGTAAGTGTAGCTTTCTTGTTATACAATATTTAAGGTTAATTTTTTTTTTGTTAAATAATATGTAGAAGAGTAACATTGAAGTAATTATTGTTATATTATATGTCGTAGGAGATTTCGTCAAGGTGTAAGATGAAGAAGTTGTCAAAGTTGTTTAAAGTTACGCAAAGGCTGAAGATTGATGGTGTTGTTGCAAAAATAGGGTTTAGGCCTTTATTTGGAATATAATCTCGAAAAATTCATCGCAATCTATATTGTGAGTTAGTGGAGACCTTTGATGTCTAAAGCTCAATGATACAATATAATGGACAAAAATTTTCGTTAATGGTGGAAGATATAAAAGTTGTATTGAGGCTAAATAACGAAGTTGCTGATAATGTACACGCCATTAGGAAATTTATTGGGAAAGAACTTGCCTTGAAGCATAAATTAGTAGGAAGGTTACAATTCTTGATCTGGAGCGAGAAATATTAAGTGATGTTATTGGATGGATGAATTAAAAGCATCAGTGTTATTTTACAATGTCGGTGTGTTTCTATGTCTAAACTCGAACATTGTGCATTCTATAGAACATTTCAAGTTATTGTGCTCTGATAGGTTGAAGGGGAAATTGAACTAGTGTAAATTTGCATATGATAGGTTCATTGATGGTATAGGCAAATTTATGGTCGTGTAGGTCAGGCTTACATACCGAATGCATTGAAATCTCAGAGGTAATGTATTTTTAAAAGGATGGTTCGTTTTAGTAGTACACAATTTACCATGTTTAGTTTTCATAATAATGTTCTGACTAATATGAAATGTAGGTGAGATTGTATGATTCTTAGAGTGAAATTTCTAGCAGAGCTCCTGCTCCTGCAGACCGTGTTGGTTGCATTCATGCATGGGGGAAGAAAGACGTAGGCAAGCTTGTTTCTCGCATAAAGGGAGAGTGTCCTGCTAAAAAAATTTAAAGTAAGTAAGTTATTAAATTTTGTATTCTATATTAAAATGGAATTACATAAAATGAATTAACGATTTTTGTAGGTAATTGGGTCGAATGATGATTGCGCTGAAGGCAAAGAAGGTGGAAAGACGCGTGTTAGTAATGATGTTATTATATAGGCATTAGAGAAGGTTTTTTCATATCTTAATGAAATCAAAGTAAGTCACCAAGCTGGAGTAGAAAAGCAAAATAAAATTGAAGAGACTTTAGAGACACTGAAGGAGGAATCGAAGAACATGGTTGATCAAGTTGCGGGTTTGAGTACGAGCATGATGTACATGAAAAAAGATTTACGTATAATTGATACAAAATTTAGCATTGGCCTTGAAGAAGAGGAAGCAATGGTAAAGAAGAGAAAATTTCAAGAGCCAAACCCGAAAGATGGAGTTGATATTGATGATGAAGTGTTAATAGACGATGTCACTAAGGTGAAAGATGACAACGTTGTTGTGGCAGCAAAAAGAGAAAGGTATAATCAGCAATGTAATGTATAACTTTTATTTTTATCAATGTTTTCAGTAATTTAATGTAGGATTTTTTATGACAAACTTTATGTTAATTTGTAGGATAAGGCAAATGTGGAAGCATCGTCAAACGTTAGTGGACAAAGAAAATGAGTAGGAATGAAAACTCGAAGCATGAATTAACTCACTTGATGAAAGAAGTGTCATGTTGAGCTTCTTTATATTATATAATGTTGGAAATAAGTTGAGTGCTTGTAATATGAACTTAGTTATTAAGTGTTAATGTAATTTGCCATTTGATTAGAACATGATATGGATGGAGGAGTGAGTTGACGTTCATTTAGAACTTAAATCGTTTGTAATTTTTGATGCTATAGACTGTTTTAATTACATGTGTCTCACATTTTATATAAATTAGTAGAAGGTGTTTTATTTACAAATTTATTAAATATTTTAATTCTTCAATATAATTCAATATTTGTAACGTCCTCAACTCGGCTTAGAAGAAAACCGAAGTTGGAAACGTTACAACAAAGAAAACCGAAAATGCGAGCTAGAAAATTTCAAATTTTTTGGATTAACCATAGTTACTCAAAAGATCACTTGATTCTCTTAATAATATTTATAATTCACCTGATTAGCAATCAATTAACGTAGTCAAATATATTCTTGGATCATTTAACTTAATCTGATACAAATTGATTACTTATCATAGCCAGAAAAGACATTTCATTACATGGTAAGGCCTATTTAAAAACATTATCACATTGAATATAGTCAATACACATCATATATAAACACTGGCCAAGGTAATGAGTCTCAAAGATCATTTTTTTCTTTATTCAGTACTTTATTATAAGCAAACAAGAGCCCTTTAGATATACATTTCTATTTTAATGTAACACTAACCCTCACTAACAATATGGTTTCTTATTCCTTATTTTTAAGCTTTGAACCAAACCACTTATTATCTGTCATCAAGACATCTTATAAATACACACATTCATTTTCTCATGAATAGGGCAGCAAGCATGTAATTCAACATAGATAAATTGAATTTCACATCTATAAACACATTATTTCAAAGCTGGGCAAACTACACATTCCTCTGTTAAAAATTCATAACTTCTATTCCGTACATCACAATTTCGAACTGCTTACACCTTTGTAAAACTGACTCAACTAGCTTTCTAACCACATAATCCTTGCATTTTTATTTGTTATAGATTAACACAATTTTTAATCTAAAGATACAAATTCTGTCACCTGGTAGATGTTGAGTGTGTAAAAGTTCTATATTTTACCCCATATTTAACCCATATTTCTGCTGCATTCAAGCATAATCCATTGCATTTAGGATAGATTTCATTCATACATCACAATTATATTAAATGGCAAAGTTTCTACTGAAAATTGGTTACTTTTGCAGGTAGCTGCTGTAGCAGATGCAGGGCAGTGGAGAAGCAGAGATGGAACACAGGACTGTAGACGAGAAAAAAGATGATGCCATGGCTGTTGCCGTGGCTGTTAATGACGACAACAATGGTGAAGGGAAGAAGTGATGTGGAGCTCGACAGAAAGAGGAAACTAAGCCATTCTGTCGTGGAGCACTCATATATTTTTTCGAGCCCTAGATCAGAATGAAGGTCAAGCCCAAAGTTCAAGGAAGAAACTCCAAGCAAGAAGAGAGGACGAATTAAAGACATCTACTCTGAAGATTTAGTCTTTCATAGAGTTGTACTTTAATTTAAACTTGTATTCTTGCCATATTAGAAAACTTGAACCCATGGCCTATATAAAGGCATGTAATTCGACCTAGGGAGGGAGATCTTACTCTCTAGCCGTCTTCCCCTAAACCCTAGTCGTTTCCCCCCTTCTCATCATGTTCTAAATTTCCCCTAGGGCTAAGGGTTGATTCTGTTAAGTAGTTGCAAGGATTGCATTGTTTTAGGATTTTTTCTGTTCAATAAAATAGACTACAAGTTTGCTTATTCTGGTTTTCAACATCTTGCAAGAGTATCGGGAGAGCATTGTGAGATTATACATTTACTTAATATTGGGAGAGTTAAGTATACGAAAGAAATAAGTACGAGTTCTCCAGTTTATGGTTGAACTATTGTTGAGTGTGTAAAAGTTCTATTATTTACACCCTTTTTAACCCATATTTCTGCTGCATTCAAGCATCATTGTATTGCATTTAGGTTATTTTCAGTAAAACATCACAAATAGATTAAAAGCACGGATTCTACTAAAAGATGGCTTATTTTGCAGATATCTGCCATAGTTGACAAAGAAGGCAGGCGCATGGCAGAGAAGCAGAAGAGCTGAACTGGACAAGCAGACGAAGAAGACAAAGCTGCCATGGATTTGTCGTGACAGCAGGGTTACAGCAGATTTATGAAGAGGAAAAGTAAAGTGGACCTCGATAGATAGAGAAAAATCTGCTCGTCTGTCGTGTGAAAGCCAAATATTTTTTCAAGCCCCGGATCAAAAGATATGTCAAGCCAAAGCTCAAGGAGAAGAATTCCCACAAAGCAAGGAGGCGGCTGAAAAGTAGGAATCTTTAGAGATTAAGTATTAATTAGAATCTTACTTTTCATTAAAGTTGTAATCCTTGTTAAATTAGAATACTTAAGCCCAAAGCTTATATAAGGGCATAGGTTTTAACCTAGAAAAAAACCCCTCATTCTGCACCATAACCGATAACAAAAACCCCCTGTCGTTTACCCATCACCGACATGTTCTAAATTCCCCCTAGGGCTACGGGTTGTTTTGTAAAGTAGTTGCAAGGGTTGTTTTGTTTTAGGAATTTTCAGTTCAATAAAATAGACTTAAAGTTCTCTTATTTTGGTTTTAATATCTTGCAAGAGCATCGGGAGAGCATTGTGAGGTTATCTATTTACTTAGCATCGGGAGAGTTAAGTATACGAAAGAAATAAGAGCAAGTTCTCTAGTTTATAGTTGAACTATCTTGTGCCTAGGGATAGGGCAAGGTTAAGTGGCTAAAGAAGAATTCATACACATCGGTGTTCATCCTTCGATTCACGCAGGGAGGTATCATCAAAGACGTGATCATCGACAGACTTGGACCTAGGGATAGGCCAAGGCAGATCTGGGATTCTTGCCAAACTTGAAGTACGGAGTTGGTGTGTCTGCTGCCGCGACAGCCAACAGACAGCCGCCGCGACAGGTGCTGTCGACGACGGGCACGACGACAGAACTGGAGTTCCTAAGCAGTCCAATACCTATACTACTGAGCAATTCAATACCAGCCTGTTTTCTCTATCTTGATATCTCAATCCTTTTTATTAACAAGTTTTTATTTTATTATTCTCGTGACAACTCTCAATTATTTCTTTTACTTTCGTGCAGTAAACTAAGGTGAAGCTATTAGCCCAATCCCTGTGGAAACGATATCCGATACGTCGTATCACTTACTACTTGCATCGTGTACACTTGCACTACAATTGCGATAGACTCTTTTACACGCAACAAGTTTTTGGCGCCGTTGCCGGGGATTGGCAACATAACTACATCTTTCTTTTCTTGCACTTTTCGTTTTTATTTTTATTTTTCTTTTTGTTTTTATTTTTCTTTAATTTTTTTCTTGTGTGCTTTCAACTCTTGCTTTTCACGAGGTTTTCTTGTTTATGCGCAGATCTAAAAGAGGTGAAGATCCTGAGTATCCATTAGATCCGGAAATCGAACATTCCTTCAGTCTCAAGAAACAACTTCGCCGACTTTTAGAAAAAAACGAATACCTCGAGGAACAGTTAGAGAAGATGGGCCATAACCAACCTGCCGACGGTCACATACCACCCCTTGGCGATAACCACCCGCCTGTCGGTGACCCGCCCGCAGCAGATGGACGACGGTCATGTCGTGACTACATGCTGAACGATCATGTAGAGCTGGAGACCACGCTGCCAGATATTGACGTTGATAACTTCGAGCTTAAACCTGTCATGTTTAGTATGATCAACAACGCCGGGCAGTTTAGTGGTTCTGCGACAGAAGATGCTAGGGAGCATCTCAAAACGTTCCAGGAGATCTGTGGTTCATTTAGACTACCAGGAGTTAGTCCGGAGATACTGAGGCTTCGGTTATTTCCCCATTCATTGAGGGACAGAGCTAAAACTTGGTGGAATAAACTTACGCCAGGTTCAATTAGAACTTGGGCAGATTTATCTCGTGAATTCTTATCTCGTTTTAATCCTTCGCATTTATCTGAGCGATTACGTAACGAAATTGCTACTTTTCAACAGGAAGACGACAAGCCGATGCACGAGGCCTAGGACAGATTTACTACTCTTCTTCGGAACTGCCCAATGCATGGATTTCCCGTCTGGAATCAGGTAACTAAGTTCTATAATGCTGCTAACTTACAAACTCGCATTCGGATTGACTCTGCAGCAAATTGTCTATTATTGGATAAAGATCCAGACGAGGCATTGCAAGTTTTGAAAAATCTGGCCAAGAATGAGGAGCAGTTTTCCGACTGCAAGAAGAGGGGGTAAACGGGTACTTGCTGTCAAGGACTATGAGGCTGACAGCACTATGAAATCACAGATAGCATTCCTTACTAAAGCAATGAAACACTTATTAAATGAAGATGAATTACGAGGATTTGCTGTCGAGGAAGTTTGTACTGTCTGTGAGGGAAATCATAGTCGGGATGAATGCCCAATACAAATAGAAGAGGGAAAATATGTTTGAAATTACAAGCCGAATTATAATTCCAACAATTATAATCCCAATTGGAGGAAGGATCCCAAATTTTCCTGGAGTAACCCTAACAATGCCCTAAATCCGCAAGCATATAATCAGAATCAGGGAGGACCGAGATTGCTGATGCGACAGCAACTGCCGCCGCAACTGCCGCAGCACCTGCCGCCGCAGCAGCAACAACAGCCACCACATGCCACGAGTAGTATATTAGAGCAGACTCTAGCCACCTTTATGTCTCAGACTGGTACGTATATGGAGAATATGAATCAGTTTGTCAAGAAAACGGAAACTTTTATGGATAAAACCGAGATGAGAATGACAAATCATTAGGCTACCTTGAAGTCTCTAGAGACACAAATGGGTCAGGTGTCGCAACATATTAAGCCAAGGCAGAATGGAGGTTTCCCTAGCAATACTGAAAATGCTAGACCACCCCCACATGAGCAATGTAAGGCAATTACTACTAGGAGTGGGAAGAAATTACCAGGGCCGGAAAAAGAAGCTGAAACAGAAAAGGAACCTGCCTTGGATAAACCTGCCGAGGAAGCTGCCCCGACAGGTGATAAACAGACTGCTGCCGATGAGCCTGTCACGACAGCAGAAGCGACAAAGGAGAAAAAAGATGATTACCGTCCTCAGATTCGCATGCAGTGGGAAGGACGTATTGCTGATTATCGTCCTCCACCACCTTTTCCTCAACGGATACAGCAAGCTAAGCATGAATCTCAACTTAAAAAGATTTATGATATTTTTAAACAGGTTCATATTAATATTCCGTTGTTAGATGCTGTTAGGGAGATGCCCGGTTATGCTAAATTTCTCAAGGATGTTATGTCGAAAAAATCTAAACTTGGGGAATTTGAAACGGTAAAGATGACAGAAGGTTGCATGAGTATTCTTCATAGGCAGCCGCCCCAGAAAAAGAAGGATCCGGGGAGCTTCATCATACCTTGTGTAATCGGCGACAAATTTGTGGGTAAGGCACTTTGTGATCTTGGTGCCAGTGTTAATCTAATCCCCAAATCTGTTTTTTAGAAACTAGGTATTGGTAAGGCGCGGCCCACGACAGTAACTCTGCAGCTGGCCGATCGCTCTTACGTTCATCCCGAGGGAAAAATTGAAGATATTCTGGTAAGAGTCGATAAGCTTATTTTTCCTGCTGACTTTCTTATCTTAGATTGTGAGGTAGATCTGATACTGAATCCGGTACATCTGATACTGAAGGTCAGGAGGAGGTAAACTGGTTAGGCAATCGTCTAGGTAAGTTATTCGAACCCTTAAATTACACTTCAGATAACCATGTAATCCAAAAGCCATCTATTATTGAACCACCTGTCTTAGAACTTAAGCCCCTACCAGGGCAGTTAAAATATGCTTATCTTGGTTCCAATGACACACTGCCCGTAATCATCTATGCTAAGCTGCCGCAGGAACATGAACGACAGCTAATCGACATGCTAAGGCAGCACAAAAAGGCGATTGGATGGACGATAGCAGACATACAAGGCATTAGTCCGGCGTTATGCATGCACAAAATCCTCCTCGAGGAAGACCATAAGCCGACTATAGATGCCCAAAGGCGGTTAAACCATGCGATGAAGGAGGTAGTGCGTAAAGAGATAATTAAATGGTTAGATGCTGGTATCATTTACGCCATCTCCGACAGCAAATGGGTGAGCCCAGTGCAATGTGTTCCCAAGAAAGGAGGAATGACTGTTATAACTAATGAAAACAATGAGTTAATTCCAACCAGGACTGTGACCGGTTGGAGGGTTTGTATGGACTATCGGAAGCTTAACAAAGCTACCCGAAAGGACCACTTTCCTTTACCCTTTATTGATCAAATGCTTGATAGATTAGCGGGTAAACCTTACTATTGTTTTCTTGATGGTTATTCAGGTTACAATCAAATTGCTATTGCACCGGAGGATCAAGAAAAGACGACTTTCACATGCCCCTACGGAACATACGCGTTTAGGAGGATGCCGTTTGGACTCTGTAATGTACCTGCCACCTTCCAAAGGTGCATGATGGCCATATTCTCCGACATGGTAGAGGACTTCCTTGAGATTTTCATGGATGATTTTTCCGTCTTTGGAGACGATTTTGAGGGCTGCCTCGGCAATCTTCAAAAGGTACTTGAAAGATGTGAAAAAGCTAATCTTGTTCTTAATTGGGAAAAATGCCACTTTATGGTGGACGAAGGGATAGTCCTTGGCCATAAGATTAGCTGTCGTGGGATAGAAGTCGACAGGGCCAAAATAGAAGTCATAGAGAAGCTGCCGCCGCCGACCACAGTCAAGGGCATTAGAAGTTTTTTAGGGCATGCGGGTTTTTATCGGAGATTCATTGCAAATTTCTCAAAAATCACGAAGCCCCTATGCCATCTCTTAGAACAGAACCGACCCTTTGACTTTAATGAAGAATGTACTGAAGCATTCAAGGTTCTGAAGGAAAAAGCTAGTGACAGCCCCCATAGTACAGCCACCAGACATGACACAGCCATTTGAGATCATGTGTGATGCTAGTGACTATGCTGTCGGGGCAGCACATGGGCAGCGCAGAGATAAGCTGTTTCACGTCATCTACTATGCCAGCAAGACGTTAAATGAAGCCCAAGTGAACTACACCACCACAGAAAAGGAGATGTTAGCTGTGGTGTTCTCCATCGACAAATTCTGTTCCTACATACTTGGGACAAAAGTAATAATACACACCGACCATTCTGCCCTAAAGTATTTGTTCGCAAAGAAGGATGCAAAACCTAGATTGATACGGTGGATCTTGCTATTACAAGAGTTCGACCTTGAGATCAAGGACAAAAAGGGGACAAAAAATCAGGTGGCAGATCACTTGTCCAGGTTGGAGAAAGGACAGAGTCTACAAATAGATGAGACACACATACTGGAGACCTTCCCTGATGAGCAGCTCTTTGCTGCCGCAATCGTTGTCGCGACAGCCATGGCGGCAGGTAAGTCTTCTGACCTTCCCTGGTATGCTGATTTCGTAAATTTTATAGTTAGCGGAATATTACCTTCTGATCTTAATTATCAAGCCAGGAAGAGGTTCCAAAATGATGTTAAGCATTATTATTGGGACGAACCTCTTCTTTTCAAAATGTGCGCAGATCAAGTTATAAGAAGGTGTGTACCACAAGAAGAGCAAGAAGACATTCTTCATCACTGTCATGCTTCACAATATGGAGGTCACTTAGGAAGCAATAAAACTGCTGCCAAGGTGCTGCAGTCAGGGTTCTACTGGCCGACACTATATAAAGATGCAAAGGACTTTTACAAGAACTGTGACAGGTGCCAGTGGACAGGTAAAATCTCAAGGAGAAACGAGATGCCACTGCAGAACATTCTAGAAGTCGAGATCTTTGATGTTTGGGGGATTGATTTTATTAGACATTTTCCATCTTCATGTGGAAATCTTTACATCCTCCTAGCAGTAGATTATGTCTCCAAGTGGGTAGAAGCAATCGCAACACAAAAGAATGATGCCAAGACGGTCCAAAAGTTTTTACATAAAAACATTTTTTCTAGATTTGGCATCCCTAGAGCAATTATCAGTGATGAGGGGAGACATTTTGATAATAGGGTAATTGCTGCCGCCTTAAAAAAATATGGTGTCAAGCACAGGATCGCGACAGCATACCACCCACAGACCAATGGACAGGCTGAGATATCCAATAGGGAAGTGAAGAACATTCTTGAAAAGATGGTTAAACCCACTAGGAAAGATTGGTCTCTACTTCTAAACGATGCATTATGGGCATATCGGACAGCTTTTAAAACTCCATTGGGCATGTCTCCATACCGACTGATTTATGGGAAAACCTGCCACCTGCCTGTCGAGATTGAGCACAAAGCATATTGGGCAATCAAGGTAGTGAACATGGACTTGGACAAGGCAGGCTAGAAAAGGCTATTAGATCTAAACGAGATTGAGGAATTACGAACAATGGCCTACGACAATGCAAGGATTTACAAGGAAAAGACTAAGAAGTGGCATGACAAGAAACTGCTGCCACGACAGTTCTGCCCAGGGCAGCTTGTGTTGTTTTTTAATTCTAGACTTAAACTCTTCCCATGAAAGCTAAAGTCTAGATGGTCTGGCCCCTTCCAAGTGGTACAAGCTTTTCCCCATGGTGCCATCACTATCCGATCATTAAAAGACGGGCACCAATTCAAAGTCAATGGACAGCGCCTCAAGCACTATCAGGGGACTGAAGCCCCAGGAATACAGGAAGTGGTTACTTTAGGAGATGCCCCACAAGGCATCCCTGATTTAATGTAAGTTTTATTTTTATTTTTATTTTTATTAGTATTATTTATTAGGACATTAGGTTATTTTATTCGAATAATATTTTTATATTTTCTGTTTTTAGGAAATAAAGGAGTCAAGAAGAAAAGGAGAAGTGATCCAAGCCCACCATCCATCCATCAAGCCCAACAGAGCCCATCTATTGAAACCTGTCGTTTCGGCTGCCGCCGCAGACGGATAAGACATGCTGTCAACAGACTGACACGGCAGACGCAGAAGCGTGTGGCAGACGCGTAACAGACGCATAAATGTGTGTCAGACGCGTCAGACACGCTAAATCCCGTCCGTCGCCCCGTTATTCACGCCTGCCGTTACAGCATTAAACGGGCAGACCCTCGACCGCTATAAAACCCCGTTTTCATTTTCATTTTTTCTCACTTCTGCTTATTCTTCTTTGCTTTCTCCTCTAGTTTTATTTGCTTTCTTCATTTTAAACAACCCTTGCAACTAATATGTCGTCTAGTCAAACCCGCCGTAGTGCTGCCTCAGCCTCTTCTTCAGCAGCAGCAACGCCCTTCGCCACAAAAGAGTTATGGGAGGAACGTGGTTTCGTGTATGTCCGAAAGGCACCCAACATGGGTCTCCGGCCGTTCATCACAAGGGCCATCACGGCTCAACTATGGGAGCACTTCGCGGAACAACCGGCAGAGCTAAACGACACCTTAGTCCGGGAGTTTTATGCTTCCATAGACAGCAGAACGGCAACATCTGTCACCGTCCGAGGAGTGAAAGTGCCCTTCACTGCCGACAGCATCAACCACATGTTTGGCCTCTACTTTGGCCCCGATGATGATGCCCACCAGAAATTTCTCGACACCCTCGATGCTGCCGCCTATGGTGCTGTTATGGCGGAGGTGACAGAGGAAGGAACCACATGGACAACCAGCAAAAAGAACCCCCACTCTGTCAAAAGGGGGCAGCTCCTTCCGGAAGCCAAACTTTGGAACGCTTTCATCAAAAAGCGTATCATGCCTTCTTCCCACCACACGACAGTCAACCAGCAGCGGCTCGCCCTTATTCACTCTATCATGCATGATAGGCCTATTAATGTGGGCCGCTATATGAGGGACAGCATCCTGGACTGCACCTTCCGCTCCGACTCACGCCTCTGCCTGCTGTTCACAATAACCTCTTTATGCCGCTGTGCTGCTGTCCCCGAGGAACCCTCCGACAAAATAATCAAAGGCAGAGGCTGGACAGACAACTACATCAACAGCCTCATGGAGCTGGTCGTGGCTACACCTGTTTCATCTTTCAATCCAGCAGGCTCCCCAGCAGAATCATCAGAGGAGCCTGCCCCTGAACCTGCTGCCGCCTCCGCTCCGGCAGACCACTCCACCCACATCCTTGCTGCGCTACAACGAGTAGAGGAAAGACAAATGGGATTGATGACCTTCATCCGGGATTTCACAAATTCGACGGTAAACTTCATTACCCAAACATTAAATTTTCCGGATGTTCAATTTCCCTCTTTTCCTGCCCATTATTTCCATATCCCCTCCCTTGTCCACACACCTACGCCACCTGCCTCCCCACATTCCCACTCTACTGCCTCCACCACATCACCTGCCCCGACGGCAGCAGGCAGTCCACCGGCCGACACCTCTGCCAGAGGAACAAAAAGGCCTGCCTCCGACGACAGCCCGCTGATCAGGAGGAATTTGGAGAGGGAATTTACGCCGGTCAAGAGGATAAAACACGTGGCAGACAAGAAACAGTTGCCCAAGGCTAGCACAACCACCAGCAGCACTTGGGACAGTGGCAGCAGTTCCGATATCCATCTCGTAGAGCAACCTGCCCCTGCACCTGCCCCTGCACCTGCGCAGCCTCCTCCTCAGCCCAGACGCCGCCGTCAGATCCGTGTCAGCAGCAGCAGCGAGGACAACGACTGAAAATTTAAGTTTTTATTTTCCTCTTATTGCTGCCTGCTTTTATTATTTGTGATGTACTTTTCTTCATATTTTGTTTTTTTTTCATCTGTCATTTTGCATTGAGGGCAATGCAACCCTCGAGTTTGGGGGTGGCAACCCTCCATCATTAATGGAGTCTTAAGTACATCTTTTTATTAATTGTTGTGTCTTTTATTTATTTAAGTTCTCTTAAAAAAAATCAGAAAACTTAAACTGTTGGCTTAAAACTGTGAAGTTAGCTTACCTGTCATGACAGCTCTGTCGTGGCAGCATCTTTAGGACAGTTTAAGGAGAAGTTTAGAGCCTTTCTATAGTTCTGAAAATTTAAACACCTTTGTGACTGTTATATAGCTTAGATTTCTCATAGCCAAACTAGAATAGGAAGCTTAGAACTTGAATAGCCCCTAGAGGTGCCTAACACTGGCTCTAGGAAAGAAGTTTAGCAAAAGAAACTCAAAAACCTAGAGGTGCCCGAAACTGGCTCTAGGAAGCTAACTAGAGGTGCCCAAAACTGGCTCTAGAAAAATTTAGCTTGAAAATAGAAAGAAAAAGAAGCATGAAAATGTGTCTTCAAGAAAATAAACTTTGGCATAATAATTCGAGTTAAAGAAGTTGAATATTCTAGTGAAACTAAGAGAGTCTTAGCATATAACTGTTCACAAGCATGCACACACTACACGAGAGCTATAGGGAGATTCCGGACAGATCCTAACCTTTCCGACAGGTTGCTGCCGCCATAGAGAATGAGCGACGGGTAATGGACAATTCACTGTTTGAAGGCCAACACAAAAATTTTCTTTTTTCTTTTAGGTTTAATTGCTTGAGGGCAAGCAAAAACTTGAGTTTGGGGGTGTGTTGAGTGTGTAAAAGTTCTATTATTTACACCCTTTTTAACCCATATTTCTGCTGCATTCAAGCATCATTGCATTGCATTTAGGTTAGTTTTCAGTAAAACATCACAAATAGATTAAAAGCACGGATTCTACTAAAAGATGGCTTATTTTGCAGATATCTGCCATAGTTGACAAAGAAGGCAGGCGCAGGGCAGAGAAGCAGAAGAGCTGAACTGGACAAGCAGACGAAGAAGACAAAGCTGCCATGGATCTGTCGTGACAGCATGGTGACAGCAGATTTATGAAGAGGAAAAGTAAAGTGGACCTCGATAGATAGAGAAAAATCTGCTCGTCTGTCGTGTGAAAGCCAAATATTTTTTCAAGCCCCGGATCAAAAGATATGTCAAGCCAAAGCTCAAGGAGAAGAATTCCCACAAAGCAAGGAGGCGGCTGAAAAGTAGGAATCTTTAGAGATTAAGTATTAATTAGAATCTTACTTTTCATTAAAGTTGTAATCCTTGTTAAATTAGAATACTTAAGCCCAAAGCTTATATAAGGGCATAGGTTTTAACCTAGAAAAAAACCCCTCATTCTGCACCATAACCGATAACAAAAACCCCCTGCCGTTTACCTGTTACCGACATGTTCTAAATTCCCCCTAGGGCTACGGGTTGTTTTGTAAAGTAGTTGCAAGGGTTGTTTTGTTTTAGGAATTTTCAGTTCAATAAAATAGACTTCAAGTTCTCTTATTTTGGTTTTAATATCTTGCAAGAGCATCGGGAGAGCATTGTGAGGTTATCTATTTACTTAGCATTGGGAGAGTTAAGTATACGAAAGAAATAAGAGCAAGTTCTCTAGTTTATAATTGAACTATCTTGTGCCTAGGGATAGGGCAAGGTTAAGTGGCTAAAGAAGAATTCATACACATCGGTGTTCATCCTTCGATTCACGCAGGGAGGTATCATCAAAGACGTGATCATCGACAGACTTGGACCTAGGGATAGGCCAAGGCAGATCTGGGATTCTTGCCAAACTTGAAGTACGGAGTTGGTGTGTCTGCTGCCGCGACAGCCAACGGACAGCCGCCGCGATAGGTGCTGTCGACGACGGGCACGACGACAGAACTGGAGTTCCTAAGCAGTCCAATACCTACACTACTGAGCAATTAAATATCAGCCCGTTTTCTCTATCTTGATATCTCAATCCTTTTTTATTAACAAGTTTTTATTTTATTATTCTCGTGACAACTCTCAATTATTTCTTTTACTTTCGTGCAGTAAACTAAGGAGAAGCTATTAGCCCAATCCCTGTGGAGACGATATCCGATACTTCGTATCACTTACTACTTGCGTCGTGTACACTTGCACTACAATTGCGATAGACTCTTTTACACGCAACAACTATCTCGGACCAAGGGATAGGACGAGGTTAAGTGGCTAAGGAAATATTCATCAACATCGGTGTTCATCCTTCGATTCACACCGGGAGGTATCATCAAAGACGTGTTCATCGACAGACTTGAACCTAGGGATAGGCCAAGGCATAACAGGGATTCTTGCCAAACTTGAAGTACTGAGTTGTGTGTTCGCTGCCGCGACAACAACAGACCGCTGCCGCAGCAGGTGCTGCCGCGACAGACGCTACGACAGAATAGAGAAATCCTAGACAATGCAAACACCTGCACTACAGAGCAATTCAATACCAGCCTACTCTTTTCTCTTAATATTTTCCTCTTTTATTTTTAGTCTTCTTTATTATTTCGTGACAAATAATTAAACTCTTTTTTCCCTCTTGTGCAGTAATCCAAGCTTAAAGCTATTAGCCCAGTCCCTGTGGAGACGATATCTGATACCTACGTATCACTTTACTACTTGCGTCGTGTACACTTGCACTACATTGCGATAAACTCTTTTACACGCAACAAGTTTTTGGCACCGTTGCCGAGGACTGGCAACATAACTTTACCCTACTTTTACTGCACTTTTTAATTTTTCTATTTTTTTGATTGTTCACCCTGTACTTTTCACAGGGTTTCCCGTTTGCTTATGCGCAGATCGAGACGGGGAAAGGAACCTGAATATCAGATAGATCCTAAAATCGAAAGATCGTGCAATCTTAGGAACCGACTCCGACTCGTGTTAGCCAGAAACGAGTACCTTGAAGAACAGTTAGAGGCCATCAACAACCAAGGGAATCCCCGAGGACCTGAAGATCCTATCGAAGATGGAGGAAATGGACGGCCTGTCGCCCCTGCTGCCGAGGCCACACGCCGATTCTGCCGTGACTACATGATCAACGATCATGTAGAACTGGAGACCATCCTGCCAGACGTGGAAGCTGAAAACTTTAAGCTGAAACATGTGATGTTCAGCATGATCAATTATGTTGGCTAATTTAGTGGTGCTGCTACAAGGGATGCTAGAGAACACTTAAAAACGTTCCAAGAGATATGTGGTTCGTTTAGACTACCAGGAGTAAATCCAGAGATACTGAGGCTTCGGTTATTTCCTCATTCATTGAGAGACAGGGCGAAAACTTGGTGGAATAAACTAACGCCGGGTTCAATATGAACTTGGGCAGATCTTACTCGTGAATTTTTATCTCGTTTTAATTCTTCCAATTTATCTGAGCAATTAAGTAACGAAATTGCTACTTTTCAACAGGAAGATGATGAGCCAATGCACGGGGCATGGGACAGATTTACCACTCTTCTAAGAAACTGCCCGATGCACGGATTTCCCGTTTGGAACTAGGTCATCAAATTTTACAATGCTGCCAACCTACAGACTCGTATGAGAATTGATTCAGCAGCGAATGGATTGTTGTTGGATTAAGATCCAGATGAAGCAATGGTGGTATTGAAAAATCTTGCTAAAAACGAGGAATTGTTTCTTACAGCAAGGAGAGGGGGTAAACGAGTGCTAGCTATGAAAGACTATGAGACCGCTAATTCCCTAAAAACACAGGTCGCATATCTCACAAAGACAGTGGAAAAGCTATTAAAGAAAGATTCAAAACATGTCTACTTTGCGGAAGAGGTATGTGAAACTTGCGATGGGAATCACAATTCAGAAGATTGTCCGTTATAGCTAGAAGAAGGGATGTACGTTGGGAACTATAACAAGTAGAACTTCAATTCCAATAATTACAATCCCAACTGGAGAAAGGATCCTAAATTCTCTTGGAGCAACCCAAACAATGCCCTAAATCCTCAAGTGCAGATCACTCAAAACCAGGGGGCACCTAGATTACTGACACGGCAGCAACCGCAACAGCAACCGCAACAGTCACCAACTGCCACACCTAGTATATTGGAACAGACCTTGACCACGTTTATGTCTCAGACATGAACTTACACTGAGAACATGAATTACTTCGTCAAGAAGACTGAGTCATTCATGGATAAAACAGAGATGCGAATGACTAACCATGAAGCTACTCTGAAATCACTGGAGACACAGATGGGTCAAGTTTCCCAGCATATTAAGCCGAGGCAGAATGGAGGATTCCTTAGCGATATTGAGGTCGCTAGACAACCCACACATGAGCAGTGCAAAGCTATCACAACTACGAGTGGGAATCAATTACCATTGCTAGAGAAGAAAGTTGAACCAGTTAAGGAACCAACCCTAGAATCGACTGCCGAGAACACTGCCTTGACAGACGATAAACAGCCTGCTGCAGATGCACCTGTCACGACAGCAGAAGGGATAGAGGAGAAGGATGAAGAACCTAAGCCTCCTCAGATCCGAATGCAATGGGAAGGACACATTGAAGATTATTGTCCTCCACCTCCTTTTCCACAGTGGCTATAGAAGTTGAAACAGGAATCCCAGCTCAAGAAGATCTATGATATTTTTAAGCAAGTCTACATCAATATTCCGATGTTAGATGTTATCAAGGAGATGTCTGGTTATGCCAAATTTCTCAAGGATGCTATATCGAAGAAATCCAGACTTGGGGAATTTGAGACGGTTAAATTGACAAAAGGATGCATGACTATTTTGCACAAGCATCCACCCCAGAAAAAGAAGGATCCTGGGAGCTTCATAATACCGTGTATAATCGGAGATAAATTTATGGGTAAGACACTTTGTGATCTAGGTGCTAGTATTAATTTAATGCCAAAATATGTATTTCAGAAATTAGGTATTGGACGAGCACGACTCACAACAGTTATGCTGCAGCTGGCAGACCGCTCTTACGTGCAACCGGAAGGGAAAATTGAAGATAGTCTGGTAAAAGTGGAAAATTTGTTTTTCCTGCTGACTCTCTTTTTTTAGATTGTGAAGCAGATGAGAATGCACCAATCATCCTGGGGTGACCCTTCTTAGCCACAGGAAGATCACTGATTGATGTAGGAAATGGAGAACTCGCTATGAGGGTGAATGATCAAGAGATCAAGCTGAATATTCTCCAAGCAATAAAACACGTTGCTGCAAAAGAAGAATGCAAGGCTATCACTGAAGTTGTCCTTGACCAACCCTACATCAGGTCGGACTGCCATGACATCAAATTTGGCCACTGCCCTAGCAGCCATTTAGAAGACTCTCACGGCAGCGACGACGACAGCAGCTCCCAGAGTCTAACATATCTGATACTGAAGATTATGAAAAGGTAATCTGGATAGGCAATCGTCTAGTAAGTTATTCGAGCCCTTAAACTATACCTCAAATGAACATATCATCCAAAAGCCATCAACTATAGAACCACCTGTTCTAGATCTTAAGCCCCTGCCAGGGCAACTCAAATATGTTTTTCTTGGATTAAATGATACGTTGCCCGTAATCATCTCTTTCAAGTTGATGCGGTAATAGGAACAACAGCTAATAGGGATGCTGCAGCAGCACAAAAAGGCTATTGGATGGACGATAGCTGATATCCAAGGCATCAGTCCGACACTATGCATGCATAATATCCTCTTAGAGGATGATCACAAGCCGAACATTGATGCCCAGAGACGTTTGAATAATGCTATGCGAGAAGTGGTCCGAAAAGAAATTATCAAATGGCTAGATGTTGGGATAATTTATGCCATCTCGGATAGTAAGTGGGTGAGCCCGGTGCAGTGTGTTCCTAAGAAGGGAGGAATAACCGTGGTCACCAATGAAGAAAACGAGTTAATCCCTACCAGGACTATGACCGGTTGGAGGGTTTGTATGGACTACCGGAAGCTTAACAAAGCTACTTGGAAGGACCACTTTCCCCTGCCTTTTATTGATCAAATGCTTGATAGATTAGCGGGAAAACTTTATTACTGTTTTCTTGATGGTTACTCAGGTTATAACCTAATAGCCATCGCACCGGAGAATCAATAGAAAACAACTTTCACTTGCCCATACGGTACTTACGCTTTTCGGAGGATGCCATTTGGACTTTGCAACGCACCAACAACTTTTCAGAGGTGTATGATGGCTATATTCTCCGATATGGTGGAGGATTTCCTGGAGATATTCAAGGATGATTTCTGTGTCTTTGGAGACAATTTTGAAAGCTGCTTAGGCAACCTGCAGAAAGTGCTCGAAAGATGCGAGAAAGTAAACTTGGTATTAAACTGGGAGAAATGTCACTTCATGGTGGATGAAGGGATGGTCCTAGGCCATAAGGTAAGCTGGCGCGGCATAGAAGTTGACAGAGCCAAGATCGAGGTAATTGAAAAGCTGCCACCACCCACCAGAGTAAAGGGAATTCAGAGTTTCTTAGGGCATGCTGGGTTCTATTGAAGGTTTATAGCCAATTTCTCGAAGATCACCAAACCATTGTGCCACCTTTTAGAGCAGAATCGTCCCTTCAACTTCAACACTGAATGTACTAAGGCATTCCGAATTCTAAAAGAGAAGCTAGTAACAGCCCCAATTGTACAGCCATCGGATTGGAAGTTGCCATTCGAGATTATGTGTGATGCTAGTGACTATGCTGTTGGGGCAGCACTTGGGCAGAGGAAGGACAAGCTCTTCTATGTTATATATTATGCCATCAAAACACTGAACGACGCCCAAGTAAACTACACCACAACAGAGAAGGAACTGTTGGCTGTGGTTTTTTCAATTGACAAGTTCCGATCCTACATACTTGGAACGAAAGTGGTGGTCCACACAGACCACTCTGCACAGAAATATTTGTATGCTAAAAAAGACGCAAAGCCCATATCGATTCGTTTGATTCTGCTGCTGCAAGAGTTCGACATAGAAATCAAGGATAAAAAGGGAACAAAGAACCAAGTTGCAGATCACTTGTCAAGATTAGAGAAGGGAAAGAGTCTCCCAACAAATGAGACACACATACTGGAGACCTTCCCTGACGAGAAGTTGTTCGCTGCCACAAGCACTGCCGCGACAACCATGGCGACAGGTAAGTTTTCTGAACTCCCTTGGTATGCTAATTTTGTTAATTATTTAGTTAGTGGAATATTTCCTCCTGACCTTAACTATCAAGCTAGGAAGAGGTTCCAAAATGATGTTAAGCATTATTATTGGGACGAACCTCATCTTTTAAAAATGTGTGTAGATCAGATCATCAGGAGTTGTGTACCACAGGATGAACAGGAAGCTGTGCTTCACCACTGTCATGCTTCATCATATGGAGGACACTTGGGTGGTAACAAAACTGCTGCCAAGGTTTTGCAGTCTGGTTTTTATTGGCCTTCATTGTTCAAGGATGCCCAGGCATTCTACAAAAGTTGTGATAAATGTCAACGAACTGGAAATATCTCAAGAAGACATGAGATGCCACTGCAAAACATTCTTGAAGTCGGAATCTTTGACGTTTGTGGGATTGATTTCATGGGACCGTTCCCAGCATCATGTGGGAATTTATATATCCTCCTGGCAGTGGACTATGTGTCCAAATGGGTAGAACCGATCGCCACACAGAAAAATGATGCCAAGACTACTAAGAGGTTTTTGCACAAGAACATTTTTTCCAGATTTGGCATTCCTAAGGCAATCATTAGTGATGAAGGGAGGCATTTTGATAATAGGGTAATACCTGCTGCCTTAAAGAAATATGGTGTCAAACATCGGATCGCAACAGCTTACCACCCTCAGACCAATGGACAAGCCGAAATATCCAACAGAGAGGTAAAGAACATTCTTGAAAAGATGGTTAAACCAACTCAAAAGAACTGGTCTCTACACCTCAATAATGCACTCTGGGCCTACAGAACAACGTTTAAAACTCCATATGGAAATTGATTTCATGGGATGCCGCTGCAAAACATTCTTGAAGTCGAAATCTTTGATGTTTGGGGGATTGATTTCATGGGACCGTTCCCAGCATCATGTGGGAATTTATATATCCTCCTGGCAGTGGACTATATGTCCAAATGGGTAGAAGCGATCGCCACACAGAAAAATGATGCCAAGACTGCTAAGAGGTTTCTGCACAAGAACATTTTTTTTCCAGATTTGGCATCCCTAAGGAAATCATCAGTGATGAAGGGAGGCATTTTGATAATAGGGTAATAGTTGCTGCCTTAAAGAAATATGGTGTCAAACATCGGATCGCAACAGCTTACCACCCTCAGACCAATGGACAAGCCGAAATATCCAACAGAGAGGTAAAGAACATTCTTGAAAAGATGGTTAAACCAACTCAAAAGGACTGGTCTCTACACCTCAATAATGCACTCTGGGCCTACAAAACAACGTTTAAAACTCCATTGGGAATGTCACCCTACCGGTTGATTTATGGAAAAACATGTCATTTACCTGTTGATATTGAGCACAGAGCATATTGGGCCATCAAGGCGGTGAATATGGACTTGGAAAAGGCAGGACAGAAAAGGCTACTTGACTTGAATGAGATTGAAGAAATTCGAGTAAAGGACTATGACAACACAAAGATTTACAAGGACAAGACAAAGAAGTGGCATGACAAGAAACTGCTGCCACGACAGTTCTACCCAAGGCAACTTGTGTTGTTATTCAACTCTAGGTTGAAGCTCTTCCCAGGAAAGTTGAAATCTAGATGGTCCGGCCCGTTTCAAGTGGTGCAAGTTTTTCCTCATGGTGTCATCACGATCAAATCCTTAAAAGACGGGCACCAATTTAAAGTCAACGGACATAGATTGAAGCATTATCAGGGGACTGAAGTCCCAAGAATGTAGGAAGTGGTTACTTTAGGAGATGCCCCTTCTGGCATCCCTAATTTAACTTAATTTTATTTTTTTATTATTTATATATATATATATATATTAGGAAATTAGAATTATTTTATTTTTAGGAACTAAGTTTTTATTTTTATTATTTTTAGGAAATAAAGGAGACAAGGAGAAGATAAGAAGTGAACTCAGCCCACCATCTCACCATCACCCCAAAAAGCCCAAAATAGGAGCCTGTCGTTACAGCTGCCGCGACAGACGCAGAAAACCCAGCCTGTCAACACGCTGTCGCGGTAGACACACAAACGCATAACAGACGCGTAGCAGACACAGAAACGTGTGACAGGCGCGTCAGAAACCGCGTAACAGCTGTCCCCGTTATTCACGCCTGCCGTTACAGCTGCAACGGGTAGCAAACTCTTCATCTATATAAACCCCGTTTTACTATTCATTTTTCACTTCACTTTTACTCTCTCTACTTGCTTCCTCTCTAGATTTTCATTTGCTTTCATTTTTCTACAGTCCCTTGCAACCATGAGTACCAGAAACACCAGACGTAGTGCGGCCTCAAGCTATGCCCCAACATCAGCCACTCCCAGCTCCTTCCAGGGTAGAGATATGTGGGAGGAGAAAGGGTTCATCTACAACAAACGAACGGAGAATCTCGGGCTCAAACCATTTATAACCCGTAAGATCAGAGCTCTACATTGGCAAATGTTTGCTGAGCAACCTGAAGAGATGAACGTCACCCTGGTCAGAGAATTTTATGCTGTCGCCGACAGTAGAGACGCAACACCAGTGACAGTTCGTGGGAAGGAAGTCCCCTTTGAGCCAGAGTACATTAACACCCTTTATGGACTCTACGTCGGCAGAAGGGAAGATGGGCATTAGAGATTCGTGGAGAGCCTGGAGGTAGCAGATTATGATGATGTCATGGCAGAACTCACTGAGGAAGGAACCCAATGGAATACCGAGCCCAAACACCCAAGGACGGTGAAACGAGCCGAACTCACCCCTGAAGCCAAGTTGTGGAACGCATTCGTCAAAAAGGGGATTATGCCCTCCTCACACAACAGCACGGTGGATCAACCAAGGTTAGCTCTCGTCCATTCAATTTTAAACGGGAGGCCTATTAATGTAGGTCAATACATTTGGGAAGGGATTTTGGATTGTGCAACGCGGCCATCGGGACCCCTTGTCTTCCCCTACCTCATAACAGCACTCTGTCGTAGCCATAATGTCCCTGAAATTGTTGAGGATCTGAAAATCTGGGGAAAAGGATGAACGGAAAGAAACATCCTTAGTTTGATGGATTTGAAAGCCGCAACACCGATCTCCATCTTCAAACCTTCTGTCATGGCAGGTGAGCCGACAGAGCCCACCAAAACAGAACCTGCCACCACAAAACAAAGACAGCCCACAACAGCAGCTCCCCCAGCCGACTCCTCCACCCAAATCCTTGCCACCCTACAGAAAATGGAGGAACGACAGCTGTACTTGATGAGCTTTATCCAGGACTTCACAACAGCAACAGTACATTTCATTAAAAGCAATTTAAATTTTCCAGATGTACTGTTTCTTGCTTTCCCCGATCATTATTTTGCTGCCCCCACCCCTGCCCATACCCTACCCCTGTTGCCACACCAAGAACATTGTCTGTCGCGTCCACTCCAACCCCGGCCACGACAGCTGCAGGTGGCAGCCACACCGCCACAGCATCCGCTAGGGGAGAAAAGAGAAAAGCGCCCCTGTCAGACCTCGACGAGTTCATAGCTGGTTTCTCCTCTTCCTCAATTTGGGAGGAATCCGATGGAGAGCCCTCTGTCAAGAGGAACCTGTCCAAAGAGTTCACTCATATGAAACGACAGAAACCCAACACCGGAGTCGGACCATCCGGCCAAGGGAAATGTGATAGCAGCAGTGGTAGCAAAAGCAGCTCTTCCGAGGAGGTTCAGGTGCTGGAGAAACCACCCTAGATCTCACCGACCCGCATCTAGCCTCCGAGGGAAGCCAAGAAAAAGACCGCCTCTACTTCCCCAAGCCATCTGCCGGCATTGACGAGGAAAGTCACTGCTCGCCGGCAGATACAGATCAACAGCAGCAGCAGCGATGACAGCGTTTAAAATTTAAGTTTTTATCTTATCTTTGATGTCTTCTATTTTGTTATAATTGTGATGTTGTTTTTATTTTCTTTTTATCATTTTGTCATCATGCATTGAGGGCAATGCAACCCTTGAGTTTGGGGGAGACATCCTTCCATTAATGAAGTGTCTTTATGTTTAGAAATTGTGTCTAATGTTTAGTTTTTGCTTAAAAATATGAAATTTTGGCTTAAGTCTTTGAACTTCACTTACCTGCCACGACATATGCTATCGTGACAGTGCCTTTAGGAAATTTTAGGATCTGTTTAGAGCCTTGCTATGATTCTACCCTGTATAAACTCTTTGTGACTCTTATGCATTTTAGATTACTTTAGTACATTGGAATAGGAATGTTTACCTGCTTGAAACTACCCCTAGAGCCTTGCTATGATTATTTTAGATTGCTATCGTGACAGTGCCTTTAGGAAATTTTAGGATCTGTTTAGAGCCTTGCTATGATTCTACCCTGTATAAACTCTTTGTGACTCTTATGCCTTTTAGATTACTTTAGTACACTGGAATAGGAATGTTTACCTGCTTGAAACTACCCCTAGAGGTGCCTATCACTGGCTCTAGGAAAACGAAAGAAAGAAAGAAAAAATATTCAGACTCAATAGCTTGCAAAACTGCCTTGCACTTATTTTAGGAGATTTCTTTTTGAGCTAAGTTAGAAAAAACTAAAGGAGCCTAAGAATTGCCTCCAGAAAAGATGCAGTTAAATAAAGAGTCAGAAAAAAACTAAAGGAGCCTAAGAATTGCCTCTAGAAAAGATTGAAATGGCATATCCTCAAGTTTGTAGACATAATTATTCTGGTATACTAAGGTAGTCTAGATGCATAAGTGTTCACAAAACCTACACACAGTTCACAAGAAATATAGCATGGTTCCGAATGAATCCAGAAATGCCCGACAAGGTACTACTCTTGATAGAATACAAGTGGTAGGTAATGTAGAGTTCACTGATTTAAGCCAAAGAAAAAAAATATTATTATTATTAAGTTAGGTAATATTTGCTTGAGGGCAAGCAAAAACCTGAGTTTGGGGGTGTATTGAGTGTCTAAAAGTTCTACTGAAATTGGTTACTTTTGCAGGTAGCCGTTGTAGCAGATGCAAGGAAGTGGAGAAGCAAAGCTAGAACACACGACTGTAGACGAGAAAAAGGATGCTGCCGTGGCAGCTAATGACGACAACAATGGTGAAGGGAAGAAGTGATGCGGAGCTCGATAGAAAGAGGAAACTAAGATGGTCTGTCGTGGAGCACTCATATATTTTTCCGAGCCCTAGATTAGAATGAAGGCCAAGCCCAAAGTTCAAGAAAGAAACTCCAAGCAAGAAGAGAGGACGAATTAAAGACATCTACTCTGAAGATTTAATCTTTAATAGAGTTGTACTTTAATTTAAACTTTTATTCTTGCCATATTAGAAAACTTGAACCCGAGGCCTATATAAAGGAATGTAATTCGACCTAGGGAAGGAGATCTTACTCTCTAGACGTCTTCCTCTAAACCCTAGTCGTTTCCCCCTTCTCATCATGTTCTAAATTTCTCCTAGGGCTAAGGGTTGATTCTGTAAAGTAGTTGCAAGGATTGCATTGTTTTAGGATTTTTTCTGTTCAATAAAATAGGCTTCAAGTTTGCTTATTCTGGTTTTCAATATCTTCTAAGAGTATCGGGAGAGCATTGTGAGATTATACATTTACTTAATATCGGGAGATTTAAGTATATGAAAGGAATAAGTACGGGTTCTCTAGTTTATGGTTGAACTATCTCGGACCTAGGGATAGGACGAGGTTAAGTGGCTAAGGAAGAATTCAACAACATCGGTGTTCATCCTTCGATTCACGCCGGGAGATATCATCAAAGACGTATTCATCGATAGACTTGGACCTAGGGATAGGCCAAGGCACAGCAGGGATTCTTGCCAAACTTGAAGTACTGAGTTGTGTGTTCGTTGCCGCGACAACAACAGACGACTGCCGCAGTAGGTGCTGCCGCGACAGGTGCTACGACAGAACAGAGAAATCCTAGACAATGCAAACACATGTACTACGAAGCAATTCAATAACGGCCTACTCTTTACTCTGAATATTTTCCTCTTTTATTTTCAGTCTTCTTTATTATTTCATGACAAACAATTAAACTCTTTTACACGCAACAACATATTACACTATCTTACAACAATTGCCTCTACAAGTTGTTATACAACTCGAAATTCAGTTTCGTTTGTTTTGATTGAAACTAGACATGGCAAGATTTTCAACCATATAAATTATAGATTCTAATTCCACAAATACAAATTATAGAAATTTTCCAAAGTCACAGCTAAAGTAGATTCTAAAACTGTTATTATAAAAACATTCAGAATATGATAGTTTTTCGAATGCTTAATATTCCATTAACATGAAGATTCATTTGAACAATATTATCATTTATCTCATACTAACAATCATCCATTCGACTCCTCATTAATACTCATATAAATATCCATGGATAATTATCTAATTAATCACAACAATGACATGCAAAAATAACTCCCACAAAAGGGATAAAACAATTCACACCAATTCGATCCTAATATCATACTTGAGCTAAGAGGCTCCACACCATTACTTATACATGTATGTTATAAACATCAGGCATTTCTTTGCATTATATGAACACTATTCTACTTACATTAGAAGGTCAAGTATCAATAAAGATTACACAAATCATGAACTACAATTTCTTATAACAGTTCAGCAGTGTGCCACTATCCTAGGAGTAAACTATCTAAGATAGTTTCAAGCTCTACAGGAACTTCCAACCAAGACTCGTAATTCTCAACCACAAAAGAGACAAGCATACTTGATTAACCTGCAATGCATGAGATGGAATGTATTAGGCTTCTATAGCCTAAGTGAGGTAGCGATACATGTAATGTACAATAATAGTCAATGCTCGTAAACTAATCAAAAAATTCAAAACCATGATCAAGCCTAAACTTTTGTGCAAGTTAAGTTAGTACACACATATCTTGTTTATTGAAGATTCATTAACAATTTCAATCCTTAGCATTAATCAAATTATTCTAGCTTGTATCCTTCAATTGCTCACTAAGAGCTATTAATCACAATGCTCACCAAGAGTTCTTAATTACAATGCTCCCTAAGAGCTTTCAATTACAAGGTTTACTACGATCTATCCATTACCAGGCTCACCATAAGCCATCACACCAAGTGCTTGATCAAATTTCTTTTGAAATTATTGACTTAATATAAACATTTAATATCTTTTACAGGTTTGCCTTGTATCACTATTGGTGATGAATAACATTAATCAAAGTGATTCTTAGCTTAGAGCACATAGCAAATGCTAATATCGAAACATATCAATGGGGTGTTCCCCGAGCATTATCTTAATCAAGAGTACCAAAGGTACTAGAAGATCATTTATTCTTAATAACAAGGGACCGTAGTCCAAGCATAACAGGCATCAACCAATAGATCCAAGATCTTCCATTTAAAAACGAAACTTACATATTATATTTTAGTTTCGATATTTGGGAAATTACTTATTGTACAAGTAGCTTTACTTTTAAGGTTAACAGAGATTTCTTCGGTTACAAGTAATCTTGCTCGTTTCCTTATTTCAATAACTTATAGCATAATTCAAGCTTTCTTAATTCTTAAATATTTTGAGTTTACTACTTAATTTTCATTTGAAATTCTCATTGTCATCAGTCAGTTAGTATTCCAAGCTTACTAACAAGTACACCATTCATCTCAATATCAAAGACATTCCATGGTCAGTCATTCAAGCATACCAGGGCATTTAAAACATAAGAACTATAACATCATCGAAGACTAAACATGAATGTCATGCCATGAATGCATGATCATACTCAATTAGTTCTATTTGAGCCTTTTTACACAATGTACATGTATAATGAAATTCATCCACAACATTAATACTTAGCAATAATAAATTAAATATCGGGATAACCTCGTGTTATCTGAGACTCATGTGACTACACTCACCTGGTTATTCCAAAGTTATGGAATACCCGATTTCCATTATTATCCCTAGCTTCCAATTAACCCTCTTCTTCTACTCTTCCATACCATGATATGTACCTCAAACAAGATTAGCAAATCGTTATAACCAATTCAGTTTATTTATTAGAAATAGATTTTTGCCACTATGGTTATAAATATCAACACATTAACTAGACAATTTATTACTTAACCTTATACATTAATAGCCCACTACGACTCATAATTAATGAAAAACATTTTCTATTTCATGTATTCACAAATTCATATGCAAGATAGTCCTCTAAGACGCATATTCAAGCAAGACAATCACCATTACTCATATATTCACTTAGACATACACATAAGAATCCCTTGACATTCAAACCAATGCAAAAACAACCTATTTAACATATTTATATAAACTCAAAATAGTCTCGATTCATATATATTTACTAACACACATGTTCAAAACAATCCAATAGGACATATTTCATGCCAAGCAATTTCCATTACATATATACACAATTTAATGTACAAAAACAGTCCGCCTGAGCTTTTTTATGCATAAAAAGACTCGATTTCATATATATACAATCACATGTATAAAATAGTCCCTTACCTATTCATGTATACACAAAATAGCTTAAATTACTTGTGTAACCCCCACGTCCCGGGCTAGACGACAGACCGATCCGAGCGGGTTACACGGGGAAAACTGAAGCAAAAGTCGTTAAGGCTCCACTTCGATTAGCAACCCTAGAAAATTTCTTTTAGTGTTATCTTGTCTAGATGCTTTAGTATATCCTATGTAAAAGGACATGCAGCGGAAAAGTCACGCGGATACAAAACAAGCAATTAAGCAACCCATTTTAGCCTTTACAACGGGCCGTATCGATACGCTAGAAGACCGTATCGATAAGCCCGAACTTGGTCAACAACCCAAAGTCAACTTAGGGAGACCGTGTCGATACACTAATAGACCATATTGATACACCCTCAATGGTCAACTTATCACGGTCAAACTATGAAGACCGTACCGATACACCTAGGACTCGTACCGATACGTCAAAATCTCGTCAATTTCTCAGATTTCCATAGAGCTTTTGGCGTATCGATGGACCCTCGTGTACCGATACGTAAAGCTTAAAACGAGGTTCAAAGCATAGGACTGTATCGATACAGCCCTTGGGTGTATCGATACGCCCTGCACTGCTAACATCATTTTAGCTACAAAACACACAAGGACTCAACTAAAAAGGCAATTTATGACTCGACTAGCAACATACCAACTCTCATACATCACTACGCAACCATAGATCAGAATACGGAGCGATTTAGACATTCATCAAGACAACAAATCATACAACCCAAACTAGAGGCAAACACATCCTAAAAGAGCACGTTTATAGCATACAAGCATGCTTAAATTGACCAATTAACTCAAGGAAACATACATCCACATCACATAAAATAAAACAAGGTTACCTGCCTTCAACACAAAAAAAGCATCCATTAAAACATGGTTTACAATTCATCAACCCAAAAGCATAGGCACTCAAAAACATGTAAGCCAAACACAAAAGAGTCTAACACATGCTCCTTCAACATGTAACATCCCCATTGCTAACTACTACATTATTCCATAAAACCACACTTGAGCAACCACGAACGCACTTGGATGCCCTTTCCTTGCTCATTGCTAACTCCACACTAATGATCTGCATTGTCGAAAACGAGAGCGTAAACTATAAGCTTAGTGAGGGAGCTCAAAGATAAAACATCGACAATGCAGGGTTCAAGCATGACATGCATGAATATCCACAAGGAACACATATTCACCAACAAGGAACATAGACACAACTACAAGAATGCATGAACATGGCATCTTTACTCATGTTATGCTAAACAATGATATAACAAATATCTAACACAACAACCACATATGAACTATTATATTGGTATTTTCCCCCCATTGTACTCAACAACAAAATTACCTTAAGGTGGGATTAGACACATCACCGTTTTCACTTATTTATGGGATTACAGTCATCATCACATACTAACATTTTCCGGTGGAACGTTACCTCACCGTCCTCCGCCTTGATGACTGCATGTCACCAAGGCCACGCGAGAATTTGACTATTACCGTGTGCACACTCATCCTAATGATCGATCATTTATGTCTGGTAATTTTTACTAGTGCCATTTATACTAAACAAGTCTAACCATGATTTCAAGATCATGCAACTCAACATATCATCACCTCTACACAACATCAATATATATAGCAACATACATAAACGAACTTGTATCACACACAAGCCACAATTGCACATTTAACAAGGAACTCATATAGACAAACAAGATATTAAGCTACCAACTTAATCTCCACCTTAGATTTGCCTACCAAGCACAATCTACACCTCTACCACACACTTGAACCAATTCAAAACCATTTTAAATAATCCACTCACCGAACACCCTTAGCAAACCGAGAAAGCCGATCAAGCCTCCAAATTTCTCGGAATCGAGACTGAAGCTTCTCCAAAGGTTTCCCTTGATTCTAATCAATCAAAAACAACATATTACTACACAAATCACCCACAAAACCACTGTCACATATCAGATTACAACACAAGGCCATTTCTTTACATTTTCAAGCCATGAACTAACCCCAAAATCCTTATTTTTCGACTCACACACATCCCAGAAGAAATCTATCAATTCCAACACCAAATCATCATTAAACACCTTCAAAACAACCCTCAAGCATCACCATAACACCAGCCCAACTCTCCTTCACAAAGCTACCCCAAAACCCCAAGTTTTCAACCCTTTAAAACACCCACAAAAACTCATTTCGGGATTTTCATCAAAACACCACCATTTTCACATTAAATACATTTAAGGGCAAGATTAAAACACCCATTAACTTTACAAATCAAAACCCACATGAAATCCAATTAATGCTTCTTCCTTTTTCTTAAAGCTTGAAAACTTGAAAATTTTCAAAAATGAAGCTTATGAAAATCTAAAGCCATCGAAACGTTTAGAATGATGAGGAGAAGTCAAAAACGCTCTTACCTTGATGAAAGTACCTAAAATCGTGAAAAAAATTGACGGGGTAGTGTTTTGGGGGTTAGGGGAGGTTTTTGTCGTGAAAAAGTTTAAAGGAAGTAGAAAATGAAGACATTTCAAAAGGCCTTTTTTTACACATCTTAATTCCTTTATTTCAAAATTACCTTTTTGCCCTTATTGATATCTCAAACCTCTTTTAATTAAAACCAAACCCATTTTAATTTAAAACAAGCCCACGACCCAAACCCGATTCACACACTTAACATCCGACCCCTAAACATGGGTGTTACAACTCTCCCCCACTTAAGGAATTTCGTCCTCAAAATTACCTGACTGGAAAAGATACGGAAACTGCCTCTCCATATCCTCTCTTCTCTCCCAAGTGGCCTCGTCCACACCTCGACATTGACACCTTACTTTGACCAATTCAATCGATCTACCACGCAACACTTTGCTATCTGAGGCTAAGATCTCAAATGGTTCCTCATCGTACGTCAAATCTGGATTCAACTCAATCTCTTCCACATGCATAAAATGCGACAAATCTGATCTATACTTTCGAAGCATCGAAACATGGAACACATTGTGAATCTTCTCTAACTCGGATGGAAAACGTAACTGATAAGCAACCAGACAGATTCGGTTCACAATCTTATACGGCCCCAATTTCCCCTTTATGCCAAACCTCATAACTCTCTTCCACAGAGAGACTTTCAAGAACACTCTATCTCCCACGGAATACTCAACTTCTTTCCTCTTCAAATCGGCATAGGATTTCTGTCTATCCGAAGCTGCCTTCAAACGGTCACAGATTAACTTCACCTTATCGGTAGTCCCCTTAAGCAAATCCAACATCGGTAACAACTTCTGACCTGCTTCGGCCCAACATATCGGAGATCTACATTTTCTACCCTAAAGTGCCTCATATGAAGCCATCTGGATGCTCGACTGAAAACTGTTATTATAAGCGAACTCGACTAACGACAAGTGTTTCTCCCAAGTACCCTAAAAATCAATAATGCAACAATGCAACATATCCTCTAAAATCTGTATAACCCTCTCTGACTGACCATCTAACTGAGGATGATATGACGTACTGAAATTCAATTGGGTACCCAAAGATGTATGCAAACACTCCCAAAATCTATTTGTGAATCTCTGTCAGACACAATCGACTTCGGCACACCATGCAATCACACAATCTCACTGATGTACAAATCGGCCAACTTATCTAAAGAGTAAGTCGTATTAACAACTATAAAGTAAGCACACTTCGTGAATCGGTCAATTGTATCCCAAACTGAGTTCTTCTTCGAAGGGTTCAAACGCAAACCCGAAACAAAGTCCTTGGTGATATCTTCCCACTTTCATTCCGGAATCCTCAACGGTTGCAACAAACGTGATGGAATCTGATGTTCTACCTTAACTCTCTGGCATACCATACACTTACTCACAAAATCGACTACGTCTTTCTTCAAAGCAACCCAATAGTATTCATTCTTCAAATCACGATACATATTTGTACTACCGGGATGCATAGTAAACGGGCTACTGTGTGCTTCGGTCAAGATAGTACGTCTCAAATCACTGTCATCCGACACAACTATTCTATCTCTGAAACACAAGACACCATCAACACCGAAACTATAGTCCGACGGTCTTCCCTCGGCTATATCTTGCACGTGAGGTGCCAAAGATCTATCTAACAACTGTTTCACTCTAATCAATTGGCCTAAGGTAGGTCTAACTTGAAGCTCAGCCACTAGACCACCATCACCGGACAATCTCAAACTAGCAAACATGGTTCTCAACTCAACGACTACCTTCCTACTCAAAACATCTGCCACAACATTGGCTTTACCCGAATGGTACTCAATCGTAAGATCGTAGTCCTTAAGAAACTCTAGCTACCTACGTTGTCAAAAGTTCAACTCTCGTTGTGTCATGATATACTTCAGACTCTTTTGATCCGTATACACTGTGCACTTCTCACCATACAAGTAATGTCTCTAGATCTTCAAGGCAAACACAACTGCGGCTAGCTCTATGTCGTGTGTCGGATAATTACACTTGTGAGTCTTCAATTGTCTCGAGGCATAATCTACAACTCTTCCGTCTTGCATGAGCACACAACCTAATTCTACATATGAAGCATCATTGTAGATCACATAATCCTTCCCCGACTCCGGCTGAATCAAAATCGTTGCATTGGTCAAAGCATCTTTCAAATTCTCAAAGGCTTGCTGTCTCGCATCTGACCGCTCAAACTGAACATTCTTTTGAAGCGATTTTGTCAAAGGAGCGGCTATCTTTGAGAAACCATCCACAAACCTCCTATAGTAACCCGTTAAGCTCAGAAAACTACGAATCTCTGTCACAGACTTTGGTTGCTTCCACTCAACAATGGCTTCTACCTTCTTTGGATCAACTCTAATCCCTTCGGCTGACACTACATGTCCTAGGAAGACTACTTCTCGGATCCAGAACTGACACTTACTCAACTTAGTGTACAACTGGTTGTCTAGAAAAGTCTGCAAAGCTAACCTCAAATGATGGTCACGATCTTCCTCGATACGTGAATACACCAAAATGTCATCTATGAAAACAACCACAAACTGATCTAAGTACTGATGGAAGATTTTGTTCATCATTTCCATGAAAGCAGCCGGTGCATTCGTCAACCCAAACGACATAACTAAGAACTCGTAGTGACAATACCTAGTCCTGAAAGCTGTCTTCGGTACATCAACATATTTTACCTTCAACTGGTAATACCCGGATCTCAAATCAATCTTTGAAAAGACTGATTCCCCTCTTAACTGATCAAACAAATCATTGATACGCGGCAAGGGATACTTGTTCTTCACTGTCAACTGATTCTACTGTCTATAATCAATGAACATCCTCATATTACCATCTTTCTTCTTCACAAACAATACCGGAGAGCCCCAAGGCGAAGAACTCGTACGGATAAAACCTCTATCTAATAACTCTTGTAATCGAGTCTTCAACACTTTCAGTTCTTTCGGTGCCATATGGTACAGAGAAATTGAAACAAGAGCAAAATCTGAATATGTCTATCGCAAACTCTATCTCCCTGTCAGGCGGTAAACCGAGCAATTCTTCCGAAAATACAATCGGAAAGTTACACATTGTTCTAATGTCCTGAGGTCTAACTTCATTGATGTTCGGATTCATTACGTAGGCCAAGTACGCCACACAACCCAACGCAAGTAACCTTTGAGCTTCTAAGGCTGAAACAACATTCGATAAGAATTTCACATTCTCACCTACTACAACAATCTCATAGTCATCCGCAAGCTTAAAGTAGACTCTCTTTATTTCAAAATCTATCCTAGCTCTATGCTCTGTAAGCCAGTCCATACCCAAAATCACATCGAAGCCATAAAATGGTAACTCCATCATGTCCACTGGAAATATATGCCCCTGAACCATTAACGGACACCTTCTGTACATCTTCCTAACCACTACTGTATCCCCGAAGGAACTAGTAACACTAACACCTACCTCTAATACCTCACAAGGTAAATTCAACATCTTCGCATGCTCACTCAAAATATATGAATGCGTAGACTCGGAGTCAATCAAGGAAATCAAACTCAGAGACTGTATCGAGAAATTACCTGCAATCAAATATGCGTCGTTCTGTCCCTCTCGTTGCGCATAAAATCTAGCCTGACTTCCGCCCTCCGGCTGAACCGCAACTACATATGTTATATTTCTCTCGCCATCATGCCTTGACTGGAAGTTACCTCGACTGCGCCCACGGCCTCTCGGAAAATCAATGGCTCTAGCAGGAGCCTGAACCCGAACTGGTGCAAACCCAACATGATGTGGACAATCACGCCCAAGGTGATCTCTAGCTCCACAATTCCAACACGAATAAAAGTTTCCCCAACACTGATTGTTATGACGCCTCCCGCATCTAGTACACTCGAGCAAACGCCCACCAGCTCTCTGGCCTTAATGGCCTCTACCGTGGTTACAACCACCACGTCTATGATCAAAATGATGTCTATTGTCCCTATGCCTCTTGACATCACCTCTATCAAAGTTGCCAGGCCTCTTCCAAAAACTAGAACCACTTGAACATTTGGTCAGACCCAAATTGTGTTCTATGTCCTTGGCCATAGCGACCAACACATCGAAGTTCGTGTATTTCGTAGTCAAAGTGTACCTCTTTACCTCATTACTCAACCTGTAATAGAAGCATTCACAACGTTCCCTCTCAGTAGGAACTAGCTCAGACGCATACTGAATCAATCTGACAAACCGTATCTCATACTCGGTCACTATCATGTTCGCCTGAAGCAAAGCCATGAACCCTCTCTTCTTCTCATCAAGATAACGGGGACCCAGATACTTCTTGCGGAAAGGCGACTCAAAGAACTCCCAAGTAATCTCGGCATCTGGCATTCCCGTAGTAATGGTGACCCACCAAGTGTAGGCATCACCCTGAAGCAAAGAAACAACGCACCCCAGTCTGCGTGCCCCAGTACATCCCATCTGAGACAAGATACAAAGAGTCTTGTCAAACCATGCCTCTGATCTATCAAGTGCCAAACCTCAGAACTCTTCACCTCCCAAACTCTAAAGCCTCTCAAGTGGCAAACAGGTTCCCTCACCCTGAGGTTGTGCCACTACTTGACCCTCAGCCACAACTGCTTGAAAAGCCTCAGCTATAGCCTGAACTAACGGAGCAAAATCTATACCGGCCGAACCTTGGCCTACCTGAGGTCCTACACCCTCAACTCTCGGCTCACCTCCCTCTTGACGAGGAGGAGAAGGAAGAGGTGAAGGAGCCTGTGCCTCAACAACCGGCTCAACTTCCGGAGCTACTGCTCGTGGTTCCAGGTGAACCATCCTAGGCCTGCCTTTAGGTCTCATCTTACGGCTAGCAAGATAACAACTACAAACAAACAAACACACAAGGATTAAGTTAGCAAAGGCAAGAGTCCAACATGCTCAAGTATTCCTTTACAAAATCCTTTCGAATAAGTAATAGTAGAAATGGGAACTCGACACTACGCCCCAACACAACAATCATGTAATCAAACGAACAACAAACATACATAGCAAAACATTCACCGTACAACATACACCGAGATAGCAACATAACACTTCAACCTTACCTTACTTACCTTCCCAAGGTTGCAAAAACCTCAGGCTCTGATACCAAAAAATGTAACCCCCACGTCTCGGGCTAGACGACAGACCGGTCTGAGTAGGTTACACAGGGAAAATCGAAGCGAAACCCGTTAAGGCTCCACTTCGATTAGTAACCTTAGAAAATTTCTTTTAGTGTTATCTTGTCTATATGCTTTAGTATATCGTATGTGAAATGACACGCAGCGGATACAAAACATACAAAACAAGCAATTAAGCAGCCCATTTTAGCCTTTACAACAGGCCGTATCAATACGCTAGAAGATCGCATCGATACGCCTGGACTTGGTCCACAACCCAAAGTCAACTTAGGGGGACTGTATCGATACACTGATAGACCGTATTGATACGCCCACAACCCAAAGTCAACTATGAAGACCGTACCGATACACCTAGGACCCATACCGATACACCAAAATCTCGTCAATTTCTCAGATTTCCAGAGAGCTTTTGGAATCTCGATACACCCCTGTGTACCGATACGCAAAGCTTAAAAGGAGGTTCGATTCATAGGACGGTATCGATACAGCCCTTGGGCGTATCGATACGCCCTGCACTACAAACCTCATTTTAGATGCAAAACACACAAGGACTCAAGTAAAAAAGCATTTTACGACTCAACTAGCAACATACCAACTCTCATATATCACTAAGCAACCATAGATAAGCATACATAGCAATTTAGACATTCATCAAGACAACAAATCATAAAACCCAAACTAGAGGCAAACACATCCTAAAAGAGCACGTTTAGATTATACAAGCACGCTTAAATTGACCAATTAACTCAAGGAAACATACATCCACATCACATAACATAAAACAAGGTTACATGCCTTCAACACAAAACAAAAGCATCCATTAAAACATGGTTTACAATTCATCAACCCAAAAGCATTGGCACTCAACAACATGTAAGCCAAACACAAAGGAGTCTAACACATGCTCCTACAACACATATCATCCCCATTGCTAACTACTACATTATTCCATAAAACCATACTTGAGCAACCACGAACACGCTTAGATGCCATTTCCTTGCTCCTTGCTAACTCCACACTAATGATCTGCATTGTCGAAAACGAGAGCGTAAGCTAGAAGCTTAGTGAGGGAGCTCAAAGACAAAACATCGACAATGCAGGGTTCAAGCATGACATCCAAGAATATCCATAAGGAACACATATACACCAACAAGCAACATAGCCACATCTACAAGAATGCATGAACATGGCATCTTTCCTCATGTTATGCTAAACAAGGATATAACAAATATCTTACACAACAACCACCTATAAACTAGTATATTGGCAACTATATAGCTTATTCGGATATACAAATAATTTTCGTTGGGATTTTCTCCCCAACGTACTCAACAACCAAATTACCTTCCGGTGGGACTACACACATCATCGTTTCACTTATGGATGGGATTACACTCATCATCACATACTAACATTTTTCGGTGGAGTGTTACCTCACCGTACTTCTCCTTGATGACTGCACGTCACAAAGGCCACACTCGAATTTGACTCTTACCGTGTGCACACTCATCCTAATGAGTGATCATTTATATTTGGTAATTTTTACTAGTGCCAATTATACTAAACATGTCTCACCATGATTTCACGATCATGCAACTCAACATATCATCACCTCTACACAACATCAATATATATATATATAAACATACATAAACGAACAAGTATCACACACAAGCCACAATTGCACATTTAACAAGGAACTCATATAGACAAACAAGATATTAAGCTACCAACTTAATCTCCACCTTAGATTGGCCTACCAAGCACAATCTACACCTCAACCACATACTTGAACCAATTTAAAACCATTTTAAATAATCCACTCACTAAACACCCTTAGCAAACTGAGAAAGCCAATCAAGCCTCCAAATTTCTCAGAATCGAGCCTAAAGCTTCTCCAACGGTTTCCCTTGATTCTAATCAATCAAAAACAACGTATTACTACAAAAATCACCCACAAACCACTGTCACATATCAAATTACAACACAAGGCCATTTCTTTACATTTCCAAGCAATGAACTAACCCAACAATCCTTATTTTCGGACTCACACACAACCCTATAGAAATCTATCAATTCCAACACCCAAATCATCATTAAACACCTTCAAAACAACCCTCATGCATCACCATAACATCAGCCCAACTCTCCTTCACAAAGCTACCCCAAAACCCAAGTTTTCAACCCTTTAAAACACCCACAAAAACCCATTTCAGGATTTTCATCAAAACACCGCCATTTTCACATATAATACATTTAAGGGCAAGATTAAAACACATATTAACTTTACAAATCAAAACCCACATGAAAACATATTAAAGCTTCTTCCTTTTTCTTAAAGCTTGAAAACTTGAAAAACTTCAAAAATGAAGCTTATGAAAATCTAAAGCCATGGAAACATTTAGAATGATGAGGAGGATTCAAGAACGCTCTTACCTTGATGAAAGCACCTAAAATCGTGAAGAAAATTGATTGAATAGTGTTTTGGGGTTAGGGGAGGTTTTTTTCGTGAAAAGGTTTAAAGGAAGAAGAAGATGGAGACATTTCAAAAGTTTCTTTTTATACATCTTAATTCCTTTATTTGAAAATTACCTTTTTGCCCTTAATGATATGTCAAGCCTCTTTTAATTAAAAACAAGCTCATTTTAATTTAAAACAAGCCCACGACCCGAACCCGATTCACACACTTAACATCCGACCCGTAAACCCTGGTGTTACAGCTTGTATATACACATATGCACATAAAATAGCTCATTTAACAATTATATCATTACTAAACAATCCTCGTGCTTGATATACATTCAAAACAATCCAAATTTTGACATATATACATACACATATACTCAAACAATCCACATATTTTCATATACATTCAAAACAATCGAAATTTTTACATATACATATATTATTATTATTATTAAATAGTCCGTGGTATCTATAAACATTAAAAAAAAACAGTCCATAATACGTTCACATGGATGTAAACGGTCCTTCACTCGTAATCACACACATTCGAGTTCAAAAAATACACTAGTGTTCAAGTAATTATAATTCCGTCCGGTTTTTCATATGTGCATAATAACACATGCTCAAAATAGTCCTTATTCTATTGTAAATGAATCCCTAACTTGTAAAACAAACTTCCTCTATTTTTAACTCATCAAATCAGCTCCCCAATTTGATTATAAGGTAGCCCATTTGATCCTATTAAACAACATGATCAATATACCATTTCAATGCTTAATTTGATACTTCCAATACACATAATTTATGTTAATGACACAAAATGTACTTGTTTTCAGTATTTGGTAGCTTGCGCTACCTTCAAAGAATTGCCTTTATAGGGCAGAATACGTACTGGAATTTAAATTTCTTTACACCATTAAAAACTAGATTCGACTTCGGTTTTAACGTTACAATCCACATAAATTAATAAAATAAACAAAAATTTTGAAAATTCATAGAAGTCCAAGAACAGAAACTGTCTAGAGTAGAAAACTGCTTCCAGTTTTTCTGACATACTTTCGAACAAAAATTCATATCTTTTGATACAAGAATCAAAATAAATAGCTGTTTGTTTTAAATGAAACTAGACATACACATGATTATTCTCATATAAGTCCCATTCTCTAATTTAACTTATAGAATTTACCATGAATTTTTGAATTTACTATTAATGCATAAATTCTGGGCAGGTTATATTATACTTAGACTTTTGCTAACCATGAAAATCTTAAGCTTTTAACATTCATCGTTTTAGCAATATGGAACACGAAAACACATTATTATTACAAATCTTCAAGTTGGGATTCACAAAACATGATCAAAACTTCCAACTTGAAACACATACATATATTACTCATGAAATCACTAAACATAACACAATAAATAGAAAACCATCCTCTCCTAAACTGAAGCATCAAGGTGTTAAGAACTAGATTAAAACAATTTAAGCTCAAGAAATTTACCCACCAAATTGAAATATTCCCTTCAAGCTATGCTGAAACCGTCCCCTTTCTTCTCAAATTATCAACTAAACTCAAGAATGGTTTTCCCCCGCCCCATTTTCTCTCGTTGTAAGAAGATAAAGATGACTTATGGTATTTCTCTTTTTTTCCAATATCAAAACTAGCTGATACACCACCTTCATCCTAATTTTTTAAAATTATTTAATGTAAAATTTTATGTAATATTTATCACTAGGTGTCTCTCTTGGAGACATTTGTATTCCACTAAGAGAGAAGGGTTTAATAGCCATGCAACCATTGGAGTTATACTCCTTTCTCATACTGGTAAGTTTGCTCAAGTCTCCACATTCTTCTTTTAATCAATATGATCCCTAAAGCAAGACAATTCAATGAAATTTACACCAATAGAGTAATTAGCGATTAGCACAGTTTTAGGGATATTAAAATTTTGGATTATCAGAAGTCAATATCTGAGTAGACCTCTGGGTGTTACAACACAAATCAATCAATTATCATTCAATTTTGATATATATCAAAATGATTTCACACTTTAATTTAAATCAGAGTATGTTTAATAACTACCAAATAAAAGCATACAAATTTTTTGACTTTAATGACCCCATTTTAAATACAAAAATTATTGAAAATAGTTGAACCGATTTTACAGGTATTACAATTGTAACAACCCCTACCTGGTTTAAGAGTAAACTGACTATGGAATGTTGGGAACAGACAAGAAAACACGAATCATTTGAAACTTTTCAAACTCATCTCTATTAGATGAGTTGAGCGACTAAAATGGAACAAAGACACTCATAATGAATTGTACGAGTGTAGGCATAACCAATCACATATATAAGGCATTCGAATGAGATCATCGACATGAAAGGATCAAACAACTCATTTACAATATACTAACTTGTTAGTTGCCTTTACATTCATCATAAGTTACAAATTTATAGACCACTAACAAATTATACACTAGAATGTTTACAATGACATACTCAAATCAATTTACTAAACATGGTCTCCTAGGACATCACTTTCAGATCATGCAAGCCTAACATGTTGGTTTAACTAACAAGCTATCAAGTTTATGCATTCAAGTCAAGTTTCAAGTAAGCATATCCTCTAACAAGGTTAGCATCATATAGCAGTCAAAACTAGTCACCAAGGCCTTTTTATCATTCGAATTAAGGCATGCTACCATGATCCAAATGTTCAATTCGAATAGAGCATTCAAGATGCTAGGCACATATCGCTCTATTTCCAAACATATTCAACTATAACAAGCTCAATTGTACCATGTATCTACTCCAAGAATCATCAAGTCATGACCCTTCCATTCCCATAGAATTATGATATCATAGGCATCAAGCATTATCAAACAAGTCTTTAAAACTGTTGCGTGTATTAAGTGTCACAATTTTAGTGCAAGTATACACATTGCCAAGTTATAGTATAAAAGATATCGTCTCCACAAGGATTGGGGCTACTTCTAGAGATTATCTTCTCACACTGTAGAAATATAAAAACACAAGTAATGGTTTCGTAGAGAAAACAACTAAAATAAAGAAAACAAGTAAATTAAGAGATTGAGTAAATATGATGATAGAGTAGGCCGGATTATGTTGCATCGTAGTGTGAAAATTGAATGAAACTGTCTCGGTTTTGAATGCAAACGTCAACTTGATTTCCTTGGCAAAGGGAAAAACTATTGACGCGACAAAGAACATGGCTACTGCCTGGGAAATTGAGAGACAACCTCCAAGGTTCGGCAAAGCGTTCTTCAATGGTTCCTTCTCATCCCTGAGTCGAAACTCAATTGATGTGCAGGCCTTGACAATACCTCTCAGTGTGAACCGAGGGTGAACACCTTACCAATCTTACGCTTCTCTTAGCCGTTGAAACTCATATTGATCCCTAAGTTGAATTAGTCTTCATCGATTAGGATAAAGACCATGCTTACTCATTTCGTGAGTCTAACTCTCCTGATATTAGACAAATAGATGCAATCGCAATATCGTCTCCTGATTCAATTGCAAGAAAACGCAAACACCGAGAATAAGCAAACCTTGAACTTAATTGCATTAACAAAATTCTCTACAGAATCTCTCTATCTCACTCCCTTTGTGGCGTCTAGTCCTTGGCTTTTATAGAGCATGGCCTTGTCGAATTCTTCTTGGAATAGAAGGATAAGTTGTACTTGAACCTAACTTCATAAAAGAAATAAATCTCTTTTAATTCATTATCTTATTCCTCCTTATCGATTTCTTGTCGTTGACCTTCCTTTGACTTTTTCATGATCTTCCTAAGCTACGATCTTCATGCAAAGTATGACTAAAAATTCAGTGTTTTATGCTCTTCAAGTTACCTACCACTTTGCATATGTCCTCCCTTGTCGGCAAATGTTTGGGAATTTCCTCGGTAGTGACTTAGTCATTGCCTCGGCAATGGAATGTCAGTCTTTTCCGCTCGATAAGGCTCATTCTCTTGGTTCTGCGTTCCCCAATAAGGTTTGACATCAAAGAATGGCTTGGTCTGGATTGTCAAGTGATGGTTCTGCACTTTTATTTCTCCTTCCTTCACTGCCGCGACAATACTTGCCCAGACAGTGGGTAATGAAATGTGCACATGAACAAAATACTTACCAAATCAATCCCTTTTCCAGTAAATATACTCAAATAAAGACGATCAATCATGGCAATGATAAAAACAATGAATTTTTGTATGTATGGCTAGTAATGCATCTGAAATGAATTTAAGTATGACAATAATTGAGTCATAAATTGTCTTAAAATGAATACTTTTACATGCTAACTCACCCCCAAACTCGAATTATTACTTGTCCTCAAGCATTGCAAAACTAACAATCAATTGCCAAAGATTTAATCTTCATGAAATTAGCCCTCGAACTTACTTTTTGTTCCCTTCTCTAAACCGTGAATATGAATTTGCTTGGCCCTCAATTCTTCGGATGTCGAGGATTTCCCTGGAATCAAACTATAAGACCCGTGAGAGTGTGCGTGGTTGTGAACAAAATGATTTTTCGTGTACTATGTAAACATTTATACAATTAACTTACTTTCTTTGGGTTTTGTATTTCAACTAGAGCCAATTTCGGTCACCTCTAGTATTTCCTTTTGTTTTTAATGATCTAATCGACTAGAGCATATTTTAGGCACCTCTAGTGATTTTTCTAAGCCTAAAATAGAGCCAATTTTGGGTAGCTCAGGTATTTTATGCTTTTCCTCAAGCTAGAGCGGTTTTAAGCACCTCTAACTTTTAATTTTTTTACCCAAATTTTCCAAGTAAGTAAATGTCCCAAGTGTCCTAGAACTCCTTTAATCATTCAAGTCACAAAAGTTTACTTTTTCATTTTCACTCTCATGGTGTGATTCTAAGTATTCTTCCATGAACATCATAAAATTGAAAATTCACTAGAAAAAAAAAATTAAGGTTACGGTAAGAGAGAGACATCTATTGCTGAGGTAATTTTTTTTCATTGGATTAAATATTAAGGCAACCAATAAGCATGCATTCCTATTGTAGATATGATAAAAGGAACTAACAACTATTTCCCCCCAAACTCAAAAGAAGCATTGCCATCAATGCATGCACACACACAAAATATAAAGAGAAATAGAAGGAAAGAAAACAAAATTACAACGATGGGGACATGGATGAGTCATCTTCGTCGTCTTAGATAATTAATTTCCTTCTTGATGTTTGCTTGATCCGTTTGGTTGCCTGTGGTGGTTGGTGACATGTTGGAGGTGTCGGTTCGGCTTTCTTGGTCACCTCTTCCTTATTGTCATTGTCAAGGCATATTTCTTCGGTGCCTGAGGTAGTGTCTCCATGGGTTACCGAGGCAGAATCTCCGTGCGTTGCCGCGGCATTGGCTCTGGGCGTTGCCGAGGCAAGGATGTTAGCCGAAAAGATTGGAAATTGTACCATGGTTTCTAGGAACTTCTCTAGTATTACTTGAACGATTGAGTTTTTGAAGTCCCTTATATATTACATGAACCAGTGTTGTCGTTTGTCCATTGTGTCGATTTTTTGTGCAAGGCACTGAAGTGTTGTTGCTGCGGCATCAGTTTGTGAAGTTGTTGGGGCATTCCCGACAAGGTTGTCGCGGCAATGCCTTGTACCGGAAAGGACTATAGCTCGGCTTCCGCAATCTGCATTATTTTTTAGTATTGAACCTTTGAACATCCTTTTCTCGTTGGTGTCTACTCGTCGGCTAGATCGATCGGTACATTCTTTTGCTTGCATAATCTGGTGATGAGACTTGGGAAGTAGAGGTAGCCATACACATGAATATCTCATTCCATATGATAGATCCAACATTAATAATTTTATCATGCAAGATGGAATGAATAAGAGCAAGCCTTGGTTTATCTACGGTGGTGTTGTGCGATGTAGGCATTAAGCATCTTTTAACAAAGGTGTTCCAAAGTTTAGCCTCGTGCCGAAGACTTCAAGAATTTATCTTTCCCTTGTTCGCTCCATTGTTCCTGTAACCCCCTTAGCCCGGCCTAGATGATTGGCCCGAACTATGAAGATTACACGGGGAAAACCAAAGTCAACCCGAAAGTCAACCTACATATAAGGTACATATGTGGAACACTCAAACACAATCATAGCATCAAACATGAAATCTCATTAGTCTAGAGGCATGCTTCCTAATATCAAAACACAAATAGGCAATCCAACCTCAAAACAAGCAATTAAGGCCATTTACAATTCAAACCAGCCAAAACAAACATGCCACAACCTTAGGGAGTTTAACACATCTCCGAAATACAAATCTTGGTTTCCCATTGCCAAACTATTAAAACTAAAGTGTATGAAAACTTCACCATACATGAGCTTGGACTTCCTTGGATGAACTTAGCTTCCTTAATGCCAAAAACACCTCAATTATCTGCATTATTGGTAAAAGAGAGAGCGTAAGCAAAAATGCTTAGTGAGGCATGCTCTAAAGAAAACCAACACAATAATGCACACTTTGAAAACCTTTCTACAAAAGCTTTTAAACAACATGCTCATTCTAACACATGCTTGAAAACCTTTCAAAGCAACTTCTCATTGAAACCACATGTACCTCAATTTTGTCTCATGCATTTACCAATGCAAAACTCATGGCAAGGCCATACACATGCTTGTAACATCAAAGCATCTCTAAAACAAAACTCATATGCATATCTCATAACATAAGTCATTTCATCAAAGGTACATGTGTAACAAAAACCATTTCATCATTTATATTGTCATTTAACATCTCATTAATACTCGGATATGCAGACACAATTCTACACTAGACTCTTCCGGTGGAATCTCGCATCACCGTACTCACTTGTCTAGCAACATAGCTTCCGGTGGAATCTCTCATCACCGTACTCACATGGAGGAATCTCTCATCGCCACAAAGCTTGGGTATTTCACCAAGTCCTACCTGATGGAATGCCCATCATCGGAATATCTCCCTTTGGCTTAACCAAAGAGCACGTACGAATTTTTAGTTTATAGTGCACTCTCATCCTATTGATCGATCAATTATATCCGGTAAGTTTCTCAACATCTATGCCAATATAATGTGTTAAAACATCATCACACCTACTGTGTTTCATGCAATATTACTCAAAGGTTTTCTCATCACATTTCAAAACATAAATCATTCTTTGCTTCAAACAAAAAGTTCAAATCTCTTCAATGCAACATGCCATCTCATGACATCTCTACAAGCATAATCTCATGCTATGAATCATGCATAAAAACAGTAGGAATTTATCAATCTCAAACCATTAGCATGTAAATGCATTTTAGGGGCAAACACCACTTTAAAGAGAGCAATTCAAACCATACTTACTTTCGGATTTAGGAAGGTGTTTCAAACCTCTCCTAAATTCCAAAACCTTGTATTTTTATCCTCATGGACTTCTAACCCAATCGCACTCACCAATTTACGTTTTGCTTGCTCGCCGAAACGCCAATTAAGCTTCTGGATCAACTCCAAAAGTGTCCAAAGATGTCTCCCCTGTTTTAGATACTTAAAAGTAGAGGATTAATGCATCATCATGCATTGAAATCTCCAGCCAACACTCCTAAACTCGCTGCACTACTTAAACACAACATTTCGGCTACCAAACACAATCGAAAACACCTCCAAACTCTTCCAAAACATAACCCAGCCAAGATCCATCACTTCTAATCATTTCTAAACATCAATTAACATCAAAACAACCCTAAACTCGTCCTTATACCTCCAGCTATAACAGAACACCAAAAACACCATAAAAACCATCATTTTCACAAGCAAAAACTTAGGAAAAACAACCTATTCGGGATTGGATTGATAAAACCTCATTTATAACATCATTTAACATCCAAAATACATTAGAAAACCATCTCAAAACAGAGCCCAATCAATTTCCACGAAAACCTTCAAGATCTCTTCAAAATCTTGAGTTTTAAGAAGATTTCTTGTTTCCAACATTAAAACCATTCATAAATCTTTAATAAAGGATTGACAACATGGGAATTTCAGTAAAGAACTAAGTATTTAGAGGAGAAAAACAAGCTTACCTCTAAAAGATGATTTCTCCTTGATTTGGGTATGTTTCCTTGAAAATATAATGTAGAAATCAAGTGGATTTGTTCAAGGATTGATTATGAATCAATGAGTGATGGAAATCTAATCAAATGAAGTGAAAATCAAAGTATAATTGCTGGAGAGAATATGTTTGGCTGAAAAGAATTTGAGAGAAAATGAAATGAGGGAAAATTGTGAAAAGTAGTTATGAATAGTCAAAGGTAATTTCTAAATTAATTAGCCTTCATTTCCTTTAATTAAATCATTAATTAAATCACCCAAATTAAGGAAAAATCTGATGATTTTTTTTGGTAAATTAGCCTCTTAAAGATTCAAAGTTTCAATCCTTTACAAAACAGTCACTACTAAATTTTGCAAAAATTGCGATTTGGTCACTACACCAAAATGTAGTATTTCCAAACCCTCTTTTGTAAAATTGATTTCACCATTCAACTTTATTTATTAAATGAAGATTTTTAGATATTTTTTCTATATTTTTAAAGCATCCCAAACTAGGTGTTCCCTAAAACTCACTTTTATATTCGAATCGTTTCCAGACCGATCCGGTTCAGACTCTAAACATCTAGGCCCAAATTTGAGGTGTTACAACTCTCCCCCTCTTAAGAAATTTCATTATCGTAATTTACCTGGAGGAAAAAGGTAAGGAAACTGCTTCTTCATTTCTTCCTTTCTTTCCCACGTGGCTTTCTCAACACCACGGTGCCTCCACAACACCTTAACCAACTCAATGGTCTTACCTCAAAGAACTTTACTGTCCAAATCCAGAATCTCAACCGGCTCCTCATCATAGGTCAAATCTGGATTCAACTCAACTTCCTCCACATGCATAACATGCGAAGGATCCAATCTATACCTCCGAAGCATGGAGACATGAAACACATCATGTATCTTCTATAACTCTTGTGGTAGCCTCAACTTATACGCAACATGACCCACACGTTCTATCACTTCATATGGTCCAATATACCTAGGGCTCAACTTACCCTTCCGGCCAAATATCATCTCCTTCTTCCAAGGTGAAACCTTCAAGAACACACGGTCACCAACCACAAACTCAATCTCCTTACGCTTCAAATCCGCGTAAGACTTATGTCGATCAGAAGTTGCCTTCAACCGCTCACAAATGAGCTTCACCTTCTCGGTGGTTCCTTTCAACAAAGCCGACATCGAGACAAACTTCTGACATGTTTCATCCCAGCAAAGAGGAGTTCTGCACTTCCTCCCATACAAGGCTTCATAAGGTGTCATTTGAATACTTGCCTGATAGATATTATTATAAGCAAACCCCACCAAAGGCAAATGCTTCTCCCAAGAGCCTTGAAACTCAATCACGCAGCACCTCAAAATATGCTCAAGCACTTGGATAACACGCTCAGACTGTCCATCCGACTATGGATGATAAGAAGTACTGAAATTCAGCCGCGTACCCAAAGGTTGATGCAAACACTCCCAAAATCACGATGTAAACCTCGGATCTCTATCTGACACTATAGATTTTGGTACCCCATGCAGACGTACAATCTCAGCAATGTACAACTCTGCAAAGCTTATCCAATGTATACGTGGTATGCACAGGTATGAAATGCGCACACTTCGTAAGGCGATCCACAATCACCCACACCGAATTCTTGTTCGATGGCGACAAAGGTAAACTAGACACAAAGTCAATGGTGATTCTTTCCCACTTCCATTCAGGAATCCTCAACGGTTGCAACAACCCTGAAGGAAACTGATGCTCAGCTTTAACCCGCTGACAAACCATGCACTTACTCACATATTCCTCAATATCTTTTTTCAAACCCACCCAATAGTACTCATCCTTTAAATCACGATACATCTTTGTACTACCAGGGTGCATAGAAAAAGGACTACATTGAGCTTCGATCAGAATAGTACGCCTCAACTCCACATCATTTGGCACTACTATCCGTCTTCCGAAACATAAAACTCCATCATCATTAAAACAGAAATTCGATGGTCTACCCTCAGCAATATCCTGAACATGTGGCACCAAAGAATCATCCAACAACTGCTTACCCTTTATCAACTGAACCAGAGATGGTTTCACTTGCAATTCAGCCACAAGACCCCCTTCTCGCGAAATGCTCAAGCTAGCAAACATAGCCCTTAACTCTACCGCCACTTTCCTGCTCAAGGCATCCGCCACAACATTAGCTTTTCCCGGATGGTACTCGATCGTTAGATCGTAATCCTTAAGCAACTCCACCCAACGTCGATGCCTAAGATTCAAATCTTTTTGAGACATCAAATACTTCAAACTCTTGTGATCCGTGTACACTATACACTTCTCACCATAAAGATAATGTCTCCAGATCTTCAAAGCAAAAACCACCGCAGCTAACTCAATATCATGCGTACGATAATTGCGCTCATGCACCTTCAACTGTCGCGATGCATAAGCCACCACCTTTCCATGATTCAGGTTGAACCAAGATAGAAGCTTGCGTCAAAGCTGCCTTAAGCTTCTCAAAAGCTTGTTGTCTTGCTTCTGTCTACTCATACTTAACATCTTTTTGCAACAACTTCGTCAAAGGGGCGGCAATCTTTGAAAATCCATCCACAAACCTCCGGTAATATCCTGCCAACCCAAGGAAACTACAAACTTCATAAACGGACTTAGGAGGCTTCAAATTCATCACCGCCTCAATCTTATGAGGATCAACACGAATCCCCTCAGCCGAAACCAGATGACCAGGGAACACAACTTCCTTTAGCCAAAACTCACACTTGCTCAGCTTAGCATAAAGCTGGTTTTCCAGAAGCGCTTGCAAGACAACCCTCAAATGACCTTCATGCTCCTCCTCAGTACGTGAGTACACAAGGATATCGTCGATGAACACCACAACGAACTTCTCCAAGTATTTATGGAACACTCCATTCATCATGTCCATGAAAGCCGTAGGAGCATTCGTCAAGCCAAACGGCATTACAAGGAACTCATAATGCCCATAGCTCGTTCTAAAGGCTTTTTTCGACACATCCACATCTTTCACCTTAAGCTGATAGTACCCTGGCCTTAAGTCAATCTTGGAAAACACAGCCGCTCCCCGAAACTGATCAAAAAGATCATCAATCCTCAGTAAAGGATACCTATTCTTGATAGTCAACTTGTTCAGCTGACGATAATCGATGCACATTCTCATAGTGCCATCATTCTTCTTCACAAACAAGACCGGTGCACCCCAAGGTGACACACTAGGCCGAATGAAGCCACGGTCAAGCAACTCCTGAAGGTGCGTCTTCAATTCCTTCAACTTCTTAGGTGCCATGCGATAGGGAGCAATGTACACCGGGGTTGTGTTTTCATTCAGCTCAATTCCAAACTCCAGCTCTCGACTAGGCGGCAATCCAGGTAACTCCTCCGGAAACACTCCAGGGAACTCACGTACAGTTCTTATATCCTGAACGCGCAACTTCTTTGAACTAGGATTCATCACAAAGGCTAGGTAAGCCTCGCAACCCTGCCTCAACATTCGACTTGCTTCCAATGTAGACACCACGTTGGCAACAAACTTCACATTCTCGCCTACAACCACTACTTCATAATCATCCGCAGGTTTCAACGAAACTCGCTGGCTTTCAAAATCCACTACAGCTCGATGCTCAACAAGCCAATCCATACCAAAGATTACATCAAAACCATATAATGGCAATTCCATGAGATCAATAAGAAAACATGATTTTGCACTTTCAAGGGACATTTCCTATACAACTTCCACGTTACAACCGTCTCACCAAAGGAACTAGTCACACGCATACCAACATCCAAAGACTTAACAGCCAAACCAAGCATTTGAGCATGTTCACGAAATATGTACGAGTGTGTAGATCCAGAATCAATCAAAGAATGTAATGACAAGGATTGCAAAGTAAATGTACTTGCGATCACATCTGTATCATTCCTTCCCTCACGATGGGCATACACTCAAGCCTAACCGCCACCCTCAGGTTGAATGGCCACAACATGTGCTACATTCCTGCCACCATCATCCCTATGTTGAAAATTACCATGGTCGCGCCCACGACCTCTCTGTGGCTCAGCTGCACGCACCGGAACCTGTCCCTCTCTCAGAGGTTGAGGATAATCTTTCTTCAAATGTCCTCGGTTCCCACAATTCCAGCATGTCCCAAGATTACCCCAACACTCGCCACCGTGCCGTCTACCACAACGGTTACACTCAGGAGTCCTCAGAACAACATTAGGTCCTTGCTGACCTCTACCAGGGTTACCACCCCACGTCTAGCATCGTAATGCGGCCTCCTATCCTTATGCATCTTGTTGCGATCTCTACCATAATCGTGTTCAGCTGCTCGCTTCCCAGAGCTAGGTCCACCCGCTCGACTAGCCAGACCATGATTCGACTCAATGTCCTTGGCTCTAGTGACCAAGACATCAAAATCTGTATAATCAGCCGCAAGCATAAAAGTCTTCATATCTGTTACCAACCCATAACGAAATCGTTCGCACCTCTCCCAATCATTAGGGATTAACTCAGGCGCATATTGTCTAAGGCGAAAAAACTGAATTTCATACTCGGCTACTGACATGCTACCTTGGATAAGAGACTTAAACTCTCTTTTCTTCTCATCTAGGTAACGCACACCCAGATACTTCCGCTTCAACGCATTCAAGAAGAACGTCCAAGTCACCTCATCGTCCTCCATCCCAGAGATAGTGGTCGCCCACCACGTATAAGCATCACCATGCAGCAGTGATACAACACAACCCAGCTTCTGCACATTATTGCAGTTCATCTGACCCATAATCCGCTTGGTGCTCTCCAACCAAGACTCAGATCCATCTGGAGATAAACCCCTGAAATCAGTCCCTCCTAGACTGCGAAGACATTCCAAAGGCAACCTCACATTGGCATCATCCTATTGTACAACTTTATGAGCTCCAGCTACTGCTGCCTGGAAAGCTCCAGCAATAGCCTGAATCAACATGGTCATGTCAGGAACAGCTTTCCCTTTCGCACCCTTGGGTCCAGCGACCCCAGCACCAGCACCAGCGTTACCAGCTCCAGCACCACCACCACCGGGTGGTCCACCACCAAGAGGAGGAGGTAAATCCTCTACATTCTCAGTATTCTCCTTATTCTCATTCTGAGTCATAGCTCTAGTATTTATCCTCAACTCTCTACGTGGCCCCATTATATAGAAAACAATGCGCTGACAAAATGCAATAAACACAATTAGGCACAATAAGGTAAGTAATCCAAGTACTCAAGCTCATTTTCAAAAACAATTCCTCTTCATTAGTTTTTATATGTCAATGAGATCCCCTATCACACTCCAAACATAGCATAACATCACAAACACATCGCAATTGAATCATACATCACTATTCACACAACATTCTTTCACCCAAAAGACACATCGTGCAATTACACATACATCATCCACATAAAAAACCCCAATTATACGACCACCAAACTCTGATACCACCAAATATAACCCCTTTAGTCTGGCCTAGTCGATTGACCCGAACTATGAAAATTACACAGGGAAAACCAAAGTCAATATGAAAGTCAACCTACATATAAGGTACATATTTGGAACACTCAAACACAATCATAGCATCAACCATGAAATCTCATTAGTCTAGAGGCATGCTTCCTAATATCAAAACACAAATAGGCAATCCAACCTCAAAACAAGCAATTAAGGCCATTTACAATTCAAACCAGCCAAAACAAGCATGCCACAACCTTAGGGAGTTTAACACATCTCCCAAATACAAATCTTGGTTTCCCATTTCCAATCAATCAAAACTAAAGTCTATGAAAACATCACCATACATGAGCTTGGACTTCCTTTGATGAACTTAGCTTCCTTGATGCAAAAAACACCTCAATTATCTGCATTATTGGTAAAAGAGAGAGCGTAAGCACAAATGCTTAGTGAGACATGCTCTAAAGAAAACCAACACAATAATGCACACTTTGAAAACCTTTCTACAAAAGATTTTGAACAACATGCTCATTCTAACACATGCTTGAAAACCTTTCAAAGCAACTTCTCATTGAAACCACATGTACCTCAATTCCGTCTCATGCATTTACCAATGCAAAACTCATGGCAAGGCCATACACATGCTTGTAACATCAAAGCATCTCTAAAAATTTGCCCTGGTCATACACCAATGCAAACCAAATTTTGTTAACCCTTAAGAAATTGAACAAAGTAAAAATAAAAGTTCAAGAAAAAAACAAAGTCGCTATTGCTAATCCCCGTCAACGTTGCCAAAAACTTGTTGCATGTATTCAATGTCGTAATTTTACTGCAAGTATACATGTTTCCCAAGTTATAGTAAAAAATATATCATCTCCACAAGGATTGTGGCTACTTCCAGAGATTATCGTCTCACACTATAGAAAACTAAAAACACAAGTAATCGTTTGGTAGAGAAAACAACTAAAATAAAGAAAACAAGTAAATTAAGAGATCGAGTAAATATGATAATAGAGTAGGCCATATTATGTTGCATCGTAGTGTGGAAATTGAATGAAATTGTCTCGGTTTTGAATGCAAACACCAACTTGATCGCCTCGGCAATGAGAAAAAGAATTGTCTCGGCAATGGGAAAAACTATTGCCGCGACAAAGAACATGACTACTATCTAGGCAATTGAGTGACAACCTCCAAGGTTCGGCAAAGCGTTCTTCAATGGTTCCTACTTATCCCTAAGTCGAAACTCTATTGATGTGCATGCCTTGACAATACCTCCCAGTGTCAACCAAGGGTGAACACCAACCAATCTTACGCTTCTCTTAGTCGTTGAAACTCATACATTTCCCTAAATCGAATTAGTCTTCACCATTGGGATAAAGACCATGCGTACTCGTTTCGTGAGTCTAACTCTCCTGATATTAGAAAAATAGATGCAATCGCAATATCGTCTCCAAATTCATTTTCAAAAAAAAAGTAAACACGAAGAATAACCAAACCTTGAACTTAATTGCATTAACAAAAACCTAAACAAATTACAATCGTCTTCTCACAACTACTAAATAAAATAACCTTGCCTAAAAGAAGATTTAGTTAATAATAGCGATAAGAAGCACTCTAAATTCTCTATTGATTGTCTCTATCTCTCTCCCTTTGAGGCGGCTAGGCCTTGGCTTTTATAGAGCATGGCCTGCTTTCATGCAAAGTATCTCTAAAAATTCAGTGTTTTATGCTCTTCAAGTCACTTACCACTTTGCATATTTTCTCCCTTGTCAACAAATGTTTGGCCATTGCCTCAACAATGGTTTGTCAGTCTTTTCTGCTCGACAGGGCTCGTTCTCCTTGTTCAGCTTTCCTCAATAAGGCTTGACATCAAAGAATGGTTTGGTCTGGAACGTCAAGTGATGGTTCTGCACCGTTAAGTCTCCTTCTCTCACTGCCGCGACAATACTTGCCCGGGCAGTGGGTAATGAAATATGCATATGCAAAAAATACATACCAAAGTACTACCTTTTTCAACTAAATATATTCAAATAAAGATGATCAAGCAGGGAAATGATAAGAACAATGAAATTGTGTATGTATGGCTAGTAATGCATCTAAAATGAACTTAAGTCTAACAATAATAGAGTCATACATGGTTCTAAAATGAATACTTTTACACACTTAACAACAACCCTTTAAGATCAAGACCATATATATATAACTTTCAAAACAAGCAAAATGCATGATCTAGCTTTAACTATATACAAGTCTAGGTGCCATCAACTAGGAGTATTACAAAATAAGTACAGAGTCAAACTTCTAGCCTTGCTTGTCAAGCTCAAGGAAGATAGCTTTAAGATCAAGAAACTGATTTGAGATGTCTTTAACTTGAAGGTTGGGAAGAATGGAAACAAGAGTGATAAGTATACAAATGTACTTAGTTAGGAAGCTCCTAGCTCTAACCAATTATCAAGATAAGTAGCCTTTAACCATGTATAACCTAGCTAAGGTCTATGGTATTTGTGATCAAGTTTAGCTTATGATTTTCAAACATTTCTAGTCATGCATGAAGCCATGCAATCAAGTATGCTTAATACCATTTAGACTTATCATTAAAAGAACAAGTTCATACAACAAGGGTCTTAATCTCAAGTAATATACATCATACTATGCTTCTAAACACTATTCGAATCGCATACTAGCAAAGGGCTTGGTTTTCATTTCAAGTTTAATCATGTATCAAGTCAAGACAAGAAGCATATACAAGTTTAGCATTTCAAGTGTAGTTACTTTCATTTCAAGTAATCATGCAAAACAAGCTTATACCAAAGCCAATTCAAGATATCATGTCAAGTAGCAAGTGAGCTTCATGCTATATTTCTTTCTTGATTATTTACTTTAGATTAGGCCTTGGTATTTAGTTGACTGGGTAATAGAGTCACCAACCAAATTGTCGCCAAAACAAGAACCCGGTCATAACCCTTCTACTGTCGCCAGTAACCATATCATACATCCCTCCTACTATCGCCAGTGACCATATCACGCATCCCTCCTACTGTAACCATATAAGGGCCTTGGCCCTGGACCGTAGTCCACCCAACACAAGAGAGCTCTAGACTCTATGGCATGCCATCCTACCTAAGACCAACTAGCAACCAAGGCATTGTTTGATTTACTTATCAATTATTCAAGCTTCACGTTTTCAAGTCAAGGAAAGTGCACATATCTTGATCAATGCAAGTTAGTAGCTTATTCAAGGCATCATTTGAGCCTTAGCTCATTTTATCATGTATCCATTGTAATTCAAGCAAGTACACATTTCATGTCATTAATACGCATCAAGTACTAGCATTTCAAGACATGCACCAGTCATTCGAATAGCTACTTCAAGGCATGGAAAATCAATCATTTGTTTACTCAATCCATTTCCACTATTAAGTCATACATCAAGCATAGTTTAATATCAAGTTTCCATTTAGGCCATTCTTCCCTTAAACCATTACTAAGCAAAGTTTAGATTCATTTATCATAGCATAACATATCAATGGAAATGTAAACATGCATATTTGGTTAGGACCTAAGTCCTAACCCTATAAAAACTACACTCACTAGTACTCCAAGCTATTTTTGACCTTGGATCCAAATTTCCTTTTGCTTTCCACTAGCTTGACCTACCCATTCTTCTTCAAAAAGATCCACTCCTTGTTCTAGGATTCATTCAATACAATAGAATCACTAATTAACAACCAACAATTCATTCAAGCATCCAAGTTCACAAGAAAGCTAGAGTCAAGCATTGTGCATTCAACATTCATTTCAAGAAAACTTCAAAACAATTCCAATTCTCTTGTTTAACAAAACAATTTCATATGTACATAGAATTGTCCCCTAGTTTTCATTTCTATTCAAAAATAGTCTCCCAATTATGCTTATTTTTATACAAGTTCCAAAACAGTCTTTTAAGCCACCAAAACCGCCCAAAACAGTCTTCAATTTCTTTACATCATTCGGTCCAATTTTGAAGCAAAACATTGCAGTTTTAAATAAAAAATAGTCCCTCAAAACTGGGTTTAAAATGCAGCCTTTTATAGTTACAAAAATATTCCAATTTTTATGCTAAAATAGTCCATTCATTAACAATTCTTTCAAAACAGTCACAATTTTATATACATGCCAACAAACCCTCGTAAACAGCCCATATAGATGTTTATACATACAATTCAATTTACCAAGCTATTAAATTAACCTTCCTCAATTTTTAAGCTACAATTTCCAGCCCTCAAATCATGCAATACAGTCCAAAATTTATCAATTCTTTCAAAATAGTCCCTAGTTAGCCATTAAGCACTCAAGTGTGACTAGATTCATTCCAAGGTAATTTCTCACTATCTAAACATCATTTCCAATTGATCAATACTTCCAATCACCCTATAACTTAATTTCTTGAAAGCTTCTATCTCGATTTAAGTTTCAATTCATAGGGAATTCGAATTACATCTCAGCTATGTGATCTTGTAAATGATAGCTTCTAACCATGTTAATATAACATTCAATTAAGAATGAATTCATTCTAATTCAATAACTATTCAACAATCTATCAAGTTTCAATCAAGGTTCGATGCATGCACAAACATCCAACTAACAAGTCTTATGAATTCAACTCAAACATTAACATCTAAGAGTTCATTCGAAATACGAGAGGAAATTCACTTACAATTTCTTAATCATATAGAAACCATGAACATATGTTCCTCAAGAAAGCTTCCACGGAGGATTTTCTCTAATTTCTCTATATGGTTTCGGCTAGAAGTGAGAAAAGGATAAAGATGATGATTCATCATCCAGTCCTTGGTTTAGCCGAGTGAACCACTATGGTTCTCATCCTTCATGACACATGTCATGGCCCTTCATGTTTCATTTAATTTACAAGCAAGTCATATGATTCTACCTTATAACATTCCAATCCTATTACTTTGGTTAGCAATGTTTCCTATCTTACGTTTTGGTCCTTAATTCAATCAATTCTCCCTATTCGTAGGATGTTTGCACTATTAAGTTCTAGTTACTTTTGTAACAAGCTACTAGGCTTTAGTTTGGGGTATTACAATTCTCCCCGCCCATTAAAAGAAATTCGCCCTCGAATTTACTTGAAGTAAACATATGAGGGCATCGCTTCCTCATGATTTCCTCCGATTCCCACGTAGCTTCTTCCAATTTATGATTTCTCTATAATACTTTCACTAAGGGAACAATTTTGTTTCGAAGTATTCTTTCTTCTTTTTCAAGTATCTATATTGGTTCTTCTTCATATGATAAGTCAGGATTCAATTCAACCTCTTCAGGCTCTAAGATGTGGGATGGATCAGATATGTATCTTCTAAGTATAGAAACATGGAAGACGTAGTGGGTCTTATCGAATTCATTAGAGAGTGCTAAACGATAAGCCATTGGACCTATTCTTTCAATGATCCCGAATGGTCCAGTAAACCGGGGACCGAGCTTTCCTATTCTTCCAAACCTAAAGACTTTCTTCCAAGAAGACACTTTGAGAAAGACTTTATCTCAAACATTGTATTGAATGTCTCTCCTTTTTAAATCTGCATAGGCTTTCTTCCCGTCAAAGGCTTCCTTCAATCGATTATGAATGATTTGAACTTGTTCCTCGCTTTCTCTGAGCAATTGTAGTCCAAATACTTTGTTCTTCCCCAATTCAGACCAACATAAGGGAGTTCTACATTTTCTCCCATACAAGGCTTCAAAATGGAGCCATTTGAATCGATGCTTGGTAACTGTAGTTGTAGGCAAACTCTAAAAGAGGTAGAGACTTTTCCCAATTCTTCTCGAAGTCTATTACATAAGCACGTAACATGTCTTCAAGTACTTGAATTACCCTTTCGGATTGTCAATCTATTTGTGGATGAAAAGCCGTGCTAAGAAGCACTTTGGACCCTGGAACTTTTTGCAAGGAATTCCAAAACCGGGAAGCAAATCTTGGGTCTTGATCAGAGATTATAGATGTAGGTATTCCGTGTAATCGAATCACTTCACGAATATATAGTTCAGCCAAGATATCCAAGCTCATATTCATTCGAACATGGGTGAAGTGTAACAATTTAGTAAATCTATCAACAATCACCCACATTGTAACCACCTCGACCCGGCCTAGGCAATAGACCGAACCGAACAGGCCATACAGGGAATATTGAAATAAATCAGGAAGTTCACTCCAATAAACGACCCTATTTTTTCATTTTATCTTTTCTAGATGCTCATAATAACCCTATGTGATAGACTTCACAGCAGAACCATTTGTATCTTGTTCAAACAACGTTTAGGGATTCAATTACACTAAAATGCAATTTAGGGACCATTTTGTAAATTTAGTGAATTATAAGGGTTTCTTCCAATTTTAGAGTACCATCCTTTAATTAGTCATATTACATACCACTCTATCAATAATCTGCTTCATAAAATTATCCAAACACATTTAATTTGCATTCATAACATTCAATGACTAAATTCCATGAAAAAATGAGGAGTTTTAGGGGGAATAAAATAAAAGAGATTTATCTATTTTATTGTCTTTAATTCCAACTTAACTTCTTCTTCAAGAAAGACTTTGACCTAGCCATCTCCTATAAATACAAGGCTTAACCGCCAAGTACAAGCATGTTCGATTGAGAGAGACTCAAAGGGGGTTGTTCGACATCTTCTTCTTCTTCTTTGCTTCCATTCGATTCATGTTTGGGGATTATTCATTGTATATCTTTTGAAACTCAACCATGAATTGATGTAAATTGGTTGGGTTATTTTGGGTTTGTGGTTGTGAGAAACGATTGGATTTTGTTTTCGGCATTTGAGTTTGCAATTTAAATTCAAGGTTTGCTTATTCTTGGTGTTTATCTTTTCTTGCAATACGAATTTCAATGACTAAAATAAGCATAAGATAGGTTGATGTTCACCCTTGGTTCACGCTGAGAGGTATTATCAAGGCTTGTACATTGATAGAGTTTTGACTTAGGGATAATGAGGAACCATTGAAGAACGCTTTGTCGAACCTTGAAGGTTGTCGCCCAATTTCCCAGATAGTAGCTTTATTCATTGCCCAGGCAACCGCCTTACCAATTCCCCAAGCAATCACCTTGTGCATTGCCCATGAAATCGTATTGCCCATTGTATAGGCAACCATTCTGCCCATTGCCGAGGCAATCAAGCTTCCTCTTGCATGCAAAACCGAGACTGTTCCATTCGAATTCCACACTATAACGCAACATATCTTGACCTAATCTATCTCATTCGACTTCAATCTCTTTATTTACTTACTCTTTTATTTTTATTTGTTTAATTCAACTCATATCTTCACAATCAATTGTGTTTTTACTTTTACAGTGCGATAACTAAAGAAAAGTGGCTCAAACCAATCCATTTAATTACTTGCGACGTATATACTTGCACAAGTTGCGAAGCACTTAAATCACGCAACAAGATTTTGGCGTCGTTGCCGGAGATTGGCAATTGATGTTAGTTGTTTTTGTTATTGTATTTTTTATTAGTTTTACTAACTTTTCTTTTTGTTATTTTTACAAAAATATCAGGCGCACTACAAGTTAAGGGACATCAACATGTGGGGAAATAAAAGTAAAACTATTCAAGAGTTGATGTTGGAAGATAGGAATCAACCGAGAAAAGCATGTATCTTGGAAAACTCTTGTGCTATGTGTGGGGAAAATCATGTGTTTGGAAACTGTCGTCACCTTTTTGGTGCATATGACTACACGGAGGGCCATAGATGGAACCAGTAGCAAAATCCTTCATGGTATGATCAAAAAGCTCAAATTGTTTTTTACCATAACAATTTTGCTGCAGCAACAGATATGCCTTGGCAATATAGTCCTTTTCAAGAGCATTCAAATTCCTTCGAGGAAACGCTTCAAGCTTCCTTGGATAGAGTTGACAGAGAAAATGAGGAGATTCAAGAGCTATTAAAATACATGGATGTGAAGATGACTAAGTTGGATGCACCCTTGGGGGATTTAGAAGATCAATTGAGGAGATCAACATATGCCATGGATAACATGCACCAACAACTAAGTCCTAGGGATACTGACGTCCTAAGGAAAGAGGACAATGAACAATGTGAAGAGAACTCTCTGATGTATGACGAACAACTAGAACCTCCAAGTCGAGAGCATGCCAATGAGAAAGACTGCCCAACACATGATGAGCCTATGCAACAAATTGCCCCGGAAAAGATTAAGGAGCTCGAACATAGCAATGACGCGACAACACTCAGTGCAGCTGAGAAGAGTAATACTACAACAAATTCTAAGGATTTTGATGCCCAAGATGTTACAACATTGATTCTGAAGCAAGAATTTGTATATTACTCTTATCCACTTTTGCCACGACAATTGCATAACCACAAGCAAGATCAATACGATGGCAATACTATGCAAATGGAATATGAGCAGGTGATGACTTAACCTTTTGAATTCTTTAAAAACTCACCTCCTCCATTGCAGGCATTCTTTGAGGAACCAATGCTGGTAGAATTGAAGCCATCAAAATCTATACTGATTGAGATAGTTAAGAGGTCTAAAGAAAATGATGTTTGGATTCATGGAGATTTTCCAAAAATTTGTTTTCCCCTGACTTACAATGAATCTTGGCAAATTATTGCCACGACAATTAGCTTGAGTAGTAATTGCCACGACAACGAAGGCTACATATAACCATGCCATATTTCGACGAGAATGAGGTAATTAAATGGTTGGAAGTTGATATAATTTTTCCTAATAATGTATTCATGCCTTTAGAAACAGTAGTAAGGTGGAGAGTATACATGGACTACAAGGGAACACGAAAGAAAGACACCTCCACCATGGTAACGCAAACGAGAGTAGCTGCGAGCATATTGGCCTAACTCTTTTTGGGCAATATTGTCACCCGATTGAGGTGCGGATGGACTATATGAAGTATCGGAAACGACCCTTCTGAAGCCTTCTCAGATGTGCAGTAACCTTAAATTTTTTGGACCTTTATTTTATTTTCAAAAATTTTAGGAGATATTTTATTTGTCTTCAGTGTCTTTAGTTTTCAGGTTTTCTTTGTTTTATTTTTCTCCACAATAAGACTCACAACCACCATGCCAAAGAAAGCTTCAACACCAAAAATTGCCTAGGCAACTAACATTGCCTCGGCAATAACTTATGCCACGACCAGTGCTGATGCCCAGGCAAGTAGGCCAGTAACCCTAGATCGACTTGAGGCCCTCATATGCCCATTGGCACATCGACTAGAACAAATCGAAGCACGACAACTATTGTTTATGAGGTATATGAAGGACAACAATACTGCCATCATGCATGTCATCCTGGAGAAATACCCAGATAGTAATGTGACATTCCTTATCTTCCCTGTCGAACTACTTGCCACGACAACCGCAGTAGAAGATGCCCCAGCAACTGCCCCGGCACCTAGCCGAGCAGTTGCCACGACAACACACACTGATGATGCCCCAACAACCACCATACACAAGCAAAAGAATCAAGCAAACGACATGAAGGAAATTCATCATTCAAGGTGACAACCTTTTTGACTAACTCATTCACATTTAATTTTGTTTTTTTCATACATTGAGAACAATGCTTCTCTCGAGTTAGGGGGTGTTGATTTCTAGTTAGTTTCGTGCTTAGTTGCATTCATCTTCAATGATAGCATATATGATGCATATGTTACATGCCATGCCTTTAATGGGATTTAATTGCTAAAAACTTGTTTAATATCCAATGATGAAATTTTTGCCACAACACATTAATTGAAAGAACCTTTAAATTTTAGGATCGCATGAAAAGAACTTAGAATTTTACTATGATGCTGATATTATTTACACGGTTGTGGCTTGTTGATTGAAAGAGATATAGTGAACTTATGTTGCTTAAAATTTGCGTAGATTAAAATAAAAAAAATTAAAAGTTAATTTCTTGCTAGAGGTGTCCGAAACTGGCTCTAGTAGTAATGCACATAAAAGAATCTCTAGAGGTGTCCGAAATTGGCTCTAGTCGATTAAATTAAATAAGAAATTGTTGAATTGCTAGAGGTGCCCGAAATTGGCTCTAGTGAAAATAAAAACAAATGCCCCGGTAATTAAATTTTTAAAAACCTATTCTTCACATAGAATCTTGAAAAACAACATGTACACAAGTACGCTCACACATTGTCATGAGCATTATAGTTTGGTTTTGAGAAATTTTTATACTATCAAAAATATCCAAAAGGTGATCATACTTTGTGCCACGGTTTTGAGGTTTGAATTCAAGTCTGAAGCAAGTCTTTGATGATTAAAGTCTTGGCAGGTACTTGTTAGTTTGCATTGCTTGAGGACAAGAAATAATTCGAGTTTGGGGGTGTGATGAGTGTTCAAAAGTACTATTTTTATTACCCCTTTTACTCATATTATAGTTAAACTTATGCACATTTTAGGTTGCTATCTAGTCATTCATGCTTATTTGCATTGTTTTCTTCCTTCCTATGTTTGATTACTTTTCATTGCTTATTTGGTGGAAAATGTGCTACTTTGGTATGTGTTTCGATGTGTGAAGGTTAATTGTCTGAGTTAGTATTGTCGCGGCAATGAAACAAAGGAGGAGGCTGTCGATTGATCCTGACCTAGCAGAACCGAGTCCTGCTGTGCGATGCTAAGCACACCTGACCAAGCGAAGACGACCAAGAAATCACTACCAGGCTATTGTCGTGCCGAACTATGCCGACCCTTTAATTCCAACTTAAATTCTTCTTCAAGAAAGACTTTGACCTAGGTATCTCCTATAAATACAAGGCTTAGCCGCCAAGTACAAGCATGTTCAATTGAGAGAGACTTAAAGGGGGTTGTCTGACATCTTCTTCTTCTTCTTCTGTGCTTCCATTTGATTCATGTTTGGGGACTATTCTTTGTATATCTTTGGAACCCAACCATGAATTGTTGGGTTATTTTGGGTTTGTGGTTGTGAGAAAAGATTTGATTTTGTTTTAGGTATTTGAGTTTGCAATTTATATTCAAGGTTTGTTTATTCTTGGTGTTTATCTTTTCTTGCAATTGAATCGAGAGAGGAAATTGTTATTGCATACATTTATCAAATATTGGGAGAGATAAATTCAAGAAATGAATAAGCATGGTCATTATCCATGTCGGTGAAGACTAATTCGGCTTAAGAATAAGTTACGAATTTCAACGGCTAAAAGAAGCGCAAGATAGGTTGATGTTCACCCTTGGTTCACGCTGGGAGGTATTATCAAGGCTTGTACATTGATAGAGTTTTGACATAGAGATAAGGATAAACAATTGAAGAATGCTTTGCCAAACCTTGAAGGTCGTCGCCCAATTGCCCAGGCAGTAGCTTTATTCATTGCCCAGGCAACCGCATTACCAATTGCCCAAGCAATCACCTTGTGCATTGCCTAGGCAATCGAATTTCCCCTTGCCGAGGTAATCAAACTTCCTCTTGCATGCAAAACCGAGACTATTCCATTCGGATTTCACACTATGACGCAACATAACCCGACCTACTCTATCTCATTCGACTTCAACCTCTTTATTTACTTGCTCTTTTATTTTTATTTGTTTAATTCAACTCATATTATCACTATCAATTGTGTTTTTACTTTTACACTGCGATAACTTAAGCAAAGTGGTCCAAACCAATCCATGTGGACACGATACTCGATACTCATATCACTTTATTATTTACGACCTGTATACTTGCACAAATTGGGAAACACTTAAATCACGCAACAATAAGCAACAAATAAATCTATAGGCATGCTTCCTATGCAAAAAGGCCATTCAAGAATCAAAACTCAAACCAAAGTAAAATCCAACAAATAAAGGTCATTTACAAGTCATTAAGGGTATTTTAAACTTTCCCCAAAATAGGGAGTTCCAAAACACAATCGCCTAAAGATGAAGCATCCTCCCATTGCCAATTTATTACTAATGCGTATTCATAAAATCATACTTGAGCAAAAGGGTCACTCCTTGGTAATTTTTCCTTGCTTTATTGCTGTCCCAAAAGTAATTTCTTTGCATTGTTGGAAAAAGAGAGTCTAAGAAAAAATGCTTTGTGAGGGATGCTTAAACAAAACAACAACAACAATGCATTTTAAAAACCATTTCTCATTTAGAAATCTCTATCTCATCATGCTCTTTCTATCTCATACTTGAAATAATTTTCTAAGAAAAATACATATCATTTAAACACCGCATGTACCATCTATCTCATGCATTAATCAAAATGCAAAGTCTCAAGGCAAAGCCATACATGCTTGTTTCATTAAAAAGCATTTCTCAAAACATGATATCATATGCATCTCATTCTATAAAACCATTTACATCAAGGTACATGTAACACCCCAATTTTGTGCTTAGAAGTTTAGGGTCTAAACCGGACCGGTCTGAGAAACGGTTCGAATATAAAAGGGAGTTTCAGGGAACACCTAGTTCAGGATGCTTTAAAAATATAGAAAAATATCTAAAAATCCTCATTTAATATATATAAGTGAATGGTGAATCAATTTTAAAAAATAGGGTTTGGAAGTACTACATTTCGGTGTAGTGACCAAATCGCGATTTTTGCAAAGTTTAGTAGTGACTGTTTTGTAAAAGATTGAAACTTTGAATCTTTAAGGAGCTAATTTACCAAAAATGTTTTCATAAGATTTTTCCTTAATTTGGGTGATTTAATTAATGATTTAATTAAATAAAAGAAAGGTGATAAACTACCTTTGACTTTCATAACTACTTTTCTCTAATTTCATTTTCTCTCAAATCCTATCAACCAAAAACTTTTTCTCCAGCAAAATTCACTTTGATTTCCACTTCATTTGATGAGATTTCCATCACTCATTGATTCCTAATCAATCTTGCAACAAATCCACTTGATTTCTACATTGTATTTTCATGGAAATTTGCCTAAATCAAGGAGAAATCATCTTTTAGAGGTAAGATTGTTCTTATCCTCTAAATACTCAGTTCTTTACTGAAATTCCCAAGTTGTCAATCCTTTATTAAAGATTTATGAATGGTTTTAATGTTAGAAACAAGAATTTGGCTTAAAACTCAAGATTTTGGAAGAGATCTTGAAGATCTTCGTGGTAATTGATTGGGCTCTGTTTTGAGATGGTTTTCTAATGTATTTTGGATGTTAAATGATGTTAGAAATGAGGTTTTATCAATCCAATCCCAAATAGGTTGTTTTTCTTAAGTTTTTGCTTGTGAAAATGGTGGTTTTTGGAATGATTTTGGTTTTTTGTTATAGTTGGAGGTATAAGGACGAGTTTAGGGTTGTTTTTGATGTTAATTAATGTTAATAAATGATTAGAAGTGATGGATCTTGGCTGGGTTATGTTTTGGAAGAGTTTAGAGGTGATTTCAGTTGTGTTTGGTAGCCGAAATGTTGTGTTTAAGTAGAGCACCGAGTTTAGGAGTGTTGGTTGAAGATTTCAATGCATGATGGTGCATTAATCCTCTGCTTTTATGTGTCTAAAATAGGGGAGACATCTTCGGACACTTTTGGAGTTTATCTGAAAGCTTAATTGGCGTTTCGGCAAGCAAGCGAAACGAAATTGGTGAGTGCGTATGGTTTAAGAAGTCCTTAAGGGACAAAGAACAATGGTTTGGGGATTTAGGAAAGGTTTGAAACACCTTCCTAAGTTCGGAAGTAAGTATTTGCTAGATTGCTCTCTAGAATGTGGTTATTGCCCTTAAATACTTTTACACGCTTATGGTTTTAGATTGATAAATTCCTACTATTTTTATGCATGAATTATAGCATGAGATGATGCTTGAAATGATTTCATTAAGTAACATTTTGCATTGTTGAGATTTGAGCTTTTATGTTGAAGTATAGCAAATGTTATGATTTTGAAAAGAGATGAGAATGTTGAGTTTTAATGCATGAAAAAACAATAGGTGAGATGTTGATTTGACATAATATATTGGCATAGATGTTGAGAAACTTACCAGATATAATTGATCGATCAATAGGATGAGAGTGCACTATAAACTAAAAATTCGTACGTGCTCTTTGTTTAAGCCAAAGGGAGATATTCCGATGATGGGCACTCCATCGGGTAGGATTTGGGAAATACCCAAGCTTGGTGGAGATGAGAGATTCCGCCATGTGAGTACGGTGACGAAAGATTCCACCGGAAAATATGTTGCTAGACGAGTGAGTACGGTGAAGAGAGATGCCACCAGAAGTGTCTAGTGAGATGTCCGCATATCCGAGTAATAAATAGATGTGAAATGCCAATATAAAATATGTTATGGCTTTGATTCACATGTACCTTGATATAATGATTTATGTTATGAGAAATGCATATGTAGTTTCTTTATGAAATGCTTTAGAGTACAAGCATGATTTTGGCCTTGCCTTGGGTTTTGCATTGGTTTAAATGCATGAGATAGAATGAAGGTACATATGGTTTCAATGAGTATTGCTTTGAAAGTTTTTCAAGCATGAGAAAGAGATGAGCATGTGGTTTAAAAGCTTTTGATGAAAGTGTTTTCAAAATGCGCATTATTATGTTGGTTTTCTTTAGAGCATGCCTCACTAAGCATTTGTGCTTACGCTCTCTCTTTTACAATTAATGCAGATAATTGAGGTGTTTTCGGGCATCAAGGAAGCTAAGTCCATCCAAGGAAATCCAAGCTCACGTATGGTGAAGTTTTCATACACTTTAGTTTTGATAGATTGGCAATGGGAAACCAAGTTTTGTATTTGGGAGATATGTTAAACTCCCTAAGGTTGCGGAATGATTGTTTTGGCTTGTTGGATTATAAATGGCCTTGATTGCTTGTTTTTGATGTTGGATTGCCTATTTGTGTTTTGATATTAGGAAGCATGCCTCTAGACTAATGAGATTTCATGTTTGATGCTATGATTGTGTTTGAGTGTTCCAAAAATGTACCTTATATGTATGTTGACTTGTTGGTATGATTAGAGAGTCCTTGGGATGTGTTAGATTAGGTTTTTGAGTGAAAACCAGTCTTTGCTGCAGTTTCTGGGCAAACCGTATCGAAACACCCTCTAGTGTTTCGAAACGAGGGCATGTAATGGCCTTCGTGTTTCGAAACAATGGAGGCTGTTTCGAAACGATTTGGCTACTTGAATGACATGTTTCGGAACTGGTCTCGGAACACACCCGCGTACCGAAACGGTCAACGCTGTTTCGATCCAGCGTTTCGATACGACATGTGGGTGTTTCGAAACGAGTGACTGTTGGACATAGATTTGAATTGTACTGATGTTTGCATGTTTTACATTTTAGTCCTAAATGTTGAGATTGCAATTGCATGAGCTTGAGAAGTCCAATTAAGATGAAATTTGGCAGAGAAGCATGTAACATGACTAATTTCATATTGGTAACCTTAAAATCAATGAAGACCTTCTAGATTACAGAAATTACATTTTGGTCCCTAAACTCGTATTAAGTGCAATTGAGTCCCTATTTATTATCCGATCATTGTGCCTTTCTCAATCGTATTTTGTGAGTACTCACCTAGGGTTAACGTGTATCTAGACAAGATTAAAAAGAAAAAAAGGGTCGTGAATCAAGGTTGACTTTCGGGTTGACTTTGGCTTTCCCCTTGTAACCTTCGTAGTCGGGTCAACCGTCTAGGCCGGGCTAAGGGGGTTACATTTGGTGGTATTAGAGCTTGGTTCTCGTATAATTAGGGTTTGATAGGTGTGTGAAGTATGTGTAATTGCATCATGTGACTTTTGGGTGAAAGAATGTTGTGTGAATACTGATGTATGATTCAATTGCGATGTTTGGAGTGCGATAGGGGATCCCATTGCCATTTCAAAACTAATGAAGAGGAATTGTTTTCGAAAATGAGCTTGAGTACTTTGATTACTTACCTTATTGTGTGTAATTGTGTTTATTGCATATTTGTCAGTGCATTGTTTTCTTTATAATGGGGCCACGTAGAGAGATGAGAATAAATACACGAGCTATGGCTCAGAATGAGAATGAGGAGAATGCCGAGAATATACCTCCTCCTCCCCCTGGTGGTGGACCACCCGGTGGTGGTGGTGCTGGAGCTGCTAACGTTGGTGCTAGTTCTGGGGTTGCTGGACCCGAGGGTGTGCAGGGGAAAGCTGCTCCTGATATGACCAGGTTGATTCATGCTATTGCTAAAGCTTTCCAAGCAGCAGTAGTGTAACACCCCAATATTTAGCTTAGAAGTTTTGGGTATGAACTGGACCGGTCGGAATTTCGGTTCGAATATAAAAGGTGGTTTTAAGGAAAGCCTAGTTCGGGATGCATTAAAAATATGGGAAAATATCTAAAAATCCTCTTTTATTATATATAAGAGGGTGGTGAAATCAATTTTGCGAAATGAGGTTTGGAAATAAGACATTTCGAGTTAGTGACTAAAATGTAATTTTTGAAAAGTTGGTGATTGTTTTAAAAGGATTGAAACTTTGAATCTTTAAGGAGCTAATTTACCCAAGAAGAGTTTTCTCCAGATTTTTCTTAATATTAAAGATTTAATTAATGATTTTTAATAAAAGGAAAAAAGGGGAAATAGATATTTTTGACTTCATAACTAACTTTTGTCAAAACTTTCCCATTTCTTTTTCTCTCATTTTTCTCTCAGCCAAACACATTTCCCCAGCCACTTTTCCTCTGATTTTTACATCTAAAGATGATATTTAATCTCTATTTGATCTCTAATCATTCCTACACCAAATTCTCATCATTTGCTTATTGAATTTTCAAGAATTTTGGCTCTAAACAAGGAGAAACTCGCATTTAGAGGTGTGAACGTCCTTCTCCTCTAAATACTCAGTTCTTTACTGAAATTCCCAAGTTCTCAATCCTTGATTTGAGTTTTATTAAAGGTTTTGATGTTGAGATCTTGATTTTGGCTTAAAATGCAAGATTTGGATTTAATTTTGAAGAAATTCGTAATAATTGATTGGGCTCTGTTTTGAGATGTCTTTTTGATGTAATTTGGATGTCTAAATGATGTATAATTGAGGTTTCATCAATGCAATCCCGAATAGGTTGATTTTCCTAAGTTTTTACTTGTGAAAATGGTGGTTTTTGGGGTGATCTTGGTGTTTTGTTAATGCTGGAGGTATAAGGACGTGTTTGGGATCATTTTGGATGTTAATTGATGTTTAAAACTGGTTAGAAGTGATGGATCTTGGCTGGGTTAAGTCTTGGAAGTGTTTGGAGGTGATTTCGGTTGTGTTTGGTAGCCAAAATGATGGATTTGCAAAGAGCAGCGAGTTTAGGTGTGTTGCTGGTGTTTTTAATGCATTATGATGCATTAATCCTCTGTTGTTATGTGCTTGAAACAGGGGAGAATGATCCGTGAGCAATAAAGGTGGCGTGGAAGGTTTCGGATGCTTGGAAGGCTTGTTGGCTAGCCTTGTTTTGTGTATCGGTGAGTGAAGTTGGGTTTTCAGCTTTAAAACCAAGGTTTGAAGGTTTTGGGAGCTTAGTTTAAGTCTAAACAACTTAGCTAAGCTCAAGAGTAAGTAAATGGAATTTCTCTCTTGATTGTGTTATGAATTGGTTTTTAAAGCACTTGTGATTGTTGGATGCAATACATGTGATTTGCATGTTTTAAATTCTGTTTTGAAAGCATATTTTAACATGGTTTAATGCTGGTTTTGAAAGCCATGTGTGAAGGATGCTCGAGGTAAGAGATCCTTGGTTTTGTACATTTGAATTGTGGAATTGATGCATAGTGTTGCATGTTGTTTAATGGCTTTGTGTAATGCTTCAAAAACAGTGGGTTGATGATGGTAATTGGTGATTTTAAAAGCATGATTGAGTGTTGGATGTGTTGAATGAGTTGGTGCACCTAGGGGTGGTTTTGTATCTTGATTTTGATGCAAATTGGTAGGTATGATGCTTGGCATGTTTTTGATTTATTGTGGAATGATTTGGAGCATGTTTGATGGGGTTTAAAGGTGTTAAAACAGGCCAATCTGCTGTTTCTGGGCAGGGTGTTTCGAAACACCCTTGCCTGTTTCGAAACAGGCCCTTGTTTTGGCTTGGGTGTTCCTGAACGGCCTAGACCGTTTCTGAACACTTTGGCTACTGCCAAGGGGTGTTCCTGAACGGCCTAGACCCGTTTCGAAACACTTGACCGTTGGGCATAAAATTTGAATGGTTTTGAGGTTTGCAAGCTTTACGTTTTAGTCCTAATTCTTGTATGTGCAATTGCTTGAGTTTGAGATGTCCGTTTGAGATGAAATTTGGCAGAGAGGCATGAAACATGACTAATTTCATAATGTTAACTTAAAAATTGGTAAAGTCCTCTTAATTTTCAGAAATTACAAATTGGTCCCTAAATTCGTATTTTGTGCAATTGGGTCCCTTATCGTTTTCCGATTGCTGTGATTTTTGAGTATGCTTATCTCAAGAGTATGCCTAGGTTTAATGTGCATCTAGATAAGTTTAAAATGAAAAAAAAGGGTCGTTAATCAAGGTTGACTTTCGGGTTGACTTTGGTTTTCCCCGTGTAATCTTCGTAGTTCGGGACAACCGTCTAGGCCGGGTTCCGGGGGTTACATTTGGTGGTATCAGAGCGTGTGGGACAACGCTTGTAATCCGCGTATTCGATTGTGTCTTGCGTTATGATGGTTTGTGAATTATCACTTGGAAGCCAATATAATGTTCTTGAATATGATGAAGCATGAGATGCTTAAAACGATGCATGGTTGCATGAGAAGTGTGTAATGTTCTATGAATGCATGTTTTACTTGTTAGCTTGAACAAGAGTTTATCTTCTATTGAGAATGTTGCATTGTGTGCATGTAATCACTTTGGTGCATTGAAGTCTTGTGAAGGCTTGTTTTAAAAAGGCATGTAATGCAAATGTTGATTTTGTGGTTCATATATTGCATTTGTTTAATGCATGAGATAGAATTGAGGGTGTAAGTGGTTTTTAAAGGTTTCTTGCTTTGAAATGATTTTCAAGTATGAGAAAAGTATGATGTGAAGTGGAAGTGTTTTCCAAGGATCTTGTATTTAACTTTGCATATGATGTTCATGCATGGAATGGTTAAATTGATGGTTTTGCAAGGTTGTGCTTTGAAGTGATTTACTTAGCTTTTCTAAGCTAAGGGTTGGTTTTCATGTTTGAGCAATGCATGATTTAAAGCATGTAGTTAAAAAGGGTTTTCAAACATTGCTTTGGTTTATCGAATTGTGTTTACTTTTAAAAGAGGTTTTATGACTCGCTGCATTGATGGTGTTTTGGTTTTGAGCATTCCTCACTAAGCATTATGTGCTTACGCTCCTTTTTGTCCATCAATGCAGACATTTGAAGTTGGAACAGCGAGAAGCAAGGGATTCAAGGAGAGCTCCACTTGAGATGTATGTCTCGGTTAATAGCTATAGATAATAAAGGCAATGGGGGGAGAATCTCTTATGTTGATGTTTAATGGGATTGTGTATGTTGGACAAGTTTGGTTTATGATTTTGAACTATGTGGTTTAACGCTTGCAACGTTTGAATCTTCTTATTCTTAAGTCGTTATGCTATGCTTCTTGTTTTAAAAGCATGATTGAGTGTTGGATGTGTTGAATGAGTTGGTGCACCTAGGGGTGGTTTTGTATCTAGATTTTGATGCAAATTGGTAGGTATGATGCTTGGCATGTTGTTGATTTATTGTGGAATGATTTGGAGCATGTTTGATGGGGTTTAAAGGTGTTAAAACAGGCCAATCTACTGTTTCTGGGCAGGGTGTTTCGAAACACCCTTGCCTGTTTCGAAACAGGCCCTTGTTTTGGCTTGGGTGTTCCTGAACGGCCTAGACTGTTTCTGAACACTTTGGCTACTGCCAAGGGGTGTTCCTGAACGGCCTAGACCCGTTTCGGAACACTTGACCGTTGGGCATAAAATTTGAATGGTTTTGAGGTTTGCAAGCTTTACGTTTTAGTCCTGATTCTTGTATGTGCAATTGCTTGAGTTTGAGATGTTCGTTTGAGATGAAATTTGGCAGAGAGGCATGAAACATGACTAATTTCATAATGGTAACTTAAAAATTGGTAAAGTCCTCTTAATTTTCAGAATTTACAAATTGGTCCCTAAATTCGTATTTTGTGCAATTGGGTCCCTTATCGTTTTCCGATTGCTGTGATTTTTGAGTATGCTTATCTCAAGAGTATGCCTAGGTTTAATGTGCATCTAGATAAGTTTAAAAAGAAAAAAAGGGTCGTTAATCAAGGTTGACTTTCAGGTTGACTTTGGTTTTCCCCGTGTAATCTTCGTAGTTCGGGACAACCGTCTAGGCCGGGTTAAAGGGGTTACATTTGGTGGTATCAGAGCTTAGTTTCGAATGCTTTGGAAAATGGTAAATTTTCATAATAGGTGTTTAATGTTTATTCTGATGTGTGGTTGAAAGTCGGTTGGAAAGTGTGTCTTTGAGCGAATTATTGATGTTTTTAGCATGCTTTTTGATTGTGAATTTTCATTGAGCTAATGTGGATTTGTGCTGATGTTATGCTGGTGATGTAAGCTGATTTTATGAATGATGAAAGTGTGATGGGTATGATATGTTGATATTATGCTGTTGCGAGTGAATGTTGTTTTATGAGAGCATGATCGAAATATGTTGATTGATATGCTCGATGTTGTGATATCCATGTTTTTATTGACTGTTATGTCATGTAAAAGGGGAGAATTCGGGATACCCATTGCCTTATTATTATAGCTATTGTGTTATTTTGGAGTTGGAGTTTTGAATCCTTGCTTAAAGCTGGTCTGATCGATTTGTTTGTTTTGTTATGATTGTTTGCTGTTAATAGCATGGTGAAATCGATGAGAGAATGGCAGTTAGGTGAGATGGTTGCTGCTTTAGAGCAGGTTGTTAAGGCGTGGAATTCACCTTTTAATGGAGGTGTTTCGTCTCAGTCTTCAGTGCCTGGAGTTGAGGTAGTAAGGCAGGAGGAAGAAGTTGGTTCTGTGATGAAGAGTTCATCACCTATAGTTCAAGAGGTGTTGGGAACATCTCAGGTTGTGGCAAAAGTAAGGCCTGTAGACGTGCCGGCTGTGGGATGTGCGGGTTTGTCGAAACAGCGTTTACATGATTTGGGAGCTGTGGAGTATCATGGTTCGACACCTGAGACGTTCGAGGCCTGGTTTGCCAGTGTAATTCTGATTTTGGATCAGGAAGGTTGTGACTATGCCTGTAAGATGGGAAGTGTTGTCTCATTGATGATGGAGGACGCTTGTGCCTGGTGGACATCTGTGGCGGTGGCATCGCACATCCACGATATAGATTGGGACTTCTTTGTGTCTGCCTTTTATGAAAGGTATCTTGGGGAGAAATTCCCAAGGGTTAAGCAATGTGAGGGTGTGGTTTCAGTTTATGAAGGTGAGAAAAGTTTAAGCAAGAGAGTTGTGGGTACTGACCTCGGGAGCGGTCATCGTAAGAGGCGACGTGATAGAAGGTTTTGCTTGAATCGAAGCTTGGATGGTAGTGCAGATTTGGGGCAAGTGCTACTTGATCAAGGAGGGATAGCTCGGTTGCCGATGTGTGACCGATGTGGGAAGTGTCATGTTGGAGGTTGTTGGGGCGCAGGAGTTTGTTGGAACTGTGGTTCTAAAGAGCATGTGAAGCGGAATTGTCCTCATGTGGTAAGATCAGCTTCAATGGTAGCAAAAGGGTCTCTGAAGGGTAGTGGGCGCGGCCGAGACAAAGTTCGAAGGTGGCAGGAAGGGCAGAAAGGTGTGAGGAGCTTGGAGAATGAAACCTGTTGGAATTGTGGGTCTGTTGGACATTTGAGATGTAATTGTTTGAAGTTGGCTTGGGGTAGTCAAGGTTCTTTACCGCAGGGAGATGGTGATGACCTTAATGTGTTAGCTGATGCTGCAGCGGTGCGGCTGGAGAATGATGGTTCTGCGAGGAAGAGAGCTTGTCTGTTGAAGCTCCGGGGCAGTGAGGTGTTTACAGGTAACCTTGTTAAGTAACCTTTGCTCTAGTATCTTAGTTTGGTTTCAGTTGGTATTTCCTTGCGTAGTGGGTATGGTCTCGTTGCTAGCATGTTTGGGGTAGTAGTTGGTGTTGTTTTGAAAACAACTTTAGTGTGAAGAGGGCCTTAGTGAGTATCTTGTGGATAATGGGTTGTTAGAATGATGGAGTTGGTCAAGTCGGAAGTGAGATAGGAGGTTGTTTTTAGGCGGATTCTGAGGATGTTATTGGTGGGTGTGAACCGACATACATGCACAGTTAAAATCATTTGTTATATGCTATATTATATATGTACTGGTCCATGCATACATGTGACATGACATTAGAGGTTTTGCATGCATGTACATCAGGCATTGATAGGGCATATTGGTGACCATGCATACGAACGTTCACACTCGCTGATAGTTAATCGGGTCCGTTAGTGTTGTGATAGGGTTAGATTGGATGGGGGTTTTAAAAGTTGTGTTGGTGCTAGGAGAATGTTAGAAGTAATGGAGGGTATTAAGCGAGTTGTCAGTAATAGTGAGTGCGATATAGCATGTTGGTAGAAGGAAGGTGTTTGGCGCTTAATGAGTTTAGCGGTATGGTGGTGAGGAGATTACCGGTCGAAGTTAGAATCAGTTAGAGTGGTTGTGAATAGCTGGTAGAAGTGGTAGTTTCTTGGTGTTAAGTGATGTAGTAAGTTAGTGGATGTGTTCCAAAGTGCTGAGGTAACTTGGCATTGATGTTGTAGTAGAAGGGTTGTTTTTGTAGGTGATGGTTCGTAGCAACCTTCGAAGAGTTGAGAAGATGTTGTGTTGTGGGTTGTAGAAAAGGGTTAGCCCGGGAGAATAGAAGTTTCGTAACCTAAATATGTATGTATAGGTTGGGCGATGTTCTAGTAAGGCAAGTGTTGTAGTCAAAACTTGTAGTGGAAAGGCAATGTAAGATCAAAGGCCATTGTTGGTTGGACGGGTTCTTGTGAGAAGTGGTTGGCTGGTTGTGAATAAGTAAATTCCGTCTGAAGACAGCTGGTGGTGTATGGAACGGCTGGCGGAGTCAAGGTTGGGGTTTTGTGATGTGATTTTCGGATGTTAGGTGAGTAGTCCTGGTGAATCTTTATGGTAATGATAGCGGCGGATGTGAAGGAATGTCAGCAATACGTTGAGAAGTTTGGGTAAGCAGTTGATGCTTAAAAAATTTTGCTTGTTGTGGTAGTCTTTGAAAGAGGTTGAGTAGTTTTGTAAGGAGTTTTAGAAGCAGTGAAGGTTGTGGGTCACATGGTGGCTGAACTGGATTGGTTGGTGTCACTGTGTGAACAAGTTTTGGGAGTTATGAGTTAAGGTTGTAACGCCCCGGTTTTGGGCTTAGAAGTCTTGGGCGTTGACCGATTGGTCAAAGTGCTGTTCGAATCGTAAGTGGTTAAATTAGGAAAACCTAGTTCGGGTTGCATTAAAAATATGGAAAAATGTTCTAAAATCATCTTTTAATATAATTAAGTGAACTGTGAAAACAATTTTGGAAAATGAGTTTTGGAAGGTTGACATTTTGGCTAGTGACCAAAATGTAATTTTCGCAAATTTGGTGGCTGTTTTAAAAAGGATTGAAACTTTGAATCTTTAAGGAGCTATTTGCCCAAAAGTGAATTCTCCAGATTTTTCTAAGATATTTTAATCCTAAAATCTGATTTTAAAGGTTTGATAAAAGGAGGGAAACTCATTTTACTATTTTTCTTTCCTAACTTCCTATTTTCTCTTCTCCTTTTCTCTCCAACCAAACATCACCATTTTCAGAGATTTTGATCTGATTTCTTCACCTAAATTCATCTTTTCAACTCACAATTGTTAGCAAATCATTGTGTAATCAAAACCTACTCAATTGCTACAAGTTTCAACAAAGTTTTCATTCCAAAAAGTGGAGAAATCACAAGTTTGGAGGTATGAACGATTCTCCTCTGAACTTTAAGTTCTTTAATGAAATTCCTAAAGTTTTCAATCCTAAATGTATGTTTAATTAAAGGTTTTCAAGTAGATTTATGGATCTTGGCTAATTATGCAAGATTTTGGTGTTTTCATTTGATTTTCGTTTGATCTGTTAAATCTGAGTTTTGAGAAGTGTTTTTGATGATAAATGATCATTAAATTGATGTGGAAGTGAGTCTTGATTAATGCAATCCCGGATAGGTTGTGTTTCCTAAGTTTAGCTTGTGTTTTAAGGTTGTTTTTGAGGTGATTTTGGTGTTCTGGTGTTGCTGGAGGTATAAGGTTGCTTTTAGGTTGTTTTTAGATGTGGTTTGATGTTAATAGAAGTGTGGTTTTGCTGGTTTATGGCTGGGCTTTGTTTGGAAGTGTTTTGGATGCAATTTCGGTTGTGTTTGGTGGCCGAAATTGGAGTTTGGATGAGGGCAGCGAGTTTAGGTGCTTTCATTGAAGCAATTAATGCAAGATGATGCATTAATCCTCTGCTTTGATGTGTTGAAACAGGGGAGGCATCATTGGATTCAAGTTCGGTTGATTTGGAGGCTTGATTTGGTGCTTAGGCTTGAAGCTAAGTGGTTTTTGGTGAGTGCAACTTTGGAATTGGATTTTCAGCTTTTTAAACAAAGGTTTGAAGGTTATGGGAGCTTAGTTTAAGTCTAAACAACTTTGCTAAGCTCAAGTGTAAGTTTCCGGATTTTCTCTCTAGTGGTGGCCATGACTTGATATTTTGCTAAATGATGATTTGCATGTTTTATTTACTGTTTTGAAAGCATGTTTTAGCATGGATTATGCTGTTGATTTAAGCCATGTGTTGAAGGTAACTCTAGGTAGGAGTTCCTTGATTTGTACATTGTTTAAATGTGGATTTGATGCATGAAATGCATGACGAAATGGCTTGGTTAAAATGCTTTAAAACAGTGGATATTATGATGAAATTGATGTATATTGGCAAGTGATGGTTTTGAAAAAGTGAAGGTCACTAAGGTGGTTAAAAGTCCTTGAGTGAGCCTTGTTACATGAACATCAAGGTGGTTAAAAGTCCTTCGATGTTGCGGACTCTAAGGTGGTTAAAAGTCCTTAGGTGCTCCTTTCCATGGTGGTTAAAAGTCCATGGGGCCAAGGTGTTTAAAAGTCCTTGGGGCCAAGGTGTTTAAAAGTCCTTGGGATGATTCAAGCTACGGACACAAAGGTGGTTAAAAGTCCTTGTGTGGTCCATTCATGGTGTTTAAAAGTCCATGGCCAAGGTGTTTTAAAAGTCCTTGGGGTCAAGGTGTTTAAAAGTCCTTGAGAAAGATGATGATCTTGTTTTCCAAAATGGAATTTGTCACTTGTGCCAATATGACATGGAAAGTATGCAAGAAGCATGTGATGCTTGGTTTGATTATGTTATAAGCATGTGGTTACATGGTTTTAAGAATGCTTTGAACTTATGCATGGATTGATTTAAAGCATGTTTTGTAAATGGTTTTAAATGCGTTATTGAATTGTTTTAAATGAGCATGCCTCACTAAGCTTTTGCTTACGCTCTCTACGTTTTCTTAATTCAATAATGCAGAGAATTAGAGCATCTTGTGGGCTGCAAGGGAGGGCAAGCAATCAAGTTCTACTTAAGCTCAATGTATGAGGTTTTACAAGCACTTTTAGCTTTTTGGTTGATTTGGCAATGGGGGACCAATGTATATGTTTTGGGAGGTGTATAAGACTCCCTAAGTCTGTTAAATGTTGTTGAGAATGTTGGTTTTTGATTTGGAACCTTATATGCTTGTTTTGCAAGTTTGGAGTTGAACGGATAGCTTAACTAGGAAGCATGCCTTATAAATTGGGGTTTTTCTTATGTGATGTTAATGTGTTAAATTGATGATGCAATTGAGGTCCTTGCATGTTGGTTGACTTTGTATAATGGTTTGGTGATGTTAATTTGATGTTTGAAGCATGTTTGATGCTGTTTTGGAGTTGTCTGCAGACAGGGGTATCGATACTTGGGCTTGGGGTATCGATACACCTGAGCCAAATTTGCAAGTTTCAGGCCAGGGGTATTGATACCTGATGAACGAGTATCGATACCATATGAGTGGAGTATCGATACCTGATGAACGAGTATCGATACCCTTGCTTGAATTTGTTTTGTTTTGTTTACGTTTTGGTCCTGAATTTTGTATGATCAATTGTATGAGCTGTGGATGTCCTTTTGAGCTGAAATTTCACAGAGATGCATGTAACCTGACTAATTTCAAGTTGGTAACCTTAATTTGGGTTAAGTCCTTTAATTTATCAGAAATTACAATTTGGTCCCTAAAGTTGTAATTTGTTCAATTGGGTCCTTGTTTGATCTCTGATGGATGTAATCTTTTAACATGTTGTTTGTATGGTCACACATAGGAGTAATGTGCATCTAGATAAGATTAAAAAGAAAAAAAAAGGGTCGTTAATCAAGGTTGACTTTCGGGTTGACTTTGGTTTTCCCCGTGTAATCTCCGTAGTTCGGGTCGGGCGTCTAGGCCGGGCTACGGGGGTTACAAAGGTGGTGTATGTTGTAAAAGTTGGAGGTTCTTCAGGTTGTTGTTGGGGCTATGTGCAGTCCGGAAGTGTGAAAGGTTAAGATGTGGTTAACATTTGAGTGTTCTGGAATTCGAGAACAGTATGTGGTGGTGTTGAGTTTGGGTGGAGTTTTGTGAGGAGAGTGTTCAGTGGTGGTTAAGTCTCCTGTGTTGCTTTGTGTGTTGCTTTGAGAAGTTTGGTTGTTCTCTTTTCGCCAGTTGAAATTTCGAGGACGAAATTTCTTAAGGGGGGGAGAGTTGTAACACCCCAATTTTGGGCTTAGAAGTTTTGGGTTTGAACTGGACCGGTCGGATTTTCGGTTCGAATATAAAAGGTGGTTTTAAGGAAAGCCTAGTTCGGGATGCATTAAAATATGGAAAAATATCTAACAATCCTCTTTTATTATATATAAGAGGGTGGTGAAATCAATTTTGTGAAATGAGGTTTGGAAATAAGACATTTCGAGTTAGTGACTAAAATGTAATTTTTGAAAAGTTGGTGACTGTTTTAAAAGAATTGAAACTTTGAATCTTTAAGGAGCTAATTTACCCAAGAAGAGTTTTCTCCAGATATTTCTTAATATTAAAGTTTTAATTAATGATTTTTAATAAAAGGAAAAAAGGGGAAATAGATATTTTTTACTTCATAACTAACTTTTGTCAAAACTTTCCCATTTCTTTTTCTCTAATTTTTCTCTCAGCCAAACACATTTCCCCAGCCACTTTTCCTCTGATTTTTACATCTAAAGATGAGATTTTAATCTCTATTTGATCTCTAATCATTCCTACACCAAATTCTCATCATTTGCTTATTGAATTTTCAAGAATTTTGGCTCTAGACAAGGAGAAACTCACATTTAGAGGTATGAACGTCCTTCTCCTCTAAATACTCAGTTCTTTACTGAAATTCCCAAGTTCTCAATCCTTGATTTGAGTTTTATTAAAGGTTTTGATGTTGAGATCTTGATTTTGGCTTAAAATGCAAGATTTGGATTTAATTTTGAAGAAATTCGTAATAATTGATTGGGCTCTATTTTGAGATGTCTTTTTGATGTAATTTGGATGTCTAAATGATGTATAATTGAGGTTTGATCAATGCAATCCCGAATAGGTTGATTTTCCTAAGTTTTTACTTGTGAAAATGGTGGTTTGTTGGGTGATCTTGGTGTTTTGTTAATGCTGGAGGTATAAGGACGTGTTTGAGATCATTTTGGATGTTAATTGATGTTTAAAAATGGTTAGAAGTGATGGATCTTGGCTGGGTTAAGCCTTGGAAGTGTTTGGAGGTGATTTCGGTTGTGTTTGGTAGCCGAAATGATGGATTTGCAAAGAGCAGCGAGTTTAGGTGTGTTGCTGGTGTTTTTAATGCATTATGATGCATTAATCCTCTGTTGTTATGTGCTTGAAACAGGGGAGAATGATCCGTGAGCAATAGAGGTGGCGTGGAAGGTTTCGGATGCTTGGAAGGCTTGTTGGCTAGCCTTGTTTTGTGTATCGGTGAGTGAAGTTGGGTTTTCAGCTTTAAAACCAAGGTTTGAAGGTTTTGGGAGCTTAGTTTAAGTCTAAACAACTTAGCTAAGCTCAAGAGTAAGTAAATGGAATTTCTCTCTTGGCTGTGTTATGAATTGGTTTTTAAAGCACTTGTGATTGTTGGATGCAATACATGTGATTTGCATGTTTTAAATTCTGTTTTGAAAGCATATTTTAACATGGTTTAATGCTGGTTTTGAAAGCCATGTGTGAAGGATGCTCAAGGTAAGAGATCCTTGGTTTTGTACATTGGAATTGTGGAATTGATGCATAGTGTTGCATGTTGTTTAATGGCTTTGTGTAATGCTTCAAAAACAGTGGGTTAATGATGGTAATTGGTGGTTTTGGCATTTTGGTTATGCTTGTAAAACAATGGATTAATGAGGTAAAATGGTTATATTGGCAAGTGATGTAAGTGGTTCTTGGTTACTTTAATCGGATATAGTTAGCCGACTATAGGATTGGGTACACCGTGAATTAAGTCGCCTTGGATGTTGAGGGGTTGTGATTGTACCGTAAACTCCATCCAAGAATCCTAGCGATTGAGGAAATTGGTGTCACCACGATGGAGGTTGGCTCTCGTGAGTGGGCTTGGTTTAGTGCCACTACGATGGAGGTTGGCTCTCGTGGGTGGGCTTGGTTTAGTGCCACCACGATGGAGGATGGCTCTCGTGGGTGAACCTTGTTAAAGTCACCATGATGGAGGTTGGCTCTCATGGGTGGACTTTGTTAAGCGTCACAACGGTGGAGGGTTGCTCCCGTGTGTGAGCTTGGTTAAGGTGATTACAATGGTTGTGGTAGCTTCCATGTGTAAGCCTTGTGATGTGTCCCGGCTCTCGCTAGTGTATTATACAACTTCCGATGAGTGATGTTGAGGGGTTGTGATTGTACCGTTAAACTCCATCACGGGTGTTGAGGGGTTGTGATTGTACTGGTAAACTCCACCTTGTGTTGTTCGGAAGTGTGTATGAAGCGTGTGGGACAACGCTTGTAATCCGCGTATCCGATTGTGTCTTGCGTTATGATGGTTTGTGAATTATCACTTGGAAGCCAATATAATGTTCTTGAATATGATGAAGCATGAGATGCTTGAAACGATGCATGGTTGCATGAGAAGTGTGTAATGTTCTATGAATGCATGTTTTACTTGTTAGCTTGAACAAGAGTTTATCTTCTATTGAGAATGTTACATTGTGTGCATGTAATCACTTTGGTGCATTGAAGTCTTGTGAAGGCTTGTTTTAAAAAGGCATGTAATGCAAATGTTGATTTTGTGGTTCATATATTGCATTTGTTTAATGCATGAGATAGAATTGAGGGTGTAAGTGGTTTTTAAAGGTTTCTTGCTTTGAAATGATTTTTAAGTATGAGAAAAGTATGATGTGAAGTGGAAGTGTTTTCCAAGGATCTTGTATTTAACTTTGCATATGATGTTCATGCATGGAATGGTTAAATTGATGGTTTTGCAAGGTTGTGCTTTGAAGTGAATTACTTAGCTTTTCTAAGCTAAGGGTTGGTTTTCATGTTTGAGCAATGCATGATTTAAAGCATGTAGTTAAAAAGGGTTTTCAAACATTGCTTTGGTTTATCGAATTGTGTTTACTTTTAAAAGAGGTTTTATGACTCGCTGCATTGATGGTGTTTTGGTTTTGAGCATTCCTCACTAAGCATTATGTGCTTACGCTCCTTTTTGTCCATCAATGCAGACATTTGAAGTTGGAACAGCGAGAAGCAAGGGATTCAAGGAGAGCTCCACTTGAGATGTATGTCTCGGTTAATAGCTATAGATAATAAAGGCAATGGGGGGAGAATCTCTTATGTTGATGTTTAATGGGATTGTGTATGTTGGACAAGTTTGGTTTATGATTTTGAACTATGTGGTTTAACGCTTGCAACGTTTGAATCTTCTTATTCTTAAGTCGTTATGCTATGCTTCTTGTTTTAAAAGCATGATTGAGTGTTGGATGTGTTGAATGAGTTGGTGCACCTAGGGGTGGTTTTGTATCTAGATTTTGATGCAAATTGGTAGGTATGATGCTTGGCATGTTGTTGATTTATTGTGGAATGATTTAGAGCATGTTTGATGGGGTTTAAAGGTGTTAAAACATGCCAATCTGCTGTTTCTGGGCAGGGTGTTTCGAAACACCCTTGCCTGTTTCGAAACAGGCCCTTGTTTTGGCTTGGGTGTTCCTGAACGGCCTAGACTGTTTCTGAACACTTTGGCTACTGCCAAGGGGTGTTCCTGAACGGCCTAGACCCGTTTCGGAACACTTGACCGTTGGGCATAAAATTTGAATGGTTTTGAGGTTTGCAAGCTTTACGTTTTAGTCCTGATTCTTGTATGTGCAATTGCTTGAGTTTGAGATGTTCGTTTGAGATGAAATTTGGCAGAGAGACATTAAACATGACTAATTTCATAATGTTAACTTAAAAATTGGTAAAGTCCTCTTAAATTTCAGAATTTACAAATTGGTCCCTAAATTCGTATTTTGTGCAATTGGGTCCCTTATCGTTTTCCGATTGCTGTGATTTTTGAGTATGCTTATCTCAAGAGTATGCCTAGGTTTAATGTGCATCTAGATAAGTTTAAAAAGAAAGAAAAAAAGGTTGTTAATCAAGGTTGACTTTCGGGTTGACTTTGGTTTTCCTCGTGTAATCTTCGTAGTTCGGGACAACCGTCTAGGCCGGGTTACGGGGGTTACAATTTGATTACCTGATTCCAAACAGGGATTATCGGCTTCGTAATCCTTCATAGCTAGTACTCGTTTACCTCTCCTCGATGTGGGGAACTGTTCTTCATTCTTAGCTAAATTCTTTAACACTACCATGGCGTCCTCTAGATCTTTATCTAACAACAACCCATTGGTTGTTGAATCGATTCTCATACGAGTCTGTAGGATGGCAGCATTGTAAAATTTGATTACCTGATTCCAAACAGGGAATCCATGCATAGGGCAATTCCTCAGAAGAGTGGTAAACTTGTCCCATGCCTCGTTCATTGGCTCGTCGTCTTCTTGTTGAAAAGTAGCAATTTCATTACGTAATCGCTCAGATAAATGGGAAAGGTTAAAACGAGACAAAAATTCACGAGTTAAATCTGCCCAAGTTCGTATTGAACCCGGCGTTAGTTTGTTCCACCAAGTTTTAGCTTTGTCCCTCAATGAATGAGGAAATAACCGAAGCCTCGGTATCTCCGGATTTACTCCTGGTAGTCTAAACGAACCACAGATTTCCTGGAACGTTTTTAGATGTTCCCTAGCATCCTCTGTAGCAGCACCACATTTGGTAGGGTGGTCTCTAGTTCCACATGATCATTGATTATGTAATCTCGGCATGACCGGCGTACGGCAGCAGCAGGAGGATCGGCAGGATGTCCGTTTCCTCCATCTCCGACAGGATCTTCAGGACCTTGGGGATTCCCTTGGTTTTCCTCATGTCTTCGTGTCTTTCGTTCCTCCAAGTACTCGTTTCGTTCTACTAGGAGGCGGACTCGTTTCCTGAGGTTGCAAGTTCGTTCGATTTCAGGATCTAACATGTGCTCAGGTTCTTTCCCTCGTTGAGATCTGCGCATAGGCAAACAAAGAACCTTGTGAAAATCACAGGGTGAACAGTCCAAGTAAAACAGAAAAATTAAAGAATGTGCAGTAAAAGTAGGGTAAAGATATGCTGCCAGTCCCCGGCAACGGCGCCAAAAACTTGTTGCGTGTAAAAGAGTCTATCGCAATGTAGTGCAAATGTACACGACGCAAGTAGTAAAGTGATACGTAAGTATCGGATATCGTCTCCACGTGAACTGGGCTAATAGCTTTAACCTTGGATTGCTGCACAAGAGGGAAAAGAAATAGTTCAATTGTTTGTCACAAAATAATAAAGAAGACTGAATATAAAGGATGAAAATATTCAGAATAAAGAGTAGGCCAATATTGATCTGCTCCGTAGTGCAGGTGTTTGCACTGTCTAAGACTTCTCTGTTCTGTCGTAGCGCTTGTCGCGGTAGCACCTGCTGCGGCAGCGGTCTGTTGTTATCGCGGCAGCGAACACACAACTCAGTATTTCAAGCTTGGCAAGAATCTCTACTATGCCTTGGCCTATCCCTAGGTCCAATTCTGTCGATAAACACGTCTTTGATGATACCTCCCGGCGTGAATCGAAGGATGAACACCGATGTTATTGAATTCTTCCTTAGCCACTTAACCTCGTCCTATCCCTAGGTCCGAGATAGTTCAACCATAAACTGGAGAACCCGTACTTATTCCTTTCATATACTTAACTCTCCCGATATTAAGTAAATGTGTAATCTCACAATGCTCTCCCGATACTCTTGCAAGATGTTGAAAACTAGAATAAGAAAACTTGAAGTCTATTTTATTGAACAGAAAAAATCCTAAAACAATGCAATCCTTGCAACTACTTTACAGAATCAACCCTTAGACCTAGGGGAAGTTTAGAACATGATGAGATGGGGAAAAATGAATAGGGTTTAGGGGAAGACGGCTAGATCCATAGGTCGAATTACATGCCTTTATATAGGCCTTGGGTTCAAGTTTTCTAATATGGCAAGAATACAAGTTTAAAATAAAGTGCAACTCTATTAAAGACTAAATCTTCAAAGTAGATGTCTTTAATTCGTCCTTTCTTCTTGTATGGAATTTCTTCCTTAAACTTTGGGCTTGGCCTTCATTCTGATCTAGGGCTCAGAAAAATATAAGAGTGCTTCACGACAGACCGGCTTAATTTCCTCTTTCTGTCGAGCTCCACTTCACTTCTTCCCTTCATTATTGATGTCGTCATTGGCTGCCACGGCAGCGGCCATGGCAGCTTCGTCCTTCTAATCTGCAGTCCTTTGTTCCAGCTCTGCTTCTCCACTGCCCTGAGTCTGCTACAGCAGCTACCTGCAAAAGTAACCAATTTCAGTAGAAACTGTGTCATTTAATATAATTGTGATGTATGAATGAAATCTATCCTAAATGCAATGAATTATGCTTGAATGTAGCAGAAATATGGGTTAAATAGGGGTAAAATATAGAACTTTTACACACTCAACATTTCTTACTAGCTCAAAGTATGGTTTTGTGTTTGTAATAATGCTTAGACAATGGGAATACTAGATTCGTATGTTAAGGAGTTGGTGTTCAAACTCCTATACTTTGGCTTGTTCATGTTGCTAGCATGTTCTAAATGTTGGTGCTCGTCGTGTCCATGGATGAATCGTTGTGCATTTTGACTTGTTAGTATTTTGAAACCAAGTGTTTTTGTGAGCTTTAGATTTGAAATCCATTTTGTCGCTTGAATGTATCTATGATGGTGTGATTAGGATGTATTGCCTCTAGATTGTATGTATGATATGTTGCTATGTGATCTTTGATGTTTTGGGGCGAGTTTGGGGACGTTTGGGGAAGCCAAAACATGTTTTCGGGCCAAACTGTGTGCAGGCGTTTCGAAACACCTGATATGGTTTCAGAACGGTCGAGCTCCAGGGGTACTCATATTTCTGAACGGAGGTGGTGTCGTTTCGGTATGATTTGCCACTAGAGGATCCTGTTTTGGAACCATGTAAGGTCGTTTCGGTACGATTTTCCACTGGAGGCTCCTGTTCCGAAAAAAGGTGGGACCGTTTCAGAACGGCTAGGCTTTACTCTTTTGAAATGGAGCCCGTGTTTCAGAACGGGCAAGCATGTTTTGAAACGCATGCAACTAAAATGGATATTCGGCATCTTCGAGGGTTTTCAAACGTTGTACCTTAGTCCCTATAGCTTGTATGCTTCCTAATTGAGTCGTATGTGCCCCTTTGTAAATGTTTTGCCTCGTGAGCATGGAAATTGACAAATGAACTATTGGTAAGTTTAAGATATCGTATGCCCTGCTCGGTTCGTATCTGCGTCCGCTTTTCTGCTGTTGTCTTCTCACCTAGAGTTAATTGTGATATCTAGACAAGATAATAAATGGAAAAAAAATTAGGGTTGCTAATCGGAGTGAAGCCTTAGTGGGTTTAGCTCCAGTTTTTGCCCGTGTAACCTGTTCGACTCGGTCTGTTGGCTAGATCGGGACGAGGGGGTTACATTTGGTGGTATCATAGCCTCGGTTACGAGGTCTTTCGAGAAGGTAAGTTAGGTAAGTTGGTTTGTTTGGTTTTTTTGCTATTGCAAGGTGTATGAAAGCATGTCTTATGGTTCTTGTAGTTAGTTGAAGTATAGTCAAGTGTTCTAATTGCTAGGCGTTGTTATTGAAAAATTGTTTTGGTTTAAAGAGCTTTAGAACTTGGATCCTTGCCCTCGCTAACCTCATGTTTTCTTGTGTGTGATGTGTTTGTTGTTTTAGATTTTATCTCGTTATGGTAAGACCGAGAGGACGGCCTAGAGCGGGTGACCCAGCACCCGGGGATGTGCCTTATGTTCCTCCTGCTCCCGATGGTAATGGGGTGGGTGGCAAAGGTAATGTGCCTCAGGCCGGTGTAAATGATGGGGGTAATGGAGCACATGCAGGTCAGAGTCCGGCAGGTGCGATCATGACCCATTTGATTCCGACTATAGTCGGGGCTTTTCGAATAGCTTTGGCCGGTATGCAAGCTGCAGCACCACCTCAGGGTACGATGACAGCTTTACCCATTGAGAGACTCCCTAGTTTGGGTGGAGTTGAGTTCCGTAGTTTGACTCTCGAGGGTTTAAAAGCTTGGCTCAAGAGTACTACACGCATCTTGGGTCAGATGGAGTGCTCAGACACTCAAAGGTTGGGTTGTGTTGTCTCCTTGCTTCAGGGAGATGCATACGCTTGGTAGACCACTGTTACTTCGAGTATGGAAGAGGCGGATATCACTTGGGAATCTTCAGAAATGCCTTTAAGAAAAAGTATCTCGGAGTCCGATATCAGGATGAGAAGAAGAGAGAATTTATGGCCTTGGTTCAGGGTAGCAAGACGGTGTCGGAGTATGAGGTTCAGTTCGTGAGGTTGAGCCAGTATGCTCCCGAGTTGGTTCCCAATGAGAGGGAATGGTGCGAGCGTTTCCGATATGGGTTGACTAGAGATATGCAGACTTATATGCTTGCCTCTGACTACACCGAGTTTAATGTTTTGGTCTCTAAGGCCAAGGATATTGAGCAGAACTTAGGCTCGAGTGCTCATGCTAGTGGGTCTGATTCCGGGAATAGACATGCGGATTGGGACAAAGATCATGCCAAGAGGCATAGAGATAGAAGGTATCAGCCCGATTCGAGGCATAGGGCGGTAACCATGGACGGGGCCATCAGGGCCAAGGAGTTGTTGTTCACACTTCTGAGTGCACTAGACGTGGGAGACACCATCAGGGCGAGTGTATGGGTACCTTTGGGGTATGTTGGAACTGTGGTTCCCGAGATCATTTCATGTGTAATTGTCCACACCCGGCTAGGGGCGGACCGGCTCCAGCTAGGGGTTTTAAGCAACAGAAAGGTTGTGGGCGCGATCGTGGTAATTTTCAGCCAAGGAACGATGGTCAGAGGAACTTGGCTCACGTGGTGGCAGTTTAGCCCGAGGGTGGAGGACCGGCTAGGGTGTATGCACAGCGAGAGGCTGGGAATGACACGGATGTAATCGCAGGTAATTTCTTATTACAGTCATTGACTTTGCTTTCTTTGATAGATTCGAGTTCGACACATTCGTATATTTTGGGTGAGCATGCAAGGTCCCTAGGCCTACTATATGAGTGGTTAGAGATAGCTGTAAATGTTACTAGTTCTTTTGGTGAGACCATGGTAGTCAGGAAGATGTATAGGAGATGTCCCTTAATGATTCAAGGCTATGTGTTTCCGGTTGACATGATGGAGTTACCGTTCTACGGCTTTGATGTGATTTTGGGCATGGATTGGCTCGTAGAACATAGGTCTAGGGTAGACTTTGAGACCAAGAGAGTCTCCTTGAGGCTTACGGATGATTTTGAAGTTGTAGTAGTTGGAGAGAACATTAAGTTCTTGTCCAATGTTGTTTCTGTTTTAGAAGCTCAGAGATTGATGGATTCGGGTTGTCAGGCTTACTTGGCTTATGTGATGAATCCAAATATGAGTGAGGTTAGACCGCAAGACATTAGAACAGTTTGTGATTTTCAGAGTGTTTTTCCGGAAGAGTTATCGAGTTTGCCTCCAGAAAGAGAAGTTAAGTTTGTTGTTGAGACGTATTTTGATTCTGCACCTGTGTCTATTGCTCCGTATAGAATTGCACTGAAAGAGTTGAAAACACAGCTTCAAGAACTGTCAGATAGAGGTTTCATTAGGCCTAGTATTTCTCCGTGGGGTGCTCTGGTCTTGTTTGTGAAGAAAAAGGACGGCAGTATGAGGATGTGTATAGACTATAGGAAATTGAACAAAGTAACAGTGAAGAACAACTACCCTTTGCCTCGGATAGATGATTTGCTTGATCAGTTGAGAGGTGCTTCAGTGTTTTCGAAGATTGATTTGAGATCTGGTTACTATCAGTTGAAGGTGAAAGATGGGGACATGCCAAAGACTGCTTTCCGTACACGTTATGGGTACTATGAGTTCTTGGTAAGCCTTTCGGTTTGACTAATGCTCCAACTGCATTTATTGATATGATGAACTGAGTGTTCCATGAGTTTTTGGATAGGTTTGTGGTAATGTTCATAGATGATATCTTAGTGTACTCTAAGACCGAGGAAGAGCATGATGGGCATTTGCAGCTAGTGCTTCAAACTTTGCTTGAAAATAAGTTGTATGCCAAGTTGAGTAAATGCGAGTTTTGGATTATAGAGGTAGTCTTCCTAGGTCATGTGATCTCAGCCCATGGAACTAGTGTGGATCCCAAGAAGATAGAAGCCATATTGAGTTGGAAACAATCGAAGACAGTGACAAGAATCCATAGTTTCCTAGGCTTGGCAGGGTATTATCGAAGATTTGTCGAAGGATTTTTGAAGATTGCGGCACCTTTGACGAAATTTCTTCAGAAGAATGTTTCGTATGAATGGTTGGATGCAAGACAACAAGAGTTTGAGAAGTTGAAGAAAGCTTTGACCGAAGCTCCTATTTTGATTCAGCCTAAACCAGGAAAAGAGTTTGTGATTTACAGTGATGCCTCGTATGTAGGTTTAGGTTGTGTGCTTATGCAAGAGGGAAAGGTCATAGCTTATGCTTCGAGATAGTTGAAGGTTCACGAGAAGAACTACCCCACTCACGATATTGAGTTAGCCACAATAGTGTTTGCTTTGAAGATTTGGAGACACCGCCTTTATGGTGAGAAGTGCACCGTTTATACAGACCACAAGAGTTTGAAATACTTGATGACTCAGAGAGAGTTGAACCTTAGACAACGTAGGTGGTTAGAGCTTCTTAAGGACTATGACCTTGCGATAGAGTACCATCCGGGTAAGGCAAACGTAGTGGTCGATGCTTTGAGTAGAAAAGTGACAGTTGAGTTGCGGGCCATGTTTGCGAGGTTGAGTGTGTCAAATGATGGCGGTTTGATAGCCGAGTTACAAGTTAAATCTTCGTTGGCTCAGTTGATTCGAGAGAAACAGTTGCAAGACGAGTCTTTGGCACCTCACGTGCAAGATATAGCCGAGGGTAAACCCATGGATTTTTGCTTTGGTGAGAACGGGATCCTATGTTTCAATGATAGGATAGTAGTCCTAGAAGACGCCGAGTTAAAATGTACTATCTAGAATGAAGCCCATAACATTCCTTTTGTTATGCATCTGGGTAGTACGAAGATGTACCGTGGGTTAAAGGAAGAGTACTATTGGGTTGGTTTGAAGAAAGATGTGGCCGAGTTTGTGAGTAAGTGTATGGTATGTCAGCGAGGTAAGGTCGAGCATCAGTTTCCTTCAGGTTTGTTACAGTCGTTGAAGATTCTGGAATGGAAGTGGGAACATATCACCATAGACTTTGTGTCGGTTTTACCGTTGACTCCTTCGAAGAAGAATTTCGTGTGGATGATAGTCGATAGATTCACTAAGTGTGCTCATTTCATACATGTTCGTACTGCCTACACCTTAGATAAGTTGGTCGATCTGTACATTAGTGAGATAGTGAGATTGCATGGAGTACCGAACAAGATAGTTCTAAAAAAAGAACCGAACAAGAGAAACTCTCTCAAACAAATTTTATTTCCAAAATGTCCAACCAAATTACATTGTTTAAACACATATATATAGGTACAAGGGATGCCAAATTCGTTTAAATTGTGTGGCTGATATTAAAAGGAGTTTAAAAATTGAATTTGAGTGAAAATAACTCCTTTTGGGCGGACTCAATTGGCAGCCACAAGTTTAGGCGCCCAAAACACATGAAAATCACATTTAACATGTGATTTTTATGTTTGAAATTCAAACATAACCACCCGGGCTTATCCTTTCTTGCAAATGGCACATAATGAAGGAGAAAACGGGCTGATTCAGCTTCACATTCACACACATGTGTCAAGCTGCCACGTGGGTGCTAGAGATGACTGGATGCCACCTAGGCTGCCACATGTGCACTAGCACACTCCCCGATATGCAAGACGCTTTTCAGCTACTTCTGGACTTGTCCGCTGAAGTTGAGCTAGTGGAGCTAAAGTTGAGCTGACTGGAAATGAGCTGAGCTGAAACGAACTTAGCTGAAAGTGTGATGAGCTGAAAATGAGATGGTTGCACTCTCCTGAGCTGGATTTGAGCTGCATATGCTCACTTGAGCTGGAGTGGAGCTGCATATACTCACTTGAGCTAGTGTCCTCCTACGTACCTATGTCAAAAGGCAACAAACTTCCATCAAAGCATTGTAAACTTAATGGAAACAATAATACAAATCGTAAACAAGTGCACAATTATTTATTAACACACAAACAAATATAAACATACCATAAGTTATATCAAACTTATTCAAAAACACACCAAACATACTATATACATAGTAAACACACTGATATAAATAATAAAAGTATAAGAAATGTTACACATCAGTATGTAACAAATGAAAAAGCAAACTTCCCTAAAAGTTTGAAGTTGCATCGTTGGGTGGCATAAACGTGCTCACATCAGAGATAGTGAGATTGCATGGAGTACCGAAATCGATTGTATCAGACCGAGATCTGAGGTTTACAGCTAGATTTTGGGAGTGTTTGCGTCGTGCCTTGGGTAGTTGGTTGAACTTCAGTACTTCGTATCACCTGCAGTCAGATGGTCAATCAGAGAGAGTTATTCAGGTGTTGGGGGACATGTTGAGGTGTTGTATCATCGACTTCCAGGGTTCATGGGAGAAACACCTATCGTTAGTAGAGTCTGCATACAACAACAATTACCAGGCTAGTATTCAGATGGCACCGTATAAGGCTCTGTATGGTAGGAGGTGTAGAACACCTATTTGATGGGCCGAGACCGGACAGAAACTTGTACCGATGCCCGATTTGCTTAAGGGCACCACCGAGAAGGTAAAGTTGATATGTGATCGCTTGAAGGCAGCATCAGACCGACAGAAATCGTATGTCAATTTAAAGAGAAAAGAGATAGAGTATGCCATGGGCGAAAAAGTGTTTTTGAAAGTCTCACCTTGGAAGAAGGTGATAAGGTTTGGTAGGAAGGGTAAGTTGAGTCCGAGATTCATTGGTTCTTACGAGGTAGTTGAGAGGATTGGTCCCGTTGCGTATAGATTGAAACTTCCGACCGAGTTAGAGAAGATTCATGATGTGTTCCACGTTTCTATGCTTCGGAAGTATAGATCGGATCTGTCTCACGTAATGCCAGTGGAAGAAATTGAGTTGAACCCCGACCTATCGTATGATGAAGAGCCGGTTGAGATTCTTGCTACGGACAAGAAAGTGTTGCGTGGGAGGTCTATCGAGTTAGTCAAGGTTTTGTGGAGACACAAAGGTGTGGAAGAGGCTACTTGGGAGAGGAAGGAAGACATGGAGAAATAGTTTCCGTATCTTTTTGCGTCAGGTAATTTCGGGGACGAAATTCCTTAAGTGGGGGAAAGTTGTAACGCCCGGTTTAGGGCCAGGGAGTTTATCGGTTTTGATCTAGGATTAGTTTCGGGTTAAATTTAGATTAAAATGATGATTTTATAAAAATTGACCATTATTTACAATAATGTCATTAATGAAAATTGAAAAGGGTTTCATCTTATTTCTTTTCAAAATCAAAAGGAAAAAAAAGCCATCATCTCTTTCAAAAAAGCAAAAAGCTCAAAACCTTTCAAGAGCAATCATTCTTCATCAAAACTTCATTTGTGGTGATTTCTTCAAGGTAAATGTCTTAAACTTTTGACCTTTACTAGATTAAGATAGATTTCAAATTAGTTTTCCATTTACCCAATGATTTCTAAGTTTACCCTAAAACCAATTATTTTGAAATGGTGATTTCTTGATAATTTTCAAGTGCACTTTGATACCTGTGTTTTTGAGTGGTTAAAAATCACATTTTGGTGTTAATAAAGTGTTGAAATGAAGCCTTAAATCAATAAACCTGAAACTAGGGCAGTGGGTAGTTTTTGAAGGTGAAAAGTGGTGTTTTTGGCTTAGTTTTGTGGTAAAATGGGGGCAGGAGGTATATGGACCTAGAATGGGTGTTTTTAGATAATTTTGGTGATTTTTGGATGTTTAATTTGAAGGGTTAGTGTTGTGCTTTGCTTAAGAACGGGTTTGGATGGTATTTTGATGGATTTCGGCTTTGAATCGTTGAAAGAATGTAGTGGATTTGTGAACTAATGTTTGACAGTGAATTTATGGAAGAGTAGGGTAGTAATACTTTGTTTTTGGTTGATGAGAAACAAGGGAAACGAGTTTGGATCCTTTGGAAGCGATACCGGGTGTTGCGGAGGCTTGAGGACGGTGTTTCGGCTTTCGTTGGGCTCAATCGGTGAGTGGTAACGTTTTGAAGTTTAAAATGATTTCAAAGTGGGTTCTTGGGTGTTTGGGTGGAGCCTTAAAGGCTAACCTAAACCCAAGTCTAAGTTTGCTAATTCACCTTTTTTGTTAAGTGTTTGTGTGTGCGATTATTTGTGTTGTTGTGTGAATTGTGGATTGCCTTTACTCTCTGTTTAATGTTGTTGTGTAGTCGTTGTTGGTGTTGAGCCTCACGTGATGGCTGTCGTTGCTACGGTGATGTGTAGTCTCACCGATAGTGACTAGTAGAAGAGTATAGTGATGTGTAGTCCCATCGGAAAACTACTAGTTGTTGTGAACGGTGATGTGTAGTCCCACCGGGTTTTGGTTATGCTTGTGCATACCATGTATTGTTTATGTTTGTGTTTCATTACATCTTTTCCTTAAATGGTTGCTTTAAATCTAAAAATATAGTTTAAAACTACATTGTTGTTGTGTTTTAGAGCTCCGCTCACTAAGTTTTTAAGCTTACGCTCTCCTTTTCCAACAATGCGGATCGTTAGAGGCTTCGAAAGGCAAGTGGGCAAGGGAGGAGTTCTTGGAGTTTCTTACTAGCTCAAAGTATGGTTTTGTGTTTGTAATAATGCTTAGACAATGGGAATACTAGATTCGTATGTTAAGGAGTTGGTGTTCAAACTCTTATATTTTGGCTTGTTCATGATTCTAGCATGTTCTAAATGTTGGTACTATGTTATGTTGGTGTTCGTTGTGGCCATGGATGATTCGCTATGCATTTTGACTTGTTAGTATTTTGAAACCAAGTGTTTATGTGAGATTTAGACTTGAAATCATTTTGTCGCTTGAATGCATGTATGATGGTGTGATTAGGATGTTTTGCCTCTAGATTGTATGTATGATATGTTGCTATGTGATCTTTGATGTTTCGGGGCGAGTTTGGAGACGTTTGGGGATGCCAAAACATGTTTTCGGGCTAAATTGTGTGCATGCATTTCGAAACGTCTGATATGGTTTCGGAACGGTCGAGCTCCAGGGGTACCCGTATCGGAACGGGGGTGGTGCCGTTTTGGTACGATTTGTCACTAGAGGCTCCTGTTTCGGAACCATGTAAGGTTGTTTCGGTACGATTTGCCACTGGAGGCTCCCGTTCCAAAATAGGGTGGGACCGTTTTGAAATGGCTTGGCTTTAACATTTTGAAATGGAGCCCGTGTTTCGGAACGGGCAAGCCTGTTTCGAAACGCATGCAGCTAAAATGGATATTCGGCATCTTCGAGGGTTTTCAAACGTTGTACCTTAGTCCTTATAGCTTGTATGATTCCTAATTGAGTCGTATGTGCCCCTTTGTAAATGTTTTGCCTCGTGAGCATGGAAATTGACAAATGAACTATTGGTAAGTTTAAGATATCATATGCCCTGCTCGGTTCATATCTGCGTCTGCTTTTCCGTTGTTGTCTTCTCACCTAGGGTTAATTGTGATATCTATACAAGATAATAAATGAAAAAAATTAAGGTTGCTAATCGGAGTGAGGCCTTAGCGGGTTTTGCTCAGGTTTTCCCTGTGTAACCCGTTCGGTTCGGTCTGTTGACTAGACCGGGACGAGGGGGTTACATCAGTTTTCAGAATAGAAGTATTTTTGCATTGGGGTATACACAAAAAATAAACAACCACTAGCGTCTACTTCATAGGGTAGTCTTTTAGGTTGTAACTACGACTCAGAAACTTTCTTTGGTGAGTGACTTCTGCATCCTTGGACTTAATAGTGTTAAGCATTGAATCTACAATAAATTTGTGCAACTTTTGGTTACAAAAGTACTAGCATAAGAAAAAACTTAATTATTACATGAGTTTAAAAATAATTTGTCCTAATAGAAAGAAGAATTAGTACAAATCTAAGCTTGAAATTAGGAAGATAAGTAAAAAAATAATGCATATTCAAAGTAAACAACATTTATTTATTTTCTTTGTTTAAACTAAGTCATGTGAGTCTCTAAAAATTACCAAGTGAAGTTAGTTTGTTGCTAACTCGTGCACTAAAACGTGGGGAAAAATAACATTCCTTCCAAACGATATCATTACTGATTTGTCGTCTCTTGGCAGCACATCATCAAACATTTGGGTATATAAGTAGCCTTGTTAAAGCATTCAATTACTATTGTCATCAAAATTTCGAGAGAGTATGTGCACTTGTGATCTATGAGAGATGAAAATAAAAAGAATAAAAATAGATATGTCTTTTGGGGTTTTTTCTTCTCACTCCCTCAAGGTGCTAGCATTTTGTTAGAGTATGCCCAAAGACCAATCATAAGATGATTGTAAATGACATTTGTTTTTACCTTGTTTATTCATAAAGAGGTATTGTCATTATTATTGTCACTTATTCTGCGTGTATAATAAAGAGAATTATAATAAAGTCCTTAGAATAATACGGTTATTCTAAAATGTCCTTAGTCGAGTATTATTGTGGGCATAGGCAACAATAATAAGACTAATATGTAGTTGATTGATGACAAAGTGTTGTCATTGACATGGAGATGTCAAAATCAATACATAAGTATGTGTTAGAGAACGACATACTGAACTGACCCGTTGTGAGCATGTATCTTGGATTATTATGTGACAGTTACCAAATTGCTCATAATGATAACTACATGTATGATCCTCACACTTGAGATCATTATTATTTCAACATCGTGAGTGACATATTTTGATATAGCCAAACGTGTGTCGTAACTGACTACACTATAAAAACTAATATTAGATATGTCACAATCTATGTAGTGGAATATGATTGATCAAGATAGGATTTGTCCCTTCTACATAATAGGAGTAATATCGTAGGCCACTTGATTGAGTGAGACTAGAAATGCATGGTCATGCTCGAATAAGTTGATGTGAGATATTATAGTTATTCATTTATAATAGTATACTCAAGATATCAAGAAATATTATATGGACTATACAAGTGTGACTGTTCCATGACTTGTGTCATATCTAGATATAATGGACAAAATGATGTAATACATAAATAGAATTAATCACGAAAAGGTTATGTCGAATTATGATTTCTTGTAACTTACGTGACAATGACATATTGCTAGATGGCACTCATTGTTTGTAATATTAGAAATTATTTAATATTTACTACTAATGTTACATGAACCTACATGGTCATACCTATAGTTGAAATGAGCATATATTAAACAAATTATATATGTACAAATTTGTTGTACAAGAATTTAGTTAAATTAATATATATATGTTATATATAATTTAACTATTGTGTAAATATTAAAAGAAAAATAATTATTGTAATTATGTCTCTTTTATTATATAAATAATATAATTCGATTTAAATCGATATATATATATTGAAATCATAATTAAGTTGAATTAGGATTATATATGTTTAATATATATATATATTAAAATCCTAATTAAGTTAAATTGGGATTATATATATTTAATATATAAAGATTGAAATCCTAGTTAAGTTGAATTAGGGTTATATATATATATTTAATATATATATTGAAATTCTAATTAAGTTGAATTGGGATTATATATATTTAATATATATATATATATATATATTAAAATCTTAATATGAGTTAAATTAGGATTTTAAAGGCTATATAAAGGCATGAGAGATCTAGCAGTCATTAATGCTTTTTGGCAAAAACCCTCTAAATAGTTTAGAGAGTTTTATATGCTCGTTCCCTTCTAGATGATTTAGAGAGTTTTTTACATACTCGTTTCAATTGGGTGAACTACGTAGAGGTCGGAGCGTTATTATTACGGCTTAGGAATCGACATCGTGAATTCGTGATTGAATATCTATCTCCTCCAAACTTAGAATTCCATATTTTAAACAGGTAATTCTTCACCCTTATTCACCCTGATTCGTTCCTTGTACATGTATCACTGGTGGTAATCGCCGGATAATTTTTCCGCTACGCCATGGGGTGTACCGATGTAACCCCCTCGACCCGGCCTAGCCACCTGACTGAATCAAACGGGTTACACGGGAAAACCGAAGAGAAACCCGTTAAGGCCTCGCTCCGATTAGCAACTCTAAAAATTTTCTTTTAATTTAATCTTGTCTAAATGCCATCTTTAACCTATGTGAGGTGACATGCAGTGGAAAAGCAAACACGAACACGAACCAAGCAAGACGGACATCAGAAGTAACAATTTTATGAATTTTCCACGGGTTGTATCGATATGCCCAGGGCCCGTATCGATACGCCTTTAACGGTCAAACTCCCCAAGGTCAACTCTAAGAGACCATATCGATACTGCCCTTGAGCGTATCGATACGCCCTTAATGGTCAAACTCCCAAAGTCAACTTCAAGGACCGTACCGATATGCCTAAGGCTCGTACCGATACCCCAATTTCTCGCCAAAATCTCATATTTCTATAGACCCAAAACGGTATCGATACGCCCCCGTGTATCGATACGATAGACTTAAAATAGGGGATTGTATCGATACTGCCCTTGAGCGTATCGATACGCCATGCCTAGAAAGACTTGATTTCCGCACTTTTAAGCACAAGGGGACTAATACAATCACACTAAGCAAGCATCTGAACAACACCTAAACACATACACGACTAAAGGGAACCATGAGCATTCGTTTAAACAAGGTAAACAATCAACGAGACAAGATTCAACATGGCGCGATTCATTAAAGGAAACATTCATGCTTAGCATTCATAAAAGGGGTCAAAAGACAAGCCATGGCATATTTCAACATTTAAACATGATAGCAACAAGAGCAACCGCACGGGAGTTTAGACACCAACTCCCTAACACAAAAGTCTAGCATTCTCATTGCCTAAGTATTATCACAACCATGAAAAACCATACTTGAGCTAGCAAAAGAACTCCAAGGTTCCTCCTTTGCCCCACTTCCCTCCCGTAGCCACTAACGATATGCATTGTTGGAAAAGAGAGCGTAAGCTTGAGAGCTTAGTTAGCGGAGCTCAAAATCACAACAACAACAATGCAGTTCCAAAACATATATCTATTTTAAAGACAAAATAATAAGGAGAGACAAATACTAAACCGAAACATAAGACAAGTTCATGGTGTGCACATGCACAACCATTCCCGGTGGGACTACACATCATCGTTCATAAACAACTAGCATATTTCTAGTGGGACTACACATCACCGTACTCATCTACTGTCAACTTCCGGTGGGACTACACATCACTGTTTTCAACAATACCCTTCCCATAACCATCATGTGAGGCTTTGACAAAAACAACAACAAAATAACATTCAAAGGATGTAAAAGCAATGAGTATTTAACCCAACAACACATATAATCACATTCATCAACACTTAACAAAATAAGGTGATTTAACGTCGTTTTCAACAATACCCTTCCCATAATCATCACATGAGGCTTTGACAACAACAACAAAAACAAAATAACATTCAAAGGATGTAAAAACAAAGAGTATTTCACCCAACAACACATATAATCGCATTCATCAACACTTACAAAATAAGGCGATTTAACATCGTTTTCAACAATACCCTTCCCATAATCATCACGTGAGGCTTTGACAACAACAACAACAACAAAATAACATTCAAAGGATGTAAAAGCAAAGAGTATTTCACCCAACAACACATATAATCACATTCATCAACACTTAACAAAATAAGGCGATATTTGTTAAACTTACTCTTGAGCTTAGGTCAGCCCCTAAAGCTCAACCCAAACACCAAGAAAACCTCTTTGAAAAGATTCAATGCCTTAAAAAATTACCACTCACCAGCACAACCCGAATGATAGCGCGAAACACCAAATTCAAGCCTCTGAAACACCGAGTATCGCGTCCGAAATACCCAAATCAATCTCCCCTGCTTTAAGGCAACCCAAAACAGAACATTATGATGCTAATATACTTGTAAACCAGCAACAGCCCGGAAATCCAACTTCTTGCAACTAAAACACATTGATTCAAACCCAAATTTCCCCAAAAACCTCACAAATTTCATTCTAAACAAACCTCAAACTGAAACCATCAATTTCAACCATCAAAACACATCAAATATCAACTAGAAACATCCTCCAACCACTAAGGAACCAAAAGCCACGAAATCACCCCAAAGCCAAGCCAAAAACTTCATATTTTCAACCCAAAAATCCTTTTTTTGACCCATTTCGGGTTTCCCATTATTAAGCCAACATTTCAACATGTCTAACCACTCAAAACTTAGCTTAAAACACATGTAAAACCATGGATAATCAAACCCACGAAAATCAAGTGAAAATACCCATTTTTCCAATTCAAAACCAAAATGTAATATAATGGGTATAGAATAAAGGTTTCATTGAATACAAGTCAAATAAGTAAAAACCAAAGCAAAAGTGAAGTTACCTTGCAAATTCTTAATAAAGGAATGGATTTTGAATTGAAGGGGAGAAACCAACGTGAAATTCCTTTTGCTCAAAAGTGAAGATGATAGGTTTTTAGTGAAATGCCCTTTTTGATTTCAAAATACCCCTTTTTTCTTTTGGGAAAAATTCCTCTTTTGCCACTCAAAATTTCCTTTTTGCTCAAATGTATTTTAAAAAAACATTTTATTAGAAAGGGGTCCCCAAAATTAGACCTAACAAGCAAATTAACCCGAACCGAACTCAAACCAGATCCAATTACCTTCTGGACCCTAAACTCGGGGCATTACAACTCTCCCCCACTTAAGGAATTTTGTCCTCAAAATTTACCTGATGGAAAGAGGTACGGAAACTGCTCTTCCATATCCGCATTTCTCTCACACGTGGCTTCTTCCACACCCTGATGTCTCCAAAAAACCTTGACTAACTCAATGGTCCTCCCACACAAAACTTTACTATCTGTAGCAAGAATCTCAACTGGTTCTTCATCATACGACAAGTTCGGATTTAATTCGATCTCTTCCACTGTAATAACAAGAGACGGATCTGATCTATACTTTTGGAGCATCGAAACATGTAACACGTCGTAAATCTTCTCAAGCTCAGATGGCAATCTCAACCTATATGCAACAGGACCAATCCTCTCAACTATCTCGTAAGGACCAATGTAACACGAACTCAACTTCCCCTTTCTACCAAACCTCATTACCTTCTTCCATGGGGAAACCTTTAAGAACACTTTGTCACCGATGGCATACTCAATCTCTTTCCTCTTCAAATCCGCATACGATTTTTGTTTGTCTGATGCTGCCTTCAAGCGATCACAAATCAGTTTTACCTTCTCGGTGGTGCCCTTAAGAAAGTCTGGCGTAGGTACAAGCTTATGTCCGACCTCAGCCCAACAAACAGGTGTTCTACATTTCCTACCATAAAGAGCTTCATACGGCGCCATCTGAATACTAGCCTGATAATTGTTATTGTACGCAAACTCTACTAGCGGTCGATGTTTTTCCCATGAACCCTGAAAGTCGATGATACAACACCTTAACATGTCCTCTAACACCTGAATAACTCTCTCTGACTGACCATCTGACTCTGGGTGATACGAAGTACTGAAGTTCAACCAAGTTCCTAAGCCACGATGCAAACACTCCCAAAATCTAGCTGTAAATCTCGGATCTCTGTCTGACACAATCAATTTCGGCACACCATGCAATCTCACTATCTCACTGATGTACAGATCGGCCAACTTGTCTAAGGTGTAAGTAGTATGAACATATATGAAATGGGCACACTTAGTGAATCTGTCGACTATTACCCATATTGAATTCTTCTTCGAATGAGTCAACGGCAAACCTGACACAAAATCCATGGTAATTTGTTCCCACTTCCATTCCAAAATCTTAAACGGCTGTAACAAGCCTGACGGAAACTGATGCTCGTCTTTAACACGCTGGCAAACCATGCATCTACTCACATACTCGGCCATATATTTCTTTAACCCAACCCAAAAGTACTCGTCTTTCTACCCACAGTACATCTTCGTACTACCTGGATCCATCGCAAAAGGACTGTTATGAGCTTCATTCAAGATAGTACGCCTCAACTCGGCATCTTCTGGAACAACGACTCTATCCTCGAAACATAAGATCTCATTCTCACCAAAGAAAAAATATGTGGGTTTACCCTCGGCTATATCTTGCACGTGAGGTGACAAGGATCTGTCTTGCAATTGTTTCTCTCGAATCAACTGAACTAACAAAAGTTTAAGATGTAACTCGGATATCAAAACAACATCTTGAGACACACTTAATCTAGCAAACATAGCTCGCAACTCAACTGCCATTTTTCTACTTAGAGCATCAGCCACTACGTTTGCCTTACCTGAATGGTACTCTATCGTGAAGTCATAGTCTTTAAGGAGCTCTAACCAAGTTCGTTGTCTAAGATTCAACTCTCTTTGTGTTATAAGGTGCTTCAAACTCTTATGATCTGTGTACATTGTGCACTTCTCACCGTAAAGGTAGTGCCTCCAAATCATCAAAGCAAACACTACAACAGCTAACTCTATGTCATGAGTGGGGTAATTCTTCTCGTGAACCTTCAACTGTCTCGAAGCACAAGCTACAACTCTTCCTTCTTGCATAAGCACACAACCTAAACCTACATACGATGCATCACTGAAGATTACAAACTCTTTCCCTGGTTCAGGCTGAATCAAAATAGCAGCTTCTGTTAATGCTTTCTTCAACTTTTAAACAATTGTTGCCTTGCATCTGTCCACTCATACGAAACATTTTTCTGAAGCAATTTAGTCAAAGGTGCAACAATATTCGAGAATCCCTCAACAAATCTTCGATAATACCCGGCCAAACCTAGAAAACTACAAATTTCGGTCACTGACTTCGATTGTTTCCAACTCACTATGGCTTCTATCTTCTTGGAATCCACACTAATCTCATCAGCTGAGATCACATGACCTAGAAAGACTACTTCCCTAATCCAAAAATTACATTTAATCAACTTGGCATACAACTGATTTTCAAGCAAGGTCTGAAGTACTAATCGCAAATGCTCATTGTGTTCTTCCTCGGTCCTGGAGTACACTAAAATGTAATCTATGAACACTACTACAATCTATCCAAATACTCGTGAAACACTATGTTCATCATGTCCATAAATGTAGCTGGGGCATTAGTCAAACCGAAAGGCATTACCAAAAACTCGTAGTGCCCATATCGTGTCCAGAAAGTTTTCTTCGGTGTATCCACATCTTTTACCTTTAACTGATAATAGTTGGACCTCAAATCAATCTTCGAAAATATTGTAGCACCTCTCAACTGATCAAGCAAATCATTGATCCGCGGCAAAGGATACTTGTTTTTTACGGTTACCTTGTTCAACTGCCTATAATTTATGCACATCCTCATATTGTCATCCTTTTTCTTCACAAACAAGACCGGAGCACCCCACAGGGAAATACTAGGCCTAATGAAACCTCTATCTAACAGTTCCTGAAGTTGTGTCTTCAACTCTTTCAACTCTTTAGGTGCCATTCTATACGGAGAAATGGATACGGGAGCAGAATCTGAATGCGTCTCAATAGCAAACTCGACATCTCTATCTGCAGGCAGACCCGACAACTCTTCTGGGAAGACACTCGGAAAGTCACAAACTGTTTTGATGTCTTGCGGTCTAACTTTACTCATGTTTGGATTCATCACATAGGCCAAATATGCTTGACAACCCAAATCCATCAATCTTCGAGCTTCTAAAGTCGAAACAACATTGGACAAGAACTTAATGTTCTCGCCAACTACTACAACCTCATAATCATCCTCAAGTCTCAAGGAAACTCTCTTGGTCTTAAAGTCTACCCTAGCCCTATGCTCTACAAGCCAATCCATGCCCAAAATCACATCGAAACCATAGAACGACAATTCCATCATATCGACCGAAAACACATGACCCCGAATCATCAAATGACACCTCATGTACATTTTCCTAGCTACCACGGTATCACCAAAAGAACTAGTAACATTCACACCTACCTCTAACCACTCATACGGTAAATCTAAAGATCTTGCATGCTCACCTAAAATATATGAATGTGTCGACCCTGAATCAATCAACGAAAGCAAGGATAAAGACCATAACAAGAAATCACATGCGATGACATTTGTGTCATTCCCAACCAAACGCTGTGCATAAACTCTAGTCGGTCCTCCACCCTCGAGTTGAACTGCTACCACATGAGCTACATTTCTCTGACCATCATTCCTTGGTTGAAAGTTACCTCGACCGAGCCCACGACCTCTCTAATGCTCAAAACCTAAAACTGGGCTTATCCGCACCTAGCCGGGTGAGGACAGTTACGCCTTAAATGATCTCGAGCCACAGTTCCAACATACCCTAAAGGTGCCCATACACTCGCCTAGATGGCATCTTCTACTTCTAGTGCACTCGGGAGTATGAACAACAATTCCTTGGCTCAGATGGCCACGTCCATGGTTACTGCCTCTACGTCTCAAGTCAGGCTTATATCTCCTATCTTTGTGCCTCTTGGCATACTCTCTGTCTCATTTCGCATATCGTTTCCCTGAATCGAACCCACTAGCACGAGCGTTCAAGCCTAAACTCTGATCAATATCCTTGGCCCTAGAGACCAAAACATCAAACTCGGTGTAATCAGAAGCAAGCATATATGTCTTCACATCCCTAGTCAAACCATAACGAAAGCGCTCACACCGTTCTCTCTCACTAGGAACCAACTCGGGAGCATATTGGCTCAACCTCACAAACTGTACCTCATACTCTGACACAGTCTTACCACCCTGAACCAAAGCCATAAATTCCCTCTTCTTTTCATCCTGATATCAGGCTCCAAGGTACTTATTTCTGAAGCTTGTTCTGAATAATTCTCAAGTAACATCTGCCTCCGGCATACCCTAATAATTGTAGTCCACCAAGCATACACATCCCCCTGAAGCAAGGAGACAACACAACCCAACTTACGAGTGTTTGAGCACTCCATCTGACCTATGATTCGTGTAGTGCTCTCAAGCCAAGCCTCTGAACCTTCGGGAGTCAAACCACGGAACTCGACTCTACCCAAACTACGAAGTCTATCAAGGGGTAAACCAGTCCCTACACCCTGAGGTGGTGATGCAGCATGTATGCCGGCTAAAGCTATCTGAAAATCCCTGACTATGATCTGAATCAAATGAGTCATGTCCGCACCAGCCTGACCTTGGCCAACCTGAGGTTCATTACCATCACCTCCAACATTCGCACCAGCATGAGGTACATTACCTCCGACATTTGCCCAATCACCATTGGAAGTAGGAGGAACATGAGGCACATCCCCTGGTATCTGGTCACCCGCTCTAGGCCGTCCTCTCAGTCTTACCATAAGAAAGATACAATCTAAAACAAGAAACATAACACGCAAGAAAAAATTGGGTCAGCAAGGGCAAGGATCCAAGTACTCAAGCTCTTTTAACCAAAACCATTTTTCAATAACAAAACTTTTCAAAGGGGACACTCGACTACTCTTCAACCAACAACAAGAACGAGAAATCATGCTTTCACACACCATGCAACGACAAACAAACTAAACAAACCAACTTACCTGACTTACCTTCCCAATAGACCTCGAAACCAATTATTGTTTTGTAAAAGATTGAAACTTTGAATATTTAAGGAGCTAATTTACCCAAAATGTTTTTCTCCAGATATTTCCTTAATTTGGGTGATTTAATTAATGTTTTAATTAAATAAAAAGAAAAGGGAAACTACTTTTTGGATTTTCATAACTACCTTTTCCTAATTTTCTCTCATTCCTGTTTCTCTCAAAATCCCATCATCCAAACACTTTTTCTCCATCAAAATTCACATTGATCTTCACTTCAATTGATGAGATTTCTATCATCTATTGATTCCTAATCAATCTTGCATCAAATCCTTTTGATTTCCACATTGAATTATCATGGAATTTGGCCCAAATCAAGGAGAAATCATCATTTAGAGGTAAGATTGTTCTTATCCTCTAAATACTCAGTTCTTTACTGAAATTCCCAAGTTTTCAATCCTTTATTAAAGTTTTATAAATGGTTTAATGTTAGAAACATGATTTTGGCTTGAAACTCAAGATTTTGGAAGAGATCTTGAAGATTTTCGTTGTAATGAATTGGGCTCTATTTTAAGATGATTCTCTAATGTATTTTTGATGTCAAATGATGTTAGAAATGAGGTTTTATCAATCCAATCCCGAATAGGTTGTATTTCCTAAGTTTTTGCTTATGAAAATGGTGGTTTTTGAGGTGTTCTTGGTGTTCTGTTATAGCTGGAGGTATAAGGACGAGTATAGGTTTATTTTGGATGTTAATTGATGTTTAGAAATGGTTGGAAGTGATGGATCTTGGCTGGGTTATGTTTTGGAAGAGTTTGGAGGTGATTTCGGTTGTGTTTGGTAGCCGAAATGTTGGGTTTAGGTAGAGCAGCGAGTTTTAGAGTGTTGGCTGAAGATTTCAATGCATGATGATGCATTAATCCTCTGCTTTGATGTGTCTAAAATAGGGGAGACATCTTCAGACGGTTTTGGAGTTGATCCGGAAGCTTAATTGGCGTTTCGGCAAGCTAGCGAAACGAAATTGGTGAGTGGAGTTGGTTTCCAGCTTTGAAACAATTATTTGGATGTTTTGGGAGCTTAGTTTAAGTCTAAACAACTTAGCTAAGCTCAAGAGTAAGTTTTCGGAAAAACTCCCTTAGATGTGCTAAGTTATGGTTTGATGCATTAGTTGTGAAATGCATGTTTAATTACTGTTTTGAAAGCATGTTTTAGCATGATTAATGCTGGTTTTGAAAGCCTTGTATTGAGGGATGCTCAAGGTAAGAGATCCTTGGTTGACATGTTATTAATATGGTTTTGATGCATAGTGATGCATGATGATAAGTGGCTTTGATTTATGCTTTAAAACGGTGAAATGATGATGGTATTTGATGTATATTGGCAAGTGATGAAATGATTTTAAAGTACTTGAATCGGATATAGTTAGCCGGCTATAGGATTGGGTGCACCGTAAGTAAAGTCGCCTTGGATGTTGAGGGGTTGTGATTGTACTGTAAACTCCATCCAAGTACCCTAACGATTGAGGTAAGATCACAACGGTGGTTGTAAATTCCGTGTGTGGATCTTGTATTATGTGTCCCTTACTCTCGTTAGTGTAATTATACAACTACCGGTGAGTGGTGTTGAGGGGTTGAGATTGTACCGTTATACTCCACCACGGGTGTCACATCAATGGAGGGATTGCTCTTGAGTGTGAACCTTGTGTAAGTCTGGTAGTGTGTATGAAGCGTGTGGGACAACGCTTGTAATACGCATATCCGATTGTGTTTTGTGTTGAAATGGTTATGAACTATCACTTGAAAGCCAATATATTGTATTTGAATGTAACGAAGCATGAGATGCTTGAAAGGATGCAAGATAGCATGAGAAAGAGATGTGCATGTGGTTTAAAAGCTTTGTTAAAAGTGTTTTCTAAAATGCATTATTGTAATGGTTTTGTTTAGAGCATGTCTCACTAAGCATTTGTGCTTACGCTCTCTCTTACCAATAATGCAGATAATTGAGGTGTTTTGGGCATCAAGGAAGCTAAGTTCATCCAAGGAAATCCAAGCTCACGTATGGTGAAGTTTTCATACACTATTAGTTTTGATAAATTGACAGTGGGAACCTAAGATTTGTTTTGGGAGATGTGTTGAACTCCCTAAGGTTGTGGCATGTTTGTCTTGTTGGTTTGAATTGTAAATGGCCTTTAAATGCTTGTTTGAAGTTGGTCTGCCTTTTTGGTTTTGATGATAGGAAGCAAGCCTCTAGTCTCGTGAAATTTCATGTTTGATGATATGAATGTGTTAGGGTGTCCTAGACATGTGATATTTATGTATGATGACTTGTTGACATGATTAGGGAGTCATTAGATGGTTTTTGAATGGGTGTATGCATGAAAAACCAGATTTTGCTGCAGTTTCTGAGCAAACCGTATCGAAACACCCTCTAGTGTTTCGAAACGGGGGCCTGTAATGGTCTTCGTGTTTCGAAACGATTGGGGTCGTTCCGATACGTTTTGGCTACTAGAGAGCCGTGTTTCGGAACAAGTATCGAAACGAAAGAGTGATGCCCCGCGTTTCGATACGGATTGTAAGTGTTTTGAAACAGGTGACCGTTGGGCACTGATTTGAATGGTGCTGAAGTTTGCAAGCTTTACATTTCAGCCCCAATTGTTGAAGTTGCAATTGTATGAGTTTGAGATGTCCAATTAAGGTGAATTTTGGCAGGGATGCATGTAACATGACTAATTTCATTTTGGTAACATAAAAATCAGAAAAGACCCTCTATTTTACAGAATTTACATTTTGGTCCCTATTCTTGTAATAAGTGCATTTTAGTCCCTGTTTGTTATCCGATCGCTGTGCCTTTCTCAAATAAGTTTTATGAGAACTCACTTAGGGTTAATGTGCATCTAGACAAGATTAAAAAGAAAACAAATGGGTTGTGAATCAAGGTTGAGTTTCGGGTTGACTCTGGTTTCCCTCGTGTAATCTTCGTAGTTCGGGTCAACCGTCTAGGCCGGGCTAATGGGGTTACAATCTCTTATTTCCAGAGACCCAAAATGGTATCAGTACGCCCCCGCGTATCGATACGATTGGCTTAAAACGGGGGACCGTATCGATATTGCCCTTTAGCGTATCGATACGCCCTGCCCCAGAAAGACTAGTTTCTGAAATTTTAAGTACAAGGGGACTAATACAATCACACTAAGCAAGAATCTTAACAACTCCTAAACACATGCATGACTAAAGGCAACCATGAGCATTCGTTTAAACAAGGTAAACAAATCAACAAGACAAGATTCAATATGGCACGATTCATTAAAGGAAACATTGATGCTTAGCATTCATAAAAGGGGTCAAAAGACAAGCCATGGAATATTTCTACATTTAAACATGATAGCAACAAGAGCAACCACACGGGAGTTTAGACACCAACTTCCCAACACAAAAGTCTAGCATTCTCATTTCTTAAGTATTATTATAACCATGAAAAACCATACTTGAGCTAGAAAAAGAACTCCAAGGTTCCTCATTTGCCCCACTTGCCTCCCGTAGCCACTAACGATCTACATTGTTGGAAAAGAGAGCGTAAGCTTGAGAGCTTAGTGAGCGGAGCTCAAAATCAAAACAACAACAATGCAGTTTCAAAACATATATCTATTTTAAAGACAAAACCATAAGGAGTGGAAAATACTAAACCGAAACATAAGACGAGTTCATGGTGTGCACATGCACAACCATTCCTGGTGGGACTACACATCACCGTTCATAAACAACTAGCATATTTTTAGTGGGACTACACATCACCGTACTCATCTACTAGTCAACTTCCGGTGGGACTACAAATTACCATTTTCAACAACACCCTTCCCATAACCATCATGTGAGGCTTTGACAACAACAATAACAACAAAATAATATTCAAAGGAAGTAAAAGAAATTTTTATTTCACCCAACAACACATATAATCACATTCATCAACACTTAACAAAATAAGGCGATATTTGTTAAACTTACACTTGAGCTTAGGTCGACCCCTAAAGTTCAACCAAAACCCCAAGAAAACCTCTTTGAAATGATTCAAAGCTTTAAAACATTATCACTCACCAGCACAAACCGAATGATAGCTGAAACACCAAATTCAAGCCTCCGGAACATCGGGTATCGCGTCTGAAATACCCAAATCAATCTCCTCTGCTTTAAGGAAACCTAGAACAGAACATTAGGATGCTAATATACTTGTAAACCAGCAACAACCCGGAAATCCAACTTCTTGCAACTAAAACACATTGATTCAAACCTAAATTTCCCCCAAAACCTCACAAATATTGTTCTAAACAAACCTCAAATTGAAACCATCGATTTCAACCATCAAAACACATCAAATATCAACTAGAAACATCCTCCAACCACTAGGAACCAACAGCAACGAAATCACCCCAAAATCAAGCCAAAAACTTCATATATTCAACCCAAAAATCCCATTTTTTGACCCATTTCGGGTTTCTCATTATTAAGCCAGCATTCCAACATGTCTAACCACTCAAAACTTAGCTTAAAGAACATGTAAAACCATGGATAATCAGGCCCACGAAAATCAAGTGAAAATACCCATTTTTCCAATTCAAACCAAAATGTAATATAATGAGTTTAGAAGAAAGGTTTCATTGAATACCAGTCAAATAAGTAAAAACCAAAGCAAAAGTGAAGTTACCTTGCAAATTCTTGATAAAGGAAAGGTTTTTGGATTCAAGGGGAGAAACCAACGTGAAATTCCTTTTGCTCAAAAGTGAAGATGATAGCTTTTTAGTGAAATGCCCTTTTTGATTTCAAAATACCCATTTTTTTTTCTTTTGGGAAAAATTCCTCTTTTGCCACTCAAAATTTTCTTTTTACCTAAATGTATTTTTAAAAAAAACATTTTATTAGAAAGGGGTCCCCGAAATTAAACCTAACAAGAAAACTAACCCGAACCGAACTCAAACCGAATCCGATTACCTTCCGGACCCTAAACTCGAGGCGTTACAACCGGTGTGACCTAATAGTGGTATTAGAGCCACTTGTACGATATGAATTCTAGTTTTAATTATTTGGGTGATGTAATTGTATGAGATGCATATTATTTTTCGATTTATTTAGCGAATATATGATATTTGTACGAGCAAATATATTCAATCACGGGTAATCTATTAATCAAATTAAAAGATGTTCCTAAGATTGATGATTAAGAGTTAATCATCAATATATTTATCGTTAGGGTTTGAAATATTATATGTTAATTGTTAACATATTCAATATAGAGTTGTAGGTTTTAGATGTTAAGTGTTAACATATGCGGATTATAGTTATATATTCGACTAATGGTTAGTCTATAGATTTCATGCAGAAAAGTAACAAGAGTTGTTTCAGTAAAAACCTCGTGGATTTTAAAATCCTGAAAAAACGCGATAATGTTGATAAAAGTTATCAAATCGTGAGGTTTTTACACATCAATTAAGATGGTGATCTTAAAAAAATTAAAAAAAAAATCTCGTTGCTGATCATGTATCGACAATCTTGCCAGCAGTTGTGGGCCTGTTGGAACCCCGCGAGGGGCTTGAATCTTGCGTAGGAACAATCGGGTACGACCTTAATAAGAAACCGCGTTGATACTATGTTTTATATGCACGATGTTTGGAATGTATGGTTATAGCCCAATAACCCATTTAGTTTTATTTATAAGGTTTTATAAATACGGTCTGCGTGTCATGTCTTTCTCTACTTCTATTGTAATTCTTTTCTCATCTTACTCCCTCGTATGTAAAATGAATTTATGAAATTGTAATCTATACGAAAAAGCATGGACATGAGGAACGGAAGTATGGGCCGACAGAAAGATGCTTGAGAAGTGTTATTATCCTTATAATAATTTGGTTCTCCCTTTGGCTTGGGACGGGCTACCTTAGGATATGGGCTATAACTATTGCATTCATATTTAATGTATGTCATGTATGTGATAAAATGAATGTATGGGATGCATGCTAGTTAATTGATAAGATCAAATGTTAAATGGTGAGATAATAATAACAAAAACCCTCAATAAAATATTAAGTATTTTATTGCTTCTCAATGTTAACTCTCGTTAAAGTTTAGATCAATACGATGTAGGTTATGCTAAAGCGAGATAGTTGTATCTATCTTGGCCAAACGCAAAGAATAAGCAAGTGATATTCGTTGGTTATAATATTGGTTAAAGACTTAACTAGGTTACTCTAATATGATTAGAAAATCTAAAAGTTAGTTATTTGGATAATCATAAGACGATTATGAATAAGAGTTGTTCACCAAATAAAGGAGTTACATGAGATGTAATTAGCAAGTGTTGCTTACCTAGAAAAATCATAATCTTAAGAGAAAAGCCAAAGCTGACTTAAGAGAATGTGAAATTTGTATCCTTTCCCTCTAGAAAAACTTTACAGAAAGTATTTTCGATATTAATATTTGAGGGTTATTAATTTTAATAAAAATAGTGGGAGTATAAAAACCTTTTATAAACAAACTTGGTAAACGTACTCAAAATTCATATTTTATTGTTGTAGACTTATTATGGAATATACAAATTTGTTATCATTGCGATCGGTCCTTGAGAAGGACAAGTCAAACGGCGTAAACTACATTAACTAGTCACTCGAAGGAAAATGTTTCCATTGTAATAAGACATGTCATTGTAAAAGGAAATGTCCCATTTATCTTGAAAAAGTCAAGAGGTCAAATGAAAGTGGAGCGTCCGCCTCAGATATTTATGTTATTGATATTAATTTATCAACACCTACTTATTGGGTATTGGATACCAGTTGTGGCTCTCATATTTTTACATTTGTATAATGACTACAAATGAGTAGAAATTTGAGAAAAGGGAGAGGTGGAACTACGGGCTGGTAATGGAGCAAGAGTTGCTGCATTTGCTATAAGAACATATACTTTATCGTTGTCCAGTGGACTTAATTTATGTTTAAGGACTGTTATTTTGTGTCTAGTTTGACTAAAAAACATCATTTCGATTTTCTGTTTGGACAAGATTGGTTTTGAGATAATTATTCAGAATAATTGTTGTTATTTTATCTCAATAATATTTTCTATGGTGTGACACAATTAATAAATGACCTCTATATTTTTGGATCAAGAGAATTCAATTTACAACATATATGCGAAAAGATCAAAAACAAATGACTCTAATCAAACTTATCTTTGGCATTGTCACTTGGGTCACATAAGTGAAAAACGCATTTTGAAACTCCATAAAGATGGATTTTTGATTCATTTGTTTTCGAACAACCTAATTATGCGAACATTGCTTATTGGGAAAGATGATCAAAGCTCATTTTAATGGTAGAAGTAAGCGAGCAAGTGACTTATTGAGATTAATACATAGTGATGTATATGGACCAATGAATACACAATGTCAGATGAGGGTTTCAATACTTCATTACTTTCACGGATAACTTCAGTAGATATGAATACATTTACCTAATACATCATAAATCTGAAGCCCTTGAAAAGTTCGAAGAATTTTAAAATGAAGTACAAAACCAACTAGGAAAAGGCACTAAGGTTCTTCGATTAGATCGAAGAGGAGAATACTTAAGCTTGGAGTTTTGTGAGCTTCTTAAGGAATGTGGGATTGTCTCACTCCTCATCGTACTCCACAATGGAGTGGAGTTTTTGAAAAGAAGATATTGAACACTGTTAAATATGGTTCGATCAATTACGAGTCACGTTGATCTTCCAGTTTCCTTTTGGGGACATGCGCTAAAATAATTGCTTTCACACTAAATCATGTTCCATTATATATCAGTTCAAAAGACATCATATGAGATATAGACTAGAAAACGTCCTAGTATGTCTTTTATGAAAATTTGGGGATGCGAAGCTTATCTTAAACATAAGATGTCTATGAACCTCTAACCAAATCTTATAAAAGTAATTTTGTGGGTTATCCTAAAGAAACTAAAGGGTATTATTTCTTTAATCCTACCGAGAACAAAGTGTTTGTCACTCAAACAGGAATCTTTCTAGAAAGAGAATTTATTTTTCGAAAAGGAAGTGGGAGAAATATTGAACTTAATAAAATTAGAGATCAACCGCATTGTATAGAGTATGCCCAAAGACCAATCATAAGATGATTGTAAATGACATTTGTTTTTACCTTGTTTATTCATAAAGAGGCATTGCCATTATTATTTTCAGTTATTGTGCGTGCGTAAATAAACTGAATTATAATAAAGTCCTTAGAATAATATGGTTATTCTAAAATGTTCTTAGTCGACTATTATTGTGGGCATGGACAATAATAATACATTAAGACTAATATGTAGTTGATTGATGACAAAGTGTTGTCATTGACATGGATATGTGTTAGAGAACGACATACTGGACTTGCCCGCTATGAGCATGTTTATTGGATTATTATGTGACAGCCACAATGTTGCTCATAGTGATAACTACATGTATGATCGTCAGACTTGAGATCATCATTATTTTAACATCGTGAGTGACATATTTTGATATAGTCAAATGTGTGTCGTAATTGACTACACTATAAAATCTAATATTGGATATTTCACAATCTATGTAGTGGAATATGATTGATCAAGATAGGATTTGTCCCTTTTACATAATAGGAGTAATATCGTAGGCCACTTGATTGAATGAGACTAGAAATGCATAGTCATGCTCGAATAAGTTGATATGAGATATCATAGTTATTTGTTTATAATAGTCTACTCAAGATATCAAGAAATATTAGATGGACTATACAAGTGTGATTGTTCCATGACTTGTGTCCTATCTAGATATAAAAGACAAAAGGATGTAGTACATAAATAGAGTTAATCACGAAAAGGTTGTGTCGAATCATGATTTCTTGCAACTTATGTGACAATGACATATTGTTAAATGTCACTCATTGTTTGTAATATTAGAAATGTTTTAATATTTACTACTAACGTTACATGAACCTACAGGGTCACACCCACAGTTGAAATGAACATATGTTAAACGAATTATATATGTACAAATTTGTTTTACACGAATTTAGTTAAATTAATATATATTTGATATATATGATTTAAATATTGTGTAAATATTGAAAGAAAAATAATTATTATAATTATCTCTCTTTTAATATATAAATAATATAATTCGGTTTAAACTAATATATATACATTGAAATCCTAATTAAGTTGAATTGATATTATATATATGTAATATATATATTTAAATCCTAATTAAGTTGAATTAGGATTATATATATTTAATATATAAATATTGAAATCCTAGTTAAGTTGAATTAGTATTATATATATTTAATAGATATATTAAAATCCTAATTAAGTTAAATTGAGATTATATATTATATATATAGGATAAATATTCTATACACAGGCGGTGGAAACTAAAAGTTTCCATAAGCGCCTTAGTTTTAGGGTATAGAAAGTTAGTTTAAGGTATAGGGTTTAGGGGTTTAGGTGTAGGGGGTTAGAATTTAGGGATAGTTGTTTCAATTTAAGGTTTAGGGTTATAATTTAGAGTTTATAGGTTAAAACCTAAATCCTCACCATATTACCCTAAAAACTAAACCCTAACCTATAAACCTTAAATTATAACCCTAAACCTTAAATTGAAACAACTATCCCTAAATTCTAAACCCCTATACCTAAAGCCATAAACCATATACCCTAAACTAACTCCTTATACCCTAAAACTAAGGCGCGTGTAGAAACTTTCAGTTTCTACCACCAGTGAATAGGATATTAATCTATATATATATATATTTGAAAGGCTATATAAAGGCATAAAAGATATAGAAGTTATTAATATTTTTTGGGAAAAATCCTCTAAATAGTTTAGAGAGTTTTTACATGCTCGTTCCCTTCTAAATGGTTTAGAGAGTTTTTTATATACTCGTTTCAACTGGGTGAACAACGTAGAGGTCGGAGCGTTATTATTGCGGCTTAGGAATCGACATCGTGGAATCGTGATTGAATATCTATCTCCTCCAAACTCAGAATTTCAAATTTTAAATAGGTAATTCTTCACCCAATTCATTCCTTGTACATGGATCACTGGTGGTAATCATTGGATAATTTTTTCGTTGCGTCATGGGGTGTACCGGCGTGACCCAACACATTCGACATCTGAGCCTTTTTAGCAATGAGGTGCAAACAAACCCTGAAGAACTTGTAACTTGTAATTCGTTAGCCTAAACCGGTGGCTAGTTGTTGCTTGTTTTGCTTCTTATTTTCTTATGGTTGGTATCTAGAATGAAGGAGAAAACCGGGCTATTTACAGGTTAAGTTCTTCCCTGTGCCGCTGCTATATATTTGGTTTTAATTACATTGATTCGTTGAGGGACTTCTCTTACCTGCATGTTAACCTTTTTTATCTGTGCTTGCCATTCACATCCATATAGTTATTTAAATGTGAAATTGCAAAGTTCCTCCAAAAACTTGTGAAAAACTCTTTTCAGAAAATGGAATGTGGCTAATCTGTTAGGCACAGTCCACTTATTGGCCTTCAATTCACTTTGTGAATAGTGCACACGTATTGGCCTTCAATTTCCACATTTTTTTTTAGTTTTATCATTAACAGGCTGGAAGGTCCCCAAGCCGAGTAATGTATTGGAACAACTTGTTGAATTCATAATTATTTATGTTTCACTTTGCAGGTTATCGATAGGAGAGAGGCTTGAGGGTGTAAGGGGCTCCTTTGATTATTAAACCATGTAAGCTGGCAGCACCGACTATATATGTATCATTCTGTATGAATTCGACGTCTTCTGTTATTATTTCGACTAGCCAGTTGTACTATAAAATTAATAAACATATGTTTTTATTTTTACTAATCTTTGATGGCAACGACATTTCATTCACTTGGTTGTTGTCTTTTTCATAGTTGGGTGTGGGTGGATTTGGTTGGTTGCCATGCTCATTAATTGAAACACTGAGTTGTTGTATTCAAGCATTTCTGCAGGGTGCTGGTTCCATTATCAGCGCATGATTTAATACAGCTTTTGTTCCAACTTCCGACACTTTAAAAAAAGAGAATCGATTAAGCTCAATGTAACAAATAAAAACAATTCTAATAAACTTCGACATGTTCCATTTTGGATTAATTTTTAGCATATAAGCTGGTTTAAGCTCCATTCCAAAGCTCTTCTCATCCCCATGCTTTGTGTCTTTGTCAATTGTAATTTTGGGTAAAGACAAGTCCTTTCATTGGTCTTACTTATCCCGGCAAAAATAATTAATTAAAGCTAATCAAGTAACAAAACCTAATTTTTGACTGCTGTTTCCATTGCTTACTGAACAATTAATAAACATTATCCCACTTAGTGGTTTGAAATTACTCATTTTGCTTTTAACATTATCATTTATCATAAATCACGATTACACTAAAATACACGTGATAATTACCAAAAACAAAACATAATATAATTTGTTTCTTCAACATCTTTTAGAAAAAGAAGGTTCAAAATTCAAAAGACTCCATTTCTTTCATCCTAGCTTCTTCTACTTAATGCTCTCAATCATTACCTTTCTACCTTTTATAACAACTTTAATAGAAATATTAAAAACCTTCTGCCAAATTTCTTTATTTTTTTATTTTGTTATCATTCTATTCAAATACGAATATTTAAGTATCTGATTTTAAATTTAAATAAATTCGCATACATTTATAGATTAAACTATTCAAAATCAAACAAATTTTTTTTTATTTTTTTCTATGCCCAATACTAAAAAAATTAAATTCTAAGCGCTAATTGTAAATTCTAAATCCTAAACCTTAAGTCCTAATTTCCTAAACTTAAACATAAACATTAACGCTACACCCTAAAAAATACAATAAACCTCAATTCTCTAAATCATAAACCTAATTTTTATAATGTGGAGACATAAATAGGGGTACAAAAGATTTTTGTTTCTTTTTGGTGCTCTTATATATGCACCAACACTAAAAAAACTAAACCATACACTTCAACCTTAGATTCTAAGCCATAAACTCCAACCTTAAAAACTAAACCATAAATCCTGAAACATCAACCCTACAAACCTTAAATTCTCTATGGTTAAGAATTTCATCATATATATATCTTGTTGAGTCATAGTATTTATATTCATATATATTTTATTATATTAATATTTTGTATTATATAAATTAGTGCTACAGTGACTACATAATTTGTAGGTCATCTTGTCTCTAAGTGAATATTAATATCGAATGTAAATTTTGTAGAAAACCATTTTGCTCCTTTCAAATAACATGTAATCATTTAGTTGGTTGATGATGTTTTTTTAAAATTTTGTTAATAAAAATGTATTAAAATAGATTAATATTTGATACATATATAATGTATAAATCTGTGCATCATCATCGAATCAAATACAACACATGATTCTAAAATATTAAAACTATATTTTTTCAAAATTTATTCTTAATAAAATTATACATTATCACTACCTCAAACACTCAACCAATTTAATTTAATATAAGAAGCTTTATGTTTGGTCTAAATTTAGTTTTTCAATCTCTCGTGGTATTTGTTGGTCTTAGTTTCACTCAACCATGAACTCTTCCTCTCTTCCATATTGTTAGGTAGGTTTGTGAGAGATGGAGTCCCAAAACCAGAACAAACAGAAACCCAATTCGGATCAAGTAGTCCTCTTCATGGACGAACCAAACTTGAAACCCAAAGAATCATCTCCTCAAGTAGACACTACCAACAATACCGAATCAGTCTCACAACAACAATCCCCTGCAAAGACCAAAACTCTTCGCCGTCTCAACTTCTCCAAACCCAAAGCTCGTTTTGCCGAAACTACATACCCTCTAACTCCCAAAACCATCCCGGAATCTGATGAAAACCAGCCCTTGTACCCTCAAGATGATGATACCTCATCCACCGACTCCGATGACGAGTGGTTCCAGTCGTTCGAAGACCACAACGAAGATGATGATGAAGGAGATAGCAAGGCAGCCAGGTATAAAAGAAGAAGGAGAAGAAAGATCAACAAAAGAGCCTTGATTGAGTTCATTCTCTTTGTCATTATCATGACTTGTTTAGTCTCTTCTTTAACTGTAAAATCTTTGGAACACAGACTTATTTGGGGTTTAGAGATATGGAAATGGTGTCTTATGATTCTGGTTTTGTTCTGTGGACGCTTGGTTTCGGCTTGGGTTGTTGGGTTCATGGTGTTCCTCATAGAACGAAACTTCATGCTTCGTGAGAAGGTTTTATATTTCGTTTACGGATTGAGGAAAAGCTTTCAGAACTGTGCTTGGTTAGGGTTAGTTCTTCTCTGTTGGATGATCATGTTCCCCGATAGTCACAAGCAGAACATCGCCGTTAAAAAGACGTTTCTCGCCTTGATCGCCGTTCTCACCGGCGCCACCATTTGGTTGCTGAAAATCGTTTTCGTCAAGGTTTTGGCTTCGTCGTTCCATGTCGCGACCTTCTTTGATCGGATGAAAGAGTGCGTTTTCCATCACTATATCCTGGATGCGCTCTCGGGTCCTCCTTTAGACGAGACCGAGAGGGAGCTGTCTCGTAAACGAGGGCTACGGCATGCTAAAACCATGCCTGCGAGGCTGAGGGAAGGCGGCGTCGGAGTCGTGGCGAGGACGTTGTCGAAGAAAGGGTCGAGAAGGATCGACATGGAGAAGCTGAAGAAGCTTAGCTTGGAAGGGAGAGCGAATGCGTGGAGCGTTAAGAGGCTGGTTAACTACGTTAAGTCGTCGGGTTTGTCCACGATATCAAGGACGGTCGACGATTTCGGGACGGAGGAATCCGGGATTAACAGTGAGTGGGAGGCTCGGACATGTGCTCAAAGGATCTTCAAGAATGTTGCCAAGCCCGGTGCCAAGTAAGTTTCTATTCATCTTCCAACTCTTTTTTTTTTGGAATGGTATTTTGCTTAATTCCTCGTAACCACGTGACTAATTAATACATATGATACGATTAAAGTTAATGATTTATAGTTGAGCATTAAATCCTATTAACAATTTAGATTATATTAATTTATTAAAAATAAATTATTACAATTATAAAACTTAAATAAAATAATAAATGTTTCTTCTATAAAATTCGTGGTCAGTATCTACTCAAGATAGGTCCATAGAACTTTAAAGATTCATCCGTCTTGTTGAGTAAATACTTAGAAAACAAAAAAAATCATATATTGTATCTTTATATAATAAGGTGTAAATTTGATAGAGTATATTGTGTTGATAACATGAAATATTATAGTAAAACTTTAACAATTCTTCGAGAGCATCTATAGTATCATAGGCAACGGCACAAAATCTAATTACTTTTACAGTCATTAATATTTGATTTATTAATAGATTAATTTATATTAGATACTGCAAAAATTTATTATAAAACTTATTTTTCTTTATTTATAACACTAAAATATAAAATTTTAACCTTACTTAAAATATTAACACTTCGTACCACTAAATTCTGGAATTGTAATTTACAATTCCCCATTTCACAGGGTGTAAGGTTGGTAGTTGGTGGTCCATATAAAGCATATCCATCCAAGTCCAACGTGATGTGTTTGCAAAGTCATCACTATCACTACTGGATTTGAAAAGGATAAAAAAAATTATCCCTTTTTTGTGCCTCTTTCTATGTATAACATTAAAAAATACTGAAAAATTAAATTTTAAGTCATAACTCTAAATTCTAAATCTTAAACCCTACACTCTACATTTTATCTCAAATTTTCTAAACCCTAACTATAACTCTTAATTTTAAATTCTAACCCTAACTTTTAATGTGAAGCATAAATATGGACACCAAAAAAATTCAAATGATTTCTATTCATTTGAAACATGTTAGAAATGCATTTGGAGTCATCATCAAACCTAGAACAAGTAATGCCTATGACCATATGTGTCCAACCGAACCAACCCCACCTTCCCACTCCCTACTGTTGGAAATAAAACAACACCACTCCTAAACATTCTTCCATTTTTTTATTTGAATCACTCCCTTCTGTCTTAATCAACCTTTCCCCTTTTTTTTAGAAATATGCAATAAACATAGACTTTAGTGACAGGCCAGTTATCAATTCAATCTGGCGCATACAAAGTGCGGCATAAATATATTAAAATTATAGTGGAAAATGTACAGTACTCATCATTTGTGATCACCATTAGCTTTTTCCAGACACTGGCACCACAAAATTTCTCCACTACTGCTTTTTATACAGTTTTATGTATTTGTCAGATGCGGAGCCAAGATCGAATATTGACAGGGAAAAAATATTAAATTTCAAAAAATATAATGGTGTATTACGTATTTATACTCAAAATTCATGGAAAAAGGCCTAATTTGTCTAATATTTAAATTTATAAGGATATAAATTATTATTGGACCAAAAAACTTGAGGATACATGCTCATTCTTCTTTAGTTCAACCTAGAGGTGTAAATGAACAAAATGTTCGACGAATTGTTAGTGGACCATTCGTGTAACATTCGTTTATTAAGCTAAAAAACGAGTATGAACAAAATTTTATGTCCGTTTAATATAAACAAATGAACGCGAACATAGGTGTATTTCATTTGTTTATATTCACGAGAAAGCTCGTTTATTGGCTCATTTAGTTAGTTTCTTTTTCCCTTTTATTTTATTTTTTTAAAATTTAAATATTGGTGAAAAGTATGGACTAAATTGAGCACGTGATGAACTTTTGAGTTCAAACTGTGAAGCCTAATGCGCTTAAAGACTAGTGGTGTAATTCCACCATTTTGGTGAACATATAAATGAACGTCTTCGCGAACATTACACGGATATGTTCACGAATGTTAAACAAACGAACACGAACATCATCAAAAATAAATAAACGAACACAAACATGATATTAAAAGTTTAAATGAACCGAACATAAACACATTTAAATAAAAATAAACGAACACGAACAAAATCTTATTCGTTAAAGCTCGGTTCATTTACACTCTTAATTCAACCCATACTTGATTATATAGTTAATAAACTCTTATCTTTTTAGTTTAAATAATTATTTTTATAGGGACCAAATTGTTATTAAACCAAAATTACTAAATAATTTTATAACTGCATTTTCATGTTCTTATAAATCATAATCGTTTACAAACAATGTAAATGTTGATGGATATTATGGATTGATTTTGATGGAGCAATGACATCGGGATAGAATATTATGTGAATTGTGGAACCCCCAAAAAAATGGTCCTGAAATCACCCTTGTTTAGGTACTGCACGGATGTATATTTTATGTGATAATCGACCATTCAAAGCATGCCTAGGTTTTGTTGCTTATCTTTATGTTTTAATGACCCTATAGCTATAGGCCACCACTTGCATAACTTGTCTCTTTCAATGAAGAAAGATCACACAAGTTGACATATACTTGATTTCTTTTTTCATGTTTACGTTGGTTAGGGATAGGTTGGATGGGTCGGGTTTAATTTTTTCATGTTTACTTTGATAAAATAATTATAAATTTTCATTCTGATTCTCCTTGATATAATATATAGATATATAGAAGAGGAAGACCTATTGAAGTTCTTGAGTAATGAAGAAGTCCATACTATATTTCCTCTCTTTGAAGGAGCCCTTGAGACTGGAAAGATCTCCAAATCTTCCTTCAGAAATTGGGTGGTAAGCTTCAATTCTCTCAATCTAAATATTTTTGCTAGTGATTGAATACTGTTGTTGTTGTGCAGGTACATGCATATGTTGAGCGCAAAGCCTTGGCTCATTCCTTAAACGACACCAAAACAGCAGTCCAACAGCTGCACAGATTAGCAAGTGCAGTCGTTATAGTGATCATAATAGTAGTCTCCCTCCTCGTGATGGGGGTCGCCACTATCAAGGTTGTCTTCGTCGTCACATCTCAGCTGCTTATTGTCGGATTCATGTTCCAAAACACCTGCAAAACCATCTTCGAATCCATCATTTTCGTCTTCGTCATGCACCCTTTTGACGTCGGCGATCGTTGCGTCATCGACGGAGTTCAGGTAAGGACTATGGACCATAGTTAATGTGATTCCTTCACGAACAAGGCAGAGATATCGATCGATTAATATCAAACATATTAATGCAGATGATTGTGGAAGAAATGAACATACTGACAACAGTGTTCTTGAGATACGACATGGAGAAGATATATTATCCAAATTCTGTTCTTATTACAAAGCCTATTAGCAACTTCAGAAGAAGCCCCGACATGGGAGACACTGTTGATTTCACCATCGATGTCTCTACTCCTGTTGAAGACATCAATGCTCTCAAGAAAGCTATACAATTGTAACTACTCCACTTCAAACAATACATTTGATTTAAATATGAACTGATCACTTGAACATTATTGCAGGTATATTGAGAGCAAGCCAAAGTATTGGAGTCCAAAACACACATTGATATTCAAGGAGATTGAGAACATGGATAAGATGAAGCTGGTCCTTTGTGTTCAGCACACGATGAACCACCAAAACTACGGCGAGAAAAGCGGTCGGCGATCGGAGCTGTTGTTTGAATTGAAAAAGATCTTTGAGGGTCTTGGTATTAAGTATCATCTTCTGCCTCAAGAGGTTCATCTGATCAACAACAACAACAACCAGGTTAACAACATTATGCCTAATGGCAATGCTAGAATGCCCATGTAGTCAATATTCCCTCAGGTATCCATTTTGTCAAGACTTCTTTGAAAGCAAAAAACCATTTCTCTACACCTTGTAATGTCTTGAAAATGTTTGCTTGTTGCATCTTTTTTTTTCTTTATAGATAACTTTTTAAGTAGACATTTCACATTTATATGGACTGTATCGAGTTCTTTAATATTTTTTAAATTTTTCTTAGCAAGTTCGGGTTGGACTCGTTTGAGAAAAGACTTAAAAAATGGTAATGCTTTCCGGTGGCTGATGTAGGTTGCGTTGAATAAGGGGTGTTCATTACTGGGTATCCGAGGTATCGGGTACCTAAAATACCGAGTATTAGATTCTTCGACTCATGTTCTGGCCCGTTTTAACCGGGTACTCGAGAAACTCAGGTATCCGCAAATTCGGGTAACGGCTATCTATATTTTTGTTTTTTTTAATAATTTAATTTTATTAAAAAACTCATAACTAATAAAAGTTCGAATTATATAATTCCATCGATTTTTTTTGGTTAAATGTGTATATTTGTCTTACTGTCTATGTTCGGGGTGTGAGGTTATCCCTCCTAACAATATCTTTTCTAAAGTGTGAACTCACATCCTCTCCATAAGATGTAATGTACCTTACTAATGCATCCAACACTTATTGGTTCAAAGGATATTTAATGACTCACTCTATAAAACAACAAAAAATAAACAACTTAGAAAAAAATACACTGCATGACATCTGCAATCAACCTCAGGCTATTTTCAATTAGAAGTTTAGAAACTAACATTTAAAATGACAGAAGTTTTCAGATTAAAATTTTATCCAAAATATGCCATATGTGAGAAATGAAGTTTATTTGTATGTAGCTCTCTAGTCATATTAAAATATGCACTTTTAATTTTGGATAAAATATGCCACCACTAAATCTGCAAATATCACATATTGATTAAAATATGCAGCTCTAAAATTTATTGCTTACTAAAGTTTAGAACTTTATGTAATGCCTGAAGCTTCATTTGTCTCGTCAATAATAATAGTTGATTATTATGAAGTCAAATCTTATATCTTTGCATAAAATAAATATTTCATGTATACAATGTATTATGTGTATTTTAAAATATAAATATTTAAATATTTATAGTTGAAATAAAAAAACAAACTTTCTTTCATATTTTCCAATGCTAGCAAATTTTCTTTTATCATAATAGGGTCATGAGAAGCATGAATACAATCTTGAGTACAAATAAAAGTTTCCACCAACCTTAGAGTCAAAGAGGTGCAGAAGGAATCAAGAACAATGGCGGATCCAGAAAAGTTTTATAGGGTAGGCACATATATATTAGTATCATGTTCAAATTCGGTTCATTTATTATTTAGTGTGTTCGAGCTCGATTCCTTTAATTTTCGCGAACATTTTTGTTTTTCATTTGCGAAAATGTTCGTTTAGCGTTTGCGAACATAAACAATTAGGTGTAAATAAGTTAACAATGTTTATTTGCAACCCTGTAAATAAGTTATCAATGCACACATTAGTGAATGTGAAAACAATGATGTAAATAACTTGTCCACCCTGACCATATGGTGGATCTGTCATTGTGGCTAAAACATATATAATTTAAGGTTTGTTTAAAAATCAAAAAATAATGTATCGTGTTACATGTTACAACTAACAGAGACGAAACTATATAACATCTTCATGACTTGGACAATTTATGCAAACATTTGCTTTCCTCCATGTCGTGGAGATTGAGTACAATCCTGCATAACAAAGGAGAGGAAAAACATACAATTCATGTTAGCCATAAAAACATATTAGTGAATCAGAAATCCCTAAATTACAATTTACAAAGCAATGTGATATATATAATATCTACAATGCTACAATAAATTAAACAACTCAATATGTGTCTATTACCAATTTATATTGAACCTATAAAAAGCAAGAACAAAAAATGAATGCCTTTGTTAAATTGATTCAACGAAATTAGTATAAAGATTCATTAAATCATAAGGTCATATTTTTACTTCTACTCTCAATTAATTTAATATCTAGCTCAAATTTTAAAGTTAGAAAAGGAAAAGGTAAACATAAATTAACTAAATATTTATTTATTTTATCCGTATTTGTATTGTTGCAGTTGTAAGAAAGAGAACAAAAGGTCGTAAACTCAAAATATTTGAGAGTCTTGAACTTTGAAAACTGAAAATTTTGTATTTGAGGAAGAAAAAATGTCAAAAGTAGGAGCAGAACCCGAATAATTTTTAATTTTTATGAGCTTCCCTTTCTCTTGTAATTGGTTATCATTTTTTGACTTTTTATGTAGGGCTTTAAATGAACTAAGCTCAAATGAATCATTTGTGGACTCTTAAAAAAGAATAAGTTACAACTTATAGACATATTTGGTTAGTATTTTATTATAATTTATATGTGGATGGGACAAGTACAAATTCTGAGTGGGCACAAAAATTTTCATAAAAGTTCAGTGTGTGCACCATAAATAAAATAGATAACTAATTAAAAAAATTCGAATTTTCAGAGTGAGCAAGTTCCTACCCTAGACATAGTGTGGATCCGCCAGTGATCAAGAACACGTCCTCTCGTGCTAAAAGTGGACTCCGAAACAACGATAGAAACTGAAATTGCAAGTACATCACTTGTCATTCTCATAAGAATTGGATAGTTGTTTGTTTGCATAGACCACCAAGTTAAGATATAAAAATCATCACTCTCATGAGCATGTTTGTCCCCCAAATATCTGTCTAGCTCGGTTGTTGTTTCAGAAGTATCAACAAATTCTATCTCAGTCGCATAGTCTTTTCTCAATTTTTCCTTTTAACTTTCTTATATTTCCCTCCCCACTCTGACCACCAGAATTAAGATTCGTAGAGCAAGATGTATTTTGTGTTGGCGAAGGATGCGTAGAAGCATAAAAATTAAATAACGATGTCAAAGTATCTTTAGTTCGTTGACACAAGACATAAGATTTGCTAGGATCATAAAAACGACGAACGATCCACTCAATATATCTTAACTTATGCCTAGGGACAAGAACTAAAACAATGAACATCAACACATTCAAATTGTTAACATTCATCCAATACTTATTAAGCTTCAACTTCATTTGGAATGCCATGCTCCTAAGCCCATCATTCGAGTCATCAACAAAATAATTAATTGTATACTCAATGTCATATATTTCTTTCACAAAGATATTATCAGTCACATATCTTGATCTAGAAAAATTCACTATAGTCTCATAAAATATTTCAAGAAAAGACAAGAAAGAAAGAATTTTGTCCCAATTCTCTTCATCAGCAGCACCACCAACCTTCCTAAGCTCATTTGTGTAAGGAAGGTACTTAATTTTTATATTTCTAAAGGCCTTCCTAAACACCAAAGTACTTTTAAGCATAAAATAGGTAGAATTCTATCATGTTTCAACATCCAAGTAAACAAGAGCTTTGCTATTTATATTCTTCTCTTTAGCACAAGATTAAAACTTTTAAAGTCTTCTATGGGAAGACCTAACAAATTTCTCAGGAGCGTAAACTTTCACAACAAAAGCATCAACATCTTTAAAGACGTCTCTAACAACTAAATTTAAAATTTGTGCAACACATCTTATATGTAAAAATTTAACATTCAACACACTTTCATCCCAGAAGTTAAGAATTTGTTTTAAATACTTGATTGCTAGATTATTCAAACTAGTATTATCAACTATTATCGTCAAGTTCTTCTTAAGACCCCACTCTTACAGACACTTTTCAACTGCCATACCAAAAAACTCTCTAAAATGACCGATAATTGGGCAAAAAATTGATTATCATCTTATGCATTTTCCAAGCATCATCTATGAAATGGGCAGTAAAACACATTTATGACAAATTCTGACCAGATGTTCATGTGTCTATCATAAGACATACTCTAGATGACAAATTTTTGAAAAAGTTCTTCAATCTCTTCCTTTTTCAATAAAAAGAGCATACCATTCTCTTGTAAGTAGTACGTGAAGGAAGAACAAAATCACGAATGACGGTCTTGCAAAACATATGAAATCCTTCACGTTCATCAAAATTAAATGACAACTCATCAATAATCACCATTTTAGCGAGTGCTTCTCTAATCACATCTTGATTAAAATGTCACGGTCAGTGGCGGAATTTAGAGTAAAAGTTTGAGGGGGTAACTTAATTTTTTTTTAATTTGGAAGCTTAAAAAAATTAGGGTTTAAAAAATTAATAATTTTGAGAGATTTAACAAAAAAATAAAATTTTGAGAGAAAATTTAACTAAAAATATTCAAAATTTTGAAACTTAATTGAATTTTTAAAAATGTTGAAGGAGTCAAATTAAAATTTTTAAAAAGTTTTGGGTGGCCATGGCCCCCTGTTAGAAATAATTGAATTTGTGTTAATTGGGCTCTTATTGTGTAGGCCCATAACTAAATATTGTTGAAGTTGTTAGGAGGTTTATATTGTTTTTTAGTTTGTTAGGCATGAGCCTATATAATGATGTAATACATTTTCAATAAACAAGTAATAGATTCATTTTCTCTGCTTTTTCCTAAACTTCACAACCACCGTTTTCTTCCCCTTCACCGTCTCTTCATCGTTAATCACCATCTCCGGCCACCATGCCGCCCTTCTCACATGGTATCATTCGCCATTGAAGATCCTGGCGTCGTCTTTATTCCGCTGCTGCCGTTTGAGTTTTCATATTCCTGACGGCGTCTTGATACACGCCTCATTCCCCTTTTATCATTTCTCGAGAAAATTTTCCTTCCATTTTTTTTCAACACCTTTTTCAGCGAAACTGGTGCCGGGAAGCACGTCTCTCGTGCTATATTTGTGGATCTGGAGCCTACTGTTATTGACGAAGTGAGGACTGGAACGTACCGCCAGATCTTCCACCCTGAGCAATTAATCAGTGGCAAAGAAGATGCTGCCAACAATTTTGCTCGCTGATAACTGTACTGGCCTTCAAGGCTTCTTGGTTTTCAATGTTGTTGGTGGTGGTACTGGTTCTGGGCTTGGATCGCTTCTATTGGAGCGCCTCTCTGTTGACTATGGAAAGAAGTCGAAGCTTGGTTTCACCGTCTATCCTTCACCTCAGGTTTCTACATCTGTTGTAGAGCCTTACAACAGTGTGTTGTCCACCCATTCATCTACCACATGGCCAAGTCTTCAGATCTCAAGTCTGATTTAGATCAGGTTCAAGAAATCTAATTGATTCTTTCAGTCATCAGTTCATCATCGTAAACCTTCCGAGTCGTTCTTTAATACCGTGATTGGTGAGCTATTTTTCTATCTTCTTAGTCGGTATGGCACCTGATTCAATATAATCTTCCAGATTTGTTGATTGTCTGATCTGCCCAGAATAGTATTTTTTTTTTCTAGTCTTTAGAATTTTTCTACTAGTTGTTGGAATGAGGATTCGTTGCTGTTTTGATGAAAGAATGCTACTGGTGGTTGTTGGTTTGCTGAAATAATGTTATTGATAGCTTCATTTGCTGCTAATGGATTTTCGTTTTGCATTGGAAGATTCAAGTATATTGTTAATAGATTGTTAATGTTTAGTTTTATGGTGTTTTGATATTATGAGTCACTGAATTTGGATCCCAGCTATTGTTGATTTTACTGGGTACACTAAGGAATGCGATGAACCTGTTGTGCCTATTTGACAATCTTGATTGGAGTAATTGTGGATGGATATCTTTGTGAAAGTTGAAGTGTTTGTCACTATGCATTGAGAGCTAATTGCTACTATTCTTGTTGCTGGTTGGGTAATGAAAGTTGGTGAATACTCAACTCTGGTTCATTTTTTTTTTTGTGTTGGCTTTGCATCACTGCTATTGAATATTGGTGATTGGCTTTGTGCATCTTCTGTTGGTGTGTGAAAATGATATTCTGTTGGAGGAAGATTAGACTTCTGAAGGACTTTCAAAATGAAAAAAAAATAATGTTAGGACAGAAAGGTGAGTAAAGAAGAACGAAAGGATGAAGAACACCTTCGATTCTCATTAAACCACCAAGTATGAAATACATATTTTGTTTCTGAAGAAATTCCGGATGAAAGTATGATGTTTGAAGACAGAAAGCATTTTTTCATTTCGTGTACAAGTTATACAAGGCCATTGTGATTGTTCACTTGTTCAAAGAATCAACTCATTGATTCACATGTGTTGATGAGGAACTTTATGAACTTGATGGATGAAAGTTGAGACCAATTTCCCACGGTCCATCCTCACCAAGTAGCTTGTTGCAGGATGCTGCCAAAGTCATCAACGACATGATCCAGAAAAAAATCCAGAGTTGCTCAACTTCAAGAAAATTCAGAAAGAAGAAAAGAAAGTAGGATGAATGTTAGAAATAATTGAATTTGTGTTAATTGGGCTCTTATTGTGTAAGCCCATAACTAAATATTGTTGAAGTTGTTAGGAGGTTTATATTGTTTTTTAGTTTGTTAGGCATGAGCCTATATAATGATGTAATACATTTTCAATAGACAAGTAATAGATTCATTTTCTCTGCTTTTTCCTAAACTTCACAACCACCGCTTTCTTCCCCTTCACCGTCTCTTCATCGTTAATCACCATCTCCGGCCACCATGCCGCCCTTCTCACACCCCCAATAGTCCCTTCAAGAATCCGCACTTAGGAACACTAACATTTTCTATGGTCCCATCAGCGTTGCATTTTTTTAGACTCAAAATTTAAGATTATTTGTATTTTATCCAAATTAAAAGGAATTTTCTTACACCAACTAATGTGACGCTTCGTGGCATTAGTTCCATTAGTAGTTGTACAAAATATCTTCCGCTCATAATAGATGCATTCAACATGCTTTGTATCACCAACAATTGCTTTAAAATGATCGAAGCAACATAACTTTTTTCCTTTTACCTCCTTCATCCGTTGAATATTTAGAGTTTTTTTACTTTTTGTTTTTGCTATTTGTTGGAATCTCCAAAGTTATAGTCTTTTCGATTTTTTTAGACGGTTTAATCGATAAATAAATCATATCTAAATCATTAACATTTTCTCTTGTGATTAACCTAATCTAAAAAGAAAGTGAATTTATGAGTTGGCGTACAACATATCACCACTTTCACAAGCTAAACTAATGAATCAAGAAACTTAAATAGAAATAAAGAAACAAGTTGAGGAAGTAAGCTTGGATTACAATCTGAATACAAAAAATTAGGTTGGGTAATGGCAGGAAACAAGAAGAATCATTAGTGATGAAACCCATTTGTTTCGTAATTATTATAGTAATGCTATAACCTATAATACTAGAAACTATTGAGCATGTCAAATTTGCAAGACGTGGACGGTAATACTAGGTCATCATCTCCACCATTATTTTTAATTTTATTATTTTAATACTCAATGACAATGTCACTACTGTTTCTTTGAAGATAACAAAATTAGATATCTAGTGAAACAATTGCTAATTATGAAAACCAATATCATTAAGTAATCGAACACAAAAAATATCCTCTAAAAACATCATGAAAATAACAGTGAGTCGAACACATTAGGAATAGGAAAATAATGGAGATGACTAAATTTTGCTTCATGACTAGTTTCTATTTAGAGTTTAGACTATTAGGAAAATTACAGTGAGTCGATGAACACATTAGGAATAGGAATCAGTGAACACATTAAGAAAATAACACTTTAAAACTTTGCACCAATTAGAACTTTCCGATTGTGAAAAGGGGATTGCCAATTACTTGTTTTGTTAGGCTGTCAGCTACTCAGTTCAGTAGTGGGTTGATGATCGGAAGTCGGGACTGCAGCCTGCAGGTGCAGCCTGTTGGAGTGTTGAAACTGTTCGTGTCGTGTTTGCCATTGCTGCCTGCAGTGTTGTTGGACGCTCACGAGACACGAAGTCACGACGGTGCAGCTGAGGCTTGAGGGACGATGGGACCGAGACGCAACTGAGGCCTGAGGGACGACGGGACCGAGACGATCGATAGTCATCACTCGCGAGAGAGAGTGGGTCAGCGACAACAGCCAAGAGAAATTGAGAGTCAAGAGGGAAGAGTTAAAAAGTAGGGATGTAAAAAGCTGACCCGACCTAAAAACTCGACTAAAACATGTTCGAGTCAGAATCTGGTTTGATCTGAGGATGCGATTACTTGAAACCGTTCTGTAACCGACTGTTGTTGACCCAAACCCGGGTTGGACTTGATACTGTAGTAACCGAACCCGGCCTGCATCTGACCGAGAACGACTCGAACCCGAATTGAACCTATTACAGTGGACTCGAAACCTGACCTGCACCCGACTGAAACGAACTCGAACCCGATATTGATCTGGCAGATAACCAATATTACCCGACTGAATCGACCCGAGATCCGATCTTACCCGACTTGTTTTGAACCCGAAAATGAGCCGACTTGTTTTGAACCCAATCTGTTGTTGACCTGAACTGATATTGACATGGCTTGGTATTTACGTGACATGTAATTGAGGAAATCTATGATTTGATTAATTTAAAAGTGTTGATAAATGTAAAGTATTACTTTTAAAATCAATTTAAAGTGTTAGATAATTTTTTTGTTATATATACATATATAATCAATTATACACACACATATATATATATAAAGAGAGAGAGTTAGGATCAACTTACACAATATAAAACTTTTTAAGTTTTACACGTTTTCTGGATCGTTAGATGGTGGAATGGATGACTCAGATTAACTCCTTACTCTTTTTTTTTCAAGTGATAATCTTCACATATTTATTGTTAATCTCGTCCATTCGTTTCACTCATCCAATGGTCTAAAAAAACGTCCAAATTGAATTGATTCAACTTGTTTAAATCAAAGTTTTATGTGTATAATTAAACTAAATTAAAGTTTCAACTTTCATGTGTACAATTACATGTTTACATCCAAATCAAAATTGTGTGTATAATTATATTAAATCAAAGTTTATATGTAATAATAATAACAATAACGTCCAAATTGAATTAACTTGTTAAACTTAAGATCTAACTGAGTTAAACTAAAATTTAGAAGCATAAATCATGCACATGTTAAAACAATTCTAAAACTAAATGTGGAATTTCAATTAAATTAATCTAAATTAAGAATCAATTGAATTAAACTAAAACATAAAAAAATTTAAATAAAAAAGCATGTAAAGTTAGAAGGATTAAACAATCAATTGCCCTAACATAAAACTAAAATTTCATGCGGGCAATTTTAATTTAAAAAAGGTTAAAAAATAAGGGGAAAAAAACAAAATTGTGGAGGAAAATCAGCCGCCCAAAATCCCTAGCCAAACGCTTGTCCAATCCCATATATAAGCATGCCACCATATCTTATCAATTTTCAAATCAAAAGAAGGCAAACAATCATTTTTATTTTTTAAGGATTATTTGTATTTTAGGTCATTACTATTTTAGGAGCTTTACACTTAGGTGTTTTTTAATTCTTTAATTTTAGTTTAATTCATTTTAGTCCCAATTTTAATTTAGTTTCCTTAGGATTTACAGTTTAGGGTTTATTATTTATATTTTACATTTTTATGGTTTTATAATTTAGGGTTTATGATTTAGTCCCAATATTAATGAATGTTTGATTCATTTTACGAATTAGGGTTTATAAAGTAGAGTTTAGAGTTTAGGATTTACGGTTTCATTCATTTTGGTCTCAATTTAAGTTTAGTTTTAGTTTGATTCATTTTAGTCCCAATTTTTATTCTTAAGTTTAAGTTTGATTCATTTTAGTCCTAATTTTAATTTAATATTTTTGTTCATTACAGTCTCTCAAACTTTATTTTTATTTCAAGTTGACCCCTATTGTTGCCCTCAAAGCAAATTCCTAATCAGACTTAATGTGATTCATGTTCGTGAAAGGTGTTAAATAATTCATTTGAAATGACCCAACTCAAAGTTTATCAACTATTTGTACCAAACTCAAACTTAATACGAATTCGAAACTCGAATTAACCCGATATGAAATTACCCGACCTGAAGTCTACCCAAACCCGAATTAACTCATCAGTTAACTGATTCGGACCCAAACTGTTTTGATCCGACCTGAAATGAACCCGGCTCGAAATGAACCCGACCTAAAATGAGTCCGACCTAAATCGAGTCGAAATATCAAATCAACATAAAATGACTCGTATCTAATTTGATCTGACTTAACAAGACCCGACCTAAAACCCATTTGATTACCTATTTTTACATCCCTAGTCAAGAGTTTGAAGTGTTTACTGATCGGGGATTTTAGATTTCATTTTAGGAAATCCAATTTTCAATTACATCACGTGATTTTTTTATATATTTTAAAATTCTAATAGTTTTATACAAAAAATATATATTTAATAAAATATAAAAGTAAACACAAACCAGATCATAGGTATTTTTGCGGCGGGCCTGACTCGGATAAATACCCGGTAATTTTACATTTGCCTACCTTAAAAATTTAAATTTCCTTTACTAGTATATTTTATTGATTGTACTCACCTTAAAATTTTATTGTGTCCACTCTATAAATTTAAATTCTTTAGTGGTTATTTATTTTACTGAACATATCTAACCTAAAATTTTATTTGTAACTATTTACGTATAAATTTTTTGTGTTATTAATATTTAATATACGTGTACCCACCCTAAAAATACTTTTTGAATCTGCGGCTGATCTTTTCTATTCTTTCATGTCTCTTACCCCAATACCACCGTGATATAACGGTTTACAACAAGTCACCCATTTAGCCAAGCCTCGGGCCCTCGTCTCTTACTGTCATGGGGCCCAGATAAAATATTTAGGAATATTCATATGCACCGACTTAGCCAGTGTTACTTTTTCTATCTTTGAAAAGTAGGGATGAATATTCAATCGAGTTAGATTAAAAATAAAATTACGAATTAGTTGAATAGATGAGTGATATTTATTATTTAAAATCGAATTAAATTTATAAAATTCAAGTAAAATAAAATTGTCTGAGGTTTCCATAAAAATTTAACAGAATTATTCTACTATTATAAATGTAACATCTCATTCTAAAAATATCAACACTATAATTACCCATAAATAAAAATCAATTAATAAATAGTTTTTTTGACGGTGTACTAAAAATTAACATTAATAATAGTCTCAAGTTAAAAGTAATAGCGAGACAAAAAAATTAAAATTTGACTTATAAGTTACAACATTGATTGATTGATAGACTAAATTCATTAGAAGAAATTAGTTACACAAAGTTGCAGTTGGGAGATTAAATTGAACAAAATGAAAAGTTACATAAATATCATACAATGAATCAACGATAGAGAACATAAAATTTAAATTTGATCAAAATAGTCATTCAAAAAATCTATTAAAAATGATCAAAATAAACTTAAAACGAAAAAATAAAAAAAAATCACCATATTTGAGAGATTAAATTAAAAGTACATATTATAAGAATGCAATTTTGCATCCCAGCCACATTTCATTTCAAATTCACACAATCTTTTTTTTTTAGTTTTTGTTATTAAATGATATTTCATTTCAAACCGAATTGAATAAAATTTCATTTTTAAAGCTTCATAAATATAAATCAAATCTATTAAACACAGAGGCAGATAATAATTGTGTCAGTGGGAGCCCTCTCCTCCAATTTTGAAATTGTATTATTTAGTCTTTTATATTTTATGTTTTTTTTATTTTATCCCTTCAAAATTTAAAATATTCTTATTATGTTTTAAATTTTTTGAATATTTTTAATTAAGTACCCTCCTTTAAAATTTTAAATGGTTAACTATTGGAATAGTCACTTATGTTTACTCCCAGTACAAAGTTGGTCACCGGTTTTGAAAAACGAACAGTAAGGTCACTTACGTTTTTGGGGCGTAAACTTTTGGTCATCAGCCGTTTCTTACCGTTAAACATTGGTGGATTGCTTACATGGCAGCGAAACAATAAGGGTAAATTACTGCAATAGCCACTAAAGTTTATCTCATGTACATTTCTGCTCCCCAATTTTAAAAAATAAACATTATGGTCACTACTGAAAAGGTTTCTTTATAGTTTCACCCAGGAATTTTTAAAAATTCATTTTTCAACCCTAAAACTTTACAATCAATTAGTACAATAATTGTAACGCTCTGGTTTTGGGCCTAGATGTTTTAGACATACCAGATTAGGCCAGTCAAAAACGGTTCGAATCGTATTAGGTGGGTTAGGGAGATCAAGGTTCGAGATAGGTTAAAATATGACAAAAATTGCTAAAACCCTCTAAAATCATGTTTAAGAGGTTGGTCAAATCAATTTTACAAAATGAGTTTTGGAAGAGGTACATTTTGGGTAGTGACGAAAATGTAAAGTTTTAAAACTATGGAAAATGCAAATTTCAAAAGAGGGGTCAAGATCTTAGAATCTTTAGGGATCTTTTGTGAAATTACACCTTAAATTGATTAAATTGGATTTTTATTTTAATTAATAAATGGTAATATGAGAAGTTTTATTTTACGTAACTAACTTTTCAATCCTCATTTCAGCAGAACCCATTTATAAAACCTTTTCTCCATATTTCTTTTCTCCCAAACACTCTCTATTTGATTTCTCATCCATTTTCAAGAATTCTCTTCAATTTCTTCAAGATTTGTGAAGTAAAGACTTGTCAAACATTAAGGAAAGCAAGGATTAGAGGTAAATCTCGTTCTCAACCTCTAATCAAGGTTCTTTATTGAAATTCTCAAGATTATTGACTCCTAATTGTTGTTTTTAACTGATTTTTTATTATATATTTGATTTAAGACCAAAATCTTGCAAAATAAAGGTTTAATTCTTGATTTTCGGAGTGTTGTTGATGATCTCTGTTTTAGATCGATTATAATTGAGTTTTGGTATGATTATGATGTTGAAAAAGTGTTTTGATGATATAGATCCCGAAATCCTTGAGATTCTTGAGTTTTATGATAGTTTTAGTTGAGTTTTTGAACAATTTTGATGGTGATCTGTTTGTTGGAGTTATAAGGAAGGGTTTAAGTTGTTTTTAGATGTGATGTGATGAATATTAATGGTTGGAAGTGATGATTGTTGGCTGGGCTTGGTTTAGAAAGAAATCGAATGAGTTTTCGGTTGTTTTGGATGGGTTAATTGATGTAGTTTTGCCGGGCAACAAGTTTATGTTTAGTTGCTGGTGTTGGAATGCATTTTAATGCATGAGATCTCTGTTTTTGATGCTCTAAAAATAGGGGATATTGATCCAGAAGCAAGCGAAGCCTTTTTAGGAGCTTCGGGCGAGTGATCTTCGCGTCGACAAGCGAAGTTTCACGTATCGGTGAGTGGAAAAGGATTTTTTTCAGCATTGAAACGTTTTGAACGTGGTTTTGGGAGATTAGTGTAAGTTTGAAACACTTAGCTAAGCTCAAGAGTAAGTAAATCGAAAGTCTCTCTCAGATTGTGCTATGTTTTGGGTTTAAAATGCACTTGGATTAATTGTGTTTTGATTACTGTTTTAAAGCATGTTTTGAGCAATGATGTTGCTGGTTTTAAATGCCATTTTGTTAAGGATGCACATGGTAAGTGATCCTTGAGTTCATATGATTTATGCAATTGGTTTTAAGCATGTTAATGCTTGTGGAAGTGGCATTGTGGTTCATGCTTGTAAAACAGTGAATTAATGATGATTAATGATTATATTGGCAAGTGATGGTAAATGGTTTTGGTTATTTTAATCGAATATAGTTAGCCGACTATAGAATTGGGTGCACCGTGAATAAAGTCACCTTGGATGTCGAGGGGTTGTGATTGTGATGTAAACTCCATCCAAGTACCTTAACGATCGAGGCTAAGATCACAACGGTGGATGGTTTATTCCCGTGTATGAATCTTGTGGTTTGTGTCCCTTGCTCTCGTTAGTGGAATTATACAACTACCGATGAATGATGTTGAGGGGTTGTGATTATGCCATTATACTCCATCACGGGTGTTGAGGGGTTGTGATTGTGCCATTAAACTCCACCTTGTGAAGCAGGTAGTGTGTATGAAGCGTGTAGGACAACGCTTGTAATCCGCATATCCAATTGTGTCAATTGTGTTGTGATATTGTTCTTGTTATTGATCACTTGCGAGCCAATATAATGATGATGAATAATGAATTAACGATGAATGTATATTTTGAGGAAGCATGTGATGCTTGAGGTTTATGCTAGAATGCATGTGATGCTTGGTTTAAGCATGAGCAAAGGTTTTTGCTGTTGTAATTAATGATGTTATGAGCATGTGGTTAAAAAGAGGAAATGTGTTTGAAAGTGCATGGTTGTAAGGAAGGCATGTTTGTATAAAGAATGATGTTTTGGTTTTAATAATCCATTGATGAATGTTTGGTTTTATAGCGGTCCTCACTAAGTTTTATTCTTACGCTCATTTATTTCATCAATGCAGAGAATTGAGCATTTTTTGCAGCAAGCAAGCAAATAATATCCAAGTGTTTTGGCTAAGCAATGTATGTAGTTTTACTTTAGTGTAATAAGAGGCAATGGGAGGAATTTCCACTCATGGATTGTTTGGTGATGTTAAACACCTTAAGCATGTTTTGTTTGTGTTTTGAGACCTGTAATTGGCCTCTAAAAGGTTTATGGTCTTACCTTTGGTATTTTAGCTATGATTTTGTTGAGTGGATCAATGATATGATATAAGCCAAGAGGGGGTGAATTGGATTTTTTGAACTTTTAGTGGTGGAGTGGAAAATTAAAATTGATGGACAAGAGGATTTAGAGTGGTTCAAGTTCCAATCGAACTCTACATCCACTACCTTAGCTTCACTAAGGATTTTCCAACAATCCACTAATTGTTCTTCCCCTTTTCTAGGCTAATAAGGTAACCTTTACAAAACCGGTCAAATTTTCTACCCAAAATTTGACCCAATCCTTAGACAAAAATACAAAGAAGATGAAGGCTAAAACAAGTATCTCTCAATACAAAATGTAGCCCAATTACAAGCACTCAACCCAATTGAATAGATAAGAATGAAAATTACAACTTCACAATTGGGGTTTACAAGAAATGATGGGATTTTGGCTCGAATGCTTGACTTTGATGTTTGGATGTATCTTTTGAGATCAATAGTTATTGCTGAAGCTTTTAGAGGTCCCTTTTATACCTTATCATTGAATTCTAGCCGTTGGGGTTGTTGCATTCATCAATAGAGCTGTTGGGATGTTATCTTCCCTCCATAAATGCAGTATGCAACCACCTGTTTCAAAACGCCCGATCTTGTTTCGAAACAGACCAAAAAAGAAAGAGTCGTTAGGGTGTATTAAATAGACTGTACCGAAACGGGCACGATCGTTTCGATACGCTAAGAGCCTGTTTCGAAACACTTTGCCACTGTCAAAGCCTGTATCGAAATGGCTTGGAAGAGTTTCGATACGCCTTAACGACAAGCATAAAATCATTTAAAAACTTTAACGGACATATTTTTAAAACCAGGTTTGAATGCCGTTTCGAAACATTTGAGTTCGTTTCCATACTACCGTATCGAAATGGGTCAAACTGTTCCGATGTTCTTCATCCATTTCGAAACAGAGGTTAACAGTTTCAAAAGTGTTCCGAAATGCCCAGTGGCCGTTCTGAAAAGGTGACTCGAAAATCATTGTTTTGGCTTCAAAAACACTTAGAAAAGTTTTGACAAGTTGAGTTTTTAACTTAACCATTTTCCTTTAAATATATAGAGATGTTTGAGGACTTAAAAATTTGTTTTCTCTGTTTTAAATTAGTCCTTAAATTCTTTAGCTATATCAAAATTAGTTTATCGGTTTCACAATCTCCCCCTTTTTTATATAACAAAACCGAGTTAGAATTTTTAAGAGTTTTGAATTTTTGAAGACGTTCTAACTCCCCCTCAATTTAAGATGGGTTTTTAAGTTTTTGAAAAGATTTAAAATTCAAGTTTTAAAACTCAAAATCTACAATCGACTTAAAACAAAACAAATTTTGGCTCTTATATTTTCTCCCCTTTTGTTAGATAAAAAAGAATAATAAACAAGGCTGAAAGAGAAGAAACAAGGTTAAAAGCAATAGGCAACATAATATAGATTCATATAATTCAAATATTCAAACATAAAACTTAAACAATAAGATTCAAAGTTTAATCCCAAACAAAGTAATCAAAGCATAGATTCATGAAACATAAATAAAATAGAGGTGCAAACTTAATCCTAATATGATAATTTAATATGCGATGCAATAAAAAAAGACCCTAAGCCTCGTCGTCGTCACCATCAACATCCGAGGAATCATCATCGTTCCTAGCTTGAGAGCGACGAAAGGTCATCCATTGACCATAAAAGGTAGAGAAATGACAAGTTCATTGATTGATGTTGATTCTCAAGGGAGGTGAGAAGATTCTCCACGGATTGCAAATGATTATTAATAGCACCAAGACCCGACTCTATTGTGTTGAATCGCTCGGTTAGGAAAGCCATAAGAGCTTTATTGTTGGGACCCGGAGCTTGAGGTTGTGGTTCAACTTGAGGAGGAGAGGCATGCCTATCAACTCGTTCCCATTGGCCAAGATTGTTGTAATGGAACCCGAACTTGTGGAGAGAATATTCACCAATCTTTTGCTTACGAGGTTCCGGAGAGTCATATGAGCAATCAAAATTGAGCATGCCAAAGATATAGCTCAAAACAGTCCCATAGGTGAAGGATTTTAGAGCATCGGTTTCACGAAGCTTCACAGTTGACCATTTCGGCGAACATAATCTGAACAAGATTTGGGCGTACTCCACGGCGAAAACACTCAAGCCAAAAATAATCAACTTGACGAATATGAGAGAATTTACCTCCGGAGGGGCGAATAAACCATGAAATCAACAAGTGTAGGAACCGATCATGAGCATCCAAGGAAAGCACGGAACCGGTGTGAGCACCAAAATGGGTCTCATTCTCGATGCCTTCGTTCTTGAGGCCAAGAGCAGTCTATAAAAAGGGTATGTCGATGACGAACCTCTTCCCCAAGAGAAATGACTCAATGCCAATAACTTCGGAGTGATCTTCATTATCAACAAGATGGGAATTTGAGTAGAAGATGAGAACCATGTGCTTGTAGACAATATCCGGTATGTTCAAGAAAGCCATGAAGTTCCATTCTTGTAGACGCTCTAGATAGCGGAAAGCGAAACATTCAGAATCAAGGAATGGGACATCAAAAACACGCTCGCGACAAACGACAATCTCCTTGACATAAGTGAAACGATCCCTCATCTCTGTAGTCCGAAGACTTCTGAGAAAGTGCTGGGTGAGATTAGGATGGATAGTGGATTGACTAGCAGCTTCACTCGTTTGACCCGTCTTACGTTTCTTATTAGCGTTTTCCATTGAAAAAAATCCTAAAAACATAAAGCAAGCAATTTTAAAATTAAAGTGTATGCATGAATATCTTCAATTCAATCCAATAACAAATCCCATATAGGTTTAAAAAGATTTAAGAGAAAAACAACTTTTGAAAAACTAAAAAATTATACGAGTGAAAAATAATATATTAAAACCAAAAAAATTTAAGATTTTGAATTTTTTTACAAATTTTGAAAAATCCAAGAGGTAAAACATATAAACTATACAAAATTGAGATTTTCTAACCTAAAAATCGAAATAAATCGAAGGAAAAAGAAAAAAAAGTAGAAAATGTACCTTAGATGGGGATTTTGGATGAATGAATGGAAAATCTTGCACAAGATTGATGAGGCTTGCTTAGATTTGAGTTTGTGTGTAAAATCCCTCAAGATTTGATGAAAACAATGAGGTTTAGAGGGTTTTTATAGGGAAAATCGGGTTATGGTTTTTGAATAGGTTTAAATTAAAGTGAATTTTATCATTAAAAGCCCTCTTTAAAGCTGTTCGCATACTCGTTTCGGAACAGGCACGATCGTTCCGAAACGTGTGTATCGAAACGTTGACTGGCATTTCGAGTCTGATTAACCATTCCGATACGGCATTGACCGTATCAAATCCCATGTGTTGACATGTATCGAAACTTGTTTCGATACACTCCTTGGCAGTGGCAAAATCGTTTCGAAACCCTTTTAAGGCGTTTCGAAACACCCTTCTCACAGATCACCCTTTTAAGCACTCGTATTGAAACAGTTGGACCCGTTTTGATACACCTAGGCCTGGAAGTGCATATGAGGCTCTAATATTGCAGAAAAAAAAGATTTCATGAAGTCCTATATGCATAAATGTCATGAATGAGCAGGAAAGACATGTATAAACAAAAACATACTCCCCCTAACTATTAGCATGGATGAAATTAGGAGTAAAAACACATAAACATGGCATTTTCAAGAAATCAAGCAATTTAAGCACAAAAAGGGTCCTAAAAGGTCAAGAAAGGCTAGTTAGACCTAACTCTCTCCTAAGGAACCAAAAACGCTCTTTATCCAAAGGCTTTGTAAAAATGTCCGCTAGTTGGTTTAAGGTGTCAACGTACTCTATAACAACATCTTCCTTAAGGACATGATCTCTAATGAAATGATGCCTTATCTCTATATGTTTGGTTCTAGAGTGTTGGATGGGATTTTTAGTTAAGCATATGGCACTAGTGTTATCACCCTTAAGGGGTATGGTTTCAACTTTAATACCATAATTTAAGAGTTTTTGCTTCATCCAAAGGACTTGAGCACAACAACTCTCTAAGGATATGTACTCGGCTTCAGTGGTAGATAGAGCTACACTATTTTATTTCTTAGAGAATCAAGATATGAGCATACTACCTAAGAATTGACATGTTCCCGAAGTACTCTTCCTATCGATTTTACACCCCCATAATCCGCATCCGAATAAGCATGAAGGTTGAAGGTTGAGTCTCTAGGGTACCAAAGACCTAAACAAGGGGTATCTCTAAGGTACCTAAAGATTCTCTTAACGGCTATAAGGTGAGACTCTCTAGGACTAGCTTGAAACCTAGCACACAAGCAAACACTAAACAAAATACCCGGTCTACTTGTGGTAAGGTAAAGCAAAGATCCAATCATATAGCGATAAAGCTTAGAGTCAACACACTGACCTCCTTCATCTTTGTCAAGCTTTGTAGATGAGCTCATGGGTGTGGCTTGTGGCTTTGCATTCTCCAAGCCAAACTTCTTGAGCATATCCTTGATGTACTTTGCTTGATTGATGAAGGTGCCATTCTTCCTTTGCTTGATTTGGAGTCCCAAAAAGAATGAGAGCTCCCCCATCATGCTCATCTCGAATTCACCTTGCATTAACTTAGCAAACTCTTTGCAATGACACTCATTAGTAGATCCAAAAATAATATCATCAACATATATTTGTACTACTAAGATGTCAATTTTATACCTTTTTATGAAGAGTGTAGTGTCCACCTTACCTTTTTCAAAACCTTTTTTAATCAAAAAGTTTGAAAGTCTTTCATACCAAGCTCTAGGAGCTTGTTTTAAACCATAAAGTGCTTTAGTTAGTTGAAAACATGATTTGGAAATTTAGAGTTTTCAAAACCCGGTGGTTGTTCCACATATACTTCCTCATTTATAAAACCATTTAAAAATGCGCTTTTAACATCCATTTGAAAAATCTTGAAATCATGATAACATGCATATATGCAAGCAACATCCTAATAGCCTCCATTCTAGCTACGGGTGCATAGGTTTCATCAAAATCTATTCCCTCTTCTTGAGTGTAACCTTGTGCAACTAATCTAGCTTTATTTCTCACAATGTTACCACTCTCATCTAGTTTGTTCCTAAATACCCATTTAGTTTCTATAGTAGATTGATTATTAGGCCTTTCAACTAATGTCCAAACATTACTTCTCTCAAATTGATTTAACTCTTCTTGCATAGCCATAATTCAAAAGTCATCTTTTAATGCTTCTTTAATGTTCTTAGGCTCTATGCATGAGATAAAAGCAACATGATTCATGAGTTTAAGAGAAGATCTAGTAGTTACCCCCTTGGATGGATCACCCAAGATTTCACCACCTTTGACATAGTTGTACTCCCTTGGGTAGCTCATTTTCTTTTCCACAAGAGCCAAGTCCTTCAAGGCTTCAAGAGGTGGATCTTGTGTATCATCTTTTTTTGTTGGAATCTCATCCTCATTTGAAGTTTGTCCTCCATCAAAGGCATCAAGGATTCCTACATCATCATCATCACAAGAATCCTTCCTCGGAAGGAGGTTATCATCAAATACAACATGAATAGACTCTTCTACTACTAAAGTTCTCTTATTAAATACACGATAGGCTTTAGAGTTTAAGGAATAACCTAAGAAAATAACTTCATCACTTTTAGCATCAAACTTACCTCAGTTATCTTTTCCATTGTTTAAAACAAAACACTTGCAACCAAATGGATGAAAATAGCTAATGTTAGGCTTTTTAGATTTAAAATCCCATATGGTGTTTTCTTTAAAAGTGGCCTAATCATTACTCGGTTTACAATGTAGCAAGCGGTGTTTGTGGCTTTCGCCCAAAAATATATAGGTAAATTGTTTTCACAAAGCATGGTTCTAGCCATTTCTTGTAAAGTTCTATTTTTCCTCTCAACTACCCCATTTTGTTGAGGAGTTCAAGGAGCCGAAAAATTGTGGCTAATACCATTTTCATTTAAAAACTCTTCAAAACCTAGATTTTGAAATTTGGTTCCATGATCACTTCTAATATGAGAAATTCTAAGTTCAAGATCATTTTGAGTTAATTTTGAAAATGTGATGAATTTTTCTAAAGCCTTATCTTTAGTACTTAAGAATAGAACCCAAGTAAATCTAGAATAGTCATCAACAAGTACAAATGCATAAGATTTACCACCCAAGCTCATAGTTCGAATAGGTCCAAATAAATTCATGTGAATAAGTTGTAAACACCTACTTGTAGAAACATCATTAATGGATTTAAAGGATGGCTTATGTTGTTTACCCTTAGAGCATGCATCACAAATTTTGTCATTTGAGAACTTAATTTTGGGTAAACATCTAACTAGAACTAGGGAAACTAATTTTTCTAAAACACTAATGCTAGCATGTCCTAGTTTCCTATGCCATAGCCATGCATCATTTTCATTTTGTGCAACAAAGCATGCATGTGATGAATGAATGTCATCTAAATGCACAATGTATATATTACCTATGCGATGACCAATGAACATTATATTACTTGATTTAATGTCAACAATTTTACACCCATTTTTATCAAATAAGACATTAAACCCTTTGTCACATAATTGACTTATGCTCAATAAATTATGTTTTAGACCATCGACATATAAAACATTTTCAATGAGAATAGTAGATTGATTACCTATGGATCCAATACCTTTAATGTGGCCTTTGGAGTTGTCACCAAATGTCACCACTCCCTCACTTTTTGGCTTTAAGTACATGAATCGACTCTTGTCTCTGGTCATGTGCCTCGAGCATCCACTATCAAGGTACCATGAATTTTGACTTTGTGGTTTGGCCTTGTAGCAATGCTCCCCCTACAAACAAAGATATTAAACTTTGGTTTTTGGTACCCAAATCATTTTAGGTCCACGAGTGTTAGCTCTCAAAAGCTTGGATCCCTTAAGAATCCAAGGTGACATAGCAACAACATTATTAGACTTTACGAGTTCCTTAGGAACCTATACACTCCTAATCTTCTTAGTTCTATTGTGTCTATGGAAACCACTTTGTTTGTAGTTATATGTCTTTCTCCTAGGTTGGTTTGTTTTAGATGATTCACCTTTTTCGTGTTTCACATCAGCAACATTTTTGAAAGACTAGCTCATCTAACACCTTTTGGTGTTCACTATTGCATTGAGAAATAAGATTATTTAGGTCTACGTTTTCATCTTGTAAGAATTTAAGTTAATCTTGTAAACCTAAGATCTCTTTCTCAAATTTTAAGTTAGCTTGAGAAAGTAAGTCATTTTTAGCATTTAATTCTGAAATAATCTTTTTATTTCTAATGACCGACTCTTTATACTTCTCAACTAACTCACCATATACCTCTTGTAACTCATCATAAGACACATGCAATTCATCAAATGTAAAATCAAAAGATGATGAGTTAAAGGTTACCATAGAGGAATCCTCCTCAAGTGCCATGAGGCAAAGGTTGGCCACTTCGTGTTTCTCATCCTCGGATGACTCCTCGTCACTCCAAGTAGCAAGCTTGGCTTTGAGCTTCTTCTTCTTATCAAAGCCCTTCTTCTTGAGTTGATGGCATTCTGGCCGAACGTGACAAGGTTTTTTACACTCGAAGCAAATGATTTGATCCTTCTCTTCTTCTTTGTTTTTGGTTCTGAAGTCCATTTTTCTTTGCATCTTCCTTCTTCGGTTGGACCTCATAAACCGTGAGAACCTTTTGGCTATCATAGCCAATTCTTCCTAGTCTTCCTCCTCACTAGAAGTGCTCTCCTCATTTAGTGAAGCTTTGAGAGCCACTCATATCTTCTTCTTCTTATCAACCTGTAGCTTCCCTACTCTTCTTTCTTCCTTCTTCCTTTCATCTCCTCTTCCTTGCTTCATTATCTCGTGAGTTAGGAGAGAACCCACTAGCTCATCAAGCTTGAGTGTCTTTATATTTTTGGCCTCAGTGATGGCGGTTCTCTTCCCATCCCAAGACTCGGGAAGTGAGTAGAGTAGCTTCCAGACTAGTTTGTCTTTCGGGATTATCTCTCCAAAACCCTTAAGCCCGTTGACGATTGTTGAGAAGCGATCAAACATCTTGGACACGGTTTTGTCGGGCTCAATTTTGAAATTATCATAGCTAAGATTGAGAATTCCAATATTGGTCTCCTTCACATCACTTGTTCCTTCATAAGTGGTCTCTAGTGTATCCCACACTTCCTTGGCACTTTTAATGGAGGAGACTTTGGAGTAGATGTCGGGACCAAAAGAGCAAAACAACATGTGAAGAGATTTATCATTGATTTGAATCTTCTTTCTCTCTTCTTCACTCATCTCAATTTTCTTCTTTAGCACCAATCTTCCTTCTTCGTCTCTCTTCAATGGAACATAGGGACCATCTTCAATGGCATCCCAAACTAGATAATCGTTAGATTTGATGAAGAGGTGCATCCGGTTCTTCCAAAATGGATAGTTATCACCGTTGAAGAAAGGCAATTTTGTGGTTGATTGAGACTCGTACATGCTTGACTCGAAGGTAGATGTCATGGCTTGATTTTTTGGTTGATCACACTCTTCCTAGGAACTCCTCTTGTGGTTGTTAATCCTTCAAAGAGGTAGGCTCTGATACCAATTGTTGAGTGGATCAATGATATGATATAAGCCAAAAGGGGGTGAATTGGATTTTTTGAACTTTTGGTGGTGGAGTGGAAAATTAAAATTGATGGACAAGAGGATTTAAAGTGGTTCAAGTTCCAATCGAAATCTACATCCACTACCTTAGCTTCACTAAGAATTTTCCAACAATCCATTAATTGTTCTTCCCCTTTTCTAGGCTAAGGAGGTAACCTTTACAAAACCGGTCAAATTTTCTACCCAAAATTTGACCCAATCCTTAGACAAAAATACAAAGAAGGTGAAGGCTAAAACAAGTATCTCTCAATACAAAATGTAGCCCAATTACAAGCACCCAACCTAATTGAATAGATAAGAATGAAAATTACAACTTCACAATTGGGGTTTACAAGAATTGATGGGATTTTGGCTCAAATGCTTGGCTTTGATGTTTGGATGTATCTTTTGAGATCAATAGTTATTGCTGAAGCTTTTAGAGGTCCCTTTTATACCTTATCATTGAATTCTAGCCTTGGGGTTGTTGCATTCATCAATAGAGACATTGGGATGTTATCTTCCCTCCATAAATGCAGTCTGCAACCACCTGTTTCGAAACGCCCGATCTTGTTTCGAAACAGACCAAAAAAGAAAGAGTCGTTGGGGTGTATTAAATAGACTGTACCGAAACGGGCACGATTGTTTCGATACGCTAAGAGCCTGTTTCAAAACTCGTTTCGAAACACTTTGCCACTGTCAAAGCCTGTATCGAAACGACTTGGAAGCGTTTCGATACGCCTTAACGACAAGCATAAAATCAGTTAAAATCTTTAACGGTCATATTTTTAAAACCAGGTTTGAATGCCGTTTCGAAATGTTTGAGGTCGTTTCAATACTACCGTATCGAAATGGGTCAAACCGTTCCGATGTTCTTCATCCATTTCGAAACCCGTTTCGAAACAGAGGTTAACAGTTTCAAAAGTGTTCCGAAATGCCCAATGGCCGTTCTGAAAAGGTGACTCGAAAATCATTGTTTTGGCTTCAAAAACACTTAGAAAAGTTTTGACAAGTTGAGTTTTTAACTTAACCATTTTCCTTTAAATATATAGAGAGGTTTGAGGACTTAAAAATTTGTTTTTTCTTTTTCAAATTAGTCCTTAAATTCTTTAGTTATATCAAAATTAGTTTATTGGTTTCACAGCTTTGGATAGAGTTTAAAGGCATGCTTACATAGTTTTATACCCTTCGTGAATTGCCATGTCTAATGCCTAAAATATATTTAGATGTTGATGCATATGTGTTGATTTTGCATGTCCTAGTATGTATGGATGTTTTGAATGTGTTTTCTTGATGTTAAATGTGAATTGAAGGTTGTTGGATGTGTTTTCTTGGTGTGTGTATCGATACTCAGGTTCGAGTATCGATGCTCGAAGGAAATTTTCAGGAAAATTAACACAGGGGTGTCAATATGAGTTGCTCGCGTATCGATATGCCTGTGCAAAGTTTGAAGGTCGTACCGATACACGGGGAAGGGTATCGATACCTTTTTCCCAACTTTGGCTACTGCCTTCCCGCGAATCGATACGGGCTTAAGCGTACCGATACTTGTTCGTTATTTTCTGTTAAAAGTATCTTTTAAAGTTCTGAAGTGTTACATTTTGGTCCCTGGTTGTTGTGTGTTCAATTGATTGGGTTTGGATGATCTGTTTGTGATGAAATTTGACATGGATGCATGTTACATGACTAATTAAGGTTTGGTAATCTTAAAACTGGATTAGTCCTTGTACTTTTTAGAAATTACAATTTAGTCCTTAAAGGTTATAAATTTGCAATTGAACCCCCGTTTGACCTTCGATCGTTGTGTCGTTTTCTTCTATGTGTCTTGTTGAACATATATGATCTTAATATGCATCTAGAAAAGATAAAAAGAAAAAAATAGGGTCGTTAATCGAAGCCGGCTTAAATGAGTTGGCTTCGGTTTTCCCCGTGTAATCTTCTTAGTTCAGGTCAGGCATCTAGGCCGGGTTAAGGGGGTTACAATAATATTACAATCAATTAGTACAATAATATTATAAAGGCTTAAATGAAAAATAGGTGCCCAAAGTATACCTTTTTTAAAATTTTAGATGTCCAAATTGCTCATATTTAATAACTAAACTTTCAAATTGCTCCTATTTTTTCACTATAGATTATTTTATTATTATTATTATAACATGATATGTCGTTTTTTATTATTGTTAAAATAATTTAAAAATAAAATAAAATCATTTTTATTTAATAAAAATAAAATTGTTTCCGGCGGCGCTATGTTAGGGGAAATGGTCGCCTTGGTCCGGCGCCCATGTGGGTGTGGTCAGCAACGACGATCGGCGGGAATCGATGGTGGAAGTTTGGAAATTTTTAGGGAATTAGGGATTATTTTGCGAAGCTTGTAAAATTTTGAGATTTTATAAAAATTTTAAAAATTTGAGTATTTTCCATTAATTTTTTTAAAAGAAAAATAAAATTATTGCCACATGTCAAGCACCGATTGGTTGACAATTTTTTACACCCATTTAACAACCGAGCACCTAAAATTATAACTATGGAAACTTTGGGCACCTTTTTTTTACAAAAATACTTTTGACACCTAAATTAAGTGATATTTTTTAAAATATTTTAAATTTAATAATAATAAAATTGAATTTATTTTATTTTTAAATTGTTTTAAATTTAACAATGATAAAAAATGACATGTCATGTTATAATAATAATAAAATAATTCAGAGTGAAAAAATAGGAGCAATTTGAAAGTTTAGTTATTAAATAGAAGCAACTTGGGCACTTAAAATATAAAAAAGGTATACTTTGGGCACCTATTTTTCATTTAAGCCTTTATAATATTATTATACTAATTGATTATAAAGTTTTAGGGTTGAAAATGAATTTTTAAAAATTCAAGGGTGAAATTATAAAGAAACCTTTTCAGTAGTGACCATATTGTTTATTTTTTAAAATTGCGGAGCAGAAATGTACATGGGATAAACTTTAGTGGCTATAGCCGTAATTTACCTTTATTTTTTTGCTGCCATGTCAGCAAGCCATCAATGTTTAATGGCAACAAACGGCTGAGTGACCAAAAGTTTACGCCCGAAAACGTAAGTGATCTTACTGGTCGTTTTTTAAAAACAGTGACCAACTCTGTACTGGGGGAAAACATAAGTGACTATTCCAGTAATAAACCTAATTTTTTTTATAGAAATTGAGGACCTCGTTAAAAAATTTAAAAGTACTTATGTATATCCCAATCTTTTTAATTTCTTAAATTAAACCCTTCAAAATCATTAAAAATTTTAACATAAATATTCAAAAATTTTAAAAAATTTAAAAGCCCCCTCAAAATTCGATCCCAAGATTAAACCGAACAATTAACTAGAGACATGGCTTCTAGTCTAAATTAAGAATGGAATCTAAAATAGGCTTAGTACAAAAATAAGTCCCAAACTATACCTTTTTTGAAATTTAGGAGTCTAAAGTAATTTTTTTTGGTAAAAATAGGTGCCTAAAATTTGTAAGTGCCTAAAATTTTTAAGTGCCCGGTCGTTTAAAAAAATTCGTTACCTAATAAGAACATAACACGTGGTGTGTGTTTTTATTATCGAAAAAATCGAAAAAAGAATATAATTAAAAAAACTCAGAATTCCAAAAATTTCAAAAAAAAAAAAAACCAAATCTCTAATACTTAAAACTACAAATTCTTCAAATTGTCGTTACTATCACCGCTGTTGCTGTCTTCGGATACCATCACTGCCGTCACCGAAGGCTGCCGCCCATTTCTCCCAATCACCCATCGCCGGTAACCAACGTGAAACATGCCAATCGGGCGCCAAACGACGAACGCGAATGGTTCTAGTCGAACGACGTCCGGTTAACACACTTACCAATAGTTACTGGCGATGGGTGGTTGGGACAAATGAGCGGTGGCCTCCAACAATGACAAAGGTGGTGTCCGACGACGACAACTCGGGTTTTAGGTAATAAGGATTTGGACTTTTTTTTAAATTTTAGGAATTTTGAGTTTTTTTAAAATTAATATATAAATATATATTTAATATTTTAATATAATAAAAATGTCACACGTCATGTTCTTATTGGGTAACGATCTTTTTAAACGGTAGAACACTTAAAATTGTAATAGTTAAAACTTTAGGCACCTATTTTTACTCAAAAAATACTTTAGGCACAAAAGTTTAAAAAATTATAATTTAGACACTTAATTTTTATTTAAGCTTATAAAATATTACACATTTTTCAAATTTTGTAAAGCATTATCCTAATTATAGAACATGCAAATACTATGATAATTATATTGAAAGATAATAAACAAACTTATACTTCACAAAAACACTAATTTTGCTGAAAGTCATATAGCTTAACCCTAAACTATCTCATCACTATTTTAAATTTAAAATTACTCATTTAATCATCATCTTAAATTGGATTAAGCTGGATTTGAGCCTAAAGTTTTTGTTCAGGGTTATGGCCAATCGACGGGTCGGACTTAAGATTTTAAAGTCATTATATTTTGGGTAAACTACACAGATGACCATTGAACTATGGGTTTGGTGTCAAAATGACCAGTATATTATTTTTTGCCGCAAATGCACCACACAACTATTTAAATGGTTCTATTTTAGCCACACATCGTTAAAAAAAATAAAAAAATTGACAAAACTGTTAAAAAATTGGTATAATTACATATTTGGTCCTCTATATTTATATAATATATCAATTTAGTCCTAATTTTAATCTAATAAAATAAATATAGAGGACCAAATGTGTAATTATACCAATTTTTTAACAGTTCGTTTTTTTTAACGGCGTGTGGCTAAAATGAAACCATTTAAATAGTTGTGTGGTGCATTTGCGACAAAAAATAATATAGTGGTCATTTTAACACCAAACTCATAGTTCAATGGTCATCTGTGTAGTTTACCCTTATATTTTTATCCCAGATTCACTTTAATGGTTCTTATTCCTATGGACTCAAAGAAACCCATGGCCATGTCGTCAGCTTCATCCTCCACTGCTCCTACGGACCCCAAGCTCGAATTAATCAAGCAGGTTTTTTTCCCCTTCTTTTCTTCTCTTTTCCTTTTTCTATCATTCATGCTTTTATATTCATGGAGTTTTTTTTTCTTCCTTTTGGGTGTCAGATAAGAACCCATGAAGTTGCTATAGCAGAGCTTGGCAGTCTATCTTCTTCAAGGGTACTTTCTAATGAAATTCAACACTGACCCAATTTTTTTTTTAAGCTTTTTTTTTTTCCTGAAGTTTTCTACTTTGTTCTTGGTTCTTATATCACTCTGGAATTCCAAATGGTTAGAGTGTTTGATTGCAATTATGAATTATCATGGTTTTACTTTATATTCTGGACTTAGCTAGATTAATTGAAGTTGGGTGAGCTGACTTTGTCATTTTAGCTTGTTGGTGGATAACTTAGTTTGAGTTTTGCTATTTATGTTTGTATCAGTTGTAGGATTGTGTTGATATAGATGGTTCTGTCATCACTATAGGTAGCCAAGCTGATTTAGTTGTGTTTTTCAAAGTATTTATGTTAATTTAGGGTTTTCCTTAGAGGTAGGGACTTGGTGGACTATTTGTGGAGTTCTTGATTTTGCCTGTGTTTTATTATGATGCTATTGGTAACCATGAATAATTCTTTCTTAATGTGATTGTATATAGAATGTACTAAGCATCTCTTACTTTGAATGAGAACTGATTGCTACTATCTAGCATTACCTTTTATCGAACGCCCACTGCAGAATGGGATGAGCACATTTTTTTGTTAGGCAGTATGCGGATGGGAATTTTTAGGTAGTGCTGATACTGCAATCTGGCATTAGGAAATACCTTGTATCGCAAATGGAGATAGCCAAGTGAATAGAACTGCTCTATATGCTGTGCACAGATAGGCTTGAGAGGGCCAAAAAAGCATGCTGGAGAGTTGCAAATGATTCAAGGGTTGTTATGTTGATCCAAAAACGATGGATCATTAACCTATCCAATTGTTAACTCTTTGAATTGAGCGTATGTGTAGCTATTTGCAAAGTTCTCCTGGAGATGCAGTACTTGTTTTAACAGGAGCTTGCCTGTTAAGGAATTGTATGGATTAGAAACGTTAAGGAATTGCCGAGAGTCCTCAGAAGGTTCCTGACTGATTATTAGATTGCCAATGAGAGAGATTTTCTCATTGCACAGCCAAAAGTGTTCTTGCATTTAGGAAATAGAAAATATTATGAAAGGGTTTATCTGATTATAATATAAGCAATAGGTGCACTCTACTTGGCAGACAACCATACCTCTTTCCACTCCTTTACCTGTTAAATCATTCAAGAACGTTATGATGTACTTTTTCAGATTTCCGAATTACGACGAGTTACCTTTGCCACTTATTTACTCTCCAGATTTGTTGCATTCACGATCTTTTTGCCCCGATAATTGGAAAACTCTTTGGTTGTAGAGGAGTTAATCCAATTTTGCATGGCTGAACTGAAGCAGGAAAACAAGCCACAGTTGTAATGTATGATCAGTTTCTTTGTAGTTACTCCTAATTCACATTCTCTTAATTGGAGAGTAACTTTGTTTTCATAGAATAGGGAACTCGGATATGTTGGAGGGTCTAGTAAGTATGCTGCTAGGTCTATTACAACTATAACATGTATGATCCAATGTTCTAATCTGATCTAAATTCTATAGAAGGGATTAGTTTGTCTAGTTTTCATCATTAAACCCAAATTTTCTGAATTAGATTCTTCTCAATGTACAGTAAAATAAGGCAACCCCACACCCTGTAAAGAAAAAAAAGAACGTAAGCAGCCACTTCTGAGCATGCTCAAGATCTGATATTTCTGTTGCAGACTGTCTATCAGAAAAATGGGAATTTATTTTTCCGCACAGCTGTTCAAAAAGCAACATCATCCGTGAAAAGTAAGAAATTATTTTGTTTTCCTTTTTTCACTGCATGATCTTTTCTTCAGGATTAAACACAGCTTTAGTGATTGTTTTTTTTTTTCTTGGTTGGTTAATATACTACAGAACAACTTGATCAGGCAAAAGCTAAGCTAGAAAAGCTGAATTCCCAGTGATTGCACTTGGCCTATGTCGGTTTCAGCTTCCATGACTAGGATTTGCTGCCTTATCAACAGCCACCTATCCCCGGTTGTGATGTTAAAGTTGACTAGGAACAAGAAGAACGAGTCCAGAAATTTTCGGATCTACTGTTTATTTAGTGCAACATGCACAGTGCTGGAGTGAGATTTGAACATTTCTTGTTCCTGAAAACTAATTACAAATACAATGTATCCTATTGTCTATCAACCTGCTTTATTGAAAAGAAATAATGTTGGGGGCTCAACCATCCATTTCCGAAAAGGATTTCCCAGAAATGTAATGGGGTTCTTCTCCAAAATGGAAGTTTCATTGACACACAAGCAAGAAATGAATAAAGAAGGTTAAGGTGGGAAGAAATGAAGAAACAAATATCAAATGCATTATCATAAGTTGCTAATCCTTCTACAATGGAGTTCCAGAGATTTACTCCTGATTATTAATCCAACTTGCAGGACATTGTTCTATACAAACTGAACAATAGACAGAATAGATCGAAGAAACGCTCTACTCAATCTCTTTACACGATGTTTGAATCCAAACAACTGCGAGGGTCACAAGGGATGCATAAATCGAATTGGGTACCTTTTGCATCACTCTGCCAACACCAGGAACGCCGCCAGTTGCCCTCTTCGCCGCCATAGCCACAGTGGGAGCGGCAACCAAAGTGACAAGCAGTCCCTTACTAACAACAACGAATGTGTCGGCCGTAAGCCTCTGAATGAATTTAACAAATTCATCGTGGTCGATTTCTCCGTCAAGGTTTAAGTCACACTCCTGCATAGGAAACAAACTATGTTCTTCCATGAAACATGAATTTAGACATGGAATGCAATGCAGCAAACTGCAATATATACAGTGTTTTCCATTGCACGTTACCTTCATTATTGATCTGATTTGGTCCTTAGAGGGTGGATCAAAGTGCGGCCCAGGCAAACGCTTATTAATATCACTATTCAAGGAATGATTTAAAGATCATTTAACTTTGATAAGAATATGGAATTCATGAAACTAAGCAAAATCCCTCACTTATACACCAGCAAGACAGCAATATACAGATCTTCAAACGTTAAATTACGCCTTCCTGACTGGTTTTTGACACGCTCAAAAACCTTATCACTGATTTTGCGAATCTGTCTCTTTCTCCATTCCCTCCCTGCAAAAACAAAGCTTTTATGGAATATAAATCAAAATAAAGATTATCCTTTCCTTGGCGATAAAGCTTACCATGAAATTTGTCTAGGACTTGTCCCATGACTTGAGAAACGACGTAGCTTTTGGAGACTCTAAGGTTTCAGTTCGGCGATGACACAAAACATGAAAGCAGAAGAAACATAAAGAAGCGACAGAGTGGGAAGAAAACATTTGATACGATGGCGTTTCAGTGTTTTACAAGTGACGTGGCACGTTGCAGTTGGATGATAGTAAGTAGTAACGCACTTTGCAAATTGCAATCTTCACATTTCATCAATTGACTTTCTTTTTTTTAGCAGAAAATATTTTGATACCATATGTATACAAATAAAATGTAAGCGAAACAATACGAACCCAATAAGTGTCTAAGTGGAAAAACGGATGATATTTATGTTAAGAGACGTGGGTTCAAATCGCTTTGTCTACAAGGTGCATGCTCTTTGTTAAAAGGTTGAGAATATGTATATATATATATATATATGTTAATTGTGAAACTGGGTCCGACTTCTTTTCTTTATTTTTTTAGTTAAATAGTAAGGCATTATATTCTTATGTTAGAATTCGAACCTATACAAATAAGACAAGATAAACATTTTTAGTCACTAAGTCAATTAATAGATCTCAATAAACAATATATTAAACATAAAAATTATATATATTAAATCATTTATCTGAAAAAGACAAAATGCATATATATATATATATATATATAAAGGGAGTTTCTTGAACCGGTGAATCAGATCCGGACCATCCGGTCAAACTTAAAACACTCGAATTGATTGGTATTTCAAGGAGCATTTATCGGATTCTTATTGGAGACTTCTTCCTCCTCAAAGGCTTCACGTGGTTTGATCGAAAAAAAAAAGAGAGGCTTCACGTGGTGCTTCAGTTGCTGCATCTGCATGGCTTCATGATTTGATTGGCTGTTGTCAGTTCAGTCTGATTTTTTTATTTAACAAAATAATTTTATATTATTTTGACAATATTTATAAAGTTTAATAAGTTGTTTTACGTAATATTATAGTTAAAGGACACAAACGTTCACTGAACTTTGGTAAAAAAAAATAGTAATCAAACTTTAAAAAATCACAAAATGACAATTAAATTTTATGTTTTATAACAAAATGGTAACTAGACGTTAAATCCCGTTAAGTGTCTGTTATAAAATTTGGTATAATAATACATTTAGTCCTTCATATTTATACATTCAATCAATTTAGCCCTAATTCGAAACAATTCACTAAATTTAGCCCTCGTTATTTATGCATTCTTTCAATTTGGTCCTTAAAGCAAAATTCCAAAGTATAGTAACATGATAAATAACTACAATTAAATTTTTATAGGAACTCGAAAACTCGACTCAAATAAAAAAAAATTTAAATAAAGTTTGAGTTGTAAAATATGACGCGTCAACTCGAATAACTCGAAATTTTTTGACTCGACTCGATCCAGCGCTCACCTCTATCTTAAGATATGACGCGTCAACTCGAATAACTCGAAATATTTAAATATTTTAAATCATTTTTTCTTTTAAATCGAATATTTTTAAAATAGAATTTTAATATTTTCATATTTAAATCACATCGAATATTTAATAACTATTTTAAATATTCAATTTAATTTAAAAATATTCGATTTAAAAGAAAAAATGATTTAAAATATTCAAGTATTTAATTAAATTTTTATAGGAACTCGAAAATTGACTCGACTTGAATCGGAAAAAATTCAAATAAAGTTTGAGTTATAAAATATGACGCGTCAACTCAAATAACTCGAAATTTTTTGACTCGAACCGATCGAACGCTCACCTATATTTTAAGATATGACGCGTCGACTCGAATAACTCGAAATATTCAAATATTTTAAATAATTTTTTCTTTTAAATCACATCAAATATTTGATAACTATTTTAAATATTCGATTTAATTTAAAAATGTTCGATTTACAAGAAAAATTGATTTAAAATATTCGAATATTTAAAGTAGTTATTAAATATTTGAATATGTAAAAGAAAAAAACATTTAAAGTAGTTATTAAATATTCGATGTGATTTAAATATGAAAGTATTAAATATTCTATTTTAAAAAATATTCGATTTAAAAGAAAAATATGATTTAAAATATTCGAATATTTTGAGTTATTTGAGTTGACGTGTCATATCTTAAGATAGAGATGAGCGTTCGATCGGGTCGAGTCAAAAAATTTCGAGTTATTCGAGTTAACGCGTTATATTTTACAACTCAAACTTTATTTAATTTTTTTTGAGTCAAGTCGAGTTTTCGAGTTCCTATAAAAATTTAATTGTAATTATTTATCATGTTACCATACTTTGGAATTTTTCTTTAAGGACCAAATTAAAAGAATGTGTAAATAACGAGGGCTAAATTTAGTGAATTGTTTCGAATTAGGACTAAATTGATTGAATGTATACATATGAAGGACTAAACGTGTTATTATACCAAATTTTATAATAGACACTTAACGAGATTTAACGTCTAGTTACCATATTGTTATAAAACATAAAGTTTAATTGCCATTTTGTGATTTTTGAAAGTTTGGTTACCATTTTACTTTTTTACCAAAGTTCAGTGACCGTCTGTGTACTTTACTCTAATATTTTTTAGGATAAACAACACCACATACCACTCAACTATGGCTGTTGATTCGAAAATGCCACCGAATTTTAAAAAAGTTCAAAACTAACACTAAACTTTAGTTTGTGACTCGAAAATATCAATCCGCTGTTAACTCTTAACACTCTCGTTAAGTAAAAACGACGTCGTTTTGGTGCGGCTGTTTTGAAGCTCAATTTAGCCCAAAACGATGTTATTTTTGTAAAATCAATATTTGATTTTGATATAACAAGTAATTCAAGGACTAATGTGCAAAGTAAATAAATTTTTAAGTAATCAAAATATTTGATTTTGACAAGTACAAATTGCACTTAAAATGTTTTCAAGTAAAAACTTAAACCCATAAATTTTTCTAAGTGTTTTTAGGCCAAAATATACATAATCGCCCAAGCGTTTCGAAACATCCTCAAAGTGTTTTGATATGTTTTTCCACTGGAAGCACGTGTTTCGAAACGGCTCACACCCGTTTCGATATAGGGGATAAGTAATTTTAAAATTGGGCATTTAATGAACTAGCCGTTACTTGTCAGAAACTGAATTTTAAAGATTTGGTTAAGTGTTTCGATACACCCCAAGATGTTTTAAAACACCAAATTACAGTTTCAAAATGTTTCGATACAACCTTCTTCTTACACTTGCTGTTTCGATATGGCCTATAGCCGTTTCAATACGGGGCCTATTGTACACATAACGACTCTTTCTTTTTTGAGTGTCCGTTTCGATACAAGAGTCCCGTGTTCCGATACGGGTAGTTGCAGAACTACATTTATGGAGGGAAGAGAGAGCCCAACGGCTCTATTGATGATCTCAACCACCCAAACGACTAAAAATCAATGATAAGGTATAAAAACAAGTCTCTAAAGCTACAACAACAACTATTGAGCCTTCAAGCAACATCAAAGCATTCAAATCCAAACCTTGATCTCTTAGAGTCAAATCTTGTACACAACTCACGTGTGTTCTTCATTGTAATTTTTATTAAGAGTTTGGAGAGTGTTTAATTGTATTTGGGTAAAAATTATCCTTTGAGAGGCACTTGTTAAGTTTACCAAAATTCCTTTATTGTAAACATGCTTGCCCGGTCCGAAACGCGGGCTCCATTTAAAAAGAAGGACCAAGCCGTTCCGAAACGGTCCCACCTTGTTCCAGAGCGGGGGTCTACAGTGGTAAAATGTATCGGAACGGGTTCTGAAACGGGGGCTCACAGTGGAAAATCGTATCGAAATGACACCACCCCCGTTTCGATACGAGTACCCCTGAAGCTTCGACCGTTCCGAAACTATAACAGGCGTTCCGAAACGTCTGCACACAGTTTGGCCCGAAACATGTTTTGACACCTCCAAACGTCCCCAAACTTGCCCCGAGACTACATGAACCACATAACAACATGTCATACATATATTCTAGATGCAAAACATCCTAATCACATCATCACACATGCATTCAAGCAACATTAAGGATTTCAAGCCCAAGGTTTACATGAAGACATAGCTTCCAAAATACCAACATGCCAAAAGCTAAACAAAAGCATGAATCAACATGGTAAAGGGTATTACAAGCCCAAAACAAAAAATCACACTTGTCTAAAGCAAGAGACATGCCAACAACACTTCAAACATAAGGGTCCTACCCCATTGCTTAATACTAGTTATTGAAGTCTAAACCATACTTGAGCAAGCAAACCAAATTTCCTTGGATCCTCCCTTGTTCCCCGAGCTGCTCCAAAGGTCTAAGGGCCTGCATGTTGGAAAAGAGAGCGTAAGCGCTTAAGCTTAGTGAGCGGTGCTAAAAAAGGTAGCTACAACAATGTAGTTTTAAAAGTAAACAACAGTGCATAAGCATAAGCATAAGCATAATAGAGGGAAGTCAACAACATGCTTAACATGATAATTAAAGCATTCATGGGTATATTGACATTCAATGTTTTACTCGGATATGCGGATAACTTTCTTAAACCCACTAGACACTTTCGGTGGAATCTCACATCACCGCACTCACCCGTCTAGTAAAAACATTACTTTCGGTGGAATTTCACATCACCGTACTCTTCATTAGTGGAATCTAACATCACTAAGGTCACACGCGAATTTTACCTCGAGTGCACTCTAATCCTATTGATCGATCAATTATATCCGGTAACAACTAAACATGTGTCAATATACTCAATCACAACCACAAGCATTACCGATGCTTGAACCACTTACCAAGTCCAAACTTCCATGCAAGGCATGTACTCACAATGCAAATATAAACATAAGTCCCACATCTCAACATACATAGGAATGCAATACAACACATAACAACATAGCATGTTCAACTTGCATTCAAGAATCATAAAACACAATTTAATTGCATAAAACCTTTAAAACTTACTCTCGAGCCTGGATTGGCTTTTCAAGCTCACGGCCTTGGCAACACTAAAACACCTCTCAACTAATCAAACAAATCATCAATCCTCGGCAACATATACTTGTTCTTCACTGTCTACTTATTCAACTACCGATAATCGATACACATTCTCAAACTACCATCTTTCTTCTTCACAAACAACACTGGTGCACCCCAAGGTAAAGTATTCGGACGAATGAACCCTCGGTCTATCAATTCATGAAGCTGTGTATTCAACTCTTTCATTTCTTTAGAAGCCATTCGGTACGGTGCTATCGATACTGGAGCTGAATCCAAATATGTCTCAATAACAAACTCTACATCTTTATCTGTAGGCAAACCATACAATTCCTCTGGGAACACACTCGGAAAGTCACAAACTGTCCTAATGTCTCGCGGTCGCGCCTCATCCATATTTGGATTCATAACATAGGCTAGGTACGCCTGACAACCCACATCCAATAACTTTTGAGCCTCTAAGGCTGAAACTACGTTGGACAAGAACTTAATGTTCTCGCCTACTATTACTACCTCATGATCCTCTGAAAGTCTCAAGGACATCCGTTTTGTCTCAAAATCTTCCCTAGCCCTATGCTCTACAAGCCAGTCCATGCCTAATATTAGATGAAAACCATAAAACGACAATTCCATCATATCCACGGGAAAAACATGACCCTGAACCATCAAAGGACATCTTCTGTACATCTTTTTGACCACAACTGTCTCACCAAAAGAACTAGTGACATTCATACCCACATCTAATATCTCAACCGGAATATCTAACAATCTTGCATGCTCACTCAATATATACGAATACGTAGAACCGGAATCAATCAAGGAAAGCACAGTCAAAGACTGTAACGAGAAATTACCTGCAATCACATCCGTGTCATTCCTGTCCTTACGGTGTGCATACACCCTAGCTGGCCCACCTCCCTCGGGCTGAACTGCTACAACATGAGCCACATTCCTTTGACCGTCATTCCTAGGCTGAAAGTTACCTCGACTGCACCCACGGCCTCTCTGATGCTTGACAGCTCATGCAAGAGCTTGTCCATCCCTAGACGGATGTGGACAATCGCGCTTCAAGTGCGCTCTAGACCCGCAGTTCCAACAAGAGCCATAAGTGCCCCAACACTCACTGTAATGACGTCTACCACACTTGTTGCACTCGGGAGTACGGTTCTCAGCCCCTTGGCCGTGATGGCCTCACCCTGGATTACCACCTCCACGTCTATGATCATGATGAGGTTTCCTATCCTTGTGTTTCTTGGCACGATTTCTGTCCCATTCAGCATTCATCTTTCTTGAACTAAAACCACCCTTGCGATCCACAAGTCCCAAAGACTGTTTGATGTCCTTGGCCCTAGCAACCAACACATCAAAATCTGTATAGTCGGAAGCCAACATGTAGGTCTTCACATCCTGAACCAACCCATAATGGAAACACTCACATCGTTCCCTCTCAGTGGGAACTAACTTAGAAGTATATTGACTCAGACGTACAAACTGCACCTCATAGTCGGATACGGTCAAGCTACCCTGAACTAGAGCCATGAACTCTCTCTTCTTCTCATCTAGGTATCAATGACCTAGAAACTTCTTACGGAAAGTAGTCTTGAAGAACTCCCTAGTAACCTCGGCCTCTGGCATACCCGTAGTGATAGTAGTCCACCAAGTGTAGGCATCTCCCTGAAGCAAAGAGACAATGCAACCCAGCTTATGTGCTTCAGGACACTCCATCTGATTCAAAATATGAACTGTTCTCTCAAACCATGCCTCAGACCCTCGGGTGACAACCCACAGAACTCAACCCCGCCCAAGCTATGGAGTCGCTCTAACTAGGGGTGAGCAAATGTAACACCCGTGTTTTGGGGTTAGGAGTTAGTCGGGCTAGTGGTCCGAGTCGGTAAAACTAAATTAAATCTTTTTGGCCATGACATGAGTTAATTGAAATTTAAAATAAAGGGGAGGGACCACTTTGGTGATTTGACCCAAAAGAATTTAAAAAGGAAGACAACTTTTAAAAAAAGCTATCATCTTCTCTCCCCTCTCCCCTTTCCAACGTGGGAAACCCCTAAACCCCCTTTCAAACTCTCCCAAAAACAAGAGTTACTATCTCATTGATTTCTACATCAACCCAAGGTCATTTTTCAAAGGTAATAACATTTTCTCACTCTCCTCTTCATCCTCTATCTATTCATGGTTATAGATTTTAAAACTACCCACTTTTGAAAAGTTAGAGTTTAATGAAAGTTAAGGTTTTTATGGAGTTTTTCATTTTTTTTGAAATATAATGTTGGGTTTTAGTTTATTCACCTTAAAATGAACATAATATGTTAAAATGGTTGGGTTTGGGTGAAAACCCGAAATGAGTTCTTGAGGCAAATTTCAAAGTGTCAAAAACTTGGTTTTTGGTGGGTTTTAGGTTTAAATTGGAGGACTGATGGTTTATGTATGTTAGGAGGATGTTTTGGGACCTTTTGTGGGTCATTTGGATGTTTGAAAATGGATTTTTCAGTTAGGTTTTAAGGGAGCACGAAAATAGGTATTTTGGGTGGTTATTTGGTTTGGAAATTATTGAAGTTGGCTTGTGTTTATGGAGTGGGATGATGGCTGAGTATTAGCATTGATTTGTGAAGTAATGGATGTGTTTTTGATTGGCTAGAAGCAAGAGGAGACGTTGAAGAGGCATCGGGATCGAATCCGGGCTTGTAGGAGGATTGCTTTGGTTGCTAAGGAAGGGTGGTGAGTGACTTTAAATGTGTTTTAAAGTTTGGTTCGAGTGTGTGTAGTGTATGAGTTGAAATGTGCTTGGTAGGCCGTTTCTATGTAGAATTAAATTGGTAACTTAGCTATTGATTTCCATTAAATGCTATTCGTGTTTGCCTATTTATGCTCTTGTGATATATGGGTTGTTTTGCACATGTGTATCATGATATGTGTATGTGATGAGCATGAGGTATGATTGATGGATATGTGATGTGGTAAATGATAATTGGCACTAATTAACTTACCGGGTGTAAATGATCGATCATCAGGATTAGTGTGCACACAAATTGAGTCTAAACGTACGTGGCCTTGATGGCGTTGAGTCATCAACGAGGAGTACGGTGATGTAATATTCCACCAGAAGCTTATATATATTCTACGGGATGATGAGTGGAATCCCATCCGTAGGGCATGTGGTGATGAGTGAAATCCCGCCCATGCAAGGTCCGATGATGAGTGTAATCCCACCGAGGTAATGTGAATGTTGAGATTAAATCCGCACATCCGGGTAAACTAATAGTGGCCAATTGAACTTGTTCTATTAATTGTAATGTGTGATATTGATATGTGGTGTTTGAGCTTAGCATGAGGTAAGATGCCATATTATGACTCTTGAAAGACTAGCTAGGTCTACTTGATATTTTGCCTATGTATGTGAGTTCTAAGGATTGCATGCTTGAACCCTGCATTGTTGATGTTTTCAGTTTTAGAGCATCCTCAATAAGCTTATAGCTTACGCTCTCATTTTAAACAATGCAGATCATTAGCGTGGTGTTAGCTCGGAGCAAGGCAAGAAGGGCTTTCCAAGTTTTTTTTCTCAAGTACGGTTATTAATTATGTAGTAGCTTAGCAATGTGGCAAGGGTGTATTTGAATGAGCTTTGTATGACTCATGTATGTAGTTGATGCTATATTTTGACTTGGTTCGTAAGCATGATATATCTTGCCAAATGCTTGAATGATGTATGCCTTATGGATGTTTAAGATTGCTTGATGGCATGTAAACCTTTATGTGTTGAATGGTGCCTTTTGTCTATTAATGTCTTCAAGTATGCCTTCTATAATATGTTATTAATTTGTAATTGCCATGTATGAAAGATTGTTTAAATTTAGCCTTGTGTGTGTTTGAGTAGGCTTGACATAAGTTGTATGCCTCTAGACTTTGTTTGTTTGTGTTGTGTGCCTTTAGAGGTCCTATGAGACCTTTAGACTTGTTAAAATTCACCTAAGTCTGATTTTCAAAGGTTGCAGGCAGCCCGCGTTTCGAAACGGGTTGGGTCGTTTCGGAACGGGTATGCTTCAAGGACCTCGTATCGGAACGCGTTTCGATACAGTTTGGCCTCTGAGAGCCCCCGTTCCGATACGAGTTTCTGAATGTTTTGGCTACTGGAATTCTGAGAAAATGACGAGATGAAGGCGTTTCGAAATGGGTCTAAGGGTTTCGAAATGGTCAAAATCTCGTTGACCACGAGAAGTTGACCATTGAGGGCGTTTCAGAACGGTTGACCTCCGTTTCGATACGGCCTCTTGTATGGGCTTTGGGGCAGTTGACCTGGTCAAGGCGTTTCGATACGCCTCAAGGGTGTTTCGAAACGGCCTGTTTAAAGGATTAAAATTGGGCTGTTTAAATGCTGTTCTGGGTTCGAATGTTTATCTCCTATATTTTTATTCCGCTGTTTGATCACATAGGACTTAAATGAGCTTTTAGAAAAGATCGAATTAAAAGAAAAATTTTAGGGTTGCTAACCGAGGGGGAACCTTAACGGGTTTCACTTCGGTTTTCCCCGTGTGGCCTACTCGGACCGGTCATCCGACCAGACCGATACGAGGGGTGATATGACCATCAAGAACAAGGATCCGGAGAAGTACCCAAGTGGCCCCATTACACGTGCACGAGCCAAGGAGTTTCAATCAGCCATGGAAAGCTTGTTTACAACAAGCCATGAACGTGAGAAAGAAGAAATAATGAGGGAGGAATGCCTTACCTTGCTCATGCATGCATTTGCATGAGAATTTAAGTATTTCAAACTTCATTCATGCATTTAGTTAAATTCAATAAAGTTAGTTCCTTAATTAAACTAGTTCATTCATTTAACTACTTCACTCAATTAACTAACTCTTTAATTGTTTCATGCATATATTATTTTAAGTTTGAATAAATCCTTTGTGTGTGTCTAGGTTCATGTGACGTGTGGATTAAAGAAGAGACTTTTCAACTTCAACTTGGAAACAAGTCATTGATGACCATCTTTACTCATGCAAACAAGGCAATTGAAGGCAATTCAAGGCTGAATTCTATTCATCTTTTCAAGTTTGTTCATCTTCTTAGAGTAACAAAGCATTTAAGCTTCATAATTCACCTATTCAAGGTTGAAATTATGAACCAATGAAGGCCATTCACGTTCAAGACAAGGGACATGCAATAATCAACATTCAAATTATGCATTCAAGGCCTTTATTTATCATTTTTGAAGGCTGATCATATTCCACAAATGGGCAAGCAATGAAGGCTGGTTTAATATCATTTAATCATCAAATTAAGTGATAAAATCATCAAGGAATTCAAAGAGACAAGCTGATTTGGATGTGTGGGATGTCTACATTCATCCTATGTCCACATTCATTCTCTTTTATCCATTTGCAAGCAAAATGAAGCAGCCCAAGAGTCACCACTCCTTTTGGACGAATTTAAGGCTAAATTCATCTCAATTTAAAGAAAAATTCATCCATCAAAAGGATAAGAAAGAAACATTTCATTTATTTGTAGTTAATAGCATTTAGATGAGCATTCATCTCTCTTTTGTGTGACTTTTCATATGGTGCCTAGCCACACTATAAATAGGCACCTTAGGTTCATTTGTAAGGACTTTTTTTAGAGAATATAAACCTTTGAAAGATATCTTTCATCTTGTTCGTGCGAGAACTCTATCGGCTTCAAGTTGTGCTTGTAGTCTTCTTTCCATTTCATTTTACTATAGTGTTGGTTCCAAGGTCTCTTATAGCTTGCGGGTTACGTTCCACACTCCTCCACATCGACTCCATCAAAGTATATTGTTGGTTCCTAGCTCGTTATAGCTAGCGGGTCACAATTCACCAACCTTGCAACCATACAAATCCATGCCGCCTTTAGCATCTCACATCACTCCTTCTTTGATTTACACCTTTCCATGATTATCATCCTCCATCCTTAGCCACCATACTATCCAAATTACCTATCCAATTCCTTTCTTCATTATTTTTCTATTATATTGCTATTCATCTCACATGTATGTTTTGTGATATCTCAGAGTTCAAAGCGTAGCAAAGAATATTTCTTACTAGAATCACGATCGGGCACATCTATATGACTCGGGTCACATTATCGGGTTCATATCAATTGGCATCAGAGCAAGGTTGATTCAGTAAGATATTCGTTGTCTCTCTTATGAAAAAAAAATCAAAAAAAAATCAAAAAAAAAATTAGAGAAAGTTAAAGAGGGAGGGGGTATCGTATTCTCTATTCTTCTTTAAAAAAAATCTTACATCATTTTTCTTTTGCTACTATTTTGTCATCTTTACCAACTCTCACAATTTACCTTTTTTTGTTGTTGCCACTTTTTCTTATCCTACCTTCCAAATTCTTTTCGCCAAGTTTTGTTTTTTCAGCCGAATTCTACAAGCCATTTGCAAGCGTTGAGGAAGTTCTTAAAAGAACTTGATTGAGAGCAAGAGTGGAAAAAGGCAAGAGTGCACATCAAGGGTAAAAGCCATCCCGAGTGAAACACGAGTGTGAGTGCATTTTCTTGGAGTGGAATAGGTGAGGTTTTGTGTTTGTGAGGTTTTAAATTTTTTTATTATTGTTACTAATAATGTCTCAAAATTCCGTGAGAAACTCTGTTGGAGGAAGTAATAATGTTAACGTAGATGCAACTAACTCCAATCTTCAAGATATTATCCGAGAGATGGACAGGTTGTTGCAAAAAAGGTTGGGGCCGATGCAAGAACGATTAGATCATTTGGAGGAAAGATCTCAACGAAGGCATAATTCAGATCATGAGGAAGAGTATGAGGGAGAGGTGGACGAAGAACTCATAGACGAGCGAGCCTCCCAGCAAAGTTTGAGGCGTCAAGAACCTAGGTACCAAAGAGCTCGACCAAGAGTTGATGATAATCTTAGCAACATCAAAATAACCATTCCTCATTTCCAAGGAAGAACGGATCCTGAAGCCTATCTTGCATGGGAAAAAAAGTTGAGCACATCTTTGAGTGCCACAACTACTCCGAGCTTAAGAAGGTAAAACTTGCAGCCATTGAATTTACAGATTATGCACTAATATGGTGGGATCAGTTGACATCTAGCAGGAGACGCAATGGCGAACATCCAATTTCTACTTGGAATGAGATGAAGGCCGTTATACGTAGGAGGTTCGTTCCAACTCACTATCATAGGGAGTTGTTCAACAAGCTTCAAAATCTCACCCAAGGCAACCGTAGTGTTGAAGACTACTTAAAGAGATGGAAGTAGCCATGATCCGAGCTAACATTGATGAGGATCGATAAGCCACCATGGCAAGATTTCTATCCTGCCTTGACCCAAATATTGCGGTCGTCATTGAGTTGCAACATTATGTGGAGATCGAAGACATGGTGCATATGGCCATAAAAGTGGAAAAGCAACTTAAACGGAAGGGTTCCACACGAACCTATGGGGGAGAATCATCAAGATGGGGGCAAAGTTCTTACAAACAGGGTCCTCCAATACCACCCAATGAAAGAGGCGCACCACCCAAAGGAAGCAAGGCCAATGCCGAAACTAGCAAAGGTAAGGCTCCGAATGTTCCAAACCGTTCCCGAGATATACAATGCTTCAAGTGCTTGGGAAGAGGGCATATTGCAAGCCAATTCCCAAATCGCAACACCACGCTTCTTCGTGCTGATGGAGAGGTTGAATCGGAACAAGAGGAGGAAGATGAAATTGCTGCCATACAAGAAGATGAAGGTGATGATATAAAGTATGCAACATAAGAGAGGCCCTTATTGTGAAAAGGAGCCTAAGTGTGCAAGCGAGTGAAGGGAATGAGCAACGTGAGAATATCTTTCATACTCGTTGCCATGTTAATGGAAAGGTATGCTTTGTCATTATTGATGGAGGTAGTTGTACTAATGTTGCTAGTACTCTTATGGTAGAAAAACTTGGATTAGCAACCAGAAAACATCCACATCCCTACAAGCTGCAGTGGCTTAATGACGGAGGAGAAATCAAGGTTACCAAGCAAGTTCTCGTTGCTTTCTCCATTGGGAAGTATAAGGATGAAGTTCTTTACGATGTTGTTCCGATGCACGCTGGCCATTTACTACTTGGGAGGCCATGGCAATTCGATAAACGAGTCATACATGATGGATATACCAATAGGTATACACTCACCCATGGAGTAAGAAAGATTACCTTAGCCCCTCTTTCACCAAAACAAATTCACAAAGACCAAATACATTTGAGAGAAAGTATTGAAAGAGCCAAAGAGAGAGATTCAAAAATGGAGGTAAAAGCAAGTGAGAGTGAGCAAAGTGAGGGTGCGAAAATGAGTGTGTTTACCAAAGAAAGAGAGTTGAGAAAGTGTTTGCTGTCGGGAAAGGCTTGTACTTGTGTACAAGGAAAGTTTATTGAACACTAACCAACTTGATCACACTTTGCCTTCTTCTATTGTGTCTTTGTTGCAGGAATTTGACGAATTATTTCTAGAGGAGATACCAAGTGGGCTGCCACCAATCCGTGGCATTGAACATCAAATAGATTTCATTCCCAGTGCCGTCATTCCTAACCGTCCAGCTTACCGAAGCAATCCCGAGGAAACCAAGGAGTTACAAAGGCAAGTGGCTGAACTAATGGCCAAAGGCTACGTGAGGGAGAGCCTTAGCCCATTTTCCGTTCCGGTATTACTTGTGCCAAAGAAGGATGGAACTTGGCACTTGTGTGTAGATTGTCGAGCGGTAAAAAAAATTACGGTAAAGTATCGTCACCCTATTCCTCGTTTAGATGATATGTTAGATGAGCTTAGTGGTTCTAACCTTTTCTCTAAGATTGATCTTAAGAGTGGTTATCACCAAATAAGGATGCGAGAAGGTGATGGATGGAAAACAACATTTAAAACAAAGCAAGGACTCTATGAATGGTTGGTTATGCCTTTTGGCTTAACTAATGCACCAAGTACTTTCATGAGGTTAATGAACCATGTTCTTAGACCGTTTTTGGGTAAATTTTGTGTGGTTTATTTTGATGACATCCTAATCTATAGTAAATCAATGGAAGAACATGTTCAACACTTGAGGTCAGTTTTGTTGGTTTTAAGAAAGGAGAAGTTATATGCTAATTTAGACAAGTGTACATTTTGTACTGACAAAGTTGTCTTTCTTGGTTTTGTTGTCAGTTCTAAAGGCTTAGAGGTTGGCAAAGATAAGGTTAAAGCCATTGAGGAATGGCCACGACCAGCAAGCATTTCCCAAGTTAGGAGTTTCCATGGACTTGCAAGCTTTTACCGGAGATTTGTGCCAAACTTCAGCACCATTGCCGCCCCTTTAACTAGTGTCATCAAGAAGAATGCTAACTTTTTCTGGGGGGGGGAGACCAAGAGAAATCTTTTAATGACATTAAAGAATGTTTAATTCATGCCCCTTTGCTTACCTTACCTGATTTTAACAAAACGTTTGAAATTGAATGTGATGCATCATGTGTGGGAATTGGAGCGGTATTATCTCAAGGTGGACGTCCTATAGCATATTTTAGTGAGAAATTAAGTGGAGCTGCGTTGAATTATCCAACATATGATAAGGAGATGTATGCCCTTGTTCGCGCAATGGAAACATGGCAACACAATCTATGGCCTAAGGAGTTCATTATTCACACCGATCATGAGGCATTGAAGCACATTCGGGGGCAACATAAACTCAACAAACGACATGCCAAATGGGTGGAGTTTCTTGAATCTTTTCCCTATGTCATCAAATATAAGAAAGGTAAGGAGAATATAGTTGCCGATGGATTGTCTCGGAGGTACGCTCTTCTAAACACCTTAGAATCTAAGTTGTTGGGTTTTGTTTTCATTAAGGATTTATACGAATCTGATTCTGATTTTGAAAAAATTTACAAAGCTTCTGAGAAAGGCACGTTTGAAAACTATTATAGGGACAATGGGTTCCTATTCAAGGAAGGAAGACTTTGTATTCCACAAGGTTCCACACATGAATTACTTATCAAAGAAGCCCATGGAGGAGGCTTAATGGGACATTTTGGAATAGCAAAGACTTTGGCCATACTTCAAGAGCATTTATATTGGCTAAAGATGAGACGAGATGTAGAGAGGTTATGTGAACGTTGCATCACTTGCAAGAAGGCTAAGTCTAAATCCATGCCACATGGACTCTACACACCACTACCTATTCCAGAAGCACCATGGATGGACATTTCAATGGATTTTGTGCTAGGGCTTCCACGCACAAAGAATAACAAAGACTCTATCTTTGTAGTAGTGGATAGATTTTCCAAAATGGCTCATTTTATTCCTTGCAACAAGACTAATGATGCCTTACATACTGCTAACTTTTTTTCAGGGAAGTCTTGAGATTACATGGTGTGCCAAGAACTATCGTTTCCGATCGAGACGTGAAGTTCTTAAGCCACTTCTGGAGAGCCTTATGGAGTAAGATTGGAACTAAGCTGCTATTTTCCACCACTTGTCACCCTCAAACGGATGGCCAAACCGAAGTGGTGAATCGAGTACTCTCCACGTTGCTTAGGAGCATTATTAAGAAGAATCTAAAGACATGGGAAGAGTGCTTACCACATGTGGAGTTTGCATATAACCGATCAGTCCATACCACCTCGGGACACACTCCTTTTGAAGTTGTGTATGGGTTCAATCCATTAACTCCGATGGACTTATTGCCATTACCCGCTGATCAAATTGTGAATAAAGATGGACTTTACAAAGCTGAATTTGTTAAGAAACTTCATCAACAAGTGCGGGATAATATTGAAAAGAAAACCAAGCAATATGAGCAGCAAGCAAACAAGGGTCGAAGGAGAGTTGTCTTTGAGCCGATAGATTGGGTGTGGTTGCACATGAGAAAGAAAGGTTTCCAGCCCAACAGAAATCTAAATTGATGCCTCGAGGAGATGGGCCATTTCAAGTAGTTAAGAGGATCAATGATAATGCTTATCAACTAGACCTCCCAGGTGAGTTTAATGTTAGTGCAACCTTTAATGTTGCTGATTTATCTCCTTTTGATGTAGGTGATGATTTGGGGACAAATCGCTTTAAAGAGGGAGGGAATGATATGACCATCAAGAACAAGGACCCGGAGAAGTACCCAAGTGGCCCCATTACACGTGCACGGGCCAAGGAGTTTCAATCAGCCATGGAAAGCTTGTTTACAACAAGCCATGAACGTGAGAAAGAAGAAATAATAAGGGAGGAATGCCTTACCTTGCTCATGCATGCATTTGCATGAGAATTTAAGTATTTCAAACTTCATTCATGCAATTAGTTAAATTCAATAAAGTTAGTTCTTTAATTAAACCAGTTCATTCATTTAACTAGTTCACTCAATTAACTAACTCTTTAATTGTTTCATGCATATATTATTTTAAGTTTGAATAAATCCTTTGTGTGTGTCTAGGTTCATGTGACGTGTGGATTAAAGAAGAGACTTTTCAACTTCAACTTGGAAACAAGTCATTGATGACCATCTTTACTCATGCAAACAAGGCAATTGAAGGCAATTCAAGGCTGAATTCTTTTCATCTTTTCAAGATTGTTCATCTTCTTAGAGTAACAAAGCATTTAAGCTTCATAATTCACCTATTCAAGGTTGAAATAATGAACCAATGAAGTCCATTCACGTTCAAGAGAAGGGACATGCAATAATCAGCATTCAAATTATGCATTCAAGGTCTTTATTTATCATTTTTGAAGGCTGATCATATTCCACAAATGGGCAAGCAATGAAGGCTGGTTTAATATCATTTAATCATCAAATTAAGTGATAAAATCATCAAGGAATTCAAAGAGACAAGCTGATTTGGATGTGTGGGATGTCTACATTCATCCTATGTCCACATTCATTCTCTTTTATCCATTTGCAAGCAAAATGAAGCAGCCCAAGAGTCACCACTCCTTTTGGACGAATTTAAGGCTAAATTCATCTCAATTTAAAGCAAAATTCATCCATCAAAAGGATAAGAAAGAAACATTTCATTTATTTGTAGTCAATAGCATTTAGATGAGCATTCATCTCTCTTTTGTGTGACTTTTCATATGGTGCCTAGCCACACTATAAATAGGCACCTTAGGTTCATTTGTAAGGACTTTTTTTAGAGAATATAAACCTTTGAAAGTTTGCTTTCATCTTGTTCTTGCGAGAACTCTATCGGCTTCAAGTTGTGCTTGTAGTCTTCTTTCCATTTCATTTTACTATAGTGTTGGTTCCAAGCTCTCTTATAGCTTGCGGGTCACGTTCCACACTCCTCCACATCGACTCCATCAAAGTATATTGTTGGTTCCTAGCTCGTTATAGCTAGCGGGTCACAATTCGCTAACCTTGCAACCATACAAATCCATGCCGCCTTTAGCATCTCACATCACTCCTTCTTTGATTTACACCTTTCTATGATTATCATCCTCTATCCTTAGCCACCATACTATCCAAATTACCTATCCAATTCCTTTCTTCATTATTTTTCTATTATATTGCTATTCATCTCACATGTATGTTTTGTGATATCTCAGAGTTTAAAGCGTAGCAAAGAATATTTCTTACTAGAATCACGATCGGACACATCTATATGACTCGGGTCACATTATCGGGTTCATATCAAGGGGGTTACAGCAAAAATACCCGACCCGATTGGCCTGACTCGAAAACCTGACGACCCAAACCTAAAATATCGGGTAATTCCCGAAAAAAAATTACCCGACCGGGCCGGGTACCCGACCCGACAAATTTACCGGGACACGGGCCGAAAGTTTCCCCATACCGGGTACCCAACCCGACTCGATAAAAATTAATATATATTTTTTATATTTAAAATTATATTTTTATTTTATGTTTCTTAATATTTTCACTCTAAAATTAAGTTTAAATCCCTACATTTTTTTCTATGTTTGTATTATATTCTTTTAAGTTTTAGGTTTATTTATTTTAAATATTTTTGTGTTTAACATGTGATTTTTTTAAATTTTAGAATTAAAAAAATAAAAAAATAGGAACTAGGTACCTGGTACCCGAATCCCGGGTACCCGGATATTAATGGGCCGGGAAAAGGTCTACTTAATGAGGTACCCGGATGAACCGGGTACCCAATTTTCTGGGTACCCGAAAACCGGGTACCCGACAATGCCCACCCCTAGCTCTAACGGTAAACTAGAACCTGCACCCTGAGGCGGTGCTGCAACCTGAACACCCGCTAATGATGTCTGTATAGCCCTGACTATAGCCTGAATCAACGGATTCACATCAATACCTGCCTGTCCCTGACCAGCCTGGGGTCCAACACCCTCAACATTCACTCCACCCACCGGAGGAAGAGGAGGAGGAGGAGGCAAGTTCTCTCCTCGCACATCCTCAACATTCTCAATTCGCTCAACCCTCGAATTATCCATTCTTGGCCTTCCCCTCGGTCTCACCCTACTAACAGATGCAAAGCTAAACAACAAACACAACAAGTGAAATGATTTGGGGTCAGCAAGGAACAAGGTCCAAGGTGCTCAAGTCCTTCAACTTAAAATCACTTGTAATAATTGTATACTAGCAATGGGTGCCTTTCTACTTCCCAGCCAACACAAAGATAGCCACAAGCATGCTTACAATCACCAAGCAATAACAATCAACAACTTACACCACAAAACTTACCTCACTTACCTTTCGACTTGCGGAAACTCAACGAACCTAGGTGAAACCTAGGCTATGATACCAACAAATGTAACCCCCTCGACCCGGCCTAGCCCCCAGATCACATCGAACGGGTTACACGGGGAAAACCAAAGCGAAACCCGCTAAGGTCTCACTCCGATTAGCAACCCTATTTTTTCATTAATTATCTTGACTAGATTTATCAACGTTAATCCTATGCGTGGAGGCAACAATGGAAGAACGAAATCGAAAACACAAACCAAATAGAAGGCGTACGATAAACTAAAATTTACCAAATAGTTTGTTAGTCAATTTACTTGTGCACGGGGAAAAAACTATCTCAAGGGTCACATACAAGCTCAACAAGGAAACATACAAGCTTTTGGGACTAGAACATAACATTTAGAGGCCTTTGGAGATGCCATTTAACGATTTAACTACCTGCGTTTCGAAATTGGCTTGCCAGTTCCAAAACGCGGGCTCCATTTAAAAAGAAGGACCAAGCCGTTCTGAAATGGTACCACCTTGTTCCGGAACGGGGGTCAACAACGGTAAAATGGGGGCTCACAGTGGCAAATCGTATCGAAACGACACCACCCCTGTTCCGATACGAGTACCTCTGAAGCTTCGACCGTTCCGAAACCATAACAGGTGTTCTGAAACGTCTACACACAATTTGGCCTGAAAACATGTTTTGACACCTCCAAACGTCCCCAAACTTGCCCCGAGACTACATGAACCACATAACAACATGTCATACATATATTCTAGATGCAAAACATCCTAATCACATCATCACACATGCATTCAAGCAACATTAAGGATTTCAAGCCCAAGGCTTACGTGAACACTTAGCTTTCAAAATACCAACATGCCAAAAGCTAAACAAAAGCATGAATCAACATAGTAAAGGGTATTACAAGCCCAAAACAACAAATCACACTTGTATAAAGCAAGAGACATGCCAACAACACTTCAAACATAAGGGTCCTATCCCATTGCTTAATACTAGTTATTGAAGTCTAAACCATACTTGAGAAAACCAAATTTCCTTGGATCCTCCCTTGTTCCCCGAGCTGCTCCGAAGGTCTAAGGGCCTGCATTGTTGGAAAAGAGAGCGTAAGCGCTTAAGCTTAGTGAGCGGTGCTAAAAAAAGTAGCTACAACAATGCAGTTTTAAAATGTCGTTTGCTCGAAAACCCAAAACCATTTCCAAATCATTTCCACATGCTTGAACACATACCAACATGCATTTACCTTCACGTACATTTACCGAATGCAACCACAAGCCATATGCTTACCTTATGCTCATTCTCATATCACAAGCAAAGTAAACAAAAGTGCATAAGCATAAGCATAATAGAGGGAAGTCAACAACATACTTAACATGAGAATTAAAGCATTCATGGGTATATTGACATTCAACGTTTTACTCGGATATACGGATAACTTTCTCAAACCCACTAGACACTTCCGGTGGAATCTCACATCACTGTACTCACCCGTCTAGTAAAAACATTACTTCCGGTGGAATCTCACATCATCGTACTCCTCCTTAGTGGAATCTAACATCACTAAGGTCACGCGTGAATTTTACCTCGAGTGCACTCTAATCCTATTGATCGATCAATTATATTCGGTAACATTTAAACACGTGTCAATATACTCAATCAGAACCACAAGCATTACGGATGCTTGAACCAGTTACCAAGTCCGAACTTCCATGCAAGGCATGTACTCACAATGAAAATATAAACACAAGTCCCACATCTCAAAATACATAGGAATGCAATACAACACATAACAACATCGCATGTTCAACTTGCATTCAAGAATCGTAAAACACAATTTAATTGCATAAAAACTTTAAAACTTACTATCGTGCTTGGATTGTCTTTTCAAGCTCAATCCAAACTCCCAAAACATTCCCTTAACCATGTTAAGGCTTTTAAAATCGATCCACTCACCAGCCAACGCACAAACGATGCCCAAAAAGCCGAATCAAGCCTTCGAACTACCCGGATTTCCGTCCACAAAGCCCGAATCCAATTCCACTGTTTTAGGCAACCCAAAATAGAACATTAGAACACAATTACACTCACAAACATAGCAAAAACCTAAAACTCAACAATCTTGCAACAACACACATCGATTCAAGCCCAAACTTCACCCAAAACATAACAATTTCAGTCCTAAGCTACTTGCAGCCATACCCGACGAATTTACCATAAGAAATCTACCTTTTAACATCCCTAAACATCAATCCAAAGCTGCCAAACCTCTAGCTGCCATTTAGACTCAAAACCCAACCAAAAACTCAAGTTTTTTAAATTTCCAAAATCACCCACAATACCCATTTTGGGTTTTCTCTAAAAACCCATCATTTTCATGTTATTTAAGTGATAAAACAAGGTTATAAACACCGTCAAACTCAACCATAATCAACCCAAACGAAAATCCAAAGATTTCCTTTCATTTCAAACAAAACTTTAAAAATCAAAATATGTTTTATCCATGAGTTTTGTAAAAATCACAACATTTAGGACTTAAGAAAGATGAAACTAAGTTGAGGAACCATTTACCTTGAATAAATCACTTGGTTCGGAGCTTGATGCCAATGAAATAGTAAAATGGGTTTAGGGGAGGTTTTTGAACGTGAAATCAAGTTGGAGAAGATGATAGCCTTTTGAAAATCCTTTTTGGAATTACAAAATCCCCTTTTTGCCCTTTACCCTTTAAAAATTTTTTAGGTGTGTTAAAATAGTTTCTCTCCAATTTAAATTTAAACCGACTCGGTTTAACAAACCCGATATCTCCTAGCCCTAAACTCGGGGTGTTACAAAAGTAGTGGAGGTAGAGTTCATTTAGGAACTTGAACCACTATAATTTCCTTGTGTCAAATTTTCATTCATCTAATTTCTACCCTCAAATTTTTAATCGTCAATTCACCACCCTCTTGTCTATTTGCAATCGTTTGATCAACTCAACAATTTTGCTAGAGAAAAAAAATATTAAAACCATGTATTTGAAGGGGTTTGAACCCAAGACCTTCATATAAATATGCTAAACCTTAACCACTAAACCAACTTAAAATTACATAATATTTTACCATAAATATTATATATCTCAAACTACTTGAGATTAATTCAAATTATTTTATGAAATAAATAACACTATAATAATATTAATATATAAATAATATAAAATATATTATTTATATATATAAATAAAAATGTATTGTTTTTATTTTTTATATAATATTTATAATATAAATATATTATTTTAATAAATATATTTTTTAAAATAATATATTTATTTTATAAAAAAATATATAAAAAACCATAAAAATTTGTTTTTATTGATATATATATATATATATGAGAACTACATGAATATCCTTGTTTTCATACCTTTTTGGTATAGCATTTGCCTGTTCTTGAGTCCATATCATAACATTTAGATTGCATTTAGGTTGCATTTTCTTCTTCTGGGTGCATCTTTATTTTTGCTGGTTATTAGTCCATGTTGAGGGTACTGCTCGGAAGGTTGGTTTTGGGTTTTATGATGCGTAGGAAGGGAGTCTGGTGAGAGAAAGCTGGCCCCGGGAATTGCTATAGCATAGTGGAAGTGGATATCGGCCAACGAGTGAGAAGCACGTGAGCTGTAGAAGCACGTGAATATGTAGAAAAGGACAACCTAACATGTGCAGCAGCCGGTACCCACCTGCAGACTGTCCTCATTGTCCCCTTGTGGCAGAACTTGTCGGTGGATATTCCTTGGGATTATCAAGGAATCTTTAGGGCACAAAACCCTAGGAGCCTCCACTATATAAAGTGGGAGAGAATCTTGGAAAAAAAGAGGAGAGAGGCGGAAGAGAGCATAGAGAGAGAAAGATGCATGGAAAGAGAAGCGTTCATCTTCATCTTCTCCACTTGGTGTCCTCCATCGTTAAAGCTCCAAGGAGTGGCCTCGCCGGCCTCGAGAGAGGTGGTGGGCCTAAGACAGTCAGACAGTCCATGGCAGAGAGGGAGTTTACCTTTCTTTCCGTCGCTTTAGCATTTTCTTTTCATATCTTTATCTTTGGTGATGTTATCACAATGATACGTTGGATGATATTGCCCAGCCATGAACTGTTTTAGGTGGCTTGGATTTGATGGATGGTTTTATTTTGAGTACTTTTTAATGCATGCTATAGCTTTTCAGTGTTTATCATGTTCTATACTTTGCTTATGCGTTTTATTTCCTTAAAGTTGTAAGAGCCCTCTAGAGTTGGTCGTTCTTTAAGTGTTTGTTGAGGTTAGTAATCGAGAGAGCTAGCCTTAGAACCCCCATAAGCAATGGAGTGGCTGTCGAGAGGCAGACTCTAACCTACCTTAGAGATAAGTGATAGGTTTCAAGGGCTAAAAAGGATAGTTCATGAAGGGTAGGGGAGTGTTAAGAGTTTACGCCGAGAGGTATTGCTATAGCATTTCTGACTCCCAGCTTCATGGCTATAGATAGTTTAGGAGCGCTTTAGCAAATCCCGCCTAGCATAGAAGATAGCTGAAGAGCCCTAGTATCGTTAAGAAGCTTAGTTTAGGTTGTTCAATATTCCCAGTCAGTCATTCCGTAGTGAGTTTCGCATACAAAAGGGGACCTGTTCATCATATTATTATCTCATCTTTCTTTGCACTGTTTTGCTACAACATTATTTTACACCATCTCTTTCACTGTAGCATTTTCACCTGCAAAAAGTTCAATCAATATTGTTACAGCAAACCGTGAATACCTCCAATCCCTGAGGAGACGATACTCACTCACTCACATTATTACTCGTTCGACGTGTATACTTGCACCAAATTTACGTATCATTTATAGTACATTACACGCAAGCAACAAGTTTTTGGCGCCATTGTCGGGGATTGGCAATTGGTTGTTTATGGTTTTTTTTGTTTATATCGGTTGTTCTTTTTGTTTTTGTACATATTTATCTAGGATTTTTCATTTTTCTTTTCAGGCGTCCTGCTAGTGCATGACCAGAAGACGACCTAGAGGACCCATGCAATTACCTATTTCTAAAATTGAGCATTTCTTGAGACTCAGGAGACGTGTTCAAAGAGAAGAGACTAGAAATATGAACGGATAAATACCACCACCTCAAGGTAACGAAGATGCTCTGACAAATGGCCAGGGAGAAGCGACTCGACCTCGAGCCATCAGAGATCATTTGACTCCTATCTTGGACGATCTTTATCCCAGAATAGTAGCTCTAGAAATTTAGGCAGCCCAGTTCGAGCTTAAACCTATTATATTCAACATGTTGAACACTATTGGTAAATTTGGGGCATGCCTCACGAAGATGCAAGACAACATATCTGTGCTTTCTTGAAAGTTTGTGACTCATTCAGACAACAATAAGTGCACAAGGATGTGCTAAAGCTTAAACTGTTTCCATATTCTTTATGTGATCGTGCTAGAGCATGGAAAAGTGGAGTGCCAGCTGGATCAATGGAGACTTGGACAGATTTATGTAAAAGTTTTCTGCTACGGTATAATCCACCCAATAGAAACACTCAGTTGAGAAATGATATTGCTTCTTTTCATCAAGCTGATGACAAATCCATGTATGAGTGTTGCTATCGATTCAAAGGATTATTGAGGAAGTGCACAAATCATGGTTTTCATGATTGGACACAAGTGGTTATGTTCTATAATGGAGTAAATGCTTCTACAAGGATGATGTTAGATGCTTCAGCAAATGGGACCTTGTTAGAAAAATTACCGGAGGAAGCATTCAACATTCTTGATAGGGTAGCCAACAACGACTACCCGTTTCCGACCACAAGGCTTGGAACGGGGAGGAGAACCCAAGTAGTTCGAGAGAGTGAAGTTGATGACTCGGTAGCCACCCAGTTAGTTGCTATCACCAATATGCTAAAGAACCTCCAGCGTCCTAGCGAAGTCAAGGAAGTGAAGTCTGCAACCTCATGTCTCAGATGTGATGGAAATCACCACTTGAGTGAATGCCCTGACAATCAAGAGTCAGCCAACTATGTGGGGAATTATAACCACAAAAACAATCCATACTCTAATACCTACAACCCAGGATGGCGCCAGCATCCAAATTTCAGTTGGGGTAATCAAGGGCACAACAATTCTGCACAGCCAGCATCACAACAAAATCTGATCGAAGCACCATCTTCTAACTAGATGATGCCATGGCAAGGTCACAAGGGAGAAACTTCTTCATCAAACAATTCGTTGGAAACTACATTCAAAGAATTTATGGCTATGACAAAAGATTTTATGGGAACCACGAAAGTTTTGCTACATGATCATGCAACAAACATTAAGAATCAAGGAGCCTTTTTGCAAAGCCATAGTTCTTCTCTCAGAGCCTTAGAGACACAAGTTGGTTAGATAGCCCAAACCTTGCATGCACGACCATAAGGAAGTCTTCCTAGTGACACTGAAGCCACTAAGCACCATAGCAAGGAGCAATGCAGCGCACTCACATTAAGGAGTGGAAAGGAAATCAACAATGAAGACAAATTTAGGCGAAAAGAGAAGGAGGAATCTCAGCCCAACTTGCCTCACGAAGAAGATAACTCACAAGATCCTCCAATTGAAGAAAAGGGTGAGGAAGTCATAGCAAAAGAAACACCGGATGAGGAGCCTGCTTTTGCTACAGCAAAAGATGCAACCCCACCAATCTAGATAAATGAAGTTTGACCCCCACCTCCTTTTCCTCAACGACTCAAGAAGCAGAAAGAAGACCTTCAATTCCAGAAATTCGTGGATATCCTGGACAAATTACATATCAATGTCCCATTTCTGGAGGCCATTGATCATATGCCAACATATGCCAAGTTCCTTAAGGATATAGTTAAAAAGGAGGAAGGTCGAGAAGCAAGAAGCTGTCGCTATAGCAAAAGAATGTTATTCTATGTGGAGTAAGCTGCCACCTAAGAGGAAGGACCCAGGTAGCTTTGCTATTCCATGCTATATTGGGGATAAGTTTGTTGGAGGAGCTCTTTGCGATTTGGGATCAAGTGTTAACTTGATGCCTAAGTTGATTTTTTTGAAACTTGGAATACAAGAGGCGCAGCCCACCAAGGTTGTGCTACAACTAGCAGTACACTCTCATGTTTGCCCAGAAGGAAGAATTGAAGATGTCGTGGTAAAAGTGGGCCGATTTATCTTTCCAGTCGATTTCTTAATCCTCGATTGTGAAGCTGACAACAACACATCCATTATCTTGGGTAGGCCATTTTTAGCCACCGGGCGAGCTTTAATCGATTGTGAGAAGGGTGAATTTACGACGCGAGTGGCTGATCAGACGGTCACGATCAATATTCATGACACCCTCAAGTATGCAGAAAATCCAGGAGTATGCCAATATATAGATGCTACAACACATAATGTGACTGATTAGTTTTGCTGTAGCAATGAGATGCAAATGGAAGAGTTTGAAGCACTCTGCAAAGATGATGATTCAGACCTACAAGAACTCTCAATGGAACTGGAGTAGTCTAGTCGACTCGAAGCTAGACCAGGTACGCACTTTGAACCTCTTGATTTTTTAGAATTTGTACCTCCTAAGCCTTCCCTTGAGCATGCACCTATTTTAGAATTGAAATCTTTTCCATCACATCTAGTATGTTTACTTAGGGAGCAATGAAACTTTGTCTGTGATAATCTCATCTAGTCTCACACCTAAGCAAGAAACTAGCTTAGTAAATATGTTGTTACAACATAAAAAAGTGCTAGGGTGGACTATGGCTGATTTGAAGGGTATAAGCCCTGCTATATCTATGCACAAAATTTTGCTTGATGATTTTCACAACAATTTTGTTGAGCCCTCAGAGAAGATTAAACCCAATCATGAAGAATATGGTGATGAAAGAGATAATTAAGTGGCTTGATGCTGGAGTAATCTACCCGATATTTGATAGCTCATGGGTAAGCCCGGTGCAATGTGTACTAAAGAAGGAGACGTGATCGTGGTAAGCAACGAGGAGAATGAGCTATTGCCCACTAGAACCGTCACGAGGTGGAGGATTTGCATGGACTATAGGAAGCTCAACAAGGCAACCAAGAAGGACCATTTTCCCCTCCCATTCATTGATCAGATGTTAGATCGACTAGCGGGCAAGGCATTTTACTGCTTCCTCGATGGGTATTCTGGGTACAACCAAATTGCTATAGCACCTGAAGACCAAGAGAAGACGACTTTCACATGCCCTTATGGAACTTACGCTTTCTGGAGAATGCCTTTTGCTCTCTGCAATGCCCCATTAACTTTTCAAAGATGTATGTTGGCTATTTTTTCAGACATGGTTGAGGACTTTTTAGAAATTTTCATGGATGACTTCTCGGTTTCCAGAGATGACTTCGACACATGCTTGGGCAATCTCGCCAAGGTTCTAAAGAGGTGTGATGAAGCTGAATTGGTGCTCAATTGGGAAAAATTCCATTTCAATGTAACAGAAGGAACGGTCTTAGGCCACAAGATCTCGAAGCAAGGGATAGAAGTTGACAAAGCAAAGGTCGAGGTCATTGTAAAACTACCTCCCCCACTACTGTCAAGGGAGTAAGAAGCTTTCTAGGGCATGCTGGCTTCTATCGAAGATTCATCAAGGACTTTTCGAAGATCTCAAAGCTGCTATGCAATTTTCTACAGCAAAATCAACCATTTTTGTTTGACAAAGATTGCCATAGCGCGTTTCAAGAACTGAAGGAGAAGCTTATCTCAGCACCGGTTGTCATTCCACCGGATTGGAACGAGCCATTTGAGCTAATGTGTGATGCAAGTGACTAAGTCGTTGGTGCATCACTTGGACAACGCCGAGGTAAACTCTTTCATGTTATTTATTATGCTAGTTGCACTTTGAATGATGCACAAATCAATTACACCACTACTGCGAAAGAATTGCTTGCTGTAGTATCTGCCTTTGATAAGTTTAGGTCATACTTGATAGGCACCAAGGTTATAGTTCATACCGATCATTCAACCATCAAGTACTTAGTGACTAAAAAGGATGCTAAGCTTAGACTTATTAGATGGATACTCTTGCTACAAGGATTTTATTTAGAAGTTAGAAATAGGAAAGGATGTGAGAACCATGTAGCTGATCATCTATCTAGGCTAGAAAATGCTATCGCACAAGGTAGTGAATATGAAATTAAGGAGGAATTCCTTGACGAGAAACTGTTGTCTGCTACAACAATTTCGTGGTATGCTGATATATTTAATTATCTTGTTAGTGGTATTTTGCCTCCTGATTTATCTAGCCAGTGACTCAAGAAATTCAGGCATGATGCAAGATTCTACTATTGGGATGAACCCTACTTGTTCAAGCAATGTCCTGATCAGATCATAAGGAGATGTGTTCCAGAGGAAGAATACCATAGAATTCTGTACCATTAACATTCATCATCATGTGGAGGGCATTTTGGTGGTGCTAGAACTGCTGCAAAAATTCTTCAAGCGGGATTCTATTGGCCTACACTTTTCAAGGATGCACACGAGTTCTACAAGACTTGTGATAGATGCCAAAGAACGGGGAACATCTCTAGGCAGAATGAAATGCCACTGTAAAATATTTTAGAGGTTGAAATCTTTGATGTGTGGGGAATTGACTTCATGGGCCCGTTTCCCGCATCATATGGAGATTTATATATTTTGCTAGTAGTCGACTACGTGTCGAAATGGGTGGAGGATGTTTCCACCCCAAGGAACGACTCCAAGACGATCATGAAGTTCCTTCATAAGAACATCTTCATGAGGTTTGGAGCACCTTAAGCCATCATTAGTGATGAAGGAACTCACTTAGACAACAAACTTATTGCTAAAGCATTACATCGATATAGAGTCGGGCACACGATTGCTATAACATATCATCCGCAAACGAATGGACAGGCTGAGGTTTCCAATCGAGAAATCAAGCAAATCTTGGAGAAGGTGGTCAACCCTAGGAGAAAAGACTGGTCCCCCAAGTTGGATAAAGCACTATGGGCATACAGAACAACCTTCAAGACGCCTTTGGGCGTGTCACCCTTCAAGCTCGTATTTGGCAAGGAGTGCCATCTACCTGTTGAGCTTGAACACAAGACTTATTGGGCAATTAAGAAACTCAACATGGATGCCCAACTAGCTGGTGAAAGAAGGTTGCTAGAGCTTAATGAGTTGGAAGAATTTCGAGCCCAAGAATATGAGAATGCCCGCATTTACAAAGAGAAAACCAAGAAGTGGCATGACAAACATATTTTGCCAAGGCATTTCTCAGAAGGTCAACAAGTGCTTCTTTACAATTCCGGGCTAAAGCTTTTCCCTGAAAAGCTAAAATCACGATGGTCAAGACCATTCATCATACACAAGGTGTACCCTCATGGCGCGATTGATATAAAAAAGTTGGACGATAGAGAAGTCTTCAAAGTCAATGGCCAACGCCTAAAGGTGTACAATGGAGCCCCTATCCTCAAATATAAGTCACGCCTGGATCTACACGATCCTTGAAAGTTCGCCTCTCTAAACTCTAACCTTTATGCTATAGCATGTTTATAAATAATGCTTTTCTTTTTAGTTTAGTTTTTGTGTTATCTTTGTCTTTATTTTCCTATCTTTTCACGTGACCTTCGTACAAGTTTTCTCTTTCATAGTACAATTTCAGGTGCAGAGGCAAGAGAGCATGATCGTCTACAAGGTTGGTAGCAAAAAGGCAAGGGACATGGAGTTTTGCTTTTATCTACTTCAGGGAGTTTTAAAAAAGAAAAGAAGGAAAGGTTTTATCCGAAAAGTAGGGGAGGATGAATTAAAAAAAGAGGGGAAAAAAGTGAGAGAGAGAATATTCATCCAATTAATATGGTAAAACCCTAGCCACAAAACCTATTTATTCTCTCTCCAGTTGTCACCCATCACAATAACTCCCAGCTTTTTCTCTCTCCCTTAAAGCAGACACACGTCCCCATCATTCCCCTCTTCCATTTAATTCGTCTGTTTCCCCTCACCTTTTTCAACTCCCTACACTTTCTCATCATCACCAGTCCCTTCATCTTCTTCGTCTTCTTCAACACTCAACCTTTTCTTCTTCCCTTTCATCTGTTCTATTTTCTCCAAAAACCATAAAAACCTTCATCACTTTCCCTTCACACATTCACTCCTCCCTAGTTTCACAAAAACCTCCATGGCACGTTGCAGGAATGCTCCTGAAACTTTCGACCGCCCTAAAAAACCCCCAGTCCTGGAGATTACTAAGTTTGTCAATGACGCATCAAAGGAACGATGGAAGAAATTGAAGGATAGAAATGTTTTTCCAGAGTTAGGGCTCGAATACCCTAAGGATGGTGAAGACCAGTTCGACCAAGCAATCATGGACATCATCGACATGCATGAATGGAAGTCATTCGCTGCCCACCCTGAGGAAATTTGCACTTCACTGGTAAAGGAGTTTTACGCTCATCTCACAAGCCCCAATCAGTCCACTGTCCACGTGCGTGGTGAGCATATCAAGTTCACCGCTGCAGCAATCAACAAGTACTACGAGCTAAAGCAAATTGTGGACCATCACACCACATTTGTGATGACTATGGACGCGCAAACACAATGAGAGGTGTTGGAAGACATTTGTTTTGAGGGCAAAGTGTTGGACAACAACAGATCAGTAGAGAGAGGCCGCCTCAAGCCAGAGGCTAAGGTATGGTGTTGCGTGTCAAAAGTCCTATCGCAATGTAGTGCAAGTGTACACGACGTAAGTAGTAAAGTGATACTCAAAGTATCGGATGTCGAATCCACAAGGACTGGAAATAGCTTTATCCTTGAATTGCTGCACAAAAGAAAGAAAGAGTATAAATTGTTTGGAAAGTAATATTGGAGGATGATGAATATAAAAGAATAAAGATTCAGGGTTAAGAGATAGGCCGATATTGATTTGCTCGGTAGTGCAGGTGTTGTACTGAAAAGAAACTCATGTTCTGTCGTCGTCCCTGTCGCGGCAGAAGTATGTTGTTGTGGCGGCAGCGCTCACACAACTCTGTACTTCAAGCTTGGAAAGAGTCCCTACTATGACTTGTCCTATCCCTAGGCCCAAGCTTGGCAAGAATCCCTGCTGTGACTTGTCCTATCCCTAGGCCCAAGTACTGTTGATGAACACTTCTTGGATGATACCTCCCAGCGTGAATCGAAGGGTGAACACCAATGTTGTTGAATTCTTCCTTAGCCACTTAACCTCGTCCTATCCCTAGGTCCGAGATAGTTCAACCATAAACTGGAGAACCCGTACTTACTCCTAACATATACTTAACTCTCCCGATATTAAGTAAATAGATAATCTTACAATGCTCTCCTGATACTCTTGCAAGCTGTTGAAACCAGAATAAGCAAACTTGAAATTTTATTTCATTGAACTAAAAATTCCTAAAATAGTACAATCCTTGCAACTACTTTACATAATCAACCCTTAGCCCTAGGGGAAGTTTAGAACATGATGAGCGGGGTAAAATGACAAGGGTTTTGGGGAAGACGGCTAGAGATGAGATCTCCTCCCCTAGGTCGAATTACATGCCTTTATATAGGCCTTGGGTTCGAGTTTTCGAATAAGGTAAGAATTCAAGTTCAAACTAAAGTACAACTCTATTTAAGATTAAATCTTCTGAGTAGATGCCTTTAATTCGTCCTCTTTTCTTGCTTTGGGTTTCTTCCTTGAACTTTGGGCTTGGCCTTCATTCTGCCCCATGGCTAAAAAAGATATAGGAGTGGTCCACGACATACCGGCTTGAATTGCTCTATATGTCAAGCTCCACTTCACTTTTCCCTTCACCAATGTTGTCATCATGACTGCCACAACATGATCTTCCTTCTTGACTCCAGCTCTGTGTTCCAGCTCTACTCCTTTGCTGTCCTGATCTGTCACGGCAGATACCTACAAAAGTAGCCAAAATCAGTAGCAACTGTGCTATTTTATCTAATTGTGATGTATATGCAAAACTTTACCTAAATGCAACAAATTATGCTTGAATGCAGCAGAAATATGGGTTAAATAAAGGGTAAAATATAGAACTTTTGCACACTCAACACACCCCCAAACTCAAGTTCTTGCTTGCCCTCAAGCAAATATGACCTAACTAAAATTTTTGTTTGGCTTAATTCAGTGAACTTTTCATTACCTACCACACATGCCCTATCACGAACACTACCTTATCGGATCTTTCTGGATTTATTCGGAACCATGCTATAGGTCTCGTGTAGTGTGTGCATGTTTTGGGAACAAATATGTGCCTAGACTTTTTTAGTTTACTAGAATAGTTAAGCTACTTACTTGAATTTTTATGCCAAATTCTCTTTTCTTGGAGGCAATTCTTAGGCTCCTTTAGTTTTTCTAAATTAGACTCGGTGTTTTTCTTATTTTAAGTTGACTAGAGCCTATTTTTTGGCACCTCTAGCTAAATTCCAAGAGTCGATTTTAGGCATCTCTAGGGGTGTTGAGTCTAAGTTTTCTTATTTTCTTTTCCTAGAGCCAGTGTTAGGCACCTCTAGGGGCAACTCAAGTGTTTATGCTTTTCTACTCTAGTTTATAAATAGAAATCTAGATAGCATAAGAGTCACAAAAGGTGTTTAAAGATCAGAACTATAGCAAGGCTCTAAACTGTTCCTAAAAAAATATCCTAAAGGCACAGCCACGACAGAGTATGTCGTGGCAGGTAAGTTCAGTTCAAAGACTAAAGCCAAATGAAATAAATAATAACTAACAATTAGACACAATTTTAAGACACAAATAACACTTCATTACTAGAGGGATGCCACCCCCAAACTCGAGGGTTGCATTGCCTTCAATGCATGATGACATGTAAATTAAAAATAGAAATAAAAACAAAATACATCACAAAATAAATAAAGCAACAGAGACAACAATGATAAGAAAAAAAACTTAAGTTGAGGAGCTGTCATCGCTGCTGCTGCTGATCTGGAGTTGCCGGCGGGCAGTGACTTTCATGGCAGGTGCCGGCAGAGTGCTGGGAGAGGCAGATGGCTGTCTTCTTTTTGGCTTCCCTTGGCGGCTGGACACGGGTGTGTGAGATGTGTGGGGGCTTGTCCAGCACTTGTATCTCATCGTCGAAGCTGCTACTGCTACTGCTGTTGCTGGCAGACCCGCCCTGGCCGGAGGGTCCTTCTCCAGCCTCGTTGGGCTTCTGCCTCTTCATTGGGGTGAACTCCTTGGAGAGGTTTCGGGCAACAAAGGGCTCCCCGTCAGAGTCCTGCCAGACGGATGAGGAGGAGAACCCTTCAAAGTAGTGTTCGTTGAGCTCTGGCAGGGGCTCCTTTCTTTTCTCGCCTCTGGAAGTGGCAGTTTGGCTGCCGCCTTCAGCTGTCACAGCCGGTGTAGGTGTAGAGGCAACAGATGGAGTCGTTACTGCCATGAAGTCCCTTATGAAGCTCATCAGACTGAGCTGCCTTTCCTCCAATCTTTTTAGTGTTGACAGAATCTGGGTGGAGGCATCTGGTGGAGGGGCTGTTGCCGTTGGCTGCTGCTGCTCTGTTGCGGCAGGTTCTGGGTGACTGTGGCCTGCCGGCTGCTCTGCTGTGGCAGACGGGTTGAAGTAGGACAGTGGGGTGGCAACCTTTAGCTCCATGAAGCTGAAGATCTTCGCTCCATCCACCCTTTTCCTTGGAATTTAAAGTCTTCGGCAATTTCCGGTACGTTGTGGCCCCGACATATGGCAGTGATGAGGTGTGGGAAGACAAGAGGTCCCGACATTGATGGATTTTTCATCTAAAATTGAATGTACAATAGCTAACCTTGGTCGTTCGACTGTACTGTTGTGAGAGGATGGCATGATGCGCATCTTCACGAAATGATTCCATAGTTTGGCTTCGGGATTCAGCTGAGTTCTTTTCACCCTACATCGATGCTTTGGGTCAATGTTCCATTCTGTCCCCTCCTCAGTCAGTTCTGCCATCACCGCATCGTAGTCTGCCGTCGACAGACTATTAACGAATCTCTTGTGGGCGTCCTCCTTTTTACTGACATAGAGGCCGTAGAGGGTGTTGATGTCAGAAGGCTCGAAAGAAAGTTCTTTACCTCGAACCGTCACGGTTGTAGTATCTTTGCTGTCGACGGCAGCATAAAATTCCCAGACGAGTGTGACGTTCTTTTCTTCCGGCTGGGCAGCAAACCGCTGCCATTTGAGGGCATGGATCTTTTGTGCGATGAAGGGTTTAAGCCTGAGGTTTCCCGTGGGTTCGGTGTAGAGAAACCCCCGTTCTTCCCACATCTCCCTTTTCTGGAAGGAACGATAGTATCTTGCGACAGAGTTGGTGGAGGCGAAATGGTCTGAGATAGCACTTTGGCTGGGGGTGCTGACTGCTGCAACAGAATTGAAGGCAGTGCTTCTACGAGTTTGTCTGCTAGTCATTGTTACAAGGGCTGTGGAAAATAAAGAAAATTTTGAGATCTAGAGAAAACAAGTTGAGAGAATAAAAGTGAGATGAAAAATGAATAGTGAATGGGGGTTTATATAGATGGATGATTTTCTGCCCGTTGGAGCTGCAACGACAGGCGCGAATAACGGGGCCAGTTGTTACGCAGTTTTTGACACGTCTATCACGCGTTTTCGTGTCTGCTGCGCGTCTGTCGCGACAACTTGGTGACAAGCTGTATAATAAAATAAAATAAAATAACTAAGTTAAATTAGGGATGCCTTGAGGGGCATCTCCTAAAGTAACTACTTCCTGCATCCTTGGGGTTTCAGTCCCCTAATAATGCTTTAGTCTCTGTCCATTGACTTTGGCCTGGTGCCCGTCCTTTAAAGATTTAACTGCGATGGCACCATGGGGGAAAACCTGGATAACTTGAAAGGGGCCGGACCATCTAGATTTAAGCTTTCTTGGGAAAAGTTTTAACCTAGAGTTAAACAACAACACCTGCTGCCCTGGGCAGAACTGTCGTGGCAGCAGTTTCCTGTCGTGCCACCTTTTGGTTTTATCTTTGTATATCCTTGCATTGTCGTAGGCCATTGCTCGAATTTCTTCAATTTCATTCAAGTCCAGTAGCCTCTTTTGTCCTGCCTTATCCAAGTCCATGTTTACTGCCTTGAAAGCCTAGTAAGCTCTGTGCTCTATCTCAACATGTAAGTGACATGTTTTCCCATATATAAGCCTATAGGGTGACATTCCCAATGGTGTTTTGAATGCTGTTCTATAGGCCCAGAGTGCATCATTGAGGTGCAAAGACCAATCTTTTTGAGTGGGTTTAACCATCTTCTCAAGTATGTTCTTTACTTCTCGGTTGGATATTTCGGCCTGTCTATTGGTTTGAGGGTGGTATGCCTGTTGCAATCCGGTGCTTGACTTCGTATTTTCGCAAGGCAGCAGCAATTATCCTATTATCAAAATGTCTCCCTTCGTCACTGATGATCGCCTTAGGAATGCCAAATCTGGAGAAAATATTCTTGTGTAGAAATCTCTAAACAGTTTTGGCGTCATTTTTCTGCGTGGCGATCGCTTCAACCCACTTGGACACATAATCCACTGCCAGTAGGATGTAAAGGTTACCACAAGATGTTGGGAATGGTCCCATGAAATCGATTCCCCATACATCAAAGATTTCGACTTCTAAAATGTTCTGCAAAGGCATCTCATGCCTTCTCGAGATGTTCCCAGTCCTTTGGCACTTGTCACAGCTTTTGTAGAAGACTTGTGCATCCTTGAACAGTGTGGGCCAATAGAGACCAGATTGCAAAACCTTGGCAGCAGTTTTGTTTCCACCTAAGTGTCCTTTATATGGGGAAGCATGGCAGTGGTGAAGCACATCTTCCTGTTCATCCTGTGTTACGCACCTCCTGATAATTTGATCTGCACAATGTTTAAAAAGAAGAGGTTCGTCCCAGTAATAATGTTTTGCATCATTTTGGAACCTATTCCTTGCTTGGTAATTAAGTTCAGGAGGTAGTACTCCACTAACAATGTAATTAACAAAGTCAGCGTACCAAGGAAGTTCATAAAACTTACCTGCCGCCATGGCTGTCGCGGCAGTGCTTGTGACAGCAAACAATTGCTCATCCGGGAAGGTCTCCAATATGTTGGTCTTGTCTGTCGGTAGACTCTTTCCCATCTCTAATCTCGACAAGTGGTTTGCTACATGGTTTTCTGTCCCCTTTTTATCCTTGATGTCAATGTCGAACTCTTGCAGCAGAAGAATCCAACGTATCAGTCTAGGTTTTGCATCTTCTTTCGTGAACAGATACTTCAGTGCTGAATGGTCTGTATGGACCACCACCTTCGTTCCATGTATGTATGGACGAAACTTGTCGATTGAGAACACCACTGCTAATAGTTCCTTTTCTGTTGTGGTGTAATTTACTTGAGCATCATTTAATGTTTTGCTGGCATAATAGATCACATGGAAGAGCTTATCCTTCCTCTGTCCTAATGCTGCCCCTACAGCATAGTCACTGGCATCACACATTATTTCGAATGGCAAACTCCAGTCTGGTGGTTGTACTATCGGGGCTATTACCAGCTTCTCTTTCAGAACTTTGAATGCCTCAGTACATTCAATATTAAAGTCAAAGGGACGATTCTACTCCAATAAGTGACATAAAGGCTTGGTAATCTCCGAGAAATTGGCAATAAATCGTCGATAAAACCTAGCATGCACTAAGAAACTCCGAATCCCTTTGACTGTGGTGGGTGGTGACATCTTTTCGATGACTTCTATTTTCGCTCTGTCTACCTCTATGCTGCGGAAACTTACCTTGTGGCCTAGGACTATCCTTTCATCCACCATAAAGTGGCATTTTTTCCCAGTTTAAGACCAAGTTCGCTTCTTCACATCTTTCAAGCACCTTCTGTAGATTGCCTAAACAACCTTCAAAACTGTCTCCGAAGACGGAAAAATCGTCCATGAAAATTTCTAGGAAGTCCTCCACCATGTTAGAGAATATCGCCATCATGCACCTTTGGAAAGTTGTTGGTGCATTGCAGAGTCCAAATGGCATTCTCCGAAAAGCATAATTGTCGTACGGGCATGTGAAGGTCGTTTTCTCTTGATCCTCTGGTGCAATAGCTATCTGGTTGTACCTTGAATAACCATCAAGAAAACAATAATAATGTTTCCCCGCTAATCTATCAAGCATTTGATCAATAAAAGGTAGGGGAAAATGGTCTTTTCGGGTAGCTTTGTTCAGCTTCCGGAAATCCATACAAACCCTCCAACCGGTCACAGTCCTTGTTGGGATTAGTTCGTTTTCCTCGTTGGTCACCACGGTTATTCCTCCCTTTTTAGGTACACACTGCATCGGGCTCACCCACTTACTATCCGAGATGGCATAAATTATTCCGGCGTCAAGCCTTTTGATAAATTCTTTTCGCACCACTTCTCGCATAGCGTCATTTAAGCATCTCTGAGCATCAATGGTCGGCTTATGATCATCTTCTAGGAGAATTTTGTGCATACATAATGCCAAATTGATTCCTTGGATGTCAGCTATCGTCCATCCAATAGCCTTCTTATGCTGCTGCAGCATTCCAATTAACTGTTGCTCCTGTTTCTGCATTAACTTGGAAGAGATGATTACGGGCAACATATCATTTAAACCAAGAAAAACATATTTAAGCTGCCCTGGCAGGGGCTTAAGGTCTAAAATAGGTGGTTCTACAGTTGAAGGCTTTTGGATTATGTGTTCATTCGAGGTATAGTTTAGGGGCTCGAATAACTTACATGGACGATTTCCTATCCAATTTACCTTCTCATGACCTTCAGTGTCAGATATGTCTGAATCGGAGAAGTCACTGTCGTCGTTGCTACCATGACAGTCTTCCAGATGGCTGCTGTGGTAGTGACCAAATTTTATGTCATGGCAGCTCGATCTGATGCAGGGTTGATCAAGGATTACTTTAGTGATGGCCTTGCACTCTTCTTCTGCATTATCATGTTTGATTGCTTGGAGAACATTGAGCTTAATTTCCTGATCATTTACTCTCATTGTCAGTTCTCCTTTCTCTACATCAATCAGAGATCAGTCTGTGGCTAGGAAGGGTCGCCCAGGATGATTGGTGCGTTCTCATCTACTTCACAGTCTAAAACAAGAAAGTCAGCAGGAAAAATGAACTTATCCACTCTTACCAGAATATCTTCGATCTTCCCTTCTAGTTGTACGTAAGAGCGGTCTGCCAGCTGCAGTATGACTGTCGTGGGTCGTGCTCGTCCAATACCTAATTTCTGAAATACAGATTTTGGCATTAAATTTATGCTAGCACCTAGATCACAAAGTGCCTTACCCACGAATTTGTCACCAATTATGCACGGTATGATGAAGCTCCCAGGATCCTTCTTTTTCTGGGGTGGATACCTGTGCAAGATAGTCGTGCATCCTTCTGTCATTTTTACCGTTTCGAATTCTCCAAGTCTGGACCTTTTCGACATAGCATCCTTGAGAAATTTTGCATAACCGGGCATCTGCTTGATGGCCTCTAACATCGGTAAATTGATGCGCACCTGTTTAAAAATATCGTAAATCTTTTTGAGCCGATACTCATGTTTCTGCTTTTGTAACCACTGTGGAAAAGGAGGTGGAGGACGGTAATCTTCCAGTCGTCCTTCACATGGTATTCAGATCTGAGGAGGCTTAGGTTCTTCAGCATTCTTTTCTTGCTCCTCTGTCCCTTCTGTTGTCGTGACAGGTGTGTCGGCAGCAGGTTTCTCTTCTTCTGCCGGGGCAGTGTTCGCGACATGTGTTTCTAGGGCAGGTTCCTCAACCGGTATGGTTTCCATCTCTGGTCCTTACAGTTGTTTCCCACTCCGAGTTGTAATTGCTTTACACTGCTCATGTGTGGGTTTTCTAGCGACTTCAGTATCACTAGGGAATCCTCCGTTTTGCCTTGGCTTAATATGTTGGGAAACTTGGCCCATTTGTGTCTCCAGTGATTTCAGTGTAGCCTCATGGTTAGTCATTCTCATCTCTGTCTTGTCCATGAATGACTCGGTTTTCTTGACAAAGTGATCCATGTTTGTCATGTAAGCTCCTGTCTGTGACATGAATGTGGCCAAAGTCTGCTCCAATATACTAGGTGTGGCTATCGGCTGTTGTTGCGGCTGCTGCTGTGGTTGCTGCCGTGACAGGATTCTGGGTGTCCCTTGGTTTTGGTTGTTCTGTATCTGAGGATTAAGTGCGTTGTTTGGATTGCTCCAAGAGAACTTGAGATCTTTCCTCCAGTTTGGATTGTAGTTGTTGGAATCGTAATTCCTTGGCTTATTGTAGTTTCCAACATACATCCTTTCTTCTAGTTGTAACGGATAGTCTTCCGAACTGTGATTTCCACTGCAAGTTTCACATACCTCTTTTGCAGATTGTATAGGTTTATAATCTGTTTTCAACAGATTTTCCACTGCCTTTGTGAGGTATGCAACCTGTGTCTTCAGGGAATTGTCGGCTTCATAATCTTTTACAGCTATCCCTCGTTTACCTCTCCTCGATGTAGGGATCTGTTCGTCATTCTTTGCTAAGTTTTTCAGCACTACCATGGCTTCGTCTGGATCTTTATCCAACAGCAGTCCATTTGCTGCTGAATCTATTCTCATACGAGTGTGTGTGTTGGCAGCATTGTAGAATTTAATGACTTGATTCCACACGGGGAATCCATGCATCGGGAAGTTCCTTAGAAGAGTTGTAAACCTGTCCCATGCCTCGTGCAATGGCTCGTCATCTTCCTGTTGAAAAGTAGCAATTTCATTACGCAATCGCTCAGATAAGTGAGAAGGATTAAAACAAGATAAAAAGTCACGAGTGAGATCTGCCCTAGTTCGTATGGAACCCGACGTTAGTTTATTCCACCAAGTTTTAGCTCTGTCTCTCAGTGAATGAGGAAATAACCGGAGCCTCAGTATTTTCGGATTTATTCCTGGTAATCGAAACAATCCACAGATTTCTTGGAACGTTTTCAGGTGTTCTCGGGCATCCTCTGTTGCAGCACCACTAAATTGGCTAGCGGAATTGATCATACTGAACATAACAGGTTTCAGCTAGAAGTTCTCAGCTTCCACGTCTGGCAAGGTGGTCTCCAGTTCCACATGATCATTGATCATGTAGTCACGGCAGAACTGCCGTGCGGCCTCGGCAGCGGCAGGCCGTCCGTTCCGGTCATCTAGGGGAGGATCTTCAGGATTCCTCGGGTTATTATTATTTACCCCGTTATGCATTGCTTCTAACTGTTCCTTAAGTTAATCGTTTCTTGCAATCAAGAGACGGACTCAGTTCCTGAGGTTGCACGTACGTTCGATTTCAGGGTCTAGTTTGTACCCAGGTTATTTGCCTCGTCTTGATCTGCGCATAAGCAAACGGAAAACCTTGTGAAAAGCACAGGGTAAATAATCCCAATAAAAACAGAAAAATTAAAAAGTGCAGTAAAAGTAAGAGAAAAGTTATGTTGCCAGTCCCCGACAACGGCGCCAAAAACATGATGCGTGTCAAAAGTCCTATCGCAATGTAGTGCAAGTGTACACGATGTAAGTAGTAAAGTGATACTCGAAGTATCGGATGTCGAATCCACAGGGACTGGAAATAGCTTTATCCTTGAATTGCTGCACAAAAGAAAGAAAGAGTTTAAATTGTTTGGAAAGTAATATTGGAGGATTATGAATATAAAAGAATAAAGATTCAAGGTTAAGAGATAGGCCGATATTGATTTGCTCGGTAGTGCATGTGTTGTACTGAAAAGAAACTCCTGTTCTGTCGTCGTCCCTGTCGCGGCAACACTTGTCACGGCAGAAGTCTATTCTTGTCGCGACAACGATCACACAACTATGTACTTCATGCTTGGAAAGAATCCCTGTTGTGACTTGTCCTATCCTTAGGCCCAAGCTTGGCAAGAATCCCTGCTGTGACTTGTCCTATCCCTAGGCCCAAGTACTGTTGATGAACACTTCTTGGATGATACCTCCCGGTGTGAATCGAAGGGTGAACACCAATGTTGTTAAATTCTTCTTTAGCCACTTAACCTCGTCCTATCCCTAGGTCCGAGATAGTTCAACCATAAACTGGAGAACCCGTACTTACTCCTTTCGTATACTTAACTCTCCCGATATTAAGTAAATAGATAATCTTACAATGCTCTCTCGATACTCTTGCAAGATGTTGAAACCATAATAAGCAAACTTGAAGTTTTATTTCATTGAACAGAAAATTCCTAAAACAGTACAATCATTGCAACTACTTTACACAATCAACCCTTAGCCCTAGGGGAAGTTTAGAACATGATGAGAGGGGGAAAACGATAAGGGTTTTGGGGAAGACGGCTAGAGATGAGATCTCCTCCCCTAGGTTGAATTACATGCCTTTATACAGGCCTTGGGTTCAAGTTTTCGAATAAGGTAAGAATACAAGTTCAAACTAAAGTACAACTCTATTTAAAATTAAATCTTCTGAGTAGATGCCTTTAATTCGTCATCTTTTCTTGCTTTGGGTTTCTTCCTTGAACTTTGGCCTTGGCCTTCATTCTGCCCAGGGCTTAGAAAAATATAGGAGTGGTCCACGACAGACCGGCTTGAATTCCTCTATCTGTCGAGCTCCACTTCACTTTTCCCTTCACCAATGCTGTCGTCATGGCTGCCACGGCAGTGGCCACGACAACATCTTCCTACTTGACTCCAGTCATGTGTTCCAGCTCTGCTCCTTTGCTGTCCTGATCTGTCACGACAAATACCTGCAAAAGTAGCCAAAATTAGTAGCAACTGTGCTATTTTATCTAATTGTGATGTATATACAAAACTTTACCTAAATGCAACAAATTATGCTTGAATGCAGCAGAAATATGGGTTAAATAGAGGGTAAAATATAGAACTTTTGCACACTCAACATATGGAATCACTTCTTACGACACAAGATAATGCCCACATTGCACACAACAACTGTCCATATCTCTAGGCTATTTCTTCTCCACTCTATATTGCATGGTAGACATATTGATATAGGAAAAATTATTGTGGATGAAGTTTATGCTTGTTTAAAAAGGCCTCGTAGTCCTTTAGTGTTTCCTAACTTGATAACTGCCCTGTGTAAGAGGAATGACGTCTTTGTAGACGATCTTGTGGATGCAAAAACTTCAGGAATAACAGGTCTCACAGCAGCACTAGTCACTGAGCTCTGAGGATTCAACGAGGATGTCCCTTAGCAGACAGTGGAGGGGGTGCTAAAAGTTTTTCTGCAGCAAGGGTAGCTGCATTGGTGGCCACGACAAAAGACTTGAGCGCTGAGCTCAACCTGATGAATGCACATCATCGGGCGTACTTTAAGTATGCCCACCATCGTGATGGTGCTATAGCATCTTGCTTCAACAAACTCCTCCCGGACCAGAACGTTTCATTCCCTCAATTTCTCTTGGAGTTATTGCAACCCCGACCACTGCCACAACAAGCCCAGTGCCTCCCATTCAAAGCGAAGTTGACCCTAGCTCAGTACCACCCCCAGCTAAGAAAAAGACTGCAAGAAAGAAGACGCCTGCGACTTCTACTGCCCAACCAGAAAAAGAAACTCTCGTGGTTCCACCTTCTGTCGAAGAAACCGCCCATGCGCCCACCCCGACCAAGAAGAGAAAATGCAGCAAGAAGGCAACCAACCGTGCGCCTTCACGACCGGATAACCCACTACCTGAGCCGGACCATATACCAAGTGATCATGAGGACCCCCCTTAAAAGGAGACAACCCAGTACCCACGCTTGAGCCGACCCCCACACAAACAGAGGATGCTACAGCATCCAGACCAAAGACACACATCAAACATATTGCTAGTCGTGTCTGCTCTTCACCCAGTGCTCAGCCAGTCTCGTCCAAGAGTGTCGACGATGTCGCAAATCCACACTACTACTCGTCTGAAACTTCCATGGACAACACCAGCAACACTACATAGCCTCCGCACCCAGGAGGTAACTTTTCTTTTATTTTAATTTATTTCATTTTTTTCATTGCATATAGTATATATTAGTTCATGCATTGAGGACACTGCATCCCTTATGTTTGGGGGTGTTGGTGTTCATAGTTAGTATTTGCTTTAGCATATGCATAGTAGGAATGAACAAAATTTTTACTATGTCATTATGTTTAGTCTAGAGACAGCCTATGAATATATCTATGATATCTGATGATGAAAATTTAATGGCTTGAACTAGTTCAGAGAAAACACAACTAGTTGAGATCTGTAGAACTGACCTTAGGATCTAGTTGTTAAAAAATATTTTACACAGCTGCTCTCTTTCTATAAGTAAGTTCGTTAGAAATTTTTTTAGGAAGAACCCTAGTGAACTCTGATATGTAAACTCTAGAGAAACTTAAGAAAAATTAGACATCCCTATGCTAAAATGAATGAATAAATGCTACGACATATCTGTAGAAGGACACTCTGCTTTGCTATAACATACAATTTGTTTTTGAAAAGAGAATAAAGTTTTGCTATAGCATACGAGTGAATGAAAGTTGTCACGGTATGACTCTACCTACTAGCTCGGGGGTGAGAGGTTTGCTATAGCAGAAAATCCATATATTTGGGAGTCTGAAAATTAGAAAAGAGCTAGAGAACATGGTTAGGGTATAACTAGGGAGCTTCCTTGAAAATTTGTCTTACTAGCTTAAGTAAAGGAGGAAGGCAGCCACGCACGCACGCACACACACAACTTAGTCCTAGGTAATGTTCTTAAGGATCTCACTTCTAGTTATTTATATTTAATTGCCTATGCCATTTCTGAGGACTGAGACTTTGCCATAGCAATTCTCTAGGGTAAATCTTTGTAACACCCCAAATTTGGTCCTAGATGTTTTAGAGTCCGAATCGGACCGGTTAGAAAACGGTTCGAATCTTAAAGGGAGCTTTAGGGAACACCTAGTTCGGGATGCTTTAAAAATATGGAAAAATATCTAAAAATCCTCATTTAATATATAAAAGATTATGGTGAAATCAATTTTACAAAATAAGGTTTGGAAATACTACATTTCGGTGTAGTGACCAAATCGTAGTTTTTACAAAGTTAAATAGTGACTGTTTTGTAAAGGATTGAAACTTTGAATCTTTAAGAAGCTAATTTTACAAAAAAAGATTTAATCAAATTTTTTCTTAATTTGGGTTATTTTATTAATGTTTTCATTAAAGAAAAACAAGGATTAATTAAAAGGAAACTACCTTTGACTTTTCATAACTACTTTACGTCAATTTTTCCTCCTCCCATTTTCTCTCAAATTCTTTTCAGCCAAACACTCTTTCTCCTTCAATTGGTTGCTGATTTTCATCCCTTTTGATTGGATTTCAATTCCTTTTTGATTCCTAATCTTCTCCTCATCAAAACCTCTTGATTTTACATTGGATTTTCAAGAAAACTTGCCCAAATCAAGGAGAAATCAGCCATTAGAGGTAAGCTTCATCATTCTCCTCTAATGATCAGTTCTTTACTAAAATTCCCAAGTTATCAATCCTTTTTTAATGATTTTTGAATTTCTTTAATGTTAGAAACAAGAAATTGTCTTAAAACTCAAGATTTTTGGAGAGATCTTGATGATTTTCGTTCTTGAAGGTTAGGCTCTGTTTTGAGGTTGTTTTCTAATGTATTTTGGATGTTAATTGAAGTTATAAATGAGGTTTTATCAAACAAATCCCGAATGGGCTTGGATTCCTAAGTTTTTCTTGCTAGAATGGTGGTTTTTGGGTTGATTTTTGTGTTCTGTTATAGCTGGAGGTATAAGGACGAGGTTGTGGTGATTTCTGATGTTGATTGATGTTCAGAAATGATTAGAAGTTGTAGATCTTGACTGGTCTTTGTTTTGGATGAATTTGGAGGTGATTTCAGTTGTGTTTGGTAGCCGAAATGTGGTTTGTGAGTAGAGCAGCGAGTTTAGGTGTGTGGCTGATGATTTCAATGCATGATGATGCATTAATCCTCTGCTCTTATGTGTTATAAACAAGGGAGACATCTTCAGATGCCTTTGGTGTTGATCCGGGAGCTTAGATAGCGTTTCGACAAGCACGCGAAACGTAATTGGTGAGTGCGTATGGTTTTAGAAGTCTTTGAAGGACAAAGAATCAAGGTTTGGGGATTTAGGAAAAGTTTGAAACACCTTCCTAAGTCTGGAAGTAAGTATTGGCTAGATTGCTCTCTTAAATGTGGTGGTTGCCCTTAAAATTCTTTTATATGCTCATCGTTTGTGATCGATGCATAGTTGAGATGATGCTTGAAATGATTTCATGAAATAACATGTTGCATAGTTCAGATTTGAGCTTTTGTTTTAAAGCATGGCAAATGTTATGGTCTTGAAATGAGATGAGAATGATTTGGAAATGTTGCATGAAAAATAGTAGGTGAGATGATGTTTTGACATAATATATTGGCATAGATGTTGAGATACTTACTGGATATAATTGATCGATCAATAGGATGAGAGTCCACTATAAACTAAAAATTTGTACGTGCTCTTTGGTTTAATCCAAAGGGAGAGAACCGATGATGGACATACCATCGAGTAGGACTTGGTGAAATACCCAAGCTTTGTGGCGATGAGAGATTCCGCCATGTGAGTACGGTGATGTGAGATTCCACCGGAAATTATGTTACTAGACGAGTGAGTACGGTGATGGTAGATTCCACCGAAAGTGTCTAGTGAGATGTCCGCATATCCGAGTAATAATGAGATGTGAAATGCCAATATAAAATATGAAATTGATTTTGATTCACATGTACCTTTGATGAGATGATTTATGCTATAAGAAATGCATATGAGATTTGTATATGAAATGCTTTGGTTTTACATGCATGAGTTTGGCTTTGCTAAGAGATTTGCATTGGTTTAAATGCATGAGATAGAATTGTGGTACATGTGCTTTCAATGAGAAGTTGCTTTGAATGGATTTCAAGCATGAGATATAATGAGCATGTTGTAGAAAAAGGTTTTGAGAAAGTGTTTTCAAGAAATGCATTATTGTGTTGGTTTTCTTTAGAGCATGCCTCACTAAGCAATTGTGCTTACGCTCTCTCTTTTACCAATAATGCAGATAATTGTGGTGTTTTCGGGCATCAAGAAGGATAAGAACATCCAAGGAAGTGCAAAGCTCATGTATGGTGATGTTTTTATTCACTTTAGTTTTGATATGTGGCAATAGGAAACCAAGGTTGTTTTGGGAGATATGTTTGAACTCCCTAAGTTTGTGGCAGGTTTATGTTGGCAATTATGGGTTGTAAATGGTCCTAAATGTTTGATTTGAGAATTGGTTGCTTATAATGGTTTTGAGACTAGGGAGCATGCCTATAGATTGTGTGCTTTTGTGTTTGATGTCAATGCTCTAGTCTAAGGGTCTTAAATATGTTCCTTAGTGGCTAAATGAGTTGCCGGTATAGTTTGATGATCTTTGAGATATGTTTGAATGGTTTAAAAGGAAAAAAACCAGCAATTTCTGCTGTCACTGCGCAAAGTGTATCGAAACACCCTCCACTGTTTCAAAACGGGGGCCTGTAATGGCCTTAGTGTTTCGGAACGGCCGAAGGTGTTCCGAAATAGTTTGGCTACTGGTGAAGCCTGTTTCGATACTGCTCTCAGAACATACCCGAGTACCGAAACGGTCAACACCGTTTCGATACGGGCGTTTCGGTACAGTAGGTAGGCGTTCCGATACAGTTGACGTTGGATGCTGATTTGAATTGTTTTGAGTTTCCATGCTTTACATTTTAGTCCTAAATGTTGTGGATGCAATTGCTTGAGCTTGGGATGTCTTTTTAAGCTGAAACTTAACAGAGAAGCATGTAACATGATTAATTTCAGATCAGTAAACCTAAAATCAGCTAAGTCATTCTAATTTCCAAAAATTACATTTTGGTCCCTAAACGTATAATTTAAGCAATTGAGTCCCTAAATGTTTTCCGATCGCTGTGCCTTTCTCTTCCATGATTCGTGAGTGCTCACTTAGGTTTAACATGCATCTAGACAAGATTAAAATAAAAAAGGGTCGTTAATCAAGGTTGACTTTTGGGTTGACTTTGGTTTTCCCCGTGTAATCTTCGTAGTTCGGGTCAAGCGTCTAGGCCGGGCTAAAAGGGTTACATTTGTTGTTATCAGAGCCAGGTTATCGAATAATTGGGGCTTGGTATGTGGTTGTTGTATGTGATTATGCATGATTGTGTCTTTTCAGTGAAAGTTTGATGTATGAACATTGATGTGTGATTCAATTTAGTTAATTTTGTGATGCTATGCTATGTTTGGAGTGTGGTTGGGGATCCCATTGCCATATCAAAACTAATGAGGAGAATTGTTTTTGAAAATGAGCCCGAGTAGTTGGATTACTTACCTTGTTATGCCTAATTGTGTTTATTGCATTTTTGTCAGTGCATTGTTTTTATTATGGGACCATGTAGAGAGCTGAGAATCAATACTAGATCTATGGCTGATAATGAGAACGCGTAGAATGCTGAGAATTTACCTCCTCCTCCCCTGGTGGTGGTGGAGCTGGGGCTGGTGCTGTTGGAGTTGGTGCTGGGGTTGCTGGACCCGAGGGTGTTCAGGGGCAAGCTGCTCCTGACATGACCATGTTGATACAGGCTATTGCTGGAGCTTTCCAGGCAACAGTAGTTGGAGCTCTTGGAGCTGCACCTCAGGATGGTGCTAATGTGAGATTGTTGTTGGAGCGTTTCCGCAGTCTGGGAGGGACTGAGTTCAAAGGTTTGACACCTGAAGGATCTGAGTCTTGGTTGGAGAGCACCAAGAGGATTCCTGGTCAGCTGAATTGCAATAATATGCAAAAGCTGGGATACATTGTGTCGCTACTGCATGGTGATGCTTACACGTGGTGGACGACCACTATCTCTGGAATGAAGGATGACGAGGTGACTTGGACATTCTTCTTGAATGCGTTCAAGCGGAAATATTTGGGAGTTTGCTACCTCGACGAGAAGAAGAGGGAGTTTATGTCTCTTATGCAAGGGAACATGTCTGTAGCTGAATATGAAATTCAGTTTGTTCGCCTTAGCCAGTATACACCTGAGCTAATTCCTAGCGAGACGGAAAGGTGCGAGCAGTTCCGTTATGGGCTGGTAGCAGATGTTAAGACCTATATGCTTGCAGCTGATTACACAGATTTCGATGTCTTGGTCACTAGAGCCAAGGACATTGAATTGAATCTTAGTTTGGCGGGCCGAGCAGGTAGATCTAGCTCGGGAAAGCGAGCTGCAGAACGCAATTATGGTAGAGATCGCAACAAGAGACATAAGGATAGAAAGCCGCACTATGATTCTAGACGTGGGGGTGGTAAACCTGGTAGAGGTCAGCAAGGACCTAATGATGTCTTGAGCACTCCTGAGTGCAATCGGCGTGGTAGAAGACACAGTGGTGAGTGTTGGGGTAACCTTGGGATATGTTGGAATTGTGGAAACCGAGGGCATTTGAAGAAAGATTGTCCTCAGCCGCTGAGAAAGGGACAAGCTCTGGTGAGAGCAGCTGAGCCACAGAGAGGTCGTGGGCGCGGCCGTGGTAATTTTCAGCGTAGGGATGATAGTGGAAGGAACGTAGCGCATGTTGTGGCTGTCCAACCTGAGGGTGGTGGTCAGGCTCGGGTGTATGCCCATCGTGAGGGAAGGAATGACACGGACGTGATCGCAGGTATCTTTAGTTTGCAATCCTTGTCATTACTTTCTTTGATTGATTCTGGATCTACACACTCGTACACATTGCGTGAACATGCTCAAATGCTTGGTTTACCTGTTGAGTCTTTGGATGTTGGTATGCGTGTGACTAGTTCCTTTGGTGAGACGGTTGTAACAAGAAAGTTGTATAGGATATGTCCCTTGAAGGTGCAAAATCATGTTTTTCTTGTTGATCTCATGGAATTGCCATTCTATGGTTTTGATGTAATCCTTGGCATGTATTGGCTTGTTGAGCATAGAGCCGTTGTGGATTTCGAAAGCAAGCAAGTTTCAATGAAACTTGCGGATGATTATGAGCTGGTGGTGGTGGGAGAAAATGTGAAGTTTCTTGCCAATGTGGTGTCTACATTGGAAGCGAGCCGGAAGTTGCGACATGGATGTGAAGCTTACCTAGCTTTTGTTATGAATCCTAGTTCAAAATAGGTGCGCGTTCAGGATATAAGAACCGTGTGTGAGTTCCCTTGAGTGTTTCCGGGGGAATTACCTGGTTTGCCGCCTAGTCGAGAGGTTGAGTTTTGAATTGAGTTGTATGAGGACACAACTCCGGTGTCTATTGCTCCCTATCGCATGGCACCCAAAGAGTTGAAGGAGTTGAAGACGAAACTTCAGAAGTTGCTTGACTGTGGCTTCATTCGGCTTAGTGTGTCACCTTGGGGTGCACCGGTCTTATTTGTGAAAAAGAAGGATGGCACGACGAGAATGTGCATTGATTATCGTCAACTGAATAAGTTGACCGTCAAGAACAAGTATCCTTTGCCGAGGATTGATGATCTCTTTGATCAGTTTTGGGGAGCGGCTGTGTTTTCAAAGATTAACTTGAGGTCAGGGTACTATCAGTTAAAGGTGAAAGATGTGGATGTCCCCAAAACAGCCTTTAGAACAAGGTATGGGCATTATGAGTTCCTTGTAATGCCGTTTGGCTTGACCAATGCTCCAGCTGCTTTCATGGACATGATGAATAGGGTGTTCCATGAATTCTTGGACAAGTTCGTTGTGGTGTTCATCGACGATATCCTTGTGTACTCTCGCACTGAGGAGGAGCATGGAAGCCATTTGAGAATTGTTTTGCAAGCTGTTGCGTGTAAAAGTGTCTATCCCAATGTAGTGCAAGTGTACACGACGCAAGTAGTAAAGTGATAAGTAAAGTATCGGATATCGTCTCCACAGGGACTGGGCTAATAGATTCACCTTGGATTACTGCACGAGAGAGAAAAGAATTATTTAAGTTGTTTTCACGAAGTAATAAAGAGTACTTAAATAAAAGAGTAATGAAATCAAGATAGAGAGAATGGGCCGGTATTGAATTGCTCAGTAGTGTAGGTGTTATAAAGTCTGGGAATATATGTTCTATCGTCGCGCCTGTCGCGGCAACACCTGCTGCGGCAGAGGTCTGTTGTTGTCGCTGCATCGAACACACAACTCAGCACTTCAAGCTTGGCAAGAATCCCTGTTGTGCCTTGGCCTATCCCTAGGTCCAAGTCTGTCGATGATCACGTCTTTGATGATACCTCCCAGCGTGAATCGAAGGATGAACACCGATGTTGTTGAATTCTTCCTTAGCCACTTAACCTCGTCCTATCCCTAGGTCCGAGATAGTTCAACCATAAACTGGAGAACCCGTACTTATTCCTTTCGTATACTTAACTCTCCCAATATTAAGTAAATAGGTAATCTAACAATGCTCTCCCGATACTATTGCAAGATGTTGAAAACCAGAATAAGCAAACTTGAAGTCTATTTTATTGAACAGAAAATTCCTAAAACAAATGCAATCCTTGCAACTACTTTACAAATCAACCCGTGGCCCTAGGGAAAGTTTAGAACATGTTGAGAAGGGGAAAATGGTTAGGGTTTTGGGAAGAAGGCTAGAGATGAAGATATCCCTCTAGATCGAATTACATGCCTTTATATAGGCTTTGGGTTCAAGTTTTCTAATATGGGAAGAATACAAGTTTAATTTAAAGTACAACTCTATTAAAGACTAAATCTTCAGAGAATATATCTTTAATTCGTCCTTTCGTCTTGCTTGGAATTTCTTCCTTGAACCTTGGGCTTGGCCTTCATTATGATCTAGGGCTTGGAAAAATATAAGGGTGTTCCACGATAGACTGGCTTAATTTTCTCTTTATGTCGAGGCCCACTTTGCTTCTTCTCCTCACCACTGCTGTCGTCCTTGGCTGCCACGGCAGCGGCCATGGCAGCATTGTCCTCCTCGTCTGCACATCCATTTCCAGCTTTGCTTCTTCACTGCCCAGCGTCTGCTTCTCCATCTGCTACAACAACTACTTGCAAAAACAACCAATTTCAATAGAAACTGTGCCATTTAATATATTTGTGATGTATAATTGAAATCTAAACTAAATGCAATGAATTATTCTTGAATGTAGCAGAAATATGGGTTAAATAGGGGGTAAATTATAGAACTTTTACACGCTCAACACACCCCCAAACTCAAGTTTTTGCTTGCACTCAAGCAATTCAGACCTAAAAGAAAAACAAAATATTTTTGTGTGGCTTGAAACAATGAACTTTCCCTTACCTAAAATTCATTCCCTATTGCGAGCAACACCTTGTCGGATAATTCAGGATTCATCCAGAACCTTGCTATAATTCTCGTGTAGTGTGTGCATGCTTGTTAACAATTATATGCCAAGACTCCCTTAGTTTCATTAGAATAGTTAAGCCTCTAACTTGAATTTTTATGCCAAATTTCATCTTTTTGGAGGCAATTCTTAGGCTCTTTTAGCTTTTATTCAGACTCGATTTTATTTTCTCAAGCTTAAGTTTGACTACAGCTGGTTTCGGGCACCTCTAGCTAACTTCCTAGAGCCGGTTTCGGGCACCTCTAGGTGTATTGAGTCTATTTTTCTTAACTTCTTTTCCTAGAGCCAGTGTTAGGCACCTGTAGGGGCAACTCAAGTGCTAAGCTTTCTATTCTAGTTTACTAGTAGAGTTTTAGGCAGTATAAAAGTCACAAATGGTGTTCAAGTTTTAGAACTATAGTAAGGCTCTAAACTGCTCCTAAACTATCCTAAAGGCACTGCCACGACAGAGGCTGTCACGGCAGGTAAGTTCAGTTCAAAGACTTAAGCCAAAATTTTCATTTTTTTGTTTTTTTTTTCAACAAAAATAAATTAAGCAAAAGACACAATTTTTTTTTTTTAATTTAAAAGACTCCATTAATGGAGGGATGCCACCCCCAAACTCGAGGGTTGCATTGCCCTCAATGCAAATGACATATGAGATAAACAAAATACATCACAAAATATATATAGAAAGGCAGACAACAAAATAAGATAAGAAACTTAAAATTTAGGCAATGTCATCGCCGCTGCTTCAGAGCTGGATCTGCCGACGGGCAATGACCTTCTTGGCTGGTGCTGGCTGGCGGATGAGGGAGGTAGAAGTATTCTTGGTTTTTGCCTCCCTTGGAGGTTGAATACGGGTAGGGGAGATATGAGGTGGTTTCTCCACTACCTGAACCTCGGAGCTGCTGCCACTCTCGCTGCTGCTGCCGCTGCTGCTGCTACTGCCACTGTCTGATTTGTTTTTGTAGGCTACTATTTTCTGTCGCTTTTCTGGGGTGAACTCCTTGGACAAGTTCCTCTTGACAGAGGGCTCGTTGTCGGATGCAGCCCAGATTTCAGAAGAATAGAAACCAGAAATATACATGTCAAGGTCGTCTTCAGGCTCCTTTCTCTTGGTTCCTCGGGCAGAGGTGTCGGCTGTGCGGCTGCCGCCAGCAGCATGGCAGTGGTGAAGTCTCGGATGAAGCTCATGAGGCCGAGCTGCTGTTCCTCCAGTTTTTGTATGCCAGCAAGGATTTGAGAGGAGGTGTCAGCTGGAGGTGCTGCTGATGTAGGTTGCCTTGTTTCTATGGCAGCAGGCTGGGTGTCGGTGGGTTCTGTCGGCTCTACTACTGTGGCAGTAGGATCGAAAGACGACAGGGGCGTGGCAGCAGTGAGTTCCATCAGGCTAAGTATGTTTCTGTCTGTCCAGCCTTTCCCTCGAACTCGTAAATCTTCGGCTGCCTCCGTACGTGGTGGCCGCGGCAAAGGGTGATGATGAGATATGGGTAGAAGAGTGGTCCGGACGATCGGTATGCGTATTCCAATATGCCCTCTCAGACATATCTGCCAACGTTAATCGGCCTCTGATGTAATATAGAGTGGATGAGGGCTAACCTAGGTTGGTCGACTGTTGTATTGTGAGAGGTAGGCATAATCCGCTTTTTGATGAAAGCGTTCCAAAGCTTTGCCTCCGGGGTAAGCTGAACTCTCTTCATTGTCCTTGGGTTTTTCGGATCGGTGTTCCACTCGGTACCCTCATCTGTGAGTTCTGCCATCACATCATCGTAGTCGGCAGGCTCTATACTCTCGAGAAATTGTTTATGGCCATCTTCGTTTCTGCCCATATAGAACCCGTAGAGTGTGTTGATGTACTCGGGCTCAAAGGGCACCTCTTTCCCTCGGACTGTGACTGCTGTCGCGTTCCTACTGCCGATGGCAGCATAAAAGTCCCGGACAAGAGTTACGTTCATCTCCTCTGGCTGCTCCGCGAATATCTGCCACTACAGGGCTCTGATGTTTCTAGCTATGAACGGCTACAGCCCCAGGTTCCCTGTTTTGGAAGTGTAAATAAAACCTCTCTCCTCCAACATATCATTGATCTGGAAGGATCGTGGAGTTGATGCTGCCGGGGCAAACCCTGAGGCAGAGCTTCGGCGGGTGTTTCTAGAAGACATGTTGCAAGGACTGTGGAAGAAAATGAAAGCAAATAAAAATTCTAGAGAAAACAAGTAGAAAGAGTAGAAGTGAGTGAAAAATGAATAGTAAAACGAGGTTTATATAGAGGGGGAGTTTGCTGCCCGTTGGAGCTGTAACGGCAGGCGCGAATAACGGGGCCAGCTGTTACGCGGTTTCTGACGCGTCTGTCACATGTTTCTGTGTCTGCTGCGCGTCTGTTATGCGTTTGCGTGTCTGCCGCGACAGCGTGTTGACAATCTGGATTTTCCGCAGCTGTCGCAGCAGCTGTAACGATAGGCTCCAAAATTGGGCTTGTTGGGCTGATGGAAAGATGGTGGGTTGAAATCACTTCTCCTCTTCTCCTTGTCTTCTTTATTTCCTAAAAATAAAATAATTCTAATTACCTATTATATAAATAATAAAAATAAATAAAAATAAAACATAGGTTAAATTAGGGATGTCAGGAGGGGCATCTCCTAAGGTAACTACTTCCTGCATTCTTGGGGCTTCAGTCCCCTGATAATGCTTCAATCTTTGTCCATTGACTTTGAATTGGTGCCCGTCTTTTAAAGATCTGATTGTTATGGCACAATGGGGAAAAACCTGCACCACTTGGAAAGGGCCAGACCATCTAGATTCCAGCTTCTCTGGGAAGAGTTTCAACCTAGAGTTAAATAACAACACAAGCTGCCCTGGGCAGAACTGTTGTGGTAGCAACTTCTTGCCATGACACTTCTTGGTTTTGTCTTTGTAGATTCTTGCGTTGTCATAGGCCATTGTTCGAATTTCTTCAATTTCATTCAGATCAAGTAGCCTTTTCTGTCCTACTTTTTCCAAGTCCATATTCACTGCCTTGATTGCCCAGTATGCTCTGTGCTCAATCTCGACAGGTAAATGGCATGTTTTTCCATAAATTAGCCGATAGGGGGACATTCCCAAAGGAGTTTTGAAAGCTGTTCTGTAGGCCCATAATGCGTCATTGAGGTGTAGAGACCAGTCCTTCCTAGTTGGCTTAACCATCTTTTCAAGAATGTTCTTAACCTCTTTGTTGGATATTTCAGCCTGTCCATTGGTCTGAGGGTGGTATGCTGTTGTGATCCGATGTTTGACACCATACTTTTTCAAGGCAGCAACTATAACCCTATTGTCAAAATGCCTCCCTTCATCACTGATGATTGCCTTAGGGATGCCGAATCTGGAAAAAAATGTTTTTATGTAAAAACCTCTGAACCGTCTTGGCATCATTTTTCTGAGTGGCGATCACTGCAACCCATTTGGACACATAGTCCACTGCTAGAAGGATATATAAGTTCCCACATGAAGTTGGGAATGGTCCCATAAAATCTATCCCCCAAACGTCGAAGATCTCGACTTCAAGAATATTTTGCAGCGGCATCTCATGTCTTCTTGAGATGTTTCCAGTCCGTTGACACTTGTCACAGTTTTTGTAGAATGTTTAGGCATCCTTGTACAGTGACGGCCAATAAAATCCCGACTGCAAAACCTTGGCAGCAGTTTTGTTACCTCCTAAGTGTCCTCCATACCGTGAATCATGACAGTGATGTAGTATAGCTTCCTGTTCATCTTGTGGTACACATCTCCTTATAACCTGATCTGCACAATATTTGAAAAGAAGAGGTTCGTCCCAATAATAAAGCTTAACATCATTTTGGAACCTCTTCCTAGCTTGATAATTAAGGTCAGGAGGAGTTATTCCGCTAACTATAAAATTAACGAAATCAACATACCAGGGGAGTTCAGAAAACTTACCTGCCGCCATGGCTGTCGCGGCAGTGATTGTGGCAGCGAACAACTACTCGTCAGGGAAGGTCTCCAGTATGTGTGTCTCGTCTGCCGGGAGACTCTTTCCCTTCTCTAACCTTGACAAGTGATCTACAACTTGATTCTCTGTCCCCTTTTTGTCCTTGATTTCAAGGTCGAACTCTTGCAATAGCTGAATCCAACGTATCAGTCTAGGCTTTGCATCATTTTTGGTGAACATATACTTCAATGCACAGTGATCTGTGTGGACTATGACCTTCGTTCCAAGTATATAAGAACAAAACTTGTCAATAGAGAATACCACAGCTAATAGTTCCTTCTCTGTGGTTGTGTAGTTTACTTGGGCGTCATTCAGTGTTTTACTGGCATAGTATATGACATGAAAGAGCTTGTCTTTCCTCTGCCCAAGTGCTGCCCCGACAGCATAGTCGCTAGCATCACACATGATCTCGAATGACAGTTTCCAATCTGGTGGCTGTACTATTGGGGTTGTTACCAGCTTTTCTTTCAGAACCTTGAATGCCTTAGTACATTCATCATTGAAGTCGAAGTGACGGTTCTGCTCCAGAAGATGGCATAAGGGTTTGGTGATCTTCGAAAAGTTCGCGATAAACCTCCGATAAAAACCAGCATGCCCTAAGAAACTTCTTATTCCCTTGACTGTGGTGGGTGGTGGCAGCTTTTCGATTACCTCGATCTTAGATCTATCGACTTCTATGCCGCAGCAGCTAATTTTATGGCCAAGGACTATCCCTTCATCCACCATTAAGTGAAACTTTTCCCAGTTTAATACCAAGTTTGCTTTCTCACATCTTTCGAGCACCTTTTGTAGGTTGCCTAGGCAGCTTTCAAAGTTGTCTCCAAAGACTGAAAAATCATCCATAAATATCTCCAGGAAATCCTCCACCATATCAGAGAATATTGCCATCATGCACCTTTGAAAGGTGGCTGGTGCATTACAAAGTCCAAATGGCATCCTCCGAAAAGCATAAGTACCGTATGGGCATGTGAACGTCATTTTTTTTATCCTCTGGTGCGATGGCTATTTGATTATAACCTCAGTAACCATAAAGAAAACAATAGTAAGGCTTACCCGCTAATCTATCAAGCATTTGATCAATAAAGGGCAAAGGGAAGTGGTCCTTCGGGGTAGCTTTGTTAAGCTTCCGGTAGTCCATACAAACCCTCCAACCGGTCACAGTCTTGGTTGGGATTAGTTTATTTTCTTCGTTGGTTACCACGGTTATTCCTCCTTTCTTTGGAACACACTGCACCGGGCTTACCCATTTGCTATCCGAGATGGCATAGATTATTCCAGCATCAAGCCATTTTATGATCTCCTTACGCACCATCTCTCGCATAGCAACGTTCAGACGTCTTTGTGCATAAATGGTCGGCTTATGATCATCCTCTAAAAGGATTTTATGCATGCATAGTACCGAACTGATGCCTTGGATATCAGCTATCGTCCATCCAATAGCCTTCTTGTGCTGCTGCAGCATCCCTATTAGCTGCTGTTCCTGCATCAACTTGGAAGAGATGATTACGGGCAACGTATCATTTAAAGCAAGGAAAACATATTTTAACTGCCATGGCAGGGGCTTAAGATCTAGAACATGAGGTTCGATAGTTGATGGCTTTTGAATTATATGGTTATCTGAGGTATTGTTTAAGGTCTCGAATAACTTACCTGAACGATTGTTTATCCAATTGACCTCATCTTTGTAACCCCCTTAACCCGGCCTGGACGGTCGACCCGAATTAAGAAAGTCACACGGGGAAAACCAAAGTCAACCCGAAAGTCAACCTTGATTAACGACCCTTTTTTTCTTTTAAATCTTGTCTAGATGCACATTAGTCCTAATTGTGATCACACAAACATCATATTCAAAGATCACAAACATCAGAGATCAAACAGGGACCCAATTGAACAAATTACAACTTAAGGGACCAAAATGTAATTCTTGATAAATATGAGGACTTAACCCAAATTAAAGTTACATACTTGAAATTAATCAGGTTTCATGCTTCTCTGTGAAATTTCAGCTCAAAAGGAGTTCCCAAACTCATACAATTGCACAAACATGATTTAGGACTAAAACGCAAACAATTCAAAACATTTAACTGCTAATGTCAGCCCCCAACGGTCGACCGTTCCGGAACAGGCAGACCCCGTTTCGAAACACGGGCCGTTCCGCAATGCGTACCGGAACACGGGCTGGCAGTAGCCAAACCGTTTCGAAACGGTGCCTACCGTTTCGGACGCCTGGGTTCATTCAAGGCACCCGTTCCGAAACAGTGTGCACTGTTCCGGAACACCCTGCACAGATTGCAGCAAAATGCACTCTGTAACCCCCTTAACCCGGCCTAGACGGTTGACCCGAATTAAGAAAGTCACACGGGGAAAACCAAAGTCAACCCGAAAGTCAACCTTGATTAACGACCCTTTTTTTTTCTTTTTAATCTTGTCTAGATGCACATAGTCCTAATTGTGATCACACAAACATCATACTCAAAGATCACAAACATCAGAGATCAGACAGGGACCCAATTGAACAAATTACAACTTTAGGGACCAAATTGTAATTTCTGATAAATTAAAGGACTTAACCCAAATTAAAGTTACCAACTTGTAATTAATCAGGTTTCATGCTTCTCTGTGAAATTTCAGCTCAAAAGGACTTCCCAAGCTCATGCAATTGAACAAACAAGATTCAGGACCAAAACGTAAACAAAACAAAACATATAACTGCCCATGTCAGCCCCCAACGGTCGACCGTTCCGAAACAGGTAGACCCTGTTCCGAAACACGGGCCGTTCCGCAACGGGTTCCGAAACATGGCCTTGGCAGAGACCAAACCGTTTCGAAACGGTGCATACCGTTTCGGACGCCTAGGTTCATGTAAGGCTCCCGTTCCGAAACGGTGCACACTGTTCCGAAACGCCTGCACAGATTGCAGCAAAACAACATTCCAAAACATGCAATAGATCATTCAAACATGCTCCAAATGTCACCAAACTTTACCAGCATGCAATTCAACATAAATATGACTTATATGCATCATCCAATCAACAAACCAACCTCATATGCAAAAAGCCCCAATTCTATAGGCATACTTCCTACACAAGCTAGCTATTCAAAACACCAAACTTCCAAAACAAGCATGCCATGATCCAATCCAAGAACCAGCATTCAAAACATCATTCAACATAGTTAGGGAGTTCCAAACACCTCTCAAAACATACACATTGGTCCCCCATTGCCAAATTACCCAAAAGCTAAAAAGTTTAACAAAAACCTTCCATACATTGAGCTTTACTTGAACTTGGTTGCTTGCCCTTTCTTGCTGCCCCTCAAGGTACTCTAATGCTCTGCATTATTGAATTAAGAAAACGTAGAGAGCGTAAGCAAAAGCTTAGTGAGGCATGCTCATTAAAACCATTCAATAGTGCAACTAAAAACATTTATAAAACATGCTTTAAATCAACCTTTGCACATGCTCAAAGCATACTTAAAAACAAGCAATCTCATGCTTCATATCATATATCAAAACAAGCATCTCATGCTTCATAATATACTTAACATGTCATATTGACTCAAGTGATACATTTCATTTCTTAAAACAAGTTCATCAACATCCCAAGGACTTTTAAACACCTTGGCCCCAAGGACTTTTAAACACCTTGGCCATGGACTTTTAAACACCATGAATGAGGACCACACAAGGACTTTTAACCACCTTTGTGTCCAATGCTTGAATCACCCCAAGGACTTTTAAACACCTTGGCCCCAAGGACTTTTAAACACCTTGGCCCCATGGACTTTTAAACACCATGGAAAGGATCACCTAAGGACTTTTAACCACCTTAGTGTCCGCAACAAGACTCATCCAAGGACTTTTAACCACCTTGATGATCTTAAGTAACAAGGCTCACTCAAGGACTTTTAACCACCTTAGTGACCTTAACCTTTTCAAAACATCACTTGCCAATATACATCATTTTCATCATTTAATCCACTGTTTTAAAGCATTAAACCAAGCCATTTTCATCATGCATTTCAAAGCATCAAACCACATTATTTCAATGTATAAAAGCAAGGTACTCCTACCTAGAGTTACCTTCAACATATGGCTTACATTATCAGCAAAATCCATGCTAAAACATGCTTTCAAAACAGTAATTAAAAACATGCAAATCATCATTTTGCATCACAACAAAATCATGGCCACCACTAGAGAGAAATTCCGAAAACTTACACTTGAGCTTAGCAAAGTTGTTTAGACTTAGACTAAGCTCCCAAAACCTTCAAACCTTGGTTTTAAAGCTGAAAATCCAATTTCCACAAACTCACTCACCGATTTCCACTTTGCTTCAAGCCAAAGCACCAAATCAAGCTTCTGGATCAACCACTCTTGGATCCAAAGATGCCTCCCCTGTTTCAACACATCAAAGCAGAGGATTATTGCATCATCATGCATTAATTGCTTCAATGAAAGCACCTAAACTCGCTGCTCTCATCCAACCTCCATTTTCGGCCACCAAACACAACCGAAAATGCATCCAAACCACTTCTAAACAAAGCCCAGAAATAAACCAGCAAAACCTCACTTCCATTAACATCATATAACATCTAAAAACAACCTATTAACATCCTTATACCTCCAGCAACATCAGATCACCAAGATCACCTCAAAAACTACCTTAAAACACAAGCTAAACTTAGGAAACTCAACCTATCCGGGATTGCATCAATCAAAACTCAATTCCATATCATTTTAGAGATCATTTAACATCAAAAACACCTCTTAAATCACAGATTACTCAGATCTAACGAAAATCATCAAAAATCATCAAAATCTTGCATAATAAGCCAAGATCCATTTCAACACTTAAAAACCTTTAATTAAACTTCAATTTAGGATTGAAAACTTAGGAATTTCAGTAAAGAACTGATAGTTTAGAGGAGAAGGACGTTCTTACCTCCAAACTTGAGTTTCTCCTCTTTTTGCAATCAAAATCCTTGTTGAAACACTTAGCAATTGAAGAGGTTTTAAAGACACAATGATTAGCAATCAAATGAGAGTTGAATGGAGGGATTTAGGTGAAGAAATCAGATCTAATTCTCTGGAAAAGTAGTGTTTGGTTTGAGAGAAAATGGGAGAAAGAAAATTAAGAGAAGTTGGTTACAAAATCCAAAATTAGCCAAAATGGCTTCCCTCCAATTTTAATAACCTTTAAAATTAGATTTTAGACTTAAAATATCTTAGAAAAATCTGGAGAAACTCCCTTTGGGTAAATAGCTCCTTAAAGATTCAAAGTTTCAACCCTTTATAAAACAGCCACCAAACTTGCGAAAATTACATTTTGGTCACTAGCCAAAATGTCACACTTCCAAAACTCATTTTCCAAAATTGATTTCACAGTTCACTTAATTATATTAAAAGATGATTTTAGAACATTTTTCCATATTTTTAATGCAACCCGAACTAGGCTTTCCTAATTTAACCTCTTTAGATTCGAACAGCACTTTGACCAACCGGTCAACGCCCAAAACTCCTAAGCCCAAAACCGGGGCGTTACAACTCTCCCCCCCTTAAGAAATTTCGTCCTCGAAATTTACCTGAAGGAAAGAGATAAGGAAACTGCTTCAGCATGTCTTCCTTCCGCTCCCACGTGGCTTCCTCAACACCTCGATGCTTCCACAGCACCTTCACCAACTCAATGGTCTTGCCACGAAGAACCATGCTATCCGAATCCAGAACCTTCACCGGCTCCTCATCATAGGTCAAATCCGGATTCAAAACCACATCCTCCACAGGCATCACATGCGAAGGATCAGACCTATACTTCTGGAGCATAGAAACATGAAACACATCATGAATCTTCTCCAACTCTTGAGGTAACCTCAACCGATACGCAACAGGACCCACACGCTCAACCACCTCATATGGTCCAATGTACCGAGGGCTCAACTTACCCTTCCGACCAAACCTCATCACCTTCTTCCAAGGCGAAACCTTCAAGAACACACGGTCACCCACCGCATACTCTATCTCCTTACGCTTCAAATCCGCGTAAGACTTTTGCCGATCAGAGGCAGCCTTCAACCTCTCACAAATGAGCTTCACCTTCTCGGTGGTCCCTTTCAACAAAGCAGGCATCGAAACCAACTTTTGACCAGTTTCAGCCCAACAAAGAGGAGTCCTACACTTCCTCCCATACAGAGCCTCATAAGGTGCCATCTGTATACTCGCCTGATAACTATTGTTATAAGCGAACTCAACCAAAGGTAGATGCTTCTCCCAAGAACCTTGGAACTCAATCACGCAGCATCTCAACATATCCTCCAAAATCTGGATAACCCGCTCAGACTGACCATCCGACTGAGGATGATAGGATGTACTGAAATGCAACCTTGTACCCAAAGCTTGATGCAAACACTGCCAGAAACGCGATGTGAACCTCGGATCCCTATCCGACACAATCGACTTAGGTACACCATGCAACCTCACAATCTCAGCAATGTACAGCTCTGCCAGCTTATCCAAAGAAAACGTAGTATGCACAGGCAAGAAATGCGCACACTTCGTCAAACGATCCACAATCACCCAAACAGAATTCTTCTTTGACGGAGACAAAGGCAAACCAAATACAAAATCCATGGTAACCCTCTCCCACTTCCATTCATGGATTTTCAACGGTTGCAACAAACCAGAAGGAACCTGATGTTCAGCCTTAACTCGCTGACACACCAAACACTTGCTCACAAACTCTGCAACATCCTTCTTCAAACCCACCCAATAGTACTCATCACGAAGATCACGGTACATCTTAATACTACCAGGGTGCATAGCAAAAGGACTACTATGACCTTCAGTCAGAATAGCACGCCTCAACTCAACATCAGCAGGCACTACTATCCGACTCCCAAAACACAACACACCATCCTCATTAAAGCAGAAATCCGAAGGTCTACCCTCCGCGATATCCTGAACATGAGACACCAAGGAATCATCCAACAACTGCTTTTCCTTGATCAACTGAACCAAAGATGGTTTCACTTGCAACTCAGCAACAAGACCACCATCTCGCGATATGCTCAAGCTAGCAAACATAGCTCTCAGCTCAACACCTACCTTCCTACTCAAGGCATCCGCAACAACATTAGCCTTACCAGGATGATACTCAATCGTCAGATCATAGTCCTTGAGCAACTCCAACCAACGTCGCTGCCTAAGATTCAACTCCTTCTGAGACATCAGATACCTCAAACTCTTGTGATCCGTGTACACAGTACACTTCTCACCATACAGATAATGTCTCCAGATCTTCAGAGCAAACACCACTGCAGCCAGCTCAATGTCATGCGTAGGATAGTTGCGCTCATGCACCTTTAACTGTCGCGACGCATAAGCCACAACCTTACCCTCTTGCATCAGCACACACCCCAAACCAACATAGGATGCATCACTATAGACCACAAACTCTTTCCCTGATTCAGGCTGAATCAAGATAGGAGCTTGCGTCAAAGCCGCCTTCAGCTTCTCAAAAGCCTGCTGTCTCGCTTCCGTCCACTCATACTTAACATCCTTCTGCAACAGCTTCGTCAAAGGAGCAGCAATTTTGGAAAAACCATCCACAAACCTCCGGTAGTATCCCGCCAAACCAAGGAAACTACGGACCTCATGAACAGACTTGGGAACTTTCCAGTTCATCACCGCTTCAATCTTCTGAGGATCAACACGAATCCCCTCAGCTGAGACTACATGCCCAAGAAACACCACCTCCTTAAGCCAGAACTCACACTTGCTCAGCTTAGCATAAAGCTGATTCTCCAACAAAGCTTGCAAAACAATCCTCAAATGCTCTTCGTGCTCCTCCTCAGTACGCGAGTACACAAGGATATCATCAATGAACACCACAACGAACTTGTCCAGGTATTCATGAAACACACGATTCATCATGTCCATGAAAGCAGCAGGAGCATTTGTCAAACCAAACGGCATCACAAGGAACTCATAATGCCCATACCTTGTCCTGAAAGCTGTCTTAGGCACATCCACATCTTTCACCTTCAATTGATAATACCCTGACCTCAAGTCAATCTTAGAGAACACAGCAGCTCCCCGAAATTGATCAAAGAGATCATCAATCCTCGGCAAAGGATACCGATTCTTGATAGTCAACTTGTTCAGTTGACGGTAATCAATGCACATCCTCATAGTGCCATCCTTCTTCTTCACAAACAAGACTGGAGCACCCCAAGGCGACACACTCGGCCGGATGAAACCACGATCAAGCAGCTCTTGCAACTGCGTCTTCAGCTCCTTCAGCTCCTTAGGTGCCATTCTATAGGGAGTAATGGACACAAGAGTTGTATTCTCATGCAGCTCAATTCCAAACTCCACCTCGCGATTAGGAGGTAAACCAAGCAACTCCTCAGGAAAAACACCAGGAAACTCCTTCACAACCCTGATATCTTGCACCCTCAACTCCTTAGAGCTAGGATTCATCACAAAAGCTAGATAAGCTTCGCAACCTTGCCTCAGCATCCTACTCGCCTCCAAGGTAGACACCACATTAGCAAGAAACTTCACATTCTCGCCAACCACAACTACTTCATAATCATCCGCAAGCTTAAGCGAAACCCGCTTATTCTCACAATCCACAACAGCACGATGCTCAGCAAGCCAATCCATACCAAGGATCACATCAAAACCATAAAAGGGCAACTCCATAAGGTCAACATGAAAGACATGTTCTTGAACAACCAAGGGACACCTTCTATAAAGCTTTTGAGTCACAACAGTTTCACCAAAAGAACTAGTGACACGAACACCAACATCCAAAGACTCAACAGGCAAACCAAGCAATTCAGCATGCTCACGCAAAATGTATGAATGCGTAGATCCAGAATCAATCAAAGAAAGCAATGACAAGGATTGCAAAGTAAAGGTACCTGCAATCACATCTGCATCATTCCTTCCCTCGCGCTGAGTATACACCCTCGCTTGGCCTCCACCCTCAGGCTGAATAGCCACAACATGAGCTACTCCGCGACCACCTTCCTCTCTCCTCTGGAAATTACCACGGCCGCGCCCACGACCTCTCTGCGGTGCAACAACAGGAGCACGCTCTTGGCCACCAGCCAACCTCGGACAATCACGCCTCAGATGATCAACAGAACCACAGTTCCAACATCCATTCCCAGCTGCCGCAACAGGAGCTTGCACCTCCCTCACAGCACGAGGACAGTCACGCTTCATGTGACCACGCGAACCACAGATCCAGCAAGCACTAGGATCAGCTCTAGCAAAACCACCTCTAGCAGGTGCACCGCCACCTCTCTTGGCTGAGGACTGATACTTCTGATCACGTCCCCTCTTGTTCTGTCCACCTCCGGAACTATACTCAGCAGCTCTCTTGCCAGAACTCGCTCCAACACCTTTCGCAGCTAAACCCAAGTTCATCTCAATGTCCTTGGATCGACTAACCAGCACATCAAAATCATTGTACTCAGCAGCCAACATATATGTCTTTACCTCCGTCACCAAACCATAACGGAACCTTTCGCACCTCTCCCGCTCATCAGGTATCAGCTCCGGTGCATACTGACTGAGGCGCACAAACTGCACCTCATACTCAGCCACACTCATGCTCCCTTGGGTAAGAGACATGAATTCACGCTTTTTCTCATCCAGATATCTCACTCCTAGATATCTCCTCTTGAACGCATTCTGAAAGAATGTCCAAGTAACATCAACTTCAGCCATCCCAGCTATGGTGGTCGTCCACCACGTATACGCATCGTCCTGCAGCAAGGACACAACACACCCCAACTTTTGCACATCCGTGCAGCTCATCCGACCCAAGATACGCTTGGTACTCTCTAGCCAAGCCTCCGAACTCTCAACAGACATACCCCTGAACTCAGTCCCACCAAGACTGCGCAGACGTTCCAAAGGTAGTCTAACCCCAGCATCTCCCTGATGCCCAGCTCCTTGAGCTCCAGCTACTGCTGCTCGAAAAGCACCTGCAATAGCTTGTACCAGCATCGACATATCAGGCATAGCTTGCCCCTGACCAACCTCTGGTCCAGCAGCTCCAGCACCAGCTGCAGCTTCAGCTCGCTCACCTCCAGCACCACCACCAGGCGGAGGAGGGGGTAACACAGCACTACCCGTATTCTCTTCATTCTCGTTCTCATTGGGAGCCATAGCTCGCACACTACCTCTTAACTCTCTACGTGGTGCCATACTTTTACCATGCAATCACAATGCAAAATAAAACAAGTCAGGCCCAGCAAGGTAAGCAATCCAAGTATTCAAGCTCAATTTCATTCAAAATCAACATCATTTCATTAGCTTTTGTTTGGCAATGGGTACCCTCAACATGCAACATCACAGCATACATCTCAATTGCATCAACATCTCAAGCCACTGAACATGCTTTCAAACAACAAGCATACAAGCTAAACATACTTCAATCATGCATACATTCATTCCCAATTACTCGCAAACTCAGCTCTGATACCACCAAATGTAACCGCTTTAACACGGCCTAGACGGTTGACCCGAATTAAGAAAGTCACACGTGGAAAACCAAAGTCAACCCGAAAGTCAACCTTGATTAACGACCCTTTTTTTTCTTTTTAATCTTGTCTAGATGCACATAGTCCTAATTGTGATCACAAAAACATCATACTCAAAGATCACAAACATCAGAGATCAGACAGGGACCCAATTGAACAAATTACAACTTTAGGGACCAAATTGTAATTTCTGATAAATTAAAGGACTTAACCCAAATTAAAGTTACCAACTTGTAATTAATTAGGTTTCATGCTTCTCTGTGAAATTTCAGCTCAAAAGGACTTCCCAAGCTCATGCAATTGAACAAACAAGATTCAGGACCAAAACGTAAACAAAACAAAACATATAACTGCCCATGTCAGCCCCCAACGGTCGACCGTTCCGAAACATGTAGACCCTGTTCCGAAACACGAGCCGTTCCGCAACGGGTTCCGAAACATGGCCTTGGCAGAGACCAAACCGTTTCGAAACGGTGCATACCGTTTCGGACGCCTGGGTTCATGTAAGGCTCCCATTCCGAAACGGTGCACACTGTTCCGAAACGCCTGCACAAATTGCAGCAAAACAGCATTCCAAAACATGCAATAGATCATTCAAACATGCTCCAAATGTCACCAAACTTTACGAGCATGCAATTCAACATAAATATGACTTATAGGCATCATCCAATCAACAAACCAACCTCATATGCAAAAAGCCCCAATTCTATAGGCATACTTCCTACACAAGCTAGCTATTCAAAACACCAAACTTCCAAAACAAGCATGCCATGATCCAATCCAAGAACCAGCATTCAAAACATCATTCAACATACTTAGGGAGTTCCAAACACCTCCCAAAACATACACATTGGTCCCCCATTGCCAAATTACCCAAAAGCTAAAATGTTTAACAAAAACCTTCCATACATTGAGCTTTACTTGAACTTGGTTGCTTGCCCTTTCTTGCTGCCCCTCAAGGTACTCTAATGCTCTGCATTATTGAATTAAGAAAACGTAGAGAGCGTAAGCAAAAGCTTAGTGAGGCATGCTCATTAAAACCATTCAATAATGCAACTAAAAACATTTATAAAACATGCTTTAAATCAACCTTTGCACATGCTCAAAGCATACTTAAAAACAAGCAATCTCATGCTTCATATCATATATCAAAACAAGCATCTCATGCTTCATAATATACTTAACATGTCATATTGGCTCAAGTGATACATTTCATTTCTTAAAACAAGTTCATCAACTTCCCAAGGACTTTTAAACACCTTGGCCCCAAGGACTTTTAAACACCTTGGCCATGGACTTTTAAACACCATGAATGAGGACCACACAAGGACTTTTAACCACCTTTGTGTCCAATGCTTGAATCACCCCAAGGACTTTTAAACACCTTGGCTCCATGGACTTTTAAACACCATGGAAAGTATCACCTAAGGACTTTTAACCACCTTAGTGTCCGCAACAAGACTCATCCAAGGATTTTAACCACCTTGATGATCTTAAGTAACAAGGCTCACTCAAGGACTTTTAACCACCTTAGTGACCTTAACCTTTTCAAAACATCACTTGCCAATATACATCATTTTCATCATTTAATCCACTGTTTTAAAGCATTAAACCAAGCCATTTTCATCATGCATTTCAAAGCATCAAACCACATTATTTCAATGTATAAAAGCAAGGTACTCCTACCTAGAGTTACCTTCAACATATGGCTTACATTATCAGCAAAATCAATGCTAAAACATGCTTTCAAAACAGTAATTAAAAACATGCAAATCATCATTTTGCATCACAACAAAATCATGGCCACCACTAGAGAGAAATTCCGAAAACTTACACTTGAGCTTAGCAAAGTTGTTTAGACTTAGACTAAGCTCCCAAAACCTTCAAACCTTGGTTTTAAAACTGAAAATCCAATTTCCACAAACTCACTCACCGATTTCCACTTTGCTTCAAGCCAAAGCACCAAATCAAGCTTCCGGATCAACCACTATTGGATCCAAAGATGCCTCCCATGTTTCAACACATCAAAGCAGAGGATTAATGTATCATCATGCATTAATTGCTTCAATGAAAGCACCTAAACTCGCTGCTCTCATCCAACCTCCATTTTCGGCCACCAAACACAACCAAAAATGCATCCAAACCACTTCTAAACAAAGCCCAGCCATAAACCAGCAAAACCTCACTTCCATTAACATCATATAACATCTAAAAACAACCTATTAACATCCTTATACCTCCAGCAACATCAGATCACAAAGATCACCTCAAAAACTACCTTAAAACACAAGCTAAACTTAGGAAACTCAACCTATCCGGGATTGCATCAATCAAAACTCAATTCCATATCATTTTAGAGATCATTTAACATCAAAAACACCTCTTAAATCACAGATTACTCAGATCTAACGAAAATCATCAAAAATCATCAAAATCTTGCATAATAAGCCAAGATCCATTTCAACACTTAAAAACCTTTAATTAAACTTCAATTTAGGATTGAAAACTTAGGAATTTCAGTAAAGAACTGATAGTTTAGAGGAGAAGGACGTTCTTACCTCCAAACTTGAGTTTCTCCTCTTTTTGCAATCAAAATCCTTGTTGAAACACTTAGCAATTGAAGAGGTTTTAAAGACACAATGATTAGCAATCAAATGAGAGTTGAATGGAGGGATTTAGGTGAAGAAATCAGATCTAATTCTCTGGAAAAGTAGTGTTTGGTTTGAGAGAAAATGGGAGAAAGAAAATTAAGAGAAGTTGGTTACAAAATCCAAAATTAGCCAAAATGGCTTCCCTCCAATTTTAATAACCTTTAAAATCAGATGTTAGACTTAAAATATCTTAGAAAAATCTGGAGAAACTCCCTCTGGGTAAATAGCTCCTTAAAGATTCAAAGTTTCAACCCTTTATAAAACAGCCACCAAACTTGCGAAAATTACATTTTGGTCACTAGCCAAAATGTCACACTTCCAAAACTCATTTTCCAAAATTGATTTCACAGTTCACTTAATTATATTAAAAGATGATTTTAGAACATTTTTTCATATTTTTAATGCAACCCGAACTAGGCTTTTCTAATTTAACCTCTTTAGATTCGAACAGCACTTTGACCAACCGGTCAACGCCCAAAACTCCTAAGCCCAAAACCGGGGCGTTACACACTCTTAAACATGCAATTGATCATTCAAACATGCTCCAAATGCTACCAAACTTTACCAGCATGCAATTCAACATATATAAGACTTACTAGCATCATCAATTCATCAAAACAACATCATGAGCAAAAAGCCCCAAATCTATAGGCATGCTTCCTACACAAGCTAGCTATTCAAGCACAAACTTCCAAAACAAGCATGTAATGATCCAACACAAAAACCAGCATTCTTATCATCATTCAACATACTTAGGGAGTTCCAAACACCTCCCAAAACATACACATTGGTCCCCCATTGCCAAATTACCAAAAGCTAAAATGTACTAACAAAACCTTCCATACATTGAGCTCTACTTTCACTTGAATGCTCGCCCTCCTTGCTGCCCTCAAGGTTCCTTAATGTTCTGCATTGTTGAATTAAGAAAACGAAAGAGAGCGTAAGCAAAAGCTTAGTGAGGAATGCTCTTAAAAACCATTCAATAATGCATTTAAAAACATTTATAAATCATGCTTTAAATCAACCTTTGCACATGCTCAAAAGCATACTTAAAACAAGCATCTCATGCTTCATAACATAACATGTCATATTGGTTCAAGTGATAGATTCCATTTCTTTAAAACAAGTTCATCAACTTTCCCAAGGACTTTTAAACACCTTGGCCCCAAGGACTTTTAAACACCTTGGCCATGGACTTTTAACCACCATGAAAGAGGACCACACAAGGACTTTTAACCACCTTTGTGTCCATAGCTTGATTCACCCCAAGGACTTTTAAACACCTTGGCCCCAAGGACTTTTAAACACCTTGGCCCCATGGACTTTTAAACACCATGGCCCCATGGACTTTTAAACACCATGGAAAGGATCACCTAAGGACTTTTAACCACCTTAGTGTCCGCAACAAGAACCATCCAAGGACTTTTAACCACCTTGATGTTCTTAAGTAACAAGGCTCACTCAAGGACTTTTAACCACCTTAGTGACCTTAACCTTTTTAAAACATCACTTGCCAATATACATCATTTTCATCATTTAATCCACTGTTTTTAAGCATTAAACCAAGCCATATTCATCATGCATTTAAAAGCATCAAACCACATTTAATCAATGTACAAAAACAAGGAACTCTTACCTAGAGTTTCCTTCAACATATGGCTTACAACATCAGCAAATACCATGCTAAATCATGCTTTCAAAACAGTAATTAAAACATGCAATAAACCACTTTGCATCACAACAAAATCATAGCCACCACTAGAGAGTAATTCCGAAAACTTACACTTGAGCTTAGCAAAGTTGTTTAGACTTAAACTAAGCTCCCAAGACATTGGTTTCAATGCCGAAAACCCAATTTCACACACACACTCACCGATTCCACTTTGCTTCAAGCCAAAGCACCAAATCAAGCTTCCGGATCAACAACTCTTGGATCCAAAGATGCCTCCCCTGTTTCAACACATCAAAGCAGAGGATTAATGCATCATCATGCATTAATTGCTTCAATGAAAGCACCTAAACTCGCTGCTCTCATCCACACACCATTTTCGGCCACCAAACACAACCGAAAATGCATCCAAACCACTTCTAAACAAAGCCCAGCCATAAACCAGCAAAACCACACATCCTTTAACATCATAAAACATCTAAAAACAACCTATTAACATCCTTATACCTCCAGCATCATCAGATCCACAAGATCGCCTCAAAAACAACCTTGAATCACAAGCTAAACTTAGGAAACGCAACCTATCCGGGATTGCATTAATCAAAACTCAATTCCTTATCAATTTAGAGTTCATTTAACATCAAAAACACATCTCAAATCACAGATTAATCAGATCTAACGAAAATCATCAAAAATCACCAAATCTTGCATTATAAGCCAAGATCCATTTCACCACTTAAAAACCTTTAATAAAACATCAATTAAGGATTGAAAACTTAGGAATTTCAGTAAAGAACTGATAGTTTAGAGGAGAAGGACGTTCTTACCTCCAAACTTGAGTTTCTCCTCTTTTTGGAATCAAAAACCTTGTTGAATCAAGTAGCAAATGGTGAGGTTTTGTAGATACTATGATTAGGAATCAAAAGAGAGTTGAAAGGAGGGATTTAGGTGAGAAAATCAGATCAAATTCTCTGGAGAGAAAGTGTTTGGGTTGAGAGAAAATGAGAGAAAGAAAATAGGAAAGTTAGTTATCCAAAATAGCCAAATGGCTTTCCCTCCACTTTTAATATGATTTAAAATCAGAATATAGCTTAAAATATCTTAGAAAAATCTGGAGAAACTACTTTTGGAATAATAGCTCCTTAAAGATTCAAAGTTTCAACCCTTTATAAAACAGTCACCAAACTTTCGAAAATTACATTTTGGTCACTAGCCAAAATGTCACACTTCCAAAACTCATTTTCCAAAATTGATTTCACAGTTCACTTAATTATATTAAAAGATGATTTTAGAACATTTTTCCATATTTTTAATGCAACCCGAACTAGGCTTTCCTAATTTCACCTCTTTAGATTCGAACAGCACTTTGACCAAACCGGTCAACGCCCAAAACTCCTAAGCCCAAAACCGGGGCGTTACAATCTTGATCTTCAGTATCAGATGTATCAGATTCTGAGGAGCTGCTGTCGTCGGTGCTGTCGTGACAGTCTTCTAAATGGATACTGGGGCAGTGGCCAATTTTGATGTCGTGGCAGCTCGACCTGATGCAGGGTTGGTCAAGAGTAATTTCAGTGATGGCCTTGCACTCTTCTTCTGCATCAGCATGTTTTATTGCTTGGAGAACATTCAGCTTGATCTCTTGATCGTTCACTCTCATAGTGAGTTCTCCTTTTTCCACATCAATAAGTGATCTTCCTGTGGCTAAGAAGGGTCGCCCCAAGATGATTGGTGCGTTTTCATCTGCTTCACAATCTAAAACAAGAAAGTCAGCAGGAAAAATAAATTTATCCACTCTTACCAGAATATCTTCAATTTTTCCTTCTGGATGAACGTAAGAGCGGTCTGCCAGCTGCAGTACTACTGTTGTGGGCGGAGCTTTTCCAATACCTAATTTCTGAAAAACAGATTTGAGCATTAAATTTATACTCATGCATCATTCTGTCATCTTAACCGTTTCAAATTCCCCAAGTCTGTATTTCTTTGACATGGCATCCTTGAGAAATTTGGCATAACCAGGCATCTCCTTTATAGCATCCAACAACGGAATATTGATATGGACCTGCTTAAAAATATCATAAATCTTCTTAAGCTGTGATTCCTGTTTCAATTTCTCTAACCGCTGAGGAAAAGGAGGTGGAGAACGATAATCAGCAATACGTCCTTCCCACTGCATTCAGATCTGAGGAGGTTTTGGTGACCATACGAGGTGGTTGAGCGTGTGGGTCCTGTTGCGTACAGGTTGAGGTTACCTCAAGAGTTGGAGAAGATTCATGATGTGTTTCATGTTTCTATGCTCCGGAAGTATAGATCTGATCCTTCGCATATGATGCATGTGGTGGAAGTGGAATTGAATCCGGATTTGACCTATGATGAGGAACCGGTGAGGGTTCTGGATACGAATAGCAAGGTTCTTCGTGGTAAGACCATTGAGTTGGTAAAGGTGTTGTGGAAGCACCGTGGTGTTGAGGAAGCCACGTGGGAGCGGAAGGATGACATGCTGAAGCAGTTTCCTTATCTCTTTCCTTCAGCTAAATTTCGGGGACGAAATTTCTTAAGGGGGAGGGGGAGAGTTGTAACGCCCCGGTTTTGGGCTTAGAAGTTTTTGGGCTTGGACCGGTTCGGTCAAAGCGCTGTTCGAATATAAAAAGGTGAAATTAGGAAAGCCTAGTTAGGGTTGCATTTAAAATATGGAAAAATGTTCTAAAATCCTCTTTTAATATATATAAGTGAGCTGTGAAATCAATTTTACAAAATGAGGTTTGGAAGGGTGACATTTTGGCTAGTGACCAAAATGTAATTTTTGAAAACTGCGTGACTGTTTTAGAAAGGATTGAAACTTTGAATCTTTAAGGAGCTATTTACCCAAAGGGAGTTTCTTCAGATTTTTCTAAGATATTTAATGATTTAATTCTGGTTTTTAAACAAAAGAAAAGTGGAGGGAAGTTATTTCTAACTAATTTTTCCTAAAATCTCATTTTCCATTTTCTCTCATTTTCTCTCAAACCAAACATCTTTCTCCAGAGCTTTTTCCTCTGATTTTGTCACATAAACATCTCTTTTCAATTCTCTTTTGATTGCTAATCATCTCATCAACAAAACCTCACCATTTGCTAATTGGATTTTCAAGATTTTGGTTCTAAAAAGGGAGAAACTCAAGTTTAGAGGTAAGAACGTCCTTCTCCTCTAAACTCTCAGTTCTTTACTGAAATTCCTAAGTTCTCAATCCTTAATTGATAATTTATAAATGGTTTTAAAGTTGTGTAATGGATCTTGGCTTTAAATGCAAGATTTGGTGATTTTTGATGGATTTTCGTATGATCTGATTGGGCTGTGTTTTAAGGTGTTAATTTGATGTTAAATGAATGTTAAATTGATAAGGAATTGAGTTTTAATTAATGCAATCCCGGATAGGTTGAATTTCTTAAGTTTAGCTTGTGATTCTTGGTTGTTTTGAAGTGATCTTGTGGATCTGTTGTTGCTGGAGATGTAAGGATGTTGTTAGGTCCTTTTTAGATGTTAAATGATGCTTAAGGATGTTTAGTTTTGATGGATCTTGGCTGGGCATTGTTGAGGAGTTGTTTGGATGCATTTTCGGTTGTGTTTGGTAGCCGAAAATGGAGTGTGGATGAGAGCAGCGAGTTTAGGTGCTTTCATTGAAGCTATTAATGCATGATGATGCATTAATCCTCTGCTTTGATGTGTTTAAAACAGGGGAGTCATCTTTGGATCCAAGTGGTGGTGATCCGGAAGCTTGATTGGTGTTTCGGCAAGAAGCGAAACGAAATCGGTGAGTGGAATTTGGTTTTCGGCTTTGAAACCAGTGTTTTGGAGGTTTGGGAGCTTAGTTTAAGTCTAAGCAACTTAGCTAAGCTCAAGAGTAAGTTTTCGGATAAACTCTCTTGGTGATGGCCATGGTTTTGGTTGAATGCAATGTGGTTGTTTGCATGTTTTTAAATCTGTTTTGAAAGCATATCTAGCATGTATATTTGCTGTGATTATAAGCCATGTGTTGAAGGAAGCTCAAGGTAAGAGTTCATTGTTTTTGAACATTGTTTAAATGTGGTTTGATGCTTAAAGATGCATGATGTTTATTGCTTTGTAAAATGCTTTAAAACAGTGAGTTATTGGTGATATTGATGCATATTGGCAAGTGATGGTTAAGGTCACAAAGGTGGTTAAAAGTCCTTGTGTGAGCCTTGTTATTTAAAGAACATCAAGGTGGTTAAAAGTCCTTGGATGGTTCTTGGTTAAGATCATCAAGGTGGTTAAAATTCCTTGGATGAGTCTTGTGTATTTTAAGAGCAACATGGTGTTTAAAAGTCCATGGTTGGCTCTTGGTTAAGGTTACAAAGGTGGTTAAAATTCCTTGTGTAAGCCTTGTTACTTAAGAACATCAAGGTGTTTGAAAGTCATTGGATGGTTCTTGTTAAGGACACAAAGGTGTTTAAAAGTCCTTGTGTGGTCCTTACCATGGTGTTTAAAAGTCCATGGGTCCATGGTGTTTAAAAGTCCATGGGGTTAAGGACACAATGGTGTTTAAAAGTCCATGTGTGGTCCTTGGTTGTTGTAAGATCACAATGGTGTTTAAAAGTCCATGTGTGAATCTTATGTGAAATGTATCACTTGTTGCCATTATGTCATGTAATGAAATGGAAGCATGTATTGCTTGTTTTAAAAGTTAAAGAGCATGTGTAATGTTGCTTGAAGAATGATTTATAAATGAGTTTTTATAAATGCATTATTGAATTGTTTTAAATGAGCATTCCTCACATGTGTAATGTTGCTTGAAGAATGATTTATAAATGAGTTTTTATAAATGCATTATTGAATGGTTTTAAATGAGCATTCCTCACTAAGCTTTTGCTTACTCTCTCTCTCTTTTCTTAAACCAATAATGCAGAGCGTTAAGGTGCATTGAGGGCAGCAAGGAGGGCAAGCATTCAAATGGAAATTAAGCTCAAGTATGGGAAGGTTTTCTCAAACACTTTTAGCTTTTGGCATTTGGCAATGGGGGACCTATGTGGATGTTTTGGGAGATGTTTTGAACTCCCTAAGTTTGTTTAATGTTGTTAATAATGCTGGAACATGTAATTGGCCTTTATGTGGTTGGTTTGGAGATTTAATGCATGAATGGTTTGCTTAGTAGGAAGCATGTCATTAGATTTGGGGCTTTTCATATTTGATGCTATAATGATGATTGGTTGATACAAATATGTTCTTTGCATGTTGTATGTCTTGATGGTAAAGTTTGGTAGCATTTGGAGCATGTATGGCAAGTCAATTGTGTGTTTTAGAAGCCAATTTACTATATTCTGTGCAGGCCGTATCGGAACGGGAGCTACCATTTCGGAACGGGTGCCCTGTAGTGGCCTAGGCGTTCAAAACGGAAGGTACCGTTCCGAAACGGAAATGCCTCTGCCAGGCCTCGTTTCGGAACACGTTGCGGAACGGTCCCGCGTTTCGAAACAGGTTCTCCCTGTTTCGGAACACGTTGCGGAACGGTCCCGCGTTTCGAAACAGGTTCTTCCTGGATCTTGTTATTGCAATTGTATGAGTTTAGGATGTCCGTTTGAGCTGAAATTTGACAGAGAATCATGAAACCTGACTAATTACAAGTTGGTAACTTTAATTTGAGTTAAGTCCTTATAATTTGCAGAAATTACAATTTGGTCCCTAAAGTTGTAATTTGTGCAATTGGGTCCCTGTTTAATCTCTGATGGTTATGATCTTTGAGCATGTTGTTTGTATGATCATATCTAGGGTTAATGTGCATCTAGACAAGTTTAAAAAGAAAAAAAAGGTCGTTAATCAAGGTTGACTTTCGGGTTGACTTTGGTTTTCCCCGTGTGACTTTCTTAATTCGGGTCAACCGTCTAGGCCGGGTTAAGGGGGTTACACTGGTAATTTCTTCCCACTCCTAGTAGTGATGGCTTTACACTGCTCATGTGTGAGCTGTCTAGCGTTTTCAGTATCGCTAGGAAATCCTCCGTTCTGCCTCGGTTTAATATGCTGGGAAACCTGGCCCATCTGTGTCTCTAATGATTTTAGAGTAGCTTCATGATTGGTCATCCGCATCTCTGTTTTATCCATGAATGTTTCCGTCTTCTTGACAAAGTGATTCATTTTCTCAATGTAGGTCCCTGTTTGAGACATAAATGTCGCCAAAGTCTGTTCCAGTATACTAGTTGTGGCAGCTGGTGGCTGTTGCGGTTGCTGCTGAGTCAATAATCTAGGTCCTCCCTGGTTCTGAGTATTCTGTGCTTGAGGATTCAGGGCATTATTAGGATTGCTCCAAGAGAACTTGGGATCCTTTCTCCAGTTGGGATTGTAGTTGTTGGAGTTATAGTTCTGTTTATTGTAGTTCCCAACATACATCCCTTCTTCTAACTGTAACGGACACTCCTCCGAACTGTGATTTCCATCGCAAGTTTCGCATACCTCTTTAGCAGAGTAGACATGTTGTGAATCTTCTTTCAAGAGCTTTTTCATTTCCTTAGTGAGATATGCCACCTGTGATTTTAACGAACTGTCAGCCTCATAATCTTTTACAGCTAGAACTCGTTTACCCCTTTTCTCGTTGTAGGAAACTGTTCCTCATTCTTCGCCAGATTTTTCAATACTGCCATTGCCTCATCTGGATCTTTGTCCAGCAGTAATCCATTCGCTGCTGAATCAATTCTTATATGAGTTTGTAAATTAGCAGCATTATAGAATTTAGTTACCTGGTTCCAAACGGGAAATCCATGCATCGGGCAGTTCTTCAGAAGAGTGGTAAATCTATCCCAGGCTTCGTGCATTGGCTCGTCATCTTCCTGTTGAAAAGTATCAATTTAGTTACGTAATCGCTCAGATAAGTGTGAAGGATTAAAACGAGACAAAAATTCACGAGTTAAATCTGCCCAAGTTCGTATTGAACCCGGCGTTAGTTTATTCCACCAAGTCTTTGCCCTGTCCCTCAATGAATGAGGAAATAACCGAAGCCTCAGTATCTCCGGATTGACTCCTGGTAGTCTAAACGAACCACAGATTTCCTGGAACATTTTCAGATGCTCCATAGCATCCTCTGTAGCAGCACCACTAAATTGGCCAGTGTTGTTAATCATGCTGAACATAACAGGTTTCAGCTCAAAGGTGTCAACATCTATGTCTGGCAGGGTTGTCTCTAGTTCTACATGATCATTGAGCATGTAGTCTCGGTATGACCGGCGTGCGGCAGCGACAGGAGGGTCAGCAGGTGGATCGTTCCCTCCGTCTCCGGCAGGATTTACATTATCCTGAGGATTCCTTTGGTCGTTCCTTCTTTCTTTGCGTCTTTCATTCACCATTGCTTCTAATTGCTCCTCTAGGTATTCGTTTCTTTCAACGAGGTAATTGACTCTTTTCCTGAGATTGTACGTTCATTCTATTTCAGCATCTAACTGGCGCTCAGGTTCTTTTCCTCGTTGAGATCTGCGCATACGAGAACAAAAGACCTTGTGAAAGGTATAGGTTGAACAATCCAAGTAAAAACAGAAAAGTAAAGGAAGTGCAGTAAAAGATAGGGTAAAGATATGTTGCCAGTCCCCGGCAACGACACAAAAAACTTGTTGTGTGTAAATGTGTCTTTCGCAATGTAGTGCAAGTGTACACGACGCAAGTAGTAAAGTGATATGTAAGTATCGGATATCGTCTCCACAGGGACTGGGCTAAGAGCTTCACCTTGGATTACTGCACGAGAGAGAAAAGAATTATTTAAGTTGTTGTCACGAGGTAATAAAGAGTACTTAAATAAAAGAGTAATGAAATCAAGATAGAGAGAATGGGTCGGTATTGAATTGCTCAGTAGTGTAGGTGTTGCAAAGTCTGGGAATATTTGTTCTGTCGCCGTGCCTATCGCGGCAGCACCTACTGCGGCAGTGGTCTGTTGTTGTCGCGGCAACGAACACACAACTCAGCACTTCAAGCTTGGCAAGAATCCCTATTGTGCCTTGGCCTATCCCTAGGTCCAAGTCTGTCGATGATCGCGTCTTTGATGATACCTCCCGGTGTGAATCGAAGGATGAACACCGATGTTGTTGAATTCTTCCTTAGCCACTTAACCTCGTCCTATCCCTAGGTCCGAGATAGTTCAACCATAAACTGGAGAACCCGTACTTATTCCTGTCGTATACTTAACTCTCCCGATATTAAGTAAATAGATAATATCACAATGCTCTCCCGATACTCTTGCAAGATGTTGAAAACTAGAATAAGCAAACTTGAAGTCTATTTTATTGAACAGAAAATTCCTAAAACAAATGCAATCCTTGCAACTACTTTACAAATCAACCTGTGGCCCTAGGGGAAGTTTAGAACATGTTGAGAAGGGGAAAACGGCTAGGGTTTTGGGAAGAAGGCTAGAGTTGAAGATATCCCCCTAGGTCGAATTACATGCCTTTATATAGGCCTTGGGTTCAAGTTTTCTAATATGGCAAGAATACAAGTTTAAATTAAAGTACAACTCTATTAAAGACTAAATCTTCAGAGAATATATCTTTAATTCGTCTTTCCTTCTTGCTTGGAATTTCTTCCTTGAACCTTGGGCTTGGCCTTCATTCTGATCTAGGGCTTGGAAAAATATAAGGGTGCTCCACGACAGACCAGCTTAATTTTCTCTTTCTGTCGAGGCCCACTTTGCTTCTTCTCCTCACCACTGCTGTCGTCCTTGGCTGCCACGGTAGCGGCCATGGCAGTATTGTCCTCCTCGTCTGCACATCCAGTTCCAGCTCTGCTTCTTCACTGCCCAGTGTCTGCTTCTCCATCTGCTACAGCAGCTACCTACAAAAACAACCAATTTTAGTAGAAACTGTTCCATTTAATATATTTGTGATGTATAACTGAAATCTAAACTAAATGCAATGAATTATTCTTGAATGCAACAGAAATATGGGTTAAATAGGGGGTAAATTATAGAACTTTTACACACTCAACACAAGCGCTGTTGGAGCATCAACTTTATGCTAAGTTGAGAAAATGTGAGTTTTGGCTAAAGGAAGTTGTTTTCGTAGGTCATGTGGTTTCGGCTGAAAGGATTCGAGTTGATCCCAGAAGGTTGAGGCGGTGATGAATTGGAAGCCTCTTAAGTCTGTTCATGAAAGTCCGTAGTTTTCTTGGGTTGGCAGGATACTACCGGAGGTTCGTGGATGGATTTTCTAAGATTGCTGCCACTTTGACGAAGTTGTTGCAAAAAGATGTTAAGTATGAATGGACAGAAGCTAGACAACAAGCTTTTGAGAAGCTTAAAGCAGCTTTGACGTAAGCTCCTATCTTAGTTCAACCTGAATCAGGGAAAGAGTTTGTGGTGTATAGTGACGCATCCTATGTTGGTTTGGGGTGTGTGTTAATGCAAGAGGGTAAGGTGGTGGTTTATGCATCGTGACAATTGAAAGTGCATGAGCGCAATTATCCTACGCATGATATTGAGTTAGCTGCGGTGGTACTTTTTGCTCTGAAGATCTGGAGACATTATCTTTATGGTGAGAAGTGTACTGTGTACACGGATCACAAGAGTTTGAAGTATTTGATGGCTCAGAAAGAGCTGAATCTTAGGCAAAGGCGATGGGTGGAGTTGCTTAAGGATTACGATCTGACGATCGAGTATCATCCGGGAAAGGCCAATGTTGTGGCCGATGCTTTGAGCAGGAAAGTGGTGGTGGAGTTAAGGGCGATGTTTGCTAGCTTGAGCATATCGCGAGATGGAGGTCTTGTTGCTGAATTGCATGTGAAACCATCTCTAGTTCATTTGATAAAGGATAAGCAGTTGTTGGATGATTCTTTGGTGCCACATGTTCAGGATTTTGTTGAGGATAGACCATCGGACTTCTGTTTGAATGATGATGGTGTTCTATGTTTTGGAAGTCGAATAGTGGTGCCGGATGATGTTGAGTTGAGGCGTACTATTCTGATCGAAGCTCATAGTAGTCCTTTTGCTATGCACCCTGGTAGTACAAAGATGTATCATGATCTGAAGGATGAGTACTACTGGGTGGGTTTGAAGAAAGATGTCGCTGAGTATGTGAGCAAGTGCATGGTTTGTCAGCGGGTTAAGGCTGAGCATCAGTTTCCTTCGGGGTTGTTGCAGCCGTTGAGGATCCCTGAATGGAAATGGGAGAGGATCACCATGGACTTTGTGTCTAGTTTGCCTCTAACGCCATCAAAGAAGAATTATGTTTGGGTGATTTTGGATCGCCTTACGAAGTGTGCACATTTCTTACCTGTGCATACTACGTACACCTTGGATAAGCTTGCAGAGTTGTACATTTCTGAGATTGTACGTATGCATGGCGTACCAAAATCTATAGTGTCGGATAAAGATTCGAGGTTCACTTCAAGGTTTTGGGAGTGTTTGCATCAAGCATTGGGTACGCGGCTGAATTTCAGTATTTCTTATCATCCGCAGACGGATGGGCAGTCTGAGCGTGTTATCCAAGTGCTTGAGGATATGTTGAGGTGCTGTGTTATTGAGTTTCAAGGCTCTTGGGAGAAGCACTTGCCTTTGGTAGAGTTTGCTTATAATAATAGTTACCAGGCGAGTATTCAAATGGCACCTTATGAAGCTTTGTACGGGAGGAAGTGCAGAACTCCTCTTTGTTGGGCTGAAACGGGACAAAAGTTGGTCTCGATGCCGGCTTTGTTGAAAGGAACCACCAAGAAGGTGAAGCTCATTTGTGAGCGATTGAAGGCAGCATCAGATCGGCAAAAGTCTTACGCGGATTTGAAGTGTAAGGAGATAGAATTTGCGGTAGGTGGCCGCGTGTTCTTGAAAGTTTCACCTTGGAAAAAGGTGAAGAGATTTGGCCGGAAGGGCAAGCTAAGCCCGAGATAAATTGGACCATACGAGGTGATAGAACGTGTGGGTCCTGTTGCTTATAAGCTGAGGCTACCACAAGAGCTAGAAAGGATACATAATGTGTTTCATGTATCCATGCTTCGGAGGTATAGATCGGATCCTTCGCATGTTATGCCTGTGGGGGAAGTTGTGTTGAGCCCATATTTGACATATGATGAGGAACCAATTGAGATTTTGGATTCGGACAGTAAGGTTCTCCGTGGCAAGACCATTCAGCTGGTTAAGGTGTTGTGGAGACATCATGGTGTTGAGGAAGCCACATGGGAAAGAAAGGAGAATATGAAGATGTAGTTTCCTTACCTTTTTCCTCCAAGTAAATTTCGAGGACGAAATTTCTTAAGAGGGGGAGAGTTGTAACACCCCAAATTTGGGCCTAGGTGTTTTAGAGTCCAAATCGGACTGGTCAGAAAACGGTTCGAATCTTAAAGAGAGCTTTAGGGAACACCTAGTTCAGGATGCTTTAAAAATATGGAAAAATATCTAAAAATCCTCATTTAATATATGAAAGATTATGGTGAAATCAATTTTACAAAATAAGGTTTGGAAATACTACATTTCGGTGTAGTGACCAAATCGCAGTTTTTACAAAGTTAAATAGTGATTGTTTTGTAAAGGATTGAAACTTTGATTCTTTAAGGAGATAATTTTACCAAAATGTTTTTAATCAGATTTCTTCTTAATTTGGGTGATTTTATTAATGTTTTGATTAAAGAAAAACAAGGATTAATTAGAAGGAAACTACCTTTGACTTTTCATAACTACTTTACGTCAATTTTCTCTCCTCCCATTTTCTCTCAAATTCTTTTCAGCCAAACACTCTTTCTCCTTCAATTGGTTGCTGATTTTCATCCATGTTGATTGGATTTCAATAACTTTTTGATTCCTAATCTTCTCCTCATCAAAACCTCTTGATTTTACATTGGATTTTCAAGAAAACTTGCCCAAATGATTAGTTCTTTACTGAAATTCCCAAATTATCAATCCGTTGTTAATGATTTTTAAGTTGCTTTAATGTTAGAAACAAGAAATTGTCTTAAAACTAAAGATTTTTAGAGAGATCTTGATGATTTTCGTGCTTGAAGGTTAGGCTCTATTTTGAGGTTGTTTTCTAATGTATTTTGTATGTTAATTGAAGTTATAAATGAGGTTTTATCAAACAAATCCCGAATGGGCTTGGATTCCTAAGTTTTGCTTGCTAGAATGGTGGTTTTTGGGGTGGTTTTTGTGTTCTGTTATAGCTGGAGGTATAAGGACGAGGTTGTGGTGATTTTTGATGTTGATTGATGTTTAGAAATGATTAAAAGTGGTAGATCTTGGTTGGGCTTTGTTTTGGATGAGTTTGGAGGTGATTTCGGTTGTGTTTGGTAGCCGAAATGTGGTTTTTGAGTAGAGCAGCGAGTTTAGGTTTGTGGCCGATGATTTCAATGTGTGATGATGCATTAATCCTTTGCTCTTATGTGTTATAAACATGGGAGACATCTTTGGACGCCTTTGGTGTTGATTCGGGAGCTTAGATAGCGTTTCAGCAAGCACGCGAAACGTAATCGATTCGTGCGTATGGTTTTAGAAGTCCTTGAGGGACAAAGAATAAAGATTTGGGGATTTAGGTAAGGTTTGAAACACCTTCCTAAGTCCGGAAGTAAGTATTGGCTAGATTTCTCTCTTAAATGTGGTGGTTTCCCCTAAAATTCTTTTACATGCTCATGGTTTGTGATAGATAAATTCCTAGTGTTTTTATGCATGATTTGTAGCATGAGATGATGCTTGAAATGATTTCATGAAATAACATGTTGCATAGTTGAGATTTGAGCTTTTGTTTTAAAGCATGGCAAATGTTATGGTCTTGAAATGAGATGAGAATGATTTGGAAATGTTGCATGAAAAACAGTAGGTGAGATGATGTTTTGACATAATATATTGGCATAGATGTTGAGATACTTACTGGATATAATTGATCGATCAATAGGATGAGAGTGCACTATAAACTAAAAATTCGTACGTGCTCTATGGTTTAATCCAAAGGGAGAGAACCGATGATGGGCATTCCATCGGGTAGGACTTGGTGAAATACCCAAGCTTTGTGGCGATGAGAGATTCTGCCATGTGAGTACGGTGATGTGAGATTCCACCGGAAATTATGTTACTAGACGAGTGAGTACGGTGATGGTAGATGCCACCGAAAGTGTCTAGTGAGATGTCTACATAACCGAGTAATAATGAGATGTGAAATGCCAATATAAAATATGAAATTGATTTTGATTCACATGTACCTTTGATGAGATGATTTATGCTATGAGAAATGCATATGAGATTTGTATATGAAATGCTTTGGTTTTACAAGCATGAGTTTGGCTTTGCCAAGAGATTTGCATTGGTTTAAATGCATGAGATAGAATTGAGGTACATGTGTTTTTAATGAGAAGTTTCTTTGAATGGATTTCAAGCATGAGATATAATGAGTATGTTGTAGAAAAAGGTTTTGAGAAAGTGTTTTCAGGAAATGCATTATTGTGTTGGTTTTCTTTAGAGCATTCCTCACTAAGCAATTGTGCTTACGCTCTCTCTTTTACCAATAATGCAGATAATTGAGGTGTTTTCGGGCATGAAGAAGGATAAAAACATCCAAGGAAGTCATAGGAAGACAAATTAAACAATTGTCAACATAATGAGGTGAACTCATGTATCCATGAGTGATGACCATGATATGTAGTTAGTCAAGCTTGTTTGATGGCAAATTTCTAATTACGTTGTTATATCACTTTAATCGAAAGGTTGTTCGAAGTGGAATCACTTTTTTATCTACATGATAAATTGTTAGAATGTTATTTGGTTACCTGTATAGTTTTGAATTATGTTGTGTAACGTTGTTAGTTGAAAAAGTTTCATATTACCCTAAAATTTTGCCAAGTCTAATCAGAAGTTGGACCAAATTTTATAATTTGGTCACGTATTTTCTATGCATTGTTTGTAGTAACGTCTTCAATTCTGGTTTTCTTCCAAACCAGTTTGAGGACGTTACAGGAAGCTTACACGTCTTCAATTTATGCTTTATTTACCTTATAAGTATGATTGCATATGTTTTATATAATTGCAGCTTACACACATCTAATGTAATTGTTTTTATGACTTATATAGGGGCATGGGTGAAGGACACAATCTATGGCAGCTCAGTGTAGCTCATACAATCCAATTTCAGCTCAGTTTAGCTCAAGCACATTCAAGACAGCTCGGATTAGCTCGAGGAGTCTAAGGTAAGTTTATGGCAGCTCAAGGGCCAAAGGAAGCATTCTAAGGAGCTCACAAACTTAAGGACTAGCTCACCTAGCTAAGGGCAGCTCAGAATATCTAAAAACCAAATTCAACTTGAGCTAAATATTTTAAATGGCTAGATCAACTCATCCCAGCTAACTCCAAGCTCAATCAGCTCCACCTACACATCTCAGCTCATCATCTCAAGTGTCATGTCCCCTTCCCAAGGGATACAATCGACCAGTATTGGAGGGAAACAAGCTTGGCGCCTAAAAATTGGAGGGGAATACAAGGAGGGAGGCACCATTCAACCGAATGGTTGCACAAAGCATTGGAGGGAGGTTCAATCGATTTGGAGGGAGATTTGATTAAGGCCGAATAGACACTTGAATAGGCAACATAGCCTTTCGGCCACACCTTTGTAAACCTATAAATAGGGCCATTCAGCCACTTTAGTAAACACACCTCAAATATACCAATACATATTTTCTTTGTGAGATTATTCTCTCTATCTTGTTCATTTAAGAACTTTATCGACTTATCAAGCTTTGCTTGTGGCGTCACCCTCTTTTCATCTTGATACTTGTAGTTCCTGAATCTTTTTAGATAGTGGATCCAAGTCCTATTCAAGCTTTGCTTGTGGCGTCACCCTCTTTTCATCTTGATACTTGTAGTTCCTGAATCTTTTTAGATAGTGGATCCAAGTCCTATTTACCACCCCTTAAAAACAATATAAGGTCCGGATTTAGGCTCTATATGTCATAGGTTCTTCCTTAAGTTTTCTTTAAGATACTATCACCACCTTTCATTCTTTTCATCAACATCCCTTCACCAACACCATTTCGGTCTATTCCCTTTTACCAAAATCTGCCCATCTCTTCATTATTCTTTCGCACCTTAAACATCATCCTACCAAGCCCTTCTATTTGAGCTTATCTTGCTTGTAGGTACCTTCCTTCCTTCCTAGATCCAACAATCAAGGGGTTGCTTTCAACATCATCTTACCAAGGTGTGACCATCCATAGAAGCCCTTGCATCAAACATGGTCAAGGAATTTAATATCTTTGTTAACAAAAAAACATTTATCAATAAAATTAAACAAGACATAGCCTTTTTGGGTGGAATAATATCACCAAAAAACAAAAGGAATAGTCATAGAAAAGAACTTATCCTTTCGACCACCCTATTTTGTTGCGGTGTGTGAACGCATGAACTTTGATGTATAATGTTTAAAGAATTAAAAAGTTGAGAACACTCTGAATTAAAAAATTCAGAGCCATTATCACTTCTAATTATGTGACCAGAAGCAGAAAAATGTGTATGTATATAGGAAAAAAGGATTTGATATGCAGAAGAGCATCAAACTTAAGTTTCAGCAAATAAATCCAGGTCATACAAGTGTGATCATCCACAATTTTAAGAAAGAAATGATGCCCACTATGTGCGGAGACCCTATAGTGTCCCAAAAGATCAATGTGAATAAGATGAAAAGGCTTTGTAGCCCTAGAAACACTAGATGGAAATGGTAATCTAGACCGTTTTACTTGATAACAAGCGAAGGAACCATGTAAACAAGCAAAAACAATTTTTAGAATAAAAGAAACAAGGAATTTTTTGCATTTTAGTGACAATAACATGTCCCAATCGAGCATGACAAGTGAGTGTTTATTAATATAAGCAGTACAAAAATTCATACAATGACTATTAGAAAATATCATATGAGAACTGGAAACAGAAATACCAGGATGTGAAACAAAAGAATTGAAGATATAAAGGCCCCCAACAGCCCTACCAATCCTTATGATCTTTCCATTAAAGAGATCATGTAAAAAGTAGAAATTAGAATAAAAGGTGACAATACAACAAAAATATTTAGCTAATCGAAAAACAGACAAAAATTATAATTAAAAGGAGGTACATAAAGAACTTTCAAAAGCTCATCAGTAGCATCAAAGGAAAAAAGAACCCTCATGAGTAATAAAAGCAGTTTTACCATTTGGAAGATGAACCAAACGTTGAGAACAAGCAACATGATTATTCTGATGTTTGAAATCAAATAAAACATGGTTAGTCGCACCAGAATCCAAAATCCAGGAAACTAAATGTGAGGGAGAAACAATCTTACCATTGTTACTTGCCAAATTAACAACTAGCTGATCAAGCAGATCCAGGATTTGGCAATAATGTTCTTGTGTAAAGACGGGAAGAAGAGAAACATGAGCAACATATTGAACAATAATAGGTATGGCAGATTGAATCAAAGCAAAGGAAGTAGAAATGACCTCTAGAGCACTAGACTTGTAATCAGAAGTCACAGCCAAAGCACTTGGAGCACCTCTCTTTTGCCCAAACTTGTAACTATGAGGGAATCCGATGAGCCAATAACATTGATGATGCTTGTGTCCCTTGATTCCAAATTTATCACAAACACCAGAAAAACGACAGTGAGAAGATGTATTACCCAACCCACTAGAGAGCATGACAAAGGAATCAGGAATAAGAGCCACACTCGAGAGATGAAAACGCTGAGTTTCCTCTTGAACCACCATGGAATAAGCTTAATTTCTATAAAGGCAAAGGTTGCATAAGGAGAAACTGACTTTGAATCGCAGTATGCATATCGTTCAATTCCATCAAGAATTGAAACAATCGCTGATGCTGAACGTGTTTCAAGTTCTATTGAGAAGAATCATAATTGAAAGAGGAGAAAGGCACATGGGAAGCATACTCATCCCACAGTAGCTTCAATTGAGTAAAATAAGAGGAAATGTAAGTGTCACCTTGAGTTAACATCGCAATCTCTCGATGGAGGAAGAAGATACGCGAGCCATCATTCTTATCGAACCGCTCTTTGAGTTCTTTCCAGACGAGGGAGGCATTGGAAGCAAATACGATGCTAGCCAACAATTCTTTACTGACAACATTGAGAATCCAAGATACGCTCTTTGAGAATCGTGTTACAACGATCCCATTATGGCTGCAATGTCGTCTTAACACTCTCTTAACTGCATTCTCTGTCAATAAACCCTAGTTTATTTTTGGTGAGGAACGCAATACACAAGGAACGACTCCATGCACTGTAGTTCTCGACCACAACTAATTAATGAGAAATCAACAGAGATCTAGGCGTATCCGATAGATGTAATTAGAGCGGATGATTGAAATCAATCACAAAAACAATTGATTTCGTCACAGATGGAGGATTAATGGCCGACAACATGATTTAACAATAGGAAAAAACATGAAGCAAAGAAGGAGGGCAAAATACATGAAACAAAGGAAATTGGGCCAAAGAATACAAAGGACGAAAAAACATGAAATGAGCTATAAAACCTGAAGTCTGATATCATGTAAAGAATGAGAATTAGAAAAAAAATATTTTGTTGTATTATTCCCCATAATGTTAAATTTACAAGTCTTGTGCATTTATACAGGAAACTAACCAACAAATAACAAATCAACTAACTAACCAACTAGTTTACTTTCCATAACTAACAAACAACCAACTAACAGAATTTCTATCTTCAACACAAACACATATGTACCCGTTACCACCGCCACTGGTGATCACTGCCACCGCGACTGAAAATCTTGTATTATACACTAGTTAAAAATGAACATGAAAACGAATCGGCTAGAAACAAGCATAGTGGATCATAATTGCTTTTGCAACTGCTATCGTCTTTACTACATTCCTCAATGCAATATACAACTATTCCGGCATTTATAGTTTTCTAAATTTGTATTTGTTCGACTCTTTATTTTTTTCTTTTAAATAAAAATATATAAACTCCAAAAATATTCTAATACATGAAAAATATAGAAAAATAAAATTGAATATACCCAACAATGTGAGGTCCCTAAAAGAATCTTTTGTTCAATCCAAAAACGAGAAGAAAAGGGTTATTAAACCAACATTTTGTTTTGAAGTATGATTAATTCTATGTTAAATCCCCGAGAATCTTTAATTTTATTTAAAAGTCATTAAAAATATAATAGTGTGCAACGATGTGTAATGTTAGTGATGTATTACGGTGTACGTCACTCGTTCTAAACTTATTTGATTTAGATGTTGAGTTTAAGTGTGTGCAAACACAATATATACTCTGATTTAATTTAATTAATTAAGGGTTTAAATTTGAAAAAATGTTTAAAAACAATATATTCTATTTAATTTAAGTTAGTATTTGACTATTGAGTTATATCTAATTTTAAATTTTAGTACCTAATTTGTGAAATGTTGTATATTATCCAAATAAGCAGCAAGTCACTGCAAATCACTTTTGCATGCACTCATACAATCATTCCTCTAAAATTTCATAAGCTGCACAAAAATTTCTATTTACATTCTCAAGTCTAATACATTTGTTTTGTGCTTTAATCCGAACTATATCCTTGATGCATTCCAATAATGTATCCTCGTTTCTAGAGACATTTCTAAACCGCCTATGATTCTTATCCTCCCATATGCATGTTGAAAAAAATAATGACTACTTGAATGATATTGATGCTAAGTCATGTCACTTGGTAAATAAACATGTTAATAATAAGTCACGTCAATTGGTAAAAATTCTTATAATTTTTGGTTTAAACTTGCCTCCATTCAATCATATCTATTAACTTATCAACATATATTTCCATCAAAAGCTTTAATATTTTCATCAAACATTTTAATTTTACAAACACTATATAAAGACTCATTGAGACTCATTTTTACAACAACCTACGAAAACAACGAAAACATTATTTACAATATTAAAAAATACAACCATGGAAAAACATTTTGGTTTTCGGTGATAGAGGAAGTTAAGATTGTGTTCGATTGTTCACTACAATCGTGCTGCTGCTTTGAACGTTTGTTGTTATATCCTTTGAGATAGTCGTCCAACATTATTCAAGCACCGAGGAAAAGATGAATCCGTCTTAAGAAAATTGTTTATGCAAGCCTCAACAAAATATCTTTAATTTTCAACTCTTTCTAATTCAAGTTCTAATTTTATTTTATTGTTATTTAATTCTTTAACGATATCCTATAATATTTGAATTATTACTACATCATTTTTCTTATAGATTGTAGTTTTAATCCAAGACAATCAAATTACCATGACTAACAAAATTAAATTGGAGTTACTAACTCATGGAGTGAACACTCAAAGTTATATCTATAAGGATGTACTAACCAATGCTAGTTTATGAAGAATTACACCGAAACTATTGCAGCAAAGTGTCCATAGTTTGACCAACCTTGTGGAGTAGATCATGTCCTCGTTACTTGCCATGATTGTGCCATGAAATTTATAAACAATTTATTAAAAAGGCAATATGAGAATGCATGTCTAGGCTTGGTTCTTTGAAAGATTTAGTTTTTAAGCGTGCCTAGTACACCACCTCTCTTTTAAGGTTACTTGCATGGTTTTTAGTTTACTAAACTCATACCGTTTAACAAAAGTTAATATTTGTACTTTTGTTTCGGGTTTTTAGTTTTACTAAATTCTTTCTGTTCAACAGAAATTGATTAATTTTGTTTTTGTTTCTAGTTTTTAATTTCTGACTAAATTCTTGACGATTAATAAATTCATAATTATGCCATGAGATTTAGCTTGTGATTTTGTCGTGGCATAATCTAAGAACTCGTCTAGTTCTAAATCTGATGCTATAGTTACTACTCTGATTCTGATTTTGAACCAAAGTTTAATGTTACTGGTAACTATAAGCCACAATGAAAAGCTTGCAAAGAGAATTTCGAAACATGATAATAAGATAATATTGTGTTATTTCCCCATGTTGTATATGAAAGATGATCCTCCTGTTATTAAAGAGGATGATGAATGTGTTGGTACCGCCTTCAATGTTGCCGAGATACGGAAGTACTCATGTTGCTATCAGCTTCAATGTTGCCAAAGCATGCAAGCATTATGATTTCATATACCGTGACTACATTCTCAAAGCCTTATCTGATGCACGTTATGAAGTGTACAATATTATGAGAACGATGAGAAGTTTTGAGTTATCACAAAACATGTGGGGACCTATAAATTACCTTTTAAATAAGATGTCTTACAAGAAAAATAAAAATACACCATATGAATTATGAAATGGCTACAACTACTTAAAAGTGTGAGACTGTTTTGCCAAAGTAATGACTCATTTACCGAAGCAAATGAAAATAGGTTCTAAACGGTGGATTGTATTTTTATTGGTTATGTTTTCCATACCAATAATGGTAATGGTATTAATGGTGGAAAATAAATGAATTTTGTTACCACGATTTATCCTCCTACCGTGTTTGTTTTTAAGATATTTAGTTATGTTTTCCATAGCAATGCATAACTGTTTCTTGTGCATGAATCAAAGAATTTTGAAATTCACAAAAGTACAATAATATAATATGAAATTGTCTCATTCTTTTGTAAGACAAAGGAAGTTGGTCTAGTTCAACCGAACAAACTATAGAAACTATTGATAAGAATTTTTAATACTTTCAACAAGAGGTTGATGGGGTTGAAAAAGTCTTTTTAATCAGATTTTTTAACCTATATGCTAGAGGCTGAATTATTATGTAATTTCTTGGAGGATATTCTAGAATGACCAAAGCATGTGCCTGCAATATGTATATATCATGACAACCAAGCAATATTTGGTAGAGCACATAATGCAATGGTAAGTTGAGGCATTTGCGTCATCGACATAATATCATTAGACATTTGATCTCAACTGAAATTATCTCTATTGATTTTGTAAAATTAAAGGAAAACATTGCGGATCCGCTAACCAAAGGGTTGAATCGAGATCAAGTTGATAAAACATAGGAAAGATTGAGACTAAAGCCCGTGAATTTTAAGACACTATGTGAAGGAAAACTCAACTTAGTTGACTGGAGATCCCAAGATCTATGTTTAATGGGACAACCTACTTGCATAGAACTCGTAGAGTTTATCACAAGTCCATTCATATGATGTAAACAAGAACTAAAATGTGAAAAAGGTTAAGTAATGCTTTTAATGATGTGAAACCAATAAATTTATTTTGATATAACAAAAGATTTAAGGACTAAATTGAAAAATGGAAAATAATGTTTTATGTCCTCAAAACCTCTCTACGTATTTAAAGAAAAATGTTTAAGTCAAAACCTCAACTTGTCAAATATTTTATAAGTGTTTATCAAGCCAAAATAGTGATTTTCGAGTCACTGTTTCGGAACGGCCTTTGGGCGTTTCGGAACAGTTTGAAACTGTTAACCTCTATTTCAGAACGTGTTTCGAAATAGATGAAGAACATCGGAACGGTTTGACCCGTTTCGATACGGTAGAATCGAAACGACCTCAAATGTTTCAAAACGGAATTCAAACTTGGTTTTAAAATATGACCGTTGAAGTTTTATAACTGAATTTAAAATTGTCGTTAAGGCGTATCGAAACGCTTCTAAGTTGTTTCGATACATGCTTTGACAGTGGCAAAATGTTTCGAAACGAGTTTCGAAACATGCTCTTAGCGTATCGAAACGATCGTGCCCATTTTGATACAGTCTATTTATTACACCCCAACGACTCTTTCTATTTTGGTATGTTTCGAAACAAGGTCGGGCGTTTCGGAACGGGTAGCTGTAGACTGCATTTATGGAGGGAAGATAACATCCCAACGGCTATATTGATGAATGCAACAACCCCAACGGCTAGAATTCAATGAGAAGGTATAAAAGGGACCTCTAAAAGCTCCAGCAACAACTATTGATCTCCAAAGCATTATCCAAACATCAAATCCAAGAAATTGTACAAAAAATCCCATTATTTCTTGTAAACCCCAATTGTGAACTTTGTAATTTCCATTCTTATATGTTCAATTGGGTTGAGTGCTTGTAAAAGGGCTACATTTTGTATTGAGAGATACTAGTTTCAGCCTTCATCTTCTTTGTATTTCTTGAGTGAGGATTGGGTCAAATTTTGGGTAGAAAATTTGATCGGTACTGTAAAGGTTGCTTATTTAGCCTAGAAAAGAGGAATAACAATTAGTGGATTGTTGTATTGAGAGATACTAGTTTCAGCATTTTTAATTTTCCACTGCACCACCAAAAGTTCTAAAAATCCAATTCACCCCCTCTTGGCTTATATCGTTTCATTGATCCAATCAACAACTTGTTTCAAAGCCTACCTTTTTAAAGGATTAACAACCACAAGAGGAGTTCCTAGGAAGAGTGTGATTATGTACAAAAGCAAGCCATGACATCTACCTCCGGGTCAAACATGTACGAGTCTCAATCAACCACCAAACCGCTTTTCTTCAGCGGTGATAACTACCCTTTTTGGAAGAACCGAATGTGTCTCTTCATTAAATCCAACAATTTTCTAGTTTGGGATGCCCTTGAAGATAGTCCCTCTATTCCGATGAAGAGAGACGACAAAGGAAGACTTGTGCCAAAGAAGAAGAATGAGATGAGTGAAGAAGAGATAAAGAAGATTCAAATCAATGATAAAGCTCTTCACATGTTGTTTTGCTCTTTCGGTCCTGACATCTACTCCAAGGTTTCCTCCATCGAAAGTGCTAAGGAAGTGTGGGATACACTTGAGACTACTTATGAAGGAACAATCGATGTGAAGGAGACAAAGATTGGAATTCTCAATCTTAGCTATGAGAATTTCAAAATGAAGCCCGACGAAACCGTGTCAAAGATGTTCGATCGTTTCTCAACAATCGTCAATGGGCTAAAGGTTTTTGGAGAGATAATCCTGGAAGACAAACTAGTCCGGAAGCTACTCTACTCACTTCACGAGTCTTGGGATGGGAAGAGAACCGCCATCATTGAGGCCAAAAATTTGAAAACACTCAAGCTTGATGAGCTCGTGGGTTCTCTCCTAACTCATGAGATAATGAAGCAAGGAAGAGAAGATGAAAGGAAGAAGGAAGAAAGAAGAGTGAAGAAGCTTGAGGTAGATAAGAAGAAGAAGAAGATAGGAGTGGCTCTCAAAGCTTCTCTACATGAGGAGAGCACTTCTAGTGAGGAGGAAGACCTAGAAGAATTGGCTTTGATGGCCAAAAGGTTCTCACGGTTTATGAGGTCCAACAGAGGAAGGAAGATTCAAAGAAAAATGGACTTCAAGAACAAAAAAGAAGAAGAGAGAGATCAAATCATTTTCTTTGAGTGCAAAAAACCGAGTCATATTCGTTCCGAGTGCCATCAACTCAAGAAGAAGGGCTTTAAGAATAAGAAGAAGAAGCTCAAAGCCAAGTTTGCAACTTGGAGTGATGAGGAGTCATCCGAGGATGAGGAACACGAAGTGGCCAACCTTTGCCTCATGGATCTTGAGGAGGATTCCTCCATGGTAACCTCTAACTCATCATCTTTTGATTTTACATTTGATGAATTGCATTATGCTTATGATGAGTTCCAAGAGGTATATGATGAGTTAGTTGAGAAGTATAAAGAGTCGGTCATAAGAAATAAAAAGATCATTTCGGAATTAAATGCTAAAAATGACTCACTTTCTCAAGCTAACTTGAAATTTGAGAAAAAGATCTTAGGTTTACAAGATGAACTTAAATTATTTCAAGATGAAAATGTAGACTTAAACAATCTTATTTCACAATGCAATAATGAACTCCAAAAGGTTTTAGATGAGCTTAACAAGCTCAAGGAGTCTTTCAAAAATGTTGGTAATGTGAAAAATGAGATATGTGAATCCTCTAGAACTAACCAACCTAAGAGAAAGACATGTAACTACAAACAAAGTGGCTTCCATAGGCATAATAGAACTAAGAAAATTAGAAGTGTATGGGTTCCTAAGGAACTCATCAAGTCTAATAATGTTGTTGCTATGTCACCTTGGATTCCTAAGGGAACCAAGCTTTTGAGAGCTAACACTCGTGGACCCAAAATGATTTGGGTACCAAAAATCAAAGCTTAATATCTTTTTTTGTAGGGGGGGGCATTGCTACAAGGCCAAAGCACAAAGTCAAAACTCATGGCACCTTAATAGTGGATGCTCGAGGCACATGACCGGAGACAAGAGTCGATTCATGGACTTAAAGCCAAAAAGTGGAGGAGTAGTGACATTTGGTGACAACTCCAAAGGCCACATTAAAGGTATTGGATCCATAGGTAATAACTCTACTATTCTCATTGAAAATGTTTTATATGTCAATGGTCTAAAACACAATTTATTGAGCATTAGTCAATTGTGTGATAAAGGGTTTAATGTCTTATTTGATAAAAATGGGTGCAAAATTGTTGACATTAAATCAAATAATATAATGCTCATTGGTCATCGCATAGGTAATATATACATGGTGCATTTAGATGACACTCATACATCTCATGTATGTTTTGTTGCACAAAATGGAAATGATGCATGGCTATGGCATAGGAAACTAGGACATGCTCGCATTAGTGTTTTAGAAAAATTAGTTTCCCTAAATCCAGTTAGAGGTTTGCCCAAAATTAAGTTCTCAAATGACAAAATTTGTGATGCATGCTCTAAGGGTAAACAACATAGATCATCCTTTAAATCCATTAATGATGTTTCTACAAGTAGGTGTTTACAACTAATTCACATGGATTTATTTGGGCTTATTAGAACTATGAGCTTGGGTGGTAAATCGTATGCATTTGTACTTGTTGATGACTATTCTAGATTTACTTGGGGTTCTATTTTTAAGTACTAAATATGAGGCTTTAGAAAAAATCATCACGTTTTCAAAATTATCTCAAAATGATCTTGAACTAAAGATTTCTCATATTAGAAGTGATCATGGAGCCGAATTTCAAAATCTAGGTTTTGAAGAATTTTTAAATGAAAAAGGTATTAACCACAATTTTTTGGCTCCTCGAACTCTTCAACAAAATAGGGTAGTTGAGAGGAAAAATAGGACTTTACAAGAAATGGCTAGAACCATGCTTTGTGAAAACAATTTACCTAAATATTTTTGGGCGGAAGCCACAAACACCGCTTGCTACATTGTAAATCGAGTAATGATTAAGCCACTTTTAAAGAAAACACCATGTGATATTTTAAAATCTAAAAAGCCTAACATTAGCTATTTTCATCCATTTGGTTGCAAGTGTTTTGTTTTAAATAATGGAAAAGACAACTTAGGTAAATTTGATGCTAAAAGTGATGAAGCTATTTTCTTAGGGTATTCTTTAACCTCTAAAGCCTATCGTATATTTAATAAGAGAATTTTAGTAGTAGAAGAGTCTATTCATGTTGTATTCGATGATAACCTCCTTCCGAGGAATCCTTGATGCCTTTGATGGAGTACAAACTTCAAAGGAGGATGAGATTCCAACTAAAGATGAGGATGCACAAGATCCACCTCTTGAAGCCTTGAAGGACTTGGCTCTTGAGGAAAAGGAAGTGAGCTACCCAAGGGAGTACAACTATGTTAAAGGTGGTGAAATCTTGGGTGATCCATCCAAGGGGGTAACTACTAGATCATCTCTTAAACTCATGAATCATGTTGCTTTTATCTCATGCATAGAGCCTAGGAACATTAAAGAATCATTAAATGATGATTTTTGGATTATGGCTATGCATAAAGAGTTAAATCAATTTGAGAGAAGTAATGTATGGACATTAGTTGAAAGGCCTAGTAATCAATCTACTATAGGAACTAAATGGGTATTTAGGAATAAATTAGATGAGAGTGGTAACATTGTGAGAAACAAAGGTAGATTAGTTGCTCAAGGTTACAATCAAGAAGAGGGAATTGATTTTGATGAAACCTATGCACACGTAGCTAGAATGGAAGCCATTAGGATGTTTCTTGCATATGCATGTTATCATGATTTCAAGCTTTTTCAAATGGATGTTAAAAGCACATTTTTAAAATGGTTTTATAAATAAGGAAGTGTATGTGGAACAACCACCGGGTTTTGAAGATTCTAAATTTCCAAATCATGTTTTCAAACTAACTGAAGCACTTTATGGTTTAAAACAAGCTCCTAGAGCTTGGTATGAAAGAATTTCAAACTTTTTGATTGAAAAAGGTTTTGAAAAAGGTAAGGTGGACACTACACTTTTCATAAAAATGTATAAAAATGACATCTTAGTAGTACAAATATATGTTGATGATATTATTTTTGGATCTACTAATGAGTGTCATTGCAAAGAGTTTGCTAAGTTAATGCAAGGTGAATTCGAGATGAGCATGATGGGGGAACTCTCATTCTTTTTGGGACTCCAAAGTAAGCAAAGGAAGGATGGCACCTTCATCAATCAAGAAAAGTACATCAAAGATATGCTCAAGAAGTTTGGCTTGGAGAATGCAAAGCCTCAAGCCACACCAATGAGCTCATCTACAAAGCTTGACAAAGATGAAGGAGGTAAGTGTGCTAACTCTAAGCTTTATCGCTCTATGATTGGATCTTTGCTTTACCTTACCGCAAGTAGACCGGATATATTGTTTAGTGTTTGCTTGTGTGCTAGGTTTCAAGCTATTCCTAGAGAGTCTCACCTTATAGCCGTTAAGAGAATCTTTAGGTACCTTAGAGATACTCGGTGTCTACGTCTTTGGTACCCTAGAGACTCAACCTTCAACCTTCATGCTTATTCGGATGCAGATTATGGGGGTGTAAAATTGATAGGAAGAGTACTCTAAGAAACAAAATAGTGTAGCTCTATCTACCACCGAAGCCGAGTACATATTCTTAGGGAGTTGTTGTGCTCAAGTCCTTTGGATGAAACAACAACTCTTAGACTATGGTATTAAAGTTGAAACCATACCCCTTAAATGTGACAACACTACTGCCATATGCTTAACCAAAAATCCCATCCAACACTCTAGAACCAAACATATAGAAATAAGACATCATTTCATTAGAGGTCATATCCTTAAGGAATATGTTGCTATAGAGTTCGTTGATACCTTAAACCAACTAGCGGACATTTTTACCAAGCCTTTGGATAAGGAGTGTTTTTAGTCCATTAGGAGAGAGTTAGTTCTAACTAGCGTATCTTGACCTTTAAGACCTTTTTGTGCTTAAATTTCTTGAAAATGTCATGCTTATGTGTTTTTACTCCTAATTTCATCCATGCTAATAGTTAGGGGGAGTATGTTTATGTTTGTACATGTTATTCCTGCTCATTCATATCATTTATGCATATAAGACTTCATGAAATTCATTTTTCTGCAATATTAGAGCCTCATTTGCACCTCTAGGCCTGGGCATATCGAAACGAGTCAATTTGTTTCGATATGGGTGCCTTAAAAGAGTAATCTATTACTATGGTGTTTCGAAACGCCTTAAAGGGTTCTGAAAAGTTTTGCCTCTGCCAAGAAGTGTATCGAAACGAGTTTCGATACAGGTCAACACGTGGGATTCGATATGGTCAATGCCGTATCGGAACGGTCAACTAGACTCAAAATGTCAGTCAACGTTTCAGTACCCACATTTTAGAACAATCGTGCCCATTTCGAAACGGGTATGCTGACAGCTTTTTAAAGAGCTTTCAATGCTAATGTTTATTTTTAATTAAAACTCTTAAAAACCCTAAAAACCCTAACCCGATTTTTCCTATAAAAACCCTCTAAACCTCATTGTTTTTCATCAAATCTTGAGGGCTATTACTCACAAACTCAAGTCTAAGCAATCTTCAACAATTTTGTGAAAGATCTTCCATTCATTCATCCAAAATCCCTATTTAAGGTATATTTTCATCTTTTTATTTTTCCCTTGATTTTATTCGAATATATTTGTAAAATTTTTATTTGGATATATTTGGTTTTCTCGTATTTTTTACTATTTTTCAAAAGCTTTTTTTTCCTCTTAAATTTTTTTAAGTCTTTTTAAACCTAAATGGGATTTGTCATGTGATTGAATTAAGGATGTTCATGCATACACTTCGATTTTTAAATTGCTTGCTTTATGTTTTTAGGATTTTTTCCATGGACAACGTTAACAAGAAACACAAGACGACTCAAACAGGCGAAGGCTCAATTGAAGCAAATATCCGTCCCAATCTCACCCAACTTTTTCTCAAGAGTCTTCGGACTCAAGAGATGAAGGATTGTTTCTCTTTCGTCAAGGATATAGCCGTTCGTCGGGAGCCTATTGTTGATATCTCGTTCCTTGATTTCGAGCGATTTGCTTTCCGCTATCTAGAGCGTTTGCAAGAATGGAACTCCATGGCCTTCTTGAGCATACCAGATATTATCTACAAGCACATGGTCCTCCTTTTCTACTCAAATGTCTTTCTCATTGATAACGAAGATCACACCGAGGTGATTGGCATTGAGTCGTATCTCTTGGGGAAGAAGCTTATTATCAATGTACCCCTTTTAGAGACTGCTCTTGGGCTCAAGAACGAAGGCATTGAGGATGAGAACCACTTTAGTGCTCACACCGGCTCCGTTCTTTCTTTGGACGCTCATGACCGGTTCCTTCACTTGATGATTTCATGGTTCATCCGCCCTTCCGGAGGTAAATTCTCTCATATTCGTCAAGTTGACTATTTTTTGCTAGAGTGCTTTCGTCGATGAGAATGGCCAAATCTTGTCAAAATTATGTTCATCGAGATGATCAATAATGTGAAGCTTCGTGAAACCGATGCTCTTAAATCTTTCACTTATGGGACTGTTTTGAGCTATATCTTTGGCACCCTCAACATTGATTGCTCCTATGATTCTCCAGAACCCCGTAAGAACAAGATTGGTGAATCTTCTCTCCATAAGTCCGGGTTCCACTACACTCTTGGCCAATGGAAACGCGTTGATAGGCATGCCCCTCCACCGCAAGTTGAGCCCCCACCTCAAGCTCCGGGTCCTAACAATGAAGCTCTTATGGATTTCCTCACCAAGCGGCTCAACACGATGGATACAAACATAGCTTCGGGTTTTGGTGCTCTCAATACCCGTTTGCAATCCATGGAGAATCGTCTCACCACTCTCGAGAATCAACAAACATCGATGGACTTGTCATTCTCTAGCTTTTATGGTCAATGGATGACCTTTCTTCGTACTCAAGCTAAACGCGATGATGATTCTTCGGATGTTGATGGTGACGATGATGACGAGGCTTAGGGTCTTCATTGCATATCATATTAGTTTATCATACTAGGACTAAGTTTGCATCTTCTATATTTTATTTATGCTTTATGAACCTATGCTTTGATTGCTTTGTTTGGGATTGAGATTTAATATCTATTGCTTTAAGTTTTATGTTTGGTTATTTGAACTTTATGAATCTATATTATGTTGTTTATTGCTTTTAACCTTGTTTATTCTCTTGATGAGCCTTGTTTATTATTATTTTTGATCTAACAAAAAAGGGAGAAGTAATATAAGAGCCACAATTTTTCTTAAGTCGGTTTTGAGTTTTAAAACTTAATTTTTAAATCTTTTCAAAACTTTAAAAACCCATCTTAAATTGAGGGGGAGTTAGAACGTCTTCAAAATTTCAAAACTCTTAAAAATTCTAACTTGGTTTTGTTATATAAAAAATGGGGTGATTGTGAAACCAATAAATTGATATTGATATAACAAAAGATTTAAGGACTAAATTGAAAAATGGAAAATGAATTTTTAAGTCCTCAAAACATCTCTATGTATTTAAAGAAAAATGTTTAAGTCAAAACCTCAACTTGTCAAATATTTTCTAAGTGTTTATCAAGCCAAAACAGTGATTTTTGGAGTCACCGTTACGGAACGGCCTTTGGGCGTTTCAGAACAATTTGAAACTATTAACCTCTGTTTCGGAACGTGTTACGAAACGAATGAAGAACATCGGAACAATTTGACCCGTTTCGATACGGTTGTATCGAAACGACCCCAAACGTTTCGAAACGGAATTCAAATTTGGTTTTAAAATATGACCGTTGAAGTTTTATAACTGAATTTAAAATTGTCGTTAAGGCATATCGAAACGCTTCTAAGCCGTTTCGATACATGCTTTGACAGTGGCAAAAAGTTTCAAAACGAGTTTCGAAACAGGTTCTTAGCGTATCGAAACGATCGTGCCCGTTTCGGTATGGTGTATTTATTACACCCCAACGTCTCTTTCTATTTTGGTCTGTTTCAAAACAGGGCCGGGCGTTTCGGAACGGGTAGTTGCAGACTGCATTTATTGAGGGAAGATAACATCCTAACGGCTATATTGATGAATACAACAACCCCAACGGCTAGAATTCAATGAGATGGTATAAAGGAGACCTCTAAAAGCTCCAGCAACAACTATTGATCTCCAAAGCATTATCCAAACATCAATTCCAAGCAATTGTGCAAGAATCTCATTATTTCTTGTAAACCCGAATTGTGAACTTTTTAATTTCCATTCTTATCTGTTCAATTGGGTTGAGTGCTTGTAAAAGGGCTACATTTTGTATTAAGAGATACTAGTTTCAGCCTTCATCTTCTTTGTATTTCTTGAGTGAGGATTGGGTCAAATTTTGGGTAGAAAATTTGACCGGTATTGTAAAGGTTGCCTCCTTAGCCTAGAAAAGGGGGAGAACAATTAGTGGATTGTTAGAAAATCCTTAGTGAAGCTAAGGTAGTGGATGTAGAGTTCGATTAGAACTTGAACCACTCTAAATTCTATTGTCTAGCATTTTTAATTTTTCACTCCACCACCAAAAGTTCTAAAAATCTAATTCACCCCCCTCTTGGCTTATATCGTTTCATCGATCCACTCAACAAATGATCATTGTGTGTTTCGATGAGCCAAACAACACAAATTACCTATGTGAAAGTGAAGTGGAGACGCTTCAAGAAGACTATTGGGGCTAGTTCTATAAGATCTTGCAGAACTAAAAGATGTCCAAGGCTATATGAACATAACTATGAAAACTAAATTCTTGTCAGTGAGGTATGTCATTGCTTACACAAATGGCATGACAGTTCAAGGATATCACATGTACTGGACAGCCAGTAATGTAATCGTATTTTCAGAAGGGAAAGTTCAAAGGGGGGCAACTATCTATCATATGCAAATATCGAACGTAGTATCTATCACCACATTGAGTCAATGAGTCAATATTTTGAATCATCATTTTCATTCATGTGAGAGATTGTTGAAAAAAATAATGATTAGTTGAATGTTATTGATGCTAAAGTCATGCCACTTGGTGAATAGACATGTTAATAATAAGTCATGTCACTTGGTGAATAGACTTATTAACTTTTGGTTTAAAGTTGCATTCATTCAATCATATCTATTAACTATTCAACAAATTTTTCCTTCAAAATGTTTAATCTTTTCATCAAACGGATAAATTTTCAAGCACTATATAAAGGTTAGTTGAGAATCATTTTCACAACAAATCAACGAAAACATTATTTACAATATTCAAAAATACATTGATGGAAAAACATTTTAGTTTTCGGTGATAGAGGAAGGCTAGATTGTATTCGATTATTCACAGCAATTGTTCTATTCCTGTAAACGAATTTTTTTAAGAAAATTGTTCATACATGCCTCAACAATTTTTTTCCTTCTAATTTTCAACACGGTCCAATTCAGGTTCGGGTTCTCTTTTTAATTTATTGTTATTTATTTTTCTTACGGTACATTATAAAATTTGGATTATTACTGCATAATTTTTCTAACAATGCAATAAACATACGTACTCCAAGTAACTTTTAAAATGAAATTATGAATTTAGGACACTCTAATACAACTATTACGTACTCGATTTGATGACAGAAAACGAAAAGAAAAATAGCAAAAGAAACTGAAGAGTTAAAAATAAATTTCAGTAATGAAAATAGGATAAACAACAAACGATACAGAGAAATGAAACCATTTCAAATTTTAGACTAAGATAGTGTTACATGAACCGCTTAGGTTCTCGATCTCGTAATTATTGGGCATTCATACTCAAACATTGCAGAAAACAACGGTGTGGCTAATTCTTGGTGCAATCGGTAGGCTTAAACGACACGGTCTGCTTTTCAGTATCATATCCAACCAAGAAATTCATCTGAGCCAAGTTCCCATAGACTGCGAAATCCGGAATCGAAGCGAAAGTAAAGCAAGAGACTGTTTCGGAGACCATGGCGAACGTGTTCAATGGCTGCAATTTGACATCTGCACCTGTGAAATGAACTGTAATATTTGGGACAGCAAAATCAGTTGTAGCATCGTAACATAAACTCAGACCCTCGGGACCTTTAACCTTGGTCGCATTGATCATGCTAGACACCGATGATTCGAGTTGGGAGTAAAAATCGTCAGGGAAAAGCGTCAATGTTGTGCCGGAATCGATAAATATGTTCCCTTCATCTGTTCCAAAAGGTGTATCCGTGAAGTTTATTCTGTTGGTTCCCACACTGATCGCTTCCAGGGTCAGGAAGTAGAAAGTTGGAGGGTCCATTTTTGTCAATGGAGTCGAAACAGTTCCGCTTCCGGAAACAATGGCATCCGAACCAAAGTTCATCTTGCTCGAATTTCCGGCTTCGGTAAGAGGCAACAAGCAGTAGGAGAATTTGCCAGCAATGGTAGTTCCCAATTGGGAAATCAACGAGACATCGCCGCCTCCAAGGCCGACGATGCCTGAGGTATTCTCATCAAAAGTTCCATCATTATTGTGTCCGCATCCAATCACAACATTGGGAATGATGACAGGGGGACCTGAGGACGAACTCAGGGTGAGTGAATCAGTCGCAACATCACCATCCGAGAAAGATCCATCACCATAAGAGACCGAATATTCACAAGAACCGTTACTCGAACAAGACGATCCATCAAGATTCGCACATTGACTTGTGCTGCAAGGAACCCTTTTATACGTAGATGATGCGGCGGGGTCGAAAAGAGGGGCTTTTTGTTGGAAACACTGATTACAAGGCTTGCATTGAGTCCAAATAAGATCACTTCCGGTATCAGCAATGGCGACAATATCAAAAGCTGGAGTTCCTATTGATATATTCATCAGGTATTCACCATCATCTGCAATAATATCGGCTTGGACATCCATTGTCGACGCAGAAGTTGGCTTGAGACGACGAACACGGCTGAAGGAACGACGGAAGGCATTGGTTATACGGTTATAAGTTGTATCTAAATGATTGTATAAGGGAGAGATTGGGGAGTCACGGTGGATTAATTCAACGCTGAAACCTTCCCTTTGAGCTTGAATAAGGCAATGATTAGAGAGACCGACAATGACCAAAGCAATGGTGAAAAGAGAGACAATGGCTGCCATTGCTAGAAAAATAATATGATGATTTGAGTGTTTAGGATTATGGTGAATTTATAGTGTTGCGGGGAGAGATAATTCAGACAAAAACAAAAGATTAAAATTAGTGGTACAATTATTATAATTGTATGCATAAACCTTTTCACTTTGATTTGATTGAATGTATGAAATTTTATTTTAATTTAATTATTTACATTCAAAAAATAAGTAAAATTGATTATTTTCATATTGAGTAAATATAAATATCTAGATAAAGTATTAGTAAATTCAAAATAGTGTCACGATAGTAGTATAAATGATTTATAAAAATTGAACAAGAATAAAAATTTAAAACATTAGATTTAATTGTTATAATTTAAATGTCTATATATATATATATATGTATATATATATATATAATCAGTTGGTAGTGCAATATTAATGTTTAATTTTATAGCATCATAAGAGTTGTCAAAATAGATGATTGAGATCAATAGTATATATTTTAAAAAAATATTATCTTCAATTTAAAAATTTTAATTTCAATCATTAAACTCAATTAATCTAATAATTATAAATCAATGTGAAATTAAATTATAAATCTCTTCATTCATATATAATATATATATGCATATATATGTGTGTTAAAAAGGGATACTTTTCTGTTAAATTAATTAAAAGCGATTATATAATGATAAGTTGGTCAAGAGAAGATATAGTAAAAATCGCTTATAAAAGAGTAGAAAATCACAAGGAATGCCGGCTTTTGATAATTTTGAAGAAAAACATACGATGGAAAATCACACGAAACTAAGTCGGAATAGAATACGATAAAATCAAAGGCAGCAGCAACACCGATGGTGTGTGGAATTAGATCTATACACGACTCAAGTAAAAATTTATGCTTAAGCTTAAGCTTAAGCTTAAATTAGGTTTAATTTATTCCATCAATCTATTTTATTTAAATAATTAAATATTAACAAACTCGTTTTATTTTAGTAATTAAATTTAAATAAAAATTGATCAACAACTATCAAGGAGAAGATGAAGCGTCAACAGAGGTGGCTCGACAACGGTGCTATTTCGAAAAAATCAACCCATCCGATACCGCCGATCAGGTGCATGAGTAAACTCAGGTTACATAGGAGTCAAACCGGTTGTTTGCCACATGAGACTCGAAGTCTCCATCTTCATGAATTTCGTCAGCAAAAGGATTCATAGTTCAACCCTGAAGGAGGCTTATAAGGAGGTTCATTATCAAGGTTTTCTGGGCTAAGAGTCAACAGGCGAAGAGTGGAGTGGTCCCAGAAGACACAAACTCAAAACAACCGTCCAGTACCAAAAGCGAGTTCTTCAAGCTCACGAATGGAAAATCTTATAAGGAGGTTCTAATGAAAAAGGAAACTACTTTCCCAGAAATCCTGAAAGAATATGACATCACTGGTGCTGATGCTGCCAACCTTAACGAAAAGTCAAAAGATAAGCCAACATTCGAGCCTTTTCACTTCAGTATATCGAAGAAAGATTTGGAGTGGCTGAAGCACGGCATAGTAGGGCAAGTCAAAAGTACGTACGATGCGACTTTCATGCAGCAAGCACTTCGGTCGGACGACTTTAGAGTGAAGATAACTGCATTGTTAGGGTTTTACTTGTTAATTCAATTCGAGGAAGAAGAACAGTTGCCAATTTTTCAAGATCTCAAAGAATCGCTGCTATAGTCTTGGTTTGATGAAATGGACTCTGTGGATTCTTTTACAAAAAACAAAAAGTTCAATGTGTGGGTGATCCTTGAGAATTTTCCACTAACGGCATGGGACGATAAAATTTTTATATCCATCGTGAAAAGATGGGGCTCTGTCATCAAGGTGGAAGACAATTCTTAAAAAATAAATAGGCTTGATCAAGCTCGAATTCTTATAGGAGTTAGCCAGATTACGGATATTCCTCCATCAGTTAATATCTTTGTGAACAACGTGAACTATTGTATTAGAATCTCCTTATTAGCTTATGAAGATCAGCGATATTGGATTGATAGTGGCCTTCCAAACTACATCTTCGACGACTCTCCAAATGGTGGCAAGTTGTTGTTTGAGGATTTGAATATCAGTCTTAATTAGGTGGCGGCGGTCCGTTTTCTCCAAAACGTTGGGAATAAAAAAATTATTATGTTGTAGATAAAGTGCTAAGTGAGGGTATGGAAGTGGATATTCACATTTCCAAGGGTAACAATAATGTGGGCCCAGGTCAAGATGCACTGCCTGATAATGTTAAGACCACTTCAGATGATCTTATCGATATACCCATATCTCTCACCCCATAATCCCCTAAAAATTCTTCTGGGTCTAGTGAGCCCGCTGCCCCTGTCCTTGACAAAGATACTGGACCTTTTAGATGGCTTAATGCACAGAATAGTCCCTAAAGTTTACCACTTTTCCCAACTTGGTACTTAACGTTTCATTTGGGACGTTAAGCCCCCTAACGTTTTCAACGTTACCCATTTTGTCCGAAATCGTTACTTTTGCCGTTACAAAAAAGTTTTCAACCGTTAAAAAAAATTTCAACCAATAAGATCGTGCCACGTCAACTACTCTTTGATAGAGTAACCCGCCTGATTTTATTAAAAGGGTAAATGTCATGTCAAGTCTCCTATGTTTATTTTTTATTCAATTTAGTCACTGAAAATCTATTTTTACTTAAAATTAACCCCTATTTGTTTCTATTTTTTTAATTTAGCCCAATATTTGTTATTAATAATAATATTGTTTTATTTAAATGTTACTATTTAATAAAAAATAAATTAAACATTTTAATATTAAATTAGTAATTTTTGATAAATTAATCCTTACTAATTTAATATTATATTATTTTCTGCAATTCCAAAATAAATTAGATTTATAATTTAGACCCATCAAAATAAATTAAATGTTAATCTTAAATAGTTTCCAATTACGTCCCAAAATAAATTAATTTTATAATTAAGTCCCATTACGTCCTAAATTAATAATTTGATATTAATTTAATATTAAATTAGTCTCTTAATTTATCTAATTTAACATTAAACAATTTTTTATATAAATTACGTTTTACTAACTTAAAATTAAAATATTTTTAATAAAAATAAATTGCATTGATCATAATGTTTGTGTTTTTCTCTTTTCAAAATTTACCCATAGAGATGCTTGGGCTGGCACTTTTGAGGGTGTTGTTGGGGAGTTAACCTCTCCAAGAACTGATTGCCCTGGTATTTTATTTTATTACAAAAAACCCTAAAAAACATGTTATAGGACCAAGCATGAAGTTGTTTCCTTTGAATTGCAGAGACATTGCCAGATGTGGTACCTTTGAGGACAACTGAAGCAAAAGAAGATGCTGGTCTCTCGGAGTTTCAGAGTGAGATAGTTCAGCTGGCAGCTGTTCTTAACGGCGACCATTTCTTGAGCAGTTTTCCCAACGAGATGAGCAAGAAAATGACGGTGAAAGAAGCTCACAAGTACACGAGGGGAGATGTTTCCCGATTTATAAGAGCAAGCAAAGCGGCCGTCAAGTTGGGAGCGGATGAATCCGCCATTTAAATAAAACAATATTATTATTAATAACAAATATTGGGCTAAATTAAAAAATAGAAACAAATAGGGGTTAATTTTAGGTAAAAATAGATTTTTCAGTGACTAAATTGAATAAAAAAAAACATAGGAGACTTGACATGACATTTACCCTTTTAATAAAATCAGGCGGGTTACTCTATCAAAGAGGAGTTGACGTGGCGCGATCTTATTGGTTGAAATTTTTTTAACGGTTGAAATTTTTTTGTAACGGCAAAAGTAACAGTTTCGGGCAAAATGGTTAACGGTGAAAACGTTAGGGGGCTTAACGTCCCAAATGAAACGTTAAGTACCAAGTTAGGAAAAGTGGTAAACTTTAAGGGCTATTCTGTGCATTAAGCCTTTTTAGAATTAGGCCCAGTTACCTCAGAAATACGAGACCGTTGAACATCAACTCCTTCACGTCAAAATTGAACATAATGTAAATGTGGGCTTCGCTCAAACAAGGCCATGGAATCATGTAAACATGGAAGCACAAGGATAGGGCTAAAAAACCAGGTGTTACCTGCGGACTCCAAGATAAAAATCTCATTGGCTCTCTTCCTGGTAAAGCATCTGATGAAACTGATGCAATATTGGAAACAAGCTCGAAATTGGAAATAAGTTTCAAAGGCAGAGTGGAGGCCATCTCTAAAAAGATTCGAAACCTGAAAGAGACCGTATAATTGGCGTGGAATCCCCCTAGGTGTTGCAAAAGGTGTGTGCATCTATCTCTATATGAATTTGTTAGTTATTTCATGGAATGCAAGGGGATTTGGGAGAAAAGAAAAAGTTGAAGTAGCTCGAGATTTGTTGGTAAGATTCAAACCGAACATTGCATTCATCCAAGAAAAGAAGTTGGAAATAGTAGATAGCAATTTTTGTAGAAGACTATGGGGAAATTCGAAATGGTGTCTAGTCTTTTTGTCGGTGATAGGGTTTGTAGAGGGTCTCGTGAGTTCATGAGATCCTGATTTCTTCAACGTTTTGGACCAGTTCATCAAAAGAAGGTTTATTGTCTTTATTTGTAACCCACTAGACCCGGCCTAGCCGCCAGACCGCATCGAATAGGTTATACGGGGAAAACCGAAGCGAAACCCATTAAGGCTCCACTCCGATTAGCAACCCTAGAAAATTTCTTTTAAAGTTATCTTGTCTATATGCTATATTTAAATCCTATGTGAGGAGACGCGCAGCGGAAAAACAAACATGGATACAAAACAATCAAATAGGCACTTAAGTTATCCCTTTTTAACATTCTATTACAGGTCGTATCGATACGCTAAAGGACCGTATCGATACGCCTGCATTGGTCAAACACCCCAAAGTCCACCCTAGGGAAACCGTATCGATACCCTCAAGGCTGGTATCAATACACCCTCAGCGGTCAAGATCCCTTGGTCAACTTTGAAGACCATATCGATACCCTCAGGACCCGTACCGATACGCCAAAATCTCGTCAATTTCTCAGATTTCCAATGAGCATATTGGGTATCAATACGCTCCTGCGTACCGGTACGCCTTGCCCAAAACAAGGGACTGTATCGATACTGCCCTTGAGCGTATCGATACGCCCTGCCCTGCAAGACTGGTTTTAGCTGTAAAAAACACAAAGGACTCAACACAAGAGGCATTTAACAAACATTTAAGCAACATACAACCACACATACAACACAAGGCATCCATGGATAAACATATAAGGTAAGATAATCACTTAACGATGCAACATCCATCATGATAAGATTTAAAAGGAAACATGCATACATAACATTCACCAACCAAGCCAAAACCTGAACCAAGGCATAAATCATCATAGTAAAAGGCATTACAAGCCAAACACAACCTAGCAAATTTGTTTAAAGCAAGAAACATGCCAACAACTCCTCAAAACATAAAGGTCCTATCCCATTGCTTAATACTAATTATTGAAGTCTAAACCATACTTGAGCAAACGAAACTCCCTTGGATTCTCCCTTGTTCCTCGAGCTGCTCCGTAGGTCTATGGGCCTGCATTGTTGGAAAAGAGAGCGTAAGCGTTTAAGCTTAGTGAGCGGTGCTCAAAACGGTAGCTACAACAATGCAGTTTTCAAACATACTTTGCTTGAAAACCAAAACCATTTCCAAATCATTTCCACATGCTTGAACATATAACCATATGCATTTACTATCTTGTGCATTTACTGAATGCAACCACAAGCCATAGGCTTACCACATGCTCATTCTCATAACGTAAGTAAAGCAACCAACCACATACTTAAGCATAAATAGAAGAAATTGGCAACATGCTTAACATGAGAATTAAAGCACCATGGGTATATTGACATTCATCGTTTTTACTCGGACATGCAGATAGTTTCTCAAACCCACTAGACACTTCTGGTGGAATCTCACATCACCGTACTCACTCATCTAGTAAAAACATAACTTCCGGTGGAATCTCACATCATTGTACTCCTCTTTAGTGGAATCTAACATCACTGAGGCCATGCTCGACTTTTACCTCGAGTGCACTCTAATTCTATTGATCGATCAATTATATCCGGTAACAACTCAACACGTGTCAATATACTCATTTCACAACCACAAGCATTACCGATGCTGGAGCTATTTCTCATGACCAAACTTCAATGCAAGGCATGTACTCACAATGTAAATATAAACACAAGTCATCAATCTCAATATGCATAACAAAATAAACTAACACATAATCAACATAACATGTTCGTCATGCATCAAGAAAACATAAAACACGATTTAAATGCCTGAAACCTTTAAAACTTACTCTTGAGCTTCGATTGGCTTTTCAATCTCAATCCAAACTCCCAAAACATTTCCTTAATCACGTTAAGGCTTTTAAAATCGATCTAGTCACCAGCCAACATAGAAACGATGTCCAAGATGCCGAATCAAGCCTCCGAACAATCCGGATTCACGTCCACGAAGCCCAAATCCAATTCCTCTGCTTTAGGCAACCCAAAACAGAACATTAGAATGTTAATACTCTCACAAACACAACAGCAACCCGGAACTCAACAATCTTGCAACAAAACACACCGACATTCAACCCAAACTTCACTCAAATTGATTTTAATGAAATCTCAAGCCGAGCACATCATTTCCAAACATCAAAAACACATCAAATATCATCTAAAAACATCCCCCAATAACAAGGGAACTATCAGCCATGATTTCAACCCAAAACCAAGCCAAAAACTCTACATTTTCAACCTAAAAATCCCATTTTTAGACCCATTTCGGGTTTTCCCATATCCAACCATCATCCCAACATGTTTTACTACTTAAAACTTAAATTAAAGTACACGTTTAACCATGTAAAATAAAACCCACGAAAATCCCATGAAAAAAATACCCATTTTTCCAACCCAAAACCAAAAATGCATTTTAATGGGTTTAAAGGAAAGATTTCAATTATAATAACTCAAATAAGTAAAAATCATAGTAAGGAAGAAATTACCTTGAGAAATCTTGCTTGGATGAAGTGTTGAAACCAATTGAATAGTGAAAATGGGTTTCCTTTGAAGAATAACGTGAAATATAACTTTAGGAAGATGAGGGTATTTTCAAAACCTTTCTCTTTAATTTCAAAATCCCATTTTTACCCTTTCCTCTTTTAAAACACTTTTAGGTGTGTGTTAAAATTAGTTTGTCTTCTATTTAATTTAACCCAAATCGGCTTAACTAATCCGATTATCTCTCGGCCCTAAACATGGGGCGTTACAACTCTCCCCCACTTAAGGAATTTCATCCCCGAAATTTACCTGATGGGAAGAGATGTAGAAATTGTTTCTTCATGTCTTCCTTCCTCTCCCAAGTGGCTTCTGCCACTCCCCGATGTCGCCACTTAACCTTAACTAACTCAATGGTCCTTCCTTGCAACACTTTCCTGTCCGAAGCCAAAATCTCAAATGGTTCCTCATCGTAGGTCAAATCCATATTCAATTCTATTTCTTCTACTGTTATAACATGAGACAGATCTTATCTATACCTCTGAAGCATCGAAACATGAAACACATCGTGAATCTTTTCTAGTTCGGCCGACAATCTCAATCTATAGGCAACGAGACCCACTCACTCAACTATCTGATACGGACCAATGAATCTCAGACTCAATTTACCTTTCCTACCGAACCTTATCACCTTCTTCCAAGGTGAGACTTTCAAGAACACTTTGTCACCCACGAAATACTCTATTTCTCTTCTTTTCAAATCAACATAAGATTTCTGTCTATCTGAAGCTGCCTTCAAACTGTCACAAATCAACTCTACTTTCTCGGTAGTACCCTTAAGCATATCAGGCAAAGGTATCAATTTATGTCCCGCTTCGGCCCAACAAACAGGTGTTCTACATTTTCTACCATACAGAGCTTCATAAGGTGGCATCTGAATACTCGCTTGATAACTGTTATTATATGCAAACTCTACTAACGGTAGGTGCTTGTAACCATCTTAGCCCGGTCTAGACGTTAAACCCGAACTACGAAGATTACACGGGGAAAACCAAAGTCAACCTTGATTTATGACCTTTTTTCTTTTTATCTTCTCTAGATGCGTATTATTAACCTATGAGTTCAGAAAACAATTAGGAGAAAATGACACCGCGATCGGAGTTCGATTAGGGGTTCAATTGTATATATTTGACTTTTAGGGACTAAACTGCAAATTCCATAAATTGCAGAGACATTCATGATTTTAAAGTTACCAAACCTCAATTAATCACATAACATGCCATCCTGTCAAAAATCAACTCAAACGAATCATTTAAACTCATTAATTTAAGCAGCTAACATTTAAGGGCCAAAATGTAAGAAACAAAAACTCAGAACAACTCAAATTCAAAACCAACAGTCAAGTGTTTCGATACGGTTGGCCCTGTACCGAAACGGTCGTTTCGAAACAGGGTTGACCGTTTCGATACACAAGTACGTTCTTAGCCCCGTATCGAAACACCCCCTTCCAGTAGCCAAAGCGTTTCGATACACCTTCATCCGTTCTGAAACCTTAAGACCATTTCGGGCCCCTGTTCCGAAACAGGCAAGGGCATTCCGATACGCCTTGCCTTGTAGCGGTAGACTTTACTGGTTTTTTATGCTTAAACACATTCAAATCATTCCCGAGACATGCCACAACATGTATACAACATAGATACATACCAACAATCATCATACCAAGGCAATAGCTTAAACGTGGCAACCGACACATAAGTAAAAGCACTAAAGGCATGCTCCCTAGTTCATCAAAACCATAACAAGCTATAACATCATACAAATCAAAATCCAAACACCAAAGGCCATTTACAACTCAAGTAGAGGCAATCTAACATGCTCAAAGTTAAGGGAAACATCCTCAAACATTCCAAAGTATAAATCCCACCCATTGCCACTTATTACACTAAAGGTGAACCACATACATCTCTTTAACAAAGCTTTGGATTCCTCTTGCTTTTGTGCTTCCTTCAAATGTTCAATTCTCTACATTGATGAAAAAAAAGAGCGTAAGCATAAATCTTAGTGAGGATCGCTAAACAACATTCATCAATGCATGTCTCATGTTTTGCAAAACCAACACTTTACATCTCATGCCATTTATAATACATGTCTTCTCAAAACCTTAATGCACTTTATAACCACATGCTCATATGCATCATTTTAAAACAACAAATAAACCTTTGCTCATGCTTTAACAAGCATCACATGCATTATTGCATCATACACAATTATCTCATGCTTCCTTGCATCATATACAAGCATCTCATGCTTCACTTTATTCATTTACATTATATTGGCTTGTTAAGCTTAGTTAAGTGTATCAAACTTACACTAAGCGCCAAGATTACGCTCAAAGGATTACAAAGAAGGAAATTGCATTTCCACTCTCCGATACGCGAAGCCTCATTCGCCGACACAAAAATTACACCTCCGGAGCCTCCAAAATCACCTTTTTTGCTTCCGGATCAAGATCCCTTGTTTTCACATCATCAAACATGAGATCTAAATGCATTAAAATGCATTCTAACACCAGCAACAATTCAGAAACTCGTTGCCCACCCAAACTACACCAAAATACCCTTCCAACACAATCGAAAACTCAATCGATTGGTTCCTAAACCAAGCCCGACCATCATACATCACTTCCAAACAATAATAAACATCAAAACACATCTAATAAAAATCCTAACTAATCCTTATACCTCCAGCAATCAAGATTCCACCATATCACTCCAAAATTTCACTTAAAACTACCAAGAAACTCAAGGATCTCAAGGAATTCGGGATCCATGTTATTAACACATCATTTTAACATATAAACCAACTTAGAAATCAATTAAAATCAACACAAAACAGAGCCCAGCTCATCAAGTCTGAAAATCAAGATTTCATCCATAATTTCACAAGATTTTGATCTTAAATCAAAACTATATTGAAAACTCACTCAAAATAGTATTTAGAAGCCAGATATCTTGTGAATTTCAATAAAGTACTTAGATTAGAGGTTGAGAATGTGATTTACCTCCAATCCTTTCTTCCTTCAATAGATGACAAGTTTTCCTTGCAAAACTCTTGAAGAATTAAGGAAGATCTCTTGAAAATGATTTAGGAAATGTTGATAGAGTTTTTGAGAGGAAGAATTCTGGAAAAAGATGAGAGAAAATGGTGTTTGGCTGAAATTAAGTGGGAATTGGTAGTTACGTAAATGAAAATCCCATTAACTACCTTTTAGTTAATTAATATAAAAATCCAATTATAAATCATTTAATTAAAACCCCTTTTAAATCACATGTCACATTGAAGAAAGGTCAAATTGACTTAAAGCCCCTAAAGATTCTAAGATTTTGGCTTCCACCTTAAAAATCACATTTTCCCAATTTTAAAACTTTACAAATTGGTCACTACTCAAAATGTCCATTTTCCAAAACCCTTTTTGTAAAATTGACTTGACCAACCTCTTAATTATATTTTTAGAGGATTTTAGCAATATTTATCACAATTTTATCCTATCCCAATCCTTGATTTCCTAAAATCACCTTACGCGATTCGAACCGTTCTCGACCGGTCCGATCCGATGTCTACAACATCTAGGCCCAAAACCAGGGCGTTACAACTTTCCCCCACTTAGGAAATTTCGTCCTCGAAATTCTTACCTGATGGAAATATATGCATAAATTGCTTCATCATGTCCGCTTTGCTTTCCCACATGGCCTCCTCAACTCCTCGATGTCACCACAACACCTTCACAAGTTCTATCGTCTTGCCACGAAGAAACTTGCTACTCACATCCAGAACATTCACCGGTTCCTCATCATATGACAGATCCGGATTCACCTCTATCTCCTCAACAGGCATCACATGCGAAGGATCTGATCTGTACTTCCGTAACATGGATACATGAAACACATCATGTATTTTCTCCAACTTTATAGACAATCTCAACCGATATGCCACAAGACCAATACGCTTCACAATCTCATAAGGTCCAATAAACCTTGGGCTAAGCTTACCCTTACGCCCAAATCTCATCACCTTCATCTCAACATGTCTTCAAGCACTTGAATCACACGTTCTGACTGCCCATCCGTCTGTGGATAATAAGAAGAACTGAAATTCAACCATGTACCCAAGGCTTGATGCAAACATTTCCAAAATCGTGATGTAAACCTCGGATCTCTATCCGACAGAATGGACTTTGGCACACCGTGCAACCGCATAATCTCAGCTATTTATAGCTCAGCCAACTTATCCAAGGTATAAGTAGTATGCACAGGCAGAAAATGTGAACACTTCATAAGCCGATCCACAATCACCCAAGCTGAATTCTTCTTCGTCGGTGACAAAGGCAAACCAGACACAAAATCCATGGTGATTCTCTCCCAATTCCATTTTGGAATTCTTATAGGCTGCAATAATCCCGAAGGAACCTGAAGCTCGGCCTTCACTCGCTGACACACCATGCACTTACTAACGAACTCAGCCACATCCTTTTTCAACCTACCCAGTAGTACTCATCTTTTAGGTCACGATACATCTTTGTACTACCAGGATGCATAGCAAAAGGACTACTACGAGCTTCAGTCAGAATAGTGTGCCTTAACTCTGCATCATCTAGCACCACTATTCGACTCCCAAAACACAGAACACCATCATCACTAAAGCTGAAATCTGAAGGTCTATCTTCCGCAATGTCCTGAACATGCGAAACAAGAGAATCATCAAGCAACTGCTTATCTTTAATCAACTATATCAAGGATGGTTTCACTTGCAACTCCGCCACAAGACCACCATCACGCGATATGCTCAAACGAGCAAACATCGCTCTCAATTCCACAGCCACTTTTGGGCTCAAAGCATCGGATACAACATTAGCTTTTCCCGGGTGATACTCGATCGTCAGGTCATAATCCTTAAGCAACTCCACCCAACGTCGTTGCCTAAGTTCAACTCCTTATGAGACATAAGGTATTTCAAGCTCTTATGATCCGTGAACACAACACACTTTTCGCCGTACAGATAATGTCTTCAAATTTTCAACGCAAACACCACAGCTGCAAGCTCAAGATCATGAGTAGGGTAGTAGCGCTCGTGCAACTTCAACTGCCTATATGCATAGGCCACCACCTTACCCTCCTGCATCAACACGTAGCCCAAAGCAACAATGGACGCATCACTATATACTACAAACTCCTTACCAGATTCAGGTTGAATCAAAACAGGAGCTTGCGTCAAAGCTTCCTTCAGCTTCCCAAAAGCTTGTTGCCTCGCCTCCGTCCACTCAAAGTGAACATTCTTTTGCAACAACTTAGTCAAAGGTGCTGCTATCTTTGAGAAACCCTCGACAAATCTATGGTAGTACCCAGCCAATCCAAGGAAACTCCGTACCTCTGTCACTGACTTAGGCACTTTCCAACTCATCACAACCTCTACCTTGTGCGGATCAACGCAAATACCCTCAGCCGATACAACATGTCCAAGGAAGACCACTTCCTTACGCCAAATTTCACACTTACTCAGCTTGGCATACAATTGGTTCTCCAGCAACGCTTGGAAAACAATCCTCAAGTGCCTATCATGGTCCTTCTCAATACGCGAATACACAAGGATATCATCGATGAACACTACCATAAATTGATCCAAGAATTCATGGAATACACGATTCATCACGTCCATGAAAGCAGCAGACACGTTGGTCAAACCAAATGGCATCACCAAAAATTCATAATGCTCGTACCTCGTCCGAAAAGCAGTTTTAGGTACGTCCACATCCCTCACCTTCACTGATAGTACCCTGATCTCAAGTCTATCTTAGAAAACACTGAGGCTCCCCGGAACTGATCAAAGAGATCATCAATTCTAGGCAATGGATACTTGTTCTTGATCGTCAACTTGTTTAGTTGCCGATAATCTATACACATTCTCATCGTCCCATCTTTCTTCTTCACAAACAAGACCTGTGCACCCCAAGGTGACACACTCAGCCGAATGAAACCTCGATCCAACAACTCCTGCAATTGTGTTTTTAACTCTTTTAACTCTTTGGGTGTCATGCGACAAGGAGCAATGGACACCGGAGTTTTATTCTCGTACAACTCTATACCAAACTCAACTTCCCTGTTTGGTGGCAACCCAGGCTATTCCTCCGGAAAGACACCCGAAAAATCGCGAACAATTTGAATGTCCGGCACACGCACATCCTTGGTGCCAGGATTCATCACGTAACAAGGTAAGCCTCGCAGCTAACTTCATCATACGGTTCACTTCCACAGCCAAAATCACATTCGACAAGAATTTCACATTCTCGCCTACGACTACAACCTCATAATCATCAGCCAACCCTAAGGTGACTCTCTTAACATCAAAGTCAACCACAGCCCTATGCTTTGCCAACAAATCCATACCAAGGATTACATCAAATCCGTAGAAAGGTAACTCCATCAGATCCACAATGAAAACATGACCTTGCACAGACAAAGGGCATCTCCTATACAACTTCCTAGTGACTACAGACTTACCAAAAGAACTAGTAACTTGCATTCCTACCTCAAGCAACTCAACAGGTATATCAAGAAAATGTGCATGCTCACTTAAGATATAAGAGTGCGTGGATCCAGAATCAATCAAAGCCAGCAAAGATAAAGACTGGAGAGCAAAGGTACCCGCGATCACATCGGTATCGTTGCGCTCATCGCGCTGAGCACACACCCTCGCTGGTCCACCTCTCTCAGGTCGAACGGCTAAAACGTGAGCAATACCTCGCTGCCCCTCATCTCTTCTCTGAAAGTTCCCACGGCCTCTCTGAGGTGCAGCTACCACAGGAGCACGTCCTTGGCCACCACCAGCCAACAGAGGACACTCCCTTCTCATATGATCTACCGAACCACAATTCCAACAAGAGTCCCCTGTCACCACAACAGGAGCCTGAACCTCTCTAGTTGCTCGAGGACAATCTCTCCTCAAATGGTACCTCGAACCACATGTCCAGCATGTATGCTGCTCAGATCTCACACGTCCTCCCTAAGCTTGTCCACCTCGACCCGAAACACCACGCCTTCCCTCAGGCTGATGTCTCCTATCACACCCTCTTTTGTTCCATCCACCACCGGAAATATACTCAACAACTCTGTTCCCAGAGCTAGAACCAACACCTCTAGATGACAAACCCAGGTTCTGCTCGATGTCCTTTGCTCGAAAGACAAACACGTCAAAATCAGTATAATCAGCAGCTAGCATGTACATCTTAACTTCCTGTATCAAACTGTACCTGAAGCGATCACATCGATGCCTCTTACTAGGTACCAACTCAGAAGCATACTGGCTCAAGTGTACAAACTGGACCTCGTACTCAGCCACCGAAAGGTTTCCCTGAACAAGCGACATAAACTCTCGTTTCTTCTCATCCAAGTATCTCACACCTAGATACTTTCTCCTGAAGGCACCTTTAAAGAACTCCCAATCAACTTCATTGGGTTCCATACCAGCTGTGGTAGTCGTCCACCAACTGTAAGCATCACCTTGTAGCAAAGAAACCGCGCATCCCAGCTTGCGCACCTCGTTACAACCCATATGATCAATAATGCGGATCGTGCTAGCTAACCAAGCCTCAGACGCCTCAGGTGACATACGATAAAACTCTATAGCTCCCAAACTCCTCAACCTTTTCAAAGGTAAGCCCACTTGCCCAGCTACAGGGGCCTGCACATGTGCTCCGGCAACATCAGCCTAAAACGCTCCAATGATCGCCTCAACTAGTGGCGCCAAATCACCCAAACCAGGACTAGCTTGTCCTTGTTGCACCTGCTCCCCACCTCCAGGTGGTGGCGGAGGAGGTAGATCTCTACCAGGAGGGACATCAGCCCTTTGCTCAGCCTGGTTACCCTGCTCAGCTGTAATAACTATCGTATTGGACCTCAACTCCCTTCTAGGCCCCATTGTGCTATTTTAAACCAAACACAACAACAAAAACAAATCAAACCATTTAGGCCAGCTGCAAGCAAGAATCCAAGTTTACAAAACATTTGATTAGTGTAATAAGGCAATGGGCACCCAATTTCCCCACAGAGCGAAGCATACAAAAAACATCATGCTCATATACAGTTCATCATCCCAATATCAGAACATATGCACATAACATCATCATCATACCATCATATTCATTCCACTTGCAATTCACATAATTGAAGCATGTCATTGAGTGCTAAATTCAACCAATAACATGCTTTTCAACCATCATACTTTGATACATATCAATTTCACATACCAAAATTCCCAATTCTTTCGTAACCTGGATCTGATACCAACAAATGTAACCCCCTTAGCCCGGTCTAGACGTTAAACCCAAACTACAAAGATTAAACGGGGAAAACTAAAGTCAACCTTGATTTACGACCTTTTTTCTTTTTATCTTATCTAAATGCGTATTATTAACCTATGAGTTCAGCAAAACAATTAGGAGAAAACGGCACCGCGATCGAAGTTCGATTAGGGGTTCAATTGCATACATTTGACTTTTAGGGACTAAACTATAAATTCTATAAATTGCAGGGATTTTCATGACTTTAAAGTTACCAAACTCAATTAATCACATAGCATGCCATCATGTCAAAAATCAACTCAAACAGATCATTCAAACTCATTAATTTAAGCAACTATCATTTAAGGACCAAAATGTAAGAAACAGAAACTCAGAACAACTCAAATTCAAAACCAACGAGCAAGTGTTTCGATACGGTTGGCCCCGTACCGAAATGGTCATTTCGAAACAGGGTTGATCGTTTCGATACTCGGGTATGTTCCGAGATCCGTATCGAAATACCCTTTTCTAGTAGGTAAAGTCTTTCGATACACCTTCATCCGTTCCGAAACATTAAGGCCATTTTGTGCCCCTGTTCTGAAATAGGCAAGGGCGTTCCGATACGCCTTACCCTGTAACAACAGACTTTTCTGGTTTTTCATACTTAAAGACATTCAAATCATTCCCGAGACATGCCACAACATTTATACAACATAGATACATACCAACAATCATCATACCAAGGAAATAGCTTAAACATGGCAACCAACACATAAGTAAAGGCACTAAAGGCATGTTCCCTAGTTCATCAAAACCATATCAAGCTATAATATCATACAAATCATAACAAGCCATTTACAACCCAAGTATAGGCAATCTAACATTGTCAAAGTAAAGGGAAACATCCTCAAACATTCCAAAGTATAAATCCCACCCATTGCCACTTATTACACTAAAGGTGAACCACACACATCTCTTTAACAAAGCTTTGGATTCCTCTTGCTTTTGAGCTGCCTTCAAATGTTCAATTCTCTGCATTGATGAAACAAAATAGCGTAAGCATAAAGCTTAGTGAGGATCGCTAAACAACATTCATCAATGCATGTCTCATGTTTTGCAAAACCAACACATTACATCTCATGCCATTTATAATACATGTCTTCAGAAAACCTTAATGCACTTTATAACCACATGCTCATATGCATCATTTTAAAACAATGAATAAACCTTTTCTCATGCTTTAACAAGCATCACATGCATTCTTGCATCATACACAATTATCTCATGCTTCCTTGCATCATATACAAGCATCTCATGCTTCACTTTATTCATTTACTTTATATTGGCTTTCAAGTGATGATCCATAAACCATTTAACACAAGACACAATCGGATACGCGGATTACAAGCGTTGTCCCTCACGCTTCATACAAATTATCGGACTACACAAGGTGGAGACAAATGGCACAATCACAACCCCTCAACACCCGTGATGGAGATTAATGGTACAATCACAACCCCTCAACATCACTCTTCGGTAGTTGTATAATTCCACTAACGAGAGTATAAGACACATACACAAGACTCACACACGAGACTAACCATTGTGATCTTAACCTTAAGCGTTAGGGTACTTGGATGGAGATTACGGCACAATTACAACCCCTTGACATCCAAGGCGACTTTATTCACGGTGCACCCAGTCCTATAGCCGACTAACTATATCCGATTAAAGTAACCAAAAACCATTTCATCACTTGCCAATATAATAATTTAACCACATTAATATATTGTTTTACAAGCATAACCACAATGCCATTTCCACAAGCGCAACATGCTTAAAATCATATGCATTCAACACATAAAAACCAAGGATCACTTACCTAGTGCATCTTTAACATAATGGCATTAAAATCCAACATTAAACCATGCTTAACCATGCTTAAAAATAGTAAACAAATCCACTCTTAAACCAAGGACAATTTCATCAAACATACCACATTTCCAAGAGAGGGATTACCGAAACACTTACTCTTGAGCTTAGTTAAGTGTATCAAACTTACACTAAACCCCAAGATTACGCTCAAAGCGTTACAAAGTAGGAAATTGCATTTCCAATCACCGATACGCGAAGCCTCGTTCGCCGACACGAAAATTACACCTCCGGAGCCTCCAAAATCACCTTGTTTGCTTCCGGATCAAGATCCCCTGTTTTCACATCATCAAAATAGAGATCTAAATGCATTCTAACACCAGAAACAATTCATAAACTTGTTGCTCACCCAAACTACACCAAAATACCCTTCTAACACAACAGAAAACTCAATCGATTGCTTCCTAAACTAGGCCTAGCCATCATACATCACTTCCAAACAATAATCAACATCGAAACACATCTAATAAACATCCTAACTCATCCTTATACCTCCAGCAATCAAGATTCCACCATATCACCCCAAAATTTCACTTAAAACTACCAAGAAACTCAAGGATCTCAAGGATTTCGGGATCTATGTTATTAACACATCATTTTAACATATAAAACAACTTAGAAATCAATTAAAATCAACACAAAACATAGCCCAACACATCAAGTCCGAAAATGAAGATTTCATCCACAATTTCACATGATTTTGATCTTAAATCAAAACTATATTGAAAACTCACTCAAAAATAGTATTTAGAAGGAAAATATCTTGGGAATTTTAATAAAGAACTTAGATTAGAGGTTGAGAACGGGATTTACCTCCAATCCTTGCTTCCTTCAATAGATGACAAGTTTTCCTTGCAAAAATCTTGAAGAATTAAGAAAGATCTCTTGAAAATGATTTAGGAAATGTTGAGAGAGTTTTTGAGAGGAAGAATTCTTGAAAAAGATGAGAGAAAATGATGTTTGGCTGAAAATGAGAGGGAATTGATAGTTACGTAAATGAAAATCTCATTAACTACCTTTTAGTTAATTAATATAAAAATCAAATTAAAAATCATTTAATTAAAAACCCTTTTAAATCACATGTCACATTGAAGAAAGGTCAAATTGACTTATAGCCCCCTAAAGATTCTAAGATTTTGGCTTCCACCTTAAAAATCACAGTTTCCCAATTTTGAAACTTTACAAATTGGTCACTACTCAAAATGTCCATTTTCCAAAACCATTTTTGTAAAATGGACTTGACCAACCTCTTATTTATATTTTAGAGGAATTTAGCAATTTTTATCACAATTTTATCCTATCCCAATCCTCGATTTCCTAAAATCACCTTACGCGATTAGAACCGTTCTCGACCGGTCCGACCCGATGTCTACAACATCTAGACCCAAAACCAGGGTGTTACAGTTCTTCTCCCACGAACCCTAAAATTCAATAATGCAACATCTCAACATGTCTTCAACACTTGCATGACTCTCTCTGACTGACCATCGGTCTTAGGATGATACGTAGTGCTGGAATTTAATCGAGTACCCAAAGCACTATGTAAACTCTCCCAAAATCTAGCCATGAACCTAGGATCTTTGTCTGACACTATAGATTTCGATACACCATGCAATCTCAAAATCTCGCTGATATACAAATCGACCAACTTATGTAAAGTATAAGTAGTGTGAACGGCCAAAAAGTTTGCACATTTCGTAAGACGATCAACAATTACCCAAACCGAATTCTTTTTAGAAGGTGTCAACAGCAAACCTGATAAGAAATGCATGGCAATTCTCTCCCACTTCCACTCGGGAATTCTCAACGGTTGTAACAAACCTGAAGGAAACTGGTGCTCAGCTTTAACTCGCTGACAAACCATACATTTACTCACAAACTCGACAACATCTTTCATCAAACCAAACCAGAAATACTGATTTTTCAAATCGCGATACATTTTCGTACTTCCCGGATGCATAGCAAACGAACTACTATAAGCTTCCGTTAAGATGATGCGTCTCAAGTCTACATCTCCCGAAACAACTACTCTAGTCTTGAAACACAAGACTCCATCACTACTAAAACAGAAATCTGTCGGTTTACCCTTCGTTATGTCTTGTACATGAGATGCTAATGATCTATCTTGCAACTGTTTCTCTCTAATCAACTGAAGCAATGAAGTTTTAACTTGCAACTCGGCCACTAATCAACCGTCTTTAGACAAACTAATCAACTCGGCCACTAATCCACTGCCACCTTCCTACTCAAAGCATCGACCACTACATTGGCTTTACCCGGATGATACTCAATCGTGAGATTGTAATCCTTAAGTAACTCTAGCCACCTACGGTGTGTAATATTCAACTCTCTTTGTGTAATACTCAATTGTGAGATTGTAGTCCTTAAGTAATGTCTCCAAACTTGCAAAGTGAAAATCACTGCAGCCAATTCTATGTCATGCGTAGGGTAATTACGCTCATGAGTCTTCAACTGCCTAGACGCATATGCCACTACTCTTCCTTCTTGCATAAGCACACAACCTAAGCCAACATACGACGCATCACTGAAAAGTACAAACTCTTTCCATGACACGAGATGAATCAAAACACGAGCTTCGGTTATGGCTTCTTTCAATTTCTCGAATGCTTGTTGTCTTGCATCAGTCCACTCAAACCGAACGTTCTTGTGTAGCAATTTAGTCAAAGGAGCTGCAACCTTTGAGAAACCCTCAACAAAACATCTATAGTAACCGGCCAAACCTAAGAAACTACGGACTTCGGTCACTGGTTTCAATTGTTTCCAATTTACAACTTCCTCAACTTTCTTAGGATCCACTTGGATTCCCTCAGCTGATACAATATGACCTAATAAGACTATTTCCCTAATCCAAAATTCACACTTGCTCAACTTGGCATACAACTGAATGTCTGACAACTTCTGCAACACCAAACAGAATGCCGATCATGATCTCCCTCTGTACGAGAGTACACTAAAATATCATCAATGAACACTACCACAAACTGATCCAAGTACTCATCAAACACTCTATTCATCATGTCCATAAAAGATGCTGGTGTATTAGTCAAACCAAATGGCATCACTAAAAATTTGTAGTGCACATAACGAGTGCAGAAAGCTGTCTTAGGTACATCTTGATCTCTTACTTTCAACTGATAATAACCTGAACTCAAATCTATCTTCGAGAACACTGAAGCACCTCTCAACTAATCAAACATGTCATCATTCCTTGGCAATGGATATTTGTTCTTCACTGTCAACTTATTCAATAGTCGATAATCGATACACATTCTCAAACTGCCATCTTTCTTATTCACAAACAACATCGGTGCACCCAAAGGTGAAGTACTTGGATGAATGAACCCTCGGTCTATCAATTCTCGAAGCTGTGTCTTCAACTCTTTCATTTCTTTAGGAGCCATTCGATACGGTACAATCGATACTGGAGCGGAACCTGAATATGTTTCAATAGCAAACTCAACATCTCTATCTGGAGGCAAACCATGCAATTCTTCTGGGAATACAATCAGGAAGTCACAAATTGTTCTAATGTCTTGCGGTCGTGCCTCATCCATATACGGATTCATAACATAGGCTAAGTATTCCTGACAACCCACATTCATTAACTTCTGAGCCTCTAAGGCTGAAACTACATTGGACAAGAACTTAACGTTCTCTCCCACTATTACTACCTCACGATCCTCTGAAAGTCTCAAGGACACCTGCTTTATCTCAAAATCTACCCTAGCCTTATGCTCTACAAGCAACTCCATACCTAATATTACATCAAAACCATAAAATGCAACTCCATCATATCCACGGGAAAAACATGACCCTGAAACATCAAAGGACATCTTCTGTACATCTTTCTGACCACAACAATATCACCAAAGGAACTAGTGACATTCATACCCACATATAATATCTCAACCGAAATATCTAACAATCTTGCATGCTCACTCAATATGTATGAATGTGTAGAACCAGAATCAATCAAGGAAAGCAAAGTCAAAGACTGTAATGATAAATTACCTGCAATCACATCCGTGTCATTCCTGTCATCACGGTGTGCATACACTCTAGCTGGCTCACCTCCCTTGGGTTGAACCGCTACAACATGAGCCACATTCCTCTGACCGTCATTACTAGGCTGAAAGTTACCTCGACCGCACCCACTGCCTCTGTGATGCTCGATAGCTCATGCAGGAGCCTGTCCATCCCTAGCCGGATGTAGACAATCGCACTTTAAATGCGCCCTAGACTCGTAGTTCCAACATGAGCCATAAGTGCCCCAACACTTACCGTAATGACATCTACCACACTTTTTGTACTCAGGAGTACGATTCTCAGTCCCTTTGTAACCCCCTTAACCCGGCCTAGACGGTTGACCCGAATTAAGAAAGTCACACGGGGAAAACCAAAGTCAACCCGAAAGTCAACCTTGATTAACGACCTTTTTTTTTTCTTTTTAGTCTTGTCTAGATGCACATTAGTCCTAATTGTGATCACACAAAAATCATACTCAAAGATCACAAACATCAGAGATCAAACAGGGACCCAATTGAACAAATTACAACTTTAGGGACCAAATTGTAAATTCTGATAATTAAAAGGACTTAACCCAAATTAAAGTTACCAACTTGAAATTAGTCAGGTTTCATGCTTCTCTATGAAATTTCAGCTCAAAAGGACTTCCCAAGCTCATACAATTGCACAAACAAGTTTCAGGACCAAAACGCAAACAATTCAAAACATATAACTGCCAATGTCAGCCCCCAACGGTCGACCGTTCCGAAACAGGTAGACCCTGTTCCGAAACACGGGCCGTTCCGCAACGGGTTCCGGAACATGGCCTGGCAGAGGCCAAACCGTTTCGAAACGGTGCATACCGTTTCGGACGCCTGGGTTCAATCAAGGCACCCGTTCCGAAACGGTGCACACAGTTCCGAAACGCCTGCTCAGATTGCAGCAAAATGCATTCCAAAACATGCAATTAATCATTCAAACATGCTCCAATTGCCACCAAACTTTACCAGCATGCAATTCAACATATATAAGACTTATAAGCATCATCAAATCATCAGAACTACATCTCATGCAAAAAGCCCCAAATCTATAGGCATGCTTCCTACACAAGCTAGCTAATCAAGCACAAACTTCCAAAACAAGCATGTAATGATCCAATACAAAAACCAGCATTCTTATCATCATTCAACATACTTAGGGAGTTCCAAACACCTCCCAAAACATACACATTGGTCCCCCATTGCCAAATTACCCAAAAGCTAAAAAGTACTTATAAAACCTTCCATACATTGAGCTTTACTTTCACTTGAATACTTGCCCTCCTTGCTGCCCTCAAGGTTCTCTAATGCTCTGCATTATTGAATTAAGAAAACGAAAGAGAGCGTAAGCAAAAGCTTAGTGAGGAATGCTCTTAAAAACCATTCAATAATGCAATTAAAAACATTTACAAATCATGCTTTAAATCAACCTTTGCACATGCTCAAAAGCATACTTAAAACAAGCATCTCATGCTTCTTAACAACATAACATGTCATATTGGCTCAAGTGATAAATTCCATTTCTTTAAAACAAGTTCATCAACTTCCCAAGGACTTTTAAACACCTTGGCCCCAAGGACTTTTAAACACCTTGGCCATGGACTTTTAAACACCATGAAAGAGGACCACACAAGGACTTTTAACCACCTTTGTGTCCATAGCTTGAATCACCCCAAGGACTTTTAAACACCTTGGCCCCAAGGACTTTTAAACACCTTGGCCCCATGGACTTTTAAACACCATGGCCCCATGGACTTTTAAACACCATGGAAAGGATCACCTAAGGACTTTTAACCACCTTAGTGTCCGCAACAAGAACCATCCAAGGACTTTTAACCACCTTAGTGACCTTAACCTTTTTAAAACATCACTTGCCAATAAACATCATTTTCATCAATTAATCCACTGTTTTAAAGCATTAAACCAAGCCATATTCATCATGCATTTAAAAGCATCAAACCACATTTAATCAATGTACAAAAGCAAGGAACTCCTACCTAGAGTTTCCTTCAACATATGGCTTACAACATCAGCAAATACCATGCTAAAACATGCTTTCAAAACAGTAATTAAAACATGCAATAAACCACTTTGCATCATAACAAGATCATGGCCACCACTAGAGAGAAATTCCGAAAACTTACACTTGAGCTTAGCAAAGTTGTTTATACTTAAACTAAGCTCCCAAGACATTGGTTTCAAAGCCGAAAACCCAATTTTCACAAACGCACTCACATGCACTCACCGATTTCCACTTTGCTTCAAGCCAAAGCACCAAATCAAGCTTCCGGATCAACAACTCTTGGATCCAAAGATGCCTCCCCTGTTTCAACACATCAAAGCAGAGGATTAATGCATCATCATGCATTAATTGCTTCAATGAAAGCATCTAAACTCGCTGCTCTCATCCAACCTCCATTTTCGGCCACCAAACACAACCGAAAATGCATCCAAACCACTTCTAAACAAAGCCCAGCCAAAAACCAGCAAAACCACATATCCTTTAACATCATATAACATCTAAAAACAACCTATTAACATCCTTATACCTCCAGCAACATCAGATCCACAAGATCACCTCAAAAACAACCTTGAAACACAAGCTAAACTTAGGAAACTCAACCTATCCGTGATTGCATTAATCAAAACTCAATTCCTTATCAATTTAGAGTTCATTTAACATCAAAAACACATCTCAAATCACAGATTAATCAGATCTAACGAAAAATCATCAAAAATCATCAAATCTTGCATTATAAGCCAAGATCCATTTCACCACTTAAAAACCTTTAATTAACATCAATTAAGGATTGAAAACTTAGGAATTTCAGTAAAGAACTGATAGTTTAGAGGAGAAGGACATTCTTACCTCCAAACTTGAGTTTCTCCTCTTTTTTAAATCAAAAACCTTGTTGAATCAATTAGCAATTGAAGAGGTTTTGAAGATACAATGATTAGGAATCAAATGAGAGTTGAAAGGAGGGATTTAGGTGAGAAAATCAGATCCAATTCTCTGGAGAGAATGTGTTTGGGTTGAGAGAAAATGAGAGAAAGAAAATTGAGAAAAGTTGGTTACAAAATCCAAAAATAGCCACATGGCTTTCCCTCCACTTTTAATATCATTTAAAATCAGAATTTAGACTTAAAATATCTTAGAAAAATCTGGAGAAACTCCCTTTGGGTAAATAGCTCCTTAAAGATTCAAAGTTTCAACCCTTTATAAAACAGCCACCAAACTTTCGAAAATTACATTTTGGTCACTAGCCAAAATGTCACACTTCCAAAACTCATTTTCCAAAATTGATTTCACAGTTCACTTAATTATATTAAAAGATGATTTTAGAACATTTTTTTCCATATTTTTAATGCAACCTGAACTAGGCTTTCCTAATTTCACCTCTTTAGATTCGAACAGCACTTTGACCGAACCGGTCAACGCCCAAAACTCCTAAGCCCAAAACCGGGGCGTTACACCCTTGGTCGTGATGGCCTCGCCCCGGATTACCACCTCAGCTCATATGATCATGATGAGGTCTCCTATCCTTGTGCATCTTGGCACGATCTCTATCCCAACCAAAAGTCCTCTTTCCTGAACTAGCTCCATCCTTGCGATCCGCAAGTTCCAAAGACTGTTTAATGTCCTTGGCTCTAGCGACCAACACATCAAAATAAGTATAGTCGAAAGCCAACATGTAGGTCTTCACCTCATGAACCAACGCATATCGGAAACACTCACTTCGTTCTATCTAAGTGGGAACTAACTCAGAAGCATACTGACTCAGACGTACGAACTGCACCTCATAGTCGAACATGGTCAAGCTACCCAAACTCCCAAAACATTTCCTTAACCACGTTAAGGCTTTTAAAATCGATCCACTCACCAGCCAACACACAAACGATTTCCAAGATGCCGAATCAAGCCTCCGAACTACCCAGATTCACGTCCACGAAGCCCAAATCTTATTCCTCTACTTTAGGCAACCCAAAACAGGACATTAGAATGCGAATACACTCACAAACACAGCAGCAACCCGGAACTCAACAATCTTGCAACAAAACACACCAAATATCATCTAAAAACATCTCCCATCAACAAGGGAACCATCAACCACGATTTCAACCCAAAACCAAGCCAAAAACTCTACATTTTCCACCAAAAAATCTCACTTTTAGACCCATTTCATGTTTTCCCATATCCAACCATCATCCCAACTTGTTTTACTACTTAAAACTTAAATTAAAGTACATGTTTAACCATAGAAAATTAAACCCACAAAAATCCCATAAAAAATACCCATTTTCCAACCCAAAACCAAAAATGTATTTTAATGGGTTTAAAGGAAAGGTTTCAATGAGAATAACTTAAATAAATAAAAATCATAATAAGGAATAAATTACCTTGAGAAATCTTGCTTGGATGAAGTGTTGAAACCAATGGAGTAGTGAAAATGGGTTTTCTTTGAAGAATAACGTGAAAGATAACTTTAGGAAGATTAGGGTATTTTCAAAACCTTTCTCTTTAATTTCAAAATCCCCTTTTTACCCTTTCCTCTTTTAAAACACTTTTAGGTGTGTGTTAAAATTATTTTGTCTCCATTTTATTTTAACCCGAATCGGCTTAACTAATCCGATTATCTCCCGGCCCTAAACTCGGGGCTTTACATTATAGGCGTAATCAACCCTAGGAATTTAAAAATTGGACTTGTAAATGTCTAAGGACCGTCGATAGATGTTGAGAAAAAGGACTTCTTCTCGGGTTATTCAATCTTTTTTCCAGATACAATATCCCTTGGTTAATAGGAGCAATTTCAATGCTTACTTACGCTCGGATGAAAAAATAGGTTCTCTTGCAATAATCTCTCTGCAGGTAACTTCATGAAGTTTTTGCAAAACGTGCGAGGTATAGATCTACCACTCAGGGGAGATTTTTCATATGGTGTAATAACTATGACCCTCCCACCTTTGTGTGTTTAGATCGCTTCCTAGTTACGGCGGAGGTGATGTTTGCCTTCCCATCATTATCTCAATTATTGCTTACAAAGGCCTTCTCGGATCATAATGCTATCCTCTTTCACTCTGAGTCTCCTGATTGGGACAAAATTCGTTCAAAATTCTAATCATTGGCTCGACAAAGAAGGCCTTGATGACCTGGTGAAATATGTATTACAACCTCATAGTACGCGAGGCCATTGGGGGCTTATTGTCTGACTCTAAATCTGCTATCAAATCATGGGCGAAACTAAATTTTCATGACAATAGGAGTAAAATATGCAACCTAGAATCGCAAATGCATGAGTTGGAATTGAAAATACAATTGGGAGGCTCAGAGATCTCGGAGATAGGCTTGATCTCCAGGCTGAAGGTGGATCTCTGGAAACTCTATAGGGAGGAAGAACAAAAATGGCTCCAAAAGTCTAGATTAAAGTGGTTCTCAGAAGGAGACTGAAAGACAAGATTTTTTTTACATATGTGTATCCTTGAGACATAAAAAATGAGTTTCAACTTTAAAGGTGGGAAATAGGGTCTGCTCTAAGCCTGGAGAGATAAAAGATGCTGTGAAAACTCACTTTCATTCTGCGGTCAACAATTGTTGGGCTCTCGAAGTAGAATCGAGGAATCTGCCATTCTAAAGGTTAAATTCAGATCATGTACAATAGCTAGAATCCAGTTTCTTCGAGGCACAAATTTTGGAGGTAATTAGAGAATCCGAAGGTAATTGCGCACCTGGGCCGGATGGCTTCAACATGAACTTTTTTAAACGCTATTGGTCTTTGCTAAAAGGGTATCTTCTAAAATTCTTCTCTAATTTTTATCACAATTGAAATTGGGATGTCAACATTAACCATTCATTTCTTGCTTTGATTTCGAAGAAGCCGAACCCCGCTTCACTCGACGACTACCGTCCTATTAGCTTGATAAACTGTGTATACAAAATACTAGAAAAATTACTTGGGAATAGACTAAGGAAGGTCTTAGATTGTATGATCAGTAAAACACAGTTCGCTTTCATCTTAGGGCGTGAGATATTAGATTACTCCCTAATCGCAAACGAAGTGATTAATAGTATACACAAATCTGGTTCGAGAGTGATAGTCTTCAAAATAGACTTTAAAAGGCATATGATTCCGTTGATTGGTATTTTCTGTTGAAAATCATGGAGGCTATGGGATTCGGACATCGTTGGTGTCGTTTGGTGCTTTGATCTATTTCGACCATCTCTATCTCAGTTTTGGTAAATGGTTCTCTGACAGAATGCGTCAACATCTCGAGAGGAGTTTGTCAAGGTTACCCATTATCTCCCCTCGATGCTGGAAAAACGGGTGTCTATAGGACTTTTTTCTGGAATACGATTAGGTAGAAATGAAAATTCAGTGGTAATCTCACATTTGCAGTTCGCCAATGACCTCTTGGTTTTCTACTAAGCTGAGGAAGCTCAAGTGCTAGCAATTAAAAGGGTCATTAGCGTGTTCGAGCTAGCATCGGGTCTTCAAATTAATATCAATAAGAGCAACCTCTTTGGGATTAATGTGGATCGTGCAACATTGATAGCATGGTCGTTCTCTATCAGATGTGCTTTGGGTTCCTTTCCCTTGGAATACCCGAGTTTACCACTAGGCGCAAAACGCAACTAAATGACACTGTGGGAATTAGTCATAAAGAAGTTAACATCCAACTTTGCTAGCTTAAAATCATGTTTACTCTCTTTTGCTGGAAGGATAACATTAGTCAAATCTGTGTTATCCGCCTTACCTATTTATTACATGTCACTGTGCCGTATGGGATTTGTAATCGCATCACCAGTCATAAAGATGTATTCACTGGGTTAAATGGTTGTCGCTATGCCGACCCTTAACAGACGGGGGCCTTGGTCTAATGGATTTTTGTATTCAAAACATATGTCTTCTGGGAAAATGGATGTTGCGCTACAGTTCTGATTTCGAGTGTTTGTGAAAGGAAGTGATTTCTTGCAAATAGAAGGTGACTGATTCGACTCTTATCCCGTCGCCCTAAATCTGAGAATCTCCTTCTCAATTTGGAAAGACATTCTTAATTCTTTCTATGCTTCAGATGGTTTGGGATTGACTTTTTAGAATAATTCTTTCTATGCCCTAAATAGAAGGTGGTTTGGATTGGGTTTGCTCCCCCAAAGGTGGAGGCCTTTGTTTGCCTACTCATTCAAGTTCGTGTCATTGTTAAGGCTGAGCTATTAAAGAGAGGTGCCCTCTCGTCAATGGATACCATATGCCCCCTCTATAATAAAGAAACATAGATTGTAGAGCACTTATTTTTTTTTCTTGTAAAATCTCCAGGCATATCTGGTCTTCGCTTTGTAACCTCTGGGGGATCACGATGGTTTTACACCAGAACCCCATGACTTTTTTTTCTTGCATGGGCCCAATTATCTACTAAGTTGGCGCATGATCATATGCGGTTGTTCAGGGTGTTCTCTATTTATGAGCGCAAGTGCACACTCTTTTCAAGTTATAGTATAAAAGATATCGTCTTCCACAAGGATTGGAGCAGCTACTATAAGTGTTTTCCTGCACAAGGAAATAGTAATTGCACAATTAAATTTTTGAATGTGGAAAAATATAAAAATAAAAACACAAGTAAATTAAGATGGTGATAAGGAGAGATAAGGTTGATAGATCGAGTCAGGTGATTGTGGCTTAGTAGTGTGTAGACTGCATTATAAAGCCTAAGTGTGTTTTGCGCTGCCACGATCTGCTGCCTCAGCGAGAAATGGCATATTGAGGCGGCGGCAACTTTCGCTGCCACAGTGGAACTCTGCGCTTGCAACTTTCGTTGTCTCGGCAGGTGAGATGGAGAGAAGTCCCGACTGCAAGTCTGGCAGATACTCAAAGTTCGGCAGAGCAATTATGAAGTGATATTCCCTATGTTTAGGCAAAGATTCGGTCACCACGTGATGTAGGCAATACCTAGCAATCTCAGTGCAAACCTAACACAGGCATTCGACGTTTGGTTGATCCTTTTAGCCACTGAAATTCTAACTTATGTCTAAGCCAAATTAGTCAACACCTCGACATGATGAGACTATTCTTAATTCTTTTGTGAGTTTGACACTCTCATGCCCGACAAATGGATTTCCTCAACTAGACTTTCGGAACTAATGTAAGAAGTGAAGAACATGAATTAAGCAAACTGTAGAGTATTTTATTGAAAACACACATAAACTATTACAACCGTTTCACACAACTACTTTACATAAAAAAACCTAAACCCTAAGAGAGAATTAGGTCGCGATCTCCAATACGCCCACTTAATCTATCTATCTATCTACCTCTTTGTTATGCCCCTATACCCTCACATACATGAGTATATATAGGGCTAGGTCTAAGTTTGAGTCCTCCTTGGAGTAGAAGTCCTTAAAGTAACTTTACATTAAATGTTGACTCCTTTTTGTTTTGAATGTGGACTCTTTGGACGTTGCCTTCTTCAGCGAGTAAAGATAAGTCATCTTACTTATCAATCTTCAATTAGCTCTTCAGGCCGCTACAAGCTTCAGATAATTGCAAGACTGGGCTCATAGGGCTAAGGGAATTGCCCTCTTCCAATCGTAACCCATCTTGGCTAAGTCGGTTTAACCTTGCCCGGGCGGCACTCGGCGGGAATGTTGCTACGGCGACATCCTTGCGGCACCTGGAACTGCTTCAGTACAGCTCCTTTTGCTCCCAGCTTTCCTTTCCTCTGCTCCTCTACACAGCTACAACACCTAAAAAATAAAAACTAAACTAAAACAATATATTTTTTTAACCAAACATAGAATATTCAATAAAAGCATGGTAAAAGAGAAAATATTGTTATTATGCATGCGATGCACCTAAATATTCCTAAATGAGCTTAATAATAGCAATAATACAGGCATGAATGTGTACAAAATATCGAACTTGTGGACACTTTACAGAGGCCCAGTGCCACACAGCTTCGAGAACGTACACACACTCTCTCTAGGTGAGTCTCGGTGCCACATAGCTTCGGGAACGTACACCCATGCCCGAGATCTCTCGTCGAGCATCTACGAGTGAGACTCGGTGCCACATAGCTTCAGGAATGTATATTTGGAATCTCTAACCAGGGTGTTGCAACAATCTTTCTTTGAGTATGTAGTTCCCATCAGTCAAATGTGACCTAACCAACCTAGTGTCCAAACAGCACATCATAAATAAGACTACAATACGACATACATCATTTACATGATCACTCAAACTCTATGGATTCTATCAATTATCAAGCCACTCATTTAAGTTTACCAACTTGTTAATACATTATAAAAGTGTACATTAATCATCCTCATTAATTATCTCTATTAATCCATATTATCCCATTAACATCTCACATCAATTTCCATCTTTTTTATTAGCATTAGAGATTATTCCGTTCAGCGGGTACCGATACTCTAACACGAGTATTGATACGGTACCCTTGGGTACTATTACTCACACGTGTGCCAATACAAATATTGCTTACGAGAAATCCTAGATTTCCAAAATTAATGGTACGGGTCAACCCATACTGATATGACCCCAAAATGTATACTGGTACGGCCAGAGCTCATACAAATACCCGGTTCACAGGTTCACACAATTCCCTCGAATTACGATATTACAACACTTTATTCGATCCCTAAACTTATGAAATTTATTAGGGTTTGTTTACTAATGCATTCAATCAATTAATAGTAATTATCGACTTCATAATCATTGAATCGAGTATTTATCATGTAGGCATAATTCCCATTGAATCAAGTCAATCTATTTGAACAAACGTACAAGGCATGACAATTATATCATTCAACCAAACAATTATCAAATAATCATACGAGCATCTCAAACAACCCTACACGGTCTCTAAAGCCTTCACGAGTCTCGTTATATTCACGGAATCATCATGCCTCACACACATATCAAGTCTCATACTATCGGTCTCCAAACATGCACATTCATCGTCTACATATTTTGCAGATACTAACACACAAATCAATCACATTTATGATGCTCATGAAGTAATAGGAGTTCGAGGTGTACTAACCTTAAGCCAAAGCGACAGATCCTCAACAAAGCTCCTCCAAACTTCTATTTAAATCTAATATTATCGGAATATTTATCTGTAACCCTCGGATAAAAAACTCGACTCCATAAGCAAACTCATATTATCAAAATACTTTAGGGAATTAAACGTGTAAAAATAGCTTATTGAGATCGAATTTGGTGAAACAGACTATGCCAATGGACTTAGAGAGTCGAGAAATCCCTGGGTAGGGTCCCTATAAATAGTCAACAGTCAATGCTTGGTAAATGATCAACGGCTCGGCTCGGATCAGCTCAGCTCGACTCAATCGGTTGGTCTAGTTCGGGTAACCAACCTTCTAGTTTGATCCCCACCTGCTGTAGAAGCTCGCCCACGCAAGTGGCAGCGTGTGCAGCAGCTTTCGGTGGCGCAAATTTCACAATAACCTCCATACCACCATTTTCGGCATTAGTGAGATCGATGGTGGCAGCAGAACTCCACGGAGAGCGGCGAAACACCCTTTTTCAACTCTTTACAAATTCCATCTTCTCTACCTCTATAATTGATAGCTTGAACAAAAACTCAGAGACCCCCAAGTGACGCGAGACGAAACGACGAAGTTGATGGTGCTGGAGGTGACATCCATGGCGGCTCGACTGGCGGTGAAACGAGCCTCCAATGTTTCTCTCTTTAAAACACCCCTCTCTTTACTTCCTTATTTAATATTTTGATCCCTCTTTTTCCTCTATTCACGCAAATACCAACCCATTTATTGCCTTCAAAAATTAAAAGGGTAAAGTACCTCCTAAACCATTAAAGTTTCCATAAGCTTACACAAAAGCCCCATAGATTCAACCTATTTACAAGATGGTAACCATAATCATCACTTTAAGCTTTAAAGTTCCAATCTCTTCAATTTTGGTCCTCTAGATAAACTTATTCAAACCCAATAACTTGATCTGAATCACCAATTCAAATATCGGGTTGTTACACTCTCCTTTCTTAAAGAAAATTTTGTCCTCGAAATTTGTACTCATAAATCAAAATAAGATGAATCGTAAATAACTCTTCCAAGATCTCAAATAATTTTCATTGAGCTACTCTAATCTTTTACAACACTTATCAATTATAACCCTTATCTTCTAACGATACAAACATAATATCAAATGACTCTTTCTCTTAGAAGGAATTCAGCCTCGCTCGATACATTACGGATGACAAGCAAAAACCCAACGATACCCTGACAAAACTGTCACACGAATACGTCATCAAAGAAACTTAACTTATGTTGTAGAACCCAAAAGGTTGATGCACAACAAAATCCATCCACAACTCTGTACAATAAAAAAGAATAGGAGGTTAAACAATCGTTGCAACCAAAACAAAATGATTCCTCTCATAGTGACTCCCTGAAGGAGACTCTAACTTTGATGGAATACCTTATCAAAATCATTGTTTGCCCGGTGTAAAAGTCTTACACTCCAACTATAACTTGTTTGGAGAACATGCCATTTGTACCCCCACTAGGATCTGTCATCACATGAAATCCCACCAAGGGATAAGGTTCCATCACAAACCTCGAATCTCGTGTCAAAAGGTAGTAGGTACATACCATAGTGTGGTACAAACCAACCCACAAATAATCCAAGTAGACTTTCCATCTAGATCTCACCTTTACCAAAAATAACAAACAATACTTATCAAGGAATATACCATTACTCAACGAAATCCCATCAAAATTGTGCGCTCACAAATCCTTTACAAGGTCCACGCTCATCTATTTAATTTTCATCGAGGAAATATCAAAGCATCACAAAAAAATATGAGGAACTCAACGTTTGACTCCCCACCGATGTCAAGTCAAACAATTATCACTATCTCAACTACACGACTCCACACTGTCTCCCAACACACACGGTGAAAGTTTGGTACAAACTGTCGCTCTCAGAATTCACCATATAGTAACCACTGTACTTTATAGGAAGAATATATTGTCTTGATATATCTTCCTTTACAGCACCCACAACAAGATCTCGAAGTCCATCAAAAACCATCGAAACTAGGTTCAATCATAACATTGTATCCTTTTAATTACAATCAGATGCTACTTCTTGTGGCTTCCAAAATTATCCAATCCTCAACTCATAGCTTAACTAATAAAACACACGGTCAACAGTTCTCAATTACTCTGAATCATGTTGTTGACCTAAAATATACTTCCCTAATGATCAAGCACTCCGAATTTCTCAATGTTGGAGTAGACACAACCTTCCCCCTACTAGCAGAAAAAAAAAACAGCCCTGACAATACAACAAAACATGCCAGAAGATCTCAAACTCTTGCCTCCTTAATTGATCACACGGTAACTAACCTCTCCTACACATAAGGTCATCAACGTAATTATCTTGTTAACGCTTATAATTCCATATTTCATACACATTCACACGTGGCACGCAAGGGATTAAACTTATATTCGAGAGACAATATGGTGGCATCCACTCTATCATTGCGAAAACATCTCAACATCACTGTGAACATCAAACGTTACCATGACATGTCCTAAAGAGGGAAACCTCGTTCCAAAATTCATCTCGAAATAACTAGCCTCTAACACTTTAACCATAAGCATCTCATTCTCAAACCAATCCCAGAAAACACATGAGTACTTTGCAATCAGTTAAATGATTCATCCACCTTAGGAGACAAGTAATAGTCTTTCACCGTCACTTATCACGCTATCAACGGTTTAAGCATCACCATAATGAACCAACTTCTTACTAGAAAACAAGCCTGATTCTCCCTCAGGCAAAACACTCAGACAAAAGAATACACGTTCAAGTTGCACCTTCGCAATTGAATCTCTGACTCTCTCAACTAGGTCAGTGTTCTATGACATGAACGATGGGCACTGACGTCCAACTCAGCCTTACCTTAACCTCTACTCACATTCTTGATAGGGAGAAAGTCCCGACGACTCCTCTAGAAAGCACAAACGAATACTTTTTCAATCCAAAAGCTCTTGAGCATTGAACTATACACATTGGCATCTACCAAACGGTCAAACATATCCCAAAACACTGTTATTCCATTTCCTAAATGACCACTACAAAAAATCACGGTAGTAGGGAAACAGTTCAACATCTTCATTACCAAAGGTTAGGTTCCCTCGAGGTCTCGAAGCCCCGAGCACAACTCTTGACATTACAAGCTAACGTCGTGCTTTATTAACAAAATCAATTTCCAAGATGCCACAACTCTCAAGGAGGTAGCTCCATCAAACTTGTAGAATGCATAGCTTGGATTACACTCAAGAGAACCAGTGGATCCATAGTCCACTATCTCCAAGAAATGCCCTTCTGAAGGACAATGATACTTCCAAGTATCAACGAGACTCCTTTTTAAGCAAACAAAGGGTATTCCAACCCATGTGCATCCATTGATCGATTTCGAGAGCAGTTTATCCATACCCGTATCACAAACATTATTCACGCATAAGAATGAAGATTCTTTACCGTAAAATCTCATGACGTATCTGAAGGCATCGAAACGACTACAACGCACAACAAAGACACCATTTAAGTGCCGGGAGAAGGACATATCCTAAATGTTGATATCATTTAACTAACTCACATTTCAACAATTCGGGGTGACCTCACCCCCAAAATCGCTCCCATGAGCGGCTCAACACTTAACTCAGCCTTCTCAGCCATAATCGTAACCATCTTAGCATTGCAACATTGGATGTACCATCAAGATTCCAGTCTTAAGGAGTACGAACTTAATATAAATGCTTGTTTTCACTAGACACCTTACTAAAACATCTATACAACCCTGGGGTTTCCTAGAACTAACTAAACTTAAGCTCTGATACCATTAAATGTAACACCCTAAACTTGAATGTTACATTTGGGCCTTAAGCCCAAACTTTTTCCATAAAAATTCTCATCTCGGTTTAGCCCAACAAGGTATTTTCCAAAAACATTAAATCCAATAGTTAAAAACATAGATAAATAATTTAGATTGTTATAAAGGAGCTCCACTTAATTTAAAACATTTAAACATTCTACTTAATTTATACAATTTAAAAAATAAGAATTACAAACTCCATTACGTAAGGTCCGATGAATACACAACCCACTAAACACAAGTGTCGTACTCTGAAAATCACCACATGTTGATAGTTCTTTTCGATCCCATGATCTGACGATCAATCTACGCACAAAAACAACAATTCCTAGCGTTGAGCTTACAAAGCTCAGTGGTACACATCTACTCTACAATACTTCATGCTAATCATAAACATAAGCATGCAAGCTAGTACGAGCAATAATAAGAGATAAATAAACAAGCGGCGCTACCACTAGTCACCTAAACACAAGCTCTCATCATAGGAAAACATCATACATGGCACACAAGACCCAACTATACTCAAGATCTCTATAGATTATCCGAGCAAAAGCACACAAAGTCATACCACAAACTTGGAGTGAGGCCCAGTGCCACACAGCTTCAGGAATGTACACTCTGACTAAAGCCGGGTGCCACAAAGCTTCGAGAATGTACACACTCTCTCTCCGGGTGAGGTTCGGTGTCACATAGCTACTCGAACGCACACCTATGCTCGGAATATCTCGTCGAGCATCTTTGAATAAGAACCGATGGCACATAGCTTTGGGAATGTACATTCGGCATCTCTAACTAGGGTGTTGCAACACCCTTTCGCTAAGTATTCGGATCCCATCAATCAAAGGTGATTCAACCAACCCAGTGAACAACTTAGTTTCAGTGTGAACCACGTGTATTATCATGTCTCAAGTTTGTTTTGTCATCCGTAGTGATCACGTGCCAGTTACGTGATCGCTAGATACGATGTTCCTTGTAGTATTACTAGTTCGCCTCAGCTTGTGAAGGGTGTCGTACGATTCACGGGTAACCTCGCAGGTTTTTGTTCACAACGATCTCACGTGTTGCTTCATCGATCGCTAGATGTCTTTTGTGTTATATCATCTGCAGTCTTACTCACTTCGGTTTTGGCACATTGCGACAGGTGTTTATAGGTGCTAACAATTGCCCCCAGGTGAGGGAAGTTTATAAAGTGACCTTGACGAACCTGGATAATTTGAATAGGGAAACTACTAATATAGGAGATGTGAGTGTTTTGTAATACATTGTGTAATTGGATTTTATTGATGAACCGGTCAATTTTCTTTGAGAGTAAATCATTGCATATAAACCGTCACATGATGAATCATTTTCAGTAGCGAAGCGTGTGGAGAAAGACATGGTTCTTAGTTAATAATGAACTTTAGTTCAGATTCTTAGGTTGTATTTTATTCTTCTTATTTGTTTTTTTTAGTTTTTGAGAAGAGTAGGGGAAACATTAAGGAGCAGCGATACAATCTACTCTATGTTAATGGATGAATCATCCGTTGTGGTGAGCGATGAGGTTCGTTGTACTACCAAATCGGGCGAGTTGTTCACGATGTTAGGGTTTCGGGGTCTTCTTCCAATTAACCATTTTTGTTATCGGTTCAGTATGCCCGTTGAGACATTTCTCTTGAGTACATGTTTTGATGAGGGAAGGTCGTAGTTCTTTATCCCCTTGTTTGCTTTTGAAGATGGGTTCTATTTGTCGTTGCATCCCTTTTTCGTGAACTAGCTAAACTGGTTAGATGTGGTGTGTAACGCCCTGGTTTTGGGCCTAGATGTTTCAGACATCGGACCGGACCGGTCGAGGACGGTTCGAATCGCGTAAGGTGATTTAAGGAAGTCAAGGATTGGGATAGGATAAAAATATGGTAAAGATTGCTAAAATCCTCTAAAAATATGTTTAAGAGGTTGGTCAAGTCAATTTTACAAGAAAAGTTTTGGAAATGGGACATTTTGAGTAGTGACCAAATTGTAAAGTTTCAAAAATGTGAAAAATGTGATTTTTAAAGAAGAAGCCAAATTCTTAGAATCTATAAGGGCTATATGGAAATTTAGCCTTTCCTTAATATGACATGTGTTTAAAATGATTTTTAATTAAATAGCTTTAAATGGTTTTGATTTAATTAATTTAGGTGGTTAACTTGAGATTTCTAATTACGTAACTACCAACTTCTGTTCATTTTCAGCCAAACACTATTTTCATCCATTTTCTCCAGAATTCTTTTCTCCCAAACACTCTCCCAATATTTCCTAAACAATTTTCAAGAAAACCTATCTAGTTCTTCAAGATTTTTTAAAGGGAAACTTGTCATCCATTGAGGAAAGCAAGGATTGGAGGTAAATCTCGTTCTCAACCTCTAATCAAAGTTCTTTATTGAAATTCCAAAGATATTTGGCTTCTAATTACTATTTTTGGTTGAGTTTTCATTATAGTTTTGATTGGAGATCAAAATCTTGTAAAAAAATTTGATTGAAATCTTAATTTTCGGACTTGTTGTGTTAAGCTCTGTTTTGGATTGATTTTAATTGAGTTCTAAGTTGATTATTGTGAGGAAATGAAGTCTTGATAACATAGATCCCTAAATCCTTAGATCCTTGAGTTTCTTATTAGTTTTAGGTGAGTTTTTCAGGTGAAATGGTGGAATCTTGCTTGCTGGAGTAATAAGGTTGGGTTAGGTTGTTTGTTAGATGTGTTTTGATGTTTATAATGGTTTGGAAGTGATGTATGTTGGCTGGGCTTGGTTTAGGAAGCAATCGATTGAGTTTTTGGTTGTTTTGGATTGGTATTTTGGTGTAGTTTGGGTAGCAACGAGTTGTGGTGTTGAAATGCATTTTAATGCATTTAGATCTCTGTTTTGATGATGTGAAAATAGGGGATCTTGATCCGAAAGAAAACATGGTGTTGTTGGAGTCTTCAGAAGAGTAATTTTCGTGTCGGCGAGCAAGGCTTCGCGTATATGTGAGTTGAAATGGATTTTCCAGCTTTGTAACGCTTTGAGTGTGGCCTTGGGAGCTTAGTGTAAGTCTGAAACAATTAGCTAAGCTCAGGAGTAAGTGGTTCGAAAGTCTCTCTCATAAATGTGTTATGTTTTGATGAAAATGCACTTGTGTTAATTATGGTTTTGATTACTGTTTTAAAGCATGTTAGAAGCATGAGTAATGTTGGATTTTAATGACATTATGTTAAGGATGCACTAGGTAAGTGATCCTTTGTTTTCATGTGATAAAAGCATATGATGTTAAGCATGTTATGGTTGTGGAAATGACATTGTGTTTATCCTCGTAAATAATGGATTAATGAGGTTAAATGATTATATTGGCAAGTGATGGAAATGGTTTTTGGTTGTGTTAATCGAATATAGTTAGCCGGCTATAGGATTGGGTGCACCGTGAATAAAGTCGCCTTGGATGTCGAGGGGTTGTGATTGTGCCATAATCTCCATCCAAGTACCCTAACGATTGAGGCTAAGATTACAATGGTGAATTGTTTAATCTCGTGTGTGAGTCTTGTGTTTGTGTCCCGTACTCTCGTTTGTGGAATTATACAACTACCGATGAGTGATGTTGAGGGGTTGTGATTGTGCCATTAATCTTTATCACGGGTGTTGAGGGGTTGTGATTGTGCCATTGATCTCCACCTTGTGTAGTCCGGTAGTATGTATGAAGCGTGTGGGACAACACTTGTAATACGTGTATCTGATTGTGTCTTTTGTTGAAATGGTTTATGGATTATCACGTGCGAGCCAATATAATGTAATTGTTTAATGTTAAGCATGAGATGCTTGTAAATGATGCTATAATGCATGTGATGCTTGGTAAAGCATGAGCAAAGGTTTATTTACTGTTTTAGAATGATGCATATGGGCATGTTCTTAGAAAGTGCACTGATGTCTTGAAAAGACATGGTTTCTGTAAAGGCATGTGTTGAAAAAGTGGTGGTTTTGCAAATTGTATGAAATGCATTGATGAATGTTGTTTAGCGATCCTCACTAAGTTTTATGCTTACACTCATTTGTTTCATCAATGCAGAGAATTAGGCGTTGGAGGCAGCACACAAGCAATGGAATCCAAGCATTTTGGTTTAGCAAAGTATGTGGCTTTACTTTGGTGTAATAAGAGGCAACGGGTGGGATTTAAACTTTTGGATGGTTGAGGATGTTTCTATTTACCTTGAGCATGTTTGGTAGTTTACCTTTGAGTTGTAACTGGCCTTTGAGGATTGAATTTTGGTTTGAAAGTTTATTTTAGCTTTGTATGGCTTTGGTGGACTAGGGCGCATGCCTATAGTTCCAATGTTTGCATGATTGATGCCATGTCTTAGTTTATGCTTAATAATGTTGATCCTTGATGCTTAAACATGTTGTATGTATGTTGTGGCATAATTTGGAATGCTTTTGGATGTGGAAATATTAGAAAAACCAGCAAATCTGCTGTTGCAGGGCAAGGCGTATCGGAACGCCCTTACCTGTTTCAGAACAGAGGCCTGAAATGGCTATGAGGTTTCGGAACGGGTAGGAACGTTCCGAAACGATTTTGCTACTGGAAGAGGGTGTTTCGGTACGAGTTTCGGAACGTACCTGAGTATCAAAACGGTCAACCTGGTTTCGAAACAACCGTTCCGATACATGGCCTTGTGGTTCGAAACAACTGACCGTTGAGGTTTGAATTTGAATTGTTTCACGTTTCTGTTTCTTACGTTTTGGTCCCAGAGTCTTGATTGCTAAATTAAATGTGATTGTGTGGTATGTTTGAGATGAATTTTGACATGTTGTCTTGTTATATGACTAATTATGGATTGGTAACATTAAAACTCATTTAGTCCTTTGAAAACTGGAAATTTACATTTTAGTCCGTAAATGACGCTTGTATGCAATTGAACCCCTATTCGAGTTTCGTTCGCTGTGTCGCTTTCCCTGAAATGTTTTGTGAATCATATAAGTTAATAATGTGCATTTAGAGAAGATAAAAGGAAAAAAGGGGTCCTTAATCAAAGTTAACTTTCAGGTTGACTTTGGTTTTCCCCGTGTAATATTCTTAGTTCGGGTCGGGCATCTAGGCCAGGTTAAGGGGTTACATTTGTTGGTATCAGAGCCAGGTTACGAAAGAATTGGGATGTTGGTATGAGAAATTGATATGTATTGATGTATGTTGTTTGATAAGCATGATATTGGTTGAAATTTTGAAGCTTAAGATATGCTTGATTGATGTGAATCGTGTGTGGAATGAATATGATTGCGTGATGGTGATGCAATGTTGTTATGTGCTGATTTTGGATGATGTAAAGCATGTTGAGAATGATGTGATATTATATGCTATGCTATGTTGAGGGAAATTGGGGGTACCCATTGCCTTATTACACTAAACAAATGTTTTCGTAAACTTGGATTCTTGCTTGCAGCTGGCCTAAACGGTTTGACTTGTTTTGTTGTTATGCCTTGTTTTAAATAGCACTATGGGTCCGAGAAGAGAGCTGAGGTCGAATACTATAGTGCCTACGGCTGAGCAGGGTGACCAAGGTGAGTCGGGGCTATTGTCCCTCCTGGTGGAAACTTACCTCCTCCGCCACCACCTGGAGGTAGGGAGCAGGTGCAGCAAGGACCTGCTCGTCTGAGTTTGGGTGATCTAACGCCATTTTTTCAGGCGATCACCGAGGCGTTTCAGGCTGCTGTTGCCGGAGCGCATGTACAGGTCCCTGCAGTTGGGCAGGTGAGCTTAACTTTGGAGAGGTTGAGGAGCTTGGGAGCTGTGGAGTTCTATGGTATGTCTCCTAAGGCGTCAGAAGCCTGATTAGCAAGTACGATTCGTATCATGGATTAGATGGGCTGTAATGATGTGCGCAAGCTGGGATGCGTAGTTTTTTTGTTGCAAGGCGATGATTACAGCTGGTGGATGACTATCAATGCCGGTTTGGAGCCCAATGAAGTAGGTTTGGAGTATTTCAAGGGTGCCTTCAAGAGGAAGTATCTAGGGGTGAGATACTTGGACGAAAAGAAACGTGAGTTTATGTCACTAGTTCGGGGCAACCTTTCTGTGGCTGAGTACGAGGTCCAATTCGTACGCTTGAGCCAGTATGCTCCTGAGCTAATACCTAGTGAGAGGCACCGATGTGATCGCTTCCGGTACCGGCTGGTACAAGAAGTTAAGACGTATATGTTGGCTGCATATTATAGTGACTTTGATGTGCTTGTATGTCGAGCCAAAGACAACGAGCAGAACTTGGGTTTTTTGTCTCGATGTGTTGGTTCTAGCTCTGGGAAGAGAGCAGTTGAGTATAGTTCTAGAGGTGAACGAAACAAAAGAGGTCGAGATAGGAGACATTAGCCTAAGGGGAGGCGAGGTGTTCTGGGTCGAGGTGGTCAGGCCCATGGTGGTCGAGTGAGATCTGAGCAGCATACGTGCTGGACATGTGGGTCGAGGGACCATTTGAGGCGAGATTGTCCTCTAGCAGCTAGAGAGGTACATGCTCCTGTTGTGGTGACAGAGAATTCATGTTGGAATTGTGGTTCGGCGGATCACATGAGGAGAGAGTGTCCCTTGTTGGCTGGTGGAGGCAAAGGATGTACTCCTATAGTAGCTGCACCACAGAGAGGCCGTGGGCGCGGCCGTGGGAATTTTCAGAGGAGAGATGAGAGACAGCAAGGTATTACTCATGTAGTCGTCGCCCGACCTGAGGGAGGTGGACCAGCTAGGGTTTATGTTCAGCGCGAGGAGCGCAATAATACCGATGTTATAGCATGTACCTTTTTTCTTCAGTCTTTATCTTTGCTGGCTTTGATTGATTCAGGATCCACACATTCTTATATCTTGAGTGAGAATGCACATTTGCTTGATATACCTGTTGAGATGCTTGAATTACGAATGCAAATGACTAGTTCTTTTGGTGAGACTTTAGTCACTAGAAGATTGTATAGAGAGATGCCCTTTATCTGGGCAAGGACATGTTTTTCTTGTGGATTTGATGGAGTTACCCTTCTACGGTTTCGATGTAATCCTTGGTATGGATTGGTTGTCGGAGCATAGAGCGGTGATTGACTTTGATGTCAAAAGGGTGACCTTATTGGCCGATGATTATGAAGTGGTGGTGGTAGGCGAGAATGTGAAATTCTTGTCAAGTGTGATTTCGGTTTTGGAAGCAAACTGTATGATGAAGATGGGTTGTGAGGCTTATCTTGCTTATGTGATGAATCCTGGCACCAAGGATGTGCGTATGCAGGACATTCGAAATGTTCACGATTTTCCGGGTGTCTTTCCGGAAGAATTACCTGGGTTGCCACCAAACAGGGAAGTCGAGTTTGGTATCGAATTGTACAAGGATACGACTCCGGTGTACATTGCTCCTTATCGCGTGGCACCTAAAGAGCTGAAAGAGTTGAAAACGCAATTGTAGGAGTTGTTGGATCGAGGTTTCATCCGGCCGAGTGTATCACCTTGGGGTGCACCGGTCTTGTTTGTAAAGAAGAAAGATGGGACAATGCGGATGTGCATAGATTATCGACAACTGGACAAGTTGACGATCAAGAACAAGTGTCCCTTGCCTAGAATTGATGATCTCTTTGATCAGTTCTGGGGCGCCTCAGTGTTTTCTAAGATAGACTTGAGATCGAGGTATTATCAGCTGAAGGTGAAGGATGTGGATGTACCTAAAACAACTTTTCGGACGAGGTATGGATATTATGAATTCTTGGTGATGTCGTTTGGTTCGACCAACGCGCCTGATGCTTTCATGGACATGATGAATCGAGTATTCCATGAATTCTTGGATCAGTTTCTGGTGGTGTTCATCGATGATATCCTTGTGTATTCGCGGACCGAGGAGGATGATGATAGACACTTGAGAATTATTTTGCAAGCGTTGTTGGAAAATCAGTTGTATGCCAAGCTAAGTAAGTGTGAGTTTTTGCTTAGGGAGGTAGTCTTCCTTGGACATGTTGTGTCAGCTGAAGGTATTCGCGTTGATCCACATAAAGTAGAGGTTGTGATGGGATGGAAGGTACCTAAGTCAGTGACGGAGGTGCGAAGTTTTCTTGGTTTAGCTGGGTACTACCGTAGATTCGTTGAGTGTTTCTCGAAGATAGCTACACCGTTAACCAAGTTGTTGTAGAAGAATGTTCGCTTTGAGTGGACTGATGCGAGGCAACAAGCTTTCGAGAAGTTGAAGGAAGCTTTGACGCAAGCTCCTGTTCTGATTCAACCTGAATCTGGTAAGGAGTTTGTGGTCTATAGCGATGCATCCATTGTTGGTTTGGGTTGCGTATTGATGCAGGAGGGTAAGGTAGTGGCCTATGAATCTAGGCAGTTGAAGGTGCATGAGCGCAACTACCCTACTCATGATCTTGAGCTTGCAGCTGTGGTGTTTTCCCTGATGATTTGGAGTCATTACCTGTATGGTGAGAAGTGTGTGGTGTTCACAGATCATAAGAGCTTGAAGTATCTTATGTCTCAAAAGGAGTTGAATCTTAGGTAGCGTCGCTGGGTAGAGTTGCTTAAAGATTACAATATGACGATTGAGTACCACCCGAGAAAGGCTAATGTTGTGGCCGATGCTTTGCGCCGGAAAGTGGTTGTGGAGTTGAGAGCAATGTTTGCTCGCTTGAGCATTTCGCGTGATGGTGGTCTTATTGCTGAATTGCAAGTGAAACCATCTTTAATTTTGTTGATCAAAGATAAGCAGTTTTTAGATGATTCTCTTGTTCCTCATGTTCAGAACCTTGCGGAGGGTAGACCTTAGGATTTCAACTTTAGTGATGACGGTGTTCTGTGCTTTGGGAGTCGAATAGTGGTGTCGGATGATGTTGAGTTGAGGCGCACTATCCTGAATGAAGCCCATAGTAGTCCTTTTGCTATGCACTCTCGTAGTACAAAAATGTATCATGATTTGAAAGATGAGTACTACTGGGTGGGGTTGAAAAGGGATGTGGTTGAGTTCGTTAGTAAGTGCATGGTGTGTCAACGAGTGAAGGCTGAACATAAGGTTCCTTCTGGGTTGTTGCAGCTTTTGAGAATCCCAAAATGCAAGCGGGAGAGAATCACCATGGATTTTGTGTCTGGATTGTCTTTGTCATCGTCAAAGAAGAATTTAGTTTGGGTGATTGTAGACCGGCTCACGAAGTGTGCACATTTTCTGCCCGTGCATACTACGTATACCTTGGATAAACTGGCTGAATTGTACATTGATGAGGTTGTGCGGTTGCACCGTTTACCAAAGTCTATAGTGTCGGATAGGGATCCGAGGTTTACAACGCGATTTTGGGAATGTTTGGATCAAGCCTTGGGTACACGTTTGAATTTCAGTACTTCTTATCATCCTCAGACGGATGGACAGTCGAAACGTGTAATCAAAGTGCTTGAGGACATGTTGCGATGTTGTGTGCTAGATTTTTAGGGTTCTTGGGAGAAGCACTTGTCGTTGGTAGAGTTTTCGTATAATAACAATTATCAGGCAAGTATTCAAATGGCTCGATACGAGGTTTTGTATGGGAGAAGATGTAGAACCCCTCTCTGTTAGGCAGAAGTTGGGCAAAAGTTGATCTCGATGCCAGCTATGCTAAAGGGGACCACTGAGAAGGTGAAGCTCATTTGTGAGTGTCTTAAGGCAGCATCAGATAGGCAAAAGTCTTACGTGGATCTGAAGCGTAAAGAGATTGAGTTCGCGGTCGGCGAACGTGTGTTCTTGAAAGTGTCGCCTTGGAAGAAGGTGATGAGATTTGGGCATAAGAGTAAGCTTAGCCCAAGTTTCACTGGACCTTGCGAGGTTATGGAGCGAATTGGTCATGTGGCATACCGTTGAGATTGCCCACGGAGTTGGAAAAGATACATGATGTGTTTCATGTCTCTATGTTACAGAGGTACAGATCGGATCTTTCGCGTGTGATGCCTGTTGAGGAGATAGAGTTGAATCCAGATCTGTCGTATGATGAGGAACATGTGAGGGTTCTGGATGTGAGTAGCAAAGTTCTTCGTGGCAAGTCGATAGAGCTCGTTAAGGTGTTGTGGCGACACCGAGGAGTTGAGGAGGCCACATGGGAAAGCAAGGCGGACATGCTGAAGTAGTTCCCGCACCAATTTCAATCAGGTAAAATTTGAGGACAAAATTTCCTAAGTGAGGGAGAGTTGTAATGCCCTAGTTTTGGGCCTATATGTTTCAGACATCGGACCGGACCGGTCAAGTATGGTTCGAATCGCGTAAGGTGATTTATGGAAGTCAGGGATTAGGATAGGGAAAATGTGGTAAAATTGCTAAAATCCTCTGAAAATATGTTTAAGAGGTTGGTCAAGTCAATTTTGGAAATGGGACATTTTGAGTAGTGACCAAATTGTAAAGTTTCAAAAATTAGAAAAATGTGATTTTTAATGAAGAAGCCAAATTCTTAGAATCTATAGGGGGCTTTATGGAAATTTAGCCTTTCCTTAATATGACATGTGTTTAAAATGATTTTTAATTAAATAGCTTTAAATGGTTTTGATTTAATTAATTTAGGTGGTTAACTTGAGACTTCTAATTACGTAACTACCAACTTCTCTTCATTTTCAGCCAAACACTATTTTCATCAATTTTCTCAAGAATTCTTTTCTCCCAATCACTCTCCTAATATTACCTAAACAATTTTCAAGAAAACATATCTAGTTCTTCAAGATTTTTCAAAGGGAAACTTGTCATCCATTGAGGAAAGCAAGGATTAGAGGTAAATCCCGTTCTCAACCTCTAATCAAAGTTCTTTATTGAAATTCCCAGGATATTTGGCTTCTAATTACTATTTTTGGTTGAGTTTTCATTATAGTTTTGATTGGAGATCAAAATCTTGTAAAAATGTGGTTGAAATCTTAATTTTCGGACTTGTTGTGTTAAGCTCTATTTTGGATTGATTTTAATTGAGTTATAAGTTGATTATTGTGTGGAAATGAAGTCTTGATAACATAGATCCCGAAATCTTGAGATCCTTGAGTTTCTTGATAGTTTTAAGTGAGTTTTTGAGGTGAAATGGTGGAATCTTTCTTGCTGGAGGTATAAGGTTGGGTTAGGTTGTTTTTTATATGTGTTTTGATGTTTATAATGGTTTGGAAGTGATGTATGTTAGCTGGGCTTGGTTTAGGAAGCGATTGATTGAGTTTTTGGTTGTTTTGGATGGGTATTTTGGTGTAGTTTGGGTGAGCAACGAGTTGTGAATTGTTGCTGGTGTTGAAATGCATTTTAATGCATTTAGATCTCTGTTTTGATGATGTGAAAACAGGGGATCTTGATCCAGAAGCAAACGAGGTGTTGTTGGAGGCTCCTGAAGAGTAATTTTCGTGTCAGCGAGCAAGGCTTCGCGTATTGGTGAGTGGAAATGGAATTTCCAGCTTTGTAACGCTTTGAGCGTGGTCTTGCGAGCTTAGTGTAAGTTTGAAACAATTAGCTAAGCTTAAGAGTAAGTGGTTCGAAAGTCTCTCTCGGAAATGTGCTATGTTTTGATGAAAATGCACTTATGTTAATTATGTTTTAAAGCATGTTAAAAGAATGAGTAATGCTGGATTTTAATGCCATTATGTTAAGGATGCACTAGGTAAGTGATCCTCGGTTTTCATGTGATAAATGCATATGATGTTAAGCATGTTATGCTTGTGGAAATGGCATTGTGTTTATGCTTGTAAAACAATGGATTAATGAGGTAAAATGATTATATTGGCAAGTGAAGGAAATGGTTTTTGGTTGTGTTAATCGGATATAGTTAACCGGTTATAGGATTGGGTGCATCGTGAATAAATTCTCTAGGATGTCGAAGGGTTGTGATTGTGCCATAATCTCCATCCAAGTACCATAACGATTAAGGCTAAGATCACAAAGGTGAATGGTTTAATCCCGTGTGTGAGTCTTGTGTTTGTGTCCCGTACTCTCGTTAGTGGAATTATACAACTACCGATGAGTGATGTTGAGGGGTTGTAATTGTTCCATTAATCTCCATCACGGGTGTTGAGGGGTTGTGATTGTGCCATTGATCTCAACCTTGTGTAGTCTGGTAGTATGTATGAAGCATGTGGGACAACGCTTGTAACTTGCGTATCCGATTGTGTCTTTTGTTGAAATGGTTTATAGATTATCACTTGCGAGCCAATATAATGTAAATGTTTAATGTTAAGCATGAGATGCTTGTAAATGATGCTAGAACATGTGATGCTTGGTAAAGCATGAGCAAAGGTTTATTTGTTGTTTTAGAATGGTGCATATGGGCATGTTCTTAGAAAGTGCATTGATGTCTTGAAAAGACATGGTTTGTGTAAAGGCATGTGTTGAAAAAGTGGTGGTTTTGCAAATTGTATGAAATGCATTGATGAATGTTTTTTAGGGATCCTCACTAAGCTCTGTGCTTACGCTCATTTGTTTCATCAATGCAGAGAATTAGGCGTTTGAGGCAGCACACAAGCAAGGGAATCCAATCATTTTGGTTTAGCAAAGTATGTGGCTTTACTTTGGTGTAATAAGAGGCAATGGGTGAGATTTATACTTTTGGATGGTTGAGGATGTTGCTATTTACCTTGAGCAAGTTTGGTAGCTTACCTTTGATTTGTAATTGGCCTTTGAGGATTGATTTTTGGTTTGAAAGTTGATTTTAGCTTCGTATGGCTTTGGTGGACTAGGGAGCATGCCTATAGTTCCAATGTTTGCATGATTGATGTCATGTCTTAGTTTATGCTTAATAATGTTGATCCTTGACGCTTAAACATGATGTATGTATGTTGTGGTACGATTTGGAATGCTTTTGGATGTGGAAAGATGAGAAAAACCAGTAAAATCTGTTGTTGCATGGCAAGGCGTATCAGAACGCCCTTACCTGTTTCGGAACAGAGGCCTAAAATGGCCATGAGGTTTCGGAACGGGTAGGAACATTCCGAAACGATTTTGATACTGGAAAGGGTGTTTCGGTATGGGTTTTGGAACGCACTCGAGTATCAAAACAGTCAACTTGGTTTCGAAACGACCGTTGTTGAGTGTGCAAAAGTTCTATATTTACCCCTTATTTAACCCATATTTCTGCTGCATTCAAGCATAATTCATTGCATTTAGGTAAAGTTTCTCATATATATCACAATTAGATAAAATAACACAGTTGCTACTGATTTTGGTTGCTTTTACAGGTATCTGCTGTAGCAGACTCAAGACAGCGAAGGAGCAGAGCTGGAACACAGGACTGGAGTCGAGAAGCATGACGCTGCCGTGGCAGCCATGACGACAACATTGGTGAAAGGGAAAAGTGAAGTGGAGCTCGACAGATAGAGCAATTCAAGCCGTTCTGTCGTGGACCACTCCTATATTTTTCTGAGCCCTAAGGCAGACTAAAGGCCAAGCCCAAAGTTCAAGGAAGAAACTCAAAGCAAGAAAAGAGGACGAATTAAAGGCATCTACTCAGAAGATTTAATCTTAAATAGAGTTGTACTTTAGTTTGAACTTGTACTCTTATCTAATTAGAAAACTTGAACCCAAGGCCTATATAAAGGCATGTAATTCGACCTAGGGGAGGATATCTCATCTCTAGTCGTCTTCCCCAAAACCCTTGTCTTTTTCCCCCTTCTCATCATGTTCTAAACTCCCATAGGGCTAAGGGTTGATTCTATAAAGTAGTTGCAAGGATTGTACTGTTTTAGGATTTTTTTGTTCAAGTAATAAAACTTCAAGTTTATTTATTCTGGTTTTCACATCTCGCAAGAGTATCATGAGAGCATTATGAGGTTATTTATTTGTTTGATATCGGGAGAGTCAAGCATACGAATGGAATAAATACGAGTTTTCCAATTTATGGTTAAACCATCTCGGCTTAGGGATAAGTACGAGGTTAAGTGGCTAAGGAAGAATTCATCAACATTGGTGTTCACCCTTCGATGAACGCCGGGAGGTATCATCTAAGAAGTTTCCAGCAACAACACTTGGACTTAGGGATAGGACAAGTCATCGCAGGGATTCCTGCCAAACTTGAAGTACAGAGTTGTGTGATCGCTACCGCGACAACAACAGACTTCTACCGCGACAGGGACTACGACAGAATAGGAATTTCTATGCAGTGCAACACCTGCACTACCTAGCAAATCAATACCGGCCTATCTTTTAAACCTGAATCTTTTATCTTTTATATTCCTTATTCTCCAATATTATTCTCCAAAATATTTAAACTATTTTCTTTCTCTCTTGTGCAGTAAATATAGGATAAAGTTATTTCCAGTCCCTGTGGAGACGATATCTGATACTCCAAGTATCACTTTACTACTTGTGTCGTGTACACTTGCACTACATTGCGATAAGACTTTTGACACGCAACAAGTTTTTGGCGCCGTTGACGAGGACTGGCAACATATCTTTACCCTTACTTTTATTGCTCTTTTTAATTTTTTTGTCTTTATTGGGATTGTTTACCCTGTGCTTTTCACAAGGTTTTTCGCTTGCTTATGCGTAGATCTAGATGAGGCAAAGAACCTGAGTACGAACTAGATCCTGAAATTGAACGGATGTGCAACCTCAGGAACCGAGTCCGCCTCTTGATAGGAAGAAACGATTATCTTGAGGAACAGTTAGAAGCGATGCATAACGGGGTAAATAATAACCCGAGGAATGATGAAGATCCTCCCAGAGATGACCGGAATGGACGACATGCCGCTGCCGCACGATAGTCCTGCCGCGACTACATGATCAATGATCATGTTGAACTAGAGACCACCTTGCCAGACGTGGAAGCTGAGAATTTCGAGCTGAAACCTGTTATGTTCAGCATGATAAACTCCGTTGGCCAATTTAGTGGTGCTGCAATAGAGGATGCCCGGGAACATCTGAAAACGTTCCAAGAAATCTGTGTATCGTTTAGATTACCAGGAATAAATTCTGAAATACTGAGGCTCCGGTTATTTCCTTATTCACTAAGAGACAAAGCTAAAACTTGGTGGAATAAACTAACGTCGGGTTCAATACAAACTTGGACAGATCTCTCTCGTGAATTTTTATCTCGTTTTAATCATTCTCACTTATCTGAGGGATTGCATAATGAAATTACTACTTTTCAACAGGGAAATGACGAGCAAATGCACGAGTCATGGGACGGGTTTACAACTCTTCTAAAGAACTGCCCGATGCAAGGATTCCCCGCGTGGAATCAAGTCATTAAATTCTACAACGCTGCCAACACACACACTCCAATGAGAATAGATTCAGTAGCAAATGGACTGTTGTTGGATAAATATCCAAACGAAGCAATGGTGGTGTTGAAAAACTTAGCAAAGAATGACGAGCAATTCCCTACAGCAAGGAGATATAAACGAGGGGTAGCTGTAAAAGATTATGAAGCCGAGAATTCCTGAAGACACATGTGGCATACCCCACAAAGGCAGTGGAAAATCTGTTAAAAAAGATTCTAAACCTATATATTCTATAGAAAAGGTATATGAGACTTGCAGTGGGAACAACAGTTCGGAAGCCTGTCCGTTATAGCTAGAAGAAGGAATGTATGTTGGAAATTACAACAAGCCAAGAAATTATGATTCCAACAATTACAATCCAAACTGGAGGAAAGATCCCAAGTTTTAGATTTATGACATTTTTAAGCAAGTGCACATTAATATACCGTTGTTAGAGGCCATCAAGAAGATGCCCGGTTATGCAAAATTTCTCAAGGATGCCATGTCGAAAAGGTCCAGACTTAGGGAATTCGAAACAGTAAAAATGACAGGGGGATGCATGACTATCTTGCACAAGCATCCACCCCAAAAGAAGAAGGATCATGGAAGCTTCATCATACCGTGCATAATTGGTGACAAATTCGTGGGTAAAAGGCACTTTGTGATCTAGGTGCTAGCATAAATTTAATGACAAAATTTGTGATTCAGAAATTAGGTATTGGACGAGCGCGGCCCACGACAGTCATGATGCAACTGGCAGACCGCTCTTACGTACAACCAGAAGGGAAGATCGAAGATATTCTGGTAAGAGTGAATAAGTTTATTTTTGCTGCTGACTTTCTTGTTTTAGACTGTGAAGCAGATGAAAATGCACCAATCATCCTGGGGTGACCCTTCTTAGCCACAGGCAGATCTGTGATTGATGTGGAGAAAGGAGAACTAACAATTAGAGTGAATGATCAAGAAATAAAACTCAATGTTCTCCAAGCAATCAAACATGCTGATGCAGAAGAAGAATGCAAGGCCATCACAGAAGTAATCCTTGACCAACCCTGCATCAGGTCGGGCTGCCATGACATTAAATTTTGTCACTGCCACAACAGTCATCTAGAAGACTATCACGACAGCAACGACGACAGTGACTCCTCCGATTCAAAAATATATGAAACTGAAGATCATGAGGATGTAAATTGGATAGGAAATCGTCCAGGTAAGTTCTTCGAGTCCCTTAATCATACCTCGAATGAACATATAATCCAAAAATCTTCAATTGAAGAACCACTTGTTTTAGATCCTAAGCCATTGCCAGGGCAGCTTAAGTATGTTTTCATTGGTTTAAATGATATGTTGCCCGTAATCATCTCTTCCAAGTTAATGCAGAAACAGGAGCAGCGACTAATTGGAATCCTACAGCAGCATAAGAAGGCCATTGGATAGACGATAGTTGATATCCAAGGCATCAATCCGGCATTATATATGCACAAGATTCTCTTGGAAGATGATCATAAGCCGACTATTGATGCCCAGAGACGTTTAAACGATGCTATGCGAGAAGTGGTGCGAAAAGAGATTATCAAATGGCTTGACGTCGAAATCATATATGCCATCTTGGATAGTTAGTGGGTGAGCCCGGTGCAGTGCGTACCTAAAAAGGGAGGAATAACTGTGGTGACCAACAAAGAAAACGAGCAAATCCCAACCATGACTATGACCGGTTGGAGGGTTTGTATGGATTCCCAGAAGCATAACAAGGCTACCTGGAAGGACCATTTCCCCTACCTTTTATTGAGCAAATGCTTGATAGATTGGCGGGAAAACCTTATTATTGTTTTCTTGATGGTTACTCTGGTTACAGTCAGATAGCTATTGCACCGGAGGATCAAAAGAAAACTACCTTCACATGCCCATACGACACTTATGCTTTTCGGAGAATGCCATTTGGACTCTGCAATGCACCAGCAACCTACCAAAGGTGCATGATGGCGATATTCTCCGACATGGTGGAGGACTTCCTAGAAATTTTCATGGACGACTTTTCCGTCTTTGGAGACAGTTTTGAAGGTTTTTTAGGCAACTTATAGAAGGTGCTTGAAAGATGCGAAGAGGCGAATTTGGTCTTAAACTGGGAAAAGTGCCACTTCATGGTAGATGAAGGGATAGTCCTAGGCCACAAGGTAAGCTGCCGCGGCATTGAGGTAGACAGAGCAAAAATAGAAGTCATCGAAAAGCTGCCACCACCCACCACAATCAAGGGAATTCGGAGTTTCTTAGGACATGCTAGGTTTTATCGACGATTTATTGCCAATTTCTCGAATATTACTAAACCCCTATTCCACCTATTGGAGTAGAATCATCCCTTTGACTTTAATACTGAATGTACTGAGGCATTCAGAATTCTGAAAGAGAAGCTGGTAATAGCCCCGATCGTATAGCCACCAGACTGGAGTCGGCCATTCGAAATAATGTGTGATGCTAGTGACTATGTTGTAGGGGCACTACTATGGCAGAGGAAGGATAAGCTCTTCCACGTAATCTATTATGCCAACAAAACACTGAATGATGCCCAAGTGAACTACACCACAACAGAAAAGGAACTATTAGCAGTGGTGTTCTCGATGGACAAGTTACGTCCGTACATACTTGGAATGAAGGTGGTGGTCCATACAGACCATTCAACACTGAAGTATCTGTTTGTAACCCCCTTAACCCGGCCTAGACGGTTGACCCGAATTAAGAAAGTCACACGGGGAAAACTAAAGTCAACCCGAAAGTCAACCTTGATTAATGACCCTTTTTTTTTCTTTTTACTCTTGTCTAGATGCACATTAGTCCTAATTGTGATCACACAAGCATCATACTCAAAGATCACAAACATCAGAGATTAAACAGGGACCCAATTTAACAAATTACAACTTTAGGGACCAAATTGTAATTTCTGATAATTAAAAGGAATTAACCCAAATTAAAGTTACCATCTTGAAGTTAATCAAGTTTCATGCTTCTCTGTGAAATTTCAGCTCAAAAGGACTTCCCAAGCTCATGCAATTGAACAAACAAGATTCAGGACCAAAACGTAACAATTCAAAACATATAACTGCCCATGTCAGCCCCTAACGGTCGGCCGTTCCGAAACCGATCGACCCCGTTCCGAAAAGGGTTCCGAAACATGGCCTTGGCAGAGACCAATCCGTTTCGAAACGGTGCATACCGTTTCGGACGCCTAGGTTCATGTAAGGCACCCGTTCCGAAACGGTGCACACTGTTCCGAAACGCCTGCACAGATTGCAGCAAACAAGCATTCCAATTCATGCAATAAATCATTCAAACATGCTCCAAATGTCTCCAAACTTTACCAGCATGCAATTAAACATATTTAAGACTTGTAGGCATCATCACAACATCAATCTAACATCATATGCAAAAAGCCCCAATTCTATAGGCATGCTTCCTACACAAGCTAGCTATTCAAACACCAAACTTCCAAAACAAGCATATAAGGTTCCAATTCAAAAACCAGCAATCTCAACAACATTCAACATACTTAGGGAGTCCCAAACATCTCTCAAAACATACACATTGGTCCCCCATTGCCAAATCACCCAAAAGCTAAAAAGTACTTATAAAACCTTCCTACATTGAGCTTTACTTGAACTTGATTGCTTGCCCTTTCTTGCTGCCCCTCAAGGTACTCTAATGCTCTACATTATTGAATTAAGAAAACGAAGAGAGCGTAAGCAAAAGCTTAGTGAGGCATGCTCATTTAAAACCATTCAATAATGCAATTAAAACCATTTATAAATCATGCTTAAATCAATCCTTGCACATGCTCAAAAGCATACTTAAAACAAGCAATACCATGCTTCAACATAAACATTAAAAACAAGCATCTCATGCTTCTTAATATACTTAACATGTCATATTGGCTCAAGTGACAAATTCCATTTCATAAAACAAGTTTAACAACTTTCCCAAGGACTTTTAAACACCTTGGCCCCAAGGACTTTTAAACACCTTGGCCATGGACTTTTAAACACCATGAATAAGGACCACACAAGGACTTTTAACCACCTTTGTGTCCAAAGCTTGAATCACCCCAAGGACTTTTAAACACCTTGGCCCCAAGGACTTTTAAACACCTTGGCCCCATGGACTTTTAAACACCATGGAAAGGATCACCTAAGGACTTTTAACCACCTTAGTGTCCGCAACAAGAATCATCCAAGGACTTTTAACCACCTTGATGATCTTAAGTAACAAGGCTCACTCAAGGACTTTTAACCACCTTAGTGACCTTAATCTTTTCAAAACATCACTTGCCAATATACATCATTATCATCATTTATTCCACTGTTTTAAAGCATTAAACCAAGCCATTTTCATCATGCATTTCAAAGCATCAAACCACATCATTTCAATGTATAAAAGCAAGGCACTCCTACCTAGAGTTACCTTCAACATATGGCTTACATTATCAGCAAAATCCATGCTAAAACATGCTTTCAAAACAGTAATTAAAAACATGCAAAACAACACTTTGCATCACAACAATATCATGGCCACCACTAGAGAGAAAATCCGAAAACTTACACTTGAGCTTAGCAAAGTTGTTTAGACTTAAACTAAGCTCCCAAAACCTTCAAAACATGGTTTAAAAGCTGAAAATCCAATTTCCACAAATGCACTCACCGATTTCCACTTTGCTTCAAGCCAAAGCACCAAATCAAGCTTCCGGATCAACCAATCTTGGATCCAAAGATGCCTCCCCTGTTTCAACACATCAAAGCAGAGGATTAATGCATCATCATGCATTAATTGCTTCAATGAAAGCACCTAAACTCGCTGCTCTCATCCAACCTCCATTTTCGGCCACCAAACACAACCGAAAATGCATCCAAACCACTTCTAGACAAAGCCCAGCCATAAACCAGCAAAACCTCACTTCCATTAACATCATATAACATCTAAAAACAACCTATTAACATCCTTATACCTCCAGCAACAACAGATCACCAAGATCACCTCAAAAACTACCTTAAAACACAAGCTAAACTTAGGAAACTCAACCTATCCGGGATTGCATCAATCAAAACTCAATTCCACATCATTTTAGAGATCATTTAACATCAAAAACACCTCTTAAATCACAGATTACTCAGATCTAACGAAAATCACCAAAAATCATCAAAATCTTGCATAATAAGCCAAGATCCATTTCAACACTTAAAAACCTTAAATTAAACTTCAATTTAGGATTGAAAACTTAGGAATTTCAGTAAAGAACTGATAGTTTAGAGGAGAAGGACGTTCTTACCTCCAAACTTGTGTTTCTCCACTTTTTGGAATGAAAAACCTTGATGAAACTTGTAGCAATTGAAGAGGTTTTGAAGATATATTGATTAGAGATCAAAAGAGAGTTAAAAGGAGAGATTTAGGAGAGAAAATCAGAAACAATTCTCTGGAAATGGAGTGTTTGGGTTGAGAGAAAATGGGAGAAAGAAAATTGAGAAGTTAGTTAAAAAAATTGCCAAATGAGCTTTTCCCTCCTTTTTGATATCTTTAAAATCAGAAAATAACTTATAATATCTTAGAAAAATCTGGAGAAACCACTTTTGTATTAATAGCTCCTTAAAGATTCAAAGTTTCAACCCTTTATAAAACAGCCACCAAACTTGCGAAAATTACATTTTGGTCACTAGCCAAAATGTCACACTTCCAAAACTCATTTTCCAAAATTGATTTCACAGTTCACTTAATTATATTAAAAGATGATTTTAGAACATTTTTTCCATATTTTTAATGCAACCCGAACTAGGCTTTCCTAATTTAACCTCTTAAGATTCGAACAGCACTTTGACCAACCGGTCAACGCCCAAAACTCCTAAGCCCAAAACCGGGGCGTTACACTGTTCACAAAAAAAGATGCAAAATCGAGACTGATATGTTGGATTCTGCTGCTGCAAGAATTCGACATTGATATCAAGGATGAAAAGGTAATAGAGAACCAAGTGGCAGACCACTTGTCGAGGTTAGAGAGAGGGAAGAGTCAATTGGTAGATAAGACCAACATACTAGAGACCTTCCCAGATGAGCTGCTGTTTGCTGCCACAAGCACTGCCGCGAATCCCATGGCCGCAGGTAAGTTTTCTGAAACCCCTTGGTACGCTGATTTTGTTAATTACATTGTTAGCGGGGTATTACCTCCTGAACTTAATTATTATTGGGACGAACCTATTCTTTTCAAACATTGTGCATATCAAATTATCAAGAGATGCGTACCACAAGATGAACAGGAAGTTGTGCTTCACCACTGCCATGCTTCCCCATATGGAGGACACCTAGGTGGGAAAAAAATCGTTGTCAAGGTTTTGCAATTTGGTCTTTATTGGCCCTCACTGTTCAAGGATGCCCAAGCCTTCTACAAGAGCTGTGACAAATGCCAAAGGACTGGAAACATCTCAAGAAGGCATGAGATGCCACTGCAAAACATTTTAGAAGTCGAAATCTTTGATGTATGGGGGATCGATTTCATGGGACCGTTCCCAGCATCTTGTGGGAACCTTTACATCCTACTGGCAGTGGATTATGTGTCCAAGTGGGTAGAAGTGATCGCAACTCAGAAAAATGAAGCCAAAACTATTTAGAGATTTCTGCACAAAAACATCTTCTCCAGATTTGGTATCCTCAAGGCGATCATTAGTGACGAGGGGAGACATTTCGACAATAGGGTAATAGCTGCTTCCTTGAGAAAATACGGAGTACAACACCAGATTGCAACAGCATACCACCCCCAAACTAATGGGCAGGCTGAGATATCCAACTGAGAAGTAAAGAACATACTTGAGAAGATGGTTAAACCCACTCGAAAGGATTGGTCTCTACACCTAAATGATGCACTATGGACCTATTGAACATCGTTCAAAACACCATTGGGAATGTCACCCTATAGACTTATTTATGGGAAAACATGCCAATTACTTGTTCAGATAGAACACGTAGCTTACTGGGCTATCAAGGCAGTAAATTTGGACTGGGATAAGGCAGGACAAAAGAGGCTACTTGACTTGAATGAAATTGAAGAAATTCGAGCAATGGCCTATGACAATGCCAAGATATACAAAGATAAAATCAAAAGGTGGCACGATAGGAAGCTACTGCCACAACAGTTCTGCCCAGGGCAGCAGGTCTTGTTGTTTAATTCTAGGTTAAAACTTTTCCCAGGAACGCTTAAATCTAGATGGCCCGGTCCTTTCCAAGTTGCTAGGTTTTCCCCCATGGTGCCATCACAATCAAATCCTTAAAGGACGGGCACCAATTCAAAGTCAACGAACAAAAACTAAAGCATTTTCAGGGGACTGAAGCCTCAAGAATGCAGGAAGTAGTTATTTTAGGAGATGCCCCTCAAGGCATCCCTAATTTAACTTAGTTTTTTATTTTATTTCATTTTATTTATTTATTTATTAGGAATTAAGATTTATTTTATTTTATTTTAGGAACTAAGATTTTATTTTAATTATTTTTAGGAAATAAAGGAAGCAAGGAGAAGAGAAGGAGTGAACCAGCCCACCATATCAACAGCAGCCCAAAAAGCCCAACGGACGAGTCTGTCGTCACAGCCTATCATCAGCTGTCGTGGTAGAGGCAGAGAAGACAGCCTGTCACGGAGCTATCGCGACAGACACGAAAACGCGTAACAAACGCGCAACAGACACAGAAACGCGTGACAGATGCGTCAGAAACCGCGTAACAACTGGCCCCGTTATTCGCGCCTGCCGTTACAGCTCCAACGGGCAGAAAATCACTCATCTATATAAACCCCCATTCACTATTCATTTTTCATCTCACTCTTATTCTCTCAAATTGTTTTCTCTAAAATCTCAAAATTCTCTTTATATTTTCCACAGTCCTTGCAAAGATAACTAGCAGACAAACTCGTCGTAGTGCTGCCTCCAGTTTTGCCGCAGCAGTAAGAACCTCAAGCCATAGTGCCATTCCAAATGTTTCGCCTCTGCCGACTCCACCAAGAGATACTACAGCTCATTCCAGAAGAGCGAGATGTGGGAAGAACGAGGGTTCCTCTACACCGAACACACGGGAGACCTCAGGCTCGAAAGTTTCATAGCGATAAAGATCCACGCCCTCAAATGACAGCAGTTTGCAGCCCAACCGGAAGAGATGAACATCACGTTCATCAGGGAATTCTATGCGGCCGTCGACAGCAAAGACACTACGACAGTGACAGTTCGAGGTAAACAACTTTCTTTCGAGCCTCCTTACATCAACACCCTCTACGGCCTATATGTGAGTAAGAAGGAGGACTCCCACAAGAGATTCGTCAATAGTCTGTCGTCGGTAGACTATGACGCGGTCATGGCAGAGCTCACTAGGGAGGGGACAGAATGGAACACTGACCCAAAAAATAGATGAACGGTGAAGAGAACTCAACTAACTCCACATGCCAAATTATGGAATCACTTCGTGATGAAGCGCATCATGCCATCATTGCACAACAACATCGTCGACAGACCAAGGTTAGCCTTGGTCCATTCCATTTTAAATGAGAGATCTATAAATGTCTGCCGCTACATACGGGATGGAATTCTTGAATGCGCCCTCCGACCATCGGGACCTCTTGTCTTCCCATACCTCGTCACCACCATATGTCGAGGCCACAACGTACCGGAGATTGCTGAAGACGTCAAAGTTCGAGGGAAGGGGTGGACGGAGAGGAACATTTTCAGCCTCGTGGAGCTGAAAGCGGCCACCCCACTGTCCTATTCCAACCCCTCTGCCACGGCAGAGCAGAAGGCAGGCCCTAGTCACCCAGAACCTGCCACAACAGAGAAACAACAGACGACAGCAGCTCTACCACTAGACACATCTACCCAGATTCTGTCGACATTAAAAAGAATGGAGGAGAGGCAGCTCGGATTGATGAGCTACATGAGGGATTTCACGGCAGCAACGGTAAATTTTATTTATAATGATTTACATTTTACACTTGTGTCGTTCCCCTCCTTACCAGAATAGTTCTTCGCTGTCCCCACACCTACTCCTACCCCTGCTGCAACACCTAAAGCTCCATCTGCTACCTCAACACCTACACCGGCCACGACAGCTGAAGGCGGCAGCCAAACTGCCACTGTCAGAGGCGAGAAAAGAAAGGAGCCCCTGCCAGAACTCAACGAAGAATATTTTGAAGGGTTCTCCTCATCATCCGTCTGGCAGGGAGCCCTCAGTTGCCTGAAACCTCTCCAAAGACATCACGCCAATGAAAAGGCAGAAGCTCAACGAGGCTGGCGAAGGACCCTCCGGCCAGGGTAGATATCCCAGTAGCAGCAACAGCTCTGATGATGAGGTAGAGGTGATGGACAAGCCCCACACATCTCACTAACTCGTGTCCAACCACCGAGGGAAGCAAAGAAGAAGACAGCCTCTGCCTCCCCCAGCACACTATCGGGCCCTGCCATGAAAGTCACTGCCCCCCGGCAGCTCCAGATCAGCAGCAGCAGCAGCGACAACTCCTCAACTTAAGTTTATATCTCATATTTGATGTCTAGTTGTTTTATTTCTTTTGTGATGTAGTTTTTTTTATTTTGTTTTATCTTTCATGTTGTCATGCATTGAGGGAAATACAACCCTCGAGTTTGGGGGTGGCATCCCTCCATTAATGAAATGTTAGTTGTGTCTAAGTTTTAGTTATTATTTAGCTTATTTTTGTGTTAAAAAAATTGGCTTAAGTCTTTGAACTGAAAATACCTGTCACGACATACTCTATCGTGACAGTGCCTTTAGGAAATTTTAGGATCTGTTAGAGCCTTGCTATGATTCTGATCTGTACAACACTCTTTGTGACTCTTATGCTATCTAGATTTCTATAGTACACTGGAATAGGAATGTTTACCCCCTTGAAACTGCCCCTAGAGGTGCCTATCACTGGCTCTAGGACAACAATAAAAGAAAGAAAATTATTCATCCTCATTTGCTTGCAAAACTGCCTTGCACTAATTTTAGGAGATTTCTTTTTTTGCTAAGTTAGAAAAAACTAAAGGAGCCCAAGAATTGCCTCCAGAAAAGATGCAGTTAAATCAAGAGTCAAAAAAAAAACTAAAGGAGCCTAAGAATTGCCTCCAGAAAAAATTGAATTGGCATAAACTCAAGTTGTAAGCATGACTATTCTGGTACACTAAAGGAGTCTAGATACATAGTTGTTCACAAAACCTGCACACACCGTACAAGAATTATAGCATGGTTCCGAATAAATCCAGAAATACTCGACAAGGTATTGCTCTTGATAGAGAATAAGTGGTAGGTAATAAAAGGTTCACTAAATTAAGCCAAACCAAAAACCTTTCATTTTTAGTTAGGTAATATTTGCTTGAGGGCAAGCAAGAACTCGAGTTTGGGGGTGTGTTGAGTGTGCAAAAGTTCTATATTTACCCCTTATTTAAACCATATTTCTGCTGCATTCAAGCATAATTCATTGCATTTAGGTAAAGTTTCATATAAACATCACAATTACATAAAATAGCACAGTTGCAACTGATTTTGGCTGCTTTTGCAGGTATCTACTGTAGCAGACTCAGGACAGCGAAGGAGCAGAGCTGGAACACAGTACTGGAGTCGAGAAGCAAGACGCTGTCGTGGCCACTGCCGTGGCAGCCATGACGACAACATTGGTGAAAGGGAAAAGTGAAGTGGAGCTCGACATATAGAGGAATTCAAGCCGGTCTATCGTGGACCACTCCTATATTTTTCTGAGCCCTAAGGCAGACTGAAGGCCAAGCCCAAATTTCAAGGAAGAAACTCAAAGCAAGAAAAGAGGACGAATTAATGGCATCTTCTCAGAAGATTTAATCTTAAGTAGAGTTGTACTTTAGTTTGAACTTGTACTCTTATCTTATTAGAAAACTTCAACCCAAGGCCTATATAAAGGCATGTAATTCGACCTAGGGGAGGATAACTCATCTCTAGCCGTTTTCCCCAAAACCCTTGTCGTTTCCCCCTTCTCATTATGTTCTAAACTCCCTTTAGGGCTAAGGGTTGATTCTGTAAAGTAGTTGCAAGGATTGTACTGTTTTAGGAATTTTCTGTTCAAGTAATAAACCTTCAAGTTTATTTATTCTGGTTTTCACATCTCGCAAGAGTATCGGTAGAGCATTGTGAGGTTATTTATTTGTTTGATATCGGGAGAGTCAAGCATACGAACGAAATAAATACGAGTTTTCCAGTTTATGGTTAAATCATCTCGGCTTAAGGATAAGTACGAGGTTAAGTGGCTAAGGAAGAATTCAACAACATTGGTGTTCACCCTTCGATTAATGCCGGGAGGTATCATCTAAGAAGTGTCCAGCAACATCACTTGGACCTAGAGATAGGACAAGTCATCGCAGAGATTCTTGCCAAACTTGAAGTACAGAGTTGTGTGATCGTTGCCGTGACAACAACGAACTTCTGCCGCGACAGGTGCTGCCGCAATAGGGACGACGACAGAACAAGAATTTCTATGCAGTGCAACACCTGCACTACCGAGAAAATCAATACCGGCCTATCTCTTAAACCTGAATCTTTTATCTTTTATATTCCTTATTCTCCAATATTATGCTCCAAAATATTTAAACTATTTTCTTTCTCTATTGTGCAGTAAATATAGGATGAAGTTATTTCCAGTCCCTGTGGAGACGATATCTGATACTTCAAGTAGCAGTTTACTACTTGCATCGTGTACACTTGCACTACATTGCGATAGGAATTTTGACACGCAACAACCATTCCGATACAGGGCCTTGTGTTTCGAAACACCTGACCGTTGAGGTTTGAATTTGAATTGTTTTAGATTTTTGTTTCTTACGTTTTGGTGATTCTGTGGTCTGCTCGAGATGAAATTTGACATGTTGTCTTTTTATATGACTAATTACAGATTGGTAACATTAAAACTCATTTAATCCTTTGAAAACTGGAAATTTACATTTTAGTCCCTAAATGACGCTTGTATGCAATTGAACCCCTATTCGAGTTCCGTTTGCTGTGTCGCTTTCGCTATAATGTTTTTTAATCATATAAGTTAATAATGTGCATTTAGAGATGATAAAAGGAAAAAATGTCGTTAATAAAAGTTGACTTTCGGGTTGACTTTGGTTTTCCTCGTGTAATCTTCTTAGTTTAGGTCGGGCGTCGAGGCCGGGTTAAGGGGGTTACATGGCGCTGGGTGAATTAGGCGGAACTGGTTAATGGACTTTGGTGACATACTTCTTGAATTGTAAGACTCATGATGATGAACCTTCTATTGATGTATTTCGTTATTTTTACAATGTGACAGCTAGCCATGACAAGAATGCAAAGGGTTTCATTACTATTTGTCACCGTAGAGGGAAAGGGTCGTTGATGAGCAATCAGACTGAAAATCTTCGCATAGATAGGACAAAGTAAATTAAAGTGGAGTGCATCATTTGAAGCTTTTTGTTCCCTGTCGTCTGGCCCCGATCGGTGAAGGATAGGGTTGGGCCACCTAAAAAGTCACCTGTTGAGTTGAGCCTTATTAGGATGCTAGAAGTGATCCACCATGTCGTTTTGAGGATGTATGTACCCTTAAGAATGTTTTGGGTACATTTCTTGAAAGGGAAAAGTCTCAATGGTTGGGGCAAAGAGGATTTTAAGTATTTCTAGAGGGTTCTTTGGCAAATGTACCTATTCATGTGTAGGCTTGGTCCTTTGGTGAAGGGGGCGACAAACGGGTCGCGAGGATTCTTCTAGGTGACGAGGAGGGACCATAAAACTTCTTTTCGGAGCATACCCACATTCGTGATCATTCTTGGAAATATCATGAGGAGGATGCTCCCAAGAGGGGTTAGCGGGAATGCAGCTCCGGTTGTTATAAGGAGTTTTCTTAATGTAATCCCATTTGGATTTGATCGTAGTAAGGGGAAAAGAAACGTGTAGTTTCAAGTTCCCTTGCTATTCCAGGTTCAGATGACGAGGGCTTATAGCTCAAAAAGCGTCCTTTGAGTGTGGACGAAAAGATATGGGAAAAGAGGCAAATGCTCGATGCTGGGGTTACTGATGTTTTTCCTGGGCTAAACTGTTATGCTCAATCTATTCTCGAACTTCACAGTTCCTCTCACAAAGCTACGTGTAACACCCCAATTTTGCGTCTAGGAGTTGTAGAGACAGTTTAGGATCCGATGAACCTAGACTAGAGATCCGGGTTAGCTTCAAGTTAGTTCAGCGAAAACTTGGTTCAGGATTTGATAAAATTATGAGAAAATTCCTAAAATCCTCTTTGAATATATATTAAGGAATGATGATGCCAATTTTGGAAAATGATTTTTGGAAGATTGACTTTTCGGTTTAGTGACTAAAACGTAAAAATGGAAAACTGTTCTTAAAGGACTGTTTTGAAATAGGGTCAATGCTTAGAATCTTTATAGAGCTAAGTCAAAAGTAATCAGTTATTCCTTTAATTGTGAACATTTTAATTGTGGTTTATTTGAAAGATTATGTAACGCCCCGGTTTTGGGCTTAGGAGTTTTGGGCGTTGACCGGTTTGGTCAAAGTGCTGTTCGAATCTAAAGAGGTGAAATTAGGAAAGCCTAGTTCGGGTTGCATTAAAAATATGGAAAAATGTTCTAAAATCATCTTTTAATATAATTAAGTGAACTGTGAAATCAATTTTGGAAAATGAGTTTTGGAAGTGTGACATTTTGGCTAGAGACCAAAATGTAATTTTCGAAAGTTTGGTGACTGTTTTATAAAGGGTTGAAAATTTGAATCTTTAAGGAGATATTTACCCAAAGGGAGTTTCTCCAGATTTTTCTAAGATATTTTAAGACTTAATTCTGATTTTAAATCATATTAAAAGTGGAGGGAAAGCCATTTGGCTATTTTGGATAACTAACTTTCCAATTTTCTTTCTCTCATTTTCTCTCAACCCAAACACTTTCTCTCCAGAGAATTTGATCTGATTTTATCACCTAAATCCCTCCTTTCAACTCTCTTTTGATTCCTAATCAACATATCTACAAAACCTCACCATTTGCTACTTGATTCAACAAGGTTTTTGATTCCAAAAAGAGGAGAAACTCAAGTTTGGAGGTAAGAACGTCCTTCTCCTCTAAACTATCAGTTCTTTACTGAAATTCCTAAGTTTTCAATCCTTAATTGATGTTTTATTAAAGGTTTTTAAGTGGTGAAATGGATCTTGGCTTATAATGCAAGATTTGGTGATTTTTGATGATTTTCGTTAGATCTGATTAAACTGTGATTTGAGATGTGTTTTTGATGTTAAATGAACTCTAAATTGAAAAGGAATTGAGTTTTGATTAATGCAATCCCGGATAGGTTGAGTTTCCTAAGTTTAGCTTGTGATTCAAGGTTGTTTTTGAGGTGATCTTGTGGATCTGATGTTGCTGGAGGTATAAGGATGTTAATAGGTTGTTTTTAGATGTTATATGATGTTAAAGGATGTGTGGTTTTGCTGGTTTATGGCTGGGCTTTGTTTAGAAGTGGTTTGGATGCATTTTCGGTTGTGTTTGGTGGCCGAAAATGGTGTGTGGATGAGAGCAGCGAGTTTAGGTGCTTTCATTGAAGCAATTAATGCATGATGATGCATTAATCCTCTGCTTTGATGTGTTGAAACAGGGGAGGCATCTTTGGATCCAAGAGTTGTTAATCCGGAAGCTTGATTTGGTGCTTTGGCTTGAAGCAAAGTGGAATCGGTGAGTGCGTGTGTGAAATTGGGTTTTCGGCTTTGAAACCAATGTCTTGGGAGCTTAGTTTAAGTCTAAACAACTTTGCTAAGCTCAAGTGTAAGTTTTCGGAATTACTCTCTAGTGGTGGCCATGATTTTGTTGTGATGCAAAGTGATTTATTGCATGTTTTAATTACTGTTTTGAAAGCATGATTTAGCATGATATTTGCTGATGTTGTAAGCCATATGTTGAAGGAAACTCTAGGTAAGAGTTCCTTGTTTTTGTACATTGATTAAATGTGGTTTGATGCTTTTAAATGCATGATGAATATGGCTTGGTTTAATGCTTAAAAACAGTGGATTAAATGATGAAAATGATGTATATTGGCAAGTGATGTTTTAAAATGGGTTAAGGTCACTAAGGTGGTTAAAAGTCCTTGAGTGAGCCTTGTTACTTAAGAACATCAAGGTGGTTAAAAGTCCTTGGATGGTTCTTGTTGCGGACACTAAGGTGGTTAAAAGTCCTTAGGTGGTCCTTTCCATGGTGTTTAAAAGTCCATGGGGCCATGGTGTTTAAAAGTCCATGGGGCCAAGGTGTTTAAAAGTCCTTGGGGCCAAGGTGTTTAAAAGTCCTTGGGGTGAATCAAGCTATGGACACAAAGGTGGTTAAAAGTCCTTGTGTGGTCCTCTTTCATGGTGTTTAAAAGTCCATGGCCAAGGTGTTTAAAAGTCCTTAGGGCCAAGGTGTTTAAAAGTCCTTGGGAAAGTTGATGAACTTGTTTTAAAGAAATGGAATCTATCACTTGAGCCAATATGACATGTTATGTTATGAAGCATGAGATGCTTGTTTTAGTATGCTTTCGAGCATGTGCAAAGGTTGATTTAAAGCATGATTTATAAATGTTTTTAAATGCATTATTGAATGGTTTTTAAGAGCATTCCTCACTAAGCTTTTGCTTACGCTCTCTTTCGTTTTTCTTAATTCAATAATGCAGAACATTAGAGAACCTTGAGGGCAGCAAGGAGGGCAAGCATTCAAGTGAAAGTAGAGCTCAATGTATGGAAGGTTTTGTTAGTACATTTAGCTTTTGGTAATTTGGCAATGGGGGACCAATGTGTATGTTTCGGGAGGTGTTTGGAACTCCCTGAGTATGTTGAATGATGATAAGAATGCTGGTTTTTTGTATTGGATCATTACATGCTTATTTTGGAAGTTTGCGCTTGAATAGCTAGCTTGTGTAGGAAGCATGCCTATAGATTTGGGGCTTTTTGCATATGATGATGTTTTGATGAATTGATGATGCTTATAAGTCTTATATATGTTGAATTGCATGCTGGTAAAGTTCGGTAGCTTTTGGAGCATGTTTGAATGATCAATTGCATGTTTAAGTATGCATTTTGCTGCAATCTGTGCAGGGTGTTTCGGAACAGTGCACACCGTTTCGGAACGGGTGCCTTGAATGAACCCAGGCGTCCGAAACGGTTTGGCCACTGCCAGCCCGTGTTCCAGTATGCGTTGCGGAACGACCCGTGTTTCGAAACGGGGTCTGCTTGTTCCGGAACGGGTGACCGTTGGGGGCTGACATTGGTAGTTAAATGTTTTGAATTGTTTGCATTTTGGTCCTGAAACTTGTTCGTGCAATTGTATGAGTTTGGGAAGTCCTTTTGAGCTGAAATTTCACAGAGAAGCATGAAACCTGACTAATTTCAATTTGGTAACTTTAATTTGGGTTAAGTCCATCTAATTATCAGAAATTACAATTAGGTCCTTAAGTTGTAATTTGTTCAATTGGGTCCCTGTTTGATCTCTGATGTTTGTGATCTTTTTGTATGATGTTTGTGTGATCACAATTAGGACTAATGTGCATCTAGACAAGATTAAAAAGAAAAAAAAGGGTCGTTAATCAAGGTTGACTTTCGGGTTGTCTTTGGTTTTCCCCGTGTAACTTTCTTAATTCGGGTCGACCGTCTAGGCCGGGTTAAGGGGGTTACAAATTAAAAAGAGTTTTATTAAAAAGGAGATTTAGTTGCACAAATTCATTTTTGATGTAACTTCCATTTTCTCTCTTTTCACATCAGCAAAACATCCCTTTTCTCTCAAAACTTCAAGAGATTATCATCTTTTCAATTCTTTTTGATTTGCAAATGATTTCTTTGGTTATTCCTCCATTTATCTCAAAGGATGCTTGAAGATTTTCAACAAAATCTTACAAATTAAAGGAATAAGCAAGGATTAGAGGTAATTTTCATTCTAATCCTCTAATCAAGGTTCTTTTTTGAAATTCTCAAGTATTTGGCTCTCTAATTATGTTTCTTAACAAGGTTTCATGATTAATTTGATGAAAAATGGTTAAATCAAGTTTTGTATTGGATCTAATTTGGCTAAGTTATGATTGATTTTATTCATGTTTTGGATGTTAAATAATGTTGAAATAAATGTTTGATCATAATAATCTCGAAACAAGTTGAATCTCTAGTTGTTTACGTTATAGGATTTGGGGTTTTGTGGTGTAAAAGTGAAATCTGAGTTGCTGGAGGTATAAGGATGCAAATAGGTTGATTTTGGATGTTAATTGATGTTTCAAAATGGATGGAAGTGATAGGTTTTTGCTGGGCTGAGTTTGTAGTGTAATCGAAGGTGTTTTCATTTGTTTCGGATAGGCGTTTTGGGGCAGAGCAGCCTGGTAGGTTTATTTCTAGAGATTTTAATGCATTGTGATGCATTAATCCTCTATTTTTGTATTATATAAATAGGGGAGAAAATATCAAAAGTAATCGGTGAAGGTTCGTGAGCTTTGATTGCTTGGATTCGCGTCGGGTAGTCAAGGTTTCATGTGTCGTTGAGTGACAACATGAATTTCAGTTTTGAAAGCTTTAAAAGATGATTTGGGAACTTGGTGGTAGTCTTGAAATGCTTAACTAAGTTCGGAAGTAAGTGAAAGGAATTTCCTCTCTCGGTTGTGCTACTATGTGATGATTTATGCACTATTTTGAATTAATGGTTTTTACCTATTGTTTAAGCATGTTTAAAAGAATGTGGCTACAGTTTTAATGATGTGATGTTGAAGGATGCATATGATAAGTGATCCTTGTAAGTATATGACTTATACTTGCGATTTTAAGCATGGTTTAATGCTTGGAAATGTGATTTATTGATGATGGTTTGAAAACAGTGAGGTATGTGTTAAATGTGAATTATATTGGCAAGTGATGTTGTGAAATGGTTTATAACGATATCGGATATAGTTAGCCGGCTACAGGATTGAGTGCACTATAAAAAGTCGCATTAGATGTCGAGGGGTTGGTGTCTTTTTTCTCCGTCCATGTACCCTAACGATCAAGGAGGTTGGTGTCCCATCTCTCGTTAGTGGTTAAGCTTCTAACCGATGATAGGGTTGGTGTCCCTATGGGTTATAATTGTACCCGATTGATAGAGTACCTTTGGTTGTGAATGTACCAATTCCGGTTCAGATGGCTTGAAGTGTCAAGTAGACAGTTATTGTAATCCGTGTATCCGATATGAGGTTTTGAGTTGTAAACATGTTTAATGAACACTTGTAAGCCAATATAATTGGTGATGTATCATGGAATGGTTTATGTTGCATAATGTGATTTATGCATGTTTTACTCTTTAAGCTTTGCATATGGTAGCTATCCATGGGAAGGCTTAAATTGAGTGTGGTTTGGAACTTGTGGATGATTCATGATACATATAGTTTAATGTTTAACGTGCTGATTTTTGTTAAGGAAAATGCAGGTTTAAAAAGGGCAAGATGTTTTTCAAATGATATTTGTAATAAATTGAAATGAGATTTTCAATGTGGACATGACAAATGGTTTTAATGCATTGATGGTGTTTTGCTTATGAGCCTCCTCACTATGCCTTGTGTGCTTACGCTCTCATTTGTCCATCAATGCAGATAATTGAGGTTTTGGAGACAGCAAGTGGATTGTTTAAGAAAGTATGTGTCGGTTTAGACTAAAGTAATAAGGGCAATGGGGGATCCGTTGAGTTGTTGGGAGATTTGTGTAAACTCCCTTTTGAGCAAGTTTAGTTTGTTGTTTTAGACTTGTAAATGGCCTTTGGTATTTGGTTTATGCTTTATTTTGCATTTTGGTATCTTGCTTGGTTTGACAATAGGTTGCATGCATATAGTTTACCTTTAATGCAAGTGCTCATGTTATGATGATGAATATGCCATGTATGATTAAAGTGTGAAAAACCAGCAAAATTTGTCATTACAGGCCCAAGTGTTTCAGTACACCTAATTATGTACCAAAACAGTGTGCCTGAAATGGATTAGGGGTTTCGAAACAGGGAGGGGAGTTTTGGTACGTTTGGCTACTAGAATTCCCTGTTTTGAAACACCTTAGAGGGTGTTTTGATACGGGCTTGAGCTCTAAAACCCTCAGTCCTATTCCGATATGGGCGTTTCGATACAGGGCAACCTGTTCCGAAACACCCAACAGTTATGTTGGTTATTGGAATCTTCTGAAGTTCTGCTTCGTTGCGTTTTGTCCCTGAATGTTGTGGATACAATTAAATGAGCATGGATGATTGTTTTGAGCTGAGATTTAATAGATGCATGTATTATGACTAATTAAAGGTTGCTAATGTAAAAAGTGAAGAAGTCCATGTAATTTGGTAGAATTACAAAATGGTCCCTAAAATGTATTTGCATGTAATTGAGTCTCTAAATGTTGTCGGATCATGTTGCAAATCGTTTCGCTGCGATGTTTATCACATAGGATAATAATGAGCATCTAGCAAGATAAAATGAAAAAAGGGTCGTTTATTGAAGTAAACTTCTCGGTTTACTTCAATATTCCCCGTGTGATCCGTTCGGTTTGGTCTTTCATCCAGACCGGGCCGAGGGGGTTACATTTTGTGGTATCAAAGACAGGTTACGAACGAATAGGATAATGGTAAATTATTGGTAAGTTTACGTGATGTGATTCTAAGTGAATGATGATGTTTGCTTTGTATGGTGATTGTTATAATCATGTTGTTGATGAACAAATGATATTGATGCCATGCAAGATGGTTGTGATGTATGTGTTCTGTATATACATGATGGTGTTATGGGTTGAATCTGATTGATTGCTATGCACGATGCTTGTGATACGAATGTTGTTTGCCTAATTCTATGCTTGGGGAAAATTGGGATACCTATTGCCTTATTACTATTGTTAAAGTGTTTTAAATTGAATTCAAAGCCTTGGATCCTTGCTTGAAGCTGGCCTGATTTCTTTGTTTTGTTTTATTATCATGCCTTAAATATAATTGCACAATGGGTCCGAGGAGAGAGGTACGATCAATGCTGTTGGAGAGTAGGGAAATTAGGAGAACAAGGTTCTTCATGGTGGGAATTTACCTCCTCCACCGCCTCCACCCACGGGTGAGGAGCAAGGACGACGTGAGCAAGCTGGGCCTATGTTGGGTGTTGAGTGTGTAAAAGTTATATTATTTACCCCCTATTTAACCCATATTTCTACTACATTCAAGCATAATTCATTGCATTTAGGTTAGATTTCAGTTATACATCAAAAATATATTAAATGGCACAGTTTCTACTGAAATTGGTTGCTTTTGCAGGTTGCCGCTATTGCAGATGGAGAAGTAGGCGCTGAGCAGTGATACAGCAGAGCTGGAACTGGATGAGCGGACGAGGAGGACGATGCTGCCATGGCCGCTGCCGTGGCAGCCAAGGACGACAGCGATAGTAAGGAGAAGAAGAAAAGTGGGCCTCGATAGAAAGAGAAAATTAAGCCCATCGGTCGTGGAGCACCCTTATATTTTTCCAAGCCCTAGATCAGAATGAAGGCCAAGCCCAAAGTTCAAGGAAGAAACTCCAAGCAAGAAGGAAGGACGAATTAAAGACTTATGCTCTGAAGATTTAGTCTTTAATAGAGTTGTACTTTAATTTAAACTTGTATTCTTGCCATATTAGAAAACTTGAACCCAAATCCTATATAAAGGGATGTAATTTGACCTAGGAGAGGACATCATCTATCTCTAGCATTCTTCCCAAAACCCTAGTTGTTTTCCCCTTCTCAACATGTTCTAAATTCCCCCTAGGGCCACAGGTTGATTTGTAAAGTAGTTGCAAGGATTGCTTTTGTTTTAGGAATTTTCTGTTCAATAAAATAACCTTCAAGTTCGCTTATTCTGGTTGTTAACATCTTGCAAGAGTATCGGGAGAGCATTGTGAGGTTATCTATTTACTTAATATCGGGAGAGTTAAGTATATGAAAGGAATAAGTGCGGGTTCTCCAGTTTATAGTTGAACTATCTCGGACTTAGGGATAGGACGAGGTTAAGTGGCTAAGGAAGAATTAAACAACATCGGTGTTCATCCTTCGATTCACGCCGGGAGGTATCATCAAAGACGTGTTCATCGACAGACTTGGACCTAGGGATAGGCCAAGGCACAGCAGGGATTATTGCCAAGCTTGAAGTGCAGAGTTGTGTGATCGCTGCCGCGACTAAGAATGTAACGCCCCGGTTTTGGGCTTAGGAGTTTTGGGCGTTGACCGGTTGGTCAAAGTGCTGTTCGAATCTAAAGAGGTTAAATTAGGAAAGCCTAGTTCGGGTTGCATTAAAAATATGGAAAATGTTCTAAAATCATCTTTTAATATAATTAAGTGAACTGTGAAATCAATTTTGGAAAATGAGTTTTGGAAGTGTGACATTTTGGCTAGTGACCAAAATGTAATTTTCGCAAGTTTGGTGGCTGTTTTGTAAAGGGTTGAAACTTTGAATCTTTAAGGAGCTATTTGCCCAAAGAGAGTTTCTCCAGATTTTTCTAAGATATTTTAAGTCTAAAATCTGATTTTAAAGGTTATTAAAATTGGAAGGAAGCCATTTTGGCTAATTTTAGATTTTATAACCAACTTCTCTTAATTTTCTTTCTCTCATTTTCTCTCAAACCAAACACTACTTTTCCAGAGAATTAGATCTGATTTCTTCACCTAAATCCCTCCATTCAACTCTCATTTGATTGCTAATCATTGTGTCTTCAAAACCTCTTCAATTGCTAAGTGTTTGAACAAGGATTTTCATTGCAAAAAGAGGAGAAACTCAAGTTTGGAGGTAAGAACGTCCTTCTCCTCTAAACTATCAGTTCTTTACTGAAATTCCTAAGTTTTCAATCCTAAATTGAAGTTTAATTAAAGGTTTTTAAGTGTTGAAATGGATCTTGGCTTATTGTGCAAGATTTTGATGATTTTTGATGATTTTCGTTAGATCTGAGTAATCTGTGATTTAAGAGGTGTTTTTGATGTTAAATGATCTCCAAAATGATATGGAATTGAGTTTTGATTGATGCAATCCCGGATAGGTTGAGTTTCCTAAGTTTAGCTTGTGTTTCAAGGTAGTTTTTGAGGTGATCTTGGTGATCTGATGTTGCTGGAGGTATAAGGATGTTAATAGGTTGTTTTTAGATGTTATATGATGTTAATGGAAGTGAGGTTTTGCTGGTTTATGGCTGGGCTTTGTTTAGAAGTGGTTTGGATGCATTTTCGGTTGTGTTTGGTGGCCGAAAATGGAGGTTGGATGAGAGCAGCGAGTTTAGGTGCTTTCATTGAAGCAATTAATGCATGATGATGCATTAATCCTCTGCTTTGATGTGTTGAAACAGGGGAGACATCTTTGGATCTGTAACCCCCGTAGCCCGGCCTAGACGCCCGACCCGAACTACGGAGATTACACGGGGAAAACCAAAGTCAACCCGAAAGTCAACCTTGATTAACGACCCTTTTTTTTTTAAAACCTTATCTAGATGCACATTACTCCTATGTGTGACCATACAAACAACATGTTAAAGATTACATCCATCAGAGATCAAACAAGGACCCAATTGAACAAATTACAACTTTAGGGACCAAACTGTAATTTCTGATAAATTAAAGGACTTAACCCAAATTAAGGTTACCAACTTGAAATTAGTCAGGTTACATGCATCTCTGTGAAATTTCAGCTCAAAAGGACATCCACAGCTCATACAATTGATCATACAAGATTCAGGACCGAAACGTAACAAAACAAAACATTCAAAGATTCTTTTAACTGATTTTAACGGTCCGGTATCGATACTCCACATGTAGTATCGATACTCGGGGAAGGCAGAAACCAAACTCTAGCAGAGGTATCGATACCCTCCCCCTGGTATCGATACTCCACTCATATGGTATCGATACCTGTTCAGAGGTATCGATACCCCTGGGCAGAAACATGCATATTTGGCTCAGGTGTATCGATACCCCATGCTCGAGTATCGATACCCCTGCCTGAAAACAGCTCAAAAACATCATCAATCATGCATTAAGCACCAAATTAACATCACCAAACCATATCACTTAATCATACAACACGCAAGGACCTCAATTGCACCAACAATTCAACATTTAAACAACACATAAGAAAAACCCCAATTCATATAGCATGCTTCCTACTTAAGCTATCATTCAAGCAATAAACCTTCATAAGCAAGCAATAGGAAATCAATCCAAAATCCAGCAATTCAAACAACAATTATCATCCATAGGGAGTCTCAAACACCTCCCAAAAACAAATACACACTGGTCCCCCATTGCCAAAACATACAAAAGCTAAATGTTTAACAAAACCTTCCATACATTGAGCTTTACTTGAACTTGTATGCTTGCCTTCTCTTGCTGCCCTCAATGTACCTTAGTGCTCTGCATTATTGAATCAAGAAAACGAGAGAGCGTAAGCCAAAGCTTAGTGAGGAGTGCTCTTTAAAAACCATTCAATAATGCAATTTAAACCATTGTAAAACATGCTTGTAAACAACCTTTACACATGCTCAAGGCATACTTTAAAATCAAGCAATATCATGCTTCCACATTTCATTTAAACAAGCATCTCATGCTTCAACATAAACGTTAAATCATGCATCTCACGCATCTCATGTACTATACATGTCATATTGGCTCAAGTGATACATTTCATTTATGAAATCAAGTTCAACAACTTTCCCCAAGGACTTTTAAACACCTTGGCCCCATGGACTTTTAAACACCATGGAAAGGAGCACCTAAGGACTTTTAACCACCTTAGTGTCCGCAACAAGATTCATCCAAGGACTTTTAACCACCTTGATGATCTTAGGTAACAAGGCTCACTCAAGGACTTTTAACCACCTTAGTGACCTTCACTTTTACAAACCATCACTTGCCAATATACACTTTATACATCATATAATCCACTGTTTAAAAGCATTTAAACCAAGCCATTTCATCATGCATTTCAAAGCATTAAATCATCATTTAACAATGCAAAAAAAACAAGGTACTCTTACCTAGAGACACCTTCAACACATGGCTTTAAACATCAGCATATATCATGCTAAAACATCAGCAATTATCATGCTTAAACATGCTTCCAAAACAGTAAACAATTCATGCAAAAATCATCATTTTACATTGCACCAAAACATGGCCACCACTTAGAGAGAAAATCCGAAAACTTACACTTGAGCTTAGCAAAGTTGTTTAGACTTAAACTAAGCTCCCAAAACCTTCAACCCTTGGTTTTAAAGCTGTAAATCCATTTTCACTCACCGATTACCACTTCGCTTCAAGCCAAAGCACCAAAACAAGCCTCCAAATCAACCGAACTTGAATCCAATGATGCCTCCCCTGTTTCAACACATCAAAGCAGAGGATTAATGCATCATCTTGCATTAATTGCTTCAATGAAAGCACCTAAACTCGCTGCCCTCATCCAAACTCCAATTTCGGCCACCAAACACAACCGAAATTGCATCCAAAACACTTCCAAACAAAGCCCAGCCATAAACCAGCAAAACCTCACATCTATTAACATCAAACCACATCTAAAAACAACCTAAAAGCAACCTTATACCTCCAGCAACACCAGAACACCAAAATCACCTCAAAAACAACCTTAAAACACAAGCTAAACTTAGGAAACACAACCTATCCGGGATTGCATTAATCAAGACTCACTTCCACATCAATTTAATGATCATTTATCATCAAAAACACTTCTCAAAACTCAGATTTAACAGATCAAACGAAAATCAAATGAAAACACCAAAATCTTGCATAATTAGCCAAGATCCATAAATCTACTTGAAAACCTTTAATTAAACATACATTTAGGATTGAAAACTTTAGGAATTTCATTAAAGAACTTAAAGTTCAGAGGAGAATCGTTCATACCTCCAAACTTGTGATTTCTCCACTTTTTGGAATGAAAACTTTGTTGAAACTTGTAGCAATTGAGTAGGTTTTGATTACACAATGATTTGCTAACAATTGTGAGTTGAAAAGATGAATTTAGGTGAAGAAATCAGATCAAAATCTCTGAAAATGGTGATGTTTGGTTGGAGAGAAAAGGAGAAGAGAAAATAGGAAGTTAGGAAAGAAAAATAGTAAAATGAGTTTCCCTCCTTTTATCAAACCTTTAAAATCAGATTTTAGGATTAAAATATCTTAGAAAAATCTGGAGAATTCACTATTGGGCAAATAGCTCCTTAAAGATTCAAAGTTTCAATCCTTTTTAAAACAGCCACCAACTTTGCGAAAATTACATTTTGGTCACTAGCCAAAATGTCAACCTTCCAAAACTCTTTTTCCAAAATTGTTTTCACAGTTCATCAATTTATATTAAAAGATGATTTTAGAACATTTTTCCATATTTTTAATGCAACCCGAACTAGGCTTTCCTAATTTAACCACTTACGATTCGAACAGCACTTTGACCATCCGGTCAACGCCCAAGACTTCCAAGCCCAAAACCGGGGCGTTACAACTCTCCCCCCCTTAAGAAATTTCGTCCTCGAAATTTACCTGAAGGAAAGAGATAAGGAAACTGCTTCAACATGTCTTCCTTTCGCTCCCACGTGGCTTCCTCAACACCTCGATGCTTCCACAGCACCTTCACCAACTCAATGGTCTTGCCACGAAGAACCTTACTATCTGAATCCAGAACCTTCACCGGTTCCTCATCATAGGTCAAATCCGGATTCAAAACCACATCCTCAACAGGCATCACATGCGAAGGATCAGATCTATACCTCCTGAGCATAGAAACATGGAACACATCATGAATCTTCTCCAGCTCCTGAGGTAACCTCAACCGATACGCAACAGGACCCACTCGCTCAACCACCTCATACGGTCCAATGTACCGAGGGCTCAACTTACCCTTCCGACCAAACCTCATCACCTTCTTCCAAGGCGAAACCTTCAAGAACACACGGTCACCCACCGCAAACTCTATCTCCTTACGCTTCAAATCCGCATAAGATTTCTGCCGATCCGAAGCAGCCTTCAACCGCTCACAAATGAGCTTCACCTTCTCGGTGGTCCCTTTCAACAAAGCAGGCATAGAAACCAACTTTTGACCAGTTTCAGCCCAACAAAGAGGAGTCCTACACCTCCTCCCATACAGAGCCTCATAAGGTGCCATCTGTATACTCGCCTGATAACTATTGTTATAAGCGAACTCGACCAAAGGCAGATGCTTCTCCCAAGAACCTTGGAACTCTATCACGCAGCATCTCAACATATCTTCCAAAATCTGAATAACCCGCTCAGATTGACCATCCGACTGAGGATGATAGGATGTACTGAAATGCAACCTTGTACCCAGAGCTTGATGCAAACACTGCCAGAATCGCGATGTGAACCTCGGATCCCTATCCGACACAATCGACTTAGGCACACCATGCAACCTCACTATCTCAGCAATGTACAGCTCTGCCAGCTTATCCAAAGAAAACGTAGTATGCACAGGCAAGAAATGTGCACACTTCGTCAAGCGATCCACAATCACCCAAACAGAATTCTTCTTCGACGGAGACAAAGGCAACCCAGACACAAAATCCATGGTAACCCTCTCCCACTTCCATTCGGGGATTTTCAACGGTTGCAACAAACCAGAAGGAACCTGATGTTCAGCCTTAACTCGCTGACACACCAAACACTTGCTCACGAACTCTGCCACATCCTTCTTCAAACCAACCCAATAGTACTCATCGCGAAGATCACGATACATCTTGGTACTACCAGGGTGCATAGCAAAAGGACTACTATGACCTTCAGTCAGAATAGCACGCCTCAACTCAACATCAGCAGGCACAACTATCCGACTACCAAAGCACAACACTCCATCCTCATTAAAGCAGAAATCTGAAGGTCTACCCTCCGCGATATCCTGAACATGAGACACCAAGGAATCATCCAACAACTGCTTATCCTTGATCAACTGAACCAACGAAGGTTTCACTTGCAACTCAGCAACAAGGCCACCATCCCGCGATATGCTCAAGCTAGCAAACATCGCCCTCAGCTCAACAGCTACCTTCCTACTCAAAGCATCCGCAACAACATTGGCCTTTCCAGGATGATATTCAATCGTCAAATCATAATCCTTGAGCAACTCCAGCCAACGTCGCTGCCTAAGATTCAACTCCTTCTGAGACATCAGATACCTCAAACTCTTGTGATCCGTGTACACAGTACACTTCTCACCATACAGATAATGCCTCCAGATCTTCAAAGCAAAAACCACTGCAGCCAACTCTATATCATGCGTAGGATAATTGCGCTCATGCACCTTCAACTGCCGCGACGCATAAGCCACAACCTTACCCTCTTGCATCAGCACACACCCCAAACCAACATAGGATGCATCACTGTAGACTACGAACTCTTTCCCTGATTCAGGCTGAATCAAGATAGGAGCTTGCGTCAAAGCCAACTTCAGCTTCTCAAAAGCTTGCTGCCTCGCCTCTGTCCACTCATACTTAACATCTTTTTGCAAAAGCTTCGTCAAAGGAGCAGCAATCTTGGAAAAACCATCCACAAACCTCCGGTAGTATCCCGCCAAACCAAGGAAACTACGGACCTCATGAACAGACTTAGGAACCTTCCAGCTCATCACCGCTTCAACCTTCTGAGGATCAACACGAATCCCCTCAGCTGAAACGACATGCCCAAGAAACACCACCTCTCTAAGCCAAAACTCACACTTGCTCAACTTAGCATAAAGCTGATTCTCCAACAAAGCTTGCAAAACCACCCGCAAATGCTCTTCGTGCTCCTCCTCAGTACGCGAGTACACGAGGATATCATCAATGAACACCACAACGAACTTGTCCAGGTATTCATGAAAAACACGATTCATCATGTCCATGAAAGCAGCAGGAGCATTTGTCAAACCAAACGGCATCACAAGAAACTCATAATGCCCATACCTTGTCCTGAAAGCTGTCTTAGGCACATCCACATCCTTCACCTTCAACTGATAATACCCTGACCTCAAGTCAATCTTAGAGAACACAGCAGCTCCCCGAAATTGATCAAAGAGATCATCAATCCTCGGCAAAGGATACCGATTCTTGATAGTCAACTTGTTCAGCTGACGGTAATCAATGCACATCCTCATAGTGCCATCCTTCTTCTTCACAAACAAGACAGGAGCACCCCAAGGCGACACACTCGGCCGGATAAAACCACGATCAAGCAGCTCTTGCAACTGCGTCTTCAGCTCCTTCAGCTCCTTAGGTGCCATTCTATAGGGAGTAATGGACACAGGAGTGGTATTCTCATACAGCTCAATACCAAACTCCACCTCGCGATTAGGAGGTAAACCGAGCAACTCCTCAGGAAAAACACCAGGAAACTCCTTCACCACGCGGATATCTTGCACTCTCAACTCCTTAGAGCTAGGATTCATCACAAAGGCAAGATAGGCTTCACAACCTTGCCTCAGCATCCTACTTGCCTCCAAGGTAGAAACAACATTGGCAAGAAACTTCACATTCTCACCAACCACCACTACTTCATAATCATCCGCAAGCCTAAGCGACACCCGCTTATTCTCACAATCCACAACAGCACGATGCTCAGCAAGCCAATCCATACCAAGGATCACATCAAAACCATAAAAGGGCAACTCCATAAGATCAACATGAAAGACATGCTCTTGAACAACCAAAGGGCACCTTCTACACAGCTTACGAGTCACAACAGTTTCACCAAAAGAACTAGTGACTCTAACACCGACATCCAAAGACTCAACAGGCAAACCAAGCAACTCAGCATGCTCACGCAAAATGTATGAATGAGTAGATCCAGAATCAATCAAGGAAAGCAAAGACATGGATTGCAAAGTAAAGGTACCTGCAATCACATCAGCATCATTCCTTCTTTCGCGCTGAGCATACACCCTCGCCTGGCCTCCACCCTCAGGTTGAATAGCTACAACATGAGCTACTCCTCGGCCACCTTCCTCACGCCTCTGAAAATTACCACGGCCGCGCCCATGACCTCTCTGCGGTGCTGCAACAGCAGGAGCACGCTCTTGGCCACCAGCCATCCTCGGACAATCACGTCTCAAGTGGTCAGCAGAACCACAATTCCAGCACTCATAACCAACATTACCAGCTGCCACAACAGGAGCCTGCACCTCCCTTCCAGCACGAGGACAGTCACGCTTCAAGTGACCACGGGAACCACAAATCCAACAAGCACTAGGCTCAGCCCTAGCAAAACCTCCTCTAGCAAGTGCACCTCCACCTCTCTTAGCTGAAGACTGAAACCTCTGATCACGCCCTCTCTTGTTCCGTCCACCTCCGGAACTATACTCGGCAGCTCTCTTCCCATAACTAGCTCCAGCACCTTTCGCAGACAAACTCAGATTCATCTCAATATCCTTGGATCGACCAACCAACACATCAAAATCATTGTACTCAGCTGCCAACATTAAGGTCTTAACATCCGGCACCAAGCCATAACGAAACCTTTCGCACCTCTCTCGCTCATCAGGTACCAGCTCCGGTGCATACTGGCTAAGGCGTACAAACTGTACCTCATACTCAGCCACACTCATGTTCCCCTGAGTCAGAGACATGAATTCACGCTTCTTTTCATCCAGATATCTCACTCCCAGATATCTCCTCTTGAACGCATTCAGGAAGAATGTCCAAGTGATGTCAGCTTCAGCCATCCCAGAGATTGTGGTCGTCCACCACGTATAGGCATCACCTTGCAACAAAGATACCACACAGCCCAACTTTTGCACATCAGTGCAGCTCATCTGTCCCAAGACACGCTTGGTACTCTCTAGCCAAGCTTCCGACCTCTCGGCTGACATACCCCTAAACTCAGTCCCACCAAGACTGCGCAGACGCTCTAAGGGTAGTCTTACACCAGCATCTCCCTGATGCCCAGCTCCTTGAGCTCCAGCTACCGCTGCTCTAAAAGCACCCGCAATAGCTTGTACCAAAGCAGACATGTCAGGCATCGCTTGTCCCTGACCAACCTCAGGTCCTGCAGCACCAGCTGCCTCAGCTCCAGCTCTTCCCCTCTCCGCACCACCACCAGGTGGAGGAGGAGGTAGCACAGCACTACCAGTGTGCTCATCATTCACATTCCCTTCAGGAGTCGTAGCTCTTACGTTACTCCTTAACTCTCTACGTGGTGCCATACTTACCATGCAAATACAATGCAAAATTAAAACAAGTCAGGCCCAGCAAGGTAAGCAATGTCAAGTATTCAAGCTCAATCTCTTTCAAAATCAACATCAATTCTTTAGCTTTTGTTTGGCAATGGGTACCCTTATCATGCATCATCACAACATACATCACGAAAACATCATCAACATAAATCACTGAACATGCTTTCACCCAACAAGCATACAAACCAAACCATGCTTCAATCATGCACAACAACATTCCCAATTACTCAAGAACTCAGCTCTGATACCACCAAATGTAACCCCCGTAGCCCGGCCTAGACGCCCGACCCGAACTACGGAGATTACACGGGGAAAACCAAAGTCAACCCGAAAGTCAACCTTGATTAACGACCCTTTTTTTTTTTAAAACCTTATCTAGATGCACATTACTCCTATGTGTGACCATACAAACAACATGTTAAAAGATTACATCCATCAGAGATCAAACAAGGACCCAATTGAACAAATTACAACTTTAGGGACCAAACTGTAATTTCTGATAAATTAAAGGACTTAACCCAAATTAAGGTTACCAACTTGAAATTAGTCAGGTTACATGCATCTCTGTGAAATTTCAGCTCAAAAGGACATCCACAGCTCATACAATTGATCATACAAGATTCAGGACCGAAACGTAACAAAACAAAACATTCAAAGATTCTTTTAACTGATTTTAACGGTCCGGTATCGATACTCCACATGTAGTATCGATACTCGGGGAAGGCAGAAACCAAACTCTAGCAGAGGTATCGATACCCTCCCCCTGGTATCGATACTCCACTCATATGGTATCGATACCTGTTCAGAGGTATCGATACCCCTGGGCAGAAACATGCATATTTGGCTCAGGTGTATCGATACCCCATGCTCGAGTATCGATACCCCTGCCTGAAAACAGCTCAAAAACATCATCAATCATGCATTAAGCACCAAATTAACATCACCAAACCATATCACTTAATCATACAACACGCAAGGACCTCAATTGCACCAACAATTCAACATTTAAACAACACATAAGAAAAACCCCAATTCATATAGCATGCTTCCTACTTAAGCTATCATTCAAGCAATAAACCTTCATAAGCAAGCAATAGGAAATCAATCCAAAATCCAGCAATTCAAACAACAATTATCATCCATAGGGAGTCTCAAACACCTCCCAAAAACAAATACACACTGGTCCCCCATTGCCAAAACATACAAAAGCTAAATGTTTAACAAAACCTTCCATACATTGAGCTTTACTTGAACTTGTATGCTTGCCTTCTCTTGCTGCCCTCAATGTACCTTAGTGCTCTGCATTATTGAATCAAGAAAACGAGAGAGCGTAAGCCAAAGCTTAGTGAGGAGTGCTCTTTAAAAACCATTCAATAATGCAATTTAAACCATTGTAAAACATGCTTGTAAACAACCTTTACACATGCTCAAGGCATACTTTAAAATCAAGCAATATCATGCTTCCACATTTCATTTAAACAAGCATCTCATGCTTCAACATAAACGTTAAATCATGCATCTCACGCATCTCATGTACTATACATGTCATATTGGCTCAAGTGATACATTTCATTTATGAAATCAAGTTCAACAACTTTCCCCAAGGACTTTTAAACACCTTGGACCCCAAGGACTTTTAAACACCTTGGCCATGGACTTTTAAACACCATGAAGGACCACACAAGGACTTTTAACCACCTTTGTGTCCGTAGCTTGAATTACCCCAAGGACTTTTAAACACCTTGGCCCCAAGGACTTTTAAACACCTTGGCCCCATGGACTTTTAAACACCATGGAAAGGAGCACCTAAGGACTTTTAACCACCTTAGTGTCCGCAACAAGATTCATCCAAGGACTTTTAACCACCTTGATGATCTTAGGTAACAAGGCTCACTCAAGGACTTTTAACCACCTTAGTGACCTTCACTTTTACAAACCATCACTTGCCAATATACACTTTATACATCATATAATCCACTGTTTAAAAGCATTTAAACCAAGCCATTTCATCATGCATTTCAAAGCATTAAATCATCATTTAACAATGCAAAAAAAACAAGGTACTCTTACCTAGAGACACCTTCAACACATGGCTTTAAACATCAGCATATATCATGCTAAAACATCAGCAATTATCATGCTTAAACATGCTTCCAAAACAGTAAACAATTCATGCAAAAATCATCATTTTACATTGCACCAAAACATGGCCACCACTTAGAGAGAAAATCCGAAAACTTACACTTGAGCTTAGCAAAGTTGTTTAGACTTAAACTAAGCTCCCAAAACCTTCAACCCTTGGTTTTAAAGCTGTAAATCCATTTTCACTCACCGATTACCACTTCGCTTCAAGCCAAAGCACCAAAACAAGCCTCCAAATCAACCGAACTTGAATCCAATGATGCCTCCCCTGTTTCAACACATCAAAGCAGAGGATTAATGCATCATCTTGCATTAATTGCTTCAATGAAAGCACCTAAACTCGCTGCCCTCATCCAAACTCCAATTTCGGCCACCAAACACAACCGAAATTGCATCCAAAACACTTCCAAACAAAGCCCAGCCATAAACCAGCAAAACCTCACATCTATTAACATCAAACCACATCTAAAAACAACCTAAAAGCAACCTTATACCTCCAGCAACACCAGAACACCAAAATCACCTCAAAAACAACCTTAAAACACAAGCTAAACTTAGGAAACACAACCTATCCGGGATTGCATTAATCAAGACTCACTTGAGCTTAACAAGGTTGACTTTCGGGTTGACTTTGTTTTCATTTGATTTTCGTTTGATCTGCTTACGAGTCACAACAGTTTCACCAAAAGAACTAGTGACTCTAACACCGACATCCAAAGACTCAACAGGCAAACCAAGCAACTCAGCATGCTCACGCAAAATGTATGAATGAGTAGATCCAGAATCAATCAAGGAAAGCAAAGACATGGATTGCAAAGTAAAGGTACCTGCAATCATATCAGCATCATTCCTTCCTTCGCGCTGAGCATACACCCTCGCCTGGCCTCCACCCTCAGGTTGAATAGCTACAACATGAGCTACTCCTCGGCCACCTTCCTCACGCCTCTGAAAATTACCACGGCCGCGCCCACGACCTCTCTGCGGTGCCGCAACAGCAGGAGCACGCTCTTGGCCACCAGCCATCCTCGGACAATCACGTCTCAAGTGGTCAGCAGAACCACAATTCCAGCACTCATAACCAACATTACCAGCTGCCACAACAGGAGCCTGCACCTCCCTTCCAACACGAGGACAGTCACGCTTCAAGTGACCACGGGAACCACAAATCCAACAAGCACTAGGCTCAGCCCTAGCAAAACCTCCTCTAGCAAGTGCACCTCCACCTCTCTTAGCTGAAGACTGAAACCTCTGATCACGCCCTCTCTTGTTCCGTCCACCTCCGGAACTATACTCGGCAGCTCTCTTCCCAGAACTAGCTCCAGCACCTTTCGCAGACAAACTCAGATTCATCTCAATATCCTTGGATCGACCAACCAACACATCAAAATCATTGTACTCAGCTGCCAACATGTAGGTCTTAACATCCGGCACCAAGCCATAACGAAACCTTTCGCACCTCTCTCGCTCATCAGGTACCAGCTCCGGTGCATACTGGCTAAGGCGTACAAACTGTACCTCATACTCAGCCACACTCATGTTCCCCTGAGTCAGAGACATGAATTCACGCTTCTTTTCATCCAGATATCTCACTCCCAGATATCTCCTCTTGAACGCATTCAGGAAGAATGTCCAAATGTAACCCCCGTAGCCCGGCCTAGACGCCCGACCCGAACTACGGAGATTACACGGGGAAAACCAAAGTCAACCCGAAAGTCAACCTTGATTAACGACCCTTTTTTTTTTAAAACCTTATCTAGATGCACATTACTCCTATGTGTGACCATACAAACAACATGTTAAAAGATTACATCCATCAGAGATCAAACAAGGACCTAATTGAACAAATTACAACTTTAGGGACCAAACTGTAATTTCTGATAAATTAAAGGACTTAACCCAAATTAAGGTTACCAACTTGAAATTAGTCAGGTTACATGCATCTCTGTGAAATTTCAGCTCAAAAGGACATCCACAGCTCATACAATTGATCATACAAGATTCAGGACCGAAACGTAACAAAACAAAACATTCAAAGATTCTTTTAACTGATTTTAACGGTCCGGTATCGATACTCCACATGTAGTATCGATACTCGGGGAAGGCAGAAACCAAACTCTAGCAGAGGTATCGATACCCTCCCCCTAGTATCGATACTCCACTCATATGGTATCGATACCTGTTCAGAGGTATCGATACCCCTGGGCAGAAACATGCATATTTGGCTCAGGTGTATCGATACCCCATGCTCGAGTATCGATACCCCTGCCTGAAAACAGCTCAAAAACATCATCAATCATGCATTAAGCACCAAATTAACATCACCAAACCATATCACTTAATCATACAACACGCAAGGACCTCAATTGCACCAACAATTCAACATTTAAACAACACATAAGAAAAACCCCAATTCATATAGCATGCTTCCTACTTAAGCTATCATTCAAGAAATAAACCTTCATAAGCAAGCAATAGGAAATCAATCCAAAATCCAGCAATTCAAACAACAATTATCATCCATAGGGAGTCTCAAACACCTCCCAAAAACAAATACACACTGGTCCCCCATTGCCAAAACATACAAAAGCTAAATGTTTAACAAAACCTTCCATACATTGAGCTTTACTTGAACTTGTATGCTTGCCTTCTCTTGCTGCCCTCAATGTACCTTAGTGCTCTGCATTATTGAATCAAGAAAACGAGAGAGCGTAAGCCAAAGCTTAGTGAGGAGTGCTCTTTAAAAACCATTCAATAATGCAATTTAAACCATTGTAAAACATGCTTGTAAACAACCTTTACACATGCTCAAGGCATACTTTAAAATCAAGCAATATCATGCTTCCACATTTCATTTAAACAAGCATCTCATGCTTCAACATAAACGTTAAATCATGCATCTCACGCATCTCATGTACTATACATGTCATATTGGCTCAAGTGATACATTTCATTTATGAAATCAAGTTCAACAACTTTCCCCAAGGACTTTTAAACACCTTGGACCCCAAGGACTTTTAAACACCTTGGCCATGGACTTTTAAAGTACATTGAGGTGACCAAATTGAATGATCATTTATCATCAAAAACACTTCTCAAAACTCAGATTTAACAGATCAAACGAAAATCAAATGAAAACACCAAAATCTTGCATAATTAGCCAAGATCCATAAATCTACTTGAAAACCTTTAATTAAACATACATTTAGGATTGAAAACTTTAGGAATTTCATTAAAGAACTTAAAGTTCAGAGGAGAATCGTTCATACCTCCAAACTTGTGATTTCTCCACTTTTTGGAATGAAAACTTTGTTGAAACTTGTAGCAATTGAGTAGGTTTTGATTACACAATGATTTGCTAACAATTGTGAGTTGAAAAGATGAATTTAGGTGAAGAAATCAGATCAAAATCTCTGAAAATGGTGATGTTTGGTTGGAGAGAAAAGGAGAAGAGAAAATAGGAAGTTAGGAAAGAAAAATAGTAAAATGAGTTTCCCCCCTTTTATCAAACCTTTAAAATCAGATTTTAGGATTAAAATATCTTAGAAAAATCTGGAGAATTCACTATTGGGCAAATAGCTCCTTAAAGATTCAAAGTTTCAATCCTTTTTAAAACAGCCACCAACTTTGCGAAAATTACATTTTGGTCACTAGCCAAAATGTCAACCTTCCAAAACTCTTTTTCCAAAATTGTTTTCACAGTTCATCAATTTATATTAAAAGATGATTTTAGAACATTTTTCCATATTTTTAATGCAACCCGAACTAGGCTTTCCTAATTTAACCACTTACGATTCGAACAGCACTTTGACCATCCGGTCAACGCCCAAGACTTCCAAGCCCAAAACCGGGGCGTTACAGGATCCAAGAGTGGTTGATCCGGAAGCTTGATTTGGTGCTTTGGCTTGAAGCAAAGTGGAAATCGGTGAGTGAGTTGTGGAAATTGGATTTTCAGCTTTAAAACCAAGGTTTGAAGGTTTTGGGAGCTTAGTCTAAGTCTAAACAACTTTGCTAAGCTCAAGTGTAAGTTTTCGGATTTTCTCTCTAGTGGTGGCCATGATTTTGTTGTGATGCAAAGTGATGTTTTTGCATGTTTTAATTACTGTTTTGAAAGCATGTTTTAGCATGGATTTTGCTGATGATGTAAGCCATATGTTGAAGGTGACTCTAGGTAGGAGTACCTCGCTTTTATGCATTGAAATAATGTGGTTTGATGCTTTGAAATGCATGATGTAAATGGATTGGTTTAATGCTTTAAAACAGTGGATTAAATGATGATAATGATGTAAATTGGCAAGTGATGTTTTGAAAAGATTAAGGTCACTAAGGTGGTTAAAAGTCCTTGAGTGAGCCTTGTTACTTAAGATCATCAAGGTGGTTAAAAGTCCTTGGATGAGTCTTGTTGCGGACACTAAGGTGGTTAAAAGTCCTTAGGTGATCCTTTCCATGGTGTTTAAAAGTCCATGGGGCCAAGGTGTTTAAAAGTCCTTGGGGTGATTCAAGCATTGGACACAAAGGTGGTTAAAAGTCCTTGTGTGGTCCTCATTCATGGTGTTTAAAAGTCCATGGCCAAGGTGTTTAAAAGTCCTTGGGGCCAAGGTGTTTAAAAGTCCTTGGGAAGTTGTTGAACTTGTTTTAAGAAATGAAATGTATCACTTGAGCCAATATGACATGTTAAGTATATTATGAAGCATGAGATGCTTGTTTTGATATATGATATGAAGCATGAGATTGCTTGTTTTTAAGTATGCTTTGAGCATGTGCAAAGGTTGATTTAAAGCATGTTTTATAAATGTTTTTAATTGCATTATTGGATGGTTTTTAATGAGCATGCCTCACTAAGCTTTTGCTTACGCTCTCTACGTTTTCTTAATTCAATAATGCAGAGCATTAGAGTACCTTGAGGGGCAGCAAGAAAGGGCAAGCAATCAAGTTCAAGTAAAGCTCAATGTATGGAAGGTTTTTGTTAAACATTTTAGCTTTTGGGTAATTTGGCAATGGGGGACAAATGTGTATGTTTTGGGAGGTGTTTGGGACTCCCTAAGTATGTTGAATGATGTTTTGAATGCTGGTTTTTGGATTGGATCATTGCATGCTTGTATTGGAAGTTTGGTGTTTTGAATAGCTAGCTTGTGTAGGAAGTATGCCTATAGAATTGGGGCTTTTTGCATATGATGTTAGATTGTTGTTTTGATGATGCCTTTAAGTCATATATATGTTGAATTGCATGCTGGTAAAGTTTGGTGACATTTGGAGCATGTTTGAATGATCTATTGCATGAATTGTAATGTTGGTTTGCTGCAATCTGTGCAGGCGTTTCGGAACAGTGTGCACCGTTTCGGAACGGGTGCCTTACATGAACCCAGGCGTCCGAAACGGTATGCACAGTTTCGAAACGGTTTGCTCTCTGCCAAGGCCATGTTTCGGAACCCGTTTCGGAACGGCCTGTGTTTCGGAACAGGGTCTACCTGTTTCGGAACGGTCGACCGTTGGGGCTGACATGGGCAGTTATATGTTTTGATTTGTTTACGTTTTGGTCCTGAATCTTGTTTGTTCAATTGTATGAGCTTGGGAAGTCCTTTTGAGCTGAAATTTCACAGAGAAGCATGAAACCTGATTAATTTCAAGTTGGTAACTTTAATTTGGGTTAAGTCCTTTTAATTATCAAAAATTACAATTTGGTCCCTAAAGTTGTAATTTGTTCAATTGGGTCCCTATTTGATCTCTGGTGTTTGTGATCTTTGAGTGTGATGTTTGTGTGATCACAATTAGGACTGATGTGCATCTAGACAAGATTAAAAAGAAAAAAAGGGTCGTTAATCAAGGTTGACTTTCCAGTTGACTTTAGTTTTCCCCGTGTGACTTTCTTAATTCGGGTCAACCGTCTAGGCCGGGTTAAGGGGGTTACAAAGAATAGACCGCTGCCACGACGGGTGCTGCCGCGACAGGGACGACGACAGAACACACATTCCTAGACTTTGCAACACCTACACTATTGAGCAATTCAATACCAGCCCATTCTCTCTATCTTGATTATTTTAATCTTATTTTCCAGTTCTCTTTATTATTTTCGTGACAACAATTTAAACTATTCTTTTTACCTTCGTGCAGTAATTCAAGGTGAAGCTATTAGCCCAGTCCCGATGGAGATGATATCTGATACTTCCCTATCACTTTAATACTTGCATTGTGTACACTTGCACTACATTGCGATAGTCACTTTTACACGCAACAAGTTTTTGGCGCCATTGCCGGGGACTGGCAACATAACTTTACCCTACCTTTTACTTCATTCGTTTTATTTTATTTTATTTTACTTGGATTGTTCAACCTATACCTTTCACAAGGTCTTTTGTTTGCGTATGCGCAGATCTCAACAGGGGAAGGAACCTGAGTACCAGTTATATCCTGAACCTGAACGAACGCTCAATCTCAAGAAAAGAGTCTGTTATCTCAAGAAAAGAGTCTGTTACCTCGTTGAAAGGAACAACTCGAAGCAATGGTGAACGAAAGACGTGAAGAAAGAAGGGACAACCAAGGGAATCTCCAGGATAATAACAATCTCGCCGGAGATGGAGGGAATGATCCACCTGTCGACCCTCTTGCCGCTGCCGCACGCCGGTCATGTTAGAGTAAATGCGACCGAGAGGAAGGTACATCTCAAACACAACTCTAGTGTTTTTTACTTTGATTTTCCGTCTGTGATGAGCGTAGGTCGAGTGAGACCTAGCCTTCGTTGCGGGGGAAAAGATTGGAAGGGGCCTTTCGGAGTTTTGAGAGCTCGACAGGTGTTCAATGTTGTGATGACTTCCAAGTCTTTGCCGCGGGATCAATAAGATCCGAGTCGAGGCATATTAGAGTTTGTAGGAGAGGGCTCCTATGATGGTGATGTACAAAGTGGTGTCTTAGTACGCGATTGTCCGAGTCAGTTTGAACCGAGGCAAGCAGTTTGTATGGGAGGATTGCACGAAGCCGAGGCATCGACGAGTTATCAAGTTGACCCTACCCAGGATCGATCGAGTGCATCGATGAGGGCGTCGCTAAGTTCAGTGGGGGAGAATGTCACATACCAAACTTTTGGGACCGAGTCATTGGTGCAAACGTCGAGCAGCGAGGTTGTGCGCGGAGCACTGGGCTCACCAAGACCATCAGACTTGGCCTGGAACTTGGAGAATGCTACAGAGCCCGCAAGCCCATCAGACTTAGTAAATTCCATGGAGGATTTACCGGGGTAACTTGGATGGTAAAATCTGCTAAGCCGTCGTGACTATCGCTTACAATTTTTGTAATTATCTTAGAGATAATGTTTGTGATAATTAGATATTTAAACTAAGATATAGGATAGATCTCTGTAACCCCCTTAGCCCAGCCTAGACGGTTGACCCGAACTACGAAGATTACACGGGGAAAACCAAAGTCAACCTGAAAGTCAACCTCTATTAACGACCCTTTTTTTTCTTTTTAAACTTGTCTAGATGCACATTAATCCAAGGCATACTCTTGAGATAAGCATACTAAAAAATCACAGCAATCGGAAAACAATAAGGGACTCAATTGCACAGCATACGAATTTAGGGACCAATTTGTAAATTCTGGAAATTAAGAGGACTTTACCAATTTTTAAGTTACAATTATGAAATTAGTCATGTTTCATGCCGCTCTGCCAAATTTCATCTCAAACGGACATCTCAAACTCAAGCAATTGCACATACAAAAATCAGGACTAAAACGTAAAGCTTGCAAACTTCAAAACCATTCAAATCAGTGCCCAACGGTCAAGTGTTTCGAAACGAGAATAGACCGTTCAGAAACGGGGCTTGGCAGTAGCCAAAGTGTTTCGAAACACCTCTACTCGTTTCGAAACACCCAGGCCAAATTAAGCACCTGTTTCGAAACAAGCAAGGGTGTTACGAAACACCCTGCCCAGAAACAGCAGAAAAGCATGTTTTAACACATCTAATCACCATCAAACATACTCTAAATCAATCCTCAACAAATCAACAACATGCCAAGCATCATAACTACCAAATTGCATTAAAATCTAGATACAAAACAACCCCTAGGTGCACCAACTCTTTCAACACATTCAACGCTTAATCATGCTTTTAAAACAAGAAGCATAGCATAACGACTTATGAAGGAGAAGATTCAAACGTTGCAAGCGTTAAACCACATAGTTCAAATCATAAACCAAACTTGTCCAACATACACAATCTCATTACACATCAATATAAAAGACTCTCCCCCATTGCCTTTATTATCTATAGCTATTAACCGAGACATACTTCTCGAGTGGAGCTCTCCTTGAATCCCTTGCTTCTTGCTGTCCCAACTTCAATTATCTGCATTGATGGACACAAAGGAGCGTAAGCACATAATGCTTAGTGAGGGATGCTCAAAACCAAAAATCCATCAATGTAGCAAAACATAAAACCTCTTAAAAAAGTAAATACATTTCGATAAACCAAAGCATTGTTTGAAAACCCCTTTTTAAACAACATGCTTTAAATCATGCATTACTCACTTCAAGCACATTCTTGCAAAACCATCAATTTAACCTTTCCATGCATGAACATCATATGCCAAGTTAAACACAAATTCCTTGGAAAACACTTCCACTTCACAATATACTTTTCTCATTCTTGAAAATCATCTCAAAGCAAGAAACCTTTTGAGAACCACTTACTCCTTCAATCTATCTCATGCATTAAACAAATGCAACACATGAACCACAAAAGCAACATTTGCATTACATGCCTTTTAAAACAAGCCTTCACAAGACATCAATGCATTTAAGAGATTTCTTGCACATAAACACCATTCATAAAAGAAGATAAACACTTGTTCAAGCTTAACAAGTAATACATGCACCCTTTAAACAATACACACTTCCCATGCAACCTTGCATCAATTCAAGCATCTCTTGCTTCATTACATTCAAGAATATTATATTGGCTTCCAAGTGATAATCACAAACCATCTCAACTCAAGATACAATCGGATACGCGGATTACAAGCGTTGTCCCACACGCTTCATACACACAACCGAACAACACAAGGTGGAGTTTACCGATACAATCACAACCCCTAAACACACGTGATGAAGTTTAACGGTACAATCACAACCCCTCAACATCACTCATCGGAAGTTGTATAACTCACTAGCGAGAGCCGGACACATCACAAGGCTTACACATGGAAGCTACCACAACCATTGTAATCACCTTAACCAAGCTGACACACGGGAGCAACCCTCCACCGTTGTGACGCTTAACAAAGTCCACCCACGAGAGCCATCCTCCATCGTGGTGACATTTAACAAGGTTCACCCACGAGAGCCATCCTCCATCGTGGTGGCACTTAACAAAGCCCACCCACGAGAGTCATCCTCCATCGTGGTGACACCAACTCTCTCAATCGCTAGGATACTTGGATGGAGTTTACGGTACCATTACAACCCCTCGACATCCAAGGCGACTCAATTCACAGTGCACCCAATCCTATAGCCGGCTAACTATATCCGATTAAAGTAACCAACAACCACTTACATCACTTGCCAATACCATCAATTACCATCATCAGTTCACTGTTTTAAATCATTAAACAAAGCCATTAAACAACATGCAACACTATGCATCAATTCCACAATTCCAAAGTACAAAACCAAGGATCTCTTACCTTGAGCATCCTTCAACACATGACTTTCAAAACCAGCACTAAATCATGCTAAAACATGCTTTCAAAACAGAATTTAAACATGCAAATTAAATGTATGCATCCAACCATCTCATGGTTCATTCAAGAGAAAGAGTTTTTCCGAAAACTTACTCTTGAGCTTAGTTAAGTTGCTTAGACTTAAACTAAGCTCTCATAGCCTTCAAACATTGGTTTCAAAGCTGAAAACCCAACTTCACTCACCGTTACACAAAACTAAGCTAGCCGACAAGCCTTCCAAGCATCTGAACCCTCCAACGCTACCTCTATTGCTTCCGGATCATTCTCCCCTGTTTTAAACACATAACAACATAGGATTAATGCATCATCATGTATTAAAAACACCAGCAACACAACTCAACTCGCTGCTCCACATAAATCCGACATTTCGGCTACCAAACACAACCGAAATCACATCCAAACTCTTCCAAAACTTAACCCAGCCAAGATCCATCACTTCTAACCATTATTAAACATCAATTAACATCCAAAATGATCCCAAACTCGTCCTTATACCTCCAGCATTAACAAAACACCAAGATCACCCCAAAAATCACCATTTTCACAAGTAAAAACTTAGGAAAATCAACCTATTCGGGATTGCATTGATTAAACCTCAATTACACATCATTTAGACATCCAAAATACATCAAAAAGACATCTCAAAATAGAGCCCAATCATCCAATACGAATTCTTCAAAATTAAATCCAAATCTTGCATTTCAAGCCAAAATCAAGAACACAACATTAAAACCTTTAATAAAACTCAATTTAAGGATTGAGAATTTGGGAATTTCAGTAAAGAACTGAGTATTTAGAGGAGAAGGATGTTCATACCTCTAAATGTTGATTTCTCCTTGTTTAGAGCCAAAATCCTTGAAAATTCCTTAAGCAAATGGTGAGGATTTGATGTAGAAATGATTAGGAATCATTTGGGGATTGAAAACTCTTCTTTAGGTGTGAAAATCAAAAGGAAAGTTGTTGTGGAAATGTGTTTGGCTGAGGGAATTTTGAGAGAAAATGAAATAGGAAAATTTTGGTAAAAGTTAGTTATGAAACTAAAATATCACGTTTCCCTCTTTTCTTTTTATTAATTAAACACTAAATGAGTCTTTAAAAATCAAGAAAAATCTGGAGAAATCCTCCCTTGGGTAAATTAGCTCCTTAAAGATTCAAAGTTTCAATCCTTTTAAAACAGTCACGAACTTTTCAAAAATTACATTTTAGTCACTAACTTGAAATGTCATATTTCCAAACCTCATTTTGTAAAATTGAATCCACCACTCTCTTATATATAATAAAAGAGGATTTTTAGATATTTTTCCTTATTTTTAATGCATCCCGAACTAGGCTTTCCCTAAAACCACCTTTTTATATTCGAACCGAAAATTCGAACGGTCCGGTTCAAACCCAAAACTTCTAAGCCCAAAATTGGGGTGTTACAATCTCGACCGTTGATGTAATTTAAACTGTACCGTTGGATCTAGGGGAGTTCAACTATTAATAGACCCTCCCCAGCTCATTTGTAATCACTTCATTCCATCTATTCTTTGAGTAATACAAGAAGCATTTTCTCTAAACTCTTTTGTTGTTCTTCGTTGTTCTTAAGTGTTCTTGAGTGTTCTTGTGCCAATCTCTTTCAGAGTTCATTTGATTAGCTTCTGCGTTGAACGATCTTTCGTTCGAGGGCTTTAGAAGTGTTTGATCTTCTAGAGCAACGATCCAGTTTAACTTAGGTGTTTGTCAGAAAAGCTTCGCCTAAGGTCGCGTGGTTTTGTTAGCAGGAGTCTAGCCCCGTGACGAGTGGATTTAGGCTTACTTAGTCGTACAGGGTTCCGCGAGTCGACTAAGGCTGCACGTTCCGTGTAGCGTAAGTCTACGGACGTGACACTAGGCAACCTACAAAAGGTGCTCGAAAGATGTGAAAAGGCAAACTTAGTATTGAACTGGGAAAAGTGTCACTTCATGGTGGATGAAGGGATGGTCCTTGGCCATAAAATTAGCTGCTGCGGCATAGAAGTTGAGAAAGCTAAAATAAAAGTGATCGAAAAGCTGCCGCCACCCACCACAGTCTCGGGAATCAGAAGTTTCTTAGGACATGCTGGTTTTTACCGAAGGTTCATCGCGAACTTTTCGAAGATCACCAAGCCCTATGCCATCTTCTGGAGCATAACTGTCCCTTTGATTTTGACGTTGAATGTACTGAGGCATTCAAGGTTCTGAAAGAAAAGCTGGTAACAGCCCCAGTAGTACAACCTCTAGATTGGACACTGCCGTTTGAGATCATGTGTGATGCTAGTGACTATGTTGTCGGGGCAGCACTTGGGCAGAGGAAAGTCAAACTTTTCCATGTCATATACTATGCCAGCAAAACACTAAACTACGCTCAAGTAAACTATACCACCACAGAGAAGGAACTATTAGATGTAGTATTCTCCATTGACAAGTTCCGTTCTTATATACTTGGAACGAAGGTAATAGTCCACACAAATCACTCTGCATTAAAGTATTTGTTCACCAAAAAGGATGCAAAGCCTCGACTGATACGTTGGATTCTGCTACTGCAAGAGTTCGACCTGGAAATCAAGGACCAGAAGGGACAGAGAATCAAGTTGCAGATCACTTGTCAAGGTTGGAGAAGGGAAAGAGTCTACCGGTAGACGAGACAAACATATTGGAGACCTTCCCTGATGAGCAACTGTTCGCTGCCACAATCACTACCGCGACAGCCATGGTGGCAGGTAAGTTTTCTAAACTCCCCTGGTATGCTGATTTCGTTAATTTTTTAGTTAGCGGAATAACTCCTCCTGACCTTAATTATCAAGCTAGGAAGAGGTTCCAAAATGATGTTAAACATTATTATTGGGATGAACCTCTTCTTTTCAAATGTTGTGCAGATCAGGTTATAAGGAGATGTGTACCAGAGGATGAACAGGAAGCTATACTACATCACTGCCATGCTTCACAGTATAGAGGACACTTAGGAGGCAATAAAACTGTTGCCAAGGTTTTTTAGTCGGGATTCTATTGGCCGTCATTGTACAAAGATGCTCAAATATTCTACAAGAACTGTGACAAGTGTCAACGGACTAGAAACATCTTAAGTAGACACGAGATGTCGCTACAAAATATTCTTGAAGTCGAGATCTTCGACGTTTGGGGGATAGATTTTATGGGACCATTCCCAACTTCATGTGGGAACTTATATATCCTCCTGGCAGTGGACTACGTGTCCAAATGGGTTGAAGCGATCTCCACTCAGAAAAATGATGCCAAGACGATTCAAAGGTTTTCGCATAAAAACATTTTTTCCATATTCGACATCCCTAAAGCGATCATCGGTGATGAAGGGAGGCATTTTGACAATAGGGTTATAACTGCTGCCTTGAAAAAGTATGGTGTCAAACATCGGATTGCAACAGCTTACCACCCTCAGACCAATGGATAGGCTGAAATATCCAATAGAGAGGTCAAGAACATTCTTGAAAAGATGGTTAAGCCAACTCGAAAGGACTGGTCTCTACACCTCAATGATGCATTATGGGCATACAGGACAGCATTCAAAACTTCATTGGGAATGTCCCCTTATCGGCTAATTTACAGGAAAACATGCCATTTACCTGTCGAGATTGAGCACAAAGCATATTGGGCAATCAAGGCAGTTAATATGGACTTGGAAAAAGCAGGGCAGAAAAGGCTACTTGATCTGAACGAAATTGAAGAAATTCGAACAATGGCCTATGACAACGCAAGAATCTACAAGGACAAGACCAAGAAGTTGCTGCCACGACAGTTCTGCCCAGGGCAGCTTGTGCTGTTATTTAACTCTAGGTTGAAACTCTTCCCTGGGAAGCTGAAATCTAGATGGTCTGGCCCATTCCAAGTGGTGCAGGTTTTTCCCCATGGTGTCATCACGATCAGATCTTTAAAAGACGGGCATCAATTCAAAGTCAATGGACAACGATCGAAGCATTATCAGGGGACTGAAGCCCCAAGAATACAGGAAGTTGTTACCTTAGGAGATGCCCCACCATATTTCCATCAGCCCAAAAAGCCCAACTTTGGAGCCTGCCGTTACAGCTACCGCAAAAGACGTGGAAAATCCAGCCTGTCGACACGCTTTCGCGACAGACACGCAAACGCGTAACAGACGCGCAGTAGACACGGAAAGGCATGACAGACGCGTCAGAAACCGCGTAACAGCTGGCCCCGTTATTCGCGCCTGCCGTTACAGCTCCAACGGGCAGCAAACTCTCCCCTATATAAACCCCGCTTACTATTCATTTTTCACTCACTTCTACTCTTCTTACTTGTTTTCTCTAGAATTTTCACTTGCTTTCATTTTTTTTTCTTACACAATCCTTGCAAAAATGTCTTCTAGAAACACCCGCATGAGTGCTGCTTCAGGCTCTGTCCCGGCAGCATCAACCCCACGACCCTTCCAGATTCGTGACATGTGGGAGGAGAAGGGCTTTATTTACACTTCCAAGGAGGGGAATATGGGACTGCATCCATTTATAGCCAGGAAAATCAAAGCTCTGCAGTGGCAGATATTGGCAGAACAACCAGAGGAGATGAATGTGTCTCTTGTCAGAGATTTTTATGTTGCCATCGGCAGCAGAAACGCGACAGCAGTCACAGTCAGGGGAGAGAGGTGCCATTCGAGCCAGAATATATCAACACTCTCTACGGATTTTATGTGAGCGGAAACAAAGATGGCCACCAGCAATTTCTCGAGAGCCTAGAGCCTGCTGTCTATGACGTTGTCATGGCAGAACTCACGGAGGAAGGTACACAGTGGAACACTGATCTGAAAAATCCGAGGACGGTGAAGAGAGTCCAACTCACCTCGGAGGCCAAACTGTGGAACGCCTTCATCAAAAAGCGAATCATGTCATCTTCACACAATACAACCGTAGATCAACCCAGGTTAGCCCTCATTCATTCTATATTAAATGAGAGGCCAATTAACGTTGGAAAATACATCCCGGAGAGTATATTGGAATGTGCACACCGGCCGTCCGGACCACTCTTTTTCCCTTATCTCATCACCGCTCTCTGCCGCGGCCACCAAGTACCAGAAACTGCCACAAATTTACGAGTCCAAAGGAAGGGCTGGACAGAGAGAAATATACTCAGCCTAATGGAACTCACTGCTGCCACTCAACTGTCGTCATTCGACCCTACTGCCACAGCAGTAGAGCCGACAGAACCAACTGACACCGAGCCTGCTGCCACAGAACCCAGGCAGCCTACAGCAGCGGCACCTCCGGCTGACACCTCCTCCCAGATCCTTGCTGCCATACAAAAAGTAGAGGAACGACAGCTCGGCCTCATGAGTTTCATCAGAGATTTCACCACAGCCACGGTACAATTTATTCAAGCCTCTCTTAATTTCCCTGATGTTGTATTTCCTGCCTTCCCAAACCAGTATTTTGCTGCCACCACCCCTGCCCATACCCCCACACCTGCTGCCACGCCCAAGATGCCATCTGCAGCGTCCACACCGACCCACTTCCACAACAGCTGCAGACAGCAACCGAGCAACCGAAACTTCTGCCCGAGGAACCAAGAGAAGGATGCCTTAAGAAGAACTCGATGCCTACATTGCAGGTTTCTCTTCTTCCTCGATTTGAGAGGAATCCAACGACAAACCCTCTGTCAAGAAGAATTTATCCAAGGAGTTCACACCAGTCAAGCGGCAAAAAATAGTGGCAGACAAGAACAAGAAAGATAGCGGCAGCGGCAGTAGCAGCGACAGTAGTAGCAGCAGCAGCTCTGAGGTTCAGGTAGTGGAGAAACCTCCTCACATCTCCCCTACCTGTATTCAACCTCCATGGGAGGCCTAAACGAAGAACACCTCTGCCTCCCCCATCCGCTAGCCGGCCAAGAAGGTCCATGCCCGCCGACAGATCCGACTGAGCAGCAGTAGCGACGACAACGCCTAAATTTTAAGTTTCTTACCTTATATTGTTGTCTGCCTTTTGATATTTTTTGATGTACTTTATATTTTCTTTTTACTGTCATTTGCATTGAGGGTAATGCAACCCTCGAGTTTGGGGGTGGCATCCCTCCATTAATGGAGTCTTATTTAGTTTAAAATTTGTGTCTTTTACTTAGTTTATTTTTGCTTAAAAAAATTGGCTTAAGTCTTTGAACTGAACTTATCTGTCGTGGCAGTGCCTTTAGGATAGTTTTAGGAGCAGTTTAGAGCCTTACTATAGTTCTGAAACTTAAACACCATTTGTGACTTTTATACTGCCTAGAACTCTACTAGTAAACTAGAATAGGAAGCTTAGCACTTGAATAGCCCTAGAGGTGCCTAACACTGGCTCTAGGAAAAGAAGTTAAGAAAAATAGAATTAATACACCTAGAGGTGCCCGAAACTGGCTCTAGGAAGTTAGCTAGAGGTGCCCGAAACCGGCTCTAGTCAAACTTAAGCTTGAGAAAATAAAATCGAGTCTGAATAAAACCTAAAGAAGCCTAAGAATTGCACGAGGATTATAGCAAGGTTCTGGACGAATCCTGAATTATTCGACAAGGTGCTGCCTACAATAAGGAATGAATGGTAGTTAAGAGAAAGTTCACTGTTTTAAGCCAAACAAAATTATTCTATTTTTCATTTAGGTCTAAATTGCTTGAGAGCAAGCAAAAACTTGAGTTTGGGGGTGTGTTGAGTGTGTAAAAGTTATATTATTTACCCCCCCCTATTTAACCCATATTTCTGCTGCATTCAAGCATAATTCATTGCATTTACGTTAGATTTCAGTTATACATCACAAATATATTAAATGGCACAGTTTCTACTGAAATTTGTTGCTTTTGCAGGTTTCCGCTGTAGCAGATAGAGAAGCAGGCGCTGAGCAGTGATACAGCAGAGCTGGAACTGGATGAGCAGACGAGGAGGATGATGCTGCCATGGCCGCTGCCGTGACAGCCAAGGACCACAGCGATAGTAAGGACAAGAAGCAAAGTGGGCCTCGACAGAAAGAGAAAATTAAGCCCATCTGTCATGGAGCACCCTTATATTTTTCCAAGCCCTAGATCGGAATGAAGGCCAAGCCCAAAGTTCAAGGAACAAACTCCAAGCAAGAAGGAAGGACGAATTAAAGACTTATGCTCTGAAGATTTAGTCTTTAATAGAGTTGTACTTTAATTTAAACTTGTATTCATGCCATATTAGAAAACTTGAACCCAAAGCCTATATAAAGGCATGCAATTCGACCTAGGAGAGGACATCATCTATCTCTAGCCTTCTTCCCAAAACCCTAGCCGTTTTCCCCTTCACAACATGTTCTAAATTCCCCCTAGGGCCACGGGTTGATTTGTAAAGTAGTTGCAAGGATTGCTTTTGTTTTAGGAATTTTCTGTTCAATAAAATAACCTTCAAGTTCGCTTATTCTGGTTGTTAACATCTTGCAAGAGTATCGGAAGAGCATTGCGAGGTTATCTATTTACTTAAAATCGGGAGAGTTAAGTATATGAAAGGAATAAGTGCGGGTTCTCTAGTTTATAGTTGAACTATCTCGGACCTAGGGATAGGACGAGGTTAAGTGGCTAAGGAAGAATTCAACAACATCGGAGTGCAAGTGCAAGCACCTAATGCTGGGCAATTGGGATTGTCGTTAGAACGCTTACGTAGTTTGGGCGGTGTTGAGTACCATTGTTTGTCGCCCGAGGCATCTGAGGCTTGGATGGCCAGTACGATCCAGATTTTGGATCAAATGGGGTATAATGATACACGTAAGCTAGGATGCGTTGTTTTGTTGTTACAAGGTGATGCTTACAGTTGGTGGACGATTGTAACGGCGGCTATATAGCCTAATGAGGTTGATTGGGAGTTCTTCTAAGCTGCCTTTAAGAAGAAGTATATAGGTGTTAGATACTTGGATGACAAGAAACATGAGTTTATGTTGTTGGCTCAGGGTAGCATGAGTGTGGTTGAGTATGAGGTTCAGTTTGTTCGTTTGAGCCAGTATGCCCCTGAGTTGGTACCAAGTGATAGGCATCATTGTGACCATTTTCGTTATGGATTAGTGAAATAGGTGAAGACTTTTATGTTGGCCTCTAATTACATAGATTTTGATATGTTGGTGGCACGAGCCAAGATATCGAGCAGAGTCTGGGTCCCACTTCTTATGTGGATGGTTCTAGCTCGAGTAAGAGAGCTGCGGATTTTGGTCCTAGAGGTGGAAAAAATAGAAGGCAACATGATAAGAGGCATTGCACGAATGCGAAGCGAGGCGAAGGAAGGCCTGGAAATGAAGCATATTGCCAGGGTGCTTAGGCTAGATCGACTTTTAATTCTTGTTGAGTATGTGGATCACGTGAGCATATGAGGCGAGATTGTCCTCATTTGGCTTGAGACGTGCATGCTCCTGTAGCTGTAGCTGCCAATGCTTGTTGGAGTTGTGGTTCGTCTGACCATTTGAGACGTGATTGTCCGTTGTTGGCTGGAAGCGGTTAGGTTAGAGCACCAATTGTTGCACCATAGAGAGGCTGTGGGCACGGTCGTGGTAACTTCCACCATAGGGAGGATGGTCAGAGAGCTGTAGCACATATTGTGGTTGTCCAACCTTAGGGTGATAGTCCTACGAAGGTGTACGCACATCGCGAGGGATGCAATGACACCAATGTGATTGCAGGTACTTTCACTTTGCAATCCTTTTCATTGTTATCTTTGATTGATTTATGTTCTACGCATTCATATATATTGTGTGAGCATGCAAATTTGCTTGATGTCCCTATTGAGATGTTAGATGTGGGAATGCAAGTAACTAGTTCCTTTGGTGAAACTTTTGTTACGAGAAGGTTGTATAAAAGATGTCCTTTATCTGTTCAAGGTCATGTGTTTGCAGTTGATTTAATGGAGTTGCCTTTCTATGGTTTTGATGTAATCCTTGGAATGGATTGGTTAACCGAACATAGGGAAGTAGTTGATTTTGATGCTATGTGGGTTACCTTGAAGCTTGTTGATGATTACGAAGTGGTAATCGTGGGTGAGAATGTGAAATTCTTATCCAATGCTATTTCGGCTCTTGAAGCAAGTTGTTTGATGTAATTGGGTTGTGAAGCTTTCTTAGCTTATATGATGAATCCAAGATCGAAGGAAGTGCGTGTGCAGGACATATGTACGGTATGTGAGTTTCTGGGTGTATTTCCGAATGAGTTGCTTGGTTTTCAACCGAATAGAGAGGTTGAGTTTGGCATTGAGTTGTTTGAAAATACGACTCCAGTGTCTACTGCTCCCTATCGAATGGCTCCAAAAGAGTTGAAAGAGTTGAAGATGCAACTTCAGGAGTTTCTAGATTGAGGGTTCATTAGGCCTAGTGTTTTACCTTGGGTGCGCTGGTCTTGTTTGTGAAAGAGAAAGATGGCACGATGGGTATGTGTATAGATTATCGGCAACTGAACAAGTTGACGATTAAGAACAAGTATCCTTTGCCAAGGATTGATGATTTTTTTGATTAGTTTCGCGGTGCTTCAGTTTTTTCTAAGATTGATTTGAGATCCAGATATTATCAATTGAAGGTAAAGGGTGTGGATGTGCTTAAGACACCTTTTCGTACAAGGTACGGGCATTACAAGTTCTTGGTGATGTCGTTTGGTTTGACGAATGTGCCTACTGTATTTATGGATATGATGAATTGTGCGTTTATGAGCTCCTAGATCAATTTGTGGTTGTATTTATTGATGATATTCTCGTGTACTCTCATACCGAGGAGGATCACGATAAGCATTTGCATATTGTGTTGCAAGTGTTGTTGGAAAATCAGCTTTATGCCAAGTTAAGTAAGTGTGAGTTTTGGCTTAGAGAAGTTGTCTTTCTTGGGCATGTGGTATCGGCCGAAGGTATCCGGGTTGATCCACATAAGGTTGAGGTGGTAATGAATTGGAATGCGCCTAAATCGGTGACGAAATTTCGTAGTTTCCTTGGTTTGGCAGGTTACTATGAAGGTCTGTGGATGGTTTCTCTAAGATATCTGCTCCATTAACCAAGATGTTGCAAAAGAATGCTCTCTTTGAGTGGACTGATGATAGACAACAAACTTTCGAGAGGTTGAAGGAAGCTTGGACGTGAGCTCCTGTTTTGATTCAACTTGAATCACGTAAGAATATTGTAGTCTATAATGATGCATCGTATGTTGGTTTAAGATGTGTATTGATGCAAGGTGGGAAGGTTGTGGCGTATGCATCTAGACAATTGAAGGTGCACGAGTGCAACTATCCTACTCACGATCTAGAGCTTGTTGCAGTTGTGTTTGCTTTAAAGATATGGAGGCATTTCCTTTATGGCGAGAGCTGTGTGGTTTTATACGGATCATAAGAGTTTGAAGTATCTAATGTCTCATAAAGAGTTGAATCTTAGGCAACGAAGATGGTTGGAGTTGCTTAAAGATTACGACTTGATGATAGAGTATCACCCTGGAAAGGCCAATGTTGTGGCTGATGCCTTGAGTAGGAAGGTGGTTGTAGAGTTGAGGGCGATGTTTTCTCGGTTGAGTATATCGCGTGATGGTGGATTGATAGCTGAGTTACAAGTGAAACCTTCCTTGGTTCAGTTGATTAAGGAGAAGCAGTTGCTTGATGATTTGTTAGTGCCTCATGTCCAGGATATATAGTGGTTGGTAACACAACGGACTTTTGTTTCAATGATGATGGTGTCTTGTGTTTTAAGAGTCGAATAGTTGTGTCGGATGATGTTGAGTTGAGGCGCACTATTTTGACTAAGAGACATAGCAACCCTTTTGTTATGCATCCTGGTAGTATTAAGATGCATCGTGGTTTGAAAGATGAGTACTATTGGGTTAGGTTGAAGAAGGATGTCGTTGAATTTGTAAGTGTATGGTTTGTCATCGCGTGAAAGTTGTGCATCGATTTCCTTCCGGACTATTGCAACCTTTGAAGATACCGAAATGGAAATGGGAGAGGATTACGATGGATTTCGTGTCCGATTTACCTTTAACCCCCGACAAAGAAGAACTCTATTTTGGTGATTGTTGACCATCTTACGAATTGTGCACAATTTATAGCCGTGCATACTACGTATACGTTGGATAAGTTGGTAGAGTTGTATATTGCGGAAATTGTAAGGTTGCATGGTGTACCTAAATCAATAGTTCCGGATAGAGATCTGAGGCTTACAACAAGGTTTTGGGAGTGTTTGCATAGAGCTTTGGTTACACAGCTTATTTTCAGTACTTCGTATCATCCTCAAACGGATGGTCAGTCTGAGCGAGTTATCCAAGTGCTTGAGCATACGTTGAGGTGTTGTGTTATAGATTTCCAAGGTTCTTGGGAGAAACAGTTGCCTTTGGTGGAGATTTCTTATAATAATAGCTTTCAAGCGAGTAGACAAACGGCTCCGTATGAAGCCTTGTATGGTACAAAGTGTAAAGCTTGTTTGTGACTGGTTGAAGGCAGCAACAGATCGTCAAAAGTCTTACGCGGATTTAAATAGTAAGGAGATTGAGTTTGCGATTGGTGATCGCATGTTTTTGAAAGTGTCACCTTGGAAGAAGGTGATGAGGTTTGGACGTAACGTAAGCTTAGTCCAAGGTTTATTGGACCATACGAAGTAGTGGAGTGTGTTGGTCCTATTGCATATCAATTGAGGTTTCCTCTCGAGTTGGAGAAAATTCATGATGTGTTTCATGTTTCGATGTTGCGAAGGTATATGTCAGATCCATATCATGTTATGCCTGTTGAGGAGATTGAATTGAATCCGGATTTTTCTTATTATGAGGAACCTGTTGAGATTCTTGATTCTAGTAGTGAAGTTCTTCGTGGTAAGACGGTTGAACTTGTGAAGGTGTTGTGGCGACATCGAGAAGTTGAGGAGGCAACATTGGGAAGCAAGGTGGACATGTTGAAGTAGTGTCCGCACCTTTTTCCTTTAGGTAAAATTTTGAGGACGAAATTTCCTAAGTGGGGGAGAGTTGTAATGCTCCGGTTTTGGGCATTGGAGTTGTAGAGACAGTTTAGGGTTTGATGAACCTAGACTAGAGATCTCGGTTAGTTTGGGATTGATTTAGGGAAAACTTGGTTCGAGATGTGATACAAAAATGAGAAAAATTCCTAAAATCCTCTTTAAATATATATTAACGAATGGTGAAGCCAATTTGGGAAAATGGTTTTTGGAAGGTCGACATTTCGGTTTAGTGATTAAAACGTAAAAATGGAAAACTATTTTAAAGGACTGTTTTGTAAGAGGGCCAATGCCTAGAATCTTTATGGAGCTAATTCAAAAGTAATCAGCTATTCCTAGAATTGTACACATTTTAATTGTGGTCTATTTGAAAGATTAAAAGAGTTTTATTAAAAAGAAGATTTAGTTGCACAAATTCATTTTGACGTAACTTCCATTTTCTCTCTTTTCTAATCAGCCAAACATCTCATTTCACTCAAAAATTCTAGAGATTTTCATCTTTCCAATTCTTTTTTATTTACAAATGATTTCGTTGGTGATTTCTCCATTTATCTCAAAGGATGCTTGAAGATTTTCAACAAAATCTTGCCAATTGAAGGAATAGGCAAGGATTAGAGGTAATTTTCGTTCTACGCCTCTAATCAAGGTTCTTTATTGAAATTCCCAAGTATTTGGCTCTCTAATTATGTTTATGAACAAGGTTTCATGATTAATATGATGAAAATGGTTAAATCAAGCTTAAATGGTGATTTTGATTGATTTTCATATTGGATTTGATTTGGCTGAGTTATGATTGATTTTAATCATAAATTGGATATTAAATAATATTGAAATAAAGGTTTGATCATAATAATCTCGAAACAAGTTTAGGTTAGTGGATTTGGGTTTTGTGGTGTAAAAGTGAAATCTGAGTTGCTGGAGGTATAAGGATGCAAATAGGTTGATTTTGGATGTTAATTGATGTTTCAAAATGGATAGAAGTGATAGGTTTTGGCTGGGCTGAGTTTGTAGTGTAATCGAAGGTGTTTTCGGTTGTTTCGGATAGGCGTTTTGGTTTTTTTGGGCAGAGCAGCGTGGTAGGTTTGTTTGCTGGGGATTTTAATGCATTGTGACTCATTAATCCTCTACTTTTGTGTGGTATAAACAGGGGAGAATGTATCGGAAGCAATTGGTGAAGGTTCGTGAACTTTGATTGCTTGGATTCGCGTCGGCTAGTCGAGGTTTTCCGTGTCGGTGAGTGAGAATGTGAATTTCGGTTATGAAAGCTTTAAACGATAATTTGGGAACTTAGTGGTAAGCTTGAAATGCTTAACTAAGTTCAGAAGTAAGTGAAAGGAATTTCCTCTCGCGGTTGTGCTATTATGTGATGATTTATGCACTGTTTTGAATTAATGATTTTTATTTAATGTTTAAGCATGTTTAAAAGAACGTGGTTATTGTTTTTAATGATGTGATGTTGAAGGATGCTTATGGTAAGTGACTCTTGTAAGTATATGACTTATACTTGTGATTTTAAGCATGGTTTAATGCTTGGAAATGTGATTTATTGATGATGTTTTGAAAACAGTGAGGTATGTGTTAAATGTGAATTATATTGGCAAGTGATTTTCTGAAATGGTTTTTAATGATATCGGATAGAGTTAGCTGGATATAAGATTGAGAGCACTATAAAAAGTCTCCTTGGATGTCAAGAGGTTGGTGTCCCGTGTCTCTATCCAAGTACCCTAACGATCGAGAAGGTTGATGTCCCGTCTCTCGTTAATGGTTAAGCATCTAATTGATTATATGGTTGGTGTCCCTATGTGTTCTAATTTTACCCGGTTGATAGTGTACCTTTGGTTGTGAATGTACCAATTCCGGTTAAGATAGCTTGAAGTGTCAAGTATACACTTGTTGTAATCTGTGTATCCAATATGAGGTTTTGAGTTGTGAACTTGTTTGATGATCACTTGTAAGCCAATATAATTGATGATGTATATGCAATGGTTTATGTTGCATAATGTGGTTTATGCATGTTTTACTCTTTATGCTTTGCATATGGTAGCTATGCATGGGAAGGCTTAAATTGAGTGTGGTTTGGAACTTGTCGATGATTCATGATACATGTAGCATAATGTTTAACATGTTGATTTTGGTTAAGGAAAGTGCTTGGTTTAAAAAGGGCATGATGGTTTTCAAATGATGTTTGTAGTAAATTGAAATGAAATTTCAATGTGGACATGAAAAATGGATTTCATGTATTGATGGTGTTTTGCTTATGAGCCTTCTCACTAAGCCTTGTGTGCTTACGCTCTCATTTGTCCATCAATGCAGATAATTGAGGTTTTGGAGGCAGCAAATGGCAAGGGATCTCAAGAGACATTGTTTAAGAAAGTATATTTCGGTTTAAACTAAAGTAATAAGGGCAATGGGGGATCCGTTAAGTTTTTGGGAGATTTGTGTAAACTCCCTTTTGAGCAAGTTTGGTTTGCTGTTTTAGACTTGTAAATGGCCTTTGGTATTTAGTTTATGCTTTATTTTGCATTTTGGTATCTTGCTTGGTTTGACAATAGGTTGGATGCCTATAGTTTACCTTTGATGCAAATGCTCAAGTTATGCTGATGAATATGCCATGTATGATTGAGGTTTGATGCCTAAATATGTTGTATGCATGTTGAAAGCATGTTGGAATGTTTTATATTGGATAAAAGTGTGAAAAACCAGCAAAAAGTGTCATTAGAAACCTAGTTGTTTCGGTACACCTAATTTTGTACCGAAACAGTGTGCCTAAAATGGCCTAGGGGTTTCGAAACAGGGAGAGACGTTTCGGTATGTTTGGCTACTAGAATTCCCTGTTCCGAAACACCTTAGAGGGTGTTTCGATACAGGCTCAAGCTCCAAAACATTCAATAATGTTCTGATACAAGCGTTTCGATACAGGGCAACCTGTATCGAAACACGCAATAGTTAAGGTTGTTATTGGAATCTTTTGAAGTTCTGTTTCGTTAAGTTTTGGTCCCTGAATGTTGTGGATGCAATTAAATGAACATGGATGATTGTTTTGAGCTGAGATTTAACATAGATGTAATACGACTAATTAAAGGTTGGTAATGTAAAAAGTGAAGAAGTTCCTATAATTTGTTATAATTACAAAATGGTCCATTGTTGGGTTTTTAGGGGCTCGATTCCTTCAACCGTTCTTGCTCGCCAAGTGGTAGAGAAGTGGAATTTTGGGTGGATGTGGTGTGGAAGCTTAAAAGATAAGAGACACAGTGAATTATAGTGGTTCAACCTTCTAACCAAGGTCTACATCCACTACCTTAGCTTCCCACTAAGGATTTCCAATCAATCCACTATTGATTCGTCCCCTTTTCTAGGCTTAGGATGAAACTCTTATACACCGATCAAGCTTTCTACCCAAAGCCTTGATCTAACCCTCTCTACAAGAGAAAAGATTAGCAAACACAAATCCCTCTAATAGGTGTTTGTTTGCACAATTTAGCTCTCACCCAAAACCTAAAACACTTTAGAAAATTTAACAATTTTGGCTCACTAGTGTTTGTCTATACAAAGAAATGACAATTTAAGTACAAAGACAATTATTGATCATTTGTTGATTGACAATTGAAGCGTTCACCATTATTTGATGCTTGGAGGTTCCTTTTATACTAATTAATGAGTTTGTAGTCGTTACTAGCCATTGGGGTTGAATTGGAGCCGTTGGAGACTTTATTTCCCATATTAATATTGTTCGGTAGCCTTCCGTATCGGTACGGCCTTCATCAGCAACTAGCTGTTGGGCTCTTGCCAGCCTGGGCGTATCGATACGCTTGAGGGCGTATCGGTACGGTATGACATTTAAAAGACCGTTGGGAAAGTAGCCGTTGGGGTTGTTAAAGTGGGGATCGGTATGCTTACCAGGTGTATCAAAACGATGTCTTACCATATTGAAACGACCAAGCCTATTTCGATACGGGTTTTGGTAGTGACCAAATAGGGCAAAAAGGTATCGATATAGTTTTGACTGTATTGGTACGGGCAACTTGAAAACATAAGTTTGGTTGTTTTAAATCATGAAAAAATTTGCCAAAAACCTTTTAAGATCCCTCAAACATAAGTTCAAGTTGTTTGGACTTAAAGACAAGTTTTGAATTCTTTTCAAATTAGTCCAAAACATTTTCAATTATTATATCAAAACATTTGTTCTACAATCTCCCCCATTTTGATATAATAAAACCAACTTGAAAATTTGTTTGGGATTCTCCCCCTTTGAATTTAACATTGTGAATAAGAGATGAAAATTTTGAAATCAATTTGAGCTCCCCCTTATTCATTTGAAAATTCAATTTTTCAAACCATTTCTCCCCTTTTTGTTATATCAAAAAGAATTCAAAAGACATTAAGTTCAAAATAACTTAGGAGGTTTGAAAATGTAACAAAATTTGAATTTTGGTTTTAAAAATGGATGCCTCTTACTCAAAGCATCATTAAAGTGTTAGTCCAACATTTATGATCATCTAGTTGAAACAAAAAGAAATAAATCAAATAAAAACAAAAACAACTAGATTTTTACCACACTTGAATCCAAGGGAGGATGGGAAGCCTTCCTTCTTCAAGTGTCTTTCTTTGTGTGCATGGAGCTTCCCCTCAATGTTTGTCTTGTTGATCAATATCCATCACACCTAGCAAAAGACAATCAAGTAACTTTTGGTTTCCAAATTGCTTTGTATCCATAGACGTTGGTAACACAAAATTTAGTCCCCTTAGGAATCCATTTTTCAATTTCATCCTTTTTAGTTGAAGTACTTAGTCCTTTTGGGACCCAAACACTTCTAAAACATTTTCCATTTAAGAATTTAGGGGCACTAGATTGTCTTACATAAAAATCTGATATTCCAAAATCATTTTTCTTTTGAAGTTCATTGGAAATCAAATCCTTTTTCTTTTTGAACTTTTAAGAAGCAAATTTTGTAAATCAAGACATTTTTGTTCAAAATCCTTCAATTTTGCTTCAAGTTCAAGATTTGTTTTGGAAAATGGATCATTCTCATTTTTCATTTTTGAAATCAACTTTTTGTCCGTTGAAAATGATGCCTTGAATTCCAAAAGCAAATCATCATAGACATCTTGTAACTCATCAAAGGTATATGAATTTGAAATGGATGAGTTAGAAGTTACCTCCGCCTCATTGAGGGCCAACAAGCATAGGTGGGCTACCTCATCATCGGTGTAGTCTTCATCACTCCTTGTGGCCACATATGCATGCTTTGAAGATGATCCCTTCTTGTTGGACTTGTGGGATTCCTTCATCTTCTTCCTCGATTCATGCTTAGATTTTTCCATTTCCGTCTTCATGAACCGAGCAAATTTGTTGAAGAGATAGGTCATCTCTTCATCTTCACTTTCATCCTCACTAGAATCAACATGATGACATGTGGAGGATTTGATAGCAATGACATTTGTGTTAATGCCAAGCCCTTTGAGCTTCTTCTCCCCCATAGCTCTAATTTCTTCCCTCTTCTTCTCATCTTCTTTGTTTTTCTTCATTATTTGATGAGTGAGGAGTGACCCCATGAGTTCATCAAGCTTCAAAGTTTTCAAATTCTTAGCTTCGATGATGGTGGTCTTCTTTGAGTCCCACGACTCGGGAAGTGAGTAGATGAGCTTTCAGACAATATTATCTTCCAGAATGGCTTCTCTATAGCGTTTGAGTCCATTTGTGATGCTGGGGAACATATCGAACATCTTCTCGATGTCTTCTTCCAGATCCATCTTGAAGTTTTCATACTCTAAGGTGAGGAGCTCAATCTTGGTCTCCTTAACTTCGTTGGTTCCCTCATATGTGACTTCAAGCTTGTCTCATACCTCCTTGGCACTTTCACAAGAAGACATCTTCTCATAGATGGTTGGGCCAAATGCAAAAAAGAGGATGTCCAAGGCTTTTCAATTAAGCTCCATCTTCTTGCGATCTTCAGCACTCCATTCCGCTTTTCTTCGTTGAGGCACGAAAAGACCATCTTCAACTTTGTCTCATAGCTTGCAGTCTCTTGACTTAATGAAGAACTTCATCTTTGTCTTCCAATGTGCATAGTGAATTCTGTCGAAGAAGGGCGGTTTGTCGATGGATTGCGCCATTGAACCGGTTGTGTGAAATGATGATCAAGCTTGCCAGATCTTCACAATAGGATGTTAATCCTCTTCGATTGAGCCAAGCTCTGATACCAATTGTTGGGTTTTTAGGGGCTCGATTCCTTTAACTGTTCTTGCTCGCCAAATGGTGGAGAAGTGGAATTTTGGGTGGATGTGGGGTGGAAGCTTAAAAGATAAGTGACACAATGAATTATAGTGGTTCAACCTTCTAGCCAAAGTCTACATCCACTACCTTAGCTTCCCTGTAAGGATTTCCAATCAATCCACTATTGATTCATCCCCTTTTCTAGGCTTAGGAGGAAACCCTTCTACACCGATCAAGCTTTCTACCCAAAGCCTTGATCTAACCCTCTTTACAATAGAAAAGATTAGCAAACACAAATCCCTCTAATAGGTGTTTGTTTGCACAATTTAGCTCTCACCCAAAACCTAAAACACTTTAGAAAATTTAACAATTTTGGCTCACTAGTGTTTGTCTATACAAAGAAATGACAATTTAAGTACAAAGACAGTCCTTGATCATTTGTTGATTGACAATTGAAGCATTCACCATTACTTGATACTTGGAGGTTCCTTTTATACTCTTTAATGAGTTTGTAGCCATTACTAGTCGTTGGGATTGAATTGGAGCCAATGGAGACTTCATTTCCCATATTAATGTTGTTCTGCAGCTTTCCGTATCGATACGCGTGGACTCTTATCAGTACGGCCATCATCAGCAACTAGCTGTTGGGCTCTTGCCAGCCTGGGCGTATCGATACACTTGAGGGCGTAACGGTACGGTATGACATTTAAAAGACCGTTGGGAAAGTAGCTACTAGGGTTGTTAAAGTGGGGATCGGTACACTTACCAGGTGTATCGAAACGATCCCATAACGTATCGAAACGGCCAAGCCTGTTTCGATACGGGTTTTGGTAGTGACCAAACAGGGCAAAAAGGTATCAATACGGTTTTGACCGTATCGGTACGGGCAACTTGAAAACATAAGTTTGGCTGTTTTAAATCATGAAAAACTTTGCCAAAAACCTTTTAAGATCCCTCAAACATAAGTTCAAGTTGTTTGGACTTATAGACAAGTTTTGAATTCTTTTCAAATTAGTCCAAAACATTTTTCAATTATTATATCAAAACATTAGTTCCACAATCTCCCCCTTTTGATATAATAAAACCAACTTGAAAATTTGTTTGGGATTCTCCCCCTTTAAATTTAACATTGTGAATAAGAGATGAAAAATTTGAAATCAATTTGAGCTCCTCATATTCATTTGAAAATTCAATTTTTCATACCATTTCTCTCCATTTTTGTTATATCAAAAAGAATTCAAAAGACATTAAGTTCAAAATAACTTAGGATGTTTGAAAATGTGACAAAATTTGAATTTTGGTTTTAAAAATGGCTCCCCCTTACTCAAAGCATCATTAAAGTGTTAGTCAAACATTTATGATCATCTAGTTGAAACAAAAAGAAATAAATCAAATAAAAACAAAAACAACTAGATTTTTACCACACTTGAATCCAAGGGAGTATGTGAAGCCTTCCTTCCTCAAGTGTCTTTCTTTGTGTGCATGGAGCTCCCCCTCAATGCTTGACTTGTTGATCAATCTCCATCACACCTAGAAAAAGACAATCAAGTAATTTTTGGTATCCAAATTGCTTTGGATCCATAGACGTTAGTCGCAAAAATTTAGTCCCCTTAAGAATCCATTTTTCAATTTCATCCTTTTTAGTTGAAGTACTTAGTCCTTTTGGGACCCAAATACTTCTAAAACATTTTCCATTTATGAATTTAGGGGCACTAGATTGTCTTACATAAAAATTTGATTTTCCAAAATCATTTTTCTTTTGAAGTTTATTGGAAATAAAATCTTTTTCTTTTTGAACTTTAAGAAGCAAATTTTGTAAATCAAGACATTTTTGTTCAAAATCCTTCAATTTTGCTTCAAGTTCATGATTTGTTTTGGAAAGCAAATCATTCTCATTTTTCAATTTTGAAATCAACTTTTTGTTCTTTGAAAAATGATGCCTTGAAATCCAAAAGCAAATCATCATATGCATCTTGTAACTCATCAAAAGTGTATGAATTTGAAATGGATGAGTTAGAAGTTACCTCCCGCTCATTGAGGGCCATCAAGCATAGGTGGGCTACCTCATGATCGGTGGAATCTTCATCACTCCATGTGGCCACATATGCTTGCTTTGAAGATGATCCCTTCTTGTTGGACTTGTGGGATTCCTTCATCTTCTTCCTCGATTTATGCTTAGATTTTCCCATTTCCGTCTTCATGAACTGAGCAAATTTGTTGAAGAGATATGTCATCTCTACATCTTCACTTTCCTCCTCACAAGATTCTACATGATGACATGTGGACGATTTGAGAACAATGGCATTTGTGTTAATGCCAAGCCCTTTGAGCTTCTTCTCCCCCATAGCTCTAATTTCTTCCCTCTTCTTCTCATCTTCTTTGTTTTTCTTCATTATTTGATGAGTGAGAAGTGACCTCATGAGTTCATCAAGTTTCAAAGTCTTCAAATTCTTAGCTTCGATGATGGCGGTCCTCTTTGAGTCCCATGACTCGAGAAGTGAGTAGATGAGCTTTCGGACAAGCTTCTCTTCCGGAATGGCTTCTCCATATCCTTTGAGTCCATTTGTGATGGTGGAGAACCTATCGAACATCTTCATGATGTCTTCTTCCAGATCCATCTTGAAGTTCTAATACTCTAAGATGAGGAGCCCAATCTTGGTCTCCTTAACTTCGTTGGTTCCCTTGTATGTGACTTCAAGCTTGTCCCATACCTCCTTGGCACTTTCACAAGAAGACATCTTCTCATAGATGGTTGGGCCAAATGCACAAAATAGAATGTGCAAGGCTTTGCAATTAAGCTCCATCTTCTTGCGATCTTCGGCACTCCATTCCGCTTTGCTTCATTGAGGCACGAACGGACCATCATCAACTATGTCCCATAGCTTGTAGCCTCTTTACTTAATAAAGAACTTCATCTTTGTCTTCCAATGGGCATAGTGAGTTCCGTCGAAGAAGTGCGGTTTGTCGATGGATTGCGCCATTGAGCCGGTTGTGTGAAATGATGATCGAGCTTGACGGATGTTCTCAATAGGATGTTAATCCCCTTCAATTGAGCCAAGCTCTGATACCAATTGTTAGGTTTTTAGGGGCTCGATTCCTTCAACCGTTCTTGCTCACCAAGTGGTGGAGAAGTGGAATTTTGGGTGGATGTGGTGTGGAAGCTTAAAAGATAAATGACACAATGAATTATAGTGGTTCAACCTTCTAACCAGGTCTACATCCACTACCTTAGCTTCCCACTAAGGATTTCCAATCAATCCACTATTGATTCGTCCCCATTTCGATGCTTAGGAGGAAACCCTTACACACCGATCAAGCTTTCTACCCAAAGCCTTGATCTAACCCTCTGTACAAGGGAAAAGATTAGCAAACACAAATCCTTCTAATAGGTGTTTGTTTGCACAATTTAGCTCTCACCCAAAACCTAAAACACTTGAACAAATTTAACAATGTTGGGTCACTAGTGTTTGTCTATACAAAGAAATGACAATTTAAGTACAAAGACAATTCTTGATCATTTGTTGATTGATAATTGAGGCATTCACCATTACTTGATGCTTGGAGGTTCCTTTTATACTTCTTAATGAGTTTGTAGTCGTTACTAGCCGTTGGGGTTGAATTGGAGCCGTTGGAGATTTTATTGCCCATATTATTTTTGTTCTGCAGCTTTCCATATCGATACGCGTGGACCCGTATTGGTACGACCTTCATCAGCAACTAGCCGTTGGGCTCTTTCCAGCATTGGCGTATCGAAACGCTTGAGAGCGTATCGGTACGGTATGATATTTAAAAGACAGTTGGGAAAGTAGTTGTTGGGGTTGTTAAAGTGGGGATCGGTATGCTTACCATGTGTATCGAAACGATCCCATACCGCATCAAAACGGCCAAGCCTGTTTCGATACGGGTTTTGGTAGTGACCAAACAGAGAAAAAAGGTATCAAGACGGTTTTGATCGTATCGATACGGGCAACTTGAAAACATATGTTTGGCTATTTTAAATCATGAAAAACTTTGCCTAAAACCTTTAAAGATCCCTAAACATAAGTTCAAGTTGTTTGGACTTAAAGACAAGTTTTGAATTCTTTTCAAATTAGTCCAAAACATTTTTCAATTATTATATCAAAACATTAGTTCTACAATCTCCCCCCTTTTGATATAATAAAACCAACTTGAAAATTTGTTTGGGATTCTCCCCCCCTTAAATTTAACATTGTGAATAAGAGATGAAAATTTTGAAATCAGTTTGAGCTCCCCCCCTTATTCATTTGAAAATTCAATTTTTCAAACATTTCTCCCTTTTTTTGTTATATCAAAAATAATTCAAAAGACATTAAGTTCAAAATAACTTAGGAGGTTTGAAAATGTGACAAAATTTGAATTTTGGTTTTCAAAATGGCTTCTCTTACTCAAAGCATCATTAAAGTGTTAGTCCAACATTTATGATCATCTAGTTGAAACAAAAAGAAATAAATCAAATAAAAACAAAAACAACTAGATTTTTACCACACTTGAATCCAAGGGAGGATGTGAAGCCTTCCTTCTTCAAGTGTCTTTCTTTGTGGGCATGGAGCTCCCCATCAATTTTTGACTTGTTGATCAATCACCATCACATCTAGCAAAAGACAATCAAGTAATTTTTGGTATCCAAATTGCTTTGGATCCATAGACGTTAGTAGCACAAAATTTAATCCACTTAGGAATCCATTTTTCAATTTCATCCTTTTTAGTTGAAGTACTTAGTCCTTTTGGGACCCAAACACTTTTAAAACATTTTCTATTTATGAATTTAGGGCGCTAGATTGTCTTATATAAAAATTTGATTTTCCAAAATCATTTTTCTTTTGAAGTTCATTGGGAATCAAATCTTTTTCTTTTTGAACTTTAAGAAGCAAATTTTTTAAATCAAGACATTTTTGTTCAAAATCCTTCAATTTTGCTTCAAGTTTAAGATTTGTTTTAGAAAGCAAATCATTCTCATTTTTCATTTTTGAAATCAACTTTTTGTTCTTTGAAAATGATGCCTTGAACTCCAAAAGCAAATTATCATAGACATCTTGTAACTCATCAAAAGTATATGAATTTGAAATGGATGAGTTAGAAGTTACCTCACCCTCATTGAAGGCCATCGAGCATAGGTGGGCTACCTCATCATCGGTGGAGTCTTCATCACTCCATGTGGCCACATATGCTTGCTTTGAAGATGATCCCTTCTTGTTGGACTTGTGGGATTCCTTCATCTTCTTCCTCGATTCATGCTTAGATTTTTCCATTTTCGTCTTCATGAACCGAGCAAATTTGTTGAAGAGATAGGTCATCTCTTCATCTTCACTTTCCTCCTCACTAGAATCAACATGATGACATGTGGAGGATTTGAGAGCAAAGGCATTTGTGTTAATGCCAAGCCCTTTGAGCTTCTTCTCCCCCATAGCTCTAATTTCTTCCCTCTTCATCTCATCTTCTTTGTTTTTCTTCATTATTTGATGAGTGAGAAGTGACCCCATGAGTTCATCAAGCTTCAAAGTCTTCAAATTCTTAGCTTCGATGATGGCGGTCCCCTTTGAGTCCCATGACTCGGGAAGTGAGTAGATGAGCTTTCGGACAAGCTTCTCTTCCGGAATGGCTTCACCATAGCCTTTGAGTCCATTTGTGATGGTGGAGAACATATCGAACATCTTTTCGATGTCTTCTTTCGGATCCATCTTGAAGTTCTCATACTCTAAGGTGAGGAGCCCAATCTTGGTCTCCTTAACTTCGTTGGTAACCTCGTATGTGACTTCAAGCTTGTCCCATACCTCCTTGGCACTTTCACAAGAAGACATCTTCTAATAGATGGTTGGGCCAAATGCACAAAAGACGATGTGAGGGGCTTTGCAATTAAGCTCCATCTTCTTGCGATCTTCGGCACTCCATTCCACTTTGCTTCGTTGAGGCACGAACGGACCATCTTCAACTTTGTCCCATAGCTTGTAGTCTCTTGACTTAATGAAGAACATCATCTTTGTCTTCCATTGGGCATAGTGAGTTCCATCGAAGAAGGGCACTTTGTGGATGGATTGCGCCATTGAGCCGGTTGTGTGAAATGATGATCGAGTCTGCCGGATCTTCTCAATAGGATGTTAATCCTCTTCGATTGAGCCAAGCTCTGATACCAATTGCTGGGTTTTTAGGGGCTCGATTCCTTTAACCGTTCTTGCTTGCCAAGTGGTGGAGAAGTGGAATTTTTGGTGGATGTGGGGTGGAAGCTTAAAAGATGAGTGTCAGAACGAATTATAGTGGTTCAACCTTCTAGCCAAAGTCTACATGCACTACCTTAGCTTCCCTCTAAGGATTTCCAATCAATCCACTATTGATTCGTCCCTTTTTCTAGGCTTAGGAGGAAACCCTTATACACCGATCAAGTTTTCTACCCAAAGCCTTGATCTAACCCTCTTTACAATAGAAAAGATTAGCAAACACAAATCCCTCTAATAGGTGTTTGTTTGCACAATTTGGCTCTCACCCAAAACCTAAAACACTTGAGCAAATTTAACAATTTTGGCTCACTAGTGTTTGTCTATACAAAGAAATGACAATTTAAGTACGAAGACAATTCTTGATCATTTGTTGATTGACAATTGAAGCATTCACCATTACTTGATGCTTGGAGGTTCCTTTTATACTCCTTAATGAGTTTGTAGTCGTTACTAGCCGTTGGGGTTGAATTGGAGCCGTTGGAGACTTTATTTCTCATATTAATGATGTTATGCAGCCTTTTGTATCGATACGCATGGACTCGTATCGGTACGGCCTTCATCAGCAACTAGCCGTTGGGCTTTTGCCAGCCTGGGCATATCGATACGCTTAAGGGCGTATCGGTACGGTGTGATATTTAATAGACCGTTGGGAAAGTATTCGTTGAGGTTGTTTAGGTGGGGATCGGTACGCTTACCAGGCGTATCGAAACGATCCCATACTGTATCGAAATGGCCAAGCCTGTTTCGATACGGGTTTTGGCAGCGACCAAACAGGGCAAAAAGGTATTGATATGGTTTTGACCGTATCGGTACATGCAACTTGAAAACATAAGTTTGGTTGTTTTAATCATTAAAAACTTTGCCAAAAACCTTTTAAGATCCCTCAAATATAAGTGCAAGTTGTTTGGACTTAAAGACAAGTTTTGAATTCTTTTCAAATTAGTCCAAAACAATTTTCAACTATTATATCAAAACATTAGCTCTACAATCTCCCCCTTTTTGATATAATAAAACCAACTTGAAAATTTGTTTGGGATTCTCCCCCTTTAAATTTAACATTGTGAATAAGAGATGAAAATTTTGAAATCAATTTGAGCTTCCCTTATTCATTTGAAAATTCAATTTGGGGATCGGTACGCTTACCAGGCTATCAAAAAGATCTCATACCGTATCAAAACGGCCAAGCCTGTTTCGATACGGGTTTTGGCAGTGACCAAGCAGGGCAAAAAGGTATCAATACGGTTTTGACCTTATCGGTACGGGCAACTTGAAAACATAAGTTTGGCTGTTTTAAATCATGAAAAACTTTGCCAAAAACCTTTTAAGATCCCTCAAACATAAGTTCAAGTTGTTTAGACTTAAAGACAAGTTTTGAATTCTTTTCAAATTAGTCCAAATCATTTTTCAATTATTATATCAAAACATTAGTTCTACATACCTAAAATGTATTTGCATGCAATTAAGCCCCCAAACATTGTCTGATCAAGTTGAAAATCGTTCCGCTGTGATGTTTATCACATAGGATAGTAAGGAGTATCTAGACAAGATAAAATGAAAAAAATGGTCGTTTATTGAAGTAAACTTCCCGGTTTACTTCAATATTCCCCGTGTGATCCGTTCGATTCGGTCTTTCGTCTTTACCGGGTTGAGGGGGTTACACTACGACAAGCGCTACTGGGGCGCTGTTCTTGCCAGCCTAGGTGTTGGTCTGTCTAATGTTTGTGCATCGTCAGTATTTTAAGTAATGTATTATTGTTACTTTTAGTGGCTTTGGTACTTAGTTTGTGACATATTTTGTTTAGTGGGTTTGTTTGCAGGGTCAACTACTACTGATTCCATTGTTATTCATTGCTCCGCCAAAGATGTACCCTCTACGGTTGCATCTTATGGGCTCGCATCTTTTTCAAATGCTGCAGTGACTCCTCCAGTCCTTTTGTCTAGTGACATTTCTTCGTGCGAAGGTAGCGAACCCTTTGCTCTGTGGAGCATGTTTTATCCTTGGAGGGGGTGTCGGGGTCAAAAATTGGTTCTATTCTAAAAAGTAAAAACACAAGTAAAGGGGTTTTGGATTTTAATTAAACTAAAGAACATAAACTAAAGCAAGTAAGTAAAAGTAGAGAAATCAAGATGAGAGAATAGGCCGGATTAGATTGTGTTGTGGTGTGGAATCCAAATGACTTGTCTCGGTCTTTGAATGCAATGATCACCAAACTGCCTCGATAGTAACCTTCGTCCCTGTCGCAGCAATAAGATGTGATGCCTCGGCAATCTCTTGCTGGTTGGCAGATGTTGTCAAAGTTCGGCAAAGCATCCTTCGACGGCTCCTCCTTATCTCTAAGTCGAAACTGTGTTGATGTGCAGGCCTTGATAATACCTCTCAGCATGAACCAAGGATGAACACCAACCAATCCCACGCTTCTCTTAGCCATTGAAACTCCAACTAATCTTTAAGTCGAGTTAGCTTCCACAGTTGGGATGAAAACCATGCTTATTCATTTCATGAATTTAACTCTCTTGATATTAAACAAATGGATAATCTCACAATACTCTCTCTCGATGAGATTGCAAGAATAAGATCAATGCCAAGAATAAGCAAACCTTGAACTAAATTGCATTAAAAACTTAAACAAAGTACAATTGTTTTCTCACAACTACTAAGCAAAATAATCCTAACCCTAAGAAAAATTAGAACATGATGGACATGGAGAACACACGACTAAACCCTAATTTCATGCTCTCAACTCCTTTGCATTTCTCGATATCCTTGATATGTGCGTCAAGCCTTGCTTAAATAGGAAGAGGAGTAGGGCAAAGTCTTTCATGGATAGGAAGTTAAGTTGGATGTAACGCCCCGGTTTTGGGCTTAGGAGTTTTGGGCGTTGAGCGGTTGGTCAAAGTGCTGTTCGAATCTAAAGAGGTGAAATTAGGAAAGCCTAGTTCGGGTTGCATTAAAAATATGGAAAAATGTTCTAAACTCATCTTTTAATATAATTAAGTGAACTGTGAAATCAATTTTGGAAAATGAGTTTTGGAAGTGTGACATTTTGGCTAGTGACCAAAATGTAATTTTCGCAAGTTTTGTGGTTGTTTTATAAAGGGTTGAAACTTTGAATCTTTAAGGAGCTATTTACCCAAAGGGAGTTTCCCCAGATTTTCTAAGATATTTTGAGATTATATTCTGATTTTAAAAGATATTAAAATTGGAGGGAAAGCCATTTGGCTATTTTTGGATTTTGTAACCAACTTTTCCTAATTTTCTTTCTCTCATTTTCTCTCAACCCAAACACTTCTTTTCGAGAGAATTGGATCTGATTTCTTCACCTAAATCCCTCCTTTCAACTCTCATTTGATTCCTAATCAACATATCTTCAAAACCTCTTTAATTGCTACTTGTTTCAACAAGGATTTTGATTCCAAAAAGAGGAGAAACTCAAGTTTGGAGGTAAGAACGTCCTTCTCCTCTAAACTATCAGTTCTTTACTGAAATTCCTAAGTTTTCAATCCTTAATTGAAGTTTAATTAAAGGTTTTTAAGTGGTGAAATGGATCTTGGCTTATTATGCAAGATTTTGATGATTTTTGATGATTTTCGTTAGATCTGATTAATCTGTGATTTGAGATGTGTTTTTGATGTTAAATGAACTCTAAATTGATATGGAATTGAGTTTTGATTGATGCAATCCCGAATAGGTTGAGTTTCCTAAGTTTAGCTTGTGTTTCAAGGTTGTTTTTGAGGTGATCTTGTGGATCTGATGTTGCTGGAGGTATAAGGATGTTAATAGGTTGTTTTTAGATGTTTTATGATGTTAATGGATGTGTGGTTTTGCTGGTTTATGGCTGGGCTTTGTTTAGAAGTGGTTTGGATGCATTTTCGGTTGTGTTTGGTGGCCGAAAATGGAGGTTGGATGAGAGCAGCGAGTTTAGGTGCTTTCATTGAAGCAATTAATGCATGATGATGCATTAATCCTCTGCTTTGATGTGTTGAAACAGGGGAGGCATCTTTGGATCCAAGAGTTGTTGATCCGGAAGCTTGATTTGGTGCTTTGGCTTGAAGCAAAGTGGAAATCGGTGAGTGCGTTTGTGAAAATTGGGTTTTCGGCTTTGAAACCAATGTCTTGGGAGCTTAGTTTAAGTCTAAACAACTTTGCTAAGCTCAAGTGTAAGTTTTCGGAATTTCTCTCTAGTGGTGGCCATGATTTTGTTGTGATGCAAAGAGGTTTAATTGCATGTTTTAATTACTGTTTTGAAAGCATGATTTAGCATGGATTTTGCTGATGTTGTAAGCCATATGTTGAAGGTAACTCTAGGTAGGAGTTCCTTGCTTTTGTACATTGAAATAATGTGGTTTGATGCTTTTAAATGCATGATGAATATGGCTTGGTTTTATGCTTAAAAACAGTGGATTAAATGATGAAAATGATGTATATTGGCAAGTGATGTTTTGAAAAGATTAAGGTCACTAAGGTGGTTAAAAGTCCTTGAGTGAGCCTTGTTACTTAAGAACATCAAGGTGGTTAAAAGTCCTTGGATGATTCTTGTTGCGGACACTACGGTGGTTAAAAGTCCTTAGGTGATCCTTTCCATGGTGTTTAAAAGTCCATGGGGCCATGGTGTTTAAAAGTCCATGGAGCCAAGGTGTTTAAAAGTCCTTGGGGCCAAGGTGTTTAAAAGTCCTTGGGGTGATTCAAGCTTTGGACACAAAGGTGGTTAAAAGTCCTTGTGTGGTCCTCATTCATGGTGTTTAAAAGTTCATGGCCAAGGTGTTTAAAAGTCCTTGGGGCCAAGGTGTTTAAAAGTCCTTGGGAAGTTGATGAACTTGTTTTAAGAAATGGAATGTATCACTTGAGCCAATATGACATGTTATGTTAATGTTGAAGCATGAGATTGCTTGTTTAAAGTATGCTTTTGAGCATGTTCAAAGGTTGATTTAAAGCATGATTTGTAAATGTTTTTAATTGCATTATTGAATGGTTTTTAAGAGCATTCCTCACTAAGCTTTTGCTTACGCTCTCTTCGTTTTCTTAATTCAATAATGCAGAGCATTAAAGAACCTTGAGGACAGCAAGGAGGGCAAGCAAACAAGTACAAGTAAAGCTCAATGTATGGAAGGTTTTATAAGCACTTTTTAGCTTTTGGGTAATTTGGCAATGGGGGACCAATGTGTATGTTTTGGGAGGTGTTTGGAACTCCCTAAGTATGTTGAATGATGATATGAATGTTGGTTTTTGGATTGGATCACTATATGCTTGTTTTGAAAGTTTTGTGTTTGAATAGCTAGCTTGTGTAGGAAGCATGCCTATAGAATTGGGGCTTTTTGCATATGATGTTGTTCTGATGATTTGATGATGCTTGCAAGTCTTATATATGTTGAATTGCATGCTGGTGAAGTTTGGTAGCATTTGGAGCATGTTTGAATGATCTATTGCATGTTTTGGAATGCATTTTGCTGCAATCTGTGCAGGCGTTTCGGAACAGTGTGCACCGTTTCGGAACGGGTGCCTTGCATGAACCCAGGCGTCCGAAACGGTATGCACCGTTTCGAAACGGTTTGGTCTCTGCCAAGGCCATGTTTCGGAACCCGTTGCGGAACGGCCCGTGTTTCGAAACGGGTTCAGCATGTTTCGGAACGGTCGACCATTGGGGGCTGACATTGGCAGTTATATGTTTTGAATTGTTTGCGTTTTGGTCCTGAAACTTGTTTGTGCAATTGTATGAGCTTGGGAAGTCCTTTTGAGCTGAAATTTCACAGAGAAGCATGAAACCTGATAAATTTCAAGTTGGTAACTTCAATTTGGGTTAAGTCCTTTTAATTATCAGAAATTACAATTTGGTCCCTAAAGTTGTAATTTGTTCAATTGGGTCCCTGTTTGATCTCTGATGTTTGTGATCTTTGAATATGATGTTTGTGTGATCACAATTAGGACTAATGTGCATCTAGACAAGATTAAAAAGAAAAAAAAGGGTCGTTAATCAAGGTTGACTTTCGGGTTGACTTTGGTTTTCCCCGTGTGACTTTCTTAATTCGGGTCATCCGTCTAGGCCGGGTTAAGGGGGTTACATTGGACTTGGACTTGTCTTCATTAAAGAGGTGAATCTCTTTAATTTTAATGCCTTTATCCACTTTGGCCAAATTCCATCTTTAACCTTCCTTCCATGCTTTCCTCATCTTCCATTACTCTGATTTCCATGCAAAGTATGTAGAAAAATCCAGCATTTTATGCTCTTCAAATCGGTTATCATTTTGCATGCTCTGCCCTCCAGCAGGTTGGTGTGTGCATTGCCTCGCCAGGGGTCTGTCACTGGATCTAATCCATAAGGCTTCCTTTTCATAATTCAGCTTCCTTCAATAGAAGCTGCCATCTTTGGCTTGGCTTGATCTGGGTCTATCTCGAGCTTGTTCTGCACCATCTCTCCTTTTCTTCATTGTATTTTCGGCATCACCTGCCCCGGTAGTGGGTAAATATGCGCAAGTACCAAACATGCATTAAAATAGTACCTTTTCATTAAATAAATCAAATATTAGGATCAAAGGTAAAGACAGTGTAAATAATGCATATAAGGCCATAATGCCACTCGAATGGGTGTAGGTTAAGCCATGATTGCCATATAAAAAGGGTGAAAACATAGGACTTTTGGGCACTTATCATCAACCTCCTCTATTTTAACCACATAATAACAGAGGATTAATGCATCTCAATGCATTCAAAATCCCAGCAAGCAATTCTACAACATTGCCTTCTCAAAAGCTATCAATCGCCAACCAAAATCATCCACAATTATCACCAAAACACTTCTAAACTTAACCCAGCCACAAACTAATGTTTCAAACCGCCAATCATCATTGATTAACATCCAAAATCATCATATTATCATCCTTATACCTCCAGCATTCATAAAACCACCATAATTCCACAAAAAACCCAAATCTAGCAACCTAAACAATTAGAGATTCACATAGTTTCAGGATTACAATGTTAAATCATTTATCTTAACATTATTAAACATCAAAATCATGATTAAAGTCAATCATAAACCTAGAAAAATAGATCCAATCCGAAAATCATATAAATCCATCAATAAAACCTTGATTTAATCATATTACCCAATTAAATCATAAAACCACATTAGAAAACACATGTAAAGGATCAAGAATTTGGAAATTTCAGTAAAGAACCTTACATTAGAGAAGAAGAACAAACCTTACCTCCAATGTCTGAGTTTCCCCTTAATTGGATGCTTTCCACTGGAAAATCAAAGAGATTTAATAAGATTTTTGGAAAACAAATTGAAGAATTGTTTAGGAAATCAAAGAGTTAAGAAATCAAGATCATTACCTTAAATTTTCTGATGAAAATATTGTGTTTGGCTAAAGAGAAGTTGAGAGAAAATCTTAAGAAATGAAAGTTACGTCAAATTGTGATTTTAAAAAATAACCACATCCCTTAATTAAATCCTTTCTAATTTCTTTAATTAAAAAACATTTAAAATAATCCTAGTTAAGGGAAAACTCATATTAGACCAATGGTATAATAGCTCCTAAAAGTTTCAAAGTTCTTACCCTTTACAAAACAATCAATAAAACTTGTTTTCAAACTTTACACTTTGGTCACTAATCCAAAACGTAACATTTCCAATTCTCGTTTCCTAAAATTGATTTCACGAAAACCTTTTATGTATGTAAAAAGGATTTTAGATGATTTTCCATATTTTTATCACCTTCTGAAATATGTTTTCCCTGAACTCATCCTAAAACTTACCTGAATCTCTAATCTTGGTCTAACGGACCCTAAAACCATCTCAAAAACCTCTAGGCTGAAAATCGGGGAGTTACAACTCTCTCCCGCTTAGGAAATTTCGTCTTCAAAATTTTACCTGAAGGAAAAAGGTGCGGAAACTGTTTCAGCATATCCGCCTTGATCAACAACCTTAGATGGGAAGATAGGTAAAGATCTAACTAAAGAAGTTTTGAAGTCATTTAAAGATGCCAATTTGAACTTAGCATGACTTTGTCCTTATACTTGGCTAACTTAGTGTCTGTGTTGTGTTTTCCTCTTTTTAAAAAAATGGGGACACACTTGTTGATGTGAACTTTTTGTTTGCTTGTAACTTTGTAAGGTGAGCCGGTGGTTAGTTCTTTTTCTTTTTGTAATTAGTCTGAAGGGTCCTTCCCTTATATGAGTAAGCTTCAAATACTTCTTTTCGAGCTCATGAGTTTATCTTGTCCCCTGTGCGGGGTTGTTTTGATTGCTACTTCATTAGTATACTTTTTATATCTTGACATGTGAACACTACGGCCCTGCTCAAATGAGCCATGTATATGGGAGTCATTGGGTATATGTGTTGTCTTTTGTTCGTACGTTTCCCTCCTTTTATACATAAGTAGTTAGTCTGTTTATTTTGGATCGCTTGCTTCGGAAGCGGCAATCGTTGAGCCGATTTCTCTATGCACGCTTCTTAAAAGTGGCGGACGCTCAAACGACCCTTTGTTTATTTTAGCTTGCTTGCTTCAGAAGCGGTGATTGTTGAGTTGATTCCTCTATGGATGCTTCTTAAAAGCGGCGGACGCTCATATGACCTTTTGTTTATTTTAGCTTGTTTTTTTTTTCAGAAGTGGCAATCATAGAGCTGATTCCTCAATACACTCTTCTTAAAAGCGGTGGACGCTCATATGACCCTTTGTTTATTTTAGCCTACTTGCTTCAGAAGCGGCGATCATTGAGTTGATTCCTCTATGCACGCTTCTTAAAATCGATAGACGCTAAGACGACCCTTTGTTTATTTTTGCTTGCTTGCTTCGAAAGCGGTTATCGTCAAGCTGATTCCTCTATGTACACTTCTTAAAAGCGGCAGACACTCAGACGACCCTCTGTTTATTTTTGCTCTCTTGATATGAAAGTAACAAACGTTTGGTTGATTCATCTATGCACGCTTTTTAAAAGTGATGGATGCTCATACGAACCTTTGTTTATTTTAGCTCGCTTGCTTCAGAAGCGGTGATCGTTGAGCTGATTCCTTTATGCACGCTTCTTAAAAGCAGTGAACGCTCAGACGACCCTTTTTTTATTGTAGCTCTCTTGCTTCAAAAGTGGCAATCATTGAGTTGTTTCCTTTATGCACATTTCTTAAAAGCGGCAGACGCTCAAATGGCCCTTTGTTTATTTTAGCTCACTTGCTTCGGAAGCGGAAATCATTGAGTTGATTCCTCTATGTACGCTTTTTAAAAGCAGCGGACGCTCAGACTACCCTTTGTTTGTTTTAGCTTTCTTGCTTCGGAAGCGGCGATCACGGAGTTGATTCCTTTATGCATGCTTTTTAAAAGCGATGGATTCTCAAACGACCCTTTGTTTATTTTAGATCGCTTGTTTTGGAAGCAACAACTATTTCAGGGGTGGCTAAGGAGCCTTTCATCTTTGGAGAGAAATGGGGACTTATAAAAATATTAGTAGAAAAGATATTTTCATTAATCAAAATAGTCACATATAGTATGTCATAGAATGTGCAAAATGATGAAAAATGAAAACAAAGTGCATCTTGAACAATATAAGTTAGGTCATACATTCGAATGTTTTGTGTGTCTCTGATTTGTGATAAGTTTTCGCTCTCTTGTGTCATCTCTATCGTGCTTAGCTGCTAAATGGTATGCAACTTTGCATCAGGCATCAACTGTGATTGCTTCTCAAGCCATCAAGGAGGTTACGGGTGCAGCAGATGAAATTCAAAGCTTTACAAGTTCGAATTTCATCACCAGGGATCACTTCTTTTCTTCCAGCGGAAAGACTATGAGGGCTCCTTACATCCATCTTCTGAACTTCTTGCCTCTTATGCTCTTGCTTCCTGCCATCTAAACCTCTAAATGTTGGTTGGTCTTTTATTACATGCATGTGCCCTTCCTCTAGTTGTCTCGGCTGCTTTACCTGACCGACTCGTGACTCGATTTATTCTACATACTGGTCGATCGGCTACTTTCGGCTTATTCCTCGTTTTTCCTATCTCTGTCCATTCTTCTATATACTCCCCTGTCAAAGGTCGCTCGTCGTTGTCTTCCGAGGATCAGACCGAAAGGTGAAGGGTCCACACTCACTACACCAATTGTTGATGGTTAAAATGATTAAGGACCAAAGACGGTGGTCCGATGGTGGCTGAGATGGTTGTTCTGGGCCAGAGCTCGTGTTTGGCTCTTGTTTCTCTTATGGTAGTGATGCCAGGAAGGGAGAGTTCTCATAGAGCTTATCAGAGCTCGAGTTTTGGTCGTGAGAGCTTATGTGTGTGATAGGGAGTCTAACCTCTATTTGGGGGTGCATGGCCCCTTATAGAGGGGTTAGATGAAGTAAGGCACATGTCAATCGAGGGGTACAGGTGTTTTTGTGAGTTGTCATGACTCAGTGTCGGTGTGAACCACGTGTGTCATCATGTCTCAGGTTTGTTCTGTCATCCGTAGCGATCACGTTCGTAGTCATGTGATCGCTAGATGCGATGTTCCTTGTATTATTACTAGTTCGCCGCAGCTTGCGAAGGGTGTCGTACGATTCGCGGGGTAACCTCACCCGTTGTAGTTCGCAGTGATCTCACGTGTTGCTTTGTCGATCGCATAATGCGTTTTGTGTTATATCATCCGTGCTCTTACTCACTCCGATTTTGGTACATTGCTGCAAGTGTTTATAGGTGCTAACAATTGCCCCTCAAGTGAGGGAAGGTTATAAAGTGACCTTGACGAACCTGAGGAATTTGAATAGGGAACCGCTGATACGAGAGATGTAAGTGTCTTGTAAAACATTGTGTAAATGGATTTTATTGATGAACCGATCGATTTTCTTTGGGAGTAAATCGTTGCATGTGAAGCGTCACATGATGAATCATTTTTAGTAGCGAAGCGTGCTGAGACAGACATGATTCTTAGTTAAAAATGAACTTTAGTTAGGATTCTTAGGTTTTATTTTATTCTTCTTATTTGATGTTTTTGAGTTTTTGAGAAGAGTAGGGGAAAACGTTGAGGGGATATACAGTATACCACGTGTTAATGGATGAATCATCCGTTGTGGTGAGCGATTAGGTTCGTTGTACTACCAAACCGAGCGAGTTGTTGACAACGTTAGAGTGTCGGGGTCTCCTTGCTATTAACCATTTTTGTTATCGGTTCAGTATGCCCGTTGGGACATTTCTCCTAAGTACATATTTTGATGATGGATGGTCGTGGTTCTTTATCCTCATGTTTGCTTTCGAAGCTAGGTTCCATTTGTCGTTGCATCCCTTCTTCATGAACTGGTTAAACTGGTTTGACGTGGCGTTGGGTGAATTAGGCAAAACTAGTTGGTGGACTTTGGTGACTTACTTCTTGAATTGTAAGATTCATGGGGATGAACCTTCTATTGATGTATTTCACTATTTTTATAATGTAACGGTTGGCCATGACAAGAATGGAAGGGTTTCGTTACTATTTGTTACCGTAGAGGGGAAGGGTCGTTGATGAGCAATCGGATATGCAATCTTCTCTTAGATAAGACGAAGTAATTAAAGTGGAGTGCATCGTTGGGAGCTTTCTATTCCCTATTGTGTGGCGCCAACCGGTGAATGATAGGGTTGGGCCACCTGAAAACGTCACTTGCTGAGTCGAGGCTTACTAGAAGGTTAGAAAGTGATCCAACATGTTGTTTTGAAGAGGTATGTACCCTTAGGAATGTTTGGGTGCATTGCTTGAAAGGGAAAAGTCCCAATCAATAGGGCGAAGAGGATTTTAAGTATTTTCATAGGGTTCTTTGGCGAATAGGCCTATTTATGTAGAGGCTTGGTCCTTTGGTGAAGGGGGCGACAAACGGGTCGCGAGGATTCTTCTAGGTGACGGGGAGGAACCAAACAACTTCTTTTCGGAGCATACCGACATTCGTGCTCGTACCGGGAAATGAGGCTCTGATACCAATTGTTAAGCTTGTTGCACGCTCTAATCAATCTCTAAAAACCGTCAAGTGGGTTGTATTTTGTCCTTGGATGAAATGGCTAAAAACCGAAAGAAATGTAGACAATTTGTAGAAGGATTTTAAAGTGGTTTGACTACCCAACCGAGTCTACATCCACTACCTTAGCACACCACTAAGGATTTCCCAATTCACTATGAATTCTTCCCATTATCAAGGCTATGGAGACAACCTTTACAACCCTATCTTTTATATGGCTAAGATAGAACCACTCTAGTTTTTCTAAGGCTAAACTACAACCTCTCCCTTTTACAAGGTTTGCTTGGTAAATTAAATACGTCACAAGGTGGGTGTTTACACAAATTAAGCTCACAATAAAGAGTGAAATATTTACAATTTAAGCACTCTCTAAACTATGTACAAGAGAAATGAAGAAATAAGATTTATACTCAAATTCTCTTGATCATCTTGCTTGGATATGTTCTCTAACCATCTTCAAGTGTTCTAGCCTTCATAATATAGTTAGGAATGAGCTTGTGGCCGTCGGGGCCTTTATTTTCCGCAATAAATGCAGTTCTCGGCAATAGGGTATCGGTACCCGTATTACCATATCGGTATGCCCTTCTGGAAAACTAGCCATTGAGTTCTGAACTGCCTTCAGGTATTGGTACGCTTGATAGCGTACCGGTACGACCTACTTGGGAAAATAGCCGTTGGGAGTTTTTCAAAAAGTCGTTGGGCATTAAAAATATAGGGTATCGATACGCCATATAGCGTATTGGTACGACTCTATCCGTACCGGTACGCCTAAGCTATACCGGTACAAATTTTCAGTTCTGGAATTATACTGTTGCTAAAACCCTAAAGTGTATCGATACGGGATATACCATTTTGGTACGATGGCTTGAAAAACTTAAGGTTTGGCTACTTTAAAGACATTTTAAATCATTCCAAAGCTTTGTAAAATTCATCAAACATATTTTCAAGTTGTTTTGACTTATTAACATTTTGAATTTTTTTCAATTTAGTCCAAAACAATTTTTCTATTATTATATCAAAACAAACATCTCAACAAAAAATTATTTTATTTAGTGGGTATCGATACTCGAACACGAGTACCGATATATATATATATATATATATATTACTTATTGGAAATCCTATATGTTCACAAGTACCTGTATAGGTCGACCTATACTGATACGACCCCAAAATGCATACTGGTACAACCAAAGCTCGTAGTGATACCTTATTCACGGGTTTACACAATTTCCTCGAATTACGATATTACAACACTTTATTCGATCCCTAAAGCGTATGAAAGTTATTAAGGTTTATTTAGTAACTCATTCGATCAATCAATATTAATTATCGGCTTCATAATCATTTAATCGATTATTTATCCTTTAAGCTAATTCTCATTGAATCACGACAATATATTCGAACAAATATACAAGTTGTCACAATTATATCAATTCATCAAACAATGTCAAATAATCATGCAAGCATCTCCAAGGACTCTACACAGTCTCTAAAGCCTTCATGAGTTCCATCATATTCTTGACATCATCATGCCTCACACAAATATCAAGTCTCATACTATCGGTCTCCAAACATACATATTCATCGTCTACCTATTTTACATATACTGATACGCTAAGCAATCACATTTATGATGCTTATAAAGCAATAAGAGTTCGATGTGTACTAATCTTAAGAGAAAGTGATAAATCCTCAACCAAGCTCATCCAAACGTCTCTTTAAATCCAATATTCGAGTCGACATAACCCTTAGATAAAACAAACACGGTCCCATAAGCAAATTCGAATTATTGGACTACTTTAGGGTATTAAACACCTAAAAACAGCTTATGTGGTTTGAATTTGGTGAAACGAACTGCATCAATGGACTCAGAACGTCGATAAACCCTGGGTAGGGTCCCTAAAAAAGTCAACCCGGGTCAAAAAGTCAACGGTCAATGCCCAATCAATGACTCGGCTCGGCTCGGCTCAACTCAGCTCAGGTCAGCTCGGCTCGGTTCAACTCAACTCAACCGATTGGTCCGGTTCTGGTAACCAGCTAGTCTAGTTCGGGTAACCAACCTTCTAGTTTGATCCCTCTTAAAAATGCATACTAATTTATCCGATGGACATTTAAAAAATGAGTAAATAAGAATAATATATGATGATGTTATTTTTCATTAGTGCGTGACATATGTCCGACTGTGATTAATTTTATAAAATAAAATGAACCAAAATATTATATAATTTTAAAATATTTTTCATAATTTTGATTTTTTAATTTTAGTAAAATTTTAATTTCTTTTATGATTTTTTTATATTTTTTTCAATTAAACACTTACTCTCGCTACAAATTTATTTTTTTTTTAAGAAAATTCAATAAACATCTTTTCAATTAAACATTTTTTTATGTTTTAGCTTGTAATATTATTGAAAGCGAAGACAAAAGATTTAGGAGTTAAAATATGAATTAATTTTGTATTTAGATTTTATAAGTGTTTAAAACTTCATGTAAAATTCTAAAAAAAAATTGCGAGAGATACATTTAGGGTCTGTTTGTTTGGAGGAAAACATTTTCCTAGTTTTCCTATGTTTGGTTCAAGGAAAATTCTTGGTCAAAGGAAAATGTTTACTGGTCAAAGGAAAATCCCTAATATTTTTCGAAAAACAACTTTCCGTGTTGAAAAGGGGAAGTCATTTTCCAAAGCTTCACATCTTCTCACCGGCAAGGAGCAGAGCTTATCTTCTCACCGTGTGGAAAACTCGCTCTCACTGGCAAGGAGCAGAGCTCATCTTCTCAGGTAATCCAACCGCTTCATTTGCTTCCTTTGTTTCATCCCCTTTCGACAGCTTCTAAAATTAGGTGTTTTACTTGAAGATTTTGGCTTTTTGTTGGATTTCTTTCTGGGTTTTAGAATTCTTTGTTACTATACTTTGATACTTGAAATCTGTGGGTGTTTTGTGTTGAGCGGATGAAATTTTCAATTCCAACACTATTATAATTAGGAGGCAACTAATCTTCCCAGTAACTGTTTGCCTTTTCATTCACATCGAGTCGGTAGTTTAGAGCAAACTCAATACTCAAAACATGATTATAACCCTTTTAGAAAGGAAATGAATTAGGGTGGTGCTGGTAGTTGCAGACAAGGAGAAAACCTCGACATAAACTTCAAATCTAATTTGATTAACCTTCAGCAACTGCATAACACCAACACTAAAAAATAATAAAGTAGGAATCCAATTTATTATATAATCAACAATCAAACTTGAATTATCCCAAATTCAATATTAATTCCAACCTGTAGTGATTACAGCTTGAAACTTTAACCCAAAAAGACATGAACTTTCAAATTAATCGAATTTATAACCTAACAAATAACTTACATTGAATAAAAGCAACCTGCTATGGAAGCCATGTGTCTAGTGTAGCAGATCGAACCTGTAGCAAGTGTCGATAAGATAGGTTAACATTTAGTAAATATTAATTGTATTCCACTGATCATAATACCAAAGCATAGAAGAAGAAGAAGAAACATGTGCAAGAACTATCAGGTAAAATTTTTACTATTTGTTTACAGTGGTGTAAAACCTTTATACGTACTTGGCTTCAGCAGCTAACTACCTGCATACATGGCTAACAACTTTTTACTACTTTTACAGTGGTGTAAAACTATACAGCTAACAACTTTTTAAATCTCAATTTTACAGTGGTGTAAAAACCTTCTCTTCAACACTCTGTAGAGATAGGAGGCAACAATTAGCACTGTGATATGAATGAATGTTATCACTAATTCATGACAGATTGTAAAAAGTTAAAACTTTATTAAAATGATTTCTATTTCAGTATTTGCTATCAGGATATAAACAAAATTTCCGGTAACGTACTTGGCTTTACAGTCAGCACATTTTCTATTCTCTGGCAATTTAAGAATACCTTCAATAATTCACATAGGAGGTGAAAAATAAGAGGCTGATCATGCATAAAAATTTGTTAGGTTTAGGGTACCCACTTAAGAATTTAAGACAAATGGCAACCAAATAATAGTATTATGAGTACCAACTAAACTTTAAAAAACCTTCAACAAGCATATCAGTTTAACTTTGATTCCAACTTGATTTGATGAACTGAATTGAGCCTTTTTTGGGTTGGTTTTAGAACATAACATATAGTCTTCTAAGGGTTGCCTAATTGAACTATGTAGTCTTCTAAATTTTAAGTATTCATAAATTATTACTATCATTTCTTTGTAGATGGAACATAATTCTATTCATAACACAATAGTGGGAGTCGTTGCTTCAGCATTGACTTTTGAGGCTCTTTGGATTCAAAGAATAAAATCTAGAAAGTAAATAAATCGTGAATGTCATGTGAATCGAGATTATGAAAGAGAAAACTACATCAATAGTATTTTATATAGAGGTGACCAGAATTGTATCGACATAATACGAATGCGACCAGTTGTGTTTTTTAGTTTGTGTCACATCCTCACTAGGAACAATTTGTTACAGTCGACAAGAGTGGTGAATATTAAGGAGCAAGTTATCATATTTTTACATATAATTGGTCATAATGTAAGATTTCAAGTGATTGGATCAAGATATTATAGATCAATTGAGACAGTTCACCATTACTTTAAGATTGTATTGAGGGCTATTTTAAAGTTATATAAATTAGCCATTAGATTACCTGATGAGTCAACTCCTCTTGAAATAAGAAACAATCCAAGATTTTACCCGTACTTTAAAGATTGCGTGGGAGCACTAGATGGAACTCATATTCGTGCATCTGTTCCACCTAACATTCAAGGAAGATTTCGTAGTCGTAAAGGGGGAACGACACAGAATGTATTGGCTGCCATTACTTTTGATTTGAAGTTTACTTATGTTCTAGCTGGATGGGAAGGCAATGCACACGGTTCTCGTATTTTAACTGATGCACTTACACGTCCAAGAGGATTTAGGATTCCAGAAGGTAATAATTAGATTTAATAATACAAAATAGTTAAATAAATTCATAATGAATTAAATTAATAATAACATTTTGTCAACTTGTAGGTAAATATTATCTTGTTGATGCTGGATATGGCATCCGAAATGGAATTATTTCTCCATATCGTGGTGTTCGATATCATTTGAAAGAGTTTAGCAATCACCGTCCAAAAAATGCAAAGGAACTCTTTAATCTTCGTCATTCATCATTGCGAACCATTGTTGAGCGAGTCTTTGGGATTTTAAAGAAGCATTTTCATGTGTTAGATGCTGAACCGTTTTGAGATTTTCAAACACAAGTAGATATAATGTTGGCTTGTACAATCATTCATAATCATATAATAGGAGTTGATCCAAATGATTTGATTAATGAAGATTTATATGAGGAACCCGAATCTCTTTTGATAACATCAACTCTTACGCAACGAGAAGAGAGAGAAGAAGCTAGAGAATGGGTTACTAAAAGAGATGAAATAGCATAAACGATGTGAAGTGATTATATAAATAGAAACATTGATTTCCTTTAGAACTTCTTGTCGAGTATTTCTATGTTACTTACACTGGATATTGTTGTTTTTAGTTTGTTGGATATTGAATTAGTAATGTTTTAAGTTTGTTGGATGTTGAAGTTTATTGTGTTAAGTTTATTGGTATTAAATATTATGTTTTTAAGTTTGTTAGACATTGAAATTTAAAGTGTTTTAAGTTTTTTGGATGCCAAAAGTTTATTATAAATTGAATTTTTAGTTTGTTATACTTACTTTCTTTTTATATGATTATTAATGTAGCAATGAGTAATCCTAAATCAAGTAAAGAAGGAGGCACATCAAAAAAAATTTAGGTGGACAAAACCAATGGAACGTCTTTTTTTCGAAATACTTGCAGAGGAGGCGCAAAAAGGAAATAAGCCTTCTAATACATTCAGAGCGGTTTCTAAAAAGCGAGTTGCTACTGTTATTTCTGAAAAATTCTAAGTTCAATGTGACGCTAAACACGTGGAAAATCATTTCAAGACTGTCAAAAATACATGGAAAACAATATGTACAATTCGCGAAGAAAGTGGATTGGACTGGGACGACAACATGAAAATGATAACCTGCGATAAAGTGACATATGATGCTATAGTGACGGTAATTTATTTACACTCTTATTTCAATATATGAAAGTTACATTTTACTTGTTATTCTAATTGTGTACAACTAACAGGCACACCCAAAATATGGACAATTTTTGAACAAAAAAATTGATTCCTATGATGAGATGGCTCTCGTTGTCGGTCAAGATATGGCAACAGGGAGTTTCGCAAGAACTTTTGCTGATATAGGCTTGGATGATATTAATGAAGGTTCAATGCCATTAAATTTTGATGTTGAAGATGTTTGTGAGGAAAGATCAAAAGCATCTTCATCTGGCACATCAAAACGTAAAAGGAAAAATGTCTAAGAAAATGTCGAGGATGATCATATTCATTTTGTAGGTGCCAAACTTGACGAAATTGCTGAAGCACTGAAAAAGTTTATAGAGGATAAGACATCATATATTTATGAGCAAGTTATGTCAATGGAGAACGAGGGATTTAATGATGACTTTCTTTACGAAGTGTTCGACTTTTTGACGAAGAATGAGCAGGAGACCAAAGCTTTCTTGGCTAAGAAAACAAAGCATAGGAAAATTTGGCTTCAAAAGTTTGCCCAAGGTTAAGATGTGTACTTTTAAGGTGGTGTAATATTATATATGCACTTACACAATATTTTAAACGTATGTGTTGTACTAAGTATGAACTTTGATAATATCGTAGGTTTGATGTGTTGTGGTATAAATTATGAATTAGACAATATTGTTATATTAGTACGATGAGATAATATTATTATGTTAATGTGATATAGTATTAAGTTCGTTGAGTATGTTTTGATGGAGGCATGTGCTTTAGAGAGTTTGACGGTAGAAGTAAGCGCATCGAAGAAGGATAAGAAATTCATCGCTAAAAAAATACGTGCACTGCCAAATGCCAAAACATTGTTTATATTTAAAAAAATCAATTTTTTATATTCAAAAAACAACAAAGTATAATTTTTTAACAATAAATTAATTTTTAATAACTTAAAAAAGTAAAAAAATAATTCATAAAATATGTATAATTGTTTACTAAAAACAGATTTCAGAAATTGTTTTCAGAAAAATTAATCAAACAGCAAAAAATATTTTACACTGCAACATCTAAACAATGAAAAATGTTTTCTAGAAAATGTTTTTCATTTCTGGAAAATGCTTTCCAGAAAATATTTTTAGTGAAACAAACAGACCCTTAGTCAAGTTCAAACTTGAGAAAAACTTAAAAGGAGTTTAAACTAAAATATTTAAACTAACAAACAATAACTTTAACATTTCAAATGTACAAAGACTAAAATGTTAAGTTTTTCAAATGTAAAAGAACTAAAATAAACTTTTTATTATTATACAAGTAAAATATTTTGTTTTATAACAGAGGGACTAAAATAAATTTTGAGTACTGTGCAAGAATTTTTTTCTCTATTTTAACTGTTTATATCCATATGAAGTATATTTATGTAGAGTATTATATTATTTTAAAGGATAAACTATTCTAATGACCACTCAACTATTGTTTGCATCACTGCAATAGTTTACCCTATCTTAAAATAGAAAAAGATATGATTTCTGGGCTGCATCACCAGCTTAATATTCGTTTTTAGGTTCTGTTTGTTTATAGAGTAATACTAATTTTTCTGTCAAAAAAATGAATAATACTAGTAATTTATTTCCTCGTTTCTTGCAGATTGTTTAATAAACCCAAAACCCAATACCAACGTTCAAAATTTGCCAACCCAAAACAGTGGAAGCTTAAAAGTTAAAGAAAAGGGAGCCTTTAAGATCCAAACCCAAGAGGGCAGGCAGGCACTGCAAATATCTATCCTTTCTTCTTCTTCCTTCTTCCTCTCGCTTATTGCAGAGAATCCCTTTGAATTAAGATGTTTATTTTGAATCTCATACCCTCCTCTCCACTCTCACTCTCTAAATCCACTCATCAGTATTATCCCGTTAAAAGGATCCGAAACCCCCTTAACTTTACTCACTCCCCCGTTTTTCTCAACAAATCCACCCCTCCCAGCTCCAAAGTCTGCAACTTCAACAAAATCCATGGCTCCCCTTTGGGCAAGATCCAAACTTTAAGCGCCAAAGCAGCTCATTTCAGGAATACCGTTGAAAATCCATCTTCGAAATCTGGATCCCATGTTCCCAAAGCTGCTGCATCGTCTGAACCGAATCCGGAAGGAGAAGCCGAATCTGTTGAAGCAGCCGCAGCAGCTAAGTCAAAGGCCAAAACTTTACAGCTTGCGCTAGTGTTCGGTTTTTGGTACTTTCAGAACATTGTCTTCAACATTTACAATAAGAAAGCATTGAACGTCTTCCCATTTCCATGGCTGCTTGCTTCTTTTCAACTCTTTGCTGGTTCCATTTGGATGTTGGTTCTCTGGTCTTTAAAGTTGCAACCTTGTCCCAAAATCACAAAGCCTTTCATTATTGCACTTCTCGGACCCGCATTGTTTCACACAATAGGCCACATCTCGGCCTGCGTTTCGTTTTCCAAAGTTGCCGTTTCCTTCACCCATGTTATCAAATCATCAGAGCCTGTGTTTTCCGTTGTTTTCTCTTCATTCCTCGGTGATACATACCCTTTAAATGTCTGGCTTTCTATTGTCCCCATCGTTTTGGGATGTTCTCTAGCTGCCATAACCGAAGTTTCCTTTAATTTCCAAGGTTTATGGGGTGCTTTGATTAGCAATGTTGGATTCGTGTTGAGAAACATTTATTCCAAGAAAAGTTTGCAGAACTTCAAAGAAGTGAACGGGTTGAATCTTTATGGTTGGATCAGTATAATCTCTCTGTTTTATCTGTTTCCGGTGGCTGTACTGGTTGAAGGGCCCCAATGGGTTCAAGGGTACCAGAATGCAATCCAAACAGTGGGGAAAGCCTCCACATTTTACACATGGGTTTTGCTGTCTGGGATTTTTTATCATCTGTACAATCAATCTTCTTACCAGGCACTTGATGAGATCAGCCCTTTGACATTTTCGGTCGGGAACTCGATGAAGAGGATCGTGGTTATAGTTTCCACTGTGTTGGTGTTTAGGAATCCGGTTCGGCCTTTGAATGCACTTGGATCTGGGATTGCCATCCTTGGAACTTTCTTGTATTCTCAAGCTACAGCTAAGAACAAGAGCTCTGCTGCTGAAAAGAAAAACTGAGGTTTCAGTAATTTCTTCAAAGTTAGAATAGTAATAAACTTTTTTGGGGGTCTTTCCTTTTGATCAGATGATATTTGCATTTTGTATCCTTTTCTTCCATCACTTTTATAAATGTTAATAAACGACCTTTATTTTGCTTCCTTAATCTGCACTTTTCCATTACTGCATGATTGCTCTTTGTTTGATATTTTCATGTTCGAATCATGATATTTTGAATGATGACGGATTTCCTAACGAGAGATGGTGGCAACACTCCTATAATTGTTGGTAAACTCTCTCTCAATCCCAAGTTTGCCATAAGCTATCCTTACCAACCAGTTGTATATATAAATATAAATAATAATAATAATAATAATAATAAGAAACCCTAAATTTGAAGGGATTGCTAACGATCTAACCTTGGGTGATTGGTTTAATCAATATTCTGATACTCTGCTGCTTTACCCTAAAAGCAAGGTCATCATCATTTCTAATTCTAACCTATGGTGGTTGTTACACCAACCCAGCCAAGAATGTAAAAATGCGGCCAACTAGTAGTTTAATTCAGGACTTGCATGTTTGAGATTAGGATTTTAGGTTGTTGCTTATTTCAATAGGTTCGAAATCACAAATTTTTGGGATATTGCAACAATAATGATGTGAATCCAATTAAACCTTCCGTATATTTGTTCAATTCTTGTATTTGATACGATAAAAATGTTTGATATTTACTAACTATCAGGTGGTTTAACAAGTTGCGTTAAGTCCTTAAAGTTAATTAGATTAGGAGGATGGAATTCCCCTGCCCCTTTTCGGTGCCCCTACATATGCCCCCACACTCAAAACTAACTTTAGGGTTTAGGGTTTAGGGTTTTATGTTAGGGGTTGTGGTTAGGGTTTAGGGAATTTAGGGTAGGGTGTATTTTTTAGGGTATAGGGTGTAGGGTTTAGGATTTAGAATTTAGGGTTAGGGCTTAGATTTTAATTTTGTAGTGATTTTTAGTGTTGGGGCATATGTAGGGGCACCGAAAAGGGGCAGACGAATTTTATCCAGATTAGGAGGGTTATAATATAAAGAGCCTCTGTAATGCATGATCCAAATTAGTCGGTTAATGATCTTGTTTGATAAAGAGAGGTTTAAGTTAAAATTAGAGGTTTGACCGGTCAAATCCGCTAATTTGGATGTTTGGTAAAAAGTGGATTGAAATAACGAATTGGGATTGAAACCTCTAATTTTGAAAAAGTTGCTAATATGCGCCTTTTGAAATTAGAGGCTTTGACATAAGAGTTATAAAGACCGTTTTACCCTTAACAATTATAAAAATCTCCAAATAACCTAAAATTTACCATTTCTATTTTAATTCTTCAACCTCACGTATTTACATAGTGACATTTGTAAACTAATACTTTTGTTTTTCTTCTTATTCTCACACATTTATATTTGTATTTAAATTTAATAATTAGTTAAATTGTATTAAAAATAATTATATAAATAATAAATTAATATATAGATCCTTCAAATATGCTTAATAATGTTATATTAAAATTTATTTTTCATAATCAAATTGATATTAATAGATACAAAATATTGATAACTAATAAACTATTCAAATAAGTATCGAATATAATCATGTCCTTATATATCATTTTACTTCTTTAAATAAGCAAACAACTATCATCTATTAATTAATTTTATCAAATACTTTTATACAATCAACAAGTCAAATAAGCTAATGCAACCCGCTAATCAAATCAGCTAATGCAATCCGCTATCAGCTATTAGCTAATGTAATCCGCTATCAACTATTCGCTAATTGTCAAACAGGGCCAATAGGTATGATATCGATGATTATTACAAAAATATGCTTGATATTTTTATCAAACATAAGATTAACACATTGGTTAAACGCTTACTTATTCAAATAGACTTGGGGCTAAATTAAATGATTGAATTTATACAATTAAAATAAAATTATGACTAAATTGAGAAAATTGGGCACTCTTTCACCCTCGACACTACTCTCCAATGGTTGTTATAGGGTTTCTAACGAGCCCTATTTCCTTTCAAAAAAATTGATAAAATTATTATGGATTGGGATGTGTTGCGTGTATTCGATGTTGCAATTTGAGTGCAAGTATACACGTTGCAAAGTTATAATATAAAAGATATCATTTCCATAGAAATTGATGCTACTTCTAGAGATTATCGTCTTGCACTGTAAAAGAAATAAAAGAAAACACAAGTAATGGGGTTGTTGAGAATATTATTAAGGTAAAGAAAGCAAGTAAATTAAGAGATTGTGATAATATGATGATAAAGCAGGCCGAATTATGTTGCGTCGTAGTGTGGAATTCGAATGAAATCGTCTCGGCCTTGTATGCAACTGTCAACTTGAATGCCTCGGCAATGGTCAGAAGAATTGCCTCGACAATGGGCAAAGCTGCTGTCGCGGCAAGGAGAATGGGTACTGCCTGGGCAATTCAGTGACAAGCTTCAAGGTTCGGCAAAGCTTTCTTCAATGGTCTCTTCTTATCCCTAAGTCGAAACACTATTGATGTGCAGGCCTTGACAATACTTCCCAGCGTGAACCAAGGGTGAACACCAACCAATCTTACGATTCTCTTAGCCGTTGAAACTCGTACTTATCCCTAAGTCGAATTAGTTTTCATTGATTGGGACAAAAACCATGCTTATTTGTTTCGTGAGTCTAACTCTCTCGATATTAGACAAATAGATACACTCACAGTATCCTCTCTCGATTCAATTGCAAGAAGAAAATAAACACCAAGAATAAGCAAACCTTGAACTAAATTGCATTAAAAACCTAAACAAATTACAATCGTCTTCTCAGAACTACTTAATAGAATAACCGTAGCAGAAGAAATAATTAGAACATGATGGAGATAACAAGCACTCTACTAAATCCCTAAGCCTCTCGGTCTCTCGCTCTTGAAGTTGGCGGCATGACTTTCTTTATATAGGAGATGGCTAGGTCAAAGCCTTTCTTGGAGAGGAAGTTAAGTTGGAGTTGGACATAACTTCATAAAAGAGATGAATCTCTTTTAATTCATTACTTTATTCTTCTTTATCGGTTTTCATCCTTGACCTTTCTTCGACTCTTTTGTAACGCCCCGATTTTGGGCTTGGAAGTTTGGGCGTTGACCGGTTCGGTCAAAGTGCTGTTCGAATATAAAAAGGTGAAATTAGGAAAGCCTAGTTCGGGTTGCATTAAAAATATGGAAAAATGTTCTAAAATCCTCTTTTAATATATATAAGTGAACTATGAAATCAATTTTACAAAATGAGGTTTGGAAGGGTGACATTTTGGCTAGTGACCAAAATGTAATTTTTGAAAACTGCGTGACTGTTTTAGAAAGGATTGAAACTTTGAATCTTTAAGGAGCTATTTACCCAAAGGGGAGTTTCTCCAGATTTTTCTAAGATATTTAATGTTTTAATTCTGATTTTTAAACATAAAGAAAGTGGAGGGAAGTTATTTCTAACTAATTTTCCTAAAATCTCATTTTCCTTTTCTCTCATTTTCTCTCAACCCAAACACCTTTTCTCCAGAGTTTTTCTTCTGATTTTGTCACTCAAATTTCTCTTTTCAATCCTCTTTTGATTGCTAATCATCTCATCAACAAAACCTCACCATTTGCTAGTTGATTCTTCAAGCTTTTTGGTTCTAAAAGAGGAGAAACTCAAGTTTGGAGGTAAGAACGTCCTTCTCCTCTAAACTCTCAGTTCTTTACTGAAATTCCTAAGTTCTCAATCCTTAATTGATGTTTTATAAGTGGTTTTAAAGTTGTGTGATGGATCTTGGCTTAAAATGCAAGATTTGGTGATTTTTGATGAATTTTCGGTTGATCTGTTAAAGCAATGATTTGAGGTGTGTTCTTGGTGTTAAATGAATGTTAATTTGATAAGGAATTGAGTTTTAATTAATGCAATCCCGGATAGGTTGAATTTCCTAAGTTTAGCTTGTGATTCTTGGTTGTTTTGGAGTGATCTTGTAGATCTGTTGTTGCTGGAGCTATAAGGATGTTGTTAGGTCCTTTTTAGATGTTAAATGATGTTAAAGGATGTTTTGTTTTGATGGTTTTTGGCTGGGCTTTGTTGAGGAGTTGTTTGGATGTATTTTCGGTTGTGTTTGGTGGCCGAAAATGGAGTGTGGATGAGAGCAGCGAGTTTAGGTGCTTTCATTGAAGCTATTAATGCATGATGATGCATTAATCCTCTGCTTTGATGTGTTTAAAACAGGGGAGTCATCTTTGGATCCAAGTGGTGGTGATCCGGAAGCTTGAATTGTGTTTCGGCAAGAGGCGAAACGGAATCAGTGAGTGGAATTTGGTTTTCGGCTTTGAAACCAATGTCTTGGGATCTTAGTTTAAGTCTAAACAACTTTACTAAGCTCAAGTGTAAGTTTTCGGAAAAACTCTCTAGTGGTGGCCATGGTTTGGTTGTTATGCAATATGGTTTATTGCATGTTTTAAATTCTGTTTTGAAAGCATGATTTAGCATGGTTATTGCTGATTTTGTAAGCCATATGTTGAAGGAAGCTCAAGGTAAGAGTTTCTTGTTTTTGAAAATTGTTTAAATGTGGTTTGATGCTAAAAAATGCATGATGATTATGGCTTGGTTAAATGCTTTAAAACAGTGGATTATTTGATGATAATGATGTATATTGGCAAGTGATGTTTTGAAAAAGGTTAAGGTCACTAAGGTGGTTAAAAGTCCTTGAGTGAGCCTTGTGGATTCTAAGAACTTCATGGTGGTTAAAAGTCCATAAGTGATTCTTGTTAAGGTCACTAAGGTGGTTAAAAGTCCTTGAGTGAGCCTTGTTACTTAAGAACATCAAGGTGGTTAAAAGTCCTTGAATGGTTCTTGTTAAGGACACAAAGGTGGTTAAAAGTCCTTGTGTGGTCCTTGCCATGGTGTTTAAAAGTCCATGGGCCAAGGTGTTTAAAAGTCCTTGGGGCCAAGGTGTTTAAAAGTTCTTGGGGTGAAACTTAAAAAGGACACAAAGGTGGTTAAAAGTCCTTGTGTGGTCCTTGTGAATTATAAGATCACAATGGTGTTTAAAAGTCCATGTGTGAGTCTTATGTTGATCTTGTTTTAAAAAGATGGAATTTATCACTTGTGGCCAATATGACATGTAATGATTTGGAAGCATGTATTGCTTGTTTAAGAATGCTTGTAAGCATGTATAAATGATGATTTGAACTATGATTTATAAAGTGCTTTTATAAATGCATTATTGAATGGTTTTAAATGAGCATTCCTCACTAAGCTTTTGCTTACGCTCTCTCTCTTTTCTTAAACCAATAATGCAGAGCATTAAAGTGCATTGAGGGCAGAAAGGAAGGAAGGCAATCAAGTGGAAATTAAGCTCAAGTATGGAAAGGTTTCTTAACACTTTTTAGCTTTTGGCATTTGGCAATGGGGGACCTATGTGAATGTTTTGGGAGATGTTTTGAACTCCCTAAGTATGTTTAATGTTGTTGTTATTGCTGGATTTTGTAAATGGCCATTATGTGTTGGTTTGGAGGTTTAGTGCTTGAATGGTTTGCTTGAATAGGAAGCATGCCTTTAGATTTGGGGCTTTTCACATTTGATGCTATATTGATGAATGGTTGTTGCAAATATGTCTCTTGTATGATGTATGAGTTGCTGGTAAAAGTTGGTAGCAATTAGAGCATGATTGGTTGGTCAATTGTGTGTTTAAGTAAGCATTTTTCTGCACTCTGTGCAGGTCGTTTTGGAACAGTAGCTACCGTTTCGGAACGGGTGCCTTGTAGTAGCCCAGGCGTCCGAAACGGGAGACACCGTTCCGAAACGGAAAGCCCTCTGCCAGCCCTCGTTTCGGTACGCGTTGCGGAACGGCCCCGTGTTTCGAAACAGGCTCTCCCTGTTTCGGAACATCTGACCGTTGGGGGCTGACATTGGCAGTTAAATGTTTTGGAATGTTTGCATTTTGGTCCTGAAACTTGTTTGTGCAATTGTATGAGTTTGGGACGTCTGTTTGAGCTGAAATTTGACAGAGAAGCATGAAACTTGACTAATTACAAGTTGGTAACATTAATTTGGGTTAAGACCTCATAATTTACAGAATTTACAATTTGGTCCCTAAAGTTGTAAATTGTTTAATTGGGTCCCTGTTTGATCTCTGATGATTATGATCTTTGAGCATGTTGTTTGAGTGATCATAACTAGGGTAAATATGCATCTAGACAAGTTTAAAAAGAAAAAAAAGGGTCGTTAATCAAGGTTGACTTTCGAGTTGACTTTGGTTTTCCCCGTGTGACTTTCTTAATTCGGGTCAACCGTGTAGGCCGGGTTAAGGGGGTTGCATCTTTCATAGCCTTCCCGTGCTCCGATCTTCATGCAAAGTGTATGGAAAAATTCAATGTTTTATGCTCTTCAAGTCGCCTACCACTTTGCATATTTTCTCCCTCGTCGGCAATTTTTGGGGCATTGCCTCGGTAGTGGCTTGGTCATTGCCTCGACAATGGTCTGTCAGTCTCTTTCGCTCGACAGGTCTCGTTCTCTCGGTTCAACGTTCCTCAGTAAGGTCTAGCATCATGTAACCCCCTTAACCCGGCCCAGACGGTTGACCCGAATTAAGAAAGTCACACGGGGAAAACCAAAGTCAACCCGAAAGTCAACCTTGATTAACGACCTTTTTTTTTCTTTTTAAGCTTGTCTAGATGCACGTTAACCTTAGATGTGATCATACAAACAGTATACTCAAAGATCATAAACATCAAAGATCAAACAGGGAACCAATTGAACAATTTACAACTTTAGGGACCAAATTGTAAATTCTGAAAACTTTAAGGACTTAACCAGATTTTAAGTTACCAACTTAAAATTAATCAGGTTTCATGCTTCTCTGCCAAGTTTCAGCTCAAACGGACATCCCAAACTCATACAATTGCACAAACAAGATTCAGGATCAAAATGCAAACATTCCAAAACATTTAACTGCCACTGTCAGCCCCCAACGGTCACGTGTTCCGAAACAGGCAGAGCCCGTTTCGAAACGCGGGGCCGTTCCGCAACGCGTACCGAAACAGGTGGCTGGCAGAATGCTTTCCGTTTCGGAATGGTGTCTACCGTTTCGGACGCTTGGGCTGATTCAGGGCATCCGTTCCGAAACGGTAGTCCCTGTTCCGAAACGCCCTGCACATAATGCAGAAAAAGACATGCTTAAACACGCAATTGACCATCCGAACATACTCCAAAAGCCACCAAACTTTACCATCATGCAATTCAACATATAAGAGACATACTTGCATCAACAATTCATCAATATAACAACATATATGAAAAAACCCAATTCTATAAGCATGCTTCCTACACAAGCAACCATTTAAACACAAAATCTCCAAATCCATCTCATATAAGCCAAAACATGTCCAACAACAACAACAACATAAAACCATCCTTGTCCGAACATATACGAACACATAAACATCAACCTAAGAGATTCTACCCCATTGCCTTTATTAACTATAGCTATTCACCGAGACATACATCTCAAATGGAGTCCTCCTTGAATCCCTTGCTTCTCGCTGTCCAAACTTCAAGAATCTGCATTGATGGACAAAAAGGAGCGTAAGCACATAATGCTTAGTGAGGAATGCTCAAAACCAAAACACCATCAATGCAGCGAGTCATAAAACCTCTTTGAAAAACAACTCGATTTGTTTACTAAGCAAAGTTTGAAAACCCCTTTTCAATAACATGCTTTAACCATGCATTGCTCAAACATGAAAACCAACCCTTAGCTTAGCAAGCTAAGAAAACCATTTCAAAGCTCAATTTGCAAAATCATCCATTTAACCATTCCATGCATAAACACCATATGCAAAGTTAAATTCCAACCTTGGAAAAAACACTTCCATTCATATCATACCTTTCCCATGCTTGAATGTCATACCAAGCAAGAAACCATTTAAAAACCATTACTCAAACAATCCAACACATGCATTAAACCAAGGCAATATATGAACCACAACATCATCTTCGCATGCCTTTTAAAACAAGTCTTATCAAGACTCCAATGCATTTAAGAGATTTCATGCACACATGCATCATTTACCAAATGATAATCAACACTTGTTCAACTTAACAAGTAAACATGCATTCACAAGCATTTAACACTTTTCATGCAACCATGCATCTTTTCAAGCATCTCATGCTTCTTTATAATCAAGAACATTATATTGGCCTCCAAGTGATCAACCACTTTCACTTTTCAACTCAACATCCAATCGGATACGCGGATCACAAGCGTTGTCCCCCACGCTCCATACACACTACCAATCCAAGGTCTCCAAATGGACTTTTAAACACCATTTGACCTCACCATCCTAAGGTTCCCATGTATGGACTTTTAAACACCATACAACCTTATTTTTTTACAAGGTTCCCATGTATGGACTTTCAAACACCATACAACCTTAACTTTTCCCAAGGTTCCCATGTATGGACTTTCAAACACCATACAACCTTGACATGCACAAGGTTCCCATGTATGGACTTTTAACCACCATACAACCTTTGCATTCACCGATTGGTAGTTGTATAACATCACTAACGAGATCCGGGACACCCTACACAAGATCCACACATGGACTTTACACCACCATTGTGATCTTAACAAGCACAAGGTTCCCAAATATGGACTTTTAACCACCATATAACCTTTGGTTAACCAAGGTCCTCAAATGGGCATTCAACCTCCATTATGACCTTAACCATCTCGTTAGGATACTTGAAGGGAGTTTACCGGTTCACTCTTAACCACTCCACCTCCAAGGCGACTTTATTCACGGTGCACCCAATCCTATAGCCAGCTAACTATATCCGATCAAAGAACCAAGAACCACTTACATCACTTGCCAATATAACCATCTTACCACATTAGTCCAATGATTCACATGCATAACCAATATGCAAAAACCATTATTTACCATCATCAATCCACTGTTTTAAAGCATTACACAAAGCCATGAAACATCATGCAACACCATGCATCAAAACCACATTTTCAATGTACAAACCAAGGATCTCTTACCTTGAGCATCCTTCACATATGGCCTTCAAAACCAGCATTAAACCATGCTTAAAATATGCTTTCAAAACAGAATATAAACCATGCAAATCACATGCATTGCAACCATCAAACTCAATTGCTTTTAAAGCCAATTCACAACACAACCAAGGGCGAAAAACCATTTACTTACTCTTGAGCTTAGCAAAGTTGTTTAGACTTAAACTAAGCTCCCAAAACCTTCAAACCTTGGTTTAAAAGCTGAAAACCCAACTTCACTCACCGATACACAAAACAAGGCTAGCCAACAAGCCTTCCTAGCATCCGAAACCTTCCGCAATGCCTCTAAATCTCACGGATCACACTCCCCTGTTTCAAGCACACAAAAACAGAGGATTAATGCATCATTATGCATTAAAAACACCAGCAACACAACCAAGCTTGCTGCTAATCACAAATCCAACATTTCGGCTACCAAACACAACCGAAATCACCTCCAAACACTTCCAAAACTTAACCCAGCCAAGATCCATCACTTCTAACCATTTTTAAACATCAATTAACATCCAAAATGATCACAAACACATCCTTATACCTCCAGGTATAACAGATCATCAAAGACACTCCAAAAACAACCAAAAACTCAAGCCAAACTTAGGAAATTCAACCTATCCGGGATTGCATTAAATAAACCTCATCTTCTAATCAATTTAGCATTCATTTAACATCAAAAAACACACCTCAAAACCCAGCTTAAACAGATCATACGAAAATTCCACCAAAAATCACCAAATCTTGCATTTTAAGCCAAAATCAAGATTCCAATTGAAAAGCCTTTAATAAATCACAAATCAAGGATTGAGAACTTAGGAATTTCAGTAAAGAACTGATAGTTTAGAGGAGAAGGACGTTCTTACATCCAAACTTGAATTTCTCCTTTTTAGAACCAAAAAGCTTGATGAAACAACTTGCAAATGGTGAGGTTTTGTTGTAGAGATGATTAGGAATCCAAGGAGAATTGAAATGAGTGATTTAGATGACAAAATCAGAGGAGAAAATCTGGAGAGAAAGTGTTTGGGTTGAGAGAAAATGAGAGAAAAGGAAAATTGGAAGAAAATGGAAAGTTAGTTATAAAATAGCAAAATGATTTCCCTCCACTTTTCTTAAGCTTTAAAATCAGAATTTTGCATTAAAATATCTTAGAAAAATCTGGAGAAACTCTTTTTGGAATAATAGCTCCTTAAAGATTCAAAGTTTCAATCCTTTATAAAACAGTCACGCAACTTTTAAAAATTACATTTTGGTCACTAGCCAAAATGTCACCCTTCCAAACCTCATTTTTCAAAATTGATTTCACAGTTCACTTTTATATATTAAAAGATGATTTTAGAACATTTTTCCATATTTTTAATGCAACCCGAACTAGGCTTTCCTAAATTCACTCTTATATATTCGATCAGCACTTTGACCGAACCGGTCAACGCCCAAAACTTCTGAGCCCAAAACCGGGGCGTTACACATCAGATTTTGGCATGGTCTAGATCGTCGAGTGATGGTTTTGCACCTTTTCTCCCCTTTCCTTTACTGTCGCGGCAATGCTTGCCTAAGCAGTGTTAAAAACAATAAATTATGTATGTATGACTAGTAATGCATCTAAAAAAAGTTTAAGTGTGACAATAATTGAGTCATAAAGCTGAAGTTTGACAACAACTGATGAAAAATTGAAGTGAATAAAAATAAATGTTTACAATATTGAATATTAACAATAATATGGTTCAGTTTGCTTGTAAAGATACATCTATTCTTACAGAATATTAGAATATAGTTTTTAACCTTTGTGTTAGAATATTTGTTTAATATGATTTTATTGTTATTTTCTTACAGAATATTTCATCATCTCTTGATGAGAATGAAGATGTTAATTTTATGGATAATGAGGAGGATCCTGCATATGCATCTTGTAAGTATTGTCAACAACATATTAGTTGTAGTACTAAAAATGGCACCACTCCTTTAGAAAATCATATTAGTAGGTGCAAAAAGTATCCACCAAATTTGGATAAGAAGCAAAAGTTGATTGATTTTGAAAGTAAGACACTAGTCAATGAACATGGAACTACTGAAACAATTAGTGTTCCAAAGTTGTGGAAATTTGATCAAAATTTTTGTAGGAATAAGCTTGCTAAAATGCTTAGTGTTGATGAATTACCTTTTGCTTTTGTTGAACATGAAGGCTTCATTGAATTTTGTCAAGCTTTAAACCCCCTATTTAGTCTTCCTTCTCGTACTACGATCACTAGAGATTGTTATGCTCTATTCATTGAACAAAGAAATGAGCTAGAAAATTCTTTTAAGAGCTTGAATTCTAGGGTTTCTTTAACCACAAACACTTGGACATCATGTCAAAATTTAAGCTATATGTGTTTGACTGCTCATTTTATTGATGATGATTGGAATTTGCATAAGAAGATAATTAACTTTTGTCCAATTGCTGGTCATTCCGGATAACTTATTGGTAGAGCAATTGAAAAATGTTTGAATGAATGGGGATTGAAAAATATTATGACAGTGACCGTAGACAATGCTAGCTCAAATGATTTAGCAGTTGATTACTTAAGAAGAAGACTTACCATTTGGGAGTCTAGTTTGTTGGGGGGGGGGAGGTAAATATTTGCATATGAGATGTGCATCTCATATTTTGAACTTGATTGTACGAGAGGGTTTGAAGGAACTTGATTTGTCGATTATGAAAGTTCGAGCTCTTGTGAGGTATGTTAGGTCTTCTCCCGCAAGGCTTCAAAAATTTAAAACTTGCATTGAAGAGGAATTAGAGCATAGAAAAAGTCTTGTTACTTTGGATGTTGAGACAAGATGAAATTCAACCATTTTAATGCTTGAATCTACTATCAAGTTTAAAAAGGCATTTGCTAGTTTATATATGAAAGATTCTTCTTATTTTAAGGAACTTAGAAAGCTTGGTGGTGGTCCTAACGAAGATGATTGGAAGAGGGTGAGGAGTTTTTTTTACCTTTCTTGAGTGTATTTATGATGCAACATTGAGATTATCTGGTTCCCGTTACATGACTTGCAACTCATATGCTCATGAAATTTACAGAACCAAATTCATGATTTCAAACAACATAAATGATGATGATGAGGGTGTTAGGAAAATGGCATCCCATATGATGTCAAAGTATGACAAATATTGTGGAAACATTGATAATACCAATGTTTTGGTGTTCGTGGCTGTGATCCTTGATCCTATGCACAAGTTGAATTATGTTGAATTGATTGTGCGAGATTCTTATGATGAAACAAAAGCCAACTTTTTTTGTCTCAATATTAAGATGTTGTTACAATCTTTATTTGACGCATATGCTTTCTCAATGCCTAGTTCAAAGATAAGTTGTACTTCTTCCTCAAGTTCTACCTCCTTTTCCACTTTAACTCAAAGTGTATCTCAAAGTGGGAGTCAAAGTAGGACTCAAAGTGGGCGTAAGATTGACCTTCAACGACTCATGACTTCAAAATATCAAAGGGATACGAGTTGTTCATTGACTAATGCCAACAAAAGTGAATTGGAGAAGTATTTAGAAGATGCTTGTGAGCCTCATGTTCTAAGTTTTGGAATCTTGCAATGGTGGAAAGATCAACCAAAACGACATCCCATTCTTCATAAGATGGCTAAAGATGTGCTTGCCATACATATTTCGACTGTAGCTTCTGAGTCAACTTTTAGTACGGGGGTCGCATCCTTAATTCTTTCCGTACTTCATTGACTCCAAAAATAGTTGAAGCACTTGTTTGCACTCAAGATTAGTTACGCACCTCTCGATCACCTCTTATAATAGAGGAAAACTTACTTTCCTTGGAAGAATTGGAGGAAGGTTAGTTTAGATTCAATTGCATTTTTTGTTACTTATTTAATATTTAAACAAAAATGCATTTTTTAACTTTATTTTATGTGTTGTAGGCATGCAGAATTTAACTTTGGAGCAACCAGATATCATAATTGATGAAACAATTGATACTTTGGATGATTTCTAAAGTTTGGATCTTGGAATTATTTATTTTATCGTGTTGGTTTTATTGTGTTGTTTAAGACTTTTTTAGATGTGCGTTGTTTATTTTGAACTGCTTTTAGACTCATAGTATGTTTATTTTGAAACCTCTTGAGCATTGGACTCAAGTATTATAATGCTTTATTATGTTGGTTTTTCTGTATGGTTGAAACACTAATTACTGGTATGTTTATTTTAAGACTCTTGGATATTTGACTTGGTTTAAGAGGTTTATTTTGCATTTATTGTTAAACAAGTTGTTTCAATTTTGCTCTTATTTACTTTATATTTTTAACAATGTATGTTATAGTTGTTTATGGCTTCTATAGATTCATCTAATCTATTTATTGTAGGATTTGTCTTCTTCATGATGGTGGTAGTTACTAGTTAGGAGTAGTAAAAAATAATTATTTTTTAGTTGTTTTAGATATAAAATTGAGTCAAATTATGTGGTGAATGAATTTTCCTTTTTCAACAATTTATTACAATTTACAAGCAGGTTGCCCTGGGCTGAAATTGACATGTAAACAATATAAAGCAATATGTTCGGATCGGATCAGTTAATTAGATTGAGTGTGTTGTTAGGATTGATCCATGAGAAGTTCAGGTGTTCCTTTCAAGCCGGGTTGTACGTGTTGGACATCATGTTTTTGTTCCGGTTGTAATTTCCAACATAAAAACTGGACTCTAGATTCTGTGGACACTCAAAAGAATCATGGTTACCATTACATAAATCACATAAAGAACCAACTACCTTGACCTCATGTGTGTTGCTTGGTCGTTGCATATTTTTCACCAAATTGGTTAAAATAGCCAATTGTGAGAGGATTGAATCTGACGACTCAAGCTCATTTACTGTGGCATGGCATCTAACTCCTCTTATTCTGGTTGTTAGAAACTGATAGTCATTCTTAGCAAGCTTGTTCAAAATCTCCATAGCCTCCTCTGGCAGTTTGTCTAGGAGTGTGCCATTTGCCGAGGCATCCAACATCATCCTTGTCGGGGCATTCACTACATTGTAAAACATTGTTACTTGTGTCCATAGTAGAAATCCGTGCAAAGGACATTTGTGTAATAATTCTCTATATCGCTCTTAGGCCTCGTACATGGATTCATCGCCTGCCTATCGAAAAGAAGTGATTTCGTTACATAATTTATCATATAAATTTGTAGGATTAAAACGAGCAAGGAAATCACGACATAAGTCATTCCAAGATCCTATTGATCTTGCTGGAATGTTATTTAACTAAGTTTTTGCCATATCTCTCAGTGAATAGGGGAACAATTTTAATCTCAAGACATCCTCATGGACTCTTTGTATCTTGAATGAATTGCAAATTTCCATAAATGACTTGAGATATCTTCAGCTGCTGATCAACCAAATTGACCAATGGTATTGTTCATATTGAACATGACTGGCTTTAGTTCAAAGTGGGTTGCTTCAATTTCAGGTGTGACAACTCCTGGGTTTAGGCCATTGAGGTCTTCCTCCAAGTAATCTCGAACAATTGGGTTTGGAGCAAGGATTCCTCTGTTATCATTTACGGCATTTTGATTGCTGTTTCGACCACCTACTGGGTCTGTCATTGCTGCTCTTATCCTTTATTTGAGTCTTTGACAAGTACGTTCAATCTCAGGATCAAATGGAATTATTGGAGTTGTTGGATTCTCCCTGGTCATACACCGCAAAACCAAGTATTGTTAACCCTTGAAAGACTAAATAAAAGTGCAAGAAAATAAAATTAAAATTCGCTATTTCCAATCCCTGGAAACGACGCCAAAAACTTGTTGCGCGTATTCGATGTCGCAATTTGAGTGTAAGTATACACGTTGCCAAGTTATAGTATTAAAGATACCGTCTCCATATGGATTGGCTACTTCTAGAGATTATCGTCTTGCACTATAAAAGAAATAAAAGAAAACACAAGTAATGGTGTTGTTGAGAAAACTATTAAGGTAAAGAAAGCAAGTAAATTAAGAGATTGAGATAATATAATGATAAAGAAGGTCGAATTATGTTGCGTCGTAGTGTGGAATTTGAATGAAATTGTTTTGGTCTTGTATGCAACTGTCAATTTGACTTCCTCGACAATGGTCAGAAGAATTGCCTCGACAATGGGCAAAGCTATTGCCGCGAAAAGGACAACATGTACCGCCTGGGTAATTGTGCGACAACCTTCAAGGTTCGGCAAATCGTTCTTCAATGGTCTCTTCTTACCCTTAAGTCAAAACACTCTTGATGTGCAGGCCTTTTCAATACTTCCCAGCGTGAACCAAGGGTGAACACCAACCAATCTTACGTTTCTCTTACCCGTTGAAACTCGTACTTATCCCTAAGTCGAATTAGTTTTCACCGATTAGGACGAAAACCATGCTTATTCATTTCGGGAGTCTAACTCTCCCGATATTAGACAAATAGATGCACTCACAATATCCTCTCCCGATTCAATTACAAGAAGAAAATAAACACCAAGAATAAGCAAACCTTAAAATAAATTGCATTAAAAACCTAAACAAATTACAATCTTCTTCTCACAACTACTAAAAATAATAACCCTAGCCAAAGAAAGAATTAGAACATGATGGAGATAACAAGCACTCTACTAAATCCCTAAGCCTCTCGATCTCCCGCTCTTGAAGTTGGTGGCATGGCCTTCTTTATATAGGAGATGGCTAGGTCAAAGCCTTTCCTGGAGAGGAAGTTAAGTTGGAGTTGGACATAACTTCATAAAAGTGATAAATCTCTTTTATATCATTACTTTATTCTTCTTTATCGATTTCCATCCTTAACCTTCCTTCGATGCTTTCATGGCCATCCTGTGCTCCGATCTTCATGCAAAGTGTATGAAAAAATTCAGCATTTTATGCTCTTCAAGTCGCCTACCACTTTGCACATTTTCTCCCTTGTCGGAAATTGTTGGGGTATTGCCTCGACAGTGGCTTGGTCATTGCCTCGGTAATTTTCTGTTAGTCTCTTCCGCTCGGCAGGGCTCGTTCTCTCGGTTCAACGTTCCTCAGTAAGGTCTAGCATCAGAGTTTGGCATGGTCTAGATCGTCAAGTGATGGTTCTGCAAATTTTCTCCCCTTTCCTTTACTGCCGCGACAATGCTTGTCGAGGAAGTGGATAGTGACATCCGCACAAGCACAAAATACATACCTAAGCAGTACGTTTTCCACCAAATATCTTCAAATATAGATGATCAAGCACGACATTGTTAAAAACATTAAATTGTGTATGTATGACTAGTAATGCATCTAAAATAAGCTTAAGTTTGACAATAATTGAGTCATAAAGGGTCCTAAAATAAGTACTTTTATACACCTAACAAGATGTAACATGGATTTTGATGAAATAAATAAATTTGGGTACGTTTTTAACAAGGCTTATTTTCTTTTAAAAAAATTGATAAAATGTATAAATAAAGATAATCAAATGTATAATTACATAAATTTGTTTAATTGTAATGTCATTATTTCATTAACTTTTAATTGTTAGTGGCTTACTAATATATTTAAATATTTAATTGACAAAATTGAAAGATCAATAGTCAAAATAATTTTTTCCCATATATAGAGTTAGTTTAACTAAACATGTTTCACTTGCACGTGTCAGTCGAGAAAATATCCAATTCTAGAATTACTTTCCTCCATCAAAGTTGCCAAGCCATAACTAAGTAATCGAATGCCCCACAAATTTTCCTTCTAACACCGAGCATTGACCGATATTGTATTCGCACGTAACCAGACACTATAGCCGTTTTTGATATTTTAGTGGCTGAAGAGCGAACATAAAACTTAGGTTCCTGACAAGCGTCGTATTTGTCAAATAAAATTTATCCTTAATCTCACAAATAAATAAATAAGACGTAGTATAGAGAAGTTGTCGGTCTATAGAGACTAAGGAGTTTCCAATATTGTTCTAAGCCAATCTTTAACCAAGAAAACATGAAGTAAAATGAGGGGTTTAGCGAAATGAGTGGAATAATTCTAAGCAAACGAAAATGATAAATAAAGGGAAGTAAATAGTTGAAATTAATTATGATAATGTATAGCCTCCAGCTTTGCGTCGCCTCAACTCATTTTGATCACTGAATAGATTTTACTCCGAGTCCTTGTCGGTTACAGTCTACAAGGCCCAACCCTTGTAACTTGCTCTTCTCTATGGTGAACTAATTTTCCAAGGTCAATCATTAGAATTTAGCACTTGTTTGGATTAATGAAGAAAATAGATGCTAATGCCAAAGCTGTATTCTGTGCTGGAAAAGCCCGTGCTCGGATAATTTTGTCTCAATGAGAATCGTATCCAATTTTGATTCCCTCAGTGGACCGCCGCTAAGTTTGTTCTTAGGGAGTTGGATTTGCTACAAGCCTACTCTTGTCCCCAATGGTAGATCACACCGTCTATTAGACCAATGCACACTTTTGGAAAGAAGGAGTTGAGATGTTTAAAGGAAATGTCGATTGCCAATCTAATAATACTGAAAACAAGAAAGAAGTTTGAAGGTAGGAAGAGCTTTTGCAATTCTCGCGAAATGAATTGGGTTTCGCTTAGTTATCGGCTAATGGTAAATTTGGCTAAGCATGGCTTTAAAAGAAATCATACTTAGCATTTGTTTAAAATAGAGTAAAAAAAGAAATGTAAGAGGAAGGAAATTTTTATAAAACTTAAAAGCAAATAACATGCCAAGAACAAGAGATGATCATAGCTTACCCCAAAAGGTGTATTTATAGTATCTTAAAACCCTAAAAGATAAAAGATAAATCTTAAAATAAAATTCAAATTTTAATCCTAAACAAAATATATTCCCAAGTTTATATTTTAAAGTTGTCCGATAAGCTATCAAAAAGCGATTGATAAGCTATCATTGCTGCCGGCGTCATCCTCTAACACTGCTGACATGGCGTACAATCATCCTTTCATACCCAGATTCATGCCCACTATCCCTGTCTTGACTCCAGATAAAAATTTACAGAATTCGACCTCTTTTTAGTTTGTTTTCCAGAATGTAAAACTTGCGCGAAAAAACACATAATAAAGCCCAGATCAACTTAGTATCCAAACTATTAGAGGCATAATTAAAGACTAAAAAGCGACCAAATTAGCTACTCATCAAATTCCTCCTCACTTATTCGATGCTTGTCCTTAAGTTTCTCTCAACTAACATATCAAAGCTCAAGTCCTCATCTGTTATTTCACGATGTCTCTAAGATATCATCATGATCCAAGATCGAGATAAATATCGAAAATAAGGAGCAATAAAAAAATAGGCAAGATTATGAACATTTTTTTTAGCAAAACTAGACATTCCAATAACATGTCGATATCAATGAAACAAACCCTAGTACCATCACTAGGATTCACTCATCTCGCTCAAAGCGTTTTGGGTTAAATGATCACTCAAGCTAAAACTAATCAAAGCATGACTATAAGCTTGTAACTAAATCTAATATCCACTGCTAAGTATGAACATGATGCAATAATCAAGATGTCTTTTAAAGGGTTGTAATGATGCTAAGGTTTGGGTAGGATAAAGGCCAAAGATCGGGTTAAAAAAATTCAAGACAAAGAGAAAATTATTCCAAAGAATTTATTCAAAGGAAAGTAAAAAATGGAAGAAAGGAAAACAAGAAATCAAACAATCAATGCTTATTCACTCTTTGTTCTCTCTTTTTTATTTTTTTTATTTTTTTTCACTTCCTTTTTCCCCGTTTTTTCTGCACTGTTTGAACCAAAATGTACTGTTTTTTTGTATTTTTTTCTTTTTTCTCTCTCGAGTCTTCCCTTTTTCTGCTTCGGAATAACCTTAACTTTGTCCTGAAAATAGATAACAAAAAGAGGGAAAAAACAACAAAATCCGTTCGGGTTAAAAATATGGTAAATCAAAGAAAAGGATACGGCTCAAAATTGGTTATCTGAGGGGTAAATAAACAAAGGGTGGGCCATTTTTGGGAAGAGAAAAGGGTTAAAACCTAATGCCTCTATCAAACTGAAGCATCACATTCAATTAGTGTAGTCTCGACAAGCATTATGCTACAAGTTTTAGAATGCAAAGAATTAGCTGAAACACTCAAGTAAACAAAGAGCGAGAATGCAAATGTATGCTCATTAGGCTCAAAAACTCACATGAAAGGTGTTGTGTACCAAGGTAAGCAAGATGTCAACTAACAAGTCAAGGAATGTCATAAGAAAATGTATTTGAAATTACTAGTCAAGCCATTATCTATCAGGCATCCTAAGCTCCAATAGAAGCAAGATCTCAAGTCATAGGAAAACCAACGAGACAAGGTGAAATAAAGAACACGCAATAAGAAACTCCAACGAAGTGCAATCAACAGAACTCAATGACAACCAATCGAATAAGCAGAAAAAGAATTTGATGTCAATCCTACCCCCTCACTTAATCATAATGTCCAATTATGGAAAATAAAGAAAAAGAGAGGGAATAGAATATTCCCCCAAGCTAATTACGGCCACGCTCTCGATGAGATGTGCCTGGCCGAAGGTAAGAGAGGATCTCGTCAGTATCTGTTTCAATTGAATCGAGTCGTCCATTTACATTGTTGATCTCATCTTGTACGTCAGGTTGTGGAATTTCTTCTTGCTCTGGTCGAGGTACGGGCCTCCGAAGGAAGAAGCGTGCATTCCGAGGCGTAGTGGTGCCCAAAGGGATAATGTATTGTACGTCAGGTGTGCTGGCAAGAAGCCCCATTGTGTCCAACACCTCGCATCCAAAGCATCCATGGAAAAAGCATAAGTGAATTATGAAGAGTCAAATGTCACAGGAAAAAGACGAGACCCAAGATGTGTGATGTTGGGCTCAAGAATGAGTGGGCGTTTGGATTGCGCAACACGCTCAAAGGCGCAGGCAAACCAAAAACCCAAATTTACCTTAATACCAGTTTGCATGCACCATAAGAAGAAAAGTTCAACCTTACTCAAACTGGAAGTAGTATCTTTACGGCCTGAATAGTTGTATGCGAGGAACCGGTGAATGTAACGGAGCGCCGGGTTGTGAATCCTCCATCCTTTCGTTTCGCGAATATCGTACTAGAACCCACCAAGCCAGTAAGGGTCTCGTAAGAAATGTTTGTGTCAAAGACCCGAAACTGACAGTGTCGAATGTGATTAAATTGCAGCAAGTTGTCACCATCAAATCGTAAATAGCCTTTCAAAACCTACTCGTTCGGAACCGAATATGTATGGTCACGATAGTGACGTTCTGAGGCCTCGTCATGATTGGTGTGTGAATCATTTGGCATATTACTTTTGTTTGAGCTTGCTGCAAATTAAGGCAAATCAGGTCGTGCACTGTTGGAGTGGGATGAAGTGGGGTGTTCTTTGCCGACATTTGGCTGCACCGTCGAATGTCCCCCTATGGCAAAACTATCATTGAAGTTCTCTATATATCCAAAAATTGGGTGGAACATTAGCAAAGGTTGAATATAAATCAGTTCAGTGTTTACCTCTTCGACTTGGCTTTGGGCTACCGAGGTCATTGAGAATGCTGGAGCGACGATGTCACCATCCGTGAAGGACGACTCCGTTGTTACTAGAAAGTCCTGACATCATCTAGTTTGGACTAAGAGGAGGCGACGGTCGGCAAGGACGAAAAAGATAGAGAGGATGGTGCCAGTTGAGTACATGTCTGGCAAGAATGTGAAGATCCGACACCGTCATTTCTTCCCCACAATAGAGAAGATCGGCCAGTAGAGGGAATGGGGTTCGGTTCTGGTTCATGCGGCTGAGATGCGGCCGCCTACTGTAACCCCCTCGACCCGGCCTGACCGATAGACCGAACCGAACGGACTACACGAGGAATATTGAAGTAAACTAGGAAGGTTTACCCCAATAAACGACCCTATTTTTTCATTTTATCTTATCTAGATGCAATTTAGGTTCCTATGTGTACGCACATAAGCAGCGGATACAACATCAACACAATCGCCCTTCGATTAAAGCCAATTAGGGTTTAGGGACCATTTTGTAATTCTGATAAATTATAAGGTCTTTTATCAAATTTGAGTTACCAACCTTTAATTTGGTTCATTACATACTTCTCGATGAAATTTCAGCTCAAAAAGACATTTAGAACTCATCCAATTGCATATAAGGCAAATAGGGACCAAAATGCAAGAGACAGAAACTCGGGTCAATTCAAACACAGATTCAACGGTCAACTGTTTCGGAACAAAAGGCCCCGTATCGAAATGGCCGTTTCGAAAAACAACTGACCGTTTAGATACGCGGGTTAGTTTCGAAACTTCTCAAGACATGTTTTAGTACGATGGTTCATAGAGGCAAAATTTTCTGAAACAAGCCTCCCCGTTCCGAAACACCAAGGCCATTTCAAGCCACCGTTTCAAAACAGGCAAGGGTGTTTCGAAACACTTGGGCATGCAATGTTCCAAAAAGCTGGTTTAAGTCACATTTTACACTCCGAAACTATCCCGACACATGCCCTAACATATGGGCAACTTGAATACACCTCAAAGACAATTTATACAATTCATAAGCAACATCATAGCCTCATTCTTGGAAGAAATGGAACTAAAGGCATTCTCCCTAAAAGTTAAAAGCATCAAAGGCTAAGATCCAAATGCAAGTATACTCCAAGACACAAAGGCCATTTACAAGACCAAATATGCATCACAAACTTCCACAAAACCATAAATTAACAAATCAATAACATTCATTGCATTGGACACCCCATTTGCCCTTATTACACTAGTTCAAAAGCACAACATACTTTTAGCAAATGTCTTGGTAAGATTCCTCGAAGATGCCTTTCTTGACAAAACATGCACTTTTTCATCAATCTTATTGTATTAAACATCATGCATCATGGTTAATATAAATTCAACAATTAAACCATTGCTACTCATATTCCATGCTTTCCATGCATAAACACCATTATGCTAAGCTTAAACCAAAACATGCATCATTCAAAATTTGCATTAACATCATTTTCCATAATAACTCATTTCATTATATTGGCTCACAAGCGATAAAAAACAATCTCAAAAACATATATCGGATACACGAATTTCCAAGGGTTGTCCCACACCCTTCATACACTCTACGACATTTCAAGGCTCACACACGAGAGCGAACCTCCATCATTGTGACACCCTTGGTGGAGTATTCGGTACAATCACAATCCCTCAATACCACTCATCGGTAGATGTATAACCCACTAACGAGAGACAAGACAGACACAAGGTTCGCACCCAGGAGCTACCCTCAACCGTTGCAACCTTAAATATTCCTCAATCGTTAGAGTACTTGGATGGAGTATTCGGTACAATCACAACCCCTCAACATCCAAGGCGACTTGTTTATAGTGCACTCAATCCTATAGCCGACTAACTATCTCTGATTTCATTTATAAAACACTTTGTTCAACATCATTTGCCAATATAATCCATATCACATGCATACCTCACTATTTGTACAAAGCATTCATGCTAAGCCATAAACAAGCATTAAACCATGGTTAAAACCTCATGCATCAACACATGCATACAAGGACCACTTACCTAGTGCATCCTTAAACCACATGGCATCATCATACACAAATTATATACTCAAATAATGCTTTAAAATAGTAGGTAGATGCAATTGAAATCAAGTGCAACCAAAGGCTCAAAACTAGCACAACCGAGCGAGAAATTTTGATTTACTTACTTCCTAACTTAATAAAGCGTTTCCATCTCTTATTAAGTTGCCAAAACCTTTTCTAATACGTTTCCACGCTGGAAAACTAAATTCCACTCACCGACTCGCGAAACCACGCTTGCCAACGCAACTATCAACCTTTCGAAGCCTCCAATAACACTTTGTTTGCTTCCAGATTACTATCCCCTATTTTCAACACATCAAAATAGAGGTTCAATGCATTAAAATGCATCCAAAACTCCAGCACACACAAGAAATCTTGCAGCCCTACTCTAAAGCATCAAAACACATTTTAGGCATTAATCAACATCCAAAAACAACCTAAAACAATCCTTATACCTCCAGCAACTAGAATTCCTCAAGAACACCTCAAAAACTCACCAAAAACACTTCAAAAACTAAGGATCTCAAGGATTTCGAGATCTATATGATTAAGACTCCACTCCAACACCAAAAACCTTTCAAAACTCATTTAGAAACAATCTCAAACTAGCCATTTAAATCAAACTCCGAAAATCACATTAAATCTATTTTTCAATCAAGATTTCAAGAGTTTATCAATCTAACAACAAAACCTCAATCAAAATCAGTATTAAAGAGTCAAATATCTTTGGAATTTCATTAAAGAACTTAGATTAGAGGGATAGCACGAAAATTACCTCCAATCCTTGCTTCTCCTCTAATTTGGCAAGATTTGCCTGAAGAAACTTGAAGGAAAATGAAAGAAATCAATAAGGAAAATATAGGAATTAAGAGAGGATTGGAGAGAAAATAATTTCTGGAAAATTGAGAGGAAAGGGAGAGTGTTTGGTTGAAGTGAAAGTGAGAAATGAAAAGCTCGTCAAAAAATTCATTAATCGATTAACTACTCTCCTTAATTAATTAAATAAAACCTTTTTGAATTATTAAATAAACATTTAAAATGCATGCCAAATTAGGGAAAAGTCATAATTGCCAAGTAGCTCCCTAGAGATTCTAAGATTTTGACTCTTCTTGAAAAACACATTTTTCTAACTTTTAATTCTTTACATTTTGGTCACTACACAAAATGTACACTTTAGAAAACCCGTTTTGTAAAATTGATTTAATCAACCTCTGAAAAATCATTTTAGAGGATTTTAGGAATTTTTATCATATTTTTATCCTATCCCAAGCCTTGATTTCCCTAAACCACCTTTTAAGGGTTCGAACAACCGACATCGGTTCCACCGGCCCAACCCGACTCGCCCAAAACATCTAAGCCCCAAACCGGGGCGTTAAAACTCTCCCCCACTTAGGAAATTTCATCCTTAAAATTTTACCTGAAGGAAAAAGATGCGGGAATTGCCTCAGCATATCCGCCTTGCTTTCCCACGTGGCCTCCTCAACTCCTCGGTGTCGCCACAACACCTTCACAAGCTCAATCGTCTTGCCACAAAGAAATTTGCTACTTGAATCCAAAATTCTCACCGGTTCTTCATCATAGGACAAATCCGGATTCAACTCAATTTCCTCAACCGTCATCACATGCGAATGATCTGATCTATATCTCCGCAACAAAGATACATGTAACACATCATGGATCTTTTCTAACACTGGAGGTAACCTCAACCGATAAGCCACAGGACTAACTCGCTCCACAACCTCATAAAGTCCAATAAACCTCGAACTAAGCTTTCTCTTACATCCGAACCTCATCACCTTTTTTCCAAGGCGATAGCTTAAGGAAGACGCTATCTCTAACCACGAACTCAACCTCTTTGCGCTTTAAATCTGTGTAAGACTTATGGCGATCCGATGCAGCCTTCAACCGCTCAAATATGAGCTTTAGTTGTTCCCTTGAGCATATCTCGCAAGGAAAGCAACTTTTGCCCCGTCTCAGCCCAACAAAGAGGCGTTCTACACTTCCTCCCATACAATGCCTCATACGGTGCCATCTGTACACTTGCCTGAAAACTGTTGTTATAAGCAAACTCAACCAACAGCAGATGCTTTTCCCAAGAACCTTGGAAATCAATCACACAACATCGCAACATATCCTCAAGCACATGGATAACTCGTTTCGACTGCCCATCCAACTAGGGATGATATGAAGTGCTGAAATTCAACCGCGTACCCAACGCCTGATGTAAACATTCCCAAAACCTCGCTGTGAACCTCGGGTCTCTATCCGTCACTATCGACTTGGGTACACCGTGCAAATGCACAATCTCAGCAATATATAACTCAACCAACTTATCCAACGTATACTTAGTATGCACAACCAAGAAATGTCCACATTTCGTAAGACGATCCACAATCACCCATATTGAGTTCTTCTTTGATGGTGTCAAAGGCAACCCAGATACGAAATCCATCGTAATCCTTTCCCATTTCCACTCTAGTATCCTTAAAGGCTGCAAAAAACCGGAAGGAAACTGATGCTCGACCTTCACCCGCTGGCAAACCATACACTTGCTTACAAAATCGACCATATCCTTTTCCAATCCCACCCAATAGTACTCATCCTTCAAGCCACGATACATCTTAGTACTACTAGGGTGCATAGCAAAAGGACTGCTATGAGCCTCAGTCAAAATAGTGCGCCTCAACTCAACATCTTCCAGCACCACTAACCGACTTTTGAAACATAGAACCCCATCATCATTAAAGCAAAAATCTGTAGCCTTACCATCAGCTATATCCTGAACATGAGGTACCAACGCATCATCCAACAACTACTTCTCCTTAATTAACTGAATCAAAGAAGGTTTCACCTACAACTCGGCTATCAAACCACAATCACACGATATACTCAAGCGAGCAAACATAGCTCTCAGCTCAACAACTACCTTCTTACTCAAAACATCGACCAAAACATTGGCCTTTCCCAAATGATACTCGATGGTCAAATCATAATCCTTAAGCAACTCCAACCATCTTCGTTACCTAAGATTCAACTCTCTTTGAGACATAAGATACTTCAAACTCTTATGGTCGGTATAAACCACACACCTTTCACCATAAAGGTAATGTCTCCAAATCTTCAAAGCAAAAACCACTTCCGTGAGCTCAAGATCATGCGTAGGGTAGTTGCGCTCATACACCTTCAACTGTCTAGACGCATAGGCCACAACCTTCCCACCTTGCATCAACACGCAACCCAAACCAACATATGATGCATCGCTATAGACTACAAACTCCTTACCCGATTCTGGTTGAATCAAGACAGGAGCTGGGGTCAAAGCTTCTTTCAACTTTTCGAAAGCTTGCTGCCTAACATCCGTCCACTCAAAGCGAACATTCTTTTGCAACAACTTGGTCAAAGGGGTAGCAATCTTAGATAAACCTTCAACAATGTAACCCCCTTAACCCGGCCTAGACGGTTGACCCGAATTAAGAAAGTCACACGGGGAAAACCAAAGTCAACCCAAAAGTCAACCTTGATTAACGACCCTTTTTTTTTCTTTTTAATCTTGTCTAGATGTACATTAATCCTAATTGTGATCACACAAACATCATACTCAAAGATCACAAACATCAGAGATCAAACAGGGACCCAATTGAACAAATTACAACTTTAGGGACCAAATTGTAATTTCTGATAATTAAAAGGACTTAACCCAAATTAAAGTTACCATCTTGAAATTAATCAGGTTTCATGCTTCTCTGTGAAATTTCAGCTCAAAAGGACCTCCCAAGTTCACACAATTGAACATACAAGATTCAGGACCAAAACGTAAACAATTCAAAACATATAACTGCCATTGTTAGCCCTTAACGGTCGGCCGTTCCGAAACCAATCAACCCCGTTCCGGAACACGGGCCGTTCTGAAACCGATCGACACCGTTCCGAAACACGGCCTTGGCAGAGACCAAACCGTTTCGAAACGGTGCATACCGTTTCGGACGCCTGGGTTCATGCAAGGCACCCGTTCCGAAACAGTGCACACTGTTCCGAAACGCCTGCACAGATTGCAGCAAATTGGCATTCCAAAACATGCAATTGATCATTCAAACATGCTCCAAATGCCACCAAACTTTACCAACATGCAATTCAACATAAATATGACTTGTAGGCATCATCAAATCAACAATTTAACTTCATATGCAAAAAGCCCCAAATCTATAGGCATGCTTCCTACACAAGCAACCATTTAAGCACAAACTTTCCAAACCAAACTCAATATAGCCAAAACATGTTTCAGCAACCACAACAACATTAAAACATACTTGTCCGAACATACACGAATACAAAAACATCAATCCGAAAGATTTTACCCCCATTGCCCTTATTAACTATAGCTATTCACCGAGACATACATCTCAGATGGAGTCCACTTTGAATCCCTTGCTCCTTGCTGTCCAAGCTTCAAGAATCTGCATTGATGGACAAAAAGGAGCGTAAGCACATAATGCTTAGTGAGGAATGCTCAAAACCAAAATACCATCAATGCAGCGGGTTACAAAACACTTTAAAACAACCCGATTTATCAAACCAAAACCATGTTTGAAAACTCCTTTTCAACATCATGCTTAAAACATGCATTGCACTTACATGAAACCAAACCTTAGCTTAGCAAACTAAGAAAACCATCTCAATGTACAATTTGCAAGAACATCCATTTAACCAATTCATGCATAAACACCATATGCAAAGCTAAATTAAAAACCTTGGAAAACACTTCCATTTCAAATTACTCATTCATAACCTTGAACATCACTTCAAGCAAGAAAATCCCTTTTAAACCATTATTCAAGCAATCCAACACATGCATTAACCATAGGCAACTCATGAGCCACAACATCATTATTATCACATGCCTTTTAAAACAAGTCTTAACTAGACTCCAATGCATTAAGGAGATTTCATGCACACATGCATCATTTATCAAATGATAATCAACACTTGTTCAACATAACAAGTAAACATGCATTCACTAGCATCATACACTTTTCATGCAACCATGCATCTTTTCAAGCATCTCATGCTTCTTTATGATCAAGAACATTACATTGGCTTCCAAGTGATCAACCACATCCACTTTTCAACTCAACAACCCGATCGGATACGCGGATTCCGAGCGTTGTCCCTACGCTCCATACACCCTACCAATCCAAGGCCTCCCAAATGGACTTTTAAACACCATTTGACCTTACAAGCCTAAAGTTCCCATGTATGGACTTTTAAACACCATACAACCTTAGCTTTTCCCGAGGTTCCCATGCATGGACTTTTAAACACCATACAACCTCAACATGCACAAGGTCTCCTTGTATGGACTTTTAAACACCATACAACCTTTGCATAACCGATTGGTAGTTGTATAAATCACTAACGAGATCCGGGACACCCCACACAAGATCCACACACGGTCTTACACCGCCATTGTGATCTTAACAAGCACAAGGTTCTCACATATGGACTTTTAAACACCATATAACCTTTGCTCAACCAAGGTCCTCGAATGGGCAACACCTCCATTATGACCTTAACCATCTCGTTAGGATACTTGAAGGGAGCTTACCGGTCCACTCTTGACCACTCCACCTCCAAGGCGACTTAATTCACGGTGCACCCAATCCTATAGCCGGCTAACTATATCCGATCAACGAACCAAGAATCCACTTACATCACTTGCCAATATAACCATCTTACCATGTTAATCCAATGTTTCCCATGCATAAGCATAATGCAAAACCATCACAACATTAGTCCAATGATTCACATGCATAACCAATATGCAAAACCATTACCTCATTATTCCAATGATTCACATGCATAACCAATATGCAAAAAGTAACATTTACCATCATCAATCCACTGTTTTAAAGCATCATACAAAGCCATAGATCAACATGCAACATCATGCATCAAAATCACAATTACCATGTACAAAACCAAGGATCTCTTACCTTGTGCATCCTTCACAAATGGCTTTCAAAACCAGCATTAAACCATGCTTAAAGTATGCTTTCAAAATAGATTTAAACCATGCAAAACATATGCATCTCAATCATCAACCACAATAGCTTTTAAAACCAAACACAACACAATTCAAGAGCGAAAACCCAATCACTTACTCTTGAGCTTAGCAAAGTTGTTTAGACTTAAACTAAGCTCCCAAAACCTTCAAACCTTGGTTTAAAAGCTGAAAACCCAACTTCACTCACCGATACTCAAAACAAGGCTAGCCGACAAGCCTTCCAAGCATCCGAAAACCTTCCGCAACACCTTCAAAGCTCACGGATCAAACTCTCCTGTTTCAAGCACACAACAACAGAGAATTAATGCATCATTATGCATTAAAAACACCAGCAACAAGATTCAACTCGCTGCTCAACCCAAATCCAACAATTTGGCTACCAAACACAACCGAAATCACCTCCAAACACTTTCAAAACTTAACCCAGCCAAGATCCATCACTTCTAACCATTTCTAAACATCAATTAACATCCAAAATGACCACAAACACATCCTTATACCTCCAGGTATAACAGATCACCAAAAACACTCCAAAAACAACCAAAAACTCAAGCCAAACTTAGGAAATTCAACCTATCCGGGATTGCATTGATTAAACCTCAACTTCTAATCAATTTAGCATTCATTTAACATCATTTTGACACTTCAAAACACTGCCCAAACAGATCACACGAAAATTTCACCAAAATCACCAAATCTTGCATTTTAAGCCAAAATCAAGATTTCAATTGAAAAGCCATTAACAAATCACAAATCAAGGATTGAGAACTTAGGAATTTCAGTAAAGAACTGATAGTTTAGAGGAGAAGGACGTTCTTACCTCCAAACTTGAATTTCTCCTTTTTAGAGCCAAAATGCTTGATGAAACAACTTGCAATTTGAGAGGTTTTGTAGATGAGATGATTAGGAATCAAAAGAGAGTTGAAATGTGTGATTTAGATGCCAAAATCAGAGAAGGAAATCTGGAGAAATGTGTTTGGGTGGAGAGAAAATGAGAGAAATGGAAAATTAGTTAGGAAATGGTTAAAATGATTTCCCTCCACATTTCATAAACTTAAAAAATCAGAATAAAGCCTTAAAATATCTTAGAAAAATCTGGAGAAATCCTTTTTGGAATAATAGCTCCTTAAAGATTCAAAGTTTCAATCCTTTATAAAACTGTCCCGCAACTTTCAAAAATTACATTTTGGTCACTAGCCAAAATGTCAACCTTCCGAACCTCATTTTCCAAAATTGATTTCACAGATCACCTTTATATATTAAAAGATGATTTTAGAACATTTTTCCATATTTTTAATGCAACCCGAACTAGGCTTTCCTAAATTCACTCTTATATATTCGATCAGCACTTTGACCGAACCGGTCAACTCCCAAAACTTCTGAGCCCAAAACCGGGGCGTTACAAACAAACCTTTGGTAGTAACCAACCAAGCCAAGGAAACTACGCACTTCTGTCATTGACTTAGACGTCTTCCAACTCATCACCGCCTCAACCTTGTGTGGATCAACCCGAATACCTTCGGCTGACACTACATGTCCAAGAAAAATCACTTCTTTGAGCCAAAACTCACACTTGCTCAGCTTAGCATAGAGCTGGTTCTCCAGTAACACTTGCAACACAATTCTCAAGTGCCTATCATGATCCTTCTCGGTACGCGAGTACACAAGAATATCATCGATAAACACAACCACAAACTGACCCAAAAACTCATGGAACACTCTATTCATCATGTCTATAAATGCAACCGGTGCATTTTTCAAGCCGAACGACATCACCAAGAACTCATAGTGGTGATATCTAATCCGAAAAGTTGTCTTAGGTACATCAACATTCTTAACCTTAAGCTGATAGTACCCAAACCTCAAATCTATCTTCGAAAACACTGAAGCACCATGAAACTGATCGAACAGATCATCGATCCTCGGTAGAGGGTACTTGTTCTTAATCGTCAACTTGTTCAGTTGCCGATAATCAATGCACATACGCATGGTACCGTCCTTCTTCTTCACAAACAAGACTGACGCACCCCATGGTGAAATACCCGGCCTTATGAACCCTCGGTCAAGCAACAGCTGAGCTGCGTCTTCAACTCCTTCAACTCCTTAGGTGCCATGTGATAAGGAGCAATGGACACCGGAGTCGTATTCTCATACAACTCTATACCGAACTCGACCTCTCGGTTAGGTGGCAACCTAGACAATTCTTCTAGAAAGACACCCATAAACTCACATACGATTCATATGTCTTACACACGCACTTCCTTCGTACAAGGATTCATCACATGCGCCAAGAAAGCTTCGCATCCCAACTCCATCATCCGACTCTCTTCAAGAGCCGAAATTGCGTTAGACAAGAACTTCACGTTGTCACCCACAATTACTACTTCGTAGTCATCCGCAAGCTTCAGGGTGATACGCTTAACATCAAAATCCACCACAGCTTGATGCTCAACCAACCAGTCCATTCCAAGAATCACATCAAATCCATAAAAAGGTAGTTCCATCAAATCAACAGAAAATACATGACCTTGAACAGACAACATGCATCTCCTATACAATTTCCTTGTAACCACAGTCTCACCAAAAGAACTTGTTACTTGCATTCCTACATCTAACATCTCAACAGGAATATCAAGAAAATGCGCATGCTCACTCAAGATGTATGAATACGTAGATCTAGAATCAATCAATGCTAACAAAGACAAGGATTGTGAGGTGAAGGTACCTGCAAGCACATCACTGTCGTTGCATCCCTCGCGATGTGCATAGACCCTCGTGGGACCACCTTCCTCTGACTGGACAACAACTACATGGGCCACACCTCTCTGGCCTTCCTCTCTCCTCTGAAAGTTGCCACGGCCGCGCCCAGGACCTCTCTACTGTGCACCAGCTGATGCACGATCCTGACCACCTCCCGCTAATAGGGGATACTCACATCTCATATGGTTGGCGGATCCACAGTTCCAACATGAATTAGCTCCAACTGTGGGAGCTTGTACCTCATGAGCCGCACGAGGGAAATCCCTCCTCAAATTCTCCCGTGAACCACACGTCCAACATGTGTTCTGCTCAACCCTCTGCCTGTTTCTCTAAACTGGTGCACCTTGCCCAAAGTTACCACGCCTTGCCGCAAACTGATATCTACGATCCCAGTTCCTCTTACTCTGCCCACCACTAGGGCCAGCATCAGCAGCTCTCTTGCCCAAACCAGAACCACCCCATGCGAGGTCAGACACAAGCTCTGCTCTATATCTTTGGCTTGAGTCACGAGCACATCAAAATCCGTATAATTCGTGGCTAGCATGTACGCCTTCACGTCCTGCACCAAGTCATACCGAAAACGATCACATCGATTCCTATCACTCGGCATCAACTCTGAAGCATATTGGCTCAGCCGTACGAACTGGACCTCGTACTCACCTACAGTCATATTTCCCAGAAGCAGAGACATAAACTCTCTCTTCATATCATCCAAGTACCTAACTCCAAGGTACATTCTCTTGAAAGAAGATTGGAAGAACGTCCAATCTACTTCTTTCGGCTCCAATGCGAGGGTCACAATCATCCACCATGTGTATGCATCACCGTGCAACAATGATACTACGCAACCCAGCTTCCGGGCATCATTGCACCCCATTTAATCCAATATCCGGATCGTACTGGCCATCCATGCCTCGGACGCCTCAGAAGACAATCCACGAAACTATACTCCTTCCAAACTCCCTAGTCGCTCTAGTGGCAACCCTACTTGCCCAACAGCAGGAGCTTGTACATGCACTCCGGCAACAACAGCCTGAAATGCTCCCGTCATCTCCTGTACTAAAGGCGTCAAATCCCCCAACACCGGACTAGCCTGTCAGTGTTGGCCCTGCTCATCACTCCCAAGTGGTGGTGGCAGAGGAGGTAAATTTCCACCAGGCGGAGCCTCGTTCTTCTGGTCACGCTGCACCTCAGCTGGAGCTATCGCTCCAGAAAGTAACTCATGTCTCGGTCCCATTGTGCTAGTTAACATTTAAACATGAACAGAAAATAAACAAATGATCAGGCCAACTCTTAACAATGATCCCCAAGACTTCAAAACCAATTTTAAACATTTCACTAGGTAATAAGGCAATGGGTATCCCAATTTCCCCCCAACATAGAATGAAGCATACTACATGCATAATTCAACCATCAAGATTCAATCCAAGCAAACATCATAGAACAACTCACATTCATATACAATCACCATGTATAGCATCACAATCATACATTTAACATAAACATGCTTAAACATTCACCAGACAAAGCAATTATCACCAAAACGCATATCCACATCGCAAATCATTTACCAACAACTTACCATCATCCCAACCTTTCGTAACCTGCCTGTGATATCACCAAATGTAACCCCCTCGACCCGGCATGGCTGATAGACTGAACTAAACGGACTACTCGAGGAATATTGAAGTAAACTGGGAAGGTTACCCCAATAAACGACCCTATTTTTTCATTTTATCATATCTAGATGCAACTTAGCTTCCTATGTGTACGAACATAAGCAATGGATACAACATCAACACAATCCTCCTTCGATTAAAGCCAATTAGGGTTTAGGGACCATTTTGTAATTCCAATAAATTATAAGGGCTTTTATCAAATTTGAGTTACCAACCTTTAATTAGGCTCATTACATACTTCACGGTGAAATTTCAGCTCAAAAAGACATTTAGAACTCATCCAATTGCATACAAGGCAAACATGGACCAAAATGCAAGAGACGGAAACTATGCTCAATTCAAACACAGATTCAATGGTCAAGTGTTTCGGAATAGAAGGCCCTGTATTTGAACGACCATTTCGAAACACAGCTGACCGTTTCGATACGCGGGTTCATTTCGGAACTTCTCAAGACATGATTCGGTATGATGGTTCATAGAGGCAAAATGTTCCGAAATAGGCCTCCCCATTCCGAAACACCAAAGCCATTTCAGGCCACTGTTTCGAAACATGCAAGGGTGTTTCGAAATACATGGGCCTGCAATGTTCCAAAAAGCTGGTTTAAGTCAAATTTTACCCTCCGAAACTATCCCGGTACATGCCTTTCTTGACAAAAGGCCTGCAATGTTCCAAAAAGCCTCATTCTCGGAAGAAATGTAACTAAAGGCATGCTTCCTAAAAGTTAAAAGCACCGAAGACTAAAATCCAAATGCAAGCATAATCCAAGACATAAAGGCCATTTACAAGACCAAATATGCATCACAAACTTGCACAAAACCAGAAATTAACAAATCAATAACATTCATTGCATTGGATACCCTCATTGCCCTTATTACACTAGTTCAAAATCACAACACACTTTTAGCAAATGTCTTGGTAAGATTCCTCGAAGATACTGCCTCCAAAAGCCTAATTATCTGCATTGATGAAAAAAGAGAGCATAAGCATGCAAGTTTAGTGAGGATTGCTCAAAACCACATACATCATCAATGTTCAAAACCATTTTTCATTCTTTCGAAACCATTATGCCTTTCTTGACAAAACATGCACTTTTACATCAATCTCATTGTATTAAACACCATGCATCATGGTTCATATAAATTCAGCAATTAAACAATTGCTACTCATATTCCAATCTTTCCAAGCATAAACACCATTATGCTAAGCTTAAACCAAAACATGCATCTTTCAAATTTTGTATTAACTTCATTTTCCAGAACAACTCGTTCTATTAGATTAGCTCACAAGTGATAAACAACAATCTCAAGAACATATATCGGATACACGGATTTCCAAGGGTTGTCCCACACCCTTCATACACTCTATTGGTATTTCAAGGTTCGCACACGAGAGCGTCCCTCCATCGTTGTGACACCCGTGGTGGAGTATTCGATACAGTCACAACCCCTAAATACCACTCATCGGTAGATGTATAACCCACTAACGAGACACGGGACACACACATGGTTCGCACCCGGGAGCTACCCTCAACCATTGCAACCATAAACATTCCTCAATTGTTAGGGTACTTGGATTGAGTATCCGGTACAATCACAACCCCTCAACATCCAAGCCGACTTGTTTATAGTGCACTCAATCCTATAGCCGGCTAACTATATCCGATTTCATTTATAAAACACTTTATTTAACATCACTTGCCAATATAATCCATATCACATTCATACCTCACTGTTTTTAGAAAGCATTCATGCTAAGCCTTAAACAAGCATTAAACCATGGTTAAAACCTCATGCGTCAACACATGCATACAAGGACCACTTACCTAGTGTATCCTTAAACCACATGGCATCATCATACACAATTTATATACTCAAATCATGCTTTAAAACAGTAGGTCAATGCAATTGAAATCAAGTGCAACCAAAGGCTCAAAACTAGCACAACCGAGCGAGAAATTTCAATTTACTTACTTCTGAACTTAATAAAGCGTTTCAAGCTCTTATTAAGTTCTCAAAACCTTTTCTAAAACGTTTTGACACTGGAAAACCAAATTCCACTCACCGACTCGCGGAACCACGCTTGCCGACGCAACTATCAACCTTCCGAAGCCTCCAAAAACACTTCATTTGCTTCCGGATTACTTTCCCTATTTTCAACAAATCAAAATAGAGGTTCAATGCATTAAAATGCATCCAAAACTCCAGCACACACAAGAAATCCCGCAGCTCTGCTCTAAAGCATCAAAACACTCTTCCAAAACAACCGAAAACTCAATCGATTTACCTCTAACCTCAGCCCAACCATTATCCAACTCATCCAACACATTTTAGGTAGTAATCAACATCCAAAAACAACCAAAAACCATCCTTATACCTCCAGCAACTCGAATTCCTCAAGAACACCTCAAAAACTCACCCAAAACACTTCGAAAACTAAGGATCTCAAGGATTTCGGGATCTATATGATTAAGACTCCACTCCAACACCAAAAACCTTTCAAAACTCTTTTGGAAACAATCTCAAACCAACCATTTAAATCAAACTTCGAAAATCACATTAAAATCTATTTTTCAATCAAGATTTCAAGAGTTTATTAATCTAACAACAAAACTTCAATCAAAATCAGTATTAAAGAGTCAAATATCTTTGGAATTTCATTAAACAACTTAGATTAGAGGGATAGCACGAAAATTACCTCCAATCCTTGCTTCTCCTCTAATTTGGCAAGATTTGCTTGAAGAAAATTGAAGGAAAATGGAAGAAATCAATAAGGAAAAGATAGGAATCAAGAGAGGATTTGAGAGAAAAGAATTTCTGGAAAATTGAGAGGACTGGTAGAGTGTTTAGCTGAAGTGAAAGTGAGAAATGAAAAGCTCGTCAAAAAATTCATTAACCGATTAACTAATTCTCCTTAATTAATTAAATAAAACCTTTTTAATTATTAAATAAACATTTAAAACACATGCCAAATTAGGGAGAAGGCATAATTTCCAAGTATCTCCCTAAAGATTCTAAGATTTTGACTCTTCTTGAAAAACACAAATTTCCAACTTTTAAATCTTTACATTTTGGTCACTACCCAAAATGTACACTTTAGAAAACTCGTTTTGTAAAATTGATTTAACCAACCTCTTAAACATCATTTTAGAAGATTGTAGGAATTTTTATCATATTTTTATCTTATCCTGAACTTTGATTTCCCTAGACAACCTTTTTAGGGTTCGAACAATCGACATCGGTTCCACCGGCCCAACCTAACTCGCCCAAAACACTTATGCCCAAAACTAGGGCGTTACACCTGCTACCGGCGTCCTCTACTGCAACGTGGGGGAGATGGAGGTGGTGCAGGAACCGAGTCGGAGTTGCTGAGAATAGATATGTATTGCGGCGACGCTAGTCGGTGATTGCCACCGATAATGACAGGCTCATGGGTCTGAGGAAGGTAGCGAGCTTGGTCTCTCGTTCTCACCATGATAAAGCCTCGAAGAAGGGTGGAGAAGATGGCTGAATGTTGATGAGAGTGGCTGAGAAGGAAAAGGGTAAAGTAAGGGACTATGTTTGGGGGAAAAGAAATCACGTGAAGGAAAAGTTGATGTGTGATAACTTATCACACGTGGGCCCAAGGGGATATTTTAAAATTTAAAAAGGAAAATGTGTTTCAAAATATGGATAAAGATGGGATTTAAAGGGATTGAATTTTGACCGGCAATCTTTAAAATCCTTATCTGAGCAATGCTTCCAAAGGTATAGATCGTCCCAAATATAAAATCGGGATTCTCGCTTTAGTCGGTTAATTTCAGCTCATGGTAGATCTAGTGGTAACTTACCCATGGCCAGTGATATGCTACAAGGTTTTCATATCCCTTCTTATGTTTAATCACTAGATTAAACTCCTGAAGTAGTAAAATCCATTGGATGAGCCTTGGTTTCGCCTTCTTTTTTCTCATCAAATATCACAAGGTTGCATGATCAGGAAACACAATAATTTTAGTGCCAAGAAAATATGATCGAAAATTTTCAAAAGCAAAAAAATAGCAAACAATTCTTTTTCCGTTGTTGAATAATTTTTCTGGGTTGGATCTAATGTGCGGGACGCATAAGCTATGACATGTGGCTTTTTTTTGATATTTTGACCAAGAACGGCTCCAACACTTGTATCTGACGCGTCACACATTAGCTCGAATGGATATTCCTAGTTTGGTGGTTGAACAATCGGTGCTGTCACAAATCTCTCTTTTAGTACATCAAACGATTCCTTGCATTTGTCATTGAAATTAAAGACTTGATCTTTCTGAAGTAAACTGCAAAACGATTGTACTATCTTCAAGGAATTCTTGATGAATTTGCGGTAAAATCCTACATGACCGAGAAAAGAGCAAACATCCCTCACAATTGTGGGGTAAGGAAGTGAGCGAATAATATCGGTTTTAGCTTTATCTACAGAAATTCCATCATACGAAACAATATGTCCTAATATTAAACCATTATCAACCATAAATGACATTTTTCATAATTTAACACAAGATTAAATTCAATACATCATTTTAGAACATTTGTTAGATTCAATAGACACTCACCAAATGAATTACCATAAACTGTGAAGTCATCCATAATAACCTCAATTCATTTCTCGATGTAATTGGAAAATATGCTTACCATACATCTCTAGAACGTAGTTGGTGCATTACAAAGCCCAAACGGCATCCAACAATAAGAGAACGTGCCAAAAGGACATGTAAAAGTAGTTTTTTCTTGATCTTTAGGCGCCACAAGAATTTGGAAGAAACCTGAAAAACCATCAAGACAACAATAGTGAGACTTACCAGCTAAACGTCTATCATTTGATCTATAAACGGTAATGGAAAATGATCTTTTCGAGTTAGGGAGTTCAACTTCCTGTAATCGATGCAAACTCATCATCCATTCTGAACTCGTGTTGGAACTAACTCACCTTCTGAATTTTGGATTACCATAACTCCAGTCTTTTTAGTTACCACGTGAATTGAACTTACCAAGTCATTGTCTGAAATTGGGTAAATTACATCTACATTAAGGAGTTTTTGTATCTCATTTTTTACAACTTCCATCATTGGTTGGTTTAACCAGCGCTGACCTTGTCGTGACGATTTTTCTCCTTCTTTATGAGTGTGTAGCACCGTTACCAGGTCATCTTCCTCTTCTATGGACAGCTTATTGGTCATAATTACCAACAATGTCCATTTTCTCCCAAAAACGCATACTTTAGGTGATCCAGAAACTACTTAAGTTCGATATCTGGAGCCTCCAAAATTGAAGGTAGAAGATTAGATCATGATGGTGCAAGACTTAACTCATTATTAATTGAAAAAATATATTCGAACTCTATAATCTCGTCTTCAAATTCCTCGATTTCTCTACACATATCAATAACGAAGTTAGTCTCAAAATATTCTTCAACGACATGTTCAATTATATCGATAAAGTTTAAACTAGTAACATTATCAGGGTATTTCATTGCTTTATAAACATCAAACATAAAAACCTCATCGTCAAATTCCATTGTAAGAATTCTGCTTCTTACATCAATTTTGATATAGGGTGTGCTTTTAAAGGGACGACCGAGAAGAAATTCTGAAGAAGTGTTGGACCGATCGTTTTCCATGTCTATTACGTAGAAATCTGGCGGAAAGATGATGCCATATACCTTTACTAGAACATTCTCGAGGAGTCTTTTTGAGTATATTACGGATCGGTCAGCTAGCTATATGGTCACCTTTGTATCCTTTAAGAGCTCAGCAGATAGTGAGTTATATAATGAAAGGGGCATAACGTTAATAAAAGCCCCTAAATCGCACATTGCGCGCTTTATACCAACATTACCAATTTTGCAAGGAATGGAAAGCATACCTTGGTCCTTCAACATTGGCGGTAGGCTTCGCTGAAAAACTGCTGAGACATGTTCTCCAAGATTTACATTTCTGATTTTGGTAAGCCGTCTTTTGTTAGTACATAAATCTTTTACGAATTTAGCATATTTTTGAGTTTTATGTGTTCGATTTCCTTCAACCGTTTTAGCTAGCCAAGTGTAGAGAAGATTGGATTTTTTGGTGAATTTGTGGGAGGTGAAAAATAGACAATTGACACAAGGATTTATAGTGGTTCGGCCTTCTAACAAGCACCTACATCCACTACCTTAGCTTCCCACTAAGGATTTCAACAAATTCAACTTGAATTTCTTCCTCTTTTCTAGGCTAAGGAGGCAACCTTTACACACTCAAAGCTTTCTAACCCAAAGCTTGCGTAAACCCTCCTTACAAGAGAAATTAGAGCAAACTTGAAATCCCTCACAAGTTAGATAGTTTGCAATCTTAAGCTCCCAAACCTAAACATTTGAGCAAATTTGACAATTTAGGCTCACAAGTGTTGTCTATACAATGAATGAACAATTTAAGCCCTAAAGACAATTTGACATCATATAGTTGTTGACAATTGAAGCATTAGTCTTCTCTTGATGCTTGGAGGTCCCTTTTATACTCCCAAATGAGTTTATAGCCATTGATGACCATTGGGGTTGTTTTGGATCCATTGGAGACTTTATTTCCCACGATAAATGTCGTTCTGTAGCTGTCCGTTTCGAAACAAGCGACCCCGTATCGGAACGACCTTCTTAAGAACTAGCCATTGAAGCCTGATGCAGCAAGCCGTATCGAAACGCCTCTGGCCGTTTCGAAACACTCTTGATCTTGTATCGAAACGGTAGCAACCATTTCGGAACGATGACATTTGAGCTGCAATTTAAAATGTCGTTGGGAAAATAGCCGTTGGGGAGGTTTTGACCGTTAGGCGTATCGAAACACCAAAAGGTGTTTGGAAACTGAAACCCTCTGTATCGAAACGGGCAAATCCAAGTTTCGGTTCGAGTTTTGGCAGTTTCAAACTGTTACGAAACATGTTACCCTGTATCGAAACGAGCACCTTGAAAACCCTGGTTTGGATACTTAAAAACATTTCAAACGTTGCCAAAACTATTTAAAACATCCACAAACTTATTTTCAAGTTGTTTGGACTTAAAAGTATTTTTGAAATCTTTTCAATTTAGTCCAAAACTATTTTTCAATTATTATATCAAAACATTAGCTCTTCACATACCATGGTACCTTCCGGATTACCTCAAGTAGCGGAATATTAATTTCCAATTTCCAAAATACATCCAAGATCTCCTTCACTTCAGCTTGTTTGTCTCGCTTTACCAACCTCGATGGGAAGGGAGGTGGTATGGCGTAAGGAGAGGGAGTAGAGAACGAACCCGATGTACCATGTTGGGTCGTGGGTTGTGCTTTCTCCTTGTCTTCTTTTAGCTATCCTCCTTCGTGGCCTTCGGTTCAATGATGGTGCCACATTGGAGTGTGATGGCGTTGACGTTTTCTCTTGGGTTAGGCTCGGTTTGAGAGGGTAATTTACCTTGACTCTCGAGTTGCCCTACCGTCTAGGCCAATTGGCTCATTTGCTTGTCCAACTCTTGTAGATGGGCCTCGGTACGATTTTGAAATTTCTCTTGAGATATCGCTAAATGTTCAACAATGGATTCTAAGGATGATTTCAGCTGTTGATAAGGCTGTCTCTGCTGGTATGCTTGATTTGTCCTTTGGTTTGGTGCATAATTAAAGTTCAGTTGATCTTTCAATCCTTAGTTGTATGTATTAGCCTTGGGAATGTATTGCCTCTAGGGAGGTCCGGGAAAATTGCCTATGGCACTTAATTGCGCAACATCCTCCTCTTGTATCATCGGGTAGCATTACGTTAGATGTTTTGGACTTGTGCATATCCCACAAAGTCTAGTCACGAACTATTTATCTACAACAAGGGTTTGAACAATTTCATCCAATTTGTCAATTTTATGTTCTAATAAAACGTTATTTTTGCATTGTGTGGTGTACTATAAATGATACGCAAATAGTGCAAGTATACACGTCAAAACAAGTAGTAAAGTAATGAGTGAGTATCGTCTCCACAGGGATTGGAGATATTTCAAGTCAAGCTCAAGCACACAAAACGTAAACTGAATATAAATGTGATAGCAAGAGGGAAAGTATCAGGAATGCTATAGCAAAAGCAGTTAAATAAAATTGGAGTGAACTAAATAAGCTTCAAGGTCCTTTATTGTATGTGAAACTCTCTATCGGGAATGACAGACTGAGTTTATCAAGGATTCCTATGCCTAGTTCTCATGAATGTCTAACACCTTCCAGCTTATATTATGCTCGACAGAGTTTACTTAGGTGCTTCTAAACTATCTCTAGTAAGAAACCTAACAGTCATGATGCTATGGCAATACCTCTCAGCGTGAACCCTAGCAAGCTACTTATCGATGAAGTTCTACCTCTCAAGTTAGGGTTTTGCCTCTCAGCAGCCAAACCCATTGTATACGTGAATCTAAACTTAGGTCTCTCAACCACTAAGCTAATCTAACACTTAAGTAACGGCTAACTCTTGAAAGCTCTTACAAACTTAAGGCAATAAAACAGTAGACAAAGCATATAAAACTGGAAACATGTTAAACATCCATTAAAAACTAAAACAAAATCATCCATAACAAACCCAAGCAATCTAAATTTAGTTCATGGCTGGGTACAAATCATCCATCATCATTCTTCTTAAACAATCCATTTTCCAAAATAAAAAGAGTGAAAGCAAACAACAAAGAAAAGAGGAAATCTCTCGTGCTGCCTTGCATTGCTATGAATCACCCTAGAGTTGCTGCTTCTCTCAAAGTCCAGCAAGGTTACCCCTTGGAGCTTCGATAATGGAGGACACCAAGTTGAGGAAGATAAAGGGAAGTATCTGCCTTTTCCTCCTCACTCTTAGCGCCTTAAAAGTAACTTTTTCAGCTATCCCCTTTATGTGGGTATCTTTTCCTTTATATAGTGAGGGCTCCTAGGGTTTTGTGCCCTAAAAATTCTTTGCATGTTCTAGGGAATATTCTTAGGGATATACCCGACACAACAGACAAATGAGGGCTCTCGTCACATAGGCTAGAAAATATCTCCTTTGCTTTGTCCTTTTCTGCACCCAGAATTGTCGTCCAAAATGCCGCAACATTTCCTTGCTTAGCCATACTCCCTTGCATACCTGCACATCACCATACCAAAACAACCCTTTCTCAAGCAGCACCCATTTTCCTTAATTAAATTAAAGCAACCAAACTAGCAACACCAAATGCAACTATATGAACTAAATACAGCTAAATACGAATGAAATTTGCTTAAAGACAAGAAAATAACTAAGTAAAAAAGCAAGAAATGTATGCCTTTTACGAGTTTATCACACCCCAAACTTAAGCTATTGCTTGTCCTCAAGCAATGAATAGAAAGAAACAGAGAGAATGCTATGGCAAAGTTCAGTTCAAGATAGTGCTATGGTAAAATTTTAGCCCAAAAAAAATATAGGTGTAACGCCCCGGTTTTGGGCTCAGAAGTTTTGGGAGTTGACCGGTTCGGTCAAAGTGCTGATCGAATATATAAGAGTGAATTTAGGAAAGCCTAGTTCGGGTTGCATTAAAAATATGGAAAAATATTCTAAAATCATATTTTAATATATAAAGGTGAACTGTGAAATCAATTTTGGAAAATGAGGTTCGGAAGGTTGACATTTTGGTTAGTGACCAAAATGTAATTTTTGAAAGTTGCGGGACAGTTTTATAAAGGATTGAAACTTTGAATCTTTAAGGAGCTATTATTCCAATAAGAATTTCTCCAGATTTTTCTAAGGTATTTTAGAGTTTTATTCTGATTTTAAAGTTTAAGAAAGTGGAGGGAAATCATTTTATCATTTTATAACTAACTTTTCTATTTTCTCTCAATTTTCCTTTTCTCTCATTTTCTCTCAACCCAAACACAATTCTCCAGATTTCCTTCTCTGATTTTGGCATCTAAATCTCTCATTTCAACTCTCATTTGATTCCTAATCATCTCATCTACAAAACCTCTCAAATTGCAAGTTGTTTCATCAAGCATTTTGGCTCTAAAAAGGAGAAATTCAAGTTTGGAGGTAAGAACGTCCTTCTCCTCTAAACTATCAGTTCTTTACTGAAATTCCTAAGTTCTCAATCCTTAATTTGTGATTTGTTAATGGCTTTTCAATTGAAATCTTGATTTTGGCTTAAAATGCAAGATTTGGTGATTTTGGTGAAATTTTCGTGTGATCTGTTTGGGCAGTGTTTTGAAGTGTCAAAATGATGTTAAATGAATGCTAAATTGATTAGAAGTTGAGGTTTAATCAATGCAATCCCGGATAGGTTGAATTTCCTAAGTTTAGCTTGTGTTTTTGGTTGTTTTTGGAGTGTTTTTGGTGATCTGTTATACCTGGAGGTATAAGGATGTGTTTGTGATCATTTTGGATGTTAATTGTTGTTTAAAAATGGTTAGAAGTGATGGATCTTGGCTGGGTTAAGTTTTGGAAGTGTTTGGAGGTGATTTCGGTTGTGTTTGGTAGCCGAATTGTTGGATTTGTGTTGAGCAGCGAGTTGAGTCTTGTTGCTGGTGTTTTTAATGCATAATGATGCATTAATCCTCTGTTGTTGTGTGCTTGAAACAGGGGAGTTTGATCCGTGAACTTTGAAGGTGTTGCGGGAGGTTTTCGGATGCTTGGAAGGCTTGTTGGCTAGCCTTGTTTTGAGTATCGGTGAGTGAAGTTGGGTTTTCAGCTTTTAAACCAAGGTTTGAAGGTTTTGGGAGCTTAGTTTAAGTCTAAACAACTTTGCTAAGCTCAAGAGTAAGTGATTGGGTTTTCGCTCTTGACTTGTGTTGTGTTTGGTTTTAAAAGCTAGTGTGGTTGATGATTGAGATGCATATGTTTTGCATGGTTTAAATCTGTTTTGAAAGCATACTTTAAGCATGGTTTAATGCTGGTTTTGGAAGCCATTTATGAAGGATGCTCAAGGTAAGAGATCCTTGGTTTTATACATGGTAATTGTGATTTTGATGCATGATGTTGCATGTTGATCTATGGCTTTGTATGATGCTTTAAAACAGTGGGTTGATGATGGTAAATGCTACTTTTTGCATTGGATTAATGAGGTAATGGTTTTGCATATTGGCTATGCATGTGAATCATTGGACTATTGTGATGATGGTTTTTGCATTGTGATTATGCATATGAATCATTGGATTATCATGGTAAGATGGTTATATTGGCAAGTGGTGAAAGTGGTTCTTGGTTCGTTGATCGGATATAGTTAGCCGGCTATAGGTTTGGGTGCACCGTGAATTAAGTTGCCTTGGAGGTGGAGTGGTCAAGAGTGGACCGGAAAGCTCCCTTCAAGTATCCTAACGAGATGATAGAGGTCATAATGGAGGTGTTGCCCATTCGCGGACCTTGGTTGAGCAAAGGTTGTATGGTGGTTAAAAGTCCATATGTGAGAACCTTGTGCTTGTTGAGATCACAATGGCAGTGTTAAGTCCATGTGTGGATCTTGTGTAGGGTGTCCCGGATCTCGTTAGTGATGTTCTACAACTACCAATCGGTGAATGCAAAGGTTGTATGGTGTTGAAAGTCCATACATGGGAATCTTGTGCATGTCAAGGTTGTATGGTGGTTAAAAGTCCATACATGGGAACCTTGGGGAAAAGCTAAGGTTGTATGGTGATTAAAAGTCCATACATGGGAACCTTAGGATGTTGAGGTCAAATGGTGGTTAAAAGTCCATTTGGGAGACCTTGGATTGGTAGGGTGTAGGGAGCGTAGGGACAACGCTCAGAATCCGCGTATCCGATCGGGTTGTTGAGTTGAAAAGTGGATGTGGTTGATCACTTGGAGGCCAATGTAATGTTCTTGATCATAAAGAAGCATGAGATGCTTGAAAAGATGCATGGTTGCATGAAAAGTGTTTAATGCTAGTGAATGCATGTTTACTTGTTATTGAACAAGTGTTGATTATCACTTGATAAATGATGCATGTGTGCATGAAATCTCCTTAATGCATTGGAGTCTAGTTAAGACTTGTTTTAAAAGGCATGTGATAATAATGATGTTGTGGCTCATGAGTTGCCTATGGTTAATGCATGTGTTGGATTGCTTGGATAGTGGTTTTAAAGGGGTTCTCTTGCTTGAAGTGATGTTCAAGGTTATGAATGAGTAATTTGAAATGGAAGTGTTTTTCAAGGTTTTTATTCTAACTTTGCATATGGTGTTTATGCATGAATTGTTAAATGGATGTTCTTGCAAGTTGTACATTGAGATGGTTTTCTTAGTTTGCTAAGCTAAGGTTTGGTTTCATGTAAGTGTAAAGCATGGTTTAAGCATGATGTTGAAAAGGAGTTTTCAAACATGGTTTTGGTTTGATAAATCGGGTTGTTTTAAAGTGTTTTGTAACCCGCTGCATTGATGGTGTTTTGGTTTTGAGCATTCCTCACTAAGCATTATGTGCTTACGCTCCTTTTTGTCCATCAATGCAGATTCTTGAAGCTTGGACAGCAAGGAGCAAGGGATTCAAGGTGGACTCCAATTGAGATGTATGTCTCAGTGAATAGCTATAGTTAATAAGGGCAATGGGGGTAGAATCTCTCGGATTGATGTTTTTTTTGTATTCGTATATGTTCGGACAAGTATGTTTTAAAGTTGTTGTGGTTGATGAAACATGTTTTGGCTATATTGAGTTTGGTTTGGAAAGTTTGTGCTTAAGTGGTTGCTTGTATAGGAAGAATGCCTTTAGATTTGGGGCTTTTCTTATATGATGTTAAATTGTTGATTTGATGATGCCTACAAGTCATATATATGTTGAATTGCATGCTGGTAAAGTTTGGTGACATTTGGAGCATGTTTGAATGATCAATTGCATGTTTTGGTATGCTCGTTTGCTGCAATCTGTGCAGGCGTTTCGGAACAGTATGCACCGTTTCGGAACGGGTGCCTTACATGAACCCAGGCGTCTGAAACGGTGTGCACCGTTTCGAAACAGTTTGGTCTCTGCCAAGGCCGTTTTTCGGAACGGGGTCGATCGGTTTCGGAACGGCCCGTGTTTCGAAACGGGGTTGATCGGTTTCGGAACGGCCGACCGTTAGGGGCTGACATTGGCAGTTATATGTTTTGAATTGTTTACGTTTTGGTCCTGAATTTTGTTTGTTCAATTGTGTGAGCTTGGGAAGTCCTTTTGAGCTGAAATTTCACAGAGAAGCATGAAACCTGATTAATTTCAAGATGGTAACTTTAATTTGGGTTAAGTCCTTTTAATTATCAGAAATTACAATTTGGTCCCTAAAGTTGTAATTTGTTCAATTGGGTCCCTGTTTGATCTCTGATGATTGGGGTCTTTGAGTATGCTGTTTGTATGATCACATCTAAGGTTAATGTGTATCTAGATAAGATTAAGAAAAAAGGGTCGTTAATCAAGGTTGACTTTCGGGTTGACTTTGGTTTTCCCCGTGTGACTTTCTTAATTCGGGTCAACCGTCTAGGCTGGGTTAAGGGGGTTACATTTGGTGGTATCAGAGCTGAGTTGCGAATGCTTGGGGAAAACGGTAAATTGTTGTGATGTGTGCTTGTTGTTTACCTTGATGTGTGGTTGAAAGTTGGTTGAAACATGTGTTTCTGAGTATGTTGTTGATGTTTCTGAGCATGTTGCTGATGTATGCAAGCATGTTTTGTGGTTATGCATCTTGGTTGAGTTTATGTGGATATGTGCTGATGTTGTGAGCTGATGTTATGCATGATGGAAGTGTACTGATTATGTTATGTTGCTTTTATGCTGATACAAATGGATGCTGTTTGATGTAAGCATGATCAAAGTATGTTGTTTGATATGCTTGATGTTGTGATATCCATGTTGTGTTGGCTGTTATGTCATGTAAGGGGGAAGGATTCGGGATACCCATTGCCTTATTAGTTAGCTATTGTGTTATTTGGAGTTGGAGTTTGAATCCTTGCTTAATGCTGGTCTAACTGGTTTGTTTGCTTGTTGTGATTGTATGTTTGTTGTTGTTAGTGGTATGGCAAAGTCGATGAAAGAATGGCGGTTGAGTGAGATGGTTGCTGCCTTGGGGCAGGTTGTTAAGGCTTGGAATTCACCATTCTGTAAAGGTGTTTTGTCTCAGCCTTCTGTGCCTAGCGTTGAAGTGGTAAGGCAAGGGAAAGAAACTGGTTCTGTGATGAAAAGTTCATTATCTGTTGTTCAGGAGGTGTTGGGAACATCTCAGGCTGTGGTAGAGGTAAAGTCAGTGGATGTGCTGGCTGTGGGATGTGAGGGTTTGCCGAAGCAGCGTTTGCTTGATTTGGGTGCTGTGGAATATCATGGTTCTACACCAGAGATGTTTGAGGCCTGGTTGGCCAGTGTGATTCTGATCTTGGATCGGGAAGGCTGTGATTATGCCTGCAAGCTGGGGAGTGTTGTTTCTCTGATGTTGGAGGATACGTGTGCCTGGTGGACATCTGTGGCTGTGGCGTCACATATTCGTGATATTGATTGGGATTTCTTTGTATCGGCCTTTTATGGGAGGTATCTTGGAAGGGAATTTCCAAGGGTTAAGCAAGGCGCGGGTGGTGCTGTTGTGGGGCAAGTGTTGCTTGGGCAAGGAGTGGAAGTTCAGCCACCGGTATGTGACCGTTGTGAAAGGCGCCATGTTGGAGGTTGTTGGGGCGCAGGTGTTTGCTGGAATTGTGGTTCTAAAATGCATGTTAAGCGTGATTGTCCACATGGAGTGAAGTCAGCTTTGGTGTTAGCCAAAGGGTCTCAGAAAGGTCGTGGGCACGGCCGAGGCAAGGTTCGGAGGTGGCAAAAAGAGCAGAAGGTTGTGAAGAGTTTGGGAAAAGAGAATTGCTGGAAATGTGGGTCTGCTGATCACATGAGACGTGATTGTTTGATGTTGGCTCGGAATAGCCAAGGTTCCTTACCGCAAGGAGTTGATGTTCACCCTGGTACGTTAGCTGGTGCTGCAGTTGTGCCACAGGAGGATGATGGTTCCGCAAGGAAGAGAGCTCGTCTGATGAAGCTTCAGGGAGGTGTTGTGTTTTCAGGTAATCTTGTTAAGTAATCTTTGCTCTAGTTACCTTAGTTTGGTTTCTGTTGGTTTTCCTTGCGTGGTAAGTTTAGTCTGGTTGCTAGCATGTTTGGGGTAATGGTAGTTGTTTGGGAACATCTTTGGTGTGAAGAAGGTTTAGTGAGTATCTTGTGGTTAGTGGTTGTTGGTATGATGGAGTTAGATAAGTTAGGAGTGAGTTGGGAGGTTGTTCTTAGACGGATTTGAGGATGTTATTGGAGGGTGTGAACTGGCATTCATGCATAGTTAAAGTCATTGTTATATGCTATATTATATATGTTGGTCCATGCATACATGTGGCATGACATTAGAGGTTTTGCATACATGTACATCAGGCATTGATAGGGCATGTAGGTGATCATGCATACGATGTTCACACTCGCTAATAACTAATCGAATCTGTTAGTGTGGTGGTTGGTTTGGATGATGGGTTTTAGAGGTTGTTTGGTGCTGAGTGAGAGTTAGAAGTAATATTAAGCTAGTTGCTAGCAATGGTGAGAGTGGTATAGCCTGTAGTGGAGGGATAGTGTTTGTTGCTTAGAGAGTTTAGTGGTTTGGTGCTGGATAGTACTGGTTGAAGTAGAATCGGTTAAGTGGTTTGTATAGCTAAAAGGAAGTGGTAGTTCCTTGGTGCTAGTGATGTTGCAATTTTGAGGTTGAGTTTCCAAGTGCTGAGGTAGCTTAGTTTTTAAGTTGTTGTGATGGGGTTGTGTTGGTTCTTAGCAGCCTTTGAGGAGTCCATAAGCTGTTATGTGTGTTTTGGATAAGCAATGTTCTGGTAATGCAAGTGTTATGGTTGAAGTTTGAAGTGGAAGGGCTATGAAATATCGAAGGCTTTTGTTAGTTGTTTGGGTTCTTGTGAGAAGTGGTTGGCTGGTTGTGGTTAAGAAAGTTCCGTTTGAAGTCAGTTAGTGGTGTGTGGAACGGTTGATGGAGTCAAGTTGGGGTTGTAATGTAATTTTTGGAATCTGGATGAGTAATCTTGGTGAGCTGTTATGGTAATGTTAGCGGCGGATGTAAAGGATTGTCAGCTCTTGTTGAAGAGTTTGAGTAACCAGTTGACGTTTAAGGATTTCTGCTTGTTGGGAAAATCCTTGGAGGAGGTTTGGGGGTTTGCAAGAGTTTTTGAAGCAGAGAAGTTTGCATAGTAGCTGAATTGGATTGGTTGTTGTCTCTGTGTAAATAAGTCTTGGAGTTGTGTGTTACAGTGATGTAGGCTGTAAGAGCTGGAGTTCTTCAGGTTGATGTTGGGGCTGTGTACAGACCGGGTATGTGAAAGGTTAAGTTGTGGCTATCGTTGAGTGTTCTGGGTTTTGTAAACAGCATGTGGTGGTGTTGTGTTCGGTGGAGTTTTGTGTGGGAAGTGTTCAGTGTTGGTTGAGGCTTTTGTGTTGCCTTGTGTGTTGCTTGGAGTAGGTTGTTGTCCTCTTTTCGCCGGTTGAAATTTCGAGGATGAAATTACCTAAGGGGGGGAGAGTTGTAACGCCCCGGTTTTGGGCTCAGAAGTTTTGGGAGTTGACCGGTTCGGTCAAAGTGCTGATCAAATGTATAAGAGTGAATTTAGGAAAGCCTAGTTCGGGTTGCATTAAAAATATGGAAAAATATTCTAAAATCATATTTTAATATATAAAGGTGAACTGTGAAATCAATTTTGGAAAATGAGGTTCGGAAGGTTGACATTTTGGTTAGTGACCAAAATGTAATTTTTGAAAGTTGCGGGACAGTTTTATAAAGGATTGAAACTTTGAATCTTTAAGGAGCTAATATTCCAATAAGAATTTCTCCAGATTTTTCTAAGGTATTTTAGAGTTTTATTCTGATTTTAAAGTTTAAGAAAGTGGAGGGAAATCATTTTATCATTTTATAACTAACTTTTCTATTTTCTCTCAATTTTCCTTTTCTCTCATTTTCTCTCAACCCAAACACAATTCTCCAGATTTCCTTCTCTGATTTTGGCATCTAAATCTCTCATTTCAACTCTCATTTGATTCCTAATCATCTCATCTACAAAACCTCTCAAGTTGCAAGTTGTTTCATCAAGCATTTTGGCTCTAAAAAGGAGAAATTCAAGTTTGGAGGTAAGAACGTCCTTCTCCTCTAAACTATCAGTTCTTTACTGAAATTCCTAAGTTCTCAATCCTTGATTTGTGATTTGTTAATGGCTTTTCAATTGAAATCTTGATTTTGGCTTAAAATGTAAGATTTGGTGATTTTGGTGAAATTTTCGTGTGATCTGTTTGGGCAGTGTTTTGAAGTGTCAAAATGATGTTAAATGAATGCTAAATTGATTAGAAGTTGAGGTTTAATCAATGCAATCCCGGATAGGTTGAATTTCCTATGTTTAGCTTGTGTTTTTGGTTGTTTTTGGAGTGTTTTTGGTGATCTGTTATACCTGGAGGTATAAGGATGTGTTTGTGATCATTTTGGATGTTAATTGTTGTTTAAAAATGGTTAGAAGTGATGGATCTTGGCTGGGTTAAGTTTTGGAAGTGTTTGGAGGTGATTTCGGTTGTGTTTGGTAGCCGAATTGTTGGATTTGTGTTGAGCAGCGAGTTGAGTCTTGTTGCTGGTGTTTTTAATGCATAATGATGCATTAATCCTCTGTTGTTGTGTGCTTGAAACAGGGGAGTTTGATCCGTGAACTTTGAAGGTGTTGCGAGAGGTTTTCGGATGCTTGGAAGGCTTGTCGGCTAGCCTTGTTTTGAGTATCGGTGAGTGAAGTTGGGTTTTCAGCTTTTAAACTAAGGTTTGAAGGTTTTGGGAGCTTAGTTTAAGTCTAAACAACTTTGCTAAGCTCAAGAGTAAGTGATTGGGTTTTCGCTCTTGACTTGTGTTGTGTTTGGTTTTAAAAGCTAGTGTGGTTGATGATTGAGATGCATATGTTTTGCATGGTTTAAATCTGTTTTGAAAGCATACTTTAAGCATGGTTTAATGCTGGTTTTGGAAGCCATTTATGAAGGATGCTCAAGGTAAGAGATCCTTGGTTTTATACATGGTAATTGTGATTTTGATGCATGATGTTGCATGTTGATCTATGGCTTTGTATGATGCTTTAAAACAGTGGGTTGATGATGGTAAATGCTACTTTTTGCATATTGGTTATGCATGAGAATCATTGGATTAATGAGGTAATGGTTTTGCATATTGGCTATGCATGTGAATCATTGGACTATTGTGATGATGGTTTTTGCATTGTGATTATGCATATGAATCATTGGATTATCATGGTAAGATGGTTATATTGGCAAGTGGTGAAAGTGGTTCTTGGTTCGTTGATCGGATATAGTTAGCCGGCTATAGGTTTGGGTGCACCGTGAATTAAGTCGCCTTGGAGGTGGAGTGGTCAAGAGTGGACCGGAAAGCTCCCTTCAAGTATCCTAACGAGATGATAGAGGTCATAATGGAGGTGTTGCCCATTCGCGGACCTTGGTTGAGCAAAGGTTGTATGGTGGTTAAAAGTCCATATGTGAGAACCTTGTGCTTGTTGAGATCACAATGGCAGTGTTAAGTCCATGTGTGGATCTTGTGTAGGGTGTCCCGGATCTCGTTAGTGATGTTCTACAACTACCAATCGGTGAATGCAAAGGTTGTATGGTGTTGAAAGTCCATACATGGGAATCTTGTGCATGTCAAGGTTGTATGGTGGTTAAAAGTCCATACATGGGAACCTTGGGGAAAAGCTAAGGTTGTATGGTGATTAAAAGTCCATACATGGGAACCTTAGGATGTTGAGGTCAAATGGTGGTTAAAAGTCCATTTGGGAGACCTTGGATTGGTAGGGTGTAGGGAGCGTAGGGACAACGCTCGGAATCCGCGTATCCGATCGGGTTGTTGAGTTGAAAAGTGGATGTGGTTGATCACTTGGAGGCTAATGTAATGTTCTTGATCATAAAGAAGCATGAGATGCTTGAAAAGATGCATGGTTGCATGAAAAGTGTTTAATGCTAGTGAATGCATGTTTACTTGTTATTGAACAAGTGTTGATTATCACTTGATAAATGATGCATGTGTGCATGAAATCTCCTTAATGCATTGGAGTCTAGTTAAGACTTGTTTTAAAAGGCATGTGATAATAATGATGTTGTGGCTCATGAGTTGCCTATGGTTAATGCATGTGTTGGATTGCTTGGATAGTGGTTTTAAAGGGGTTCTCTTGCTTGAAGTGATGTTCAAGGTTATGAATGAGTAATTTGAAATGGAAGTGTTTTTCAAGGTTTTTATTCTAACTTTGCATATGATGTTTATGCATGAATTGTTAAATGGATGTTCTTGCAAGTTGTACATTGAGATGGTTTTCTTAGTTTGCTAAGCTAAGGTTTGGTTTCATGTAAGTGTAAAGCATGGTTTAAGCATGATGTTGAAAAGGAGTTTTCAAACATGGTTTTGGTTTGATAAATCGGGTTGTTTTAAAGTGTTTTGTAACCCGCTGCATTGATGGTGTTTTGGTTTTGAGCATTCCTCACTAAGCATTATGTGCTTACGCTCCTTTTTGTCCATCAATGCAGATTCTTGAAGCTTGGACAGCAAGGAGCAAGGGATTCAAGGTGGACTCCAATTGAGATGTATGTCTCAGTGAATAGCTATAGTTAATAAGGGCAATGGGGGTAGAATCTCTCGGATTGATGTTTTTTTTGTATTCGTATATGTTCGGACAAGTATGTTTTAAAGTTGTTGTGGTTGCTGAAACATGTTTTGGCTATATTGAGTTTGGTTTGGAAAGTTTGTGCTTAAGTGGTTGCTTGTGTAGGAAGAATGCCTTTAGATTTGGGGCTTTTCTTATATGATGTTAAATTGTTGATTTGATGATGCCTACAAGTCATATATATGTTGAATTGCATGCTGGTAAAGTTTGGTGACATTTGGAGCATGTTTGAGTGATCAATTGCATGTTTTGGTATGCTCGTTTGCTGCAATCTGTGCAGGCGTTTCGGAACAGTATGCACCGTTTCGGAACGGGTGCCTTACATGAACCCAGGCGTCCGAAACGGTGTGCACCGTTTCGACACGGTTTGGTCTCTGCCAAGGCCGTGTTTCGGAACGGGGTCGATCGGTTTCGGAACGGCCCGTGCTTCGGAACGGGGTTGATCGGTTTTGGAACGGCCGACCGTTAGGGGCTGACATTGGCAGTTATATGTTTTGAATTGTTTACGTTTTGGTCCTGAATTTTGTTTGTTCAATTGTGTGAGCTTGGGAAGTCCTTTTGAGCTGAAATTTAACAGAGAAGCATGAAACCTGATTAATTTCAAGATGGTAACTTTAATTTGGGTTAAGTCCTTTTAATTATCAGAAATTACAATTTGGTCCCTAAAGTTGTAATTTGTTCAATTGGGTCCCTGTTTGATCTCTGATGATTGGGGTCTTTGAGTATGCTGTTTGTATGATCACATCTAAGGTTAATGTGCATCTAGATAAGATTAAAAAAAAGGGTCGTTAATCAAGGTTGACTTTTGGGTTGACTTTGGTTTTCCCCGTGTGACTTTCTTAATTCGGGTCAACCGTCTAGGCCGGGTTAAGGGGGTTACAATAGGCTTCAACAGGTTAGGCAAAATTGAGATTTTAAGAACTTTTCTTTAAGACAAGATTATTTGCATTGTGTGTGCGTAATTGCATCCAATTTAAGCTCTCTATTATACCTAGTATGCATTGGTCAATTTAAGCACAATTTTACTCCTCTAATTCTAACTTCTCTTTTTTTTTGTGCAATGAGGGGAGTCAGCTCATCACAACTACCATTCTTAACTATATATGAATATGGAGCAAACATTTCATCCCTGATCTAGTAAATAGAGTAATCTCGTGACTACTTTCATTCACTCATTTGATATTGCTGCCATTTATTTAAGTAAAGTTTCCAGGCAATGCAATACAAAGCGAAGTGTCCCTCTACAACTATTCCGTAGCATTTATTTAATTTAACATATGTATTGAACTAAAAGGGAGTTCAAACAAGCCTTTCATGCTTTTATTTATCATTCAAGTTCATTAATCTTACACATACCAAGGTATGCAATCGATCTTTACCAAAACTTCTCTACTCCTTTTTATGCATAAAAAGCATGCAATCGTGTGATAGTTAAATCGCAAAACATCAAGCCCTAAAGTCAGTTCTACAAATCTCAACAATCATGTACATTTAATTAATTCATAGCCATAAAAAATTATTTATCATTGGACATCCTCAATTTTTTTATAAAAATGTCTCTAATTAAACAATATGCCATAACAAAATTCTATTTCTAAATACAAATGCTAATGACTAACTACAAACACTACTTCCCCCAAACTTGAAAGATACAGTGTCCCCAATGCATGAAAAGTAAATGAAATGAAACTAAACTAAACGCAATGCAGAGGTACCTTGTTGCGATCCTACTTTGGTGGTGTTGTTTTGGTTTCCTTGTGCTTGATGCTCTTTTTCTTGAGCGAAGCAATGGGTGGGTCACTGGAATCTATTTTTGGTGGTGGGCCTTCTTCGTTCTGGGCTTCCTGGGCAGGCTTCTTGGGCTAGTCATCATCGTCTTCTGTGTTGGAAGAATCACTCTTTTTAGTAGGGGTGTTCTACACACGACGGGTCGCGCGCTTCAGACGAGTCCTAGTATTTTCCGCAACATATGGAGTCAGGGCTGGTGATGGTATAAGAGTGTGGTCCATCAAGTCCTCCTCATCACTCAATATGGTGACAGGGTCTTCGGTTGGTGGGGCTTGCCTTGAATTCTTTCCTTTTCTCTTTCTCTTCTTACTCTGGTCTATGATGGCATCTGTGAGGGCTTTCTCTCGAGTTGAGGGTTTGGGCTGTGAACGGGTTTTGCTTGCAGTTGGGGGTTCTTTTGTAGCTGTCTCTCCTTGGGTCGGTTTCGAACGTGGTGTCATGCTCTTCTTTACAGCAGGTGTTGAACGGGATATGCTATCTCTCATGGTGGTAGGAGGATCCTTTGGGGCAACAAATAAGTCATATGGGAAGGTAAAGAAGTTTACTTCCATATACGGCAATATCTCTTTCAGATAGGCATCAAGTAAGGCATCTCTCCCCTTGACATACTTAAAGAAAGTTGTCAAGTTGTTGCGCATCTCTTCCATATCTGTACGCAGGTGTTGTGTTGAGGTTACCAGTGAAGCAACTATTGCTGTAGAAAACGTCCTGGCCCCTCCAGTAATTGTCTATGCTGAGGCATCCTCATCAAAGCCCCTTAACCCTAGAATCATGTCTGGAGTGAGGGGGTTCTTTCCTACTTTTACCTCGTCCACTTTGGGGTCTTCAAAAACTTCTTTCTTCTGCCACAATATAGTAATCAAATTAGGGAAAATAAAGGGGCTTGATTTTCGCTTAATGCAAACATATACCTCATCCACAATTTTCTTCCCATCATCGATAGGACGGCCATTGAGAATGGAGTGCAGCATAAAGATTCTGGTTATGTGCACCATGGTGTGGTGGAACGTGGGCATAAGCCTGGTCTTGATGTAGCAGATCCACACCTTGGCCTCAGGTTTGAGGCGTTCACACTCTACAAACTTGTTGGAGGGGTCCAACTGAGTTCCACTAAAGTATAAGTCCTTCGGGACTTCTTGAATGGTCTAAGCATCAACGTTGTCAGCGTAAGGGGTGTGCTGGTCCACCACATTCTTCAAGCCATAAAACTTGTTGATTGTGACTACCGTGAACTCGATTTGGTCACCCCTCACATACACACCAGATTGTGTAGGGCTTGTTAAGTACGCATAGAACTCCTTCACCAAGGGCACACAAATATCGCTTGGGTGTTTGATAAAAGGTCCCTAGTTGTGTTTCGAGATAACGTCCATCACTTCTTTGTCAAAACCTTCTTCCCCTTTAGTAGGGAATTTGAAACCCTATTCCAGAAAGAATTTCCTTTCTTTGAGAAGCTGGAAGCGCACCTTGGCCGCTTCATCGAAGAATTTTTTTATTTCCACGGTGGTTTGGAGTTTAGCACTACTCGAATCATCAATAACGGTTTTGCAGCGAGCTATGTTTGCAAGAGGGAAAGGTGGGGATTTTTTTTCAGTTTTGTTTTGGGAGATGAAGGGATGAAAAATGAAAAGGTTTTCTTTCAATGGAGGTTTTTCTTGTCGAAGAAGATGAAGAGAGGGGGAGTTATGGTTGAAGGGAGGAAAAGGTAAAAGGAACAAAAGTAATTAAGAGAAGGGAAGTTTAGTGCAAAGAAACTTACAAAAGTAAAGGAGAGAGAGAAGGTGATGTGGCGGTTGTGAGGCGTGGGAAAAGATGTGATATGGTAGGGAGTTAATGTAGGGTAAAAAGGAGGAGAGAGAATCTGAAAAAGTGATGATTATCTATGGTTTTAAGGGTTTTAAATGGAATAAAAATCCCTCCCTTTTTTTTTCTTTAATGTCGCCCCTCCCCTAAACTTGGGGAAAATATTTTGCTCTATTATACTTCCCTTAAATAGGATAAAACAAAGCCTTGACCCAAATAGAAAGTAGGCTTGTCTCCTTAAATAAAGAAAGAATGACAAATAATTAAAATAAAGAACGAAGGTACGAATAAGTAAAAGATAAATTAATTTATTTATAAAAAATAAAGAATGAAAATACCGTAGAAAAATTAGAATGAGTGGGGGTGCAAACTCTCAAGGGTCATGGAGGAGCAAGGATGACTTGTCTCGCAAAATAATAGCTCCGTTGTAGACCTTAAGATGTTGGCCATTGACCTTAAAGACAGTATCATCGTCTAGGTTCTTGATATCTACTGCACCGTGGGGATAGACCTTGTGTACTAAGAAGGGGCCTAACCATCGAGACTTCAGATTGTCATGAAAGAGCTTGAACCTTGAGTTATAGAGAAGCACTTGTTGACCTTCTAAAAAATGTCGTGGCAAAAGATGTTTGTCATGCCACTTCTTTGTCTTCTCTTTGTACATCCGTGCATTCTCATAAGCATGGGCTCTGAATTCTTCCATTTCGTTAAGTTCCAATAGCCTCCTCTCTCCAGCTCGCTGGGCATCCATGTTGAGCTTTTTATGGCCTAATAAGCCTTGTGTTCAAGCTCGATGGGAAGATGACATGCCTTACCATAGACAAGCTTGAATGGGGACATTCCTAAGAGTGTCTTGAAAGTAGTGCGATTGGCCTATAATACCTCATCAAGCCTTGGAGACCAGTCTTTTCTCTTTGGATTTACTACCTTTTCAAGTATCTGCTTTATCTCTCGATTGGAGATCTCAACTTGTCCGTTGGTCTGGGGATGATATACCGTAGAAATTTTGTGTCTCACCCCATATCTTTGTAATGCCTTGGAAATCATCTTATTATCAAAGTGAGTTCCCTCATCACTGATGGTGGCCCGTGGTGCTCCAAATCTTTTGAAGATGTTCTTGCGAAGAAACTTTACAACGATCTTGGAGTCGTTCTTTGGTGTGGCCACTTCTTCAACCCATTTTGGCACATAATCCACTACCAACTAGATGTACAGATCCCCAAATGATGAAAAGAATGGTCCCATGAAATCTATTCCCCACACATCAAATAGTTCCACTTCCAGGATGCCTTGTAGCAACATTTCATGCCTCCGAGAAATATTTCCCGTCCGTTGGCATCTATTGCAAGTTTTGCAATATTCATGTGCATCCTTGAAAAGTATGGGCCAGTAAAACCCTGATTGGAGGACTTTTGCGGCATTCCTAGCTCCTCCAAAATGGCCTCTACATGATGATGAATGGCAATGGAATAGGATCTCCTTTTGCCCCTCTTCGGGGACACATCTTCTTATCATTTGGTCAGCACATTGCTTGAATAGATATAGTTCATCTCAAAAGTAAAATCTCACATCATGCTGGAACTTCTTTCTACCCTGGCTATTCAAATCAGGAGACAAAATACCGCTAGCAAGAAAGTTAACAATATCAGCATACCACAGAATTGATGTAGCATATAGTATCAATAGAGCGTTACGACGCGCAACGGACATATAACTGAAATATACTCAACTTATGACGTACATTTAACTAGTATCATATGCGTTCTTACCAACAAAGCTTAGCAAATAGTGGGCCAACAAAAACTTTATTCATTCATATACTTCGATTTCAAGTTATCTTACATGTTACTATTATTCATTCCAAGTCCAACATTTCATTTATATAAAATCATGATCATTCGAATAACATGAAAATCTAAACATAGTGTAGCATTTGCAAGTAGTTAACTAATCCTCACCACACACACACACACATATATATATATATATACATAACAAAAGAGTCTTCCAATTACTTAGAACATGCTTGGTTCAACTATTATATACCAAACACTCAAATCCTCATTACAAACCATAATAACATTCATATCAAGGCATATACATAGCCAAAATGCATGAGACATATCTTCTGAATACATAATCTATGCCACCCTCTAGGAGTCTAAACAAAAGGACGATAACATACATGATTCTTTTACTTGTGATTGCTCCCGGATTAATGAAGATAGCTTTCGATCCAATTAACCTGTAATTGGTGGGAAGAAGGAAATACAGAGTGATAAGTACAATAAGTACTTAGCAAGGTAGTTCCTATAACTATTAGTTATCCATTTGTTTTATTAGATTTTTATTTCCTTTAACCAAGATTACCTAACTAGGTTTCAATCCATTGGAGTACACCTAGCTAGTCTTATCTTTTTCAATCATCAAATCATGTACTATAAAACTAAAACTTTGATTTTGATATAACAAATATTTCAAGGACTAATTTGAAAAGAAGATAAATTTTTAAGTCCTCAAACTTCCTAAAATTGACAAGCAAAATGTTTAAGTCAAAATTCAAGGTCCCATAAAATTTTCTAAGTGATTTTCGACTAACCGTTTTGATACACCCCTTAAGTGTTTCGAAACGATTTGAAACTGTAAAGTGAATTTTGACTAGCCGTTTCGATACACCCTCAGGTGTTTCAAAACGTTTTGAAACTATCAAGTGTGGGCTCGAAACGAGAGAACTCGTATCGATACAGTAGTATCAAAACCATCTCACTTGTTTCGGTATGAGTTTTGAAAGTTAGTTTAAAAAATATGACCATTGCTCGTCATAACCGTTTTTCTTCTTATCATTACTGTTTTCTTAAAAATTAGTTAAGCATAAGGTTTTGATACGACCTTGTCCCGTTTCAAAATGTGCTCTTTCAGTTTCGAAACGACCACGATCGTTTCAATACGGTCTCTTAGATGCTCCCAATGGCTATTTTTGTTTTTGCTCCGTTTCGATACAGGTGATGTCGTTTCGGTACGGGTAGGTGTAGAACAACATTAATAGCGGGAAGATGAAGTCCCAACGGCTATATTTATGATGTCAACCACCCAAACAGCTAGAAATCAATGAGAAGGTATAAAAGCAAGCATTTTGAGCACCAGCAACAACTATTGAACTTACAAGAATCATCCAAGCATCAAATCCAAACCCTAGTGCCTTTTATTGTCAAATTCTTGTACCCAAATCAATTGAGTGTTTCATTCTTATTTGTATTTTGAGTTTGGGATGTGAAAAATTGTAATTGGGTAAACAAATCATCCTTTGAGAGGAATTTGTAAGGTTTACCATTTTTCTCTTTTGTAAAGAGTGTTTCAAATTAAGCTTTGTGTAGAAAGCTTAATCTCTTTGTAAGGTTTCCTCCTCATCCAAGAAAAGGGGAAGAATCAATAGTAGATTGGTTGAAAATCCTTAGTGGGAGCTAAGGTAACGGATGTAGAGTTCATCGGAGAACTTGAACCACTCTAATTGCCTTGTGTCTCAATTTTTATTCTTCCAATTTCCAACCTTCAATTTTTTTTTCACCAATTCACCCTCCTCTTGGCTATTTGCAATTTTTTGATCAACTCAACAATTGGTATCATAGCTACACTCATTGGAAGAATTACAACCCTTTTGAGTCGATTCTAGGAGAGTTTGATCAACAACAAGTCAAGCAATGGCATCCACCTCCACTTCCAACCTCTATGAGTCTCAATCTACCACCAAATCACCATTCTTCAATGGGGATAACTACCCATATTGGAAGAATAGGATGAGACTCTTCATCAAGTCTACCGACTTTATGGTAAGGGATGTAGTTGAAGATGGGCCATATATTCTGATGAAGAGTGACGGTGAAAGAAGACTTGTCCCAAAGGTCAAAGCCGAAATGACCGAAGATGATAGAAGAAGGATGCAAGTCAGCGATAAAGCCTTACATGTAATCTTTTGTGCTCTTGGTCTGGATATCTACTCCAAGGTGTCTTCGGTCGAGAATGCTTGGGACACCCTCGAGAAAACATATGATGGAACTAGCAACGTCAAGGAAACAAAGATCGGGGTACTCAATCTAAGCTATGAAATCTTCAAAATGGATCTCGATGAGAGTGTCTTCGAGATGTTTGATCAATTCTTGGTCATCGTCAATGGATTGAAGGGTTTTTGCTGAAATCATTCCCGAAGACAAGCTAGTGAGGAAGCTATTGTAATCTCTTCTGGAATCATGGGATAGCAAGAGAACGACCATTATTGAAGCTAGAGATTTGAAGACTCTCAAGCTAGTTGCTCTTGTTGGATCTCTACTTACCCATGAGATCATGAAGAAGGGAAGAGAAGAAGAAAAGAAGATAGAGGAGAAGAAGGAAGTTGAGAAAAAGAAGATTGGAATCGCCCTTAAAGCTTCATATCATGAAAGTGATTCTAGTGAAGATGAGGAGATGGCCATATTGACCAAACAATTCACTCGCTTCATGAAGTCCAACCGAGGGAGAAAGTTCAATAGGAAAAGGGGACTTCAAGAACAAGAGTAAAGAAGAGAAGGACAAATCATTTGCTATGAGTGCCCTCAATTGAATATGAAGAGTTCTGGGAAGAAGAACAAGCTCAAAGCTCAAGTGGCAACTTGGAGTGACGAGGAATCATCTGAGAAGGAGGAGGAGGAAGTGGCTAACTTTTGTCTCATGGCCATTGATGATGATCCAAAGATAAACCCGAACTCATCTAATTTTGATTTTACCTATGATGAACTTCATGATGCATATGATGAGTTGCAAGAGGTCTATGATGAGTTAGTTGAAAAATATAAAGAGTCAATTTTGAGAAATAAGAAAAATATTTCCGACTTGAAAATTCAAAATGAGTCGCTTTCAAAATCTAACTCGGAATTGGAAAAGAAGGTATTATACTTGATAAACCTTTCAAATGATCTTAAAAAGAAAAATCTTGATCTTGAAAAACTTTTTTCCGATTTTCAAGATTATCACACAGAGGAGGTGGATAATCTTAAAACATCTATTACTATTGGGAAAAATAATTTTGAGAAAGGATGTAAACCCCTTAACCCGGCCCAGACGGTTGACCCGAACTAAGGAAGTCACACGGGGAAAACCAAAGTCAACCCGAAAGTCAACCTTGATTAACGACCCTTTTTTTTCTTTTTACTCTTGTCTAGATGCACATTAACCTTAGATGTGATCATGCAAACAACATACTCAAAGATCATAAACATCAGAGATCAAACAGGGACCCAATAGAACAATTTACAATTTTAGGGACCAAACTATAAATTCTGAAAACTTTAAGGACTTAACCAGATTTTAAGTTACCAACTTGAAATTAGTCAGATTTCATGCTTCTCTGCCAAATTTCAGCTCAAACGGACATCCCAAACTCATACAATTGCACAAACAAGTTTCAGGACCAAAATGCAAACTTTTCAAAACATTTAACTGCCAATGTCAGCCCCCAACGGTCACCCGTTCCGAAACAGGCAAAGCCAGTTTCGAAACGCGGGGCCGTTCCGCAACACGTACCGCAACGGGGAACTGGCAGTAGCCAAACCGTTTCGGAACGGTCTCACCCGTTTCGGACGCCTGGGTTTGTTTGAGGCACCCGTTCCGAAACGGTATGAACTGTTCCGAAACACCCTGCACAGAAAACCTCCAAATGCATACATAAACATGCAATTGACCATCCAAGTATGCTCCAAAAGCCACCAAACTTTACCAACATACTAAATAACATATAAGAGACATACTTGCATCAACAATTCAACAAAATACCAACATTCATGAAAAGCCCCAATACAAAGGATATGCTTCCTACACAAGCAACCATTTAAACACCATACTTTCAATTCAATCCCATAAAAGCCAAACATGTTCCAACAACATCAACAACATAAAACCATACTTGTCCGAACATATACGAACACATAAACATCAATCCGAGAGATTCTACCCCATTGCCTTTATTAACTATAGCTATTAACCGAGGCATACATCTCAAGTGGAGTCCCCCTTGACTCCCTTGCTTCTCGCTGTCCAAACTTCAAGTATCTGCATTGATGGACAAAAAGGAGCATAAGCACATAATGCTTAGTGAGGAATGCTCAAAACCAAAACACCATCAATGCAGCGAGTCATAAAACCTCTTTGAAAAGCAACTCGATTTGTTTACCAAACAAAGTTTGAAAACCCCTTTTTAACATCATGCTTAAACCATGCGTTGCACATATATGAAAACCAACCCTTAGCTTAGCAAGCTAAGAAAACCTTTTCAAAGCACAAATTGCAATTTCAACCATTTAACCATTCCATGCATAAACACCATATGCAAAGTTAAATTCAAACCTTGGAAAACACTTCCATTCCACAACATACCTTTCTTATACTTGAAAACATTCCTAGCAAGAAACCCTTTAAAACCAATTACTCAAGTAATCCAACACATGCATTAAACCAAGGCAATATACATGAACCACAACATCATCATCACATGCCTTTAAAAACAAGTCTTACAAGACTCCAATGCATTTAAGAGATTTCTTGCACACATGCATCATTTACCAAATGATAATCAACACTTGTTCAACTTAACAAGTAACATGCATTCACAAGCATTAAACACATTCCATGCAACCATGCATCTTTTCAAGCATCTCATGCTTCTCATGCAATTATGCATCATTTCAAGCATTACATGCTTCTTTATAATCAAGAACATCATATTGGCTTTCGAGTGATCAACCACATCCACTTTTCAACTCAACATCCAATCGGATACGCGGATCACAAGCGTTGTCCCCCACGCTTCATACACACTACCAATCCAAGGTCTCCAATGGACTTTTAAACACCATTTGACCTCACCATCCTAAGGTTCCCATGTATGGACTTTTAAACACCATACAACCTTAGCTTTCCCGAGGTTCCCATGTATGGACTTTCAAACACCATACAACCTCCACTTTTCCCAAGGTTCCCATGTATGGACTTTTAAACACCATACAACCTTGACTTTTTCCCAAGGTTCCCATGTATGGACTTTCAAACACCATACAACCTTGACATGCACAAGGTTCCCATGTATGGACTTTCAAACACCATACAACCTTTGCATTCACCGATTGGTAGTTGTATAACATCACTAACGAGATCCGGGACACCCTACACAAGATCCACACATGGACTTAACTCCGCCATTGTGATCTCAACAAGCACAAGGTTCCCATGTATGGACTTTTAACCACCATACAACCTTTGCTTAACCAAGGTCCTCGAATGGGCAATCAACCTCCATTATGACCTTAACCATCTCGTTAGGATACTTGAAGGGAGTTTACCGGTTCACTCTTAACCACTCCACCTCCAAGGCGACTTTATTCACGGTGCACCCAATCCTATAGCCGGCTAACTATATCCGATCAAAGAACCAAGAACCACTTACATCACTTGCCAATATAACCACCTTACCACATTAGTCCAATGATTCACATGCATAACCACAATGCAAAAACCATCATTTACCATCATTAACTCACTGTTTTAAAGCATTACACATAGCCATTAAACATCATGCAACACCATGCATCAAAACCACATTTTCAATGTATAAAACCAAGGATCTCTTACCTTGAGCATCCTTCACATATGGCTTTCAAAACCAGCATTAAACCATGCTAAAATATGCTTTCAAAACATAATTTAAATCATGCAAAACCCTTGCATTTCAAACATCAACCACAATTGCCTAAAAAGCCAATTCATAACACAAACCAAGAAAGAAATCCATTTACTTACTCTTGAGCTTAGCAAAGTTGTTTAGACTTAAACTAAGCTCCCAAAACCTTCAAACCTTGGTTTAAAAGCTGAAAACCCAACTTCACTCACCGATACACAAAACAAGGCTAGCCAACAAGCCTTCCAAGCATCCGAAACCTTCCGCACCACCTCCAAAGCTCACGGATCAAACTCCCCTGTTTCAAGCACACAACAACAGAGCATTAATGCATCATTATGCATTAAGAACAGCAGCAACACAACCAAACTCGCTGCTCATCACAAAATCAACATTTCGGCTACCAAACACAACCGAAATCACCTCCAAACACTTCCAAAACTTAACCCAGCCAAGATCCATCACTTCTAACCATTTTTAAACATCAATTAACATCCAAAATTATCACAAACACGTCCTTATACCTCCAGGTATAATAGATCACCAAAAACACTCCAAAAACAACCAAAAACTCAAGCCAAACTTAGGAAATTCAACCTATCCGGGATTGCATTAATTAAACCTCAACTTCTAATCAATTTAGCATTCATTTAACATCAATTTGACACTTCAAAACACTGCCCAAACATATCACACGAAAATTCCACCAAAATCACCAAATCTTGCATTTTAAGCCAAAATCAAGATTTCAATTGAAAAGCCTTTAACAAATCACAAATCAAGGATTGAGAACTTAGGAATTTCAGTAAAGTACTGAGAGTTTAGAGGAGAAGGACGTTCTTACCTCCAAACTTGAGTTTCTCCCTTTTTGGAACCAAAAAGCTTGAAGAATCATTAGCAAATTGAGAGGTTTTGTTGATGTGATGTTTAGGAATCAAAAGAGAGTTGAAATGAGTGATTTGAGTGACAAAATATGATGAGAAAATCTGGAGAAATGTGTTTGGGTTGAGAGAAAATGAGAGAAAAGGAAAATTGAGAGAAAATGGAAAGTTAGTTATGAAATAGTCAAAATGGCTTTCCCTCCTCTTTCTTTATGTTTAAAAATCAGAATAATACCTCAAAATATCTTAGAAAAATCTGGAGAAACTCATTTTGGAATAATAGCTCCTTAAAGATTCAAAGTTTCAATCCTTTATAAAACTGTCACCGAACTTTCAAAAATTACATTTTGGTCACTAGCCAAAATGTCACCCTTCCGAACCTCATTTTCCAAAATTGATTTCACAGTTCACTTATATATATTAAAAGATGATTTTAGAACATTTTTCCATATTTTTAATGCAACCCGAACTAGGCTTTCCTAAATTCACTCTTATATATTCGATCAGCACTTTGACCGAACCGGTCAACGCCCAAAACTTCTGAGCCCAAAACCGGGGCGTTACAAAGGAAATTCTTATAAAACCCAATATGTAAAAAGAAAACCATTTTATCCTAAACAAAGAAATTTTTCAAAGCAATCTAATAATAAAAGAATTAGGAGTGTTTGGGTTCCTAAGGAACTCATTATCTCTAATAATATAAATGCTATTGCTTCTTGGATTCCTAAGGGAACCAATGTTTTGAGGGCTAACACACATGGACCCAAAATGATTGGGGTACCAAAAACTAAAGCATAATTTCTTTGTTTGGAGGGGAGCATTGCTACAAGGCCAAAGCTTAATGTCAAAACTCATGGTACTTTGATAGTGGATGCTCAAGACACATGACCGGTGACAAGAGTAGATTCTTGGAACTAAAGCCAAAGAGTGGTGGAGTAGTAACTTTCGGTGACAACTCCAAAGGCCACATTGAAGGAATTGGCTCCATTGGTAATCACTCTTCTATTTTCATTGAAAATGCCTTATATGTCAACGGTCTTAAACATAATTTGTTGAGCATTAGTCAATTATGTGATAAAGGTTTTAATGTTCTATTTGATAAAAATGGTTGCAAAATAGTGAACATTAAAACAAATCAATTGATGCTCATAGGGAATAGGATAGGAAATATTTACATGGTGTATTTAGATGACATTCATACATCTCATGCATGTTTAGTTGCACATGATGAACATGACTCATGGCTTTGGCATAGAAAATTAGGACATGCTCGCATGAGTGTTTTAGAAAAATTAGTTTCCCTTAATCTAGTTAGAGGTTTACCCAAACTTAAGTTCTCTAATGATAAAATATGTGATGCATGCTCTAAAGGTAAACAACATTGAACCTCATTTAAATCCATTAATGATGTCTCTACTAGTAGATGTTTACAATTGATTCATATGGATCTTTTTGGGCCAATTAGGACTTTGAACTTGGGTGGTAAAGCATATGTTTTTTTACTTGTTGATGACTATTCTAGGTTTACTTGAGTTCTATTCTTAAGTACAAAAGATGAGGCTTTAGAAAAATTCATCACATTTTAAAAAAAATAACTCAAAATGATCTTGAGCTTAAAATCACTCACATTAGAAGTGATCATGGAACCGAGTTTCAAAACTTAAGATTTGAAGAGTTTTAAATGAAAATTGGATTAACCATAATTTTTCTGCACCTCGCACTCATCAACAAAATAGGGTAGTTGAGAGGAAAATCAAACATTAGAAGAAATGGCTTGAACCATGCTTTGTGAAAATAACTTACCTAAATATTTTTTGGCAGAAGCCACAAATACAACTTGCTACATTATAAATCGAGTAATAATTATGCCAATTTTGAAGAAAACGCCATATTAGATTTTAAAATCTAAGAAGCCTAACATTAGCTATTTTCATCCATTTGGTTGCAAGTGTTTTGTTTTAAACAATGGAAAAGAAAATTTAGGTAAATTTGATGCTAAAAGTGATGAAGCTGTTTTCTTAGCCTATTCTTCAAACTCTAAAGCCTATCGTGTATTTAATAAGAGAACTTTAGTTGTAGAAGAGTCTATTCATGTTGTTTTTTATGATAACCTCCTTCCGAGGAATGATTCTTGTGATGATGATGATGTAGGGATCATTGAAGCCATTGATGGAGGACAAACATCAAAGGTGGATGAAATTCCAATTAAAGAAGAAGATTCACAAGATCCACCTCTTGAGGCCTTGAAGGACTTGGCTCTTGAGGAAAAGGAGGTGACATACCCAAGGGAGTTCAACTATGTCAAAGGTGGTGAAATCTGGGTGATCCATCCAAGGGGGTAACTACTAGATCCTCTATCAAATTAATAAACCATGTTGCATTTCTTTCATGCATTGAGCCTAAAAATATCAAAGAAGCATGAAAAGTTGATTTTTGGATTTTGGTCATGCAAGAAGAATTAAATCAATTTTAGAGAAGTAAAGTATGAAAATTAATTGAAAGGCCTAGTAATCAATCTACTATAGGATTTAAATGGGTTTGTAGGAATAAACTAGATGAGAGTGGTAACATAGTGAGAAACAAGGCTAGGCTTGTTGCTCAAGGTAACACTCAAGAAAAAGGGAATTGATTTTGATGAAACATATGCACCCGTAGCTAGAATAGAATCTATTAGGATGCTTCTAGCATTTGCATATTACCATTTTTTTATAAATATTTGCATATTACCATGATTTCAAGCTTTTTCAAATGGATGTAAAAAGTGCTTTTCTAAATGGTTTTATAAATGAAGAAGTGTATGTTGAACAACCACCGGGTTTTGAGGATTCAAAATTTCCAAATCATGTTTTTAAACTAACCAAAACTCTTTATGGTTTAAAACAAGCTCCTAAAGCTTGGTATGAAAGACTTTAAAAAATTTTGATTAAAAAAGGTAAGGTGGACACTACACTTTTCATAAAAAGATATAGTAATGACATCTTAGTAGTGCAAATTTATGTTGATGATATCATTTTTGGTTCTACTAATGAATGTTATTGCAAAGAATTTTCTAAGCTAATGCAAGGTGAGTTCGAGATGAGCATGATGAGGGAGCTCTTATTCTTCTTGGGACTCCAAATCAAACAAAGGAAGGATGACAATTTCATAAATCAAGCTAAGTACATGAATGATATGCTCAAAAAGTTCAGCTTGGAGAATGTAAAGCCTCAAGCCACCCCTATGAGCTCTTCAATAAAGCTTGACAAAGATGAAAGAGGTAAGTATGTTGATTCTAAGCTCTATAGATCTATGATAGGTTCTTTGCTTTACCTTACTGCAAGTAGACCGGATATTATGTTTAGTGTTTTCTTGTGTGCTAGGTTCCAAGCTAGTCCTAGAGAATCACACTTAACAACCATTAAGAGAATTTTTAGATACCTTAGAGACACACCTAACTTAGGTCTTTGGTATCCTAAGGATTCTTCCTTTAGCCTTCATGCTTAATCGAATGCAGATTATGGGAGATGCAAGATAGATAGGAAAAGTACCTCCAGGACATGACAATTCTTAGGTAGTATGCTCGTATCTTGGTTCTCTAAGAAACAAAATAGTGTAGCCTTATCTACCACCGAAGCGGACTACATATCCTTAGGAAGTTGTTGTGCGCAAGTCCTTTGGATGAAGCAACAAGTCTTAGATTATGGTGTTCAAGTAGAAACCATACCCATTAGGTGTGAGAACACTAGTGCCATTTGTCTCACTAAGAATCTCATCAACACTCTAGAACCAAACATATAGAAATTAGACATCATTTCATTAGAGACCATGTGTTGAAAAATGACGTTGTTCTAGAATATGTTGATACCTTGAACCAATTAGCGGATATATTTACCAAACCTTTAGATAAAGAGCGTTTTTGGACCCTTATGAGAGAGTTAGGTTTAACTAGCCATTCTTGACCCTTTTATGTCCCAAATAGTAAAAAATCTTGCTTGAAATTCATTTATATTCATGCCTATGTTAATTTGCATTATTTTGTATCTATGCTTGTAGCTAAGGGGAGTATATAAATGTTTTTGCCTATAGTCTCTACTCATTCATCTTAATCATGCATCTTGAATCGATTAAAAATCGATTTTCTGCAACTTTGTGCCCAAACTGCACATATTGGCATAAGTGTACCGAAACGAATACCTATGTTTCGATATGGGCTTCCTTAAAAGAGATCATTGAACCAAATTGTATCTAAATGGACATAGTGATTTCGAAACGTTTTGGTTTTGGAACAATATGTATTGAAACACCCTCCATCAGTTTCGATACGGGCATCTTTGTGAGAATCGGTACAGTCAAACATGTACCGAAACGGTCATAGGGTTTCGGACGGTCGACTTCGTTTTGATACGACTCTACCCGTATCGAAACTCGTATCCGGAAAAGGCTCTATTTAAAGGGTTTTCATATTTAAAACAACTTTTCATTAAACCCAAACATCTCAAAACCCTAACCCTAGTTTTTCCTTTAAATACTTATCAACCCTAAACCTTTTTCACTCAAATCTTGAGGGTTTTTAGTCTTCAACCACAATCTAAGCAAGAGTCATCAAATTTGTGCATCTACATTCATCTATTCCTCTAAAATCCCAAATCAAGGTATTTTTCTTTTTCTTTTATCTTTCAATTTTCGTTTGAATTCTTTGATTTAAAATTAGCTCTATATATTCCATATTTATACTACGAGTTTCAAATTTTTGCAACATTTTCTTCTAAACTCAAAACTTTTAATTCGAATATAAAATTATTAAACCGTATATTTTTATCTCAGTTTTTCAAATCATCTTCTTAAATTTCTTTTATTGTATATATTTAAAAACCTTGATTATATGATATCCATTGGATTGAATATGAATTTTAATACATACATATTTTTGCTTTCTTAAAACGGTTCTTAGGCTCTTTTCAATGGCTCAAAAAAAACGAAAGACCCAGGAGACGGGCGAAGGATCTAAAGCTGATGTTAATGACTCCTCAAGTCCTAACCTAGCTCTTCTCTTCACTAAGAGTCTCAGAAACAACGGAGCTCGCACGAACTTCAAGCTCTATCAAGACACCATCATTCATCCTGAGCGTATGGTTGATGTAACCTTTCTTGACTCTGAACATTTTTACTTCAAATATCTACCTCTTTTACAGTGTTGGGGGTTCTTATTTTTCATGACTATACCTGGGATTATTTACCGTAACCTTGTTTTGCTATTTTATGCTAATGCCCGGTTAGTGAGTAACCAATACCATTCTGAAGTCATAGCCATAGAATCCTATCTTAAGGGGAAAAGGTCTGAATTGAGCCATCAACCTTGGTAAATTTCTTAGGCCTTGTAAATGACGGCATTGAAGATGAGGCTTCATTGAGCTCTCGTACTAGCTCGATTCTCTCCTTAGATGTTCATGATCGGTTCTTGCATCTTATGATCTCTTGGTGGTTACGTCCCTCCGGAGGCAAGTTTGCTCACATCCGTCAAGTTGACAACTTTTGGCTTGAGTGCTTCCGTCAAGAAAAGCGACTAAACCTCATAAAGATTATGTTTGCCGAGATGATGCATTTGGTTAGGCATCATGGTTCCAACTCTATCCAATCCTTCACCTATGTGACTGCTTTGAGATACATCTTCTTCCGGTCCAGGATTGATTGTTCTTGTGACTACTCGGATTCTTTCAAGCAAAATCTCGATAAAAGCACCCTCATTAGGTCTGATTTTCCCTATGTTCTGGTGAATGGGTTCGTGTGGCAAGAGGGGCAAGAGATCCTTCGGTTGATCCTCCACCTCAAGTTCCTCAATCTCCCACAGCTCCTCAAAACAATGATGCACTTATGGCTTATCTCAACACGCAATTCACCGACTTGTGAACTGACATCTCTTCCAGATTTGAGGCCATCGATACACGTTATACTCTTTGGAGGAATGTGTTATTAATGTAGAAAATCGTCTCACTTCTCTTGAAAATCAACATGCCTCGATGGGTCTTTCCTTCACCGGTTTCTATGGTGAATGGAAACACTTTCGGAGAAATCAAGAGGAAGACAAAGATGAAGATGGCGATCATGGAGATGATGAGGATGATGCGGATGGTGGTGATATGGAACCCTAAATTTGTTTGCATTTCATGGCATCTCATATTATCTAGTTTTTCTTATGCACCTCTTTTTAGTTATTTGGACTATGTTTATTTCCTACGTCATGTTTTTTTAGGAATTGAGTTTGGATTTTGTTTGTCTTATGCTTTGGATTCATGAACTTAATATATTATGTTGTTTGCTTTAAATTTACTTGCCCTTTTAGTTCTTATTGAACTATGCATATTTTGATCTAACAAAAAGGGGAGAAGTAGAGCCAATTTTAAACTTTGCAACTTAATTTTAAAAATCTATCTTAAATTGAGGGGGGGGGGGGGTAAGTTTTACAAGGTTTTCAAAAATTAAAATTTTATATTTGGTTTTGTTATATCAAAAATGGGGAGATTGTAAAACCAAAACTTTGATTTTGATATAACAAATATTTCAAGGACTAATTTGAAAAGAAGATAAATTTTTAAGTCCTTGAACTTCCCAAAATTGACAAGCAAAATGTTCAAGTCAAAACTCAAGGTCCCATAAATTTTTCTAAGTGTTTTCCAAGCCAAAAAAACAGTGATTTTTGACTAACCGTTTCGATACACCCCTTAGGTGTTTCGAAACGATTTGAAACTGTCAAGTGAATTTTGACTAGCCGTTTCGATACACCCCTCAGGTGTTTTGAAACGTTTTGAAAGTGTCAAGTGTGGTCTCGAAACGAGAGAACTCGTATCGATATGGTAGTATCGAAACGGTCTCACTTATTTCGGTATAAGTTTTGAAAGTTGGTTTAAAAAATATGATTGTTGCTTATCATAACCATTTTTCTTCTTGTCATAACCGTTTTCTTGAAAATTAGTTAAGCGTATCGATACACTTTAGGTGCGTTTCGATACATGTTTTCACAGTTGCAAAATATTTCGATACGACCTTGTCTCATTTCAAAACGTGCTCTTTTAGTTTCGAAATGACCACGATCATTTTGATACTGTCTCTTAAATGCTCCCAACGGCTATTTTTGTTTTTGCTCCGTTTCGATACAGGTGATGTCGTTTCGGTACGGATAGGTGCAGAACAACATTAATGGTGGGAAGATGAAGTCCCAACGACTATATTTATGATGTCAACCACCCAAACGGCTGGAAATCAATGAGAACGTATAAAAGCAAGCATTTTGAGCACCAACAACAACTATTAATGTAACCCCCTCGTCCCGGTCTGGCCGAATGACCGGTCCGAGTAGGCCACACGGGGAAAAGTGAAGCGAAACCCATTAAGGATTCCTCCTCGGTTAGCAACCCCAAAAGTTTTCTTTCATTTTATTCTTGTCTAAAGGCATATTAATTTCTAAGAGACCGCATCAACGGAAAACATCTATAAAGGAACACATTCGACCCACAACAACACTTCAACAGTCCATTTTATGCTTTCAGGGCAGGCCCTATCGATACACCAGTCAATGGTATCGATATGCCTTGACTAGGTCCACTCAAACAGTCAACACAGAGAAGACCGTATCGATACAGCCCTTGAGCGTATCAATACGCCCTTCTCGGTCAACATCTCATGGTTAACGAGATTCAACCGTACCGATACGCTTCAACACCGTACCAATACGCTTTCAACTCACCATAAATCTTAGATTTCTAGAGAGTCAAGAGCGTATCGATACACCCCAGTGTATCGGTATGCCCAGCCAACACTGAATTCCAGTGAGCAAAGAGTTTATCGATACATCCCCGTGTATCGGTACGCCAAGCTAAAATTGTGTTCTTTAGGCAAGGCCGTATCGATACGGCCCTCAGGCGTATCGATACACCCTGCACTGCAAGTCCACAATTTTCAGCTAAACAACACCAAACGCGACTCTAAATGCATTTTTGGACTCCCCTAAGCTCATACAAGCATCCATACATCATGCTACAACCAAGAACTAGCATATAGAGCAAACAAGCTGATTAACAAGGCATCCATACATGGCATTCACACAAAGGGGTAAATTTTGCATATATGGGCATACTTAACAGTTCAAAAAGGCCATAAGGCACAAGTTATTACATACAAGGTTTGCACCTACCAGCAAAGCAAACTAAACATCCAAAAAGGCATGCCATCACACACAAGCATTCAACAAGACATAGCATGCTTTACAATCCAATCCAAAACATGAACATCAACAACATTTACGAGTCAAACAACGCTCATACAAATCATAAAGTAGCCTCATTGCTAAACTACCACTTTAACACAAAATCATACTTGAGCAACTACACTTGGAAAGCCCTTTCGCCTTGCTCCTTGCTAACACCGTGCTAATGATCTGCATTGTTGAAAATGAGAGCGTAAGCTAGAAGCTTAGTGAGGATGCTCTAAATCCAAAAACAACAACAATGCAGGGTCCAAGCATGCAAATCCTTAACCTCATACACAATATACATAGGCATCAACAAGGCAACCTAGCTAGTCTTTCAAGAGTCAAAATATGGCATCTCACATCATACTATGCTCAACAACATAAATCAACATCACAACATCATAATTATATGAACGAGTTCATTGGCCACTATTAGTTTACCCGGATGTGCAGATTTACTCTCAACAACAACATTACCTCGGTGGGATTACACTCATCACCGGACCTTGCGTGGGAGGGATTCCACTCATCACCACATGCCTTACGGATGGGATTCCACTCATCATCACGTATAATATAAGTAATTTCCGGTGGAATATTACATTACCGTACTCCTCCTTGATGACTCAACGCCATCAAGGCCACGCGCGTTTTGACTCAATTGTGTGCACACTAATCCTAATGATCGATCATTTACACCCAGTAAGTTAATTAGTGCCAATTTCCTTAAACCACATCACACATCCACCAATTATATCACATATTCATCACATACACATATTAGGGTATACACATACGAATCAATCATATCTCACAAGATCAAAATAGGCATTGACATATAAGCAACATTAACAATAGAGGAGTTAAACTACGAATTTAACTTCCACCTCGGAATGGCCTACCAATCTCATTCCAACACTTCCACTACACACACTTGAACCAACTTTAAAACAAATTTAAAGTTTTACTCACCACCCTTCCTTAGCAAACCAAGCAAGCAATCCTCCTAAATGCCCGGATTCGATTCCGATGTTTCTCTGATGTCTCCTCTTGTTTCTAGCCAATCAAATCACAACCATTACTCACAGATTCAATGCTAAAATCAGTCTCCAACCCATAAACACAAGCCAAACTTCACCAAATTTCAACTCAACTAACCACCAAAATTTCCATTTTCGAGCTCCCTCACAAACCCAGCTGAAACTATGATTTCTAACACCAAAAATGCTTCTAAAAGGTTCCAAAACATTCCCCTAATATCCCTAAACCATCAGCCCTTAGACCCAACCCTAAAACACACCAAAAACCCAATTTTAGACACCTCAAAAATGGCCCCAAAGACCCACTTCGGGTTTTCACCCAAAATCAACCATTTCATGATATTATGTGTACTATGATGAGATTAAACTAAAACCCAACTCAACAAATCAAAAGAAATTGAAAAGCCCCTTAAAAATCCAAACTTTCCCTAAACTTGATAATTACAAAAATGGATTGTTTTGAAATCTAAGACTATGTAAATGTAGAGGATGACGAGGAGAGTTAAGAAATAGGTTTACCTTTGAAAATGCCTTTGAATCAATGGGGAGATTGAATGGAATAGTAACTTGGGGTTTTTGGGAGAGTTTGGGTGGGTTTAACGTTGGGAAAGGGGGATGGGGAAGATAACTATTTTTTTGTTTCAAAAAGATGGTCTACTTTTTGTTTGGCCTAATTACAAGTTTGCCTCCCATTTATTTTAAATCTCAATTAAATCAAACTAAGGTTAATTTAAATAAAACCGATTTTTGACGACTCGAACCAACACACGCGACTAACTCCTAACCCCAAAACACGGGTGTTACAACTCTTTCCCACTTAAGGAATTTTGTCCCCGAAATTACCTGACTGAAAGAGATACGGAAACTGCCTTTCCATATCCTCCTTCCTCTCCCAAGTGGCCTCGTCCACCCCTCGACGTTGCCACCGCACTTTCACTAACTCAATCGATCTACCCCGAAACACTATACTGTCAGAAGCTAGGATCTCAACTGGTTCTTCCTCATAGGTCAAATCCGGATTCAATTCCATCTCCTCTACAGGCATAACATGTGATGGATCGGACCTATACTTACAGAGCATCAAAACATAGAATACATCGTGTATCTTCTCTATCTCGTATGGTAAACGAAACTCATAAGCAACTAGACCAACCCTCTTCACAATCTCATACTGTCCTATGTATCTCGGATTCAACTTCCCCTTACGGCCAAACCTCATTACTTTCTTCCACGGAGACACTTTCAAGAATACCTTCTCACCCACTGAGAACTCAACTTCCTTCCTCTTCAAGTCGGCATAGGACTTCTGCCTGTCCGAAGCAGCCTTCAATCGATCGCAAATCAATTATACCTTGTCAGTTGTCCCCTTGAGCAAATCTAGCATAGGTAGCAACTTCTGTCCCACCTCGGCCCAACAAACTGGAGTTCTACACTTCCGGCCATACAAGGCCTCATACGGAGCCATCTGAATACTCGACTGGAAGCTATTATTGTAAGCAAACTCAACTAGAGGCAAGTGCTTCTCCCATGTACCCTGAAAATCAGTGATGCAACAATGCAACATGTCCTCTAAAATCTGTATAACCCTCTCTGACTGACCATCTGACTGAGGATGGTAAGACATGCTGAAATTCAAACAGGTACCCAAAGCTATATGCAGACACTCCCAAAATCGAGCTGTAAACCTCAGATCTCTATCGGGCACAATAGACTTCGGCACACCATGCAGTCTAACAATCTCACCGATGTACAAATCGGCCAATCTATCTAGAGTATAAGTCGTATTGACTGCTAAGAAGTGAGGACACTTCGTAAAACGATCTACTATAACCCAAACTGAGTTCTTCTTCGTAGGAGTCAAAGGCAAACCCGAAACAAAATCCATGGTAATATTCTCCCATTTCCATTCCGGAATTCTCAACGGTTGCAACAAACCTGAGGGAACCTGATGTTCCACCTTCACTCTCTAACACACCAAGCACTTACTCATGAAGTCAGCCACATCTCTCTTCAAACCAACCCAAAAGTACTCATTCTTCAAATCGCGGTACATCTTCGTACTTCCAAGATGCATAACAAACGGACTACTGTGTGCTTTAGTCAATATCGTACGTCTCAAGTCACTGTCTTCTGGTACAACTATCCTATTTTTGAAACACAAAACCCCGTCGGTACTGAAACTGTAATTTGAAGATCTACCTTCGGCTATATCTTGCACGTGAGGTGCCAAAGATCTATCTATGAGCTGCTTCTCTCTAATCAACTAACCTAGAGTAGGTCTGTAACGCCCCGGTTTTGGGCTCAGAAGTTTTGGGCGTTGACCGGTTCGGTCAAAGTGCTGATCGAATATATAAGAGTGAATTTAGGAAAGCCTAGTTCGGGTTGCATTAAAAATATGGGAAAATGTTCTAAAATCATCTTTTAATATATAAAAGTGAACTGTGAAATCAATTTTGGAAAATGAGGTTCGGAAGGGTGACATTTTGGCTAGTGACCAAAATGTAATTTTTGAAAGTTTGGTGATTGTTTTATAAAGGGTTGAAACTTTGAATCTTTAAGGAGCTATTATTCCAAAAGTAGTTTCTCCAGATTTTTCTAAGATATTTTAAGGATTTATTCTGATTTTTAAAACATATCAAAAGTGGAGGGAAAGCCATTTTGGCCATTTTGATAACTAACTTCCTATTTTCCTTTCTCTCATTTTCTCTCAACCCAAACACTTTCTTTCCAGAGAATTGTTTCTGATTTTCTCACCTAAATCCCTCCTTTCAACTCTCTTTTGATTCCTAATCAACATATCTACAAAACCTCATCATTTGCTACTTGATTCATCAAGGTTTTTGATTCCAAAAAGAGGAGAAACTCAAGTTTGGAGGTAAGAACGTCCTTCTCCTCTAAACTATCAGTTCTTTACTGAAATTCCTAAGTTCTCAATCCTTGATTTGTGATTTGTTAAAGGCTTTTCAATTGAAATCTTGATTTTGGCTTAAAATGCAAGATTTGCTTGATTTTGGTGATTTTTTGTGGAATTTTCGTATGATCTGTTTAAGCAGGGTTTTGAGGTGTGTTTTTGGTGTTAAATGAATGCTAAATTGGTTAGAAGTTGAGGTTTAATCTGTAACCCCCTTAACCCGGCCTAGACGGTTGACCCGAATTAAGAAAGTCACACGGGGAAAACCAAAGTCAACCCGAAAGACAACCTTGATTAACTACCTTTTTTTTTCTTTTTAATCTTGTCTAAATGCACATTAACCCTTATTGTGATCACTCAACAACATATTCAAAGATCACAAGCATCAGAGATCAAACAGGGACCCAATTGAACAAATTACAACTTTAGGGACCAAATTGTAATTTCTGATAATTAGAAGGACTTAACCCAAATTAAAGTTACCAACTTGAAATTAGTCAGATTTCATGCTTCTCTGTGAAATTTCAGATCAAAAGGACTTCCCGAACTCATACAATTGCTCAAACAAGATTCAGGACTAAAACGCAAACAATTCAAAACATTTAACTGCCAATGTCAGCCCCCAACGGTCACCCGTTCCGAAACAAGCAGACCCCGTTTCGAAACACGGGCCGTTCCGCAACGCGTACCGGAACACGGGCTGGCAGTAGCCAAACCGTTTCGAAACGGTGCCTACCGTTTTGGACGCCTGGGTTCATTCAAGGCACTCGTTCCAGAATGGTGTGCACTGTTCCGAAACACCCTGCACAGATTGCAGCAAAATGCATACTTAAACATGCAATTAATCATCCAAACATGCTCCAAATGCCACCAAACTTTACCAGCATGCAATTCAACATATATGAGACTTATATGTAACAACAAATCAACAATTTACCACCATATGCAAAAAGCCCCAAATCTATAGGCATGCTTCCTACACAAGCAAACCATTCAAGCACAAACTTCCAATTCAAGCATGTAAAGGCCAAACACAAAATCCAGCATTCTCAACAACATTCAACATACTTAGGGAGTTCAAAACCTCTCCCAAAACATATACTTAGGTCCCCCATTGCCAAATTACCAAAAGCTAAAATGTGCTTAATAAAACCTCCATACTTTGAGCTTTTCTTTCACTTGAATACTTGCACTCCTTGCTGCCCTCAAAGCACTCTAGTGTTCTGCATTATTGATTTAAGAAAACGAAAGAGAGCGTAAGCCTAAGCTTAGTGAGGAATGCTCAATAAAACCATTCAATAATGCATTTATAAAACATTTATAAATCATGCTTCAAATCATCAATTGCACATGCTCAAAAGCATACTTAAAACAAGCATCTCATGCTTCATGTCATATATGTCATATTGGCCACAAGTGATAAGTTCCATTTCTTTAAAAACAAGTTCATCAACTTTCACCCCAAGGACTTTTAAACTCCTTGGCCCCAAGGACTTTTAAACACCTTGGCCATGGACTTTTAAACACCATGAAAGAGGACCACACAAGGACTTTTAACCACCTTTGTGTCCGTATGAAGTTTCACCCCAAGGACTTTTAAACACCTTGGCCCCAAGGACTTTTAAACACCTTGGCCATGGACTTTTAAACACCATGAATGAGGACCACACAAGGACTTTTAACCACCTTTGTGTCCGTAGCAAGAATCATCCAAGGACTTTTAACCACCTTGATGTTCTTAACTAACAAGGCTCACTCAAGGACTTTTAACCACCTTAGTGACCTTAACCTTTTCAAAACATCACTTGCCAATATACATCATTTTCATCATTTAATCCACTATTTTAAAGCATTAAACCAAGCCATATTCATCATGCATTTAAAAGCATCAAACCACATTTTATCAATGTACAAAAACAAGGAACTCTTACCTTGAACTTCCTTCAACATATGGCTTACAAAAACAGCAAATACCATGCTAAATCATGCTTTCAAAACAGTATTTAAAACATGCAATTAACCACATTGCATCACAACAAAATCATGGCCACCACTAGAGAGTATTTCCGAAAAACTTACACTTGAGCTTAGCAAAGTTGTTTAGACTTAAACTAAGCTCCCAAGACATTGATTTCAAAGCCGAAAACCCAATTTCACTCACCGATTCCACTTCGCCTCTTGCCGAAGCACCGAAACAAGCTTCCGGATCAACAACTCTTGGATCCAAAGATGCCTCCCCTGTTTTAACACATCAAAGCAGAGGATTAATGCATCATCATGCATTAATTGCTTCAATGAAAGCACCTAAACTCGCTGCTCTCATCCAACCTCCATTTTCGGCCACCAAACACAACCGAAAATGCATCCATACCACTTCTCAACAAAGCCCAGCCATAACTCATCAAAACCAAACATCTATTAACATCATTTAACACCTAAAAAGAACCTCATAACATCCTTATACCTCCAGCAACATCAGATCCACAAGATCACCTCAAAAACAATCAAGAATCACAAGCTAAACTTAGGAAACTCAACCTATCCAGGATTGCATTAATCAAAACTCAATTCCTTATCAATTTAGAGTTCATTTAACATCAAAAACACATCTCAAATCACAGATTAATCAAATCTAACGAAAATCATCAAAAATCACCAAATCTTGCATTATAAGCCAAGATCCAATTCACAACTCAAAAGCCTTTAATAAAACATCAAAAAAGGATTGAAAACTTAGGAATTTCAGTAAAGAACTGATAGTTTAGAGGAGAAGGACGTTCTTACCTCCAAACTTGAGTTTCTCCTCTTTTTGGAATCAAAAACCTTGATGAATCAAGTAGCAAATGATGAGGTTTTGTAGATATGTTGATTAGGAATCAAAAGAGAGTTGAAAGGAGGAATTTAGGTGAGAAAATCAGATCAAATTCTCTGGAGAGAAAGTGTTTGGGTTGAGAGAAAATGAGAGAAAGAAAATGGAAAGTTAGTTATCCAAAATAGCCAAAATGGCTTTCCCTCCACTTTTAATATGTTTAAAATCAGAATTAAGTCTTAAAATATCTTAGAAAAATCTGGAGAAACTCCCTTTGGGTAAATAGCTCCTTAAAGATTCAAAGTTTCAACCCTTTATAAAACAGCCACAAAACTTTCGAAAATTACATTTTGGTAACTAGCCAAAATGTCACCCTTCCAAAACCCATTTTCCAAAATTGATTTCACAGTTCACTTAATTATATTAAAAGATGATTTTAGAACATTTTTCCATATTTTTAATGCAACCCGAACTAGGCTTTCCTAATTTCACCTTTTTAGATTCGAACAGCACTTTGACCAAACCGGTCAACGCCCAAAACTCCTAAGCCCAAAACCGGGGTGTTACAACTCTCCCCCCCTTAAGAAATTTCGTCCTCGAAATTTACCTGAAGGAAAGAGATAAGGAAACTTCTTCAGCATGTCTTCCTTCCGCTCCCACGTGGCTTCCTCAACACCTCGATGCTTCCACAGCACCTTCACCAACTCAATGGTCTTGCCAGGAAGAACCTTGCTATCCGAACCCAGAACCTTCACCGGTTCCTCATCATAGGTCAAGTCCGGATTCAAAACCACTTCCTCCACAGGCATCACATGCGAAGGATCAGATCTATACTTCCGGAGCATAGAAACATAGAACACATCATGAATCTTCTCCAACTCTTGAGGTAACCTCAACCGATACGCAACAGGACCCACACGCTCAACCACCTCATATGGTCCAATGTACCTAGGGCTCAACTTACCCTTCCGGCCAAACCTCATCACCTTCTTCCAAGGCGAAACCTTCAAGAACACACGGTCACCCACCGCATACTCTATCTCCTTACGCTTCAAATCTGCGTAAGACTTTTGCCGATCAGAGGCAGCCTTCAACCGCTCACAAATGAGCTTCACCTTCTCGGTGGTCCCTTTCAACAAAGCCGGCATCGAAACTAACTTTTGACCAGTTTCAGCCCAACAAAGAGGAGTCCTACATTTCCTCCCGTACAAAGCCTCATAAGGTGCCATCTGTATACTCGCCTGATAACTATTGTTATAAGCGAACTCAACCAAAGGCAGATGCTTCTCCTAAGAACCTTGGAACTCAATCACGCAGCACCTCAACATATCCTCCAAAATCTGGATAACCCGCTCAGACTGACCATCCGACTGAGGATGATATGATGTACTGAAATTCAACCTTGTACCCAGAGCTTGATGCAAACACTGCCAAAAACGCGATGTGAACCTCGGATCCCTATCTGACACAATCGACTTAGGCACACCATGCAGCCTCACAATCTCAGCAATGTACAGCTCTGCCAGCTTATCCAAAGAAAACGTAGTATGCACAGGCAAGAAATGCGCACACTTCGTCAGGCGATCCACAATCACCCAAACAGAATTCTTCTTCGAAGGAGACAAAGGTATACCAGATACAAAATCCATGGTAACTATTTCCCACTTCCATTCAGGGATTCGCAACGGTTGCAACAACCCAGAAGGAACTTGATGTTCAGCCTTAACCCGCTGACACACCAAACACTTGCTCACAAACTCTGCAACATCCTTCTTCAAACCCACCCAATAGTACTCATCACGAAGATCACGATACATCTTAGTACTACCAGGGTGCATAGCAAAAGGACTACTATGACCTTCAGTCAGAATAGCACGCCTCAACTCAGCATCAGCAGGCACTACTATCCGACTCCCAAAACACAACACACCATCATCATTAAAGCAGAAATCCGAAGGTCTACCCTCCGCGATATCCTGAACATGAGACACCAAGGAATCATCCAGCAACTGCTTTTCCTTGATCGACTGAACCAAAGATGGTTTCACTTGCAACTCAGCAACAAGACCACCATCTCGCGATATGCTCAAGCTAGCAAACATAGCCCTCAGCTCAACAGCTACCTTCCTACTCAAGGCATCCGCAACAACATTAGCTTTTCCAGGATGATACTCAATCGTCAAATCATAATCCTTGAGCAACTCCAACCAACGCCGTTGCCTAAGATTCAACTCCTTCTGAGACATCAGATACCTCAAACTCTTGTGATCCATGTACACAGTACACTTCTCACCATACAGATAATGTCTCCAGATCTTCAGAGCAAAAACCACTGCAGCCAGCTCAATATCATGCGTAGGGTAATTGCGCTCATGCACTTTCAACTGCCGTGATGCATAAGCCACCACCTTACCCTCTTGCATCAGCACACATCCCAAACCAACATAGGATGCATCACTAAAGACCACAAACTCTTTCCCTGATTCAGGCTGAACCAAGATAGGAGCTTGCGTCAAAGCCGCCTTTAGCTTCTCAAAAGCCTGCTGTCTCGCTTCCGTCCACTCATACTTAACATCCTTTTGCAACAGCTTCATCAAAGGAGCAGCAATCTTGGAAAAACCATCCACAAACCTTCGGTAGTATCCCGCCAAACCAAGGAAACTACGGACCTCATGAACAGACTTAGGAACTTTCCAGTTCATCACCGCCTCAATCTTCTGAGGATCAACACGAATCCCCTCAGCTGAAACCACATGCCCAAGAAACACCACCTCCTTAAGCCAGAACTCACACTTGCTCAGCTTAGCATAAAGCTGATTCTCCAACAAGGCTTGCAAAACAATCCTCAAATGCTCTTCGTGCTCCTCCTCAGTACGCGAGTACACGAGGATATCATCAATGAACACCACAACGAACTTGTCCAGGTATTCATGAAACACACGGTTCATCATGTCCATGAAAGCAGCAGGAGCATTTGTCAAACCAAACGGCATCACAAGAAACTCATAATGCCCATACCTTGTCCTGAAAGTTGTCTTAGGCACATCCACATCCTTCACCTTTAACTGATAATACCCTGACCTCAAGTCAATCTTAGAGAACACAACAGCTCCCCGAAATTGATCAAAGAGATCATCAATCCTCGGCAAAGGATACCGATTCTTGATAGTCAACTTGTTCAGCTGACGGTAATCAATGCACATCCTCATAGTGCCATCCTTCTTCTTCACAAACAAGACCGGTGCTCCCCAAGGTGACACACTCGGCCGGATGAAACCACGATCAAGCAACTCTTGCAACTTCGTCTTCAGCTCCTTCAGCTCCTTAGGTGCCATTCTATAGGGAGTAATGGACACAGGAGTTGTATTCTCATACAGCTCAATCCCAAACTCCACCTCGCGATTAGGAGGTAAACCAGGCAACTCCTCAGGAAAAACACCCGGAAACTCCTTCACAACCCTGATATCTTGCACACTCAACTCCTTAGAGCTAGGATTCATCACAAAAGCTAGATAAGCTTCGCAACCTTGCCTCAGCATCCTACTCGCCTCCAAGGTAGACACCACATTGGCAAGAAATTTCACATTCTCTCCAACCACAACAACTTCATAATCATCTGCAAGCTTAAGCGAAACCCGCTTATTTTCACAATCTACCACAGCACGATGCTCAGCAAGCCAATCCATACCAAGGATCACATCAAAACCATAAAAGGGCAACTCCATAAGATCAATATGAAAAACATGTTCTTGAACAGCCAAGGGACACCTTCTAAAAAGCTTTCGAGTCACAACAGTTTCACCAAAAGAACTAGTGACACGAACACCAACATCCAAAAACTCAACAGGCAAACCAAGCAATTCAGCATGCTCACGCAAAATGTATGAATGCGTAGATCCAGAATCAATCAAAGAAAGCAATGACAAGGATTGCAAAGTAAAGGTACCTGCAATCACATCCGCATCATTCCTTCCCTCACGCTGAGCATACACCCTAGCTTGGCCTCCACCTTCAGGCTGAATAGCCACAACATGAGCTACTCCACGACCACCTTCCTCCCGTCTCTGGAAATTACCACGGCCGCGCCCACGACCTCTCTGCGGTGCAGCAACAACAGGAGCACACACCTGATCACCAGCCAACCTCGGAAAATCGCGCCTCAAGTGGTCTGCGGATCCACAATTCCAGCATCCATTCCCAGCTGCCGCTACAGGAACTTGCACCTCTCTCACAGCACGAGGACAGTCACGCTTCATGTGACCACGTGAACCACAGATCCAGCAAGCACTAGGATCAGCTCTAGCATTGCCTCCTCTAGCAGGTGCACCTCCACCTCTATTGGCTGAGGACTGATACTTCTGATCACGCCCCCTCTTGTTCCGTCCACCTCCGGAACTAAACTCAGCAGCTCTCTTGCCAGAACTTGCTCCAGCACCTTTCGTAGATAAACCCAAGTTCATCTCAATGTCCTTGGCTCGGCCCACCAACACATCAAAATCATCGTACTCAGTGGCCAGCACATACATTTTCACATCCGTCACAAGACCATAACGGAACCTCTCGCACCTTGCCCGCTCATCAGGTATCAACTCCGGTGCATATTGACCGAGTCGCACAAACTGCACCTCATACTCAGCCACACTCATGCTCCCTTGAGTAAGAGACATGAATTCACGCTTCTTCTCATCAAGATATCTCACTCCAAGATATCTCCGCTTGAACACATTCTGAAAGAATGTCCAAGTCACATCAGCTTCAGCCATCCCAGCTATGGTGGTCGTCCACCACGTATACGCATCGTCCTGCAGCAAGGACACAACACATCCTAGCTTTTGCACATCCGTGCAGCTCATCTGACCCAAGATTCGCTTGGTACTCTCTAGCCAAGCTTCAGAACTCTCAGCTGACATACCCCTGAACTCAGTCCCACCAAGACTGCGCAGACGCTCCAAAGGTAGTCTAACTCCAGCATCTCCCTGATACCCAGCTCCTTGAGCTCCAGCTACTGCTGCTCGAAAATCACCTGCAATAGCTTGTACCAGCATAGACATATCAGGCATAGCTTGCCCCTGACCAACCTCTGGTCCAGCAGCTCCAGCACCAGCTGCAGCTTCAGCTCTTTCTCTCCCAGCACCACCACCAGGTGGAGGAGGGGGTAACACCGCACTACCCGTGTTCTCTTCGTTCTCATTCTCATTAGGAGCCGTAGCTCGCACACTACCTCGTAACTCTCTACGTGGTGCCATACTTTTACCATGCAATCACAATGCAAATAAAAACAAAGTCAGGCCCAGCAAGGTAAGCAATCCAAGTATTCAAGCTCAATTTCATTCAAAACCAACAACATTTCATTAGCTTCGATTTGGCAATGGGTACCCACATCATGCTACATCACAACATACAACTCAATTGCATCCAAATCACAAGCCATCAAACATGCTTTCAATCAACAAGCATACAAGGCAAACATACTTCAATCATGCATACATTCATTCCCAATTACTCGAGAACTCAGCTCTGATACCACCAAATGTAACCCCCTTAACCCGGCCTAGACAGTTGACCCGAATTAAGAAAGTCACACGGGGAAAACCAAAGTCAACCCGAAAGTCAACCTTGATTAACTACCTTTTTTTCTTTTTAATCTTGTCTAAATACACATTAACCCTAATTTTGATCACTCAACAACATATTCAAAGATCACAAGCATCATAGATCAAACAGGGACCCAATTGAACAAATTACAACTTTAGGGACCAAATTGTAATTTCTGATAATTAGAAGGACTTAACCCAAATTAAAGTTACCAACTTGAAATTAGTCAGATTTCATGCTTCTCTGTGAAATTTCAGCTCAAAAGGACTTCCCGAACTCATACAATTGCTCAAACAAGATTCAGGACTAAAACGCAAACAATTCAAAACATTTAACTGCCAATGTCAGCCCCCAACGGTCACCCGTTCCGAAACAAGCAGACCCCGTTTCGAAACACGGGCCGTTCCAAACATGCAATTAATCATCCAAACATGCTCCAAATGCCACCAAACTTTACCAGCATGCAATTCAACATATATGAGACTTATATGTAACAACAAATCAACAATTTACCACCATATGCAAAAAGCCCCAAATCTATAGGCATGCTTCCTACACAAGCAAACCATTCAAGCACAAACTTCTAATTCAAGCATGTAAAGGCCAAACACAAAATCCAGCATTCTCAACAACATTCAACATACTTAGGGAGTTCAAAACCTCTCCCAAAACATACACTTAGGTCCCCCATTGCCAAATTACCAAAAGCTAAAATGTGCTTAATAAAACCTCCATACTTCGAGCTTTTCTTTCACTTGAATACTTGCACTCCTTGCTGCCCTCAAAGCACTCTAGTGTTCTGCATTATTGATTTAAGAAAACGAAAGAGAGCGTAAGCCTAAGCTTAGTGAGGAATGCTCAATAAAACCATTCAATAATGCATTTATAAAACATTTATAAATCATGCTTCAAATCATCAATTGCACATGCTCAAAAGCATAGTTAAAACAAGCATCTCATGCTTCATGTCATATATGTCATATTGGCCACAAGTGATAAGTTCCATTTCTTTAAAAACAAGTTCATAACCTTTCACCCCAAGGACTTTTAAACACCTTGGCCATGGACTTTTAAACACCATGAAAGAGGACCACACAAGGACTTTTAACCACCGTTGTGTCCGTAGCAAGTTTCACCCCAAGGACTTTTAAACACCTTGGCCCCAAGGACTTTTAAACACCTTGGCCATGGACTTTTAAACACCATGAATGAGGACCACACAAGGACTTTTAACCACCTTTGTGTCCGTAGCAAGAATCATCCAAGGACTTTTAACCACCTTGATGTTCTTAAGTAACAAGGCTCACCCAAGGACTTTTAACCACCTTAGTGACCTTAACCTTTTCAAAACATCACTTGCCAATATACATCATTTTCATCATTTAATCCACTGTTTTAAAGCATTAAACCAAGCCATATTCATCATGCATTTAAAAGCATCAATCCACATTTTATCAATGTACAAAAACAAGGAACTCTTACCTTGAACTTCCTTCAACATATGGCTTACAAAAACAGCAAATACCATGCTAAATCATGCTTTCAAAACAGTATTTAAAACATGCAATTAACCACATTGCATCACAACAAAATCATGGCCACCACTAGAGAGTATTTCAGAAAAACTTACACTTGAGCTTAGCAAAGTTGTTTAGACTTAAACTAAGCTCCCAAGACATTGGTTTCAAAGCCGAAAACCCAATTTCACTCACCGATTCCACTTCGCCTCTTGCCGAAGCACCGAAACAAGCTTCCGGATCAACAACTCTTGGATCCAAAGATGCCTCCCCTATTTTAACACATCAAAGCAGAGGATTAATGCATCATCATGCATTAATTGCTTCAATGAAAGCACCTAAACTCGCTGCTCTCATCCAACCTCCATTTTCGGCCACCAAACACAACCGAAAATGCATCCATACCACTTCTCAACAAAGCCCAGCCATAAACCATCAAAACCAAACATCTATTAACATCATTTAACACCTAAAAAGAACCTCATAACATCCTTATACCTCCAGCAACATCAGATCCACAAGATCACCTCAAAAACAATCAAGAATCACAAGCTAAACTTAGGAAACTCAACCTATCCGGGATTGCATTAATCAAAACTCAATTCCTTATCAATTTAGAGTTCATTTAACATCAAAAACACATCTCAAATCACAGATTAATCAAATCTAACGAAAATCATCAAAAATCGCCAAATCTTACATTATAAGCCAAGATCCAATTCACAACTCAAAAGCCTTTAATAAAACATCAAATAAGGATTGAAAACTTAGGAATTTCAGTAAAGAACTGATAGTTTAGAGGAGAAGGACATTCTTACCTCCAAACTTGAGTTTCTCCTTTTTTTTGGAATCAAAAACCTTGATGAATCAAGTAGCAAATGATGAGGTTTTGTAGATATGTTGATTAGGAATCAAAAGAGAGTTGAAAGGAGGAATTTAGGTGAGAAAATCAGATCAAATTCTCTGGAGAGAAAGTGTTTGGGTTGAGAGAAAATGAGAGAAAGAAAATGAAAAGTTAGTTATCCAAAATAGCCAAAATGGCTTTCCCTCCACTTTTAATATGTTTAAAATCAGAATTAAGTCTTAAAATATCTTAGAAAAATCTGGAGAAACTCCCTTTGGGTAAATAGCTCCTTAAAGATTCAAAGTTTCAACCCTTTATAAAACAGCCACAAAACTTTCGAAAATTACATTTTGGTAACTAGCCAAAATGTCACCCTTCCAAAACCCATTTTCCAAAATTGATTTCACAATTCACTTAATTATATTAAAAGATGATTTTAGAACATTTTTCCATACTTTTAATGCAACCCGAACTAGGCTTTCCTAATTTCACCTTTTTAGATTCGAACAGCACTTTGACCAAACCGGTCAACGCCCAAAACTCCTAAGCCCAAAACCGGGGCGTTACATAATCAATGCAATCCCGGATAGGTTGAATTTCCTAAGTTTGGCTTGAGTTTTTGGTTGTTTTTGGAGTGTCTTTGATGATCTGTTATACCTGGAGGTATAAGGATGTGTTTGTGATCATTTTGGATGTTAATTGATGTTTAGAAATGGTTAGAAGTGATGGATCTTGGCTGGGTTAAGTTTTGGAAGTGTTTGGAGGTGATTTCGGTTGTGTTTGGTAGCCGAAATGTTGGATTTGTGATGAGCAGCGAGTTTGGTTGTGTTGCTGGTGTTTTTAATGCATAATGATGCATTAATCCTCTGTTTTTGTGTGCTTGAAACAGGGGAGTGTGATCCGTGAGCTTTAGAGGTGTTGCGGAAGGTTTCGGATGCTTGGAAGGCTTGTTGGCTAGCCTTGTTTTGTGTATCGGTGAGTGAAGTTGGGTTTTCAGCTTTTAAACCAAGGTTTGAAGGTTTTGGGAGCTTAGTTTAAGTCTAAACAACTTGCTAAGCTCAAGAGTAAGTAAATGGTTTTTCGCTCTTGGTTTGTGTTGTGAAGTGGCTTTAAAAGCAATTGTGTTTGGTGGTTGCAATGCATGTGATTTGCATGGTTTATATTCTGTTTTGAAAGCATATTTTAAGCATGGTTTGATGCTGGTTTTGAAAGTCGTATGTGAAGGATGCTCAAGGTAAGAGATCCTTGGTTTTGTACATTGAAAATGTGGTTTTGATGCATGGTGTTGCATGTTGTTTCATGGCTTTGTGTAATGCTTTAAAACTGTGGATTGATGATGGTAAATGATGGTTTTTGCTTATTGGTTATGCATGTGAATCATTGGACTAATGTGGTAAGATGGTTATATTGGCAAGTGATGTAAGTGGATCTTGGTTCTTTGATCGAATATAGTTAGCCGGCTATAGGATTGGGTGCACCGTGAATAAAGTCGCCTTGGAGGTGGAGTGGTTAAGAGTGAACCGGTAAACTCCCTTCAAGTATCCTAACGAGATGGTTAAGGTCATAATGGAGGTTGAATGCCCATTCGAGGACCTTGGTTAAGCAAAGGTTATATGGTGGTTAAAAGTCCATATATGGGAACCTTGTGCTTGTTAAGATCACAATGGTGGTGTAAAGTCCATGTGTGGATCTTGTGTATGGTGTCCCGGATCTCGTTAGTGATGTTATACAACTACCAATCGGTGAATGCAAAGGTTGTATGGTGGTTAAAAGTCCATACATGAGAACCTTGTGCATGTCAAGGTTGTATGGTGTTTAAAAGTCCATACATGGGAACCTTGGGAAAAGTTAAGGTTGTATGGTGTTTAAAAGTCCATACATGGGAACCTTAGGATGGTGAGGTTGAATGGTGTTTAAAAGTCCATTTGGAGACCTTGGATTGGTAGTGTGTATGAAGCGTGGGGGACAACGCTTGTGATCCGCGTATCCGATTGGATGTTGAGTTGAAAAGTGAAAGTGGTTGATCACTTGGAGGCCAATATAATGTTCTTGATTATAAAGAAGCATGAGATGCTTGAAAAGATGCATGGTTGCATGAAAAGTGTTAAATGCTTGTGAATGCATGTTTACTTGTTAAGTTGAACAAGTGTTGATTATCATTTGGTAAATGATGCATGTGTGCATGAAATCTCTTAAATGCATTGGAGTCTTGTTAAGACTTGTTTTAAAAGGCATGTGATGATGATGTTGTGGTTCTTAAGTTGCCTTTGTTTAATGCATGTGTTGGATTGTTTGAGTAATGGTTTTAAAGGGTTTCTTGCTTGGAATGATTTTCAAGTATAAGAAAGGTATGTTATGAAATGGAAGTGTTTTCCAAGGTTTTGAATTTAACTTTGCGTATGGTGTTTATGCATGGAATGGTTAAATAGATGAATTTGCAAATTGTGCTTTGAAAAGGTTTTCTTAGCTTGCTATGCTAAGGGTTGGTCTTCATGTTTGGGCAATGCATGGTTTTAAGCATGATGTTGAAAAAGAGTTTTCAAACTTTGCTTGGTAAACAAATCGAGTTGCTTTTCAAAGAGGTTTATGACTCGCTGCATTGATGGTGTTTTGGTTTTGAGCATTCCTCACTAAGCATTATGTGCTTACGCTCCTTTTTGTCCATCAATGCAGATTCTTGAAGTTTGGACAGCGAGAAGCAAGGGATTCAAGGAGGACTCCATTTGAGATGTATGTCTCGGTGAATAGCTATAGTTAATAAAGGCAATGGGGTAGAATCTCTTGGGTTGATGTTTATGTGTTCGTATATGTTCGGACAAGGATGGTTTTATGTTGTTGATGTTGTTGGAACATGTTTTGGCTTATATGAGATGGATTTGGAGATTTTGTGTTTAAATGGTTGCTTGTGTAGGAAGCATGCTTATGGAATTGGGGCTATTCATATATGTTGTTATATTGATGAATTGTTGATGCAAGTATGTCTCCTATATGTTGAATTGCATGTTGGTAAAGTTTGGTGGCTTTTGGAGCACGATTGGATGATCAATTGTGTGTTAAAGTATGCATCTTGAGGCAATCTGTGCAGGGTGTTTCGGAACAGTGCCTACCGTTTCGGAACGGGTGCCCTAAACCAGCCCAGGCGTCCGAAACGGGAGAGACCGTTCCGAAACGGAAAGGCTACTGCCAGTCCCCCGTTGCGGTACACGTTGCGGAACGGCCCCGCGTTTCGAAACGGGCTCTGCTCGTTTCGGAACACGTGACCGTTGGGGGCTGACATAGGCGGTTATATGTTTTGGAATGTTTGCATTTTGGTCCTGAAACTTGTTTGTGCAATTGTATGAGTTTGGGATGTCCGTTTGAGCTGAAATTTGGCAGAGAAGCATGAAACCTGATTAATTTTAAGTTGGTAACTTAAAATCTGGTTAAGTCCTTAAAGTTTTTAGAATTTACAATTTGGTCCCTAAAGTTGTAAATTGTTCAATTGGGTCCCTGTTTGATCTCTGATGTTTATGATCTTTGAGTATACTGTTTGTATGAACACATCTAAGGTTAACGTGCATCTAGACAAGATTAAAAAGAAAGAAAAAAAAGGTCGTTAATCAAGGTTGACTTTCGGGTTGACTTTGGTTTTCCCCGTGTGACTTTCTTAATTCGGGTCAACCGTCTGGGCCGGGTTAAGGGGGTTACAAGGTCTAACCTGAAGCTCGGCTACCAAGCCGCCATCTCCGGACAAGCTCAATCTAGCAAACATGGCTCTCAAATCTACATCTACCTTTCTACTCAATGCATCGCCACTACATTGGCCTTACCCGGGTGGTACTCAATGGTAAGATAGTATTCTTTTAGAAACTCTAATCACCTACGATGTCTGAGATTCCAATCTCGTTGAGTCATGATGTACTTCAAACTCTTGTGATCTGTGTACACCGTGCACTTCTCAACGTACAGATAATGTCTCCAAATCTTCAGAGCAAACACAACTGCAGCTAACTCTATGTCATGGGTCGGATAGTTGCGCTCGTGAGTCTTCAACTGTCTTGAGTCATAAGCCACTACTCTCTTGTCTTGCATGAGAACACAACCTAGGCCTACATAGGATGCATCACTGTAAACTACATAGTTTTTCCCAGACTCTGGCTGAATCAAGATCGGTGCTTGGGTCAAAGCTTCTTTCAATTTCTCAAAGGCTCTCTGTCTTGCATCTGTCCACTCAAACTGAACACTCTTCTGAAGTAATTGTGTCAATGGAGCGGCTAACTTAGAGAAACCTTCTATGAATCTTCTATAGTATCCAACTAAGCCTAAAAAGCTACGTACCTCTGTTACAGACTTCGGTTGCTTCCATTCAACAATGGCCTCTATTTTCTTTGGATCAACTCTAATCCCATCAGCTGACACTACATGCCCTAGGAAGACTACCTCTCGGATCCAGAATTCACACTTGCTCAACTTCGCATACAACTGATTATCTAGCAAAGTCTTCAAAACCAGTCTCAAGTATCGGTCATGATCTTCTTCAGTTCGCGAATACACCAAGATGTCATCTATAAAAACAACCACAAACTAATCTAGGTACTGATGAAAAATCTGATTCATCATATCCATGAAAGCAGCCGGTGCATTAGTCAACCAAAAAGGCATGACTAAAAACTCATAGTGACCATACCTAGTTCTAAAGGCCGTCTTCGGTACATCAACCTCTCTTACCTTTAGCAGGTAGTAACCCGATCTCAAGTCAATCTTCGAAAAGACTGATGCCCCCTCTAAACTGGTCAAACAAATCATCAATTCTAGGCAAAGGATACATATTATTCACTGTTAGCTGATTCAACTGTCTGTAATCTATACACATTCTCATGCTTCCATCTTTCTTCTTTACAAACAAAACTGGTGCACCCCAAGGTGAAGAACTAGGTCGGATAAAGCCTCTATCTGTAAACTCTTGCAACTGAGTCTTCAACTCTTTCAATTCTTTCGGTGCAATGCGATACGGAGCAATTGAAACAGGAGCTGAATCAGAATAAGTCTCAATAGTGAACTCTACCTCTCTATCTGGTGGTAAATCTGGCAACTCTTCCGGAAACACACTAGGAAAGTCACACAATGTCTGGATGTCTTGAGGTCTAACCTCACTCATGTTAGGGTTCATCACATAGGCCAAGTATGCTTCGCAACCAAATTCAACTAACCTCTTAGCCTCGAGAACTGAAACTACATTGGACAAGAACTTCACGTTCTCACCCACCACTACTATCTCATAATCATCTGTGAGCCTCAAAGAAATCCTTTTAGTTTCAAAGTCTATCCTAGCTTTATGCTCGGTGAGCCAGTCCATACCCAGAATTACGTCAAAGCCATAAAGAGGTAGCTCCATCATATCCACTGGAAACACATGTCCCTGAACCATCAACAGACACCTTCTGTACATTTTTCTAACTACTACTGTGTCCCCAAAGGAACTAGTAACACTAACTCCTACCTCTAACATTTCACAAGGCAAATTTAACGACTGTGCATGCTCACTCAGAATATATGAATGCGTAGACCCGGAGTCAATGAAAGAAAGCAAACCCAAAGACTGTATCGAGAAGTTAGCTGTGATCACATATGTGTCATGCTGATCCCCACGCTGAGCGTAAACTATGGCCTGACCTCCGCCCTCTAGCTGGACTGCAACTACATGCGCTATGTTCCTCTGACCATCATTTCTCGGCTGGAAGTTACCTCTACCGCGCCCGCGGCCTATCTGAAAGTCATTGGCTCTAGAAGGAGCCTGAGCTGGTGCCTGCCCCACATGATGTGGACAATTACGCCTAATATGATCCCTAGCTCCACAACTCCAACACGAGTGGAAATTCCCCCAACACTCACCGGTGTGGTTCCTCCCGCAAGTAGCACACGTGGGCAACTTCCCACCAGCCCTCTGGCCCTGTTGACCCCTACCGTGGTTACCGCCACCACGCCTATGATCATAGTGATGCCTGTTGTCTCGATGCCTCTTGGCATCACCTCTATCAAAGTCACTAGACCTCTTGCTGGAACTAGAGCCACCAGATCGTTTGGTCAAGCCCAAACTGTGCTCTAAGTCCTTGGCCCTCGCGACCAAGACATCAAAATCAGTGTAGTCCGAAGCTAGAGTATACCTTTTGATTTCTTCATTCAGCCCGTAACGAAAGCGGTTACAACGTTCCACCTTAGTAGGGACAAGCTCAGATGCATACTGACTCAGCCTAACAAATCGAATCTCATAGTCGGTCACAGTCATACTCCCCTGAAGCAAAGCCATAAATTCCCTCTTCCTCTCATCGAGATATCGCGGACCCAGATACTTCTTATGGAATGCTGACTCGAAGAACTCCCAAGTGATCTCAGCCTCTTCCATACCCGTAGTAATGGTGACCCACCAAGTGTAGGCATCACCCTGAAGCAAAGACTCAACACAACCTAGCTTGCGCTCTTCGGTACATCCCATCTGTGCGAAGATACGGACGATCTTCTCAAACCACAACTCGGATCTCTCCGGGGTAGACCCTCTGAACTCTTCAGCCTCTAGACCACGGAGCCTTTCTAACGGCAAACCAGTGCCCTCTCTCTGATGTTGTGCCGATGCTTGACCCCCAGCTACTGTAGCCTGAAAAGTTCTGGCTATCGCCTGAACTAAAGGAGCTAAGTCTATTCCAGCCGGACCTTGGCCTCCCTGAGGTCCCTCTCCTTTGGCCCCCGACCTCGCCTCCTACTCCTGGCGGAGGAGGTGGTGGTGGTGGAGGTGGTGGAGGAACTCCAACTCCAACCACAGGCTCTCCCACTTGAGCCTCAACTCTAACTACTAGCTCAACTCTTGGAGCCGCTGCCCGTGGTTCCGGTCGAACCATCATAGGCCTCCCACGTGGTCTCATGATACAGCTAGTAAGATAATAACTACAACAACAAACAGATAAGGATTACGTTAGCAAAGGCAAGGGTCCAACAATGATCAAGTACTTCCTTTACAAAAACCATTTTAAATTAAGTAATAGTAGCGATGGGCACTCAACTCTACACCAAACGCAACAATTCATGCTTCAATTCATCATACGAATAATCAAACAACAAGATTTCATGGCAAAGCATACACCAAGCATTACAATTACTTAACACATCAAGCTTACCCCACTTACCTGCCCGAGGTCTCGGTAACCTTAGGCTCTAATACCAACAAATATAACCCCCTCGTCCTGGTCTGGCCGGATGACCGGTCCGAGTAGGCCACACGGGGAAAACCGAAGCGAAACCCGTTAAGGATCCCCCCTCGGTTAGCAACCATAAAGTTTTCTTTCATTTTAATCTTGTCTAAAGGTATATTATTTCCTAAGAGATCACGTCAGCAGAAAACATCTATAAAGGAACACATTCGACCCACAACCACACTTCAACAATCCATTTTAAGCTTTCAAGGCAGGCCGTATCGATACACCAGTCAAGGGTATCGATACGCCTTGACTAGGTCAACTCAAACAGTCAACACAGAGAAGACCGTATCGATACAACCCTTAAGCGTATCGATACGCCCTTCTCGGTCAACATCTCATGGTCAACGAGATTCAACCGTACCGATACGCTTCAACACTGTACCGATACGCTTTCAACTCACCATAAATCTCAGAATTCCAGAGAGTCAAGAGCGTAACGATACACCCAGTGTATCACTACGCCCAGCCAACACTGAATTCCAGTGAGCAAAGAGCGTATCGATACATTCTCGTGTATCGGTACGCCAAGCTAAAACTATGCTCTTTAGGCAAGGTCGTATCGATACGGCCATCAGCCTTATCGATACGCCCTGCACTGCAAGTCCACAATTTTCAGCTAAACAACACCAAACGTGACTCTAAATGCATTTTTGGACTCCCCTAAGCTCATACAAGCATCCATACATCATGCTACAACCAAGAACTAGCATATAGAGCAAACAAGCTGATTAACAAGGCATCCATACATGGCATTCACACAAAGGGGTAAATTTTGCATATATGGGCATACTTAAGAGTTCAAAAAGGCCATAAGGCACAAGTTATTACATACAAGGTTTGCACCTACCAGCAAAGCAACCTAAACATCCAAAAAGGCCAACCATCACACACAAGCATTCAACAAGACATAGCATGCTTTACAATCCAAGCCAAAACATGAACATCAACAACATTTACGAGTCAAACAATGCTCATACAAATCATAAAGTAGCCCCATTGCTAAACTACCACTTTAACACAAAATCATACTTGAGCAACTACACTTGGAAAGCCCTTTCACCTTGCTCCTTGCTAACATCGCGCTAATGATCTGCATTGTTGAAAATGAGAGCGTAAGCTAGAAGCTTAGTGAGGATGCTCTAAATCCAAAAACAACAACAATGCAGGATCCAAGCATGCAAATCCTTAACCTCATACACAATATACATAGGCATCAAAAAGGCAACCTAGCTAGTCTTTCAAGAGTCAAAATATGGCATCTCACATCATACTAAGCTCAACAACATAAACCAACATAAATACCTTTAATTATAAGAACGAGTTCATTGACCACTATTAGTTTACCTGGATATGCAGATTTACTCTCAACAACAACATTACCTCGGTGGGATTACACTCATCACCGGACCTTGCGTTGGCGAGATTCCACCCATCACCACATGCCTTACGGATGGGATTCCACTCATCATCACGTATAATATAAGTAATTTCCGGTGGAATATTACATCACCGTACTCCTCCTTGATGACTCAACGCCATCAAGGCCACGCGCGTTTTGACTCAATTGTGTGCACACTAATCCTAATGATCGATCATTTACACTCGGTAAGTTAATTAGTGCCAATTTCCTTAAACCACATCACACATCCACCAATTATATCACATATTAATCACATACACATATCAGGGTATACACATACGAATCAATCATATCTCACAAGATCAAAATAGGCATTGACATATAAGCAACATTAACAATAGAGGAGTTAAACTACCAATTTAAATTCCACCTCGGAATGGCCTACCAAGCTCATTCCAACACTTTCACTACACACACTTGAACCAACTTTAAAAAAAAATTTAAAGTTTTACTCATCACACTTCCTTAGCAAACCAACCAAGCAAGCAAGCCTCCTAAATGCCCGAATTCGATCCCGATGCTTCTCTAATGTCTCCTCTTGTTTCTAGCCAATCAAAACACAACCATTACTCAAAGATTCGATGCTAAAATCAGTCACCAACCCCAACCCAAAAACATAAGCCAAACTTCACCAAATTTCAACTCAACTAACCACCAAAATTTCCATTTTCGAGCTCCCTCACAAACCCAGCTGAAACTATGATTTCTAACACCCAAAAGGCTTCTAAAAGGTTCCAAAACACTCCCCTAATATCCCTAAACCATCAGCCCTTCAACCCAACCCTAAAACACACCAAAAACCCAATTTTAGACATCTCAAAAATGGCCCCAAAGACCCACTTCGGGTTTTCACCCAAAATCAACCATTTCAAGATATTATGTGTATTATGATGAGATTAAACTAAAACCCAACTGAACAAATCAAAAGAAATTGAAAAGCCCCTTAAAATCCAAACTTTCCCTAAACTTGAAAATTACACAAATTGATTATTTTGAAATCTAAGACTATGTAAATGTAGAGGATGACGAGGAGAGTTAAGAAATATGTTTACCTTTGAAAATGCCTTTGAGTCAATGGGGAGATTGAATGGAATAGTAACTTGTTGTTTTTGGGAGAGTTTGGGTGGGTTTAACGTTGGGAAAGGGGGATGGGGAAGATAACTCATTTTTTTGTTTCAAAAAGATGGTTTACTTTTTGTTTGGCCTAATTACAAGTTTTCCACCCCTTTATTTTAAATCTCAATTAAATCAAACTAAGGTTAATTTAAATAAACCCGATTTTTGATGACTCGAACCAACACACGCGACTAACTCCTAACCCCAAAACACGGGTGTTACAATTAAACCTACAATAATCATCCAAGCATTAAATCCAAACCTTAGTGCCTTTTATTTTCAAATTCTTGTACCCAACTCAATTGAGTGTTTGATTCTTATTTGTATTTTGAGTTTGGGGTGTGAAAAATTGTAATTGGGTAAACAAATCATCCTTTGAGAGTAAATTGTAAGGTTTACCATTTTCTTTATTGTAAAGAGTGTTTCAAATTAAGCTTTTGGTAGAAAGTTTAATCTCTTTGTAAGGTTTTCTCCTCATCCAAGAAAAGGGGAAGAATCAATAGTAGATTGGTTGAAAATCCTTAGTGGGAGCTAAGGTAGTGGATGTAGAGTTTATTGGAGAACTTGAACCACTCGAATTGCCTTGTATCTCAATTTTTATTCTTCCAATTTCCACCCTTCAAATTTTTATCGCCAATTCACCCCCTCTTGGCCATTTGCAATTGTTTGATCAACTCAACATGTACATACAAACATATCAAAGATCAAACAATTCATATAAGTCATGTAACACATTCAAATAACCAAATTTCTATATACCAACCATATAGATCAAGCAAGATCAACATTCACAAAATTCACATTTTATATCTTATACTTCATAGCATCACACCACTTGTATTAATCATATATCTAAATTAATTTAGTCTTAGTTCGATTTCTTTAAAACACAATGCCTTGGAATCTTAGTGACTAGGTAAACGAGCCTAATACTCAAGGTACCTTAATAGAGGATGCATAAGCACCAATTTTCAGAGGTTGTACTATTACAACAAAGGGACTTAAGGCCCTTTAATTTAAGCATTTGAATTTCCAACTATAGATGCCTTAAGCATCTAATTCAGAGGGTGTCACAACACCAAACAGGGAGTACATAAGTACTAAATCAGAGGAGTTGGACTCTAGGCATGACATACTACCTAAAACCACTAATCAACCAAGGTTTTATTTCTCTTTATACTAAGTAACTCCAATCAAGTGATTTCAATTCATAGATATCATATCACATGTCATGCTTCATGCCATAATCACTAAAACTCTCATATAAATACATTTCCATGATATCCAACTATTGCAACATGTAATCATACATTTCTAGCCACATGTATCATGTCTAAACCGTAGCATTTTAATCAATTAAACTCATATAACTAATTAAACATGATATTCAAACACAAGCATCCAAATCATGCTTAACAAACAATCATAGACAGCATTCTTAAGTAACCATATTTCCCATTTTAGTCCATCTTCCCTTAATTTTTATTTACCAATCCAGGATTAATTACATTTCATGCTTCATGTTAAACATTATAGATAATTGAAAGATAGTGGTTAGGATACTAATCCTAACCCTAAAGCTAACTACACTCACAATACTCCAAGCTTTTCCTCTATTCTTGGTCTTTGATGGTTATGCCTTTGCCCTTCCTTTTGGATTGACCAGCCTTTGTTTCTTCCAAGCTCTCTTCTATTTCTTTGTCTAAACATTCATATATGCACATCAACAAAGTGTTTTAGCACCCATTCTAACCATATAAACACATTCAACCAATCACAATATATTTCATTCACAATTGTTTGCCAGTTTTGGCAGTTTGTACACATGTTACTAATCTGGCCATAACATTTAATCTACACATTTGATTTTCAATAAATTTACCTTTTTATAAAGCTTATTTAACTAGCTTTTTATCCATGTATGGCTCACATTTTTCTCATTTCTATTTTAGTACGAAATTGCACTTAAAAACAGGTCATTTGCAACATTGAACAATTTGTACTAGTTATATGTTTTCAGTTCCATATTTTGCTACACAACCTAAATTTCAATTCAGTTTATTTCTGGTTAAAATAGACATTTTAAAGTACATTCTATCAAAATTTCAGCTTATAATTCAATTCCTAAAATTTATACTGATTTTTAGAAGTCACTGCCCAGAATAGGGCCCTTGTTTAGACAGATTCACTAGAACATACTTCTTGGTCAATAATTTAACTAAATTATTTAATATTCTCATTTTAGGACATTACACATATTCTAACCTGATTCTACATTGATATTTCCAGTCCAATATAGCCCTTAAATAAAGCATAATGGTCCACTAATTTCTAAAGTTTTCAGATTGGTCCAAATTCACTTGAATTGCCTACTAGTCACTTTAATCGTCCACTTAAGTTAATAATCTTCCATATTCAAGTTATTTTCAATCCTATCGCAAGTCTCATGTTTCCTATCATTGTTTACAGAGCTCATTTAATATTATTACAGTCCCTAAGGCAGATTTACATTCCTAGGTGACTTGCCTTGATTCTAAAAAATTTTCCAGCAATTCTAACCATATTTTTCATCATCCAGGACCTCTAACTAACAGTAAACATCATTTTAAACACTTCCTTTTTACATAATTTTTCCAAAATTGTTTCCTAGTCCTCCATATTTTTTCCAAATTTAGCAGAACAACCCCATAAGCATTCGGGCAGCCTATAAGCATGCTTTCTTCTACAATTTCTTCAGCAATTTAATTTTTATCAACTTACATACAAAATTTCCAGCAACCAACATTTAATATAACACAATCAAAACATGTTTCAATCAAGAAATTAACACCATAACATGAATTATACAAAGAAAGAAGCTAACCGAGCTATTTATAATCAATTTCCTAGTTGAATTTTCTTAACATGCGGGAGTTTTTCTTTGAATTTCCATGCCTGATAAGAAAAACTTCTTTCTCTCTCAATTTTCTGTTGATTGGAGTGGTTAGGAGAAAAATGACAACACATTGATTGTTGGTGATAATGGGATTGTGTTTTGTCATTTTTACCCTTAAGCTATCCTTTAAGGAAATTTTCAGCCAAGGGTGATTAAGAGAACTTAAGAGTTTGGACATGCAAGTCCACTTTTTTATTGCATAATTCAATTTAGTCCCATCCCCCTTAATCCTTTGATTAATTATTTTTTCTAATTAAATCCCTATTAACCGAAAATGTAACCCCCTTAACCCGGCCCAGACGGTTGACCCGAATTAAGGAAGTCACACGGGGAAAACCAAAGTCAACCCGAAAGTCAACCTTGATTAACGACCCTTTTTTTTACTCTTGTCTAGATGCACGTTAACCTTAGATGTGATCATGCAAACAGCATACTCAAAGATCATAAACATCATGGATCAAACAGTAACCCAATTGAGCAATTTACAATTTTAGGGACCAAACTGTAATTCTGAAAACTTTAAGGACTTAACCAGATTTTAAGTTACCAACTTAAAATTAATCAAGTTACATGCTTCTCTGCCAAATTTCAGCTCAAACGGACATCCCAAACTCAAACAATTGCACAAACAAGTTTCAGGACCAAAATGCAAACTTTTCAAAACATTTAACTGCCAATGTCAGCCCCCAACGGTCACCCGTTCCGAAACTGGCAGAGCCCGTTTCGAAATGCGGGGCCGTTTCGCAACACGTACCGCAACGGGGGACTGGCAGTAGCCAAACCGTTTCGGAACGGTCTCACCCGTTTCGGACGCCTGGGTTTGTTTGAGGCACCCGTTCCGAAACGGTATGAACTGTTCCGAAACACCCTGCACAGAAAACCTCCAAATGCATACTTAAACATGCAATTGACCACCCAAACATGCTCCAAAAGCCACCAAACTTTACCAACATACAAATCAACATATAAGAGACATACTTGCTTCAACAATTCAACGAAATACCAACATTCATGAAAAGCCCCAATTCAAAGGATATGCTTCCTACACAAGCAACCATTTAAACACCATATTTCCGATTCAATCTCATAAAAGCCAAAACATGTTCCAACAACATAAAACCATACTTGTCCGAACATATACGAACACATAAACATCAATCCGAGAGATTCTACCTCATTGCCTTTATTAACTATAGCTATTAACCGAGACATACATCTCAAGTGGAGTCCCCCTTGAATCCCTTGCTTCTCGTTGTCCAAACTTCAAGTATCTGCATTGATGGACAAAAAGGAGCGTAAGCACATAATGCTTAGTGAGGAATGCTCAAAACCAAAACACCATCAATGCAGCGAGTCATAAAACCTCTTTGAAAAGCAACTCGATTTGTTTACCAAGCAAAGTTTGAAAACCCCTTTTTAACATCATGCTTAAACCATGCATTGCACATACACGAAAACCAACCCTTAGCTTAGCAAGCTAAGAAAACCTTTTCAAAGCACAAATTGCAATTTCAACCATTTAACCATTCCATGCATAAACACCATATGCAAAGTTAAATTCAAAACCTTGGAAACACTTCCATTTCACATCATACCTTTCTTATACTTGAAAACATTCCAAGCAAGAAACCCTTTAAAACCATTTACTCAAGTAATCCAACACATGCATTAAACCAAGGCAATATATATGAACCACAACATCATCATCACATGCCTTTTAAAACAAGTCTTACAAGACTCCAATGCATTTAAGAGATTTCATGCACACATGCATCATTTACCAAATGATAATCAACACTTGTTCAACTTAACAAGTAACATGCATTCACAAGCATTATACACATTCCATGCAACCATGCATCTTTTCAAGCATCTCATGCTTCTCATGCAATTATGCATCATTTCAAGCATTGCATGCTTCTTTATAATCAAGAACATCATATTGGCTTTCGAGTGATCAACCACATTCACTTTTCAACTCAACATCCAATCGGATACGCGGATCACAAGCGTTGTCCCCCATGCTTCATATACACTACCAATCCAAGGTCTCCAATGGACTTTTAAACACCATTTGACCTCACCATCCTAAGGTTCCCATGTATGGACTTTCAAACACCATACAACCTTAACTTTTCCCAAGGTTCCCATGTATGGACTTTCAAACACCATACAACCTTGACATGCACAAGGTTCCCATGTATGGACTTTTAACCACCATACAACCTTTGCATTCACCAATTGGTAGTTGTATAACATCACTAACGAGATCCGGGACACCCTACACAAGATCCACACATGGACTTTACACCACCATTGTGATCTTAACAAGCACAAGGTTCCCATATATGGACTTTTAACCACCATATAACCTTTGCTTAACCAAGGTCCTCGAATGGGCATTCAACCGACATTATAACCTTAATCATCTCGTTAGGATACTTGAAGGGAGTTTACCGGTTCACTCTAAACCACTCCACCTTCAAGGCGACTTTATTCACGGTGCACCCAATCCTATAGCCGGCTAACTATATCCGATCAAAGAACCAAGAACCACTTACATCACTTGCCAATATAACCACCTTACCACATTAGTCCAATGACTCACATGCATAACCATAATGCAAAAACCATCATTTACCATCATTAATTCACTGTATTAAAGCATTACACATAGCCATTAAACATCATGCAACACCATGCATCAAAACCACATTTTCAATGTATAAAACCAAGGATATCTTAACTTGAGCATCCTTCACATATGGCTTTCAAAACCAGCATTAAACCATGCTAAAATATGCTTTCAAAACAGAATTTAAATCATGCAAAACCCTTGCATTTCAAACATCAACCACAATTGCCTAAAAAGCCAATTCATAACACAAACCAAGAAAGAAATCCATTTACTTACTCTTGAGCTTAGCAAAGTTGTTTAGACTTAAAATAAGCTCCCAAAACCTTAAAACCTTGGTTTAAAAGCTAAAAACCCAACTTCACTCACCGATACACAAAACAAGGCTAGCCAACAAGCCTTCCAAGCATCCGAAACCTTCCGCACCACCTCTAAAGCTCGCGGATCAAACTCCCCTGTTTCAAGCACATAACAACAGAGGATTAATGCATCATTATGCATTAAGAACAACAGCAACACAACCAAACTCGCTGCTCATCACAAAATCAAAATTTCGGCTACCAAACACAACCGAAATCACCCCCAAACACTTCCAAAACTTAACCCAGCCAAGATCCATCACTTCTAACCATTTTTAAACATCAATTAACATCCAAAATGATCACAAACACGTCCTTATACCTCCAGGTATAACAGATCACCAAAAACACTCCAAAAACAACCAAAAACTCAAACCAAACTTAAGAAATTCAACCTATCCGGGATTGCATTAATTAAACCTCAACTTCTAATCAATTTAGCATTCATTTAACATCAATTTGACACTTCAAAACACTGCCCAAATAGATCACACGAAAATTCCACCAAAATCACCAAATCTTGCATTTTAAGCCAAAATCAAGATTTCAATTGAAAAGCCTTTAACAAATCACAAATCAAGGATTGAGAACTTAGGAATTTCAGTAAAGAACTGAGAGTTTAGAGGAGAAGGACGTTCTTACCTCCAAACTTGAGTTTCTCCCTTTTGGAACCAAAAAGCTTGAAGAATCAACTAGCAAATTGAGAGGTTTTGTTGATGTGATGTTTAGGAATCAAAAGAGAGTTGAAATGAGTGATTTGAGTGACAAAATTTGATGAGAAAATCTGGAGAAATGTGTTTGGGTTGAGAGAAAAGGAAAATTGAGAGAAAATGGGAAGTTAGTTATGAAATAGTCAAAATGGAGAAGTTTCAATCCTTTATAAAACTTTCATGCAACTTTCAAAAATTACATTTTGGTCACCAGCCAAAATGTCACCCTTCCGAACCTCATTTTCCAAAATTGATTTCACAGTTCACTTATATATATTAAAAGATGATTTTAAAACATTTTTCCATATTTTTAATGCAACCCGAACTAGGCTTTCCTAAATTCACTCTTATATATTCGATTGGCACTTTGACCGAACCGGTCAACGCCCAAAACTTCTGAGCCCAAAACTGGGGTGTTACAGAAAATGACTACTAAAAAGGTAATTCCTTTTAATTAAATTAATTACTTGACCAATTAATTTAAATAAATTTTAGGGTATATTTGAGGGTGTTACATCATCATTGTTTTCAGCCTTGTTTTCTAGCCTAGAGAAATGGTCAACCACTTTGTTTTCAGAACCCTTCCTATCTCTTACTTCTAGGTCAAATTCTTGCAAGAGAAGCATCTACCTAATAAGTCTAGGTTTAGCATCCTTTTTAGTCACTAGGTATTTAATGGATGGTTGATCGATGTGAACAATGACCTTAGTGCCTATCAAGTATGCTCTAAACTTATCAAAGACAAATGCAACATCCAACAATTCTTTTTCAGTGGTGGTGTAGTTGACTTGTGCATCATTTAAGGTGCGGCTTGCATAGTAAATAACAAGAAAGAGCTTACCTCGGCGTTGCCCTAGTGTTGCCCCCACTGCGTAGTCACTTGCATCACACATTAGCTCAAATGGTGAGGACCAATCCGGTGGAACAAAAATGGGTGTTGAGATAAGTTTCTCCTTTAGATCCTTGAAAGCTTTGTGGAAATCATCATCAAATATGAAGGGCTGGTTTTGCTGTAGCAAAGTGCATAATGGTTTGGAGATCTTGGAGAAGTCCTTGATGAACCTCTTATAGAAGCCTGCACAACCCAAGAAACTCTTAATGCCCTTCATCGTGGTATGTGAAATAGCTTCTCGATCACCTCAACCTTTGCCTTGTACACCTCTATCTCTTTCTTAGATATTTTATGCCCCAAAATTGTCCCTTCTGTCACCATAAAATGGTACTTCTCCCAATTGAGGACCAACTCGGCTTCTTCACACCTCTTGAGTACCTTTGTCAAGTTGCCCAAATAGGACTCAAAGTCATCTCTGGAGACTGAAAAGTCATCCATGAAGATTTCCAAGAACTCTTCAACCATGTCCAAGAAAATGGCCAGCATGCATCTATGAAAAGTGGCTGAAGCATTGTAAAGTCCAAAGGGCATCCTTCTAAAGGCATAAGTACCATAGAGGCATGTGAAAGTTGACTTCTCTTGATCTTCTGGTGCTATGATAATCTGGATGTACCCTGAGTATCCATCGAGGAAACAATAAAATGATTTTTCCGCCAATCGATCTAGCATTTGATCGATGAATGGAGGTGGAAGTGTCCTTCTTGGTTGATTTGTTGAGCTTCCGATAGTCCATGTGTAGAACTAATGTTTAGATATAATAATTGAAAAATGTTTTGGACAAATTTGAAAAGAATTCAAAACTTGTCTTTAAATCCAAACAACTTGAAAATATCTTTGAGGCATTTAAAAAGGTTTTTGGCAAAGTTTTTAAATATTTAAATTAGCCAAACTTGACTTTTCAGCAAGCCCGTACCGATACGGTGTATCCCGTATCGATACACTTTTGCCCAGGTTTTGTCACTGCCAAAACTTGTATCTATCCCAACACTCATACATAGATTCATTATCGGATTTTCGGAAGGCAGCGATGTCATTCCTTTGTTGAGTGTTTATATTCTATGGACTTTACCGCAACAAAAACCATTTGCATAGGTCCTCCCATGTCCATATTGAACCGGCGGGTACTTCATTTAACCAAAGTCTTGCCCGATCTCGCAAAGAATAAGGGAACAATTTGAGTTTCAATACATCTTCATGTACACCTTGCTGTCTAAAGGAGTCGCAAACTTCTATGAATGCACGGATGTGTTGTCTCGCATCCTCGAGTGGTGAGCCACCAAACTGCCCCAATCGAGTTTAACATGTTGAACATCACAGGTTTAAGCTCGAAGTGAGCTACTTGAAATTCGGGAGCTACGATTGCAGGGTTGAGATCATTCAAAATAGGATTTAAGTGGTATCTAATAAGACGTGGACGAGCTTGAGTTGATGCGCCCTGGTCTCCATTTACTGTAGCAGCAGGATTATCTTAATTTCCAACTGGTGGAATGCCTTGATTTTTAGCTTCGTTCATGATTCTGAAAGCTTCTTGTATACATCTTTTTTGACGGAATAGATGTTTGATTTCAGGAATATACGGTAATGTAGGTCGTCGGGTCTTCCTCAGGTCATGCACTAGAACAAACCTAAAAAACAAACGAAAACAACAAATAAATCTATACAAAAAGAGAAAATGAAAATAAAAATAATGCAAAAACTTAGACCTAAAATGATTAATTTCAAATCCCCGGCAACGGGCCAAAAACTTGTTGCACTTTGTGGTGTACTGTAAATGATACGCAAATAGTGCAAGTATACACGTCGAAACAAGTAGTAAAGTGATGAGTGAGTATCGTCTCCACAGGGATTGGAGATATTTCAAGTCAAGCTCAAGCACACAAAACGTAAACTGAATATAAATGTGATAGCAAGTGGGAAAGTGTCAGGAATTCTGTAGCAAAAGCAATTAAATACAACTGGGTGAACTGAATAAGCTTCAAGGTCCTCTATTGGATGTGAAACTCTCTATCGGGAATGATAGGCTGGGTTTATCAAGGATTCATATGCCTAGTTCTCATGAATGTCTAACACCTTCCAGTTTATACTATGCTCGACAGAGTTTACTTAGGTGTTTTTAAACTATCTCTAGCAAGAAACCTGACAGCCAGAATGCTATGACAATACCTCTCAGCGTGAACCCTAGCAAGCTACTTATCGATAAAGTTTTACTCCTTTTAATCGTTGGAACTCTATTCTATCTCTAAGGTGAGTTAGGGTTTTTCCTCTCAACACCCAACCCCATTGTCTACGTAGATCTAAACTTAGATCTCTCAACCACTAAGCTAATCTAACCCTTAAGTAACGGCTAACTCTCGAAAACTCTTACAAACTTAAGGTAAACATATAGTAGACAAAGCATATAAAACTGGAAACATGTTAAACATCCATTAAAAACTAAAACAAAATCATTCATAACAAACCCAAGCCATCTAAAGTTAGTTCACGGCAGGGTACAAATCATCCATCATCATTCATCTTAAACAATCCATTTTTCAAAAATAAAAAGAGTGAAAGCAAACAGCAAAGGAAAGAGGAAATCTCATGTGCTGCCTTAGACTGCCACGAACCACCCTAAACTTGATGCTTCTCTCAAAGTCCAGCAAGGTCACCCCTTAGAGCTTCGACAATGGAGGACACCAAGTTGAGGAAAATTAAGGGAAGTAGCCGCTTTTTTCTCCTCACTCTTAGCGCCTTAAAAGTAACTTTTTTAGCTATCCCCTTTATGTGGGTATCTTGTCCTTTATATAATGGGGGCTCTTAGGGTTTTGTGCCCTAAAAATTCCTTGCGTGTCCTAGGGAATATACCCAGCATAACAGACAAATAGGGGTTCTCATCACATGAGATGGAAAACATCTTTATTGCTTTGTCCTTTTTTGCGCCCAGAATTTCCATCCAAAATGCCGTAGCATTTCCTTGCTTAGCCATACTCCTTTGAATACCTTCACATCACCATACCAGAACAACCCTTTCTCAAGCAGCACCCATTTTCCTTAATTAAATTAAAGCAACCAAATAGGCAACACTAAATGCAACTATATAAACTAAATGCAGCTAAATGCGAATGAAATTAGCTTAAAGACAAGAAAATAACTAAGTAAAAAGGCATGAAAAGTATGCCTTTTACTAGGTTATCAGCTACTTACCTTGTGAACTCGCCAAGAGGGTTCACTAGAAGGGCAAAATTCCTGGGAGTTGATGGCCATCGTGGAGATTAGAGTCCTTGCCGTTGTTAGGGTCATGTTCAAAAGTGCCCATCCACTTGCCGCATCGATCATCTTCATTTCCATAAGAGATAGGCCTTCGTAGAAATACTGAAGAAACGTTTGTTTCGACAACTCATGTTGTGGGTAATTTGCGCACAACTTCTTGAATCTCTCCCACTAGTCGTATAACGACTCGGTATCCTTTTGTCAAATACTCAAGATGCTCCGCCTTAGTTAGCTCACCTTGGCCAAAGGGAAAAACCTGTCAAGAAAAAGCCGCGCCATGTCAGTCCAAGCTGTAATAGAATTGGATGCTAGGTTAAATAACCAATCCTTGGCAATATTAGCTAAAGAAAAAGTAAAGGCGCGAAGTTTTATTTGGTCTTCAGATACTCCATGTGTTTTTGTACTCAAACAAACCATATGGAATTCTTTGAGGTGTTTGTGCGGATTTTCGCTCAGCAAACCATGGTAGGTTGGTAGAAGATGTATCAAACCCGTCTTGAGTGTGAATGGTGTTTCTCCATTCGAGAATGTAATGCACAACGATTGTTGACCGTCAGGTGCTGCGACTAGTTGTCGAATTGTTTGGTCCTCGTTCGCCATTGAAGTGTACTCATCGTTGGTGTACTCGAAGTGTGTATTAGCTTCGGAGGATGTTTCTAGGTCTTGTTGAAATCGTTGTTGTCGTTGTCTTTGGGCTAATGCTTCAATCTCCAATACAAAATTTGTTAGTTTGCCCAGATTCTTCCTGGTCATAAATCAAAACAAACGATATTAGTAACTTTGCTGAAGTTCCCCGGCGCCGTCGCCAATTTGACAAGCGTCATAATTGTCAAATAAAATTTATCCTTATTCAAAAATAAATAAATAAGACGTAGTATAGAGAAGAAGTTGTCGGTCCACAGAGACTAAGGAGTTTCCAATATTGTTCTGAGTCGATCTTTCACCAAAAAAACATGAAAGTAAAAGACGGGTTTAGCGAAATGAGTGGAATAATTCTAAGCAAACGAAGATGATAAATAAAGGGAAGTACATAGTTTAAATTAATTATGATAATTTATGGCCTCCACCTTTGCGTCGCCTCAACTCATTTTGATCATTGAAATAGATTTTACTTCGAGCTCCTGCCGATTACAGTCTACAAAAGTTAATCCTTAGAATTTTCCAAGGTCAATCCTTAGATTTTACTCATTATGATAAATAAAGGGAAGTAACTTGCTCTTCTCAATGGTGAACTAATTTTCCAAGGTCAATCCTTAGAATTTAGCACTTGTTTGGATTAACGACGACAATCGATGCTATGTCAAAGTTGTATTTTGTGCTAGAAAAGCCCGTGCTCGGATAATTTTGTCTCAACGAGAATCGTATCCGATCTCAATTCCCCTTAGCGGACCGCCACTAAGTTTGTTCTTAGGTAGTTGAACTTGCTACAAGCCTACTCTTGTCCCCAACGGTAGATCACAACGTCGATCAGACCAATGCATGCTTTTAGAAAGAAGAAGTTGAGATATTTAAAGGAAATGTCGATTATCAATCCAATAATGCTAAAAAACAAGAATAAACCCCTAATAACAAGTATTAAAAAAATTAGGCTGCTAATAATAAGTATTGAAAAAAAAATTAACCTCTAATAACAAGTATGAAAAAATCGGACCCTAACAACAAATATTGAAAAAATGAATTTTAAGAGTAAGCCGCTAATAACAAATATTGGGAGAAATTGAGACCCTATGTATTGAAAATGATAGGACTCCTAATAACAAATATTAAAAAATTAAATTTTAAGAATAAACCCCTAATAACAAATATTAATAGGGATTACAATGGATCAGACTTTATAAAGTCTAATCTAATTAATATTCGGACTCCAAAAAAACCCAAGTTACATTACATAAATATGAGTCCAATTTAATGAAATATCCAAAATTCAATTCCAAATCCGAAAGTTTGAATCTAATTAATTTTTTCCTTTTTTTCAAGTAACAACTCAAACAAATATCTTTAAATAAAAATAACAATAATTTTCATCAAACGAATCGGGGTGATTAAAGGTGAAGAATTACCTATTTAAAATCTGAAATTCTGAATTTGGAGAAGATAGATACCCAATCACGATTTCATGATGTCGATTCTTAAGTCGCGACGATAACGCTCCGACCTCTATGTAGTTCACTCAATTGAAACGTGCATATAAAACTCTCAAAGTGAACTTAATTAGGATTCCATGATGTCAATTCAAATTAATTAGGATTTAAATATATATATATATATATGGGATAGGATCCATTTACACAGTGTAAAACTCTCTAAGTTTTACACGTTTTTTGGATCGTTGGATGGGTGAAACGGATGGATAAGATTAACAGTAGAATATGTGAAGATTATCACTTGGGAAAAAAGATAAGGAAATAATCTGAGCCATTAATTACCATCATCCAACGGTCCAAAAACTGTGTAAAAGTAATTAAATTTTACACAGTGTAAGTTGATCCTAACCCTATATATATATATATAATCTTAGGTTAACTTAATTAGGATTCAATATATATCTATATTAATATGCAGAGCTTTAAATGTTTTTATTCGGATTCATATATGGATCGAACTCGAATCGAATATGAATTTAGATTAGATCATGACAATGTCAATATCCGATCCACCTCATATTAGGACTCGAACCTTTTTTCAGATTCAAACTTTTTTCTATCGGATTTGGATTGGATTTTTTCTTCAGATCGAATTCAGGTTATATTGTCATCCTAAGTATTAAAAACATTAGACCTTAATATCGAATATTATAAAAAAAATTAAAGCCTTGGACCGGTGCTCCTTTTGCCCTGCCCAGGACGGCACTGCCAGACACCATGGTGCTCCCTAAGCACACGGCCTACAAATGCTAATTGAAATGGAACTTAAAGAATATATTAAAGTCGCAATGTTAATGAAAAGAAAACCAACAATCCAATTATTCATTTTTCTCATATACTCCTATTACATATGAATAAGAAGAACATGTTACAATGTAGATAAAGCACAGTACTTCAATTATTCAACGGCTCCTTAAATATATGTTTACAACACACAAATATTAGGAATAGAAATTATAGTTTTAAGCTATTATTCTAATCCGCCATGGACAGCAGTAACCTAACCATCCACTCGGCCCTGCAAAACACATACAAGCATATGTTGGTTCCCCTTTAAGCTTGAAGCAGTTACTGAACAAGAATGATTTACAGGTAGAATATGTTTGGAGAATGGTTGTCTACATAAAGCAATAAATCAAAAGACACTCACTTCCTGGTGCGACGATAGTTACACGGAATCCATTTCCAGGTCCGTAACATGCTCGATCTTCGGACATTCTGTACCACCCTGTTGGCATTGTTGTATAAGCAGGGGACAACCATGAATCTCCAAATGTTGGAGAGAGGAAGGTAGTCCATCCTCGGGAAAGGACTGAATCGAGGGACAATCCTCTAGATACAAGTCCTTGAGTGAGACAAGGTTCCTCAAGGTCTGTTTCGAACCTAGAGATTTCAGAATGCGACATGAGCCAATCACTAGACACTGGAGTGCTGTCGGTAACCCCTCATCAGGAAGTGATTCGAGCATTGGACACCCTCGAATGGAGAGCAGTTGAAGAGATGACAAGCTTTTCATTGACCCTTCTTCTTCATACAAAGAAGAGAGATCATTGCAGTCAGTAATATACAAACTGTTAAGCCCCGGAAGATGTGGCAATTTTGGGAAGGAGGTAAGGTTTGAGATGTTTGAGATGACCAGGGAGTAGAGAGTGTTGGTACTTGGTATTTCCCTTATGAGTGTATCATTAGAGCACGATCCAAGAGCTAAATGTTGAAGACGTTGCGAGACCGGAAGAGCGGTCACGAGTACACATCCTTTTATTTCCAGCTTTTGTGGGAGAAACATCCGAGGAAGTGCTTTGATGTTGGGGCAGTTTTCCAGTTTCAATTCCAAAAGACCAATCAATGAAGGCCTAGGCTCACCTGCTCGGTTGCCTTGATCATCTATGGGAATGACCGCACCTTCTTGCCAATTCTCCATAACAAGATTGTCAATAAGTGTTAAAGACATCAGAGAAGGAGCAAATGGAACAGCCTGGAGTGAATCACACTTTTTTATCTTCAGAGCTCTTAAATTTGGCATCAGTTCCGGTACTTTACGTAGCTTGGGGCAGTTACTGATATGTAGTACTCTAGACAATGAATGACATTGAGCTTCTGGCCATTCTTCCAGTTCCAGCATCCCTTTGATGTAGAGCTCTCTAAGGCAAGGCAACTGACCAACAGAGATTGTAGTGCACTTAGTGCAATGACTCATGGTAAGTTTTACTAAATTTGGAAGGAAACGCTGACCATCCGTCATCCACGAAGGAAAATTAGAGCCATTAAAGTGATGAAGGGCCAGCTCTTTGAGATTCGAATGAGGTTGGAGGTCTTTGAGGTCCCTCTCCGCTCTGACTTCATCTTCTTGGTTGTTGAAGTGTTTGTCACTCCATTCTAACACCAGCTTCTCAAGTCTCCCCTTCTGGTTTAGCTTTGCCTCAGATGTGTTCACTGCATTCTCCAGGTTGGATATATGCAGCTTTCCTGTAAGATCCGCCATGTCCTTCAGTTCTCCAATGCCATGTCCAGCTGTACCTTTGAGTACTTGAAATGCATGCAGATTCTGCAGTCTGGTTAAGTTTCCCAATCCTGGCGGCAGCGACCTACTCTTGAACCAAAACATCTCATCTAGCTCAAGATAAATCAGGTTAACCAATTTACCAAGGTCCTTGGGCAGTTCAAAAAGCCAAAGGCACCCTAGAAGCTTAAGGGTCTGTAAGTTCCAAAGGTTACATACAGAATTGGGAAGCCTTTTGATCTCGGTCCTGGAGAGATCCAGGGAGCGTAATAGCTTCAACTCTTCAACGGAGCTTGGCAATTCCGAGAGCGAGGTTGAACTTAGATCCAAAACACGAATGTATTTTAGAGAATGAAACATCTCGTCCAGAGCCTTCACTCCTATGCTTTTCAAGTACTCGGTGGGCAGTAGGAGCGTGCGCAGCTTATTACATGTCTTAAAAGCCTGCCTGCAAGTAGGACACTCTAAGTCCTGACAAAGCAATGAGACGTGACGAGATTCTCGAGACGGCTCATTATCCTTTACTTGGCAGCACAGGGGACTCGAAACTGATACTGCCAACTCATGGATAAGATCATGCATTTTGTATCTCTTTTTGTTATCAATGTCTAAAAGTTGGAAGAAAGACCTCATTAACAACTGGTCGAAGTATTCACGTCCCGTCTCCTCTGCACTATTTTGCCCTCTATGCTGAATAAATGCTTCAGCCATCCAAAGCTTGACCAGCTCCTTCCTGTCAAAAATGTAGGCCTTTGGAAAAATAGAGCAATACGAAAAACATTGTTTTAAATAGGAAGGCAGGTGATCGTAACTCAATTTCAAGGCAGGCAAAATTTGGGGCTTATGGAGACTGTCACTTTCTAGCTCCCATATGCTATCTCTTAAGATCCGTCTCCATTTGTCTACATCGACATTACCACGCAGGAGACCTCCCATTGCCTTCACCGCCAAAGGCAAGCCGTTGCACTTGTCTACTATTTCCCTACCAATACTTTCCAATTCCATCAGCCTACTGCTCGACACGCTATTACAGTCTTTGAAAGCAATTCTTTTGAACAATGACCAACATTCCTCCTGGGGCAGATATTCTAATCTATAGGGAGTTTGAGTTCCCATAATGTTGGACACCCTTTCGGATCGAGATGTGACTAAAATTCTGCTACCCTTGCCTCCAAGTTTCAAAATGTTCCGAAGCGGCTCCCACTCTTGGTAATTGTCAACCCAAACATCGTCTAAAACAAGCAGGAAGATCTTGCCGGACAAGATATCTTTGAAGCGCGACACCAGGCCATCGAAGGACAAGTTGTTGGAGACCTCCATTTGAGTGTGGAATTCTATAATTCCCTTGAGTATCCTTTTGAGATTGAAATCAATGGTAACACAGACCCACATCTTATACTCAAAGTGATCCTTAACTCTTCCATCATTGAAGATGAGTTGGGCTATAGTTGTTTTGCCTAAGCCTCCCATCCCAATGATGGGAATGACAGAAACACCACCTTCACAAGTATCAGATTCATTTGATAGCATCTGATCTATTAATCTTTGTTTATCAGATTCCCTACCAAACACATCCGTAGTTTCGACAAAGGAACTGGTGAGTGGAAAGTCATTTGGACTTTGAGAACCAGACCTTCCAATGAGGTTGAAATTGCTTCTGTTTTTAGCAATCAAATCAAGTCTTGCTGAAATTTTTTTGATTTCAGATGCCACACGGTGTCTACGTAGCTTCCCTAGGCGAGCTTCGGCTGCGAAAGTGTCTAGTATGTCCTCCGCATCAAAAGCAGCATCTTTGATCTTGGAGAGCCAGAGTTTCAACGATCGATCACAAGCAGACCTCTGCTCTGCATCTTCAAGCACAGCTCTAATGGTTTCCAGGGTGTCTAAAAGCTTTTCCAGATTCTCCTTGACACCCTTGATTGCAACATATTTGTCGTGGATCAAGGTTGCAACAGTTTCCGTGAGACTGGAAACTATAGGACTCACAAAAATAGAAGCTATTTCAGCCATGGCTACACAACTCCTGAAACAAAGAAAAATGTATTATTTCATTTCATATTAATCGTTATTCTGCACAATAACTCACCAGCAAGAGAAGTAAGATTACAGTTACACAACAACAAAAACCTTGAAACAAGATGAATGGATTGCTCTGATTCTCCTTTGCTTCCTGCCTCTGCCTATATTATATATAGATCAAGTTCAGACAGTAGAGATACCTCCGAAACTTCCTCTGGTTCTGTAACTTCTAGAGGGAGAAAGACTTGGACCATGTCTTCAACTTTACGTGTTTCACTGCAGGCAAGTGGAACAAGTCGAGTCTTTTTCCAGTACTCGGTACGTGTATTGGAATTAATGTCCTCTTTTGAGCATATTTGGACTTTTCTGGGTCAGAAATTAATGGTTTGACGCGTTTTCATGGAAAAAGTACTGCTTCTTGGCAGCAAATTCCCTGCAATTCCCTTTAGATTTTTCTTCAGGTTTTACTATATAAAAAGGGTGATTGAAGTCAACAGAGGAAATTAAAGGTTTTTGGAGTCTTAAACTGTTTGATATTGTTTGGGTACATAAACAATGAACTATCTGTGGAAGAAGGAGAAGGAGGAGAAGAAGAAGAAGAAGGAGGCCTTCCTTGATCACAAGAGAAGGGTAATGTTTCTAATTATTTTCATAAAATCTGCCTGGCCAATTTTGCTACCATCCAGGGTCTAGATTCACCAAAACCTCTATTTTCCTTAGAAATCATATACTAGAATATTATCTATGATTTCTGCAGAAAACCTGGGAAGATGCAAAGACTGGTCACAAATGCTTCATGTTGTACGCAAGGTCACTCTACGTCACATGGGGTGGCCGTGAGCATTGGATTTGGAACAGTTTTAAAGACACAAAGTCAGTTTTTTTTTTCCTTCTCTTACTTATTTTCAGTGACCCATTGATGTGAATCTTTGTGGTTCTAAGCTCTTTATATGATTTTGCAGCGAAGAAAACATGGAAGTAGCGAAATTAAGCCACGTATGCTGGTTGGACGTGAGGGGGAAGTTCAAAGTGTCAGAGCTTTCCCCTGCAACTTCATACGAGGTTGTGTACGAGATAAAGTTGACAAAAGGAGCATCCGGTTGGGAACTCCCCGTCAAGCTCAGACTATATCCCCTCCCGAACGGCGGCAGAGTCCAAGAAAGGCAAGTCAGTCTATTGGAGAAGCCTAGAGGGAAATGGATAGAGCTCAACCTCGGCAGTTTCCGTACACCGGAGAACGAAGAAGACGCAGCCGGAGAGATTTGTTTCGACCTCTATCAACATGGTGGGCATTGGAAGAATGGACTTGTTGTCAGGGGTGCCATTTTAAGGCCTAAAGCCTGAACCATTAGTTGAATCGCCATATGGAGTTGTTAATACTAACAGACTAGTTTAAACCACTTTTCTATTCTTTGTATTTGTGGCTACTTTCCCTCTCTCTAGATAAATACACATATTGGATTCCATTGTGTTATGTATGACAGTAGGTTTACGAGGAAATGGAGAAGAAATAGATTAAGGAAGAAGGAAAACAATATTTTTAGGGTTTTTCGTAACTGTTTTTGTGCATGTAAATTGTAGGGCTTATACCCTTCAAGTCAACCATAGTCCGACCTAAAGCTTTTTTATGTTGAGATAACATATTTATCAAGCTAGATTCTTGCTTAGGTGTAAAACTAGAAGAAATTATTAAAGGCAATGTCTCATTACTATCCAAATAAGTATATTTAAGGTGTGATGGTAAAGGCTTTAATTTTAATGTATGTGCATGTTCAAGTGAAGATTTTGGAGGAGTAAATTCATAAAAATCTAAAGGCTCAAAGTGCGTACCTGGTCTGGTTATAAGCAGACTAGATTGCTACACCTCCTTCGGGAACGCTTCATATTTCTCGTACTCTTCAAACTCCTCGAACTCTTCTTGCTCATCTTCTTTAAGCTTCATATAATCTTCAATTTGCAAGAAATTGCTGCAACAAAATTCTGCGTCTTCTTCTTCTGCCATAGCATCTATAAGTTGACATTCCTCATGTTCATCCACATATCTTAGGGTGTCAAAGACATTTATAGTCACCCTCTGATCAGCCACTCTCATAGTGAACTCTCCCTTTTCACAATCAATGAACATATGGCCGGTGGCTAAGAAAGGTCGTCCTAAGATTATGGGTGCATTGTCATCCGCTTCACAATCAAGGATGAGGAAGTCAACTAGGGAAATAAATATGTCTATTTTTACCACAACATCTTCAATTTTTCCTTCCAGACAGACATGTGATTGATTGGCTAGCTGCAAAATAACAGTTGTAGACCTTGCTTCTCCCATACCAAGCTTTATAAAAATAGACTTAGGCACTAGATTAACACTTGACCCAAGATCGCATAAGGCTTTACCAACATAGTTGTTACCAATGAAGCATAGGATGATAAAGCTGCCCGGATCCTTCCGTTTGGGTGGTAGTTTACTCCACACAGAATAGCATTCTTTTGTTGTAGCAACTGTTTCATACCTATCAACCTTCCTTTTCTTGGTAACAATATCCTTAAGGAATTTGGCATAAGTGGGCATTTGATCAACAGCCTCTAAAAAGGGACCTTGATATGCAACTGGTCAAGAACATCCACAAATTTCTTGAATTGGAGATCGTCATTCTGCTTCTTTAATCTTTGAGGGAAGGGTGATGGAGTCTGACTTCTTCCTCTACTGGTGGGGATCTTTCTTTTGTTGTAGCATTCAATCTTCCATCAGCAGATTCACTTGGCAGTTCCTGCTCCTTTTCACGAGCTAATTCCTCTTGCTCCTCAGATTCTTTCTGCACAATTTTAGGGGTTAGAATCTTTGTTCTTATTACCCCTAAACTTATCTTCTTTGTTGAGCTGGGTGTCACTCCTTAAAGTGAGTGCACTACACCACTCCTTGCCATACGGTTTAATGACTTCAGTGTCACTACGTAGATTTCCTTGAGGTCAAACTTGAAAGGCTTGTGCGGTTTGTCCTACTTGGGTTTCCAAAGTTCGCAAAGATGAAGCGAGGCTTTGTAACAGTGCACTTTGGTTCTTGATAGACTCAACATGATCTTGGAACAAAGCCTTTGAAGTGGCCATAAAATCATGGAATGTAGCTTCCCAAGAGTTGGTATTTGAGGAAGATGTTGAACCCTTGTTATTATTATGCCATAGCATATTCTGTTGGAAGCCTGAGGGCTCTTCCTGACTCTATTGTCGATTGCCTGAGTTGTGATTCCCTTGATTTTCCCAAGAAAGATTTGGATGTTGTCGCCATCCTGGATTGTAAGTGTTCGAGTAGAGGTTGTTGTTCTTGTTGTAGTTCCCTACGTACTTCCTTCACTTTCTTAGAACGTTAAAGATCCTTTAACATGTTGGTTATGGCCGACAATTGAGCAGCAACTGAATCATCTTGCTCAAACACTCCATGAGTCTTCCTTCTCATTCCATGTCTCGTGGTAGGAAATTGATAGTCATTGTTTGCTATCCTATCAAGAATATCAAACGCCTTTGCGGGAGTCTTGTCTAGCAAGGTTTCATTTGCTGAAGCATCCAGCATTGCCCTTGTAGAGACATTGACTCCATTGTAGAACATCACAATCTGCGTTTAATCTAGAAAACCATGATCAGTACACTTACAGAGCATACCCTTGTATCTATCCCAACACTCATACATAGATTCTTTATCGGATTGTCGGAAGGCAACGATGTCATTCCTTATTTGAGTGTTTATATTCTATGGACTATACCGCAACAAAAAACATTTGCATAGGTCCTCCCATGTCCATATTGAACCGATGGGTACTTCATTTAACCAAAGTCTTGCTCGGTCTCGCAAAGAATAAGGGAACAATTTGAGTTTCAATACATCTTCATGTACACCTTGCTGTCTAAAGGAGTCGCAAACTTCTATGAATGCACGGATGTGTTGTCTCGCATCCTTGAGAGATGAGCCACCAAACTGCCCCAATCGAGTTTAACATGTTGAACATCACAGGTTTAAGCTCGAAGTGAGCTGCTTGAAATTTGGGAGCTACGATTGCAGGGTTGAGATCATCCAAAATAGGATTTAAGTGGTATCTAATAAGACGTGGACGAGCTTAAGTTGCTGCGCCCTGGTCTCCATTTGCTGTAGCAACAGGATTATCGTGATTTCCAACTGGTGGAATGCCTTGATTTTTAGCTCCGTTCATGATTCTGAAAGCTTCTTGTATACATCTTTTTTGACGGAATAGATGTTTGATTTCAGGAATACACGATAGTGTAGGTCGTCGGGTCTTCCTCGGGTCATGCACTAGAACAAACCTAAAAAACAAACAAAAACAACAAATAAATCTATACAAAAAGAGAAAATGAAAATAAAAATAATGCAAAAACTTAGACCTAAAATGATTAATTTCCAATCCCACCTCGCGACGGCGCTTATCTGCATGGTTCTTCATTCGCAGTTGGGCCTGAGCCAAATTTTGTTTAAGCTCTCGAAGGATTGCGTCGCGATCCTGCAACGCGGAGTCCACCTGAGGATTGAGAGCGTCGCCTTCGACGTAAGAGAGGAGCGTAGGAGGATCGCAGCCATACAATGCACGGAACGGAGTCATTCTGGCGGACGCTTGGTATCCTGTGTTGTACCAAAACTCCGCCCAGGGCAGGTATTGTTCCCATTTACGGGGCTCGTTACCAGTCATGCAACGGAGGTACATTTCCAGGCAGCGGTTCAGGGCCTCGGTTTGTCCATCGGACTGTGGATAGTACGCCGAGCTTAAGCACAGCTCTGTGCCCTGGAGTCTAGCCAATTCTGTCTAGAGGTTGCTGGTGAAGAGCGGATCTCTGTCGCTGACCATGGAACGAGGGATGCCATGGAGTTTGACGATGTCGTGGATCAAAACCTTGGCCACCAATGGGGCATCATACTTATCTGGTAGGGCAAAGAAGTGACCATATTTGGTCAACCGATCAACGACAACCAGGATAACTTCCTTCCTGTTAGTGCGAGGTAGACTAGTGATGAAGTCCAAGGAAATGTCTTCAAAGACTTGTTGTGGGATCAGGAGTGGCTGAAGAAGGCCTGCAGGTGCCATATTATCACTCTTCATAGTCTGACATGTCTGACATTTGGAGACAAAATGACGAACATCCTTGCGCATCCCATTCCAGAAAAAATGAGCAGACAACCTACGAAAAGTACGAGAAATGCCAGTGTGGCCACCGACGGTCGAGCTATGGAATTCGCGTAGAAGGCGAGCACAGAGGGAACTCTCACTGGGGATCACGATACGCTTGTTGAAAAGCAGAAGTTCGTGGGTAGTAGTGTAACCCGGAGGTGAGTCGCTACCCTCTGCGATAGCAGTCAAAAGCTGCAATAAGTTGGGATCATGCTGCAAGGCAGTGCGAAGATCCTCCAAGATGCCAAATGTTGGACAAGAAAATGCCAGCAATTGGGAACTAACTTCTCTAGACAAGGCATCAGCCACGGTATTCAACTTCCCAGAATGATATTTAATCTCAAAGTCAAAGCCAATCAGCTTGGCCAACCATTGTTGCTGCTCCGGCGTCTGTATGGTCTGTTGGGTTAATTCTCGAAGTGATTTCTGGTTAGTGATTATCACGAAATGACGACCCAGGAGGTACTGACGCCATTTGCCGACGGCCTGAGTGATGGCATACAACTCTCGATGGTAAGTCGAGGCAGCTTGCATCTTGGGGCTCAACTTTTGGCTGAAGAATGCTAACGGTCGATTGGCTTGTGTCAACACTGCCCCAATGTCGACGCCGGAGGCATCTGTTTCCACAACAAATTCCTTATCGAAATCCGAAAGACCCAACACGGGAGCAGACGCGAGAGAGGCTTTCAAAAGTTCAAATGTTGTATGAGCCTCTGAAGACCATCTGAACGTGTCAGACTGCTTCAACAGGTCCGAGATATGAGCTACAATTGTGGCGTACCCTCGGATAAATCGACGTTAATAACCTGAGATACCCAAGAAGGCGCGAACATCACGAACTGTCGTAGGCACCGGCCATTTTCGAATAGCTTCAACCTTCGAGTCATCCATGGCTAACCCGTCGTGAGAGACAACATGACCCAAATACTCTACTATGTCTTGACCAAAAGAGCATTTCGAAGGTTTAGCTACCAACTCATGGGTTTTTAACATCTACAGGACACTACGTAAATGATGAAGGTGGTCCTGCCAACTGCCACTGTACACGAGGATATCATCCAGAAAAACGAGAACAAATTTGCGTAAGGGACGAAAAATGGCATTCATTGTAGCCTGAAATGTTGATGGAGCATTGGTTAAGCCAAAAGGCATAACCAGGAATTCAAAATGGTCGTTGTGTGTTCTGAAGGTCGTCTTGTGAACGTCCTCATCACGGACTCGTATCTGGTGGTACCCTGCCAGTAAATCTAGCTTTGAAAAGAAACGAGACTTCCCCAGTTCATCAAAAAGTTCATCAGTTGTGGGGATTGGAAATTTGTCTCGAACAGTGATTGCGTTGAGCGCCCGATAATCCACACAGAAACGCCACGTACCATCTTTCTTGCGGACCAGCAAAGCAGGTGAGGAGAAGGGGCTCGTGCTCGGACGAATCTGACCTGCCTGAAGCATATGCTGCACCTGTTTTTCTATCTCAGCCTTTTGGAAATGAGGGTAGCGGTAGGAACGGACGTTGACGGGCTTGCTCGACGCATCGAGGTGGATGGCGTGGTCATGAGGACGCTGTGGAGGCAAGGTGGTGATCGAGTCAAAGACACTACTGAATTCTGCCAAAAGATCTCGTAAATCCCCAGAAGCAGGTAAGGTGGTAGATGCACTGGTTGCTCAACGTGTAATCGAAAGAATTCAACTATAGCTCCTATTTCTGACAATCGACGAAGGGGTTGAAGGTGAATCGGTTGTGGTCCCATGTCAGTGTCTCCTTGCCAGCAGTGTTGCTCAGTACCTTGCTGAAACTGGAAGGTCAATGTGGCGAAGTTCATTGTGATCGGGCCTAGGGTGGCCATCCAGGAAACGCCTAATACCACCTCAGCACCTTCGAGTGGAAGAATATAGAAGTCAGTGGTCAGCTCAGTACCTTGGACCAAAACTCTGACTTGTCGAGCACAACCTTCATGTTGGAGACGTTGGCCATTACCCACAAGAACCCTGAAGTTTGGGGCAGCGGATACTTGTAAACCCATGTGTTTTGCCACCCGAGATTGAATAAAGTTATGGGTGATGCCACCGTCGATGAGAATTCGAACTAGATTGCCCTGAATTTTCCCTTGGACGCGGAGTGTATTTGGGGTAGAGCAGCCAGCAAGAGCGTTGAAAGAATCTGTAGAGTGCTCGTCATTGGGTGGAGGTGGAGTGTCAGCGGTGTTGGTTGCCGGAGGCATTTGGTCCACAGCATCAACGGTATCGTCCAACAAAAATAGTTGGGGGGCTTTACATTTGTGGCCCGGCACGTAACGTTCATCACAGTAAAAGCACAAGCCTTTGAGACGTCATGCATGTGCCTCTGCAGAAGAAATTCGTCGAACAGGTGGAGGAGAGGATGAAGGTGGAGTGCGGGGTCTGTTGGGGGAGGGCGACCAGGCTGCCCTTTTGGATCGAGTGACGAGGCAGGTGGGGTCGGTAATAGTGGCGGAAGCTTGGAGGTTAAAGAGCGCAAAAATGAACGGCGATCGTGGAGACGAGCCTCGTGAAACCTCGCCAATGCCTGAACTTCCACCATTGATGTGGAACGATGGGCTAGAACCTCGTTCTTGATATCATTGTGAAGGCCAGAGGTGAAACAGTCCAAGAAGAACTCATCAAAGAGATTCGATGTTCTCAACGCTAAATCTTCAAAACGGGACTGGTAGTCTGCCACAAACGACATCTACATTAACTTAGCCAGTTGCCCGGCGGGGGATTCAATCTCCATGACGGTGAACCGTTTGCGAATCGCATCAACTAAGTGGGCCCAACCTGCAAGCTGTCGCTGGCGCTGCATCCACCGAAACCACTTTTTTGATGTTCCCGTCATTCAAAATGACGCCATCATGACTCGAAGGTGGTCGTCCATCCCATAAAAGTGGAAGAAGTCTATCGCTGAAGAGATCCATCCTCTGGATCATCGCTAGTAAAAATAGGCAGCTCCACTTGTACCAGTTTTGGTGGGAATGGAAAGGCATCATCCGAGTCGTTACGAGCCTTTGCTTTGCCACGGTGGAAGGTGTTGTCGACGGAAACTTCGTCGCCGGCCGATTTCGTGGCGGAAGCTCCCAACTGGGTAGCGATGGACTGAAGCTGGCGAGACATTTCCTGCAGGGTAACCTGAGTTGCAGCGTTCCATTTGTCTTGGTTGGCAGCATGGGTTTCAAGGAAGGTGAGGGTATGTTCATGTCGAGTGGTCGTGTCTTGCAAGGATCGAATGGATTCAGTGTTGTTTACCATGGTAGAGTAGGCAATGAAAGCACCAAACTATTATGTATGACAATAGGTTTACGAAATACAGGAGGGAAATGAAGAAGAAATAGATTAAGGAAGAAGGAAAACAATATTTTTAGGGTTTTTCATAACTGTTTTTAGCTCACAGCCCGAGCTATATAAGCAAGAAGGAGACACGTGTCCTAGTACAGGACAAAATCTGCTAATCCACGTGGTTCCTTTCGCTCCCTGCTCCCTCTGCGTGTTGTTGGTGTATTCCCGACTAGGGCCTCACTTGTAGGAGCCGTTACTGGGCCTGCAGCAGATGGGGTTGTCTCTGGTACGTCTGCGACACATTGATATCTTTTTCATGTAATATTAAATAGAATTCAAGATATATTTTTGATGTTAAAACTGAATAATTTAGCAGCACATGTATGTATGGAAGAATCTCCTCCTTCCTCTCTCACAAGTCTCACCAGTTGGTGAAAATTCTAAAGCTCTTGTTTCTCTCCTCATTATTATACAAACAATTCCTCAACTTCCCTTGTTTTAATCTTCTTATTTGTTTCATATCCCTGGTATCTTAGTTGGGTTCCAACTATTCCATTCATCTTCTGATTTCAATATGTAGTTCATCATCCATTGAACCTGCTCAACTTTGTTAGATTGCGAAAATGTCATCTAAACAAATGAAAGGAAGTGCAAAATACAAGACTTTATCTCCCCAAGAGAAACAAGCAAAGTGATAGAATATAGATTGAAGAAGGTAAACGAAGAAGAAAGCTCTGTTATTATTTCAGTTAAATGAATATGAATTACAAGATAATTACAAGAAGAGGTAACACCATCTTATATACCACTGGAAACTCATCCTAGAAAAGAGAGATTAAGCTATAACTACTTAACAGATTTTTTAACAAACTGAAACTAATCTTTGGATAATCTCAACTAATTACAGCTCATACTTTATACTCTGACATGCTTCCTATTTCCTTCTTCTCTCTAAAACAAAAGAAAGAGAAAGACATCTTCACTTCACATTTATAACTCTGCAAACACTCGGACATGACACTCCTGAAGGTTCTAATGGCTTATACATTCTTTAGGCTTAGAAGACAGCAATCGTAATTCATCAGCACAAAAGACTTTTAATTGTTGTCGAAGATGCACGAAAAATGTTGAAGACAAAGGTTTAGTCAACACGTCAGCAACTTGATTGGCTGCAGGAACATAGTTAATTCGAAAAGAACCATCAGTAACTTTTTCCCTAACAAAGCTGAGATCAAGCTCAACGTGCTTTAACTTTGCATGATGCACCGGATTAGAAGAGTGTGCAATAGCACTCGTATTATCACACCAAATGGTTGGGGTTGCTGCCAGCTGAATGTTTAACTCAGTGAGAAGGGACTTCACCCAAATAGACTCACACATGGCATCTGCTAGGCTTCGAAATTCAGCCTCTGTTGAAGATCGTGAAACAACCCATTGCTTCTTTGAACTCCAAGCAACTAGGTTTCCACCCAGGAATATGTAGTGGCCCCCAATTGATCTTTTGTCATCTATGCAGGTACCCCAATCCGAGTCAGCATAGGCAACCAATGTTGTAGGTGAATTCGTAGCACTAAAATACAGACCATGTTCTAATGTTCCCTTGAGATATCGTAGTACTCGCTTGACAGCTTTCCAGTGCTTATCAAGTGGTGACTACATGAATTGGCTTACTTTGTTGACCGAAAACTGAATATCAGGCCTGGTGGTACAAATATGTTGAAGTGCACCAACAACTTGTCTATACAAAGTACAATCTGGAATAGAACCCCATCGGTAAGAAAAAGCTGAGGAGAGGTTACCATGGGAGTAGAGGAAGGAGTTGAATCAAGCATTTGAGTTTTTTTCAGCAACTCTAAGATATGTTTCTTCTGATTTAAGATAATTCCTGAGTCAACAAGTTGCACATTCATACCAAGAAAGAACGCTAGCCTGCCAAGGTCTTTTAAAGAGAATGCTTGATTGTTGTCTTTGATAACCCTATCAACTTCTTCGGAATCATTGCCTGTTGCAACGATATCATCAACATAAACTATAATATATACCGTACAACCTTGTCTTTTCCTAAAATAAAGAAATGGGTCAGCAAAAGAGGCAGTAAAACCTAAACCTTGAACCAAGTGACTTCGAAACTTGTCAAACCAAGCTCTGGGAGCCTGCTTAAGACCATATAAAGATTTTTTTAGTTTGCATACCAATTGTTGACCAGAAGCATCCTCTTGTTCAAAGCCTGAAGGTTGCTGCATTTACACTTCTTCAACCAAATCTCCATTTAAGAAGGCATTGTCAACATCTATTTGTCATAAGATCCAACCATTGCTAAGAGCTACACTAAGCATAATTCTAACAGTCACAGGTTTTACTACTGGACTGAAGGTTTCTGAGTAGTCAAGGCTTTGGGTTTGAAAAAACCCAGCTTTCGACCTGGTGACCATTGAGTGAGAAGGAGGAGCAACAGTCTTGAGAATATTATGTAAGATAGCTGCAGAACTAGAGGAGGACTCATCAGAATGCTCATTATGATGTTCACCAGAACGTTCATCACAAGCAGCAAAAGTGACCAAAGGAAGATCAGTAGAAGGTAGGGGTGAGCAAAACTTGACTCGACTCGAAAAAATTGATATATTTTTCAATTTCGAGTTATTCGAGTAAACTCGATTAACTCGAAAAAAAATCGATTTCGAGTCGGTTTGAAATTTGCCCAACTCAAAAAATCGAAAAACTAAATTTTGTAGTTTTGCAATTTAGTCACTGATTTCATTTTTCTTCAATTCCTCCTTCATTTTAAGTCTATTTTTGACCAAATTTGAACCACATATTCCTAAACCAGCGTAGAATACGTATTTATCTTCAATTTATATTTTTGAAAATAAATTTCATATTTTTTTCAATTTAGCCCCTTAACTTTGTATGATTTCCCCATTTCTTCAATATCTCTTTCGTTTTAAGTCAATTTTGACCAAATTTGAACCGCATGCTCCTTAACCAATGTAGAAACTAGAATACCTATTTAGCTTCAATTCATATTTTTAAATTAAATTTTCTACTTTTGTAATTTAGCCCCTCAACTTTGAATGTCTCCATTTCTTCAATTCCTCTTTCGTTTTAAGTCTATTTTGACCAAAATTAAACCACATGATTCACTAACACTATATAATATATATATAACTTCAATTCATATTTTTAACAAATATTTTTTTTTCAATTTAGCCCTTTAACTTTATATTTTATTCAATTTGATCATTCAACTGAATTTTTTGTAATTTTTTTTCTTTACATCAATTCATTGACTCATTTATACCCATCAATACTTTATCCCTAAAAGTTTCTTATTTAAAAATAATATTATAAATATATTTTAGAATTTTAGATGATATTTTTTATTAAATAACATTACAAATCTTACTTATGCATGTGAAAAATAATATGAAGAAATATATATATATATATATATATATGCATATCTTATATAATTAGAGAAAGTCATTTAAATTGGAATCAAATCGTACTATAACATGGTAAATAATTACAATTAAATGTGTATAGGAACTCGAAACTCGACTCGACTCGAACTTGACTCGAATTTCATAAACTCGACTCGAATCGAAAAAAATACCAAATTAAGTTCAAGTCGTAAAATATGACGCGTCAACTCGAATAACTCGAAATTTTTTAACTCGACTCGCTCGAACGCTCGCCCCTAGTAGAAGGAATATCAGCAACTGGAGATGCAGAAGGATCAGAACTCTCAACAGGTGAAGAAACATGATCAGAAGAGACAGGTAAGGCTCTATCATTAACTGGTGATAAAGCTGAAGGGACAGAACAATGAATGTTGTCAACAGGTGAGGAAACTTGAACAGGAGAAGAGATATCCTGACCATGAGAAAGAAACTCTAGAACAGTAGGATGAGTGGAAAAAGATTCATAATTAAAATTAGTACTTGAAACAGAATTAGAAGTAGAACTAAAAGAGTTTGAAGTAGAAGAAATTGAATGTTGAGAGGAAACTAAATGAGTTGGTCCAGTATATTTGAACTTGACTAACTCAGCATTACTACCCTTCTTTAGACTACTATCCTTATCCTGCAAGTAAGGAAAACAGAGTTCATTAAACTGAACATGCCTAGACACATATGCCTTACCATCATCACTTAGACATTTGTATCCATGCTGCACAGAGCTGTAACCCAAGAAGACACATGAAACTGAACGAAACTGCATTTTATTCTTATTGTATGGTCTGGTCAAGGGAAAACACTGACATCCAAAGGTTTTTAAAAAACTATAATTGGGTTGACATTTAAATAACTTCTCATATGGTGAAATGCCACCAAGAACTTTGGTAGGCAATCTATTAATCAAATAAACAGACGTGTAAAAAGCATCAGACCAGTATTTAAAGGGAATACCACTTTGAGCCATAAGAGTAAGACCTAGTTCTACTACATGTCGATGTTTTCTTTCAACTCTGCCATTCTGTTCAGAGGTGTAAGGACACGTGCGACGAAATTCAATACCATGCTCCACAAAATAACTTTCTAAAGTTCTATACTCAGTACCACAATCAGACTGAATACTTTTAAGCTTACAGTCAAACTGACGTTCAACCATTTTGTGAAAATTAATAACCATATTTCTAACATCAGACTTTCTAGCTACAAAAATATATCCAAGTATATCTGGTAGCAGCATCCAAAAAACTCACATAATAAGCACAATTATTAGATAATAAAGGAGTCAGACCCCAAATATCAACTTGAACAAGTTGTAAAGGCAAATTATGAACAGTCAAAGATTGTTGAAAGCTTAACTTATGACTTTTACCTAATTTGTAAGCTTCACTGAAAAAATTTGTAGAACTTTTATTGATATTGATATCAGAAATGTTACATGTGTTGGACAATCTATGAAGAATTTCACGATAAGGGTGTCCAAGCCTTCTGTGCCCTACAACATAACTATCAGAAACAGAAAAGCACTGAGAATCAGAAACATTCATATCAAGATTATCAGTAGAAGCATCACAAAGCCTAGACTTAAGAGCAGAACTAACAGCAGTAGACTTATCAACATGAGGAACCCTAGAATCAGAATGAAAAACCCTAGATCCATCAAACAAACTGCAACCATCCGACGAGACAAACTTGTAAAGACCGTCACTTTGTAAACCGCGAAGAATCAGCTGTTGTGTTGTCAAATCCTTCACAACACACGAATTAGGAAAGAACTCTATAGAAACATTATTATCTTTCGTAAACTGAGAAACAGATAGAAGATTTTTTTTAATAATAGGAACATGTAAAAGATTAGTTAAGATTAAAGGTCTTGAAGCCGAACTAAGTACAGACGAACCAACCCTAGAGATAGACAATGTAGACCCATCAGCAATAGAGACTTTACCAGGACCATAATAAGGAGTTGAGGACACGATGTTACCTGCATCGGGTGTTAAATGCGACATAGCACCGGAGTCGGGATACCAGACAACATCACCATATCTAAGGTCATCAGAGACAACAGCAACGGTTGCAACCACGGACTCAGAACCAGGATTCTGAGCAACTCCATTGAACACTTGTGAGTGTGAGCCTTGCCCAACCGATTGCGACCCCAAATCCTCAAGATACTCTTCTGAAAACGAAACTTGGTTGACTGAAGAAATATTTCTAACGCCATTGAAGGTCTGATCAAATTGGAAGAAGCACCGACTGGCCAAATGACCCAGCTTGCCACAGATCTGACATTGAGGTCGTGCATGCCCCCAAACGATCTGCCTCCTCGTACTCTGAACGCTCCTCAAGAAGGATTCTAGACAGGCGGCTGAAACCCTAGAGGAGATACTCGAGATGAGTTTTGAGAAGAGTAACCAGAATAACCTTGGTTTGGGTTATTAGAATACGGGCTAGGAAATGGGCCTTGAGAGAATGACCCATCGGATGATGAACCCTGAACCAAATCGACCATAGAGCCTTGAGCCAAGAACTCAAGCTGACGAGACTCCGTGTCAAGCAAAACGCTCGTAACCCCATCTAACTTGTAAGGCATCTGACTGGAAGTAATAACAGCCACCACCGGCTCGTACTCCGACGGCAGACCATAAAGAATCGTAGAAATATGCACCATCTCCGATAATGGATTTCCACAGGCGGCAAGACTATCACATATCCCTTGTATTTGTGCAAGATACTCCCTCATCGATTGATCACGTTTGCGAATGTTCTTCAAAGAACAGTGTAAATGCATGATACGGGTGGTGGATGTCACCGAAAAATTGAGCTTCACTTTCTCCCATATATCCAAAGCGTTCTTGTAGTTAACCAGAAAAGGCAAGATAGAGGGACCTATGGAAGAAAGCAACCAAGAACAGAGGGCGCTGTCTTGTTGCTTATACTTCACGAACTCTGGATTAAGGACTTGTCGACCACCTTCTCCGACAACACGTTGCGGTGGCACAACCAGAGAACCATCGATATGGTCTTCAAGGGTAAGACTCTCAATGGTGAACAAGACCTGTTGTTTTCAGAAAAGATAGTTGGACTGATCAAGACGTAAGGAGATAGTCTTGTTTGTAAAGGATTTGGAGGTATTTTCTGCCATGGAAGAAACTTCTGATACCATGATAGAATATAGATTGAAGAAGGTAAACGAAGAAGAAAGCTCTATTATTATTTCATTCAAATGAATATGAATATGAATTACAAGATAATTACAATAAGAGGTAACACCCTCTTATATACCACTGGAAACTCATCCTAGAAAGGAGAGATTAAGCTATAACTACTTAACAGATTCTTTAACAAACTGAAACTAATCTTTGGATAATCTTAACTAATTACAGCTCATACTTTATACTCTGGCACAAAGGTATACTTTTTCACTAGCTGAATTCATAAACAATAAGGTTTTCTTTTCAAAAAAACAAATGATCGATTGATTAATCTTTGCTTCAGATTGATGGTGTTAGAAAACTTATTGACCCGGTAGCTGGAGCTGCCGGACCTTTGTTTGGATGCATCCATTTCAAGATTCCTTAGGGCAAGGAACTGGAATACAAAAAAGGCGACCAAAATATTGAAAAAAAACATTCAAGTGGCGGCTTCAATACAAACCAGACAAGATCAAATGGGTTTGGCTTCTTTGTAATTGAAAATTTTTGTGATGGGTTCTTATTCTCTTTTTAAGTATTCACTAACACACGTTATCACAGAGTACATTGTTCTGAATCTAAATCTTTTTAAAATATTCATGTTTGTAACCCCCTTAGCCTGGCATAGACGGTTGACCCGAACTACGAAGATTACACGGGGAAAACCAAAGTCAACCTGAAAGTCAACCTTGATTAACGACCCTTTTTTCTTTTTAAAACTTATCTAGATGCTCATTAACCTTAAGCGTACTCTTGAGGAAAGCATACTTGAAAACCACAGCGATCGGAAAACAATAAGGGACTCAATTGCACAACATACAAAGTTAGGGACCAAATTGTAAATTCTGGAAAGATGAAGGACTTAGCTGATTTTTAAATTACCAATATCAAATTAATCATATTACATGATTCCCTGTCAAATTTCACTTCAAACGGACATCTCAAACTCAAGCAATTGCAAATACAAAATTCGGGACTAAAACGTAAAGCTTGCAAACCTTAAACCATTCAAATCAATGCCCAACGGTCTAGTGTTTCGGAACGGGGGTTGACCGTTCCGAAACGCGGGTTCGTTTCAAAACCTATATCGAAACAGGGCTTGGAAGTGGCAAAAATGTTTCGAAACGGCCTCTACCCGTTTCGATACATGAATGCCATTACAGGCCCCCGTTTCGAAACGGTAGTGCCCGTTCCGATACGGACTGCCCAAAAAGTGCAGATTTTTCTGGTTTAACATACTTTTAAACACTCAAACTCAACCTAATGACTTTCTAATCATGCCAATAAGTCATCATGCATATAAGGTACCTATTTGCATCATCAAAACACATTCACGACATCAATTAGGCAAAACCACAAGTCTATAGGCATGCATCCTATTAACCATAGCCAAACAACCATCAAAGCATCAAAGCAAGCACCAAAATGACCATTTACATATCCAAAAAATTTAAGGCATCATGCCACAACTAGGGAGTCCAAATCATTCCCAAAAACACAACCTAGGTTCCCATTGCCAAATATCAAAATCTAATAATGTTGTGAAAATAGTCACCATACATGAGCTTAGCTTTCCCTTGGATTCTTAGCCTCCTTGCTGCCCTCAAACACCTCGATTATCTACATTATTGGTTCAAGAGAGAGAGCGTAAGCACAATTGCTTAGTGAGGCATGCTCTAAAGAAACAACACAATAATGCATTTTATAAAAACACTTTCCATAATGCCTTTAACACTTAACCGACATTATTCATGCAACAATGCATTCATAACAAGCATCTCATGCTTCAAAATCATTAACATGTCATATTGGCTTCCAAGTGATAAACCACAACCTTTTACAACATAAAATACAATCGGATACGCGGATTACAAGCGTTGTCCCATACGCTTCATACACACTACCAAACACACAAGGTGGAGTTTACCGGTAAATCACAACCCCTCAACACCCGTGATGGAGTTTAACGGTACAATCACAACCCCTCCACATCACACTTTGGTAGTTGTATAACATCACTAACGAGAATATGGGACACACAACACAAGATCCACACATGGACTTTTAACCACCATTGTGATCTTAAACATCTCGTTAGTGTACTTGGATGGAGTTTACGGTACAATTACAACCCCTCAACATCCAAGGCGACTTTATTCACGGTGCACCCAATCCTATAGCCGGCTAACTATATCTGATTCAAGTACTTTAAAACCAATACATCACTTGCCAATATACATCAATTATCATCAATAATCCATTGTTTTTTAAGCATAAAAAACAAAGCCATTTACAACATGCATCAATCCACATTTTTATCAAATCAAACCAAGGATCTCCTACCTTGAGCATCCTTCAACAAATGGCTTACATAACCAGCATTAACCATGCTATACATGCTTTCAAAAACAGAACTTAAACATGCAATTATCAACAAATGCATCGAACCAAACCATGGCTCATCCAAGAGAGATTTTCCGAAAACTTACTCTTGAACTTAGTTAAGTTGTTTAGACTTAAACTAAGCTCCCAAACCTTCAATTATTCGATACAAAGCTGGAAATCCAACTCTACTCACCAATTCCGTTTCGCAAGCTTGCCGAAACGCCGTTCAAGCCTCCGGATCAACACCACAAGGATCCGAAGATGTCTCCCTTGTTTTAAGCACATCAAAACAGAGGATCAATGCATCATCATGCATTAAAATCTTCAGCCTTAACAACTAAACTCACTGCTCTCACCAAAACTAACATTTCGGCTACCAAACACAACCGAAATCACCTCCAAACTCTTCCACAACATTACCCAGCCAAGATCCATCACTTCTAAACATTCTTAGACATCAATTAACATCCAAAAAGAACCTAAACTCGTCCTTATACCTCCAACTATAACAGAACACCAAGATCACCCCAAAAACCACCATTTTCATAAGCAAAAACTTAGGAAAATCAACCTATTCGAGATTGCATTGATTAAACCTCAATTACACATCATTAAACATCCAAAATACATTAAAAAGTCATCTCAAAATAGAGCCCAAACAATCACCACGAATTTCTTTAAGATTTAATCCAAATCTTGAGTTTTAAGCCAAAATCAAGATCACAACATTAAAACCTTTAATAAAACTTAATTTAAGGATTGAGAACTTGGGAATTTCAGTAAAGAACTGAGTATTTAGAGGAGAAGAACATCCTTACCTCTAAATGTAGATTTCTCCTTGATTAGAACCAAAATCCTTGAAAATTCAATAAGCAAATGAAGAGGATTTGTTGTAGAAAGGATTAGGAATCATTTGATGATTGAAATCTCATCATTTGGTGTGAAAATCAAAAGAAAAGTTGTTGTAGAAATGTGTTTGGCTGAGAGAATTTTGAGAGAAAATGAGATGAGAAAATTTCCAAGAAAGTTAGTTATGAAATCTCAAAATTGGTTTTCCCATTCTATTTTAATTAATTAAACATTAAATGAATCATTAAAAACTAAGAAAAATCTGGAGAAATAAATCTTGGGTAAATTAGCTCCTTAAAGATTCAAAGTTTCAATCCTTACAAAACAGTCACCACTGAACTTTTCAAAAATTATATTTTAGTCACTAATTCGAAATGTCACACTTCCAAACCTTATTTTGTAAAATTGATTTCACCACTCCCTTATATATATTAAAAGAGGATTTTTAGATATTTTCCATATTTTTAATGCAACCCGAACTAGGCTTTCCCTAAAACCACCTTTTATATTCTAACCGAAAATCAGACCGGTCCGGTTCAGACCCTAAACTTTTAAGCCCAAAATTGGGGTGTTACAATGTTTCACATATTTATCGACCCACATTTAAATATGTGTTGAATACAAATATCGAATATGAATAAACAAGGCAAATTGAGTAACAGTTGTGGGTTGCATATATAAATTGCTTGACATTTGTAATGTTATTAGGAAGATATTGCTGAGGAAGCCGAGACGGGGAAAATTTACAGAGCTAATTACTGTGACAAACTTGGTAGGCTTGTTCTTGTCATGAGACCTGGTTTTCAGGTAATTGTATAGCTTTGTACATGACACCCAAAAATTTTTGGAATTTTTTTCTATATAATTTATATATAAAAAATTAAATATATATATATATATATATAACACCTCTTTTCTAAATAAAATTACACCCTCCTTAAATACCGTTTGAAAAATGACACACCTTGAATAAATTTCTGGCTCCACCCCTGTATGTAAGTATGTATTTGATACGAATATGATTAATTTTTTAAAGCTTTTTTTGAATTTGGAGGCTTAAACTTGTATTTTTATAGACAATATGTATTGGACATGAACGATAAATACATATATTTGAAGGAAAATAATAATAATCAGATCAATATAGGTTATTAAACTTACTATTCTAGATCTAGATTTTTCTGCATCACAAAGAATGTGATGGTTGAGATTTTCAGAATACAAAATCAACATGAGGGCAGATGAAATACTTGGTTTATTGCATGGAAAATGCGATAATGAATTTGAAGGAGGATGAGGAGCAGATGGTTTGGTTAGTTGATTTCCAAGGGCTGGCAAAGGCGACCGTGTCTCGGGAAACAGCTCGTATCTTGCAGGATCACTATCCCGAGCGCCTCGGCCTTGGAATCCTATATAATCCCCCGAAATTATTCCAATCTTCTTGGATGGTATGTTCCAGCCACTTGATATCAGCAGGGGTCTCCGATATACTGTTTTGGTTAATAACCCAAATTATGATTTATGTATCGGACCCAGAGTATTCACATGGTTTTAATGAATTCAAACTCTTTGGCAGATGTTGAAGCCATTCCTTGACCCTAAAACATACCAGAAACTCAAGTTTGTGTACTCCGATGACCTGAAAAGCCGAAAAATAATTGAAGAAATCTTTGATTTGGATAAGTTGGATGTTGCATTTGGTGGAAGAAACATGTCGGGATTTGATTATCAAGCGTATGCGCAACAGATGAAGGGTGATGATGTTAGAATGTCGACTTTCCTGCACTCCAGTTGTTCATCCCCGTCGCCTAATCTTTCATCGATTTTGGCCGAACCACATCATTCGGAGCCGTCGGATATAAACCACGCTTCTAATGAAAGTGGATTGTTGTCCGGCCATGAAATTGTTTTCTTTCCTGAATTGAATATATTAAATTAATAGGGTAAAATGTAAAAATCATCACTCCACTTTGTTCTTTTTCCTATTTTGATCTCAACTTTAAATGTTTTCAATTTATTAACTCAACTTTAGACTTTCAATTTTTTTCATCACTCAGCCGTTAACTCATGGATGGCGTTATGACCTAACTTTAATTAAATAATTTCTATTTATCTATATTATACGTATGAAAATCAATAAACTTAAATAAAAACAAAACGACATGTCAATGACCCGTTTAACTTAAACACGTAGATGATAAGTTAACCTAATCAAAACGTTTAAGTTTACAATTTAGAAAAATTGAGCGGGTTTTAAGAGCATTTGAGAAAATTGTTTGGGTAGTTTAGGGTTCAAATTGGATTTTGTTGGCAGAATCATTTGGGTAGTTTAGGGTTTAAAAGCATCAGTGAAAGGGTACATCAGAGACCTAAAGTTGTTTGAGTTCGAATCGTTTTAGAAGTTTCGTTGGTTCTGATAGCGTGAAGTTGTTGAAAAAATATTTGATTTCAGTTTTGTCATAGAGAGGTGTCTGCTGCGTTCCAGGGGTATGACAAGTATGTCATATGGTGAGTTTTGTATTTATTTTTATTTGTTCGAGTAGTTTAGAGTATTTTATTGAAACCAGAAATAATTGTTCTTGTTTTATTTGTGTTAAAAGTCATAAAACTATTTTATAATATAATGTATGTCTATTTTTTTTTGTGTGACAATGAGTTGTAAAATCTATCTTTAATTTATCTATATTTTTGTGCTGGCGGGAAATCATAAACTATAGTTAAACTAAATATAAATTTTTAGATTTGTGCTGGTAGGGGACCATAAGCTAGATACTAAGATTCTTTCTAAATTTGTGTTGGTGGGGACCATAAATAAGGATCAGAAAAAAAACTTATTAAATTAGAATAGACAATATTGGGTGAATCTAATTTTTTAGAACATAAAAAAGGTTCGGAAGAAGATTTTTAAATACTTAACTTTTTAGAACATAAAGGAAGATGGAAAGAAAATTAATATGAAATTAGAATAGGCAGTGTTGGGCGGACCTAACTTTTTAAAACACAATTAGGAATTTATACACAGATTTGTTAACTTTAGAACATAAATCTGTTAATTGTAAACATATAACTTAATTAGATAATACTGATAATTTTAAAGATCTAAATTGTATTAAGCCAACATATAACATCATTAGATCATTGCAAGATAATGAACAGATTTGTTAACTTTAAAACATAAAGTTGTTACTATAAAGACATTAATTACTTTAAAGATTTAAATTGTATTAAGATATTTATACATAAATATTAAAATGTTAATTATTTCACAAGTACTGCTTCAGAGTGCTGCACAATAATTTTTTATCATGGTACTTTTATTGTAAACAATCAGAAAGTGATGTATACTGGTAAAAAATTAACTTTTTAAATATTTGTCACATTAATAGTATGTCTATGCTTGAAATAGATGACATGATTAAATAGTTGCAAGTAATTTCTATATATATTGCTCATTTTTTTATTTGTCAAGATGATATTAGATGCAAGAGACAAACTAATTTTGACATTGATAGAAATGATTAGATGCAAGTTAATGAATAAATTTTCTAAAAAGGCTGAGGATGCTCAAAAAATTATTGGTACTCTTTGTTCAAAAATTAAAAAAATGTTGATAAATTTATATTGTGCTTTCAGTAAGGTTAATATTGGATTACTTAGCTATTTGTAATTTTTTAAGCTGAATATTATTAACCATTTAATTTTTTCACAATATGCATGTCGTAGATGTTGACCTAAAAATGTTGGTGACAATAGATGAGGTCCCTACTGGACGTGAAGATCAACATATTGTAGACTTAGGAGCAGAATCATGTAAATGTAGTCTCACAAGTATGGTTAATTTAAAAAATTTATCTTCTTTGACAATGTGTTATAAATTTAAATAAGCTTATTGTGTTAATTTTACTTTACAAAAATCTCTTGTATATATGCCATAACTGTCATTTTAATGAGAGAAAAAAGAGCAGAAAGTTATGTTAACATTTGTTGCAAGAAAGAACTTAGTTGTGGATATATTCTCACATGGTCAGACCATTAAGAGTACTAAAATAACAGGCTCATCATATAACCAGTAAGCCAATTTTACCACCTATTATTAGAAGACCTCAAACAAATAAAAAAAATTAGATGAGATATTAACATCAACTGGAAGAATGTCAAAAAAAAATTGTTTAAATGACTTGTTCAAAATGTAAAAATTCAGGCCACAACATGAAGTTTTGCAAGGGACAAGTTATGTGTAACAGACCTTTGTCTTCTAATATCAATACAAAAAAAAAACTTAAAAGAAACATTACAAGCGCTTCAACTTTCAATGTCCCTCAACAAGCATAAGCAAATGTTTCCACTGTTCAAAATAGAAATACATTCACTGCATATGTTCCACTAACACAGAGACATAAACTTATCAATAAGTTTAAACATATTGCTCTATGTTTAATGTCTATATTTTATACAATAAATTGATTATCTATGTTTCATTTAGTTTAGGTTAAAAAGCACCAAGTTTTAATGCATCAAGTCGAAATAATCAAAAATCAGTTACTATTGTTATATAAATGCCTTCTCAAAGCACTCAAGGCTCAGTTCAATCTCAATTACAAAAAAAAAATTGTTTTAAAGAGGCCCAGGTAAAAATAAATAATACTAGTATTTCAACTTTAATATGACTGGTTTTAAAATATCAGTATTTTGTTAATGGTGTTTAGTGAATACTATTTTTTATATGCTAATTTTATATACATTGACTGGTGAATGACACCTTATAGTATTTTATGTAAGTCTTTAAGTATATTTGACTGGTGAATGGCACTTTATGGTATTTTGTGTAGGGTTTTAACAATTTTATATACTTAAACGTTGGTTATTTGTGATCATTTATGGTCATTTTCTGTAAAAGTATTGTATATCATTTATGGTTATATTTAGCTCAGTTCAATTCATTTTGTCATAACACATCTAACATGCTCTAAAATTGTTAAGAAAATATTTTTATTTCATCATACTATCATAAATATCATTAACATAACAAACTCAAGTTTCATTGCATACCAGTATTTTAGCTTTAAAATATTAAAAAATATATGACCATTTCATCATACAACCATAAATTCTATTAACATAACAAATCTAAATTTCATTACATACCAGTGCCACTTAAACTATTTTTCCCTTCTACCTTTAACATACCCATTGACAAAATATTCATTCAAAAAATATTCATTCACAAAACTTCTCATTATTAACGTTTGAAATACCTATTGACAAACCCTTATATTTAAATTTTCTTTATTTCGTACCTATAAAAAATATAGTCAATACAATAGAATTTATGACTGTAAAAATTCAAGTAAAACTTTCATTTCGTCTTTCTTTATTGTTGGCTTTGATTTTCTTCAAGAGACCAAAAAGAAGAAATTTTGTACAAAAATTCATGAAAGGATCGTACCATTCAAACAATTACACTCTTTACGTAATTCGAACACTCATAAAATCGTTGGATTGGGTTATCATTTGTCCATGCAGTCTTTAAGATTGCCTCCTTGTCACACATGCAAATCGAAATGTCGTTCACCTCATCCATTGCAACCATCTCTTTCACAATTGCAAAACTTTTGCATTTTTTGGTCGAAAATGAAAGCTGATATGTTAGAGTTTGTAATCTCCAAAATAACGAATTTTATAATGGTCACTTTTTGAAATATTAAATTCCAAAATTCATGTGAACGTGTCTATGTGGATCTAAAAATATTAAAATAAGCCATGTCACCCACACACCCATAAATTAACGGCCGAGTGATGAAAAAAAACAGAATGTTCAAAGTTGAATTAGTAAATTGAAGAAAATTAAAGTTGAGTGACTAAAATAGGAAAGAGAATAAAGTTGAGTAATGATTTTTTGTATTTTACTCAATTAATAATTACCTTTGAAATTGAATCCCTTTATTATTATTTTTCATTCCAAGAATTCTCTCTACCGTTGGGTTTTAAATTGAGGTATTTTGTTATAGAAGTAGCAGTGTTTTCTGATTTTAATATATTGATAATTCATAATAAATAAAATTGAAGATATGTGATGTATGATGTAACAAGCACATGAAGCAAATGAGTTATGTAAGCCGATAAGATTAAACCAAAATTCATATGCACGATACATTATGTTGTAACCGTGACAAAAAGAAGGAGATTCTGGACGTTGATTTCATTCGGCATTTTTGACACCAAATGTAGAAAATCCAAAACAAAACAAAACAAGGAGATTCTCAGGCAGTATTTTCCCCGTTCTCTTCTCTGGATTTAGGTACCAACCATTTATTGACTCGAGCTCGAGCTAAGAGCACCTGCAGATTAATAATGGTCACATCAGTTGGATATTTGAATGAAGAAAAGAAGAGGATGGATTACCTGTCTGTCCCAGTCAGTTTTGCAGGTGATGACAATGAGAAGGACAGTTTGAAGCAATGTTCCTAGCAGCATACCAACCCAAACACCCTGGACAAACAATAAATGAATTTTTACAGCAGAAGAGGGAGGAAATAGTATCTCAATTTGAAAAACCAACCTTGACATGCATATCCAAAACGTATCCAAGCACAACACCAATAGGAATGCCAACTAGATAATACGAGCCTATGTTAACCCATGCTACAGTGCTCTGCCATCCAGCTCCAACCGCAACCCCTGTTCATATATTAATTCAGTTAGATAGATGTACACGAGGATCTAACCTCTAAGAAGAGGGTGGAAATTTACCTGACAGCACAGGTTGAACACTGTTTAGAAGAATGGAGCAAGCCAACAATGGAGATAAATCAGCAACCGCTTTGGCCACTTCTTCGCTGGTGGTGAAAATGTACGCTAAACGTCCTCGAAGGCATAAGAATACCACGAACAGCACGCAGCCGATGGCAAGTGACGTAAGAGTTGTCAGTATAATCGAAAACTTGGCTGCTTTGGCACTGCCTCTTCCAAGCTCATTTGACACCCTAACACTGCAAATTTTACAATAAAACAAACAATGTTTAGCTTATAGTTCATATATGAACTTTCAAAGATTCCTCCAAATAGATGAAAAGCTTTGTAAAAACTGTACATACTCGATTCAGACTTCAAACACATACTTCTTGTTAGACACTCAAAACCAAGACCAAAAAAAAAAAAAAACATACCTCATAGCCTATCATATACTCACATCCAACTTTCAACTTCCGAATCCGACATACACAATAGGCAACATAAAATTTCTCAGGTTTAAGTTTATAATACCTTGCAGCAGCCAAGAAGCCAAGTGATATCATCATTTCCCATCCATTAATGTTGAGGCTACAAAGGAGAAAGTATTTATACATATTAATGGGATGGAAACAACAAAAAGATTTTTGAAGCCAATCGGAAAACCAGAAAGACTTACCAAATGGCAAGAGCATCAATGGCGATCTGAGCATTTTTCAAGTTTCCGGTTAGAAGAACCAAGATTGTGTTGTACCAGAGTTCGAGACTGACCATGAAAACAGAATTTTTCAAATTAATATCTTACTTACTACTCAAAATTTACTCTATATTTTTATTTAAATACTAATATACATATTTAGATATGGGTACAAGGATATGATCTTCCGAAAATCCTCAAGTTCGCGTAAGCAACCTTTATCAAACACATACCCATATCCAATATACTCGAGTTCAAGTAAGCAATCTTGATCTACAAGTTATGTCAAGAGACTCAGACACGGACTGAAAAAACTTACCAAAGCATAACACCAGATGACAAAGACAGCTTCACAACAGGGAAAAGATCCTTAAAAGCCAACATTGAGAAACCCTTCCAAGTCTCTTTGCACCCCCCACAAGTAACAAATAAAATCTGCCCTATATTCGGTATCCAGTAGGCCAGGACGGTGGAAAACAAAGCTCCGGCGAGCCCGTACTTGTATTTCATAGTCAAAAGCCATGAAAGAAAGATATGGATCCCGATGGAGAACGCTGCCAAGTATGCAATGATCATGTTCTTGCTCTGTGCTTGCAAGAACATTTGGCAAGTGAAGGAGATGATGAAAGAAAAGACGATGAAGATGAACCAATGGCTAATGTAACCGGACACATGGGCGATCTTTTCGTCTTGGCCTAAAGCTATGAAAAGTGGGGTGGTGAAGATGTATAAAGGGAGAAGACAACATGCAGTCAAGAACAAAACTAGCCATGATCTTTGAAGGTATATCCCCAGCATATGGTATTGCTTTGCTCCAAATGCTTGACCACATAGTGTTTCCAATGCACTTGCCATGCCCAACTGCACATTCGAAACATTCGACAAACATCAATAATATACCATGTTTATATATATATGCATTTGACACTGATCCGAGTTAAGGTAACATAGCTTGAAAGTAAAGAAGAGAATTATGGAATTCAGAGTAGTTCTGATGTGGCTAAGAATGCTCATATTGTCCATCTTGTATGGATTTGAATCCCAACATGAATATATCTATTTAATAAAAAGAATGTTTCTCCAAATACCATAGAGATATTCAACCCCATGGCTAAATTAATGGAGCTTATTTTTTATCTTCATACTTTAGATGTTAAATGGACATCAAATCGATTCTTAACATCTGATGTGAACTTGATCAGCCATGGAACCAAAAACTGATCATCTAAGATTGATTTAAAGGTTTAAGTCATTTAGTCTAGTCTAGGACCTCAGAAACCAAGCCAAAATAAGAGATTCTGGTAACAAAAGTAAGAAAAGAAAATAGCATAGAAAATCTCGAACTTTTTTTTCACAAACAGAAGCCAGAAAGCTGATCTAAGAATAAAGTCGATGCTTGATACATGATCAAGAACACTGCTAAATCTCATTTCATCAGTTAAAGAACCCCAGCCAAACAACAAAGGCCAAAACCCAAATCTTATTTAACTAAGAAAAGGTCAGAAACACTACAATTTCAAGCAACTAAGCCCCCGGAGATCAAGGAAAGGGTAAAAAGAACAAAAGAAAATTGTGATCGAATAAGAACATACCAAAACACCATTGCCGAACCTCATAAGGACGGTGAAACAAAGGGAATAAGCAGCAAGCTCAGTAGGACCGATATGACCAACGAAAGCTTGACTGATTACAGTGACACCGAAGGTTGAAAACCTGGTGAAGGTTGCAGGGGCGGCCACAACCCACATCTTCTTCGACTCTGTCCATATCTTCTCTCTAAGCGTTGGTTCTTCAACTTCGATCTTGTCGCCTCCATTAAGCAGCTTCTGGTTGATATCACCTTCCATTGTTGATCAACCAGTTTAAAATTCACCAAAGGCTAATGCTTTCTTCTCACTTTTCTCCAGCTGCTCTGTATCTTCTTTTATACTAGTGAAAAACGGAGACAACTACCAGCCAAATGTTAACGTGCATAACGTTTAGGGGCGGGATCGTGGGATCCGAATTGACGGGCACGGGAAATAACTGAAATATTTACTATCGGGATAGGGCGGAGAAATTTTATTACCGAATTTCAAATGGGATGGGGATGAACAGACATTGCTATATTCCAATCGTGAGATAATCGAACCGTAATCGTGTCGGGATCTAAAATTATCTATAAGGATCCGATATTTTACAAGATTTTTAAAAATATATATACTTATTTATTTATGTACCCTAATATATATCTTATAATAAAAAAATCTAACTATAGTATTATTACACTCAAGTTTCTCAACATGTTTTTATTTTAGTTTTCTAGATATAAACTAACACTCACGTCTAAATCTTTCTCAAGACAACACCCTTCCAATCTTCATCATATCATCTTGTAACTGCTTTCAATCGAAGTATCGAAACTTTATATTTAAAATTGAATTTTTCATTTATTTGGTTAGCAAAATAATAATTTTGTTTAGTATTTTTGGACATGAGCATTCTCCAAAAACTATGGGAATATGTGCGGAGATAATATAAGAACGAAAAATTCTCAAAGTATTTGATAGAGATTTCTCGAAATCATCACCGCAAATATTGAAAACAGAATGAAAATTATAAAATCGTCCATGCCCCATCCAATTCACACACCTATTAACGTCGAGCGATTCATATTGCCATTAATATGGCTAATGATATTTTTGACCCTTAACATTTCAATAAAAGTCATTTTATGTTTAAACCCTTTTTTTCCCCCTTAAATTTCTGTTCTACTCAAATTGAATTAATTAAAAAAGTGACGGATTTTAATATTTTCTAAAGATTTACATATTTTTTTAGTTTTTATAATTTATACCTTTTTAATGACTTAAATATATTTTTATTTATTATTATATTTTATTGTTTTAAAAATATTTTTATGTACTTTTAGATTTTTATGTGAAATAATAAAATAATTAACGTCGACATTAATAAAAATAAAATAATTGATATAAACTTAAATATCAAAAAAGACGAAAAGAATTAAAAGAATTAGAAAAACTAAAGAATAAAAAATATCATTAGGCCAACGATTATTATACAAAAAGAAATGTTAATCATGGCACACATGGAGGAGGACCGTTTTTTCTTTGGTTTTCTATTCTTTTTTTTGGTTACCTTAATTTATTCACTGATTACGCTGTATGATTAATACTTGATATTTTAACCAATATTTTTTTATTAATTTAGTCGAGACTTTATGTATATTTAATATTTATTTTTGATATGGGGTGAATTTTTTAATTTAAATTTAATTATAGAATATTATAAATTTTAAATTTTAATATACGTTTAATATTTTAATATCATTTAAATTAATATTTTTTTAGTATGTGTAAGTTCATATTATTTTTCTTAATACTTTGATAACACATATCTTACAAACAAAACATTCAAATTTAAGTCTCTTAAGATAAATATTAGCATCTTTCCAACTGAAATCACTATTTAAGTTCAAATTTTAAATATTTTTAAAACAAAATGTGATGAATTAACATAATAATTAAAATTCTATTTATAATATGATAAAACAATTTACTTATTATAGTTTTTTTTTGTTTATCAAGTACTTAATATAATTTACATATAACACAAGTGGGATCTTACAAATTGAGAAAGTGAGCTGGTATATAATTTAGAGTCTAAACTTCCAAATTTTTATGAATAAAATACTCTCTCATTGGGATACGGTAGCTTAAAAATTAAAGTATTCATCTTACCTACCAATTCTTTTGTGGAAAAATTACACGTGGGGTCACCAAATTATGTATGTTTTTTGTTTTGGTTATTAAACTAAATTTTCATTCAAAAATGTCTCTAACATTTGTTAGAAAAATGGGTGCAGTAATAATCTAAATATAATAGAATACCTTAGAAAAAATAAATAATAATAAATTAAAAACAGAATCTGATATTGGGCATAGTTAAATATCAGAATAAATTTGTTGAGGCATGTATAAACAATTTTCTTAAGATAGATTTGTCCTATCCTTGGTGTTTGAGTAACATTGAACGTTTATCTCCCAGTATACAACAACAAATATTCACAACAGTAGCACAATTGTAGTGAACAATCAAACACAATCTTACCTTCTTCTATTACTGGAAACCAAAAACATTTTTTCATGCATGTATTATTGGATATTGTAAATAATGTTTTCGTTGTTGTTTTTCACAGTTGTTGTAAAAATAAGTCTCAACTATCCTTTATATAATAGATGAAAAAAATAAAATTGTTTGATAAAAAGATTAAACCTTTTGATGGAAAGGTTGTTGAAAAGTTAATAGATATGATTGAACGGATGCAACTTAAAATCAGTAATTAATAAGTCTATTCACCAAGTGACATGACTTATTATTAGCATGTCTATTCACAAGTGACATGGCTTATTATTAGAATTAATATCATTCAACTAATCATTAGTTTTTCCAACAATCCTATGTAGTGATAGATTCTATGTTTGACATTTGCATAGGATAGGTAGGCGTCCCGCTTTGAACCTTCCCTTGTGAAAATATGTTTACTTTATTGGTTGTCCAGCAAACGTGATATCCTTGAACTGTTCTATCGCTTGTGTAAGCGATGACATACCTCATTGACAAGAATTTGGTTCTCATTGTTATGTTCATATAGCCTTGTACATCTCATGGTTCTGCAAGAGCTTAGAAATATACCACAACAGTCTACTGGAAGGGGCTCCACTTCACTCTCACATAGATGATTTAATTTGTTCGGTATTTTAGAACACACAACAATCATTAAAAGTATTGTTTACCTTTTTCACATTTTAGTTATGAAGGTAACAACTTCAAAGTGACTCCACAAGGTCTATGAAGGTAGGTTGTCCCATTAAACTTAGATCTTGAGATCTCCAGTCAACTAGGATGGGCTTCCATTCACATAGTGCCTTAAAATTTATGGGCTTTAGTCTCAATCCTTTCGATGTTTTATCAACTAGATCTCGATTTAACTTTTTGGTTAGTGGATCCGCAGTGTTATCTTTTGATCTTACAAAACGAATAAAGATAACTCCAATTGACATCAATTGTCTAATAATATTAATTTGACGACGCATATGTTTCGACTTACCATTACGTTTTGTGCTCTAGCAAAGTTTGCTTAGTTGTCACAATATATACATATTGTGGGCACAGACTTTGGCCATTTTGTAATATCATCCAATATATTTTATAGTCATTCGGCCTCTAGCATATATGTTAAAAAATCGAATCAAAATGAATTTTTTCTAATCAAATTTTTGTTCAAAGTCTTGACAATTTTCATCAATAGTCTCTATAGTTTATTTCGTTGAACTTGAACAACTTTCCTAATCTTAAAAAACAATAATGTATTTTTTAGATTTCAATATCATATTCTTATGAGTTCCAAGATTCTTTAATTCATGCATAAGAAACCGATATGAAAACATAACCTATTACAAAAAAAAACAAGCACATTTGGAAGATAATCAATGGTAATGATATTTTTTTCCACCATTAGTATTATTACCATTATTGTTATGACAAGCATAATCAATGAAAATACAATTTATCGCTTTAGGATCTATTTTCATTTGCTTCGTAAATGAGTCATTACTTTGGCAAAATACTCCCACACTTTCAAGTAGTTTTAAGAAGGTTTCTTATCATTATATAATTCATATGGTGTATTTTCCTTTTTCTTGTATTACGTCTTTATTTAAAAGGTAGTTTACTAATAACACAACTTCCTCCCACATGTTCTGTGATAATCCAAAAATACTTATCATTATCATAATATTGTGCACTTCATAACGTGCATCAAATACGACTTTGTAGTTATGGTATAAGAAATCAAAGTACTTTCATGCCTTGGCAACGTTGAAGACGATAATAACATGAGTACTTTTATGTCTCGGCAACGTTGAAAGCGATAGTAGCATCTACACCATCATATCTAACAATAGAAGGATCATCTTTTAGATGCATACATGGTTAAACAACACAATATTTTCCTATTACTACGTTTTGAAATTCTCTCTGCAAGCTTTCCATTGTGGCTTATAGTATTGGAAACATTAAACTTTCATTTAAAATCAAAGTAAGAGTATTGACTATAGCATCATAATGAAAACTGGACAAATTCTTGAATTATTCCATATTAAAGTCACAAGCTAAATGACATGGCATAATTATGAATTTGTTAATAGTTAGGAATTTAGTTAGAAACTAAAAACCAGAAACAAAACACAATTAATCAATTTTTGTTGGACCACAGAAATTTAGTAAAATTAAAAATCTGAAACAAAAGTACAAATATTAAATTTTGTTAGACGATAAGAATTTAATAAACTAAGAACCCGAAAATAAAAGTGCACACGATTTAATAAAAGATACAATAATGAAATATGCATCATGTAGGTAACTTGAAAGAGAGGTGGTGCACTAGGCACACTTAAATATTATATCTTTCAAAGAACCAATCCTAGACACACTCAAATTATCTTTTTAATCAACCGTTCATAAATTTCATGGCCAACCATGGTAAGCACCGAGAAAATGATCTGCTCCACAAGTTTGGTGAAAGTATTTTCTCTTTGCTGCAATAGTTTATGTGTAATCCTTCATAAACTAGCATTGGTTAGTCCATCCTTATAAACATAACTTTGAGTGTTCGCTCTATGAGTTAGTAACTCCAGTTTGATTTTTTTAGTCACAGAAATCTTTTCGTCTTTGATTAAAATTTATAATCTGTTTTTAAATTGTAAAAAAATGAGAGCAGTAATAATCCAAATATAATAGAATACCTTAAAAAAATAATAATAATAAATTAAAAATAGAACCTGAAATTGAACATAGTTAAAAATCAGAATAAATTTGTTGAGACATGTATAAACAATTTTCTTAAGACAGATTCGTCTTCTCTTCGGTGCTTGAGTAACGTTGGACGTATATCTCCCAAGATACAACAACAAACATTCACAACATTAGCAAATTGCAGTGAACAATCGAACACAATCTTGCCTTCTTCTATCATCGAAAACCAAAAATATTTTTTCATGCATGTATTTGTGGATATTGTAAATAATGTTTTCATTGTTGTTTTTCAAAGCTATTGTGAAAATGAGTCTCGACTATCCTTTATATAGTGGATGAAAAGATTAAATTGTTTGATGAAAAGATTTGTTGGAAAGTTAATAGATATGATTGAACAAATGCAACTTAAAATCAATAATTAGTAAGTCTATTCACCAAGTGATATGACTTATTATTAACATATTTATTCACCAAATGACATGACTTATTATTAGCATCGATATCACTCAACTAATCATTATTTTTTCCAACAACGTTACGTTTCTTTCTTGTTTTAGTCAGCGGCCGTTAAATATGTAATGATGATACTCATATAGATTTTTTTTAATATTGTTAATCATTTCTCTCCTCCATGCATTACTTTATTTAATTTTATTCAATCAATCAGATGACGACACGTGTCACCACCGGTTGAATGAAAAAATTGAAAGAAAAATTATAAAAGATTACTTTGAAGCAAATGAGGTTTAAAACCACAACCCTTACATAAGGGAGCCAATTGAAAACCAGTTGTCCTAGTTATTCCCTAACTTTAACATTTTATTTTGTGTTATTACTTAATATACCTTAAATGTATGTTTTAGTGAAAAAAAATATTAAGTTGAAGATTTATCACTGTCGGTTTATATACTTGACACCCTTATTCAAAAGGTTGTGGGTTCAAACCCTAGATGCTCCAAAGCACTTTTTTATAATTATTATTTTGAATTTCTTCATTTACCACCTGATTGATTGTAGGGCGAGATCTTAACAACCAAGGTTGATAAGGGTCTATTTAAAAGTTTTAAAAATTTTAGATATTTAATTTAATTTTTTTTAAAAATGAGATTTAATTGGAAATTTTAAAAAATTTAGGAGACTACTTAATTAAAAAATTAATTTTTTAAACATGATAACATTTTTAAAATTTTTGAAGGGGCCAAATTAAAAATTTTAAATTTTTAAAGGACTAAAAATTAGTTTACCAAATTTTAAGGGGCCAAAGCTTCCACATTAGCTCCGCCTTGATTGGTTAAATAAAATTAAATAAAAATAATGCATGGACGAGAGCGACATGATAAAAAGAATTAAGAAAATCTACACCAACATCACTTTTAACGATGATGATCAAAACAGAAAAAATAGGCATGGTTTGGTGATCATCCTTGTAATTTTCCCTTCTCTTTTTTCCCACCAATTACCTACCAATTTCGTTTTACTTAATGAGCTAAAAATATGTTGTAATAATATCACTGAAACTCATTAATGCAATTAGTTTTGGTTATAAAGTTTGCAGATTTCAAATTTTTGCTAATGATGTAAGTAATTGTAAATATTAGACTTAGAAAGAAAAACTATATTTAAAGAAAATAAGTTTGAATTTGTTGTTTGATCTTGAAGTACATTGTCGAGGATGCTGATAAATAAATTGGGAAATTCTATCGAGGAAAAATAATTGATCACAGGAAGACGAAAGTCTAAAACAACGAAAATCATAAAATTGTTAGAAGACTTGAAGTCGGGTAATATTATCCTTACAATAAAATTATATGGTAGTATATGTATTTTCTTTTTGATTTTTTTAAAAACATACACCATGCAGGTTACACTTTTAAATCTAAATTTTTTAAAAGAAATTATATTATCTTTTACCATCAAAATCATTCAACAAAATATTTTTTCTTGTTATCTATTCTATAAAAGTGTTTGTTTCTTTTTTTTTTCTTGAATACTATAAAAGTGTTTGTTGAATCTTAAAAGACAGGATAGTTCTGCGGTACGGCAGCTTAATATGCGGCTAATATACGGCGTTACCGGAAACATCATTAAGAAATACCGGAAATATTATTAAAAATACCGGAAACATGATAAAATATACCGGAAACATGGATTTCGAAAGTATGGATACTTTCCAAATCAACATATCCAAAAGTATGGATACTTTCGAAAGTATGGATACTTACGAAATCAACATGTCCAAAAGTATCGATACTTTCGAAATCCATGTTTCCGGTATTTTTAATGATGTTTCCGGTAACGCCGTATATTAGCCGCATATTAGGCTGCCGCATGGTAGAAAAATCTTAAAAGACATAAGTATTTGTATAGCAAAACATCTTTAATGATAATGTTTAATACACATCTAAGTAAATTCAAATTCCAACATTATTTTAAAATGATAGAACACAAGATATTATGTGAGGACGAGAATCTTTAAAAAAATTATATTAAAATTTTAGATAGAAAATTATAAAAATTCACGAGATATAAAGAAAATATCCAAACTAGATGAAAATTTAAATATTAAGCAACAGCCTCAATGGAATCCATTCTAAATTCCAGACCAGCAGTGGCACCCAGTGAAATGGTTAACCAGGAATATAAATGTGATTGTCAGAACTTAACTGGTCGCAGTTTAACTGACACTGACACTGACACTGTCACTCTACCTTAACTTCATTATTACAACTAATATTTTTTATTATCATTAATATTATCAAAATTACAACTAATCTTCACTTAAATTAAAACTAGTTATGAAACACGTGGTCTCCATTTTCTTAATTTCTTTTGAGATGTTAGTATTTCATGTTTTGTATTAGGTATGAACTCAGATTTGTATATGTATTATTAATTAGATTTTCTCTTTCATAATAGAGTTATATGTATCTCTCTAAAATTAAGTAGGTTTCAGGACAATTTTGGGTAAAAAACCTCTTTTTAATTATTATCTGCAAAAATGGCTCCCAAATACTATTATTTAGCAAAATGATCCCCTTTCTTGCCAGGTCGACAGACCTCGCGTTTTGTAGGACGCGAGGTACGACCTCGCGTTCTGCAGAGCGCGATTTTAGTCGACGTGGCGTTGCAGTCCGTGTTAACGGTTTCACAGTACCTCGCGTTCTGCAGAACGCGAGGTCCCCGAGAAATTGAAAAGGCGGCTAGAATATATCGCACGGACCTCGCGTTCTGTAGGACGCGAGGTCTGTGCATTTCCAGCCTGAACCACAAGCAAAAACATGCGTAAGTAGGCCTGTTCGAACCCAATTTCGAGCATGTAAATGGTATATTTTTAGCGATTATCGAGTTTGGGGTCGTAGTACTGAAAATTGTCTATCGTATGATACCAACATGGTTAATTTCCGTCCATTCTACAAAGGTTTAAAATGGCTTCGAAAACCCTATACTAGCATACTTTTTTTTTTTTATTGAAGTTGTATTTCAACTAATGTCGATAGGCATGTTCGAGCAGAATTTCATACATATAAATTTTTAAATTTTTAGGTAACATCGAGTTTGGGGTTGTAGTACTGGAAATTCTCTATCGTATGACACTGACACGGTCAATTTTCGTTCATTGTACGCTGATTTAAAGTTGTTCGAAAACACTATCATAACATTTTTTTTGAATGATTGAAAATATAAGATGACGGATTGTATAAATCGAAGTGGACTGACTTTATTGATTAGATTGTCATGTGCGAACTCACATATACAAATTAAAAATAATTAATTAATACGAGGGGCAAGAAAGGGGGTCATTTTGCCAAATAAAAGTTTTTGAGAGCCATTTTTGCAGATAATAATTAAAAAGGAGCTTTTCACCCAAAATTACCAGATTTCAGGTTATAAAACCAAAACATTTTGTATTCGGTAAGATTAGCACAAATCACTTATAATAAAAACAAGTACTGTATTAAAAAAAAACACCACCTGTTCTGGTTGGTCCCATCGGAGTTTACATTAAAAAAAGTATTTTTGGAAAAATAATAACATTGGATTTTGGCCAAATTCTAGGACGACAAAGCTAAAGAGAATTTTATAGGTTATTTATTGTAAATGGTGCGAAATGTGAATTGCTATTGGTAGTTGAGTAGATCTTTGCATGTGGTTCCCAATTTTCCAAGTATCGTCTCGGTTACCTTGATTAAGTTAAGAGATGGTACCAATTATACTTTAATTATCTTTTGTGTTTCCTGACTATTAGAAGTTACAAATTAGTCTCTCGACTTAAAAAAAGTAATAAATCGGTCTAACGTTGTTAAAAATCTAACGGTTGATGATATAACAGTTAATATAAATTGATATAATTATATAATTAACCATCAAATTTTACACTTATTTTAATTTGACCCCAATTTTAAAAAATTAACCCACATCATTTTAATAATCTATCAATTTAGTCCCATTTTACCCAACTCCATTTTCTTCTTACTTTTTCTCCATTTATATAACCCCATGAAACCACACAACTTTTCCAATCAGCTAGTAATAATAATAAGAAGAAAAGAAAACAACAAATTCAACTAGTTTCCTCTATAAATTTTCTCTTAATTAAAAACTCAAATTCAAATTCAGAAAAAACAAAACCTAAAGTTTAGAGAAATAAAACGTACCTCTTGTTTCTCCTTTGAACTTTGCTTCATGGATGCATAATAACATATATAACGAGTGTGAGGAAATGGAGAGCCAATTGATTTTGAGAGGGAAAGAAAGATGAAAAGTGTTGCAGTAACTAGTAATGACGGTGTTTTTGAGCTTATTTGAAGTTTGATTTTCTGAGTTTTGACTGTTAATAATAAACACAAGATGAATACGTGCATGTAAACATCATATTGTTGAAGTTTTGGTATCACAATATTATTTAAAATATTTATTTGTTTTATATAGATTTGTATTTTCTAGTAAAATAAAGAATAAGGCCACTGCTATACTATATGTGACTGAAAAAAGATAAGATAAAAATTGTTTTTAAAAAGGGAGAATGGAACTTGAGGATAAAATGGGACTAAATTGATAGATTATTAAAATTATGTGAGTTATTTTTTTAGAATTAAGGTCAAATTAAAATAAGTGTAGAATTTAAGGGTTAATTATATAATTATATCAATTTATATTAATTATCACATCATCGGCCATTAAATTTTTAATGGTGTTAGACCAATTTGTTACTTTTTTAAGTTAAGAGACCAATTTGTAACTTTTGATAGTCAAAGTACGCAAAAGATAATTAGAGCATAGCTAGGGATATGTAATTTATCCTAAATTATTTACAGAAATTATCAAATTTTATAGTAGCGGACAAAGTAATCTACAGCTAAAGTCGTCATTTACTGGCCTTTAGAAAAATTGTGTGAAAGTCCCTCATAATTGACGACTTTCTCAATGCAGGACGCAATGAGTTTTGCGGTGGTGTTTATATTTGTGTTAATATGTGTTTTCGACACGAATTGTTAGTGTCCCTTGTTTTTGGATAAAGTTCATATTTTTTATCAACCATTTTTTTAATTTCTGTCCAATTATCTTTACCCTTTCAAAACAAGTCATTTTAACTTTTTACAATTTCACCCCAACCATCTTCAACCATTCAAAACAGTCCACCACGGCGAAAATCTCCGCCTCTCACACCGGGAAAGTCTTCGGCAATTATAGGCGACTTCCACAAAATTTATTTAAAAGACCAGCAGATGACAATTTTGGACAAAGTTATATTAAGTTGTAAACGATTTTATTCAACACGGTAGAATATGATCATTTTGGTAAACAATTATTGACATGCACTATTGCCTCTCTCTCTCTTTTATTTTTTCATTTTTAGTTTATTTTCCCTACTTAACCCAAAATATTTTATATATTTTACTTTTTTCCCATGTAAAGCTGTCGAATTTGAATTTTTAGGTTTACTTTAATGCGACAATGGACAAGCAAATAGGGTTGGTGAGAAAAGGCCGACAGATTTTCCACATTTTATATGAGAAAAAGATCAATCACTGTGTTTATAGAACATTAGTAGCTAATTCCATCTAATTTTGCCAAAAAATGGCATCAAAAATTATTAATATATTTTAACCATTTATATTGTATTGCATTAAAGTTTTGATAAATTAATAATTTATGTTAAGTTTAAATATATCATGTCCTTATACTATTTTAAAATTTAAAATTCAGTCTTTATATTTTATGTTAGGTTTAAACAAGGTTGACAATGTAGAACAAATTAGTTAATGCACATAGAGCAGCTGCCAAGGTCCACCATTGCCCTACATAAAAGAAGGCTTAATAATTATATTAAGATAAAAGGAAGAAAAAGTAAAGTTGGGATTTGATGGCCATACTTTGCCCACATCATAATAGTCCCCATAGACTTTCCTAAAGCCATGGGATGGATCCCATCCCCGCATAAAAAAATGATAGATAGTAAAGTTAGAAAAAAATTGTAAATCAGAATAAACGAAAAATAAATCGGTAGATAACCACATAAAAAGATGATAGATAATAAAATTAAAAAGAAATTGTAAATCGAAATAAACAGAAAATAAATCAGTAAATAACCACATAAAAAGATGATAGATAGTAATGTTAGAAAAAAAATTATAAACCGGAATAAACGAAAAATATATCGGTAGATAACCGCATAAAAAGATGATAGATAGTAAAGTTGAAAAAAAAATTGTAAACCAGAATAAACGAAAAATAGATCGGTAGATAACCGCATAAAAAGATAATAGATAGTAAAGTTGGAAAAAAATTGTAAACCAGAATAAACGAAAAATGGATCGGTAGATAACCGCATAAAAAGATGATAGATAGTAAAGTTGGAAAAAATTGTAAACCAGAATAAACGAAAAATATATAGGTGGATAAAAGAAAGTCAAAAAAAATTCTAAATTGACCTGAATTATATGTTTAATATGTTATTTTCTAAAAATAATTAATTATATTCTCTTTGTTTTTTTAAGATAAAAATTATTATTATTTTAATGAAACATTTTTTTATTTAAAAATATTTCTGAGTTAATGGAAAAAAACTAATGGATATTTTTGTTCATTTAATAATCTTTAATTAAAAATGTTGTCCATTCTTTTTAGCTGCACCAATTTAATTCTCATAGTCTTTTTAAACTAGTAATGTTGTTTTTTTTTTATTTTAATTTAATCAATTGGCTTTGAACTTACGAATTGTGTTAATTTTGTCCTTTAACTGTCGTTGACTAACAAAACCATTGAATTATGTGCAATGTGGTTTGCTATTTACTTCCAGATCAGTTGTTATTGTCACTTGTCTTGTCAATGATGGATAAGTTTTGATGACGTGGTAGTACAAATGAAAAGTTTTAGAACTATTTACTTTAAAAGTACATATTTTTTAATAAAAAATCTATGTCAACTACATTGTCACATCATCATCATATTAGTGGATGACATTAATTTATTAAAAAAAGTGAAATATGTGCATGTTAACTCAGATGTTGTTAATTATTTAACGACAAAATGTTTAACACGACAAATGGTGAGTGAAGATAACAATTTTGCTAGTTAACGACTAGGAGCGAGATTAATGCAATTCAAGAATTTGGACGCTAAATTAATAAAATTAAAAAGGAGGAATCACATTGTTGATTTTGAAAGACTCTAAGAATTATAATGATGTAATTAAAAAGAAGAATAAACATTGTTGATTTAAGATTACTACAGATACAAAAGTACCCCTTAAAACTAAATAAACTTACAAAATTAATAGAATGTGATTGAGATCCACTCTATTATTAATAACATTTGTTCTTATTTCATTTTGATTTTTTAAAATACTATAAAATTACACAATAAACTTAGAAAAAATTAGAACTAAATAAAATTGAATTATCACCGCTCTAAATTTTTATAATATTTGTGTTATTCATATGAACTATAATTATATTTAAAATATTATAAATAAATTTAAATAAATATATATTTGTTATATTTTTGTCAAAGGCCCCCGAAATACCATTGTGGCTCTACGTTCTTCTCCCGACGGGTGAGCCACCAAGTTTTGTCTTCGCACCACGCTCCAAGCATCACGAAGCTCGGAGCTTCTTCTCCAAATACCTTCTACACCTCTGGACCAATAAGCCCCGGAGATCACTGAGCCGAGACAAGATAACCATCAAGTTTAACTGAGCTCGCAGCCTAACAGTTGAGCTACCATCTGTAAGCTCGTCAATAACCATCACTAAGCCTAGCACGGTCCCATCAAACGTCACTCCCTCTACAACTCCAAGGGGTATAAATACCCCCAAGACCGAAGACAAATGAGACGATCCTCTAGAAATTCTACGAAAACTCTCCAACCTCGACCACTCTCCCACTCTTGCCCATCAAACGTCCCATCAAATGTTTGCGGCTCTCGGCCCCAAGTCAACCAGGGGTGAACCGCCCGGCTCTACAGTCAACCACCGTCTCCACCTATTTGTCCGATGTCGCCCAAAATCGGCATCAACAATTGGTGTAGTGTGCATGAATTGCTTTATGACCAAAAGAATCAGTCACGACTTCTTTCTCGACTTTGAGTTGTTCCGACTACGAAAGAGAAGGAAACAATTAGAGTGGGTTAGCAATATCTCACCGCTAACAGTTGGAGGCAACGCTAGAGGACCGGCATGATAGCGCTCCTCGTCCGGGCACCAGTGCTGAATGGTTACTCTGAAAAAGCGTGAGGCCACAACCCACAATGTAACACCCCAAAATCCGGTCTAGTCAGAATTTGATTCCGGTGATCGAAAATTATACATTGATGAAGTCTAAATATAGTATTGGCTAGTTATTTTCCGATATTGGACTTTAATTGAACTAAATCATTGCCATCGGACCCTATTGAACAGTACCGAACACATTATAGTGACTAAATTGAAGAAAATGCAAGTTGGGGAGCAAAACCATAGAATGGTAAGAGTTGAGGGACTAATCTTGCAATAAGCCCCTCCTTAATTAAAACACACCTACGTAGGAAAATCTGGTGAAGTTGCTTCACCTTAAGGAAAACCTTATAGATGAGCTATAATAAAGAAAAGAAAGAAATTGAAAGAGGATAGAAAGACTTTCCCGATTATTAAGTAAGCAAGCACCTCCCCATCTTTTCATCTTCATTATCTCCTACCTAAGCAAGCACCTCCCCATCTTTTCATCTTCATCATCTCCTACCTAAGCAAGCACCTCCATTGGAACTAGCTTCAAGCTTTGTTTTTCTTCGATTTATTGTTATCGAATCGTTGCTATTGACCGGGTAAGCTATATTCCACAATCGGTTATTGAATTCCATTGATATATCAAGCTTAATCTCAAGCTAGGGTTTTGACCGTCCATGGATATCTCATCGTTGTTATTTATATCAAGATTGATTATCGATTTTGATATTGTTATATTGATTTTGATATCGTATTATCGATTCTAATAGTCTCCTATTGATTTTCTAGCTCAAGAAGGGGAGAGAGAGGTTTCACCATCTCCATCGAAAGCTAGAAGCAAGGGTATTGTCATCCGAGAGCCGTAAGAGCATCGAATTTCAAGGTGAGTGTAGTCGGAGTCTAGGGATTAGGCGAAAAGCCTTCCCGAATCCTTTATTGTTGTTTTCGACCATATCGCTAATAATATTGTCATTGAAGAAATTGCATTGGAGTGTTAATCGGACACTTTGGTAAGTGTCGGTAAATTTTGTTATTGAATATTGGATATAGTTATGAGTATTGTCATTGTGCATTGCCATTGATATAGTTATTGTCATCGAAACATTGTAAGAAATCATCAGATATTGATATTGATATCGGACCATGAAACATTGATAATGAGATATTTTGTCATTTACAATATTGAGATCAGTGGTCATTGGAATTCTCATTGATTATTGGATATGGAAATGAACATTGAAACCTTGGATTTGAATAGACATTGGATATAATTGGCATGCCATAGAATTCATGAGCTCAGTGTATGGGTGGACTACGGTCCTAAGGCTACGACCTATATTGATTTGGCGAGGCAGAGGGATGTGTATTGTTATTGGTCATATTGGCGAGGCGGATGGACTAGACCATCCATTAACTTGGCGAGGTGTAGGAATTTGTGTATCCATTATCTTGATTCAATCCAAGAATTAATGATGAAAAGAATATGTTAAACATTGTATATTGTTGCATAGCATTGACATTGATAAGCATGAGATCATATATATTGATACTTGACATATTGTTGTTCATATTGCTTATGACTACCTCACTAGGCATCGTATGCCTAACGTGTCTCATCTCATGCATTTTCAGGTTGAAAGGATCGTGAGTCGGAAGATCGGATTTGCAAAACAAGACAAGTCACTACAAGCCCAAAAGTAATGTGTTTTGATCTTAAGAACTCCTAGGAAGGCGACAAAGTAGTTGAACTAGTCATTTATGCCCATTTTGTTATGTTTGTGATATACATATGTTGTAATATGGTTAATGGCCTTAAATGGCCTTTTTGGTTGGCTTAAAATGGCTTAAAAGTGCATACTTGGCTCATAAAGGTCAAAACACAATAAACGTATTTGTATAATCATGAAATTTGGCATGGTAGTAGTTTATACCATTGAAATATTGTGTGTGAAATTTCATTGCATTTGGACATCGTTTAGTAGGTCAAATTGAAATATAGTGTTTCGATACGGGTAAGCATAATTGAGCCTAAGGAATAGGGCGTATCGGAACGGTTCATGGTCATTTCGAAACATTTTGTCACTGAATCCTTCATTTCGATACGAGTTTATAGCGTATCGAAACGAGTCAAAGTCAAAAGAAGTCAACCCGTTTTGATACAAGGCATGTCTGTATCGATACAGTCTAAAGGGTAAAGTCAACAAGGGTTGACCATCGTTCACCCATTTCGAAACAGCCATAGGGTGTTTTGATGCGGGGTTAGTTAAGTTAGTTAAAGGCATATTAAACAGTTTGCAAGGTTCACAGTTTAGTCACTGTATATTGAAAGATTAAATTGAATGAGCTAATGGCTCCAAATTGTATGAAATTTTACAGGTATGTTAATAATATAGTGAATTTCAATATGGTAAAATCGATTGTATTGAAGGACCTCTAATTTGTTGAATTTACAGTTTATACCTTAAAACTTGTAATAATTGCAATTTAGCCCCGATTAATTAATTATTGCTTCGTATGGATTAATTGGACTAAAATGTATGGAGGCATTGTGTTATTGTATGATATTGGTTTGAAGGTTAATATTAAAAAAAGAAATTTTGTTGCACTGTCTATTGTATTGAACATCGATATCACCTTCCGACCCGGTTCTCGACTAGACCGGGAAGGGGGTGTTACACACACAGCAGTAGCTATGCCTCGCCTGCAGAAATCGTAAGCTCCCCTCACCATCGTGAAAGGCTATCACAGTGGTTGTAACGGTAGCATCCCCGCACAGAAAGCATCGGGGAACCTCCCGCGAAAGTGCGGGGGCAGAGCACCATAGGTGTCCAAAGAGGATGCAAGAAGACACACCTCGAGGCAAGCAGAGAAGCAACAGTGAAGATGACATGAACATGAAACGCTCCGAGCAGAAGAAAGCTTTGTAGCTAGTGTTCACCATTAGTGTGGCTATATCTGAATACCTCCGGAGTAAATGTCCTCTAGGAGAAAATGTAAAAAATGTAAATTATATGGTAACCTCCGCCTTCTGTCTGCCTCTGTGTATAAGATTAAGGAAAGCGTGGAGGACCCTTCCATAAGACAAAAGGAATAAAAGTAGAATTTACTCAACAACAAATTCTCTACAAACGTCTCTCCAACAAATAATTTCCGCTACAAATACACACTCCTCCAAACCTTCAGCTATTGGGGAAACCCAATTTATTCGAACACACCAAGACCTTGGTACGGTCCTAAGGAAAACTTGAACTCCTTATAATGACTACGTGTTTTCTTCAAATATCTTTATTATATAATCTGAAAGTCATCTTCACGAATATATCATCTCCGGAGGACGACTGTTTCTACAAAAGGCATAGGTATGACTCCACCCTAACTCATTTGTGATTCTACAGAAACACAAAGGCAACCCAATCGGACCATTTTGGTCCCTATGTGCTTCAAGCATAGTATCGACCTCTCTATGCATGTTTCTCTAAGAGTTACATCCGAACCCCAACCTTTAACTTATTCTACAAAAATAGAAGATACTTTGGTCCCACTAATGCCTTGAAGCATTGTGATTCTACAAGGACTACAAATATCATGCTGACTACGACATCTGAATTCGATAGATATAAGATTGCCTCTGAAAGGAGATGTATGCGCTCTATCGATGCCTGAAGCATCACGGTTCTACAAAGACGGAGAAGCCTATATCCTACGCCAAAAGAAGCATGTGGGCTCTACAAATGAACAACCTCCTTCTAAGGGAGATGTCAACACATATTATTTTTACAATTACACGAGCACTATTGCGTGTAAATAGTACCCTGCAATTGTGCAAATATACACGTCACAAGTAATAAAGTGATAAGTATATCGAGTATCGTATCCACATGGATTGGTACTCGTATTTTGGTCCTATCTTCTCGCACTGCAAAACAAATAAAGTAAAAACACAAATAAGTTGATTGGAAGAGTTTTATCTAACTAAATAAATAAAAGATAAATAGATATGACGAATAAGAGAGAAGAGTAGGTCAGGTTAAGTTGCGTTGTAGTGTGGAATCCAATTGACTTGTCTCCATCTTTACATGCAACAAACACAGTGATGCCCTGGCAGTGACGTCCCTTGTAACATCCTGGTTTAGGGTCTAGAAGATCCGGTGAGGTTTCGAGGTCCGAAAAGACTAGTGTTGGGAGTTGTGAGTGAGTTCAGGGAAAGTGGTCCTCGGATGGTTAGAAAAATATGAAATAAATATATAAAATCTTTAATAAATATGTAAAAGGTTCTGGTAAAAACAATTTTGGAAAAACATTTTCCGAACCATGAAATTTTGGTTTAGTGACCAAAATGTAAAATTTGCAAAATCTGTTTTTGGTGACCATTTTGTAAAAGAGTCAAAACATAGAATCTTTAAGGAGCTAAATTAGATGGGAAAATATGGTTTTTATCCCCTTTATTTTGACTATTCAAATATTTCAAAATAGGTTTTATAATTAAGATTAAAAAGGTTTTCTCTATTTCTCATTTCACGTTAAAATTCATTTTTAAGCTTCCTCATCTTCTCTCTTCAGCCAAACAGCCTTTGGGCTTGATTTTCTCTAGGTAAAAGTGATTTCTTATCAATCTAATAATGTCAAATGATTTTCCTACTTTGGTTTTCTAAAACCCAAGCGTGTTCCATTATTTTTCTTAAGGAATTTTGCCAAACAAGGGGAAATAGCTAGCACTGGAGGTGAGCACGAAATTCTCCTCTAATCTAAGGTTCTTTACTGATATTCTCATGCTTTGATTCTTTTAATTACTAAGGTTGTGTTTTCCTAAAGTAATCTTAATGAAAATTGGCTAAAATGAGCTAAAATGAGCTTTTGGGTAAGATCTTGAGTAGGATATGTTATTGCTGGGTTTGATGATGATTTTACCTTTGTTTTGATGTGGTTTTTATGTTGAGATGATGGGTGAATGATAGGAATCCCGAAATTGGGTTTGGTGTTGAAGATTGAAGTGTGAAAAGTGGGTTTTTGAGTGAGTTTTGAGGTAAATCGATAGCTGGTGATAATCTAATGTTGGGTTGATGGTATTAGATGTTTATTCATGTATTTTGATGATATGTAATGCAAGGTTTTGCTGGAGATTGTCCGAATTGAGTTTTTCGATATTTTCAGCTTGTTTCGGAAATGTTTCGATAGGTGTCTTGATTTGTTTGTTAAATCTCTATTTTCTAGCAAGTTAGAGTGTTGAAAATATCTCTAATCCTCTTTTTTGGGTTGGATAAAGATAGGGATTGAAGATCCGGAATTGTGGATTCTTTAGTGGGCAAACTGGAAAGCTAGAAAGGGAGTTTCGGCTTGGTTTTGGTAGTCGCTGATGAGTGGAAATGATTTTAACGCTTTAACAAGGTTGAAGAAGTATTTTGAGAGTTTGGGTTGAGCTGTTAGGCTAATCCAAGCTCAAGAGTAAGTTTTGTATTGTTTTGGCTTTTTCGCCGTTTTATAATTGATCTTATTTTAACCATGAGCATATCATTTTAAATGATGTTTTCCACTATTTTTGTGCATTAAATGCATGTTGTTTTTGTCCCATGAGAATACCATGTGATTTATAAAAGTGTTTGTTGAGTTCATGCTATGCATGGGCTTGTGGTTATGGTATTTGGGATGTGCTTGAGGAGGTGTTTATCCCCGGTGTAAATCAGTGGTTTATGATGTTGCGATGAGTATATTGACACATGAGTTATATCCGATAGATTGATCGATCAATAGGATGTGAAGTGCACTATAATTATAAAATTCGCGCGTGAGAAATTCTTCGGTTTCACAATAGGGGTTATGCTATTGTGATGCGAGTGGTAGGGGTTGTGCTATCACCAACGGGCAATGCGGGTAGTGGCATCCCAGTCGAAGTGCGATTTGTGGTGAGGGTTGTTTCACCATGTGACTTGATGGGGGTTGTGCCATCAAGGTGTCCGCTTATCCGAGAAACATGTTAACGATGTCAGTATACTCATTCGCTTATGGTTTCAATATGAGCTTGGTAAACTCATATGGTTATGTATTTGTGCTTGAGGCATGAGAGTTGTTATGGAGCCGGTTGGCTTGGTTTGCATATGTGGTTTACATATGGTTTATGCATGGTTGATACATGTTTGGTGCCATTGGCATGTGTTATTGCAATTGCTTGAACTAGTTTCAAGTTAGCATGTAGAAAGGAAATGATTTGCGAAAGGGATTTTAATAAATGGTTTTGGTTTCCAAAATGAAGATGGTTTTTAAACTGCATTGTTGTAGTTTGGTTTTGAGCTCTGCTCACTAAGCTTCATAGCTTACGCTCTCTTTTCCAACAATGCAGATCCGTAGATCTTTTGGAAGGCAACGATTCAAGGGAGGTGATCCAAGTGTCCGCTTCTAGCTCAAGTATGGCCTTGTTTAGCTAATAGTGTGTGTGGCAATGAGGATGAACCTTGTTTATGTTTTTAGGAGTGTTTGTAAACTCCTTGTGCTGAGAGCTTGATGTTTGCCTTGTTGGCATGTTTGCTCCTTGTTTTACCTTAAAGTTGAATCTTGAAGTATCTTGTTCAATCATATGATGATCATGTTTTAGTTCTTTGTTCGTATGAGTGTTTGTTTGCTTGATCTTAGCACAAGTATGTTTCCTTGATGTTTCTTTGATGTGTGTGATGATTGGAACCAAGGAAAACAACCTTGGAGATGCTAGAGCTGCAGTTTTACTGTTACTGTAGCAGGGTGTTTCGAAACGGGCTCGAACGTTTCGGAACAACCCTTGTTTTGGTCTTGGCATTTCAGAACGCGTATCAAAACGAGCTAAGCAGGGCCAGAACATGCCCAAGCTGTTTCAGAACGTTTTCTCACTATGATTCTCTGTTCCGATACGGGCATAGGTGCTCCGGAACAGGAATCGTTGAAAGTTAGTTAAGTGCATCTTTAAAGTTATTTTTCTTGCGTTTTGGTCCTAGTATGTGGTGTTTTCAATTGTGGTTGATTGTGGGCTTGTGTTGTCTTGCATTTCATCATGGAAGCATGAAATGGGTTTAATCACAAAGAGATCCCTTAATTGCATCATAGGTCCATGTATTATGCTAGTTTTGCATTTTGGTCCCTGGTTGCTCATTTGATTGATCGGTGCTCGTTTTGTCGTGTTTTCTTCCGCTGTGTGTTCCCAAATATAAGGTTTAATTCGAGCATCTAGAAAAGATGATAATCAACACGTTTAAGGTTGCTAATTGGAGGGAAATGTTTGGATCTTTCTTCTATTAGTCCCGTGTGACCTACTCGATGTGGTCTGGTGGCTAGGCCGGGTCGAGGGGGTTACATATGTTGGTATCATAGCCTAGGTTTCTTCGGAAAGGCTTGCGTTAGTTGTCGTGAAACCAGGAAGGTAAGTAAGGTAAGTGTGTTGTTGTGATGTTTTCTTGTTTGTTTGAGGTTGATTGTGGTGTAAGGTACTCATTACCACATACTATTATTGGGAAAATCTATGTATGATACTTGAACACCTTGGACCCTTGACGTTACTGACCTGAATCATTTTCTTTTGTTTTACCTGTTGTTGTTTTAGCATTTCTTTTGTTGTCATGGCTAGACCTAGAAGAGGTCAGGCGGGTGGTGAGCCGCGAGAGGATCTGGTTGAGGATGTTGGGCAACCGCAGGTGGGAGATTTACCTCCTACTCATCCTCCGGGTAATGAAGCCGATGTGCGAGGTGAGGAGCCTCGTGGTGGCCAGGGACAGGTCGGAGCTGATATGAGCCTGTTGATTTAGGCTATTGCGGGGGCTTTTCAGTCTGCTTTGGCTGGGTTTTTGGTGGCTGCACCGCAGCATGGTCAGAGGGAAGACTTACTGCTCGAGAGACTCCGTAGCTTGGGTGGAGTAGAGTTCTGTGGGTTATCGCCTGAAGGAGCCGAGGCATGGTTAGCGAGTACTACTAGGATATTGGGTCGGATGGAGTGCATTGATGCACAAAAGCTTGGTTGTGTAGAATCTCTGCTTCAGGGTGACGCGTATGTCTGGTGGACTACGATCACCGCGAGTATGGCTACTGCTGATATCACCTGGAATTTCTTCCGTTCTAGTTTCCAGAAGAATTATTTGGGGTTGAGATATCAAGATGAGAAGAAATGGGAGTTCATGGCTTTGGTTCAGCGAAGCATGACCATTTCGGAGTATGAGGTTCAGTTTGTTAGACTGAGTCAGTATGCTACTGAGCTAGTTCCCACTAAGAGGGAATGTTGTGAGAGGTTTCGTTATGGTTTGGTTAAGGGAGTAAAGACGTACATGATGGCTGCCCGATTACACAGATTTTGATGTGTTAGTTGCTCGAGCCAAGGATATAGAGCATAGTCTTGGTTTGTCTGCTAGAGGAGGCGTTTCTAGTTAAGGGAAACGGCCTGCAAAGTGGAATCGTGATTGTGCCAAGGGGCACAAAGACAAGAGACAACATTTTGACCATAGACATGGGGGTGATAATCCCGGACGTGGCCATCAAGGCCAAGGTTTTGCTCATCGTGCACCTGAATACACCAAGTGTGGTAGGTCTCATCCAGGAGAGTGTTGAGGAACCTATGGTACATGCTAGCGGTGTGGATCGAAGGATCATCTAAAGCGAGATTGTCCTCAGCTAGCTAGAGGTGGACAGGCACCGGCATGAGCTGTCGAGTACCAGCAAGGCCGTGGGCACAACTGAGCGAATTTTCAGCCACAGAACGATGGTCAGAGGAATGTGGTGCATGTAGTCATAGTTTAGTCTTAGGGAGGTGGACCAGCGAGAGTGTACGCACACAGAGAGGGCAGAAACGACACCGATGTTATCGCAGATAATTTCATGCTACAATCTTTGACATTGCTTTCGTTGATTGATTCTAGCTCTACGCATTCTTACATTCTGAGTGAGCATGCTAAGATGTTGGATATATCGTGTGAGATTCTCGATGTGGGTATGAGTGTGACTAGTTCGTTTGGCGAGACAGTTGTGGTCAGAAAGATGTATCAAAGATGTCCGTTGATGGTACAAGGTCACGTGTTTCCAGTTGACATGTTGGAATTGTCGTTCTATAGGTTTGATGTGATTTTGGGAATGGATTGGTTGGTAGAACACAAAGCAAAGGTAGATTTCGAGACTAAGCGAATGTGTTTGAGATATCAGATGATTACAAGGTAATAGTTGTGGGGAAGAATGTTAAGTTCTTATCCAACGTAGTTTCTGCTTTAGAGGCTCAAAAGATGTTGGATCAGGAATGTCAAGCGTACTTAGCTTATGTGATGAATCTGGATATGTGTAAGGTCCGACCAAAAGACATTAGAACAGTTTGTGACTTTCCTGAGGTGTTTCCAGAAGAGTTTCCTGGTTTACCACCAGATAGAGAAGTTGAGTTTGCTAATGAATTGTACTCTGATTCAGCTCCTGTGTCGATTGCTCCGTATCGGATGGCTCCGAAAGAATTGAAAGAACTGAAGACTCAGCTTCAGGAGTTATTAGATCGTGGTTTTATCCGTCCGAGTATATCACCTTGGGGTGCACCGGTACTGTTTGTTATGAAGAAAGACGGAAGTATGCATATGTGTATTGATTACCGTTAGTTGAATAAGTTAACTATGAAGAACAAGTATCTGTTGCCGGGAATAGATGATTTTTTTGATCAGTTGCGGGATGCGTCAGTATTTTCAAAGATAGACTTGAGATCTGGGTATTATCGGTTGAAAGTGAAGGATCAAGACATACCGAAGACAGCTTTTCGTGCACGTTATGACCATTATGTGTTTTTGGTAATACCGTTCGGATTGACTAATGCACCAGCCGCGTTTATGGACATGATGAACTGTGTGTTTCATGAGTTCCTAGATCAGTTTGTTGCGGTGTTCATTAATGATGTATTGATTTATTCGCGCACTGAGGAAGATCATGATAGACATTTGCGACTTGTATTGAAGACTTTGCTAGATAATCAGCTGTATGCGAAGTTGAGCAAATGCGAGTTTTGGATTAGAGAGGTAGTCTTTCTAGGACATGTTGTATCAACAGGTGACATTAGGGTTGATCCTAAGAAAGTGGAAGTTGTTGTGAATTGGAAGCAACCAAAGTCTGTGACTGAGGTTCGTAATTTCCTAGGCTTAGCGGGCTACTACCGTCGGTTTGTAGAAGGATTTTCAAAGATAGCTGCTTCGTTGACAAAATTGTTACAAAATGATATCAGATATGAGTGGTCAGAAGCGAGACAGATGGCCTTTGATCGTTTGAAGGATGCTTTGACTAGAGCACATGTGTTAGTGCAACCGGTAACAGGGAAAGGTTATGTGATTTACAATGAAGCATCGTATGTAGGCCTAGGGTGTGTATTGATGCAAGATGGGAGAGTTGTAGCATATGCATAGAGAGAATTGAAGACCCGTGAAAAGAAGTACCCCATGCATGATATTGAGTTAGCCGTTGTTGTGTTTGCTTTGAAAGTGTGAAGACACTATTTGTATGGTGAGAAGTGCACAATGTATACAGATCACAAGAGCTTGAGATATTTGATGTCATAGAAAGATTTGAATATCCAACAGCGTAGATGAATTGAACTATTGAAGGACTATGACCTTACAATTGAGTATCATCTAGGTAAAGCGAATGTGGTAGCTGATGCATTGAGTAGGAAAGTGGCAGTTGAGCTTCAAGCGATGTTTGCTAAGTTGAGTTTATCGCGTGATGGTGGATTGATTGCTGAACTGCAGGTGAAACCATCGCTAGTACAGTTGATCCATGAGAAACAGTTGCAAGATAGTTCTTTAGCTTCACATGTTCAGGATATCGCGGAAGGTAAATCGACCGAGTACAGTTTCAGTAGTGATAATGTTTTGTGTTTCAAAGATAGAGTTGTTGTGGTTGAAGATGCTTAATTGAGACACACCATTTTGAGTGAAGCACATACTAGTCTGTTTTCTATGCATCCGGGCAGCACGAAGATGTACCGAGAGTTGAAGAATGATTATTTCTAGGTTGGTTTGAAAAGGATGTGGCTGAATTCGTAAGTAAATGTATGATTTGTCAATGAGTGAAGGCTGAACACTAGTTTCCGGTAGGATTGTTACAACCTTTATAGATTCCAGAATGGAAATGAGAGAGAATAACTATGGATTTCATATCAGGTTTACTGTTGACTCCTTCGCGGAAGAATTCAGTTTGGGTGATAGTTGATCGACTCACCAAGTGTGCACATTTTCTAGCTGTTAACACGACCGATTCTTTGGATAAATTGGGTGATTTGTATATCCGTGAAGTAGTAAGATTGCACGGTGTACCGAAGTCGATTGTATCAGATAGAGATCCGAGGTTCACGTCGAGGTTTTGGGATTGTTTACATAGTGCTTTGGGTAGCCGATTGAATTTCAGTACTTCGTATCATCCACAGTCAGATGGTCAGTCAGAGCGAGTAATACAAGTGCTTGAGGATATGTTGCGTTGTTGTATTATTGATTTTTAGGGTTCGTGGGACAAACACATGCCGTTAGTTGAGTTTGCCTATAATAACATTTATAAGCCTAGTATTCAGATGGCACCGTATGAGGCTTTGTATGGTAGGTGGTGTAGAATTCCTATTTGTTGGGCAGAAGCTGGACAGAAATCGGTATCATTACCTGCTATGCTTAAAGGTACTATTGAGAAAGTGAAGTTGATATGTGATCGCTTGAAAGCAGCAACCGATCGACAGAAATCTTATGCCAATTTGAAGCATCGTGAAATCGAGTATGTTGTGGGTGAGAAAGTCTTTTTGAAAGTATCGCCGTGGAAGAAAGTGATGAGATTTGGTAGAAAATGTAAACCGAGTCTGAGATTCATTGGTTCGTATTAGATTATTGGACGAGTTGGTCCTGTTGTTTATAGATTGAGTTTGCCTCCGGAATTAGAGAAGATACATGATGTATTCCATGTTTCGATGCTTCAGAAGTATAGATCAGATCCGTCGCATGTAATGTCTGTTGAAGAAATTGAATTGAATCCAAATTTTTTATATGATGAAGAACCGATTGAGATATTAGCTACAGACAACAAAGTTTTGCGTGATAGATCTATTGAGTTGGTCAAAGTGAAGTGGCGACACCCAGGTGTTGAAGAAGTCACTTGGGAGAGGAAAGACGACATGAAGCGTCAGTTTTTGCATCTTTTTCCATCAGAAAAATTTCGAGGACGAAATTTATTAAGTTGGGGGGAGTTGTAACATCCCGGTTTAGGGTCTAGAAGATCTGGTTAGGTTTTGAGGTCCAAAAAGATCGGTGTTGGGAGTTGTGAGTGAGTTCGGGGAAAGTGGTCCTTGGATGGTTGGAAAATTATGAAATAAATCTCTAAAATCCTTAATAAATATGTAAAAGGTTTTGGTAAAAACAATTTGGAAAAAAAATTTCCGAACCGTGACATTTTGGTTTAGTGACCAAAATGTAAAATTTGCAAAATCTATTTTTGGTGACCATTTTGTAAAAGAGTCAAAACATGGAATCTTTAAGGAGCTAAATTGGCTGGGCCAATATGGTTATTATCCCCTTTATTTTTGACTATTCAAATATTTTAAACTAGGTTTTATAATTAAGATTAAAAAGGTTTTCTCTATTTTCTCATTTCACGTTAAAATTCACTTTTAAGCTTCCTCATCTTCTCTCTTCAGCCAAACAACCTTTGGGCTTGATTTTCTCAAGGTAAAAGTGATTTCTTATCAATCTAATATTGTCAAATGATTTTCTTACTTTGGTTTTCTAAAACCCAAGCTTGTTCCATTGTTTCTCTTAAGGAATTTTGTCAAACAAGGGGAAATAGCTAGCATTGGAGGTGAGCACGAAATTCTCCTCTAATGTAAGGTTCTTTACTAATATTCCCATGCTTTGATTCTTTTAAGGGTAAACTACTGCGGTGGTCACTTATGTTTCCTTCTAGTACAGAATTTGTCACCGATTTTGAAAAACGACCAGTAAAGTCATTTACGTTTTCGGGACGTAAACTTTTGGTCACAAATTATTTAATGCCGTTAAAATTTGACGGTTTTTTGATCTGGAAATTAAAAAAATAAGAGTAAACTACTGCAATGGCCCCAAAATTCCAAAAATTTCAAAAAAACCCCAAATTCATAAATTCATAAATCCCTAAATACCTAAATCCCTCAATTTGGTCACTCCCGCCGTCGTTGGCCATGATTCCAGCGACGGAATGGAGCGTCGTCCCCTCTCCGAAACACCCATGCACCAATCGTCGTCATTCAATCGTCTCTTGTTGCAAATCGATCAAATGAAATTTTCAAATATTTTAACCTTCGTCTGACGTTTTGCACGACTCCGATCAATTTTTGGCAGCGGTGTGGTAGGGTAAACGATCATGGTGGTTCGGCGACGGATGTGGTGGGTGGTGGCATTACAATCGACGACGAAAACGACTCAAATCGTGATTTGAGTTTTGTTGAGTTGGGAGTTTCGAATATGGGTGTTATTTAATGAATTTTGAAAATTTAGGGATTTTTTAACTGCCAGATCAGAAATCCGTCAAAATTTAACACCATCAAACGGTTGGGTGACCAAAAGTTTATGTCCCGAAAACGTAAGTGACCTTATTGGTCTTTTTTCAAAATCAGTGACCAAGTCTGTACTGGTGGAAAATATAAGTGACCACCGTAGTAATTTACCCTTCTTTTAATTACTAAGGTTATGTTTTCCTAAAGTAATCTTAATGAAAATTGGCTAAAATGAGCTAAAATGAGCTTTTGGGTAAGATCTTGAGTAGGATTAATTATTGCTGGGTTTGATGATGATTTTACCTTTTTTTGATGTGGTTTTTATGTTGAGATGATGGGTGAATGATAGGAATCCCAAAATTGGATTTGGTGTTGAAGATTGAAGTGTGAAAAGTGGGTTTTTGAGTGAGTTTTGAGGTAAATCGATAGTTGGTGATAATCTGATGTTGGGTTGATGTTTTTAGATGTTTATTCATGTGTTTTGATGATATCTATTGCTGGATTTTGCTGGAGATTGTCCAAATTGAGTTTTTCGATGTTTTCGGCTTGTTTCGAAAATGTTTCAATAGGTGTCTTGATTGGGTTGTTGAATATCTATTTTCTAGTAAGTTAGAGTGTTGAAAATATCTCTAATCCTTTGTTTTGGGTTGGTTAGAGGCAGAGATTGAAGATCTAGAATTGTTGGATTCTTTAGTGGGTGAACATGAAAACTAGAAAGGGAGTTTCGACTTGGTTTTGGTAGTCGCTGGTGAGTGGAAATGATTTTAACGCTTTAACAAGGTTGAAGAAGTATTTTGAGAGTTTTGGTTGAGCCGTTATGCCAATCCAAGATCAAGAGTAAGTTTTTTATTGTTTTGTGTTTTTCGCTATTTTACAATTGATCTTGTTTTGATCATGAGCATATCATTTTAAATGATTTTCCACTGTTGTTGTGCATTAAATGCATGTTGTTTTTGTCCCATGAGCTTGTGGTTATGGTATTTGGGATGTGCTTGGGGAAGTGTTTATCCCCAGTGTAAATCAGTGGTTTATGATGTTGTGATGAGTATATTGACACATGGGTTATATCAGATAGATTGATCGATCAATAGGATGTGAAGTGCACTATAATTATAAAATTTGCGCGTGAGAAATTCTTCGATTTCACATTAGGGGTTGTGCTATTGTGATGCGAGTGGCAGGGGTTGTGCTATCACCAACTGGTAATGCGGGTAGTGGTATCCTGGCCGAAGTGAGATTTGCGGTGAGGGTTGTTTCACTATGTGACTTGGTGGGGGTTGTGCCATCAAGGTGTCCGCTTATCCGAGCAACATGCCAATGATGTCGGTATACTCATTCGCTTATGGTTTCAATGTGAGCTTGGTAAACTCATATGGTTATGTATTTGTGCTTGAGGCATGAGAGTTGTTATGGAGCCGGTTGGCTTGGTTTGCATATGTGGTTTCATATGGTTTATGCATGGTTGATACATGTTTGGTGCCTATGGCATGTGTTATTGCAATTGTTTAAACTAGTTTCAAGTTAGCATGTAGAAAGGAAGTGATTTGCGAAAAGGATTTTAATAAATGGTTTTTGTTTCCAAAATGAAGATGGTTTTTAAAACTGCATTGTTGTTGTTTGGTTTTGAGCTCTGCTCACTAAGCTTCATAGCTTACGCTCTCTTTTCCAACAATGCAGATCCGTAGATCTTTTGAAAGTCAACGGTTCAAGGGAGGTGATCCAAGTGTCCGCTTCTAGCTCAAGTATGGCCTTGTTAAGATAATAGTGTGTGTGGCAATGAGGATGAACCTTGTTTATGTTTTTAAGAGTGTTTGTAAACTCCTTGTCCTGAGAGCTTGTTGTTTGCCTTGTTGGCATGTTTGCACCTTGTTTTACCTTAAAGTTGAATCTTGAAGTATCTTGTTCAATCATATGATGATCGTGTTTTAGCTCTTTGTTCTTATGAGTGTTTGCTTGCTTGATCTCAGTGTAAGTATGCTTTCCTTTTTTCTTTGATGTGTGTGATGATTGGAACCAAGGAAAACAACCTTTGAGATGCTAGAGCTATAGTTTTGTTGTTACTGCAGCAGGGTGTTTCGAAACGGGCTCGAATGTTTCGGAACAACCCTTGTTTTGGTCTTGGCGTTTCGTAACACGTATCGAAACGGGTCCAAGCCGTTTCGGAACGTTTGCTCACTATGAAGCTTTGTTCTGATACGGGCATAGGTGTTGCGGAACAGGGTTCGTTGAAAGTTAGTTATGAGCATCTTTGAAGTTATTTTTCTTGTGTTTTGTCTTAGTATGTGGTGTTTTCAATTTTGGTTGATTGTGGGCTTGTTTTGTGTTGCATTTCATCATGGAAGCATGAAATGGGTTTAATCACAAAGAGATCACCTTAATTGCATCATAGGTCCCTATATTATGCTAGTTTTGCATTTTTGTCCCTGGTTGCTCATTTGATCGATCGGTGCTCGTTTTGTCGTGTTTTCTTCCGATGTGTGTTCCCAAATATAAGGTTTAATTCGGGCATTTAGAAAATATAATAATCAATGCGTTTAGGGTTGCTAATTGGAGGGAAATCTTCAGATCTTTCTTCGATTAGTCCCGTGTGACCTACTCGATACGGCCTGGTGGCTAGGCCGGGTCGAGGGGTTACATCCCTACCCGCCACAATGGTTGAAGTTTCTGCCGCTGCAATCCCTTGCACTTGGTAGATGCTGTTAAGGTTCGGTAAAGCATCATTTGATGGTTCCTCCCTATCCCTAAGCTCATAACAAATAGATAACCTCACAAACCTTCTTCTGAATAGAATGCAAGAATGATTAAAACCAAAAATAAGCAAACCTTACCTTTTATTGCATTAAATAAACTTAAACAAAATACAATTGTTTTTCCCACAACTACTAAACAAAATAACCCTAGCCTAAGAACTACAACATGCTAAGTCTATCAAACTCTCTATATTCGACATCTCTCCTTTTGACCGAAAGGTCCTTTATATAGGAGGAGGTGTAGGGCAAAGTCCTTGGATAGGAAGTTAAGTAGGAGTTGGACTTGTCTTCATTAAAGAGGTGAATATCTTTTTTAATGCATTTAATCCTCTTTGGCTGAAATCCATCTTTAACCTTCCTTCCATTTTTCGTCATCTTCCCATGCTCCGATCGCCATGCAAAATGTGCAGAAAAATTCAGCGTTTACAGCTCTGCAAGTTGGCTACCACTTTGCCCATTTTCCTCTCTAGCGGAATGCTACCGTGGCCTGGCCTTTTGTTGCCTCGGCATTGGTCTGCTCCAGTAGTGTACAACCTGAAAAAATACCATGTAACACCCCAATTTTGGGCTTAGAAGTTTTGGGTTTGGACCGGACCGGTCGGATCGCGGTTCGAATATAAAAGGTGATTTTTAGGAAAGCCTAGTTCGGGTTGCATTAAAAATATGGAAAAATATCTTAAAATCCTCTTTTATTATATATAAGAGAATGGTGAAATCAATTCTACAAAATGAGGTTTGGAAGTGTGACATTTTGGTTTAGTGACTAAAATGTAATTTTCGAAAACTTGGTGACTGTTTTAAAAAGGATTGAAACTTTGAATCTTTAAGGAGCTATTTACCCAAGAAGAGTTTCTCCAGATTTTTCTTAATATTAATCAATTAATTAATGGTTTTAAATTAAAGGTAAAAAGGGAGGGAAAAAGATATTTTGTCATAACTAACTTTTCTCCAAAATTTTCCATTTCTTTTCTCTCAACTTTTCTCTCAACCCAAACACTTTTCTCCAGCAAATTTCCCTCTGATTTTGACCTCCAAAGATGAGATTTCAACCTTCATTTGATCTCTAATCATTTCTACATCAAAACCTTAGCATTTGCTTATTGGATTTTCAAGAATCTTGGTTTCAAAAAGGGAGAAACTCACATTTAGAGGTATGAACGTCCTTCTCCTCTAAATACTCAGTTCTTTACTGAAATTCCCAAGTTCTCAATCCTTGATTTGTGTTTTATTAAAGGTTTTGTAGTTGTGTTCTTAATCTTGGCTTTAAAATGCAAGATTTGGTTAATTTTTGATGAAATTCGTATGAAATGATTGGGCATTGTTTTGAGATGTGTTTTTAATGTAAATTGGATGTATAATTGAGGAGAATTGAGGTTTAATCAATGCAATCCCGAATAGGTTGATTTTCCTAAGTTTTGCTTGAGTTTTTGGTGGTTTTTGGGGTGATCTGCTATAGCTGGAGGTATAAGGACGTGATTAGATCCTTTTTGGATGTTAATTGAGGTTTAAGAATGTTTGGAATTGATGGATCTTGGCTGGGTAGTGTTGTAGTGATGTTTGGATGTGATTTCGGTTGTGTTTGGTAGCCGAAATGTGAGTGTTGATGAGAGCAGCGAGTTTAGGTGTCTTGGTTGAAGATATTAATGCATGATGATGCATTAATCCTCTGCTTTGATGTGTTTAAAACATGGGAGACATCTTCGGATCCTTGTGGTGTTGATCCGGAAGCTTGATTGGTGTTTCGGCAAGTTGCGAAACGGAATCGGTGAGTGAAGTTTGGTTTTCAGCTTTGAAACCAATGTTTTGAAGGTTTGGGAGCTTAGTTTAAGTCTGAACAACTTAGTTAAGCTCAAGAGTAAGTTTTCGGAAAAACTCTCTTGTTGATGAACCATGTGTTGGTTGAATGCAAAGTGATTTTTTGCATGTTTAAATTCTGTTTTTGAAAGCATATTTTAGCATGTTTATTGCTGGTTTTATAAGCCATGTGTTGAAGGATGCTCAAGGTAAGAGATCCTTGGTTTTACATTGATAAATGTGATTTCAATGCATAGTGATGCATGTGGATTTAATGGCTTTGTTAAAAGCTTTAAAACAGTGGATTAATGATGTTAAATGATGTATATTGGCAAGTGATGTATTGGTTTTAAAGAGCTTGAATCGGATATAGTTAGCCGGCTATAGGATTGGGTGCACCGTGAATAAAGTCGCCTTGGATGTCGAGGGGTTGTGATTGTACCATGCTCCATCCAAGTACACTAACGAGATGGTTAAGAACACCATGGTGGTTAAAAGTCCATGAGTGGGTCTTGTGTTAAGGTCATCATGGTGGTTAAAATTCCATGTGCGGACCTTGTGTATTGTTAAGGTCATAACGGTGGTTAAAATTCCATGTGTGGACCTTGTGTATGGTAAGATCACAATGGTGGTTTAAAGTCCATGTGTGGATCTTGTGTTGTAAGTCCCATGATCTCGTTAGTGATGTTATACAACTACCAATGAGTGATGTGGAGGGGTTGTGATTGTACCATAGTCTCCATCACGGGTGTTGAGGGGTTGTGATTGTACCATGCTCCACCTTGAGATTGGTAGTGTGTATGAAGCGTAGGGACAACGCTTGTAATCCACGTATCCGATTGTCGAATGTGTTTGAATGGAAAATGGTTATGATTATCACTTGTAAGCCAATATGACATGTTAATGATTTGAAGCATGAAATGCTTGGTTTGTTTACATATGTGCATGATCAAATGTGGTTTGAACTAAAGGTTTTGAAAAGGAGTTTTATAAATGCATTATTGTGATGTTTTAAATGAGCATTCCTCACTAAGCTATGTGCTTACGCTCTCTCTTTTCTTAAACCAATAATGCAGAGCATTGAAGTGCATAAAGGGCAGCAAGGAGGTCAAGAATCCAAGTGAAGAACTAAGCTCATGTATGGTGAATGTTTTCCTAACACTATTAGCTTTTAAGCATTTGGCAATGGGAACCTATCTTGTTGTTTTGGGAGATGTTTTGGACTCCCTAAGTTGGTTTTATGCTTTTGATATTGATGGAACATGTAAATGGCCTTTTTGAGGTTGGTTTGGTGTTTTGGTGTTTTTATGGTTTTCAATATAGGATGCATGCCTATAGAGTTGGAACGTTCCTTAATTGATGCCATGTTTGTGTTTGGTTGATGCCATTATGTTCCTTAAGTTTATAATGACTTGCTGGTATGATTTGAGGGTCTTTGGAATATGTTTGATTGGTCGAAAGCATGATAAACCATCAAAATTTCTGCAATCTGGGCAGCCTGTTTCGGAACAGGTGCTACCGTATCGGAAGGGAGGGCCTAAAATGGCCTAGGCGTTCCGAAACGGGTGGAACCGTTCCGGAACGGTTTTGCCACTGCCAAGCTCTGTTCCGGAACTCGTTTCGGAACGGTCCCACGTTTCGGAACGGATCTTCCCTGTTCCGAAACACCCGACCGTTGGGCACTGAATTTGAAGGTTAAATGTTTTGAAATCTTTGTGTTTTGGTCTTGAACTTGGTTTATGCAATTGAATGAGTTTGAGATGTCCGTTTGAGTTGAAATTTGGCAGAGAAGCATGAAACATGACTAATTTCATAATGGTAACTCAAAAGTTGGTTAAGTCCTTGTAATTTCCAGAATTTACGTTTTGGTCCCTAAATTCATGATTTGTGCAATCGAGTCCCTAAATGTTTTCTGATTGCGGTGATCTTTGAGTATGCTGATCTTATGAACATATCTAGGGTTAATATGCATTTAGATAAGAATAAAAAGAAAAAAAAGGTCGTTAATCAAGGTTGACTTTCGGGTTGACTATGGTTTTCCCCGTGTAAACTTCTTTATTCGGGTCAACCGTCTAGGCCGGGTTAAGGGGGTTACATTTGGTGGTATCAGAGCTGAGTTCTCGAATAATTGGGAACGGTTATGTGGGTGATATGTGCATGAATGCTTTGTATGCTTGTTGAATGAAAGTATGTTGTGTGAATTGTAAGTAGGTTACAATCGTGATGTATGTTGTGGTGAAGCATGTTAGAGGGACCCATTGCCAAATCAAAGCTAATGTAATGATTTGTTTTTAATTGGAAATGAGCTTGAGTACTTGGATTGCTTACCTTGTTGGGCCTGACTTTGTTTATTGCATTGTGATTGCATTGTTAGTGAATGGCACCTCGTAGAGAAACGAGGATTAATACGCGAGCTATGGCTCAAAACGAGAATGAGGAGAATGTTGAAAATGTGGTGGATTTACCTCCTCCGCCTGGTGGTGGTGGTGCTGGGGGTGAAGGAGCTGCTGCTGGTGCTGGTGCTGGGGTCGCTGGACCTGAAGCTGGTCAGGGGCAAGCTGTTCCTGACATGACAATGCTGGTACAAGCCATTGCTGGAGCTTTTCGAGCAGCAGTAGCTGGAGCTCAAGGAGCTGGGCATCAAGGAGATGCTAATGCTAGACTACCTTTGGAGCGTTTGCGCAGTCTGGGAGGGACTGAGTTCAGGGGTTTGTCTGCTGAAGGTTCTGAGTCTTGGCTGGAAAGTACGAAGAGAATCTTGGGGCAAATGAATTGCACTGATGTGCAGAAGCTGGGCTGTGTGGTATCGTTGTTGCAAGACGATGCATACACTTGGTGGACAACCACTATCTTTGGGATGGCGGATGCTGATGTGACATGGACGTTCTTTCAGAACATTTTCAAGAGAAGGTACCTGGGTGTGAGGTACTTGGATGAAAAGAAGAGGGAATTCATGTCTCTTACTCAAGGGAGCATGTCAGTGGCTGAGTACGAGGTTCAGTTTGTCCGACTCAGTCAATACGCACCTGAGCTTATTCATGATGAGCGGGAGAGGTGTGAACGGTTCCGTTATGGTTTGGTGACGGAAGTGAAGACTTATATGCTGGCTGCTGAGTATAATGATTTTGATGTGCTGGTTGGTAGAGCAAAGGACATTGAGATGAATTTGAGTTTATCTTCTAGACGTGCTGGTTCTAGTGCTGGTAAGCGAGTTGCTGAATATAGTTCCGGTGGTGGACGGAACAAGAGGGGACGTGATCGGAAGTTTCAGTCTTCAGCTAGGCGAAGTGCTGGAGGGCAAGGTGTGCCTGCTCAGAGAGACAAGGCAAGAGCTGATCCGAACACATGTTGGACATGTGGATCGCGTGGCCATTTGAGGCGTGATTGTCCTCGAGCGGCGAGGGAGGTTCAGGCTCCTGTTGTGGCGGCTGGTAACTCGTGCTGGAACTGTGGATCAGCGGATCACATGAGGAGAGAGTGTCCTCTGTTGGCCGGTGGTGGCCAAGGACGTGCTCCTGGAGTTTTTGCACCACAGAGAGGTCGTGGGCGCGGCCGTGGTAATTTCCAGCGTAGAGAGGAAGGTGGACGGAATGTGGCTCATGTTGTAGCTGTTCAGCCTGAGGGTGGTGGCCAGGCCAGAGTGTATGCTCAGAGGGAGGGGAGAAATGACACGGATGTGATCGCAGGTACTTTTACTTTGCAATCCTTGTCATTACTTTCCTTGATTGATTTTGGATCTACACACTCATACATATTGCGTGAGCATGCTGAATTGCTTGGTTTGCCTGTTGAGTCTTTGGATGTTGGTATGCGTGTCACTAGTTCTTTTGGTGAGACTGTTGTGACTCGAAAGCTTTATAGAAGATGTCCTTTGGTTGTGCAAGATCATGTTTTTCATGTTGATCTTATGGAATTGCCTTTCTATGGTTTTGACGTAATCCTTGGTATGGATTGGCTTGTTGAGCATCGAGCTGTAGTGGATTGTGAGAATAAGCGAGTTTCGTTGAAGCTTGCGGATGATTATGAGGTAGTTGTGGTTGGTGAGAATGTGAAGTTTCTTGCCAATGTGGTGTCTACATTGGAGGCGAGTCGTATGCTGAGGCAAGGTTGTGAAGCTTATCTCGCTTTTGTGATGAATCCTAGCTCTAAGGAGTTGCGTGTGCAAGATATCAGGACTGTGCGAGAGTTTCCTAGTGTGTTTCCTGAGGAGTTGCCTGGATTTCCACCTAATCGTGAAGTGGAGTTTGGGATTGAGTTGTATGAAAACACAACTCCAGTGTCCATTACCCCTTATCGAATGGCACCTAAGGAGTTGAAAGAGCTGAAGATGCAACTGCAGGAGTTGCTTGATCGTGGTTTCATTCGGCCGAGTGTGTCACCTTGGGGTGCACCGGTCTTGTTTGTGAAGAAGAAGGATGGCACTATGAGAATGTGCATTGATTATCGTCAGCTTAACAAGTTGACTATCAAGAATCGGTATCCATTGCCGAGAATTGATGATCTTTTTGATCAATTTCGGGGAGCAGCTGTGTTCTATAAGATTGACTTAAGGTCAGGGTATTACCAGTTGAAGGTAAAGGATGTGGATGTGCCAAAGACAGCTTTCAAGACGAGATATGGGCATTATGAGTTCCTTGTGATGTCGTTTGGTTTGACAAATGCTCCTGCAGCTTTCATGGACATGATGAATCGTGTATTTCATGAATACCTGGATAAGTTTGTTGTGGTGTTCATTGATGATATCCTCGTGTACTCGCGTACTGAGGAGGAGCATGAAGAGCATCTGAGAATTGTGTTGCAAGCTTTGTTGAAGAATCAGCTTTATGCCAAGCTGAGCAAGTGTGAGTTCTGGCTTAGAGAAGTGGTGTTTCTTGGTCATGTGGTTTCTGCTGAAGGGATTCGTGTTAATCCTCAGAAGATTGAGGCAGTGATGAATTGGAAGGTTCCTAAGTTTGTTCATGAAGTCCGTAGTTTCCTGGGTTTGGCAGGATATTATCGGAGGTTCGTGGATGGGTTTTCAAAGATTGCTGCACCTTTGACGAAGTTGTTGCAGAAGGATGTTAAGTATGAGTGGACGGAAGCAAGACAGCAGGCTTTTGAGAAGCTTAAGGCAGCTTTGACACAAGCTCCTATCTTGGTCCAACCTGAATCAGGGAAAGAGTTTGTGGTGTATAGCGATGCGTCCTATGTTGGTTTGGGATGTGTGTTGATGCAAGAGGGTAAGGTGGTGGCTTATGCATCGCGGCAGTTGAAGGTGCATGAGCGCAATTATCCTACGCATGACATTGAGTTGGCTGCAGTGGTTTTTGCTTTGAAAATCTGGAGACATTACCTGTATGGTGAGAAGTGTACTGTGTACACGGATCACAATATCTGATGTCTCAGAAGAAGTTGAATCTTAGGCAGCGACGTTGGGTGGAGTTGCTCAAGGATTATGATTTGACGATTGAGTATCACCCGGGTAAGGCTAATGTTGTAGCGGATGCCTTGAGTCGGAAAGTAGCTGTTGAGTTGAGGGCTATATTTGCCAATTTGAGTATTTCGCGTGATGGTGGTCTTGTGGCTGAATTGCAAGTGAAACCATCTTTGGTTCAGTTGATTAAGGAAAAGCAGTTGTTGGATGATTCCTTGGTACCGCATGTTCAGGACATTGCGGAGGATAGGCCCTTGGATTTCTGTTTTAATGATGATGGAGTGTTATGTTTTGGGAATCGGATAGTAGTGCCCAATGATGCTGAGTTGAGGCGTACTATTCTGATTGAAGGTCATAGTAGTCCTTTTGCTATGCACCCTGGTAGTACTAAGATGTATCGTGATCTTCGTGATGAGTACTATTGGGTGGGTTTAAAGAAAGATCTTGCAGAGTTTGTAAGCAAGTGCATGGTGTGTCAGCGAGTTAAGGCTGAGCATCAGTTTCCTTCAGGGTTGTTGCAACCGTTGAGGATTCCTGAGTGGAAGTGGGAGAGGATTACCATGGATTTTGTATCTGGTTTGCCTTTGTCGCCATCGAAGAAGAATTCGGTGTGGGTGATTGTGGATCGCCTGACGAAGTGTGCGCATTTCTTGCCTGTGCATACTACGTATGCTTTGGATAAGCTTGTGGAGCTGTATATTGCTGAGATTGTGCGGCTGCATGGTGTGCCAAAGTCGATTGTGTCGGATAGGGATCCGAGGTTTACATCGCGTTTCTGGCAGTGCTTGCATCAGGCTTTGGGTACGCGGTTGAATTTCAGTACATCTTATCATCCGCAGTCGGATGGTCAGTCTGAGTGTGTTATTCAGGTTTTGGAGGATATGTTGAGGTGCTGCGTGATTGAGTTTCAGGGCTCTTGGGAGAAACATTTGCCTTTGGTGGAGTTTGCCTATAATAATAGTTATCAGGCAAGTATTCAAATGGCACCTTATGAAGCTTTGTACGGGAGGAAGTGTAGGACTCCTCTTTGTTGGGCTGAAACGGGTCAGAAGTTGGTTTCGATGCCAGCTTTGTTGAAAGGGACCACCGAGAAGGTGAAGCTCATTTGTGAGCGCTTGAAGGCAGCTTCTGATCGGCAAAAGTCTTACGCGGATCTGAAGCGTAAGGAGATTGAGTATGCGGTGGGTGATCGTGTGTTTTTGAAGGTTTCGCCTTGGAAAAAGGTGATGAGGTTTGGCCGGAAGGGTAAGTTAAGCCCTAGGTACATTGGACCATACAAGGTGGTTGAGCGTGTGGGTCCTGTTGCGTACAAGTTGAGGTTACCACAAGAGTTGGAGAAGATTCATGATGTGTTTCATGTTTCTATGCTTCGGAAGTATAGATCGGATCCTTCACATGTGATGCCTGTGGAAGAAGTGGAATTGAATCCGGATTTGACCTATGATGAGGAACCGGTGAAGATTCTGGATGCGGATAGTAAGGTTCTTCGGGGCAAGACCATTGAGTTGGTAAAGGTATTGTGGAAACATCGTGGTGTTGAAGAAGCCACGTGGGAACGGAAAGATGACATGTTGAAGCAGTTTCCGTACCTCTTTCCTTCAGGTAAATTTCGAGGACGAAATTTCTTAAGGGGGGGAGAGTTGTAACACCCCAATTTTGGGCTTAGAAGTTTTGGGTTTGGACCGGACCGGTCGGATCGCGGTTCGAATGTAAAAGGTGATTTTTAGGAAAGCCTAGTTCGAGTTGCATTAAAAATATGGAAAAATATCTTAAAATCCTCTTTTATTATATATAAGAGAATGGTGAAATCAATTTTACAAAATGAGGTTTGGAAGTGTGACATTTTGGTTTAGTGACTAAAATGTAATTTTCGAAAACTTGGTGACTGTTTTAAAAAGGATTGAAACTTTGAATCTTTAAGGAGCTATTTACCCAAGAAGAGTTTCTCCAGATTTTTCTTAATATTAATCAATTAATTAATGGTTTTAAATTAAAGGTAAAAAGGGAGGGAAAAAGATATTTTGTCATAACTAACTTTTCTCCAAAATTTTCCATTTCTTTTCTCTCAACTTTTCTCTCAACCCAAACACTTTTCTCCAGCAAATTTCCCTCTGATTTTGACCTCCAAAGATGAGATTTCAACCTTCATTTGATCTCTAATCATTTCTACATCAAAACCTTAGCATTTGCTTATTGGATTTTCAAGAATCTTGGTTCCAAAAAGGGAGAAACTCACATTTAGAGGTATGAACGTCCTTCTCCTCTAAATACTCAGTTCTTTACTGAAATTCCCAAGTTCTCAATCCTTGATTTGTGTTTTATTAAAGGTTTTGTAGTTGTGTTCTTAATCTTGGCTTTAAAATGCAAGATTTGGTTAATTTTTGATGAAATTCGTATGAAATGATTGGGCACTGTTTTGAGATGTGTTTTTAATGTAAATTGGATGTATAATTGAGGAGAAATTGAGGTTTAATCAATGCAATCCCGAATAGGTTGATTTTCCTAAGTTTTGCTTGAGTTTTTGGTGGTTTTTGGGGTGATCTTGGTGATCTGCTATAGCTGGAGGTATAAGGACGTGATTAGATCCTTTTTGGATGTTAATTGAGGTTTAAGAATGTTTGGAATTGATGGATCTTGGCTGGGTAGTGTTGTAGTGATGTTTGGATGTGCTTTCGGTTGTGTTTGGTAGCCGAAATGTGAGTGTTGATGAGAGCAGCGAGTTTAGGTGTCTTGGTTGAAGATATTAATGCATGATGATGCATTAATCCTCTGCTATGATGTGTTTAAAACAGGGGAGACATCTTCGGATCCTTGTGGTGTTGATCCGGAAGCTTGATTGGTGTTTCGGCAAGTTGCGAAACGGAATCGGTGAGTGAAGTTTGGTTTTCAGCTTTGAAACCAATGTTTTGAAGGTTTGAGAGCTTAGTTTAAGTCTAAACAACTTAGTTAAGCTCAATAGTAAGTTTTCGGAAAAACTCTCTTGTTGATGAACCATGTGTTGGTTGAATGCAAAGTGATTTGTTGCATGTTTAAATTCTGTTTTTGAAAGCATATTTTAGCATGTTTATTGCTGGTTTTATAAGCCATGTGTTGAAGGATGCTCAAGGTAAGAGATCCTTGGTTTTACATTGATAAATGTGATTTCAATGCATAGTGATGCATGTGGATTTAATGGCTTTGTTAAATGCTTTAAAACAATGGATTAATGATGTTAAATGATGTATATTGGCAAGTGATGTATTGGTTTTAAAGAGCTTGAATCGGATATAGTTAGCCGGCTATAGGATTGGGTGCACCGTGAATAAAGTCGCCTTGGATGTCGAGGGGTTGTGATTGTACCATGCTCCATCCAAGTACACTAACGAGATGGTTAAGAACACCATGGTGGTTAAAAGTCCATGAGTGGGTCTTGTGTTAAGGTCATCATGGTGGTTAAAATTCCATGTGCGGACCTTGTGTATTGTTAAGGTCATAACGGTGGTTAAAATTCCATGTGTGGACCTTGTGTATGGTAAGATCACAATGGTGGTTTAAAGTCCATGTGTGGATCTTGTGTTGTATGTCCCGTGATCTCGTTAGGGATGTTATACAACTACCAATGAGTGATGTGGAGGGGTTGTGATTGTACCATAGTCTCCATCACGGGTGTTGAGGGGTTGTGATTGTACCATGCTCCACCTTGAGATTGGTAGTGTGTATGAAGCGTAGGGACAACGCTTGTAATCCGCGTATCCGATTGTCGAATGTGTTTGAATGGAAAATGGTTATGATTATCACTTGTAAGCCAATATGACATGTTAATGATTTGAAGCATGAAATGCTTGGTTTGTTTACATATGTGCATGATCAAATGTGGTTTGAACTAAAGGTTTTGAAAAGGAGTTTTATAAATGCATTATTGTGATGTTTTAAATGAGCATTCCTCACTAAGCTATGTGCTTACGCTCTCTCTTTTCTTAAACCAATAATGCAGAGCATTGAAGTGCATAAAGGGCAGCAAGGAGGTCAAGAATCCAAGTGAAGAACTAAGCTCATGTATGGTGAATGTTTTCCTAACACTATTAGCTTTTAAGCATTTGGCAATGGGAACCTATCTTGTTGTTTTGGGAGATGTTTTGGACTCCCTAAGTTGGTTTTATGCTTTTGATATTGATGGAACATGTAAATGGCCTTTTTGAGGTTGGTTTGGTGTTTTGGTGTTTTTATGGTTTTCAATATAGGATGCATGCCTATAGAGTTGGAACGTTCCTTAATTGATGCCATGTTTGTGTTTGGTTGATGCCATTATGTTCCTTAAGTTTATAATGACTTGCTAGTATGATTTGAGGGTCTTTGGAATATGTTTGATTGGTCGAAAGCATGATAAACCATCAAAATTTCTGCAATCTGGGCAGCCTGTTTCGGAACAGGTGCTACCGTATCGGAAGGGAGGGCCTGAAATGGCCTAGGCGTTCTGAAACGGGTGGAACCGTTCCGGAACGGTTTTGCCACTGCCAAGCCCTGTTCCGGAACTCGTTTCGGAACGGTCCCGCGTTTCGGAACGGATCTTCCATGTTCCGAAACACCCGACCGTTGGGCACTGAATTTGAAGGTTAAATGTTTGAACATCTTTGCGTTTTGGTCTTGAACTTGGTTTATGCAATTGAATGAGTTTGAGATGTCCGTTTGAGTTGAAATTTGGCAGAGAAGCATGAAACATGACTAATTTCATAATGGTAACTCAAAAGTTGGTTAAGTCCTTGTAATTTCCAGAATTTACGTTTTGGTCCCTAAATTCATGATTTGTGCAATCGAGTCCCTAAATGTTTTTTGATTGCGGTGATCTTTGAGTATGCTGATCTTATGAACATATCTAGGGTTAATATGATTTTAGATAATAATAAAAAGAAAAAAAAGGGTCGTTAATCAAGGTTGACTTTCGGGTTGACTTTGGTTTTCCCCGTGTAAACTTCTTAATTCGGGTCAACCGTCTAGGCCGGGTTAAGGGGGTTACATACCAATCATGCATTAAATAGTACATTTTTGATAGAATAAGCAAAATATAAGGCTCAAAGGAATAAATGATGAAATCTATGCATGAAAGGCCTTAATGTAGCTCAAATGGGTGTAGGTTGAGTGATAATTGTCATGAAAAAGGGGTCAAAATATAGGACTTTTGGGCACTTATCACAGCCCAATCTCAAACTATTGCTTGTCCTCAAGCAATGCAAACCATCAATTAACAAACCTTAGTTTTAATAAACCGTCTCCTTGGTCTTACTTTTCCTTCTCTCTTCAAACCATGGTAAAGAACGTCTTGGCCCTTAAATCTTTGGATGCCTTAGGAATTTTCTGGAATCAAACTATAAGATTTGTGAGTGTGTGCATGTATATTGAACAAGATGATTACAAGGATTCTAAGTGAACACTTAAGCATTAACTTACTTAACTGGGGTAATAATTTTTTAAGCAACCTAACCAACTAGAGCCAATTTCGGGCACCTCTAGTGATTAGCCTAGAGCCGGTTTCGGGCACCTTTAGGGCTTTCTTAAGCTAGAGCCAGTGGTGGGCACCTCTAACTTTTTACCCAATTTTCTTTCTAAGCTAGTTTATGTCCTAAGTGTACTAGAATTCCTTAAATCATGCAAGTCACAAAGGTGTTTAAAGTTCTAATCTTATAGTGTGATCCTAAGTTATCTTCCTTTAAGCATCGTAAAAATAAAGACTCTAAACAATGGTAAGACAAGAGAGTACTATTGCCAAGAAAAAAGATTTAATTAAAACTAAACTAAGGCAATTGATAGAAATTATTGTCGAGGCATAAGCAAGATTCAGTTAAGGCAGTGCAGTAAAAAAATTGAGAAGTAAAAGAACAAAGCTGCATGGCAATTATATTATACTGTCGCGGCATCTTATTGCCTTGGCCACTGAACCTACACCCCCAAACTCAAGACAAGCATTTCCCTTAGTGCATTAAGCACAAAATACAGAATAAGTATTATAAGCACACATAAAAATGAAAGGGAAAAAATTAAAGGCATAAGAGAAGAAATCTAAAGTGACTTGGATGAGTCATTGCTTTGTATGATCAGTCTCCTCATTGTTATATGCTTGACTCGTTTGGTGGCTCTCGGTGGTTGGGTGCGTGTTGGGGGAGTGAGTTCTTCTTCGCTGCCGTGACATGAGCAGTCGACACTGCCGATGCGGCAGGTCGTGCTGAAGCATTCGCTTCAAAGGTTGTCGAGGCATCGAGATTGCCATGGTTTTGAGGTTCTTGGCCATGGTTATTTCTATAAAATATGAGATACCCATGTTTTACACCAAGAAAGGCACAATATAGCTACGAGCGTACGGATGCCCAACCTCTTTAAGAAAAACCCTTTGAAGAATAAAAGGGTAAGACTCCAAAAAAAAAAATACATCCACCCACCCAAGGAGAAAAAATACGTGGGCACATTTAGTATAAAACTACGAATAGAATGATTTTACGAAAACTACAAATAGTAAACCGACACACAGGGGATTACTTATCAATACTATAATTTCATTAAGATGTGCAAAACCTAAAAGAATCCTATGCTACTCTACATGCGCAAAATAGATCAAGATTCTAAGTGGTTCTCCAACTCAGTGACAAACGGGTCAACGGCTTCATCTTTCGACTGGTTACTCGTCGCCAAGGAGCCTTCAATGGAAATCTTCGGAAGATCACCTACGCTCGGCTCCGTAAGTTCCTTTTCTCCAAAGGTTTGGGGATCCACCATGACGACCCCGACCTGATCTCCCCCACCCATATGAGATTGCTCAGGTCTGTAAAAATCCCAACCTGGACTGATATATAATCGGGTCGGAGACGTTACCAAAAACTTGAACCGAAACTTATACTTGTCATGATTCATGTACTATTCAAGAAGTCATGCTTCAAAACAATACTTCTAAGAATACATGTCAATCAATTAATCATATCATAACATATTTAATCTTCAATCCATGTTTAGGGACGTTATGCAAGAGAATCAAAGTTTAGGGACTAAATTGTATATTTGATAAATTTTAACAATTTTCAGAATTTAAGGTTACACGTGTGAAATTCACATTTTAATAAGCTTACCTGGAAAATTTCAATTGGTTTGGAGATCTATATCTCATGTAATTAACATATTGATTGTTTAGAACCATAATACAAAGTCTGAAAGTTCTTATCAGATTCATAACCGTTTTTAACTACCTTCATACCGGTATTGAGAAAAGGGCCATACCGCTACGCTATTGATTATCCAAATTCCAATATTCAATTTCGATATCGATATGCAGTTTCATACTGATACATTGAGGTATCGTACCGGTACGCCATGCTTGATCAAAATTCCAGTAACCAATTTCTGTATCGATAAGGTCGATCGTACCGGTACGTTCTGTACCATATGGTAAAGTTTGGCATGACCGTACCAGTACACACCAGATAGGGTACCGATACGCCCTACACCATATGGTAGATTTTCATACCAAAACCTTATTTAAGCTTATCAAAATCATGTTTAAAGCACATATAACTTATCCAACATTTTTCTAACATGTTAGGGTAGTCATAAATCATTTCCATGAGTGAATTAGCATACATATAGTCCATTTATCCTTGTGAGTCCCAATAAGGTCATATATGGAATTATACTTGCATTTCCATTTCTAGTTTGAGTTCCATGCATCACATAGCATATCACACACATAATTTACATATCAAATTATTCTTAAACATGCTTGAGCAATACACCACCTTAGTAGGAGTTAAGAGAGGTTATGCACATTACACAAAATATTTGTAGGAGTGACTTGCAAGCTTCCTTGCACGATCGATCTTTAGGGCTCTTAAAGGCCTGAAAATTCATGAAAAGAACATGTTAGGCATATATAGGCTAGTGAGGTAGTTGACGATAAAACATAAAATCAATGTTTCGTGTGTATTCATGAATCATAATGTATCATTAAAGTACATGCTTATTCATGATTCATAATGTGATTACATGAGTACTTGCTTGCTTCTTCAATGTTTCATAACATAATCATATGAGTTCATGCATAAATAATTCAACTATATCAAATTGGCTTGGATCATAGTAATCAATGGATACACGAATTCCCAACCAACCTTGCCAAGTCAATGAATGGTCAATCTCTCTGCCTCGCCAAAGAAAAAAACGCATACATCCCTCCGCCTCGCCACATAAGGGTCATAACTCAAGGACTGTAGTGCACAAGTACATGAGCTCAATGAATTCTATAGCATGCTAACTGTATCTAATGTAGACTTGTATCCAAAGGCATTAATATTATCATAAATTTCATGATTCTTGAACAAGTCATGTCACACGAAGCGCTCTCGGCCGAAGACACTTTTCTAACTAGTGTTCACCATTGGGGTCACTATATCTGAATACCTCCGGAGTAAATGTCCTCTAGAAGCAAAATGTAAAAATGTGTAAATTATAGGGTAACCTCCACCTTCTGGCTGCCTCTGTGTGCATAATTAAGAAAAGTGTAGAGGACCCTCTCTATAACCCCCGACTCGGATGTCACAATTTGGGCCTCAGGCCCAAACAAAAAACCATAAAATTTCTCAAACTAGGTTTAGCCCAACAAGGTATTTCTCAAAAGCATTTAAAGCCAAAATTTGAAAATATAGATAAATAATTTAAATTATTACAAATGAGCTCCACTTTAAATTTAAAACATTTGAACATATGGTTTGTTTAATAAAGTTTCAAAAGTAGGAATTACAAACTCGACCACATAAGGTCCTATGAATACATATCACACTAACCACAAGTTTCATACTCTAAAACCCTCCACATACTGGAATCTCGAACTGATAGTGATCCTCAATTCCACAACCCGACGATCAACCTACACACGAAAACAACAATTTCGAGCGCTAAGCTTACAAAACTCAGTGGTACACATCTACTCTACTATACATTATGCTAATCATAAACATAAGCACACAAGCTATTACGAGCAATACAGATAGATAAATAAACATGTGGCGTACCACAAGTCGCCTAAACACATGCTCTCATCATAGCAAAACATCATACATGGCCCACAAGGCCCAAACATACTTGGGATCTCACCAGATCATCTAAGCTAAACCACATAAGTCATTCCAAAACCTAGAGTGACGCCCGTGTCCACAAAACATCGGGATCTTACACTCTTGATTTTGGCCCACGTCCACACAACATCAGGATCCTACACTCCGAATGAGGCCCACATCTATACGACATCGGGATCCTACATCCATGCTCATGATCTCTTATCAAGAATCATCGAATGAGGCTTGCGTCCACAGAACATTGGGATCCTACAATCATAAATCTTCAACCATGGTGTTGCAACACTCCCAAACTCTCACTAGGTATCTGAATCCCATCAATCAAGAAGACTCAACCAATAAAATGCCTACCCGACATAAAAGCAATGCGATCCCAAGGATCCCCCTATTATTGCTAATCATCATCACATCATTTATTTTACATGACCGAGTTGTTAATACATTTTGGAGAAGTATATAATTAATCTCATTTATTGTCATCATTAATCTACGTTATCTCATTTATCATGGCATAATTTCATTATTAATATACACATCAATTTCTATCCTTAAATTACATTTATTAATTATTTAGCGTATCGGTACTCACACGCATACCGATACAAAAACTACTTACCGGAAATCTTAAATTTATATAAGTACCGATACAACCAAATCTCATATCAAAACCCTATTCACGGGTTCGCACCATTTCCTTGAATTACGGTTTACAACCCTTTATTTGATCCTTAAAGCTTATAGAAGTCATTAGGGTTGGTTTACTAATGCATTAAATCAATTAATATTAATTATCGGCTTCATAATCATTTATTCGAATATTATCATTATTCATCCCTTAAACATTTCTCATCGAATACATTAATCTATTCGAACAAGCATACAAGGCATCAGGATATCAATCTAAAGCCTCCAAGAGTCACATCATACTCATGGCATCATCATGCATTCTGTATTTATCGAGTCCTATAATATCACTCTCAATACATGCTTATTTATCGTCTACCTATTTTGCAGATACTAACACGCAAGGCATTCACATTTATGATGCTCATGAAGCAATAGAAGCTAGATGTGTACTAACCTTAACCCGATATCACTAAAATCCTCATCTGAGCTAACCAAATATTCCACTTGATTTGATATTCGATCCTGAATAATCCTCGTATATCAATTAATACAATAAGTATCTCTTAATCACATACTTTAATGAATTCGAAAGGTCAAATGCGTAAAAGCATCTTACCGGGTTCGAATTTGGCAAAACAAACTACGCAAACAAACTCAAAATGTCGAGAAACCCCCGGGTAAGGACCCTTGGAAAAAGTCAACAACTCGGTCAATACGGCTCGGCAGGCGGTTCGACTTGGCAGCTCGACTTAGTAGACCGACTCGATCAAACTGGCTTGGATTGGCTCAATAGGCTAGCTCGGCTAGGCCCAACGGCTCTGCTAAGCCATTATAATAGCCTGGCCGACCAAACGTCGCCCACTCGTAGGCGGCGGTGCGTGTGGCTTGTGCGGCGACTTTCGATGACCGGAAGGTAACGATCAACTCCCATATAGGTTGTTTTCCAGCCTCTGATCACGGTGGTGGCCTCCGTTTCTCAATTTGAGCACTCTAGCCTCCTCAACTAGAAAACCCAAAACTTTATCTCTCTCTCACCCATCCGACGGCATCTCAATGGTGACGCCGCTGGTACCGGTGAACTCGATTTGACAAGATGAACACAATGGCAGTAAAGGTGTCGAAAACGGACGACTGGATCTTTGTAGATAGGAGTTTAAAATCTCCTCCTTCAACTTTTCTCTCATTTTCTCTTCTCTTTCTCCCACTATCCACTTTTTCCTTTTTCTTTCTTCTCCCTCATAATAACTTCTTCCTCTTTTTCCACTCACTCTCCTATTTAAAATTCAAACCCTTATCTTCCAAAATAATGGGCCCAAACCTAAAAGCCCTTACTTAACTTCCAAAATAAAGCCTCATAACCCGTGCCCGAGACCTGATTCACTAACCCGAGAATTGGATCGTTACAACTCTCCCCTCCATAAAAGAAATTTTGTCCCCAAAATTTGTATCCATAATACAAGAAGATGCTAAAACCTTTCTAACTCCCCGACATCCTCAACAATATCCCGCTGCGCTACTCTGACCTCTCACAACACTTGCCAATTATAACACTTTTCTTCTAACGATACAAACATAATCTCGACTGATACTTTCTCACAGAAGGAATCTATCTTCGCTCAGTACATTACAGATGACAAGCAAAACTCAACGGTACCCCGACAAAACTGGCACATGAATGCGTCATCAAAAAAACTTAACTTATGCTGCAGAACTCAAAAGGTTGACGCACAACAAAATCATTTCACAACTTTGTATGGTCTAAAAGAACAAGAGGTCAAGAAACTGTTGCAACTCAAATGAAATGATCCCGCTAGTAGTGACTCCCCAAAGAAGACTCTAACTCTGATGATAAACCCTATCAAAATCATTACTTGCCCGATACAAGACTTCTGAAAACGAACAACGTCTCAACTTTCCTCAAACACTTACCTTAAACTCAGGTATGATAACTCCTATCGGCAACTAAAGCAGCTCTAAAAAATTTGAACCACGTCATTTGTTCCCTCACTAGGATCTATCATAGCATGGGATCCAATCAAGGGATAAAGTTCCATCACAAACCTCAAATTTTGTTCCAAAGGTAACATGTACACACCGTAGTGTCATACAACCCAACCCACAATAAAACAAGTTGATTTTTATCTAGCTCTCACCTTTGCCGAAAATATCAAACGGTACATACCAAGGAATATATCACTACTTAAAGAAATCTCATCGAAACTGTGCACTCACAATCTTTTACAAGACTCACGGTCATCTATTTAATTTTCACAAAGGAACATTGAAGCAACAAAACCACTCTAAAGAACTCAATTTTAGACTCCCAACTAACAACATTCAACCACTTATCACTATCTAAAACACTCAATTGTACACTATTTCCCAAAAGACGCGGGGAAGGTTCGGTACAAACTATCACTCTCAAACTTCACCATGTACTGACCATTTTACGTCATCGAAGAACCTTATACATTGATCCATCAATCTCTAAAGCGCACTTAAAAGATATCAAGGTCATCAAAAGACACCGAACACACACACACACATATAATCTTAACATTGTACCTATTGAAAAACAATAAGATGTTTCTTCTTGCGATTTCCGAGGCAAATCAATCCTTACTCAAAACTTAACTAACAAAACGCATGTATACAAGTATCGCACTGAGCTAGCATCGATACTCCCTTACACGACCATTACTTGCGATCCTTAATCGCCCCACATAGGCAACATGATACTATAACCCGAACTAACTTCGTACAACCCATCACATATCAAGTTCACTTTACTGAGGTGGTGATTGTTCACACACGGTCAACAACTCTTAATTACTTCGACTCACGTCGCTGTCCAAAACTCAATTTCCTTAAAGATCAAGCACCCAAATTTTCACATTGTTGAGGTAGGCACAACCTTCCCTCGTATAGCACAAAAATATAGCCATGTCAAAACAAATAAACATCCTCAAAGATCTTGAAACCTTACTTGACTTTAATCGAGTCAGCACCACTGTCACAACAAAATGGTCTCACGAAGCTCTAATTTCCACCAATGTTCATCAGCTCGTTCCAAGGAAATTGTGATACAAATCAAAAGCATTTACGAAGACTCAAACCCTTGCTTCCTTAACTGATTACACGATAACCAACCTCTCCCACACACTCAAGGTTATTAAGGTAATTATCTTGCCAATGCTCATGTTTCCCATATTCCTTATACATTCACACATGTCACGCAAAGCATCAACTTACATTCGAGAGACAACACGGTGGTCCCCATCTTATCATAGCTGAAACACCTCAAACATCATTGAAGACATCAACGTTACCACGAAACACCCTAAAAAGAGAAATCCTAATTCCAAACTTCATTTTGAAACTACTAGCCTCCAACACTTGAAGAACACTTGAAGAAGAACACTTGAAGAACACTTGAAGAAGGAAGGCTTCACATCCTCCCTTGGGTTCAAGTGTTGGTAAAAATCTAGTTGTTTTAACTTTTATTTGTTTTATTCTTAGTTTATTCAACTAGATGATCATAAATGTTGGACTAACATTTCAATGATGCTTTGAGTAAGGGGGGCCATTTTAAAACTAAATTCTTATTTTTGTCAAATTTTACCTCTATTGTTATTTTTGAACTTAATGTTTTAAATTCTTTTTGATATAACAAAAAGGGGGAGAAATGGTTTGAAAAATCGAATTTTCAATTGAATAAGGGGGAGCTTTATTTGAATTATTTTTAATCTCTTATTCACATTTTTAAAGATTAAAGGGGGAGAATCCCAAACAATTTTTCAAGTGGTTTTATTATATCAAAAAGGGGGAGATTGTAGAACTAATGTTTTGATATAATAATTGAAAAATGTTTTGGACTAACTTAAAAACATTTCCAAAGTCCAAACAACTTGAAATTATGTTTAGGGAATTTCTTAAAAGGGTTTTTCATGATTTTCAAAGCCAATCTAAACAAAATTGTCCAGGTGTTTCGAAACACCTTAGGGCGTTTCGAAACAGGGTGCTCTAGTAGCAAAATCGTTTCGAAACTTGTTTCGAAACGAGCCTTCATTGGACATGATTTTTGCCCAGCGTTTCGAAATGGGCCAGGCCGTTTCGATACGCCTACATGGCATTGACCATAACGGTCATAAAACCCAACGGCTCTTTCCCAACCAACTTTCAAATGCAGGCGTTTCGATACGGGCCTATAGCGTTCCGATACGCGTTTCGAAACGGCAAGGGGTGTTCCGAAACGGGTACCCTGACAGACTGCAACAGCTCTTTCTACATTGAGAGTGTTTCGAAACGGCTTCAAGCGTTTCGAAACGGGGAGCTGCAGAACTGCATTTATGGTGGGAATAAAGTCCTCAACGGCTCCAATTTGATCCCAACGGCTAGTAACGGCTACAAACTCACTTGGGAGTATAAAAGGGACCTCCAAGCATCAAGAGAATGCTAATGCTCATATTGTCAAACATCAAATGATCAAGAAATTGTCTTAGTGCTTAATTTGTCATTTCTTGTATAGACAAACACTAGTGAGCCAAAATTGTCAAATTTGCTCAAGTGTTTTAGGTTTTGGGTGAGTGCTTCATTGTGCAAACAAACACCTATTAGAGGGTTTAAGTTTGCTTTTATTTATCTCTTTGTAAAGAGGGTTTTGATCAAGGCTTTGGGTAGAAGCTTGATCAGTTGTAAGGGTTTCCTCCTAATCCTAGAAAAAGGGACGAATCAATTAGTGGATTGATTGAGAAATCCTTAGTGGGAAGCTAAGGTAGTGGATGTAGGTGCTTGTTAGAAGGCCGAACCACTATAAATCATTGTGTCTATTTTCATTCTAGCTTCCACAACCCTTCCACCCAAAAATCCACCTCTCCACCACTTGGTGAGCATTATTGGTTGATTGAATCGAGCCCCACACAACTCAACAATTGGTATCAGAACTTGGCTCAATCGAAGGGGATTCACATCCTATTGAGAAGATCCGGCAAGCTCGATCACTATTTCATCAACCGGCTCAAATGGCACAATCAATCGACAAACCGCCTTTCTTTGACGGAACTCACTATGCCCATTGGAAGACAAAGATGAAGTTCTTCATCAAATTGAAAGATTACAAGATATGGGATGTAGTTGAAGATGGTCCGTTCGTGCCTCAAAGAAGTAAAGCGGAGTGGAGTGCCGACGATCGCAAGAAGATGGAGCTTAATTGCAAAGCCTTGCACATCTTGTTTTGTGGTTTTGGCCCAACAATCTATGAGAAGATGTCTTCTTGTGAGAGTGCCAAGGAGGTATAGGACAAGCTTGAAGTCACATACGAGGGGACAAATGAAGTCAAGGAGACCAAGATTGGGCTCCTAACCTTGGAGTATGACAACTTCAAAATGGATCCGGAAGAAAACATCGAGAAGATGTTTGATAGGTTCTCCACCATCACCAATGGTCTCAAAGGCTATGGAGAAGTCATCCCGGAGGAGAAGCTTGTTCGAAAGCTCATCTACTCACTTCCCGAGTCTTGGGACTCAAAGAGGACCGCCATCATCGAAGCCAAAAATTTGAAGACTTTGAAGCTTGATGAACTCATGGGGTCACTTCTTACTCATCAAATCATGAAGAAGAATAAAGAGGATGAGAAGAAGAGGGAAGAAATTAGAGCTATGGGAGAGAAGAAAATCAAAGGGCTTGGCATCAATGCTAGTGCCATGGCTCTCAAATCCTCCACTTGCCATCATGTCTACACAAGTGAAGAGGAGGATGAAGATGAAGAGATAGTTCATCTCTTCAAGAAGTGTGCCCCGTTCATGAAGAAAGCCTTGAGAGAGCTTGAACGAGAACCTAAGAGAAAGGAGAGGGCAAGCACTTCAAGCCATAAGAAGAAGGCACATGTGGCTACTTGGAGTGATGAGGACTCCATCGACGATGAACAAGCCAACCTTTGCCTTATGGCCATCGAAGAAGATTCAAGGGTAACTTCTAATTCATCTACTTCATGTTCTTATTCCTTTGATGAATTACAAGATGCCTATGATGATTTGGTTTTAGATTTTAAAAGCCACATTTTGAAAAACAATAAATTGATTTCAAAGTTAAAAATTCAAAATGATTTGCTTTCTAAAACCAAACTTGAACTTGAAGCAAAACTTGAAGAGTTTGAATTAAAATGTTTTGATTTACAAAAATTGCTTCAAAATGTTCAAGAAGAAAAAGATTTGATTTCCAAAGAGCTTGAAAAGAAAAACAATTTTGGAAAATCAAATTTTTATGTTAGACAATCTAGTGCCCCTAAATTCATAAAAGGTAAATGTTTTAGAAGTGTTTGAGTCCCAAAAGGACTAACCACTTCAATTAAAAAGGATGACATTGAAAAATGGATTCCTAAGGGGACTAAAATTTGTGCTACTAATGTTCGTGGATCCAAAGCAATTTGGATACCAAAAATTACTTGATTGTCTATTGTAGGTGTGATGGAGATGTTCAACAAGTCAAACATTGAGGGGGAGCTTCATGCACACAAAGAAGAACACTTGAAGAAGGAAGGCTTCACATCCTCCCTTGGGTTCAAGTGTTGGTAAAAATCTAGTTGTTTTAACTTTTATTTGTTTTATTCTTAGTTTATTCAACTAGATGATCATAAATGTTGGACTAACATTTCAATGATGCTTTGAGTAAGGGGGGCCATTTTAAAACTAAATTCTTATTTTTGTCAAATTTTACCTCTATTGTTATTTTTGAACTTAATGTTTTAAATTCTTTTTGATATAACAAAAAGGGGGAGAAATGGTTTGAAAAATTGAATTTTCAATTGAATAAGGGGGAGCTTTATTTGAATTATTTTTAATCTCTTATTCACATTTTTAAAGATTAAAGGGGGAGAATCCCAAACAATTTTTCAAGTGGTTTTATTATATCAAAAAGGGGGAGATTGTAGAACTAATGTTTTGATATAATAATTGAAAAATGTTTTGGACTAACTTAAAAAATATTTAAAACATTTCCAAAGTCCAAACAACTTGAAATTATGTTTAGGGAATTTCTTAAAAGGGTTTTTCATGATTTTCAAAGCCAATCTAAACAAAACTGTCCAGGTGTTTCGAAACACCTTAGGGCGTTTCGAAACAGGGTGCTCCAGTAGCAAAATCGTTTCGAAACGAGCCTTCATTGGACATGATTTTTGCCCAGCGTTTCGAAACGGGCCAGGCCGTTTCGATACGCCTACATGGCATTGACCATAACGGTCATAAAACCCAACGGCTCTTTCCCAACCAACTTTCAAATGCAGGCATTTCGATACGGGCCTATAGCGTTCTGATACGCGTTTCGAAACGGCAAGGGGTATTCCGAAACGGGTACCCTGACAGATTGCAACGGCTCTTTCTACATTGAGAGTGTTTCGAAACGGCTTCGAGCGTTTCGAAACGGGGAGCTGCAGAACTGCATTTATGGTGGGAATAAAGTCCTCAACGGCTCCAATTTGATCCCAACAGCTAGTAACGGCTATAAACTCACTTGGGAGTATAAAAGGGACCTCCAAGCATCAAGAGAGGGCTAATGCTCATATTGTCAAACATCAAATGATCAAGAAATTGTCTTAGTGCTTAATTTGTCATTTCTTGTATAGACAAACACTAGTGAGCCAAAATTGTCAAATTTGCTCAAGTGTTTTAGGTTTTGGGTGAGTGCTTCATTGTGCAAACAAACACCTATTAAAGGGTTTAAGTTTGCTTTTATTTATCTCTTTGTAAAAGAGGGTTTTGATCAAGGCTTTGGGTAGAAGCTTGATCGGTTGTAAGGGTTTCCTCCTAATCCTAGAAAAGGGGACGAATCAATTAGTGGATTGATTGAGAAATCCTTAGTGGGAAGCTAAGGTAGTGGATGTAGGTGCTTGTTAGAAGGCCGAACCACTATAAATCATTGTGTCTATTTTCATTCTAGCTTCCACAACCCTTCCACCCAAAAATCCACCTCTCCACCACTTGGTGAGCATTATTGGTTGATTGAATCGAGCCCCACACAACTCAACACATAATCATCTCATTCTCAAACCATCTCAAACAACACACGGGTACTTCACAATCGATCAAATGAGTCATCCACCTTCAGAGAATCCTAATAGCCCCTCACTGTTACTTGACAAGCTATCAATGTTTTTAAACACCACCTCAATGAACCAAATTCTTGCTAGCGAACAAGCCCAGTTCTTGAGCGAAACACTTAGACAAAAGAAACATCGTTCGGGTTGCGCCTTCACAACTGAACCTTTGACTTTCTCAACTGGTCGGTGTCCTATAACAAGGGCGATGGGCACCAACGTCCCACTCGGTCTTACCTCAACATCCATTCATGTCCTCGAAAGGGATGAAGTCTTGATGACTCCTCTAAGTAGCATAAACAAACACTCTAACAATCTAAAAGCTCTTGAGCGTTGAACAACACACGTTGGCATCTACCAAACGGTCAAACGTACCCCACAACCCTGTTATGCCATACTCTAATCAACCACTACAAAAATCACAGTTAGAGGGCAACGGTTCATCATTCTCATTACCAAAGGTTGGGTTCCCTCGAGGTCTTGGAGCCTCGAGCCCACTCTCGCCATTACTGGCTAGCATTGCGCTTGATCAACCAAAGCAATTTCTGAAATGCAACAACTCTCAAGAAGATAGCACCATCAAACCTGTAGAACGTCTAAATTCGGTCCCATTCTAGCGAACTAGTAGATCTTGAATCTATTATATCTGAGAAATGCCCTTGAGAAGGACGATGATACTTCCCAAGTATCAACGAGACTCATTTTAAGCGAACAAAGGGTCCTCCAACCAATGTGCATCCACTGATCGATTCCAAAAACGATTTATCCAACCCCGCAACACAACCATTATCCATGCATAACGATGAAGATTCCTTGACGCAAACTCTTCTAATGTATTCAAAGGCTTCGAAACATCTACAACACACAACAAAGACACCATTCCGATGGCGGGAGGAGGACAAATCCTCGACACCGACATCATTCAACAAACTCGCATCTCAAAAATCTGGGGTGACTTAACCCTCAGAATCGCTCCCATAGACGGCTCAACACTTAACTCGGCCCTCTCAACCACGATTGCAACCATCTAAGCATCGCAACGTTGGTCGAACCATCAAGATTCCAATCTTAAAGAATTCAAACTTGATTTAAGGGCTTGTATTCACTAGACACCTTTCTAAAACACATATACCACCCAGGGTTTCCTAGAACCGGCTAAACCTAAGCTTTGATACCATTGTTGTAACACCCTGACCCAAATGACTCAATTTAGGCCTCAGGCCCAAACCAAAAAACATAAAATTTCTCAAATTGGGTTTAGCCCAACAAGGTAATTCTCAAAAGCATTTAAAGCCAATAGTTGAAAATATAGATAAATAATTTAAATCATTACAAAGGAACTCCACTTTAAATTTAAAACATTTGAACATACGATTTGTTTGATACAATTTCAAAAGTAAGAATTACAGACTCGACCACATAAGGTCCTATGAATACATAGCCATACTCCGTGATTTATAGCGCAACAAAGAAGCCATCACCAAATGTTAGAATCCGTGTTTAAAGCTCTAAACCACTCACAAGATGTCACGAATACAACACTTGAAACCCAATCTGTCACGTCAGTTCCTAATAAGCGCCCCCGCTCCAAAGAAAACTTAAAGGGTCAAATTAGGTCTTAGTTGAGTGCCACTTGATGACTCCTTCGACTAAGAGGGATTGATGTTATACCTCCGCTAAACGCCTCTAGAAACCCATTGTGGCTCTCCGTCCATCCTCGACAGGTGAACCACCAAGTCCCGTCTCCGTGCCACGCTCCAAGCATCACAGAGCCCGGACCTCCTTCTCCGAATACCTTCTACACCTCCGGACCCATCAGCCCAGAGACCACTGTGTTGAGACAAGACAACCCATCAAGTTCAATTGTGCTTGCAACCTGACAGCCGAGCTACCATCTGCCAGCCCGTCAATAGCCATCACTACGCCTGACACGGTCCCATCAAACGCCACTCAATCTACAGCTCCAAGGGGGTATAAATACCCCCAAGACCGAAGACAAAGAGTACGATCCCCCGGCAATTTAACGACAACTCTCCAACCTCAACCACTCTCCCACTCTCGCCCAAAGGACTCCTACCACCCATTCTACACTGTTTACGACTCAACACCAAGCCAACTAGGGATGAATTGTCCGATTCTACCGCTAACCATCGTCTCCACTTTCTTTTCTGATATCGCCCAAATCGACATCAACAATATTATTCTTCGTATCATGGTTTAATTTATTTTATTTATATCATAATCTTTTAGTGATAAAATATATGCCACAAGATCCAACTACCACGGAGAGACACATTTCACATATTTTATTACACGGACATTAATGTTGGTAACACCTAATTCCCACCATAGATGCTATTCAGTGTCTTTGATTAATTAAAGAATTGCACATCCTTCTGCCCTATGGACAACAGTAACAAACAAATGTTATAATTATTTTTTGTTTGTTAATTATTAAAAGATATTGACAAAGGACAATTCGATTTTTATGAATGGACTTTAGTTGCCTTTTAAATTGGAAAATACGTACTATACAATTGAGCTTATTCAAGCTACTGGCCCCGTGGTCCAATTTCTTACATTAACTATACTCTTACGACACGAGAAAAGAAAATTGGGAATCATGTAATGTTAAAATCATATTAATAAGAATTTTAAATATTTAGCTTAAAAGCTGAGTACAAGTGGGGATTATGTATATTTGACCACGTGGAACCACTGAATGAGGGGAACCAATTATTAATAATTTGATCCAACTCACCTAACCTAGTTTAAAAAAGATAATAAAATAAATGCAACATACTCGAAATTGGAGAAAACTCTCCGTGGGTAATCTACCCATTTAAATTTATTTAATAGTTTTATAGAAAACATGTTAATTAATGTGTTAGCTAATATTTTTTTTTATCAATTTAAACATTTTTAATATCGTTTTCAATTATTTTTTTATTTGTATGATATAAATTTTAGGAAATACTCATAATTTTTTTTACGTTTATTTATTTTTAAATGATTAAAAATATTTTGTTTTCATAGATTATTATATAATTTTATTTTTAGATTTAGATAAAATTATTGTCTAGAAAAAAAATCAAATACTCTTACATTTATATACAAAAGGTAGGGGTGAGCGCTCGATCGAGTCGAGTAAAAAAATTCGAGTTATTTGAGTTGGTGCGTCATATTTTACAACTCAAACTTTATTTTCGATTTTTACGAGTCGAGTTTGAGTTGGTGCGTCATATTTATCATGTTATAGTACAATTTGAATCTAAGTTAAACGATTTTCTCTAATCATATAAGATATGCATATATATTTCATCGTATTTTTTCATATGCGTCACATATTTCTTCATATTTCTCTAATCATATAATATATGCATATATATTTGATTCTAATTTGAGGAAGTTGACTCGAACTTAAAAATCAATCAACTAATCATTAAAAATTTAGAGTTATTCGAATTCTATTTTACAACTCAAACTTTATTTGAAAATTTTTCGAGTCGAATCGAGTTTTGCTCACCTCTAACAAAAGGAATTCGTCTACCCTCACTTTCTATCCTATTCATTGTCTCGTTCACGAATTATTGCCACATAACTTTAATTAATTAAGTTTTCTTTTTAACATTATGCCCTATTTACATTTAATAAAATCTACTTTTTATTTTTAGTGTACAATTAGTATGAAATCTATTAAATTAAAATGTTCCTTATATTATATGTGGGTTTTATTTTGATGCACAAGCTGTGTAAATTTTTTTTACACAATCCTTTTATAAAATTTAAAATCTAAATCACAAACCCTAGCAACCTAAAACCTAAACCCTAAGCCCTAAACCCTAAACTCTAAATTTTAACCATAAACCTTAAATTATATACCCTACATACTAAACCCCTAAACCCTAACATAAAACCCTAAACCCCAAACCCTAAAATTGAAGGGCTTGTGTAAACTAAAGTTTACATAGCTTGTGCATCAAAGTATTTTCCATTATATGTTACTTAAAGAATAGTTCTCGTTCTCTAATTTGATAATTTTAAGTTATATAATTTAGTTATATTGTCTTAGTATTATGAGCCAATTAGAACTTTTAAATTTAAAAAGTACATAAATCGAACCCAACCAGTGATCTCATTCTTCAATTTGATAAATTTAAGTTATATGGTTTAGTTATAATGTCTTGATATTATGAGTGAATTGAAATTTTAAAAATTAAAACGAGTGGTGTTAGTGGAAAAAGATATTATATTATACTTATTTTAAGGGACTTGGGTTCAAGCAGCTTTGTCCGCAAAATACATGGACCGAAACTATCAAAATTAGAATACATGAACTATTGGTTTTTTTGTTCTAAAAGAACAAAAATCAACTATTTCATCTTAATTTCGGAATATTATATTCTTTAATGGCTATTATTTGAAGCAAAATATTTTTATGGGGTAAAAATATGACGAATCAAAATATTTTTTAATTAGCTTAATTTATCTTCTTATTATATTAAAAAAAGTATTTCATTAAATATAAAAATATTAATTATATTACGTTTATAGTTATAAAAATTCTTTATGGGGTAAAAATGTATTAATTGTATTGTAGTTATAACTTCTAAAATTATTTATTAATAAAACTTAAAAGTGGTATAAATTGCACTGCATTTATTACTTATTAAAATATATATTATATTACATTTAATAGTTAACAAATCATGTGTCACATCAGTTGAGTAATCTACTCAATAGATAGATGTAGCATTGCCCATCGAAATATATAAATTCGTATCGGTGCAAGGTTTTGATAAAACCACATATTGATTTTGATTTTAATTTTTTTATTTATAGATATAATCACAATTACATATTAGAATCAAAAGTAAATAGGTACACTTTTGAAATTATAAATACATTTATATATAATATTTATACTAATTTAAAATTTTATAATTAAATTCGGTATCACAAATTAATTAAATATGCATATACTCAATAAAAAAACTCAATTTATAAAATAAAAAATATATAATTAAACGTGTTTTAATGTCTTCTAGTTTTTTAGATTAAATATTTTTTCTTAAAAATATTCATGTTTTTTAATGTTTTGTATCCACATTTCTAATTAGCGTTAAGTGTTTCGAGTATAAGTTGAATTTTCTATAAGCTTAATCACCCAGTCTTTATAAATCAACCATAATAAGAGAGATTAATACCGCATAGTATACTAATTTAGAAAAAAAATCAAACATAACGACAGATAGATACTGATAAAATCATACGAACAAAATAAATTAAAAAAATATTTATTAATATCACAATCTTTTACCTAATTTAATCTCATTCAATTATTTTAAGCTTCAAATATCGATGAAACCTCAACTTCTGCCTCTATTATTGCAACTCAGAGTCCAGATCCGGTAACAGTACGGTTTAGCTATTATGATGATTTCTTTAATGCCTACCATGATTTTTAAACTTGAAATGCATACCACTTGTTTTTCATTACTTCAAAAAAAAATTATGAATTAAATAAAAATAAAAATTGATTTAATTTGTGTAACTATGATTCTTAAACCTATATTCTATAAATGATCCAAAAATTTCGGTTCGATTCAACCCTAGTATCAAAAACCATTTGTATCAATACTTTTTATTTTTAAGAATGATACTCTTTAGCTTGTATACATTGAGAATGATTTTTTTATAAAGTACATGTACATTCTATAGTTTATGTGCGGGATTTGAAGTTTTTCCCTTTCAATAATATTATCTCCAATGTTCGAATCTAAATTTTTTCTTTAGAATAACGTGTCTTGCCATTGCACCAAACCTCTATCGGAGAATATTTTTTTTAATATAACATGTTTCTTAAAAAATGGATATTGTGATCTTTTTACCTACTACTTATAAGTAGAGAAATTCAGAAAATAAATCCTAACTAAAAAATTCTTAAATTTGTTTTGTATTTAAGTCAAGTTTGAATAAATTCAATAATTGATTTTTCTATTTATAATAATATACAATTTGGATAACAAGATGTACATGCAAATTACAATGCATGGAATTAGGTGCTTCAATGGGATGTTTTTCCTACCAAGTTACAAAATGTCAATCATTCTTACTCTTTCCATACATAATCTAATATTTTAAATCAGGTGCTTCGAGGCACAAAGTTTCTTTCTCTTTTTCTTTGAAGATTTTTTTGGTTTAATCATCGGTATCCAATCTATTAGTTGACTAATTCGGATTGGGTGCTGTAAAGGTTTATTATAGGAACAACTCTTTCAACTCAATTGATCAATTTACAACGTCGAAACTCGAACACTTAACTTTACTTAAAAGATCTAATGTTTCATCCCATTACACCAATTGGTGTTACTTGTTAGTAGATAATTTTTAGGTGTACAGAATATTCATAATTCTAAAATATGAAAAGGAAAAGTAAGTGCTGGGCGGAATGGAATTAACGTCAACTTGAATAAACAATTCTTACAAGTTGATCCATGTGGAAGACACTTGGGAAATGGAGTGGACCAAAACATGGGAAAAATACTATTACCATCCTCTTAATGAGTGAGAAGCATGTTCCAAGTATCTATGTTTTATGAGGATGATTAATCTATATTCAAATAAAGGAACTTGTAAAAAAAATATAAACTATTAATAGCACTTTACACAAACTATAGTTAAGATGTGAATATAAACATATAAATATTTTCAGAATTAAAACATGATTACGCAGCATATAAATAAAGGATTAATATCCTATACACTGGCGGTGGAAACTGAAAGTTTCCACAAGCGCCTTAGTTTTAGGGTATAGGGTGTTAGTTTAGGGTATATGGTTTAGGGGTTTAGGTGTAGGGGTTTAGAATTTAGGGATAGTTGTTTCAATTTAAAGTTTAGGGTTATAATTTAGGGTTTATAGGTTAAAACCTAAATCCTCACTCTATTACACTAAAAACTAAACCCTAACCTATAAACCCTAAATTATAACCCTAAACTTTAAATTGAAACAATTATCCCTAAATTCTAAACCCCTACACTTAAACCCCTAAACTCTATACCCTAAACTAACACCCTATACCCTAAAACTAAGGCGCTTGTGGAAACTTTCAGTTTCCACCGCCTGTGTATAGGATATTTATCCATAAATAAATTGGTTGTTTTCGGTGGCTGAACGTAATAGGAGGTACCTTGTAGTGGAAAAATTATATTATGGGTAATTCTCACTACGTCATACATGGGACCAACCAATGGAAACCACACACTTCACCATGATTTTTCCATGTCATTTTTTCCAACCAATGAATCTTCACTAAAGTTTTTCCATGTCATTTTAAAAAATGTTTTTTTGAAAGTTATTCTATTATTAAATTAATAACATGGAAAAAAATGATGAAGTGGGTGGTTTCTAGTGATTGGTCCCATGGATGACGTGGTGAGAATCACCCATGATATAATTTCTTCTTGTAGTGGTCACGATTTCTTAAAATTTTAAAAACTTACAATTTAATTTCTATTTTTTAAAATAATTTAGTCCTCTCAAAAATTTTAAAAAATCATATTAAGCTTCAAAATTGTTAAATATTTTTCAATTCAAATTCATCCCATACTTTTTAAAACATTTCATTAAGTCTCTTAAAATTTCAAAAAATTTATTTAGACCACAAGTTTTTTTTTATAAAAATACAAATTAAACCATTTAAATTTTTAAAATTTTAGTTTAAACCTTTAATTTTTTAAAATAAATTAACCTCTCCAAACTCTATAATCAAGTTATGCCACTTTTTTAATTGGCTAAAAAACTACAAATAATAATAATAATAATAATAATAATAATAATAATAATAATAATAATAATAATAATAATAATAATAATACGTAAACGTATAAAACAGCCAAACATTAAAACACAAACATGAAATGCAAATAATGCAAACACGAGTATATAAAAACAATTTTTAGGTGATTAAAATCAATCAATTGATAATTTTTTTTCTAAATTATGGTTTAATATTTATTTTGAGCAAAATTTTCTTTCCTTTATTCAAGGTAGGAAATCAAATTATAAACACATAAAAATACAAGCATGAATGTAAGGCAATTTTGGGGGGAAAACCCCTTTTAAATAAATATATAGGGTTTTAGCTATTTCCAAATTTTATTTGGGAAAATGACCCTCAAACTTGCCACGTCGGTTAACCTCGCATTCTGTAGGAAGCGAGGTTTGATATCGCGTTCTGCATAACGCGATATCAGTCTACGTGGCCTCGCTGTTTGGGTTAACGGTTTTACAGAATATCGCATTCTGCATAACGCGAGGTTCCCGAGAATTTGAAAGGGCGGCTGAATATATCGCACAAACCTCGCGTTCTGCAGGGCGCGAGTTCTGTGCAAACCTGGGCTGAAGAAATAGAAAAAACAAGCGTGGGTAGGCCTGTTCGAGCCCAATTTCGGGCGTGCAAATCGTATATTTTTAGCGAACATCGAGTTTGGGGTCGTAGTACTGGAAATTATCTATCCTATGACACCAACACGGTTAATTTCCGTCCATTCTACACTGGTTTAAAATGGCTTACAAAACCCTATGCTATCATCCTTTTTTGAATGAAGTTGCCTTTGAACAAATGTCGATAGGCATGTTCGAGCAGAATTTCATACGTATAAATTGTAAATTTTTAGCTAACATCGAGTTTGGGGTCGTAGTACTGGAAATTCTCTACCGTATGACACCAACACGGTTAATTTCCGTCCATTCTACACTGACTTAAAGTCGCTTCGAAAACGCTATCATAACATATTTTTTTGAATGATCGAAAATATAGATGACCTACTATATAAATCGAATTAGACTGACTTTATTGATTCGATTGTTATGGGCAAACTCGCATAAACAAATTACAAATAATTAATTAAGACGAGGGGCTGAGCTATTAGGACATGTAGGCTTTGTGTGTCCAGGATTTTTACATACAGTACAATGCTTCTTTTGTCCAGATTTTTCTCGATGTTCGACCATATCCTCGGCACAGTGTATTCTTGTAGACCGTGGACGTCCTTTGGCTCTTAGTAGTGCTGGATCTGGGCGTATGGTCGGTTCAGTGTCCACGACATTCGGATCAACCTCATTTCTGATTGGAGGAAACTCTTTTTCGTAAACCTTAAACACTGTTTCGAGTAAGTATACCAGATCAACCAGATGCATGCATTGTATCCGTTGGTTTGTGCAAGCAGCAATGATGTGTGCGCACGGGTATTTGAATGTTTAGAAAATTCTGCACTTGCAGGTTCTTGCCCTCAGATTTACCACGTACGCGTTGTGCTGAATGCCTTCCAACCTCCTGGAAAATTCTGAAACACAAAACTTCTGTCCTTCTCGCGAGAAGAGAGTTGCAGTCATCTGTCTTGATTGGCCCAATTGAGTATGTAGTTTTGTGCGGAAATCCAGATGGACTATGTGTCCACCTGCCATGTACTCAGTTGCTTGCCTTCCCAAGGTTGCAAATAGGGTAGCCAAACGATAATAGGTCGCTTTGACAATGGAAGTGATAGACAACTGTCGCACTCCCTTCAGTGATGAGTTCACTGCCTCAGCCAAGTTCGTTGTCATGTGACCATAGCGTTTACCCTCGTCATACGATCGAAGCCATTTTTCCCTCGGGATTTTTTCAAGGTATTCTGCGCCATGTTTGTTTCTCGCTCTCAGTTCCTCGAGCAGCTCATCCACCTCTTGTTTGTAGTGCGAGTTGCCTACAGGATGATAGTTGAATAGTTATGGGCAAAAAACACATTCAAAAAGGTCGTCAATGAAAGCGAGCAACAAGTAATATAGTAAATGAAAATCACATAAAGGACGTACCCAATGTGAGCACCATTTCACGTTCATCACGGTTCTTGAATTGTTGTAGGTAGTTTGCGGCTATGTGCCGCAAGCAAAAACGGTGGTGAATGTATGAAGGCTTCCAATAGTCAGCCAAATGTTCTAGCGCCCACAACAACGCTGTGCCTCTGTCAGAAATAACACATACCCCTCATTCCCTTGATCGTATTACAGGATCAATGACATATTTTCATAGGTTCCAAAGGAAGAACATCTAAGACTCCAAATCCTCCTTCTGGACGATTGCGAATGCAACAGGTGGAATTGACAAACACCTCGAACGACACGATCATTTTCGTATGCCGGAACCGTATCAAGTTTGACAACCATTCTGGGGATGTGTTTCTGCAGGAGATTTAGCCTTGGGCGCAACTCTTTGTAAGATTCCTCCCATCGGCCATACAAATATTTTTTTTAAAAAATAGGATGTCTTTATTAAATATTTATTTTCACAGCGGTTTGCGCGTGCCCATATCTTGCGCATTATCGGCAGGATATTAATGCCAGACAAATCCCGCACCAAGGTGCACGTGATGTGGCTTCTTCATCTTACAAATTTCGATGAATCTAGAGGAAAATCTTGGGGAGCAGTTGTGTTGGCATTTCTTTATAGAGAGCTCTGCAGAAACGTCGACGCATCTAGATCAGCGATGAGAGGATGTTTTTTACTCCTTCAGTCTTGGGTTTGGTTTCGGATGCCTTTTTTAAGCCCGCAGCCTAGACAGCCCGCCGCTATTTCATTTCCGCTTCTACGGAGGTACTACGTAATCTATTATATTTTTTCTTTTTTTAAATTATTTCATTTAACGAATTGTTTTTTTTTTCATTATTGATAGGTGGAGCGGAACACTGACCCACCATGGCCAGCCGAATAACCAAAAAAAATTACATGCTTGTTTTGGATAAGTTGAGGCGCGACCAGGTAATTAGAAAATTAATTTGAATTTTTTCATACTATTTTTTCCAATAATATTTCATATAACCGTTAGAAACGTTTTCATTTTTTATAGTTCGTGTGGAGGCCTTATGCTTCAGAGGATATTTAGCAGATTACTCCACCCGATATTCTGTGTGAGCAACAAGTATGGATTTCCGTAGTGCCGCTGATCAACTACGAAATTCTCGTGTGGCATGCTACGGATAAGGTTCTCTGACAGTTCGGGTACGTCTAAAATATTCCACTCCTAACTCCACAAAATATGGACCAATTCCACCATCTGACGCGCCAGGGGAAGACGGAGGTTGACTGGTCCAGTTACAACGCTGAATGGATAGCGTTTTGGGATAATCGATTTGCCCGCCGCCCACCCATTCTCCGACCCATTATGGAAGGGGGCGATTCGGTCGATTTCAATTACTTTCAGTGTGGGGCCAATGGAAAGCAGTATATCCTTACTCAGGACGAGCGCGAGGAAGAGCTTCCCCAGCCTCCCCAAAACCGCCCACGCGGCACCTGTCGAGCGACCCAAAGCCAGAGCTAGAGCCAGTCCAGGCAGCACGGTCCGAGACCACGACATGACACTGCAAGGGCCTCATCTTCTGGCACAACATTTCATACTTTTAGCGGTCCTTCGAGTTTCCAGCAGATGAGGCCTCCACCCGAGTTCGGCTTCTCCGATGCCTACCGTCCTCATATGTCGAAGAGTGACCTTCCGTTTATCGATATTCCACCGTTGGCATCTCAGTATGACTTTAGCATTGTGGAGCAAACACCGCCGGGTAGCTTGTTTTACTCCTCGCCTAGGCCCAGCAGAGGTCCGCGTATCGCAGACGATGGTGCCGATGATGGGGACCAGGGCCCAGCACATGATGTTCGGAGGTATCCAGATCGTGATCGTCGTCCACCCGACTGCGGAACGGGTGGACATAGGCATCACTAGTCATTTTTTTTAATTGATATGTACTTATGTTTCTAATATTTTTATTCCAGACATTTGTTTTTTATAATGCCGTATTTTAGTTTTGTTTATCTATTATAATTAAACTTTAAATGTTAATTTAATTAATTTTATGCGATTACTAAACCGAAAATCGACATTTGTTCAAAGGATGATAGCATAGGGTTTTGGAAGCCATTTTAAACCAGTGTAGAATGGACGGAAATTAACCGTGTTGATGTCATACGATAGACAATTTCCAGTTCTACGACCCCAAGCTCGATGTTCGCTAAAAATATACGATTTACACACCCGAAATTAGGCTCGAACAAGCCTACCCACGCTTGTTTTTGCTAGTTCTTCAGCCCAGGTTTGCACAAAACTCGCGTCCTGCAGAACGCGAGGTCTGCACGATATATTCAACCGCCCTTTCAAATTCCCAGGAACCTCGCGTTCTGCAGAACACGATATTATGTAAAACCGTTAACCCAAACAACAAGGCCACATAGATTAAACTCGCGTTATGTAGAACGCGATATCAAATCTCGCTTCCTACATAACGCGAGGTTAACCGACGTGACAAATTTGGGTAATTTTCCCAAATAATAGTTGGAAGGAGCCAAAACCTTATATATTTATTTAAAAGGGGCTTTTTCCCCAAAATTACCTGAATGTAAAGTAGCTTATCACGTGACAAGCAGAGGCCCCTTAAAAATAATCAAAACTAAACCAAATGATTGTAAAATAGAAAAAGGCAGTAGAAAAGGCGAGAATTCTTTGCAGAATATATGACGAGTGGCAGCGCCACCATGTGCTTTTATTTGATTAGATTACACATGTGATGAAACATCAAAAGCATATTGTTTGGCATTGGTTGTAATGAAAGTCCATGTCAAAGTTGGAGACAACGCAATCGGCCGCCAAAAAATATCCATGTTTTATTAAATATATATATATATATATATATATATATATATATAAAAGGACAAGTCTACCACGTTCGACGAATATCGCTGAACACCACTAAAAACGAACACCGCTGAACATGGTTAAATTAATTAATAAAACTTAAAAATCTTAATGACTCAACGTATAATTATAAATTATTTAAAAATAAAATTTTAATTAAATTATTTTTCATACATATTATATTTTTTAAGTTTTTAAATAATTGGATATTTTTAATTAAATTATTTAAAAAATAATAAAGCATAAATCCTTAACCCAAAACCCTAAAATAATAAAAATATTTTTTAATTAAATTATTTAAAAATAAAAAGTGCTAAACCTTAAATAATAAAACTTAAACCACAAACCCGAAATAATAAACCATAAACGCTAAACCCTAAATAAATAAATATATTTTTAATTAAATTTTTTAAAAATAAAAATACTAAACCCTAAAATAATAAAGATATTTTTTAAAATTTTTTTAAAAATAAAAAATACTAAACCTTGAATAGTAAGATTTAAACCATAAACCCTAAATAGTAAACCGTAAACCCTAAAATTAATAGATATATTTTTCAATTAAATTATTTAAAATAAATAAAAAATTAAACCTTAAATACTAAACCTTAAACCCTAAACCCTAAACCTTAAAATAATAAAGATATTTTTCAATTAAATTATTTTAAAATAAAAACCTTAAAACCTAAACAATAAACTATAAATCTTAAATCCGAAACATAAGACATAAATCACATTTTTCAAGCTTGTAATCGAGCCTCGAATAATTTAATTGAAAATATGTTAATTAGTTTAGAGTTTATTATTTTTGGTATTTTTTAATTAAAACTCATAAAACTCATCATATTTCCCAACAATTTAAACTGAACTCGTATTTTGATTTTTACCCGTCCATACACCCAGCCTAACAAAGGACAAAGCATGATTGTTCATTGAAATTCTCATATCGTCTTCCAGCCTGTTAAAGAAAGACTTTTCATAAAAGGCAAGGAAAAGCTCAAGTAAACTCAATCAAACATCAAAGGCAGATGGTGGGATAAAAAATAATTTAATTAAAAAATATACAATTATTTTAAAAAATAAACCCTAAACTAATAAAGATATTTTCAATTAAATTATTCGATGCTCGATTACAAGCTTGAAGAAGGTAGTTTATGTCTTAGGTTTCAGATTTAGAGTTTATAGTTTAGTGCTTAGGTTTTAGGTTTTTATTTTTAAATAATTTAATTGAAAAATATCTTTATTATTTTAGGGTTTAGGGTTTAAGGTTTAATAATTAAGGTTTAGTTTTTTTATTTATTTTTCAATAATTTAATTGAAAAATATCTTTATTATTTTAGGGTTTAGGCTTTACTATTTAGGGTTTGGGGTTAAAGACTTATTATTTAAGGTTTAATGCTTTTTTTTTAAATAGTTTAATTGAAAAATATCTTTAATATTTTATGGTTTAGGGTTTATTATTTAAGGTTTAGTATTTTTATTTTTAAATAATTTAATTAAAAATATCTTTATTATTTTAGGTTTTGGGTTTAGTACTATTTAGGGCTTATGGTTTAAGGTTTTGCATTTTTATTTTTAAATAATTTGATTGAAAAATATCTTTATTATTTTAGGGTTTTGAGTTTATTATTTTTTAAATAATTTAATTGAAAATATCCAATTATTTTAAAAAATAATATGCATAGAAAATAATTTAATTGAAATTTTATTTTAAATTATTTATAATTATACGTTGAGTCCTTGAAATTTTTAATCTTTATTAATTAATTTAATGGTGTTCAACGTTGTTTCGTAAGTGATATTCAGCGCTGATCGTCGCAGGTTGTAAAATTTTCCTATATGTAATTACTATCTACTAGAAGGGTTAGAATTTTGTTTTTTACGTAATAGGGTGGAATTTTCTTTTAACTTTTTATATGATGGTTAAAAAAATTATGGATAAACGCCCTATGTAGTACCTTGTAACCCCCTCGTCCCGGTCCGGACGCTTGACCGATCCGAGTGGGCTACACGAAGATAACCGAGATGAAACCCGTTAAGGCTCCACTTCGGTTACCGACCCTAGGAAAAACTTTTTCATTCTTATTATCTTTTCTAGAGGTATTAATGAATCTTATGTGAGGAAGGCAACAACGGAAGAACATATAAGACAATCAACCAAACAGCTCATCAAAACAGTCCATTTTAGTCCTTTACAGCAGGCCGTATCGAAACGCCCTTAGGGTGTTTCGATACGCCTTGACTTGGTCAACAGGCCAGAGTCAACCTGATGAGACCATTTTGAAACAAGGGTGACCCGTATCGAAACGACCCCAATGGTCAACTTCTCGTGGTCAACGAGATGAAGGCCGTTCCGAAACGCTAAAGCCCATTTCGATACTTTAATTTATCATTAATTTCTCAGATTTCCAGTAGCAAAAATGTATCGAAACGACCCCTAGGCGTATCGAAACGCCTGACCAAGAACAAAGGGACCGTATCGAAACGGGGTCGACCGTTTCGAAACGCCCTCTGTCTGTAGATTGGTTTTAGTTGTTTAGGGCACAAGGATGTCCCTAAACCCTTTCTAAAACCTCAAGCAACACACTAACATCAACCCTAAGGCAAAACCAAACATAACAAGCATGCTTAACGCATCAAACACAACAAGGCTATACGTTAAAGGAACCAACATTATAAGAATCATACATCCATGCATAGCATTAAAGGTATCATGCTTCAACAAGGCCAACACTTAGGCAAAATAAGATAGGTAAAAACCAACATGGTTTACAAGCAACATGTCATCCATTGCCAACCTACAAAACGTATAAAAAGGAGTCTAGCATGCTCCTAACAACAACATCACATACTTAAAAAGCATCACAACGCAAATACATGTCCCATTGCTTGACCATTACACCCTTAAATTAAAATGCCCATACTTGATAGCTTAGATAGTACCACAAGGCACACACACTTGGAGGCCCCTTCTTGCACTAGCAACCCACGAACTAAGGATCTACATTGTCGAACAAAAGAGAGCGTAAGCATAAAGCTTAGTGAGGGTAAGCTCTTTAAAAACAAACCTCGACAATGCAGGGTCCAAGCACGATCACAACCAAGGTAAATGCATGTTCTTACCTTCGATCCTCATGAGCTAAAAGTACAAATGATGCATGAACATATATACAATATCATGCCATGCTCAACAAGCTCAAATCCACATCATATGTAAACACATATAATAATTCAAATAGGAATCACATTCCAAAATACATTGATACACATATCAACTCATATTGGCACCTAGCTATGACTCGAATACGCGGATAAATACGTTGAAACTCACATCCAACAACAACTTTACCTCACGGTGGGATTACACTCATCACCGTTCTCGCGGAGGGGATTCCACTCATCCTTACGCCCCGTCGATGGAATTACACTCATCACCGACTAATAAATACAAGAAGAACTTCCGGGCGAACCCGTACTCCATCTTGATGACTACCATCATCAAGACCACGCGCGCATTTGACTCACGTGTGCACACTAACATCCTAATGATCGATCATTTGTACCCAAGAATACTAGTGCCAACATTTAACTCAAACCACAACATTATTTAATATCAACTTCCGTGCCTAGCACGTACTCACCATGATCACAATCATGAGCAACCCACTTGCATATCACAATGCATCACAACAATGACTCATCATACATGTATAACACATTATACATAATCATCATAACACAAATCATCATGAGGCATAAACAACAATTAAAGAGTTCAACCAATGTCTCTACCTAAAGCTTAGGATTAGGCTACCACTCTAATCCTAACTCTAGGTGGGTCTACCAAGCCCAACCTAGTCCACATGCTTGAACCAAATACTCAAAACCATTTTGAAAACATTAAACCACTCACCTTCACTTTCAAGCTCAACTATCAAGCTACCAACACCTTCAAGCTTCCGGATTCACTCCCGATGTCTCACCGATGTCAAACCTTGATTCTAATCAAACCCAAACACAAACAAAACACCCACAATCAATAACTATTCGTCGGAAACAACCCGGATTAACATTTCCAAGCAACTAACACCCAAAATCATGCCCAAAACAGAATTCCCGAGCAGCCCTCAAAACCCACTAAAATCTTCCATTTAAATCATCCAAACAATCATCAAACACACCCAAAGTGACCCTCATACATCATACTATCATGACTAAGCATTTTCCCACTCATCAAAGCCCTTAAACCAACTCTAAAACCTCTCTAAAACCCCAACAAAACCCATTTCCGAAAATTATTTTAAATTATGTAAAAATCATATATGTTGGACCATTTGATTCACAAACATCATACCAAACATTATTAAATCAAAACCTTAAGTTAAAAATAATAAAGTTACCATTTTTATTCAAATCCTCCAAAAACTCAAATTCTAAAACTTGGATGAAAATGAAAACTACTTGTACTTTTGAAGAGAGGAAGTTGAGAGCAAATTGAAAACGTAATTACCTTTCAAAACCGAGCTGAAATGGAGATGAGATGAAATGGAATAGTGAAAGAGGGAGGGGCTTCTCTTTATCGTGGAATGAAGAAGATGAATAGTGAAAAGATGATAAAAAGGTGTTTTAATTGAGAAGGGGGCTTTTTAAATTGAAGTCCACTTTATTATAAAAATACCATTAATGAATGGCCATTTCTCCTTTACTAAAAAACCATGTAATTTGAATTTCATTTCAATTTAGTCCAATCGTAAAATGTTTGCTTTGAAAAACACGAAGTCCAAGTAATATATAATATTATTTAAATATTATTCTCGCCCGACCCCTAAACTCGGGTGTTACATACCTAATCTATTACCGTATTTTTGTTTTAGTACTCAATATATATATATATATATATATTAAAAACTAGTACTTAACGTTACGTTTTTTTGTACGCGCCCGTTAAAAATTAACAGAAGTGATGATGCGGCTCATTTTTAATTGAGATAATAATAATATTAGACCACAAAATTTATACATTTCTATTAATTTGGTCCAAACTCTATCATGACCTGACTTACCACATCATCCATGGTCGGCCAACCAATGATAACCACACACTTCACCATTTTTTCTCCTATCATTCTTTCCAACCGGTGAATCTTCGTTGATTTTTTTACATGTCATTTAAAAAACAATTTTTTGAAAGTTACTATATTGTAAGTCGATGCCATGTAAAATAATGATGAATTTGATAAATTTTATTGGATGAGAGCATATAGATGTGATAAGTCAGACTCATAATATAATTTTTTTATTTTAATTGTCATCCTAAGTATTTGGGTTAAAATTACAAAAATTTCTCCTTATTGTTTTCCTTCTTCCCTCCCCTTTTTAAGTTGATTGTGTTTTATTTTTCAGCAATGGCTTAATTTCTACTCAAGACCACTACCACCACTTTCACCCTCATCACCGCCATCCATTCACAGAGGTCAATTGCATTTTCAACAAGATACAATAGTTCTTAACGAGGATTGCCTTGATTTCTTTTTACTGCTAATTGGGAAAAGAACTATTGATTTGAATGATTTCCTGATTGGTACGATCAGTCGTGGAGATGGATAAGATCACCATACTCCTAAGCGAGTTATTTTAAAACACTTACAAACTTAAAACTTCGAAATAATCCACCCGAATCCACAAAACTTAAAGTTCTTGAAATAAAGTCACCCTGATTTAATTTCCCTTTTAGCAAATTATTGTTCGTATGACGAAGATGAAAAAGTTGAGAAACAGTTGCAGAGGAAGAAAGAAAAATGTTAAATTTAGGGTTTAATCCAAATATTTAAGATGAGATAAATTTGTGTTTTTGAAGATGAATGTTTGAAACTTTAAATTGGGGTTATTTAAGGATTGAAATTTGAGATGAGAATTGGGTGATTAGGATATATTAAATCTACAGAAAATTGGGGTTTTAAATTTTCTTTTCCATTGTTAGAGGATGAAATTTTTTGGATTTGACCTAAATATTTAAGATGATTATTAAACTGACAGATTTTAGATCAAATTGATAAAATGCATAAATTTTGGGACTAAAACTGTTATTATACCATTTACCTCACTATTTTTGTTAATTTTTAACGGCTGGGATACAAAAAAATATAACATTATGTATTCTTTTGCCAAAAAAATAAGTGTGATATTAAAAAAGAAACACGGTAACATGTTAGATACTAAGGCTTTGTTTAGCATTGCTTTTCAAACCAGCTTTTGGTTCCAAAAGTTGGTAGGCCAAAAGATGAGCTAAACAGCTAGCTTTGGAGAAAAAAAACTGCTTTTGAAAAGTGATTTTCAACCAAACATAAAAGTTAAAATTTTTAATTTTGGCGATTGTAAAAGTGGTTTTGAGAGTTAAATTATAATTTCAACCTTCATTTGCTATTGTGTTTTTTTTTATAATTTATAAATTTATAATTATTTACGAAGATATAATTATATAATTAATAATTATTTTTTAATTTTGAAAAGATATATATTTATTCATGTTAAGTTTTTAAATAAAATACTTTAAATTTGTTATATTTTCATAAAACACGTATAATTGTTAAAAATATATTTATTAGTAAAAATATTTTTAAATTTTTATAATAATTTAAGATGATATATTTCATATATTACAACATTAGAGAATTTGAATATCATTTATATATATATATATATATACACACACATATATATATATAAAATTTACAATATCATGTCTAAAATAGTCATTTATTTTCTTAAAAGTATTTTTTGACAACAATATTGAATACTACAAATTTTATAATCAACTTTTTAAAATTCTTTTCTAACAACACTTTTAAAAATTATTTTTTAAAAATAATGATAAACTAGCTTTAAATAGATAGTATACTAAAAAATCATTGCATGTAATGTTAAAGCCGTTAAAAAATCTGTGTATTTATTTCTAAAATATCAAAAAATCTGTGTATTTATTTCTAAAATATCAATGAAGTTATGTAGCAATTAATTATTTTCGGGGTAGTTTGCTGTTTTTTTTTTGGAATAGAGTCCGCAGAGTTTTTTTTTTGAATAGAGTCCGCATGGGTGGTTCTCCTAAATGGTGATATTTTAACTATAGTTTATTTTTAAAATTTTTAAAGGTATAAAGTTTAAAGAATATTTTCAATGTTTGGTTGAATAGTTACTTTACTTTTTTTTTGTTGAAGTAATTTAGTTCTCAACGTTTTATTTTGAGTAAAAATTACCTATTTGCAGGTGAAAATTATTAGTCAACTCGGTAAAGGCTTGAAATGATGTGGCAAACCTACATGACAGTGCAAGCTGACCTGGTAGTGTCATATAGGCAAATGTGTTAACTTGAAAGAATGTCACATCAGTCAAAAATAATTTTATAAATTATATTTTTTTCTACCGGCGTGTTATTATGTCAAGTCATTTCAAGTTGTTTGCCGTTGGTTTATTAAATATTTTCATTTTAACCCAAAATAAAACGTTAAGGGTTAAATTTCTTAAAATAAATGACCAAAATCACTATTGTCAAATATTTAAGGCATTTTTTTGACATTATGTCATTTTAAAGATTATATAATTCTACGTCACAACAATGATACAATTATATTTTGATATTTTAAAAAGTTATGATTTAATTTTAGCCTAAAAACATAAAATTTTAAATGTTGTATATAACATATAAAATAGGCTATCATCTCTCATCTATTAACTACAATTCGTGCTAAGCGTTTATACACCACATTACAACAACATATCGTTCTAAAATTTTGTATATGATAGATTAAACTTATAAACGAACCGAACGAGGTATGTTCATGTTCCTTCGTTTAACTTTAACTGAACAATAAACGAACACGAACATAAACGAATAAAAAAATTATTGTTCGTGTTCGTTTCGTTCGTTAAGGAATGTAGCTTGTTCGTGTTCGTTCATGTTCGTTCACTTAAATGATAAACGAACACAAATAAACGAACATAAACGAACGGATGTAAACGAACGAACACAATAAACGAACGAACGTAAACGAACACAATAAATGAACATAAACGAACATATATGATCATAAACGAACACAAACGAACTAGCACAAACATAACAAACGAACATAATCGAACACAACAAATGAACATAATCGAACACAACAAACGAACGTAAACAACAACAACAATAACCACATAAAATTCATTAATATAACCTGTAACTTCAGAGCTAATTTGTTCGCGTACGAAAAAACATGCATAAATTATAAATAAGCTACATGAACATAATAAAATCTTAGAATTAATTTGTTCAACAAAATAATCTTCTTCAATAATCTTTGAAACATATTCAACTTGCATTCATGATCGATCATCAATTCACCATCCATCCTGATCAGAACCAAACAAATAGAATTATATAAAATAAAAAGAGTTATAACAAAAGTTTAAAAATATACTAAATTAGCAAAATTATACCAATTCGTTCATTCTCATTTCTCAAGGAAGCTCAACATATATGATATCTTCATTTTCCTACAACAAACCGAAAACCAAAATTATATTATTCATTGTAAAACTAAATTCAATAAAATTTAAAAAATAAAAATACCTTGTTTTTATTTTTCTTAAATCCATAATATTGACGATGCCAATCAGCTTCACAAATAAGCATATCTACCATCTTAGTTTCTAAAGAGGAACGATATGGATCAATGACCCTCCCACCAATATTGAAAGCAGATTCAGAAGCAACGGTAGTGACCGAGATTGCCAAGATATCGACAACTTTGAACAAAATCTTAAATTTCAGATTGTTCTCCTTCCACCATCTCAAGGCGTCAAAATATACACCGAGCTCACCAATGTAAACTCCTTTCTTCAAATAAGTGTCCAATTCTAACTTGACAGATGTAAAAGCATCGACATTTCTAATATGTTGGTCATATTTAGCAGTGCTGATTTTAATACATTTACCAAATCGACTGATTAAAGAGCTAACACTACTCTTAGAAGTATCACCAACACTAACACCTTGACTCTCATTAGTTTCAGTAGATGAGACAACATTTACTGCTTTATGAGCCTCAACATATTCTTGGTACAGCTCATATAAAGTTTCCCGAACTATTTGCATCTTTGTAACGCCCCGGTTTTGGGCTTAGGAGTTTTGGGCGTTGACCGGTTGGTCAAAGTGCTGTTCGAATCTTAAGTGGTTAAATTAGGAAAGCCTAGTTCGGGTTGCATTAAAAATATGGAAAAATGTTCTAAAATCATCTTTTAATATAATTAAGTGAACTGTGAAATCAATTTTGGAAAATGAGTTTTGGAAGTGTGACATTTTGGCTAGTGACCAAAATGTAATTTTCGCAAGTTTGGTGGCTGTTTTATAAAGGGTTGAAACTTTGAATCTTTAAGGAGCTATTTACCCAAAGGGAGTTTCTCCAGATTTTTCCAAGATATTTTAAGTCTAAAATCTGATTTTAAAGGTTATTAAAATTGGAGGGAAGCCATTTTGGCTATTTTCTTAACTAACTTTCCAATTTTCTTTCTCTCATTTTCTCTCAACCCAAACACTACTTTTCCAGAGAATTGGATCTGATTTCTTCACCTAAATCCCTCCTTTCAACTCTCATTTGATTCCTAATCATTGTATCTTCAAAACCTCTTCAATTGCTAAGTGTTTCAACAAGGATTTTGATTGCAAAAAGAGGAGAAACTCAAGTTTGGAGGTAAGAACGTCCTTCTCCTCTAAACTATCAGTTCTTTACTGAAATTCCTAAGTTTTCAATCCTAAATTGATGTTTAATTAAAGGTTTTTAAGTTGATTAATGGATCTTGGCTTATTATGCAAGATTTTGATGATTTTTGATGATTTTCGTTAGATCTGATTAATCTGTGATTTAAGAGGTGTTTTTGATGTTAAATGATCTCTAAATTGATAAGGAAATGAGTTTTGATTGATGCAATCCCGGATAGGTTGAGTTTCCTAAGTTTAGCTTGTGTTTCAAGGTTGTTTTTGAGGTGATCTTGGTGATCTGATGTTGCTGGAGATATAAGGATGTTAGTAGGTTGTTTTTAGATGTGTTTTGATGTTTATGGAAGTGTGGTTTTGCTGGTTTATGGCTGGGCTTTGTTTAGAGGTGGTTTGGATGCATTTTCGGTTGTGTTTGGTGGCCGAAAATGGAGGTTGGATGAGAGCAGCGAGTTTAGGTGCTTTCATTGAAGCAATTAATGCATGATGATGCATTAATCCTCTGCTTTGATGTGTTGAAATAGGGGAGGCATCTTTGGATCCAAGGATTGTTGATCCGGAAGCTTGATTTGGTGCTTTGGCTTGAAGCAAAGTGGAAATCGGTGAGTGCATTTGTGGAAATTGGATTTTCAGCTTTAAAACCAAGGTTTGAAGGTTTTGGGAGCTTAGTTTAAGTCTAAACAACTTTGCTAAGCTCAAGTGTAAGTTTTCGGAATTTCTCTCTAAGTGGTGGCCATGATTTTGTTGTGATGCAAAATGATGATTTGCATGTTTTAATTACTGTTTTGAAAGCATGTTTTAGCATGGTTTTTGCTGATGATGTAAGCCATATGTTAATGGTAACTCTAGGTAGGAGTTCCTTGCTTTTGTACATTGAAATGATGTGGTTTGATGCTTTGAAATGCATGATGAAAATGGCTTGTTTTAATGCTTTAAAACAGTGGATTAAATGATGAAAATGATGTATATTGGCAAGTGATGTTTTGAAAATGTTAAGGTCACTAAGGTGGTTAAAAGTCCTTGAGTGAGCCTTGTTACTTAAGAACATCAAGGTGGTTAAAAGTCCTTGGATGATTCTTGTTGCGGACACTAAGGTGGTTAAAAGTCCTTAGGTGATCCTTTCCATGGTGTTTAAAAGTCCATGGGGCTATGGTGTTTAAAAGTCCATGGGGCCAAGGTGTTTAAAAGTCCTTAGGTGATCCTTTCCATGGTGTTTAAAAGTCCATGGGGCTATGGTGTTTAAAAGTCCATGGGGCCAAGGTGTTTAAAAGTCCTTGGGGCCAAGGTGTTTAAAAGTCCTTGGGGTGATTCAAGCTTTGGACACAAAGGTGGTTAAAAGTCCTTGTGTGGTCCTCATTCATGGTGTTTAAAAGTCCATGGCCAAGGTGTTTAAAAGTCCTTGGGGCCAAGGTGTTTAAAAGTCCTTGGGAAAGTTGTTGAACTTGTTTTATGAAATGGAATTTGTCACTTGAGCCAATATGACATGTTAAGCACATTGAGGAGCATGAGATGCTTGTTTTAATGTTTATGTTGAAGCATGGGATTGCTTGTTTTAAGTATGCTTTTGAGCATGTGCAAAGATTGATTTTAAGCATGATTTATAAATGGTTTAATTGCATTATTGAATGGTTTTTAAAGAGCATGCCTCACTAAGCTTTTGCTTACGCTCTCTTCGTTTTCTTAATTCAATAATGCAGAGCATTAGAGTACCTTGAGGGGCAGCAAGAAAGGGCAAGCAATCAAGTTCAAGTAAAGCTCAATGTATGGAAGGTTTTATAAGTACTTTTTAGCTTTTGGGTAATTTGGCAATGGGGGACCAATGTGTATGTTTTGGGAGGTGTTTGGAACTCCCTAAGTATGTTGAATGATGATTTGAATGCTGGTTTTTGGATTGGAACATATTATGCTTGTTTTGGAAGTTTAGTGCTTGAGTAGCTAGCTTGTGTAGGAAGCATGCCTATAGAATTGGGGCTTTTTGCATATGATGTTGGTTTGTTGGTTTGATGATGCCTATAAGTCATAAATATGTTAAATTGCATGCTGGTAAAGTTTGGTAGCATTTGGAGCATGTTTGAATGATCTATTACATGTTTTGGAATGCTATTTTGCTGCAATCTGTGCAGGCGTTTCGGAACAGTGTTCACCGTTTCGGAATGGGTGCCTTGCATGAACCCAGGCGTCCGAAACGGTATGCACCGTTTCGAAACGGTTTGGCCTCTGCCAAGGCCATGTTTCGGAACTCGTTGCGGAACGGCCCGTGTTTTGGAACGGGGTCTACCTGTTTCGGAACGGTCGACCGTTGGGGGCTGACATGGGCAGTTATATGTTTTGAATTATTTGCGTTTTGGTCATGAATCTTGTTTGTTCAATTGTATGAGCTTGGGAAGTCCTTTTGAGCTGAAATTTCACAGAGAAGCATGAAACCTGATTAATTTCAAGTTGGTAACTTTAATTTGGGTTAAGTCCTTTTAACTATCAGAAATTACAATTTGGTCCCTAAAGTTGTAATTTGTTCAATTAGGTCCCTGTTTGATCTCTGATGTTTGTGATCTTTGAGTATGATGTTTGTGTGATCACGATTAGGACTAATGTGCATCTAGACAAGATTAAAAAGAAAAAAAAGGGTCGTTAATCAAGGTTGACTTTCGGGTTGACTTTGGTTTTCCCCGTGTGACTTTCTTAATTCGGGTCAACCGTCTAGGCCGGGTTAAGGGGGTTACAATCTTTCTCAGAGCCTCGTCATGTGAATAAATAGCATTGAAAGAAAACTCAAACAATTTCATTTTATACCTGATAAAAAATTGACATTAATTAAAATAAAAAAATTTCATTAATAAAAACTCAAACAATTTAATTATATATATGATAGAAAATGATATGCTGCGACATTTACAAGGACCATAACTAAGAATAATTTTTATTAAAAGAAATAATTTACAAAGGCCATAACTACCGAAAAAATGCAAAAGCCATGTACAATATACATTATGCAACATTATATTTATGCATATATGCCATAGTTTTAATTTTTTCCATTACAAGAAATAATTTAAATTGAGAAAATCAAACATTTATTTTCATATACAAAGTCATAGCTATTATCTACCATTTAAAAGAAAATTCAAACAATTCAAATTTATACCCAGGATCTAAAACGACACCAATTAAAATTAACAAATTACAAGTACCTCAATACTTGTCAATTTTTTTCTTCATCTTCATATCCATAGCTACCATGTAATCACTTTCTTCCAAGACTACTACATCCAATGCATCTTTTATTCTAAACAGTTCGCTAAAAAATATATTAGATGTAGGATATTCGAAACTTATAATATTAAAAGTAAAAATATTAGTAAATATTACATAAAAATTATTTGTATTAAAAATAAAAAAGGAATTAAGTGATACCTGAAATGATTTTTTTAGCTTCATTGAAAAGTGTCAAGAATGAGCAAACCTCTTCAACCTTTTTTTAGTCTTCCTCGCCCAGCAAAGTAGTGTATGTAGATTTTCGACCGGCATAATTCACAAACACTTCCTTGAACTCCAAAACAGTAGACAACATAGCATATGTGGCATTCCATCGATTACTAACATCTAAAACCAAATGCTTTGTAACCCCTCATCCCGGCCTAGCCAACAGACCGAACCGAACGAGTCACATAGGGAAAATCGAAGCGAAACCCGTTAGGATCTCACTCTGATTAGCAATTCTATTTTTTTGATTAATTAAACTTCTCTAGATGCCATTTATATCCTATGTGATGCCACTAACAACGGAAGAAACAACACGAACGAGAACCAAACAATTCAGACAAATAGGGACGAACTTGCAATTTTCTACAGGCCGTATCGATACCCTCAAGGGTGGTATCGATACACCTCCCAATGGTCAACATTCCAAAGTCAACTTCAGAGGGTCGCATCGATACACTCAGGCCCGTACCAATACCCTCAATTTCTCGTCAAATTCTCAGATTTCCAGTAGCAAAAATGGTATCGGTACGCCTTCCCGTGTATCGATACGCTTGGCTTAAAACATGAAGACCGTATCGATACAACACCAACCCTATCGATACCCCTGACTCGACAATGCAGAAATTTTCTAGTTTAATGTAACGCCCTGGTTTTGGGCCTAGATGTTTTAGACATCGGATCGGACCGGTCGAAAACGGTTCGAATCGCGTAAGGTGATTTAAGGAAATCAAGGATCGAGATAGGATAAAAATGTGGTAAAAATGATAAAATCCTCTAAAAATATGTTTAAGAGGTTGGTCAAATCAATTTTACAAAAAGAGTTTCAGAAGTGGTACATTTTGGGTAGTGACCAAAATGTAAAGTTTCAAAACTGTGAAATATGCAATTTTCAAAAGGGAGAGTGAAAGTCTTAGAATATTTAGGGAGCTTTATGCAACTAAGCCTTTCCTTAATATGTCATGTGTTTAAAATGGTTTTTATTTAATTGATTTTAAAAGGGGTTTTATTTATTTTATTAATTAAATAGTTAATTTAGGAGCTTTTAGTTACGTAACTACTTTTCTCTTCTCATTATCAGCCAAACACTCTTTTAAATCATTTTCTCCAGATTTCTTTTCTTTCAAACACTCTCTCTTGGTTTTTCTTTCATTTCCAAAGAATCCTTTTCAATTTCCTTAAGATTTTTTGAAGCAAAAACTTGTCATTCATTGAGGAAAGCAAGGATTGGAGGTAAATCCCGTTCTCAACCTCTAATCAAGGTTCTTTATTGAAATTCCCAAGATTTTTGACTCTCAATTGTTGTTTTTAATTGAGTTTTGATAATAGTTATGATTTAAGATCAAAATCTTACAAAATGGTGACTTAATTCTTGATTTTTGGAATTGTTTTGACGAGCTCTGTTTTGGATAGATTCTAATTGAGTTTTGAGTTGATTATGTTGTTAAGAAAGTGTTTTAATGATATAGATCCCGAAATCTTTGAGAAACTTGAGTTTTATGATAGTTTTAGTTGAATTTTTGAGGTGAAATGATGAGGTTTTAATGCTGGAGGTATGAGGATGGGTTTAGGTTGATTTTAGGTGTATTTTGATGTTTATAAATGATTGAAAGTGATGTATGATGGCTGGGCTTGGTTTATGAAGTAATCAATTGAGTTTTCGGTTGTTTCGGATGGGTAAATTGGTGTAGTTTGGGTGAGGAACGAGTTTGTGTTTAGTTGCTGGTGTTGAAATGCATTTTAATGCATCTAGATCTCTGTTTTGATGATATGAAAACAGGGAATCTTGATCCGGAGGCAAACGAGTCAGTTGTGGAGGTTCCAGAAGAGTGAATTCTGTGTCAGCAAGCAAGGTTTCGCATTGTCAGTGAGTGGACATGTTTTTAGAGCTTTGTAAGCTTGGATAAGAGTTATTGGGAGGTTAGTGTAAGTTTGAAAGGCTTAGCTAATCTCAGAAGTAAGTATGGTTCTTGTTCTCTCGGTTTACGGTTTTGAAATGGATTCCATGGTATATCATGCTCATGTTTTGATGTTGATTGTTACTCACTGTTATGCATGGATTGAAACATGGTTTTGCTTGTGTTTATCCCATGTAAAGGTTTGGTTTGAATACAAGATGGTATGATATTGTATGAAATGGTTTTTGCTATTTAAAGGCATGTCTAATTTGGGATATGTGAAGATTTTTGATGATGCATTGAAAACATCGAGTTAACATGGTTTTTAAGGATATATTGGCATGGTTTGATCTATTCTTAATACTTGGATACGTTGGTCGACCAATAGGATGTGAGTGCACTATAAACTATAAATCATACGTGTGTCTAGTTACGTGACGTAATATGGGGTGAGCCTATTTCAGGTGATAGAGGTGAGCCTATCATTATGGGTTAGGGGTGAGCCTAATTCCATTTGTAGCCATTAAGATGGGGTGAGCCATCATTGAGTTAAGGGTGAGCCTATGTGAGTCTGTGTATCTGATATTGTGTTTGAAAGTGATGGAGGTGAGTCCATCATAACATATAGGTGTGAGCCTATGCCGGTTGTTAAATGCCAATATATGTGTATTGTTTATGTTGCCCATGTATCATGTTTTAAATGTAAGCATCATGATTTATTGTGCATGAGATGCTTGATGTTGAGTTATTGCATAAGAGGATTCTATGCATGTGAATTAAGCAAGTGAGGCTTAATGTGGATTTGCATTGAGAGCAATGCATGTGATTAATGATACATGATTTAAGATTGATTTGCTTTAGTTTTGAAACATGATTTGAGAGTGAGCATGAAATGGTTTGATATGTGTTTTAAAAACCGCATTGTTGGTGTATTCTTGAGCTCTCCCTCACTAAGCAAGTGTTCTTACGCTCCTCTTTTCCCAACAATGCAGATAACTAAGCTCGAGGGCCGGGTAGTAGCAAGTGAAGGTACCTAAGTTGTCACTCAAACTCAAGTATGAACTTTGGAGAATTTTAATAAGTAGAATTGGCAATGAGGGATTAAAACCTTGGTTTGAAGGTTTCATCATTGATTTCTTAGCTGAGATATAATGGTTGCTTATTTTGGGTTGTAAATGGCCTTTGAGGATTGAATTGTGCATGAATGTGGTTTTTAGCTTTTGTATGTTTTGAAGTCTAGGAAGCATGCCTATAGATCTAAGGCTTGCATGAATGATGCTACGTCCTAGCTTGTGCTTCTTGTTAATGGACTTTGACGTGAATACAAGTTGTATGTGGGTTGTAACATGTGTGGGAATGTTTTCGGGTGTGGGAAGTTATATAAAACCAGCAAAGTCTGCTGCTGCAGGGCAGGACGTTTCGGAATGCCCTCATCCGTATCGAAATGATGGCCTGTATTTGCCATGTGGTTTCGGAACGGGTGCGATCATTCTGGAACATTCGGCTACTGTGAAGCCTAGTTTCAGAACGTACCCGAGTATCGAAATAGTCAACTTGGTTTCAAAACGACCGTTCTGATACGGGGTTTAGCGTTCCGGAATAGGTGACCGTTGAACTTGGATTTTGAATTGTTCTAGGTTTGTTTTTCTTGCTATTTGACCCCTGAATGTTCGTATGTTAAATTAATTGAGTTTGGATGTTCCGTTTGAGATGAGTTTGGCATGATACATGATTAATTTTGGTTTGGTAATTCTAAAATCTGGTTAGTCTTTGTAATTCTAAAAATTTACAATTTAGTCCCTAAAAGTTAAATGTATGCAATTATATCCCTTAATGAACTCCGATTGCTGCGATGTTTCCTTCTATGTATCATGATATTCACATAGGTTAATATTGTGCATCTAGAAAAGATAACGTAAAAAAGGGTCGTTAATCGATGTTGACTTTTACGAGTTGACTTTGGTTTTCCCCGTGTAATCTTCTTAGTTTGGGTCGGGCGTCTAGACCGGGCTAAGGGGGTTACATTTAAGCCAAAAAGAAACACCATAACACCAACTGAAGATCTCTAAACATGCATACATACACGAGCCAACATAGAGCAGCCATCTAGAGGCAAACAGATCCTAATAAACGATAAACGAGCATTCGATCAACAAGAGATAAGAAGCAAAGATAATCATAACCCAACCATTTGCCAAAAAGGCAAAAAATCCACACAATCCAAACTTAGGCATACAAACATGAGAAACCATTTAGACATGCCTCAACAAACATGCAAGCATCAACACATCAAGCCAAAAGACGAAGCTTAGCATCCATAAAGAGGTCTAAAGCCAACACATGCATACTTCAACATTGTTATCATGGTAACGAAAATAACAGTAACAAAACATAGGAGTTTAGACACCAACTTCGTAACAATAAGTCTAGCATTCCCATTGCCTAAGTATTATTACAACTATAAAAACCATAGTTTGAGCTAGCAAAGAACTCCAAGACTCCTCCCTTGCCCGCTTGCCTTCCGATGCCACTAACGATCTGCATTGTTGGGAAAAGAGAGTGTAAGCTTAAAAGCTTAGCGAGCAGAGCTCTAAAACACAACAACAATGCAGTTCAAAACATATATCTTAATTTTAAAAGCCAAACCATTTAAGGAAGAAATGCAATAAAATGGAAGCATAAACGAAACATGGTATGCACATGCACAATCATTCATGGTGGGACTACACATCACCGTACACAACAACTAGCATATTTCTGGTGGGACTACACATCACCATACTTATCTACTAGTCACTTCCGGTGGGATTACACATCACCGTATTCAACAACAACTAACCATCAGGTGAGGCTTGACAACAACTACGACAACACACCAACATTAAAAAGGGAGGCAAACGCATTGTATAATTCACACCGCAATACAAATAAACTCATAAGCCAACAATTCACGAAACGAGACGAACATAGACAACTTACGTTTGGGTTTAGGTTGGCCTCTAAGGCTCCACCCAAACCCCAAGAAACCTCATTGAGCAATTAAAGCTTCAAAATAATTTCCACTCACCAGCCAACGTACAAAAGTTGATCGAAATGCCATTTCAAGCTTCCTCAATACCCGATGTTGCGTCCAAAACCATTTCCCCTGCTTCTAACCTTTTCAAACCAAAATATCAATACATATTCTAACACCAAAACTCATTGAAAAGCAACAGTCCATCAACCGACACATTTACTCAATCAAAACAAAGCCAAAATCAACCGAAATGTTGTCAAAACATCATCCAAACACAATATGACTTCATCCAATATTTTTAACCTTCAAAATTCACCAATTAACATCTAAAATCACCCATATTAGGTCCGTATACCTCCAACCCTCATTTTACCACAAAACTAAGCTAAAAACACCACTTTTCACCTTCAAAACTTACCCACTGCACCTAGTTTCGGGTTTTATGGGTTTAGGCTACTTATTAACATTATTTAGCATCCAAAAATAGTTCAAAAATATCCCACCAAAAACCCATTAAAAACCCATACGAAAATTTCATAAACCTATCTCTTTTCCATCAAAACTTTGGAACCCAAAATGAAATATCAATGTTTTTTTAAGATTTCAAAAAGATAAGATTTAATAAATAAAAGCCAAGCTAAAAGTGATGATTACCTTTGAAAATCTTCTATGGAAAAGCCTTTGAGTCAAGGAAAAGATGGTGGGAAGCTTTTGGGAGAAAGTTTTTTGCTTTTAGGTTTTTGGAATAAAGATGACTCTTCAAATCCCAAAACCCCTTTTCAAAATTTCATTAATGGCGTTATCGTAAATAATCCTAAGTCCTAGATCAAAACCGATAACTCTTGGGCCAAAACCGGAGCGTTACAACTATCCCCCACTTAAGGAATTTTATCCTCGAAATTACCTGACGGAATGAGATACGAAAACCGTTTCTCCATGTCTTCCTTCCTCTCCCAAGTGGCCTTTTCCACACCTTGGTGTCTCCAATAAACCTTGACTAACTCGATAGATCTCCCACGCAACACTTTGCTATCTGTAGCAAGAATTTCAACTGGCTCTTCATCATACGATAAATCTGGGTTCAACTCGATCTCTTCCACTGGCATTACTATGAGACGGATCCGATTTATACTTTCGGAGCATCGAAACATGGAACACATCATGAATCTTCTCTAACTCTATCGACATTCTCAATCTATAAGCAACGAGACCAACCCTCTCAACTACCTCGTAAAGACCAATGAACCTCGGGCTTAACTTACCCTTCTTACCAAACCTCATCACCTTCTTCCAAGGTGAGACTTTCAAAAACACTTTGTTGCCCACAACATACTCTATCTCCTTTCTCTTTAAATCGACATACAATTTTTGTCTGTCCGAAGCCGCCTTCAAGCGATCACATATCAGTCTTACCCTCTCGGTAGTACCCTTAAGAAAGTCGGGCATAGGTACAAGCTTCTGCCTGGCCTCTGCCTAACAAATAGGTGTTCGACACTTCCTACCATACAGAGCCTCATACGGTGCCATCAGAACACTATCCTGATAACTGTTATTGTATGCAAACTCTACTAACGGTAGGTGTTTCTCCCAAGAACCCCGAAAGTCGATGATGCAACATCTCAACATGTCCTCTAACGCCTGAATCAATCTCTCTGACTGACCATCTGATTGCGGGTGATACGAAGTACTGAAGTTCAACCAAGTACCCAAGGCATGATGCAAACACTCCCAAAATCTAGCTATAAACCTCGGATCTCGGTCTGATACAATCGATTTCGGTACCCCATGCAACCTCACTATCTCACTGATGTACAGATCGGCCAACTTATCTAAGGTGTAGGTAGTATGAACGGGTATGAAATGGGCACACTTAGTGAATCTGTCGACTATCACCTATACTGAATTCTTCTTCAATGGGGTCAACGGTAATCTCAACACAAAGTCCATGGTAATACGTTCCCACTTCCACTTCGGAATATTCAACGACTGTAACAAACCTAAAGGAAACTGATGCTCGACCTTAACTTGCTGACAAACCATACACTTACTCACAAACTCGGCCACATCTTTCTTCAACCCAATCCAGTAGTACTCTTCCTTCAACCCATGGTACATCTTCGTACTACCTGGATGCATAGCAAAAGGGCTGTTATATGCTTCATTTAAGATAGTACACCTTAACTCAGCATCTTCTGGAACTACTATCCTATCCTTGAAACATAAGAACCCATTCTCACCAAAGCAGAAATTTGTAGGGCTACCCTCGGCTATTTCTTGCAAGTGAGGTGCCAAAGACTCGTCTTGCAACTGTTTCTCTCGAATCAACTGAACCAACAAAGGTTTAACCTGTAGCTCGGCTAATCAAACTGCCATCCCATGACACACTCAATCTCGCAAACATAGCTCACAACTCAACTGCCACTTTTCTACTCAAAGCATCGACCACCACGTTTGCCTTACCTTGATGGTACTTTATCGTATGGTCATAGTCCTTAAGGAGCTCTATTCACCTACGTTGTCTAAGGTTCAGCTTTCTCTGAGTCATCAAGTATTTCAAACTCTTGTGGTCGGTATAAACTATGCACTTCTCACCATAAAGGTGGTGTCTCCAAATCTTTAGAGCAAACACTAGAACAACTAACTCTATGTCATGAGTGGGGTAATTCTTCTCGTGAACCTTCAACTGTCTCAAAGCCTAAGCTACAACCTTACTCTCTTGCATAAGCACACAACCTAAACCTACAGACGATGCATCACTGTAAATCACAAACTCTTTCCCTGGTTCAGGCTGAAGCAAAATAGGAGCTTCAGTCAAAGCTTTCTTCAACTTCTCAAACGCTTGTTGCCTTGCCTCTGTCCACTCATGCAAAACACTCTTCTGAAGGAATTTAGTCAAAGGTGTCGCAATCTTCGAAAATCCTTCAACAAATCTTTGATAATACCCCGCCAAGCCTAAGAAACTACGGATTTCGGTCACTAACTTCGGTTGTTTCCAATTCACTATGGCTTCTATCTTCTTGGGATCCACACTAATTCTATTGGCTGAGATCACATTACCTAAGAAGACTACCTCCCTAATCCAAAACTCGCATTTACTCAACTTGACATACAACTGATTTTCAAGCAAAGTCTGAAGCACTAGTCGCAAATGCTCATCATGCTCTTCGTCGGTCCAAGAGTACACTAAGATGTCATCTATGAACACTACTACAAACCTATCCAAAAACTCGTGGAACACTTGATTCATCATGTCCATAAATGCAACTGGAGCATTAGTCAACCCGAAAGGCATTACCAAGAACTCGTAGTGCCCATATAGTGTACGGAAGGCTGTCTTCGGTATGTCCACATCCTTTACCTTCAAATGATAGTAACCCGATCTCAAATCAATCATCGAAAACACTGAAGCACCTCTCAACTGATCAAGCAAGTCATCTATCAGTGGCAATGGATACTTGTTCTTCACTGTTACCTTGTTCAACTGCCTATAGTCTATACACATCCTCATACTGCCGTCCTTTTTCTTCATAAACAAGACCAGAGCACCCTACGGGGAAATACTAAGCCTAATGAACCTTCTATCTGACAGTTCTTGAAGCCGCGTCTTCAACTCTTTCGGTGCCATTATATTCGTAGCAATAGACACGGGTGCAGAATCTAAATACGTCTCAATAGCAAACTCAACTTCCCTATCTTGAGGAAAACCCGACAACTCTTTCAGAAAGACACTTGGAAAATCACAAACTATTCTGATGTCTTGCGGTCTAACCTCACTCATATTCAGATTCATCACATAGGCCAAATACGCTTGACAACCCATACTCATCAATCTATGAGCTTCTAAGGCAGAAACAACAATTGACAAGAACTTAATGTTCTCTCCAACTACTACAACTTCAAAATCATTCGTAAGTCTCAAAGATACTCTCTTGGTCTCAAAGTCTACCCTAGCCCTATGCTCTACGAGCCAATCCAGCCCAAAATCACATCGAACCCATAGAACGACAATTCCATCATATAGACCGGAAACACATGGCCCTTCATCATCAAAGGAAACCTTCTTTACATCTTCCTAACTACCACGATCTCACCAAAAGAACTAGTAACATTCACACCCACCTCTAACCACTTATACGGTAAACCTTGAGATCTTGCATGTTCCCTCAGAATGTACGAATGTGTCGAACCCGATTCCATCAAAGAAAGAAAGGTCAAAGACTGTAACGAGAAATTACTTGCAATGATATCCGTGTCATTCCCAGCCTCTCACTGTGCATACACCCTAGCTGGTCCTCCACCCTCGGGCTGAACTGCCACCACATGAGCTAAGTTCCCTTGACAATTATTCCTCGGGCCCACGACCTCTATGATGCTCAAACCCTCTAGCTAGAGCCTATCCGCCCATAGCTGGGCATAGACAGTTACGCCTCAAATGATCTCGGGAACCACAGTTCCAACATACCCCAAAGGTACCCATACACTCGCCCGGATGGCGTCTCCTACATCTAGTGCACTCAGGACTGTGAACAACAGCTCCTTGGCCCCGATGGCTCTGTCTATAGTTACCGCCCCTATGTCTCGAATCGGGCTGATACCTCCTAACTATGCCTCTTGGCATGCCCTCTGTCCCAATCTGCATGTCTCTTCCCGAAGTTAGACCCACTAGCACAAGTGTTTGAGCCTAAACTTTGCTCAATATCCTTGGCCCTAGAGACCAAAACATCAAACTTGGTGTAATCATAAACGAGTATACACGTCTTCACATTCCTAGTCAAACCATAACGGAAGCACTCACACCGTTCCCTCTCATTGGGAACCAACTCGGGAGTATACTGGCTCAACCTCACAAACTGTACCTCGTACTCTGACACAATCTTACCACTCTGAACCAAAGCCATGAATTTCCTCTTTTTTTATCTTGATATCGGGCTCCAAGGTGCTTCTTTCTAAAAGCTGTTCGGAAGAATTCCAAAGTGACATCCGCTTCTGCCATACCCGAAGTAACGGTAGTCCACCAAGCATACACATCTCCCTGAAGTAAGGAGACAACACAAACCAACTTACGAATGTCTAAGCACTCCATCTGACCTAAGATTCGCGTAGTGCTCTCGAGCCAAGCCTCTGAACCCTCGTGAGTCAAACCACAGAACTCAACTCCGCCCAAACTACAAAGTATCTCAAGGGGTAACCCAGTCCCTGCACCCTGAGGTGGTGCTGCAGCATGTATACCGGCTAAAGCTATCTGAAAAGCCCCAGCTATAGTCTGAATCAAACGAGTCACGTTCGCACCTGCCGGACCCTAACCAGCCTGAGCTCCATTATTCCCAACATTCGCCCCATCCTGAGGTCCATTACCATCACCTCCAAGATTCGCACCGGCCTGAGGTACATTATCTCTGACATCCGCCCCATTACTATTGGGAGCAGGAGGAACAGAAGGCACATCCCCGGGTGCCTGGTCACCCGCTCTAGGCCGTCCTCTCGGTCTTACCATAACAAAGATAAAATATAAACACTAAACACATCACACACAAGAAAACATTGGGTCAACAAGGGCAAGGATCCAAGTGCTCAAACTCTTTTTAATCAAAACTATTTTCCAATAACAATACTTAGCAATGAGAACGCTCGACTACACTTCAACCAACAACAAGAATGATAAAACATGCTTTCACACACCGTGCAATGGCAAACAAACTAAACAAACCAACTTACTTGACTTACCTTCCCGGAAGACCTCGTAACCGATGCTCTGATACCACCAAATGTAACCCCCTCGTTCTGACCTAGCCAACAAACCGAACCGAACGAGTCACACGGACAAAACCAAAGCGAAACCCGTTAGGATCTCACTCCGATTAGCAACCCTATTTTTTCATTAATTAAACTTCTCTAGATGCCATTTTATATCCTATGTGATGCCACTAATAGCAGAAGAAATAACACGAACGAGAACCAAACAATTCAGACAAACATGGCCAAACTTGCAATTTTCTTCAGGCCGTATTGATACCCTCAAGGGTGGTATCGATACACCTCCTAACGGTCAACACTCCAAAGTTAACTTTATAGGGTCGTATCGATACACTCAGTGTAACACCCCGGTTTAGGGCCCGTGAGTTATCGGTTTTGATCTAGAACTAATTCAAGTTCAATTTAGAATTTAAAATGCTGATTTTATAAAGAAATGCCATTAATTACAATAACGCCATTAATGAATTTGAAAAGAGGATTTTTAGATTGAAGAGTCACCTTCATTTCAAAAGAACAAAACCTAAAAAGCTTTAACTTTCTCCTAAAATCTCTCCACCACCATCTCTCCTTGACTCAAAGGTTTTCCATAGAAGATTTCCAAAGGTAATAATCACTTTTACATTGAATTTTACTTATTGAATCTTATCTTTTCAAAAACCTATCAAAGTATTGATTTTTCACTTAGGGTTCCAAAGTTTTGATGGAAAAGAGATATGTTTGTGAAATTTTCATATGGGTTTTAATGGGTTCTTGGTGGGCTGTTTTTGAACTATTTTGGGGGTAAAACGAGGACTGGAGGTATACAAATCTAGGATGGGTGTTTTTAGATGATTTTGGTGTGTTTTGGATGTTTAATTTGATGGGTTATTTTTGGATTTTGCTTAAGAACGAGTTTGATGGTATTTTGATGGATTTCGGCTTTGAATCGTTGAGAGAATGTTGTGGATTTGTGAATTGATGTTTGACAGTGAATTTATGGAAGAGTATGGGAGTAATACTTTGTTTTTGGTTGTTTAGAAACAAGGAAACGAGTTTGGGTCCTTTGGAAGCGATACCAGGTGTTACGGAGGCTTGAGATCAGTGTTTCGGCTTTCATTTGGGCTCTATCGGTGAATGGTAATGTTTTGAAGTTTAAAATGATTTCAAAGTGGATTCTTGGGGGTTTGGGTGGAGCCTTAAGGGCTAAACTAAACCCAAGTGTAAGTTTGCCTATACTTGCCTTGCTTGGTTGCTTGTTGATGTACGTGCTTATGCGTGTTGTGATGTGATTTTAGAATGATTTTATTCCCCTTCTAATGTTGTTGTGTAGTAGTTGTGGATGTCAAGCCTCACGTGATGGTTGTCGTTGTTTACGGTGATGTGTAGTCCCACCAGTAGTGACTAGTAGATGAGTACGGTGATGTGTAGCCCCATCAGAAAATGCTAGTTGTTGTGTACGGTGATGTGTAGTTCCACCGGGATGGTTATGCATGTGCAAACCATGTCTAGCCGATGCTTGTGTTGTTACATCTCTTACTTAAATGGTTTTGTTTCCAAAACTAAAATTTATGTTTTGAACTGCATTGTTGTCGTGTTTTAGAGCTCCGCTCACTAAGCTTTAAGCTTACGCTCTATTTTTCCAACAATGCAAATCGTTAGAGGTTCCATGAGGCAAGTGGGCAAGGGAGGAATTCTTGCTAAGTTCAAAGTATGGTTTTTATGTTTGTAATAATGCTTAGACTATGGGAATGCTAGGCTTGTTGGTATGGAGTTGGTGTTCAAACTCCTAAGTCTTGTTATTCTTTATGTTGTTAACTTGTTTAGATGTTGAAGCATGTTTTATTTTGGCCTTTGACTCCTTTGGTGGATGTTAAGCATGTTTCATTGCCTTTTATATCTTGTTTGATGAATTGAGCCTTGACATGTGTTTAATTGCCTTAAATGAATGTTTCTTGTTTGCCTAAAGTTGTGCGCTTGTATATATGTTGATCAAATGCCTGCTTAAGTTGTTTAGGATAGTCCCTTTATGCTTAAAAATCAAATCTGTAGACTTTTTGTGCAGAGCGTATCGATACGCCCAAGGGCAGTATCGATACGGTCCCTTGTTTTTAGGCCTAGCATACCGATACGCGGGGGGCGTATCGATACCCAATTTGCTCCCTGGAAATCTGAGAAATTGACGAGAAATTGGGTTATTGGTATGGGCCTTAAGCGTACCAATAATGTCTTAAGGTTGACTTTGAGATTTTAACCTTTGAGAGCGTTTCGATACTAGCCTTGGAGGGTATCGATACAGACTCTTAGAGTTGACTCTAGGGAAGGTTGACCGTTGAAGGCTTATCGATACGATCCTTTGGAGTATCGATACGCCCTTAGCTAAGTGGATAAATTTTTTTTCTTAAATTGTTAGTTTTGCTTGGATCGAATTAGTGGTTTCTTTTCCACTGTTTTCTTATCTCATGTAGGGTCAAATAAAGCATTTAGACAGAATAATTAAAGAGAAAAAATAGGGTTGCTAATCGGGGTGAGATCTTAACGAGTTTCACTTCAGTTTTCCCCGTGTAACTCGTTCGCTTCGGTCTGTTGGCTAGGCCGAGACGAGGGGGGTTAACTTTGGTGGTATCAGAGCCTTAGTTACAAGGTCTCCCGGGAAGGTAAGTTAGGTAAGTTTGTAACGCCCCGGTTTTGGGCTTAGGAGTTTTGGGCGTTGACCGGTTGGTCAAAGTGCTGTTCGAATCTAAAGAGGTGAAATTAGGAAAGCCTAGTTCGGGTTGCATTAAAAATATGGAAAAATGTTCTAAAATCATCTTTTAATATAATTAAGTGAACTGTGAAATCAATTTTGGAAAATGAGTTTTGGAAGTGTGACATTTTGGCTAGTGACCAAAATGTAATTTTCGCAAGTTTGGTGGCTGTTTTATAAAGGGTTGAAACTTTGAATCTTTAAGGAGCTATTAATCCAAAAGTGGTTTCTCCAGATTTTTCTAAGATATTTTGAGTTATAATTCTGATTTTAAAGTATATCAAAAAGGAGGGAAAAGCCATTTGGCTAATTTCATAACTAACTTCTCAATTTTTCTTTCTCTCATTTTCTCTCAACCCAAACACCACATTTCCAGAGAATTGTTTCTGATTTTCTCACCTAAATCTCTCCTTTCAACTCTCTTTTGATTCCTAATCAACATATCTTCAAAACCTCTTCAATTGCTTCTTGATTCATCAAGGTTTTTCATTCCAAAAAGTGGAGAAACACAAGTTTGGAGGTAAGAACGTCCTTCTCCTCTAAACTATCAGTTCTTTACTGAAATTCCTAAGTTTTCAATCCTTAATTGATGTTTAATTAAAGGTTTTTAAGTGTTGAAATGGATCTTGGCTTATTATGCAAGATTTTGATGATTTTTGATGATTTTCGTTAGATCTGAGTAATCTGTGATTTGAGAGGTGTTTTTGATGTTAAATGATCTCTAAATTGATAAGGAATTGAGTTATGATTAATGGAATCCCGGATAGGTTGAGTTTCCTAAGTTTAGCTTGTGTTTCAAGGTTGTTTTTGAGGTGATCTTGGTGATCTGATGTTGCTGGAGGTATAAGGATGTTAATAGGTTGTTTTTAGATGTTATATGATGTTTATGGAAGTGAGGTTTTGCTGGTTTATGGCTGGGCTTTGTTTAGAAGTGGTTTGGATGCATTTTCGGTTGTGTTTGGTGGCCGAAAATGGAGGTTGGATGAGAGCAGCGAGTTTAGGTGCTTTCATTGAAGCAATTAATGCATGATGATGCATTAATCCTCTGCTTTGATGTGTTGAAACAGGGGAGGCATCTTTGGATCCAAGGATTGTTGATCCGGAGGCTTGATTTGGTGCTTTGGCTTGAAGCAAAGTGGAAATCGGTGAGTGCATTTGTGGAAATTGGATTTTCAGCTTAAAAACCAAGGTTTGAAGGTTTTGGGAGCTTAGTTTAAGTCTAAACAACTTTGCTAAGCTCAAGTGTAAGTTTTCAGATTTTCTCTCTAGTGGTGGCCATGTTTTTGATGTGATGCAAAATGATGATTTGCATGTTTTAATTACTGTTTTGAAAGCATGTTTTAGCATGGTTTTTGCTGATGATGTAAGCCATATGTTGAAGGTAACTCTAGGTAGGAGTTCCTTGCATTTGTACATTGAAATGATGTGGTTTGATGCTTTGAAATGCATGATGAAAATGGCTTGATTTAATGCTTTAAAACAGTGGATTAAATGATGAATATGATGTATATTGGCAAGTGATGTTTTGAAAAGATTAAGGTCACTAAGGTGGTTAAAAGTCCTTGAGTGAGCCTTGTTACTTAAGAACATCAAGGTGGTTAAAAGTCCTTGGATGATTCTTGTTGTGGACACTAAGGTGGTTAAAAGTCCTTAGGTGATCCTTTCCATGGTGTTTAAAAGTCCATGGGGCCATGGTGTTTAAAAGTCCATGGGGCCAAGGTGTTTAAAAGTCCTTGGGGCCAAGGTGTTTAAAAGTCCTTGGGGTGATGCAAGCTTTGGACACAAAGGTGGTTAAAAGTCCTTGTGTGGTCCTTATTCATGGTGTTTAAAAGTCCATGGCCAAGGTGTTTAAAAGTCCTTGGGGCCAAGGTGTTTAAAAGTCCTTGGGAAGTTGATGAACTTGTTTTAAGAAATGAAATGTATCACTTGAGCCAATATGACATGTTATGTTATGTTTATGTTAAGCATGAGATTGCTTGTTTAAAGTATGCTTTTGAGCATGTGCAAAGGTTGATTTCAAGCATGTTTATAAATGGTTTTAATTGCATTATTGAATGGTTTTAAAAGAGCATGCCTCACTAAGCTTTTGCTTACGCTCTCTACGTTTTCTTAATTCAATAATGCAGAGCATTAGAGAACCTTGAGGGGCAGCAAGAAGGGCAAGAATTCAAGTTCAAGTAAAGCTCAATGTATGGAAGGTTTTATAAGTACCTTTTTAGCTTTTGTGTAATTTGGCAATGGGGGACCAATGTGTATGTTTTGGGAGGTGTTTGGAACTCCCTAAGTATGTTGAATGTTGTTTTGAATGCTGGTTTTTGGATTGGATCATTGCATGCTTGTTTTGGAAGTTTGGTGTTTTAAATAGCTAGCTTGTGTAGGAAGCATGCCTATTGAATTGGGGCTTTTTGCACATGATGTTGGTTTGTTGATTTGGTGATTCCTATAAGTCATATATATGTTGAATTGCATGCTGGTAAAGTTTGGTAGCATTTGGAGCATGTTTGAATGATCTATTGCAAGAATTGGAATGCTTGTTTGCTGCAATCTGTGCAGGCGTTTCGGAACAGTGTGCACCGTTTCGGAACGGGTGCCTTACATGAACCCAGGCGTCCGAAACGGTATGCACCGTTTCGAAACGGTTTGGCCTCTGCCAGGCCTGTGTTTCGGAACCCGTTGCGGAATGGCCCGTGTTTCGGAACATGGTCTACCTGTTTCGGAACGGTCGACCGTTGGGGGCTGACATTGGCAGTTATATGTTTTGAATTGTTTGCGTTTTGGTCCTGAATCTTGTTTGTTCAATTGTATGAGCTTGGGAAGTCCTTTTGAGCTAAAATTTCACAGAGAAGCATGAAACCTGATTAATTTCAAGTTGGTAACTTTAATTTGGGTTAAGTCCTTTTAATTTTCAGAAATTACAATTTGGTCCCTAAAGTTGTAATTTGTTCAATTGGGTCCCTGTTTGATCTCTGATGTTTGTGATCTTTGAGTATGATGTTCATGTGATCACAATTAGGACTAATGTGCATCTAGACAAGATTAAAAAGAAAAAAAAGGGTCGTTAATCAAGGTTTACTTTCGGGTTGACTTTGGTTTTCCCCGTGTGACTTTCTTAATTCGGGTCAACCGTCTAGGCCGGGTTAAGGGGGTTACAAAGTTGGTTTGTTTGGTTGTTTGCTATTGCACGGTGTATGAAAGTATGCTTTATTGTTCTTGTTGTTGGTTGAAGTTTAGTCGAGTGTTCCCATTTCTAGGTGTTGTTATTGGAAAATGGTTTTGGTTTAAAGAGCTTAAGAACTTGGATCCTTGCCCTTGCTAACCTCTTGTTTTCTTGTGTGTGATTTATTTTTTGTTTTAGATTTTATCTTCGTTATGGTAAGACCGAGAGGACGGCCTAGAGCGGGTGATCAGGCACCCGAGGATGTGCCTCTTGTTCCTCCTGCACCCGATGGTAATGGGGTGGGTGGCGAAGGTAATGTTTGTCAGGCTGGTGTGAATGCTGGAGGTGATGGCAATAGACCTCAAGCCGATGCAAATGTTGGGGGTAATAGAGCTCAGGCAGGTCAGGGTCCGGTAAGTGCGGACATGACTCATTTGATTCAGACTATAGCCGGGGCTTTTCAGACAACCTTAGCCGGTATGCATGCTGCAGCACCACCTTAGGGTGCATCCAGGCGAGTGTATGGGTACCTTTAGAGTATGTTGGAACTATGGTTCCCGAGATCATTTGAGGCGTAACTGTCCACACTCGACTAGGGGAGGACAAGCTCCAGCTAGGAGATTCGAGCATCAGAGAGGCCGTGGGCGCGGTCAAGGTAATTTTAAGACGAGGAACGATGGTTAGAGGAACTTAACTCATGTGGTGGCAGTTCAACCCGAGGGTGGAGGACCGGCTAGGGTTTATGCACAATGAGAGGCTGGGAATGACACAGATGTCATCGCAGGTAATTTCTCGTTACAATCTTTGACTTTGCTTTCTTTGATAGATTCGGGTTTGAAACATTTATATATTTTGGGTGAACATGCAAGGTCTCTAGGTTTACCGTATGAGTGGCTAGAAGTAGGTGTGAATGTTACTAGTTCTTTCGGTGATACCGTGGTAGATAGGAAGATGTATAGGAGGTGTCCCTTGATAATTCAGGGCCACGTGTTTTCAGTTGACATGATGGAATTTCCGTTCTATGGTTTTGATGTGATTTTGGGCATAGATTGACTCGTACAACATAGAGCTAGGGTAGACTTTGAGACCAAGAGAGTCTCCTTGAGGCTTACGGATGATTTTGAAGTTGTAGTGGTGGGCGAGAACATTAAGTTCCTGTCCAATGTTGTATCTGCTTTAGAAGCTCAGAGGTTGATGGATTCGGGTTGTTAGGCGTACTTGGCTTATGTGATAAATACGAATATGAGTGAGGTTAGACCATAAGACATCAGAACAATTTGTGATTTTCCGAGTTTTTTTCCAGAATAGTTTCCGGGTTTGCCTCTAGATAGGGAAGTTGAGTTTGCTATTGAGACGTATTCCCATTCTGCACCCGTGTCTATTTCTCTGTATAGAATGGCACCGAAAGAGTTGAAAGAGTTGAAAACATAGCTTCAGGAACTGTCAGATAGAGGTTTCATTAGGCCTAGCATTTCTTCGTGGGGTGCTCCGGTCTTGTTTGTGAAGAAAAAGGATGACAGTATGAGGATGTGTATAGACTATAGGCAGTTGAACAAGGTAACAGTGAAGAACAAGTACCCTTTGCCTCAGATAGATGACTTGCTTGATCAGTTGAGAAGTGCTTTAGTGTTTTCGAAGATTGATTTGAGATCCGGTTACTATCAGTTGAAGGTGAAAGATGTGGACATACCGAAGACAACTTTCTATAACCCCCTTAGTCCGGCCTAGACGCCCGACCCGAACTAAGAAGATTACACGGGGAAAATCAAAATCAACTCGTAAAAGTCAACCTCGATTGACGACCCTTTTTTCATTTTTATCTTCTTTAGATGCACAATATTAACCTATGTGTCCAAAAAGACCATTAGAAAGAAACGACACAACGATCGGAGTTCAATTAGGGGTTCAATTGCATACTTATGACTTTTAGGGACCATTTTGCAAATCACAGAAAAATACAAGAACTTTTCAGATTTTAAAGTTACTGATCCTTAATTAGTCATGTAACAAACCATCACATCAAATTTCAACTTAAACCGATAATCCAAACTCATCTAATTGATCAAATAACATTCAAGGACTAAAACGTAACATTTCAAGACTTAAGAAGATACTTTTAACTAAAAATAACTAACCCGTATCGATACACTTGGGCCTGTATCGATACGCGAGAAGACAATAGCAAAAGATGGGAAGAGCGTATCGATACGCTTCCCCTCGTATTGGTACGACCTTCAAACTTGGCTTGGGCGTATCGATACGCGGGCAAATCATACCGATACCTCTGTACCGAAAAGCTTGAAGTTTGCTTTAGTGTATCGATACACTTCCCCGTGTATCTATACACATACAAGATATTCACTTCCAACAACCACTTAAACACATTTAACAAAGACTAAACATGTTCTAAACATCCTTACAAGTAATAATCAATGTTGCAAACCCATATGCATCAAACATCAACCATATCACAAGCTTCAACCATCGCAATTCAAAGTGAAACATTAGCTACTCAAGCATGCCTTTAAACATAAGTCATAGCATAGCTAAAAACACCATAAGCAAAAATATAAACCATATAGAGGCCACATACAAACCCAAATAGGCAAACCATCATATCTCAGCTAAGAAATACCAAGATTAATCTTCCAAACCAAGGTACTAATCCCCTATTGCCAAAATCTACTTATTTTAATTCTCTAAAGTTCATACTTGAGTTCGAGTGACAACTTAGGTGCCTTCAGTTGATACTCTTTGGCCCTCAAGCTTAGTTATCTGCATTGTTGGAAAAAGAGGAGCGTAAGCACACTTGCTTAGTGAGAGTAAGCTCAAGAACACACCAACAAGCAGTTTTCAAAACTCAAGTTTAAACCATATCATGCTCAATCTCATTTCACGCTTTCAAAACAAAGCAAACCATTCTTTAACCTTTTTCCACATGTATAACTGACCACATGCATTGCTCTCAATGCAAAACCACATTAAACCTCACTTGCTTAATTCACATGCATAGAGTCATCCTATGTAACATCTCAACATCATGCATCCCATGCACAATAAACCATTATGCATTCATTTAAAACATAATACATGGGTAACATCAAAAGCACATATATTGGCATATAGCATCCGACATAGGCTCACCCCTATCCGTTGTGATAGACTTACCTCTATCACTTTCATACACAATATCAGATACACAGGCTCACCCCTAAACTCAATGATGGCTCACCCCATCTTAATGGCTACACATAGAATTAGGCTCACCCCTAACCCATAGTGATAGGTTCACCTCTATCACCTGCAATAGGCTCACCCCACATTACGTCACGTAGCTAGATTCACGTATGATCTATAGATTATAGTGCACTCACATCCTATTTGTCGACCAACATATCCGAGTATTAAAAATAGATCAAACCCATGCCAATATATCCTTAAAAACCATATTAACTCACTGCTTTCAATGCATCACCAAAAATCATCACATATCCCAAATTAAACATGCCTTTAAACAACAAAAACCATTACATACAAGATCATATCATCTTGTATTCGAACCAAACCTTTTCATGGGATATATACAAACAAAACCATGCTTAAAACCATGCATAACAGTGAGTAACAATCATCATCAAAACATGAGCATGATATACCATGAAGTCTATTTCAAAACTGAAACCCGAGAGAACAAAAAACCATACTTACTTCCGAGATTAGCTAAGCCTTTCAAGCTTACACTAACCTCCCAATACATCGTATCCATGCTTACAAAGCTTTAACAACATGTCTACTCACCGACAACGCGAAACCTTGCTCGCCGACACGAAAATCACTCTTCAGGAGCCTCCAAAAATGTATCGTTTTCTTCCAGATCAAGATATCCTGTTTTCAGATCATCAAAACAGAGATCCAAATGCATTAAAATTCATTTCAACACCAGCAACTAAATACAAACTCGTTGCTCACCCAAACCACACCAATTTACCCATCCGAAATAACTGAAAACTCAATCGATTGCTTCCTAAACCATGCCCAGCCAACATACATCACTTTCAATCATTTATAAACATCAAAATACATCCAAAATCAACCTAAACTCATCCTTATACCTCCAGCAACACAACTTCACCATTTCACCTCAAAAACTCAACTAAAACTATCATAAAACTCAAGGATCTCAAGGATTTCGGGATCTATATCACTAAAATTGATTTGACCAACCTCTTAAACACAATTTTAGAGGATTTTAGCATTTCCCCAAATTTTTAGCCTATCCTGATCCTTGATTTCCATATATCTCCTAACGCGATTTGAACCATTTTCGACCGGTCCGATCCGATGTCTAAAACATCTAGGCCCAAAACCAGGGCGTTAAACTTTCCGTACACGTTATGGGCACTATGAGTTCTTGGTAATGCCTTTCGATTTGACTAATGCTCCAACTGCGTTTATGGATATGATGAATATAGTGTTTCACGAGTTTTTGGATAAGTTTGTGGTAGTGTTCATAGATGATATCGTAGTGTACTCTAGGAACGATGAAGAGCGTGATGAGCATTTTCGGCTAGTGCTTCAGACTTTGCTTGAAAATCAGTTGTATGCCAAGTTGGGTAAATGCGAGTTTTAGATTAAGGAGGTAGTCTTCTTAGGTCATATGATCTCGGCCCATGGAATTAGTCTGGATCCCAAGAAGATAGAAGCCATAGTGAGTTGGAAACAACCGAAGTCAGTGACAGAAATTCGTAGTTTCCTAGGCTTGGTGAGGTATTATTGAAGATTTTTCGAGGGGTTTTCTTAGATTGCGGCACCTTTGACTAAGTTGCTTCAGAAGAATGTTCCGTATGAGTGGTCGAATGCAAGACAACAAGCGTTTGAGAAGTTGAAGAAATCTTTGACCGAAGCTCCTCTTTTGATTCAGCCTGAACCAGGGAAAGAGTTTGTGATTTTCAGTGATGCCTCATATGTAGGTTTAGGTTGTGTGCTTATGCAAGAGGGTAAGATTATAGCTTACGCTTCGAGACAGTTGAAGGTTCACGAGAAGAACTACCCCAATCATGAAATTGAGTTAGCCACATTAGTGTTTGCTTTGAAGATTTGGAGACATTACCTTTATGTTGAGAAGTGCACCATTTATACCGACCATAAGAGTTTGAAATACTTGATGACTCAGAGAGAGTTGAACCTTAGAAAACCTAGGTGGTTAGAGCTTCTAAAGGACTATGACCTTACGATAGAATACCATCCAGGTAAGGCAAACGTAGTGGCCGATGCCTTGAGTAGAAAAGTGGCAGTTGAGTTGCGAGCCATGTTTGCAAGATTGAGCGTGTCAAATGATGGGGGTTTGATAGCCGAGCTACAGGTTAAACCTTCATTGGTTCAATTGATTCGAGAGAAACAATTGTAAGACTAATCTTTGGCACCTCACGTGCAAGATATAGCCGAGGGTAGACCCACATATTTCTGCTTTGGTGAGAACGGGATCCTATGTTTCAAGGATAGGATAGTAGTCCCAGAAGATGCCGAGTTAAGGCGTACTATTTTGAATGAAGCACATAACAATCCGTTTTCTATGCATCCAGGTAGTACGAAGATGTACCGTGGGTTAAAAGAAGAGTACTACTGGATTGGGTTGAAGAAAGATGTGGCCGAGTTTGTGAGTAAGTGTATGGTATGTCAACGAGTTAAAGCCGAGCATCAATTTCCTTCAAGTTTGTTATAGCCGTTGAAGATTCCAGAATGAAAGTGGGAACGTATCACCATGGACTTTGTGTCGGGTTTACCGTTGACTCCTTCGAAGAAGAATTCGGTGTGGGTGATAGTCGATAGATTCAACAAGTGTGCTCATTTCATACCTGTTCATACCACCTACACCTTAGACAAGTTGGCCGATCTGTACATCAGTGAGATAGTGAGGTTGCATGGGGTACCGAAATTGATTGTGTCAGACCGAGATCCGAGGTTTACAACTAGATTTTGGGAGTGTTTGCATCGTACTTTGGGTACTTGGTTAAACTTCAGTACTTCATATCACCCGCAGTCAGATGGTTAGTCAGAGAGAGTTATTCAGGTGTTAGAGGACATGTTTAGGTGTTGTATCATCGACTTTTAGGGATCTTGGGAGAAACACCTACCGTTAGTAGAGTTTGCGTAAAACAATAATTGTTAGGCAAGTATTCAGATGGCACCGTATGAGGCTCTGTATGGAAAGAGGTGTAGAACACCTATTTGTTGGGCCGAGGCCGGACAGAAGCTTGTACCGATGCCAGACTTGCTTAAGGGCACTACTGAGAAGGTAAAACTGATCTGTGATCGCTTGAAGGCCACTTCAGACAGACAGAAATCGTATGCCGATTTGAATAGAAAAGAGATAGAGTATGTTGTGGGCGAAAAAGTGTTCCTGAAAGTCTCACCTTGGAAGAATGTGATGAGGTTTGGTAGGAAAGGTAAATTGAGTCTGAGATTCATTGGACCTTACGAGGTAGTTGAGAGGAACGGTCCAATTGCTTATAGATTGAGACTGCCGACAAAGTTAGAGAATATTCATGATGTGTTCTATGTTTCGATGCTTCAGAAGTATAGATCGGATCCGTCTCATGTAATGCCAGTGGAAGAGATTGAGTTGAACCCCAACCTGTCTTATGATGAAGAGCCAGTTGAGATTCTTGCTACGGACATGAAAGTGTTGCGTGGGAGGTCTATCGAGTTAGTCAAAGTTTTGTGGAGACATCGAGGTGCAGAAGAGGCTACTTGGGAGAGGAAGGAAGACATAGAAAGACATTTTCCGTATCTTTTTCCGTTAGGTAATTTCGGGGACGAAATTCCTTAAGTAGGGGAGAGTTGTAACGCCTCGGTTTAAAGCCCGTGAGTTATCAATTTTGATCTAGGACTAGTTTGGTTAAATTTAGAATTTCAAATTCTGATTTTCTGAAGAAAGATCATTAATTACAATAACACCATTAATGAATTTGAAAAGAGGATTTTTAGATTGAAGAGTCACCTTCATTTCAAAAGAACAAAACCTAAACAACTTTAACTTTCTCCTAAAAGCTTTCCACCACCATCTCTCTTTGACTCAAAGGTTTTCCATAGAACATTTCCAAAGGTAATCATCACTTTTACATTGGCTTTAATTATTGAATCTTATCTTTTCAAAAACCTAGCAAAGTATTGATTTTTCACTTAAGGTTCCAAAGTTTTGATGGAAAAGAGATGGGTTTGTGAAATTTTTGTATGGTTTTTTAATGGGTTCTTGGTGGGTTGCTTTGAACTATTTTTGGTTGCTAAATAATGTTAATAAGTGGCTTAAATCCATAAAACCCGAAACTAGGGCAGTGAGTAAGTTTTGAAGGTGAAAAAGTGATATTTTTGGCTTAGTTTTTGGGTAAAACGAGGGATGGAGGTATACGGATCTAGGATGGGTGTTTTTAGATGATTTTGGTGTGTTTTGGATGTTTACTTTGATGGGTTATTACCGGGTTTTGCTTAAGAACGAGTTTGATGGTATTTTGATGGATTTCGACTTTGAATCATTGAGAGAATGTTGTGGATTTGTGAACTAATGTTTGACAGTGATTTTATGGAAGAGTAGGGGAGTAATACTTTGTTTTTGGTTGTTTAGAAATATGGGAAACAAGTTTGGGTCCTTTGGAAGCGATACTGGGTGTTATTGAGGCTTGAGATCATTGTTTCGACTTTCGTTTGGGCTCTATCGGTGAGTGATAATGTTTTGAAGTTTAAAATGATTTCAAAGTGGATTCTCGGGGGTTTGGGTGGAGCCTTAAGGGCTAACCTAAACCCAAGTGTAAGTTTGCCTATACTTTCCTTGCTTGGTTGCTTGTTGATGTATGTGTTTATGCGTGTTGTGATGTGATTTTGGAATGCTTTTATTCCCGTTATAATGTTGTCGTGTAGTCGTTGTGGATGTCAAGCCTCACGTAATGGTTGTCGTTGTTTACGGTGATGTGTAGTCCCACCGATAGTGACTAGTTGATGAGTACGATGATGTGTAGTCCCATTGGAAAATTCTAGTTGTTGTGTAGTCCCACTGGGATGGTTGTGCATGCGCAAACCATGTTTAGCCTATGCTTGTGTTGTTACATCTTTTACTTAAATGGTTTTGTTTCCAAAACTAAAATTTATGTTTTGAACTGCATTGTTGTCGTGTTTTAGAGCTCCGCTCACTAAGCTTTAAGCTTACGCTCTCTTTTTCCATCAATGCAGATTGTTAGAGGTTCCGGGAGGCAATTGGGAAAGAGAGAAATTCTTGGAGTTATTTCTAAGTTCAAAGTATGGTTTTTATGTTTGTAATAATGCTTAGAAAATGAGAATGCTAGGCTTGTTGGTATGTAGTTGGTGTTCAAACTCATAAGTCTTGTTATTGTTGATGTTGTTAACTTGTTTAAATGTTGAAGCATGTTTTATTTTGGCCTTTGACTCATTTGGTGGATGTTAAGCATGTTTCATTGCCTTTTATATCTTGTTTGATGAATTGAGCCTTGACATGTGTTTGATTGCCTTAAATGAATGTTTCTTGTTTGCCTAAAGTTGTACGCTTGTTTATATGTTGATCTAATGCCTGCTTAAGTTGTTTAGGATAGTCCTTTTATGCTTAAAAATAAAATCTAAAGACTTTTTGTGCAGGGCGTATCAATACGCCCAAGGGCGGTATCGATACGGTCCCTTGTTTTTAGGCCTAGCATACCGATACGCAAGGGCGTATCGATACCCAATTTGCTCTCTGGAAATATGAGAAATTGACGAGAAATCAGGGTATTGGTACGAGCCTTAGGCGTACCGATACGGTCTTAGGGTTTACTTTGAAATTTTGACCGTTGAGAGCGTATCGATACCAGCCTTGGAGAGTATCAATACAGACTCTCAGAGTTGACTCTGGGGAAGGTTGACCGTTGAAGGCGTATCGATACGATCCTTTAGAGTATCGATACGCCCTTAGCTAAGTGGATAAAATTTGTCTTAAATTGTTAGTTTTGCTTGGATCGAATTAGGGGTTGCTTTTCCGCTGTTTGCTTATCTCATGTAGGGTCAAATAAAGCATTTAGACAAGATAATTAAAGAGAAAAAAATAGGGTTGCTAATCGAGGCGAGATCTTAACGGGTTTCGCTTCGGTTTTCCCTATGTAACCCATTCGCTTCGGTCTGTTGGCTAGGCCGGGACGAGGGGGTTACACTCAGGCTCATACCAATACCCTCAATTTCTCGTCAAATTCTCATATTTCCAGTAGCAAAAATGGTATCGATATGCCTTCCCGTGCATCGATACACTTGGCTTAAAGCATGAAGGCCGTATCGATACGACCCCAACCGTATCGATAACCCTGACTCGACAATGCAGAAAATTGTTGGTTTAAGCCAAAAAGCAACACCATAACACAAACTTAAGACCTCTAAACATACATACACGATCCAACATAGAGAAACCATCTAGAGGCAAACGAATCCTAATAAACGATAAGCGAACATTCAACCAACAAGATATAAGAAGCAAAGATAATCATAACCCAACCATTTGCCAAAAAGGCCAAAAATCCATATAATCCAAACTTAGGCTTACAAACATGAGAAACCATTTAGACATGCCTCAACACTTATGTAAGCATCAACACATCAAGCCAAAAGATGAAGCTTAACATCCATAAAGAGGTCTAAAGCCAATACATGCATACTTCAACATTGTTAGTGTTGAGTGGATCAATGGATTGATCAATGCCAAGAGGGGGGGGGGGGTGAATTGGGCTTTTAAAAAGTTGTTGGAGAAAAATGATAGCTAGAAATGAAGAACAAACGATTTTAGAGTGGTTCAAGTTCCAAATGAACTCTACATCCACTACCTTAGCTACCACTAATGATTTGCAACAATTCACTAGTTTGTTCTTCCCCTTTTCAAGGCTTAGGAGGTAACCTTTACACAACTGGTCAAATTTTCAACCCAAAATTTGACCAAACCCTCACAAGTGAACAAAGAAGAAATTAGGCAAGAAAGATATCTCTCAAATACAATATTGCCCCTTCCAGTACAAACACTCAACCCAAATTTGAGATAGGATAGGGATTGAATACAACACAATTTGGGGTTTACAAGAAATTGGAAAATAAGTAAAATGAGCTTGGATTTTTGCTTGGATGTTTATCTTTAATGCAATAGTTGTTGCTGGTCTTCAATAAGCTTCAATTTATACCTTCTCTATCAATTCTAGCCGTTTGGGTGGTTAGGGTATTGATTATAGCCATTTGGACCCTCTCTTTCCACCATAAATGCACTTCTGCAGCTATCTGTATCGGTACACAAAGACCCGTATTGATACCTGTCTCAAAACAGAAAAAGTTGTTGCACATAATAAAGAGGGCGTATCGAAACACGTGTAAGCGTATCGGTACGGGACAGGGACCGTTTCGATACAGATAAGACTGTATCGATACCTTTTTCTCAACGTAGCTCACTGGAAGTGTCCGTTTCGATACGGGTAACACCGCATTGATACGGGTAACACCGTATTGATACGGGACAACTACCACTTTAAATGTTAGTTACCTAACGACTGACACCAACGGTTGAAAACATTTAAACCTCTTTGAATTAAAAATTCCGTTAAAACCATATCGATACGGGTTGAATCGTATCGGTACACCATTCAAACTCCTTTAGTTTTTACAGAGGGGCGTATCGATACAGATTGAATCTGTTTCGATACGCTGTTTCGATACGGTTAAGAGCGTGTCGAAACTCCTCTTTCCAGTAGTCTACTTTATAAAAAATGTATCGATACGGCTGGAGGCGAATTGATACACCTGGACGTTTTTCAATACTTTGGCCTTGGAACACTTAGAAAATATTTGGAGTTTTGAGTTTTTCAATTCAGTTTAAAGTGTTGGTGATTTATAAATCATTTAAGGGACTTAGAAATCTATTTCAAGTTTTCAATTTAGTCCTTAACATACTTAGTTATATCAAAATCAAACATAGGTTTTACAATCTCCCCCTTTTTGATATAACAAAACCAAAACTTGAAATTTTTGATACTTTGAAAAACTTTGCAAAATAACTCCCCCTTAATATTAGCTACGTAACTTTTAAGTTTGAAAATCAAAATTTTTAAGTGTGAGCCTCCCTCTCCCCCTTTTTGTTAGATCAAAAATAATTGAGACATAATATAAAGTGCATAAATAGGCAAAAGGTATAAATAACCAAGCAACATAATATCATTAAGTTCAAATAAAAGATAACATCAACTTAAAAATCCAAATAACGGAAAATCAAAGCATAGGTTTTAGAATAATGCAAACTTAGTCCTAAAAACATAAATCAAAGGTGCATAAATAAATATCCTAGATGATATGAATGACATGCAAAGATAGGCTACTATGCATCTCCATCTCCATCGCCATCTTCATCATCCTCTTCAATTTCATCATCATTCTTCCTAGTTTGACGCCACTCGTCATGGAAAGCGGTGAGGGATATGTTCATTGAGTTGTGACCGCCTTCAAGGGAAGTGAGTCGAGTCTCCACATTCTTCATTCGATCTTCAAGGCTTGTAAACCTTTTATCAATAGCGGTAAATCCCGAATTCATCACTTGATCGATTGAGGCAATTCCTGTGCGCAAACCCGTGAATTGCTCATTGAGATAAGTAATGAGGGATTCCATAGAAGGTGGAGGAGGAGCTTGAGGAACTTGATTAACTTGAGGATTAAAAAATTGTTCTGCGGCTTCACTAGGGAGCTTGGATAGAAGAAGCCAACTACCATTAAAGTAATGAAACTTACCCCTTGCAAGAGACCTTTCATTGATAGGATCGGTGAGGGGAGTCGGGTAGTCATGCGAGCAATCTATCTCCTTTTGTTGGAAGAAGTAACTCAAGGCCGTACCATAGGTGAAGAAAGTGACAAGTGTAGTGTGGCGATGTTGCACGAGATAGACAATCTCCGCAAACATAATTCGAGCAAGGTTTGGACGTTTTTTCTCACGGAAGCATCGAATCCAAAAATCATCTACTTGGAGGATAGTGGAATACTTCCCTCACGAGGGCCTAAACCACCAAGAAACCATCAAATGGAGGATCTGATCCTGAGCATTAAGGGCGGTGACAGAACCACTTAGGACATGCCCAAGAGCATTCTCATCATCATAGCCTTCATCCTCCAACTTAAACACATCACAAATGGATTGAACATCTATAGTGACCTTTTTCCCATAAGATGAGAATTAACGACCGTAACAACACCATCTCGATTGGCACAACACCTAGCATTAGCATAAAAGATCAAAACTAAGACGCGAAAGAAAAATCCGGGAATTTGGAGAAAATCCATAAACTTCCATTCTTGGAGCAAAGGTAGATATTCAGATTTGAAACGCTCTGAGTTAAGAAAAGGAATAGAGATTACCGTCTCCGGACGAATCTTATTGTTTTGAAATTGGTGAAAATAGGTGAGTTCTCCGGTGGACATAAAGGAGTGTTGATAGATATGAGTGAGGTTCGGGCGAGCACCACCTCCGGTATTGGATCCTTCACCGGTTTCACTAGTACGTGTTCTCTTTTTAGGGGGTGCCATGAACTAGAGAAAATATTAAAAACAATGTATGCATTAAGTTTTCTTCATTCAACTCATTGAAAACCAGTAATCAAGGTTTAAAAAAATTATAAATTAAAAAAATTTGAAAAGAGATTTTGATTTGAGAAGACAAAACAAAAACAAAAGAAAATTTGAAACGAAAATTAAAAGAAAAATTAAAAGTAAAAAGAAAGAGTTTTACCTTGATATTGATTAGAGAGGAATGTGAGAAGAGCTTAGCACCCAATTGATGAAAAGCTTAAGAGCTTTGCTTGATTTTGAAATCCCTCTAGAGATTTTGAGTTGTGGTGTGAAAATGTGAGAGATTGAGAGGCTATTTATAGAGTGAAAACGACTAGGGTTTCTAGGGTTTTGAGAAAATTCAATTTTGGTAAAAGTTGAACTCTTAAATGCCAATTGATAGCTGTCTGCGCAATCGCGCATTGATACGCCTGAGGGTGTATCGATACGAGGGTAAAAACGTAATTCCATTTAAAATGCCCGTTGAAGGTTCACATCGAAACAGATGCAATCCGTATCGAAACGATTGTTGCTCGTATTGAAACGTGTTTAACCATATCGATACCTGTTTTAGGGAAAATGTAATATGGGAAACTAATACAATACTCGTATCGATACACTTAAGGTCGTATCGATACACTTAAGGTCGTATCGATACACTTAAGGTCGTATCGATACCATATGCCCAGAAATACATTTTAGACTTTAAAAACAATCAAAAGCTCGATTTTAACATCTCCTAAATGAATGCAAATGATGAATGAGCAGTTCTAAGCATATTTTAACAGAATCATACTCCCTCTAGCTATAAGCATGGATATTTTCAAGAGTTACAACACATTAACATGCAATTTCACAAGATCAAGCAATTTTAACTTTAAAAGGGTCCTAAAGGGTCAAGGAAGGCTAGTTAGACCTAACTCTCTCCTAAGGGACCAAAACTGCTCTTTATCTAAAGGCTTTGTAAAGATGTCCACTAGTTGGTTTAAGGTGTCAACATACTTTATAACAACATCTTCCTTAAGGACATGATCTCTAATGAAATGATGCCTTATCTCTATATGTTTGGTTCTAAAGTGTTGGATGTGATTTTTAGTCAAGCATATGGCACTAGTGATATCACACTTAAGGGGCATGGTTTCAACTTTAATACCATAATCTAAGATTTGTTGCTTCATCCAAAGGACTTGAGCACAACAACTCCTTAAGGATATGTACTCGGCTTCGGTGGTAGAAAGAGCTACACTATTTTGTTTCTTAGAGAACCAAGATATGAGCATACCACCTAAGAATTGACAAGTTCACGAAGTACTCTTCCTATTGATTTTACAACCCCCAAAATCCGCATCCGAATAAGCATGAAGGTTGAAGGTGGAGTCTCTAGGGTACCAAAGACCTAAACAAGGGGTATCTATAAGGTACCTAAAGATTCTTTTAACGGCTATATGGTGAGACTCTCTAGGACTAGCTTGAAACCTAGCACACAAGCAAACACTAAACAAGATATCCGGTCTACTTGCGGTAAGGTCAAGCAATGATCCAATCATAGAACAGTAAAGCTTAGAGTTAACACACTTACTTCCTTCATCTTTGTCAAGCTTTGTAGATGAGCTCATAGGTGTGGCTTGAGGCTTTGCATTCTCCAAGCCAAACTTCTTGAGCATATTCTTGATGTACTTTGCTTGATTGATGAAGGTGCCATTCTTCCTTTGCTTGATTTGGAGTCCCAAAAAGAATGAGAGCCCCACTATCATGCTCATCTCAAATTCACCTTACATTAACTTACCAAACTCTTTGCATTGACACTCATTAGTAGATCCAAATATAATATCATCAACATAAATTTGTACGACTAAGATGTAATTTTTTTACCTTTTTATGAAAAGTGTAGTGCCCAATTTACCTTTTTCAAAAACTTTTTCAATCAAAAAGTTTGAAAGTCTTTCATACAAAGCTCTAGGAGCTTTTTTTAAACCATAAAGAGCTTTAGTAAGTTTGAAAACATGATTTGGAAATTTTGAGTCTTCAAAACTCGGTGGTTGTTCCACATACACTTCCTCATTTATAAAACCGTTTAAAAATGCACTTTTAACATCCATTTGAAAAAGCTTGAAATCATGATAACATGCATATGCAAGCAACATCCTAATGGCCTCCATTCTAGCTACGAGTGCATATGTTTCATCAAAATCTATTCCCTCTTCTTGAGTGTAACCTTGTGCTACTAATCTAGCTTTATTTCTCACAATGTTACCACTCTCATCTTGTCTGTTCTTAAAGACCCATTTAGTTCCTATAATAGATTGATTACTAGGCCTATCAACTAATGTCCAAACATTACTTCTCTCAAATTGATTTAACTCTTCTTGCATAACCATAATCCAAAAGTCATCTTTTAATGCTTCTTTTATATTCTTAGGCTCTATGCATGAGATAAATGCAACATGATTCATAATTTTAAGAGAAGATCTAGTTGTTACCCCCTTGGATGGATCACCCAAGATTTCACCACCTTTGACATAGTTGAACTCCCTTGGGTAGCTCACTTCCTTTTCCTCTAGAGCCAAGTCCTTCAAGGCTTCAAGAGGTGGATCTTGTGTATCCTCTTCTTTTGTTGGAATATCAGTCTCCTTTGAAGTTTGTCCTCCATCAAAGGCATTAATGATTCATACATCATCATCATCACAAGAATCCTTCCTTGGAAGGAGGTTATCATCGAATACAACATGTATAGATTCTTCTACTACTAAAGTTCTCTTGTTAAATACACGATAGCCTTTAGAGTTTAAGGAATATCCTATGAAAATAGCTTCATCACTTTTTGCATCAAATTTACCTAAGTTGTCTTTTCCATTATTTAAAACAAAACACTTGCAACCAAATGGATAAAAATAGCTAATGTTAGGCTTTTTAGATTTTAAAATCTCATATGGTGTTTTCTTTAAAAGTGGCCTAATCATTACTCGGTTTACAATGTAGCAAGCGGTGTTTGTGGCTTCCGCCCAAAAATATTTAGGTAAATTGTTTTCACAAAGCATGGTTCTAGCCATTTCTTGTAAAGTTCTATTTTTCCTCTCAACTACCCCATTTTGTTGAGGAGTTTGAGGAGCCGAAAAATTGTGGCTAATACCATTTTCATTTAAAAACTCTTCAAACCCTAGATTTTGAAATTCGGTTCCTTGATCACTTCTAATATGAGAAATTCTAAGTTCAAGATCATTTTGGGTTAATTTTGAAAATGTGATGAATTTTTCTAAAGCCTCATCTTTAGTACTTAAAAATAGAACCCAAGTAAATGTAGAAAAATCATCAACAAGTAAAAATGCATAAGATTTACAACCCAAGCTCATAGTCCTAATAGGCCCAAATAAATCCATGTGAATAAGTTGTAAACACCTACTTGTAGAAACATCATTAATGGATTTAAAGGATGACTTATGTTGTTTACCCTTAGAGCATGCATCACAAATTATGTCATTTGAGAACTTAATTTTGGGTAAACCTCTAACTAGATCTAGGGAAACTAATTTTTCTAAAACACTAATGCTAGCATGTCCTAGTTTCTTATGCCATAGCCATACATCATTTTCATTTTGAGCTACTAAACATGCATGAGATGGATGTATGTCATCTAAATGCACCATGTAAATTTTACCTATGCGATGACCTATGAGCATAATATTATTTGATTTAATGTCAACAATTTTGCACCTACTTTTATCAAATAAGACATTAAATCCTTTATCACATAATTGGCTTATGCTCAACAAATTATGTTTAAGACCATCGACATACAAAACATTTTCAATAAGAATGATAGAGTGATTACCTATGGAGCCAATACCTTTAATGTGGCCTTTGGAGTTGTCACCAAATGTCACTACTCCTCCACTTTTTTGCTTTAAGTCCATGAATCTACTCTTCTCTCCGGTCATATGCCTCGAGCATCCACTATCAATGTATCATGAATTTTGACTTTGTGCTTTGGCCTTGTAGCAATGCCCCCTACAAACAAAGATATTAAACTTTTGTTTTTTGTACCCAAATCATTTTGGGTCCACGTGTTTTAGCTCCCAAAAGCTTGGTTCCCTTAAGAATCTAAGGTGACATAGCAACAAAATCATTAGACTTGACAAGTTCCTTAGGGACTCATACACTCCTAATCCTTTTAGGTCTATTATGTCTAGGGAGGCTACTTTGTTTGTAGTTATTAGTCTTTCTCCTAGGTTGGTTTGTTTTAGATGATTCACCCTTTTCATGCTTCACATTACCAAGATTTTTGAAAGACTCTTTGAGCTTGTTAAGCTCATCTAACACCTTTTGGTGTTCATTATTGCATTGAGAAAGAAAATTATTTAGGTCTACATTTTCATCTTGGAAGAATTTAAGTTCATCTTTCAAACCTAAAATCTTTTTCTCAAATTTTAAGTTAGCTTGAGAAAGTGAGTCATTTTTATCATTTAATTCCGAAATAATTTTCTTATTTCTAATGACCGACTCTTTGTACTTCTAAACTAACTCATCATAAACCTCTTGCAACTCATCATATGTATCATGTAATTCATCAAATGTAAAGTCAAAAGATGTTGAGTTAGAGGTTACCATGGAGGAATCCTCCTCAAGTGCCATGAGGCAAAGGTTGGCGACTTCTTGTTTGTCATCCTCGGATGACTCCTCATCACTCCAAGTAGCAAGCTTGGCTTTGAGCTTCTTCTTCTTCTCAAAGCCCTTCTTCTTGAGTTGAGGACACTCCGAACGAATGTGACCGGGCTTTTTGCACTCGTAGCAAATGATTTGATCCCTCTCTTCTTCTTTGTTTTTACCCTTGAAGTCCATTTTTCTTTGAATCTTCCTTCCTCGGTTGGACCTCATGAATCGTGAGAATCTTTTGGCTACCATAGCCAATTCTTCTAAATCATCCTTCTCACTAGAAGTGCTCTCCTCATGTAATGAAGCTTTGAGAGCCACTCCTATTTTCATCTTCTTTTCTACCTCTAGCTTCTCCACTCTTTTCTCTTCATTCTTCTTTTCATCTTCCATTCCTTGCTTTATTATCTCATGAGTAAGGAGAGAACCGACTAGCTCATCAAGTTTTAGTGACTTCAAGTTTTTGGCCTCGATGATAGCGGTTCTTTTCCCGTCCCAAGATTCAAGAATTGAGTAGAGTAGCTTCCAGACAAGTTTGTCTTCCGGGATTGTCTCTCCAAACCCTTAAGCCCGTTGACGATAGTTAAAAAGCGATCGAACATCTTGGACACTGTTTCGTCGGGCATCATCTTGAAATTCTCATAACTAAGATTGAGAATTCCAATCTTGGTCTCCTTCACATCATTAGTTCCTTCATAGGTGGTCTCTAGAGTATCCCACACTTCCTTGGCAATTTCAATGGAGGAGACTTTGGAGTAGATGTTGGGACCAAAAGAACAAAAGAGCATGTGAAGAGCTTTGTCGTTAATTTGGATTTTCTTTCTCTCATCTTCACTCATTTCAATCTTCTTCTTTAGAACCAATTTTCCTACATCATCCCTCTTCAAAGAAATATAGGGACCATCTTCAATGACATCCCAAACAAGTCAATCGTTGGATTTGATGAAGAGGCGCATCCGGTTCTTCCAAAATGGATAGTTGTCGTTGCGTGTAAAATAGTCTATCGCAATAAAGTGCAAGTGTACACGACGCAAGTAGTAAAGTGATACACGAAGTATCAGATGTCGAATCCACAAGGATTGGAAATAGCTTTATCCTTGGATTGCTGCACAAGAGAGAAAGAAGAGAGTTTAATTGTTTGTAGAGGAATAATGAAGAATACTGAAGATAAAAGATTAAAAGATTCAGGGTAAAGAGATAGGCCGATATTTATTTGCTCAGTAGTGCAGGTATTGAACTGTATAGAACTTCATGTTCTGTCGTCGTTCCTGTCACGGCAGCACCTGCGGCGGTAGCAGTTTGTTGTTGTCGCGGCAGCGATCACACAACTCTGTACATAAAGCTTGGCAAGAATCCCTGCTGTGACTTGTCCTATCCTTAGGTCCAAGTCTGTCGATAAACACATCTTAGATGATACATCCCGGCATGAATCGAAGGATGAACACCGATGTTGTTGAATTCTTCCTTAGCCACTTAACCTCGTTCTATCCCTAGGTCCGAGATAGTTCAACCATAAACTGGAGAACCCGCACTTATTCCTTTCGTATACTTAACTCTCCCGATATTAAGTAAATGAATAATCTCACAATGCTCTCCCGATACTCTTGTAAGATGTTGAAAACCAGAATAAGCAAACTTGAAGTTTATTTTATTGAACAGAAAAATCCTAAAAATAGTACAATCCTTATAACTACTTTACAGAATTAACCCTTACCCCTAGGGGAAGTTTAGAACATGATGAGAAGGGGAAAATGACTAGGGTTTTAGGGAAGATGGCTAGAGAATGAGATATATTCCCTAGGTCGAATTACATGCCTTTATATAGGCCTTGGGTTCAAGTTTTCTAATAAGGTAAGAATACAAGTTCAAACTAAAGTACAACTCTAATTAAGACTAAATCTTCAGAGTAGATGCCTTTAATTTGTCCTCTTTTCTTGCTTTGGGTTTCTTCCTTGAACTTTGGGTTTGGCCTTCATTCTGATCTAGGGCTCAGAAAAATATAGGAGTGGCCCACGACAGATCGGCTTAATTTCCTCTATCTGTCGAGCTCCACTTCACTTTTTCCCTTCACCATTGCGATCGTCATTGGCTACCGCGGCAGTGGCCACAACAGCGTCTTCCTTCTCGACTTCAGTCCTGTGTTCCAGCTCTGCTTCTTCACTGCCCTGAGTCTGCTACAGCAGCTACCTGCAAAAGTAACCAAAATCAGTAGCAACCGTGCCATTTTATATAATTGTGATGTATATGTGAAACTGTACCTAAATGTAATGAACTATGCTTGAATGCAACATGAATATGGGTTAAATAAGGGGTAAAAAGTAGAATTTTGCACACTCAACACACCCCCAAACTCAAGTTTTTGCTTGTTCTCAAGCAATTATGACCTAACTAAAGAAAATCATAAAAAAAACTTTTTGTTTGGCTTAAATCAGTGGACTTTACCTTACCTACCATTCATGCTCTTTCGTGAACAACACCTAGTTGGATATTTCTAGATTTATTCGGAACCTTGCTATAATTCTCGTGTAGTGTGTGCATGTTTGGTGAACAATTATATGTCTAGACTCCCTTGGTTCACTAGAATACTTAAGCCACTTACTTGAATTTTTATGCCAGCTTTCATTTTTTGGAGGCAATTCTTAGGCTCTTTTAGTTCTTCTTAGACTTGATTTTCTTTCCTTAAATTAAGTTTGACTAGAGCCTGTTTCGGGCACCTCTAGCTAACTTCCTAGAGCTGGTTTCGGGCACCTCTAGGTGTATTGAGTCTAACTTTTCTTAACTTCTTTTCCTAGAGCCAATGTTAGGCACCTCTAGGGGCAACTCAAGTGTTTAAGCTTTTCCTATTCTAGTTTACTAGAAGAAGTCTAGACAGTATAAGAGTCACAAAGGGTGTTTTAAGATCAGAACTATAGTAAGGCTCTAAACTGTTCCTAAAAATATCCTAAACGCACTGCCACGACAGAGTCTGTCACGGCAGGTAAGTTCAGTTCAAAGACTTAAGCCATTTTTTGGCAAAAATAAACTTGAATAATAATTAACACAATTTGAAAACCTAAAAGACACTTCATATTACTGGAGGGATGCCACCCCCAAACTCGAGGGTTGCATTGCCATCAATGCATGATAATAGAAAAAAACAGAAAATAAAAACAAAATATATCACAATTATAATAAAACAACAAAACAACAGAATAAGATAGAAACTTAAATTCAAGTGTTGTTGTCGCTGCTGCTGCTGCTGCTAATCTGTAGCTGCCGGTGGGGGCAGCGACCTTCATTGTCGATGCCGGCAGAGTGCTCGGAGAGGCGGATGCAGTTTTCTTCTTGGCTTCCCTCGGGGGCTGGATCCGAGTGGGTGAGATCTGGAGTGGCTTTCCCAGCACTTGTACCTCATCGGATGAGCTGCTGCAGCTGCTGGCAGACTTGCCCTGGCCGGATGATCCTTCACCAATGTTGGGCTTCTGCCTTTTCATCGGAGTGAACTCCTTTGAAAGGTTTCTTTTGACAGAGGGCTCCCCGTCAGATTCTTGCCAGATGGAGGATAAAGAGAATCTGGCGAAGTAGTCGTCATCAAGTTCAGGCAACGACTCCTTCCGTTTCTCTCCTCAGGCAGAGACAGTGGCAGTGTGGCTGCCGCCTTCAGCTGTCGTGGTCGGGGTTGTAGTGGATGCAACAGAGGGTGTTTTTGGTGAGGCAGCAGGAGTGGGAGTATGGGCAGGTGTAGGGGCAGCGAAGTATTCCTCTAAGAAAGCATGAAATTTTACATATGCAAAATTTAAATTGTTTTGAATGAAATGTACCGTGGCTGCCGTGAAGTCTCTGACGAAACTCATCAGACCAAGCTGCCGTTCCTCCATCTTTTTTAGTGTGGCCAGAATTTGAGTGGAGGAGTTTGCTTGAGGGGTTGTTGCTGCTCAGCGGTGGCAGGTTCTGGCTGAGTGGGCTCTTCTGGCTCTTCTGCTGCGATAGACGAGTTGAAGAAGGAGAGGGGTGTGGCTGCTTTCAGTTCCATTAAGCTGAATATGTTGCGCTCTGTCCATCCCTTCCCTCGTACCTTGAAATCCTTGGGGATTTCTGGAACGTTGTGGCTGCGGCAGATCTTGGTGATAAGGTACGAGAAGAAAAGGGGTCCCGATGGTCGAACGACACACTCCAAAATTCCCTCTTGTATATACCGGCCGACATTTATGGGTCTCTCATTTAAAATGAAGTGAACGAGAGCTAACCTGGGTCGGCCAATCGTGCTCTTGTGAGAAGAAGGCATTATCCTCTTCTTTATGAAGTGGTTCCAAAGTTTGGCCTCCGGAGTGAGTTGAGTGCGTTTCACCGTCCACCGATGCTTGGGAACAGTATTCCACTCTGTCCTTTCTTCAGTTAATTGTGCCATGACAGCATCGTAGTCTGTCGGCGATAGACTTTCCACGAACCTCTTTTGTTCGTTCTCCTGTTTGCTGACGTAGATGCCATAGAGGGTATTGATGTATTCCGGCTCGAAAGTAACTTCTTTACCTCGTACGGTCACGGTCTTCGTATCCTTGATGTCGACAGCAGCGTAAAACTCCCGGAGCAAAGTGACATTCATTTCCTCGGACTGGGCATCAAACATTTGCCATTTGAGGCGTTGATTTTTCGTGCTATGAACGGTTCGAGCCCAAAGTCTTCCGCGCGTTTGGTGTAAAGGAACCCTCTCTCTTCCCACATATCCCTCTTTTGGAAGGAGCTATAATATCTGTCGACAGAGTCGGTGGTGGCAACGCGATTAGGGATGGTGTCGTGGCTGGGTGTGCCGGCTGCTGCGGCAGAGCTGGAGGCAGCACTTCGTCGTGTCTGTCTGGTACTCATAGTTGCAAGGCTGTAGAAAATGAAAGAAATTTGAGATCTAGAGAGAAAGCAAGTTGAGAGAGTAAAAGTGAGGTGAAAAATGAATAGTAGATGGGGTTTATATAGATGAATGGTTTGCTGCCCGTTGGAGCTGTAACGGCAGGCTGTATTTTTCGCGTCTGTCGCTACAGCTGTTGACAGACTGTGACGACAGACTGTGACGACAGACTCCTCCTTTGGGCTTTTTGGGCTGTTGTTGAGATGGTGGGCTGGTTCACTTCTTCTCCTCTCCTTGTTTTCCATTATTTCTTAAAAATAATTAAAATAAAACCTTAGTTCCAAAAAATAAAATAATTCTAATTTCCTAATAAATAAAATACATAAGTAATAAAATAAAAATAAAATTAAGATAAATTAGGGATGCATCCTTGGGGCTTCAGTCCCCTGATAATGCTTTAGTCTCTGTTCGTTGACTTTAATGTGGTGCCCGTCTTTTAAGGATTTGATCGTGATGACACCATGAGGAAAAACTTGCACAACTTGGAATGAGCCGGACCATCTAGATTTAAGTTTCCTTGGGAAAAGTTTCAACCTAGAGTTAAATAACAACACAAGCTACCCTTGGAAGAACTGTCGTGGCAGCAAGTTCTTGTCATGCCCCCTCTTGGTCTTGTCCTTGTAAATCCTTGCGTTGTCGTAGGCCATTGCTCGAATTTCTTCAATTTCATTCAATTCAAGTAACCTCTTCCGTCATGCCTTATCTAAGTCCACGTTCACTGCTTTGATAGCCAAGTAAGCTCTGTGCTCTATCTCAACAGGTAAATGACAAGTTTTTCCATATATCAGCCTGTAGGGTGACATTCCCAATGGTGTCTTAAATGTTGTTCTGTAGGCCCATAGTGCATCATTGAGGTGTAAAGACCAGTCCTTCCGAGTCGGTTTAACCATATTCTCAAGAATGTTCTTTACTTCCTTGTAGGATATTTCGGCATGTCCATTTGTCTGAGGGTGATATGCTGTTGCGATCCGATGCTTTACATCATATTTTCTTAAGGCAGCAGCTATTACCCTATTGTCGAAATGTCTCCCTTCATCACTGATGATCGCCTTAGGTATGCCAAACCTGGAGAAAATGTTTTTGTGCAGAAATCTCTGAACAGTCTTGGCATCATTTTTCTGTGTGGCGATCGCTTCAACCCATTTCCCACATGATGTTGGGAATGGTCCCATGAAATCAATCCCTCATACATCGAAGATCTCGACTTCTAAAATGTTTTGCAGTGGCATCTCATGTCTTCTTGAGATGTTTTCAGTTCGTTGGCACTTGTCACATCTTTTGTAGAATGCTTGGGCATCCTTGAACAGTGAGGGCCAATAAAAACCAGATTGCAAAACCTTGGCAGCGGTTTTGTTTCCACCTAAGTGTCCTCCATATGGGGAAGCATGGCAGTGGTGAAGCACAACTTCCTACTCATCTTGTGGTACACATCTCCTGATAACTTGATTTGCACAGTGTTTGAAAAGAAGAGGTTCGTCCCAATAATAATGTTTAACATCAATTTGGAACCTCTTCCTTGCTTGGTAATTAAGTTCAGGAGGTAATATTCCGCTAACTATGTAATTAACGAAATCAACATACCAAGGATGTTCAGAAAACTTACCTGCCGCCATGGCTGTCGCGGCAGTGCTTGTGGCAGCAAACAACGGCTCGTCAGGGAAAGTCTTCAGTATGTGAGTCTTGTCTGTCAGTAGACTTTTTCCTATCTCTAATCTTGACAAGTGGTCTGCAATGAATCAAACGTATCAGTCTAGGTTTTGCATCTTTTTTAGCGAACAAATACTTTAGTGTAGAGTGGTCTCTATGGACTACCACCTTTGTTCCAAGTATGTATGAACGAAATTTGTCAATCGAGAACACCACTGCTAACAGCTCCTTTTCTGTTGTGGTGTAATTCGCTTGGGCATCGTTTAGTGTTTTGCTGGCGTAAAAAATGACATGGAATAGCTTGTCCTTCCTCTGCCCAAGTGCTGCCCCTACAGCATAGTCACTGGCATCACACATAATTTCGAATGGCAAACTCCAGTCTAGTGGCTGTACAATTGGGGCTGTTACCAGCTTCTCTTTCAGGATTCTAAATGCCTTAGTACATTCAGTATTGAAGTCAAAGGGACGATTCTGTTCCAGTAGGTGGCATAACGGCTTGGTAATCTTCGAAAAATTTGCAATAAACCTTCGATAAAACCCAACATGCCCTAAGAAACTCCTAATTCCCTTGACTGTTGTGGGTGGCGGTAGTTTTTCAATCACTTATATCTTTGCTCTATCGTCTTCTATGCCGCGAAAGCTTACCTTGTGGCCTAGGACTATCCCCTCATCCACAATGAAGTGACATTTCTCCAAGTTTAAGACCAAGTTCGCTTTCTCGCATCTTTCGAGCACCTTCTGTAGGCTGCCTAAGCAGCTTTCAAAACTATCTCCAAAGACGGAGAAATCGTCTATGAATATTTCCAGGAAATCCTCCACCATGTCAGAGAATATCGCCATCATACACCTCTGGAATGTTGTTGGTGCATTGCAGAGTCCAAATGGCATTCTTCGAAAAGCATAAGTGTCGTATGGGCAAGTGAAAGTCGTTTTATCTTGATCCTCCGGTGCAATAGCTATTTGGTTATAACCTGAGTAACCATCAAGAAAACAATAATAAGGTTTTCCCGCTAACCTATCAAGCATTTGATTAATAAAATGTAGGGAAAATGGTCTTTCCGGGTAGCTTTATTAAGCTTCCGGTAATCCATACAAACCCTCCAACCGGTCACAATCCTGGTTGGGATTAATTCGTTCTCTTCATTTGTCACCACGGTTATTCCTCCTTTCTTAGGAACGCATTGCACCGGGCTCACCCATTTACTATCCGAGATGGCATAAATTATCCCAACGTCAAGCCATTTGATAATTTCTTTTCAAACCACTTCTCGCATAGCGTCGTTTAAGCGTCTCTAGGCATCAATGGTCGGCTTATGATCATCCTCTAGGAGAATTTTGTGCATGCATAGTGCCAGACTGATGCCTTGGATATCAACTATCGTCCATCCAATAGCCTTTTTATGTTGCTGCATCATCTCTATCAGCTGATGTTCCTGTTTCTGCATCAACTTGGAAGAGATGATTACAGGCAACGTATCATTTAAACCAAGGAAAACATATTTAAGCTGCCATGGCAGGGGCTTAAGGTCTAAAACAAGTGGTTCTACAGTTGAAGGCTTTTGGATTATGTGTTCATTCGAGGTATAGTTTAGGGGCTCGAATAACTTACCTGGACGATTTCCTATCAAGGTTACCTCCTCATGACCTTCAGTGTCAGATATGTCTGAATCTGAGGAGCTTCTGTCGTCGTTGCTGCTGTGACGATCTTCCAGATGGCTGTTGTGGCAGTGACCAAATTTAATGTCATGGCAGCTCGACCTGATGCAGGGTTGGTCAAGGATTACTGCAGTGATAGCCTTGTATTCTTCTTCTGAATCAGCATGTTTAATCGCTTGGAGAACATTGAGCTTGATCTCTTGATCATTTACTCTCATTGTAAGTTCTCCCTTCTCTACATCAATCAGTGATCTGCCTGTGGCTAGGAAGGGTCGCCCCAGGATGATTGGTGCGTTCTCATCTTCTTCATAGTGTAAAACAAGAAAGTCAGCAGGAAAAATGAACTTATCCACTCTTACTAGAATATCTTCGATCTTCCCTTCTGGTTGTACGTAAGAGCGGTCTGCCAGCTGTAGTATAACTGTTGTGGGTCGTGCTCGTCCAATACCTAATTTCTGAAATACAGATTTTGGCATTAAATTAATACTAGCACCTAGTTCACAAAGTGCCTTACCCACGAATTTATCACCAATTATGCACAGTATATTGATGTGAACCTGCTTAAAAATATCATAGATCTTTTTGAGCTGATACTCTTGTTTCTTCTTTTTTAGCTGCTGTGGAAAAGGAGGTGGAGGACGGTAATCTTCCAGTCGTCATTCACATGGTATTCGGATCTGAGGAGGCTTAGGTTCCTCATCCTTCTTGTCTTTCTCCTCTATCCCTTCTGCTGTCGTGACAGGTGTAGCGGCAGCAGGTTTTTCATTTTCTGCCGGGGCAGTGTTCGCGACATGTAACACCCCAATTTTGGGCTTAGAAGTTTAGGGTCTGAACCGGACCGATCTGATTTTTGGTTCGAATATAAAAGGAGGTTTTAGGGAAAGCCTAACTCAGGATGCTTTAAAAATATGGAAAAATATCTAAAAATCCTCTTTTAATATATATAAGAGAGCGGTGGAATCAATTTTACAAAATAAGGTTTGGAAATACAACATTTTGGAGTAGTGACTAAAATGCGATTTTTGAAAAGTTCAGTGGTGACTGTTTTATAAGGATTGAAACTTTGAATCTTTAAGGAGCTAATTTACCCAAGAATGATTTCTCTAGATTTTACCTAAATTTAAGTGATTTAATTAATGTTTAATTAATTAAATGAAAAAGGGAAACCGACTTTTAGAATTTCATAACTAACTTTTCTTAAAATTTTCTCATCTCTTTTTCTCTCAAAATTCTCTCATCCAAATACTTTTCTCCAACAACTTTTCCATTGATTCTCACTCCAATTGATGAGGTTTCAATCATCAATTAATTCCTAATCCATTCTACATCAAATCCTTTTGATTTGCTTACTAGATTTTAAAGAAAATTAGCTCAAATCAAGGAGAAATCACCATTTAGAGGTAAGGTTGTTCTTCTCCTCTAAATACTCAGTTCTTTACTGAAATTCCCAAGTTATCAATCCTTAATTTAAGTTTTATAAATGGTTTTAATGATATGAACTTGATTTTGGCTTAAAACTCAAGATTTGAAGGAAATCTTGAAGAATTTCGTTGTGATTGTTTGGGATCTGTTTTGAGATGATTCTTAAATATATTTTGGATGTTTAATGATGTGTAAATGAGGTTTTATCAATGCAATCCCGAATAGGTTGTGTTTCCTAAGTTTTTGCTTATGAAAATGGTGGTTTTTTGGGGGTGATCTTGGTTTTCTATTATAGCTGGAGGTATAAAGATGATTTTAGGTTCATTTTGGATGTTAATTGATGTTTAGAAATGGTTAGAAGTGATGGATCTTGGCTGGGTTATGTTTTGGAAGAGTTTGGAGGTGATTTCGGTTGTGTTTGGTAGTCGAAATGTTAGTTTTGGTTAGAGCAGCGAGTTTAGGTGTGATGGCTGAAGATTTTAATGCATGATGATGCATTAATCCTCTGCTTTGATTTGTTTAAAATAGGGGAGACATCTTCAGATAATTGTGGTGTTGATCCAGAGGCTTGATCGGCGTTTCGGCAAGCTTGCAAAACTGAATTAGTGAGTGAAGTTGGGTTTCCAGCTTTGTAACAAATGTTTGAAGGTTTTGGGAGCTTAGTTTAAGTCTAAGCAACTTAACTAAGCTCAAGAGTAAGTTTTCGGAAAAACTCTCTTGGATGAGCCATGAAGTGGTTGATGCATTTGTTTATAGATTTCATGTTTAAATTCTGTTTGGAAAGCATGTTTTAGCATGTTTAATGCTGGTTTTGAAAGCCATGTGTTGAAGGATGCTCAAGGTAAGAGATCCTTGGTTTGACATATTGTAAATATGGTTTTGATGCATAGTGATGCATGATGATAATTGGATTTGATTAATGCTTTAAAACAGTGAATTGTTGATGATAAATGATGTATATTGGCAAGTGATGTGTTGGTTTTAAAGTACTTGAATTGGATATAGTTAGCCGGCTATAGGATTGGGTGCACCATGAATTAAGTCGCCTTGGATGTTGAGGGGTTGTAATTGTACTGTAAACTCCATCCAAGTACACTAACGAGAAAGGTAAGATCACAATGGTGGTTAAAAGTCCATGTGTGGATCTTGTGTTGTGTGTCCTGTGTTCTCGTTAGTGGTGTTATACAACTACCGATGAGTGATGTTGAGGGGTTGTGATTGTACCGTTAAACTCTATCACGGGTGTTGAGGGGTTGTGATTGTACCGGTAGACTCCACCTTCTGTGTTCGGTAGTGTGTATGAAGCATATGGGACAACGCTTGTAATCCGCGTATCCGATTGTGTTTTATGTTGTAAATGGTTATGGATGATCACCTGAAAGCCAATATGACATGTTGATTTTAATAAAGCATGAGATGCTTGTTATGTATGCAAGGTTGCATGAATAATGATGATTATGTGATGAAAGGCTTTGTTGAAAGTGTTTTATAAAAAGCATTATTGTGTTGTTTCTTTAGAGCATGCCTCACTAAGCAATTGTGCTTACGCTCTCTCTCTTGAACCAATAATGCAGATAATTGAAGTGTTTGAAGGCAACAAGGAGACTAAGAGTTCAAGGGAAACTAAGCTTATGTATGATGATGTTTTCATAACACTATTAGTTTTTGATATTTTGGCAATGGGAACCTAGGATGTGTTTTGGGAGATGTTTTGGACTCCCTAGTTGTGGCATGATGCCTTTGATGTTTTGGATTTGTAAATGGCCATTTTGATGCTTGATTTGGTGTTTTGTTGGTTGCTTGGTTTTGGATACTAGGATGTATGCCTATAGAGTTGTGGAATTCCATGTTTGATGCTATGAATGTGTTTTGAAGTTGCAAACATGTACCTTATATGTATGATGACTTGTTGGCATGATTAGGAAGTCATTAGGATGTGTTTGAGTGGTTTTATGCATGTTAAACCAGCAAAATCTCCATCTTCTGGGCAACCCGTATCGATACACTCATAGGCGTTTCGAAACGGGGGCATGTAATGGCCTTGGTGTTTCGAAACGGCTGGTGACCGTATCGAAACGGTTTGCCACTTGAACGCCCTGTTTCGAAACAAGTCTCGAAACAAACCCGCGTTTCGGAACGGTTAACACCGTTTCGAACAGGTGACCGTTGGGCACTGATTTGAATGGTTTTGAGGTCTGTAGGCTTTACCTTTTAGTCCCGAAAATTGTATTTGCAATTGCATGAGTTTGAGATGTCCGATTGAGGTAAAATTTAACACAGAAGCATGAAACATGACTAATTAAAGAATGGTAACCTTAAAATCAGTTAAGATCTTCTAATTTCTAGAATTTACGATTTGGTCCCTAGCATTTGTATTTTGTGTAATTGATTCCCTTATTGTAATTCGACCGCTGTGCTTTTCACGTAAGTGTTTCTCAAGAGTACGCTTAGGGTTAGTGTGCATCTAGACAAGTTTAAAAAGAAAAAAAAGGTCGGTAATCAAGGTTGACTTTTAGGTTGACTTTGGTTTTCCCCGTGTAATCTTCGTAGTTCGGGTCAACCATCTAGGCCGGGCTAAGGGGGTTACATTTGGTGGTATCAGAGCTGAGTTCTCGTGTAAATGGGAATGGTTATGTGGGTGATGTATGTGTGTGATTGCATGATGTGCCTTTAAAATGAAAGTATGATGTATGAATTGTAAAGTATGTTGGAATTGTGATGCTATGCTATTTTGAAGCATGTTAGAGGAACCCATTGCCATATCAAAACTAATGAAAGGAATTGTTTTTGGAAAATGAGCTTGAGTACTTGGACTACTTACCTTGTTGAGCCTAATTATGTTTATTGCATTTGTGTCAGTGCATTGTAGTTTCTTATATATGGGGCCTTGTAGAGAAATAAGGATGAATACGAGAGCTATGGCTCAGAATGAGAACGAGGAAAACGTTGAGAATGTTGTGGGTATACCTCCTCCTTCTGGTGGTGGACCGCCCGGTGGTGGTGGTGCTGGAGGTGATGGTGCTGGTGTTGGGGCTGGTGCTGGGGTCGCTGGACCTGAAGCTGTGCAGGGGCAAGCTGCTCCTGACATGACTGTACTGATACAGGCTATTGCTGGAGCCTTCCAGGCAGTAGTAGCTGGAGCTCACGGAGCTGTGCATCAGGGTGATGCAAATATGAGATTACCTTTGGAACATCTTCATAGTCTGGGAGGGACTGAGTTCAGAGGTTTATCTCTTGAGGGTTCTAAATCTTGGTTTGAAAACACCAAGAGGATATTGGGACAAATGAACTGCAACGATGTGAAGAAGTTAGGTTATGTGGTATCGCTGTTACATGATGATGCGTATACTTGGTGGACGACCACTGTCTCCGGAATGGAGGAAGTTGATGTGACTTGGACGTTCTTTCTGAACGCGTTCAAGCGAAAGTATCTAGGTGTGCGATACCTGGATGAGAAGAAAAGATAATTCATGTCTCATGTGCAAGGAAGCATGAAGGTGGCTGAGTACGAGATCCAGTTTGTCCGCCTTAGCCAGTACGCACCCGATTTAATCCCTAATGAGTGGGAGAGGTGTGAACGCTTCTGATATGGTTTGATGTCGGATGCGAAGACCTTTATGCTTACTGCTGAGTATACAGATTTTGATGTGCTGGTGAGTAGGGCGAAGGACATTGAACAGAACTTGGGTCTGTCTTCCAGAGGTGTTAATTCTGGCTCGGGCAAAAGAGCTACTGAGTATAGTTCTGGTGGTGGATGGAACAAGAGAGGACGAGATAAGAGGTTCAGTCTTCTACTAGGCGTGGTAATGGAGCGCGTGGTGCGCCTGTTCAGGGAGACAGGATGAGAGCTGATCAGAACATGTGCTGGACGTGTGGATCGCGTGGTCATTTGAGGCGTGATTGTCCTCGAGCAGCGAGGGAGGTTCAGGCTTCTGTGGCAGTGATCGGTAATTCGTGCTGGAATTGTGGTTCGACAGAACACATGAGGAGGGAGTGTCCTTTATTTGCCGGTGGTGGTCAGGGACGTGCTCCTGGGGTTGTTGCACCACAGAGAGGTCGTGGGCGCGACCGTGGTAACTTCCAACGCAGGGATGATGGTGGAAGGAATATGGCGCATGTGGTAGCTGTCCAACTTGAGGGTGGCGGCCAGGCTCGAGTGTATGCTCAGCGAGAGGGGAGAAATGACATGGATGTGATCGCAAGTACATTTACTTTGCAATCCTTGTCATCACTTTCCTTGATTGATTCTGGATCTACACACTCATACATATTGCGTGAACATGCTTAATTGCTTGGTTTACCTGTTGAGTCTTTGGATGTTGGTATGCGTGTAACTAGTTCCTTTGGTGAGACCGTTGTGACACGGAAGTTATATAGAAGATGTCCTTTGGTAGTGCATAATCATGTTTTTCTTGTTGTTGATCTCATGGAATTTCTATTCTATGGTTTTGATCTAATCCTTGGTATGGATTGACTTGTTAAACATCGAGTTGTGGTGGATTTTGAGAACAATTTCGTTAAAGCTTGCGGATGATTATGAGGTAGTGGTGGTTGGTGAGAATGTGAAGTTTCTTGCCAATGTGGTGTCTACATTGGAAGCAAGCCGAATGCTGAGGCAAGGTTGTCAGGCTTACCTAGCCTTTGTTATGAATCCTAGCTCTAAGGAGTTGCGAGTTCAAGATATCAGGACTGTGCGAGAGTTTCCTGGTGTGTTTCCGGAAGAGTTACCTGGGTTGCCTCCTAGTCGAGAGGTGGAGTTTGGAATTGAGCTGTATGAAAACACAACTCCAGTGTCCATTACTCCTTATCGAATGGCACCCAAGGAGTTGAAGGAGCTGAAGACGCAACTTCAGGAGTTGCTTGATCGTGGCTTCATTCGGCCGAGTGTGTCACCTTGGGGTGCACCGATTTTGTTTGTGAAAAAGAAGGATGGCACTATGAGAATGTGCATAGATTACCGTCAGCTGAATAAGTTGACTATAAAATCAGTATCCTTTGCCGAGGATTGATGATCTTTTTGATCAATTTCGGGGAGCGGTTGTGTTCTCTAAGATTGATTTAAGGTCAGGTTATTACCAGCTTAAGGTGAAGGATGTGGATGTGCCAAAAACAACCTTCAGAACGAGGTATGGGCATTATGAGTTTCTTGTGATGCCGTTTGGCTTGACGAATGCTCCTGCAGCTTTTATGGACATGATGAATAGAGTGTTCCATGAATATTTGGACAAGTTTGTTGTGGTGTTTATTGATGATATCCTTGTGTACTCTCGTACCGAGGAGAAGCATGAGGGGCATTTGAGGATTGTGTTGCAGGCTTTGTTGGAGAATCAGCTTTATGCTAAGCTGAGCAAGTGTGAATTCTGGCTTAGGGAAGTTGTTTTTCTTGGACATGTGGTTTCTGATGAGGGGATTCATGTTGATCCCTAGAAGATTGAGGCAGTGATGAATTGGAAGCCTCCTAAGTCTGTTCATTAAGTCCGTAGTTTCCTTGGGTTGGCAGGATATTACCGGAGGTTTGTGGATGGATATTCAATGATTGCTGCACCTTTGACGAAGTTGTTGCAGAAGGATGTCAAGTATGAGTGGAAAGAAGCGAGACAACGGGTTTTTGAGAAGCTTAAGGTAGCTTTGACGCAAGCTCCTATCTTGGTTCAACCTGAATCAGGGAAAGAGTTTGTGGTGTACAACGACGCATCCTATGTTGGTTTGTGGTGTGTGTTGATGCAAGAGGGTAAGGTGGTGGCTTATACATCGCGTCAGTTGAAGGTGCATGAGCGCAATTATCCTACGCATGATGTTGCGTTAGCTGCGGTGGTTTTTGCTTTGAAAATTTGGAGACATTACCTGTATGGTGAGAAGTGTACTGTGTACACGGATCACAAAAGTTTGAAGTATTTGATGTCTCAGAAGGAGTTGAATCTTAGGCAACGGCGTTGGGTGGAGTTGCTTAAAGATTACGATCTGACGATCGAGTACCATCCGGGAAAAGCTAATGTTGTAGCGGACGCCTTGAGTAGAAAGGTGGCAGTGGAGTTGAGGGCTATGTTTGCCAGCTTGAGTATTTTGCGAGATGGAGGTCTTGTGGCTGAATTGCAAGTGAAACCATCTTTAGTTCAATTGATAAAGGATAAGCAGCTGTTGTATGATTCCTTGGTGCCACATGTTCAGGATATTGTTGAGGATAGACCATCGGATTTTTGTTTTAATGACGATGGAGTTTCTATGTTTTGAGAGTCGGATAGTAGATCCAAATGATGCTGAGTTGAGGCGTACTATTCTGACTGAAGCTCATAGTAGTCCTTTTGCTATGCACCCTGGTAGTACAAAGATGTATCGTGATCTTAAGGATGAGTACTATTGGGTGGGTTTGAAGTAAGATGTTGCGGAGTATGTGAGTAAGTGCATGGTTTGTCAGCGAGTTAAGGCTGAACATCAGTTTTCTTCTGGGTTGCTGCAACAGTTGAGGATTCCTGAGTGGAAGTGGGAAAGGATTACCATGGACTTTGTGTCTGGTTTGCCTTTGTCGCCATCGAAGAAGAATTCGGTGTGGGTTATTGTGGATCGCCTTACGAAGTGTGCGCATTTCATACCTATGCGTACTACGTACACTTTGGGTAAGCTTGCAAAGCTGTACATTGCTGAGATTGAGCGGCTGCATGGTGTGCCAAAGTCTATAGTGTCGGATAGAGATCCGAGGTTTACATCGCGTTTCTGGGAATGTTTGTATCAAGCTTTGGGTACACGGTTGAATTTCAGTACTTCTTATCATCCACAATCGGATGGACAGTCTGAGCGTGTTATCCAAGTGCTGGAAGATATGTTGAGGTGCTGTGTGATTGTGTTTCAAGGCTCTTAGGAGAAGCATTTGCCTTTGGTGGAGTTTGCTTATAACAATAGCTACCAGGCAAGTATTCAAATGGCACCTTATGAAGCCTTGTACGGGAGGAAGTGCAGAACTTCTCTTTGTTGGGCTGAAACAGGTCAGAAGTTGGTTTCAATGACAGCTTTGTTGAAAGGAACCACCGAGAAGGTGAAGCTCATTTGTGAGCGATTGAAGGCAGCTTCTGATCGACAGAAGTCTTACGCAGATCTGAAGCGTAAGGAGATTGAGTTTGCGGTAGGTGACTGTGTGTTTTTGAAGGTTTCGCCTTGGAAAAAGGTGATGAGGTTTGGCCGGAAGGGTAAGTTAAGCTCTAAGTACATTGGACCATACGAGGTGATTGAACGTATGGGTCCTGTTGCGTACAAGCTGAGGTTGCCGCAAGAGTTGGAAAAGATTCATGATGTGTTTCATGTCTCTATGCTTCGAAGGTATAGATCGGATCCTTCGCATGTTATGCTTGTGGAGGAAGTGGAGTTGAATCCAGACTTGACCTATGATGAGGAGCCGGTTGAAATTCTAGATTCGGACAGTAAAGTTCTTCGAGGCAAGACCATTGAATTGGTTAAGGTGTTGTGGAAGCATCGTGGTGTTGAGGAAGCCACGTGGGAAAGAAAGGATGACATGAAGAAGTAGTTTTCGTACCTTTTTCCTCTAGGTAAATTTCGAGGACGAAATTTCTTTAGGGGGGAGAGTTGTAACACCCCAATTTTGGGCTTAGAAGTTTAGGGTCTGAACCGGACCGGTCTGATTTTCAGTTCGAATATAAAAGGAGGTTTTAGGGAGAGCCTAGTTCGGGATGCTTTAAAAATATGGAAAAATATTTAAAAATCCTCTTTTAATATATATAAGAGAGTGGTGGAATCAATTTTACAAAATAAGGTTTGGAAATACAACATTTTGGAATAGTGACTAAAATGCAATTTTTGAAAAGTTCAGTGGTGACTGTTTTGTAAGGATTGAAACTTTGAAACTTTAAGGAGCTAATTTACCCAAGAATGATTTCTCCAGATTTTTCCTAAATTTAAGTGATTTAATTAATGTTTAATTAATTAAATGAAAAAGGGAAACAAACTTTTAGAATTTCATAACTAACTTTTCTTAAAATATTCTCATCTCTTTTTCTCTCAAAATTCCCTCATCCAAACATTTTTCTCCAGCAACTTTTCCATTGATTTTCACTCCAATTGATGATGTTTCAATCATCAATTAATTCCTAATCCATTCCACATCAAATCCTTTTGATTTGCTTATTGGATTTTCAAGAAAATTGGCTCAAATCAAGGAGAAATCACCATTTAGAGGTAAGGTTGTTCTTCTCCTCTAAATACTCAGTTCTTTACAGAAATTCCCAAGTTATCAATCCTTAATTTAAGTTTTAAAATGGTTTTAATGATATGAACTTGATTTTGGCTTGAAACTCAATATTTGGAGGAAATCTTGAAGAATTTCGTTGTGATTGTTTGGGATCTGTTTTGAGATGATTCTTAAATATATTTTGGATGTTTAATGATGTGTAAATGAGGTTTTATCAATGCAATCCCGAATAGGTTGTGTTTCTTAAGTTTTTGCTTATGAAAATGGTGGTTTTTGGGGTGATCTTGGTGTTCTGTTATCGCTAGAGGTATAAGGACGAGTTTAGGTTCATTTTGGATGTTAATTGATGTTTAGAAATGGTTAGAAGTGATGGATCTTGGCTGGGTTATGTTTTGGAAGAGTTTGGAGGTGATTTCGGTTGTGTTTGGTAGCTGAAATGTTTGTTTTGGTTAGAGCAGCGAGTTTAGGTGTGATGGCTGAAGATTTTAATGCATGATGATGAATTAATCCTCTGATTTGATGTGTTTAATACAAGGGAGACATCTTCGGATACTTGTGGTGTTGATCCGGAGGCTTGACCGGCGTTAAGGCAAGCTTGCGAAACAGAATTGGTGAGTGAAGTTGGGTTTCCAGCTTTGTAACAAATGTTTGAAGGTTTTGGAAGCTTAGTTTAAGTCTAAGCAACTTAACTAAGCTCAAGAGTAAGTTTTCGGAAAAACTCTCTTGGATGAGCCATGAAGTGGTTGATGCATTTGTTTATAGATTGCATGTTTAAATTCTGTTTTTAAAGCATGTTTTAGCATGGTTAATGCTGGTTTTGATGGCCATGTGTTGAAGGATGCTCAAGGTAAGAGGTCCTTGGTTTGACATATTGTAAATATGGTTTTTGTTGCGTGTAAAAGAGTATCACAATTGAATGCAAGTGTACACGTCGCAAGTAATAAAGTGATACTAGAGTATCGGATATCGTCTCCACAGGGACTGGGCTAATGCTTTCCTTCGCTATATGCACAAGGGGAAAAGAAGAGATTTCATAGATTGATTAAGTTGTCACGAAAATAATCAAGTAAACGAGGAGAACCAGGATAATAAAATAGGCAGGAATTGAATTGCTCAGTAGTGCAGGTATTGCACTGTTTAAGGACTTCTGTTCTATGTCTGGCTCATGTCACGGCAGCACCTGTCGTGGCATCGGTCTGTTGCTGTCGCGGCAGCAATAAGAAACTCAGTTTATTCAAGTTTGGCAAGAATCCCTGGATTGACTTGTCATATCTCTAGGTCCAAGTTCTGTCGATGAACACGTCTCAGATGCTACCTCCAGGCGTGAATCGAAGTATGAACACCGATGTTTATGAATTCTTCCTTAGCCGCTTAACCTCGTCCTATCCCTAGATCCGAGATAGTTCAACCATAAACTGGAGAGCCTGCACTTATTCCTTTCGTATACTTAACTCTCCCGATATTAAGTAAATGAATAATCTCACAATGCTCTCCCGATACTCTTGCAAGATGTTGAAAACCAGAATAAGCAAACTTGAAGTTTTATTTCATTGGACAGAAAAATCCTAAGAACAGAACAACCCTTACAACTACTTTACAATATCAACCCTTTGCCCTAGGGGAGGTTTAGAATATGGTGAAGAAAGAGAAACGACTAGGGTTTTGGGAAGAAGGCTAGAGATGTGATTCCCCTTTTTCTAGGTCGAATTACAAGCATATATATATAGGCCTTGGGTACAAGTTTTCTTAATGGCCAAGAATACTAGTTCGAATTAAAATACAATTCATTAAAGACTAAATCTCTGAATAAACGTCCTTTAGTTCGCCCTATCTTCTTGCTTTGACTTTCTCCTCAAACTTTGTGCAAGACCTTTCTTGTGCTTCTGGGCTCCAAAAATTATGCAAGTGGTCTCTAAAAATTAGGCTTGAAATCCTCTATCAGTCGAACTCCACTTCGCATTTTCCATCTCTTCTTCTTCACTGTCGCCTCTTCTGTCACGAAAGATGTCACGGTATCTGTCACGACATCACTGTCACAGCATTACTGTCACAGCATCTGCCACGACATCTGCCACGACAGTGATGTATGAGGCAGTTTTCTTCACTCCAGCTTTTCTGTTACTCTGCTGCCCTGGATGCTGCCACGACTGTTGCCAGGATGCTGCCACGACTCCTGCCCTTGATGCTGCCACGACTGTTATCTTCTGTTCCTCTGCTGCCCTGGATGCTGCCACAGCAGATACCTGCAAAAGTGACCAATTTTAGCAGCATCTGTGCAGTTTTATCTAAATGTGATGTAAATGAAAAAACTAGCCTGAAATGCAATTAAACGTGCTTGAGGGCAGCAAAAATAAGGATAAATGAGGGGTAAAATATAGGACCTTTAGGCACTCAACACACCCCAAACTCGAATCCTTGCTTGTCCTCAAGCAAATGCAACCTAACTAACATGCATACATACATACATATCTATATATATATATATATATATATATATATATTTTATTTATATTTTTTTCTTGGCTTAAGTCAGTGAACAATCCTTACCCACAACACCATCCCTATCATGTTTAGCACCTGTTCAAATATTTAAGGATCTACTTAGAGCAAAAGTATAATTCTCATGCATGTGTGTGCATTTATTGTGAACATACATGAATATAGACTTCCCTAGCAACTAGAATATTATACTTAGCTTGTTTAGAGTTTTCCTTCGAGACTTAATTCTTTTTTTATTACTAGAGCCAGTATCGGGTACCTCTAGTTGTTTTCCTTCTTTTTCTAAATTTTTCTCTTTTCTACTAGAGCCAGTATTTCAGGCACCTCTAGTTAACTATCTAGAGCCGGTGATAGGCACCTCTAGAAGTTTTTCTCTGGTTATTTTCCTAGAGCCAATGATAGGCACCTCTAGGTTTCCTGAGTTTCTAGTCTCTTTCTACTCTAAGCTCTAAGTTTTCTATTCTAAGTATGCTAGAGAAAGTCTGTTATCAAGTAAGTCACAAAGTGTTTCAGTTTTTCAGAACTATACTAAGGCTCTACTTACTTCCTAAAATATTTTTAAGGGGCTATCACGACAGAGATGGCAGCGACAGATAATAAAAGTTCAATAAATTAAGCCATTTTTTTGCATAAAAATAAATGCGACACAGTTAAAACTAAATGCAATATTATATTAATAATTAGGAGGAATGCCAACCCCCAAACTCAAGTGTTGCATTGTCCTCAATGCATGACACAAGACATAACAATGAAAAACAGAAAATAAAAATGACAGAATAGTGAAACATCACAAAAAGATAATATATACAGCAGGCGACAGAGAAAAGGAAAAAGAAAACTTAAGTTGTGCGGCTGTCGTTGCTGCTGCTGGAGCTTTGGATGAGGAGCTGTCGGCGGGCAGTCTCCTTGAACTTTGTCGAAGGAGCTGTGGGTGCTGCCCTGAGAGTATGAGTGCTGCCGCGACAGAGGTGGAGGAAGAGCTTCCTCGGGTTGCTTGTATCGTCATTGCAAGGGTTTTCTCTGTTTACCTAATAACACAAACAAACTAAAAACTAATATCAAATTTCTAATTCCTAAAACAATAAAGATAAAATTAAAATACAATAAAATAAAATAAGTTAAGTTAAATTAGGAGTGCCTTGAGGGGCATCTCCTAAAGTAACTGCTCCCCGTTCTGTTGATGTTTGAGGGGTCGTTTCTGGTACTTCTTGAAGTCCATCTGTACCCTCCATCTGGTGATTATTCTCATGGTGGGGGCTCCTTTCTTTCTCTTCCCTTTGTAGTCTATGAAGTCCTCCATTTTTGGTAAAGTTTCTGAGGGCATGAATATATGATTAGTAAAAATTAAATTGATATTCGACCACAAACTTACCTTGTTTTCGTTGAATGTTGTTGTGGTGGAATGTAGCCCTTGCTGTCGTGCCTGCTGCTGCGGCAGCTAGTTATTTTGACACTCCGTTGTCAGATTACTTTGCAGGTCAATGGGACATTGGTAAGTGCCATCACTCTCTATATCAAATTCTGTTGACCACTCGTAGATCTCCATCAGTAGAGACTTTGATGATTCTGAGTCCACCGGTGTTGGTTCCTCTAATACCTGCAATGGAATTGGCGAGTTTTTGAAGAATTCAACATGTTCGTTTATTACCTGCTCATATTCCATTGGCGAGGCATTGTCATTGGGTAGCTCTTCTAGGTGGTCGTGTGAGTGCCATGCCATGGATGAATGTGTGCAATCTTGGTCGGGCATAACCGAGGTAGTGGGTTGAGAGTTTTCTTCGAATGTAGTTGCTGCCGTGACATTCTCTTGAATTTCACTTAGCGTTGTTGTGGTGTTGCTCCATTTCGGCTCCTCGATCATTGCCATGGAAAGTTGTTGCTCAGACTCATCATATGTTGGGTATTCCTTCACATGGGCATCCTCGTCATCTTGCCTTAGGATTTCAGGTTCATCCGTGGCATGAATGAGGACCGGTCTGCTCAAGAGTGCATCCATCTTGGCGATACTTTTGTCCATAGAAGCCGACACTTCTTGAGTGAGTGCCATGAAGGCTTGCAGTGTGTCTTCTAAGGATTTTGACTGCTCTTGAGGATGATGACATTGCCAGGGCATGTCGGGTTCTGCAGCAAAACTGTTATGGTAAAAAAAATTTGCAGGTTTTGATCGTACCATAAAATTTTTTGCTGCTGCGGCATCGACATCTGCTGTCCCTGTTGCTGTTGTGGTGGCATATTTTTTTCTTGTTGGTTCCATTGTTGGTTGTCCATATATTCACCGAAGAAATGGGGATAACTTTTGTTGCGTGTAAAATAGTCTATCGCAATGGTAGTGCAAGTATACACGACGCAAGTAGTAAAGTGATACGAAGTATCGGATATCGTCTCCACAGGGATTGGGCTAATAGCTTCACCTTAATTCACTGCACGAAAGTAAAGAAAATAATTGAGAAAGTTGTCACGAGAATAATGAAGTAAACGTAAATAAAAGAGTAAATATATCGAAATAGAGAGAATGGGCTGGTATTGAATTGCTCCGTAGTGCAGGTATTGCTAAGTCTCGGAACTTCAGTTCTGTCGTCGTCCCTGTCGCGGCAGCAGTCCGTTGCTTGTCGCGGCAGCGAACAATCAACTCAGCACTTCAAGTTTTGCAAGAATCCCAGATATGCCTTGGCCTATCCCTAGGTCCAAGTCTGTCGATGATCACGTCTTTGATGATACCCCCCGACGTGAATCGAAGGATGAACACCGATGTGTATGAATTCTTCTTTAGCCACTTAACCTCGTCCTATCCCTAGGCCCGAGATAGTTCAACTATAAACTAGAGAACTCGCTCTTATTTCTTTCGTATACTTAACTCTCCCGATGCTAAGTAAATAGATAACCTCACAATGCTCTCCCGATGCTCTTGCAAGATATTAATAACCAAAATAAGAGAACTTGAAGTTTATTTTATTGTACTGAAAATTCCTAAAACAAAACAACCCTTGCAACTACTTTACAAATCAACCCGTGGCCCTAGGGGGAATTTAGAACATGTTGTGGGAAGGAAAACGACTAGAGTTTTGGGAAGGAAGCCAGGGTAATCGGTTATGCCCTCCTAGGTCAAAATATATGCCCTTATATAAGCTTTGGGCTCAAGTTATCTAAAATAGCAAGAATACAACTTTAAATAAAAGTATGATTCTAATAAAGACTAAATCTTCAAGGAATCTACTTTCCAGCCGTCATCTTTCTTGCTTGGGATTTTCTCTCCTTGAACTTTGGGCTTGACATTCCTTTTGATCTAGGGCTTGGAAAAATATGGGGTTTTCACACGACAGACGGGCTGAATTTCCTCTATCTGTCGATGTCCACTTTGCTTCTTTTCCTCAAAACTGCTGTCGTCCTCTGATGTCACGGCGGCAACCATGGCAGCATCATCCTCTTTGACTACTCATCTAGTTCCAGCTCTTCTACTTCACTGCCCAGCGCCTGCCCTTTCTGTCTGCTACAGCAGCAACCTGCAAAAACAATCAATTTTAGTAGAAACTGTGCCTTTTAATATATTTGTGATATTTAACTGTAAACTGACCTAAATGCAATAAATAATGCTTGAATGCAGCAGAAACATGGGTTAGATAGGGGGTAAATAATAGAACTTTTACACACTCAATACACCCCCAAACTCAAGTTTTTGCTTGCCCTCAAGCAACTAAGATCTAAAAGAAAAATGAAATATTTTTGTTTTGGCTTTCAAACAGTGAACTTCCCCTTACCCGTCGTTCGTTCCCTGTGATAACAGCAACCTGTCGGATAATTTTGGATCTGTCCGGAGTCTCACTATAGTCCTCGTGCAGTGTGTGCATGCTTGTGAACAATTATATTCCAAGACTCTCTTAGTTTCACTAGAATATTCAGCTCTTAACTCGAATTTTTATGCCAAAGTTTATCTTTTTGAAGGCACTTTTTCATGCTCCTTTGATTTTTTTGTTTTGACTCGATTTCTCTATTTTTTTTAGCTAAAGTTTTACTAGAGCCAGTTTTGGGCACCTCTAGTTAACTTCCTAGAGACAGTTTCGGGCACCTCTAGGGCTGTTGAGTCTCTTTTGCTAAACTTCTTTCCTAGAGCCAGTGTTAGGCACCTCTAGGGGCTATTCAAGTTCTAAGCTTCCTATCCTAGTTTGGCTAAAAGAAGTCTAAGCAGTATAACAGTCACAATGGTGTTTAAGTTTTCAGAACTATAGAAAGGCTCTAAACTTCTCCTAAAAACTATTCTAAAGCCACTGCCATGACAGAGCTGTCACGACAGATAAGTTCAGTTTATAGTTTTCAGCCAAAATTTTCAATATTTTCATCGTTTTTTAAACTAAAAAGAAACTAAGTAAAGACATAGATTTAAACTAAGATGTACTCCATTAATGGAGGGTTGCCACCTCCAAGCTTGAAGGTTGCATTGCCCTCAATACAAATGACAATTAGCAAAATAAAGGCAGTACATCACAAAATATATAGCAGGCAGCAAAATATAAGATAAGAACTTAAATTTAGTCACTGTCTTCGCTGCTCCTGCTGAGGCGGATCTGCGGCGGGCTCTGGCTTTCGGGGCTGGCTGGGGCACGGGGGAGGCGGATGTGTTCTTGGCTTTGGCCTCCCGTGGTGGCTGGATTCTGGTTGGGGAGATGTGTGGGGGTTGCTCCATAACCTGAACTTTCGAGCTTCTGCTGCTGCTCTCCCCGCTGCTGCTGTCACTGCTGCTTCTGGCCTTTGGCAATTTATTCTTATCAGCCATCCGCTTTTGTCTCTTCACGGGGTGAATTCCTTTGCCAGATTTCTCTTGATAGAAGGTTCAGTATCACTGGCAGCCCATACTGAAGAGGAGGAGAACCCAGGAACAAAGGCATCTAGGTCCTCTGATGCCATCGGACGTTTTGTTCCTCGGGCAGATGGCTCGGCATGGGTGCTGCCTGCTGCTGTTGGGGCAGCCGATGGTGTTGAGGCAGCAGAAGGCGTGCGTGGGGTGGCAGCAGGTGTAGGGGTATGGGCAGGGGTAGTGACAGTAAAGTAATGGGCAGGAAAAGTAGGGAAGGCAGCATCAGGAAAATTTAAAGAACTTTGTATAAAAGTTACTGTGGAAACAGCAAAGTCCCTGATGAAAGCCATTAACCCCAGCTGTCATTCCTCCAGTTTCTGAATGGCAGCTAATATCTGGGCGGAGGAGTCTGTCGGGGCAGCTGCTGCGTCAGCAGGTTCAGTGTGATGCTGCTCCGTCGTTTCAGCTGTGGCGGCAGCAGGGTCGAATGATGACAGAGGGGTCGCAACAGTTAACTCCATCAGGCTGAGGATGTTCTTTTCAGTCCAACCCCTTCCTTCTTCTATCACATCAGTGCGCACCTCGGGGACATTATGGCCGCGGCAGAGCGAAGTAATGAGGTATGGCAGGTAGAGGGGACTCGTTGGTCTATGTGCACACTCCGGAATACTTTCTCGAATAAAACTGCCCACATTAATGGGTCGTTCATGCAGAATAGAGTGTATCAATGCTAACCGTGGTTGGTCGACGGTGGTGTTGTGGGATGATGGCATGATCTTCTTCTTTATGAAGGAATTCCACAACTTTGCCTCCGGCAGCAACTGGATCCTTCTAACAGTCCTCAGATTCTTTCTGCTGGTGTTCCATTGAGTCCCAGCCTTGGTCAGTTCTGCCATGACAGCGTCGTAGGCAACACTGTCTAGTGTATTCAGGAATTGCTGGTGAGCATCATCATTGACACCGATGTAGAAGCCATAGAGGGTATTAATGTATTCTGCTTCAAATGACACCTCCTTCCCTCGAATGAACACTATTGTCGTCGTTCTACTGTTGATGGCAGCATAGAATTCTCGGACCAGCGTAACATTCAGTTCCTCTGGCTGCTCCGCAAAGGTCTGCCATTGTAAAGCTCTAATCTTCCGGGCTATGAATGGTTTGAGGCCCAGATTCTCATCCGTCGGTGTGTAGATGAAGCATTGCGTCGGGTTTTCCTAGAAGACATATTTGTGCAAGGGTTGTGAAAAATAAACAGAAAGCAAAAGAACACTAAAAGGGGAGAGCAAGTAAGAAAGGAAGAAGTGAGCGAAAATGAAAATGAAACGGGGTTATATAGAGAAAAATGTGCTGGCCGTTGAAGCTATAACGACAGGCGCGAATAACGGGGCCAGCTGTTGTACGTTAGCGTGTCTGACGCGTCTGACACGTTTTCGCGTCTGTTACGCGTCTGTGACGTGTTTCCGCGTCTGTCGTGACAGCGTGATGACAGCCTGTATTTTCCGCGTCTGTCGCGGCAGCTGTAACGACAGGCTTCAATATTTGGGCTTTGTTGGGCTGATGGATGGATGGTGGGCTGAGTTCACTTCTCCTGTTCTTCTTGACTCTTTTATTTCCGAAAAACAATAAACATAAAAACATTATTCAAATAAAATAAACCTTATTTCCTAATAAATAATAAATAATAATAAAATTAAAATAAATAAAAATAAAGTTTAGGTTAAATTAGGGACGCCAGGTGGGGCATCTCCTAAGGTAACCACTTCCTGCATTCCTGGGGCTTCAGTCCTGTGATAATGCTTCAAGCGCTGTCCATTGACTTTGAATTGATGCTCGTCTTTTAATGATCGGATTGTGATGGCACCATGGGGAAAAACCTGTACGACTTGGAATGGGCCAGACCATCTAGATTTCAGTTTCCCTAGGAAAAGTTTTTGTCATGCCACTTCTTCGTTTTATCCTTGTAGATTCTTGCATTGTCGTAGGCCATTGTTCGTATTTCTTCAATTTCGTTCAGATCTAACAACCTTTTTTGCCCTGCCCTGTCCATGTCCATATTCACTGCCTTGATTGCCCGATATGCTCTATGCTCTATCTCGACAGGTAGATTACATGTTTTCCCATAAATCAATCGGTACGGAGACATGCCCAATGGAGTTTTGAAAGCTGTCCTATATGCCAATAACGCATCATTGAGGAGTAAAGACCAGTCTTTTCTAGTTGGCTTAACCATCTTCTCAAGAATGTTCTTAACTTCCCTATTAGATATTTCAGCTTGTCCATTGGTCTGTGGGTGATATGATGTCGCGATCCGATGCTTGACACCATATTTCTTCAAGGCAGCAGCAATAACCCTGTTGTTGAAATGTCTCCCTTCATCACTGATAATCGCCTTAGGGATGCCAAACCTAGAAAAGATATTTTTGTGTAAAAACTTAGAGACATAATCTACTGCCAGGAGGATGTATAGATTTCCGCATGAAGATGGAAAAGGTCCCATAAAATCAATCCCCCAAACGTCAAAGATTTCGACTTCTAGAATGTTCTGCAGTGGCATCTCGTTTCTCCTTGAGATGTTTCCCTTCCTTTGGCACTTGTCACAGCTATTGTAGAAGATTTGTGCATCTTTATACAGTGACGGCCAGTAGAACCCTAATTGCAGCACCTTGGCAGCAGTTTTGTTTCCTCCTAAGTGACCTCCATACTGTGAAGCATGACAGTGATGAAGTATGTCTTCTTGCTCTTCTTGTGGTACACACCTCCTTATAACCTGATCTGCGCAGATTTTGAAAAGAAGAGGTTCGTCACAATAATAATGCTTAACATCATTTTGAAACCTCTTCCTGGCTTGATAATTAAGATCAGAAGGAATTATTCCGCTAACTAAGAAATTAACGAAATCAGCATACCAGGGGAGTTAAGAAGACTTACTTGCCGCCATGGCTGTCGCGGCAGTGATTGCGGCAGCAAAGAGCTGCTCGTCTGGGAAGGTCTCCAGTATGTTTGTCTCATCTGCTGGTAGACTCTGTCCCTTCTCCAACCTTGACAAGTGATCTGCCACCTGATTTTCTGTTCCTTTTTTGTCCTTGATTTCAAGGTCGAATTCTTGCAATAGCAGGATCCACCGTATTAATCGAGGCTTTGCATCCTTTTTTCGCAAACAGATACTTCAGGGCAGAATGGTCTGTGTGCACTATTACCTTCGTTCCAAGTATTTAAGAACGAAACTTGTCAATGGAGAACACCACAGCTAATAACTCCTTTTATGTGGTGGTATAATTCACCTGGGCGTCATTCAGTGTCTTGCTGGCATAATATATGACATGAAATAATTTGTCTCTCAGCTGCCCAAGTGCTGCCCCGACAGCATAGTCACTAGCATCACACATGATCTCAAATGGCTGTGTCCAATCTGGTGGCTGTACTATTGGGGCTGTTACCAGTTTTTCCTTCAGAACCTTGAATGCTTCAGTACATTCATCATTAAAGTCAAAGGGTCGGTTCTGCTCTAAAAGATGGCATAGGGGCTTGGAGATTTTTGAGAAATTTGCAATGAATCTCCGATAAAAACCAGCATGTCCCAAGAAACTTCTAATACCCTTGACTGTTGTCAGCGGCGGCAACTTTTCGATCACTTCTATTTTGGCCCTGTCGACTTCTATCCCACGGCAGCTAATCTTATGGCCAAGGACTATCCCTTCATCCACCATAAAGTGGCATTTTTCCCAATTTAAGACTAGGTTTGCTTTTTCACATCTTTCAAGTACCTTTTGTAGATTGCCTAGGCAGCTCTCAAAATCATCTCCAAAGACTAAAAAATCATCCATAAAAATTTCAAGGAAGTCCTCCACCATATCGGAGAATATGACCATCATGCACCTTTGGAAAGTGGCGGGTGCATTGCATAATCCAAACGGAATTCTCCTAAAAGCATACGTTCCGTAGGGGCATGTGAAGGTCATCTTTTCTTCATCTTCCGGTGCGATAGCTATTTGATTATAACCCGAATAACCATCAAGAAAACAATAGTAAGGTTTACCCGCTAATCTATCAAGCATTTGATCAATAAAGGATAAAGGGAAGTGGTTCTTTCGGGTAGCTTTGTTAAGCTTCTGATAGTCCATACAAACCCTCCAACCGGTCAGAGTCCTGGTTGGGATTAATTCATTGTTTTCATTGGTCACCACGGTCATTCCTCCTTTCTTGGGAACACATTGCACCGGGCTCACCCATTTGCTGTCGGAGATGGCGTAAATAATACCATCATCTAACCATTTGATTATCTATTTACGCACCACCTCTTTCATCGCATGGTTTAGCCGCCTTTGAGCATCTATAGTCTGCTTATGGTCTTCCTCTAAAAGGATTTTATGTGTGCATAACGTCGGACCAATGCCTTGAATGTCAGCTATCGTCCATCCAATTGCCTTTTTTGTGCTGCTGCAGCACCCCTATTAACTGTTGTTCCTGTTCCTGCATTAACTTGGAGGAGATGATTACGGGCAACGTATCATTTGAACCAAGAAAAGCATATTTTAGCTGCCCTAGCAGGGGCTTCAATTCTAAAACAGGGGGCTTAACAGTAGATGGCTTTTGAATTGCATGGTTATCCGAAGTATAATTTATAGGTTCGAATAACTTACCTGGACGATCGCCTATCCAGTTTACCTCCTCCTGATCTTCAATATCAGATGTATCGGATTCTGAGGAGTTGTTGTCGTCAGTGCTGTCGTGACACTCCTGTAGGTGGCTGCCGAGGCAGTGACCAATTCTGATGTCGTGACAGCCCGACCTGATGCAGGGTTGATCAAGGGAAACTTCAGTGATAACCTTACATTCCTCGTCTGCATCAGCATGTTTCATAGCTTGGAGAACATTCAACTTAATCTCTTGGTCGTTCACTCTCATGGTGAGTTCTCCTTTTTCCACATCAATCAGTGATCTTCCCGTGGCTAAGAAGGGTCACCCAAGGATGATTGGTGCGTTTTCGTCTACTTCACAATCTAAAACAAGAAAGTCAGCAGGAAATATAAATTTATCCACTCTTACCAGAATATCTTCGATTTTTCCTTCCAGATGAACATAAGAGCAGTCTGCCAGCTGCAGAATTACTGTCGTGGGCCGCGCCTTTCCAATACCTAATTTCTGAAAAACAGATTTTGGCATTAAATTAATACTAGCACCAAGATCACAAAGTGCCTTACCCACATATTTGTCTCTGATTACACAAGGTATGATGAAGCTCCCCAGATCCTTCTTTTTCTTGGGTGGCTGCCTATGTAGAATACTCATGCAACCTTTTGTGATCTTAACCGTTTCAAATTCCCCAAGTTTAGATTTCTTTGACATGACATCCTTGAGAAATTTGGCGTAACCGGGCATCTCCCTCACGACATCTAACAGCAGAATATTAATATGAACCTGCTTTAAAATATCATAAATCTTTTTGAGCTGAGATTCTTGCTTTGCTTGCTGTAACCGTTGAAGAAAAGGATGTGGGGGACGATAATCAGCAATACGTCCTTCCCACTGCATACGAATCTGAGGAGGTTTGGGTTCATCATTTTTCTCCTCTGTCGCTTCTGCTGTCGTGACAGGCTCATCGGCAGCAGTCTGTTTGTTACCTGTCGGGGAAGCTTCCTCGGCAGGTCTTTCCAAGGCAGGTTTTCTTACTGTTTCAGCTTCCTTTTCCGGCCCTGGTAATTTCTTCCCACTCCTAGTAGTAATAGCTTTACATTGCTCATGTGTGGGCTGCCTAGCATTTTCAGTATTACTAGGGAATCCTCCAGTCTGCCTTGGCTTGATATGTTGGGAAACCTGACCCATTTGTGTCTCCAAAGATTTCAGAGTAGCTTCATGATTTGTTATCTGCATCTCTGTTTTATCCATGAATGTCTCTGTTTTCTTGACAAACTGATTCATATTCTCAATATAAGTACCAGTCTGAGACATAAAAGTAGCCAGAGTCTGTTCCAGTATATTGTTTGTGGCAGCTGGTGGCTGTTGTTGCTGTTGTGGCGGCTGTAGTTGCTGTCGAGTCAGCAATATAGGACCTCCCTGATTCTGATTACTGTGTGCTTGAGGATTCAGGGCATTATTAGGATTACTCCAAGAAAACTTGGGATCCTTTCTCCAGTTGGGATTATAGTTGTTGGAGTTGTAATTTGGCTTGTAGTTTCCAACATATTTTCCCTCTTCTAACTGTATAGGACACTCATCCGAACTATGATTTCCCTCACAGATTTCACATACCTCCTCAACAAAAAATCCATGTTGTGCATCATCATTCAATAGCTTTTTCATTGCTTTAGTAAGGAATGCCACCTGTGATTTCATTGTGTTGTCGGCCTCATAATCCTTAACAGCTAGTACCAGTTTACCCCCTCTTCTGGCTGTCGGAAACTGCTCCTCATTCTTGGCCAGATTTTACAATACTTGCATTGCCTTGTCTGGGTCTTTGTCCAATAGTAATCTGTTTGCTGCTGAATCAATTCGAATACGAGTTTGTAAGTTGGCAGCATTATAAAACTTTGTTACCTGATTCCAGATGGGGAATCCATGCATTGGGCAGTTCCGTAGAAGAGTAGTAAATATGTCCCAGGCCTCGTGCATCGGCTCGTCATCTTCCTGTTGAAAAGTAGCAATTTCATTACGTAAACGCTCAGATAAATGTGAATGATTAAAACGAGATAAAAATTCATGTGAAAAATCTGCCCAAGTTCTAATTGAACCCGGCGTAAGTTTATTCCACCAAGTTTTTGCTCTGTCCCTCAATGAATGGGGAAATAATTGAAGCCTCAGTATCTCCGGATTAACTCCTTGCAGTCTAAACGAACCACAGATTTCCTGGAACGTTTTTAGATGCTCCCTAGCATCCTCTGTAACAGCACCACTGAATTGACCGGCATTGTTGATCATGCTAAACATGACAGGTTTCAGCTCGAAGTTGTCAACATCGTGTCCGGCAGCGTTGTTTCCAATTCTACATGATCGTTCAACATGTAGTCACGACAGGACTGTCGTCTGGCAGTGGCAGCATCATCGACGACAGGCTGTCTACCCTCTCCATCTCCAACAGGAGGGTCATCTCCTCTGTCATAGTTTGTTGCTTGTCGCGGCAGCGAACAATCAACTCAGCGCTTCAAGTTTGGCAAGAATCCCAGATATGCCTTGGCATATCCCTAGGTCCAAGTCTGTCGATGATCACGTCTTTGATGATACCTCCCGGCGTGAATCGAAGGATGAACACCGATGTGTATGAATTCTTCTTTAGCCACTTAACCTCGTCCTATCCCTAGGCCCGAGATAGTTCAACTATAAACTAGAGAACTCGCTCTTATTTCTTTCGTATACTTAACTCTCCCGATGCTAAGTAAATAGATAACCTCACAATGCTCTCCCGATGCTCTTGCAAGATATTAATTACCAAAATAAGAGAACTTGAAGTTTATTTTATTGAACTGAAAATTCCTAAAATAAAACCACCCTTGCAACTACTTTACAAATCAACCCGTGGCCCTAGGGGGAATTTAGAACATGTTGTGGGAAGGAAAACGACTAGAGTTTTTGGGAAGGAAGCTAGGGTAATCGGTTATGCCCTCCTAGGTCAAAATATATGCCCTTATATAAGCTTTGGGCTAAAGTTATCTAAAATAGCAAGAATACAACTTTAAATAAAAGTATGATTCTAATAAAGACTAAATCTTCAAGGAATCTACTTTCTAGCCGTCATCTTTCTTGCTTGGGATTTTCTCTCCTTGAACTTTGGGCTTGACATTCCTTTTGATCCGGGGCTTGGAAAAATATGGGGTTTTCACACGACAGACGGGCTGAATTTCCTCTATTTGTCGATGTCCACTTTGCTTCTTTTCCTTAAAACTGCTGCCGTCCTCTGTTTTCACGGCGTCAACCATGGCAGCATCATCCTCTTTGACTGTTCATCCAGTTCCAGCTCTTCTGCTTCACTGCCCAGCGCCTGCCCTTTCTGTCTGCTACAGCGACAACCTGCAAAAACAACCAATTTTAGTAGAAACTGTGCCTTTTAATATATTTGTGATGTTTAACTGTAAACTGACCTAAAAGCAATAAATAATGCTTGAATGCAGCATAAATATGGGTTAAATAGGGGTAAATAATAGAACTTTTACACACTCAACACACCCGCAAACTCAAGTTTTTGCTTGCCCTCAAGCAACTAAGACCTAAAAGAAAAATGAAATATTTTTGTTTTGGCTTTCAAACAATGAACTTTCCCTTACCCGTCGTTCAATCCCTGTGATAGCAACAACTTGTCGGATAATTTTGGATCTGTCCGGAGTCTCACTATAGTCCTCGTACAGTGTGTGCATGCTTGTGAACAATTATATTCCAAGACTCTTTTAGTTTCACTAGAATATTCAGCTCTTAACTCGAATTTTTATGCCAAAGTTTATCTTTTTGAAAGCACTTTTTCATGCTCCTTTGATTTTTTGTTTTGACTCAATTTCTCTATTTTTTTTAGCTAAAGTTTTACTAGAGCCAGTTTTGGGCACCTCTAGTTAACTTCCTAGAGCTAGTTTCGGGAACCTCTAGGGCTGTTGAGTCTCTTTTGCTAAACTTATTTCCTAGAGCCAGTGTTAGGCACCTCTAGGGGCTATTCAAGTGCTAAGTTTCCTATTCTAGTTTGGCTAAAAGATGTCTAAGCAGTATAACAGTCACAATGGTGTTTAAGTTTTCAAAACTATAGAAAGGCTCTAAACTTCTCCTAAAAACTATCCTAAAGCCACTGCCACGACAGAGCTGTCACGACAGGTAAGTTCAGTTCACAGTTTTCAGCCAAAATTTTCAATATTTTCATCATTTTTTTAGCTAAAAAGAAACTGAGTAAAGACACAGATTTAAACTAAGATTTACTCCTTTAATGGAGGGTTGCGGATGTGTTCTTGGCTTTGGCCTCCCGTGGTGGCTGGACTCTGGTTGGGGAGATGTGTGGGGGTTGCTCCACAACCTGAACTTCCTAGCTGCTGCTGATGCTCTCCCCGTTGCTGCTGTCACTGCTGCTGCTGCTGGCCTTTGGCAATTTATTCTTATCAGCCATCCGCTTTTGTCTCTTCACGGGGGTGAATTCCTTTGCCAGATTTATCTTGATAGAAGGTTCAGTATCAATGGCAGCCCAGACTGAAGAGGAGGAGAACCCAGCAACAAAGGCATCTAGGTCCTCTGATGCCATCGAACGTTTTGTTCCTCGGGCAGATGGCTCGGCATGGGTGCTGCCTGCTGCTGTTGGGGCAAACGATGGTGTTGAGGCATCAGAAGGCGTGCATGGGGTGGTAGCAGGTGTAGGGGTATGGGCAGGGGTAGTGACAGTAAAGTAATGGGCAGGAAAAGTAGGGAAGGCAGCATCAGGAAAATTTAAAGAACTTTGTATAAAAGTTACCGTGGAAACAACAAAGTCCCTGATGAAAGCCATTAACCCCAGCTATCGTTCCTCCAGTTTCTAAATGGCAGCTAATATCTGGGCAGAGGAGTCTGTCGGGGCAGCTGCTGCGTCAGCAGGTTCAGTGTGCTGCTGCTCCGTCGTTTCAGCTGTGGCGGCAGCAGGGTCGAATGAGGACAGAGGGGTCGCAACAGTTAACTCCATCAGGCTGAGGATGTTCTTTTCAGTCCAACCCCGTGCTTCTTCTATCACATCAGTGCGCACCTCGGGGACATTATGGCCGCGGCAGAGCGAAGTAATGAGGTATGGCAGGTAGAGGGGACTCGTTGGTCTATGTGCACACTCCAGAATACTTTCTCGAATAAAACTGCCCACCTTAATGGGTCGTTCATGTAGAATAGAGTGTATCAATGCTAACCGTGGTTGGTCGACGGTGGTCTTGTGGGATGACGACATGATCCTCTTCTTTATGAAGGCATTCCACAACTTTGCCTCCGGCAGCAACTGGGTCCTTCTAACAGTCCTCAGATTCTTTCTGCTGGTGTTCCATTGAGGGTATTAATGTATTCTGCTTCAAATGGCACCTCCTTCCCTCGAATGAGCACTGCTGTCGCCATTCTGCTGCTGATGGCAACATAGAATTCTCAGACCAGCGTAACATTCATTTCCTCTGGCTGCTCTACAAAGGTCTGCCATTGTAAAGCTCTAATCTTCCGTGCTATGAATGGTTTGAGGCCCAGATTCTCCTCCGTTGGTGCATAGATGAAGCCTCTTTCCTCCCACATGTCTCTGCTAGCAAAGGAACATGAGGGAGTTGCTGTCGGTGAGGAAGTGGAGGCAGCATTGCGTCGGTGAAAATGAAAATGAAACGGGGTTATATAGAGAAAAATTTGCTGCTCGTTGAAGCTGTAACGGCAGGCGCAAATAACGGGGCCAGTTGTTGTACGTTGGCGTGTCTGACGCGTCTGGCACACGTTTCCGCGTCTGTGACGTGTTTCCGTGTTTGTCGTGACAGCGTGATGACAGCCTGTATTTTTCGCGTCTGTCGTGGCAGCTTTAACGACAGGCTTCAATATTTGGGCTTTGTTGGGCTAATCAATGGATGGTGGGCTGAGTTCACTTCTCCTGTTCTTCTTGACTCCTTTATTTCCTAAAAACAATAAACATAAAAAACATTATTCGAATAAAATAAACCTTATTTCCTAATAAATAATAATAATAATAAAATAAATATTAAAATTTAGGTTAAATTAGGGATGCCATGTGGGGCATCTCCTAAGGTAACCACTTCATGCATTCCTGGGGCTTCAGTCCCCTGATAATGCTTGAGGCGCTGTCCGTTGACTTTGAATTGCTGCCCGTCTTTTAATGATCGGATTGTTATGGCACCATGGGGAAAAACCTGTACGACTTGGAACGGGCCAGACCATCTAGATTTCAGTTTCCCTGGGAAAAGTTTCAGTCTAGAATTGAACAACAATACAAGCTGCCCTGGGCAGACCTGTCGTGGCAGCAACTTCCTGTCATGCCACTTCTTAGTTTTCTCTTTGTAGATTCTTGCATTGTCATAGGCCATTGTCCGGATTTCTTCAATTTCATTCAGATCTAACAGCCTTTTGTGCCCTGTCCAAGTCCATATTCACTGCCTTGATTGCCTAGTATGCTCTGTGCTCTATCTCGACAGGTAGATGACATGTTTTCCCATAAATCAATCGGTACAGAGACATGCCCAATGGAGTCTTAAAAGCTATCATATATGCCCATAACGCATCATTGAGGAGTAAATATCAATCTTTCCTAGTTGGCTTAACCATCTTCTCGAGAATGTTCTTAACTTCCCTATTAGATATTTCAGCTTGTCCATTGGTTTGTGGGTGATATGCTGTCGCGATCCGATGCTTGACACCATATTTCTTCAAGGCAGCATCAATAACCCTGTTGTTGAAATGTCTCCCTTCATCACTGATAATCGCCTTAGGGATGCCAAACCTAGAAAAGATGTTTTTGTGTAAAAACCTTTGGACTGTCTTGGCATCATTCTTTTGAGTTGCGATAGCTTCAACCCACTTAGAGACATAATCCACTGCTAGGAGGATGTATTGATTCCCACATGAAGATGGGAATGGTCACATAAAATCAATCCCCCAAACGTCGAAGATCTCGACTTCTAGAATGTTCTGCAGCGGCATCTCCTTTCTCTTTGAGATGTTTCCTGTCCTTTGGCACCTGTCACAGCTCTTGTAGAAGATTTGAGCATCTTTATACAGTGACGGCCAGTAGAACCCTGACTGCAGCAGCTTGGCAGCAGTTTTGTTGCCTCCTAAGTGACCTTCATACTGTGAAGCATGGCAGTGATGAAGAATGTCTTCTTGTTCTTCTTGTGGTACACATCTCCTTATAACCTGATCTGCACAAATTTTGAAAAGAAGAGGTTCGTCCCAATAATAATGCTTAACATCATTTTGAAACCTCTTCCTGGCTTGATAATTAAGATCAGAAGGAATTATTCCGCTAACTAAAAAAATAACGAAATCAGCATACCAAGGGAGTTTAGAAGACTTACCTACCGTCATGGCTGTCGCGGCAGTGATTGCGGCAGCAAAGAGCTGCTCGTCTGGGAAGGTCTCCAGTATGTTTGCTCATCTGTTGGTAGACTTTGTCCCTTCTCCAACCTTCACAAGTGATCTGCCACCTGATTTTCTGTTCCTTTTTTGTCCTTGATTCCAAGGTCGAATTCTTGCAATAGCAGGATCCACCGTATTAATCGAGGCTTTGCATCCTGTTTCGCAAACAGATACTTCAGGACAGAATGGTCTGTGTGCACTATTACCTTCGTTCCAAGTATGTAAGAACGAAACTTGTCAATGGAGAACACCACAGCTAATAACTCCTTTTCTGTGGTAGTATAATTCACCTGGGCGCCGTTCAGTGTCTTGCTGGCATAATATATGACATGAAATAATTTGTCTCTCCGCTGCCTAAGTGCTGCCTCGACAGCATAGTCACTAGCATCACACATGATCTCAAATGGCTGTGTCCAATCTGGTGGCTGTACTATTGGGGTTGTTACCAGTTTTTCCTTCAGAACGTTGAATGCTTCAGTACATTCATCATTAAAGTCAAAGGGTCAGTTCTGCTCTAAAAGATGGCATAGGGGCTTGATGATTTTTGAGAAATTTGCAATGAATCTCCGATAAAAACCAGCATGTCCCAAGAAACTTCTAATACCCTTGACTGTTGTCGGCGGCGGCAGCTTTTCGATCACTTCTGTAACCCCCTTAACCCGGCCTAGACGGTTGACCCGAATTAAGAAAGTCACACGGGGAAAACCAAAGTCAACCCGAAAGTCAACCTTGATTAACGACCCTTTTTTTTCTTTTTAAACTTGTCTAGATGCATATTAGCCCTAATTGTGATCACTCAACAACATATTCAAAGATCACAAACATCAGAGATCAAACAGGGACCCAATTGAACAAATTACATCTTTAGGGACCAAATTGTAATTTCTGATAAATAGAAGGACTTAACCCAAATTAAAGTTACCAACTTGAAATTAGTCAGATTTCATGCTTCACTGTGAAATTTCAGCTCAAGAGGACTTTCCGAACTCATACAATTGCACAAACAAGATTTAGGACTAAAACGCAAACAATTCAAAACATTTAACTGCCAATGTCAGCCCCCAACGGTCGACCGTTTCGGAACAGGCAGAACCCGTTTCGAAACACGGGCCGTTCCGCAACGCGTACCGGAACAGGGGCTGGCAGTAGCCAAACCGTTTCGAAACGGTGCCTACCATTTCGGACGCCTGGGTTCATTCAAGGCACCCGTTCCGGAACGATGTGCACTGTTCCGAAACACCCTGCACAGATTGCAGCATAAAGCTAACTAAAACATGCAATTGATCATTCAAACATGCTCCAAATGCTACCAAACATTACCAGCATGCAATTCAACATATATGAGACTTACGTGCATCAACAAAACAAGGACTTTTAAACACCTTGGCCCCAAGGACTTTTAAACATTTATAAATCATGCTTCAAATCATCAATTGTACATGCTCAAAAGCATACTTAAAACAAGCATCTCATGCTTCATATCATAACATGTCATATTGGCCACAAGTGATAAGTTCCATTTCTTTAAAAACAAGTTCAACATCTTTCACCCCAAGGACTTTTAAACACCTTGGCCCCAAGGACTTTTAAACACCTTGGCCATGGACTTTTAAACACCATGAATGAGGACCACACAAGGACTTTTAAACACCTTGGCCCCAAGGACTTTTAAACACCTTGGCCCCATGGACTTTTAAACACCATGGCCCCATGGACTTTTAAACACCATGGAAAGGATCACACAAGGACTTTTAACCACCTTTGTGTCCACAACAAGAACCATCCAAGGACTTTTAACCACCTTGATGTTCTTAAGTAACAAGGCTCACTCAAGGACTTTTAACCACCTTAGTGACCTTAACCTTTTCAAAACATCACTTGCCAATATACATCATTTTCATCATTTAATCCACTGTTTTAAAGCATTAAACCAAGCCATATTCATCATGCATTAAAAGCATCAAACCACATTTAATCAATGTTCAAAAACAAGGAACTCTTACCTTGAGCTTCCTTCAACATATGGCTTACAAAACAGCAAATACCATGCTAAAATCATGCTTTCAAAACAGAATTTAAAACATGCAATTAAACCACATTGCATCACAACAAAATCATGGCCACCACTAGAGAGTACTTCCGAAAACTTACACTTGAGCTTAGCAAAGTTGTTTAGACTTAAACTAAGCTCCCAAGACATTGGTTTCAAAGCCGAAAACCCAATTTCACTCACCGATTCCACTTCGCCTCTTGCCGAAGCACCAAATCAAGCTTCCGAATCAACAACTCTTGGATCCAAAGATGCATCCCATGTTTTAACACATCAACGCAGAGGATTAATGCATCATCATGCATTAATTGCTTCAATGAAAGCACCTAAACTCACTGCTCTCATCCACACTCCTTTTTCGGCCACCAAACACAACCGAAAATGCATCCAAACCACTTCTCAACAAAGCCCAGCCATAAACCATCAAAACCAAACATCTATTAACACCATTTAACATCTAAAAAGAACCTATCAACATCCTTATACCTCCAGCAACATCAGATCCACAAGATCACCTCAGAAACAAACAAGAATCACAAGCTAAACTTAGGAAACTCAACCTATCCGGGATTGCATTAATCAAAACTCAACTCCTTATCAATTTAGAGTTCATTTAACATCAAAAACACATCTCAAATCACAGATTAATCAGATCTAACGAAAATCATCAAAAATCACCAAATCTTGCATTATAAGCCAAGATCCATTTCACAACTCAAAAGCCTTTAATAAAACATCAATTAAGGATTGAAAACTTAGGAATTTCAGTAAAGAACTGATAGTTTAGAGGAGAAGGACGTTCTTACCTCCAAACTTGAGTTTCTCCTCTTTTTGGAATCTAAAACCTTGATGAATCAAGTAGCAAATGATGAGATTTTGTAGATATTATGATTAGGAATCAAAAGAGAGTTGAAAGGAGGAATTTAGGTGAGAAAATCAGATCAAATTCTCTGGAGAGAAAGTGTTTGGGTTGAGAGAAAATGAGAGAAAGAAAATGGAAAGTTAGTTATCCAAAATAGCCAAAATGGCTTTCCCTCCACTTTTAATATGTTTAAAATCAGAATATAGCTTAAAATATCTTAGAAAAATCTGGAGAAACTACTTTTGGAATAATAGATCCTTAAAGATTCAAAGTTCCAACCCTTTATAAAACAGTCACCAAATTTTCGAAAATTACATTTTGGTCACTAGCCAAAATGTCACACTTCCAAAACTCTTTTTCCAAAATTGATTTCACAGTTCACTTAATTATATTAAAAGATGATTTTAGAACATTTTTCCATATTTTTAATGCAACCCGAACTAGGCTTTCCTAATTTCACCTCTTAAGATTCGAACAGCACTTTGACCAACCGGTCAACGCCCAAAACTCCTAAGCCCAAAACCGGGGCGTTACAACTCTCCCCCCCTTAAGAAATTTCGTCCTCGAAATTTACCTGAAGGAAAGAGATAAGGAAACTGCTTCAGCATGTCTTCCTTCCGCTCCCACGTGGCTTCCTCAACACCTCGATGCTTCCACAGCACCTTCACCAATTCAATGGTCTTGCCACGAAGAACCTTGCTATCCGAATCCAGAACCTTCACCGGTTCCTCATCATAGGTCAAATCCGGATTCAAAACCACTTCCTCCACAGGCATCACATGCGAAGGATCAGATCTATACTTCCGGAGCATAGAAACATGGAACACATCATGAATCTTCTCCAACTCTTGAGGTAACCTCAACCGATACGCAACAGGACCCACACGCTCAACCACCTCATATGGTCCAATGTACCTAGGGCTCAACTTACCCTTTCGGCCAAACCTCATCACCTTCTTCCAAGGCAAAACCTTCAAGAACACACGGTCACCCACCGCATACTCTATCTCCTTACGCTTCAAGTCCGCGTAAGACTTTTGCCGATCAGAGGCTGCCTTCAACCGCTCACAAATGAGCTTCACCTTCTCGGTGGTCCCTTTCAACAAAGCTGGCATCGAAACCAACTTTTGACCAGTTTCAGCCCAACAAAGAGGAGTCCTACACTTCCTCCCGTACAAAGCCTCATACGGTGCCATATGTATATTCGCCTGATAACTATTGTTATAAGCGAACTCAACCAAAGGCAGATGCTTCTCCCAAGAACCTTGAAACTCAATCACGCAACACCTCAACATATCCTCCAAAATCTGAATAACTCGCTCAGACTGACCATCCGACTGAGGATGATAGGATGTACTGAAATGCAACCTTGTACCCAGAGCTTGATGCAAACACTGCCAGAAACGCGATGTGAACCTCGGATCCCTATCCGACACAATCGACTTAGGCACACCATGCAGCCTCACAATCTCAGCAATGTACAGCTCTGCCAGCTTATCCAAAGAAAACGTAGTATGCACAGGCAAGAAATGCGCACACTTCGCCAGGCGATCCACAATCACCCAAACAGAATTCTTCTTTGACGGAGACAAAGGTAAACCAGATACAAAATCCATGGTAACCCTTTCCCACTTCCATTCAGGGATTTTCAACGGTTGCAACAACCCTGAAGGAACCTGATGTTCAGCCTTAACTCGCTGACACACCAAACACTTGCTCACAAACTCTGCAACATCCTTCTTCAAACCCACCCAATAGTACTCATCACGAAGATCACGATACATCTTAGTACTACCAGGGTGCATAGAAAAAGGACTACTATGACCTTCAGTCAGAATAGCACGCCTCAACTCAGCATCAGCAGGCACTACTATCCGACTCCCAATACACAACACACCATCATCATTAAAGCAGAAATCCGAAGGCCTACCCTCCGCGATATCCTGAACATGAGACACCAAGGAATGATCCAGCAACTGCTTTTCCTTGATCAACTGAACCAAAGATGGTTTCACTTGCAACTCAGCAACAAGACCACCATCTCGCGATATGCTCAAGCTAGCAAACATAGCCCTCAGCTCAACAGCTACCTTCCTACTCAAGGCATCCGCAACAACATTAGCTTTTCCAGGATGATACTCAATCGTCAAATCATAATCCTTGAGCAACTCCAACCAACGCCGCTGCCTAAGATTCAACTCCTTCTAAGACATCAGATACCTCAAACTCTTGTGATCCGTGTACACAGTACACTTCTCACCATACAGATAATGTCTCCAGATCTTCAGAGCAAAAACCACTGGAGCCAGCTCAATGTCATGCGTAGGATAGTTGCGCTCATGCACTTTCAACTGCCGCGATGCATAAGCCACAACCTTACCCTCTTGCATCAGCACACATCCCAAACCAACATAGGATGCATCACTATAGACCACAAACTCTTTCCCTGATTCAGGCTGAACCAAGATAGGAGCTTGCGTCAAAGCCGCATTAAGTTTCTCAAAAGCCTGCTGTCTCGCTTCCGTCCACTCATACTTAACATCCTTTTGCAACAGCTTTGTCAAAGGAGCAACAATCTTGGAAAAACCATCCACAAACCTTCGGTAGTATCCCGCCAAACCAAGGAAACTACGGACCTCATGAACAGACTTAGGAACTTTCCAGTTCATCACCGCCTCAATCTTCTGAGGATCAACACGAATCCCCTCGGCTGAGACCACATGCCCAAGAAACACCACCTCCTTAAGCCAGAACTCAGACTTGCTCAGCTTAGCATAAAGCTGATTCTCCAACAAGGCTTGCAAAACAATCCTCAAATGCTCTTCGTGCTCCTCCTCAGTACGCGAGTACACGAGGATATCATCAATGAACACTACCACGAACTTGTCCAGGTATTCATGAAACACACGATTCATCATATCCATGAAAGCAGCAGGAGCATTTGTCAAACCAAACGGCATCACAAGAAACTCATAATGCCCATACCTTGTCTTGAAAGCTGTCTTAGGCACATCCACATCCTTCACCTTCAACTGATAATACCCTGACCTCAAGTCAATCTTAGAGAACACAGCAGCTCCCCGAAATTGATCAAAGAGATCATCAATCCTCGGCAAAGGATACCGATTCTTGATAGTCAACTTGTTCAGCTGACGGTAATCAATGCACATTCTCATAGTGCCATCTTTCTTCTTCACAAACAAGACCGGTGCTCCCCAAGGCGACACACTCGGCCGAATGAAACCACGATCAAGCAACTCTTGCAACTGCGTCTTCAGCTCTTTCAGCTCCTTAGGTGCCATTCTATAGGGAGTAATGGACACAGGGGTTGTATTCTCATACAGCTCAATTCCAAACTCCACCTCGCGATTAGGAGGTAAACCAGACAACTCCTTAGGAAACACTCCAGGAAACTCCTTCACAACCCTGATATCTTGCACCCTCAACTCCTTAGAGCTAGGATTCATCACAAAAGCTAGATAATCTTCGCAACCTTGCCTCAGCATCCTGCTCGCCTCCAAGGTAGACACCACATTGGCAAGAAACTTCACATTCTCACCAACCACAACATCTTCATAATCATCCGCAAGCTTAAGCAAAACCCGCTTATTTTCACAATCTACCACAGCACGATGCTCAGCAAGCCAATCCATACCAAGGATCACATCAAAACCATAGAAGGGCAACTCCATAAGATCAACATGGAAAACATGTTCTTGAACAACCAAAGGACACCTTCTATAAAGCTTTCGAGTCACAACAGTTTCACCAAAAGAACTAGTGACACGAACACCAACATCCAAAGACTCAACAGGTAAACCAAGCAATTCAGCATGCTCACGCAAAATGTATGAATGCGTAGATCCAGAATCAATCAAAGAAAGCAATGACAAGGATTGCAAAGTAAAGGTACCTGCAATCACATCCGCATCATTCCTTCCCTCACGTTGAGCATACACCCTTGCTTGGCCTCCACCCTCCGGCTGAATAGCCACAACATGGGCTACTCCATGACCACCTTCCTTCCGCCTCTGGAAATTACCACGGCCGCGCCCACGACCTCTCTGCGGTGCAGCAACAACAGGAGCACGCACCTGATCACCAGCCAACCTAGGACAATCTCGCCTCAAGTGGTCTACAGAACCACAATTCCAGCATCCATTCCCAGCTGCCGCAACAGGAGCTTGCACCTCCCTCACAGCACGAGGACAGTCACGCTTCATGTGACCACGTGAACCACAGATCCAGCAAGCACTCGGATCAGCTCTAGCATTGCCTCCTCTAGCAGGTGCACCACCACCTCTCTTGGCTGAGGACTGATACTTCTGATCACGTCCCCTCTTGTTTCGTCCACCTCCGGAACTAAACTCAGCTGATCTCTTTCCAGCACTTGCTCTAGCACTTCTCGCAGATAAACCCAAGTTCATCTCTATGTCCTTGGCTTGGCCCACCAACACATCAAAATCATCGTACTCAGTGGCCAGCACATACATTTTCACATCCGTCACAAGACCATAACGGAACCTCTCGCACCTTGCCCGCTCATCAGGTATCAGCTCAGGTGCATACTGACTGAGTCGCACAAACTGCACCTCATACTCAGCCACACTCATGCTCCCCTGGGTAAGAGACATGAATTCACGTTTCTTCTCATCAAGATATCTCACTCCCAGATATCTCCTCTTGAACACATTCTGAAAGAATGTCCAAGTCACATCAGCTTCAACCATCCCAGCTATGGTGGTCGTCCACCACGTATACGCATCGTCCTGCAGCAAGGACACAACACATCCCAGCTTTTGCACATCCGTGCAGCTCATCTGACCCAAGATACGCTTGGTACTCTCTAACCAAGCTTCAGAACTCTCAGCTGACATACCCCTGAACTCAGTCCCACCAAGACTGCGCAGACGCTCCAAAGGTAATCTAACTCCAGCATCTCCCTGATGCCCAGCTCCTTGAGCTCCAGCTACTGCTGCTCGAAAAGCACCCGCAATAGCTTGTACCAGCATAGACATATCAGGCATAGCTTGCCCCTGACAAACCTCTGGTCCAGCAGCTCCAGCACCAGCTGCAGCTTCAGCTCTCTCACCTCCAGTACCACCACCAGGTGGAGGAGGGGGTAACACCGCACTACCCGTGTTCTCCTCGTTCTCGTTCTCATTAGGAGCCGTAGCTCGCACACTACCTCGTAACTCTCTACGTGGTGCCATACTTTTACCATGCAATCACAATGCAAATAAAACAAAGTCAGGCCCAGCACAAAAACCAACATTCTCAACAACATTCAACATACTTAGGGAGTTCAAAACCTCTCCCAAAACATACACGTAGGTCCCCCATTGCCAAATTACCAAAAGCTAAAATGTGCTTAATAAAACCTCCATACTTTGAGCTTTACTTTCACTTGAATGCTTGCCCTCCTTGCTGCCCTCAAAGTACACTAATGTTCTGCATTATTGATTTAAGAAAACGAAAGAGAGCGTAAGCAAAAGCTTAGTGAGGAATGCTCAATAAACCATTCAATAATGCATTTATAAAACATTTATAAATCATGCTTCAAATCATCAATTGTACATGCTCAAAAGCATACTTAAAACAAGCATCTCATGCTTCATATCATAACATGTCATATTGGCCACAAGTGATAAGTTCCATTTCTTTAAAAACAAGTTCAACATCTTTCACCCCAAGGACTTTTAAACACCTTGGCCCCAAGGACTTTTAAACACCTTGGCCATGGACTTTTAAACACCATGAATGAGGACCACACAAGGACTTTTAACCACCTTTGTGTCCGTAGCAAGTTTCACCCCAAGGACTTTTAAACACCTTGGCCCCAAGGACTTTTAAACACCTTGGCCCCATGGACTTTTAAACACCATGGCCCCATGGACTTTTAAACACCATGGAAAGGATCACACAAGGACTTTTAACCACCTTTGTGTCCACAACAAGAACCATCCAAGGACTTTTAACCACTTTGATGTTCTTAAGTAACAAGGCTCACTCAAGGACTTTTAACCACCTTAGTGACCTTAACCTTTTCAAAACATCACTTGCCAATATACATCATTTTCATCATTTAATCCACTGTTTTAAAGCATTAAACCAAGCCATATTCATCATGCATTAAAAGCATCAAACCACATTTAATCAATGTTCAAAAACAAGGAACTCTTACCTTGAGCTTCCTTCAACATATGGCTTACAAAACAGCAAATACCATGCTAAAATCATGCTTTCAAAACAGAATTTAAAACATGCAATTAAACCACATTGCATCACAACAAAATCATGGCCACCACTAGAGAGTACTTCCGAAAACTTACACTTGAGCTTAGCAAAGTTGTTTAGACTTAAACTAAGCTCCCAAGACATTGGTTTCAAAGCCGAAAACCCAATTTCACTCACCGATTCCACTTCGCCTCTTGCCGAAGCACCAAAACAAGCTTCCGAATCAACAACTCTTGGATCCAAAGATGCCTCCCCTGTTTTAACACATCAAAGCAGAGGATTAATGCATCATCATGCATTAATTGCTTCAATGAAAGGACCTAAACTCGCTGCTCTCATCCACACTCCTTTTTCGGCCACCAAACACAACCGAAAATGCATCCAAACCACTTCTCAACAAAGCCCAGCCATAAACCATCAAAACCAAACATCTATTAACACCATTTAACATCTAAAAAGAACCTATCAACATCCTTATACCTCCAGCAACATCAGATCCACAAGATCACCTCAAAAACAAACAAGAATCACAAGCTAAACTTAGGAAACTCAACCTATCCGGGATTGCATTAATCAAAACTCAACTCCTTATCAATTTAGAGTTCATTTAACATCAAAAACACATCTCAAATCACAGATTAATCAGATCTAACGAAAATCATCAAAAATCATCAAATCTTGCATTATAAGCCAAGATCCATTTCACAACTCAAAAGCCTTTAATAAAACATCAATTAAGGATTGAAAACTTAGGAATTTCAGTAAAGAACTGATAGTTTAGAGGAGAAGGACGTTCTTACCTCCAAACTTGAGTTTCTCCTCTTTTTGGAATCTAAAACCTTGATGAATCAAGTAGCAAATGATGAGATTTTGTAGATATTATGATTAGGAATCAAAAGAGAGTTGAAAGGAGGAATTTAGGTGAGAAAATCAGATCAAATTCTCTGGAGAGAAAGTGTTTGGGTTGAGAGAAAATGAGAGAAAGAAAATGGAAAGTTAGTTATCCAAAATAGCCAAAATGGCTTTCCCTCCACTTTTAATATGTTTAAAATCAGAATATAGCTTAAAATATCTTAGAAAAATCTGGAGAAACTACTTTTGGAATAATAGCTCCTTAAAGATTCAAAGTTCCAACCCTTTATAAAACAGTCACCAAATTTTTGAAAATTACATTTTGGTCACTAGCCAAAATGTCACACTTCCAAAACTCTTTTTCCAAAATTGATTTCACAGTTCACTTAATTATATTAAAAGATGATTTTAGAACATTTTTCCATATTTTTAATGCAACCCGAACTAGGCTTTCCTAATTTCACCTCTTAAGATTCGAACAGCACACTTTGACCAACCGGTCAACGCCCAAAACTCCTAAGCCCAAAACCGGGGCGTTACAACTTCTATTTTGGCCCTGTCGACTTCTATCCCACGGCAGCTAATTTTATGGCCAAGGACTATCCCTTCATCCACCATAAAGTGGCATTTTTCCCAATTTAAGACTAGGTTTGTTTTTTCACATCTTTCAAGTACCTTTTGTAGATTGCCTAGGCAGCTCTCAAAATCGTCTCCAAAGACTGAAAAATCATCCATAAAAATTTCAAGGAAGTCCTCCACCATATCAGAGAATGTGGCTATCATGCACCTTTGGAAAGTGGCGGGTGCATTGCATAATCCAAACGGCATTCTCCTAAAAGCATACGTTCCGTAGGGGCATGTGAAGGTCGTCTTTTCTTGATCTTCTGGTGCGATAGCTATTTGATTATAACCTGAATATGTAACGCCCCGGTTTTGGGCTTAGGAGTTTTGGGCGTTGACCGGTTGGTCAAAGTGCTGTTCGAATCTTAAGAGGTTAAATTAGGAAAGCCTAGTTCGGGTTGCATTAAAAATATGGAAAAATGTTCTAAAATCATCTTTTAATATAATTAGGTGAATTGTGAAATCAATTTTGGAAAATGAGTTTTGGAAGTGTGACATTTTGGCTAGTGACCAAAATGTAATTTTCGCAAGTTTGGTGGCTATTTTATAAAGGGTTGGAACTTTGAATCTTTAAGGAGCTATTAATCCAAAGGTGATTTCTCCAGATTTTTCTAAGGTTTTATAAGCTATTTTCTGATTTTAAAGATAACAAAAAGGAGGGAAAACTCATTTTGGCTATTTTCTCATCTAACTTCCCATTTTCTTTCTCTCTTTTTCTCTCAACCCAAACACTCCATTTCCAGAGTTTTGTTTCTGATTTTCTCACCTAAATTCCTCCTTTCAACTCTCATTTGATTGCAAATCATTGTATCTTCAAAATCTCTTCAATTGCTACAAGTTTCAACAAGCATTTTGATTACAAAAAGTGGAGAAATACAAGTTTGGAGGTAAGAACGTCCTTCTCCTCTAAACTATCAGTTCTTTACTGAAATTCCTAAGTTTTCAATCCTAAATTGATGTTTAATTAAAGGCTTTTAAGTTGATTTATAGATCTTGGCTTATTATGCAAGATTTTGATGATTCTTGAGGATTTTCGTTAGATCTGAGTAATCTGTGTTTTAAGAGATGTTTTTGATGTTAAATGATCTCTAAAATGATGTGGAATTGAGTCTTGATTGATGCAATCCCGGATAGGTTGAGTTTCCTAAGTTTAGCTTGTGTTTTAAGGTAGTTTTTGAGGTGATCTTGGTGATCTGATGTTGCTGGAGGTATAAGGTGGTTAATAGATTGTTTTTAGATGTTATATGATGTTAATGGAAGTGAGGTTTTGCTGGTTTATGGCTGGGCTTTGTTTAGAAGTGGTTTGGATGCATTTTCAGTTGTGTTTGGTGGCCGAAAATGGAGGTTGGATGAGAGCAGCGAGTTTAGGTGCTTTCATTGAAGCAATTAATGCATGATGATGCATTAATCCTCTGCTTTGATGTGTTGAAACAGGGGAGGCATCTTTGGATCCAAGTTTGGTTGATCCGGAAGCTTGATTTGGTGCTTTGGCTTGAAGCAAAGTGGAATTTGGTGAGTGAGTGGATTTGTGGAATTGGATTTTCTGCTTTAAAACCAAGGTTTGAAGGTTTTGGGAGCTTAGTTTAAGTCTAAACAACTTTGCTAAGCTCAAGTGTAAGTTTTCGGATTTTCTCTCTAGTGGTGGCCATGACTTGATGTTTTGCAAAATGATGATTTGCATGTTTTAATTACTGTTTTGAAAGCATGTTTTAGCATGGATTTTGCTGATTATGTAAGCCATATGTTGAAGGTAACTCTAGGTAGGAGTTCCTTGCTTTTATACATTGAAATGATGTGGATTGACGCTTTAAAATGCATGATGAAAATGGCTTGGTTTAATGCTTTAAAACAGTGGATTATATGATGATAATGATGTATATTGGCAAGTGATGTTTTGAAAATGTTAAGGTCACTAAGGTGGTTAAAAGTCCTTGAGTGAGCCTTGTTACCTAAGATCATCAAGGTGGTTAAAAGTCCTTGGATGAGTCTTGTTGCGGACACTAAGGTGGTTAAAAGTCCTTAGGTGATCCTTCCATGGTGTTTAAAAGTCCATGGGCCAAGGTGTTTAAAAGTCCTTGGGGCCAAGGTGTTTAAAAGTCCTTGGGGTGATTCAAGCATTGGACACAAAGGTGGTTAAAAGTCCTTGTGTGGTCCTTATTCATGGTGTTTAAAAGTCCATGGCCAAGGTGTTTAAAAGTCCTTGGGGCCAAGGTGTTTAAAAGTCCTTGGGAAAGTTGTTGAACTTGTTTTATGAAATGAAATGTATCACTTGAGCCAATATGACATGATAAGTAAATTGTGAAGCATGAGATGCTTGTTTTAATGTTTATGTTGAAGCATGGGATTGCTTGTTTTAAGTATGCTTTGAGCATGTACAAGGTTGATTTAAGCATGGTTTATAAATGGTTTTAATTGCATTATTGAATTGTTTTAAATGAGCATGCCTCACTAAGCTTTTGCTTACGCTCTCTATGTTTTCTTAATTCAATAATGCAGAGCATTAGAGTCGTTGAGGGGCAGCAAGAAAGGTCAAGCAATCAAATTCAAGAGAAGCTCAAAGTATGGAAGGTTTTGTTAAACATTTAGCTTTTGTGTGTTTTGGCAATGGGGGACCAATGTGTATGATTTGGGAGGTGTTTGAGACTCCCTAAATATGTTGAATGTTGTTTCAAATGCTGGTTTTTGGATTGGAACATGATATGCTTGTTTTGCAAGTTTGGAGTTTGAATGGCTAGCTTGTGTAGGAAGCATGCCTATAGAATTGGGGCTTTTTGCATATGATGTTGAATTGTTGGTTTGTTGGTTCCTATAAGTCATATATATGTTTAATTGCATGCTGGCAAAGTTTGGTGATGTTTGGAGCATGTTCGAATGATCAATTGCATGATTTGGTATGCTTGTTTGCTGCAATCTGTGCAGGCGTTTCGGAACAGTATGCACCGTTTCGGAACGGGTGCCTTACACGAACCCAGGCGTCCGAAACGGTGTGCACCGTTTCGAAACGGTTTGGTCTCTGCCAAGGCCGTGTTTCGGAACGGTGTTGGTCGGTTTCGGAACGGCCCGTGTTTCGAAACAGGGTCGAGCCGTTTCGGAACGTCCGACCGTTGGGGAGCTGACATTGGCAGTTATATGTTTTGAATTATTTACGTTTTGGTCCTGAATCTTGCATGTTCAATTGTGTGAGCTTGGGAAGTCCTTTTGAGCTGAAATTTCACAGAGAAGCATGAAACCTGATTAATTTCAAGATGGTAACTTTAAATTGGGCTAAGTCCTTTTAATTATCAGGAATTACAATTTGGTCCCTAAAGTTGTAATTTGTTCAATTGGGTCCCTGTTTGATCTCTGATGTTTGTGATCTTTGAGTATGATGTTTGAGTGATCACAATTAAGGTTAATGTGCATCTAGACAAGATTAAAAAGAAAAAAAAAAGGGTCGTTAATCAAGGTTGACTTTCGGGTTGACTTTGGTTTTCCCCGTGTGACTTTCTTAATTCGGGTCAACCGTCTAGGCCGGGTTAAGGGGGTTACAGAATAACCTTCAAGAAAACAATAGTAAGGTTTACCCGCTAATCTATCAAGAATTTGATCAATAAAGGGTAAAGGGAAGTGGTCCTATCGGGTAGCTTTCTTAAGCTTCCGATAGTCCATACAAAACCTCCAACCGGTCACAGTCCTGGTTGGGATTAATTCATTGTTTTCATTGGTCACCACGGTCATTCCTCCTTTCTTGGGAACACATTGCATCGGGCTCACCCATTTGCTGTCGGAGATGGCGTAAATAATACCAGCATCTAACCATTTTATTATCTCTTTACGCACCACCTCTTTCATCGCATGGTTTAGCCGCCTTTGAGCATCAATAGTCGGCTTATGGTCTTCCTCTAAAAGGATTTTATGCATGTATAACGCCGGACTAATTCCTTGAATATCAGCTATCGTCCATCCAATTGCCTTTTTGTGCTGCTGCAGCATCCCTATTAACTGTTGTTCCTGTTCCTGCATTAACTTGGAAGAGATGATTACGGGCAACGTATCATTTGAACCAAGAAAAGCATATTTTAGCTGCCCTGGCAGGGGCTTCAATTCTAAAACAGGGGGCTTAACAGTAGATGGCTTTTGAATTGCATGGTTATCCGAAGTATAATTTAAAGGTTCGAATAACTTACCTGGACGATCGCCTATCAAGTTTATCTCCTCCTGATCTTCAATATCAGATGTATCAGATTCTGAGGAGTTGCTGTCGTGACAGTCCTGTAGGTGGCTGCCGAGGCAGTGACCAATTCTGATGTCGTGACAGCCCGACCTGATGCAGGGTTGATCAAGGGTAACTTCAGTGATAACCTTACATTCCTCGTCTGCATCAACATGCTTCATAGCTTGGAGAACATTCAACTTAATCTCTTGGTCGTTCACTCTCATAGTGAGTTCTCCTTTTTCCACATCAATCAGTGATCTTTCCGTGGCTAAGAAGGGTCGCCCAAGGATGATTGGTGCGTTTTCGTCTGCTTCACAATATAAAACAAGAAAGTCAGCAGGAAATATAAATTTATCCACTCTTACCACAATATCTTCGATTTTTCCTTCCGGATGAACATAAGAGCGGTCTGCCAGCTGCAGAATTACTATCGTGGGTCGCGCCTTTCCAATACCTAATTTCTAAAAAATAGATTTTGGCATTAAATTAATACTAGCACCAAGATCACAAAGTGCCTTACCCACATATTTGTCTCCGATTACACAAAGTATGATGAAGCTCCCCGGATCCTTGTTTTTCTGGGGTGGCTGCCTATGAAGAATACTCATGCAACCTTCTGTCATCTTAACCGTTTCAAATTCCCCAAGTTTAGATTTCTTTGACATGACATCCTTGAGAAATTTGGCGTAACCGGGCATCTCCCTCACGACATCTAACAGCGGAATATTAATATGAACCTACTTAAAAATATCATAAATCTTTTTGAGCTAAGATTCTTGCTTTGCTTGCTGTAACCGTTGAGGAAAAAGAGGTGGGGGACGATAATCAGCAATACGTCATTCCCACTGCATACGAATCTGAGGAGGTTTGGGTTCATCATTTTTCTCCTCTGTCGCGTCTGCTGTCATAACAAGTTTATCTGCAGCAGTCTGTTTGTTACCTCTCGGGGCAGCTTCCTCAGCAGGTCTGTCCAAGGCTGGTTTTTTCAATGTTTCAGCTTCCTTCTCTGGCCCTGGTAATTTCTTCCCACTCCTAGTAGTAATGGCCTTACACTGCTCATGTGTGGGCTGCCTAGCATTTTCAGCAGTACTAGGAAATCCACAAGTCTGCCTTGGCTTGATATGCTGAGAAACCTGACCCATTTGTGTCTCCAAAGATTTCAGAGTAGCTTCATGATTCGTCATCTGCATCTCTGTTTTATCCATGAAAGTCTCTGTTTTCTTGACAAACTGATTCATATTCTCAATATAAGTATCTGTCTGAGACATAAAAGTAGGCAGAGTCTGTTCCAGTATACTGTTCGTGGCAGCTGGTGGCTGTTGTTGCTGCTGTTGCGGCTGCAGTTGCTGTCGAGACAACAATCTAGGTCCTCCCTGATTCTGATTACTGTGTGCTTGAGGATTGAGGGCATTATTAGGATTACTCCAAGAAAACTTGGGATCCTTTCTCCAGTTGGGATTATAGTTGTTGGAGTTGTAATTTGGCTTGTAGTTTCCAACATATTTTCCCTCTTCTAACTGTATAGGACACTCATCCGAACTATTATTTCCCTCACAGATTTCACATACCTCCTCAAAAACAAATCCATGTTGTGCATCATCATTCAATAGCTTTTTCATTGCTTTAGTAAGGAATGCCACATGTGATTTCATTGTGATGTCGGTCTCATAATCCTTAACAGCTAGTACTCGTTTACCTCCTGTAACCCCCTCGTCCCAGTCTGGCCGGATGACCGGTCCGAGTGAGCCACACGGAGAAAACCGAGTGAAAACCCCTTAAGGATTCCCCCTCGGTTAGCAACCCTATTTTTTCATTTTAAATCTTGTCTAGATGAGTATTAAACCCTAAGTGATCATACAGCGGAACAACATTTACGAAACAACCAAACGAAAGCAAACTAACACTTCACAGCCCAATTTTAACTTAAACTGCAGGTGGTATCGATACACTTAAGGGGTGTATCGATACCCCTTGACTAGGTCAACTGGTCAGAGTCAACCCGTAGAGACCGTATCGATACACCCAAGGAGTGTATCGATACCCTCCCCAACGGTTGACTTCTCACGGTCAACGCTTAGATGACCGTACCGATACGCCTAAGACCGGTATCGATACCAAGTTGGACAGTAACACCAGTGTCCAAAAAGGTATCGATACGCCTGAGACCGGTATCGATACCAGGTTGGACAGTAACTCCAGTGTCCAAAAAGGTATCGATACGTCTCTCTACGTATCGAAACGTAATGCCTGGAACAAGAAGGCCGTATCGATACGGGACTAACCGTATCGATACCCCTGCTACGAACTTGCAGGTTTGAGCTGATTTAAGGCACAAGGAGGCCCTTAAATCCCTCTAAAACCCCAACCCACACACTAACATCAATCCTAAGGCAAACCAAACATAAAAGTATGATTTCCCAAGAAACCAAAGGCACAATCCAAAATAAGGTAGTACACAAACCATACAATCAACATAAGCTTTCAAGCATGGCATTCCAACAAAAGACAATTCAACATATAAGGTCATACAAGGAACTCAAAGGCCTTAAAAGGCACATGGTAAGCATAAAGAGGTTTGCACTATAACAAGGCAACCTAGCATCTAAAGACATGCTAACACACACAACATTCATTATAGCATATCATGCTTACAAACCATAATCAATTCAACATCAACACATGTAAATGAGTCATACAAGCTCATACACAACCCTTGCCACATTGCTAACTAATACAAAATCAACCACCGTACTTGAGTCACAAACTTGGAAGCCCTTCTTGCCTTGCCTCGAGCTAACACCACGCTAATGATCTGCATTGTTGAACATTGAGAGCGTAAGCTATAAGCTTAGTGAGGGTGCTCTAAAACGAAAAACATCAACAATGCAGGGTTCAAGCATGTAAATCCTAATCTCACATATATCAAGCATTGACATGTAATCAAGTAGACCTAGCTAGTCTTTCAAGTGGCATAGTATGGCATCTGACTTCGTACTTAGCATCAAGCATCAAAAATCAACAATCATAAATCAACATCACATATCACAATATATGAACAAGTTAATTGGCCACTTTAAATTACCCCGATTGTACGGATTTAAACCTTAACAACACTTTACCTCGGTGGGATTACACTCATCACCGGAACTTGCATGTGCGGGATTCCACTCATCGCAACATGCCCTACGGATGGGATTACACTTAACGCCATCAAGGCCACATACGTTTTGACTCAATTTGTGTGCACACTAATCCTAATGATCGATCATTTACAACCTGTAATTTATTTAGTGCCAATTTTCATAACCACATTCCATGCTCACCATACATATACAATTCATGATGTACATGCATCAATTAACCACAATCCACAAGAGCATAGATAGGCAAAATACACAATAGCACGTGATGAAGTTAAAGGCTAGAATCGACAACTTGAAATAAGGAAATGGCCTACCAAGCACATTCCACACACACACTCTACACACACTCGAACCGAACTTTAAAACAAGTTTGAAACCACTCACCGCCCTTCCTTAGCTACCAAGCGAAACTCCTACGAACTCAGATTCGGTCCCAAGGCTCCTCCTCCGACTCCTCTTATTTCTAGCCAAGCAAAGCACATACATTACGTCACAGTTCAATGCAAAAACCCAACCATTAACTTACTTTACAAACACAAGCCAAAATCCACAATTTCTCAATCCACATAATCCCCAAAATGCCAATTTTCGTGCTCCCCAACAACCTTGCTGAAATTTCCAATTCTAAACCTCCAAATGACTCTCAAATGATCCCAAAACATCCTCATAACATAGGTAGACCAACAGCCCTTCAATTTCAACCTTAAACCTCCCAAAAACCCAAGTTTTAATACCTTAAAATTTTCCCTAAGGCCATACTACGGATTTTCATCCAAATTCAACCAAATTGATATATGTTACACCTTTTAACATGATTAACTAAAGCCCCAACTCAATTTATCAAAACAAAATGAAAACCCCTTTAAAAACCCAAACTTTGATACAAACCCTAATTTTTGAAAACTCCATAACTTTGAAATCTAAGACAATGGGTGGATAGGGGATAAAGAGGAGAGTAAGAAAACAAGTTTACCTTCCAAAAAGACCTTGGATTGAAGTTGAAAGCCAATGGAATAGTGTTTTAGGTTTGAAAGAGTTTAGAAGGGGTTTATGGTGTTTTTGACGTTGGATTGGGAATAAAGGGGAAGGAAGACAACCTTTTTGTTAAAGTGGTCTTGCTTTTCAAAACTTTTGGGTAAAATTACAACCTTAGTCCCTTCCCTTTTTCCCAAAGCTCAATTAGATCCAATTTAGGTTGAAATGATTTTTAATTAAATTTTATTGACTCGAACCATAAACCTGGTTAGCTCCTAGGCCCAAAACACGGGTGTTACAACTCTCTCCCACTTAAGGAATTTCGTCCCTGAAATTACCTGACTGAAAGAGATACGGAAACTACTTTTCCATATCCTCCTTCCTCTCCCAAGTGGCATCGTCCACACCTTGACGTTGCCACCGCACCTTCACTAACTCAATCGATCAACCCCTCAACACTTTACTGTCAGAAGCTAAGATCTCAACGGGCTCTTCTTCATAAGTCAAATCCGGATTCAATTCAATCTCTTCTACGGGCATAACATGTGATGGATTGGACCTATACTTACGAAGCATCGAGACGTGGAACACATCATGTATCTTCTCTAACTCAGATGGCAAACGCAACTGATAAGCAACGGGACCAACCCTCTTCACAATCTCATACGGCCCTATGTACCTCGGACTCAACTTCCCCTTTCGGCCAAATCTCATCACTTTCTTCCACGGAGACACTTTCAAGAACACTCTATCACCCACTGAGAACTCGACTTCCTTCCTCTTCAAATCGGCATAGGACTTCTGCCTATCCGAAGCATCCTTCAAACGGTCACAAATCAATTTTACCTTGTCGGTTGTCCCATTGAGCAAATCCGGCATAGGTAACAATCTCTGTCCTACCTCGGCCCAACAAACTGGAGTTCTACACTTTCGGCCATACAAGGCCTCATACGGAGCCATCTGAATGCTCGACTGAAAGCTATTATTGTACGCAAACTCTACTAGAGGCAAATGCTTCTCCCAAGTACCCTGAAAGTCTATGATACAACATCGTAGCATATCTTCTAAGATCTGAATAACCCTCTCTGACTGACCATCTGACTGAGGATGATAAGAAGTGCTGAAGTTCAAACGGGTACCCAAAGATGTATGCAGACACTCCAAAAATCTAGAAGTAAATCTCGGATCTCTATCTGACACAATGGACTTCGGAACACCATGCAGCCTAACAATCTCACCGATGTACAAATCGGCCAATCTATCTAAAGTGTATGTAGTGTTGACTGCCAAGAAGTGGGCACACTTCGTAAAACGATCCACTATCACCCAAACTGAGTTCTTCTTCGTAGGAGTCAAAGGTAAACCCGAAACAAAATCCATGGTGATGTTCTCCCATTTCCATTCCGGAATTCTCAACGGCTGTTTCAAACCTGAGGGAACCTGATGTTCCGCCTTCACTCTCTGACACACTAAGCACTTACTCACAAAGTCGGCTACATCTCTCTTCAAGCCAACCCAAAAGTACTCATTCTTCAAGTCACGGTACATCTTCGTACTTCCAGGATGCATAGCAAACAGACTACTGTGGGCTTCAGTCAAGATCGTACGTCTCAAATCACTATCCTCTGGCACAACTATTCTATCTTTGAAACACAAAACCCCATCCGTACTGAAACTATAGTCTGAAGATCTACCCTCGGCTATATCTTGCACGTGAGGTGCCAAAGATCTATCTAAGAGCTGTTTCTCTCGAATCAACTGACCTAAAGTAGGTCTAACCTGAAGCTCGGCTACCAAGCCACCATCTCCGGACAAACTCAATCTAGCAAACATATCTCTCAAGTCCACGGCCATCTTCCTACTCAATGCATCAGCCACTACATTGGCCTTACCCGGATGGTACTCAATAGTAAGATCATAGTCTTTTAGCAGCTCTAACCATCTACGCTGTCTGAGATTCAAATCTCGCTGAGTCATAATGTATTTCAAACTCTTGTGATCGGTGTACACGGTGCATTTCTCACCGTACAAATAGTGCCTCCAAATCTTCAAAGCAAACACAACTGCAGCTAACTCTATGTCATGGGTCGGATAGTTGCGCTCATGGGTCTTCAACTGTCTTGAGGCATAAGCCACTACTCTCCGGTCTTGCATAAGAACACATCCAAGCCCTACATACGAAGCATCATTGTAGACTACATAGTCCTTCCCGGACTCAGGCTGTATCAAGATCGGTGATTGGGTCAAAGCTTCTTTCAATTTCTCAAAGGTTCTCTGTCTTGCATCTGTCCACTCAAACTGAACACTCTTCTAAAGTAACTGTGTCAATGGAGCGGCTAACTTAGAGAAACCCTCTACAAATCTCCTATAGTATCCAGCTAAGCCTAGGAAGCTACGTACCTCTGTCACAGACTTCGGTTGCTTCCACTCAACAATGGCTTCAATCTTCTTCGGATCAACTCTAATCACATCGGCTGACACTACATGTCCTAAGAAGACTACCTCTTGGATCCAGAACTCACACTTGCTGAGCTTCGCATACAACTGATGATCTAGCAAAGTCTTCAATACAAGTCTCAAGTGTCGGTCATGGTCTTCTTCAGTTCGCGAGTACACCAAAATGTCATCAATAAACACAACTACAAACTGATCTAGGTACTGATGAAAAATCCTATTCATCATGTCCATGAAAGCTGCCGGTGCATTAGTCAACCCAAATGGCATGACTAAAAACTCGTAATGACCATATCTAGTCCCTAAGGTCGTCTTCGGTACATCAACTTCTCTTACCTTTAGCTGGTAGTAACCCGATCTCAAATCAATGTTCGAAAAGACAGATGCTCCTCTCAACTGATCAAACAAGTCGTCAATTCTAGGCAACGGATATTTATTTTTCACTGTCAACTGATTTAACTGCCTGTAATCTATACACATTCTCATGCTTCCATCTTTCTTCTTCACAAACAACACTGGTGCACCCCAAGGTGAAGAACTAGGCCTAATAAAACCTCTATTTGTCAATTCTTGCAACTGAGTCTTCAACTCTTTCAATTCTTTCGGTGCCATGCGATACGGAGCAATCGAAACAGGAGCTGAATCAGAATAAGTCTCAATGCTGAACTCTACCTCTCTGTCTGATGGTAACCCTGGCAATTCTTCCGGAAACACACTAGAAAAGTCACATACTGTCCGGATGTCCTGAGGTCTAACCTCACTCATGTTAGGGTTCATCACATACGCTAAGTATGCTTCACACCCCAACTCAACTAATCTCTTAGCCTCTAACACTGAAACCACATTGGACAAGAACTTCACGTTCTCACCCACCACTACAATCTCATAGTCATCTGAGAGCTTCAAAGAAATCCGCTTAGTTTCAAAATCTATCCTAGCTCTATGCTCCGTGAGCCAATCCATACCCAGAATTACATCGAAACCATAGAAGGGAAGCTCCATCATATCCACTGGAAACACATGCCCCTGAACCATCAACGGACACCTTCGGTACATCTTCCTAACTACTACCGTGTCCCCAAATGAACTAGTAACACTAACTCCTACCTCTAACATCTCACAAGGCAATTTCAAAGACCGTGCATGCTCACTCAATATGTAGGAATGTGTAGACCCAGAGTCAATCAAAAAAAGCAAACCCAAACACTGTATCGAGAAGTTATATGCGATCACATCGGTGTCATGCTGATCTCCCCGCTGAGCATATACTCTGGCCTGACCTCCGCCCTCTGGCTGAACTGCAACTACATGTGCTATGTTCCTCTGACCACCGTTCCTTGGCTGGAAGTTACCCCTACCGCGCCCGCGGCCTCTCTGAAAGTCATTGGCTCTAGCAGGAGCCTGAGCTGGTGCTTGTCCCACCTCATGTGGACAGTCACGCCTAATGTGGTCTCTAGCACCACAACTCCAACAAGAATGGTAGTTTCCCTAACACTCACCGGTGTGGTTCCTCTCGCAAGTAGCACATGTGGGCAACTTCCCACCAGCTCTCTGACCCTGATGGCCCCTACCGTGGTTACCGCCACCACGCCTGTGATCATACTGATGCTTGTTGTCCCGATGCCTCTTGGAATCACCTTTATCAAAGTTGCTGGACCTCTTACCCTAACTAGATCCACCTGACCGCCTGGTCAAACTCAAATTGTGCTCTAAGTCTTTAGCCCTCGTGACCAAGTCATCAAAATCAGTGTAATCTGAAGCTAGAGTATACGTCTTGATCTATTCACTCAGCCCATAACGGAAGCGGTTACAACGCTCCACCTCAGTAGGTACAAGCTCAGGTGCATACTGACTCAATCTGAAAAATCGGATCTCGTAATCGGTCACGGACATACTCCCCTGAAGCAATGCCATAAACTCTCTCTTCCTTTCATCGAGGTATCGCGGACCCAGATACTTCTTACGGAAAGTTGTCTCAAAGAACTCCCAGGTGATCTCGGCCTCATCCATACCCGAAGTAATGGTGACCCACCAAGTGTAGGCATCACCTTGAAGCAAAGACTCAACACATCCCAACTTGTTCTCACTAGTGCACCCCATCTGAGCAAGGATACGGACAGTCTTCTCAAACCACAACTCTGACCTCTCCGGAGTAGCCCCTCTAAACTCTTCAGCCCCAAGGCCCCGAAGTCTCTCTAAAGGCAATCCAGTGCCCTCACCCTGATGATGAGCTGCCTGACCTCCAGCTACTGCAGCCTGAAATGCCCCGGCTATCGCCTGAACCAACGGAGCTAAGTCTATCCCGGCCGGTCCTTGGCCACCTTGACCTCCTTGACCTCCGGCTCCCGGTGGAGGAGGTGGTGGTGGTGGAGGTGGTGGAGGAGCTCCAACTCCAACCACAGGCTCTCCCACTTGAGCCTCAACTCTTACTACTGGCTCAACTCTCGGAGCCTCTGCCCGTGGTTTCGGTCGAACCATCCTAGGCCTCCCACGTGGTCTCATGCTACAGCTAGCAAGGTATAAACTACAACAAGAAACATATAAGGATTACGTTAGTCAAAGCAATGGTCCAATAGTGCTCAAGTACTCCTTTTTCCAAAAATATTTTTAAATTATGTAATAGTAGCAATGGGCACACACTCACACCAGACACGACAATTCATGCTTCAAAACATCATACTAACAGTCAAATATTCAAGAATTCAAGGAAAGATATGCATCAGACAACACAATCATTTAACACATTAAGCTTACCTCACTTACCTGCTCGAGGTCTCGGTAACCTCAAGCTCTGATACCAACAAATGTAACCCTCTCGTCCCGGTCTGGCCTGATGATCGGTCCGAGTGAGCCACACGGGGAAAACCAAGTGAAAACCCCTTAAGGATTCCCCCTCGGTTAGCAACCCTATTTTTTCATTTTAAATCTTTTCTAGATGAGTATTAATCCCTAAGTGATCATACAGCGGAACAACATTTACGAAACAACCAAACGAAAGCAAACTAACACTTCACAGCCCAATTTTAACTTAAACTGCAGGTGGTATCGATACACTTAAGGGGTGTATCGATACCCCTTAACTAGGTCAACTGGTCAGAGTCAACCCGTAGAGACCGTATCGATACACCCAAGGAGTGTATCGATACCCTCCCCAACGGTTGACTTCTCAAGGTCAACGCTAAGATGACCGTACCGATACGCCAAAGACCGGTATCGATACCAAGTTGGACAGTAACACCAGTGTCCAAAAAGGTATCGATACGCCTGAGACCGGTATCGATACCAGGTTGGACAGTAACTCCAGTGTCCAAAAAGGTATCAATACGTCTCCCCGCGTATCGAAACGTAAAGCCTGGAACAAGAAGGCTGTATCGATACGGGACTAACCATATCGATACCCCTGCTACGAACTTGCAGGTTTGAGCTGATTTAAGGTACAAGGAGGCCCTTAAATCCCTCTAAAACCCCAACCCACACACTAACATCAATCCTAAGGCAAACCAAACATAAAAGTATTCTTTCCCAAGAAACCAAAGGCACAATCAAACATAAGGTAGTACACAAACCATACAATCAACATAAGCTTTCAAGCATGGCATTCCAACAAAAGGCAATTCAACATTTAAGGTCATACAAGGAACTCAAAGGCCTTAAAAGGCACATGGTAAGCATAAAGAGGTTTGCACTATAACAAGGCAACCTAGCATCTAAAGACATGCTAACACACACAACATTCATTATAGCATACCATGCTTACAAACCATAATCAATTCAACATCAACGCATGTAAATGAGTCATACAAGCTCATACACAACCCTTGCCACATTGCTAACTAATACAAAATCAACCACCGTACTTGAGTCACAAACATGGAAGCCCTTATTGCCTTGCCTCGAGCTAACACCACGCTAATGATCTGCATTATTGAACATTGAGAGCGTAAGCTATAAGCTTAGTGAGGGTGCTCTAAAACGAAAAACATCAACAATGCAGGGTTCAAGCATGTAAATCCTAATCTCACATATATCAAGCATTGACATGTAATCAAGTAGACCTAGCTAGTCTTTCAAGTGGCATAGTATGGCATCTTACTTCATACTTAGCATCAAGCATCAATAATCAACAATCATAAATCAACATCACATATCACAATATATGAACAAGTTAATTGGCCACTTTAAATTACCCCGATTGTGCGGATTTAAACCTAAACAACACTTTACCTCGGTGGGATTACACTCATCACCGGACCTTGCATGTGCGGGATTCCACTCATCGCCACATGCCTTACGGATGAGATTCCACTCATCATCCCGTAGAAATAAATAAAAGCTTCCGGTGGAGTATTACCTCACCGTACTCCTCCTTGATGACTTAACGCCATCAAGGCCACATACGTTTTGACTCAATTTGTGTGCACACTAATCCTAATGATCGACCATTTACAACCGGTAATTTATTTAGTGCCAATTTTCATAATCACAACATATATCATCAACCACATTCCATGCTCACCATACATATACAATTCATGATGTACATGCATCAATTAACCACAATCCACAAGAGCATAGATAGGCAAAATACACAATAGCACGTGATGAAGTTAAAGGCTAGAATCGACAACTTGAAATAAGGAAATGGCCTACCAAGCACATTCCACACACATACTCTACACACACTCGAACCGAACTTTAAAACAAGTTTGAAACCACTCACCGCCCTTCCTTAGCTACCAAGCGAAACTCCTAAGAACCCGGATTCGGTCCCAAGGCTCCTCTGACGACTCCTCTTGTTTCTAGCCAAGCAAAGCACATACATTACGTCACAATTCAATGCTAAAACCCAACCATTAACTTACTTTACAAACACAAGCCAAAATCCACAATTTCTCAATCCACATAATCCCCAAAATGCCAATTTTCGTGCTCCCCAACAACCTTGCTGAAATTTCCAATTCTAAACCTCCAAATGACTCTCAAATGATCCCAAAACATCCTCATAACATAGGTAGACCAACAGCCCTTCAATATCAACCTTAAACCTCCCAAAAACCCAAGTTTTAATACCTTAAAATTTGCCCTAAGGCCATACTACGGATTTTCATCCAAATTCAACCAAATTGATATATGTTACACCTTTTAACATGATTAACTAAAGCCCCAACTCAATTTATCAAAACAAAATGAAAAACCCTTAAAAAACCCAAACTTTGATACAAACCCTAATTTTTCAAAACTCCATAATTTTGAAATCTAAGACAATGGGTGGATAGGGGATAAAGAGGAGAGTAAGAAAACAAGTTTACCTTCCAAAAAGACCTTGGATTGAAGTTGAAAGCCAATGGAATAGTGTTTTAGGTTTGAAAGAGTTTAGAAGGGGTTTATGGTGTTTTTGACGTTGGATTGGGAATAAAGGGGAAGGAAGACAACCTTTTTGTTAAAGTGGTCTTGCTTTTCAAAACTTTTGGGTAAAATTACAACCTTAGTCCCTTCCCTTTTTCCCAAAGCTCAATTAGATCCAATTTAGGTTGAAATGATTTTTAATTAAATTTTATTGACTCGAACCATAAACCCGGTTAACTCCTAGGCCCAAAACACGGGTGTTACACCTCCTCTTCTTGCTGTCGGAAACTGCTCCTCATTCTTAGCCAGATTTTTCAATACTAACATTGCCTCGTCTGGGTCTTTGTCCAATAATAATCCATTTGCTGCTGAATCAATTCGAATACGAGTTTGTAAGTTGGCAGCATTATAAAACTTAGTTACCTGATTCCAGACGGGGAATCCATGCATTGGGCAGTTCCGTAGAAGAGTGGTAAATCTGTCCCATGCCTCGTGCATCGGCTCGTCATCTTCCTGTTGAAAAGTAGCAATTTCATTACGTAATCGCTCAGATAAATGTGAAGGATTAAAACGAGATAAAAATTAACGAGACAAATCTGCCCAAGTTCTAATTGAACCCGGCGTAAGTTTATTCCACCAAGTTTTTGCTCTGTCCCTCAATGAATGGGGAAATAACTGAAGACTCAGTATCTCCGGATTAACTCCTGGCAGTCTAAACGAACCACAGATTTCCTGGAACGTTTTTAGATGCTCCCTAGCATCCTCTGTAACAGCACCACTGAATTGACCGGCATTGTTGATCATGCTAAACATGACAGGTTTCAGCTCGAAGTTGTCAACATCTATGTCTGGCAGCGTGGTTTCCAGTTCTACATGATCGTTCAACATGTAGTCATGATAGGACCGTCGTCCGGCAGCGGCAGCAACATCAACGACAGGCTGTCTACCCTCTCCATCTCCAACAAGAGGGTCATCTCCTCGGTGTGCCATCGTCTCTAACTGTTCCTCAAAGTACTCGTTCCTGGCTAGTAAGTGACGAAGTTGTTTCTTGAGATTGAATGAACGTTCGATTTCCGGATCTAATGGATACTCAGGATCTTTACCTCGATTCGATCTGTGCATAAACAAGAAACCTTGTGAAAAGCAAGAGTTGAACACACCAAAGAACAACAGAAAAATAAAAATAAAAACAAAAACAAAAAGTGCAGTAAAAGAAAAGGTAGAGTTATGTTGCCAATCCCCGGCAACGGCGCCAAAAACTTGTTGCGTGTAAAATAGTATATCGCAATGGTAGTGCAAGTATACACGACGCAAGTAGTAAATTGATACGAAGTATCGGATATCGTCTCCACAGGGATTGGGCTAATAGCTTCACCTTAATTCACTGCACGAAAGTAAAGAAAATACTTGAGAAAGTTGTCACGAGAATAATGAAGTAAACGTAAATAAAAGAGTAAAGATATCAAAATAGAGAGAATGGGATGGTATTGAATTGCTCCGTAGTGCAGGTATTGTTAAGTCTCGGAACTTCAGTTCTGTCGTCGTCCCTGTCGCGGCAGCACCTGTCGCGGCAGCGAACAATCAACTCAGCACTTTAAGTTTGGCAAGAATCCCAGATATGCCTTAGCCTATCCCTAGGTCCAAGTCTGTCGATGATCACGTCTTTGATGATACCTCCCGGCGTGAATCGAAGGATGAACACCGATGTGTATGAATTCTTCTTTAGCCACTTAACCTCGTCTTATCCCTAGGCCCGAGATAGTTCAACTATAAACTAGAGAACTCGCTCTTATTTCTTTCGTATACTTAACTCTCCCGATGCTAAGTAAATAGATAACCTCACAATGCTCTCCCGATGCTCTTGCAAGATATTAATAACCAAAATAAGAGAACTTGAAGTTTATTTTATTGAACTGAAAATTCCTAAAACAAAACAACCCTTGCAACTACTTTACAAATCAACATGTGGCCCTAGGGGGAATTTAGAACATGTTGTGGGAAGGAAAACGACTAGAGCTTTTGGGAAGGAAGCTAGGGTAATCGGTTATGCCCTCCTAGGTCAAAATATATGCCCTTATATAAGCTTTGGGCTTAAGTTATCTAAAATAACAAGAATACAACTTTAAATAAAAGTATGATTCTAATAAAGACTAAATCTTCAAGGAATCTACTTTCCAGCCGTCATCTTTCTTGCTTGGGATTTTCTCTCCTTGAACTTTGGGCTTGACATTCCTTTTGATCTGGGGCTTGGAAAAATATGGGGTTTTCACACGACAGACGGGCTGAATTTCCTCTATCTGTCGATGTCCACTTTGCTTCTTTTCCTCAAAACTGTCGTCGTCCTCTGCTGTCACGGCGGAAACCATGGCAGCATCATCCTCTTTAACTGCTCATCCTGTTCCAGCTTTTCTACTTCACTGCCCAGCGCCTGCCTTTTCTGTCTGCTACAGCAGCAACCTGAAAAATCAACCAATTTTAGTAGAAATTGTGCGTTTTAATATATTTGTGATGTTTAACTGTAAACTGACCTAAATGCAATAAATAATGTTTGAATGCAGCAGAAATATGGGTTAAATAGGGGGTAAATAATAGAACCTTTACACACTCAACACCAAGCAAATGAGCATGTTCACGCAATATGTATGAGTGTGTAGATCCAGAATCATTCAAGGAAAGTAATGACAAGGATTGCAAAGTAAAGGTACATGCGATCACTTCCGTGTCATTCCTCCCCTCTCGCTGAGCATACACTCGAGCTTGGCCACCACCCTCAGGTTGGACAGCCACCACATGAGCCACGTTCCTTCCACCATCCTCTCTGCGCTGGAAGTTACCACGGCCGCGCCCACGACCTCTCTGTGGTGCAACAACCCCAAGAGCACGTCCCTGATCGCCACCGGCCAACAAAGGACACTCCTTCCTCATGTGGTCTGCCGAACCACAATTCCAGCACGAATTACCATTCACTGCAACAGGAGCTTGCACCTCTCTCGCTGCCCGAGGACAATCACGCCTCAAGTGACCACGTGATCCACACGCCCATCGTGTGTTCTGATCAGCTCTCGCCCTGTCTCCCTGAACAGGCGCACCATGCCCTCCACCACCACGCCTAGCAGAAGACTGATACCTCCTATCTCGTCCTCTCTTGTTCCGTCAACCACCGGAATTATACTCAGCAGCTCTCTTGCCCTTGCTAGAACCAGCACCTCTAGAAGATAAACCCAGATTCTGCTCAATATCCTTCGCCCTACTAACCAGCACATCAAAATCAGTGTACTCAGCGGCAAGCATAAAGGTCTTTACATCCGTCACCAAACCATACCGAAAACGTTCACACCTTTCCCGCTCATCAGGGATAAGCCCAGGTGCGTATTGACTGAGACGAACAAACTAGATCTCGTACTCAGCCACCGTCATGCTCCCTTGAGTAAGAGACATGAACTCTCTTTTCTTTTCATCTAGGTATCGCACACCCAGATACTTTCTCTTGAACGCGTTCAAAAAGAACGTCCAAGTTACCTCAGCTTCCTCCATTCTGGAGACATTGGTCGTCCACCAGGTATACACATCATCATGCAACAATGATACCACACATCCTAGCTTCTGCACGTCATTGCAGTTCATATGTCCCAATATCCTCTTGGTACTTTCCAACCAAGATTCGGAACCCTCAGCAGACAAACCTCTGAACTCAGTCCCTCCCAGACTGCGCAAACATTCCAAAGGTAGTCTCACACTAGCATCGCCCTGAGGCCCAGCTCCATGAGCTCCAGCTACTGCCGCCTGAAAGGCTCCAGCAATAGCCTGTATCAACACTGTCATGTCAGGAGCAGCTTGCCCCTGCCCAGCTTCAGGTCCAGCGACCCCAGCACCAGCACCAATGCCAGCTCCAGCACCACCACCACCGGGCAGTCCACCACCAGGAGGAGGAGGTATATCCACAACATTTTCAGAATTGTTCTCATTCTCGTTTTGAGCCATAGCTCGCGTGTTAATTCTCGTCTCTCTACGAGGTCCCATTCACTAAACAATGCACTAACACAAATGCAATAAACATAATCAGGCTCAGCAAGGTAAGAAATCCAAGTACTCAAGCTCATTTCCAAATAAAAACAAATCATTTCATTAGTTTTGATATGGCAATGAGTCCCTCTAACATGCTTCACCACAGCATACATCACAATTGCAACATTCTTACAATTCACACATCACACTTTCATTCAAAAGACACATCATGCAATCATACATACATCACCCACATTACCATTCCCGTTTACTCGAGAACTCATCTCTGATACCACCAAATATAACCCCCTTAGTCCGGCCTAGACGGTTGACCCGAACTACGAAGATTACACGGGGAAAACCAAAGTCAACCCGAAAGTCAACCTTGATTAACGACCTTTTTTTTCCTTTTTAATCTTGTCTAGATGCTCATTAACCCTAAGCGTACTCTTGAGAAAGACATACTTGAAAATCACAGCGATCGGAAAGCAGCAAGGGACTCGATTGCACAACATACAAAATTAGGGACCAAATTGTGAATTCTAGAAAGTTAAAGGGCTTAGTCGATTTTTATATTACCAATATCAAATTAATCATATTACATGCTTCCCTGTCAAATTTCACCTTAAACATACATCTCAAACTCAAGCAATTGCAAATACAAAATTCAGGACTAAAACGTAAAGATTGCAAACCTTAAACCATTCAAATCAGTGCCCAACGGTCAAGTGTTTCGGAACGGGGGTTGACCATTCCGAAACGCGGGTTCGTTTCAAAACCTGTATCAAAACAGGGCCTAGCAGTGGCAAAAGTGTTTCGGAACGGCCCTATCCGTTTCGATACTCGAAGGCCATTACAGGCCCCCGTTTCGAAATGTTAGTGCCCGTTCTGATACGGACTGCCCAGAAAGTGCAGATTTTTCTGGTTTAACATACATTTAAACACTCAAACACATCCTAATGACTTCCTAATCATGCCAACAAGTCATCATACATATTAGGTACATGTTTGCATCATCAAAACACGATCATGGCATCAAATAGGAAAATTTACAAGACTATAGGCATGCATCCTAAAGTCCAAAGCAAACAATCATCAAATCATCAAAGCAAGCACCAAAATGGCCAATTACATATTCAAAACATTTAAGGCATCATGCCACAACTAGGGAGTCCATAAACATCTCCCAAAACACAACCTAGGTTCTCATTGCCAAATATCAAAATCTAATAATGTTGTAAAATAGTCACCATACATTAGCTTAGCCCTTCCTTGGATTCTTAGCCTCCTTGCTGCCCACAAACACCTCAAGTATCTGCATTATTGGTTCAAGAGAGAGAGCGTAAGGACAAATGCTTAGTGAGGCATGCTCTAATGAAACAACACAATAATGCACTTATAAAAACACTTTCCAATAAGCCTTTTAACACACATCAACATCATTCATGCAACATTGCATTCTCAACAAGCATCTCATGCTTCAATATCATTAACATGTCATATTGGCTTTCAAGTGATAAACCACAACCTTTTACAACATAAAACACAATCGAATACGCGGATTACAAGCGTTGTCCCATACGCTTCATACACACTACCAAACACACAAGGTGGAGTTTACCGGTACAATCACAACCCCTCAACACCCGTGATGGAGTTTACGGTACAATCACAACCCCTCCACATCACTCATTGGTAGTTGTATAACATCACTAACGAGAATACGGGACACACAACACAAGATCCACACATGGACTTTTAACCACTATTGTGATCTTAAACATCTCATTAGTGTACTTGGATGGAGTTTACGGTACAATCACAACCCCTCAACATCCAAGGCGACTTTATTCATGGTGCACCCAATCCTATAGCCGGCTAACTATATCCGATTCAAGTACTTTAAAACCACACATCACTTGCCAATATACATCATTTATCATCAATAATCCACTGTTTTAAAGCATTAACCAAAGCCATTAAACCATCATCCATCACTATGCATCAAACCACAATTATCAATATCAAACCAAGGATCTCTTACCTTGAGCATCCTTCAACACATGGCTTTCAAAACCAGCATTAATCATGCTAAAACATGCTTTCAAAACAGAATTTAAACATGCAAATTAAACACATTGCATACAACCATTTCATGGTTCATTCAAGCGAAAGAGTTTCCCCGAAAACTTACTCTTAAGCTTAGTTAAGTTGATTAGACTTAAACTAAGCTCCCAAACCTTCAAACATTCAATACAAAGCTGGAGATCCAACACCACTCACCAATTCCGTTTCGCAAGCTTGCCGAAACGCCGTTCAAACCTTCGGAGCAAAACCACAAGGATCCGAAGATGTCTCCCCTGTTTTAAACACATCAAAGCAGAGGATTAATGCATCATCATGCATTAAAATCTTCAGCCATTACACCTAAACTCGTTGCACTCACCAAATCTAACATTTCGACTACCAAACACAACCGAAATCACATCCAAACTCTTCCACAACATTACCCAGCCAAGATCCATCACTTCTAAACATTCTTAGACATCAATTAACATCCAAAAAGAACCTAAACTCGTCCTTATACCTCCAGCTATAACAAAACACCAAGATCACCCAAAAAACCACCATTTTCACAAGCAAAAACTCAGGAAAATCAACCTATTCGGGATTGCATTGATTAAACCTCAATTACACATCATTATACATCCAAAATACATTAAAAATCCATCTCAAAACAGAGCCCAAACAATCACCACAAATTTCTTTAAGATTTAATCCAAATCTTGAGTTTTAAGCCAAAATCAAGATCACAACATTAAAACCTTTAATAAAACTTAATTTAAGGATTGAGAACTTGGGAATTTCAGTAAAGAACTGAGTATTTAGAGGAGAAGAACATCCTTACCTCTAAATGTAGATTTCTCATTGATTAGAGCCAAAATCCTTGAAAATTCAATAAGCAAATGAAGAGGATTTGATGTAGAAAGGATTATGAATCATTTGAGGATTGAAATCTCATCATTTGGTGTGAAAATCAAAAGGAAAGTTGTTGTAGAAATGTGTTTGGCTGAGAGAATTTTGAGAGAAAACGAGATGAGAAAATTTTAAAGAATGTTAGTTATGAAATCTCAAAATTGGTTTTTCCCATTTTAGTTTAATTAATTAAACATTAAATGATTCATTAAAATCTAAGAAAAATCTGGAGAAATCAATCTTGGGTAAATTAGCTCCTTAAAGATTCAAAGTTTCAATCCTTACAAAACAGTCACCACTGAACTTTTCAAAAATTACATTTTAGTCACTAATTCGAAATGTCACACTTCCAAACCTTATTTTGTAAAATTGATTTCACCACTCTCTTATATATATTAAAAGAGGATTTTTAGATATTTTTCCATATTTTTAATGCAACTCGAACTAGGATTTCCCTAAAACCACCTTCTATATTCGAACCGGAAATCAGATCGGTCCAGTCCAGACCCTAAACTTCCAAGCCCAAAATTGGGGTGTTACATATACATGAAAGATCGGATTAGTCGACAAGTCACAATATACACAATATATAATTCCTAGGTGGCAAACTAACACAATAACAATGCAACAAGCTTCAGCTTAGTCCTGGAATCGACTAAACTCTAGCTCTGTTACCACAATTGTAACACCCCTTCCCGGTCCGGTCGAGAACCGGGTCGGAAGGCGAAACCGATGATCAAAACAGAAATTGGTGCAGTGAAATTTCATTTTATTTTGAACATTTTCAACCATAACATACAACGAATCGTCACAAACAAATAACTCAATCCATTTTACCCATATAAGCAATGATTAATCATTCAAGTGCTAAATCGCAACTATTACGAGTTTTAGGGACCAATTTGTAATTTTGACAAACTAGGGGTCTTTCGATGCAATTGATTTTACCAAAATGAAATCCACACCATTAACATCCTACCTGCAAAATTTCATGCAATTAGAAGATCGTTATCTCATTCAATTTAGCCTTACAACACTCGGTGACCAAACTGTGAAACTTGTAATCTGTTTAGTAGTCTTTAACTAATTTAACTAACTCCGTATCGAAACACCCTAGGGCTATTTTGAAACGGGTGAACGATTGTCAACTCATGTTGACTTTACCCTTTAGATTGTATCGATACAAGTATGCCCTGTATCGAAACGGGTTGACCTCCTTTGACTTTGACTTTGACATGTTTCGATACGCTATAAACTCATATCGCAACGAGGAATTTCAGAGACAAAATGTTTTGAAACGGCCATAAACCGTTCCGATACTCCCTATTCCTCTTACCAAATTGTGCTTACCCGTATCGAAACACCATCACCCGTTTGGATACGCCTTGACATGTAATGGCATATTTTTGTTGGTATTCATTCAATTTGACCTATCGAACAATGTCCAAATGCAACGAAACTTTACCCACAATATTTCAATGGTATAAACTACTAGCATGCCAAATTTCATGACCATACGAATACATTTACTATGTTTTTATCTTTTTGAGCTAAGTATACATTTTATGTCATTTTAAACCAACCAAAAAGGTCATTTAGGGCCATTAACCATATTACATCATAGGCATCTAACAAACACATCAAAATAATCATAAATTACTAGTTCAACTATTTTGCCACCTTTCTATGAGTTCACAAGATCAAAATACATTACTTGAAGGCTTGTAGTGACTTGTCTTGCCTTGCTATTCCGATCCTCCGACACAAGATCTTTCAACCTAAAATGCATGAGATGAGCCACGTTAGGCATACATTGCCTAGTGAGGTAGTCATAAGCAATACGAACAACAATATGTCAAGTATCAATACATATATGATCTCATGTTAACAATGTCAATGCTATGTAACAATATACAATGTTTAACATACTCTTTTCATCAAAAATCCTTGGATTGAATCAGGATAGTGGATACGTGAATTCCTACGCCTCGCCAAATCAATGAATGGTCTAGTCCCTCCGCCTCGCCAATATGACCAATATCCATACACATCTCTCCACCTTGCTAAATCAATATAGGCCGCAGCCTTAGGACTGTAGTCCACCCATACACTGAGCTCATGAATTCTATGGCATGCCAATTGTATCCAATATTCATTCAAATCCAAGGTTATCAATGTTCATTTTAGTGTTCAATGTTCAATGAAGATTTCAATGGCCAATTATTCAATATTATCAATGTTTCATAGCTAAATATCAATATCAATATACAATGATCTCTTACAATGTTTTGATGTCAATAACCATATCAATGACTATGAACAATGAAAATACCAATAACTATATTTGATATTCAATATCGAACTTACCAAAACTTATCAAGGGGTCCGATTAACCATCCAATGTAATTTCTTCAATGATAATATTGGCGATATGATCTAAAACATCAAATAAATATTCGAGAAGGTTTTTCGCCTAACCCCGAGACTCCGACTACACTCACCTTGAAATTCGATGCTCTTACGGCTCTCGGATGACAATACCCTTACTTCTAGCTTTTGATGGAGATGGTGAAACCTCTCTCTCCACTTTTTGAGCCGATCGATAGCAACGATTCCATATCTATAGAACGAAGAAAAAATAAAGCTTAAAATTATCTCCAATAGAGGTGCTTGCTTAGTTGAAGATGAAGATAGCTATGGAGATGGTTCTTTTTCAAAGCTCGGTAAGTTTCTATTCCCTTCCCCTTTGTTTTATCAATATAAATTTTAGGATATTTCTAATTGAGGAGGGGCTAATCGCAAGATTAGTCCCTCACCTCACACCATATTATGATTTTGCTCCTTAACTTGTACTTTCTTCAATTTAGTCACTATACAGGGTTCAATAATATTCGATAGAATTCGATGACAATATTTTAACTCAATTAGAGTCTAATATCAATAATTAACTAGCCGATACAATATTTGGATATGTGATTTCTGATCACCGAAATTCAATTATGATTAGACCGTATTTTCGGTGTTACACAAACGTAATTTATTTGTTCTCTCTAGTCGATCTTTATTGAAGTGTCCTCTTTACCTCATTTGAAAGTGAATAGTCCAAGAGTTCTTTAAGTAGATTCACATAACAATAAAAAAATCTATTCATCTTCAACATCAAAAAATTCTAATAAAATCTTGTTGTCTCGATTAAAATTTTCTCATAATTATCAAGAACCTACCCCTAATCATCGTGACTTATTTTTTTTCAACACTCTAAGAGATATGTATTACTCTCAACTTTACCCGTGCAACTAATAGTATTTCAAATATTTTTTTTAAATTAATAGTTTAATTTATAATAAAAAATGATCAACGTGTCAAAAGCGAGTTGCCAAAATGTCACAGGCCAAACTTTAATAATATAATTTAACCTAACCCAAACCTAACCTATTTGATGGCGACGATGATTAATGCTAAAATTTTACTACAAAAACATGTCTTATAATTTATACAATTTTAGAAGTAGCATTACCAACTTTATATAAAACTATTTTACATACATTTATAACGCTACATACAGATATCAATGTCACAGTTCCTTGTAGTAGCCATTCCCTGACATCCAAACACTGATGTTTACAACAAAGTTAGTTTGTGCACAATTGATTCGATTTCGTACGACCAAATATCATAAACAGGATAGGTTCTCGAAATATTGATAAGCATGAAAGCGTTCATAGTGTAAGTGATCATCTTCTCCTAGATACAGGGAACCGATTTTGATACCCGGCCCAAGATCGTAAAGCATTTTCCACGCCCCTTCCCTGAAATCAAAGCAAACTATTTTACCATCGGCCCAAACCACCATCCTCGGCTCATCTTCTTCCTCGGATCGAATCATACACACGCCGGAGAATCCAGGACCGTACTCCACACAACCTAGTTCTAGCTCCGGGAAAACTTTCACCGCATCGCCCAGATTCAGACGTTTCTTCCAAATCCATTGAGAATAATCTTTTGCCATCTCGAAGATGTCCAGCTCTAAACAAACCGGCATACAATAGGTCACCGCGAGATACAGAACTCCTCTAGACTCCCCGAAATATCGACATTCCTCCGGCGCATCCATTTGAACCGGTAACGCCATCCCCATTGTTTCTAGACATTCATTTTCTACATCGAAATACAATGACTCGTTTCCGTACCCGCACCAATGAATCCTCCCGTTGCAGAAAACCCCATGATTTAACTCTACAGGCTCATCCTCGTCTACCTCAAAAGTGATTATGGATAAATCCCAGGAGCCGGTCTTTGATGAATATAAATCCATGTTAAACTTACAGGGTTCCCTGTAACTTTCCGATATACAAATGATCTTGTAATCCGGTGATTTTAGAGGGTCAAAAGCTAAACTAACACAGAATCTAGCAAGGAAATTATAACTGGCGTTACTAGGACAATAAATCTTCCTGAAAGCTTTAGTGGTTGGATTGCAAATCAAATAACTTCTTCTGTATGATTCACAGAGAAGCAATCCGTTGCAAGATTGGAGAATCTTGACATCAGAGTAGTTGATGTAATGAAAGAAAGGGACTTTACTGTAGTGCTTCAAAGGGACGATGGAGAATTCAGATGGAGGGGTGAAACGGTCACCTTTGAGGAGGAGAGCGGTGGGGGAGAGGAACCCGTGGCGGTGGTGAAGGCGGGTGTGGGATAAGCAGAAGTCCGGGTCCGAGATGATGAGCCGCCATAGTTTTGAAACGCACTTGAACTTGATGAGAGATTTCGTGGATAATCTGAGGAGGATCAGAGCCAGAAGGTCTTGATTATGAGCAATTTTCTCAGCTGAGTCGAACGCCATGGAAATCTTCATCTGCTTCAAGTTCTTGTTTGCATCAGTCCAAAAAAGGGATTTATAGAGAAGAAGGTGATTTGATATGGACCCGTGTTTCAGAAGGATAAGAAAGCCATTAAATGGGGAGTTCGGGGTTTTGTCCGGCGTGATGCCGCCATGGAATCTAATTTCACTGTCGTGTAATGTTTATCTTATGTCAGCTATTTTGTCCAAAAAATATTTCACGTTTGGCCGACATTCCCGTTGTTTTTCCATTCTTATCTACCACTGAGTCACTGACAGTGGCACTGCTCTGTTCATTTAAGTCGATATTAGTATATGATTACAACGCATATCCACAAGTTAATGTTAATCCATCATCCGACTGAGTCATTTATACAAAACCAAGCGGATGCCGACCCCATATGTATGGTTTGAAAATTTCTCTTTTATCCCCATACTAAAAAGACTCAAACAAAATTTTAAATTTTAATTTTAATTTTTACATCGTAAATTTTAAATCTTAAAAAATATAGCATATCTCTAATTCTTTAAAGTCTAACCATAAATCCTAACCTTAAACACATTATTTTAAAATAAAAACATAAAAAATAGCCTGCTAAGGGGCACAGAATTTTCATATATGTGGTTCACCCTAATTTTGTCTTTTTTCTCTTCATATCACAGTACTATGTTTAGACAAAAAGTTTGTAATCTTTTCGTTCTATTATTATATATTTGATGCATGATTTTATTGAGCATATAGTTTTAATGTTTAGATAATTTTGTCACCAAATTAATATTAGTTGTTTAGAGCCTTTAGTCTTTTAGGTTTTTTAATTTAGGTTTAATAATTAATTGGGATGGACATTGTAGCAATTTAATGAATATTAAGTAGAAATTTTGGGTTCAAATTTAGATGGTGTTCCATTGCTTGCAATGGGATGTTATCTCAACATTGACCTTGAAGAGATATACTTAATACTCATTATCAAATAGAATTGAATAGATAACTTAGATAGATTAATAGAGCCTTAACTAGGATTATTATTTTTTTAATAATTAGAATCACATTTCACTAGTGAATATTATGTGAATTTAGGGGTTCTAAGATGGATGGTATTCAAGAAATTGGTACTGTCACATCATTGCCTTTAAATTAATAATATTCATAGTTTAATTAATTTAATTAAATAGAGTTTAATTAAGTTAGCACTTAAAATGAACAACACAATAAATGAATCATGCATTTAAACCTTTTATGTTGGGTTATAACTTTCGAGTATGAACGGGGGTGTCGCATAAAAGGGCGATTTCAATCACATATTCGGGAAAAAGATATATTTCACTATAAAAAAATATCTTCATTTGGACTTAAAATTCAATTAATAATTAATGGACAAATTAAATTGAAATTATCATTCATAAATATCAAAATGCCTCCTAAAATTAAAAGGTACTGATAACGGACATTTGTGGGTGTGCTAACTCTTTCCCACACGTATCTGACTCTCGAACTCAAATTTTAAGATAACAAATCTCTAGTTGTTTTTAAGGTGTCTGGTCTACCGAAGTGATCGGTGGCGACTCCAAATGTTTTCAAAATTAAATAAAGGGAAAATTTGATTTTTTTCATTTAAAATGCCTTTTAAAAGATAAAAACCTAATTTTTCAATATTAAATGAATAAAAATGAAAAACCTAATTTTCAAACAATAATCGTCGAGCTATTTTTACACCCGGTTAAAAAATGGTCACGACAGCTTGGCGACTCCGCTGGGGACTTTAAAAACTCGAGAGTCCAGCCTAATTAATTTTATGTGACATTTTGGCATTTAAGAATGGTAATTTGAATTTAATTTTTCAATAATTATTGGATGAATTTTTAGAAAGAATGGAGATAGCTTTTTATTTGTGTGATATAAATTGTAATTAATGCATAAGACTTCTACCCAGGCTTTCACCCTTAAGTGGGAGCGAGACATTATCCTACGTTGAGTTATCCAGCTCTGTTACGAATTTTTTGTCTTTCTTCTGATGTACTACCCTTATACACCGTGAGGTACACACCTCTTCTATAAGTGGTCGTATACTCCCCAATCGATGTCTTGATGTCGTGATAGACAATAACGATAGTTCAGGTACCCATATTCTAGAATAAAAACCTTATGTTGTAATCTAAATGCCTACCCCAATAGAGCTAGACAGAGACCTAGGACATGGTGTTGCCGATTTAAATACGTTCCTCTGGTTATCTCTCTGCTCGATAAACTGCTTCATTGTATCAATTTAAAGTTTTTCCTTCAATATTATTTTACCATATTGATATTATTTTTTTTGTTTTGTTGTCTTCGTTTTATACATATGACATCATTTTGCATTCATTAGAGGTATTGATGCGAGGGTCAGTCAAGTTAGGCAGTGTTCATAATGGCCGATGGATCTGATAGACAAGGAGAAGGCAATATGCCGATGTGGACCTGGTAAGAGAAAATCCAATACAAGAAAAAGAACGATATCCACGAGAATCGAATCGTGATGCAAGAAGTTACAAAAAGTTGTATAAAGACACTGAGAGAGCAGCAAGGAAGAAGATTCAAGAGTTAACGGATTCAAATAGATGGGCCAAACAGAAATTAAAGGAAGAGCAAGCTTTGAACTCTGAATTTTAATAATTGTTGCGTGTAAAAGTGTCTATCGCAATTGTAGTGCAAGTGTACACGACGCAAGTAGTAAAGTGATACTGAAGTATCAGATATCGTCTCCACAGGGACTGGGCTAATAGCTTCACCTTGAATTACTACACGAAAGTAAAAAGAATTATTTAAGAAGTTGTCACGTGAGTAATAAAGAATACTGTAAAATAAAAGTAGAGAAATCAAGATAGAGAGAATGGGTTGGTATTGAATTGCTCAGTAGTGTTGGTATTGCTAAGTCTAGGAAATTCAGCTCTGTCGTTGTCCTCGTCGCGGAAGCACCTGTCGCGGCGGCGGTCTATTGCTTGTCGCGGCAGCAAACACTCAACTCTGTACTTCAAGTTTGGAAAGAATCCCTGCTGTGCCTTGGCCTATCCCTAGGTCCAAGTCTGTCGATGATCTCGTCTTTGATGATACCTCCCGGCGTGAATCGAAGGATGAACACCGATGTTGTTGAATTCTTCTTTAGCCACTTAACATCGTCTTATCCCTAGGTCCGAGATAGTTCAACTATAAACTAGAGAACTTGCACTTATTCCTTTCGTATATTTAACTCTCACGATATTAAGTAAATAGATAACCTCACAATGCTCTCCCGATACTCTTGTAAGATGTTAATAACCAGAATAAGAGAACTTGAAGTTTATTTTATTGAACTGAAAATTCCTAAAACAAAAGTAACCCTTGCAACTACTTTACAAAACAACCTGTGGCCCTAAGGGGAATTTAGAACATGATGAGAGGATGAAAACGACTAGGGTTTTGGGAAGAAGGCTAGAGATAGGTGATGTCCCTCTTAGGTCAAAATACATGCCCTTATATAGACTTTTGGTCCAAGTTTTCTAAAATAGCAAGAATACAAGTTTAAATTAAAGTACAACTATAATAAAGACTAAATCTTCAGAGAATCTAACTTTAAATCGTCCTCCTTCTTGCTTGAGATTTTCTCTCCTTGAACTTTGGGCTTGGCATTCCTTCTGATCTAGGGCTTGGAAAAATATACTGGTTTTCCACGACAGACATGCTTAATTTTCTCTATCTGTCGAGGTCCACTTTGCTTCTTCTCCTCAAAACTGTTGTCTTCCTCTACTGTCATGGCGGCAACCATGGCAGCATCGTCCTCCTTGACTGCTTGTTCAGTTCCAGCTCTTCCGCTTCACTGCCCAGCGCCTGCCTCTCCATCTGCTACAGCAGCAACCTGCAAAAGCAACCAATTTCAGTAGAAACTGTGCCTTTTAATATATTTGTGATGTCTAACTGTAAACTAACCTAAATGCAATGAATTATGCATGAATGCAGCAGAAATATGGGTTAAATAAGGGGTAAATAATAGAACTTTTACACTCTCAACACACCCTCAAACTCAATTTTTTCCTTGTCCTCAAGCAATTCAGATCTAAAAGAAAAATGAAATATTTTTGTTTTGGCTTGAAACAGTGAACTTTCCCTTACCCTCCATTTGTTCTCTATGACGGCAGCACCCTGTCGGATAACTTAGGATTTGTCCGGAGTCTCACTATAGTCCTCGTGCAGTGTGTGCATGCTTGTGAACAGTTATATGTCAAGACTCTCTTAGTTTCACTAGAATATTTCAGCCTCCAACTTGAATTTTTATGCCAAAGTTTATCTTTTGAAGGCATTTCTTATGCTCCTTTGATTTTTTTTGTTTTGACTCGATTTCATTTATTATTTTTTAAGCTAAAGTTTCACTAGAGCCAGTTTTGGGCACCTCTAGCTAACTTCCTAGAGCCAGTTTTGGGCACCTCTAGGGCTGTTGAGTCTCTTTTGCTAAACTTCTTTCCTAGAGCCAGTGTTAGGCACCTCTAGGGGCTATTCAAGTGCTAAGCTTCCTACTCTAGTTAACTAGAAGAGTTCTAAGTAGTATAATAGTCACAAATAGTGTTTGAGTTTTCAGAACTATAGAAAGGCTCTAAACTGCTCCTAAAAATATCCTAAAGGCACTTCCACACCAGAGTTGTCACGGCAGGTAAGTTCAGTTCACAGACATAAGCCAAAATTTTCATATTTTCATTTTTTTAAGAACTTAAAATAAACTAAGTAAAGACACAATTTTAAAACTAATATAGACTCCATTAATGGAGGGATGCCACCCCCAAACTCGAGAATTGCATTGTCCTCAATGCAAATGACAAGTAAAAATAAAGATAGAAACAATACATCACAAAATATATAGGCAGACAGCAAAATAAGATAAGAAACTTAAATTTTAAGCCTTGTCGTCACTGCTGCTGCTAACCTTGATCTGGCGGCGGGCACGAGCTTTCAGAGCTGGTTGGCGGATGGGGGAGGCAGATGTGTTCTTTGTTTTGGCCTCCCTTGGTGGTTGAATCCTGGTTGGGGAGATATGAGGAGGTTTCTCCACAACCTGGACTTCTGAGCTGTTGCTACTGTCCTCAGCACTACTGCTGTCGCTGCTGCTGCTGCTGGCTCTTGTCATATTGTTTTTGTCTGCCATTCGCTTCTGCCTTTTCACCGGTGTAAACTCCTTTGAGAGATTCCTCTTAACATAGGGTTCATTGTCGCTTGCGGCCCAAACGGAGGAAGAAGAAAAACCGGCAATGAAGGCGTCAAGCTCTTCTGAGGGCATTCTGCGTTTCGTTCCACGGCAGAAGTCTCAACACGGTTGCTGCCAGTGGCTGTCGGGGTAGGTGATGGTGTTGATGCGGCAGAGGGTGTTCGTGGTGTGGCAGCAGGTGTTGGGGTGTGGGCAGGTGTTGGTACATCAAAATAATGTGCAGGGAAGGTGGGAAATATGACATTAGGGAAATTTAAAGAGTTTTGGATAAAATGTATCGTAGATGCAGTTAAATCCCTGATGAAGCTCATCAAACCTAGCTGCTATTCCTCCATCTTCTGGATAACAACAAAAATCTGGGAGGAGGAATCAGTGGGGGCAGCTGCTGCTGGTTGCTGCCTGGCTTCTGTGGCAGCAGGTTCAGTCTCTGGCTGCTCTGTCGTGTCTGCTGTCGTGGTAGCTGGATCAAAGGATGACAGAGGGGTGGCAGCAGTCAGCTCCATTAGGCTGAGTATGTTCTTGTCCGTCCATCCCTTCCCTTGGACTCTAAGATCAGTGGTAACTTCAGGTACGCCATGGCTGCGACAGAGGGATGTGATGAGGTATGGGAGGTAAAGCGGACCCATCGGCTGGTGTGCGCACTCCAGAATGCTCTCACGGATATAGCTCCCCACGTTAATGGGCCCCTCATGTAAAATGGAGTGAATTAAGGCTAACCTGGGCTGGTCGACCGTGGTATTGTGTGACGATGGCATTATACGCTTATTGATAAAAGCATTCCATAATTTAGCTTCCGGCAGTAGTTGAGTCCTCTTTACCGTCCTTGAGTTCTTGCGGCTGGTATTCCACTGAGTTCCCTCATCTGTCAGCTCTGCCATGATAGCATCATAGGCAGCAGGGTCAAAGATGTAGAGGAACTGTTGGTGGGCGTCGTAGTTGCTGCCGACGTAGAATCCGTACAATGTGTTAATGTATTCAGCTTCGAACGACACTTCCTTTCCTCGTACGATCACTGTTGTTGCCATCCTGCTGTTAATGGCAGCGTAGAAATCTCGCACCAATGAGACGTTCATCTCCTCAGGCTGTACGGAAAAGATCTGCCACTGTAAAGCTCGAATTTTTCGGGCAATGAACGGCTTTAGGCCCAAATTTCCCTCCTTTGAAGTGTAAATGAATCCCTTTTCTTCCCACATATCTCTGATCTGAAGTGAGCGTGGGGTGGTTGCTGTCGGGGTGGAGCTGGAAGCAGCATTCCTACAGGTATTCCTGGAAGACATTGTTGCAAGGGTTGTGAAAATGAAAATGAAAGCAAAAATTCTTAAGGAGTAAGTAAGAAGAGTAGAAGTGAGTGAAAATGAAAAAATGAAACAGGTTTATATAGATAAAGATTTGCTGCCCGTTAGAGCTGTAACGGCAGGCGCGAATAACGGGGCCAGCTGTTACGCGGTAGCGTGTCTGACGCGTTTGTCACGCGTTTTCGTGTCTGCTGCGCGTCTGTGACGCGTTTCCGTATCTGTCGCGACAGCGTGTTGACAGCCTATATTTTTCGCGTCTGTCGCGACAGCTGTAACGACAGGCTCCAAAATTTGGGCTTTGTTGGGCTGGTGGATGGATGGTGGGCTGAGTTGACTTCTCTTGTTCTTCTTGACTCCTTTATTTCCTAAAAACAGAAAAACAAAAACATTATTCAAATAAAATAAATCTTATTTCCTAATAAATAATAACTAATAATAAAACTAAAAATAAAATTAAAAATAAAAATTAGGTTAAATTAGGAATGCCAGGTGGGGCATCTCCTAAGGTAACCACTTCCTGCATTCTTGGGGCTTCAGTCCCCTGATAATGCTTTAAGCGCTGTCCGTTGACTTTAAATTGGTGCCCGTCTTTTAACGATCGGATTGTGATTGCACCATGGGGAAAAACCTGTACAACTTGGAACGGGCCAGACCATCTAGATTTTAGCTTCCCTGGGAAGAGTTTCAATCTAGAATTGAATAGCAATACAAGCTGCCTTGGGCAGAACTGTCGTGGCAGCAACTTCTTGTCATGCCACTTCTTAGTTTTATCCTTGTAGATTCTTGCATTGTCATAAGCCATTGTCCGGATTTCTTCAATTTCGTTCAGATCCAATAGCCTTTTCTGCCCTGCCTTGTCCAAGTTCATATTCACTGCCTTGATTGCCCAGTATGCTCTGTGCTCTATCTCGACAGGTAGATGACATGTTTTCCCATAAATCAATCAGTATGGAGACATTCCCAATGGAGTTTTGAAGGCTGTCCTATAAGCCCATAATGCATCATTAAGGAGTAAAGACCAATCTTTCCTAGTTGGCTTGACCATCTTCTCAAGAATGTTCTTGACTTCTCTGTTGGATATTTAGCTTGTCCATTAGTTTGAGGGTGATATGTTGTTGCGATCCGATGCTTGACACCATAATTCTTCAAGGCATCAGCGATAACCCTGTTGTCGAAATGTCTCCCTTCATCACTGATGATCGCCTTAGGGATGCCAAACCTAGAAAAGATGTTTTTGTGTAAAAACCTTTGAACTGTCTTGGCATCATTCTTTTTAGTGGTGATAGCTTCATCCCACTTGGATACATAATCTACTGCCAGGAGGATATATAAATTCCCACATGAAGATGGGAATGGTCCCATAAAATCAATCCCCCAAACGTCGAAGATCTCAACTTCAAGAATGTTCTGCAGCGGCATCTCGTGTCTCCTTGAGATGTTTCCTGTCCGTTGGCACTTGTCACAACTCTTGTAGAAGATTTGAGCATCTTTATACAGTGACGGCCAATAAAACCCTAACTGCAGCACCTTGGCAGCAGTTTTGTTGCCTCCTAAGTGTCCTCCATACTGTGAAGCATGACAGTGATGAAGTATGTCTTCCTGCTCATCTTGTGGTACACATCTCCTTATAACCTGATCTGTACAGATTTTGAAAAGAAGAGGTTCGTCCCAATAATAATGCTTTACATCATTTTGGATCCTCTTCCTGGCTTGATAATTAAGGTCAGGAGGAATTATTCCGCTAACTAAGAAATTAACGAAATCAGCATACCAGGGGAGTTAAGAAGACTTACCTGCCGCCATGGCTGTTGTGGCATTAAAGAGCTGCTCATCTGGGAAGGTCTCCAATATGTTTGTCTCATCTATCGGTAGACTCTGTCCCTTCTCCAACCTTGACAAGTGATCTGCCACTTGATTTTCTGTCCCCTTTTTGTCCTTGATTTCAAGGTCGAATTTTTGCAATAGCAGGATCCAACGTATCAATCGAGGCTTTGCATCCTTTTTCGCGAACAGATACTTCAGTGCAGAGTGGTCAGTGTGCACTATGACCTTCGTTCCAAGTATGTAAGAACGAAACTTGTCAATGGAGAATACCACAGCTAATAACTCCTTCTCTGTGGTGGTGTAGTTCAGTTGGGCGTCGTTCAGTGTTTTGCTGGCATAGTATATGACATGAAAAAGTTTGTCTCTCCGCTGCCCAAGTGCTGCCCCGACAGCATAGTCACTAGCATCACACATAATCTCGAATGGTTGTGTCCAGTCCGGTGGCTGTATTATTGGGGCTGTTACCAGTTTTTCCTTAAGAACCTTGTATGCTTCAGTACATTTATCGTTAAAGTCGAAGGGCTAGTTCTGCTCCAGAAGATGGCATAAGGGCTTGGTGATTTTTGAAAAATTCACAATGAACCTTCGATAAAAACCAGCATGTCCTAAGAAATTTCTGATTCCCTTTACTGTAGTGGGCGGCGGCAGCTTTTCGATCACTTCTATCTTGGCTCTGTCGACTTCTATGCCACGACAGCTAATCTTATGGCCAAGGACTATCCCTTCATCCACCATGAAGTGACATTTTTCCCAGTTCAAACTAAGTTTGCTTTTTCGCATCTTTCGAGTACCTTTTGTAGGTTGCCTAGGCAGCTTTCAAAGTCGTCTCCAAAGACTGAAAAGTCATCCATAAAAATCTCTAGGAAATCCTCTACCATATCGAAGAATATGGCCATCATGTACCTTTGGAAAGTGGCTGGTGCATTGCATAGTCCAAATGGCATTCTCCTAAAAGCGTATGTTCTGTAGGGGCATGTGAATGTCGTCTTTTCTTGATCTTCCAGTGCGATAGCTATTTGATTGTAACCTGAATAACCATCAAGAAAACAATAATAAGGTTTACCCGCTAATCTATCAAGCATTTGATCAATAAAGGGTAAAGGAAAGTGGTCCTTTCGGGTAGCTTTGTTAAGCTTCGGATAGTCCATACAAACCCTCCAACCGGTCACAGTCCTGGTTGGGATTAACTCATTGTTTTTGTTGGTCACCACGGTCATTCATCCTTTCTTGGGCACACATTGCACCGGGCTCACCCATTTGCTGTCCGAGATGGCGTAGATTATTCCAGCATCTAACCATTTGATTATCTCTTTTCGTACCACCTCTTTCATCGCATGGTTCAGTCGCCTTTGAGCATCTATAGTCGGCTTATGATCATCCTCTAGAAGGATTTTATGCATACATAAGGCCGGACTAATGCCTTGAATATCGGCTATAGTTCATCCAATATCCTTTTTGTGCTGCTGCAACATCCCTATTAACTGTTGTTCCTGTTCCTGCATCAACTTGGAAGAGATGATTACGGGCAACGTATCATTTAAACCAAGAAAAGCATATTTTAGCTGCCATGGCAGGGGCTTAAGTTCTAAAACAGGGGGCTCAACAGTTGATGGCTTTTGAATTGCATGGTTATCCGAGGTATAATTTAAAGGCTCGAATAACTTACCTGGACGATTGCCTATCCAGTTTACCTCCTTCTGATCTTCAGTGTCGAATGTATCAGATTCTGAGGAGTTGCTGTCGTCAGTGCTGTCGTGACAGTATTGTAAGTGGATGCCGAGGCAGTGACCAATTTTGATGTTGTGACAGCCCGACCTGATGCAGGGTTGGTCAAGGGTAACTTCAGTGATAACCTTGCATTCTTCTTCTGCATCAGCATGCTTCATAGCTTGGAGAACATTCATCTTTATTTCTTGATCGTTCACTCTCATGGTGAGTTCTCCTTTTTCCACATCAATCAGTGATCTTCCCGTGGCTAAGAAGGGTCGCCCCAGGATGATTGGTGCGTTTTCATCTGCTTCACAATCTAAAACAAGAAAGTCAGCATGAAATATAAACTTATCCACTCTTACTAGAATATCTTCGATTTTTCCTTCCGGATGAACGTAAGAGCGGTCTGCCAGCTGTAGAATTACTGTTGCGGGCCGAGCTTTTCCAATACCTAATTTCTGAAAAACAGATTTTTGCATTAAATTTATACTAGCACCAAGATCCCAAAGTGCCTTACCCACATATTTATCTCCGATTACACAAGGTATGATGAAGCTCCCCGGATCCTTCTTTTTCTGGGGTGGATGCTTGTGCAGAATACTCATGCATCCTTCTGTCATCTTAACCATTTCAAATTCCCCAAGTCTAGATTTCTTCGACATGGCATCCTTGAGAAATTTGGCATAACCGGGCATCTCCCTAACGACATCTAACAACGGGATGTTGATATGAACCTGCTTAAAAATATCATAAATCTTTTTAAGCTGTGATTCTTGGTTCAATTTCTGTAACAGTTGAGGAAAAGGAGGTGGGGGACGATAATCAACAATACGTCCTTCCCACTGCATTCGGATCTGAGGAGGTTTGGGTTCATCATCTTTCTCCTCTGTCTCTTCTTCTGTTGTGACAGGCTCATCGGTAGCAGGCTGTTTGTTACATGTCGGGGCAGCTTCCTCGGTAGGTATGTCCAAGGCTGGTTTCTTCACTGTTTCAGCTTCCTTCTCTGGCCCTGGTAGTTTCTTCCCACTCCTAGTAGTAATGGCTTTACACTGCTCATGTGTGGGCTGCCTAGCATTTTCAGTATTGCTAGGAAATCCTCCAGTTTGCCTTGGGTTGATATGCTGGGACACCTGACCCATCTGTGTCTCCAACGATTTCAGAGTAGCTTCATGCTTTGTCATCCGCATCTCTGTTTTATCCATGAATGTCTCCGTCTTCTTGACAAATTGATTCATGTTCTCAATATAAGTTCCTGTCTGAGACATAAACGTAGCCAGAGTCTGTTCCAGTATACTATTTGTGGCAGCTGGTGGCTGTTGCTGCGACTGCAATTGTTGTCGAGTCAGCAATCTAGGTCCTCCCTGATTCTGATTATTGTGTGCTTGAGGATTCAGGGCACTATTAGGATTGCTCCAAGAGAACTTGGGATCCTTTCTCCAGCTGGGATTGTAGTTGTTGGAGTTGTAATTCTGCTTGTTGTAGTTTCGAACATACTTTCCCTCTTCTAACTGTATAGGACATCCATCCGAACTGTGATTTCCTTCACAAATTTCACATACCTCTTCGACAGCAAATACCGGCTGTGAATCATCATTCAAAAGCTTTTTCATTGCCTTAGTGAGGTATGCCACCTGTGATTTCATTGTGCTGTCGACTTCATAATCCTTAACAGCTAGGACCCGTTTACCCCCTCTTCTTGCTGTCGAAAACTGCTCCTCATTCTTAGCCAGATTTTCCAATACTTGTATAGCCTCATCTGGGTCTTTGTCCAGTAGTTATCCGTTTGCTGCTGAATCAATTCGAATACGAGTTTGTAAATTGGCAGCATTATAAAACTTGGTTACCTATTTCCAGACGGGGAATCCATGCATTGGGCAGTTCTGTAGAAGAGTGGTAAATCTGTCTGTTGAGTTGATCAAACAATTGAAAATGGCCAAGAGGGGGGTGAATTGGCAATTAAAATTTTGGTGGGAAGAATGAGTGAAAAATAAAATTGACACAAGTAGTTAGAGTGGTTCAAGTTCTCCAAATGAACTCTACATCCACTACCTTAGTTCCCACTAAGGATTTTCAACCAATTCACTACTTGAATTCTTCCCCTTTTCTTGGATGAGGAGGTAACCTTACAAATTCGATTGAGCTTTCTACCCAAAGCTTAATCCACTCAAATTACAAAGAGAAGTTGTGGTAAACTCAAATGATTCCTCTCAAAGGATAAACGTCTACCCAATTACAATTTTAATCACCCCAAACTCACAATACAAAATGACAATTGAAGAACACTAGAGTTGGGTACAAGAATTTGACTTTGAATAGCTCAAGGGTTTGGATTTTTGCTTTGATGATGCTTGTGGGTTGAATAGTTGTTGCTGACCTTCAAAGGACTTCAATTTATATCTCCTCTATTAATTCTAGTCGTTTGGGTGGTTGGGAACATGAATAGAGCCGTTGGAACCCTCTCTCACCACCATAAATGCACTTCTGCAGCTACCAGTTTCGGAACGCGGGGACCTGTTTCGAAACGGACCAAAATAGAAAGAGCCGTTGGGGTGCATTTAAGAGCCCGTTTCGAAACGTATTGAAACCGTTTCGAAACACTTTTGCCACTGTCAAGGGTCGTTTCGAAACAACTTGAGCCCGTTTTGAAACACCCTAACGGTTTCTGAAAATTCAGTTAAAAACATTGCAACGATCATAATTTTTCAAATCAAAATGAAGAACCGTTTCGAAACGCTTGAAGTCGTTTCGATACGGGTTCATATGTTCTAAAGCGTTTTGATACGCGTTTCGAAATAGGGTTTGGCAGTGATGAAACCGTTTCGAAACGCCTTAGGCCGTTTTGAAACAGGGACTTGAAAAACACTTTTTCGGCTTTAAAACACTTAGAAAATATTTGAAATCTTTAGTTTTTAACTTTGGCATATTCTTAAAATCATATGGGGATGTTTGAGGACTTAAAAATTCGTTTTGACATTTTCAATTTAGTCCTTAGGTTTTTAGTTATATCAAAAATTTAAATATCGGTTTCACAATCTCCCCCTTTTTTATATAACAAAACCAAAGTTAGAATTTTTAAGAGTTTTGAAAATTTTGAACATATTCTAACTCCCCCTTAATTTAAGATAGGTTTTTAAAGTTTTAAAAATGTTTTAACATTGAAATTCAAGTTTTAAAACTTAAAAACACTTTAAACATTTAAAACGAATCTTTGTTTTGGCTATTAAATTTCTTCTCCCCTTTTTTGTTAGATCAAAAATAATAAATAAGGCTCATAGAGAAGACAAAGGATTAGTACCAATAAGCATTAAGTAATAAGCAACAATAATATCAATCCATAAAATTAAAATATCCAAAGCATAAATCAACATTAAGTTCAAAATATAAACCCAAATAGAAGATCAAAAGCATAGGTTCCTAAAACATAATGAAACATAAGGATGCAAACTTAAACCTAAAATGCATAGATAATATGATATGATATGAATCCTAGGCCTCGTCACCACCATCATCATCTTCCGAAGTCTCATCATCGCTCTTGACTTGAGAACGGTGAAACTTCGTCCATTTGCCATAAAGGGTAGAGAAGGACAAATCCAAGTTCGAGTGGGAAGTCCCAAGAGATAGGAGGTGATCCTCGACATTTTGCAAGCGAGTGTCGATGGAACCAAAACCCGAAGCTATGCTAGTATCCAAGGCATTGAACCGTTCGGTAATGAGAGCCGTAAGAGCTTCATTGTTTCCAACTTGAGCTTGCGGTTGAGGTGCAATGGGAGGAGGAGGAGCTTCTCTATCAACACGTTCCCAAACATCGTTCACATAGTGAAAACCGGACTTGCGAAGAGAGGACTCACCAATCTTGGACTTGCGAGGTTCCGGGGAGTCGTAGGTACAATCGAGACGAATCGTGCTAAGGATGTGGCTTAAGATCGTGCCATAAGTAAAGGATTTCAAGCCATCGGTGTCAATAAGCTTAACATTATTAACCATCTCGACAAATATGATCTTAGCAACATTAGGGCGCTCACCACGACGGAAACATTCAAGCCAAAAGTAATCAACTTGACAGATATGAGAGTATTTACCTCCGGAGGGACGAAGGAACCATGATACCATCAACTGAAGAAATCGATCGTGCGTATCCAAGGCAAGCACCGGACCGGTGTTAGTACCAAAGTGACGTTCATTCTCAATTCCTACATTCTTAAGGGAAAAAGTGGACTCCAAGAGAGGAACATCAACAGTAAACTTTTTCCCTAATATAAAAGATTCAATTCCTACAACCTCGATATTTGTTTCATCATTAATAAGATGAGCATTGGAGTAAAAGATGAGTACCATATGTTTGTAGCGAATGTCCGGGATGCTCAACAAAGGAAGAAGATCCCATTCACTCAAACACTCGAGGTAGCGGAAAAGGAATCTCTCGGAGTTAAGGAAATCGAGATCAATGACACGCTCACGACGAACTTCGAAATCCTGGACATTTTTGAAATGAGCTCGCATCTCTGTAGTTCGAAGGGATTTCTGAAAGAGTAGAGCGAGATTCGGACGCATGCTCGACTCACCGGTTTGAACGGACTTACGCTTTTTGCTAGCATGTTCCGGCATCCTAAAAACATTAAGCAAGCATGTTTTAAAAATTAAGTGTATGCATAGATTTTTAAATTCAATCCAATAATAAATCCCACTTAGGTTTTTAAAAAAAAATTAAAACAAAGAAAAAATAAAAAACAGTAAAAGAAAAATACGAGTGAAAATTTTTATATTCGAATAAAAAAAATTAAGTTTTTGAATTTTTTTTACAAGATATGGAAAACCCAAGCATAAAAACATATAATCTATACAAAAATAAAATTTTCTAACCTAAGATTCAAACATAAATTGAAAGAAAAAGAAAAAGAGGAAAAATACCTTAGTTTGGGATTTTGGATGAATGGATGAAAATCCTTGCACAATGTTGATGAAACTTGCTTAGACTAGAGTTTTAGAGAAGAACCCCTCAAGATTTGGTGAAAAACAAAGAGGTTTAGAGGTTTTTTTTTTATAGGGAGAAAGTTGGTTTAGGGTTTTCAGGGTTTGAAGAGTTTTAATTTAAAGTGATTTTTAATATTAAAAGCCCTACTTAAAGCTGTCTGTGAAACCGTTTCGGAACGGTCTTGACCGTTACGAAACGCGAGCATGAGGGTTTGACTGTTTTCAGAATTACAGCTGACCGTTTCGATACGGTGTTGACCGTATCGAAGCCCTGTTGACTCGTATTGAAACTCGTTTCGATACACCCCTTGGCAGTAGCAAAATCGTTTCGAAACCCTTTTGAGGCATTTCGAAACGCCCTTCTCTCAGGCATGATTTTAAGGCATCCGTATCGAAAGGGGTTGACCCGTTTCGATACACCTAGGCCTGGAAGTGCAGGTGAGGCTCTAAAAGTGTAGAAAATTGAGTTTTTCTAAGGCCTAACTTGCATGAATGACATGAATGAGCAGGCAAAACATATGCAAACATAAACATACTCTCCCTAGCTATAAGCATGGATAAAATTAGGAGTCAAAACACATAAACATGGTATTTCACAAGATCAAGCAATTTTAAGCACAAAAGAGGTCCTAAAAGGTTAAGATAGGCTAGCTAGACCTAACTCTCTCCTAAGGGACCAAAAACGCTCTTTATCTAATGGTTTTGTAAATATATCCGCTAATTGGTTCAAGGTGTCAACATATTCTACAACAACATCATTTTTCAAAACATGATCTCTAATGAAATGATGTCTAATTTCTATGTGTTTAGTTCTAGAGTGTTGGATGGGATTCTTAGTGAGACAAATGGCACTAGTGTTGTCACACTTAAGGGGTATGGTTTCTACCTCAACACCATAATCTAAGAGTTGTTGCTTCATCCAAAGGACTTGAGCACAACAACTCCCTAATGATATGTACTCCGCTTCGGTGGTAGATAAGGCTACGCTATTTTGTTTCTTAGAGAACCAAGATACGAGCATACTACCTAAGAATTGGCATGTCCCGGAAGTACTTTTCCTATCTATCTTACATCCCCCATAATCCGCATCCGAATAAGCATGAAGGCTAAAGGAAGAATCTTTAGGATACCAAAGGCCTAAAGTAGGTGTGTCTTTAAGGTATCTAAAAATTCTCTTAATGGCAACTAAGTGTGATTCTCTAGGACTAGCTTGAACCCTAGCACACAAGCAAACACTAAACATAATATCCGGTCTACTTGCGGTAAGGTAAAGCAAAGAACCTATCATGGATCTATAAAGCTTAGAATCAACACACTTACCTCCTTCATCTTTGTCAAGCTTTATGGAAGAACTCATAAGAGTGGCTTGAGGTTTTGCATTCTCCAAGCCAAACTTTTTGAGCATATCATTCACATACTTAGCTTGATTTATGAAGGTGCCATCTTTCCTTTGTTTGATTTGGAGTCCCAAAAAGAATGAGAGCTTCCCCATCATGCTCATCTCGAACTCACATTGCATTAGCTTAGAAAATTCTTTACAATAACACTCATTAGTAGAACCAAAAATGATATCATCAACATAAATTTGAACTACTAAGATGTCATTGTTATATCTTTTTATGAAGAGTGTAGTATCCACCTTTCCCTTTTCAAAACCCTTTTCAATTAAGAAATTTGAAAGTCTCTCATACCAAGCTCAAGGAGCTTGTTTTAAACCATAGAGAGCTTTTGTAAGTTTAAACACATTGTTTGGAAATTTTGAATCCTCAAAACCCGGTGGTTGTTCAACATACACTTCTTCATTTATAAAACCATTTAAAAAGGCACTTTTCACATCCATTTGAAAAAGCTTGAAATTATGATAACATGCAAATGCAAGCAACATCCTAATAGCTTCCATTCTAGCTACGGGTGCATAAGTCTCATCAAAATCAATTCCCTCTTCTTGGGTATAGCCTTGAGCAACAAGCCTAGCCTTGTTTCTCACTATATTACCACTTTAATCTAATTTATTTCTAAAAACCCATTTTGTACCTATAGTAGATTGATTATTAGGCCTTTCAACTAAAGTCCAAACTCTACTTCTCTCAAATTGATTTAATTCCTCTTGCATGGCCAAAATCCAAAAATCATCTTTTAAAGCTTCTTTAATATTTTTAGGCTCAATGCATGAAAGAAATGCAACATTATTCATTAATTTGAGTGGGGATCTAGTAGTTACCCCCTTGGATGGATCACCCAAGATTTCACCACCTTTTACATAGTTTAACTCCCTTGGGTAAGACACCTCCCTTTCCTCCAGAGCCAAGTCCTTCAAGGCTTCAAGAGGTGGATCTTGTGTATCCTCATCTTTAGTTGGAACCTCATCCACCTTTGACGTTTGTCTTTCATCAATGGCATCAAGGATTCCTACATCATCATCATCACAAGATTCCTTCCTCGGAAGGAGGTTATCATCGAAAACAACATGTATAGACTCTTCAACTACTAGAGTTCTCTTATTAAATACACGATAGGCTTTAGAGTTTAAAGAGTACCCTAAGAAAATAGCTTCATCACTTTTAGCATCAAATTTACCTAAGTTTTCTTTACCATTATTCAAAACAAAACACTTGCAACCAAAAGGATGAAAATAGCTAATGTTAGGCTTCTTAGATTTTAAAATCTCATAAGGTGTTTTCTTCAAAATTGGCCTAATCATTACTCGATTTATAATATAGCAAGCGGTATTTGTGGCTTCCGCCCAAAAATATTTAGGTAAATTATTTTCTCAAAGCATGGTTCTAGCCATTTCTTCTAAAGTTCGATTTTTCCTCTCAACTACCCCATTTTGTTGAGGAGTGCGAGGTCCAGAAAAATTGTGGCTAATCCCATTTTCATTTAAAAACTCATCGAAACCTAGATTTTGAAATTCGGTTCCATGATCACTTCTAATGTGAGAAATTTTAAGTTCAAGATCATTTTGAGTTATTTTAGAAAATGTGATGAATTTTTTTAAAGCCTCATCCTTTGTACTTAAGAATAGAACCCAAGTAAACCTAGAATAGTCATCTACAAGCACAAAAGCATATGATTTTCCACCCAAGCTCATTGTTCTAATAGGCCCAAAAAGATCCATATGAATCAATTGTAAACATCTACTAGTAGAGACATCATTTATGGATTTAAAAGAAGTTCTATGTTGTTTACCCTTTGAACATGCATCACAAATTTTATCATTAGAAAATTTAAGTTTGGGTAAACCTCTAACTAGATTAAGGGAAATTAATTTTTCTAAGACACTCATGCTAGCATGTCCTAATTTTCTATGCCAAAGCCATTAGTCTTGTTCATCATGTGCAACTAAGCATGTATGAGATGAATGAATGTCATCTAGATGCACCATGTATATGTTTCCTATGCGATGACCAATGAGCATTAGTTGATTTGTTTTAATGTTTACAATTTTGCAACCACTTTTATCAAATAAAACATTAAAGCCCTTGTCACATAATTGACTAATACTCAATAAGTTATGTTTAAGACCGTTGACATACAAAACATTTTCAATGAAAATAGAAGAGTGATTACCAATGGAGCCTATTCCTTCAATGTGGCCTTTGGAGTTGTCACCGAAAGTTACCACTCCACCACTCTTTGGCTTTAGTTCCACAAATCTACTCTTGTCACCGGTCAAGTGTCTTGAGCATCCACTATCAAGGTACCAAGAATTTTTGCTTGAAGCTTTAGCCTTGTAGCAATGCTCCCCCTACAAACAAAGAAATTAGGCCTTGATTTTTGGTACCCAAATCATTTTGGGTCCATGAGTGTTAGCCTTCAACATTTTGGTTCCCTTAGGAATCCAAGAAGCAATAGCATTCATATTATTAGAAATAATGAGTTCCTTAGGAACCCAAACACTCCTAAATCTTTGACCTCTAGATTGCTTATTAAAATTTCTTTGTTTAGGAATAAAAGGTTTTCTTTTTACATATTGGGATTTAGAATGATTTCCTTTTTCAAAATTGTTTTTCCCAATAGCAATAGATGTTTTAAGATTATCCACTTCCTTTGTGTGATAATCTTGAAAATCGTAAAGAAGTTTTTCAAGTTCAAGATTTTTTGTTTTAAGATCATTTGAAAGATTTACTAAAAACAAAACTTTCTTTTCCAATTCGGAGTTAGCTTTAGAAAATGTCTCATTTTGATTTTTCAAATCGGAAATAGTTTTCTTGTTTTTCAAAATGGATTCTTTGTATTTTCCTACTAACTCATCATAAACCTCTTGCAATTCATCATAAGCATCTTGAAGTTCATCAAAAGTAAAATCAAAATTGGATAGGTTGGAATTTACCTTTGGTTCATCATCAAGTGCCATGAGACATAGATTGGCCACTTCCTCCTCTTCCTCGGATGACTCATCGTCACTCCAAGTGGCTATTTGAGCTTTGAGCTTGTTCTTCTTCCCAAAGCTCTTCCTCTTCAATTGAGGACATTCGGAACGGATGTGACCCGATTTCTTGCATTCATAACAAGTGATTTGGTCCTTCTCCTCTTCCTTGCTCTTACTCTTGAAGCCTCCCTTTCTAATGAACTTTCTTCCACGATTTGACTTCATGAACCGAGTAAACCATTTGGCCAATATGACCATCTCCTCATCTTCATCCTCACTTGAATCGCTTTCTTGATGTGAAGCTTTTAGAGCGATTCCCACTTTCTTCTTCTCAACCTCCTTCTTCTCAACTATTTTCTTCTCTTGTTCTCTTCCCTTCCTCAGAATCTCATGGGTGAGTAGAGATCCAACAAGAGCATCAAGCTTGAGAGTTTTCAAATCTATAGCTTCAATAATAGCCGTTCTCTTGCCATCCCATGACTCCGGAAGGGAGTACAACAATTTTGTCACTAGTTTGTCTTCGGGGATGATCTCGCCGAACCTCTTCAATCCGTTGACAATGACCGAGAATGGATCAAACATCTTGGATACACTTTCATCGGGATCCATCTTGAAGTTTTCATAGCTTAGATTGAGTAGCCCAATCTTTGTCTCCTTGACATCACTAGTCCCCTCATATGTAGTCTCGAGGGTGTCCCAAACCTCCTTGGCATTTTCGATTGAAGACACCTTGGAGTAGATATCCGGACCAAGTGCACAAAATATCATATGAAGGGCTTTGTCATTCACTTGCATCCTTCTTCTTTCATCATCCGTCATCTCGGCTTTTACCTTTGGGACGAGTCTTTCTCCATCTCTCTTCATGGGAATGTATGAACCTTCTTCAACCACATCCCACACCATGTAGTCGGTAGACTTGATGAAAAGCCTCATCCTATTCTTCCAATATGGGTAGTTGTCCCCATTGAAGAATGGTGGCTTGGTGGTGGATTGAGACTCATAGTTGGAGGTGGATGCCATTGCTTGACTAGTTGTTGATCAAACTCTCCTAGAATCAACTCAAGAGGGTTGTAATCCTTCCAATGAGTGTAGCTCTAATACCAATTGTTGAGTTGATCAAACATTTGCAAATGGCCAAGAGGGGGGTGAATTGGCAATTAAAATTTTGGTGGGAAGAATGAGTGAAAAATAAAATTGACACAAGTAGTTAGAGTGGTTCAAGTTCTCCAAATGAACTCTACATCCACTACCTTAGTTCCCACTAAGGATTTTCAACCAATTCACTACTTGAATTCTTCCCCTTTTCTTGGATGAGGAGGTAAACTTACAAATTCGATTAAGCTTTCTACCCAAAGCTTAATCTACTCAAATTACAAAGAGAAGTTGTGGTAAACTCAAATGATTCCTCTCAAAGGATAAATGTCTACCCAATTACAATTTTAATCACCCCAAACTCACAATACAAAATGACAATTGAAGAACACTAGAGTTGGGTACAAGAATTTGACTTTGAATAGCTCAAGGGTTTGGATTTTTGCTTTGATGATGCTTGTGGGTTGAATAGTTGTTGCTGACCTTCAAAGGACTTCAATTTATATCTCCTCTATTAATTCTAGCCGTTTGGGTGGTTGGGAACATGAATAGAGCCGTTGGAACCCTCTCTCACCACCATAAATGCACTTCTGCATCTACCCGTTTCGGAACGCGGGGACCTGTTTCGAAACGGACCAAAATAGAAAGAGCCATTGGGGTGCATTTAAGGCTCGTTTTGAAATATATTGAAACCGTTTCGAAACACTTTTGCCACTGTCAAGGGTCGTTTCGAAACAGCTTGAGCCCGTTTCGAAACAGCTTGAGCCCGTTTCGAAACACCCTAACAGTTTCTGAAAATTCAGTTAAAAACATTGCAACGGTCATAATTTTTCAAATCAAAATGAAGAACCGTTTCGAAACGCTTGAAGTCGTTTCGATACGGGTTCATATGTTTTAAAGCCGTTTCGATACGCATTTTGGAATAAGGGTTGGCAGTGGTGAAATCGTTTCAAAACAGAGACTTGAAAAACACTGTTTCGGCTTTAAAACACTTAGAAAATATTTGAAAACTTTAGTTTTTAACTTTGGCATATTCTTAAAATCATATGGGATGTTTGAGGACTTAAAAATTCGTTTTGACATTTTCAATTTAGTCCTTAGATTTTTAGTTATATCAAAATTAAAATATCGGTTTCACACTGTCCCAGGCCTCGTGCATAGGCTCATCATCTTTATGTTGAAAAGTAGCAATTTCATTACGTAATCGCTCAGATAAGTGTGAAGGATTAAAACGAGATAAAAATTCACGAGACAAATCTGCCCAAGTTCTAATTGAACCCGACATAAGTTTATTCCACCAAGTCTTTGCTCTTTCCCTCAATGAATGGGGAAATAACCGAAGCCTCAGTATCTCCGGGTTAACTCCTGGTAGTCTAAACGAACCACAGATTTCCTGGAACGTTTTTAGATGCTCCCTAGCATCCTCTATAGCAGCACCACTGAATTGACCGGCATTGTTGATCATGCTAAACATAATAGGTTTCAGCTCGAAGTTGTCAACATCTATATCCGGCAGCGTGGTTTCTAGTTCTATATGATCATTCAGCATGTAGTCTTGACAGGACCGTCGTGCGGCAGCGGCAGGCGGGTCGCCGACAGGCGGGATAATCTCTCCATCTCTAGTAGGATTATCAACCTGGGGGTTCCCTTGGTTTTGCATCGTCTCTAACTGTTCCTCAAGGTACTCGTTCCTGGCTAGTACATGACGAAGTCGGTTCCTAAGATTGAACGGATGTTCGATTTCAGGATCTAATGGATACTCAGGTTCTTCTCCTCGTCTCGATCTATGCATAAACAAGAAGCCTTGTGAAAAGCAAAAGTTGAACAAACCAAATTAAAACAGAAAAATAAAAATAAAAAGAAAAGTGCAGCAAAAGAAAAGGTAGTGTTATGTTGCTAGTCCCCAGCTACGGCGCCAAAAACTTGTTGCGTGTAAAAGTGTCTATCGCAATTGTAGTGCAAGTGTACACGACGCAAGTAGTAAAGTGATACTGAAGTATCAGATATCGTCTCCACAGGGACTGGGCTAATAGCTTCAACTTGAATTACTGCACGAAAGTAAAAAGAATGATTTAAGAAGTTGTCACGAGAGTAATAAAGAATACTGTAAAATAAAAGTAGAGAAATCAAGATAGAGAGAATGGGCTGGTATTGAATTGCTCAGTAGTGTAGGTATTGCTAAGTCTAGGAAATTCAGCTCTGTCGTCGTCCCCGTCGCGGCAGCACCTGTCGCGGCGGCAGTCTATTGCTTGTCGCGGCAGCGAACACTCAACTCTGTACTTCAAGTTTGGAAAGAATCCCTGTTGTGCCTTGGCCTATCCCTAGGTCCAAGTCTATCGATGATCACATCTTTGATGATACCTCCCGGCGTGAATCGAAGAATGAACACTGATGTTGTTGAATGCTTCTTTAGCGACTTAACCTCGTCCTATCCCTAGGTCCGAGATAGTTCAACTATAAACTAGAGAACTTGCACTTATTCCTTTCGTATACTTAACTCTCACGATATTAAGTAAATAGATAACCTCACAATGCTCTTGCAAGATGTTAATAACCAGAATAAGAGAACTTGAAGTTTATTTTATTGAACTGAAAATTCATAAAACAAAAGCAACCCTTGCAACTACTTTACAAAACAACCCGTGGCCCTAAGGGGAATTTTGAACATGATGAGAGGATGAAAACGACTAGGGTTTTGGGAAGAAGGCTAGAGATAGGTGATGTCCCTCCTAGGTCGAAATACATGCCCTTATATTGGCTTTGGGTCCAAGTTTTCTAAAATAGCAAGAATACAAGTTTAAATTAAAGTACAACTCTAATAAAGACTAAATCTTCAGAGAATCTAACTTTAAATCGTCCTCCTTCTTGCTTGGGATTTTCTCTACTTGAACTTTGGGCTTGGCATTCCTTATGATCTAGGGCTTGGAAAAATATACTGGTTTTCCACGATAGACGGGCTTAATTTTCTCTATCTGTCGAGGTCCACTTTGCTTCTTCTCCTCAAAACTACCGTCGTCCTCTGCTGTCACGGCGGCAACCATGGCAGCATCGTCCTCCTTGACCGCTTGTCAAGTTCCAGCTCTTCCGCTTCACTGCCCAGCGCCTGCCTCTCCATCTGCTACAGCAACAACCTGCAAAAGCCACCAATTTCAGTAGAAACTGTGCTTTTTAATATATTTGTGATGTCTAACTGTAAACTAACCTAAATGCAATGAAATATGCTTGAATGCAGCAGAAATATGGGTTAAATAAGGGGTAAATAATAGAACTTTTACACACTCAACAATAACAAGTTTCATAGATGAAGAAAATTCCTGTAAGGGTTATAATCTCAAGTTTCATAGATAAATAAAATTCTATAAAGGGTACTATAATGAGGGAAAAGTTGATCTCCGACAAGAAAATGAAGAGCTAAAAAGAAGGTGACCGAATTGGAAGGTGCCAAACAAAATTTGAAAGACCACCTTGAAAGTTTCAAAGTGACACTAGAAATGGAGGACAAGACAATGAAAGGCAGGATTGAGGTGGCCACCCAAACTATCCAAAGGTAGAATCATGAAATGATCAACTTCAGAAATCAAATGTGGGGAAACGTCCAGTTTGTGTGAATCTTATCGAATAAAGCCATGAACCTGCAACAACACCCTGGTATCGATACTGAGCTAAGAAAAACTGACTCGAAGGCTGTACGAAGTGATTAATCTAGGAGCTAGGGCTAGCTGCTTTCTGCAACCAGATTGCCTATTTCTTGTATTCAACCTTTTGGCTAAATTATGTTGCACTAAAGACTAGTCCTTGAAATCGATACCTCGTACTCATGCATTGCATTGCATTGCTTAAATATTGGTTTTAAAAAACATTGCATTTTTAATAACACCATAACATTGTTTTTTAAGTAATATTACATTTTTTCAGATAACATTGCAAAAGTATAATACTAATATTTTGAGAAACATGGGCAATAGGTTTTTAGGATCATGCAATCTCATAAAGTTATTGAGGATCGTTTGGGTAGCATGGAGCGAAGGATTGATTAGTCCCAAAACGAGATGGTAACTCAAGCTACCACGTTGCTTAGAATCAGGGAGGTCGAGAAAGAAAAGGGTTTCAAATGGAAATACCGACATTAGTGATTAGAATGAAAATTTGTCTCACACAAGGATTCAACCTGAAGGATTTGACAATGGTTCAAAGAACTTGGAAATAAACTTTGAGATGATGTTCCTAACTTTAGTGCACCGACAGGATTTGACAAAGAAAAAATGGACATCATCAAGCCAACAAATATAGAAGGACCGAATAAAGCTAGAGTTTTTATGTTTTCTCCAAAACTTTATTGTCTAAGGGTTATGAAATTGTTAAAGAACAAGATGATTCCAATAGAGTCAAAGAACAACATATGCTTGTAGAATGTTTCTCTGAAATTATGAAAGCTGAAAATTCGGCCGAGGTTGGAAATTTTACCACATTAGAATTGCCTCCATCCAGGAAAAGAGGAGCAAAAAGCATAGAAATACGAAACAGAGAGGTTGAATGGTTTAGTAAGAAAAAGGAGACGATTATTCCTATTCCAATGCCATATTCAGATTTTTTGCCCTACCTTGTGCAGAATCACTTGTTGATGATAGTTCCACCAAAGTTTTATAAGTGTTTTTATGACATCAGAAATGCTTGAGGTTATTACTGTGGAGATTTCAGTCATTCTGTAGAAGATTGTATGTTTCTAAAACACATAGGCAGTAGTCTCATTAGGAATGGACATTTATGTTTCGAGAGTCAATAACCTCGATTCTACAAAAGAACATCACTTGCGAGAAGAATTGAGATAAAAAGAGAAAGGGAAGAATCTACAACAAGCTTTTGTGGGTAATCTGCTGTAGTTTGGGGTCTAACAGAATCCAAGTAATGTTTGGACATCTACCACTTCAACATTTACTTTACTAAAAATATTCCAAGGTTAGACATTCCAAATGCTCCTGTTAGTGGAAAATCAAAGATTAAATTGGATCTCACTCATGTTTCCTATCGTGAGTTGTACTTCAAATTGCTCGAAGCTTTGCTACATCATGTGAAGCCTTCAAAGACACATCATCCAAGTTGTTACAACATTGGGAATCATTGTGGATATCATAGTGGAGTTCATGATCATGACATTAAAGACTGTTACACTTTCAAGTAACAAGTTCAAAACCTTTTGAACCAGGGGATGTTGGAAGTGGACACTGATGGTCAGTCATTAAGATTTGTAACCGAAGAGGTAGTCACCTGGTTGGAACCAATGCAATTGAATTACCTGGAAATCAAGTACCGAAAGATGTTAAGAAAAGAAAGAGAAGGAAGAGCAAGGTGAAACTAATTGAGAATCAGAAGCCGTCAAGGAAGAGACCTCGAACAAATATGCCCATTAAAAACATAAACACATCAGTCAAAATCTTGAATAGCAGAGTTCATCTAGGCGTTGGCCAGATGTTGTCAATTTCCACATGCAAAATATTGAACATCTATGGAAAAATGCAAGCAATTGATTGAAGAAACAAGGAAAATTATAGGCAATATAGTCTTAATTCAAGATTCAATGATAACATCAGAACATAAGTCAGAAGGGGCATGTCTTTGTGCTGGTAAAAGAAATAAATGAAGAATTATTGATAGAATTGGAGCAGCTGAAATTAACTCAGGTTTTCCTTGATCAGTGGGTGATAGTAAAACCAGAAGAGATCTATCTGTAGTTTTAGGACCATTGCAGAGTAATATCCTGAACCATCCCAATATCATTTGCCCCTGAGCATTGGAGGTCCTTTGTAAGAGAAGCTATCTCAAATGGCAATCATTTTACATTCTTTGGTTCTTTTAATAATTTATTTGTTCTTTGTTATGGGTTAGTTCTCTCATGCATATATGTATATATCTTCTCCATCGTTTTTTATCAGGTCCTTGAATATTAGCTGCAAGAGTGATGTAAAGTGTCCATAAGTTCTATATTTCATGCACATTCCATCTCATATTATTGCTGTTTTTTGAGTACATTTTAGGCATAATTAGGTTCATGCATTGCATTTTACAATATTCTTTACTCTGTCATGCTTTGTATTGATTTTTTTTATTTGGTAAAAAAAGGTATTGTTTTAGTTTAGTTTTAGTTTCAGGTATTAGAGGCTGATAGAAGGAGAGAAGAGCCGAGGATATGATGCTGAGGCAGCAAACTGAGGAGTTTTACTGATGTAGTTCCAGACAGAGACAGCAGCTGCCGAGTAGCTACCGCCGCCCTACCTGCCGCCCAAGATAGCAAGATGAGAAATTGGAGAATTGAACTGCGATCTGTAGAGCAGAAAATCCTGATCTTAACGATGTTGTCCACTCAATTTTTCGATGACTGTAGCAACAGGTAGAGCCGCCGAAAGAGGAACTCGAGCTTACTTACGGAGCAAGGCAACATGATTAAGTCCACATTCAACTCAAAGAAGTCAGCATTTAGAGTTGCATTTAATGCAAAAAGCTACTTTGAAGACTTCTACTCCAAGAAGGACTAGACCTAGCTAATGCCTATATATACTAATTGTAATTGTACTTCAAAGCAACTTAGGTTTTCCCTTAGGCATAATATAGGATTTCTTGTAGCCATTATGTTCTAAAACTCTCTTTGGGTTTGGGTTATGTTGTAATTAGTTTGAGAATTGTTGTTTAGGATTTTAAGTTTATTTTTGCAATAAAGCTTCAAGGTTTGCTTATTCCATGTTCTTCAAAGTTTTCAATTAAGGCGAAAGATTAGTTTATTACTATCCATTTATTAGGTATCGAGAGAGTCGAACTCACGAAAGGAGTAAGTACGATCTGATCTATAGACAATGTTGATCAATCCAGTCTAGACATATGTTAGGGTTTAAGGCGACTAAAAGAGGACGAATTAACATTGCTGTCTTTGCACGATTCATGCCACGACTGGTAGTATCTGCAGTGGGCATCAACAACATATTGACTTAGACATAAGTGGGATCACTTTTGAAGTGTTTTGTCGAGCCTTGTAGTTTTGCCGAGTTTGCCGCATACACACAAGTCCATTCCCCTGCCGAGGTAGCGAGAGCATCTCAGCAGCCCAACTGCCATACCCCGCCGAGGCAGCATAGTCTGGCAGCACAAAACAACTTATCCTATTCAAAGCAGTTTCACACTAAGCAACAGCATAACCCTGCCCATTGTATCAATGTGATTTCTTCCCTTTTATTTACTTGTGTTTTATTTTATTTTCTTCTTAAACAAACTAACTTATTTGTGCATTTACTTTTCTTGTGTAGGAACAACGAATTGAGTTAAGCTGTCCAATCTCTGTGGGAGACAATATCTTTTATACTATTACTTGACAGGAGTGTGCACTTGCGCTCATATTTAGAGAACACTAAAATGCTCTACAAGCTTTTGGCGTCGTTGCCGGGGATTGGTAATAACAAAATTCGTTTTTAAATTTCTGCACCTTTATTTATTTGCATTTAATTTTTAGTTTTTATTAATTTTATTTTTAATCGAAGAAAAAAAGAATTTTACAGTTCCTTTGCTAAGTGCATGGCCAGGGCAAACCCTAAAGGCGAGATCGTTTACATAGACAATATTGAATGAAGATCAAGAGAACTTAAGAAGGAGAACAGAACAACCCTTAGGAAAACTAAATAAGAGAGAAAAGAAGAGGAAACCATGGAAGTAATAAATGAAAACCCTGCCAACAATGCTCAGAACGGCAGGGATGGGCAGCAAGACTCATCGCCCAGAGAACTGCAACAAGTTCCACCAAGGCAGTCGCCCCTCTATTCCGCCCAGGCAACCTCAATACGTTCAATACACCTGTGATTGAGGCGGATCACATTGAGCTGAAGCCCGTAATGTTCAACATGATCAACACGTTGGGGAAATTTGGTGGGACTGCCACAGAAGATGCTCGAGAGAACTTAAGGGGATTCTTGGACATATGCAGAGCATTCAAAATACACGGAGTCCACCAAGATGTGCTAAGGCTGAGATTATTCCCCTATTCACTGAGAGATATGGCAAAGCAGTGGTTGAACAGCCAGCCAACATGGTCATTCAACACATGGACAGAGTTGTGCAAGGATTTCCTGGATCCTTTCAGCCCATCAAATGTCACAGACATATTGATAAACGAGATCACAACCTTCCGACAAGGGGATGATGAGCCAATGTATGAAGCATGGGAGCAGTACAAACATATGCTTAATAATTGCCCACTCTATTATTTATCGGCTAGGACACATGTATCAATGTTCTACAACGTGGGTGAACTACCCAATTCGAATGATGATTGATGCCTCAGAAAATGGAATCATCCTTGATAGACCACTAGAGAAGGCACCGCGAATCCTATACCAAGCCGCCAAGAACGACTATAAGTACCCAACAGCCCGCCGAGGTAGCGTTAGGCGGCCAGCAGTTGCGAACGAAGTGGAAGCCTCAGAGTCTGTCAATGCCCGCCTCGACAAGCTGAAAGAGCTGGTCATGAACATGGTGAAACCCACTGGGAAAGTCTATGAGGCCAAGGATGTAGAGCCATTCTGTGATGAGTGTGGGTTGCAACCACGGTTCCTCTGAATGTACTGCCTCTGCCAATTTCATGGGAGGATACGAGAGGAACAATAGGCCCAACACGAATATGTACAACCCTGGTTGGATGAATCATCCAAACTTTTCCTAGAGCAATCCTAAAACTACTGCCAATCCACAACAGCAGAAGGAAGGTTACCAACAAAACCAGTCCAGACATCAAGCTCAGCAAACACAAAACAATAATTCACTAGAAGCAACCCTTCAAACTTTTATGTTTAAGACTAGTGAATTTATTGTTCGTACAAATAAGTTTATTGATAAAATTGAGTCGTTTATGGACATGATAGAGATGAGGATGAACAACCAGGAGATTGTGATAAAGAACCTGGAGACTTAGTTTGGGCAGTTCACTAGGATCTATAGTAGCAGGACAATGAGTGCAGCATCCAGCAGTTCAGAGGCAGCAACTAAACCCACATATGCTCAGTGCAAAGCCATATCAACCATGAGTGGGAAACCGTTGAATCAGCTTAGAGAGGAAAGCACAAAGAGAAAATAGCATGCACAGAAGGAGCTACCCGCCCCGACAACATCTACACCTACCGCCCTAGTAGCTGAGCCTGACAACAGTCCTGAAACGGATGAACCGCCACAGATAAAGTTTCAATGAAAAGAACGTATAGAGGACATCCACCTGCCAGCACCTTTCTCCCAAAGGCTAAAGCAACAGAAACATGAGCACCAGTTCAGGAAATTCTTCAATATTCTGAAGCAGATGCACATAAACATACCTCTCATAGAAGCCATTTAGAACATGCCCAACTATGCCAAATACCCCATGGACATGGTTTCTAAGAGGAAGAGAATTGGGGAGTTTGAAACAATTCCTGTAACAGAACAGTGCATAGGCTTGCTACGTAACAAGTTGTTGCCCATGAAAACAGATCCATGCAACTTTGTTATACTATATAGAATAGGCAACAAACATGAAACAAAAGCCCTGTGCGACTTAGGAGCCAGCATAAACTTGATGCCCAAGGCAATCTTCGATAAACTAGGAATTGGGCAAGCCAAACCTACCTCCATTATGTTGAAACTTGCTGATCATTCATTTGTACAACTGGAAGGCAAGATCAAAGACATCCTAGTTCGAGTGGGTAACCTTATACTTCCAGCTGATTTGCTCATCCTAGACCGTGAGACCGATGAAAACGCCCCCATCAACCTTGGGCAACCATTTTTGGCCACGAGCAACACTCTAATAGATGTGGAACATGGGGAGCTGACCACAATCAGGGCATCAAGCTAAATGTGTTACAACCCTCAAAAAAGGAAAAGGAAGGATGCCCTGATGCCCAGGTAGCCAAAATCAGCATAGAGACAAGTCAAGGCAGTAGCTGTCACGGCAGACCGAAGGGCAGGCTGAAGGACCCAGTAGCACACTACCTTAAAGAATAGGAGGACCCCCCAGGAGGGAAGGACAAGAAACGCCACCTCATGAAGTGGTTATGTCTGGGAGATGCACCCAAATGCACTCCCAACATAACTTAATTATTTTATCTTTGTTTTCTTATTTTTATGTTTTAGAAATAGATTTTAATTTATTTCACTTTATTTTTATTAGGATAAGATTTTAAACTAGTTAAATTTATTTTTCACGTTTTTATTTTTCAAAATGTATTTTTAGTATTTAATTATCTTTATTTTTATTTCAGGCGTTAGGAATAAAAGAGTTGGATCAAGAAGAAGGCCCAAAAAGGAGCCCGCCCACCATCTCACCAAGACAGCCAAAGGCGGCCCAGCGCAGACAGCGCGTAATGACTAGTTGCCCGCTAACGGCTACAAAAATAATGGGCATAAATCCCGTAACGTGCGCGAGACAACTTGACCGTTGGACATTTAATGCCGCCCGACATCTCTTGGCAACCTCAATTTAAACCTTTCTCACCTCATTCATTCACTTTACTTTCACCTTCTTGCAATCTTATTCTTGCATCCATTGCTCTCTATCTATTTACCGTCTTTTTCAAGTTTCAGTTAAAGTTCAACCGTCTCACACATGGCTTCAACATCAACGCTTAAACCCACCTTCTAACGCTTCTGCTCCAGGGCAGATGAGAAGAGATATAAAGATCAGTTTGTCAAGCAAGCAGTTTGGAAGGAGAAATGTTTCTAGTACACAAAGCAAACATGAGACCTTGGCTTAGAGCCAGCCTTGTTCGAGACCATCCACAAAAAGGGATGGGATATATTCACACGGCAGCCGGAGATGGCCAACATCACCATTGTTAGAGAATTCTACGCCCATCACTCCTGCCCAGAGCTACCATTCGTCTACGTCCGACGTGAGCCTGTCAAGCTGAACGCCGTCGTGATCAACATCTTCTACGGCCTAGAGATGGACGATAACCCTTACGAGGAATGGCGGCAGTCACTGACGGCTGTCGACTACGACAGACTCAAGGCCAAGCTGTGCAAGCCCAACACGCCGTGGTTGGCAGGATAGCATGGCGGCTCTATCCAACACTGCCACCTACTGCCCGATGCAATGTTGTGGATTACCTTCATCAAAAGGTATCTGTTGCCCACCTCACACAACTCAATTGTCGACCGGCCGTGCCATGCATTCATCAACAACATCATGGTGAACCGTCCCATCAATGTTGGGGAGATCATATGCAAGGAGATCCACAACTGCTTCCGTAAGACGAAGGGTAGGCAATACATCCCGTCACTCATCAGCGGCCTTTGTACCAATTTCAACGTCCCAACTGACCCCGACGATGTGATGACGACCGCCAAGGAGAGGCGGACCATCACCCCAGCCTTCTGCCATCCAACCAACCACTTTAGCCGCCCCCGATAGTATTGAAGTTGCCCCAACAAATGAAGTTCTTACTCTGCTACATACCCTCATTGACAACAGCAAACGAATCAAACAACATTAGCTCACCTTCATGAAGTATGTGGGGGAGGTCCAAATGGATTTTGTGGCATATCACCTTCGGAAATTCCCAGATGATTGCCCCACCCTGCCAACCTACCCCGCTGATCTCGCTGCCGCAGCTACCACAGCACAAGGAACACCCTCAACTGCCCGCCACGCTACCTTCTGCTGCTAGATGCCGTCTCCGACGCACTACTCATCCTTTTCTGCCACAACCGCTTCCAACACGAAGGTAGACTCCCCAGAGCGGCATCAGCAACATCATTTTGTCATCTACACAACAACAACGATGGCCAATACCTCCTCATCAGAAAAGGTTGAGCAGCAGCTGCAAGCAACGGATGCAGTAGCAACCCCAATGGTGATTGACCCTCCGGTAGAACCAACGGAGGAAGGAACAAGGAAGAGGAAGCGACACATCACAGCCGCCGAGCCAGAGGACGAGGAGACAGATGTAGAAAAGAACGACGCCCCTCATGCCGCTCCTCCTACAGAACAACAAGAAGTGCCTCGTCCTACGCCCAAGAGAGTCCAACTGTCGCGGACAACAAAAGTCTTACATGCTAAGTCTGCCGCCCGTGCATCTGCCGGTCGCCACCTTATCATCCAATCCTCCTCCTCCTCAGCAGCAAAGACCCAAGACACATCCCAAGCATCTGCCAACTTCTAGTTTTTTTCTTTTCTTCTCTTTACTTTATTTTTCTATTTTTATATCAATTGTATTTTTTTCTCTTTCTCTGTTTTATTTTTTCTATTTTTATTTTCTGTTTTTATTTTGTCCATTGAGGGTAATGCCCATCTCAAGTTTGGGGGGGGGGGGGTTAGCACTCATCATGTTTAGGCATACTTTAGAGCATATTATATTGCATAATGTACTTAACTTAGACAAATTAATTGAAAATATTTTTTTTTGTTAGAACGTGTGCCTATGATAGGATACTGACTTTAAATTTTTGCACCAAGTTAAAAAGAACTTAATTTTGGGGAAAAGCATGAAGTAAACTTAGGATTTTTCTATAGTTGCCAAAAAATTAAAAACACTACTATTACTTGCTGAACTTGTTAAATTTTATGGTAAACATTGCCTGCTTGAATTATTTGTAAAATTCTAACAATGGTTGCAGGAAGCTGTCGTAGTAGGCAACAAACAGAAAAAAAACAAAAGCACTGCCAAGACAGGCAGAAGAAAATTTCATGTTGTCTATCCCTAGAGGTGCCCGAAACCGGCTCTAGGAAGAATCGTGTGTGAAGACACTCCACTACTATCAAAGTCCAAGAATCTAAATATTTTGAAGTGACAGACAAATTAGCATGAGTGAATGAAAGTCTTCAAGGGATGACTCTACTCTATGGGTTCGGGGTTTTGTAGTTTTCTCCTATCATAATTTCAGACTTAGAAGAGTAGTTATGATTAGTTGAAGCCCTCATTGCCATGATTATTTAAATTGTGCTTGAATATGCTGTCTCGGCAGCAACCTTGTATATCATGACATCATCTCTATTTACTTAGAATGTTCTACATATTCAGCTTGTTCACAGTTTCTGCACACACTTCACTGGCATATTATAGTTTAGTTCTGAGGTAATTCAAGTTATTCCCCTCTCGCTAATCTAATGACAGGTTCCACGACCTTGAGGTATTAAACCAAGTTTAAAACATAAAATTTTCTTTTTGATTAGTTTAAAGGGCAAGTATGTTTAGGTTGCATTACTCGAGGACAAGCAATAGTTCGAGTTTGGGGTGTGTAAAGTGTCTATAAGTTCTATATTTCATGCACATTCCATCTCATATTATTGCTGTTTTTGAGTAAATTTTAGGCATAATTAGGTTCATGCATTTCATTTTACAATATTCTTTACTCTACCATTCTTTGTATTAATTTTCTGTTATTTGGTAAAGAAAAAGTATTGTTTTAGTTTAGTTTTAGTTTAAGGTACTAGAGGCTGATAGAAGGAGAGAGGAGCTAAGGACATGATGTTGAGGCAGCAAACTGAGGAGCTGTACTAATGTAGTTCCAGACAGAGACAATAGCTGCCGAGTAGCTGCCGCCACCCTACCTACCGCCAAAGACATCATGTAACCCCCTTAGCTCGGCCTAGACGCTTGACCCGAACTACGAAGATTATAAGGGGAAAACCAAAGTCAACTCGAAAGTCAACCTTGATTGACGACCCTTTTTTTCTTTTAATCTTTTCTAAAAGCAATATTAAACCTATGTGATCACTCAAGAACATAGAAAAGAAAGGCACAACGATCGGAATTCATTTAGGGGTTTAATTATAAAAATTAGACTTTTAGGGACCAAAACGTAAGTTTTGCAAAAGACGAGGATCATGCAGATTTTAAGTTTACCATACTCAATTAGTCATATTTCATGCATCTCTGCCAAAAATCAACTTAATTAGACATTCAAAACTCAACCAATTGCATCCATAATCATCAAGGACTAAAATGTAAGAAGCAAGAACTTGAAACAATTCAAAATGCAGACCAACGGTCAGGTGTTTCGAAATGCTGACCCACGTATCGAAACGACCGTATCGGAACAGGGTTGACTATTTCAGTACTCGGGTGCGTTCCGAGACCCGTATCGAAATGACCGTATCGGAACAGGGTTTACGGTTTCGGTACTCGGGTGCGTTCCGAGACTCGTATCGAAACAAGGCTCTCCAGTAGCTAAAGTGTTCCGAAACACTCTTACTCGTTTCGAAACACTATGGCCATTTCAGGCCCCTGTTCCGAAACAAATAAGGGTGTTTCGATACACCATGCCCTGCAACTGCATATTTTTCTAGTTCTTCACAACTTTACACATTCAAACACATCCCAAATGTTAGCATAACACACCAACAACATGATTAAACATCAAAGATCACTATTATGAGGTTTAAGCTAAAGCATGCAATCAAGCATATGATCATTGAGTCTATAGGCATGCTCCCTAGTCATGAAAACCATATGCAAGCCACAAGCTACAAACTAAACCATGTAGGACAATTACAATATTCAAATACCATATTAAAGTTGCAACAAACATAGGGAGTTCAAAACACATCTCCCAAAACAAACCATAGGTCCCCATTGCCAAATATCATTACTAAAACATAGGAAAACATCACCATACATGAGCTTCTCACTTCCTTGGATGTCCTTAGCCTCCTTGCTGACCAAAAACGTCTCAATTATCTGCATTGTTTGTAAAAGAGAGCGTAAGCACATTTGCTTAGTGAGGCAAGCTCTAAGAAAACCAACACAACAATGCAACTTTAAAACTCTATCTCAAAAATTGTTTTCTACAACATGATCTTTCTATCTCATGCTTGAAAACCATTTCAAAGCAATTCTCTATTTGAAAACACATGTACCTTTTTTCTAACTCATGCATTAAACCAATGCAAATTTCACGGCAAAGCCATACTCATGCTTAGCAAAACAAGCATTTCATAAACCACAATCTCATATGCATTTTCTCAAGCATAAATCATCTCAACATTTGGTACATGTGAAGCAAATACAATTTCATATATTGGCATTTCATATTACATCTTTACACAGATATGCGGATTAGCTTGACTCAAAGTCAAGTTCTACTTCGAGGGAATCTCACATCACCGGACTCTCATGGCGGTATCTCTCTTCGCCACAAAGCTTGGGTATTTCACCAAGTCCTACCCCGATGGTATCTCTCATCATCGGAATCTCACTTTGGATCAGGATGGCACTACACCCATTGCCCGATCCCAAAGAGAACGTACAAATTTTAGTTTATAGTGCACTTTCATCCTATTGGTCGACCAATTATATTCGGTAATTATCTAATCATTTATGCCAATATATTATATTAAAATCATCATCTCACCTACTGTTTTGATGCAACATTTCTCAAATCTTTCTCATCACATTTTAAAACCACATCTCATGTTTTGCATTGAATCAAAATCTCAAAACTCTATACTACATCATGCTATCTCATGAAATCAATACATAACATCAACTCATGCTACAAATCATGCATAAAACAATAGGAATTTGTCTATATCAAAACAAGAGCATGTTAAAAGCATTTAGGGGTATCAACCACATATTGAGAGCAAATCTAGCCATACTTACTTCCGGACTTAGGATGGTGTTTCAAACCAATCCTAAATCCCCAAACCTTGTTTCTTTGTCCCTCAAGGACTTCTAAAACCATTTGCACTCACCAATTACGTTTCGCATGCTTGCCGAAACGATATCTAGGCTTCCGACACCTCCGGATCAACACCAAAAGCGTCCAAAGATGTCTCCCCTGTTTATTACACATAAGAGCAGAGGATTAATGCATCATCGTTCATCGAAATCACCAGCCACTCCTTCAAACTCGTTGCACTACTCAAAAGCACCATTTCGGCTACCCAAAATAACCGAAATCACCTCCAAACTTTCCCAGAACAATGCCCAGCCAGGATCTATCAATTGTAATCATTTATAAACCTCAATCAACACCAAAAATCACCATAAACACGTCCTTATATCTCCAGCAACAACAGAGCACCAAGAACACTCCAAAAACCACAAATCTAGCATCTAAAACATAGGAATCCAAACCTATTCGAGAATCATTGGTTAAAACATCATTCTTAACATCAATTATCTTCAAAAATACATTTGAAATCAATCTCAAAATAGAGCTTAACAAAGAGTTACGAAAATCATCAAGATCTCACCAAGAATCTTGAGTTTTACTACAATTGTTGTGTGTGTAAAAGTTCTATTATTTACCCCCTATTTAACCCATATTTCTGCTGCATTCAAGCATAATTCATTGCATTTAGGATAGATTTCAGTTATGCATCACAATTATATTAAATAGCACAGTTTCTACTGAAATTGGTTCGTTTTGCAGGTTGTTGCTGTAGCAGATGGAGAAGCAGGCGCTGGGCAGTAATACAGAAAAGCTGGAACTGGATGAGCAGTCGAGGAGGACAATGCTGCCATGGCCGCCGCCGTGACAGCCAAGGACGACAACAGTTTTGAGGAGAAGAAGCAAAGTGGGCATCGACAGAAAGAGAAAATTAAGCTCGTCTGTCGTGGAATACCCTCATATTTTCCAAGCCCTAGATCAGAATGAAGGCTAAGCCCAAAGTTCAAGGAAGAAACTCCAAGCAAGAAGGAATGACGAATTAAAGATATATTCTCTGAAGATTTAGTCTTTAATAGAGTTGTAGTTTAGTTTAAACTTATATTCTTGCCATATTAGAAAACTTGAACCCAAGGCCTATATAAAGGCATGTAATTCGATCTAGGAGAGGACATCATCTATCTCTAGCCTTCTTCCAAAAACCCTAACCGTTTTCCCCTTCTCATCATGTTCTAAACTTCCCCTAGGGCCAGGGGTTGATTTGTAAAGTAGTTGCAAGGATTGCTTTTGTTTTAGGAATTTTCTGTTCAATAAAATAAACTTCAAGTTCTCTTATTCTGGTTGTTAATATCTTGCAAGAGTATCGGGAGAGCATTGTGAGGTTATCTATTTACTTAATATCGGGAGAGTTAAGTATACGAAAGGAATAAGTGCGGGTTCTCTAGCTTATAGTTGAACTATCTCGGACCTAGGGATAGGACGAGGTTTAGTGGCTAAGGAAGAATTCAAAGATATCGATGTTCATCCTTCGATTCACGCAGGGAGGTATTATCAAAGATGTGTTCATCGACAGACTTGGACCTAGGGATAGGCCAAGGCACAGCAGGGATTCTTGCCAAGCTTGAAGTACAGAGTTGTGTGATCGCTGCCGCGACAAACAACAGACCGATGTCGCGACGGAGACGACGCCATAGTAGATATTCCTAAACTTTGCAACACCTACACTACTGAGCAATTCAATACCAGCCCATTCTCTCTATCTTGATTATTTTAATCCTATTTTCCAGTATTCTTTATTATTTTCGTGACAACAACTTAAACTATTCTTTTTACTCTCGTGCAGTAATTCAAGGTGAAGCTATTGGCCCAGTCCACGTGGAGACGATATCCGATACTTCCGTATCACTTTACTACTTGCGTCGTGTACACTTGCACTACATTGCGATAGACACTTTTACACGAAATAAGTTTTTGGCGCCGTTGCCGGGGACTGGCAACATAACTTTACCCTACCTTTTACTGCATTCGTTTTATTTTTCTGTTTTACTTGGATTGTTCAACCTATACCTTTCAAAAGGTCTTTTGTCTGCATATGCACAGGTCTCAACGGGGGAAGGAACCTGAGTACCAGTTAGATCCTGAACCCGAACGAACGTTCAATCTCAAGAAAAAAGTCTGTTACCTCGTTGAAAGGAACGAATACCTAGAGGAACAACTCGAAGCAATGGAGAACGAAAGACGTGAAGAAAGAAGGGACAACCAAGGGAATCCCCAGGATAATAACAATCTTGCCGAAGGGAATGACCCTCCTGTCGCTGCCGCACGCCGGTCATGCCGAGACTACATGCTCAACGATCATGTAGAATTAGAAACCACCCTGACAGATGTAGATGTTGACAAATTTGAGCTGAAACCTGTTATGTTAAGCATGATCAACAATGCTGGCCAATTTAGTGGTACTGCTACAGAGGATGCTAGGGAGCATCTGAAAACGTTCTAGGAAATTTTTGGTTCGTTTAGACTATCAGGAGTTAATCTGGAGATACTGAGGCTTCGGTTATTTCCTCATTCATTGAGAAACAGGGCAAAGACTTGGTGGAATAAACTTACGCCGGGTTCAATTAGAACTTAGGCAGATTTAACTCGTGAATTTTTGTCTCATTTTAATCCTTCACACTTATCTGAGCGATTACGTAATGAAATTGCTACTTTTCAACAGGAAGACGACGAGCCAATGCACGAGGCCTGGGACAGATTTACCACTCTTCTATGGAATTGCCCGATGCATGGATTCCCCGTTTCGAACCAGGTAACAAAATTTTATAATGTTGCCAATTTACAAACCCGTATTAGAATTGATTCAGCAGCAAACAGATTACTGTTGGACAAAGACCCGGATGAGGCAATGGCAGTATTGAAAAATCTGGCGAAGAATGAGGAACAGTTTCTGACAGCAAGAAGAGGGGGTAAATGAGTTTTAGCTGTAAAAGATTATTAGGCCGACATCTCATTGAAATCACATGTGGCTTATCTCACTAAGGCAATGAAAAAGCTCTTGAAAGAAGATTCACAGCCTGTTTATTCTGTTGAAGAGGTATACGAAACTTGTGAAGGAAATCACAGTTCGGAGGAATGTCCAATACAGTTAGAAGAAGGGATGTATATTGGGAACTACAATAAGCAGAATTATAACTCCAACAACTACAATCCCAATTGGAGAAAGGATCCCAAGTTCTCTTGGAGCAATCCTAATAATGCTCTGAATCCTCAAGCATAGAATAATCAGAACCAGGGAGGACCTAGATTGCTGACTCGACAGCAACCTCAGCAGCAGCAACAACAACCACCAGCTGCCACAAATAGTATACTGGAGTAGACTCTGGCTACATTTATGTCTCAAACATGAACCTACATTGAGAACATGAATCACTTTGTCAAGAAGACGGAGACATTCATGGATAAAACCGAGATGCGGATGACAAATCATGAAGCTACTCTGAAATCGTTAGGGACACAGATGGGTCAGGTTTCCCAGCATATCAAACCAAGGCAGAATGGCAGATTTCCTAGCGATACTGAAAACGCTAGACAACCCACACATGAGCAGTGCAAAGCCATCACTACTAGGAGTGGGAAGAAACTACTAGGGCTAGAGAAGGAAGCTGAATCAGTTAAGAAACCAACCTTGGAGTTGACTTTCGAGGAAGCTGCCCCGACAGGTAATGAACAGCCTGCTGCCGATGAGCCTGTCATGACAGCAGAAGGGATAGAGGAGAAAGATGATGAACCTAAACCTCCTCAGATCCGTATGCAATGGGAAGGACGTATTGCTGATTATTGTCCCCCACATCCTTTTCCTCAACGGTTACAGAAATTGAAACATGAATCACAGCTTAAAAAGATTTATGATATTTTTAAGCAGGTTCATATCAACATTCCGTTGTTAGATGTCGTTAGGGAGATGACTGGTTATGTGTAATTTCTTAAGGATGCCATGTCAAAGAAATCCAGACTTGGGGAATTTGAAACGGTTAAGATGACAGAAGGATGCATGAGTATTCTGCACAAGCATCCACCGCAGAAGAAGAAGGATCCTGAGAGCTTCATCATACCATGTGTAATCAGAGACAAATTTGTGGGTAAGACACTTTGTGATCTTGGTGCTAGTATAAATTTAATGCCCAATTTTTTTTTCCAGAAGTTAGGTATTGGAAAAGCTCGGCCCACAACAGTAATTCTGCAGCTGGAAGTCCGTTCTTATGTTCATCCAGAAGGAAAAATTGAAGATATTCTGGTAAGGGTGGATAAGTTTATTTTTCCTGCTGACTTTCTTTTCTTAGATTGTGAAGCAGATGAAAGCGCACCAATCATCCTGGGGCGACCCTTCTTAGCCACAGGAAGATCACTGATTGATATGGAAAAAAGGAGAACTCACCATGAGAGTAAACGATCAAGAAATTAAGTTGAATGTTCTCCAAGCAATGAAGCATGCTGATGCACAAGAAGAATGCAAGGCTATCACTGAAGTTACCCTTGACCAACCCTGCATCAGGTCGGGCTGCCACGACATAAAAATTGGTCACTGCCTCGGCAGCCACTTAGAAGACTGTCATGACAACACCAACGACAGCAACTCCTCGGAATCTGAAACACCTGATACTGAAGATCAAGAGGAGGTAAATTGGATAGGCAATCGTCCAGGTAAGTTGTTCGAGCCTTTAAACTATACCTCGGAAAACCATGTAATTCAAAAGCCATGAACTGTTGAGCCCCCTGTTATAGATCTTAAGCCCCTGCCAGGGCAGCTAAAATATGTTTTCCTTGGTTTAAATGATATGTTGCCCGTAATCATCTCTTCCAAGTTGTTGCAGGAACAGGAACAACAGTTAATAGGGATGCTGCAGCAGCACAAGAAGGCTATTGGATGGACGATAGCTGATATCCAAGGCATTAGTACGACATTATGTATGCATAAAATTCTTTTAGAGGATGACCATAAGCCGACTATTGATGCACAAAGGCGTCTAAACCATGCTATGCAAGAAGTAGTGCGTAAAAAGATAATCAAATGGCTAGATGCTGGAATAATCTACGCCATCTCGGATAGCAAATGGGTGAGCTCGGTGCAGTGCATTCCCAAGAAGGGAGGAATGACAGTGGTAACCAATGAAGACAACGAGCTAATCCCAACCAGGACTGTGACCGGTTGGAGGGTTTGTATGGACTACTGGAAGCTTAACAAAGCTACCCAGATGGACCACTTTCCTTTACCCTTTATTGATCAAATGCTTGATAGATTAGCGGGTAAACCTTACTATTGTTTTCTTGATGGTTACTCAGGTTACAATCTAATAGCCATCGCACCGGAAGATCAAGAAAAGACGACGTTAACATGCCCTTACGGAACTTACGCTTTTAGGGGAATGCCTTTTGGACTTTGTAATGCACCAACCACCTTTCAAAGGTGCATGATGGCAATATTCTCCGATATGGTGGAGGATTTCCTAGAAATATTCATGGATGACTTTTCAGTCTTTGGAGACAACTTTGAAAGCTGCCCTGGCAACCTAGAGAAGGTGCTCGAGAGATGTGAAAAAGCAAACTTGGTATTGAACTGGGAAAAGTGTCACTTCATGGTGGATGAAGGGATAGTCCTTGGCCTTAAAATTAGCTACCGTGGCATAGAAGTCGACAGAGCGAAAATAGAGGTGATTGAAAAGCTGCCGCCACCCACCAAAGTCAAGGGAATCAGAAGTTTCTTAGGACATGCTGGTTTTTATCGGAGGTTCATTGCGAACTTTTCAAAGATCACCAAGCCCCTATGCCATCTTCTGGAGCAGAACCACCCCTTCGACTTCAACGCTGAATGTACTGAGGCATTCAAGGTTATGAAAGAAAAGCTGGTAACAGCCCCAATAGTACAACCACCAGATTGGACACTGCCGTTTGAGATCATGTGTGACGCTAGTGACTATGTTGTCGGGGTAGCACTTGGGCAACGGAGAGACAAACTTTTTCATGTCATATACTATGCCAGAAAAACACTGAACGAGGCCCAAGTGAACTACACCACCACAGAGAAAGAATTATTAGATGTGGTATTCTCCATTGACAAGTTTCGTTCTTATATACTTGGAACGAAGGTCATAGTCCACACAGACCACTCTGCATTGAAATATTTGTTCACGAAAAAGGATGCAATGCCTCGACTGATACGTTGGATTCTACTACTACAAGAGTTTGACCTTGAAATCAAGGACAAAAAGGGGACAGAAAATCAAGTGGCAGATCACTTGTCAAGGTTGGAGAAGGGAAAGAGTCTACCGGTAGACGAGACAAACATATTGGAGTCCTTTCCTGATGAGCAGCTGTTTGCTGCCACAATGACTACCGCGACAGCCATGGCGGCAGGTAAGTCTTCTGAACTCCCTTGGTACGTTGATTTCGTTAATTTTTTAGTTAGCGGAATAATTCCTATTGACCTTAATTATCAACCTAGGAAGAGGTTCCAAAATGATGTTAAGCTATATTATTGGGACGAACCTCTTCTTTTCAAAATTTGTGCAGATCAGGTTATAAGGAGATGCGTACCACATGATGAACAGGAAGATATACTTCATCACTGCCATGCTTCACAGTATGGTCGACATTTGGGAGGTAACAAAACTGTTGCATGGGTTTTGCAGTCAGTATTCTATTGGCCGTCACTGTACAAAGATGCTCAAATATTCTATAAGAACTGTGACAAATGTCAACGGACGAGAAACATCTCAAGGAATTTGTACATCCTCATGGCAGTAGATTATGTGTTCAAGTGGGTTGAAGCAATCGCCACACAGAAAAATGACGACAAGGGGATTCAAAGGTTTTTACATAAAAACATTTTTTTCCAGATTCAACATCCCTAAGAGGATCATCAGTGATGAAGGACTCGATGTATTCATAGCTGGTTTCTCCTCTTCCTCAATTTGGGAGGAATCCGACAACGAACCCTCTGTCAAGAGGAATTTATCCAAGGAGTTCATGTAACGCCCCGGTTTTTGGCTTGGAAGTTTGGGGCGTTGACCGGTTCGGTCATAGTGCTGTTCGAATATAAAAAGGGTGAAATTAGGAAAGCCTAGTTCGGGTTGCATTAAAAATATGGAAAAATGTTCTAAAATCCTCTTTTAATATATATAAGTGAACTGTGAAATCAATTTTACACAATGAGGTTTAGAAGGGTGACATTTTGGCTAGTGACCAAAATGTAATTTTTGAAAACTGCGTGACTGTTTTAGAAAGGATTGAAACTTTGAATCTTTAAGGAGCTATTTACCCAAAGGGAGTTTCTCCGGATTTTTCTAAGATATTTAATGTGTTAATTCTGATTTTTAAACATAAAGAAAGTGGAGGGAAGTTATTTCTAACTAATTCTCCTAAAATCTCATTTTCCTTTTCTTTCATTTTCTCTCAACCCAAACACTTTCTCTCCAGAGTTTTTCTTCTGATTTTGTCACTCAAAGCTCTCTTTTCAATCCTCTTTTGATTGCTAATCATCTCATCAACAAAACCTCACCATTTGCTACTTGATTCTTCAAGCTTTTTGGTTCTAAAAGAGGAGAAACTCAAGTTTGGAGGTAAGAACGTCCTTCTCCTCTAAACTATCAGTTCTTTACTGAAATTCCTAAGTTCTCAATCCTTAATTGATGTTTTATAAGTGGTTTTAAAGTTGTGTGATGGATCTTGGCTTAAAATGCAAGATTTGGTGATTTTTGATGAATTTTCGTTTGATCTATTAAAGCAGTGATTTGATGTGTGTTTTTGATGTTAAATGAATGTTAATTTGATAAGGAATTAAGTTTTAATTAATGCAATCCCGGATAGGTTGAATTTCCTAAGTTTAGCTTGTGATTCTTGGTTGTTTTTGAGGTGATCTTGTGGATCTGATGTTGCTGGAGGTATAAGGATGTTATTAGGTCCTTTTTAGATGTTAAATGATGTTGAAGGATGTTTAGTTTTGATGGTTTATGGCTGGGCTTTGTTGAGGAGTTGTTTGGATGCATTTTCGGTTGTGTTTGGTAGCCGAAATTGGAGTGTGGATGAGAGCAGCGAGTTTAGGTGCTTTCATTGAAGCTATTAATGCACGATGATGCATTAATCCTCTGCTTTGATGTGTTTAAAACAGGGGAGTCATCTTTGGATTCAAGTGTTGGTGATCCGGAAGCTTGATTGGTGTTTTGGCAAGAGGCGAAACGGAATTGGTGAGTGAAATTGGGTTTTCGGCTTTGAAACCAATGTCTTGGGAGCTTATTCTAAGTCTAAACAACTTTACTAAGCTCAAGTGTAAGTTTTCGGAAAAACTCTCTAGTGGTGGCCATGGTTTGGTTGTTATGCAATGTGGTTTATTGCATGTTTTAAATTCTGTTTTGAAAGCATGATTTAGCATGGTTATTGCTGATTTTGTAAGCCATATGTTGAAGGAAGATCAAGGTAAGAGTTCCTTGTTTTTGAACATTGTTTAAATGTGGTTTGATGCTTAAAAATGCATGATGTTTATGGCTTGGTTAAATGCTTTAAAACAGTGGATTATTTGATGATAATGATGTATATTGGCAAGTGATGTTTTGAAAAAGGTTAAGGTCACTAAGGTGGTTAAAAGTCCTTGAGTGAGCCTTGTGGATTCTAAGAACTTCTTGGTGGTTAAAAGTCCATGAGTGATTCTTGTTAAGGTCACTAAGGTGGTTAAAAGTCCTTGAGTGAGCCTTGTTACTTAAGAACATCAATGTGGTTAAAAGTCCTTGGATGGTTCTTGTTAAGGACACAAAAGTGGTTAAAAGTCCTTGTGTGGTCCTTGCCATGGTGTTTAAAAGTCCATGGGCCAAGGTGTTTAAAAGTCCTTGGGGCCAAGGTGTTTAAAAGTCCTTGGGGCGAAACTTGTAAATGACACAAAGGTGGTTAAAAGTCCTTGTGTGGTCCTTTTGAATTATAAGATCACAATGGTGTTTAAAAGTCCATGTGTGAGTCTTATGTTGATCTTGTTTTAAAAAGATGGAATTTATCACTTGTGGCCAATATGACATGTATTGATATGGAAGCATGTATTGCTTGTTTAAGAATGCTTGTAAGCATGTATAAATGATGTTTTGAAGTATGATTTATAAATGAGTTTTATAAATGCATTATTGAATGGTTTTAATGAGCATTCCTCACTAAGCTTTTGCTTACGCTCTCTCTCTTTTCTTAAACCAATAATGCAGAGCATTAGAGTGCATTGAGGGCAGCAAGGAAGGCAAGCAAACAAGTGGGAATTAAGCTCAAGTATGGAAAGGTTTCTTAACACTTTTTAGCTTTTGGCATTTGGCAATGGGGGACCAATATGGATGTTTTGGGAGATGTTTGTACTCCCTAAGTTTGTTTAATGTTGTTAATGTGCTGGATTTTTTAATTGGTCATTATGTGCTTGGTTTTGAAGGTTTAGTGCATGAATGGTTTGCTTGAGTAGGAAGCATGCTTTAGAATTGGGGCTTTTCATATATGATGATTTTATGATGAATGGATGATGCATATAAGTCTCTTGCACGTTGAATATCTTGCTGATAAAGTTTGGTAGCATTTGGAGCATGATTGGTTGGTCAATTGTGTGTTTAAGCATGCAATTTTTAGCATTCTGTGCAGGTCGTTTCGGAACAGTGACTACCGTTCCGGAACAGGTGCCTTGTAGTAACCCAGGCGTCCGAAACGGGAGACACCGTTTCGAAACGGGAAGCCCTCTACCAGCCCTCGTTTCGGAACACGTTGCGGAACGGCCCCGTGTTTCGAAACAGGCCCTCCCTGTTTCGGAACAGCCGACCGTTGGGGGCTGACATTGGCAGTTAAATGTTTTGGAATGTTTGCGTTTTGGACCTCAATCTTGTTTGTGCAATTGTATGAGTTTGGGATGTCCGTTTGAGCTGAAATTTGACAGAGAAGCATGAAACTTGACTAATTACAAGTTGGTAACTTTAATTTGAGTTAAGTCCCCATAATTTATAGAATTTACAATTGGGTCCCTAAAGTTGTAAATTGTTCAATTGGGTCCCTGTTTGATCTCTGATGTTTATGATCTTTGAGCATGTTGTTTGAGTGATCATAACTAAGGTTAATGTGCATCTAGACAAGTTTAAAAAGAAAAAAGGGTCGTTAATCAAGGTTGACTTTCGGGTTGACTTTGGTTTTCCCCGTGTGACTTTCTTAATTCGGGTCAACCGTCTAGGCCGGGTTAAGGGGGTTACATTTGGTGGTATCAGAGCTGAGTTCTCGAGTAATTGGGAATGAGTGTGTGCATGATTGAAGTATGTATGCTATGTACGCTTGTTGATTGAAAGCATGTTGAGTGATTTGTGATTTTGATGCAATTGAGTTGTATGCTGTGATGAAGCATGTTGTGGGGTACCCATTGCCAAATCAAAGCTAATGAAATGATGTTGATTTTAAGTGAAATTGAGCTTGAGTACTTGGATTGCTTACCTTGCTGGACCTAACTTTGTTTATTTGCATTGTGATTGCATTGTTAGAATATGGCACCACGTAGAGAGTTGAGAAGTAATGTGCGAGCTACGGCTCCGAATGAGAATGAGAATGAGGAGAATGCGGGAAGTGCGGTGTTACCTCCTCCTCCACCTGGTGGTGGTGGTGCTGAGGGTGAAAGAGCTGAAGCTGCAGCTGGTGCTGGAGCTGCTGGACCTGAGGCTGGTCAGGGGCAAGCTATGCCTGACATGACGATGTTGGTACAAGCTATTGCTGGTGCTTTTCGAGCGGCAGTAGCTGGAGCTCAAGGAGCTGGGCATCAGGGAGATGCTGGAGTGAGACTACCCTTGGAGCGCTTACGCAGTCTTGGTGGGACTGAGTTCAGGGGTTTGTCTGCTGAAGGTTCTGAATCCTGGATGGAGAGTACCAAGAGGATCTTGGGTCAGATGAGTTGCACTGATGTGCAAAAGCTGGGCTGTGTTGTATCCTTGCTACAGGATGATGCTTATACGTGGTGGAAAACCACTATTGCTGGGATGGCTGATGCTGATGTAACTTGGACATTCTTTCAGAATGTGTTCAAGAGGAAGTATCTTGGTGTAAGGTACCTGGACGAAAAGAAGCGAGAGTTCATGTCTCTTACCCAGGGGAGCATGACTGTGGCTGAGTATGAAGTTCAGATTGTTAGACTCAGTCAGTATGCACCTCAGCTGGTACCTGATGAGCGGGCGAGGTGCGAAAGATTCCGTTATGGTTTAGTGACGGATGTGAAGATGTATGTGCTGGCCACCGAGTATGATGATTTTGATGTGTTGGTGGGCCGAGCAAAGGATATTGAGATGAACTTGGGTTTATCTACTAGAGGTGCTGGAGCAAGTGCTGGAAAGCGAGTTGCTGAGTATAGTTCCGGTGGTGGAAGGAACAAGAGGGGACGTGACCAGAAGTATCAGTCCTCGGTCAAGAGGGGTGGTGGTGCACCTGCTCGGGGAGGCAATGCTAGAGCTGATCCAAGTGCTTGTTGGATTTGTGGTTCACGTGGTCACATGAAGCGTGACTGTCCTCGTGCTGTGAGAGAGGTGCAAGCTCCTGTTGCGGCAGTTGGTAACGGATGCTGGAATTGTGGATCTGCGGATCACTTGAGGTGAGAGTGTCCTATGTTGACTGGTGGCCAAGTGCGTGCTCCTGTTGTTGCTGCACCGCAGAGAGGTCGTGGGCGCGGCCGTGGTAACTTTCAGCGAAGAGAGGAAGGTGGTCGAGGAGTGGCCCATGTTGTGGCTATTCAGCCTGAGGGTGGAGGTCAAGCTAGGGTGTATGCTCAGCGGGAGGGGAGGAATGACGCAGATGTGATTGCAGCTACTTTTACTTTGCAATCTTTGTCATTACTTTCCTTGATAGATTCTGGATCTACGCATTCATATATTTTGCGTGAGCATGCTGAAATGCTTGGTTTGCCTGTTGAGTCTTTGGATGTTGGAGTTCGTGTCACTAGTTCTTTTGGTGAGACTGTTGTGACTCGAAAGTTGTATAGAAGGTGTCCTTTGGTTGTTCAAGAACATGTTTTTCATGTTGACCTTATGGAGCTGCCTTTCTATGGTTTTGATGTGATCCTTGGTATGGATTGGCTTGCTGAGCATCGTGCCGTTGTGGATTGTGAAAATAAGCGAGTTTCGTTGAAGCTTGCAGATGTTTATGATGTTGTTGTGGTTGGTGAGAATGTGAAGTTTCTTGCCAATGTGGTGTCTACCTTGGAGGCGAGCAGGATGCTGAGGCAAGGTTGTGAAGCTTACCTAGCTTTTGTGATGAATCCTAGCTCTAAGGAGTTGAGGGTGCAAGATATCAGAGTTGTGAAGGAGTTTCTGGGTGTGTTTCCTGAGGAGTTGCCTGGTTTACCTCCTAATCGCGAGGTGGAGTTTGGAATTGAGCTGTATGAGAATACAACTCCTGTTTCCATTACCCCTTATAGAATGGCACCTAAGGAGCTGAAGGAGCTGAAGACAAAGTTGCAAGAGTTGCTTGATCGTGGTTTCATTCGGCCAAGTGTGTCGCCTTGGGGTGCACCGGTCTTGTTTGTGAAGAAGAAGGATGGCACTATGAGAATGTGCATTGATTACCGTCAGCTGAACAAGTTGACTATCAAGAATCGGTATCCTTTGCCGAGAATTGATGATCTCTTTGATCAATTTCGGGGAGCAGCTGTGTTCTCTAAGATTGACTTGAGGTCAGGGTATTACCAGTTGAAAGTAAAGGATGTGGATGTGCCTAAGACAGCTTTCAGGACAAGGTATGGGCATTATGAGTTCCTTGTGATGCCGTTTGGTTTAACAAATGCTCCTGCTGCTTTCATGGACATGATGAATCGTGTGTTTCATGAATACCTGGACAAGTTCGTTGTGGTGTTCATTGATGATATCCTCGTGTACTCGCGTACTGAGGAGGAGCATGAAGAGCATTTGAGGATTGTGTTGCAAGCTTTGTTGGAGAATCAGCTTTATGCTAAGTTGAGCAAGTGCGAGTTCTGGCTTAAGGAGGTGGTGTTTCTTGGGCATGTAGTTTCTGCTGAGGGGATTCGTGTTGGTCCTCAGAAGATTGAGGCGGTGATGAATTGGAAGGTTCCTAAGTCTGTTCATGAGGTCCGTAGTTTCCTTGGTTTGGCGAGATACTACCGGAGGTTTGTGGATGGGTTTTCTAAGATTGCTGCACCTTTGACGAAGCTGTTGCAGAAGGATGTTAAGTATGAGTGGACGGAAGCGAGACAGCAGGCTTTTGAGAAGCTTAAGGCGGCTTTGACGCAAGCTCCTATCTTGGTTCAGCCTAAATCAGGGAAAGAGTTTGTGGTCTACAGTGATGCGTCCTATGTTGGTTTGGGTTGTGTGCTGATGCAAGAGGGTAAGGTGGTGGCTTATGCATCGCGGCAGTTGAAGGTGCATGAGCGCAATTATCCTACGCATGATATTGAGTTGGCTGCAGTGGTTTTTGCTCTGAAGATCTGGAGACATTATCTGTATGGTGAGAAGTGTACTGTGTACACGGATCACAAGAGTTTGAGGTATCTGATGTCTCAGAAGGAGTTGAATCTTAGGCAGCGGCGTTGGTTGGAGTTGCTCAAGGATTATGATCTGACGATTGAGTACCATCCTGGAAAGGCTAATGTTGTTGCTGATGCCTTGAGTAGGAAGGTGGCTGTTGAGCTGAGGGCTATGTTTGCCAGTTTGAGTATTTCGCGAGATGGTGGTCTTGTGGCTGAGTTGCAAGTGAAACCATCTTTGGTTCAGCTGATCAAGGAAAAGCAGTTGCTGGATGATTCCTTGGTATCTCATGTTAAGGATATCGCGGAGGGTAGACCTTCGGATTTATGCTTTAATGATGATGGTGTGTTGTGTTTTGGGAGTCGAACAGTAGTGCCCAATGATGTTGAGTTGAGGCGTGCTATTCTGACTGAAGGTCATAGTAGTCCTTTTGCTATGCACCCTGATAGTACTAAGATGTATTGTGATCTTCGTGATGAGTACTATTGGGTGGGTTTGAAAAAGGATGTTGCTGAGTTTGTGAGCAAGTGTTTGGTGTGTCAGGGAGTTAAAGCTGAGCATCAGGTTCCTTCAGGGTTGTTGCAACCGTTGAGAATCCCTGAGTGGAAGTGGGAAAGGGTTACCATGGATTTTGTATCTGGTTTACCCTTGTCACCTTCGAAGAAGAATTCGGTTTGGGTGATTGTTGATCGCCTGACGATGTGTGCGCATTTCTTGCCTTTGCATACTACGTTTTCTTTGGATAAGCTTGCGGAGCTGTACATTGCTGAGATTGTGCGGCTGCATGGTGTGCCTAAGTCGATTGTGTCGGATAGGGATCCGAGTTTCACATCGCGCTTGTGGCAGTGTTTGCATCAAGCTTTGGGTACAAGGTTGAATTTCAGTACATCTTATCATCCTCAGTCGGATGGTCAGTCAGAGCGTGTTATCCAGATTTTGGAGGATATGTTGAGGTGCTGCGTGATTGAGTTTCAGGGCTCTTGGGAGAAGCATTTGCCTTTGGTGGAGTTTGCTTATAACAATAGTTATCAAGCAAGTATTCAAATGGCACCTTATGAGGCTTTGTACGGGAGGAAGTGTAGGACTCCTCTTTGTTGGGCTGAAACGGGTCAAAAGTTGGTTTCGATGCCGGCTTTGTTGAAGGGAACCACCGAGAAGGTGAAGCTCATTTGTGAGCGGTTGAAGGCAGCCTTTGATCGGCAGAAGTCTTACGCGGATTTGAAGCGTAAGGAGATTGAGTATGCGGTGGGTGACCGTGTGTTCTTGAAGGTTTCGCCTTGGAAGAAGGTGATGAGGTTTGGTCGAAAGGGTAAGTTGAGCCCTAGGTACATTGGACCATATGAGGTGGTTGAGCGTGTGGGTCCTGTTGCGTATCGGTTGAGGTTACCTCAAGAGTTGGAGAAGATTCATGATGTGTTTCATGTTTCTATGCTCCGGAAGTATAGATCTGACCATTCTCATGTGATGCCTGTGGAGGAAGTGTAATTGAATCCGGATTTGACCTATGATGAGGAACCGATGAAGGTTCTGGATGCGGATAGCAAGGTTCTGTCAAGAGGAATTTATCCAAGGAGTTCATGTAACGCCCCGGTTTTGGGCGTTGACCGGTTCGGTCATAGTGCTGTTCGAATATAAAAAGGGTGAAATTAGGAAAGCCTAGTTCGGGTTGAATTAAAAATATGGAAAAATGTTCTAAAATCCTCTTTTAATATATATAAGTGAACTGTGAAATCAATTTTACAAAATGCGGTTTGGAAGGGTGACATTTTGGCTAGTGACCAAAATGTAATTTTTGAAAACTGCGTGACTGTTTTAGAAAGGATTGAAACTTTGAATCTTTAAGGAGCTATTTACCCAAAGGGAGTTTCTCTAGATTTTTCTAAGATATTTAATGTGTTAATTCTGATTTTTAAACATAAAGAAAGTGGAGGGAAGTTATTTCTAACTAATTCTCCTAAAATCTCATTTTCCTTTTCTTTCATTTTCTCTCAACCCAAACACTTTCTCTCCAGAGTTTTTCTTCTGATTTTGTCACTCAAATCTCTCTTTTCAATCCTCTTTTGATTTCTAATCATCTCATCAACAAAACCTCACCATTTGCTACTTGATTCTTCAAGCTTTTTGGTTCTAAAAGAAGAGAAACTCAAGTTTGGAGGTAAGAACGTCCTTCTCCTCTAAACTATCAGTTCTTTACTGAAATTCCTAAGTTCTCAATCCTTAATTGATGTTTTATAAATGGTTTTAAAGTTGTGTGATGGATCTTGGCTTAAAATGCAAGATTTGGTGATTTTTGATGAATTTTCGTTTGATCTGTTAAAGCAGTGATTTGAGGTGTGTTTTTGATGTTAAATGAATGTTAATTTGATAAGGAATTGAGTTTTAATTAATGCAATCCCGGATAGGTTGAATTTCCTAAGTTTAGCTTGTGATTCTTGGTTGTTTTTGAGGTGATCTTGTGGATCTGATGTTGCTGGAGGTATAAGGATGTTATTAGGTCCTTTTTAGATGTTAAATGATGTTGAAGGGTGTTTAGTTTTGATGGTTTATGGCTAGGCTTTGTTGAGGAGTTGTTTGGATGCATTTTCGGTTGTGTTTGGTAGCCAAAATTGGAGTGTGGATGAGAGCAGCGAGTTTAGGTGCTTTCATTGAAGCTATTAATGCATGATGATGCATTAATCCTCTGCTTTGATGTGTTTAAAACAGGGGAGTCATCTTTGGATTCAAGTGTTGGTGATCCGGAAGCTTGATTGGTGTTTCGGCAAGAGGCGAAACGGAATCGGTGAGTGAAATTGGGTTTTCGGCTTTGAAACCAATGTCTTGGGAGCTTAGTCTAAGTCTAAACAACTTTACTAAGCTGAAGTGTAAGTTTTCGGAAAAACTCTCTAGTGGTGGCCATGGTTTGGTTGTTATGCAATGTGGTTTATTGCATGTTTTAAATTCTGTTTTGAAAGCATGATTTAGCATGGTTATTGCTGATTTTGTAAGCCATATGTTGAAGGAAGCTCAAGGTATGAGTTCCTTGTTTTTGAACATTGTTTAAATGTGGTTTGATGCTTAAAAATGCATGATGTTTATGGCTTGGTTAAATGCTTTAAAAGAGTGGATTATTTGATGATAATGATGTATATTGGCAAGTGATGTTTTGAAAAAGGTTAAGGTCACTAAGGTGGTTAAAAGTCCTTGAGTGAGCCTTGTGGATTCTAAGAACTTCATGGTGGTTAAAAGTCCATGAGTGATTCTTGTTAAGGTCACTAAGGTGGTTAAAAGTCCTTGAGTGAGCCTTGTTACTTAAGAACATCAAGGTGGTTAAAAGTCCTTGGATGGTTCTTGTAAAGGACACAAAGGTGGTTAAAAGTCCTTGTGTGGTCCTTGTGAATTATAAGATCACAATGGTGTTTAAAAGTCCATGTGTGAGTCTTATGTTGATCTTGTTTTAAAAAGATGGAATTTATAACTTGTGGCCAATATGACATGTATTGATATGGAAGCATGTATTGCTTGTTTAAGAATGCATGTAAGCATGTATAAATGATGTTTTGAAGTATGATTTATAAATGAGTTTTATAAATGCATTATTGAATGGTTTTAATGAGCATTCCTCACTAAGCTTTTGCTTACGCTCTCTCTCTTTTCTTAAACCAATAATGCAGAGCATTAGAGTGCATTGAGGGCAGCAAGGAAGGCAAGCAAACAAGTGGGAATTAAGCTCAAGTATTGAATGGTTTCTTAACACTTTTTAGCTTTTGGCATTTGGCAATGGGGGACCAATATGGATGTTTTGGGAGATGTCTGTACTCCCTAAGTTTGTTTAATGTTGTTAATGTTCTGGATTTTGTAATTGGTCATTATGTGCTTGGTTTTGAAGGTTTAGTGCATGAATGGTTTGCTTGAGTAGGAAGCATGCTTTAGAATTGGGGCTTTTCATATATGATGATTTTATGATGAATGGATGATGCATATAAGTCTCTTGCATGTTGAATATCTTGCTGATAAAGTTTGGTAGCATTTGGAGCATGATTGGTTGGTCAATTGTGTGTTTAAGCATGCAATTTTTAGCATTCTGTGCAGGTCGTTTCGGAACAGTGACTACCGTTTCGGAACGGGTGCCTTGTAGTAACCCAGGCGTCCGAAACGGGAGACACCGTTTCGAAACGGGAAGCCCTCTGCCAGCCCTCGTTTCGGAACACGTTGCGGAACGGCCCCGTGTTTCGAAACAGGCTCTCCCTGTTTCGGAACAGCCGACCGTTGGGGGCTGACATTGGCAGTTAAATGTTTTGGAATGTTTGCGTTTTGGACCTCAATCTTGTTTGTGCAATTGTATGAGTTTGGGATGTCCGTTTGAGCTGAAATTTGACAGAGAAGCATGAAACTTGACTAATTACAAGTTGGTAACTTTAATTTGAGTTAAGTCCCCACAATTTACAGAATTTACAATTTGGTCCCTAAAGTTGTAAATTGTTCAATTGGGTCCCTGTTTGATCTCTGATGTTTATGATCTTTGAGCATGTTGTTTGAGTGATCATAACTAAGGTTAATGTGCATCTAGACAAGTTTAAAAAGAAAAAAAAGGGTCGTTAATCAACGTTGACTTTCGGGTTGACTTTGGTTTTCCCCGTGTGACTTTCTTAATTCGGGTCAACCGTCTAGGCCGGGTTAAGGGGGTTACAGTTCACACCGGTCAAGCGGTAGAAAACGGTGGCATACAAGAACAAGAAAGATAGCGGCAGCAGCAGTGACAGCAGTAGCAGCAGCAACAGCTCGGAGGTACAGGTAGTGGAGAAACCCCCCCGACATCTCCCCTACCCGTATTCAACCTCCAAGGGAGGCCAAAACGAAGAATACATTTGCCTCCCCCATCCGCCAGCCAGTCAAGAAGGCCCCTGCCCGCCGACAGATCCGACTTAGCAGCAGCAGCGACGATAGCACATAAAATTTAAGTTTCTTACATTTTATTGATGTCTGCCTTTATATATTTTATTATGTACTTTTTATTTTCTTTTTATTGTCATTTGCATTAAGGGCAATGCAACCCTTGAGTTTGGGGGTGGCATCCCTCCATTAATGGGAGTCTTATTTAGTTCAAAAGTTGTGTCTTTTACTTAGTTTATTTTTTGCTATAAAAAACAAAAAAATGAAAATTTTGGCTTAATTCTTTGAACTGAACTTACCTGCTGTGACTGCTCTGTCGTGGCAGTGCCTTTAAGATAGTTTTAGGAGCAGTTTAGAGCCTTTCTATAGTTCTAAAACTTAAACACTATTTGTGACTGTTATATTGCCTAGAACTCTACTAGTAAACTAGAATAGGAAGCTTAGAACTTGAATAGCCCCTAGAGGTGCCTAACACTGGGTCTAGGAAAAGAAGTTTAGCAAAATAGACTCAATACACCTAGAGGTGCCTGAAACTGGCTCTAGGAAGTTAGCTAGAGGTGCCCGAAACCGGCTCTAGTCAAACATAAGCTTAAAAAAATAAAATCGAGTCTGAATAAATAAAAAAATTAAAGGAACATAAAAAGTGCCTTCAAAAAGATAAACTTTGGCATAAAAATTCAAGTTAGAGGCTGAAATATTCTAGTGAAACTAATGGAGTCTTGGCATATAATTGTTCACAAGCATGCACACACTGCACGAGGAGTATAGCAAGTTTCCGGACGAATCCTAAATTATCCGACAAGGTGTTGCTCACAATAGGGAATGAATGGAAGGTAAGGGAAAGTTCACTGTTTTAAGCCAAAACAAAAATATTTATTTTTCTTTTAGGTCTGAATTGCTTGAGGGCAAGCAAATACTTGAGTTTGGGGTGTGTTGACTGAATAAAAGTTCTATTATTTACCCCCTATTTAACCCACATTTCTGCTGCATTCAAGCATAATTCTTTGCATTTAGGATAGATTTCAGTTATGCATCACAAATATATTAAATGGCACAGTTTCTACTGAAATTGGTTGCTTTTGCAGGTTGCTGCTGTAGCAGATGGAGAAGCAGGCGCTGGGCAGTAATACAGAAAAGCTGGAACTGGATGAGCAGTCGAGGAGGACAATGTTGCCATGGCCGCCGCCGTGTCAGCCAAGGACGACAGCAGTTTTGAGGAGAAGAAGCAAAGTGGGCATCGACAGAAAGATAAAATTAAGCCCGTCTGTCGTGGAATACCCTCATATTTTTCCAAGCCCTATATCAGAATGAAGGCCAAGCCCAAAGTTCAAGGAAGAAACTCCAAGCAAGAAGAAAGGACGAATTAAAGATATATTCTATGAAGATTTAGTCTTTAATAGAGTTGTACTTTAGTTTAAACTTATATTCTTGCCATATTAGAAAACTTGAACCCAAGGCCTATATAAAGGCATGTAATTCGACCTAGGAGAGGACATCATCTATCTCTAGCCTTCTTCCCAAAACCCTAGCCGTTTTCCCCTTCTCATCATGTTCTAAACTTCCCCTAGGGCCACGGGTTGATTTGTAAAGTAGTTGAAAGGATTGATTTTGTTTTAGGAATTTTCTGTTAAATAAAATAAATTTCAAGTTCTCTTATTCTGGTTGTTAATATCTTGCAAGAGTATCGGGAGAGCATTGTGAGGTTATCTATTTACTTAATATCGGGGGAGTTAAGTATACGAAAGGAATAAATGCGGGTTCTCTAGTTTATAATTGAACTATCTCGGACCTAGGGATAGGACGAGGTTAAGTGGCTAAGGAAGAATTCAACAACATCGGTGTTCATCCTTCGGTTCACGCAGGGAGGTATTATCAAAGACGTGTTCAGCGACAGACTTGGACCTAGGGATAGGCCAAGGCATAACAAGGATTCTTGCCAAGCTTGAAGTACAGAGTTGTGTGATCGCTGCTGCGACAAACAACAGACCGCTGCCGTGACAGGTGCTGCCGCAACGGAGACGGCGACAGAGTAGATATTCCTAAACTTTGCAACACCTACACTACTGAGCAATTCAATACCATCCCATTCTCTCTATCTTGATTATTTTAATCCTATTTTCCAGTATTCTTTATTATTTTCGTGACAACAACTTAAACTATTCTTTTTACTCTCGTGCAGTAATTCAAGGTGAAGCTATTGGCCCAGTCCACGTGGAGACGATATCCGATACTTCCGTATCACTTTACTACTTGTGTCGTGTACACTACATTGCGATAGACAATTTTACACGCAACAACAATTTCATGCTTCTAACGTTAAAAAAACTCAAAAATCATTAACAAAGGATTGAGAACTTGGGAATTTCAGTAAAGAAATGATCATTAGAGGAGAAAGGCGAAGCTTACCTCTAATGGCTATTTCTCCTCAATTTGGGCAAGATTTCTTGAAAATCCAAAGTAGAAACAAAAGGATTTGATGAGATAAAGATTAGAAATCCACATGGGAATGAAATCTCGGCAAAAGAGATGATAATCAGAGATTAATTGGTGAGGGAATTGTGTTTGGCTGAGTGGAAGTTGAGAGAAAATGAAAAGAGGGAAAAAGATCGTAAAATAGTTATGAAAAGTCAAAATATAATTTCTCTCATAATTCTTTTTATTAAATCATTATTAAAACACCCAAATTAAAGAGAAATATGATGAAATATATTTTGGTAAAATTAGCTCCTTAAAGATTCAAAGTTTCAATCCTTTACAAAACAGTCACTAGTCACCTTTTGCAAAAACTGCAATTTGGTCACTACACCGAAATGTAGTATTTCCAAATCACATTTTGTAAAATTGTTTTCACCATAACCATTTATATAATAAATGAGGATTTTTAGATATTTTTCCATATTTTAAAAGAATCTCGAACTACATGTTCCCTAAATCACCCTTAAAGATTCGAACCGTTCTCGACCTGCCCGATTCCACCTCTAAAACATCTAGGCCTAAAACCAGGGCGTTACACAGCAATATTAGAAATTGGAGAACTGGAGCGCGATATGTAGAGCAGAAAATCCTGATCTTAACGATGCTGTCCATTCAATTTTTTGATGACTGTAGCAGCAGGCAGAGCCGCCGAAGGAGGAACTCGAGCTTACTTGCGGAGCAAGGGAACGTGATTAAGTCCATATTCAACTCGAAGAGCAGAAAAGATACTTCTTTAAGACTTCTACTCCAAGAAGGACTAGACCTAGCTAATGTCTATATATACTCATTGTAATTGTACTTCAAAGCAACTTAGGTTTTCTCGTAGGCATAGTTTAGGTTTTTTTGCCGCCATTATGTTCTAAAACTCTCTTTTGGTTTGGGTTATGTTGTAATTAGTGTGAGAACGATTCTTTAGGATTTTAAGTTTGTTTTTGCAATAAAGCTTCAAGGTTTGCTTATTCCATGTTCTTTAGTTTTACTTACTTCCGAACTTAGTAAAGTGTTTCAAGCTTACACTAAGTTCACAATACCACCTTTAATGTGTTTCAAAGTTGGAAAACACGTTCTCACTGACAGACTCGTGAAACTAAGATTCGCTGACGTGAAATTAAGCGTCTGAAGCCCCCGAAGCTTCACCGATTACTTCCGATGTATTCTCCCATGTTTATACCACAGAAGAACAGATAATTAATGCATAATAATGCATTAAAATCACCAGAAACTTAAACAATCTCGTTATTCTGCCTAAAACACCAAATCACCTATCCGAAAACAACCGAAATCACCTTCAAACACTCCCTAAACTTATCCCAGCCATAATCTAACACTTGCACCCAAATTTAATCATCAATCAACATCTAAACACAACCTAACAACATCCATATACCCTCAGCAACTCAGATTTCAGACTAACACCTCAAAAACCCACAATATAACACTTTAGCTACTTGTTATAGAAATCCATGGGCATCATTTAGGAATCAAAAGTAGATGAAATGAGATAATTTCTTAGAGATTTTAGTGATGAAAAGAGAGTTTGGCTGCTGGGAAATTTGAGAGAAAAGTTTTGGAGAAAATTAATTACGTAAGAAAATGCTTAGGCTTTTAAAATCTCTTTTAAATAAAAATATTTTCTTAAAAAATTTAATTAAATCATTTAAAACACAAAATCAAGGGAATAACTGATACCACCTTGGTGTAATAGCTTTCTAAAGATTCTAAGTTTTGGCTCTCTTCGATTTAGCCATTAAAACAAAACTTTCAATTTTTACATTTTAGTCACCAAACCGAAATGTCGACTTTCCAAAAATCATTTTCCAAGATTAAAATCAATCATAACCCAGCCAAAAAAGATCCAATACAAAAATCATTCAAAATCACCATTAAAGCTTGATTTAACCATTTTCATCAAATTAATCATGATTAGAGAACCTTGATTAGAGAGCCTTGATTAGAGAACCATTTTCAAAATCACCATTTTCATCTTCTTAAGAAACATAATTAGAGAGCCAAATACTTGGGAATTTCAATAAAGAACCTTGATTAGAGAAGTTGAACAAAAATTACCTCTAATCCTTGCCTATTCCTTCAATTGGTAAGATTTGTTGAAAAACATTCAATAATCCTTTGAGATAAAAGGAGAAAACACCAAGGAAATCATTTGCAAATAAAAAATAATTGGAAAGATGAAAATCTCTCGAAGTTTTGAGAGAAAAGAGATGTTTGGCTGATGAGAAAAGAGAGAAAATGAAAGTTACGTCAAAATAGATTTTATAAAAGCTAATTCTTTTTTTATAAAAACCTCTCTTTATTTCCTATAATTAAACATGTTTAAAATATGGCCAATCAAAGGAATAGCTGATTAATATCATATTAGCTCCCTAAAGATTCTAAGCTTTGGCCCTATTTCAAAACAGTGCTTTAAAAACAATTTTATATTTTTGCGTTTTAGTAACTAAACCGAATGTTGACCTTCAAAAATCATTTTCCAAAATTTGGCCTACCCAATCCTTTATATATATTTAAAAAGGATTTTACAATTTTTCTAATAATTTTCTCACATTCCGTACCAAGTTTTCCCTGAACCAACCCTGAACTAACCCAGATTTCTAGTCTATGTTCATCGAACCCTAAACCACCTTTAAAACTCCTAGGCCCAAAACGGGGGCGTTACACAATTGGTCAATTTGGCGGATTGTCAACTGAAGATGCCAGACAACAACTGGCTCGGGATATTTTAAAAATGTGGAAAATATATAAAAATACTCATTTATTATATAAATGATTATGGTGGAAACAATTTTACAAAATATGATTTGGAAATACTACATTTCGGTGTAGTGACCAAATCGCAGTTTTTGCCAAAGTTGACTAGTGACTGTTTTGTAAAGGGTTGAAACTTTGAATCTTTAAGGAGCTAATTTTACCAAAATGTTTTTTTATCAGATTTCTCTCTAATTTTGGGTGTTTTAATAATGATTTAATAAATTAAAAGAGAAAATCCTATTTTGACTTTCATAACTACTTTACGATCTTTTTCCCTCTTTTCATTTTCTCTCAACTTCCACTCAACCAAACACATTTCCTTCTTCAATTAACCTCTGATTTTCATCCATTTTGATGAGATTTCATTCTCCTATGGATTCCTAACCTTTTCCTCATCAAATCATTTAGTTTTCACTTTGGATTTTCAAGAAAACTTGCCTAAATTAAGGAGAAATCAACCATTAGAGGTAAGCTTCGTCCTTCTCCTCCAATGATCAGTTCTTTACTGAAATTCCCAAGTTATCAATCCTTTGTTAATGATTTTTGAGTTTCTTTAATATTAGAAACATGAAATTGAGGTAAACTCAAGATTCTTGGAGAGATCTTGATGATTTTCGTAGCTATTGGTTAGGCTCTGTTTTGAGGTTGATTTCTAATGTATTTTGGATTGTAATTGATATTATAAATGAGGTTTTATCAAACAAATCCCGAATAGGTTTGGATTCCTAAGTTTTACATGTTAGATTGGTGGTTTTTGGGGGTGGTTTTGGTGTTCTGATGTTGCTGGAGATATAAGAAGGAGTTTATGGTGATTTTTGGTGTTGATTGAGGTTTAGAAATGATTAGAAGTGATAGATCTTTGCTGGGCTTTGTTTTGGAAGAGTTTGGAGATGATTTCGGTTGTTTTAGGAAGCCGAAATGGTGCTTTTGAGTAGAGCAACGAGTTTGTTTAGTTGGCTGGTGATTTCAATGCATGATGATGCATTAATCCTCTGCTCTTATGTGTAATGAACAGGGAGACATCTTCAGACACTTTTGGTGTTGATCTGAAAGTGTCGGGAGCTTAGATATCGTTTCCGCAAGCTAGCAAAACGTAATGGGTAAGTGCGAATGGTTTTAGAAGTCCTTGAGGGACAAAGAAACAAGGTTTGGGGATTTAGGATTGGTTTGAAACACCATCCTAACTCCGGAAGTAAGTATGACTAGATTTGCTCTCAAATATGTGGTTGATGCCCCTAAATGCATTTACATGCTCTTGTTTTGAGATAGACAAATTCCTACTTTTTTATGCATGATTTGTAGCATGAGATGATGCTTTGTAGAGATTTCATGAGATAGCATGTTGCATTGAAGAGTTTTGAGATTTTGACTTAATGCAAAGCATGGGATATGATTTTGAAATGTGATGAGAAAGATTTGAGAAATGTTGCATAAAACAGTAGGTGAGATGATATTTTGACGTAATATATTGGCATGGAAGATGAGATACTTACCGGATATAATTGATCGATCAATAGGATGAGAGTGCATTATAATCTAAAAATTCGTACGTGCTATTTGGAGTCGGGCAATGGGGGTAGTGCCATCCTGATCCAAAGTGAGAACCCGATGATGAGAGATACCATCGGGGTAGGACTTGGTGAAATACCCAAGCTTTGTGGCGATGAGAGATATCGCCATGAGAGTCCGGTGATGAGAGATTCCACCGGGGTAGGACTTGACCTTGAGTCAAGCTAATCCGCATATCCGTGTAAAGATGAAACGTGAAATGCCAATGTAATATATGAAAATATATTTGATTCACCTGTACCAAATATTGAGATAATTTATGCTACGAGAAATGCATATGAGATTTGTATATGAACTGCTTTAGTTTTCTCAAGCATGTGTATGGCTTTGCCATGAGATTTACATTGGTTTAAGTGCATGAGATAGAATAGAGGTACATGTGTTTTCAAATGGAGATTTGCTTTGAAATGGTTTTCAAACATGAGATAGAAAGAGCATGTTGTTGAAAATGGGTTTTGAGAAAGAGTTTTGAATGATGCATTGTTGTGTTGGTTTTCTTTAGAGCTTGCCTCACTAAGCAAATATGCTTACTCTCTCTTCTACCAATAATGCAGATAATTGAGACGAATTTAGGCAGTGAGAAGGCTAAGAACATCCAAGGAAGTGAAAAGCTCATGTATGGTTATGTTTTTACATACTTTAGTATTGATATTTGGCAATGGGGCTTCAAGGTTGTTTTGGGGAGATGTGTTTTGAACTCCCTATGTTTGTAGTAAGTTTGTTATGGCTTTTGAAGTTTGTAAATAGCCTATATGGTTTGGTTTGAGGTTTGAGATCTTTATTTGGAGTTGTGGTTAGGAAGCATGCATATAGACTAAATGTTCATGTGTTTGATGCCATGCTTTAGCTTAAGCTTCTTAGATATGTTCTATAATGTTTAATCATGTTGCTGGTATGTTATAGTATGATTTGGGATATGTTTGAATGTGAAAAGATGTGAAAAACCTGAAAATTGCAAGGTTGCAGGGCAGGGTGCATTGGAACACCCTTGTCTGTTTCAAAACAGGGGCCTGAAATGGCCATTCAATTGTAAGAATTACACTTTTAGGGACCAAAATGTAAATTTTGTAAAATATAAAGACTTTGCAGATTTTAAGCTTACCAATATGTAATTAGTCATTTTACATGCATCTCTGTCAAATATCATCTTAATGGGACATTCCAAGTTCAATCAATTGCATCCACAACATCAAGGACTAAAATGTAAGATGTGAGAACTTGAAACAATTCAAAAGCACAGACCAACGGTCAACCGTTTCGAAACGCAGACCCTGGTATCGAAACGGTCGTATCGAAACGGAGTTGACCGTTTCGATACTCGGGTGCGTTCCGAGACCAGTATCGGAACATGCCTCTCCAGTAGCTAAAGTGTTCCGATAGACGATGTTGATCAATTTAGCCTATACATAGGTTGGGGTTTAAGGCGGCTAATAGAGGACAAATTAACATTGTTTTCTTTGCACGATTCACGCTGCAACTGGTATTATCTACAGTGGGCATCAACAACATACTGACTTAGACATAAGCGAGATCACTTTCGAAGCGTTTTGTCGAGCCTTGTAGTTTTACCGACGAGACACAAGTCCATTCCCTTGCCGAGGTAGCGGGAGCGTCTCAGCAGCCCAACTGCCATACCCCGCCGAGGCAGCATAGTATGGCAGCGCTAAGCAGCTTGTCCTATTCAACGAAGTTTCACACTAAGCAGCAACATTCCCTTGCCCATTCTACTAATCTAATTTCTTCCCTTTTATTTACTTGTGTTTTATTTTATTTTCTTCTTCAACAAACCAACTTATTTGTGCATTTACTTTTCTTGTGTAGGAACAACGAACCGAGTTAAGCTGCCCAATCCCTGTGGGAGACAATATCTTTTATACTATTACTTGACAGGAGTGTGCACTTGCGCTCATATTTAGAGAACACTAAAACGCTCTACAAGTGACCATGAATCAGATCAAGAGATCAATTTCAAAAATATGGCTCTCATCTAATTTGTTTAGGCCAACGAGAAGACATTAATGAGTGTTCATGAATCACAGGAGAATCCCAAATACAAAATACGAGTGACTTTTCCTCTCAAGTATTGTTGACTTAGGTACTTGAATGAAGTGATAACCCAAAACATCTACCACCTGAAGACAGTTTTTCTTCGAAGATATCTGTATATGGGAGGAAATTTGGCATTCCTTCATCTCCCTTCACAAAGAAAGAAAATAAGAAAAATATTGTTTATTGTTCCCCTTTGAGCCTGACAATTTTCTTTCTATTGAACCCAAACCAAGGATCACCCCCACATTGGGGGCAAAGAGGATGAAAGTTTGTTCACAAGTGAAAGATGTTTATCGTTATATAATAGTAATGCCTTGTAAATTAGGGGAAAAAAAGGTGAATACATTGAGTACACGAGAAAGAGAGTCATGTTGAATGAAAGCGAATATTCAAAATCAAGTAAAAAAAGAAAAAAGATAAAGAAGAGAAAAAGAAAAGGAAATAGTGGAAAGTTTGTGTTCAAGAATCAACTGAATCAAGTTGAAAATTTCTGACATAAAAGTTGAAGTAGTTGAAAGAGAAGGCACAAAGTTGAAAAGGTGCAAGAAAAAGAAAGCGACACATGTGAGATTTTCCGTTCAAATGAATCTCTATCTAAAGGAGTGGTGGAGGACTAATTACTTTTCAATTCAAGGAGAGGAAATGAACTCTAGGGTGAAAACCTAGAAATGGGCAGTTTAGAGTGATCCAAAAAAAGAAAAGCCAAAAAAAGAAGGAAGAAGAAAAAGAAAGGAGTATTTTATCCAAGCATATTCAGATCAAGGAGTGCAGAAATAAGATTTCACTTGGAAAAAATGATCATTGGTTTCATCACCCTTAAACACTTATTTGACCTTATATATCCTTTCTTTCAAAGTTGTGAGCTATAACCTACATTACAAGCCTCAAAAGACCATTTTGATCATATGCATGTATTAGAGTAAGATGAGTTTGTCTTCAAAATATATCCCACTTATTTGTGCCTTCTCTTTTTTCTCTTGTGAGGAAAGTTTATGGCGAATTGCATAATCCGAACGACATCCTTCGAAAGGCATAAGTGCCATACAACCATGTGAAGGTGGTCTTTTCATGGTCATTTGGTCTTGTGGCAATTTGGTTGTAACCTGAGTAACCGTCAAGAAAACAATAAAATGGTTTACTTGCAAGACGGTCAAGCATTTGATCAAAAAGGGTAAATGAAAGTGATCTTTCCTGGTAGCTTTATTCAACTTATGGTAATCCATGAAAACCCTCCAACCGGTTACAGTCCTAGTTGGGATTAGTTCATTGTTTTCATTACTAACCATAGTTATACCTCCCCTTTTCGGTACATATTGTACCGGACTTACCCATGTACTGTCGGAGATAGGATAGATGATACTGACATCCAGTCATTTGATGATTTCTTTCCTCAAAACTTACTTCATAACACAGTTAAGTCTTCTTTATGCCTCAATCGTCGGTTTATAATCATCCATGAAAATGATTTTGTGCATACACACCGACAGTCTAATTCTCCTTAAGTCGGAAAATGTCCACCCTATTGACTTTTTGTGCAGCGTTAGCATGTCATCAACTTCTTTTCCTATCCAGACTGCAACTTAGAAGAAATATCTACGGGTAATGTATTTTTGTTTCCCAAATAAACATATTTCAATTTCCCTAACAATGATTTCAATTCAAGAATAGAAGGTTGTTCAATTGAGGGTTTCTCGAGTTTACCTTCCTTACCTGAATAGTCCAATGGTTCGAAGTATGTACATGGTTGAGATGTTATCAATTTTGCCCCATCTTTCTCTTCGTCGATCGATTCTTCAAATTCCTCATGATCCTCTATTTCGGCAATAAAATTGTCCAGGCAAGCGCACTTTCAGATGCCGAGGCAACTTTCTTCCATGTCAAAATCAAACTCCATCATGGCATAGATGAGTTGACATTATTCTGGATCATCAATATTCTTTAGGGTGTTGAAAACGTTAAGTATTACTTTATGGCTGTTCACCCTCATTGCGAGTTCCCCCTTTTCAACATCGACCAAGGTTCTTCCCATTGCTAAGAAGGGTCTCTGGAGGATAATGGGTGTGTGCTCATCTGCTTCACAATCCAAAACAATAAAGTCAGCATGAAAAATAAATTTATAAACTCTTACTAGTATATCTTCTATTTTTCCCTCTAGGTGCACATAAAATCTGTCGGTTAACTATAGCGTAACTGTGGTCGGTCTTGCCTTCCCGATTCCTAATTTCTAGAAAACTGATTTGGGCATCTAGTTTATGCTTTCTTCAAGATCGCATAATGCCTTCCTAAAATAGTGATTTCCGATTGCACATGGTATTGTAAAACTGTCGGGAACTTTAAGCTTGGGTGGCATTCGGTTGTGTAGCATTGCCATACATCCTTCTATCACAGCAACCGTTTCGAATTATCCTAACTTAGTCCTCTTAGAGACTATGTCTTTAAGGAACTTAGCATAATTCGACATTTTCTCAATTGCCTCAACCAAAGGCAAGTTGATGTGAACTTACTTTAAGATGTCCAGGAACTACTTGAATTGGTACTCTTGCTTTTATCGCTTCAACCTCTGTGGGAAAGGTGGTGGAAGTCGAATGTCCTCAATCTTTTCATTGGTTTGGAACTTGATTGATGGGATTACCGAGGCATCAGGTCTTACCGCGAAATGAGGAGTTGATGTTGCCAAGGTGTTTATACTTGTAGTTGTCGAGGCATCAGGACTTGCCTTAACACAATCCGATTCACCAATTTTTTCTAGAGGGTTGATTGCTGGATTCATCCTTCTGGATATAGGATTGCTCCTTTGGTTGAGTGTTCTCAATTACATTGGTTTGAGCTTCCTTAAATTGTCGGTCACTCCGAGTGGTGATTGCTCTGCACTGCTCATGGCATATTCCCCTTGCGACCTCAGTATCTCTGGGTAAACCTCATTTTGGTCTTGTATTCAGATTTTGGGCAAACTGCCCAACTTGCGTCTCTAATGACTTCAGGGTTACCTCCTAATTTTGCAATCTCATCTCAGTCATGTTAATAAAAGCATCAGTCATTTTCATGAAACTACTATTCTCAGCCATATAAGATTCAGTTTTAACATGAAAGCATTAAGTGAGTTTTCCAAAGAGCTAGATGGGGTTGATTGTTGTTGTGGCATCGGTTGCTACGACACTAGTTGCCAAGGCATGTTCTGTTAGAATCCCGATGATTGTGCATTCTGATTGTTCTGATTGAGGGCATTGTTGGGATTGCTCCATGAGAAATTTAGATGCTTATTCTAGGTTGGATTGTAGGTGTTGGACATTACGTTATTGTTATGGTTGTAGTTTCCTACATAAAAACTGGACTTTGGGATTTGTGGACACTCAGAAGAATCATGGTTACTGTTACATAAATCACAAAAGGAACTTACTACCTCGACCTCATGTGTGTTGCTTGGCCGTTGCATGTTCTTAGCAAAATTGGTTAAGGTAGCCAATTGCGTGAGAATTGTATCTGATGACTCAAGCTCGTTTATTATGGCATGGCGTCTGATTCCTTCTCTTCTGGTAATTGGGAACTGATAATCATTTTTAGCAAGCCTATTCAAAATCTCTATTGCTTCTTCTGGTGGCTTGTCTAGGAATATGCCATTTTCTGAGGCATCTAGCATCATCCTTGTGGCATGTTTATTGCATTTTAAAACATCGTCACTTGTGTTCATACTGGGAATTTCTCCTTAATTTAGGCAAGTTTTCTTGAAAATCCAAAGTGAAAACTAAATGATTTGATGAGGAAAAGGTTAGGAATCCATAGGAGAATGAAATCTCATCAAAATGGATGAAAATCAGAGGTTAATTGAAGAAGGAAATGTGTTTGGTTGAGTGGAAGTTGAGAGAAAATGAAAAGAGGGAAAAAGATCGTAAAGTAGTTATGAAAGTCAAAATAGGATTTTCTCTTTTAATTTATTAAATCATTATTAAAACACCCAAAATTAGAGAGAAATCTGATAAAAAAACATTTTGGTAAAATTAGCTCCTTAAAGATTCAAAGTTTCAACCCTTTACAAAACAGTCACTAGTCAACTTTGGCAAAAACTGCGATTTGGTCACTACACCGAAATGTAGTATTTCCAAATCATATTTTGTAAAATTGTTTCCACCATAATCATTTATATAATAAATGAGTATTTTTATATATTTTCCACATTTTTAAAATATCCCGAGCTAGGTTTTCCCTAAATCTCCCTTAAAGATTTGAAACGTTCTCGACTGGCCCGATTCAAACTCTAAAATGTCTAGGCCCAAAATCATGGTGTTACACTTAAGTTGAGTGTTAGCAATGGATTTGTTGTTGGGTATATAACACATGTTGCATGATATTTAACATGCTGATTTGTTAAGGAAAGTGCATGGTTTTAAAAAGGGCATGATGGTTTTGAAATGATGTTTGATGCCTGTGATAAGTGCTACGCAATTATGCAAGTATACACGTCGCAAGTAATAAAGTGATAAGTATTGAGTATCGTCTTCACATGGATGCTTAAGTTATTGCACTGTAGAAAATAAAAACACAAATATGTGATAGGAAGAGTTTTAACTAACTTGTAGAACTAATGTTTTGATATAATAATTGAAAAATGTTTTGGACTGATTTAAAAAATATTTAAAACTGTAACACCCCTCACCCGGGAATGCAAGCGAGGAGCGTTACATTTGCAGCGTATTATTATTCGGATTCATATTATACATATTCATGACATACATAAGCAATTCCAAATATCATAACATACTTGGCTTACAAGTTTCTTTATGAAACTCACTTTAGATTTATATTACATATACATGCGGAAGCTTACTCTAACATTCAACCAAAAATGTAAACATACATATATGTGGGCTAACAAAAACCTTAACTATTACATACAAGCAATCATGTTACAATCATAACAATTACATACATGTACTAACACAACAAGATAATCATTTAATCATGCTTACACATTCAACAACCACTACATAATCATGTTACCAAACCAATTTCTTAATCTACCATATTCGAATCATACATATAAACAAGGCTTATTTGAGCTAAGCATAGCCATACATTTTAATCTTCATTTTATATCATACATCTAGATGCATATTACAATCATACAGTTCATGTCTCATTAACACAATCAATTTTCCAAGATCACATAATCATACAAGCACACTTTAAATCTCATAGCAATCATCATATCAAACTTAAACTTAACAAACATTACTTATATACTTGCCAACATAAAGTTATTACAAAACAAGCTTATGCTTACATATATATACAAAACCAAACCAAGTCTTAAACATAGCAATTACATGACAAGCATCCAAAATACATGTATCATATGCATGTGACACTTATATACATCTATGCCACCAACTATAATAACCAAAAGAGTCATACTTGTGCTTGGACTTCAAGGTCAGCTCTCTAAGACAATCGACTAGCTTCCGGGACTAGCACCTGAAATTTTTGGAAGAAGGGAACAAAAGAGTGATAAGTACAAGGTATGTACTTAGTGAGGCAGCCCTAACTTTACTAATATCCATCTTTTAAACATTATTTAATCTTCAAGGTTACCTAACTAGGCATAAAACAAGGTTTACCTAGCTAGTCCAACATACAAAAGTAGACTTAGCTAATCTTGTAACCATTTCAATAACCAATGATGCAACACAAATAACATACTTTTATATTCACTTATACAGCATGTATCAATCAAAACATTATCATATACAACATCAAGCATCATTTAAAAGCATTAGCATATACAAGGCAAGTAGGCATATCAATTTCATTTCATTGGTACTTATCATTTGGGTACTTATCTTTCAAGTCATGTAACTTTTAAATATGTTGCCTTGGATGATTAATGAACAAGGTAATTGAGTCTACGTGTGACATATGACTTTGGATACCCAAAGGTATCAATGCTTTGTAACCAACTTGTAACATGTAATCAGAGGATGCCATAGCATCAAGGTGACTTACCACCTTAAGGAATATTGGTGACTAACCACCATCCTTTAACAATAATCAGAGGAGCTCAATGACTCTAAGGTATGCCCTTCTACCTATAGACACTAATCAAACCAAGGACTTACTTATCTTTCTTTATTAACAATAGCATTTTACTTGTTTATCAAACACATATCACAAAGTCATGTACACATTCAATCATGTTTACATTGTGCACATTCAAGCCATACTCAATCAAATTTCCAGCAAGCATTTAGCATCATTTCAATCATATAAACATCCTCAAACAGTAGCTAAATCATCCATTAATTCAATTCAAGTGGCTCAAACAACTCATGTCACAAAGCAACCCATATAGACATCAACTAGCATATCTAGATAGCATCATATACCTAGTTCATAGTTCATTCCATTAGTCCTTCTTCCTTAGCATTTAAATTTACCAATCCATTATTAAGTTCATTACATGCTTCATTTTAAATCATCCAAGAAACATAAACACATTGGTTGAGACACTAATCTCAACCCTAAACTAGCTACACTCACAAATACTTCCAAGCTTAGTTGTTATCCTTGATGATGATTCCTTTCCCCCTTCTCTTTGCTTGATCACTCCTTGAATCTTCTTGAAATTCTTAACCAATGTAATCTTAAAACATAAAATATCATATACAATATCCATTAGTAATTAATTCAAACATATAAATTCATTTACTTAAGCATAATCACCTAGACAAGTGAATCTGCCCCCTAAACTGGCAGTTTGAGTAACCTCTACTAAACTGGTCATATCTTTTTACTCACAACTCCAAATAAGGAGTTCTTTACCATTCTAGAAATCTTATAAACACACCTTTACAACCATGTATGGCACATAATTTTATCATTTCTCTATCAATACAGTTTATTACTTGAACATAGGGCATTTTTAGAAACCTAATCTGCCTATTCTTAATTTGTTACTTTAGTGCATTTATAACCTATGTTTCACTACACCATTAAACTTGAGCTTTTAAACACATTTACCTTCACATATTAGCATAATAATGAAGTTCTAACATCTTTAAAAACAGAGCATTGAAGTCCTCATTTTTAACAATTTCACAAAACAGTCCCCTTTTAATCCATTTTAATCCTCTATGTGATGTAAATGCATTTTACCTATCAATGGGGACTTAATTCAAGCTTGGTAATTTAATTTTTATTCATTCCATGATTCCCCTGTTTCAAGAATAAATTTTCAGAATTTATTAACACCATTTTGACTCCTAAACATTTCGAATTTCACAATTTAGTCCAGCAGATTCCAAATTCATTCAGTTTCAGTCCAGTCAACTTCTAACAACAATTTAGAGACCTATACTTAACATTTTTGAGCAAATCATACCTCTATTCCATGTAAAATTTTGTCCTCTACAACTTTGTATAAGAACACTCTTTCCAGAAATGACTCTAACATGCTCAATTTTCCATATTTCTACAGGGTATCATACAAGTACGAATCTGGGCAGATTCATACCTAAGTTCATATTCATGCAATTTTTCCAGAAATTTATCAATAAATTCAAGAACCCAGCAATCTAACATCACTTTAACACAATTTTAAACATTTTCCAGCAACCATTCATAATCAAAACCTAACAAAACATCATCCTAATTCAAAATACAAAACCGAATAGCATAAATGTGTACTTACTTTAAATCTAATGAACATGCATGTATGAATGGTTTAATTTCCAGCAACTTTGATCCTTCAAACTCAGCTCTCTCTCTCTCTCTCTTATTTCTCACGGTGAAGATGAAAAAAAGGAAGAAAAATGATGATGAAAACACATGTGGGTGTTCTAACTAAGGTGGCTGAATATGGTCCTCACAAGGACACTTGGAATGTTTGATTTCCAAGCATCTCCACTAAGTCTAATTTCATATATTTTATTCATATATTAAATTTATTCATCAGCCATTATCTCACATATAATATATATATATATAACATTGTTTTACTTTAATCGAATATTAACTTTAGATTAATCTATGTAACATATTTATATATCACTTATTTTTTTTAAGTTCAAATCTTATAAATTTTCATACAAACATATCCTTAATTCTTATTCATTTGTAACTTAATAGGGCTTAGTTCATATGATTTCAATTCTACCTTAATTAAATCGTAAAATATTTACGTTATCGTTGTCGTTTTCTATAATTCGTACTAGGGTGGTTTTTAGGGTGTTACAACTCCTCCCCCCTTAAAGAAAATTCGTCCTCGAATTTTACCTGAATCGAACAGATGAGTATACTGCTTCTTCATCGTGTCCTCAGGTTCCCACGTTGCTTCTTCGACGTTGTGATTCCTCCAAAGAACTTTGACAAGAGGAACACTTTTATTTTGAAGTCTTTTGACTTCTCGATCAAGGATTCGGATGGGTTCTTCTTCGTATGAAAGATCGGGATTGAGCTCAACTTCTTCAGGCTCAAGAACGTGAGACGGATCAGATCGATATCTTCTAAGCATTGAGACATGGAAGACATTGTGTATCTTATCAAACTCGGGAGGAAGAGCAAGTCGATAAGCTACAGGACCAATTCTTTCGACTACTTCAAATGGTCCGATAAACCGAGGACTTAGCTTGCCTCTTTTGCCAAATCGGAATACTTTCTTCCACGGGGAGACTTTAAGAAACACTTTATCTCCGACTTGATGTTGAATGTCTCTACGTTTCAGATCGGCGTAAGACTTTTGGCGATCGAAAGCTTGCTTCAATCGAGAATGAATGATTTGAACTTGTTCTTCGGTTTCCCGAAGCAATTGTGGTCCCAAAACTTTATTATCACCGAGTTCAGACCAACATAAAGGTGTTCGACATCTTCTGCCATACAACGCTTTGAAAGGAGCCATTTGATCAAAGATTGGAAGCTATTGTTGTAGGCGAATTCTACCAAAGGTAGCGATTTCTCCCAGTTCTTTCCAAAGTCAATGATACAAGCTCTGAGCATGTCTTCGAGAATTTGAATTACTCGCTCAGATTGACCATCGCTTTGCGGATGGAAAGCTGTGCTAAGATTCAGTTTGGTTCCGAGAGCTTTATGTAGAGTCTTCCAAAATCGAGCTGTGAATCGGGGATCTCGATCGGAGACTATTGAGATTGGAACTCCATGTAAACGAATTACTTCTCGAATGTATAATTCAGCCAAGGCTTCAAGACTAGGATTCATTCTCACCATAATGAAGTGTGCTGACTTGGTGAAACGATCAACAATCACCCAGATATTGTCAAACTTTCTTGGCGAACAAGGAAGACCAGTTACGAAATCCATTGTGATCCGTTCCCATTTCCATTGCGGAAATTTGAGAGGTTGGAGCAAACCAGTAGGGACTTGGTGCTCGGCTTTAACTCGTTGGCAGTTCAAACATTTCGCTACAGAGTCGTTGATAGCCGTTTTCATTCCTGGCCACCAATACAAGGGCTTGAGATCCTTGTACATCTTAACTGATCCAGGGTGGATCAAAAAAGAACTTTGGTGCGCTTCTTGTAGGATTTCATCTTGTAATTCTTTGCTATTAGGGACACATATACGGTCTTTGAAGTATAGAAGACCGTTCGACTTAATAGAGAAGTCAGGATTAGACTCAAGCTTAGAATTGATTTTCTGGAGTTCCGGATCAATTTGTTGAAGTTCTTTCATCCTGGTGATCAGAGTAGATTGAACATGAAGTTCATTCAGATAATTCTGAGTTTTGCATAGCCGGAAATGAGCGTTGATAGCCAAGGTAGCTACGAATAAACAAATTGAAAACGTTACTTAGGTTACAAAATTTCATTTGAAGGATTTCTTGCTAAACAAGAAAGTGTTCAAATTCTTCCTTGACTATCAAGAAGGTATTTGAATGATCACTTTAAATTTGAAGATTGAATGTTTTCGAATTTTCGAGGATTTCGAGTAACTTACAGAGGTTCGGTTTTCGACTCAGAGCGTCGGCAACAACATTGGCTTTTCCGGGATGATAATCGATGGTCAGGTCGTAGTCTTTGAGCAACTCTAACCATCTTCTTTGTCTAAGGTTCAGATCTTTTTGAGTGAGTAAATACTTTAGGCTTTTGTGATCAGTGAACAACTTGCATCTTTCACCGTACAAGTAGTGTCGCCAAATTTTGAGCGCGAACACAATGGCTGCAAGCTCGAGATCGTGAGTAGGATAATTCAATTCGTGTTGCTTCAGTTGCCGGGAGGCGTATGCAATCACATTGCCTTCTTGCATCAGAACACAACCTAGGCCCGAGTGTGATGCATCGCTGTACACAACGAATTCTTTACCCGATTCAGGTTGAATAAGGACTGGAGCATGTGTCAGAGCTTGTTTGAGTTGGTCGAAGCTTCGTTGCTGCTTTTCTGACCACTCAAAGGTTATATCCTTTCGGAGGAGTTTAGTTAACGGTGCGGCAATCACCGAGAATCCCTTCACAAATCTTCGGTAATAACCGGCTAAGCCAAGAAAACTTCGGATCTCACTCACATTTCTCGGAGGTCTCCAATCAAGAATAGCTTGTACTTTCTTATAGTCTACTTTGATTCCATCGGAAGAAATGATGTGTCCGAGGAATGAAACTTCGGATAACCAAAATTCACACTTAGTAAACTTGGCGTATAATTGGTGATCTCGGAGCGTTTGAAGTACAATCCGAAGATGATCAGCATGTTCTTCCTTGTTCCGGGATTAAACAAGGATGTCGTCGATAAATACGACAACGAACTTGTCGAGATGGGGCTTGAATACTCGATTCATCAGATCCATGAATGCAGCAGGGGCATTTGTTAGACCGAACGGCATCACTAGAAACTCGTAATGTCCATATCGAGTTCGGAAGGCTATTTTGGGCACGTCTTCTTCTTTTACCCTCATTTGGTAGTATCCGGACCGAAGATCAATCTTGGAAAACACAGCTGCGTTTTTGAGTTGATCAAACAGATCTTCGATTCTCGGTAGCGGATACTTGTTCTTGATAGTGACTTTGTTCAATTGCCTGTAATCGATACAGAGCCGCATCGAACCGTCTTTCTTTTTCACGAACAAAACATGGGCACCCCAGGGAGAGATGCTCGGTCGAATGAATACCTTGTCTTCGAGCTCTTGTATCTGTTTCTTCAATTCTTTCAGTTCAACCGGTGCCATACGATAGGGAGCAATGGACACAGGATTAGTTCCGGATTGAACTTCAATCTTGAATTCAACTTCCCGAGTTGGAGGAAGACCAGGGAGTTCCTCGGGAAAAACATCAGAAAATTCAGATATAACAAGCATTTCTGGCAAACCGAAATCAAGCTCATCTTGTAATGCCATAGCAGCAAAAATAGTAGTCGGTTTCTTGTCTATCAACAGGATGGATTCTTTTCCTAAACCCCGTAAATACAACCTACGGTTTTGACAGTCTACCCAGGCTTCATGTTTTCCCAACCAGTCTAGTCCTAAAACTAGATCAAATTCACATTTAGGCAACACATAAAGATTACAAGGAAAGGGTACATTTCGGATTGTTATCTGACAATCTTTACAAATCAAATTTATAGGCATACTACCTCCTATAGGGTTCGAAACAATTAGCCCAGTTTGTATAGTTTTAGGTTTCAATTTAAGTTCATCTAACAAGTATGAGAATATAAATGAATGGGTTGATCCTGAATCTATCAAAGCGTAAACATGTTTAAGGTTAAGTTCAACCGTACCCGCAATGATATCGGGAGACTCTTCTTCTTCCTTGCCACGAATGTGATAGACACGAGCTGGGGCTCGAGATTCCTGATAGGTAGTGGCTTTTGAATGAGCAGCCTTGCCTTTCCTCTGATTACCCGATTGAGCTTGTCTCGGGTTCTTGTTTCGACCAGATGGTGCCGGGTTCGGATTAGAGTGACGAGTAGAAATTTGGTCATCCTTCTTCGGACAGTCACGAATATAATGATCATTGCCTCCAAAAGCGAAGCAGAGATTAGACTGAAATCGGCATTGGCCGAAGTGCTGTTTTTGACAGAACTTGCAAGTAGGTGTCCTTTCAGATTTTCCGGTACTGTTAACAGAAACCACTGGAATAGCCATCTTGTTTGAGGACGGAGGTCGATAATCATTCTGAGTGACAGGTGAATAAGTAAAGAAGGACTCATTCTGGTTCTTCGGCCTCTTTGACCATCAGGACTTACTGTCACCTTTCTTACCCTTGTCCGGACGGTAACTACTCTTTCGCTTTTCTACGACCCTCATCGTAGCTTCAGTAGAAATAGCTCGGTTCACAAGAGTTTGAAAGTTTGTGAGACCAAGAGCAGTGAACATCGGTTTTAGCTCGTCGTTCAGACCACCGACGAACTTACGACATTTCTCTTCTTCAGTCTTAATGTAAGCAGCTCCGTATTTGCAGTATTTGCAGAAATCAGCAACATATTGTTCAATCGGCCGATTGGCCTGCTTCAAGTACAGGAATTTATTTCTGCAGTCGGCCAGATATTGTTCGCTAATGAACTTCTTCTTAAACTCATCAACGAAGAAGTCCCAGGTCACTGACTCAGCAGGGGTAGTTAGAATCGTGGTTTCCCACCAGCTTAAGGCGTCTTCTGATAATAAGGAGACTGCACACTCGAGTTTATGTTCATCGGAATATTTGAGTTGCTTAGTCAAAATCTGGATAGTTTTATCGAGCCACTGCTCACCCTTTTCCGGTTTCTCGATATCAAGGCCACTAAAAGGAGTAGCTCGGTGTGAAGCGAGCTTGTCGATCGGGGCTTGAGATGGTGCAATAGCAACCGGGGCTGCTCGTACACCCGTTGCAAAGTGATCGAATATTTCTTTGACACTGATAAAACATTCCCGACGAACAGTTTCGATGGTCGCATTGTCCAAAATAGGAGGGACTTGTACTCGAGGTTGCACTCGAGGTTGTTCAGGTTCAACCGGGGGTCGCATAGCAACGCTATCCCCATTCATAGTAGAAGATCCTTGGGGACTCTCATCGTCCCGAGCTAAGTTGGTAGCGGACATTCTATAAGGAATTTAGAGGAAAGTTCAGAATTAGAGAGCGAAGTCACAAATAATTCAATATAAGACTCCTAGGTGGCATAGTGTAATCCTATATGATGCATGACATATTCAGACAAATTTTAGAATCTATAACCTAAAGCTCTGATACCAATTTATGTAACACCCCTCACCCGGGAATGCAAGCGAGGAGCGTTACATTTGTAGCGTAGTATTATTCGGATTCATATTATACATATTCATGACATACATAAGCAATTCCAAATATCATAACATACTTGGCTTACAAGTTTCTTTATGAAACTCACTTTAGATTTATATTACATATACATGCGGAAGCTTACTCTAACATTCAACCAAAAATGTAAACATACATATATGTGGGCTAACAAAAACCTTAACTATTACATACAAGCAATCATGTTACAATCATAACAATTACATACATGTACTAACACAACAAGATAATCATTTAATCATGCTTACACATTCAACAACCACTACATAATCATGTTACCAAACCAATTTCTTAATCTACCATATTCGAATCATACATATAAACAAGGCTTATTCGAGCTAAGCATAGCCATACATTTTAATCTTCATTTTATATCATACATCTAGATGCATATTACAATCATACAGTTCATGTCTCATTAACACAATCAATTTTCCAAGATCACATAATCATACAAGCACACTTTAAATCTCATAGCAATCATCATATCAAACTTAAACTTAACAAACATTACTTATATACTTGCCAACATAAAGTTATTACAAAACAAGCTTATGCATACATATATATACAAAACCAAACCAAGTCTTAAACATAGCAATTACATGACAAGCATCCAAAATACATGTATCATATGCATGTGACACTTATATACATCTATGCCACCAACTATAATAACCAAAAGAGTCATACTTGTGCTTGGACTTCAAGGTCAGCTCTCTAAGACAATCGACTAGCTTTCGGGACTAGCACCTGAAATTTTTGGAAGAAGGGAACAGAAGAGTGATAAGAACAAGGTATGTACTTAGTGAGGCAGCCCTAACTTTACTAATATCCATCTTTTAAACATTATTTAATCTTCAAGGTTACCTAACTAGGCATAAAACAAGGTTTACCTAGCTAGTCCAACATACAAAAGTAGACTTAGATAATCTTGTAACCATTTCAATAACCAATGATGCAACACAAATAACATACTTTCATATTCACCTATACAGCATGTATCAATCAAAACATTATCATATACAACAACAAGCATCATTTAAAAGCATTAGCATATACAAGGCAAGTAGGCATATCAATTTCATTTCATTGGTACTTATCATTTGGGTACTTATCTTTCAAGTCATGTAACTTTTAAATATGTTGCCTTGGATGATTAATGAACAAGGTAATCGAGTCTACGTGTGACATATGACTTTGGATATCCAAAGGTATCAATGCTTTGTAACCAACTTGTAACATGTAATCAGAGGATGCCATAGCATCAAGGTGACTTACCACCTTAAGGAATATTGGTGACTAACCACCATCCTTTAACAATAATCAGAGGAGCTCAATGACTCTAAGGCATGCCCTTCTACCTATAGACACTAATCAAACCAAGGACTTACTTATCTTTCTTTATTAACAATAGCATTTTACTTGTTTATCAAACACATATCACAAAGTCATGTACACATTCAATCATGTTTACATTGTGCACATTCAAGCCATACTCAATCAAATTTCCAGCAAGCATTTAGCATCATTTCAATCATATAAACATCCTCAAACAGTAGCTAAATTGTAACCCCCTTAACCCGGCCCAGACGGTTGACCCGAATTAAGAAAGTCACACGGGGAAAACCAAAGTCAACCCGAAAGTCAACCTTGATTAACGACCTTTTTTTTCTTTTTAATCTTGTCTAGATGCACATTAACCTTAGATGTGATCATGCAAACAGCATACTCAAAGATCACAAATATCAGAGATCAAACAGGGACCCAATTGAACAATTTACAACTTTAGGGACCAAACTGTAAATTCTGAAAACTTTAAGGACTTAACTAGATTTTAAGTTACCAACTTAAAATTAATCAGGTTTCATGCTTCTCTGCCAAATTTCAGCTCAAACGGACATCCCGAACTCATACAATTGCACAAACAAGTTTCAGGACCAAAATGCAAACAATTCAAAACATTTAACCGCCCATGTCAGCCCCCAACGGTCACCCGTTCCGAAACAGGCAGAGCCCGTTTCGAAACACGAGGCCGTTCCGCAACACGTTCCGCAACGGGGGTCTGGCAGAGACCAAACCGTTTCGAAACGGTGCATACCGTTTCAGACGCCTGGGTTCATGCAAGGCACCCGTTCCGAAACGGTGCACACTGTTCCGGAACGCCTGCACAGATTGCAGCAAAAAGGCCTTCCAAAACATGCAATTAATCATTCAAACATGCTCCAAAAGTCACCAAACTTTACCAGCATGCAATTCAACATATATATGACTTGAAGGCATCATCAAATCAACAATTTAACACCATATAAGAAAAGCTCCAAATCTAAAGGCATTCTTCTTACACAAGCAACCACTTAAGCACAAACTTTCCAAAGCAATCTCATTATAGCCAATTCATGATTCAGCAACATCAACAACATTAAAACATACTTGTCTGAACATATACGAATACAAAAACATCAATCCGAGAGATTCTACCCCCATTGCCCTTATTAACTATAGCTATTCACCGAGACATACATCTCAATTGGAGTCCACCTTGAATCCCTTGCTCCTTGCTGTCCAAGCTTCAAGAATCTGCATTGATGGACAAAAAGGAGCGTAAGCACATAATGCTTAGTGAGGAATGCTCAAAACCAAAACACCATCAATGCAGCGGGTTACAAAACACTTTAAAACAACCCGATTTATCAAACCAAAACCATATTTGAAAACTCCTTTTCAACATCATGCTTAAACCATGCATTGCACTTACATGAAACCAAACCTTAGCTTAGCAAACAAAGAAAACCATCTAAATGTACAACTTGCAAGAACATCCATTTAAACATTTCATGCATAAACACCATATGCAAAGCTAAATTAAAAACCTTGGAAAACACTTCCATTTCAAATTACTCATTCATAACCTTGAACATCACTACAAGCAAGAAAACCTCTTTTAAACCATTATCCAAGCAATCCATCACATGCATTAACCACAGGCAACTCATGAGCCACAACATCATTATTATCACATGCCTTTTAAAACAAGTCTTAACTAGACTCCAATGCATTAAGGAGATTTCATGCAAACATGCATCATTTATCAAATGATAAACAACACTTGTTCAACATAACAAGTAAACATGCATTCACTAGCATTAAACACTTTTCATGCAACCATGCATCTTTTCAAGCATCTCATGCTTCTTTATGATCAAGAACATTACATTGGCCTCCAAGTGATCAACCACATCCACTTTTCAACTCAACAACCCGATCGGATACGCGGATTCCGAGCGTTGTCACTACGCTCCCTACACCCTACCAATCCAAGGTCTCCCAAATGGACTTTTAACCACCATTTGACCTCAACACCCTAAGGTTCCCATGTATGGACTTTTAGCCACCATACAAGCTTGACATGCACAAGATTCCCATGTATGGACTTTCAAACACCATACAACCTTTGCATTCACCGATTGGTAGTTGTAGAACATCACTAACGAGATCCGGGACACCCTACACAAGATCCACACATGGACTTAACACTGCCATTGTGATCTCAACAAGCACAAGGTTCTCACATATGGACTTTTAACCACCATATAACCTTTGCTCAACCAAGGTCCTCGAATGGGCAACACCTCCATTATGACCTCAATCATCTCGTTAGGATACTTGAAGGGAGTTTCCCGGTCCACTCTTGACCACTCCACCTCCAAGGCGACTTAATTCACGGTGCACCCAATCCTATAGCCGGCTAACTATATCCGATCAACGAACCAAGAACCACTTTCACCACTTGCCAATATAACCATCTTACCATGATAATCCAATGATCCATATGCATAATCACAATGCAAAAACCATCATCACAATAGTCTAATGATTCACATGCATAGCCAATATGCAAAACCATTACCTCATTAACCCAATGATTCACATGCATAACCAATATGCAAAAAGTAACATTTACCATCATCAATCCACTGTTTTAAAGCATCATACAAAGCCATAGATCAACATGCAACATCATGCATCAAAATCACAATTACCATATACAAATCCAAGGATCTCTTACCTTGAGCATCCTCCACAAATGGCTTTCAAAACCAGCATTAAACCATGCTTAAAGTATGCTTTCAAAACAGATTTAAACCATGCAAAACATATGCATCTCAATCATCAACCACAATAGCTTTTAAAACCAAACACAACACAATTCAAGAGCGAAAACCCAATCACTTACTCTTGAGCTTAGCAAAGTTGTTTAGACTTAAACTAAGCTCCCAAAACCTTCAAACCTTGGTTTAAAAGCTGAAAACCCAACTTCACTCACCGATACTCAAAACAAGGCTAGCCGACAAGCCTTCCAAGCATCCGAAAACCTTCCGCAACACCTTCAAAGCTCACGGATCAAACTCCCCTGTTTCAAGCACACAACAATAGAGGATTAATGCATCATTATGCATTAAAAACACCAGCAACAAGACTCAACTCGCTGCTCAACCCAAATCCAACAATTTGGCTACCAAACACAACCGAAATCACCTCCAAACACTTCCAAAACTTAACCCAGCCAAGATCCATCACTTCTAACCATTTTTAAACATCAAATAACATCCAAAATGATCACAAACACATCCTTATACCTCCAGGTATAACAGATCACCAAAAACACTCCAAAAACAACCAAAAACTCAAGCCAAACTTAGGAAATTCAACCTATCCGGGATTGCATTGATTAAACCTCAACTTCTAATCAATTTAGCATTCATTTAACATCATTTTGACACTTCAAAACACTGCCCAAACAGATCACACGAAAATTTCACCAAAATCACCAAATCTTGCATTTTAAGCCAAAATCAAGATTTCAATTGAAAATCCATTAACAAAACACAAATTAAGGATTGAGAACTTAGGAATTTCAGTAAAGAACTGATAGTTTAGAGGAGAAGGACGTTCTTACCTCCAAACTTGAATTTCTCCTTTTTAGAGCCAAAATGCTTGATGAAACAACTTGCAAATTGAGAGGTTTTGTTGTAGAGATGATTAGGAATCAAAAGAGAGTTGAAATGAGAGATTTAGATGCCAAAATCAGAGAAGAAAATCTGGAGAATTGTGTTTGGGTGGAGAGAAAATGAGAGAAAAGGAAAATTGAGAGAAAATGGAAAGTTAGTTAGGAAATGGTTAAAATGATTTCCCTCCACATTTCATAAACTTAAAAATCAGAATAAAGCCTTAAAATATCTTAGAAAAATCTGGAGAAATCCTTTTTGGAATAATAGCTCCTTAAAGATTCAAAGTTTCAATCCTTTATAAAACTATCCCGCAACTTTCAAAAATTACATTTTGGTCACTAGCCAAAATGTCAACCTTCCGAACCTCATTTTCCAAAATTGATTTCACAGTTCACTTTTATATAATAAAAGATGATTTTAGAATATTTTTCCATATTTTTAATGCAACCCGAACTAGGCTTTCCTAAATTCACTCTTATATATTCGATCAGCACTTTGACCGAACCGGTCAACGCCCAAAACTTCGAGCCCAAAACCGGGGCGTTACAACTCTCCCCCCCTTAGGAAATTTCGTCCTCGAAATTTCAACCGGCGAAAAGAGAACCACAACCTTTTTAAAGCAACACACAAGACAACACAAAAGCCTCAACCAACACTGAACACTTTCCACACAAAACCTCCACCAAACTTAGCACCTCCACACACTGTTCACAAAATCCAAAACACTCAAAGATAACCACAACTTAACCTTCCACATAACCGGACTGTACACAGCCCCAACATCAACCTGAAGAACTTCAGCTCTTACAGCACACATCACTGTAACACACAACTCCCAAGACCTGTTTACACAGAGACAACAACCAATCCAAAACAGCCACTATGCAAACCTTTCTGCTTCTAATACTCTTGCAAACTCCCAAACCTCTTCCAAGGATTTTCCCAACAAGCAAAAATCTTCAAGCATCAACTGCTTACCTAAACTCCACAACGAATGCTGATAATCCTTCACATCTGCCGCTAACATTACCATAACAACTCACCAGGACTACTCACCCAAATTCCAAGAACTACATCACAACCCCAACTTGACTCCGTCAGCCGTTCCACACACCACCAGCTGACTTCAAACGGAACTTTCTTAACCACAATCAGCCAACCACCTCTCACAAGAACCCAAACAACCAACAAAAGCCTTCGATCTTCATAATCCTTCCACTTCAAACTTCAACCATAACACTTGCATTACTAGAACATTGCTTATCCAAAACACACATAACAGCTTCTGGACTCCTCAAAGGCTGCTAAGAACCAACACAACCCTTTCACAACAACTTAAAAACTAAGCTACCTCAGCACTTGGAAACACTACCACAAAACTGCAACATCACCAGCACCAAGGAACTACCACCTCCTTTTAGCTATACAAACCACTTAACCGATACTAACCTCAACCGGTACCCTTCACCACCAAACCACTAAACTCTTTAAGCAACAAACACTATCCTTCTACCACAGGCTAAACCACTCTCAACATTGCTAGCAACTAGCTTACTATTACCTCTAACTCTTACTCAGCACCAAAACAACCTCTAAAAAACCCATCATCCAAACCAACCACCACACTAACAGATTTGATTAGTTATTAGCGAGTGTGAACATCGTATGCATGATCACCTACATGCCCTATCAATGCCTGATGTACATGTATGCAAAACCTCTAATGTCATGCCTCATGTATGCATGGACCAACATATATAATATAGCATATAACAATGATTTTAACTGTGCATGAATGCCAGTTCACACCCTCCAATAACAACCTCAAATCCGTCTAAGAACAACCTCCCAACTCACTCCTAACTTATCTAACTCTACCATACCAACAACCATTAACCACCAGATACTCACTAAGCCTTCTCCACACCAAAGATGTTTCCAAACCACAACTATTACCCCAACATGCTAGCAACAAGACTAAACTTACCACGCAAGGAAAACCAATAGAAACCAAACTAAGGTAGCTAGAGCAAAGATTACTTAACAAGGTTACCTGAAAACACAACACCTCCCTGAAGCTTCATCAGACGAGCTCTCTTCCTTGCGGAACCTTCAACCTCTTGCGGCACAACTACAGCACCAGCTAACATACCAGGGTCAACATCAACTCCTTGCGGTAAGGAACCTTGGCTATTCCGAGCCAGCATCAAACAATCACGTCTCATGTGATCAGCAGACCCACATTTCCAGCAATTCTCTTTTCCCAAACTCTTCACAACCTTCTGCTCTTTTTGCCACTTCCGAACCTTGCCTCGACCGTGCCCACGACCTTTCAGAGACCCATTAGCTAACACCAAAGCTGACTTCACTCCAAGGGAAAAATCACGCTTAACATGCATTTTGGAACCACAGTTCCAGCAAACACCCATGCCCCAACAACCTCCAACATGGCGCCTTTCACAACGGTCACACACTGGTGGCTGGGCTTCCACTCCTTGCTCAAGCAACACCTGCTCCACAACAGCACTATCTTCACCTTGCTCAATCCTTGGAAATTCCCTTCCAAGGTACCTTTCACAAAAAGCAGATACAAAGAAATCCCAATCAATATCAGGAAGATGTGACGCCTCCGCCACAGATGTCCACCAGACACACGCATCCTCCAGCATCAAAGAAACAACACTCCCCAGCCTACAGGCATAATCACAGCCTTCCTGATCCAAAATTAGAACCACACCGGCCAACCAGGCCTCAAATGCCTCAGGTGTCGAACCATGATACTCCACAGCACCCAAATCAAACAAACGCTGCTTCGGCAAACCCACACATCCCACAGCCAGCTCATCCACTGACTTTACCTTTACCACAGCCTGAGATGTTCCCAACACCTCCTTCTCAACAGATGATGAACTCTTCATCACAGAACCAACTTCTTCTTTCTGCCTTAACACCTCAACTCCAGGCACAGAAGACTGAAACAAAACACCTCTACATAAAGGTGAATTCCAAGCCTTAACAACCTGCCCCAAGGCAGCAACCATCTTACCCAACTGCCATTCTTCCATCGACTTTGCCATACTACTAACAACAACAAACAATCACAACAAACAAACAAACCAGTTAGACCAGCATTAAGCAAGGATTCAAACTCCAAATCCAAATAACACAATAGCTATATTAATAAGGCAATGGGTATCCTGAATCCTCCCCTTTACATGACATAACAGTCAACACAACATGGATATCACAACATCAAGCATATCAAACAACATACTTTGATCATGCTTACATCAAACAGCATCCATATGCATCAGCATATCACCAATATAACATACTCATAGCACATTCATCATGCATAACATCAGCTCACAACATCAGCACATATCCACATAAACTCAACCAAGATTCATAACCATAAAACATGCTTGCATACATCAGCAACATGTTCAGAAACATCAACAACACACTCAGAAACACCAGCAACATACTCAGAAACACCGTCAATGCTCAGAAACACGTGTTTCAACCAGCTTTCAACCACACATCAAGGTAAACAACAAGCACACATTACAACAACTTACCGTTTTCCCCAAGCATTCGCAACTCAGCTCTGATACCACCAAATGTAACCCCCTTAACCCGGCCCAGACGGTTGACCCGAATTAAGAAAGTCACACGGGGAAAACCAAAGTCAACCCGAAAGTCAACCTTGATTAACGACCTTTTTTTTATTTTTAATCTTGTCTAGATGCACATTAACCTTAGATGTGATCATGCAAACAGCATACTCAAAGATCACAAATATCAGAGATCAAACAGGGACCCAATTGAACAATTTACAACTTTAGGGACCAAACTGTAAATTCTGAAAACTTTAAGGACTTAACCAGATTTTAAGTTACCAACTTAAAATTAATCAGGTTTCATGCTTCTCTGCCAAATTTCAGCTCAAACGGACATCCCGAACTCATATAATTGCACAAACAAGTTTCAGGACCAAAATGCAAACAATTCAAAACATTTAACCGCCCATGTCAGCCCCCAACGGTCACCCGTTCCGAAACAGGCAGAGCCCGTTTCGAAACACGGGGCCGTTCCGCAACGGGGGTCTGGCAGAGACCAAACCGTTTCGAAACGGTGCATACCGTTTCGGACGCCTGGGTTCATGCAAGGCACCCGTTCCGAAACGGTGCACACTGTTCCTAAACGCCTGCACAGATTGCAGCAAAAAGGCATTCCAAAACATGCAATTAATCATTCAAACATGCTCCAAAAGTTACCAAACTTTACCATCATGCAATTCAACATATATATGACTTGAAGGCATCATCAAATCAACAATTTAACACCATATAAGAAAAGCCCCAAATCTAAAGGCATTCTTCTTACACAAGCAACCACTTAAGCACAAACTTTCCAAAGCAATCTCATTATAGCCAATTCATGATTCAACAACATCAACAACATTAAAACATACTTGTCTGAACATATACGAATACAAAAACATCAATCCGAGAGATTCTACCCCCATTGCCCTTATTAACTATAGCTATTCACCGAGACATACATCTCAATTGGAGTCCACCTTGAATCCCTTGCTCCTTGCTGTCCAAGCTTCAAGAATCTGCATTGATGGACAAAAAGGAGCGTAAGCACATAATGCTTAGTGAGGAATGCTCAAAACCAAAACACCATCAATGCAGCGGGTTACAAAACACTTTAAAACAACCCGATTTATCAAACCAAAACCATATTTGAAAACTCCTTTTCAACATCATGCTTAAACCATGCATTGCACTTACATGAAACCAAACCTTAGCTTAGCAAACTAAGAAAACCATCTCAATGTACAACTTGCAAGAACATCCATTTAAACATTTCATGCATAAACACCATATGCAAAAGCTAAATTAAAAACCTTGGAAAACACTTCCATTTCAAATTACTCATTCATAACCTTGAACATCACTACAAGCAAGAAAACCTCTTTTAAAGCATTATCCAAGCAATCCAACACATGCATTAACCACAGGCAACTCATGAGCCACAACATCATTATTATCACATGCCTTTTAAAACAAGTCTTAACTAGACTCCAATGCATTAAGGAGATTTCATGCACACATGCATCATTTATCAAATGATAAACAACACTTGTTCAACATAACAAGTAAACATGCATTCACTAGCATTAAACACTTTTCATGCAACCATGCATCTTTTCAAGCATCTCATGCTTCTTTATGATCAAGAACATTACATTGGCCTCCAAGTGATCAACCACATCCACTTTTCAACTCAACAACCCGATCGGATACGCGGATTCCGAGCGTTGTCCCTACGCTCCCTACACCCTACCAATCCAAGGTCTCCCAAATGGACTTTTAACCACCATTTGACCTCAACACCCTAAGGTTCCCATGTATGGACTTTTAGCCACCATACAACCTTGACATGCACAAGATTCCCATGTATGGACTTTCAAACACCATACAACCTTTGCATTCACCGATTGGTAGTTGTAGAACATCACTAACGAGATCCGGGACACCCTACACAAGATCCACACATGGACTTAACACTGCCATTGTGATCTCAACAAGCACAAGGTTCTCACATATGGACTTTTAACCACCATATAACCTTTGCTCAACCAAGGTCCTCGAATGGGCAACACCTCCATTATGACCTCAATCATCTCGTTAGGATACTTGAAGGGAGTTTCCCGGTCCACTCTTGACCACTCCACCTCCAAGGCGACTTAATTCACGGTGCACCCAATCCTATAGCCGGCTAACTATATCCGATCAACGAACCAAGAACCACTTTCACCACTTGCCAATATAACCATCTTACCATGATAATCCAATGATCCATATGCATAATCACAATGCAAAAACCATCATCACAATAGTCTAATGATTAACATGCATAGCCAATATGCAAAACCATTACCTCATTAACCCGATGATTCACATGCATAACCAATATGCAAAAAGTAACATTTACCATCATCAATCCACTGTTTTAAAGCATCATACAAAGCCATAGATCAACATGCAACATAATGCATCAAAATCACAATTACCATATACAAATCCAAGGATCTCTTACCTTGAGCATCCTCCACAAATGGCTTTCAAAACCAGCATTAAACCATGCTTAAAGTATGCTTTCAAAACAGATTTAAACCATGCAAAACATATGCATCTCAATCATCAACCACAATAGCTTTTAAAACCAAACACAACACAATTCAAGAGCGAAAACCCAATCACTTACTCTTGAGCTTAGCAAAGTTGTTTAGACTTAAACTAAGCTCCCAAAACCTTCAAACCTTGGTTTAAAAGCTGAAAACCCAACTTCACTCACCGATACTCAAAACAAGGCTAGCCGACAAGCCTTCCAAGCATCCGAAAACCTTCTGCAACACCTTCAAAGCTCACGGATCAAACTCCCCTGTTTCAAGCACACAACAACAGAGGATTAATGCATCATTATGCATTAAAAACACCAGCAACAAGACTCAACTCGCTGCTCAACCCAAATCCAACAATTTGGCTACCAAACACAACCGAAATCACCTCCAAACACTTCCAAAAATTAACCCAGCCAAGATCCATCACTTCTAACCATTTTTAAACATCAAATAACATCCAAAATGATCACAAACACATCCTTATACCTCCAGGTATAACAGATCACCAAAAACACTCCAAAAGCAACCAAAAACTCAAGCCAAACTTAGGAAATTCAACCTATCCGGGATTGCATTGATTAAACCTCAACTTCTAATCAATTTAGCATTCATTTAACATCATTTTGACACTTCAAAACACTGCCCAAACAGATCACACGAAAATTTCACCAAAATCACCAAATCTTGCATTTTAAGCCAAAATCAAGATTTCAATTGAAAATCCATTAAAAAAACACAAATTAAGGATTGAGAACTTAGGAATTTCAGTAAAGAACTGATAGTTTCGAGGAGAAGGACGTTCTTACCTCCAAACTTGAATTTCTCCTTTTTAGAGCCAAAATGCTTGATGAAACAACTTGCAAATTGAGAGGTTTTGTTGTAGAGATGATTAGGAATCAAAAGAGAGTTGAAATGAGAGATTTAGATGCCAAAATCAGAGAAGAAAATCTGGAGAATTGTGTTTGGGTGGAGAGAAATGAGAAAAAAGGAAAATTGAGAGAAAATGGAAAGTTAGTTAGGAAATGGTTAAAATGATTTCCCTCCACATTTCATAAACTTAAAAATCAGAATAAAGCCTTAAAATATCTTAGAAAAATCTGGAGAAATCCTTTTTGGAATAATAGCTCCTTAAAGATTCAAAGTTTCAATCTTTTATAAAATTGTCCCGCAACTTTCAAAAATTACATTTTGGTCACTAACCAAAATGTCAACCTTCCGAACCTCATTTTCCAAAATTGATTTCACAGTTCACTTTTATATAATAAAAGATGATTTTAGAATATTTTTCCATATTTTTAATGCAACCCGAACTAGGCTTTCCTAAATTCACTCTTATATATTCGATCAGCACTTTGACCGAACCGGTCAACGCCCAAAACTTCTGAGCCCAAAACCGGGGCGTTACATAAATCATCCATTAATTCAATTCAAGTGGCTCAAACAACTCATGTCACAAAGCAACCCATATAGACATCAACTAGCATATCTAGATAGCATCATATACCTAGTTCATAGTTCATTCCTTTAGTCCTTCTTCCTTAGCATTTAAATTTACCAATCCATTATTAAGTTCATTACATGCTTCATTTTAAATCATCCAAGAAACATAAACACATTGGTTGAGACACTAATCTCAACCCTAAACTAGCTACACTCACAAATACTTCCAAGCTTAGTTGTTATCCTTGATGATGATTCCTTTCCCCCTTCTCTTTGCTTGATCACTCCTTGAATCTTCTTGAAATTCTTCACCAATGTAATCTTAAAACATAAAATATCATATACAATATCCATTAGTAATTAATTCAAACATATAAATTCATTTACTTAAGCATAATCACCTAGACAAGTGAATCTGCCCCCTAAACTGGCAGTTTGAGTAACCTCTACTAAACTGGTCATATCTTTTTACTCACAACTCCAAATAAGGAGTTCTTTACCATTCTAGAAATCTTATAAACACACCTTTACAACCATGTATGGCACATAATTTTATCATTTCTCTATCAATACAGTTTATTACTTGAACATAGGGCATTTTTAGAAACCTAATCTGCCTATTCTTAATTTGTAACTTTAGTGCATTTATAACCTATGTTTCACTACACCATTAAACTTGAGCTTTTAAACACATTTACCTTCACATATTAGAATAATAATGAAGTTCTAACATCTTTAAAAACAGAGCATTGAAGTCCTCATTTTTAACAATTTCACAAAACAGTCCCCTTTTAATCCATTTTAATCCTCTATGTGATCTAAATGCATTTAACCTATCAATTGGGACTTAATTCAAGCTTGGTAATTTAATTTTTATTCATTCCATGATTCCCCTGTTTCAAGAATAAATTTTCAGAATTTATTAACACCATTTTGACTCCTAAACATTTCGAATTTCACAATTTAGTCCAGCAGATTCCAAATTCATTAAGTTTCAGTCCAGTCAACTTCTAACAACAATTTAGAGACCTATACTTAACATTTTTGAGCAAATCACACCTCTATTCCATGTAAAATATTGTCCTCTACAACTTTGTATAAGAACACGTTTTCCAGAAATGACTCTAACATGCTCAATTTTCCAGATTTCTACAGGGTATCATACAAGTACGAATCTGGGCAGATTCATACCTAAGTTCATATTCATGCAATTTTTCCAGAAATTTATCAATAAATTCAAGAACCCAGCAATCTAACATCACTATAACACAATTTTAAACATTTTCCAGCAACCATTCATAATCAAAACCTAACAAAACATCATCCCAATTCAAAATACAAAACCGAATAGCATAAATGTGTACTTACTTTAAATCTAATGAACATGCATGTATGAATGGTTTAATTTCCAGCAACTTTGATCCTTCAAACTCAGCTCTCTCTCTCTCTCTCTCTTATTTCTCACGGTGAAGATGAAAAAAAGGAAGAAATATGATGATGAAAACACATGTGGGTGTTCTAACTAAGGTGGCTGAATATGGTCCTCACAAGGACACTTGGAATGTTTGATTTCCAAGCATCTCCACTAAGTCTAATTTCATATATTTTATTCATATATTAAATTTATTCATCAGCCATTATCTCACATATAATATATATATATATATATAACATTGTTTTACTTTAATCTAATATTAACTTTAGATTAATCTATGTAACATATTTATATATCACTTATTTTTTTTAAGTTCAAATCTTATAAATTTTCATACAAACATATCCTTAATTCTTATTCATTTGTAACTTAATAGGGCTTAGTTCATATGATTTCAATTCTACCTTAATTAAATCGTAAAATATTTACGTTATCGTTGTCGTTTTCTATAATTCGTACTAGGGTGGTTTTTAGGGTGTTACAAAAACAATTTCCAAAGTCCAAATAACTTGAAACTATGTTTAGGGATGTTTTTAAAAGGTTTTACATGTTTTTCAAAGCCAAACTTCACAAAACTGTCCAGGCGTTTCGAAATACCTTAGGGCGTTTCGATACGAGAGATTCCGGTAGCAAAAACGTTTCGATATTAGTATCGAAACGGGCTTTCCCTGGATGAGGATTTTGCCCAGCGTTTCGAAACGGGCTATGCCGTTTCGATACGCCTACGTGGCTTCGACCACAACGGTCATAAACCCCAACGACTATTTCCCAACTAACATTTAAATGCAGGTCGTTTTGATACGAGACTAGGCGTTTCAATACGTGTTCCGAAACGGCAATGGGCGTTCCAAAACGGGTGCCTTGTCAGACTGCAAGGGCTCTTCCTACTTAACGGGTGTTTCGAAACGGGTTCGAGCGTTTCGAGACAGTGAGCTGCAGAACTGCATTTATGGTGGGGATTAAAGTCCTCAACGGCTACAAATCAATCCCAACGGCTAGCAACGGCTATAAACTCATCATGGAGTATAAAAGGGAACTCCAAGCATCAAGTAAAGGCTAACGCTCATATTGTCAATCAACAAATGATCAAGAATTCTCTTAGAGTTTAAGTTGTCATTTTTGTATAGACAAACACTAGTGAGCCAAAATTGTCAAATTTTCTCAAGTATTTTAGGTTTTGGGTGAGTGCTTTAATTGTGCAAACAAACACCTATTAGATGGTTTTGTGTTTGGTTTTATTATCTCTTTGTAAGAGAGGGTTTTGATCAAGGCTTTGGGTAGAAAGCTTGATCGGTGTAAATGGTTTCCTCCCAAGCATAGAAAAAGGGACGAATCAATAGTGGATTGATTGGAAATCCTTAGTGGGGAGCTAAGATAGTGGATGTAGACCTTGGTTAGAAGGTTGAACCACTATAAATTATTGTGTAATTTTTCTTTTTAGCTTCCACAACCCTTTCACCCAAAAATCCACCTCTCCACCACTCGGTGAGCCATATCGGTTGAACAAATCGATCCCCACACAACTCAACAATTGGTATCAGAGCTTGGCTCAATCGAAGAGGATTCACATCCTATTGAGAAGATCCGACAAACTCGATCACCATTTCATCAACCGGCTCAAATGGCACAATCAATCGACAAACCGCCTTTCTTTGACGGAACCCACTATGCCCATTGGAAGACAAAGATGAAGTTCTTCATCAAATCTAGAGATTACAAGCTATGGGATATAGTTGAAGATGGTCCATTCGTTCCTCAATGAAGCAAAACGGAGTGGAGTGCCGACGATCGCAAGAAGATGGAGCTTAATTGCAAAGCCTTGCACATCTTGTTTTGTGCTTTTGGCCCAACCATCTATGAGAAGATGTCTTCTTGTGAGAGTGCCAAGGAGGTATGGGGAAAGCTTGAAGTCACATACGAGGGGACCAATGAAGTCAAGGAGACCAAGATTGGGCTCCTAACCTTAGAGTATGAGAACTTCAAAATGGATCCGGAAGAGAACATTGAGAAGATGTTTGATAGGTTCTCCACTATCATCAATGGTCTCAAAGGCTATGGAGAAGCCATCCCGGAGGAAAAGCTTGTTCGAAAGCTCATCTAATCACTTCCCGAGTCTTGAGACTCAAAGAGGACCGCCATCATCGAAGAAAAGAATTTGAAGACTTTGAAGCTTGATGAACTCATGAGGTCACTCCTTACTCATCAAATCATGAAGAAGAACAAAGAGGATGAGAAGAAGAGGGAAGAAATTAGAGCTATGGGAGAGAAGCAAATCAAAGGGCTAGGCATCAATGCAAGTGCCATGGATCTCAAATCCTCCACTTGCCATCATGTCTACTCAAGTAAAGATGAGGATGAAGATGAAGAGATAGTTCATCTCTTCAAGAAGTGTGCCCCATTCATGAAGAAAGCTTTGAGGGAGCTTGAACGTGATTCCAAGAAAAAGGAGAGGGCAAGCACTTCAAGCCAGAAGAAGAAAACACATGTGGCTACTTGGAGTGATGAGGACTACTCCGACGATGAACAAGCCAACCTTTGCCTTATGGCCATCGAAGAAGATTCAAGGGTAACTTCCAATTCATCTACTTCATGTTCTTACTCTTTTTATGAATTACAAGATGCCTATGATGATTTGGTTTTAGACTTTAAAAATCACATTTTAAAAAACAACAAATTGATTTCAAAGTTAAAATTTCAAAATTATTTGATTTCTAAAACCAAACTTGAACTTGAAGCAATACTTGAAGAGTTTGAATTAAAATGTTTTGATTTACAAAATTTTCTTCAAAAAGTTCAAGAAGAAAAGGATTTGATTTCCAATGAGCTAGAAAAGAAAAACAATTTTGGAAAATCAAATTTCTATGTAAGACAATCTAGTGCCCCTAGATTTGTAAAAGGAAAATGTTTTAGAAGTGTTTGGGTCCCAAAAGGACTAACCAGTTCAACTAAAAAGGATGACATTGAAAAATGGATTCCTAAGGGGACTAAAATTTGTGCTACTAACGTTTATGGATCCAAAGAAATTTGGATACCAAAAATCACTTGATTGTCTTTTGCTAGGTGTGATGGAGATTGATCTACAAGTCAAACATTAAGGGGGAGCTCCAAGCACACAAGAAAGAACACTTGAAGAAGGAAGGCTTCACATCCTCCCTTTGGGTTCAAGTGTTGGTAAAAATCTAGTTGTTTTTGCATTTATTTGTTTTATTTTAATTCAACTAGATGATCATAAATGTTGGACTAACATTTTATTGATGCTTTGAGTAAGGGGGAGCCATTTTAAAACCAAATTCTTATTTTTGTCAATTTTTACATCTATTGTTATTTTGAACTTAATGTTTTAAATTCTTTTTGATATAACAAAAAGGGGGAGAAATGGTTTGAAAAATAGAATTTTCAAATGAATAAGAGGGAGCTTTATTTGATTCATATCTTTAATCTCTTATTCACATTTTTAAAGTTAAAGGGGGAGAATCCCAAACAATTTTTCAAGATAGTTTTATTATATAAAAAAGGGGGAGACTGTAGAACTAATGTTTTTATATAATAATTGAAAAATGTTTTGGACTGATTTAAAAAGTATTTAAAACAATTTCCAAAGTCCAAATAACTTGAAACTATGTTTAGGGATGTTTTTAAAAGGTTTTACATGTTTTTCAAAGCCAAACTTCACAAAACTGTCCAGGCGTTTCGAAACACCTTAGGGCGTTTCGATACAGGGGATTCCATTAGCAAAAACGTTTCGATACTAGTATTGAAACGAGCTTTCCCTGGATGAGGATTTTGCCCAGCGTTTCAAAACGGGCTATGCCGTTTCGATACGCCTACGTGGCTTCGATCACAACGGTCATAAACCTCAACGGCTATTTCCCAACTAACATTTAAATGCAGGTCGTTTCGATACGGGACTAGGCGTTTCGATACGTGTTCCGAAATGGCAAAGGGCGTTCCGAAACGGGTGCCTTGTCAAACTGCAACGGCTCTTTCTACTTAAAGGGTGTTTCGAAATGGGTTCGAGCGTTTCGAAACGGTGAGCTGTAGAACTGTATTTATGGTGGGAATTGAAGTCCTCAATGGCTCCAATTCAATCCCAACGGCTAGCAATGACTATAAACTCATCAAGGAGTATAAAAGGGACCTCCAAGCATCAAGTAAAGGCTAATGCTCATATTGTCAATCAACAAATGATCAAGAATTGTCTCAGACCTTAAATTGTCATTTTTGTATAGACAAGCACTAGTGAGCCAAAATTGTCAAATTTGCTCAAGTGTTTTAGGTTTTGGGTGAGTGCTTTAATTGTGCAAACAAACGCCTATTAGAGGGATTTGTGTTTGCTTTTATTATCTCTTTGTAAGAGAGGGTTTTGATTAAGGCTTTGGGTAGAAAGCTTGATCGGTGTAAAGGGTTTCCTCCTAATCCTAGAAAAGGGGACTAATCAATAGTGGATTGATTGGAAATCCTTAGTGGGGAGCTAAGGTAGTGGATGTAGACCTTGGTTAGAAGGTTGAACCACTATAAATCTTTGTGTCACATTTTATTTTAGCTTCCACAACCCTTCCATCCAAAAATCCACCTCTCCACCACTTGGTGAGCCATTTCGGTTGAACAAATCGAGCCCCACACAACTAAACATAACTAATAAACTAAAGAATAATTAAAATAAAAGATACATAGGTCGAATAAAAGAGAAGAGTAGGTCGGGTTAAGTTGCATCGTAGTGTGGAAACTAGTTGACTTGTCTCCGTCTTTGAATGCAAGCAACACAAAATTGCCTTGGTAGTGACCTATGTCCCTCCCGCGGCCGAAATGGTTGAGTCTCTGTCGCGGCAATCCCTTGCTCGTGGGCAGATACTGTTAAGGTTCGACAAAACGTCCTTGGATGGTCCTCTTTATCTCTAAGCTCGGAACACTGGCTGGTGAATGAACCTTGATGATACCTCCCGGCGTGAACCAAAGACAAACACCAACTATTCTAACGCTTCTTTTAGCCACTGAAACTCTTAACCTATCCCTAGGCCGAGTTAGTTAACACCAAGTGGGATGAAAACCGAACTTATTCGTTTCGTGAGTTCAACTCTCCCGATATTGAACAAATAGATAACATCACAATACTCTTTCCTGATAAGTATGCAAGAATGATTCAAAGCCAGGAATAAACAAACCATAACTTTATTTCATTAAAAACATAAACAAAATACATTTTTTCCCACAACAACTAAACAAAATAACCCTAGCCTAAGAAATAGAACATGCTAAACCTGTCAAACTTTCTATACTCGACCCAATCAATTTGGAGGTTTGGCCTTCTTTAAATAAGAGGAGGCTTAGGGAAAAGTTTTTCTTGGGTAGGAAGTTAAGTTGGAGTTGGACTTGTATTCATTAAAGAGGTGAATCTCTTTAATTTAATGCATTTTATCCACATTTTCCGAATTGCATCTTTAACCTTCATTCCATGCTTTTGTCATCTTCCCGAACTCCGATTGCCATGTAAAGTATGTCGAAAAATTCAGTGTTTTATGCTCTTCAAATCGACTACCACATTGCATATTTTGCCTGCCGACAAGTTTGGTTGTACAATGCCTTGGCATTAGATGCTGCCTCGACATAGAATTCTACTGCCTCGGCATGAGTGTAAAGCTGGATCTGCTTCGCAAGGGTTTATCTTCATTAGCTTCCTTCAGTAGAAGCTGTAATCTTTGGCTCGGCTTGATCTAGACCTGTTGAGAAGCTCGTTCCGCACCATCCTCCTTTTTATTCAATGCCCACGCGGCATCACATGCCCAGACAGTAGCTCGACAATGAATTGCTGCGATAATGCCTCGGCATGGCTTTGCAATGAACTGTCACGGCATCGCCTGCCGGCATGACATAACATGCCAGGGCATCACCTGCTCAAAATCACCTGCCAGGGCATCCCCAGCCCTTGTGTTGTCACTAGATTTTCACCCATCAGTATCAAATAAATAATAAAAATAAACCTTTTTTAAAATAATAAAGGCCTTTTCTAAAATAAAAGAACCCAAAAAGCCCATCCCAAAAAGCCCATTTTTTAAACCCATTAAAAAACAAATAATAAGCCCACCTTGAAAAATGCAAATATTTATGCTGGAAAAGCCCACTTTTTAAAAAAACCATTTGGGTAAAATAATAATAAATGTAGACAAAAGGAAACAAAAATAACAGCAAAAAATAATAATTAAAAAGCAACAAAGAATAGAAACAAACAATAAAAAATAATAAATAAAAAATAGCAAAAAAGGAACCAGCGCGCTTCATGCGCCTAACGCGTATGAGCACATGCGCAATCTGGTTTCTCCAAAACCCCATCTCACGCTACTGCCAGGGGACCGTTCATTGTCCACCGGCCATGGCTGTCGTCACCGTTAGTGTCGATTGATGCATCTCACAATCTCTAACCCGACGACACCAACGCCGCTTACTGCCATCCACCGTAGCCGCCGGAATCTGCAAAAAATAGTGAAGAAGGGTTTAAAATAGGGCTCGGATCCAGGGGAAAATTCAACCCCAAATTTGAATCAAATCGGATGAATTTTGGGGGGTTTTACCGAGGATAATGCATCTTGTTTGATTTTTGCTCCAATTTGGGGATTAAATCCTGATTTTGCTTGATTTTTAAGCTAAAATTCAAGTATAACCCCATTAAATCTTTGTTCAACACACTCTTGGAGAGCAAGAAACAAAGCTAAAAAATATGAAAATTGTAACCCCTTTAGCTCGACCTAGACGCTTGACCCGAACTACGAAGATTACACGGGGAAAACCAAAGTCAACCCGAAAGTCAACCTTGATCAACAACCCTTTTTTCTTTTTTATCTTTTTCTAAATGCGTTATTAATCCTATGTGATCACCCAAGTTCATAGGAAGGAAAGGCACATCGATCGAAATTCATTTAGGGGTTTAATTGTAAGAATTAGACTTTTAGGGGCCAAAATGTAAATTTTGCAAAATACGAGGACCTTGTAGATTTTAGGTTTACCAATATTCAATTAGTCATATTTCATACATCTTTGTCAATAATCAACTTAATCAGACATTTCAAACTCAACCAATTGCATCCATAATCGTCAAGGACTAAAATGTAAGAAACATGAACTTCAAACAGTTCAAAATGCAGACCAACTGTTGGGTGTTTCGATACGCTGACACTTATATCAAAACGATCGTATTGGAACAGAGGTGACCGTTTCTGTACTCGGGTGTGTCCCGAGACCCGTATCGAAACATGGCTCTCAAGTAGCCAAAACATTTTGGAACACTCTTACCCGTTTTGAAACAGTATGACCATTTCAGGCCCCTGTTCCGAAACAGATTAGGGCATTTCGATACGCCCAGCCCTGTAACTGCAGATTTAGTTAGTTTTACACACTCAATCACATCCTAACCTGTCCCAACACATACCACAACATACTAGCAACATGTTTAAGCATCAAGATCATCATGATGAAGCATAAACTAAAGCATGACATCAATCATGCAATCATTGAATCTATAGGCATGCTCCCTAATCAAGAAAACCATAAGAAAGCCTTAAACCACAAGACCAAACCATAAAGGTCATTTACAATCCACAAATACCATAGCAAACTTGCAACAACCATAGGGAGTTCAAAATACATCTCCCAAAATCAACCATAGATCCCTATTGCCAAATATCATTACTAAAGCATACGAAAACATCACCATACATGAGCTTCTCACTTCCTTGGATATCCTTAGCTTCCTTGCTGCCAAAAACGTCTCAATTATCTGTATTGATGGTAAAAGAGAGCGTAAGCACATTTACTTAGTGAGGCAAGCTCTGAGAAAACCAACACAACAATGCCACTTTAAAACTCTATCTCAAAAACCGTTTTCTACAACATGCTCTTTCCATCTCATGATTGAAAACCATTTCAAAGCAATTCTCCATTTGAAAATCACATGTACCTTCAATCTAGCTCATACATTCAATCAATGCAAATCTCATGGCAAAGCCATACACATGCTTAATGAAAACAAAAGCATTTCATAAACCACAAATATCATATGCATTTCTCAAAGCATAAAACATCTCAACATTTGGTACATGTGACTCAAATACAATCTCATATATTGGCATTTCATATTACATCTTTACTCGGATAAGCGGATTAGCTTGGCATTAAGCCAAGTCCCACCCCGGTGGAATCTCACATCACCAGACTCTCATGGCGGTATCTCTCTTCGCCACAAAGCTTGGGTGTTTCACCAAGTCCTACCCCGTTGGTATCTCTCATCATCGGATTCTCACTTTGGATCGGGATAGCACTACCCCCATTTCCTGACTCCAAAGAGCACATACGATTTTTTAGTTTATAATGCACTTTCATCCTATTGGTCGACCAATTATATCCGGTAATTATCTCATCATTTATGACAATATATTATATCAAAAACATCATATCAACTACTGTTTTAATGCAACATTTCTCAAATCATTCTCATCCCAATTCAAAACCACAATCCATGCATTTCATCTGGTCAAAAGCTCAAGACTCTTTTCATAAACATGTTATCACATGTGATCAACACATAACATTTTTCCATGTTATAAATCATGCATAAAACAGTACGATTTTGTCTAACACAAATCAAGAGCATGTTAAAAGCATTTATGGCATCAACCACAGATTGAGAGCAAATCTAGCCATACTTACTTCCGAACTTAGGTTGGTGTTTCAAACCAATTCTAAATCCCAAAACCTTGTTTCTTTGTCCCTCAAGGACTTTTAAAACCATTCACACTCACCGATTACGTTTCGCTTGCTTGCCGAAACGATGTATAGGCTTCTGGCACCTCCAGATCAACACCAAAAGCATCCAAAGATGTCTCCCATGTTTATTACACGTAAGAGTAGAGGATTAATGCATCATCATGCATTGAAATCACCAGCCACTCATTCAAACTCGCTGCACTACTCAAAAGCACCATTTCGGCTACCCAAAATAACCGAAATCACCTCCAAACTTTCCCAAATCAAAGCCTAGCCAAGATCTATCAATTCTAATCATTTCTAAACCTCAATCAACACCAAAAATCACCATAAACACGTCCTTATATCTCCAGCAACAACAGAACACCAAGAACACTCCAAAAACCACAAATCTAGCATCTAAAACATAGGAATCCAAACCTATTTGGGAATAATTGGTTTGAACCTCATTCTTAACATCAATTACCATCCAAAATACATTAGAAATCAACCTCAAAATAGGGCTTAACAAAGAGTTACGAAAATCATCAAGATCTTACCAAGAATCTTGAGTTTTACTACAATTTCATGCTTCTAACATTAAAACAATTAAAAATCATAAACAAAGGATTGAGAACTTGGGAATTTCAGTAAAAAATTGATTATTAGAGGAGAAGGACAAAGCTTACCTCTAATAACTGATTTCTCCTCAATTTGGGCAAGATTTCTTGAAAATCCAAACTAAAAACAAAAGAATTTGAAGAGATAAAGATTAGAAATCCTTAGGAGAATGAAATCTCAGCAAAAGAGATGAACATCAAAGATTAATTGGTGAGGGAATTATGTTTGGCTGAGTGGAAGTTGAGAGAAAATGAAAAGAGAGAAAAAGATCATAAAGTAGTTATGAAAAGTCAAAATAAGATTTCTCTCTTAATTATGTTTATTAAATCATTATTAAAACACCCAAATTAAAGAGAAATCTGATAAAAACAATTTTGTAAAATTAGCTCCTTAAAGATTCAAAGTTTCAATCCTTTAGAAAACATCCACTAGTCAACTTTTGCAAAAACTGTAATTTGGTCACTACACCGAAATGTAGTATTTCCAAATCACATTTTGTAAAAAAAATTTCACCATAACCATTTGTATAATAAATGAGGATCTTTAGATATTTTCCCATATTTTTAAAGGATCCCGAACTAGGTGTTCCTTAAATCACCCTTAAAGGATTCGAACCGTTCTCGATCGACCCGATTCAACCTCTAAAACATCTAGGCCCAAAACCAGGGCGTTACAAAAATCCTTTAAAAAATACTCTGAGTTTGCTGGAAATTTTTAGAGTGAAGTTCAAGTTTTGGGCAATTTTCCGGAGGTGTTTGGGAAGCAATTCTAGAAGGATCGCAAACGAGTTCTTCGTTTCTGGTCGTATTCGTTGAAGTTGAAAAATCGTTTCTCAGATCCGATAATATTTTCGTTCTAGATTTTTGATTAGTTTTTAGTTTAATCTTTAAAATTCTTGCATGTTTAAAAAAGATTTTTGAAATAATCGATACTTTAAAATGTTTTTTAGATTTAGGAATAAAAAATGAATTAATGTTGTTTTAAAATAACTAAAATCAAGGGGTTTAATTAAAAGATAATAAACATGGTTGAAAAAAATATAAAAGAGGGGCTTAATTTTTTAGAAAATAAAAATATATTTTGAAATTTAATAATAAATGTGCTTAGGAAATTTAAAGAAGGTTTTTTTAGAAAAAAGGTAAATAAGGGTGCTTTAGAAAAAAATAAATAATATGTTTTCAAAGAAGGAAGAAAAAGAAGAAAAATATACAATTTTAAAAAAAGGACTTTAATAACCATAGGTAGAAGTTTAGAATTTTAGGAGAATAAATGTTTGAAAAAAACATAAAGAAAAACATTTTCTAAAATAAGGTTTTAAATTTTGTTTAAGTCATCTTTTAAGAAAAGCTTTTAAAAATGAAATAAAGAATAATAACAATCTTTAAATTCTTTAAAGAAAAAACTCTTTTTGGAAATAGAAATAAAAAGAAATAAAATGCAGCAAATGAATCAGACTAAAAAGTGAAAATGTCAAAAAGAAGTGTTTAAGTTTTAAATTTAAAAAAGAGAAAAGAAATAAAGGTTTTTTAAAAAAGAAACAATAAAAGTAAAACACAAAGAAAAATTTAAGTTTCTTGTTTGTTCTTTAGAAATAGGTCAAAACTTAAGACTATGTTCTAAAAGCTTAGATAGAGACGCGTTTGTAGAAATATTTTCTTCATAAAAAAAAGACACACGTAAACAAACTTAAACTCTCAAATAGGATTAAAAGACTTAGACCTTTTGTAGGATCTAAAAATTCAAACTTAGAATAAGTAAAAATGCTCAACACATTGAATTTCCATGTTGCTTGAAAAGTGAAATTAATTTAATGCGGTGTCTTATCAAGCGGGAATGATGGGTTAGCGCCATAAATGTTCGCGGTGATTAATGTTCATCTCCTGGGCGATAAGGCCGTTAAAATGGACTGATATTCATTAAACGGACAAATGAAGTCGAACCTTAGTGAACTTGCAAAATTCAGTTTTAAAAACGATTTTAAAATCATTTAGGTACCAATTTTGGGCGTCGTGGGGGTGCTAACCCTTCCCCACGTGTAATCGATCCCCGAACCTATTTTCTGGTTTTCGTAGACCAAAACCGTTGTTTTATTAAAACAAAATGTTTTATTAAAACAATCCCGTTTTAAAGTGACCCAATCACATTTTTCAAAAAGATTGGTGGCGACTCCGTTTTTTTAAAGTTATCCAAAAAGTCGAAGCTCCCAAAAGGAGTTGCAACATCTTGGCGACTCCGTTGGGGCCATGTTTTTGTTTTTAAATAAAAACAAAAGAGGGTCATGCCACAAATTGATTTTAAATGGTTTCAAAAAGTTTTTTTTTTTAAAAAAAGGAATTTGCAAGTTCACAATAGTTTTAATTTATTTTTCCGTTTAAGTGAATATAATTCTATTTTATTCATTTAAGACATAATTCCAAGATCTATTCTCGAGCTTTGTATCGTTCGTTTAAGTGGGGGAACATGCTTTACTCATGTAAGAATATTGATTATTCGTATGGGCCTAGCAAGTACCTTCGAGACTCATTTCTTTATCTTTGTAAGGATATTGATTCTTCGAGAAGGCATCAATGGTGAGTCTTCCAGAGTTGAACTCGATTCGTTTGGAGCCTGTGATGGGTGAGAATCGAGGGCCTTGATACCCTTAGTAGGGGACACCAAGGACAGATCATGTACCTTTTTAGAACCAAACCAAGTTTGAGAATCTAGAGCCTACCCCTAATAGAGCCATGCAAAAAGCCTAGGGTGTTGAGTCGTAAGAATAATTCTTGGAGACATGTCTGAAACGTTGTAGTGCCAGCCCTGGCGGCATCTCTCATCGCTACAAAGCTTGGGTGCTTCACCAAGACCTACCGAGGTGGAATCTCTCATCACCACACTCTCACTTTGGAACGCGATGGCATTACCGTCATTGCCCAAACCAAAGAGCACGTATGAATTTTGTATATTATAGTTCACTTCTCATCTTATTGGTGGACTAATTATATCCGGTAACTGTAATCTCATTTTAAGCCAATATATAACATTTTAAACATCAAATACCCATTGTTTTAATGCATCAACATAAAACAATTCCATCCCATATCAAATGCATATTTAAAACATAGCATTTCCACAATAACTCTACCTCTTTAAAATCAACATTCTATCTCATGGGATTAATTAAGCCATCAAAACATTTCTCAAATCATGCATAAATAGTGGATTATCATCTATCTTTAAAACAAGAGCATGAACATGAAAATCAATGGGACATAAGCCATGAAATGAAAGCGGAACACCTCAAACTTACTTCCAAGTTTAGATTATTGTTTCAAACTCAATGTAAACCCTCAAATATTGTTTCCACGTCCTTGACAACACTTTAAAACTAATTCCACTTACTGATCACGCCTCGCTTGCTTTGCCGAAGTGAAATCAAGCTTTCGAAACTTCACCAATTGTGTCAGGCAAAAACTCCCCTGTTTATACCATACAAAAACAGAGAATTAATGCATCTCAATGCATTAAAATCACCATCAACCAATGTTATCTCGCTGCTCTACCCAAAAACACCAAATCACCCATTTGAAACAACTAAAAACACCTTCTATTACTTTCTAACTCAACCCAGCCAAAATCTAACACTTCCATCCAATTTTAATCATCATTTACAATCTAAAAATAACCTAATTACATCCATAAACTTCCACCAACACCAAAACCACATTATCAAGTCAAAAACCTAAATCTAACAACCTAAACAACTAGAGATCCAATCTATTCTGGGATTGTTATGATAAAAACTTCATTTGAACATTATTTAACATCCAAATCATGACTAAAATCAATCTTAAACTAATCAAAACAGTACCCATACGAGATTCTTAAGAAAGCATTTTTTAAAGCTAGATTCATCAAATTTCAATATTTAAAACTCAAAACATTATTGTTAAACATATCTAGAGAGTCAAAGACTGGAGGATTTCATTAAAGAATAATGATTAGAGGATTTGAACGAAATTTACTTGTAACCTTTGCTTTTTCCTTCAAATGACAAGATTTGATGAAAGATCTTCAAGATTGCTTTGAGAATAATGATGGAAAAGCTTAGGAAATCATTTGTGAAACAAAAAAAATTAAAAAGATGAAGATCAATAGAACTTTTGAGAAAAAATAGAGTGTTTGGCTACTTGGAAAATGAGAGAGTTAAAGTTACGTCAATTAGCCTTTTAGATAATTAAAATCCTATATTATTAAAATCTCCTTTTTATCTACTTTTTATTAAATCATTTAAAATGGTAAAATTAAAGGAAAAGATTCTTTAATTAAATGGTAGCTCCCTAAAGATTATAAGTTTTTCCCCTTTCAAAATAGTCCCTTTTAAAACATATTTTGCATTTTTATAAAATGGTCACCAACCCGAAATGACAATCTTCCAAAATCCATTTTCCAAAATTTACTTCACCAAAACTTTATATATATATATATATATATTATAGGATTTTAGAAAATTTTCCCATAATTTTATCATGTCCAGAACTACGCTTTCCCTGAACCACTCCCGAACTAACCCAGATCTCTAGTCAACTCAAATACTTCTAGGCCCGAAATCGGGGCGTTACAACCCTGCCCCACTTAGGAAATTTTACATGATGGAAATAGATGAGCGAACCAATTCTTCATGTCATCCTTCCTTTCCCACGTGGCTTCCTCAACACCACGATGTCACTACAAGTCCTTGACGAACTCAATGGTCTTACCACGAAGAACCTTATTGTCCGAATCCAAGATCTCAATTGGTTCTTCATCATATGACAAATATGGATTCAACTCAATCTCCTCAACATGCATAGCATGAGACGGATCTGATGTATCTTCTCCAACTCGGAAAACATGGATACATGGAAAACATCATGTATCTTCTCCAACTCGGAAGGCAACCTCAATCTATAAGCAACACGTCCAACACGCTCAAGCACCTCATACGGTCCAATAAACCTCATACTCAACTTGCCCTTCCGACCATACTTCATCACCCTATTACAAGGTGAAACCTTCCGAACCACCTTATCTCCTACAACATACTCAACCTCCTTACACTTCATATCTGCGTAAGACTTTTGCCGATCCGAAGCTGCTTTCATCCTTTCACTAATAAGCTTCACTTTTGTTGTAGTGCCCTTAAGCGCATTAGGAAAAGATACCAGATTTTCCCTACTTCTGCCCAACATGGAGGCGTTCTAAACTTCCTTCCATACAAGGATTCATAAGAAGCCATTTGAATGCTCGCCTGATAACTGTTATTCTAAGAAAACTCCACTAAAGGTAGTTGTTTCTCCTAAGAACTGTGGAAATCAAGGATGCAACACCTCAACATGTCTTCCAACACTTGGATAATTCTTTGAGTCTGACCATCCGTCTGAGGATGATACGAAGTACTGAAATTCAAACGCGTACTGTAGAGCGTTTAGTGTTCTCTAAATATGAGCGCAAGTGCACACTCCTATCAAGTAATATTATAAAAGATATTGTCTCCCATAGGGATTGGACAGCTCAACTCAATTCGTTGTTCCTGCACAAGAACAATAAATGCACAAATAAGTAGGTTTGTTTAAGAATAAAATAAAATAAAACACAAGTAAATAAAAGGGAAGAAATTAGGTTGATAGAATGGGCAGGGTTATGCTGCTGCTTAGTGTGAAACTGTGTTGAATAGAACAAGTTGCTTTGCGCTACTAGACTCTACTGCCTCGGCGGGGGATGGCAGATAGGTTGCTGAGACGCTCTTGCTGCCTCGTCAGGGGACTAGACTTGTGACTCGATGGCAAACTCGGCAGAACTACAAGGCTCGAAAGAACGCTTCGAAAGTGATCTTGCTTATGTCTAAGTCGTAATGATGTTGATGCCCACATCAGATAATACCAGTCGTGGTGTGAATCGTGCAAAGACAACAATGTTAATTCGTCCTCTTTTAGGCGCCTTAAACCCTAACTTATGTCTAGGCTTGATTGATCAACATTGTCTATAGATGAGATCATACTTACTCATTCTGTGAGTTCGACTCTGTCGATACCGAACAAATGGATAGTAATCATCTAATCTTTTGCCTTAATTGAAATCTATGAAGAACATGGAATAAGCAAACCTTGAAGCTTTATTGCAAAAAAAACCTTAAAATCCTAAGCAATTGCACTCACCCTAATTACAACATAACCTAAACCCAAAGAGAGTTTTTGAACATAATGGCGGAAAGAAAACCTAAACTATGCCTAAGGGAAAACATAAGCTTGTTTTGTAGTACAATTACAATTAGTATATATAGGAATTAGCTAGGTCTAGTCCTTCTTGAAGTAGAAGCCTTCAAAGTATCTTTTTGCATTAAATGCAACTCTAAATGCTAACTTCTTTGAGTTGAAAGTGTACTTAATCAGGTTACTTTTCTCCGCAAGTAAGCTCGAGTTCCTACTTCGGCGGCTCTACCTGCTGCTACAGTCATCAAAAAATTGAGTGAACAACATCCTTAAGATCATGATTTTTCAGCTCTACAGATCGCACTCTAGTTCTCCAATTTCTCATCTTGCTATCTTAGGCGGCAGGTAGGGCTGCGACAGCTGTTGTGTCTGTCTGGAACTGCATTAGTACAGCTCCTCAGCCTGCTGCCTTAGCATCGTGTCCTCAGCTCCTCTCTCCTCATGTCATCCTTTAGTACCCGAAACTAAAACTAAACTAAAACAATACCTTTTTCTTACCAAATAACAAAAAATCGATACAAAGCATGGCAGAGTAAAGAATACTGTAAAATTCAACGCATTAACCCAATTATGCCTAAAATGTACACAAAAACAACAATAATATGAGATGTAATGTGCATGAAATATGAAACTTATGGACACTTTACACACCCCCAAACTCGAACTATTGCTTGTCCTCAAGCAATGCAACATAAACGTACTTGCCCATTAAACTAGTCAAAAAGAATATTTTATGTTTTAAACTTGATTTAACACCTCAACGACGTGACACCTGTCATTAGATTAGTGAGGGGGGAATAACATGAATTACCTCAGAATTAATCTATAATATGCCAGTGAAGTGTGTGCAGAAACTGTGAACAAGATGAATATGAAGAACATTCTAAGTAAACAGAGATGTTGTCATGATATACAAGGTTGCTGCCGAGACAACTTATTCAAGCACAATTTAAATAATCATGGCAATGAGGGCTTCAGCTAATCACAACTACTCTTCTAGGTCTGAAATTAAGATAGGAGCAAACTACAAAACCCCGAACATATGGAGTAGAGTCATCCCTTGAAGACTTTCATTCACTCATGCTAATTTGTCTGTTACTTCAAAATTTTCAGATTCTTGGACTTTGATAGCAGCAGAGTGTCCTCGCACACGATTCTTCCTACAGCCGGTTTTGGGCACATCTAGGGATAGACATCATAAAATTTTTCTTTTGCCTGTCTTGGCAGTGCTTTTGTTTTTTTTTGTTTTTGTTTGTTTGTTGCCTGCCACGACAGCTTTCTTCAACCATTGTTAGAATTTTACAAATAATTCAAGCAGGCAATGTTTACCAGGAATTCTAACAAATTCAGCAATAACAATAGTGTTTTTAAATTTTTGGCAACTATAGAAAAATTCTAAGTTTACTTCATGTTTTTCCCCAAACTTAAGTTCTTTTTAACTTGGTGCGAAAATTTAAAGTCAGCTATCCTACCATAGGCATGCGTTATAGCAAAAAAAATTTATTTTCAATTAATTTTTCTATGGCAAGTACATTATGCAATCTAATATGCACTAAAGTATGCCTAAACATGATGAGTGCTAACCCCCAAACTTGAGATGGGCATTTTCCTCAATGCACAAAATAAAAACAGAAAAATAAAATAGAGAAAGAGAAAAAAATACAGTTGATTTAAAAACAGAAAAATAAAGTAAATAGAAGAAAAAAACTAGAAGTTTGTAGATGGTTGGGAGGAGGCTTGGGTTATTCCTGCTGAGGAGGAGGAGGAGGATTATATGATAAGGCGTCGGCCGGTAGATACCCGGGCGGCAGACTTGGCTGGTGAGACCTTCACTATCCGCGACGACTGTACTCTCTTGGCATTAGAGTGGGGCTCTTCTTGAGGTTCTGCAGGAGGAGCGGCAGGAGGGGCTTCGCTCTCTTCTGAATCTGTCTCCTCGTCCTCTAGCTCATCGGCTATGATGTGCCGCTTCCTCTTCCTCTTTCTTTCCTCCGTTGGTGCTACCGGAGGGTCAATCTCCATTGGGGATGCTACTTCTACTGGTTTCGTTACTGGCTGCTGCTGCTCAACCTCTTCTTATGAGGAGGTGTTGGCCATTGTTGCCACTGTGCAGATGGGGGAATGATGTTGCTGATGCCGCTTTGGGGAGTCTGCCACCGTGTTGGAAGCAGATGTGGCAGTATACGATGGGTAGTGCGTCAGAGACGACATATGGCGGCAGAAGGCGGTGTGGCGGGCAACTGCGGCTGATGGTGTTCCTTGGCGGAAGGCGATCGCCTAGAAATTTCTGAAGGATATATGCCACAAAGGCCTCTTGGACCTCCCTCACATACTTCATGAATCTCAGTTGTTGTCGTTCGATCCTTTTGTTGCTGTCGACGAGGGTGTGCAACACCGTAAGGACTTCATTTGTTAGGGCAGCTTCAGTACTACCAGGGACTTCTAGAGTGGCTAGTTAGGTGGCAGAGAGCTAGCTAGGGGTGATGCACTTTGTTTGTAGGGCTTGCATCATAAGTAGGCGTACTTTCCTTGTCCACCCCTCCTTGGCAGTCGTCATCTCATCCTCAGGGTCGGTTGGGAAGTTGAAGTTGGCACAAAGGTTGGTCATGAGTGACGGAGAGTATAGCCTGACCTTCGTCTTGCGGAAGCGGTTGTGGATCTTCTTACATATAATCTTCCCAACGTTGATGGGCCGGTTCATCATAGTATTGTGAATTAGTACGAGGTGCGGCTGGTCGACAGTGAAGTTGTGGGAGGTGGGCACCAGATGCCTTTTGATGAAGGTAATCCACAACATTGCCTTGGGCAGCAGGTGGCGGCATTGGACGGAGCCACCATGCTTTCTTGCTAACCACGAGGTGTTGAGCTTGCATAGCTTGGCCTTGAGTCTGTCATAGTCGGAAGCCATAAGTGACTGCCTCCACTCCTCATGAGGGTTGTCGTCCATCTCTAGGCCCTAAAAGCTATTGATTACGGTGGCGTTCAGCTTGCCAGGCTCCCCTCGAACATAGACGAACGAAAGCTCTGGACAGGGCTGATGGGCATAGAAATCTCTGACCATGGTGATGTTGGCCATCTCTGGCTGTCGTGCGAATATTTCCCATCCCCTTTTGTGGATGGTCTTGAACAAGGCGAGCTCTAAGCCAAGGTCCTTTATTTGCTTTGTGTAGTGGAAACCTTGCTCCTCCCAAAACTGCTTGCTTGGAAAACTGATCTTTATATCTCTTCTCATCTACTTGGAGCAAAATCGTTGGAAGGTGAATTTAGATATTGATGTTGAAGCCATGTGTGAGACGGTTGAAATTTAACTGAAACTTGAAAAAGATGGTAATGAGCTAGAGAGTAGTGGTTGCAAGAATAAGATGGGAAGGAGGTGAAAGTAAAGTAAATGAATGGAATGAGTAAAGTTTAAATAGAGGCTGCCAAGGGTGTCGGGGTTGCATTAAATGTCCAACGGTCAAGTTGTCTCGCGCACGTTACGAGATTTATGCCCGTTATTTTATGTAACCATTGACAGGTACCAAATAGCGGGAAACAAGCCGTTACACGCTGTCTGCGCTGGGCCGCCCTTGGTTGTCTTGGCGGGATGGTAGGCGAGCTCCTTGTTGGGCCTTATTCTTGATCCAGCTCTTTTATTCCTAAAGCCTGAAATAAAAATAAAGATAATTAAATACTAAAAATAAATTTTAAAAAATAAAAATGTGTAAAATAAATTTAACTAGTTTAAAATCTAATCCTAAAAAAATAAATTGCAATAAATTAAATTCTATTCCTAAAACATAAAAATAGAAATAAAGAAAATAAAGATAAAATAATTAAGTTATGTTGGGAGTGCATTTGAGTGCATTTCCCATACATAACCACTTCCTGAGGTGGTGTTTCTTGTCCTTCCCTCCTGGTGGGTCCTCTTGTTCTTTAAAGTGGTGTGCTACTGGTCCTTCAGCCTACCATTCGGTCTGTTGTGACAGCTGCTACCTTGACCAGTCTCTATGCTGATTTTGGCTGCATGATAATCAGAGCATCCTTCCTTTTCCTTTTCCGAGGGTTGTAACACATTTAACTTGATGCTCTGCTTGTCTACCCTCACGGCCAGTTTCCCATGTTACACATGTATTAGAGTTCTGCTCGTGGCCAAAAATGGTCACCCAAGGATGATGCGGGCGTTTTCATCAGCCTCAAAATCTAGGATGAGGAAATCAACTGGAAGAATAAATTTGCCCACTCGAACTAGGATGTCTTCAATCTTGCCTTCCAGTTGTACAAATGAATGATCAACAAGTTTCAACATATTGGAGGTAGGTTTGGCTTGACCAATTCCTAGTTTGTCAAAGACTGCCTTAGGCATCAAGTTTATGTTGGCTCCTAAGTCCACAGGGCTTCTGTTTCGTGTTTGCTACTTATTCTACATGGTATAACAAAGCTGGCTGGATATGTTTGCTTGGGCGGCAATTTGTTATATAGCATGGCTATGCACTCATATGTTACAAAAATTGTTTCAAACTCCCTAATTCTCTTCCTCTTAGTAACCATATAAATGAGATATTTGGCATAGTTGGGTATGTTCTGAATGGCATCTATGAGAGGTATGTTTATGTGCACCTGCTTTAGAATATCCAAGAATTTCCTGAAATGGTGCTCCTGTTTCTATTGCTTCAGCCTTTGGGGGAAAGGTGCTGGTAGGCAGATGTCCTCTATACGTTCTTTGCATGAAAACTTTATCTGTGGAGGATCATTCGCTTCAGGACTACCGGGGTGGCTGGTGTGGATGCTGTGGATGCTGTGGATGCTGTCGTGGCAGGTAGTTCTTTTTGTGCTGGCTGTTTCTCTTCTTGCTTTTCCACTCTGGCTCATTCAACTGTTTCCCACTCCTGGTTGATATGGCTTTGCACTGTTCATATATGGGCTTAGTCGTTGCCTCTGAACTACTGGATGATGCACCCATTGTCATGTTGCTATAGATCGAAGTGAATTGCTGGATGCTGCACCCATTGTCCCGCGGGAAGAATTAGTGCTCTACATTGCACCAAAATCCCAAATAACACAACATCTCAACTTCTACCCACAATCAGCGAGCAATTGGCATCTGAAATCAACCGAAAACATTGGCAAAACATCTCAAATTAATCATCCAGCCATTACCCATCGAGATTAACATCTTAACAACCTCGATTTACATCTAAAAACATCATTTCAAAACCAAAGAACCTACGCTATCAATTAACCACACAAACAACCCATAATCTCAAAGATTTCAATCAAGAAATCAAGCAATCTAACTAATTCCGGGTTTCCATTACTAAAATCATTAAATCAACATTCCAACACATCATAATCATGATTAAATCTCATTATAACCTCATAAAATCAATTTGAAACAAAGATCTGTTGATGAACCCCAACAAGCATCAATAGAAAATACTTATAAAAGACAAAAAAACTTGGGAATTTCAATAATAAAATTATCGTTAGAGGAGAAGAACGAAATTACCTCTAATTTTTACTTTTTCCTCCAATTGAATGGATTTTCGTGAGAAAATCAAAGATACAAACATAAGATTTTATAGTAAATCAATAGCAAATCATTTGATATGAAAAGATGAATCAAATCCAATGTTTACCATAAATATTTGTAGAGGAAAACAATGTTTAGCTAACGAGATTTTAAGAGAAAATGATAGAGAGAAAAGTTATTTACGTGAAATGTGTTTTTTGAAATAAAAAGCTTTTTAATCTTTAACAATTTTTTTATTTAATAAACCATTTTAAAATAAATCAATTAAGAGGAAAAAGGGTGAATTAGACCTTTGGTCAATTACTCCTTGAAGATTCAAAGCTATGGTCTTTTACAATTTAGTCACTAGAAAAACAATTTTCAAAAATCGTATTTTAGTCACTAAAATCTCAATATCCAATTTCCAACCGTCAATTTCCAAAACTGATTTCACCAAACATTTACATATATTTAAAAAGGATTTTAAAGCACTTTCCCATATTTTATTTGCCTCAAAAACATTTTAAAACCATTTTATCCCGAAACTAGTCTAGATTATCCAAAATCGGTTTTACCGAACACTCTAGCCAAACTCGGTTAACTTCTAGGCCCAAAATCGGGGCGTTACAACTCTCTCTCACTTAAGAAATTTCATCCTCAAAATTTACCTAGTGGAAAGAGATAAGGAAACTGTTTCTTCATGTCATCCTTTCTTTCCCACATGGCTTCCTCTACACCACGATGTCGCCACAAGACCTTTACCAACTCAATTGTCTTACGACGAAGAACTTTTTTGTCAGAATCCAAGATCTCAACCGGTTCCTCATCATAAGACAAATCTAGATGTAACTCAATCTCCTCAACATGCATAACATGAGATAGATCCGACTTATACCTCTGAAGCATGGATACAAGGAAAACATCATGTATCTTCTCCAACTCGGGAGGCAACCTTAACATATAAGCAACATGTCCAACACACTCAAGCACTTCACATGGTCCAATAAATCTCAGACTCAACTTGCCTTTCTAACCAAACGTCATCACCTTATTCCAACGTGGAACATTAAAAAACACCTTATCACCTACGACAAACTCAATTTCCCTCTGCTTCAAGTACGTATGGGACTTTTGCCGATTTGAAGCCACTTTAAGTTGCTTACTAATGAGCATCACTTTCTCCTTAGTGCCCTTTAACACATTAGACAATGAGACAAACTTCTGTCACATTTCCGCCCAACATAGAGGCGTTATACGCTACCTCACATACAAAGCCTCATAAGAAGCCATTTGAATGCTCACTTGATAACTATTATTGTAAGCAAACTCCACCAAAGGTAACTAATTCTCCAAAGAACCTTCGAAATCAATGATGCAGCATCTCAACATATCCTCCAACATTTGGATAACCTGTTCAGAATGACCATCCATCTGCGGATGATACGAAGTACTGAAACTCAATCGCGTACCCAACGAACGATACAAACACTCCTAGAACCTCGATCCGAAACAATAGACTTAAGCACCCCATGTAACCTCACAATCTTAGAGATGTACAAATCTGCTAACTTGTCCAACGTGTAACACCCCCTTCCCGACCTGGTCAAGAACCGGGTCAGAGCGTGTTACCGGTGAACGATGCGGTGAACAGTGCTATAAAAATTCAACTTATTAATAATATTTAATCATTGTTACACAAAAAAAAAACATTACCAAATATACATATTAATTAATTTCATTCATAAAAGGACCACGTTTAACCATTTAGGTCTGTTTTATAACTTTTACATGTTTTAGGGACTAATATATAAATCTTACAAACTGGATTTCATTTGATGCATTAAACAATACCACAAAGAAATACAGTACAACATTGATTAGCCTGCAAAAGTTCATGCAAAATGGTAATCATTTACCCATTCAATTTACTCATGCAAAACTCAGTGGCCAAAATGTAAAAGTACAGACTTGCATATCAGGCTTTAACCACTTTAACTAATCTTGTATCGAAACGCTTAGAGTCATTTCAATACGGGTAGACGATGGTCATCCTTGTTGACTTTTCCCTTCGGACCGTATCGATACGAGCATGCCCTGTATCGATACGAGTTGACTCCCTTTTATTTTGACTTTGACCCATTTCGATACGCTATGAACTTGTATCGAAACAGGGGATTCCACAAACAAAATGTTTCAGAACGAGCCTAAACGGTTATGATACGCCCTGACCCCTGTGCTCAATTATGCTTACTCGTATTGAAACGCCATCACCCGTTTAGATACGGCCTGACCTGTAATGACAATTTTTTACTGGTGTTTATTCAATTTGACCTACCAAACGATGTCCAAATGTAATGAAACTTTAAACACAACATTTCAATGATATAAACTACCAGTGTGCCAAATTTCATGATTATACAAATGCCTCTACTATGTTTTTACGTTTTTGAGTCAACTATGCATTTTTATACTACTTTAAGCCAACCAAAAAGGTCATTTAGGGCCACATACCACATTACAACTTAAGCATTGCACAACCACATCAAAATAGGCACAAACGATTATTCAACTACTTTGCCACCTTCCTAGGAGTTTATAAGTCAAAATACATTACTTTGAGGTTTGTAGTGACTTGTCTTGCCTAGCCAAATCCGATCTTCCGATACTCGATCTTTCAACCTGAAAATGCATGAGATGAGACACGTTAGGCACACATTGCCTAGTGAGGTAGTCATAAACAATATGAACAACATTATATCAAATACCAGTATGCATAATCTCATGCTTATCAATGTCAAAGCTATGCATCAATATACAATGTTTAGGATTTTCATTTCATCAATATTCCTTAGATTGAATCAAGATAATGGATACACGAATTCCTATGCCTCGCCAAATCAAAGAATGCTTTGATCCCTCCACCTCGCCAATATGACCAATATCAATACACATCCCTCCGCCTCACCAAATCAATATAGGCCATAGCCTTAGGACCGTAGTCCACTCGTACATTGAGCTCTTGAATTCTATGGCATGCCAATTGTATCCTATGCCTATTCAAATCCAAGGTTCCAATTATCATATCCATTTCAATAATCAATAGTATTCCAATGTCTGATGATTTCAATATTACCAATGACAAATATATATGTATCACATCTTCAATATATCATAATCCAATGTCAATATCAATGTCCAATGATTTCTATACAATAATTTGATGACAATTACTATATCAATGACAATGCACAATGACGATATCAATGACTATATTCGATGTTCCATACCAAACTTACCGACACTTACCAAAGTGTTAGATTAACCATCCAATTCAATTTCTTCAACGACAATGTTAGCGATGTAATGTAAATTATCAAATAATGATCTGGGAAGGCCTTTCACCTAACCCGAGACTCCGACTAAACTCACCTTAGCAATTCGAAGCTTTTAAGGCTCTCAGATAACAATCCCCTTGTTCCTAGCTTGAGACAGAGACGACGAAAGCACTTTCTCCACTTCTTGAGCTAGAAAGTCAATGAAAAACTATTAGATTCGATATTTTGATATCAAATTCAATACAACGATATCAAAATCAATATACGACTTCAATATAAACACTAACGATGAAATATCCATGGATGGTCAAAACCCTAGCTCAAGATTAAACTCAATATATCCTTGGAATCTAACGATTGTTTGAGGATTATTACATACCCGATCGATATCAACGATTCGATATCGATAAAACCAAGAAAATTGAAGTTCGAAACTTCCTTCGATGGAGGTGCTTTCTTCAAGGAATAAGATGAATAAGATGAATAAGATGAAGAGGTTTGCTTGGGGTTCTCGGGTAAGCTTCTTTCTTTTTACTTCCTTCTGTTTTTACAACATATAAGTTAAGCTATTTAGCTTTCCTTCACTAGAAGGAACGCTCTCAGACAATCCACATAGACTCAAATTAATTAGGGAGGGGCTAGTCACAAGATTAGTCCCTCAATTCTTACTCTACTTCAGTTTTACTTCCCAACTTGCATTTTCTTCAATTTAATCACTATATAGGTTCAATATCATTCAATAGAGTCCAATGACGGTCTTTTTAACTCAATTAAGGTTCAATATCAATAATTAACTGGTTGATACAATATTTAGACTTTATCAACATAGAATTTTCGATCACCAGAACTAAATTCCGACTAGATCGGATTTTGGGGTGTTACACAACGTATACATAGTATGCACCGCCAGTAAATGTGCACACTTCGTAAAACGATCAATAATCACCAAATGGAGTTCTTCTTGGATGGTGTCAAAGGAAACCCCGTCACAAAATCCATGGTAACTCTCTCCTATTTCTATTCCAAAATCATCCACAATTGCAACAATCTAGAAGGAAATTGATGCTCAGCTTTAACACGCTGGCAAACCATGCACTTACTAACAAAATCAGTTGCATCTTTATTTAAACCAACCCAATACTACTCATCCCTCAACCCATGATACATCTTAGTACTATCTGGTTGCATGAAAAAATGACTACTATGAGCCTCAGTCAAGATAGTGTGCCTCAACCCAAGATCTTCCGGCACAACTACCCAACTCTTAAAATAAAAAACACCATCATCGTTGAAAAAAAGTCTGTTGGATCACCTTTTGCAATATCCTGCACATGCGGTACCAACGAATCATCAAGAAACTGTTTCTTCTTAATCAACTCTACCAACGAAGGTTTCACTTGTATTTCATCCACCAAACCACCATCATGAGATATACTCAAACGAGCAAACATAGCCATCAACTCTACAACTAACTTCCTACTCAAGGCATCCACTACAACATTAGCCTTCCTTGGATGGTACTCAATCGTCAAGTCGTAATCTTTAAGCAACTCCAACCACCATCGTTGCCTAAGATTCAACTCTTTTTGTGTCATCAAGTACCTTAAACTTTTATGGTCTGTGTAAACCGTACAGTTTTCACCATAAAGGTAATGCCTCCAAATTTTCAAGGCAAACACTACCACATCTAACTTGATATCATGCGTAGGGTAATTACGCTGATTCACTTTCAACTGCCGAGATACATAAGCTACATCCCTACCCTCCTGTATCAACATACATCACATCCCATCATAGGATGCATCACTATAAACCACAAACTCTTTTCCCGATTCCGGTTGAATCATGATTGGAGCTTGCAACAATGCTTCCTTTAACTTCTCGTAAGCTTGTTGCTTAACCTCCGTCCATTCAAACATAACATCCTTTTGTAACAACTTTGTCAAAGGAGCCGAAATTATTGAAAAACCATCCACAAACCTATGATAGTACCCCGTCAAACCATGGAAACTATGCACCTCATGGACCGACTTAGGGGACTTCCAATTCATCATTGCCTCATCGTTTTGTGGATCAACTTGAATCCTTTCGGTAGACATCACATGTACAAGGAAAATGACCTCCTTAAGCCAAAATTTGCATTTGCTAAACTTGGCATACAACTGATTGTCTAATAGCGCATGCAATACAACCACGAATTGGTCCAAAAACTCATGAAATACCCGGTTCATCATGTCTATAAACACAACATGGGCCTTAGTCAAACCAAACGACATCACCAAAAACTCGTAATGTTCATGCCTTGTGCAAAAAGCAATCTTAAGAAAATCTACATCCTTTACCTTCAACTGATAATATTCGAATCTTAAATCAATCTTGGAAAACACCGAAGCACCTTGAAAATGATCAAAAACATCATCAATCCATGGCAAGGGATACTTATTCTTAATCGTCAACTTGTTTAGTTGCCGATAATCTATACACATTCGCATATGTCATCTTTCTTCTTCACAAACAAAATTGGCGAACCCCAAGGTGAAACACTAGGTCTAATGAATCCTCGATCAAGCAACTCTTGCAACTGTATCTTCAACTCTTTCTACTCCTTCGATGTCATTCGATACGGAGAAATAGATACTAGAGTTGTATTTTCATACAACTCAATGCCAAACTCAACCTCTCTATTCAGTGGCAAACCAGTCAACTCTTCCAGAAAATCACATATCGTACGTATGTCCTGCACACGCACTTCTTTCGATCCTGGATTCTTAATATATGCCAGAAAAGCTTCACATCCCAAACGCATCAACCGACTTACTTCAAGAGTCGAAACCACATTAGACAAGAATTTCACATTCTTGCCTATAATTACCACCTCGTAATCATCGGCTAGTTTCAACGAAACTCGCTCGTTATCAAAATTAATCATAACTCGATGCTCGGATAATCGATCCATACTGAGAATTACATCAAAATCGTAGAAAGGAAACTCATAAGACTAACCTCAAACACAAGACCTTGAACAGACAAAGGACATCTCCTATACAACTTCCTCGTAACAACCGTCTCACCAAAAGAACTAGTAAACGCATACCAACATCTAACAACTCAACAGGTAAATTAAGCGCTTGTGCATGCTCACGCAAAATATATGAATGAGTAGAATCAGAATCAATCAAAGAAAATAATGACAAGGATTGCAAAGTAAAGGTACCTGCGATCACATCCGTGTCATTCCATCCCTCTCGGTGTGCATACACCCTAGCTTGACTACCTCCTTCAGGTTAAACAACAACAACATGGGCAATATTCCTCTATCCATCCTCTATACGCTGAAAATTACGACGATCGTGTCTATGGCCTCTCTTTGGCACAGTAACTCCCACCGAAGCTTGTCCATCTCTAACCGGTTGTGGACAATCACGCTTCATATGACCTTGTGACCCATTATTCCAACACGTACCAAGATTACCCCAACACTCTCTTGTGTGCCTTTTATCGCACCGGTTACACTCTGGTGTATGAACAAAAGCATTTTGTCTTTGCTGACCACGACCAGGGTTACCACCACCAGGCCTTGGATCCGATTGGTACCTTCTATCCTTATGCTTCTTGAAACGATCTCTACCAGCATCAAACTCATCCGACTTCTTATTAGAACTAGAACCACCTGAACGAGCGACTAAACCCTAATTCTACTCAATGTCCTTAGCCTGAGTGACTAAGGCATCAAAATATGTACAATTTGAAGCCAACATATATATCTTAGCCTCCTTCACTAGCCCGTAGCGAAAATGATGACATCTCTTCTGTTCGTTGGGAACCTGTTCAGGGGCATAATCGCTCAACTAAAAAAATTAAACCTCATACTCCGAAACAAACATGATTCCTTGCACCAATGGAATTAATTCTTGCTTTTTTCATCAAGATAGTGAACACCCAAAAACTTCCGCTTAAAAGTCGTTCCAAAGAACTCTCAAGTCACATCGACTTGTTCCATACCTGCAGTGATGGTCATCCACCACGTATAAGAATCCCCATGCAGCAAGGATACAACGCAACCCAACTTATTGTAACCCCCTCGACCCGGCCTGGCCGATAGACAGAACCGAACGGATAACACGGGGAATATTAAAGTAAACAAGGAAAGTTTACCTCAACAAACGACCCTTTTTTCTTGTAATCTTGTCTAGATACATCTTACGTTCCTATGTGTACGTACACACGTAGCGGATAAAACATCAACACATTAGCCACTTAATTAAAGCCCATTAAGGTATAGTGACCATTTTGTAAATTTGGGAAATTTTATGGACTTCTGTCAAATTCAAGTTACCAACCTTAAATTATGTTCGTTACATGCTTATTGGTGAAAGCTCAGCTCAAAATACATTTAGAACTCATCCAATTGCATACAAGGCAAATAGGGACGAAAATGTAAGAAACAGAAATTTAGAACAATTCAAAATCTTCATCCAACGGTTTGGTGTTCCAGAACAGGAAGCCACGTTCCGATACAGCCGTTTTGAAACGTAAATGCCCGTTTCGAAATGCAGGATAGCTTCGAAACCTCATCAAACATGTTTTGGTACAAAAGTTCACAGAGGCAAAATGTTTCGGAACGAGCCTCGCCGTTCCGAAACACCGAGGCCATTAAAGGTCACTGTTTCGAAACATGTAAGTGCGTTCGGAAACGCCTGGGCCTGCAACTTTCCAAAAAGTTGTTTTAAATTACTTTTTTCCCTTCGAAACCATCCCGGCACATGACCTAACATCCATACAACTTGAATCACATCAATGACCACATATATGAAGAACAAGCATCATCATTGCATCATTCACCCAAGCTATGGAACTAAAGGCTTGCTTCTTAAATGTCAAAAGCACCAAAAGGCTAAATCCAAAAGGAAGCATATACCGAAACTCAAAGGCCATTCACAACACTAAATATGCATATCAAATTTGCACAAACACGGAAAATACAAAACCAACAACATTCACAACATCGGACGCCCCATTGTCTTTATTACACTAGTTCCAAAACTAAGACTTACCTTCAATCAAAGTCTTGCACTGATCCCCTTGAAAGTGCTGCGTCCAAAGTTTAAATTGACTGAATTGATGAACAGAGAGAGCATAAGCATACAAAATTAGTGAGGATTGCTCAAACTAAAAACATCATCAATGCACAAAACCATTTTTAACTATTTTCAAAACCATCAAGCTTCCTTTGACAAAACATGCACTTTAACCTCAAAAACATTGTGATGAACATCATGTAACATGATACATATAAATCTAGAAATTAAACCATTGTTACTCATTATACAAGCCTTTCAAACATAATCACCTTTATGCTAAGCTTAAACCAAAAGATGCATCTATCAAATTATGCATTAACAACATTTTCCACAATGTTTCATTTCATTTATATTGGCTCACAAGTGATAAACAACGATCTCAAAAACATATATTGGATACACAGATTACCAAGGGTTTTCCCACACCCTTCATACACTCTACTGGCATTACAAGGCTCACACACGAGAGCGTCCCTCCATCATTGTGACACTTTTGGTGGAGTATTCGGTACAATGACAACCCCTCAACACCACTCATCAGTAGATTTATAATCCACTAACGAAAGACATGACAAAACACAAGGTTCGCACCCGGGAGCTACCCTCAACCGTTGCAACCTTAAACAATCCTCAATCGTTAGGGTACTTGGATGGAGTATTCGGTACAATCACAACCCCTCAACATCCAAGGCGACTTGTTTACAGTGCACTCAACCTATAGTCGTCTTACTATATCAGATTTTATTATAAATTTTTTTATACAACATCCCTTGCTAATATAATCCATATCACATGCATACCTCACTGTTTTTACAAAGCATTCATGACAAGCCATAAATCAAGCATTAAATCGTGATTCAAATCTCATGCATCAACACATGCATACAAGGATCACTTACGTAGTGCATCCTTAAACCACATACCATCATCAACCTCATTTCACATATTCAAAACATGTTATAAAACAGTAGGTAAATACATTAAAACCAAGTCCAATCAAAGGTTCAAAACTAGCACAATCTGAGAGAGAAATTCACTTTACTTACTCCCAAACTTAGTAAAGCGTTTCAAGCTCTTACTAAGTTCCCCAAACCTTTTTGAAAATGTTTCCACGCTGAAAACACAAGTTCCACTCACCGACTCGCGAAACCACGCTTGCTGACGCAACTACCCATCGTTCGGAGCCTCTAAAACCACCTCGTTTGCTTCTGGATTATTATCCCTTGTTTTCAACATATCAAAACAGGGTTCAATGCATTAAATTGCATCCAAAACTCCAGCACATACAAGAAAATCCACAGCCCTGCTCTAAAGCACCAAAACACCCATCCAAAACAAACGAAAACTCAATCGATTTGTAACCCCTTTAGCCCGACCTAGATGCTTGACCCGAACTACGAAGATTACACGAGGAAAACCAAAGTTAACTCGAAAGTCAACCTTGATTAACGACCCTTTTTTCTTTAAATCTTTTCTAAAAGCAATGTTAAACCTATGTGATCACTCAAGATCATAGAAAAAAGGCACAACGATTGAAATTCATTTAGGGGTTTAATTGTAAGAATTAGACTATTAGGGACCAAAACGTAAATTTTGCAAAATACGAGGACCTTACAGATTTTAAGTTTGCCAATACTCAATTAGTCATATTTCATGCATCTCTGCCAAAAATCAACTTAATTAGACATTCCAAGCTCAACCAATTGTATCGAAACGCTGACCCTTGTATCAAAACGACCGCATCAGAACAAGGTTGACCGTTTCGATACTCGGGTGCGTTTCGAGAGCCGTATCGAAACATGGCTCTCCAGTAGCTAAAGTTTTCTGAAACACTCTTACCCATTCCGAAACACTATGGCCATTTCAGGCCCCTGTTCCAAAACAGATAAGGGTGTTTCGATACACCTGCCCTGCAACTGCATTTTTTTCTATTTTTTCACAAACCTACACATTCAAACACATCCCATATGTTAGCATAACACACCAACAACATGATTATACATCAGAGATCACTATTATGAGGTTCAAGCTAAAGCATGGCTTCAAGCATATGATCATTGAGTCTATAGGCATGCTCCCTAGTCATGAAAACCATATGCAAGCCACAAGCTACAAACTAAACCATATAAGACAATTACAATCTTCAAATACCATATTAAACTTGCAACAATCATAGGGATTTCAAAACACATCTCCCAAAACCAACCATAGGTCCCCATTGCCAAATATCATTACTAAAGCATGCGAAAACATCACCATACATGAGCTTCTCACTTCCTTGGATGTCCTTAGCCTCCTTGCTGCCCAAAAACGTTTCAATTATTTGCATTGTTGGTGAAAGAGAGCGTAAGCACATTTGCTTAGTGAGGCAAGCTCTAAGAAAACCAATACAACAATGCAACTTTAAAACTCTATCTCAAATACTATTTTCTACAACATGCTCTTTCTATCTCATGCTTGAAAACCATTTCAAAGCAATTCTCCATTTGAAAACACATGTACCTTTATTCTAACTCGTGCATTAAACCAATGCAAATTTCATGGCAAAGCCATACTCATGCTTAGCAAAACAAGCATTTCATAAACCATAATCTCATATGCAGTTTCTCAATCATAAATTATCTCAACATTTGGTACATGTGAATCAAATACAATTTCATATATTGGAATTTCATATTACATCTTTACTCAGATATGCAGATTAGCTTGACTCAAAGTCAAGTCCTACCCCGGTGGAATCTCACATCACTAGAATCTCATGGCGGTATCTGTCTTCACCACAAAGCTTGGGTATTTCACCAAGTCCTACCCCGGTGGTATCTCTCATCATCAGATTCTCACTTTTGATCGGGATGTCACTACCCCCATTGCCTGATTCCAAAGAGCACGTACGAATTTTAGTTTATAGTGCACTTTCATCCTATTGGTCGACCAATTATATCTGGTAATTATCTCATTTATGTCAATATATTATTTTAAAATCAACATCTCACCTACTGTTTTGATGCAACATTTCTCAAATCTTTCTCATCACATTTCAAAACCATATCTCATGCTTTGCATTAAATCAAAATCTCAAAATTCTTTACTACAACATGCTATCTCATGAAATCTCTACAAAGCATCATCTCATGCTACAAATCATGCATAAAGCAGTAGGAATTTGTCTATCTCAAAACAAGAGCATGTTAAAAGCATTTAGGGGCATCAACCACATATTGAGAGCAAATCTAGCCATACTTACTTCCGGACCTAGGATGGTGTTTCAAACCAATCCTACATCCCCAAACCTTGTTTCTTTGTCCCTCAAGGCCTTCTAAACCATTCGCACTCACCGAACGTTTCGCTTGCTTGCAGAAACAATATCTAGGCTTCCGGCACCTCTGGATCAACACCAAAGTGTCCAAAGATGTATCCCATGTTTATTACACATAAGAGCAGAGGATTAATGCATCATCATGCATTGAAATCACCAACAACTCATTCAAACTCGTTGCACTACTCAAAAGCACCATTTCAGCTACCTAAAATAAACGAAATCACCTCTAAACTTTCCCAAAACAAAGGCCAGCCAAGATCTATCAATTCTAATAATTTCTAAACCTCAATCAACACCAAAAATCTCCATAAACACGTCCTTATTTCTCCAGAAACAACAGAACACCAAGAACACTCCAAAAACCACAAATCTATCATCTAAAACATAGGAATCCATTCCTATTTGGGAATCATTGGTTCAAACCACATTCTTAACATCAATTATCATCCAAAATGCATTAGAAATCAATGTTGCGTGTAAAACTGTCTATCGCAATTTAGTGCAAGTGTACACGACGCAAGTAGTAAAGTGATACGGAAGTATCGAATATCGTCTCCACATGGACTGGGCTAATAGCTTCACCTTGAATTACTGCACGAAGGAAAAAAGAATAGTTTAAATTGTTGTCACAAAAATAATAAAAAGCACTGGAATATAAGATTAAAGTAACCAGGATAGAGAGAATGGGCTGGCATTGAATTGCTCAGTAGTGTAGGTGTTGCGAAGTCTAGGAATATATGTTTTGTCATCGTTCCCGTCGCGGCAGCACCCGTCGTGGCAGCGGTCTGTTGTTAGTCGCGACATCGATCACACAACTCTGTACTTCAAGCTTGGAAAGAATCCCTGTTATGCCTTGGCCTATCCCTAGGTCCAAGTCCGTCGATGAACACGTCTTTGATGATACCTCCCGACGTGAATCGAAGGATGAACACCGATGTTGTTGAAATCTTCCTTAGCCACTTAACATCGTCCTATCCCTAGGTCTGAGATAGTTCAACTGTAAAATAGAGAACCCAGACTTATTCCTTTCGTATACTTAACTTTCTCAATATTAAGTAAATAGATAATCTTACAATGCTCTCCCGATACTCTTGCAAGATGTTGAAAACCAGAATAAGCGAACTTGAAGTTTATTTTATTGAACAGAAAATTCCTAAAACAAAAGCAACCCTTGCAACTACTTTACATGTAACACCCCAATTTCGAGCTTGCAAGTTTAGGGTCTGAACCGGACCGGTTTAAATTTTCGTTCAAATATAAAAGGTGGCTTTTAGGGAAAGCCTAGTTCGGGATGCATTAAAAATATGGAAAAATAACTAAAAATCCTCTTTTATTATATATAAGAGAATGGTGAAATCAATTTTACAAAATGAGGTTTGGAAATATGACATTTCAAGTTAGTGACTAAAATGTAATTTTTGAAAAGTTTGTGACTGTTTTAAAAGGATTGAAACTTTTAAGCTAATTTACCCAAGGGAGGGTTTCTCCAGATTTTTCTTAAATTTTAAAGACTCATTTAATGTTAATTAATAAAAAGAAAAGAGGGAAAAGTCACATTTTGGTTTCATAACTAACTTTTCAAAAAATTCCCCATTTCATTTTCTCTCAAAATTCCCTCAGCCAAACACATTTCCACAACAACTTTTCCTTTGATTTTCAAACCTAAAGTTGAGATTTCAATCCCTAAATGACTCCTAATCATTTCTACACCAAATCCTCATCATTTGCTTATTGAATTTTCAAGGATTTTTGGCTCTAAACAAGGAGAAATCCACATTTAGAGGTATGAACGCCCTTCTCCTCTAAATACTCAATTCTTTACTGAAATTCCCAAGTTCTCAATCCTTAAATTGAATTTTATTAAAGGTTTTAATGTTGTGATCTTGATTTTGGCTTAAAATGCAAGATTTGGATTTAATTTTGAAGATATTCGTTGTAACCCCCTTAACCCGGCCCAGACGGTTGACCTGAATTAAGAAAGTCACACGGGGAAAACCAAAATCAACCCGAAAGTCAACCTTGATTAACGACCCTTTTTTTCTTTTTAATCTTGTCTAGATGCACATTAACCTTAGATGTGATCACACAAACAACATACTCAAAGATCACAAACATCAGAGATCAAACAGGGACTCAATTGAACAATTTACAACTTTAGGGACCAAATTGTAAATTCTGAAAACTTTTAGGACTTAACCAAATTTTAAGTTACCAACTTAAAATTAATCAGGTTTCATGCCTCTCTGCCAAACTTCAGCTCAAACGAACATCCCAAACTCATACAATTGCACAAACAAGTTTCAGGACCAAAATGCAAACATTTTGAAACATTTAACCGCCCATGTCAGCCCCCAACGGTCTCCCGTTCCGAAACAGGCAAAGCCCGTTTCGAAACTCGGGGCCGTTCCGCAACGCGTTCCGCAACGGGGGTATGGCAGTAGCCAAACCGTTCCGGAACGGTGGCACCCGTTTCGGACGCCTGGGTTCATGCAAGGCACCCGTTCCGAAACGGTGTCTACTGTTCTGAAACGCCCTGCACAGATTGCATCAAAATGCATTCTAAAACATGCAATTAATTGTTCAAACATGCTCCAAATGTCACCAAACTTTACCAGCATGCAATTCAACATATATATGACTTGTAGGCATCATCAAATCAACAATTTAACTTCATATGCAAAAAGCCCCAAATCTATAGGCATGCTTCCTACACAAGCAACCATTTAAGCACAAACTTTCCAATTCAATCTCATTAAAGCCAATACATGATTCAGCAACATCACCAACATTAAAACATACTTGTTCGAACATATACGAACACAAAAACATCAATCCGAAAGATTCTACCCCCATTGCCTTTATTAACTATAGCTATTCACCGAGACATACATCTCAATTGGAGTCCACCTTGAATCCCTTGCTCCTTGCTGTCCAAACTTCAAGAATCTGCATTGATGGACAAAAAGGAGCGTAAGCACATAATGCTTAGTGAGGAATGCTCAAAACCAAAACACCATCAATGCAGCGGGTCATTAAAATCACTTTAAAAACAAACCCGATTTGTTACCAAAACCATGGTTGAAAACCCTTTTCAACAACATGCTTAAACCATGCATTGCACACACATGAAATCAAACCTTAGCTTAGCAAGCTAAGTAAACCTTTTCAAGCATAAACACCATATGCAAAGCTAAATTAAAACCTTGGAAGTCACTTCCATTTCATATTACCCATTCATAAACTTGAACATCATTTCAAGCAAGAAACCCCTTTTAAACCATTATTCAAACAATCCAATTCATGCATTAAACAAAGACAACTTATGAATCACATCATCATCACCACATGCCTTTTTAAAACAAGTCTTAACAAGATTCCAATGCATTTAAAAGTTTCCATGCTCACATGCATCATTTACCAAATGATAACCAACACTTGTTAAACCCAACAAGTAAACATGCATTCACTAGCATTATATACTTTTCATGCAACCATGCATCTTTTCAAGCATCTCATGCTTCTCATGCAATTATGCATCCTTTCAAGCATTTCATGCTTCCTTATGAACAAGAACATTGCATTGGCTTCCAATATCATCCACATCCACTTTTCAACTCAACACCCGATCGGATACGCGGATTCTGAGCGTTGTCCCTACGCTCCATACACCCTACCAATCCAAGGTCTCCCAAATGGACTTTTGAACACCATTTGACCTTACAAGCCTAAGGTTCCCATGTATGGACTTTTAAACACCATACAACCTTAGCTTCTTCCGAGGTTCCCATGCATGGACTTTCAACCACCATACAACCTCCACTTTTCCCAAGGTTCCCATGTATGGACTTTCAAACACCATACAACCTTGACTTTTCCCAAGGTTCCCATGTATGGACTTTTAAACACCATACAACCTTGACATGCACAAGGTTCCTATGTATGGACTTTCAAACACCATACAACCTTTGCATTCACCGATTGGTAGTTGTATCACATCACTAACGAGATCCGGGACACCCCACACAAGATCCACACATGGACTTAACACCGCCATTGTGATCTCAACAAGCACAAGGTTCTCCTATATGGACTTTTAAACACCATATAACCTTTGCTCAACCAAGGTCCTCGAATGGGCAACACCTCCATTATGACCTTAACCATCTCGTTAGGATACTTGAAGGGAGTTTACCGGTCCACTCTTGACCACTCCACCTCCAAGGCGACTTAATTCACGGTGCACCCAATCCTATAGCCGGCTAACTATATCCGATCAACGAACCAAGAATCCACTTACATCACTTGCCAATATAACCACCTTACCACAATAGTCCAATGATTCACATGCATAACCATAATGCAAAAACCATCATTTACCATCTTTAATTCACTGTTTTAAAGCATTACACATAGCCATTAAACATCATGCAACACCATGCATCAAATCCACATTTTCAATGTATAAGACCAAGGATCTCTTACCTTGAGCATCCTTCACATATGGCTTTCAAAACCAGCATTAAACCATGCTTAAAATATGCTTTCAAAACAGATTTAAACCATGCAAAACACATGCATTTCAAACATCAACCACAATTGCTTAAAAGCCAATTTCACAACACAATTCAAGAGCGAAAATCCAATCACTTACTCTTGAGCTTAGCAAAGTTGTTTAGACTTAAACTAAGCTCCCAAAACCTTCAAACCTTGGTTTAAAAGCTGAAATCCCAACTTCACTCACCGATACACAAAACAAGGCTAGCCAACAAGCCTTCCAAGCATCCGAAAACCTTCCGCAACACCTTCAAAGCTCACGAATCAAACTCCCCTGTTTCAAGCACACAACAACAGAGGATTAATGCATCATTATGCATTAAAAACACCAGCAACAAGACTCAACTCGCTGCTCATCCCAAATCCAACAATTTGGCTACCAAACACAACCGAAATCATCTCGAAACACTTCCAAAACTTAACCCAGCCAAGATCCATCACTTCTAACCATTTTTAAACATCAATTAACATCTAAAATGATCACAAACACATCCTTATATCTCCAAGTATAACAGATCACCAAAAACACTCCAAAAACAACCAAAAACTCAAGCCAAACTTAGGAAATTCAACCTATCCGGGATTGCATTGATTAAACCTCAACTTCTAATCAATTTAGCATTCATTTAACATCATTTTGACACTTCAAAACACTGCCCAAACAGATCACACGAAAATTCCACCAAAATCACCAAATCTTGCATTTTAAGCCAAAATCAAGATTTCAATTGAAAAGCCATTAACAAATCACAAATCAAGGATTGAGAACTTTGGAATTTCAGTAAAGAACTGATAGTTTAGAGGAGAAGGACGTTCTTACCTCCAAACTTGAATTTCTCCTTTTTAGAGCCAAAATGCTTGATGAAACAACTTGCAAATTGAGAGGTTTTGTAGATGAGATGATTAGGAATCAAAAGAGAGTTGAAATGAGAGATTTAGATGCCAAAATCAGAGAAGAAAATCTGGAGAAATATGTTTGGGTGGAGAGAAAATGAGAGAAAAGGAAAATTGAGAGAAAATGAAAAGTTAGTTAAGAAATGGTAAAAATGATTTCCCTCCACATTTCATAATCTTTAAAATCAGAATAAAACTTTAAAATATCTTAGAAAAATCTGGAGAAATCCTTTTTGGAATAATAGCTCCTTAAAGATTCAAAGTTTCAATCCTTTATAAAACTGTCCCGCAACTTTCAAAAATTACATTTTGGTCACTAGCCAAAATGTCAACCTTCCGAACCTCATTTTCCAAAATTGATTTCACAGTTCACTTTTATATATTAAAAGATGATTTTAGAACATTTTTCCATATTTTTAATGCAACCCGAACTAGGCTTTCCTAAATTCACTCTTATATATTCGACCAGCACTTTGACCGAACCGGTCAACGCCCAAAACTTCTGAGCCCAAAACCGGGGCGTTACATTCGTAATAGATGATTGGGCTCTGTTTTGAGATGTCTTTTGATGTATTTTGGATGTCTAAATGATGTGTAATTGAGGTTTAATCAATGCAATCCCGAATAGGTTGATTTTCCTAAGTTTTTACTTGAGAAAATGGTGGTTTTTGGGGTGATTTTGATGTTCTGCTATAGCTGGAGGTATAAGGACGTGATTAGGCTCTTTTTGGATGTTAATTGATGTCTAAGAATGATTGGAAGTGATGGATCTTTGCTGGGTAATGTTGTAGAGGTGTTTGGATGTGATTTCGGTTGTGTTTGGTAGCCGAAATGTGAGTTTTGATGAGAGCAGCGAGTTTAGGTGTTTTGGTTGAAGCTTTTAATGCATGATGATGCATTAATCCTCTGCTTTGATGTGTTTAAAACAGGGGAGACATCTTCGGATCCTTGTGGTGTTGATCCGGAGGCTTGATCGGCGTTTCGGCAAGTTTGCGAAACGGAATTGATGAGTGAAGTTTGGTTTTCAGCTTTGAAACAAATGTTTGAAGGTTATGGGAGCTTAGTTTAAGTCTAAACAACTTAGCTAAGCTCAAGAGTAAGTTTTTCGGAGAAACTCTCTTTTTGATGAACCATGAGATGGTTGAATGCAATGTGTTTATTTTGCATGTTTAAATTCTGTTTTGAAAGCATATTTTAGCATGTTTAATGGTGGTTTTGTAAGCCATGTGTTGAAGGATGCTCAAGGTAAGAGATCCTTGATTTGGACATTGATAAATGTTGTTTGATGCATAGTGATGCATGACTATTTAATGGCTTTGTTTAATGCTTTAAAACAGTGGACTGATGATGGTAAATGATGTATATTGGCAAGTGATGTGTTGGTTTAAAAGTACTTGGATTGGATATAGTTAGTCGGCTATAGGATTGGGTGCACCGTGAATAAAGTCGCCTTGGATGTTGAGGGGTTGTAATGGTACCGTAAACTTCATCCAAGTACACTAACGAGATGTCTAAGATCATAATGGTGGTTAAAATGACATGTGAGGATCTTGTGTTGTGTGTCCCGTGCTCTCGTTACTGATGTTATACAACTACCAATGAGTGATGTGGAGGGGTTGTAATTGTACCGTAGACTCCATCTTGAGTGTTTGGTAGTGTGTATGAAGCGTATGGGACAACGCTTGTAATCCGCGTATCCGATTGTGTTTTTGAGTTGAAAAATGGTTATGGATTATCACTTGAAAGCCAATATGACATGTTGATGTATTGAAGCATGAGATGCTTGGTTTGTATGCATAGATGCATGATAAATGATGTTTTGAAATTAAAGGCCTTGGAAAGGTGTTTTTACAAAGTGCATTATTGTGTTGTTTCATTAGAGCATTTCTCACTAAGCATGTGTGCTTACGCTCCCGCTTTCTTGAACCAATAATGCAGAGAATTGAAGTGCTTTAAGGGCAGCAAGGAGGTCAAGGATCCAAGTGAAAGTCTAAGCTCACGTATGGTGAATATTTTCACAACACTACTAGCTTTTGGTATTTGGCAATGGGAACCTAGATTGGGTTTTTGGGAGATGTTTTGGACTCCCTAAGTCTGGTTTAATGCCTATGATGTTTGGAACATGTAAATGGCCTTTTGGTATTTGTTTTGGAGATTTGATGATTGCTTGCTTTCCAATATAGGATGCATGCCTTTAGACTTGTGGTTTTTCCTAATTGATGCCATGATTGAGCTTTGATGATGCAAATATGTTCCTTTAATGTTAGATGACTTGTTGGCATGATATGGAGGTCATATGAATGTGTTTGGTGGGTCGAAAGTGTGTAAAAACAGGCTTTTCTGCTGTTTCTGGGCAGGGTGTATCGAAACACCCTTGCCTGTTTCGAAACATGTGCATGTTTTGGCTTGGGCGTTTCGAAACGAACAGAGGTGTTTCGAAACACTTTGGCTACTGCCCAGCCGTGTTTCTGAACGATCAATTCCCGTTTCGAAACACTTGACCGTTGGGCACTGATTTGAATGGTTTTGAGGTTTGCAAGCTGTACGTTTTAGTCCTGATTTTTGTATGTGCAATTGCTTGAGTTTGGGATGTCCGTTTAAGATGAAATTTGGCAGAGAAGCATGAAACATGACTAATTTCATAATGGTAATTGAAAAATTGGTAAAGTCCTCTTAATTTCCAGAATTTACAAATTGGTCCCTAAATTCGTATATTTTGCAATTGAGTCCCTTATTGTTTTCCGATTGCTATGATTTTTGAATATGCTTATCTCAAGAGTACGCATAGGGTTAATATGCTTTTAGACAAGGTTAAAAAGAAAAAAGGGGTCGTTAATCAAGGTTGACTTTCGGGTTGACTTTGGTTTTCCTCGTGTAATCTTCGTAGTTCGGGTCAACCGTCTAGGCCGGGCTAAGGGGGTTACATTACAAATCAACCCGTGGCCCTAGGGGAAGTTTAGAACATGTTGAGAAAAGGGAAAACGACTAGTGTTTTGGGAAGAAGGCTAGAGATAGATGACGTCCTCTCTTAGGTCGAATTACATGCCTTTATATAGGCCTTGGGTTCAAGTTTTCTAATATGGCAAGAATACAAGTTTAAATTAAAGTACAACTCTATTAAAGACTAAATCATCAGAGCATAAGTCTTTAATTCGTCCTTCTTTCTTGCTTGGAGTTTTCTTCCTTGAACTTTGGGCTTGGCCTTCATTCTGATCTAGAGCTTCGAAAAATATAAGGGCAATCCACGACAGACCAGCATAATATTCTCTTTTTGTCCATGTCCACTTTGCTTCTTCTCCTCAACACTGCTGTCATCCTTGGCTGCCACGGCAGCGGCCATGGCGGCATCGTCCTCCTCGTCTGCATATTTAGTTCCATCTTTGCTGCATCACTGCCCAGCGCCTACTTCTCCATCTGCTACAACAACAACCTGCAAAAGCAACCAATTTCAGTAGAAACTATGCCATTTAATATATTTGTGATGTATAACTAAAATCTAACCTAAATGCAATGAATTATGCTTGAATACAGCATAAATATGGGTTAAATAGGGGTAAATAATAGAACTTTTACACACTCAACAACCCCCAAACTCAAGATTTTGCTTGCCCTCAAGCAATTCAGACCTAAAAAAGAAAAACAGAATTTTAATTTTGGCTTAAAACAATGAACTTTTCCTTACCTACCCTTCATTCCCTATTGTGAGCAACACCTTGTCGAATAATTCAGGATTCGTCCGGAACCTTGCTATAATCCTCGTGCAGTGTGTGCATGCTTGTGAACAATTATATGCCAAGACTCCCTTAGTTTCACTAGAATATTTCAGCATCTAACTTGAAGTTTTATGCCACATTTCATCTTTTTGGAGGCAATTCTTAGCCTCCTTTAGTTTTTATTTAGACTCAATTTTATTTTCTCAAGCTTATGTTTGACTAGAGTCGGTTTCGGGCACCTCTAGCTAACTACCTAGAGCCGATTTCGGGCACCTCTAGGTGTATTGAGTCTATTTTTCTTAACTTCTTTTCCTAGAGCCAGTGTTAGGCACCTCTAGGGGCAACTCAAGTGCTAAGCTTCCTATTCTAGTTTACTAGTAGAGTTATAGGAAGTATAAAAGTCACAAATGGTGTTTAAGTTTTAGAACTATAGTAAGGCTCTAAACTGCTCCTAAAACTATCCTAAAGGAACTTCCACGACAAAGGCTGTCACGGCAGGTAAGTTCAGTTCAAAGACTTAAGCCAAAATTTTCAATTTTTTAAGCGAAAATAAATTAAGTAAAATACACAATTTTTAACTTAATAAGACTCCATTAATGGAGGGATGCCACCCCCAAACTCAAGGGTTGCATTGCCCTCAATGCAAATGACAGTTAAAAGAAAAAAAAGTACATCACAAAATATCAAAAGGCAAACAACAATATAAGGTAAGAAACTTAAAATTTAGGCATTTTCGTCGCTGTTGCTGCTGCTGTTGAGTTGGATCTGCCGACGGGCAGGGACCTTCTTGGCTGGTGCTGGTTGGCGGATGGGGGAGGCAGAGGTATTCTTCGTTGTGGCCTCCTTTAGAGGTTGAATACGGGTAGGGGAGATGTGCGGAGGTTTCTCCACTACCTGATCCTCGGAGCTGCTGATGCTCCTACTGCTGCTGCCGCTATCTTTCTTGTTCTTGTCTGCCACCGTTTTCTGCCGCTTTACTGGTGAGAACTCTTTGGACAAATTCCTCTTGACAGAGGGTTCGTCATCGGATTCCTCCCAAATTGAGGAAGAGGAGAAACCTGCTATGTAGGTATCGAGTTCTTCTAAAGGCATCCTTCTCTTGGTTCCTCAGGCAGATGTGTCGGCTGTACGGTTGCTGCCTGCAGCTGTTGTGGCAGGGGTTGGTGTGGACACTGCAGATGGCGTCTTGGGCGTGGCAGCAAGTGTAGGGGTATGGGCAGGGGTGGTGGCAGCAAAATATTGATTTGGAAAGGCAGGGAATACAGCATCAGGGAAATTTAAAGAGGTATGGATGAAGTGTACCGTGGAAGAGGTGAAATCTCTGATGAGACTCACAAAGCCGAGGTGTCATTCCTCCATTTTTTGTATGGAAGCAAGGATCTGAGAGGAGGTGTCGGTCGGAGGTGCTGCTGCTGTAGGCTGCCTGGGGTCTGTGGCAGCAGGCTCAGTGTTGGTTGGCTCTGTCGGCTCTACTGTTGTGGCAGTAGGGTCGAAAGATGACAGCGGGTAGCAGCAGTGAGTTCCATCAAGCTGCGTATATTTCTCTCAGTCCAGCACTTCCTCTGGACTCGTAAGTCAGTGGCAGCTTCTGGTACATGATTGCCACGACATAGGGCGGTGATGAGATAGGGGAAGAAGAGTGGTCCTGTTGGCCGATGTGCACATTCCAATATACTCTCCCGGATGTATCTGCCAACGTTTATTGGCCTCTCATTTAATATAGAATGAATGGGAGCTAACCTGGGTTGGTCTACGATTGTGTTGTGTGAGGATGGCATGATTTTCTTTTTGATGAAGGCGTTCCACAGTTTGGCCTCCGCGGTGAGTTGGACTCTCTTCACTGCCCTTGGGTTTTTTGGATCAGTGTTCCATTGTGTACCTTCGTCTATGAGTTCTGCCATGTGAGTATCATAGGCAACAGGCTCTAAGCTCTCGAGAAATTGCTGGTGGCCATCTTCGTTGCTGCCCACATAAAATCCATAAAAAGTGTTGATATATTATGGCTCGAAGGGCACCTCTCTCCCTCTGACTGTGACTGCTGTCGTGTTCCTGTTGTTGATGGCAGCATAAAAATCTCGGACAAGAGAGACATTCATCTCCTCTGGCTGTTCTGCGAATATCTGTCACTGCAGGGCGTTGATTTTCCTAGCTATAAATGGCTGCAATCCCAGGTTCCCCTCCTTGGAAGTGTAAATAAAGCCCTTCTCCTCCCACATGTCACAGATCTGGAAGGATCGTGGGGTTGATGCTGCCGGGGCGAGCCTGAAGCAGCACTTCTGCGGGTGTTTCTAGAAGACATTGTTGCAAGGATTGTGTAAGAAAAAATGAAAGCAAGTAAAAATTCTAGAGAATGCAAGTAAGAAGAGTAGAAGTGAGTGAAAAATGAATAGTAAAACGGGGTTTATATAGGTGAGAGTTTTCTGCCCGTTGGAGCTGCAACGGCATGCTCGAATAACGGGGCCAGCTATTACGCGGTTTCTGACGCGTCTGTCACGTGTTTCTGTGTCTGCTGCGCGTCTGTTACGCGTTTGCGTGTCTGCTGCGTCAACGTGTCGACAAGCTGGATTTTCCGCGTCTGTCGCAGCAGCTGTAACGACAGGCTCCAAAGTTGGGCTTTTTGGGATGATGGAAGGATGGTGGGCTGAATTCACTTCTCTTCTTCTTCTTGTCTCTTTTATTTCCTAAAAATAATAAAAATAAAAGACGTTATTTCCTAAAAATAAAATAATTCTAATTTCCTAATATATAAATAATAATTAATAAAAATAAAATTTAGGTTAAATTAGGGATGCCAGGCGGGGCATCTCCTAAAGTAACCATTTCCTGCATTCTTGGGGCTTCAGTCCCCTGATAATGCTTCAATCGTTGTCCATTGACTTTGAATTGGTGCCTATCTTTTAAAGATCTGATCGTGATGGAACCATGGGGAAAAACATGCACCACATGGAATGGGCCTGACCATCTAGATTTCAGCTTCCCTGGGAAGAGTTTCAACCTAGAGTTAAATAACAGCACAAGCTGTCCTGGGCAGAACTGTCGTGGCAGCAACTTCTTGTCATGCCACTTCTTGGTCTTGTCCTTGTATATTCTTGTGTTGTCATAGGCCATTGTTTGAATTTCTTCAATTTCGTTCAGATCAAGTAGCCTTTTCTGCCCTACTTTTTTCAAGTCCATATTAACTACCTTGATTGCCCAGTATGCTCTTTGCTAATTCTCGACAGGTAAATGGCATGTTTTCCCGTAAATCAGCTGATAGGGAGACATTCTTAATGGAGTTCTGAATGTTGTCCTGTAGGCCCATAATGCATCATTGAGGTGTAGAGATTAGTCTTTCCGAGTTGGCTTAAACATCTTTTCAAGAATGTTCTTGACCTCTCTGTTGGATATTTTAGCCTGTCCATTGGTCTGAGGGTGGTATGTTGTTGCAATCCGATGCTTGACACCATACTTTTTCAAGGCAGCAACTATAACCCTATTGTCAAAATGCCTCCCTTCATCACTGATGATCGCCTTAGGGATGCCGAATCTGGATAAAAATGTTTTTATGCAAAAACCTTTGAACCCTCTTGGCATCATTTTTCTGAGTGGCGGTCGCTTCAACCCACTTGGACACATAATCCACTGCCAGGAGGATATATAAGTTCCCACATAATGTTGGGAACGATCCAATAAAATCTATCCCCCAAACGTTGAAGATCTTGACTTCAAGAATATTTTGCAGCGGCATCGGCATCTCTTGTCTCCTTGAGATGTTTCCAGTCCGTTGACACTTGTCACAGTTCTTGTAGAATATTTGAGCATCCTTGTACAATGACAACTAATAAAATCCCGACTGCAAAACCTTGGCAGCAGTTTTGTTACCTCCTAAGTGTCCTCCATACTGTGAAGCATGACAATGATGAAGTATATCTTCCTATTCATCCCGTGGTACACATCTCCTTATAACCTGATCTGCACAAATTTTGAAAAGAACAGGTTCGTCCCAATAATAATGCTTAATATCATTTTGGAACCTCTTCCTAGCTTGATAATTAAGGTCAGGAGGAGTTATTCCGCTAACTAAATAATTAACGAAATCAGCATACCAGGGAAGTTCAGAAGACTTACCTGCCACCATGGCTGTCGCGGCAGTGATCGTGGCAGCAAACAGCTGCTCATTAGGGAAGGTCTCCAGTATGTGTGTCTCGTCTGCCGGTAGACTCTTTCCCTTCTCCAACCTTGACAAGTGATCTGCAACTTGATTCTCTGTCCCCTTTTTTTCCTTGATTTCAAGGTCGAACTCTTGCAGTAGCAGAATTCAACGTATCAGTCGAGGCCTTGCATCCTTTTTGGTGAACAAATACTTCAATGCAGAGTGGTCTGTGTGGACTACGACCTTCGTTCCAAGTATATAAGAACGAAACTTGTTAATGGAGAATACCACACCTAATAGTTCATTCCCTGTGGTGGTGGTGTAGTTCACTTGGGCGTCGTTTAGTGTTTTGTTGGCATAGTATATGACATGAAAAAGTTTGCCTTTCCTCTGCCCAAGTGCTGCCTCGACAGCATAGTCACTAGCATAACACATGATCTCAAACGACAGTGTCAACTCTGGTGGCTGTACTATTGGGGCTGTTACCAGCTTTTCTTTCAGAACCTTGAATGCCTCAGTACATTCAGCGTTAAAGTCGAAGGGACGGTTCTGCTCCAGAAGATGACATAAGGGCCTGGTGATCTTTGAAAAGTTCACGATGAACCTCCGATAATAACCAGCATGTCCTAAGAAACTTCTGATTCCCTTGACTATGGTGGGTGGCAGCAGCTTTTCGATCACTTGTATTTTAGCTCTGCCGACTTCTATGCCACGACAGCTAATTTTATGGCCAAGGACTATCCCTTCATCCACCATGAAGTGACACTTTTCCCAGTTCAATACCAAGTTTTCTTTTTCACATCTCTCAAGCACCTTCTGTAGGTTGCCTAGGCAGCTTTCAAAGTTGTCTCCAAAGACTAAAAAATCATCCATAAATATTTCTAAGAAATCCTCCACCATATCGGAGAATATTGCCATCATGCACCTTTGAAAGGTTGCTGGAGCATTACAAAGTCCAAATGGCATTCTCCGAAAAGCATAAGTTCCGTAAGGGCATGTGAACGTCGTCTTTTCTTGATCTTCCGGTGCGATGGCTATTTGATTGTAACCTGAGTAACCATCAAGAAAACAATAGTAAGGCTTACCCGCTAATCTATCAAGCATTTGATCAATAAAGGGTAAGGGGAAGTGGTCCTTTCGGGTAGCTTTGTTAAGCTTCTTGTAGTCCATACAAACCCTCCAACCGATCACAGTCCTGGTGGGATTAGCTCGTTTTCTTCGTTGGTTACCACGGTTATTCCTCCTTTCTTGGGAACACACTACACTGGGCTCACCTACTTGCTATCCGAGATGGCGTAGAATATTCCAGCATCTAGCCATTTGATTATTTCTTTACGCACTACTTCTTGCATAACATGGTTCAGACGTCTTTGTGCATCAGTGGTCGACTTATGATCATCCTCTAAAAGAATTTTATGCATGCATAATGCCGGACTGATGCCTTGGATATCAGCTATCGTCCATCCAATAGCTTTCTTGAGCTGCTGCATCATCCCTATTAACTGATGTTCATGTTCCTGCATCAACTTGGAAGAGATGATTACCGGAAACGTATCATTTAAACCAAGGAAAACATATTTTAGCTGCCCTGGCAGGGGCTTAAGATCTAGAACAGGGGGCTCAACAGTTGATGGCTTTTGAAGTACATGATTATCTGAGGTATAGTTTAAGGGCTCGAACAACTTACCTGGACGATTGTCAATCCAATTTACCTCCTATGGATCTTCAGTATCAGATTATGAGGAGTTGCTGTCGTCGGTGTTGTCATGACAGTCTTCTAAGTGGCTGCTGAGGCAGTGACCAATTTTTATGTCGTGGCAGCCCGACCTGATGCAGGGTTGGTCAAGGGTAACTTCAGTGATGACCTTGCATTCTTCTTCTGCATCACCATGTTTCATTACTTGGAGAACATTCAACTTGATTTCTTGATCGTTCACTCTCATGGTGAGTTCTCCTTTTTCCACATCAATCAGTGATCTTCATGTGGCTAAGAAGGGTCGCCCTAGGATGATTGGTGCGTTTTCATCTGCTTCACAATCTAAGACAAGAAAGTCAACAGGAAAAATAACCTTATCCACTCTTACCAGAATATCTACAATTTTTCCTTCTAGATGAACATAAGAGCGGTCTGCCAGCTGCAGTAATACTGTTGTGGGCCGAGCTTTTCCAATACCTAATTTCTGAAAAACAGATTTGGGCATTAAATTTATACTAGCACCAAGATCACAAAGTGCCTTACCCACAAATTTGTCTCCGATTACGCAGGGTATGATGAAACTCCCCGGAGCCTTCTTCTTCTAAGCCGAATGCTTGTGCAGAATACTCATGCGTCCTTCTGTCATCTTAACTGTTTCAAATTCCCCAAGTCTGGATTTCTTTGACATGGCATCCTTGAGAAATTTGCATTTAACCAGATATCATAAATTTTCTTAAGCTGAGATTCCTATTTCAATTTCTGTAACCGCTGAGGAAAAGGAGGTGGAGGACGATAATCAGCAATATGTCCTTTCCATTGCATTCGGATCTGAGGAGGTTTTGTTTCATCATCTTTCTCCTCTGTCCCTTCTGCTGTCGTGACATGCTCGTCGGCAGCAGGCTGTTTGTCACCTGTCGGGGCAGCTTCCTCGACAGTCGACTCCAAGACTGGTTTCTTAACTGATTCAGCTTCCTTCTCAGGCCCTGGTAGTTTCTTCCCACTCCTAGTAGTGATAGCTTTCCACTTTTCATGTGTGGGTTGTCTAGCGTTTTCAGTATCGCTAGGAAATCATCCATTCTGCCTTGGTTTAATATGCTGGGAAACCTGAACCATCTGTGTCTCCAATGAATCAGAGTAGCTTCATGATTGGTCATCCGCATCTTTGTTTTATCCATGAATATTTCCGTCTTCTTGACAAAATGATTCATGTTCTCAATGTAGGTTCCTGTTTGAGACATAAATGTAGCCAAAGTTTGTTCCAGTATACTAGTTGTGGCAGCTGGTGGCTGTTGCTGCTGCTGCTGCGGTTGCTACCGAGTCAGCAATCTAGGTCCCCCTGGTTCTGTGTATTATGTGCTTGAGGATTTAGGGAATTATTAGGATTGCTCCAAGAGAACATGGGATCCTTTCTCCAGTTGGGATTGTAGTTGCTGGAGTTATAATTCTTCTTATTGTAGTTCCCAACATATATCCCTTCTTCTAACTGTATTGGACATTCCTCTGAACTGTGATTTCCTTCATAAGTTTCGCATACCTCTTCAGCAGAGTAGAAAGACTGTGAATCTTCTTTCAAGAACTTTTTCATTGCCTTAGTGAGATATGCCACCTGCTATTTTAATGAACTGTCGGCCTCATAATCTTTTACAGCTAGAACTCGTTTACCCCCTCTTCTTGCTGTAGGAAACTGTTCCTCATTCTTCGCCAGATTTTTCAATACTGCCATTGCCTCATCTGGGTCTTTGTCCAGTAGTAATCCATTTGCCGCTGAATCAATTCTGATACGAGTTTGTAAATTTGCAGCATTATAGAATTTAGTTACCTGGTTCCAAACGGGGAATCCATGCATCGGGCAGTTCCTTAGCAGAGTGGTCAATCTATCCAGGCTTCCTGCATTGGCTCGTCATCTTCCTATTGAAAAGTAGCGATTTCGTTACGTAATCGCTCAAATAAGTGTGAAGGATTAAAACGAGACAAAAATTCACGAGTTAAATCTACCCAAGTTCGTATTGAACCCGACATTAGTTTGTTCCACCAAGTCTTTGTCTTGTCCCTCAAAGAATGAGGAAATAACCGAAGCCTCAGTATCTTCGGATTAACTCCTGGTAGTCTAAACGAACCACAGATTTCCTGGAACGTTTTCAGATGCTCCATAGCATCCTCTGTAGTAGCACCACTAAATTGGCCAGCGTTGTTGATCATGCTGAACATAACAGGTTTCAGCTCAAAGTTGTCAACATCTACGTCTGGCAGGGTGGTTTCTAATTCTACATGATCATTGAGCATGTAGTCTTGGCATGACCGGCGTGCGGCAGCGGCAGGAGGATCGTTCCCTCCCTCCATCTCCTTTGGTTGTTCATGATGTAACACCCCAATTTTGGGCTTGGAAGTTTAGCGTCTAAACCGGACCGGTCTGATTTTCGGTTCGAATATAAAAGGTGGTTTTTGGGAAAGCCTAGTTCAGGTTGCATTAAAAATATGAAAAAATATCTAGAAATCATCTTTTAATATATATAAGAGAGAGGTGAAATCAATTTTACAAAAATTAGGTTTGGAAGTGTGACATTCCGAATTAGTGACTAAAATGTAATTTTTGAAAAGTTTAGTGGTGACTGTTTTGAAAGGATTGAAACTTTGAATCTTTAAGTAGCTAATTTACCCAAGATTGATTTTTCTAGATTTTTCTTAGATTTTAATGTTTCATTTAATGTTTAATTAATTAAAGGAAAATGGGAAAAACCAATTTTGAGATTTCATAATTAACTTTCTTGAAAACTTTCTTATCTTATTTTCTCTCAAAATTCTCTCAACCAAACACATTTCTACATCAACATTTCTTTTGATTTTCACACTAAATGATGAGGTTTCAATCATCAAAATATTCCTAATCCTTTCTACATCAAATCCTCTTCATTTGCTTATTGAATTTTCAAGGATTTTGGCTCTAATCAAGGAGAAATCTACATTTAGAGGTAAGGATGTTCTTCTCCTCTAAATACTCAGTTCTTTACTGAAATCCCCAAGTTCACAATCCTTAAATTAAGTTTTATTAAAGGTTTCAATGTTGCGATCTTGATTTTGGCTTAAAACTCAAGATTTGGTTTAAATCTTAAAGAAATTCGTGGTGATTGTTTGGGCTCTATTTTGAGATGGCTTTTTAATGTATTTTGGATGTTTAATGATATGTAATTGAGGTTTAATCAATGCAATCCCGAATAGGTTGATTTTCCTAAGTTTTTGCTTATGAAAATGGTGGTTTTTGGGGTGATCTTGGTGTTCTATTATAGCTGGAGGTATAAGGACGAGTTTAGGTTCTTTTTGGATGTTAATTGATGTCTAATAATGTTTAGAAGTGATGGATCTTGGCTGGGTTATGTTGAGGAAGGGTTTGGAGGTGATTTCAGTTGTGTTTGGTAGCCGAAATGTTAGATTTGGTGAGAGCAGCGAGTTTAGGTGTAATGGCTGAAGATTTTAATGCATGATGATGCATTAATCCTCTGCTTTGATGTGTTTAAAACAGGGGAGACATCTTCAGATCCTTGTGGTGTTGATCCGGAGGCTTGAACGACGTTTCGGCAAGCTTGCGAAACGAAATTGGTGAGTGGAGTTGGATTTCCAGCTTTGTATCGAATATTTGAAGGGTTGGGAGCTTAGCTTAAGTCTAATCAACTTAACTAAGCTCAAGAGTAAGTTTTCGGAAAAACTCTCTTGGATGAGCCATGGATTGGTTCGATGTATTTGTTGATAATTGCATGTTTAAATTCTGTTTTTGAAAGCACGTTTAGCATGGTTAATGCTTGTTATGTAAGCCATTTGTTGAAGGATGCTCAAGGTAAGAGATCCTTTGTTTGATTTGTTAAAAATGTGGATTAATGCATAGTGATGCATGTTGTAAATGGCTTTGATTTAGATGCTTTAAAACAATGGATTATTGATGATAATTGATGTATATTGGCAAGTGATGTGTTGGTTTTAAAGTACTTGTATCGGATATAGTTAGCCGGCTATAGGAATGGGTGCACCGTGAATGAAGTCGCCTTGGAAGTTGAGGGGATGCAATTGTACCGTAAACTCCATCCAAGTACACTAACGAGATGGTTAAGATCATAATGGTGGTTAAAAGTCCATGTGTGGATCTTGTGTTGTGTGTCTCGTGTTCTCGTTAGTGATGTTATACAACTACCGATGAGTGATGTGGAGGGGTTGTGATTGTACCGTTAAACTCCATCAGGGGTGTTGAGGGGTTGTGATTGTACCGGTAAACTCCACCTTGTGTGTTCGGTAGTGTGTATGAAGCGTATGGGACAACGCTTGTAATCCGCGCATCCGATTGTGTTTTATGTTGTAAAAGGTTATGGTTTATCACTTGGAAGCCAATATGACATGTTAATGATATTGAAGCATGAGATGCTTGATGTGAATGCAATGTTGCATGAATAATGATGTTTAAGTGTTAAAGGCATTATGGAAAGTGTTTTTATAAAGTGCATTATTGTGTTGTTTCCTTAGAGCATGCCTCACTAAGCATTTGTGCTTACGCTCTCTCTTGAACCAATAATGGAGATAATTGAGGTGTTTGTGGGCAGCAAGGAGGCTAAGAATCCAAGGGAAAGCTAAGCTCATGTATGGTGACTATTTCACAACATTATTAGATTTTGATATTTGGCAATTGGAACCTAGGTTGTGTTTTTGGGAGATGTTTTGTACTCCCCAGTTGTGGCATAATGCCTTAAATGTTTTGGATATGTAATTGGCCATTTTGGTGCTTGCTTTGATGATTTGATGGTTGTTTGCTTTGGATATTAGGAAGCATGCCTATAGACATGTACCTCATATGTATGATGACTTGTTGGCATGATTAGGAAGTCATTAGGATGTGTTTGAGTGATTAAATGTATGTTAAACCAGCAAAATCTGCACTTTCTGGGCAGTCCGTATCGGAATGGGTACTAACGTTTCAAAACGGGGGCCTGTAATGGCCTTCGTGTTTCGAAATGGGTAGAGGCCGTTCTGAAACGTTTTTGCCACTGCCAAGCCCTGTTTCGGTACACGTCTCGAAACGAACCCGCGTTTCGGAACGGTCAACCCCCATTCCGAAACACTAGACCGTTGGGCACTGATTTGAATGGTTTAAGGTTTGCAAGCTTTACGTTTTAGTCCCAAATTTTGTATTTGCAATTGCTTGAGTTTGAGATGTCCGTTTGAGGTGAAATTTGAAATGAAAGCATGTAATATGACTAATTACATATTGGTAATTTAAAAATCATCTTAGTCATTTATCCTTCCAGAATTTACATTTTGGTCCCTAATATTTGTATGTTGTGCAATAGAGTCCCTTACTGTTTTCCGATCGCTGCGATTTTCAAGTATGTTTTTCTCAAGAGTACGGTTGAGGTTAATGAGCATCTAGATAAGATTAAAAAGAAAAAAAGGGTCGTTAATCAAGGTTGACTTTCGGTTGACTTTGGTTTTCCCCGTGTAATCTTCGTAGTTCGTGTCAACCGTCTAGGCCGGGCTAAGGGGGTTACATTTGGTAGTATCAGAGCTAAGTTCTCAAGTAAACGAGAATGGTTATGTGGGTGATGTATTTATGATTGCATGATGTGCCATTTTGAATGAAAGTGTGATGTGTGAATTGTAAAGTATGTTACAATTGTGATGTATGCTGTGGTGAAGCATGTTAGAGGGACCCATTGCCATATCAAAACTAATGAAAGGATTTGATTTTATTTGGAAATGAGCTTGAGTACTTGGATTTCTTACCTTGCTGAGCCTGATTATGTTTATTGCATTTGTGTTAGTGCATTGTTTTAGTGAATGAGACCTCGTAGAGAGATGAGAGTTAATACTCGAGCTATGGCTCAGAACGAGAATGGGAACAATGCTGAAAATGTTGTGGATATACCTCCTCCTCCTGGTGGTGGACCGCCCGGTGGTGGTGGTGCTGGAGGTGATGGAGCTGGTGTTGGTGCTGGTGCCGGGGTCGCTGGACCTGAAGCTGGGCAGGGGCACGCTGCTCCTGATATGACAGTGTTGATACATGCTATTGTTGGAGCCTTTCAAGCAGCAGTAGCTGCAGCTCATGGAGCTGGGCATCAGGGTGATGCTAATGCGAGATTACCTTTGGAACGTTTGCGCAGTCTGGGAAAGACTAAGTTCAGAGGTTTGTCTGCTGAGGATTCCGAATCTTGGTTGGAAATTACCAAGAGGATATTGGGACAAATGAACTGCAATGATGTACAGATGTTAGGATGTGTGGTATCGCTGTTACATGATGATGCATATATCTGGTGGACGACCACTGTCTCCGGAATGGAGGAAGCTGATGTAACTTGGACATTTTTCTGAACGTGTTCAAGCGGAAGTATCTGGGTGTGCGATACCTAGATGAAAAGAAAAGAGAGTTCATGTCTCTTACACAAGGGAGCATGACGGTGGCTGAGTACGAGATCCAGTTTGTCCGTCTCAGTCAGTACTCACCTGAGCTTATCCCTGAGTACACTGATTTTGATGTGCTGGTTAGTAGGGCGAAGGATATTGAGCAGAACCTGGGTTTATCTTCTAGAGGTGTTGGTTCTAGCTCGGGCAAGAGAGCTGCTGGGTATAGTTCCGGTGGTGGACGGAACAAGAGATGACGAGATAGGAGGTATTGGTCTTCTGCTAGGCGTGGTGGTGGAGGGCATGGTGCGACTATTCAGGGAGACATGGCGAGAGCTAATAAGAACACATGTTGGGCGTGTGGATCGCGTGGTCATTTGAGGCATGATTGTCCTCGAGTAGCGAGAGAGGTGCAAGCCCCTTTGGCAGTGACCGGTAACTCGTGCTGGAATTTTGGTTCGGCATACCACATGAGGAGGGAGTGTCCTTTGTTGGCTGGTGGTGGTCAGGGACGTGCTCCTGGAGTTGTTGCACCATAGAGAGGTCGTGGGCGCGGCTGTGGTAACTTTCAGCGCAGAGATGATGGTGGAAGGAATGTGGCACATATGGTGGCTGTCCAACCTGAGGGTGGAGGCCAGGCTTGAGTGTATGCTCAGCGAGAGGGGAGGAATGACACGGATGTGATCGCATGTACCTTCACTTTGCAATCCTTGTCATTACTTTCCTTGATTGATTCTAGATCTACACACTCATATTAATTGCTTGAACATGCTCAATTACTTGGTTTACCTGTTGAGTCTTTGGATGTTGGTATGCATGTAACTAGTTCCTTTGGTGAGACCGTTGTGACATGAAAGTTATATAGAAGATGTCCGTTGGTTGTGCAAAACCATGTTTTTCATGTTGATCTCAAGGAATTGCCTTTCTATGGTTTTGATGTAATCCTTGGTATGGATTGGCTTGTTGAACATCGAGCTGTGGTGGATTTTGAGAACAAGCGAGTTTCATTGAAGCTTGCGGATGATTATGAGGTAGTGGTGGTTGGTCAGAATGTGAAGTTTCTTGCCAATGTGGTGTCTACATTGGAAGCAAGCCGAATGATGAGGCAAGGTTGTGAAGCCTACCTAGCCTTTGTGATGAGTCCTAGCTCTAAGGATTTGCGAGTTGAAGATATCAGGACTGTGCGAGAGTTTCCCGGTGTGTTTCCGGAGGAGTTACCTGGATTGCCTCCTAATCGTGAAGTGGAGTTTGGGATTGAGCTGTATGAAAACACAACTCCAATGTCCATTACTCCTTATCGAATGGCACCTAAAGAGTTGAAGGAGCTGAAGACGCAACTTCAGGAGTTGCTTGATCATGGTTTCATTCGGCCGAGTGTGTCACCTTGGGGTGCACCGGTCTTGTTTGTGAAGAAAAAGGATGGCACTATGAGAATGTGCATCGATTATCGTCAGCTTAACAAGTTGACTATCAAGAATAGGTATCCATTGGCGAGGATTGATGATCTTTTTGATCAATTTCGGGGAGCGGCTGTGTTCTCTAAAATTGACTTAAGGTCAGGGTATTATTAGTTGAAGGTGAAGGATGTGGATGTGCCAAAGACATCTTTCAGAATGAGATATGGGCATTATGAGTTCCTTCTGATGTCGTTTGGTTTGACGAATGCTCCTGCAGCTTTTATGGACATGATGAATAGAGTGTTCCATGAATACTTGGACAAATATGTTGTGGTGTTCATTGATGATATCCTCGTGTACTCTCGTGCTGAGGAAGAGCATGAGGGACATTTGAGGATTGTGTTGCAGGCTCTGTTGGAGAATCAGCTTTATACTAAGTTAAGCAAGTGTGAGTTCTGGCTCAGGGAAGTTGTGTTCCTTGGTCATATGGTTTCTGCTGAGGGGATTCGTGTTGATCCTCAGAAGATTGAGGCAGTGATGAATTGGAAGCCTCCTAAGTCTGTTCATGAAGTCCGTAGTTTCCTTGGTTTGGCGAGATACTATCGGAGGTTCGTGGATGGATTTTCGAAGATTGTTGCACCTTTGACGAAGTTGTTGCAGAAGGATGTTAAGTATGAGTGGACGGAAGCGAGACAGTAGGCTTTTGAGAAGCTGAAGGCATCTTTGATGCAAGCTCCTATCTTGGTTCAACCTGAATCAGGGAAAGAGTTTGTGATGTATAGTGATGCGTCCTACGTTGGTTTGGGTTGTGTGTTGATGCAAGAGGGTAAGGTAGTGGCTTATGCATCACGCCAGTTGAAGGTGCATGAGCGCAATTATCCTACGCATGACATTGAATTAGCTGCGGTGGTTTTTGCTTTGAAAAATTGGAGACATTACCTGTATGGTGAGAAGTGTACTATGTACACGGATCACAAAAGTTTGAAGTACATGATGTCTCAGAAAGAGTTGAATCTTAGGCAATGACGTTGGGTGGAGCTGCTTAAAGATTACGATTTGACGACCGAGTACCATCCGGGTAAAGCTAATGTTGTAGCGGATGCCTTGAGTAGGAAGGTAGCAGTGGAGTTGAGGGCTATGTTTGCCACCTTGAGCATTTCGCGAGATTGCGGTCTTGTGGCTGAATTGCAAGTGAAACCATCCTTTGTTCAGTTGATAAAGGATAAGCAGTTGTTGGATGATTCTTTGGTGCCACATGTTCAGGATATTGCTGAGGATAGGCCATCGGATTTTTGCTTTAATGATGATGGAGTTTTATGTTTTGGGAGTCGGATAGTGGTGCCCAATGATCCTGAGTTGAGGCGTGCTATTCTGACTGAAGCTCATAGTAGTCCTTTTGCTATGCACCCTACTAGTACAAAGATGTATCGTGATCTTCGAGATGAGTACTACTGGGTGGGTTTGAAGAAAGATGTTGCTGAGTATGTGAGCAACTGCATGGTTGGTTAGTGAGTTAAGGCTGAGCATCAGTTTCCTTCTGGGTTGTTGCAACCATTGAGGATTCCTGAGTGGAAGTGGGAAAGGATTACCATGGACTTTGTGTCTGGTTTGCCTTTGTCGCCATCGAGGAAGAATTCGGTATGGGTGATTGTGGATCGCCTTACGAAGTGTGCGCATTTCTTACCTGTGCATACTACGTACACTTTGGACAAGCATGCGGAGCTATACATTGCTGAGATTGTGCGGCTGCATGGTGTGCTAAAGTCTATAGTGTCAGATCGAGATCCGAGGTTTACATTGCGTTTCTGAGAGTGTTTACATTAGGCTTTGGGTACACGACTGAATATCAGTACTTCTTATCATCCACAGTCGGATGGACAGTCTGAGCGTGTTATCCAAGTGTTGGAGGATATTTTGAGGTGCTGTGTGATTGAGTTTCAAGGCTCTTGGGAGAAGCATTTGCCTTTGGTGGAGTTTGCTTATAACAATAGCTACAAGGCAAGTATTCAAATGACACCTTATGAAGCCTTGTACGGGAGGAAGTGCAGAACTCCTCTTTGTTGGGCTGAAACAGGTCAGAAGTTGGTTTCGATGCTAGCTTTGTTGAAAGGGACCACCGAGAAGGTGAAGCTCATTTTTGAGCGATTGAAGGCAGCTTATGATCGACAGAAGTCTTACGCGGATTTCAAGCGTAAGGAGATTGAGTAAGTTGAGCCCTATGTACATTGGACCATACGAGGTGATTGAGCGTGTGGGTCATGTTGCGTACAAGTTGAGATTGCCGCAAGAGTTGGAAAAGATTCATGATGTGTTTCATGTCTCTATGCTTCGGAGGTATAGATCAGATCCTTCGCATGTTATGCCTGTGGAGGAAGTGGAATTGAATCCAGACTTGACCTATGATGAGGAACCGGTGGAAATTCTGGATTCAGACAGTAAAGTTCTTCGAGGCAAGACTATTGTTTTGGTAAAGGTGTTGTCGAAACATCGTGGTGTTGAGGACGCCACGTGGGAATGGAAGGATGACATGAAGAACCAGTTTCCGTACCTCTTTCCTCCAGGTAAATTTCGAGGACGAAATTTCTTAAGGGGGGAGAGTTGTAACACCCCAATTTTGGGCTTGAAAGTTTAGGGTCTGAACCGGACTGGTCTAATTTTCGGTTCGAATATAAAAGGTGGTTTTAGGGAAAGCCTAGTTCGGGTTGCATTAAAAATATGGAAAAATATCTAAAAATACTCTTTTAATATATATAAGAGAGTGGTGAAATCAATTTTCCAAAATAAGGTGTGGAAATGTGACATTTCGAATTAATGACTAAAATGTAATTTTTGAAAAGTTCAGTGGTGACTGTTTTGTAAGGATTGAAACTTTGAATTTTTAAGGAGCTAATTTACCCAAGATTGATTTCTTCAGATTTTTCTTAGATTTTAATGTTTCATTTAATGTTTAATTAATTAAAGGAAAATGGGAAAAACTAATTTTCAGATTTCATAACTAACTTTCTTGAAAACGTTCTTATCTCATTTTCTCTCAAAATTCTCTCAGCCAAACACATTTCTACAGCAACATTTCTTTTGATTTTCACACTAAATAATGAGGTTTCAATAATCAAAAGATTCCTAATTCTTTCTACATAAAATCATCTTCATTTGCTTATTGAATTTTCAAGGATTTTGGCTCTAATCAAGGAGAAATCTATATTTAGAGGTAAGGATGTTCTTCTCCTCTAAATACTCAGTTCTTTACTAAAATTCCCAAGTTCTCAATCCTTAAATTAAGTTTTATTAAAGGTTTTAATGTTGTGATCTTGATTTTGGCTTAAAACTCAAGATTTGGTTTAAATCTTAAAGAAATTCGTGGTGATTGTTTGGGCTCTGTTTTGAGATGGCTTTTTAACGTATTTTGGATGTTTAATGATGCGTAATTGAGGTTTAATCAATGCAATCCCGAATAGGTTGCTTTTCCTAAGTTTTTGCTTATGAAAATGGTGGTTTTGGGGGTGATCTTGGTGTTCTGTTATAGCTGGAGGTATAAGGACGAGTTTAGGTTCTTTTTGGATGTTAATTGATGTCTAAGAATGTTTAGAAGTGATGGATCTTGGCTGGGTTATGTTGAGGAAGGGTTTGGAGGTGATTTCGGTTGTGTTTGGTAGCCGAAATGTTAGATTTGGTGAGAGCAGAGAGTTTAGGTGTAATGGATGAAGATTTTAATGCATGATGATGCATTAATCCTATGCTTTGATATGTTTAAAACAGGGGAGACATCTTCAGATCCTTGTGGTGTTGATTCGGAGGCTTGAACTGCGTTTCGGCAAGCTTGTGAAACGGAATTGGTGAGTGGAGTTGGATTTCCAGCATTGTATCGAATATTTGAAGGTTTGGGAGCTTAGTTTAAGTCTAATCAACTCAAATAAGCTCAAGAGTAAGTTTTCGGAAAAACTCTCTTGGATGAGCCATGGATTGGTTCGATGCATTTGTTGATAATTGCATGTTTAAATTTTGTTTTTGAAAGCACATTTAGCATGGTTAATGCTGGTTATGTAAGCCAGTTGTTGAAGGATTAAAAGATGATTTTTGGATTTTGGCTATGCAAGAGGAATTAAATCAATTTGAGAGAAGTAAAGTTTGGACATTATTTGAAAGGCCTTGTAATCAATCTACTGTAGGAACTAAATAGATATTTAGGAATAAACTAGATGAAAATGGTAATATCGTGAGAAAAAAGGGTAGGCTTGGTGCTCAAGGCTATACTCAAGAAGAGGGAATTGATTTTGATGAAACATATGCACTCGTATGTAGGATGGAAGCCATTAGGATGCTTTTGGAATTTGCATGTTACAATGATTTCAAGCTTTTTCAAATGGATGTGAAAGGTGCTTTTCTAAACGGTTTTATAAATGAAGAAGTGTATGTTGAACAACCACCGGGTTTTGAGGATTCAAAATTTCCAAATCACGCGTTCAAACTAACTAAAACTCTTTATGGTTTAGAACAAGCTCTTAGAGCTTGGTATGAAAGACTTTCAAACTTTTTAATTGAAAAGGGTTTTGAAAAAGGTAAGGTGGACACTACACTTTTCATAAAAAGATATAAGAATGACATCTTAGTAGTACAAATCTATGTTGATGATATCATTTTTTGGTTATACTAATGAATGTTATTGCAAAGAATTTTCTAAGGTAATGCAAGGTGTGTTCGAGATGAGCAAGATGGGGGAACTCTCATTCTTTTTGGGACTCCAAATCAAACAAAGAAAAGATGGCACCTTCATATATCAAGCTAAGTACGTGAACAATATGCTCAAAAAGTTCGGCTTGGAGAATGTAAAGCCTCAAGCCACACTATGTGCTCTTCCATAAAGCTTGACAAAGATGAAGGAGGTAAGTGTGTTGATTCTAAGCTTTATAGATCCATGATAGGTTCTTTGTTTTACCTTTCCGCAAGTAGACCGAATATCATGTTTAGTGTTTGCTTGTGTGGTAGGTTTCAAGCTAGTCCTAGAGAATCACACTTAGTTGCCATTAAGAGAATTTTTAGATACCTTAGAGACACACCTAACTTAGGCCTTTGATATCCTAAAGATTCTTCCTTTAGCCTTCATGCTTATTCGGATGTGGAATATGAGGGGTGTAAGATAGATAGAAAAATTACCTCCGGGACATGCCAATTCCTAGGTAGTATGCTTGTATCTTTGTTCTCTAAGAAACAAAATCGCGTAGCCTTATCTACCACCGAAGTGGAGCACATATCCTTAGGGAGTTGTTGTGATAATGTCCTTTGGATGAAACAACAACTCTTAGATTATGGTGTTGAAGTAGAAACTATACCCCTTAAGTGTGACAAAACTAGTGCCATTTGTCTCACTAAGAATCTCATCAAACACTCTAGAACCAAACACATAGAAGTTAGACATCATTTCATTAGAGACCATGTGTTGAAAAATGATGTTGTTCTAGAGTATGTTGATACCTTGAACCAATTAATGGATATATTCACAAAGGCTTTAGATAAAGAGCGTTTTTGGACCCTTAGTAGAGAGTTAGGTTTAACTAGCTTTTCTTGACCCTTCTTAGGTCCCAATTTGTCAAAAAATTTCTTGAAATTGGTTGATATTCATGATTATGTTAATTTGTCTCTTTTTGCTTCTATTCATGTTGCTAGGGGGAGTATGCCTTAAGTTTAGCCATTAAAACTTGTTCATATGTCATTCACATGCATATAAGGACTTTTAAAGTTTGATTTTTGAACTTAAATCTGTAAAAAAAAATGTCTTATCTAGTAAAGGCGTATCGATACGGCTGAAGCGTATCGATACATGTTCATCAAAGGAAAATCTTAAAAGCTAAATGTGTATCAATACGACCTCGCGTACCAATACAAATAAGTCAAGGGAAGTAATACAAGTCAAAATGTACCGATACAGTCCTGCTTATCGATACGTTAATAACGTCAAATAAAAATTAGGGCAAACGCGTATCGGTACGCTTTACAAGCGTATCGATACGGTCTCGATGAAGGGTTTATTTAGGGCTGTTTTTACAAAACACTTAAAAAATTAAAAACCCCTCTTTTTTCTCTTCAAACCCTAGCCGTACCCCTCTATAAAAACCCCCTCAATTCTTCAATTTTTTCTAACAAACTTAAAAATTCGTTGAGGGTTTTTTACCTCCACATCAAAGCTAACCTTTGTCAACAATCTAGTGCATTCACATCAACACATTCATCCAATCTAACGGTTCAAGGTATAAATCTTTTCTATTTTATTTTCTTTTATTTTCGTTTGATTTTAATAATTGTTTCAACTTAGTTTTTGTACAAAACAACCTTTTATTACATGGGTTTCAAACTTTTTACCAAAATTTTTTCAAAATCAAAAAATTTTCATTCGAATATATATTCTCATCGTATTTTTGTTTCTGTTTTTCTTTTAAAATTTTCAAACTCTTTCTAGCATATATATATATATATATATATATATATATATATATATATATTTCACAACAAAATTGTCTTTTAAAATTACCTTGAACTAATAGAATTTATTGGTTTGGATAAAATGTTAATTGCATACATATTCGAATCGTTTTGATGTGTTTTTGGGTTATGACACCGAAAAAGAGAGCTAGACGTCACCTTGCCACTACCGATCCTATTGATGATCAAGAGGGTAACCCTAGACCAATTATCCCTTATATTCTCCAATGTAGTTTTCCCGAACCTTCGGATATGTCTCGTTACAAGCTCATTCAAGGTTTCACTCTTAGGGAAGAACATATTGTGTCTTTACCATTTTTAAACATTGCCCGTTTTAAATTTCAATACCTCCATTTGATTAGGCAATGGAAATTTATCAACTTTTTGAATCTTCCTCCCATTCTATATAGGAACTTGGTCACCATCTTCTTTTCAAATGCTATATGTATTCATGATGAGGCTAGAGAACATGTTACTGCAATTGAGTCACATGTTGTAACACCCTCTTCCCAGACTAGAAGAGAATCGAGTCGGAGTGTGTTATCGGAATACAAGCAACAAATAGTGATATAAATTTTCATTTTAAACTCGTAAATATTCGAAAGATAATGCCCCTTATACCGACAAAGCAATCATCTTTCCATATTATCAAGAATAATACACAATTACCAATCAAGGATCATTATACAACCATTACAAACGTTTAGGACTAATTTGTAAATTTTAACAAACTTGAGGCCCCTTATCGAAAAGACCCTGCCAAAGTGAAATTCATTACTACAGGGTTATACATACCAAATTTCATTCAATTCTGAGGCCATCAGCACTATCAATTTGACTCCACAAGAACCAATGACTAGATTGTAAAGCAAACAAAGTTGTACAATGAGTTATAACAAACTTACCTAACCCCGTTTCGAAATAGCCTAAGGTGTTTCGAAACGAGTACTCATGAGTCAACCCTATTGACTCAACCCTTTAGACTGTTTCGATACATGCACGACCTGTATTGGAACGGATTGAGGAAGATTGACTTTGATTTGACCGTTCTGAAACATGTACCGAAACAGGGGTCTTCAGTGGCAAAAATGTTCCGAAACGGCACCACTTTATTCTGGAATGCCCTTAATCTCAGGTTCAAAGCTAGGGTACCCGTATCGAAACGTCATCACCCGTTTCGATACGGTGAGACCTGTAATGACAGATTTTATCTGGTTTTGATGAAAATTGCCCTACCAAATGTTATCCAATTACAACGAAACTTTATATACAACATTCGATTGATATAAACTACCAACATGCAAATTTTCCAGGCTATATGAGTACGTTTACCTCGTTTTTAACTTTTTAGCAAAACATACATATTTAAGGCCATATTAAAAGCACCAAAAATGACATTTAGGGCCATAGGCCCTGATACAAAATAGGCAAGCCACCAACACAACAAAACTAGCATATTTGACTAGTCTAACTACCTTTCCACCTTTCTAGGAATTCAAAAACGTAAATACATTACTTGTAGCTTATTAGTGACTTATCCTTGTGGCCAATCTGATCATCCAACGAACGACTCTTTAACCTGAAAATACATGAGGAAAGACACATTAGGCACACTTTGCCTAGTGAGGTAGTCACTAATAACATAAATGATGGAATGCCATAGCTACAATGATACTTAGATTCGTATTAACATGATCAATGCCATATATCAATGCATAAAGTAGTAAACATGTTTCTTTTTCATTCATAATTCCTTGGGTTGAAATAAGATCGTGGATACGCGAATTCCTACGCCTCGCCAAATCAACGAATGGTCTAATCCCTCCACATCGCCAAAGTGACCAATAACAACACACATCCCTTCGCCTCGCCAAATCAATATAGGTCGTAGCCTTAGGAATGTAGTCCACTCGTACACTGAGCTCATGAATTCTAGGACATGCCAATTGTATCCCGAGTCCATTCCAATCCAAGGTCACAATATACTTGTTCATTTCAATGATCAAGGATATACCAATGTTCAATAATTTCAATGTAATCGATGTTTGATATACATATATTTCAACATCAATATCATAAGGATTGTTGTCAATATCCATGTTCGATGATTCAATGCAATGATCTCATAATAATGCTTATATCAATGTCAATGCACAATGAACATAATCCATGTCAATGGTAACTTACCGACCCTTACCAAAGTGTCCGATCTAACATCCAATGCATTCACTTCAATAACAATGTTAGCGAAATGGTCTAACACAACAAATAATGATCTAGGAAGGCCTTTCGCCTAAACCCGAGACTCCGACTACACTCACCTTAACAATCTGAAGCTTGAAGGCTCTCGGATAGCGATTCCTTTATTCCTAGCTTGTGACGGAGATGGTGATACCTCTTTCTCCCCTTCTTGAGCTAGAAAGATTAATAGGAACTTATTAGAATTGATGTTTCAACATCAAAATCAACATAGGAATATTGAAATCAAGATCCAACTTTAATAAAGATGGCAACAAGAAGATATCCATTGATAGCCAAAACCCTAGCTTATATTACACTCAAAATATCCATGGAATCCTTTAATTGAATGAGGAATATAGCTTACCCGACCAACAACAACGTTTCGATATCGTTAAAGTGAAAAAATAACAAGCTTGGATTTACACCAATGCAGGTGTGTGCTTAGATGAAGAAGATAATGAAAAGAGTGAGAGGTGCTAGCTTAAAGATGGTCTCGGGTAAGCTTCTTAACATCCATAGCTTTTTATTTTCAATTCTATGCTTTCCTTCACTTGAACGAAAGTTATTTGATGACTCCATGTAGTGGAGATTTTAATTCAAAGAGGGCTAATTGCATGGTTAGCCTCTCACTTTTCTTACTAATGTAACATTGCCCTCCAATTTATAATTCTTCTATTTAAGCCAATTTATAATTCTATATCGATACGCCCTCCCGTATCGATATGCCCCTTAAAAACTGTACTGGTACGCACTCTAAGCGTAATAATACGCGATGTTTTCAGTCACAACGGCTCTTTCCTCTTTGATACAGGTACCGATATGCCCCCTAGCCATACCGATACGGTAGGCAGCAGAGCTACATTTATTGCGGGAAATTGCATCCCAACGGCTTTATTGATGATCCCAACTACCCAAACGGCTAGAATTCAATGCAAGGGTATAAAAACAAGTCTCAATTGAACAAGCAACAACTGTTGAACCTACAAGTAATATCAAAGCACTCAAATCCAAACTTTGCACCTTTAGAGTCAAATTCTTGTACCCAACTCTTGTATTCTCATTGTAACGTTTTATTGTGAGTTTGAGGAGTGTGAAATTGTAATTGGGTAAACAATCATCCTTTGAGAGGAACTTTTAGAGTTTACCAAATACTTCTCTTGTAAAAGTGAGTGGATTAAACTTTGGGTAGAAAGCTCAATCAAATTGTAAGGTTCCCTCCTTATCCAAGAATAGGGGAAGAATTCAAGTAGTGAATTGGTTGAAAATTCTTAGTGGGAACTAAGGTAGTGGATGTAGAGTTCGTTTGGAGAACTTGAACAACTCTAATTGCTTTATGTCACAATTTTATATTTCCATATTTTCACCCACAAAAAATTTTATCGCCAATTCACCCCCTCTTGGCAATTTGCAATTGTGCTGTAACGCCCCAAATTTGGGTCTAGATGTTTTAGAGTTCGAATTGGACCAGTCGAGAACGGTTCGAATCTTAAAAGGGAGATTTAAGGAACACCTAGTTCGGGATGCTTTAAAAATATGGAAAGTATCTAAAATCCTCATTTATTATATGAATGATTATGGTGAAATCAAATTTACAAAACAAGGTTTGGAAATACTGCATTTCGTTGTAGTGACCAAATCGCAGTTTTTGCAAATGTTAAATAGTGACTATTTTGTAAAGGATAGAAACTTTGAATCTTTAAGGAGCTAATTTTACCAAAATGATTTTAATCAGATTTCTTCTTAATTTTGGTGATTTTATTAATGTTTTTTAAAGGAAAATAAAGATTAATTCAATGGAAACTACCTTTGACTTTTCATAACTACCTTTCATCAATTTTCCCTCATTTCATTTTCTCTCAATTTCTTTTCAGCCAAACACATTTACTCCAGCAATTATCCTTTGATTTTAATTTCTTTTGATGAGATTTCAATCTCCTAATGATCCCTAATCCTTTCCTCATCAAATCCTCTTGTTTTTATATTGGATTTTCAAGAAAACTTGCCCAATTCAAGGAGAAATCAGCCATTAGAGGTAAGCTTCGTCCTTCTCCTCTAATGATCAATTATTTACTGAAATTCCCAAGTTATCAATCCTTTGTTAATGATCTTTGAGTTGCTTTAATGTTGGAAACAAGAAATTGTATTAAAACTCAAGGTTTTTCGAGAGATCTTGATGATTTTCGTGGTTCATGGTTAGGCTCTATTTTGAGGTTGTTTTCTAATATATTTTGGATGTTAATTGATGTTATAAATGAGGTTTTATCAAACAAATCCCGAAGAGGTTTGGATTCCTAAGTTTGGTATGCTAGAATGGTGGTTTTTGGGGTGGTTTTGGTGTTTTGTTATAGCTGGAGGTACAATGACGAGTTTGTGGTTATTTTTTATGTTGATTGATGTTTAAAAATGATTAGAAGTGGTAGATCTTGGATGGGCTTTGTTTTGGAAGAGTTTGGGGATGATTTCGGTTGTGTTTTGTAGTCGAAATGTGGTTTTTGAGTAGTGCAACGAGTTTAGGTGTGTGGCTGATTATTTCAATGCATGATGATGCATTAATCCTCTGCTCTTATGTGTTATAAACAGGGGAGACATCTTCGGACGCCTTTGTTGTTGATCTGGGAGCTTAGATAGCGTTTCGACGAGAAATCGTAACGTAATCGGTGAGTGCGTATGGTTTTAGAAGTGCTTGAGGGACAAAGAATCAAGGTTTGGGGATTTAGGAAAGGTTTGAAACCCCTTCCTAAGCCTGGAAGTAAGTATTGGCTAGATTGCTCTTTTATGTGTGGTGGATTACCCTAAAATGCTTTTACATGCTCAAGGTTTGAGATAGATAAATTCCTTCTGTTTTTATGCATGATTTGTAGCATGAGATGATGCTTGAAATGATTTCATGAAATAACATGTTTTATTGTTGAGATTTGAGCTTTTGTTTTAAAGCATGGCAAATGTTATGGTTTGAAATGAGATGTGAAATATTTGAGAAATGTTGCATGAAAAACAGTAGGTGATATGATATTTTGACATACTATATTGGCATAGAAGATTAGATACTTACCGGATATAATTGATCAATCAATAGGATGAGAGTGCACAATAAACTAAAAATTCGTACGTGCTCTTTGGTTTAATCCAAAGTGAGAGAACCGATGATGGGCATTCCATCGTGTAGGATTTGGTGAAATACCCAAGCTTTGTGGCGATGAGAGATTCCGCCATGTGAGTACGGTGATGTGAGATTCCACCGGAAACTATGTTACTAGACAAGTGAATACGGTGATTTGAGATTCCACCGGAAGTGTCTACTGGTTTGAGAATGATGTCTGCATATCCGAGTAGTAATGAGATGTGAAATGCCAATATAATATATGAAAATGCTTTTGAATCACATGTACCTATTAATGAGATGATTTATGCTATGAGATTTGTATATGAAATGCTTTAAATGTATGAGATAGAATTGAGGTACATGTGTTTTCAATGAGGTTTTGCATTGAAATGGTTTCCAAGTATGAGATAGAATGAGCATGTTTTAGAAAAAGCTTTTGAGAAAGTGTTTTCAAGAAAAGCATTATTGTGTTGGTTTTCTTTGGAGCATGCCTCACTAAGCAATTGTGCTTACGCTCTCTTTTACCAATAATGCAAATAATTGAGGTGTTTTCGGGCAACAAGAAGGTTAAGAACATCCAAGGAAGTGCAAAGCTCATGTATGGTGATGTTTTTATACACTTTAGTTTTGATATATGGCAATGGGAAACCAAGGTTGTATTTGGGAGATGTGTTTGAACTCCCTAAGTTTGTGGCATGTTTGTGATGGCATTTATGGGTTGTAAATGGTCCTAAAGGTTTGGTTTGGAGTTTGGATGCCTACATTGGTCTTGAGATTGGGGAGCATGCCTTTAGATTGTGTGTTTTCGTGTTTGATGCCATGCTCTAGCTTAAGGGTCTTAAATATGTTCCTTAGTATCAATATGAGTTGCTGGTATGTTTTGATGCTATTTGGGGCATGTTTGATTGGTTTAAACGGTAAAAAACCAGTAATTTCTGCTGTCACTGGGTAAAGTGTATCGAAACAACCTCTATTGTTTCGAAACGGGGGCCTGTAATGGCCATAGTGTTTCACAACGGCTGATGGTGTTCCGTAATAGTTTGGCTACTGGTGAGACCTGTTTCGATACCGGTCTGGAATGCACCCGAGTACTAAAACGGTCAACACCGTTTCGATACGGGCGTTTCGGTACGAGGGGTGGGTTTTCCGATACAGTTGACTGTTGGATGTTGATTTGAATTGTTTGATGTTTTCATGCTTTACATTTTAGTCCTAAATATTGTGGATGCAATTGCTTGAGCTTGGGATGTCTTTTTAAGCTAGAATTTGACAGAGGAGCATGTAATATGACTAGTTACTTATTTGTAAACCTAAAATATGCAAAGTCATTATAATTTCTAAAAATTACATTTTGGTCCCTAAACGCGTAATTTGTGCAATTGAGTTTCTAAATGTTTTCAGATCGCTGTGCCTTTCTCTTTCATGATTCATGAGTATTCACATAGGCTTAATGTGCATCTAGACAAGATTAAAATAAAAACGGTCGTTAATCAAGGTTAACTATCGAGTTGACATTGGTTTTCCCTGTGTAATCTTCGTAGTTCGGGTCAAGCGTCTAGGCCGGGCTAAGGGGGTTACAATTGTTGGTATCAGAGCCAAGTTAACGAATAATTAGGGCTTGGTATATGGTTATTGTGTGCGGTTATGTATGATTGTGTTTTTCGGTGAAAGTTTGATGTATGAACATTGATGTGTGATTCAATTGAGGTGAATTTGTGATGCCATGCTGCGTTTGGAGTGTGATTGGGGATCCCGTTGCCATATCATTACTAATGAGAAGAAATGGTTTAAAAAATGAGCTTGAGTACTTGGATTACTTACCTTATTATGCCTAATTGTGTTTGTTGCATTTTTGTCAGTGCATTGTTTTTGTTATGGGTCCACGTAGAGAGCTGAGAATCAATACTAGATCTATGACTGAGAATGAGAATGTAGAGAATGCTGAGGATTTACCTCCTCCTCACCCTGGTGGACCACCTGGTGGTGGTGGTGCTAGGGCTAGTGCTGCTGGAGTTGGTGCTGGGGTTGCTGGACCCGAGGGTGGGCAGGGGCAAGCTGCTTTTGATATGACCGTGCTTATACAGGCTATTGATGGAGTTTTCCAGGCAGTAGTATCTGGAGTTCATGGAGCTGCACCTCAGGATGGTGCTAATGTGAGATCGCCGTTGGAGCGTCTCCGCAGTCTAGGAGGGACTGAGATCAGAGGTTTGTCACCAGATGGATCTGAGTCCTGGTTAGAGAGTGCCAAGAGGATGCTTGGACAGCTGAACTACAATAATGTTCATAAGTTGGGATGCATTGTGTCACTACTGCATGGTGATGCATATACGTGGTGGACGACCACTATCTCTATATTGGAGGATGATGAGGTGACTTGGACATTCTTTTTGAATGCGTTCAAGCGGAAATACCTGGGAGTTCGCTATCCTGACGAGAAGAAGAGGGAGTTTATGTCTCTCGTGCAAGGGAACATGTATGTGGCTGAATATGAGTTTCATTTTGTTCGCCTTAGTCAATATGCCCTTGAGCTGATTCCTAACGAGAGGGAAAGGTGTGAACGGTTCCGTTATGGGTTGGTGGTAGATGTGAAAACCTATATGCTTGCAGTCGATTACACTGATTTCGATGTCTTGGTCACTCGAGCCAAGGACATTGAATTGAATCTTGCTTTGGCGAGCCGACCTGGTGGATCTAGCTCGGGGAAGCGAGCTGCAGAACGCGATTATGGTAGAGAACGCAACAAGAGGCACAAGGATAGAAATTCGTATTATGATGTCATACGCAGGGGTGGTAACCCAGGTAGAGGTCACCAAGGACCTAATGCTTTCTTGAGGACTCTTGAGTGTAACCGGTGTAGTAGGAGACACGCTGGTGAATGTTAGGGTAACCTTGGGACATGTTGGAACTGTGGAAACCGAGGGCATATGAAGAAAGATTTTCCTCAGTCGCTGAGAGAGAGACATGCTTCGGTGAGAGCAGCTGAGCCACAGAGAAGTCGTTGACGCGGCCGTGGTAAATTTTAGTGTAGGGATGATGGTGGAAGGAATGTGGCGCATGTTGTGGCTGTCTAACCTGAGGGTGGTGATCAGGCTCGCATGTATGCCCATCGTGAGGGAAGGAATGACACGGATGTGATCGCATGTAACTTTACTTTGCAATCCTTGTCATCACTTTCTTTGATTGATTCTGGATCTACACACTCATACATATTGCACGAACATGCTCAAACGCTTGGTTTACATGTTGAGTCTTTGGATGTTGGTATGCGTGTGACTAGTTCCTTTGGTGAGACGGTTGTAAAAAGAAAGTTGTATAGAAGATGCCCCTTAATGGTGCAAGATCATGTGTTTCTTGTTGATCTTATGGAATTGCCATTCTATGGTTTTGATGTAATCCATGGCATGGATTGGCTTGTTGAGCATAGAGCCGTTGTGGATTTTGGAAGAAAGTGAGTTTCGTTGAAACTGGCGGATTATTATGAGGTGGTGGTGGTGGGAGAAAATATGAAGTTTCTAGCTAATGTGGTGTCTGCATTGGAAGCGAGCCGGATGTTGCGCCAAGGATGTGAGGCTTATCTAGCCTTTTTTATGAATCCTAGCTCAAAGGAGGTGCGCGTTCAGGATATAAGGATTGTGTGTGAGTTCCATGGGGTGTTTCTAGAGGAATTACCTGGTTTGCCACCTAGTAGAGAGGTTGAGTTTTGAATTGAGCTATATGAGAACACAACTCTGGTGTCCATTGCTCCCTATCACATGGCACCCAAAGAGTTGAAGATGCAACTTCAGGAGTTGCTTGACCGTGGCTTTATTCGACCTAGTGTGTCACCTTGGGGTGCACCGGTCTTGTTTGTTAAAAAGAAAGATGGCACGATGAGAATGTTCATCAATTATCGTCAGCTGAATAAGTTGACCGTCGAGAACAAGTATCCTTTGCCGAGGATTGATGATATTTTTGATTAGTTTCGGGGAGCGGATGTGTTTTCAAAGATTGATCTGAGGTCAGGGTACTATCAGTTAAAAGTGAAGGATGTGGATGTGCCGAAAACAGCCTTTAGAACGAGGTATGGGCATTATGTGTTCCTTGTGTTGCCGTTTGAGTTGAAGAATGCTCTTGCTTCTTTCATGGACATGATGAATAGGGTGTTCCATGAATTCTTGGACAAGTTCGTTGTGGTGTTCATCGACGATATCCTTGTGTACTCTCGTACTGAGGAGGAGCATGAAGGTCATTTGAGGATTGTTTTGCAAGCGCTGTTGGAAAATCAGCTTTATGCTAAGCTGAGCAAATGTGAGTTTTGGCTAAAGGAACTTGTTTTCCTTGGTCATGTGGTTTCGGCCCAAGGGATTCGAGTTGATCCCCAGAAAGTTGGGGCGGTGATGAATTGGAAGCTTCCTAAGTCTGTTCAGGAAGTCCGTAGTTTGCTTGGGTTGGAAGGATACTACAAGAGGTTTGTGGATGGGTTTTCTAAGATTGCTGCCCCTTTGACAAAGTTGTTGCAAAAAGATGTTAAGTATGAGTGGACGGAAGCGAGACATCAAGCTTTTGAGAAGTTAAAACTAGCTTTGACGCAAGCTCCTATCTTGGTTCAACCTGAATCATGGAAAGAGGTTGTGGTGTATAGTGACGCATCCTATGTTGGTTTAGGGTGTGTGCTAATGCAAGAGGGTAAGGTGGTGGCTTATGCATCGCGACAGTTGAAAGTGCATGAGCACAATTATCCTACGCATGATATTGAGTTAGTTGCAGTGGTTTTTACTCTAAAGATATGGAGACATTATCTCTATGGTGAGAAGTGTACTCTGTACAAGGATCAGAAGAGTTTGAAGTATTTGATGTCTCAAAATGAGTTAAATCTTAGGCAACGACGATGGGTGAAGTTGCTTAAGGATTACGATCTGACAATCGAGTATCATCCGGGAAAGGCTAATGTTGTGGTCGATGCTTTGAGTAGGAAAGTGGCGGTGGACTTAAGAGCAATGTTTGCTAGCTTGAGCATATCGCAGGATGGTGGTCTTGTTGCTAAATTGCAAGTGAAACCATCTCTGTACACGGATCACAAGAGTTTGAAGTATTTGATGTCTCAAAATGAGTTAAATCTTAGGCAACGAGGATGGGTGGAGTTGCTTAAGGATTACGATCTGACAATCGAGTATCATCCGGGAAAGGCCAATGTTGTGGCTGATGCTTTGAGTAGGAAAGTGACGGTGGAGTTAAGAGCGATGTTTGCTAGCTTGAGCATATCGCAGGATGGTGGTCTTGTTGCTAAATTGCAAGTGAAACCATCTCTGGTTCAGTTGATAAAGGATAAACAATTGTTGGATGATTCTTTTGTAACCCCCTTAACCCGGCCTAGACGGTTGACCCGAATTAAGAAAGTCACACGGGGAAAACCAAAGTCAACCCGAAAGTCAACCTTGATTAACGACCCTTTTTTTTCTTTTTAATCTTGTCTAGATGCACATTAACCTTAGATGTGTTCATGCAAACAGCATACTCAAAGATCACAAACATCAGATATCAAACAGGGACCCAATTGAACAAATTACAACTTTAGGGACCAAATTGCAATTTCTGATAATTTGAAGGACTTAACCCAAATTAAAGTTACCAACTTGAAATTAATCAGGTTTCATGCTTCACTGTGAAATTTCAGCTCAAAAGGACTTCCCAAACTCATACAATTGCACAAACAAGTTTCAGGACCAAAACGCAAACAATTCAAAACATATAACTGCCAATGTCAGCCCCCAACGGTCGACCGTTCCGAAACAGGTAGACCCCGTTTCGAAACACGGGCCGTTCCGCAACGGGTTCCGGAACATGGGGCTGGCAGTGGCCAAACCGTTCCGGAACGGTGTCACCCGTTTCGGACGCCTGGGTTCATTCAGGGCACCCGTTCCGAAACGGTGCACACTGTTCCGAAACGCCCTGCACAGATTGCAGCAAAATGCATTCCAAAACATGCAATTGATCATTCAAACATGCTCCAATTGCCACCAAACTTTACCAACATGCAATTCAACATATATAAGACTTGTAAGCATCATCAAATCAACAAATTAACTTCATATACAAAAAGCCCCAATTCTATAGGCATGCTTCCTACACAAGCAACCATTTAAGCACAACCTTTCCAAATCAATCTCAATAAAGCCAATACATTTTCCAACAACATCATCAACATAAAAACATCCTTGTCCAAACATAAACGAACTCATACACATTAACCCGAGAGATTCTACCCCCATTGCCTTTATTAACTATAGCTATTCACCGAGACATACATCTCAATTGGAGTCCACCTTGAATCCCTTGCTCCTTGCTGTCCAAACTTCAAGAATCTGCATTGATGGACAAAAAGGAGCGTAAGCACATAATGCTTAGTGAGGAATGCTCAAAACCAAAACACCATCAATGCAGCGGGTCATTAAATCACTTTTAAAACAAACCCGATTTGACAAACCAAAGCCATGTTTGAAAACCCTTTTCAACAACATGCTTAAACCATGCATTGCACATACATGAAAACCAACCATTAGCTTAGCAAGCTAAGAAAAACTTTTCAAAGCACAACTTACAAAATCATCCATTTAACCATTCCTTGCATGAACACCATATGCAAAGTTAAATCAAAACCTTGGAAAACATTCCCATTTCACAATATCCCTTTCTTATACTTAAAAACCATTCAAGAAAGAAATCCTTTAAAATCATTTACTCAATCAATCCAATACATGCATTAACCAAAGGCAACTCATGAACCACAACCTCATTATCACATGCCTTTTAAAACAAGTCTTAACAAGACTCCAATGCATTAAAGAGATTTCATGCACACATGCATCATTTACCAAATGATAATCAACACTTGTTCAATATAACAAGTAAACATGCATTCACAAGCATTAAACAATTTCCATGCAACCATGCATCTTTTCAAGCATCTCATGCTTCTTTACGATCAAGAACATTACATTGCCTTCCAAGTGATCAACCACATCCACTTTTCAATTTAACACCCGATCGGATACGCGGATCCCGAGCGTTGTCCCCACGCTCCATACACCCTACCAATCCAAGGTCTCCCAAATGGACTTTTAAACACCATTTGACCTTACAAGCCTAAAGTTCCCATGTATGGACTTTTAAACACCATACAACCTTAGCTTTTCCCGAGGTTCCCATGCATGGACTTTTAAACACCATACAACCTCAACATGCACAAGGTTCCCATGTATGGACTTTTAAACACCATACAACCTTTGCATAACCGATTGGTAGTTGTATAACATCACTAACGAGATCCGGGACACCCCACACAAGATCCACACATGGACTTACACTGCCATTGTGATCTTAACAAGCACAAGGTTCCCATATATGGACTTTTAAACACCATATAACCTTTGCTCAACCAAGGTCCTCGAATGGACATCAACCTCCATTATGACCTTAACCATCTCGTTAGGATACTTGAAGGGAGTTTACCGGTCCACTCTTGACCACTCCACCTCCAAGGCGACTTAATTCACGGTGCACCCAATCCTATAGCCGGCTAACTATATCCGATCAACGAACCAAGAACCACTTACATCACTTGCCAATATAACCATCTTACCACATTAGTCCAATGATTCACATGCATAACCAATATGCAAAAAGTATCACTTACCATCATCAATTCACTGTTTTTAAGCATCACACAAAGCCATTGATCAACATGCAACACTATGCATCAAAACCACAATTTCCATGTACAAAACAAAGGATCTCTTACCTTGAGCATCCTTCTCAAATGGCTTTCAAAACCAGCATTAAACCATGCTAAAATATGCTTTCAAAACAGATTTAAACCATGCAAAACACATGCATTTCAATCATCAACCACAATTGCTTAAAAGCCAATTTCACAACACAATTCAAGAGCGAAAACCCATTCACTTACTCTTGAGCTTAGCAAAGTTGTTTAGACTTACACTAAGCTCCCAAAACCTTCAAACCTTGGTTTAAAAGCTGAAATCCCAACTTCACTCACCGATAACCAAAACAAGGCTAACCAACATGCCTTCCAAGCATCCGAAGCCTTCCGCACCACCTCTAAAGCTCACGGATCAAACTCCCCTGTTTCAAGCACACAACAACAGAGGATTAATGCATCATTATGCATTAAAAACACCAGCAACAAGACTCAACTCGCTGCTCATCCCAAATCCAACAATTTGGCTACCAAACACAACCGAAATCACCTCCAAACACTTTCAAAACTTAACCCAGCCAAGATCCATCACTTCTAACCATTTTTAAACATCAATTAACATCCAAAATGATCACAAACACGTCCTTATACCTCCAGGTATAACAGATCACCAAAAACACTCCAAAAACAACCAAAAACTCAAGCCAAACTTAGGAAATTCAACCTATCCGGGATTGCATTAATTAAACCTCAACTTCTAATCAATTTAGCTTTCATTTAACATCATTTTGACACTTCAAAACACTGCCCAAACAGATCACACGAAAATTCCACCAAAATCACCAAATCTTGCATTTTAAGCCAAAATCAAGATCTCAATTGAAAAGCCTTTAACAAATCACAAATCAAGGATTGAGAACTTAGGAATTTCAGTAAAGAACTGATAGTTTAGAGGAGAAGGACGTTCTTACCTCCAAACTTGAATTTCTCCTTTTTAGAGCCAAAAAGCTTGATGAAACAACTTGCAAATTGAGAGGTTTTGTTGTAGAGATGATTAGGAATCAAAAGAGAGTTGAAATGAGTGATTTAGATGACAAAATCAGAGAAGAAAAATCTGGAGAAATGTGTTTGGATTGAGAGAAAATAAGAGAAAAGGAAAATTGAGAGAAAATAGAAAAGTTAGTTATAAAATGGTAAAATGATTTCTCTCCACATTTCATAAACTTTAAAATCAGAATAAAGCCTTAAAATATCTTAGAAAAATCTGGAGAAACTCCTTTTTGGAATAATAGCTTCTTAAAGATTCAAAGTTTCAATCCTTTATAAAACTATCACACTACTTTCAAAAATTACATTTTGGTCACTAGCCAAAATGTCAACCTTCCGAACCTCATTTTCCAAAATTGATTTCATAGTTCACTTAAATATATTAAAAGATGATTTTAGAACATTTTTCCATATTTTTAATGCAACCCGAACTAGGCTTTCCTAAATTCACCCTTATATATTTGATCAGCACTTTGACCGAACCGGTCAACGCCCAAAACTTCTGAGCCCAAAACCGGGGCGTTACAACTCTCCCCCCCTTAGGAAATTTCGTCCTCGAAATTTCAACCGGCGAAAAGTGAAAACAACCTTCTCAAACCAACACTCAAGGCAACACAACAGCCCCACTACCACTGATTACTATCCACACAAAACCTCCACCAAACTTAGCACCTCCACACACTGTTCACAAAATCCAGAACACTCAAAGATAGCCACAACTTAACCTTTCACATACCCGGACTGTACACAGCCCCAACCTCAACCTGAAGAACCTCAACTTTTACAGCACACCATACTGTAACACACAACTACCAAGACTTGTTTACACAGTGACAACAACCAATCCAAAACAGCCACTATGCAAACCTTTCTGCTTCTAAAACTCTTGCAAACTCCCAAACCTCTTCCAAGGATTTTCCCGACAAGCAAAAATCTTTAAGCATCAACTGCTTACCCAAAACTCCTCAACGAATGCTGATAATCCTTTACATCTGCCGCTAACATCACCATAACAACTCACCAGGACCACTCACCCAGACTCCAAAAATTACATCACAACCCCAACTCAACTCCGCCAGCCGTTCCACACACCACCAACTGACTTCAAACGGAACTTTCTTAACCACGACCAGCCAACCACTTCTCACAAGAATCTTTTCCAACAACACTGGCCTTAGATCTTTCATTGCCAAACCATCACAAGCTTGACCACAACACTTGCCTTACCAGAACATCGCTTAACCAAAACACACATAACAGCTCTTCAACTCCTCAAAGGTTGCTAAGAACCAGCACTTACAACACGACCCTTCCACAACAACTTAAATACTAAGCTACCTCAGCACCTAGAAACACAACCGTTAAACAGCAACATCACTTAGCACCAAGGAACTACCCCTTCCACTTAGCTATTCAAACCACTAAACTCTCTGAGCAACAAACACTATCCTTCTACCAACAGGCTATACCACTCTCACTATCACTAGCAACTAGCTTAATATTACTTTTAACTCTCACTCAACACCAAAACAACCTCTAAAAACCCATCAACCAAACCAACCACCACACTAACAGATTCGATTAGTTATTAGCGAGTGTGAACATCGTATGCATGATCACCTACATGCCCTATCAATGCCTGATGTGCATGTATGCAAAACCTCTAATGTCATGCCACATGTATGCATGGACCAACATATATAATATAGCATATAACAATGATTTTAACTGTGCATGAATGCCAGTTCACACCCTCCAATAACATCCTCAAATCCGTCTAAGAACAACCTCCTACCTCACTTCTAGCTTATCTAACTCCATCATACCAACAACCATTAACCACAAGATTCTCACTAAGCCTTCTTCACACCAAAGATGGTCCCAAACTACCACTATTACCCCCAACAAGCTAGCAACAAGACTAAACCTACCACGCAAGGAAAAACCAACAGAAACCAAACTAAGGTAACTAGAGCAAAGATTACTTAACAAGGTTACCTGAAAACACAACACCTCCCTGAAGCTTCATCAGACGAGTTCTCTTCCTCGCGGAACCATCATCCTCCTGCTGCACCACTGCAGCACCAGCTAGCACACTAGGGTCCCCATCAACTCCTTGCGGTAAAGAACCTTGGCTATTCCAAGCCAACATCAAACAATCACGCCTCATGTGACCAGCAGACCCACATTTCCAGCAATCCTCTTTTCCCAAATTCTTCACAACCTTCTGCTCTTTCTGCCACCTCTGAACCTTGCCTCGGCCGTGCCCACGACCTTTCAGAGACCCTTTGGCTAACACCAAAGCTGACTTCACTCCATGAGGACAATCACGCTTAACATGCATTTTGGAACCACAATTCCAGCAAGCACCCGCGCCCCAACAACCTCCAACATGGAGCCTTTCACAACGGTTACACACAGGTAGCTGAACCTCCACTCCTTGCTCAAGCAACACTTGCTCTACAACAACACTACCTTCACATTGCTTAACCCTTGGAAACTTCTCTCCAAGATACCTTTCATAAAAAGCAGATACAAAGAAATCCCAATCAATATCATCGATATGTGACGCCACCGCCACAGAAGTCCACCAGGCACACGCATCCTCCAACATCAGAGAAACAACACTCCCCAACTTACAGGCATAATCACAGCCTTCCTGATCCAAGATCAGAATCACACTGGCCAACCAGGCCTCAAACATCCCTAGTGTAGAACCATGATACTCCACAGCACCCAAATCAAACAAAAGCTGCTTCGGCAAACCCACACATTCCACAGCCAGCACATCCACTGACTTTACCTTTACCACAGCCTGAGATGTTCCCAACACCTCTTGAACAACAGATGATGAACTCTTCATCACAGAACCAACTTCTTTCCCTTGCCTTACCACTTCAACTCCAGGCACAGAAGACTGAGACAAAAGACCTCTACAAAAGGGTGAATTCCATGCCCTAACAACCTGCCCCAAGGCAGCAACCATCTCACCCAACTGCCATTCTTCCATCGACTTTGCCATACTACTAACAACAACAAACAATCACAACAACAAACAAACCAGTTAGATCAGCTTTAAGCAAGGATTCAAACTCCAACTCCAAATAACACAATAGCTATATTAATAAGGCAATGGGTATCCCGAATCCTCCCCTTTATATGACGTAACAGTCAACACAACATGGATATCACAACATCAAGCGTATCAAACAACATACTTTGATCATGCTTATACCAAACAGCATCCACTTGCAACAGCATATTATCAACATAACATACTCATAGCACTTTCATCATGCATAACACCAGCTCACAGCATCAGCACATATCCACATAAGCTCAACCAAGACTCATAACCATATAACATGCTTGAAAACATCAGCAACATGCTCAGAAACATCAACAATTTGCTCAGAAACACGTGTTTCAACCAACTTTCAACCACACATCAAGGTAAACAACAAGCACACATTACAACAACTTACCGTTTTCCCCAAGCATTCGCAACTCAGCTCTGATACCACCAAATGTAACCCCCTTAACCCGGCCTAGACGGTTAACCCGAATTAAGAAAGTCACACGGGCAAAACCAAAGTCAACCCGAAAGTCAACCTTGATTAACGACCCTTTTTTTTCTTTTTAATCTTGTCTAGATGCACATTAACCTTAGATTTGTTCATGCAAACAGCATACTCAAAGATCACAAACATCAGAGATCAAACATGGACCCAATTGAACAAATTACAACTTTAGGGACCAAATTGTAATTTCTGATAATTTGAAGGACTTAACCCAAATTAAAGTTACAAACTTGAAATTAATCAGGTTTCATGCTTCACTGTGAAATTTCAGCTCAAAAGGACTTCCCAAACTCATACAATTGCACAAACAAGTTTCGGGACCAAAACGCAAACAATTCAAAACATATAACTGCCAATGTCAGCCCCCAACGGTCGACCGTTCCGAAACAGGTAGACCCCGTTTCGAAACACGGGCCGTTCCGCAACGGGTTCCGGAACATGGGGCTGGCAGTGGCCAAACCGTTCCGGAACGGTGTCACCCGTTTCGGACGCCTGGGTTCATTCAGGGCACCCGTTCCGAATCGGTGCACACTGTTCCGAAACGCCCTGCACAGATTGCAGCAAAATTCATTCCAAAACATGCAATTGATCATTCAAACATGCTCCAATTGCCACCAAACTTTACCAGCATGCAATTCAACATATATAAGACTTGTAAGCATCATCAAATCAACAAATTAACTTCATATACAAAAAGCCCCAATTCTATAGGCATGCTTCCTACACAAGCAACCATTTAAGCACAACCTTTCCAAATCAATCTCAATAAAGCCAATACATTTTCCAACAACATCATCAACATAAAAACATCCTTGTCCAAACATAAACGAACTCATACACATTAACCCGAGAGATTCTACCCACATTGCCTTTATTAACTATAGCTATTCACCGAGACATACATCTCAATTGGAGTCCACCTTGAATCCTTTGCTCCTTGCTGTCCAAACTTCAAGAATCTGCATTGATGGACAAAAAGGAGCGTAAGCACATAATGCTTAGTGAGGAATGCTCAAAACCAAAACACCATCAATGCAGCGGGTCATTAAATCACTTTTAAAACAAACCCGATTTGACAAACCAAAGCCATGTTTGAAAACCCTTTTCAACAACATGCTTAAACCATGCATTGCACATACATGAAAACCAACCATTAGCTTAACAAGCTAAGAAAACCTTTTCAAAGCACAACTCACAAAATCATCCATTTAACCATTCCTTGCATGAACACCATATGCAAAGTTAAATCAAAACCTTGGAAAACATTCCCATTTCACAATATCCCTTTCTTATACTTAAAAACCATTCAAGCAAGAAATCCTTTAAAATCATTTACTCAATCAATCCAATACATGCATTAACCAAAGGCAACTCATGAACCACAACCTCATTATCACATGCCTTTTAAAACAAGTCTTAACAAGACTCCAATGCATTAAAGAGATTTCATGCACGCATGCATCATTTACCAAATGATAATCAACACTTGTTCAATATAACAAGTAAACATGCATTCACAAGCATTAAACAATTTCCATGCAACCATGCATCTTTTCAAGCATCTCATGCTTCTTTACGATCAAGAACATTACATTGGCTTCCAAGTGATCAACCACATCCACTTTTCAACTCAACACCCGATCGGATACGCGGATCCCGAGCGTTGTCCCCACGCTCCATACACCCTACCAATCCAAGGTCTCCCAAATGGACTTTTAAACACCATTTGACCTTACAAGCCTAAAGTTCCCATGTATGGACTTTTAAACACCATACAACCTTAGCTTTTCCCGAGGTTCCCATGCATGGACTTTTAAACACCATACAACCTCAACATGCACAAGGTTCCCATGTATGGACTTTTAAACACCATACAACCTTTGCATAACCGATTGGTAGTTGTATAACATCACTAACGAGATCCGGGACACCCCACACAAGATCCACACATGGACTTACACTGCCATTGTGATCTTAACAAGCACAAGGTTCCCATATATGGACTTTTAAACACCATATAACCTTTGCTCAACCAAGGTCCTCGAATGGACATCAACCTCCATTATGACCTTAACCATCTCGTTAGGATACTTGAAGGGAGTTTACCGGTCCACTCTTAACCACTCCACCTCCAAGGCGACTTAATTCACGGTGCACCCAATCCTATAGCCGGCTAACTATATCCGATCAACGAACCAAGAACCACTTACATCACTTGCCAATATAACCATCTTACCACATTAGTCCAATGATTCACATGCATAACCAATATGCAAAAAGTATCATTTACCATCATCAATTCACTGTTTTTAAGCATCACACAAAGCCATTGATGAACATGCAACACTATGCATCAAAACCACAATTTCCATGTACAAAACCAAGGATCTCTTACCTTGAGCATCCTTCTCAAATGGCTTTCAAAACCAGCATTAAACCATGCTAAAATATGCTTTCAAAACAGATTTAAACCATGCAAAACACATGCATTTCAATCATCAACCACAATTGCTTAAAAGCCAATTTCACAACACAATTCAAGAGCGAAAACCCATTCACTTACTCTTGATCTTAGCAAAGTTGTTTAGACTTACACTAAGCTCCCAAAACCTTCAAACCTTGGTTTAAAAGCTGAAATCCCAACTTCACTCACCGATAACCAAAACAAGGCTAACCAACATGCCTTCCAATCATCCGAAGCCTTCCGCACCACCTCTAAAGCTCACGGATCAAACTCCCCTGTATCAAGCACACAACAACAGAGGATTAATGCATCATTATGCATTAAAAACACCAGCAACAAGACTCAACTCGCTGCTCATCCCAAATCCAACAATTTTGCTACCAAACACAACCGAAATCACCTCCAAACACTTTCAAAACTTAACCCAGCCAAGATCCATCACTTCTAACCATTTTTAAACATCAATTAGCATCCAAAATGATCACAAACACGTCCTTATACCTCCAGGTATAACAGATCACCAAAAACACTCCAAAAACAACCAAAAACTCAAGCCAAACTTAGGAAATTCAACCTATCCGGGATTGCATTAATTAAACCTCAACTTCTAATCAATTTAGCATTCATTTAACATCATTTTGACACTTCAAAACACTGCCCAAACAGATCACACGAAAATTCCACCAAAATCACCAAATCTTGCATTTTAAGCCAAAATCAAGATCTCAATTGAAAAGCCTTTAACAAATCACAAATCAAGGATTGAGAACTTAGGAATTTCAGTAAAGAACTGATAGTTTAGAGGAGAAGGACGTTCTTACCTCCAAACTTGAATTTCTCCTTTTTAGAGCCAAAAAGCTTGATGAAACAACTTGCAAATTGAGAGGTTTTGTTGTAGAGATGATTAGGAATCAAAAGAGAGTTGAAATGAGTGATTTAGATGACAAAATCAGAGAAGAAAAATCTGGAGAAATGTGTTTGGATTGAGAGAAAATAAGAGAAAAGGAAAATTGAGAGAAAATAGAAAAGTTAGTTATAAAATGGTAAAATGATTTCCCTCCACATTTCATAAACTTTAAAATCAGAATAAAGCCTTAAAATATCTTAGAAAAATCTGGAGAAACTCCTTTTTGGAATAATAGCTCCTTAAAGATTCAAAGTTTCAATCCTTTATAAAACTGTCACGCAACTTTCAAAAATTACATTTTGGTCACTAACCAAAATGTCAACCTTCCGAACCTCATTTTCCAAAATTGATTTCTCAGTTCACTTAAATATATTAAAAGATTATTTTAGAACATTTTTCCATATTTTTAATGCAACCCGAACTAGGCTTTCCGAAATTCACCCTTATATATTCGATCAGCACTTTGACCGAACCGGTCAACGCCCAAAACTTCTGAGCCCAAAACCGGGGCGTTACATCTTTGGTGCCACATGTTGCGTGTCAAAAGTCTTATCGTAATGTAGTACAAGTGTACACGACGCAAGTAGTAAAGTGATACTCAAAGTATCGGATGTCGAATCCAAAGGGACTGAAATAGCTTTATCCTTGGATTGGTGCACAAGATAGAAAGAGAAGAGTTTAATTTATTTTGAAATAATATCGAAGAATATTGAATATAAGATAACGAATTTTTAGGGTTAAGAAATAGGCCGGTATTGATATGCTTGGTAGTGCAGGTGTTGTACTATATAAGAATTCATGTTCTGTCGTCATCCCTGTCGCGGCGTCAATCTGTTGTTGTCGCGGCAGCTAGCATACAACTCTGTACTTCAAGCTTGGCAAGAATCCCTGTTGTGACTTGTCTTATGCCTAGGTCCAAGTACTGTTGATGACACTTCTCGGATGATGCCTCCGAGCGTGAATCAAAGGGTGAACACCAATATTTTTGAATTCTTCCTTAGCCACTTAACTTCGTCCTATCCCTAGGTCTGAGATAGTACAACCATAAACTAGAGAACCCACACTTATTCCTTTCGTATACTTAACTCTCCCGATATTAAGTAAATAGATAATCTCACAATATTCTCCCGATACTCTTGTAAGATGTTGAAACCAGAATAAGAAAACTTGAAGTTGTATTTTATTGAACAGAAAATTCCTAAAAACAGTACAATCCTTGCAACTACTTTACAAAATCAACCCTTAGCCCTAGGGGAAGTTTAGAACATGATGAGAAGGGGGAAAACGACATGGTTTTTGGGGAAGACGACTAGACAATGAGATATCCTTCCCTAGGTCGAAGTACAACTCTAATTAAGTTTAAATCTTCAGAGTAGATGCCTTTAATTCGTCCTCTTTTCTTGCTTTGGGTTTCTTCCTTGAACTTTTGGGCTTTGCCTTCATTCTGCTCTAGGGCTCAGAAAAATATAGGAGTGGTCCACGACAGACCGACTTGAGTTCCTGTATCTATCGAGCTCCACTTCACTTTTCCCTTCACCATTGTTGTCGTCATGGCTGCCACGACAGTGGCCACGACAACGTCCTTCTTCTTGACTCCAGTCCTGTGTTCGAGCTCTGATCCTTCGCTGTCCTGAGTCTGCCACGACAGTTACCTGCAAAAGCAGCCAAAATCAGTAGCAACTATGCCATTTTATCTAATTGTGATGTATATGTGAAATCTATCCTAAATGCAATGAGTTATGCTTGAATGCAGCATAAATATGGGTTAAATTAGGAGTAAAAAGTAGAACTTTTGCATACTCAACACACCCCAAACTCAAGTTCTTGCTTGCCCTCAAGCAAATATGACTCAACTAAAAAAATAAAAAAAATTCTTTGGCATAATTCAGTGAACCTTTCATTACCTACCACACATTCCCTATCACCAACAATGCCTTTTTTATATTTCTAGATTTATTCAGAACCATGCTATAGGTCTCGTGTAGTGTGTGCATGCCTTATAAACAAATATGTGCCCAGAATCCTTTAATTTACTAGAATAGTTAAGCTACTTACTTGAATTTTTATGCCAATTTTTATTTTCTTGGAGACAATTCTTAGGCTCCTTTAGTTTTTCTTAGACTCGGTTTTTTTTCTTATTTTAAGTTGACTAGAGCATGTTTTTTGGCACCTCTAGCTCACTTCCTAGAGCCGGTTTTAGGAACCTCTAGGTGTATTGAGTCTAAATTTTCTTATCTTCTTTTCCTAGAGTCAGTGTTAGGCACCTCTAGGGGCAACTCAAGTGTTAAGCTTTTCCTATTCTAGTTTACCAGTAGAAGTCTAGACAACATAAGAGTCACAAAGGGTGTTTAAAGATCAGAACTATATTAAGGCTTTGAACTGTTCTAAAAATATCCTAAAGGCACTGCCGCGACAGAGTCTGTTGCGGCAAGTAAGTTCAGTTCAAAGACTTAAGCCAAATGTTTTTTTACAAAAATAAACTAAATAGTAACTAACACTTAGACATAATTTTAAAACACAAAAGACAATTTATTACTGGAGGGATGCCACCCCCAAACTCAAGGGTTGCATTGCCCTCAATGCATGATGACATAGATGAAAAATAGAAACAAAATACATCACAATATAAATAAAACAACAAGACAACAAAAGTAACATAGAAACTTAATTTGAGGAGCTGTCATCATTGCTGCTGCTGCTAATCTGTAGCTGCCGGCGGACAGTGACCTTCATTGTGGGTGCTGGCAGAGTGCTAGGGGAGGCACATGCAATTTTCTTTATGGCTTCTCATGGTGGCTAGATACGAGTGGGTGAGATCTGGGGTAGCTTTTCCAGCACTTGTACCTCATCTTCAGAGTTGCTGCTGCTGCTACTGGCAGACTTGTCCTTGCCGGAAGGTCCTTCACCAGTTTGGTTGGGCTTCTGCCTTTTCATGGGAGTGAACTCCTTGGAAAGGTTTCGAGCAACAGAGGGCTCCCCGTCAGAGTCCTTCCATAAGGATGAAGATGAGAAACCTTCGAAGTAATCTTCGTTGAGTTCTGGCAGCGTCTCCTTTCTCTTCTCCCCTCTGGCAGTGGCAGTGGCAGTATGGCTGTCGCCTTCAGCTGTCGTGTCCGGAGTAGGGGTAGATGCAGCAGATTGGGTTTTTGGTGTGGCAGTAGGAGTAGGAATAGGTGTAGGTGTAGGAGCAGCAAAATATTGTTCTACGAAGGCAGAGAATGGTAAATTTGCAAAAAAATTAAATTAATATGAATAAAATGTACTGTGGTTGTCGTGAAGTCCCTTACGAAACTCATCAGACCAAGCCGCCTTTCCTCCATCTTTTTTAGTGTGGCCAGAATCTGAGTGGAGGCGTCTGCTGGAGGGGCTGTTGTTGTTGGCTGCTGTTACTCTGCTGCGGCAGGTTCTGGATGATTGGGGCCTGTCGGCTCCTCTGCTGTAGCAGACGGGTTGAAGTAGAAGAGCGGTGCTGCTGCTTTCAGCTCCATAAGGCTGAATATGTTATGCTCCTTCCTTCCCTTCCCTTAGACTTTGAAGTCTTCGGCGATTTTTGGAACGTTGTGGCCTCGGTAGATCTTTGTGATAAGGTACGAGAAGACAAGAGTTCCTGACGGTCGAAGAGCACATTCCAAAATCCCCTCCCATATGTATCGGTCAGCATTTATTGGTCTTTCATTCAAAATTGGATGGACAAGTGCTAACCTGGGTCGGTCGATCGTACTGTTATGGGAGGATGGTATGGTCCTCTTCTTCACGATGTGGTTCCATAATTTGGCCTCGGGAGTGAGTTGAGTTCTTTTCATCGTCCACCGATGCTTTGGGTCGGTGTTCCACTCTATCCCCTCATCCGTCACTTCTTCCATCACCGCATCATAGTCTGCCGGCGACAGACTCTCGACAAACTGCTTGTGGGCATCCTGCCTTCTACTGAAATGGAGGTCGTAAAGGGTGTTAATGTTTGAAGGCTCAAAAGTAAGTTCTTTACCTCGCACCGTCACGGTCTTCGTGTCCTTGCTGTCGATGGTAGCATAAAACTCCCATGACAAGCATGATGTTCATTTCCTTCGGCTGGGCAGCAAAGCACTGCCACTTCAAAGCATGGATCTTCTTTGCGATGAAGGGTTCTAGCCTTAGGTCTCCTGTGGGCTCGGTGTAGAGAAAACCCCTTTTCTTCCCACATCTCCCTCTTCTGGAAGAAGAGGTAATATCTGCCGGCAGAGTCGGTTGAGGCAAATTGTAACCCCCTTAACCCGGCCCAGACGGTTGACCCGAATTAAGAAAGTCACACGGGGAAAACCAAAGTCAACCCGAAAGTCAACCTTGATTAACGACCCTTTTTTTAATCTTCTCTAGATGCACGTTAACCTTAGATGTGATCACACAACAACATACTCGAAGATCATAAACATCAGAGATCAACCAGGGACCTAATTGAACAATTTACAACTTTAGGGACCAAATTGTAAATTCTAACAACTTAAAGGACTTAACCAGATTTTAAGTTACCAACTTAAAATTAATCATGTTTCATGCTTCTCTGCCAAATTTCAGCTCAAACGGACATCCCAGACTCACACAATTGCACAAACAAGATTCAGGACCAAAACGCAAACATTTCGAAACATATAACTGCCACTGTCAGTCCCCAACGGTCACCTGTTCCGAAACAGGCAGAGCCCATTTCGAAACGCGGGGCCGTTCCGCAACGCGTACCGCAACGGGGGACTGGCAGAATGCTTTCCGTTTCGAAACGGTGTCTACCGTTTCGGACGCCTGGGCTGATTCAGGGCAACCGTTCCGAAACGGTAGTCCCTGTTCCGAAACGCCCTGCACATAATGCAGAAAAAGACATGCTTAAACACGCAAATGACCATCCAATCATGCTCCAAAAGCCACCAAACTTTACCAACATGCAATTCAACATATAGGAGACATACTTGCATCAACAATTCATCATTATAACAACATATATGAAAAGCCTCAATTCTAAAGGCATGCTTCCTACACAATCAACCATTTAAACACAAAATCTCCAAATCCATCTCATATAAGCCAAAACATGTTCCAACAACATCAACAACATAAAACCATCCTTTCCCGAACATATACGAACACATAACCATCAACCCAAGAGAGTCTACCCCATTGCCTTTATTAACTATAGCTATTCACCGAGACATACATCTCAAATGGAGTCCTCCTTGAATCCCTTGCTTCTCGCTGTCCAAACTTCAAGAATCTGCATTGATGGACAAAAGGAGCGTAAGCACATAATGCTTAGTGAGGAATGCTCAAAACCAAAACACCATCAATGCAACGAGTCATAAAACCTCTTTGAAAAGCAACTCGATTTGTTTACCAAGCAAAGTTTGAAAAACCCTTTTTCAACAACATGCTTTAACCATGCATTGCTCAAACATGAAAACCAACCCTTAGCTTAGCAAGCTAAGAAAACCATTTCAAAGCTCAATTTGCAAAATCATCCATTTAACCATTACATGCATAAACACCATATGCAAAGTTAAATTCAAACCTTGGAAAACCACTTCCATTCATATCATACCTTTCCCATGCTTGAATGTCATACCAAGCAAGAAACCATTTAAAAACCATTTATCCAATCAATCCCACATGCATTTAGCAAAGGCAATACATGAACCACAATATCAACATTACATGCCTTTAAAAACAAGTCTTAGCAAGACTACAATGCACTAGAGAAATTCCATGCACTCATGCATCATTCACGAATGATAATCATCACTTGTTCAACTTAACAAGTAAACATGCATTCACAAGCATTAAACACTTTTCATGCAACCATGCATCTTTTCAAGCATCTCATGCTTAATCATAATCAAGAACATTATATTGGCCTCCAAGTGATCAACCACTTTCACTTTTCAACTCAACATCCAATCGGATACGCGGATCACAAGCGTTGTCCCTCACTCTTCATACACACTATCAATCCAAGGTCTCCAAATGGACTTTTAAACACCATTTAACCTCACCATCATAAGGTTCCCATGTATGGACTTTTAAACACCATACAACCTTAGCTTTTTACAAGGTTCCCATGTATGGACTTTCAAACACCATACAACCTTAACTTTTCCCAAGGTTACCATGTATGGACTTTCAAACACCATACAACCTTCACTTTTCCCAAGGTTCCCATGTATGGACTTTCAAACACCATACAACCTTGACATGCACAAGGTTCCCATGTATGGACTTTTAACCACCATACAACCTTTGCATTCACCGATTGGTAGTTGTATAACATCACTAACGAGATCCGGGACACCCAACACAAGATCCACACATGGACTTTACACCACCATTGTGATCTTAACAAGCACAAGGTTCCCATATATGGACTTTTAACCACCATATAACCTTTGCTTAACCAAGGTTCTCGAATGGGTATTCAACCTCCATTATGACCTTAACCATCTCGTTAGGATACTTGAAGGGAGTTTACCGGTTCACTCTTAACCACTCCACCTCCAAGGCGACTTTATTCACGGTGCACCCAATCCTATAGCCGGCTAACTATATCCGATCAAAGAAACCAAGAACCATTTACATCACTTGCCAATATAACAACCTTACCACATTAGTCCAATGATTCACATGCATAACCAATATGCAAAAACCATCATTTACCATCATCAATCCACTGTTTTTAAGCATTGCACAAAGCCATGAAACAACATGCAACACCATGCATCAAAACCACATTTTCAATGTATAAAACCAAGGATCTCTTACCTTGAGCATCCTTCACATATGGCCTTCAAAACCAGCATTAAACCATGCTTAAAATATGCTTTCAAAACAGAATATAAACCATGCAAATCACATGCATTGCAACCATCAAACACAATTGCTTTTAAAGCCAATTCACAACACAACCAAGAGCGAAAAACCATTTACTTACTCTTGAGCTTAGAAAAGTTGTTTAGACATTAACTAAGCTCCCAAAACCTTCAAACCTTGGTTTAAAAGCTGAAAACCCAACTTCACTCACCGATACACAAAACAAGGCTAGCCAACAAGCCTTCCAAGCATCCGAAACCTTCCGCAATGCCTCTAAAGCTCACGGATCAAACTCCCCTGTTTCAAGCACACAACAACAGAGGATTAATGCATCATTATGCATTAAAAACACCAGCAACACAACACAACTCGCTGCTCATCTCAAATCCAACATTTCGGCTACCAAACACAACCGAAATCACCTCCAAACACTTCCAAAACTTAACCCAGCCAAGATCCATCACTTCTAACCATTTTTAAACATCAATTAACATCCAAAATGATCACAAACACATCCTTATACCTCCAGGTATAACAGATCATCAAAAACACTCCAAAAACAACCAAAAACTCAAGCCAAACTTAGGAAATTCAACCTATCCGGGATTGCATTGATTAAACCTCAACATCTAATCAATTTAGCATTCATTTAACATCAAAAACACACCTCAAAACCCTGCTTTAACAGATCATACGAAAATTCCACAAAAATCACCAAATCTTGCATTTTAAGCCAAAATCAAGATTCCAATTGAAAAGCCTTTAATAAATCACAAATCAAGGATTGAGAACTTAGGAATTTGAGTAAAGAACTGATAGTTTAGAGGAGAAGGACGTTCTTACCTCCAAACTTGAATTTCTCCTTTTTAGAACCAAAAAGCTTGATGAAACAACTTGCAAATGGTGAGGTTTTGTTGTAGAGATGATTAGGAATCCAAGGAGAATTGAAAAGGAAGATTTGAGTGACAAAATCAGAGGAGAAAATCTGGAGAGAAAGTGTTTGGGTTGAGAGAAAATGAGAGAAAAGGAAAATTGGAAGAAAATGGAAAGTTAGTTATAAAATAGCAAAATGATTTCCCTCCACTTTTCTTAAGCTTTAAAATCAGAATTTTGCATTAAAATATCTTAGAAAATCTGGAGAAACTCTTTTTGGAATAATAGCTCCTTAAAGATTCAAAGTTTCAATCCTTTATAAAACAGTCACACAACTTTCAAAAATTACATTTTGGTCACTAGCCAAAATGTCACCCTTCCGAACCTCATTTTTCAAAATTGATTTCACAGTTCACTTTTATATATTAAAAGATGATTTTAGAACATTTTTCCATATTTTTAATGCAACCCGAACTAGGCTTTCCTAAATTCACTCTTATATATTCGATCAGCACTTTGACCGAACCGGTCAACGCCCAAAACTTCTGAGCCCAAAACCGGGGCGTTACACAAATCGATTTGGGATGGCTCTGTGGCTAGGTGTGTTCACTACTGCGGCAGAGCTAGAGGTAGCACTTCTGCGAGTTTGTCTGCTAGTCATGGTTGCAAGGTTGTGGAAAATAAAAAGAAATTTTAGATCTAGAGAGAGCATGTTGAGAGCAAGTTGGAAAATAAATAGTGAATGGGGGTTTATATATATGAATGATTTTCTGCCCGTTGGAGCTGTAACGGCAGGCGTGGATAACGGGGCCAGTTGTTACGCGATTTCTGATGCGTTTTTCAGGCGTTTCCGTGTCTGATGTGCGTCTGTTACGCGTTTGCGTGTCTGCCGCGACAGCATGGTAATAGGTTGTATTTTCCGCGTCTGTCGCGACAGCTGATAACAGGCCGTGACGACAGACTCATCCGTTGGGCTTTTTGGGCTGCTGTTGATATGGTAGGCTGGTTCACTTCTTCTCCTCTCCTTGTTTCCCTTATTTCCTAAAAATAACTAAAATAAAACTTTAATTCCTAAAAATATAATAATTCTTAATTCCTAATAAATAAATAAAATACATAAAATAAGAAAAAATAAAATTAAGTTAAATTAAGGATGCCTTGAGGGGCATCTCCTAAAGAAACCACTTCCTGCATCCTTGGGACTTCAGTCCCCTTATAATGCTTTAGTGTCTGCCCATTGCCCTTGAATTGGTGCCCGTGTTTTAAGGATTTGATCGTGATGGCACCATAGGGAAAAACCTGCACAACTTGGAAGGGGTCGGACCATCTAGATTTAAGCTTTCCTGGGAAAAGTTTCAACCTAGAGTTAAACAACAACACAAGCTGCCCTGGGCAGAACTGTCGTGGTAGCAACTTCTTGTCATGCCACTTTTTGGTTTTATCTTTGTAAATCTTTGTGTTGTCGTAGGCCATTGCTCGAATTTCTTCAATTTCATTCAAGTCAAGTAGCCTTTTCTGTCCTGGCTTATCTAAGTCCATGTTTACTGCCTTGATAGCCCAATAAGCTTTGCGCTCTATCTCGACAGGTAAGTGGAATTTTTCCCCATATATAAGCTTGAGGATGACATTCTCAATGGTGTTTTGAATGCTGTTCTATAGGCCCAGAGTGCATCATTGAGGTGTAAAGACCAATCTTTACGAGTAGGTTTAACCATCTTCTCAAGAATGTTCTTTACTTCGCGATTGGATATTTTGGCCTGTCCATTGGTTTGAGGGTGATATGATGTTGCAATGCAGTGCTTTACGCCGTATTTTCTTAGGTATGCCAAACCTGGATAAAATGTTTTTGTGTTGAAATCTTTGAACATTATTGGCATCATTTTTCTGTGTGGCGATCGCTTCAACCCATTTGGATACATAATCCACTGCCAGTAGAATGTAGAGGTTCCCACATGATGCTGGGAAAGGTACCATGAAATCAATCTCCCATACATCGAAGATTTCGACTTCTAAGATGTTTTGCAGTGGCATCTCATGTCTTCTTGAGATGTTCCCAGTCCGTTGGCAGTGATTTTGTTTCCACCTAATTGTCCTCCATATGGGGAAGCATGGAAGTGGTGAAGCACAGCTTCCTGCTCATCCTGTGCTACACATCTCCTGATAATTTGATCTGCACAATGTTTGAAAAGAAGTGGTTCGTCCCAATAATAATGTTTTGCATCATTTTGGAACCTCTTTCTTGCTTGGTAATTAAGTTCATGAGGTAGTACTCCGCTAACTATGTAATTAACAAAATCAGCGTACCAAGGAAGTTCAGAAAACTTACCTGCCGCCATGGCTGCCGCGGCAGTGCTTGTGGTAGCAGACAACAGCTCGTCAGGGAAAGTCTCCAGTATGTTGATCTTTTCTGTCGATAGACTTTTTCCCATCTCTAATCTTGACAAGTGATCTGCGACTTGGTTTTCTGTCCCTTTTTTATCCCTAATTTCAAATTCGAACTCTTGCAGCAGCAGAATCCAACGTATCAGTCTAGGTTTTGCATCTGTTTTAGCAAAAAAATATTTCAGTGCTGAATGGTTTGTATGGACCACCATCTTTGTTCCAAGTATGTATGAACGGAACATATCAATTTAGAACACCACTGCTAACAGTTCTTTTTCTGTTGTGGTGCAATTCACTTGGGCATCGTTTAGTGTTTTGCTGGCGTAATAAATTACGTGGAAAAGCTTGTCCTTCCTCTGCCCAAGTGCTGCCCCTACATCGTAGTCATTGGCATCACACATAATTTCAAATTGCAAACTCCAGTCTGGTGGCTGTACAATCGGGGCTGTTACCAGCTTTTCTTTCAGGATTCTGAATGCCTCAGTACATTCAGTATTGAAGTCAAAGGGACGATTGTGCTCCAGTAGGTGGCATAAAGGCTTGGTAATCTTCAAAAAAATTGCAATAAACCTTCGATAAAACCCAGCATGCCCTATGAAACTTCGAATTCCCTTGACTGTAGTGGGTGGCGGCAGCTTTTCAATGACTTCTATCTTTGCTCTTTCTACCTCTATGTCGCGGCAGCTTACCTTGTGTCCTAGGACTATCCCCTCATCCGCCATGAAGTGACATTTTTCCCAGTTTAAGACCAAGTTCGCTTTCTCGCATCTTTCGAGCACCTTCTGTAGGTTGCCTAAACAGCCTTCAAAATTGTCTCCAAAGACGGAAAAATTGTCCATGAAAATTTCCAGGAAGTCCTCCACCATGTCAGAGAATACTGCCATTATGCATTTTTGGAAAGTTGCTGGTGCATTGGAGAGTCCAAACGACATTCTCCGAAAAGCATAAGTGCCATATGGGCAAGTGAAGGTAGTTTTCTCTTGATCCTCTAGTGCAATAGCTATTTGGTTATAACCTGTGTAACCATCAAGAAAACAATAATAAGGTTTCCTCGCTAATTTATCAAGCATTTGATCAATAAAAGGTAGGGGGAAATGGTCTTTCCGTGTAGCTTTGTTAATCTTTCGGTAATCCATACAAACCCTCCAACCGGTCATAGTCCTGGTTGGGATTAGTTCGTTCTCCTCTTTGGTCACCACAATTATTCCTCCCTTTTCCGGAACACACTGCACCGGGCTCACCCACTTACAATCCGAGATGGCAAAAATTATCCCAGCATCAAGCCATTTGATAATTTCTTTTCTAACCACTTCACGCATAGCGTCGTTTAAGCGTCTCTGAGCATCAATGGTCGGCTTATGATCATCCTCTAGGAGAATTTTGTGCATACATAATGCCAAGCTGATGCCTTGGATATCATCTATCGTCCATCCAATAGACTTTTTATGCTGCTGCAACATCCCAATTAGTTGTTGTTCCTATTTCTGCAATAACTTCGAAGAGATGATTACGGGAAACATATCATTTAAACCAAGAAAAACATATTTAAGCATTCATGGTTGGGGCTTAAGGTCTAAAACAAGTGGTTGTACAGTTGAAGGCTTTTGGATTATGTGTTCATTCGAGGTATAGTTTAGGGGCTCGAATAACTTATCTAGACGATTTCCTATCCAATTTACCTCCTCATGAACTTCAGTGTCGGATATGTCTAAATCGGAGGAGTTGTTGTCGTCGTTGCTGCCGTGACAGTCTTCTAGATGGTTGGTGTGATAGTGACCAAATTTAATGTCATGGAACCTCGACCTGATGCAGGGTTGGTCAAGGATTACTTTAGTGATGGCCTTGCATTCTTCTTCTACATCAGCATGTTTAATTGTATGGAGAACATTTAGCTTGATCTCTTGATCATTTACTCTCATTGTTAGTTCTCCCTTCTCTACATCAATCATTGATCTGTCTGTGGCTAGGAAGGGTTGCCCCAGGATGATTGGTGCGTTCTCATCTGCTTCACAGTCTAAAACAAGAAACTCAGTAGGAAATAGAACTTATCCACTCTTACCAGAATATCTTCGATCTTCTCTTATGGTTGTACGTAAGAGCGGTCTACCAGCTGCATCATGACTGTCGTGGACCGTGCTCGTCCAATACCTAATTTCTGAAACACAAAATTTGGCATTAAATTTATACTAGCACCTAGATCACAAAGTGCCTTACTCGCGAATTTGTCACCAATTATACACAGTATGATGAAGCTCCCAGGATCCTTCTTTTTCTGTGTGGATGCATGTGCAGGATAGTCATGCATCCCTCTGTCATTTTTACCATTTCAAATTCCCCAAGTCTGGATCTTTTTTACATAGCATCCTTGAGAAATTTCGCATAATCGGACATCTGCTTGATGGCCTCTAACAGCGGTATATTGATGTGAACCTGCTTAAAAATATCGTAGATCTTTTTGAGCTGGTATTCCTATTTCAGCTTTTGTAACCGCTGTGGAAAAGGAGGTGGAGGACGGTAATCATCCAAACGTCCTTCACATGGTATCCAGATCTGAGGAGGCTTAGGGTCTTCAGCATTCTTGTCTTTCTCTTATGTCCCTTCTGCTGCCGTGACAGGTATGGCAGCAGCTGGTTTCTCCTCTTCTTCCGGGGCAGTGTTCTCAGCAGGTGTTTCTAGGGATGGTTCCTCGATCGGTACGATTTTCATCTCCGACCATGGTAGTTGTTTCCCACTCCTAGTTGTAATGGCTTTGCACTGCTCATGTGTGGGTCGTCTAGCGACTTCAGTATCACTAGGGAATCCTCTGTTTTGCCTTACTTAATATGGTGGGAAAACTGGCCCATTTTTGTCTCCGGTGTTTTCAGTGTAGCTTCATGGTTAGTCATTCTCATCACTGTTTTGTCCATGAATGACTCAGTCTTCTTGATAAAGTGATCCATGTTTGCCATGTAAGCTCCTATTTGTGACATAAATGTGGCCAATGTCTACTCCAGTATACTAGGTGCGGCTGCTGGCTGCTGTTGCGATTGCTGTCGTGTCAGGATTCTGGGTGCCCCCTGGCTTTGGTTGTTCTGCATCTGAGGATTTAATGCATTGATCAAAATGTTCCAGGAGAACTTGGGGCCTTTCCTCCAGTTGGGATTGTAATTATTGGTGTCGTAGTTTCTGGGCTTGTTGTAATTTCCAACATACATCCCTTCTTCTAGCTGTAACGGGAGTCTTCCGAACTGTGATTCCCACTACAAGTTTCACATACCTCTGCTGCAGAGAAGACAGGTTTTGAATCTTTCTTTAGCAAATTTTCTACTACCTTTGTGAGGTACGCAACTTGTGTCTTTAGGGAATTGTCGGGTTCATAGTCTTTTACAACTAGCACTCGTTTACCTCACCTTGCTGTAAGGAATTGCTCGTCATTCTTTGCTAAATTTTTCAATACTACCATGGCTTCGTCTGGATCTTTATCCAACATCAGAGCATTCACTGCTGAATCTATTCTCATCTGAGTCTGTGTGATGGCAGCATTTTAGAATTTTATGACTTGATTCCATGAGGGGAATCCGTGCATCGGGCAGTTCCTCAGAAGAGTGGTAAACCTGTCCCACGCCTCGTGCATTGGCTCGTCATCTTCTTGTTGAAAAGTAGCAATTTCATTACGTAATCGCTTAGATAAATGGGAAGGATTAAAATGAGATAAAAATTCACGAGTGAGATCCACCCAAGTTCGTATTGAACCCGGCGTTAGTTTATTCCACCAAGTTTTCGCTCTATCCCTCAGTGAATGAGGAAATAACCGAAGCCTCAGTATCTCCAGATTTACTCGTGGTAATCTAAACGATCCACAGATTTCTTGGAACGTTTTCAGATGTTCTCGGGCATCTTCTGAAGCAGCACCACTAAATTGGCCAGCGGAATAGATCATGTTGAACATTACAAGTTTCAGCTCGAAATTTTCAGCTTCCACGTTTGGCAGGGTGGTCTCTAGTTCCACATGATCATTGATCATGTAATCACAGCAGGACCAACGTGCGGCCTCGATAGCAGGCCGTCCATTCCCCCCTTCATGATGGGAGGATCTTCAGGATTCCTTGTGCAATTTACCCCGTTATGCATTGCTTCTATCTGTTCCTCAAGGTAATCGTTTCTTGCTATCAAAAGGCAGACTCGGTTCCTGAGGTTGCACGTACGTTCGATTACAGGAACTAGTTTATACTCAGGTTCTTTGCCTTATTTTGATATGTGCATAAGCAAACGAAAAACCATGTGAAAAGCACAGGGTAAACAGTCCCAATAAAAATAGAAAAATTAAAAAGAAAGTGCAGTAAAAGTAAGGGTAAAGATATGTTGTTAGTCCCGGCAGCGGCGCCAAAAACTTGTTTCGTGTCAAAAGACCTATCGCAATGTAGTGCAAGTGTACACGACGCAAGTAGTGAAGTGATACTCAAAGTATCAGATGTCGAATCCACAGGGACTGGAAATAGCTTTATCCTTGGATTGCTGCACAAGAGAGAAAGAAAAGAGTTTCATTTATTGAGAAATAATATCGAAGAATACTGAATATAAGATAATGGAGTTTTCAGGGTTAAGAAATAGGCCGGTATTAATCTGCTTGGTAGTACAGGTGTTGCACTGTATAAGAATTCATGTTGTGTCGTCGTCCCTGTCGCGGCATCAATCTGTTGTTGTCGAGGCAGCGAGCATACAACTCTGTACTTCAAGCTTGGCAAGAATCCCTGTTGTGACTTGTCCTATCCCTAGGTCCAATGTTTTTGAATTCTTCCTTAGCCACTTAACTTCGTCCTATCCCTAGGTCTGAGATAGTACAACTATAAACTGGAGAACCCGCACTCATTCCTTTCGTATACTTAACTCTCCTGATATTAAGTAAATATATAATCTCACAATGCTCTCCCGATACTCTTGCAAGATGTTGAAACCAAAATAAGCAAACTTGAAGTTGTATTTTATTTAACAGAAAATTCCTAAAAACAGTACAATCCTTGCAACTACTTTACAGAATCAACCCTTAGCCCTAGGGGAAGTTTAGAACATAATGAGAAGGGGGAAAATGACAAGGGTTTTGAGGAAGATGACTAGAGAATGAGATATCCTTCCCTAGGTCGAATTACATGCCTTTATATATGCCTTGGGTTCAAGTTTTCTAATAAGGTAAGAATACAAGTTCAAACTAAAGTACAACTCTAATTAAGATTAAATCTTCAGAGTAGATGCCTTTAATTCACCATCTTTTCTTGCTTTGGGTTTCTTCCTTGAACTTTTGGGCTTGGCCTTCATTCTGCTCTAAAGCTGAGAGAAATATAGGAGTGGTCCACGACAGACCGGCTTGAATTCCTCTATTTGTCGTGCTCCACTTCACTTTTCCCTTCACCATTGCTGTCGTCATGGCTGCCACAACAGTGGCAACGGTAGCGTCCTTCTTGACTCCAGTCCTGTGTTCCAACTCTGCTCCTTCGATGTCCTGAGTCTGCCACGGCAGTTACCTGCAAAAGCAGCCAAAATCAGTAGCAATTGTGCCTTTTTATCTAATTGTGATGTATATGTGAAATCTATCCTAAATGCAACGAGTTACGCTTGAATGCAGTAGAAATATGGGTTAAATAAGGGGTAAAAAGTAGAACATTTGCATACTCAACACCACATGTTCAGGATATCGCTGAAGATAGGCCATCGAATTTCTGTTTTAATGATGATGGTGTTTTATGTTTTAGGAGTTGGATAGTGGTGACGAATGATGTTGAGTTGAGGCGCTCTATTCTGACTGAAGCTCATAGTAGTCCATTTCCTATGCACCCTGGTAGTACCATGATGTATCGTGATCTGAAGGATAAGTACTATTGGGTGGCTTTGAAGAAAGATGTCGCTGAGTATGTGAGCAAGTGTATGGTTTGTCAGCGGGTTAAGGTTGAGGATCAGTTTCCTTCAGGGTTGTTGCAGCCGTTGAGGATCCCTTAATGGAAATGGGAGAGGATCACCATGTACTTTGTGTCTGGTTTGCCTCTATCGCCATCAAAGAAGAATGTTGTCTAGGTGATTGTGGATCACCTTACGAAGTGTGCGCATTTCTTGCCTATGCATACTACGTACACCTTGGATAAGCTTGCAGAGTTGTACATTGCGGAGATTGTGCGTTTGCTAGGCGTACCAATATCTATAGTGTCGGATAGTGATCCGAGGTTCACTTCATGGTTTTGGGAATGTTTGCATCAAGCATTGGGTACGCGACTGATTTTAAGTACTTCTTATCATCCGCAGATGGATGGACAGTCGGAGCGTGTTATCCAATTGCTTGAGGATATGTTGAGGTGTTGTGTTATTTAGTTTCAAGTCTCTCGGGAGAAGCACTAGCCTTTGGTGGAGTTTGCTTATAATAATAGTTACCAGTAGAGTATTCAAATGGCACCTTTTGAATAAAATTAAATTATTATGAATAAAATGTACCGTGGTTGTCGTGAAGTCCCTTACGAAACTCATCAGACCAAGCCGCCTTTCCTCCATCTTTTTTAGTGTGGCCAGAATCTGAGTGGAAGCGTCTGCTGGAGGGGCTGTTGTTGTTGGCTGCTGTTACTCTGCTGCGGCAGGTTCTAGCTGATTGGGGCCTGCCGGCTCCTCTGCTGTAGCAGACGGGTTGAAGTAGAAGAGTGGTGTTGCTGCTTTCAGCTCCATAAGGCTGAATATGTTATGCTCCTTCCTTCCCTTCCCTAAGACTTTGAAGTCTTCGGCGATTTTTGGAACGTTGTGGCCTCGGCAGATCTTTGTGATAAGGTACGAGAAGACAAGAGTTCCCGACGGTCGAAGAGCACATTCCAAAATCCCCTCCCATATGTATCGGTCAGCATTTATTTGTCTTTCATTCAAAATTGGATGGACAAGTGCTAACATGGGTCGGTCGATCGTACTGTTATGGGAGGATGGTATGGTCCTCTTCTTCACGATGTGGTTCCATAATTTGGCCTCGGGAGTGAGTTGAGTTCTTTTCACCGTCCACCGATGCTTTGGGTCGGTGTTCCACTCTATCCCCTCATCCGTCACTTCTGCCATCACCGCATCATAGTCTGCCGGCGACAGACTCTCGACAAACTGCTTGTGGGCATCCTGCCTTCTACTGAAATGGAGGTCGTAAAGGGTGTTAATGTTTGAAGGCTCAAAAGTAAGTTCATTACCTCGCACCGTCACGGTCTTCGTGTCCTTGCTGTCGACGGTAGCATAAAACTCCCATGACAAGCATGATGTTCATTTCCTTCGGCTGGGCAGCAAAGCACTGCCACTTCAAAGCATGGATCTTCTTTGCGATGAAGGGTTCTAGCCTTAGGTCTCCTGTGGGCTCGGTGTAGAGAAAACCCCGTTTCTTCCCACATCTCCCTCTTCTGGAAGAAGAGGTAATATCTGCCGGCAGAGTCGGTTGAGGCAAATCGATTTGGGATGGCTCTGTGGCTAGGTGTGTTCACTACTGCGGCAGAGCTAGAGGCAGCACTTCTGCGAGTTTGTCTGCTAGTCATGGTTGCAAGGTTGTGGAAAATAAAAAGAAATTTTAGATCTAGAGAGAGCATGTTGAGAGCAAGTTGGAAAATAAATAGTGAATGGGGGTTTATATAGATGAATGATTTTCTGCCCGTTGGAGCTGTAACGGCAGGCGTGAATAACGGGGCCTGTTGTTACGCGGTTTCTGACGCGTTTTTCAGGCGTTTCCGTGTCTGCTGTGCGTCTGTTACGCGTTTGCGTGTCTGCCGCGACAGCGTGGTAATAGGTTGTATTTTCCACGTCTGTCGCGACAGCTGATAACAGGCTGTGACGACAGACTCATCCGTTGGGCTTTTTGGGCTGCTGTTGATATGGTAGGCTGGTTCACTTCTTCTCCTCTCCTTGTTTCCCTTATTTCCTAAAAATAACTAAAATAAAACATTAATTCCTAAAAATATAATAATTCTTAATTCCTAATAAATAAATAAAATACATAAAATAAGAAAAAATAAAATTAAGTTAAATTAAGGATGCCTTGAGGGGCATCTCCTAAAGAAACCACTTCCTGCATCCTTGGGGCTTCAGTCCCCATATAATGCTTTAGTGTCTGCCCATTGCCCTTGAATTGGTGCCCGTGTTTTAAGGATTTGATCGTGATGGCACCATAGGGAAAAACCTGCACAACTTGGATGGGGCCGGACCATCTAGATTTAAGCTTTCCTGGGAAAAGTTTCAACCTAGAGTTAAACAACAACACAAGCTGCCCTGGGCAGAACTGTCGTGGTAGCAACTTCTTGTCATGCCACTTTTTGGTTTTATCTTTGTAAATCTTTGTGTTGTCGTAGGCCATTGCTCGAATTTCTTCAATTTCGTTCAAGTCAAGTAGCCTTTTCTGTCCTGGCTTATCTAAGTCCATGTTTACTGCCTTGATAGCCCAACAAGCTTTGCGCTCTATCTCGACAGGTAAGTGGAATTTTTTCCCATATATAAGCCTGAGGATGACATTCTCAATGGTGTTTTGAATGCTGTTCTGTAGGCCCAGAGTGCATCATTGAGGTGTAAAGACCAATCTTTACGAGTAGGTTTAACCATCTTCTCAAGAATGTTCTTTACTTCGCGATTGGATATTTTGGCCTGTCCATTGGTTTGAGGGTGATATGATGTTGCAATGCAGTGCTTTACGCCGTATTTTCTTAGGTATGCCAAACCTGGATAAAATGTTTTTGTGTAGAAATCTTTGAACATTATTGGCATCATTTTTTTGTGTGGCGATCGCTTCAACACATTTGGATACATAATCCACTGCCAGTAGAATGTAGAGGTTCCCACATGATGCTGGGAAAGGTACCATGAAATCAATCTCCCATACATCGAAGATTTCGACTTCTAAGATGTTTTGCAGTGGCATCTCATGTCTTCTTGAGATGTTCCCAGTCCGTTGGCAGCGATTTTGTTTCCACCTAATTGTCCTCCATATGGGGAAGCATGGAAGTGGTGAAGCACAGCTTCCTGCTCATCCTGTGCTACACATCTCCTGATAATTTGATCTGCACAATGTTTGAAAAGAAGTGGTTCGTCCCAATAATAATGTTTTGCATCATTTTGGAACCTCTTTCTTGCTTGGTAATTAAGTTCATGAGGTAGTACTCCGCTAACTATGTAATTAACAAAATCAGCGTACCAAGGAAGTTCAGAAAACTTACATGCCGCCATGGCTGTCGCGGCAGTGCTTGTGGTAAGAAACAACAGCTCGTCAGGGAAAGTCTCCAGTATGTTGATCTTGTCTGTCGATAGACTTTTTCCCATCTCTAATCTTGACAAGTGATCTGCGACTTGGTTTTTTGTCCCTTTTTTTATCCCTAATTTCAATTTCGAACTCTTACAGAAGCAGAATCCAACGTATCAGTCTAGGTTTTGCATCTGTTTTAGCGAAAAAATATTTCAGTGCTGAATGGTTTGTATGGACCACCATCTTTGTTCCAAGTATGTATGAACGGAACATATCAATTTAGAACACCACTGCTAACAGTTCTTTTTCTGTTGTGGTGCAATTCACTTGGGCATCGTTTAGTGTTTTGCTGGCGTAATAAATTACGTGGAAAAGCTTGTCCTTCCTCTGCCCAAGTGCTGCCCCTACATCGTAGTCATTGGCATCACACATAATTTCAAATTGCAAACTCCAGTCTGGTGGTTGTACAATCGGGGCTGTTACCAGCTTTTCTTTCAGGATTCTGAATGCCTCAGTACATTCAGTATTGAAGTCAAAGGGACGATTGTGCTCCAGTAGGTGGCATAAAGGCTTGGTAATCTTCAAAAAATTTGCAATAAACCTTCGATAAAACCCAACATGCCCTATGAAACTTCGAATTCCCTTGACTGTAGTGGGTGGCGGCAGCTTTTCAATGACTCCTATCTTTGCTCTTTCTACCTCTATGTCACGGCAGCTTACCTTGTGTCCTAGTACTATCCCCTCATCCGCCATGAAGTGACATTTTACCCAGTTTAAGACCAAGTTCGCTTTCTCGCATCTTTCGAGCACCTTCTGTAGGTTGCCTAAACAGCCTTCAAAATTGTCTCCAAAGACGGAAAAATTGTCCATGAAAATTTCCAGGAAGTCCTCCACCATGTCAGAGAATATTGCCATTATGCATTTTTGGAAAGTTGCTGGTGCATTGGAGAGTCCAAACGACATTCTCCGAAAAGCATAAGTGCCATATGGGCAAGTGAAGGTAGTTTTCTCTTGATCCTCTAGTGCAATAGCTATTTGGTTATAACCTGTGTAACCATCAAGAAAACAATAATAAGGTTTCCTCGCTAATTTATCAAGCATTGGATCAATAAAAGGTAGGGGAAAATGGTCTTTCCGTGTAGCTTTGTTAATCTTTCGGTAATCCATACAAACCCTCCAACCGGTCATAGTCCTGGTTGGGATTAGTTCGTTCTCTTCTTTGGTCACCACGGTTATTCCTCCCTTTTCCGGAACACACTGCACCGGGCTCACCCACTTACAATCCGAGATGGCAAAAATTATCCCAGCATCAAGCCATTTGATAATTTCTTTTCTAACCACTTCACGCATAACGTCGTTTAAGCGTCTCTGAGCATCAATGGTCGGCTTATGATCATCCTCTAGGAGAATTTTGTGCCTACATAATGCCAAGCTGATGCCTTGGATATCATCTATCGTCCATCCAATAGCCTTTTTATGCTGCTGCAACATCCCAATTAGTTGTTGTTCCTATTTCTACAATAACTTCGAAGAGATGATTACGGGCAACATATCATTTAAACCAAGAAAAACATATTTAAGCTTCCATGGTTGGGGCTTAAGGTCTAAAACAAGTGGTTGTACAGTTGAAGGCTTTTGGATTATGTGTTCATTTGTGGTATAGTTTAGGGCTCGAATAACTTATCTAGACGATTTCCTATCCAATTTACCTCCTCATGAACTTCAGTGTCGGATATGTCTAAATCGGAGGAGTTGCTGTCGTCGTTGCTGCCGCGACAGTCTTCTAGATGGTTGGTGTGATAGTGACCAAATTTAATGTCATGGAACCTCAACCTGATGCAGGGTTGGTCAAGGAATACTTTAGTGATGGCCTTGCATTCTTCTTCTACATCAGCATGTTTAATTGCATGGAGATCATTTAGCTTGATCTCTTGATCATTTACTCTCATTGTTAGTTCTCCATTCTCTACATCAATCATTGATCTGTCTGTGGCTAGGAAGGGTCACCCCAGGATGATTGGTGCGTTCTCATCTGCTTCACAGTCTAAAACAAGAAACTCAGCAGGAAATAGAACTTATCCACTCTTACCAGAATATCTTCGATCTTCTCTTATGGTTGTACGTAAGAGCGGTCTACTAGCTGCATCATGACTGTCGTGGACCGTGCTCGTCCAATACCTAATTTCTGAAACACAAAATTTGGCATTAAATTTATACTAGCACCTAGATCACAAAGTGCCTTACTCGCGAATTTGTCACCAATTATACACAGTATGATGAAGCTCCCAGGATCCTTTTTTTTCTGGTGTGGATGTATGTGCAGGATAGTCATGCATCCCTCTGTCATTTTTACCTTTTCAAATTCCCCAAGTCTGGAACTTTTTTACATAGCATCCTTGAGAAATTTCGCATAATCGGGCATCTGCTTGATGGCCTCTAACAGCGGTATATTGATGTGAACCTGCTTAAAAATATCGTAGATCTTTTTGAGCTGGTATTCCTGTTTCAACTTTTGTAACCGCTGTGGAAAAGGAGGTGGAGGACGGTAATCTTCCAAACGTCCTTCACATGGTATCCAGATCTGAGGAGGCTTAGGGTCTTCAGCATTCTTGTCTTTCTCCTATGTCCCTTCTGCTGCCGTGACAGGTATGGCAGCAGCTGGTTTCTCCTCTTCTGCCGGGGCAGTGTTCTCGGCAGGTGTTTCTAGGGATGGTTCCTCGATCGGTACAATTTTCATCTCCGACCATGGTAGTTGTTTCCCACTCCTAGTTGTAATAGCTTTGCACTGCTCATGTGTGGGTTGTCTAGCGACTTCAGTATCACTAGGGAATCCTCCGTTTTGCCTTACTTAATATGGTGGGAAACCTGGCCCATTTTTGTCTCCGGTGTTTTCAGTGTAGCTTCATGGTTAGTCATTCTCATCACTGTTTTGTCCATGAATGACTCAGTCTTCTTGACAAAGTGATCCATGTTTGCCATGTAAGCTCCTATTTGTGACATAAATGTGGCCAATGTCTACTCTAGTATACTAGGTGCGGCTGCTGGCTGCTGTTGCGATTGCTATCGTGTCAGGATTCTGGGTGCCCCCTGGTTTTGGTTGTTCTGCATATGAGGATTTAATGCATTGATCAGAATGTTCCAGGAGAACTTGGGGCCTTTCCTCCAGTTGGGATTGTAATTATTGGTGTCGTAGTTTCTCGGCTTGTTGTAATTTCAAACATACATCCCTTCTTCTAGCTGTAACGGGAGTCTTCCGAACTGTGATTCCCACTGCAAGTTTCACATACCTCTTCTGCAGAGAAGACATGTTTTGAATCTTTCTTTAGCAAATTTTCTACTACCTTTGTGAGGTACGCAACTTGTGTCTTTAGGGAATTGTCGGGTTCATAGTCTTTTACAACTAGCACTCGTTTACCTCACCTTGCTTTAGGGAATTGCTCGTCATTCTTTGCTAAATTTTTCAATACTACCATGGCTTCGTCTGGATCTTTATCCAACATCAGAGCATTCACTGCTGAATCTATTCTCATCTGAGTCTGTGTGATGGCAGCATTTTAGAATTTTATGACTTGATTCCATGAGGGGAATCCGTGCATCGGGCAGTTCCTCAGAAGAGTGGTAAACCTGACCCATGCCTCGTGCATTGGCTCGTCATCTTCTTGTTGAAAAGTAGCAATTTCATTACGTAATCGCTTAGATAAATGGGAAGGATTAAAATGAGATAAAAATTCACGAGTGAGATCCACCCAAGTTCGTATTGAACCCGGCGTTAGTTTATTCCACCAAGTTTTCGCTCTATCCCTCAGTGAATGAGGAAATAACCGAAGCCTCAGTATCTCCAGATTTACTCGTGGTAATCTAAACGATCCACAGATTTCTTGGAACGTTTTCAGATGTTCTCGGGCATCTTCTAAAGCAGCACCACTAAATTGGCCAGCGGAATAGATCATGTTGAACATTACAAGTTTCAGCTCGAAATTTTCAGCTTCCACGTTTGGCAGGGTGGTCTCCAGTTCCACATGATCATTGATCATGTAATCACAGCAGGACCAACGTGCGGCCTCGATAGCAGGCCGTCCATTCCCCCCTTCATGATGGGAGGATCTTCAGGATTCCTTGTGCAATTTACCCCGTTATGCATTGCTTCTATCTGTTCCTCAAGGTAATCGTTTCTTGCTATCAAAAGGCAGACTCGGTTCCTGAGGTTGCACGTACGTTCGATTACAGGAACTAGTTTATACTCAGGTTCTTTGCCTTATTTTGATATGTGCATAAGCAAACGAAAAACCATGTGAAAAGCACAGGGTAAACAGTCCCAATAAAAATAGAAAAATTAAAAAGAAAGTGCAGTAAAAGTAAGGGTAAAGATATGTTGTTAGTCCCGGCAGCGGCGCCAAAAACTTGTTTCGTGTCAAAAGACCTATCGCAATGTAGTGCAAGTGTACACGACGCAAGTAGTGAAGTGATACTCAAAGTATCAGATGTCGAATCCACAGGGACTGGAAATAGCTTTATCCTTGGATTGCTGCACAAGAGAGAAAGAAAAGAGTTTCATTTATTGAGAAATAATATCGAAGAATACTGAATATAAGATAATGGAGTTTTCAGGGTTAAGAAATAGGCCGGTATTAATCTGCTTGGTAGTACAGGTGTTGCACTGTATAAGAATTCATGTTGTGTCGTCGTCCCTGTCGCGGCATCAATCTGTTGTTGTCGAGGCAGCGAGCATACAACTCTGTACTTCAAGCTTGGCAAGAATCCCTGTTGTGACTTGTCCTATCCCTAGGTCCAATGTTTTTGAATTCTTCCTTAGCCACTTAACTTCGTCCTATCCCTAGGTCTGAGATAGTACAACTATAAACTGGAGAACCCGCACTCATTCCTTTCGTATACTTAACTCTCCTGATATTAAGTAAATATATAATCTCACAATGCTCTCCCGATACTCTTGCAAGATGTTGAAACCAAAATAAGCAAACTTGAAGTTGTATTTTATTTAACAGAAAATTCCTAAAAACAGTACAATCCTTGCAACTACTTTACAGAATCAACCCTTAGCCCTAGGGGAAGTTTAGAACATAATGAGAAGGGGGAAAATGACAAGGGTTTTGAGGAAGATGACTAGAGAATGAGATATCCTTCCCTAGGTCGAATTACATGCCTTTATATATGCCTTGGGTTCAAGTTTTCTAATAAGGTAAGAATACAAGTTCAAACTAAAGTACAACTCTAATTAAGATTAAATCTTCAGAGTAGATGCCTTTAATTCACCATCTTTTCTTGCTTTGGGTTTCTTCCTTGAACTTTTGGGCTTGGCCTTCATTCTGCTCTAAAGCTGAGAGAAATATAGGAGTGGTCCACGACAGACCGGCTTGAATTCCTCTATTTGTCGTGCTCCACTTCACTTTTCCCTTCACCATTGCTGTCGTCATGGCTGCCACAACAGTGGCAACGGTAGCGTCCTTCTTGACTCCAGTCCTGTGTTCCAACTCTGCTCCTTCGATGTCCTGAGTCTGCCACGGCAGTTACCTGCAAAAGCAGCCAAAATCAGTAGCAATTGTGCCTTTTTATCTAATTGTGATGTATATGTGAAATCTATCCTAAATGCAACGAGTTACGCTTGAATGCAGTAGAAATATGGGTTAAATAAGGGGTAAAAAGTAGAACATTTGCATACTCAACACCACATGTTCAGGATATCGCTGAAGATAGGCCATCGAATTTCTGTTTTAATGATGATGGTGTTTTATGTTTTAGGAGTTGGATAGTGGTGACGAATGATGTTGAGTTGAGGCGCTCTATTCTGACTGAAGCTCATAGTAGTCCATTTCCTATGCACACTGGTAGTACCATGATGTATCGTGATCTGAAGGATAAGTACTATTGGGTGGCTTTGAAGAAAGATGTCGCTGAGTATGTGAGCAAGTGTATGGTTTGTCAACGGGTTAAGGTTGAACATCAGTTTCCTTCAGGGTTGTTGCAGCCGTTGAGGATCCCTTAATGGAAATGGGAGAGGATCACCATGTACTTTGTGTCTGGTTTGCCTCTATCGCCATCAAAGAAGAATGTTGTCTAGGTGATTGTGGATCACTTTACGAAGTGTGCGCATTTCTTGCCTATGCATACTAAGTACACCTTGGATAAGCTTGCAGAGTTGTACATTGCGGAGATTGTGCGTTTGCTAGGCGTACCAATATCTATAGTGTCAGATAGTGATCCGAGGTTCACTTCATGGTTCTGGGAATGTTTGCATCAAGCATTGGGTACGCGACTGATTTTAAGTACTTCTTATCATCCGCAGACGGATGGACAGTCGGAGCGTGTTATCCAATTGCTTGAGGATATGTTGAGGTGTTGTGTTATTTAGTTTCAAGTCTCTTGGGAGAAGCACTTGCCTTTGGTGGAGTTTGCTTATAATAATAGTTACCAGTAGAGTATTCAAATGGCACCTTATGAAGCTTTGTACGGGAGGAGGTGTAGCACTCCTCTTTGTTGGGCTGAAATGGGATAAAAGTTGGTCTCGATGCCGACATTGTTGAAAGGAACCACTGAGAAGGTGAAGCTCATTTGTGAGCGGTTGAAGGAAGCATCAGATCGACAAAAGTCTTACGCGGATTTGAAGCGTAAAGAGATAGAATTTACAGTGGGTGACCGTGTGTTTTTTAAAGTTCCACCTTGGAAGAAGGTGATGAGATTTGGCCGGAAAGGCAAGTTGAGCCCAAGGTACATTGGACCATACGAGGTGATAGAACGCGTGGTCATGTCTCTTATAAGCTGAGGCTACCACAAGAGTTAGCAAAGATACATAATGTGTTTCATGTATCCATGCTTCGGAGGTATAGATCGGATCCTTCGCATGTTATGCCTGTGGAGGAAGTTGAGTTGAATCCTGACTTGACATATGATGAGAAACCTGTTGAGATTTTGGATTCGGATAGTAAAGATCTTCGTGGTAAGACCATTGAGCTGGTCAAGGTGTTGTGGAGACATCGTGGTGTTGAGGAAGCCACGTGGGAAAGAAAGGAAGACATGAAGAAGCAATTTCCTTACCATTTTCCTTCAAGTAAATTTCGAGGATGAAATTTCTTAAGAGGGGGAGATTTGTAACGCCCCAAATTTGGGCCTAGATGTTTTAGAGTTCGAATCGGACCGGTCAAGAACAGTTCGAATCTTAAAAGGGAGATTTAGGGAACACCTAGTTCGGGATGCTTTAAAAATATGGAAAAGTATCTGAAAATCCTCATTTATTATATGAATGATTATGGTGAAATCAATTTTACAAAATAAGGTTTGGAAATACTACATTTCGGTGTACTGACCAAATCGCAGTTTTTGCAAAAGTTAAATAGTGACTGTTTTGTAAAGGATTGAAACTTTGAATCTTTAAGGAGCTAATTTTACCAAAATTTTTTTAATCATATTTATTATTATTTTGGGTGACTTTATTAATATTTTAATTAAAGGAAAATAAAGATTAATTCAAAGGAAACTACCTTTGACTTTTCATAACTACCTTTAATCAATTTTCCCTCATTTCATTTTCTCTCAATTTCTTTTCAGCCAAACACATTTCGTCCAACAATTATCCTTTGATTTTCATTTCTTTTGATGAGATTTCAATCTTCTTTGATTCCTAATCTTTTCCTCATCAAATCCTCTTGTTTTTACATTGGATTTTCAAGAAAACTAGCCCAATTCAAGAAGAAATCAGCCATTAAAGGTAAGCTTCATCCTTCTCCTCTAATGATCAGTTCTTTACTGAAATTCCCAAGTTATCAATCCTTTGTTAATGATTTTTGAGTTGCTTTAATGTTAGAAACAAGAAAATATATTAAAGCTCAAGGTTTTTGGGGAGATCTTGATGATTTTCGTGGTTGATGGTTAGGCTCTGTTTTTAGGTTGTTTTCTAATGTATTTTGGATGTGAATTGATGTTATAAATGAGATTTTATCAAACAAATCCCGAATAGGCTTGGATTCTTAAGTTTGGTATGCTAGAATGGTGGTTTTTAGGGTGGTTTTGGTGTTCTGTTATAGTTGGAGGTATAAGGACGAGTTTGTGGTGTTTTTTTTTTATGTTGATTGATGTTTAGAAATGTTTAGAAGTGGTAGATCTTGGTTGGGCTTTGTTTTGGAAGAGTTTGGGGATGATTTCGGTTGGATTTGATAGCTAAAATGTGGTTTTTGAGTAGAGCAACGAGTTTAGGTGTGTGGCTGATGATTTCAATGCATGATGATGCATTAATCCTCTGCTCTTATGTGTTATAAACAAACGAGACATCTTCAGAAGCCTTTGGTGTTGATCAGAGAGCTTAGATAGCGTTTCGGCGAGCAAGTGAAACGTAATCGGTGAGTGTGTATGGTTTTAGAAGTCCTTAAGAGACAAAGAATCAAGGTTTAGGGATTCAGGAAAGGTTTGAAACACCTTCCTAAGTCCGGAAGTAAGTATTGGCTAGATTGCTCTCTTATATGTGGTTGATTTCCCTAAAATGCTTTTACATGCTCAAGGTTTGAGATAGATAAATTCCTACTGTTTTATGCATGATTTGTAGCATGAGATGATGCTTGAAATGATTTCATGAAATAACATGTTGCACTGTTGAGATTTAAGCTTTTGTTTGAAAGCATGGCAAATGTTATGGTTTGAAATGAGATGTGAAATATTTGAGAAATGTTGCATGAAAAATAGTAGGTGAGATGATATTTTGACATACTATATTGGCATAGAAGATGAGATACTTACCGGATATAATTGATCGATCAATAGGATTAGAGTGCACTATAAACTAAAAATGCCTACGTGCTCTTTGGTTTAATCCAAAGGGAGAGAACCGATGATGGACATTCCATCGGGTAGGACTTGGTGAAATACCCAAGCTTTGTGGCGATGAGAGATTCCGCCATGTGAGTACGGTGATGTGAGATTCCACCGGAAACTTTGTTACTAGACAAGTGAGTACGGTGATGTGAGATTCCACCGGAAGCGTCTAGTGGTTTGAGAATGATGTCCGCATATTCGAGCAGTAATGAGATGTGAAATGCCAATATAATATATGAAAATGATTTTGAATCACATGTACCTATTGATGAGATGATTTATTCTATGAGAAATGCATATGAGATTTGTATATGAAATGCTTTGGTTTTATAAGCATGTGTGTGGCCTTGCCATGAGATTTGCATTGGTTTAAATGCATGAGATAAAATTGAGGTACATGTGTTTTCAATGAGGTTTTGCTTTGAAATGGTTTTCAAGCATGAGATAGAATGAGCATGTTGTAGAAAAAGCTTTTGAGAAAGTGTTTTCAAGAAAAGCATTATTGTGTTGGTTTTCTTTGGAGCATGCCTCACCAAGCAATTGTGCTTAAGCTCTCTTTTACCAATAATGCAGATAATTGAGGTGTTTTCGGGCAGCAAGAAGGTTAAGAACATCCAAGGAAATGCAAAGCTCATGTATGATGATGTTTTTATATACTTTAGTTTTTATATATGGCAATGGGAAACCATGGTTGTATTTTGGAGATGTGTTTGAACTCCCTAAGTTTGTGGCATGTTTGTGATGGCATTTATGGGTTGTAAATGGTCCTAATGGTTTGGTTTGGAGTTTGGATGCTTAGATTGTATGTTTTCGTGTTTGATTCCATGCTCTAGCTTAAGGGTCTTAAATATGTTCCTTAGTATCAATATGAGTTGCTGGTATGTTTTGATGCTCTTTGGGGCATGTTTGATTGGTTTAAAAGGTGAAAAACCAGCAATTTCTGCTATCACTAGGCAAAGTGTATCGAAACACCCTCCACTGTTTCGAAACGAGGGCCTGTAATGGCCATAGTGCTTCGGAACGACTAAAGGTGTTCCGGAACAGTTTAGCTACTGGTGAGACATGTTTCGATACCAGTCTCGGAACGCACCCGAGTACCGAAACGGTCAACACCGTTTTGATACGGGCGTTTCTGTACGAAGGGTGGGTGTTCCGATACAGTTGACCATTGGATGTTGATTTGAATTGTTTGATGTTTTCATGCTTTACAATTTAGTCCTAAATGTTGTGGATGCAATTGCTTGAGCTTGGGATGTCTTTTTATGCTTGATTTTGACAGAGGAGCATGTAATATGACTAATTACTTTTTGGTAAACCTAAAATATGCAAAGTCTTTATAATTTCTAAAAATACGTTTTAGTCCCTAAACCCGTAATTTGTGCAATTGAGTTTCTAAATGTTTTTGATCGTTGTGCCTTTCTCTTTCATGATTCGTGAGTATTCACGTAGGCTTAATGTGCATCTACGTAAGATTAAAATAAAAAAGGGTCGTTAATCAAGATTGACTTTGGTTTTCCCCGTGTAATCTTTGTAGTTTAGGTCAAGCTTCTAGGCAGGGGCTAAGGGGGTTCATGTGTGATCAACTCAACAAATGTGTATTTGAGTTGTTATCTTGGTTGGGCATGTGTCTGGATGGTTTCAGATGGTTTAAATCGAGTTTAAATAACATTTTCAAAAAATGCATGCCCAGGTGTTTCGAAACATCCTTGCCTATTTCAAAACAGTGGCCTGAAATTGCCTTGGTTGTTACGAAACAGTGAGGGATGTTTCAAAACATTTTGCGTTTATAAACCATCGTTCTGAAACGTCATTAGGTGTTTCGAAACGAACCCGCGTATCGAAACGGTCAGCTCTATTTTCAAACGGTTGTTTCGATACGGGGCTCTCCGTTCCGAAACATCCGGCCATTAATACAGTTTTTGAATTGCTCTAAATTTTTGTTTCTTACAGTTTGGTCCTTGGTTGCCTTGTATTAATTTGGATGGGTTCTAAATGTCATTTTGAGCTGGGATTTCTCTAAGAAGTATGTAATGAACTTAATTAAAGGTTGCTAATTTGAATTTGGCAATAACCCTTATAAGTTTTCAAATTAACAAAATGGTCCCTAAACATTAGTTCGGTTATAATGGAGGGGTGATTGTGTTGTTGTTCAACTTGTTGCTTGTGTCTGTTCACATAGGAAACTAAGTTGCATCTAGACATGTTAAAAAGAAAAAAGGGTCGTTTATTGAGGTTTACCTTCCCGATTTACTTCAATATTCCCCATGTGATCCGTTCGTTTTGGCCTGTCAACCAAGACGGGTCAAGGGGGTTACATTTTGTGGTATTAGAGCCAAGTTATGAAAGGTTGGGATAATGGTATGTGGTTGGTAGGTGATGTTATTGTAATCATGTGTGTTTTGGTAAAGTTTTCCTTGATCGGTGAATTGTTAAAGCATGTTAATGTAAGCTTGCTATGGTGATATGAAATATGTGATGAATGAATAAGAAGGTGAGTTGTTATGTTATGTTTGATTAGGGCTAAATCTTGATGCTTTAGTCACGTAATGGTTGTGATATGCATGTTGTATGCTTTGTGCTATCCTAGGGGGAATTGGGATGCCCATTGCCTTATTATCTATTGAAATGTTTTAAGTTGAAATCAAAGTCTTATATCCTTACTTGGAGCTGGCCTGAGCAATTTATTTTGTTTATTTTGTAAGTTGTTATTATGCATTAAAAATAATAGCACAATAACCCGAGGAGAGAGTAGCGATCTGGTATAATTGTTGTTGCCTTTGGGCATGGAATATAGGAGTGTGTAAAGGCTACTGGTAGCTAGACGCCTCGATATGCCTCGATGTAAGAATAACATGTGTTGGTTGGATAAGTGTTGGATTGTATGGCGCCAAGTACTTAGGTGATGTTTAGAGCTTGTGAAGCTGTTAATGCTGCGGTGCATGTGACTGCACTAGCTGGTGGATGTTTGTATGCTGCGAATAGCGCTTACGTAACTTGAGTAGAAGTTGAACTCGAGGATTTTCACCGGAGGTATCCATGGAGTGGATGATCTATATGAATAAGATTATGGAATAATTGGAGTGTAGTGATGCTCATAGCCTAAAAATGAGTTGTATCTCGGTTATTTAAAGATGTGTATAGTTGGTGGAGAACTGTGGTTGTGGGCATAGAATGTGATGTTGTGTTCCAAGAGTTCTTTTGAACAATTTAAAAGAATTATTTAGGGGTTAGATACTTGAACGATGAGAAATGTGAATTTGTGGTTTGGAGTTCGAAATTGTGAGTTGTACTTGAGTTAGGGTACATATTGTGTAGTTGAGCATGTATGTTCATGGACTGGAATTGGATGTGAGACATCGTTGTCTTGGCACCTTTAAGGATTAGTGCCTGTTGGTAACACGGGCGAGGTATTTTAGTAGAACTTGAGTTTAATAGCTCGTGTGCGAGAGGTTCTAGAGCTAGGGAGTGAGTTGTGAACTCCAGTGTAGTGGTAACCAATGTACGAATGGTCATGCTTTAAGAGTATCACCTGGGTTGAGGCGAGGTTGTAGTAATGTTGGACAAAAATAGTGGGGTCAGTGTGCCGATGCTTGAGTGATGTTTGACATCAATTAAGTGGGTGGATCGTATGACCATGGTTGGCAAGCTTATCCACGTTTAATCGGTGGGGTATAGCTTTTCGCACATGTTGTTGTAAGTTGCTTTGGAAGTTGTGACTTGAATATTCATTCGGAGGTGTTAGATGTGGGGGTAAGAGTGGTTAGTTTCTTTGGTGAAACTGTTGGTACAAGAAAACTATATAAGAGATGTCCATTATCTGTTCAAGGTCATGTGGTTTCGATTGACTTGATGGAACTACCTTTTTTATGGTTTTAATATGATTCTTGGAATGGATTGGTTGGATGAGCAACGAGCTGTAGTAGATTTTGATGTTAAGCAAGTTACCCTGAAACTTGGGGATGATTACGAGGTGGTAATCGTAGCCGAGAACCTAAAGTTCTTGTCTAACTCAATCACAGCTCTTGAAGCGTGTCGGATGTTGGAGTTAGGATGTGAAGCTTTCTTAGCATGTGTAATGAATCCTGGTATGAAGGAAGTACGTGTGCAAGACATATGAATTGAATGTGAATTTTCAAGTGTTTTTTCGAAAGAGTTGCCTGCGTTGCCACCCAACCAAGAGTTTGAGTTTGGTACAGAATTGTTTGAGAATAGGACTCCGATGTCCATTGCTCTTTTTTGGGTGGCACCTAAGCAGTTGAAAGAAATGAAGACGCAACTTCAGGAGTTGCTTGACCAAGGATTCATAAGGCTGAGTATTTCACCTTGGGTTGCGACGATATTGTTTGTGAAGAAGAAGGATGGTACAATGAGTATGTACATAGACTATCGGCAACTGAACAAGTTGACAATTAAGAACAAGAATCCTTTTCTTGGTGTCGAGGGTTTGTTTGACCAGTTTCGTGGTGCATCGATGTTTTCGAAGATAGATTTGAGGTATTGGTACTATCAACTTAAGGGTAAGGATGTGGATGCACTTAAAACAGCTTTTCGGACTAGGTACGATCATTATGAGTTTTTGGTGATGTCGTTTGGATTGACGAACGCACCGACTGCATTCATGAATATGATGAATATGGTGTTCCATACGTTTTTTTATCAGTTGGTGGTAGTATTTATTGATAACATTCCCGTGCACTCGCGTACCGAGGAGGATCATGATAACCACTTAAGGATTGTGTTGCAAGTGCTGTTAGAGAATCAAGTTTATGCTAAGTTGAGAAAGTGTGGGTTTTGGCTCAAGGAAGTCGTTTTCTTTGGACATGTGGTGTCAGCTGAAGGTATTCGGGTTGATACACACAAGGTTGAGGCGGTGATGAGTTAGAGAACGCCTAAGTAGGTGACAGAGGTGCGAAGTTTCCTTGGGGAAGCTGGATATTATCGACGAATTGTTGAAGGTGTTTTTAAGGTTGCTGCTTCATGGACCAAGTTGTTGCAAAAGAATGTTCGCTTTAAGTGGACGGATGTTAGATAACAAGCTTTCGAAGAGTTGAAGGAAGCTTTGACGCAATTTCCTGTTTTGATTCAACTGGAATCGGGTAAGGAGTTGTAGTTTATAGTGAGGCCTCGTATGTTGGTTCGGGTTGCGTGTTAATGCAAGGAGGGAAGATTGTAGCTTATGCGTATGGACGATTGAAGGTGCATGAGCGCAACTATACTACGCGTGATCTTGAGCTCGCGACAATGGTGTTTGCTTTTAAGATTTAGAGGCACTACCTTTATGGTTAAAGGTGTGAGGTTTCTACCGACCATAAGAGTTCGAAGTATTTTATGTCTCAAAAGGAGTTGAATCTTAGGCAAAGAGGATGTTTGAAGTTGCTTAAGGATTACGATCTAACCATTGCATATCATCCGGGAAAGGTCATTTTTGTGGTCGATGCTTTGAGTAGGAAGGTAGTTGTTGAGCTGAGAGCTATGTTTGCTCGTTGGTGCATATCGCGTGATGGTGGCTTGATAGCCGAGTTGCAAGTGAAACTTTCCTTGATTTAGTTGATTAAGGAGAAATAGTTGTTGGATGAGCCGTTGCTACCTCATGTTTAGGGCATAACTGATGATAAGGCAACTGACTTCTGTTTTATTGATGATGGAGTTATATGTTTCAAAAGTCGAGTAGTAGTGGCGGAACATGTTGAGCTGAGGCGTACTATTTTGACTGAGGATCATAACAGTCCTTTTCCTATGCACCCTGGTAGTACTAGGATGTATCGTGGCTTGAAGGATTAGTACTGTTGGGTGGGGTTGAAAAAGGATATAGCTGATTTTGTAAGCAATGATATGGGTTGCCAGCGTGTGAAGGCTGAGCATCAGTTTCCTATCAGTTTGTAACAACCTTGATGATAATAGAGTAAAAATGGGAAAGGATTGCGATGGATTTTTGTGTCTGGTTTGCTTTTGACATCATCAAAGAAGAACTTCGTAGGGGTGACCGTGGATCGTTTCAAGAAGTGTGCGCATTTCCTGGCTGTGCATACTATGTATACATTGGATAAGTTAGCTGAGTTGTATATTACTGAGATTATGTGTTTGCATGGTGTGGCCAAATCCATAGTTTCAGATAGAGTTATGAGGTTCATAACGAGGTTTTTAGAGTGTTTGCATCAAGCATTGGGTACGATGTTGAATTTCAGCACTTCATGTCATTCTCAGTTGGATGGGCAGTTGGAACGAGTTATCCAGGTGCTGGAGGATATGTTGCGATGTTGTGTGATTGATTTCCATATTTCTTGGGAAAAGTATATGCCTCTGGTTGAGTTTGCCTATGGTAACAGTTTTCAGGCAAGTATACGAATGGCTCCGTATGAGGCCTTGTATGGGAGGAAGTGTCGAACGCCTCTTTGTTGGGCTATGGCGGGGCAAAAGTTGGCTTCTTTATCGAATTTGCTAAAGGGAACAACTGAGAAAGTGAAGCTCGTATGTGAGCGGTTAAAGGCTACATCGGATCGTCAGAAGTCTTACACAAATTTAAAGCGTAAAGAGGTTGAATTTGTGGTTGGAGATCGTGTGTTCCTTAAGGTATCACCATGGAAGAAGGTGGTGAGGTTCGGACATACGGGAAAGCTTAGCCTGAGGTTTGTTGGACCCTATGAAGTTGTGGAGCGGGTTGGTTCTGTAGCTTATCGGTTGAGGTTGCCTCCCAAATTGGAAAAGATTCATGATGTGTTTCATGTATCTGTGACGCCATGGTTTTGGGCCTAAATGTTTTAGATATCGGACCGGACCGGTCGAGAACGGTTCGAATCGCGTAAGGTGATTTAAGGTAATCAAGAATCAGGATAGGATAAAATGTGGTAAAAATTGCTAAAGTCCTCTAAAAATATGTATAAGAGGTTGGTCAAATCAATTTTACAAAAAAGTTTCGGTAATGAGACATTTTTAGTAGTGACCAAATTGTAAAGTTTCAAAACTTTGGAAAATGTGATTTTTAAAAGAGAAGCAAAATTCTTAGAGTCTTTAGGGGGCTTTATGGCAATTTAACCTTTCCTCAATATGACATGTGTTTAAAATTGTTTTTAATTAAATAGCTTTAATTGATTTTTATTAATTAATTAACTAGGTGGTTAATGTAAGATTCCAATCACGTAACTACCATATTCTCCTCATTTTCAGCCAAACACTATTTTCATTTATTTCTCTCCAGAATTCTTTTCTCTCAAACACTCTCTTAATATCTCTTAAACAATTTTCAAGAAATCCTTTCAAGTTCTTCATGATTTTGCTAAGGAAACTTGTCATTCATTGAGGAAAGCAAGGATGGAGGTAAATCAGGTTCTCAACTTCTAATCAAAGTTTTTTACTGAAAGTCCCAAGATATTTGGCTTCTAATTAATGTTTTTGGTTGTGTTTTCATTATAGTTTTGATTGGAGATCAAAATCTTGTAAAAATATGGTTGAAATCTTAATTTTTAGATTCGTTTTGTTAAGCGTTGTTGTGGATTTATTTTAATTGAGTTTTAAGTTGTTTAATATGTTGAAATGAAGTTTTGATAGCATAGATCCCGAAATACTTGAGATCCTTTAGTTTCTTGTTAGCTTTATGTGAGTTTTTTAGGTGAGATTGTGGAATCTTGCTTGCTGGAGTTATAAGGATGGGTTAGGTTGTTTATTAGATGTGCTTTGATGTTTAGAATGGATTGGGAGTGATGTATGTTGGCTGGGTTTGGTTTAGGAAGCAATCGATTGAGTTTTTAGTTGTTTCGGGTGGGTAAATTGGTGTAGTTTGGGTGAGAAAAGAGTTTGTGAATTGTTTGTGGTGTTGCAATGCATTTTTAATGCATTTAGATATCTGTTTTGATGTTTTGAAAATAGGGGATCTTGATTCGGGAGCAAACGAGGCATTGTTGGAGGCTCCGGAAGAGTAATTTTCGTGTCGGCGAGCAAGGCTTCGCGTATCGGTGAGTGGAAATGGATTTTCCAATTTGTAACGCTTTGAGCGTGGTCTTGGGAGCTTAGTGTAAGTTTTAAACACTTAGCTAAGCTCAAGAGTAAGTGATTCGAAAGACTCTCGGAAATGTGCTATGTTTTGATGAAAATGCACTTGGGTTATTTGAGGTTTTGATTACTATTTTAAAGCATGTATAATATTGGATTTTAATGCCATTGTGTTAAGGATGCACTAGGTAAGTGACCCTTGGTTTTATGTGATTAATGCATATGATGTTAAGCATGGTTATGCTTGTGGTAATGGAAATGTGATTATGCTTGTAAAATAGTGGATTATTGATGTTAAATGGTTATATTGGCAAGTGATGAAAGTTGTTTTTGGTTCTTGTAATCGGATATAGTTAGCCGGCTATAGGATTGGGTGCACCGTGAATAAAGTCGCCTTGGATGTCGAGGGGTTGTGATTGTGCCGTAATCTCCATCCAAGTATGTGATTGTGCCCATACTCTCGTTAGTGGAATTATACAACTACCAATGAGTGATGTTGAGGGGTTGTGATTGTGCCATTTAACTCCAGCTTGTGTAGTTCGGTAGTATGTATGTAACCCCCTTAGCCCGGCCTAGACGGTTGACCCGAACTACGAAGATTACAAGGGGAAAACCAAAGTCTACCTGAAAGTCAACCTTGATTAACGACACTTTTTTTCTTTTAAATCTTGTCTAGATGCACATTAACCCTAAGCGAACACTTGAGAAACATATATGTGTAAAGCACAACGATCGGATTTCAATAAGGGACTCAATTGCACAATATACAAATATTAGGGACCAAAATGTAAATTCTGAAAATTAGTCATATTACATGCTTCCCTGTCAAATTTCACCTTAATCAGCCATCTCAAACTCATGCGATTGCAATTAAAATTTTCGGGACTAAAACGTAAAGCTTGCAAACCTAAACACCATTCAATTCAGTGCCCAACGGTCACCTGTTTCGGAACAGTGGTGACCATTCCGAAACACGGGTTGGTTCCGAGACTAGTTCCGAAATAGGGCCTTCCAGTGGCCAAACCGTTTCGAAACAGTCATCAGCCGTTTCGAAACACTAAGGCCATTACAGGCCCCCGTTTCGAAACGCCAATGAGTGTATCAATACGGTTTGCCCAGAAGCTGTCGATTCTGCTGGTTTTTAATGCATAAAACCACTCAAACACAACCTAATGACTTCCTAATCATGCCAACAAGTCATCATACACATATAGAGCATGCTTGCATCTCCTAAACACATTCATGGCATGAAACATGGAATTTCACATGTCTATAGGCATGCTTCCTATTATCCAAACCAATCAATCAAACAAACTCCAAACCAAGCATTAAAAGGCCTCTTACAAATTCAAGACATCAAAAACATCATGCCACAAACTAGGGAGTACAACACACCTCCCAAAATACATCTTAGGTTCCCATTGCCAAATTACCAAAACTAATAATGTATGAAAACATCACCATACATGAGCTTGGTTTCCCTTGGACACTCTAGCCTCCTTGTTGCCCTCAAACACTTCAATTGTCTGAATTATTGGTACAAAAGAGAGAGCGTAAGCACAATTTCTTAGTGAGGCATGCTCTAAAGAAACAACACAATAATGCATTTTAAAAAACACTTTCAACAAAGCTTTTAACACATGCTCATCTCTTTTCATGCAACCTTGCATACTTTACAAGCATCTCATGTTTCATTATAATCAACACATCATATTGGCTTTCAAGTGATAACTCATAAACATTTACAACTCAAAATACAATCGGACACACGGATTACAAGTGTTGTCCCATACGCTTTATACACACTACCAAACAACATAAGGTGGAGTTTAACGGTACAATCACAACCCCTCAACACCCGTGATGGAGTTTAACGGTACAATCACAACCCCTCAACGTCACTCATCGGTACTTGTATAATTCCACTAACGAGTGCAAGGGACACATAACACAAGATCCACACATGGGCTTTTAACCAACGTTGTGATCTTACCTCACTCGTTAGGGTACTTGGATGGAGTGTACGGTACAATCACAACCCCTCCACATCCAAGGAGAATTTATTCACGGTGCACCCAATCCTATAACCGACTAACTATATCCGATTCAAGTACTTTAAAACCATTACATCACTTGCCAATATACATCATTTACCATCAACAACTCACTGTTTTAAAGCATTAATCAAAGCCATTTATCATCACGCATCACTATGCATCAAAACCATATTAACAATATGTCAAACCAAGGATCTCTTACCTTGAGCATCCTTCAACACATGGCTTTCAAAACCAGCATTAACCGTGCTAAAATATGCTTTCAATACAGAATTTAAACATGCAAATTATAATCAATGCATCAAACCACCTCATGGCTCATCCAAGGGAGTTTATCCGAAAACTTACTCTTGAGCTTAGCTAAGTTGTTTAGACTTAAACTAAGCTCCCAAAACCTTCAAACAATCGTTTCAAAGCTGGAAACCAAACTCCACTCACCAATCACGTTTCGCAAGATTGCCGAAACGCCGATCAAGCCTCCGGATCAACTCCAAAGGTGTCCGAAGATGCCTCCCCTATTTTAAAAACATCAAAGCAGAGGATTAATGCATCATCATACATTAAAATCTCCAGCCATCACACCTAAACTCGCTGCTCTAACCAAAACCAACATTTCGGCTACGAAACATAACCGAAAACACCTCCAAACTCTTCCAAAACTTAATCAAGCCAAGATCCATCACTTCTAACCATTTCTAAACATCATTTAACATCTAAATTAAACCTAAACTCTTCCTTATATCTCCAGCTATAACAGAACACCATAAACACCTCAAAAACCACCATTTTCATAACCAAAAACTTAGGAAATACAACCTATTCGGGATGGCATTGATAAAACCTCATTTCCAAATCATTAGACATCCAAAATACATTTAAGAATCATCTCAAAACATAACCCAAAAAATCACAACGAATTTCTTCAAGATTTCTTCCAAATCTTGAGTTTTAAGCCAAAATCAAGTTTCTAACATTAAAACCATTTATAAAACTTAAAATAAGGATTGATAACTTGGGAATTTCAGTAAAGAACTGAGTATTTAGAGGAGAAGAACAACCTTACCTCTAAATGGTGATTTCTCTTTGATTTGAGCCAATTTTCTTGAAAATCCAATGAGGAAATCAAAAGGATTTGATGCAAGATGGATTAGGAACTAATTGATGTTAGAAATCTAATCAATTGAAGTGAAGAACAATGAAAACGTTGCTGGAGAAAAGTGTTTGGATGATGGAATTTTGAGAGAAAAATAAATGAGAAAATTTTAGGAAAAGGTAGTTATGAAATTCCAAAAAGTAGTTTATCTTCTCTTTTAATTAATTAAAACATTAATTATTTCACCCAAATTAAGGAAAAATCTGGAGAAATCATTTTTTGGTAAATTAGCTCCTTAAAGATTCAAAGTTTCAATCCTTACAAAACAGTCACCACTGAACTTTTCAAAAATCGCATTTTAGTCACTATTCCAAAATGTAATATTTCCAAACCTTATTTTGTAAAATTGATTTCACCACTCTCTTATATATATTAAAATAGGATTTTTAGATATTTTTCCATATTTTTAAAGCATCCCGAAATAGGCTTTCCCTAAAACCTCCTTTTATATTCTAATCGTTTCATAGACCGGTCTGACCAAACCCTAAAACTTCTAAGCCCAAAATTGGGGTGTTACAACTCTCCCCCTCTTAAGAAAGTTCGTCCTCGAAATTTACCTGGAGGAAAAAGGTACGGAAACTGCTTCTTCATATCATCCTTTCTTTCCCACGTAACTTCCTCAACACCACGATACTTCCACAACACCACGATACTTCGACAACACCTTAACCAATTCAATGGTTTTGCCTCGAAGAACTTTACTGTCCGAACCCAGAATTTCAACCGGCTCCTCATCATAGGTCAAGTCTAGATTCAACTCCACTTCCTCCACAGGCACAACATGCGAATGATCTGATCTATACCTCCGAAGCATAGAGACATGAAACACATCATGAATCTTTTCCAACTCTTGCGGTATCCTCAGCTTGTATGAAACATGACCCACACGTTCAATCACCTCGTATGGTCCAATATACCTAGGGCTCAACTTACCCTTCCGGCCAAACCTCACCACCTTCTTCCAAGGCGAAACCTTCAAGAACACACGATAACCTATCGCAAACTCAATCTCCTTACGCTTTAAATCCACGTAAGACTTCTGTCGATCAGAAGCTACCTTCAATCGCTCACAAATGAGCTTCACCTTCTCGGTGGTTCCTTTTAACAAAGCCGGCATCGAAATCAACCTCTAACCTATTTCAGCCCAGCAAAGAGGAGTTCTGCACTTCCTCCCGTACAAGGCTTCATAAGGTGCCATTTGAATACTTGCCTGGTAGCTATTGTTATAAGCAAACTCTACCAAAGGCAAATGCTTCTCCCAAGAACCTTGAAACTCAATCACACATGGCCTCAACATATCTTCTAGCACTTGAATAACACGCTCAGACTGTCCATCTGACTGTGGGTGATGAGAAGTACTGAAATTCAGCCGTGTACCCAAAGCTTGTTGCAAACACTCCCAGAAACGCGATGTAAACCTCGGATCTCTATCCGACACTATAGACTTTGGCATACCATGCAGTCGCACAATCTCAGCAATGTACAACTCTACAAGCTTGTCCAAAGTATACGTAGTATCCACAGGTAAGAAATGCGCACACTTCGTAAGGCGATCCACAATTACCCACACTGAGTTCTTCTTCGATGGCGACAAAGGCAAACCAGGTACAAAGTCCATGGTAATCCTTTCCCACTTCCACTCAGGAATCCTCAACGGTTGCAACAACCCAGAAGGAAACTGACGCTCAGCCTTAACCCGTTGACAAACCATGCACTTACCCACGTACTCTGCAACATCCTTCTTCAAACCCACCCAATAGTACTCATCTTTAAGATCACGATACATCTTTGTACTACCAGAGTGCATAGCAAAAGGACTACTATGAGCTTCAGTCAAAATAGTACGCCTCAACTCAGCAACATTCGGCACTACTATCTAACTCCCAAAACATAAAACCCATCATCATTAAAACAGAAATATGATGGTCTACCCTCAGCAATATCATGAATATGTGGCACCAAAGAATCATCCAACAACTTCTTATCCTTTATCAACTAAACTAAAGATGGTTTCACTTGCAATTCAACCACAAGACCTCCATCTCGCGAAATGCTCGAGCTGGCAAACATAGCCCTCAACTCCACTGCCACCTTTCTACTCAAAGCATCTGCTACAACATTAGCTTTTCCCGGATGGTACTCGATCGTTAGATCGTAATCTTTAAGCAACTCCACCCAACGTCGTTACCTGAGATTCAACTCTTTTTGAGACATCAGATACTTCAAACTTTTGTGATCTATGTATACAGTACACTTTTCACCATACAGATAATGTCTCCAAATCTTCAAAGAAAAAACTACCGCAGCTAACTCAATATCATACGTAGGATAATTGCGCTCATGCACCTTCAACTGACGCGATGCATAAGCCACCACCTTACCCTCTTGCATTAACACACACCCCAATCCAACATAGGATGTGTCGCTGTACACTACAAACTCTTTCCCTGATTCAGGTTGAACCGAGATAGGAGCTTGCATCAAAGGTGCCTTAAGCTTCTCAAAAGCCTGATGTCTTGCCTCTGTCCACTCAAACTTGACATCCTTCTGCAACAACTTCGTCAAAGGTGCAGCAATCTTTGAAAATCCATCCACAAACCTCCGATAGTATCCTGCCAATCCAAGGAAACTACGGACTTCATGAACTGACTTAGGATGCTTCCAATTCATCACCGCCTCAATCATCTGAGGATCAACGTGAATCCCTTTAGCAGAAATCACATGACCAAGGAAAACAACTTCCCTAAGCTAGAATTCGCACTTGCTCATATTAGCGTAAAGTTGATTCTCCAACAACGCCTGCAACACAATCCGCAAATGCCCTTCATGCTCCTCCTCAGTATAAGAGTACACAAGGATATCATCAATGAACACCACAACAAACTTGTCCAAGTATTCATGGAACATTCTATTCATCATGTCCATAAAATCTGCAGGAGCATTCGTCAAACCAAACGGCATCACAAGGAATTCATAATGCCCATACCTCGTCCTAAAGGCTATTTTTGGTACATCCACATCCTTCACCTTGAGCTGATAATAACCTGACCTTAAGTCAATCTTAGAGAACACAACCGCTCCCCAAAACTGATCAAAAAGATAATCAATCCTCGGCAAAGGATATCGATTCTTGATAGTCAATTTGTTCAGCTGAAGATAATCGATGCACATTCTCATAGTGCCATCCTTCTTCTTCACAAACAAGACTGGTGCACCCTAAGGTGACACACTCGGCCGAATGAAACCACGATCAAGAAACTCCTGAAGTTGCGTCTTCAGCTCCTTCAACTCCTTAGGTGCCATTCGGTAATGAGTAATGGACACATGAGTTGTGTTTTCATACAACTCAATTCCAAACTCCACCTCTCGATTAGGAGGCAATCTAGGTAACTCCTCCGAAAACACTCCAGGAAACTCTCGCACCGTCCTGATATCTTGAACTCGCAACTCCTTAGAGCTAGGATTCATAACAAAGGCTAGGTAAGACTCACAACCTTGCCTCATCGTTCGGCTTGCTTCCAATGTAAACACCACATTAGCAAGAAACTTCACATTCTCACCAACCACCACAACCTCGTAAACATCCGCAAGCTTCAACGAAACTCGCTTGTTCTCAAAATCCACCACAGCTCGATGTTCAACATGGTTTTGCACTACCAAAGGACATCTTCTATACAACTTCCGTGTCACAACGGTCTCACCAAAGGAACTAGTTACACGCATACCAACATCCAAAGACTCAACAGGCAAACCAAGCAATTGAGCATGTTCACGCAATATGTATGAGTTTGTAGATCCAGAATCAATCAAGGAAAGTAATAATAAGGATTGCAAACTAAAGCTACCTGCGATCACATCCGTATCTTTTCTCCCCTCACGCTGAGCATACACTCGAGCCTGGCCACCACCCTCAGGTTGAACAGCCACCACATGCGCCACATTCCTCCCACCATCATCTTTGTGCTGGAAGTTACCACGGCCGCGCCCACGACCTCTCTGTGGTGCAGCTACCCCAGGAGCACGTCCCTGACCACCATCGGCCAACAAAAGACACTCCCTCCTCATGTGGTCTACCGAACCACAATTCCAGCATGAATTACCGGTCACTGCAACAGGAGCCTGAACCTCTCTCGCTGCCCGAGGACAATCTCGCCTCAAATGGCCACGCGATCCACACGTCCAGCACGTGTTCTGATCAGCTCTCATCCTATCTCCCTGAACAGGCGCACCATGCCCTCCATTACCACGCCTAGCAGAAGACTGATACCTCTTGTCTCGTCCTATCTTGTTTCGTCCACCACCGAAATTATACTCAGCAGCTCTTTTGCCAGAGCTAGAACTAACACCTCTGGAAGACAGACCCATGTTCTGCTCAATGTCCTTCGCTCTACTCACCAACACATCAAAATCTGTATACTCAGCCGCTAGTATGAAATTCTTCACGTCCGTCACCAAACCATAACGGAAATGTTCACACCTCTCCCGCTCTCTAGGTATAAGCTAAGGTGCGTACTGACTAAGACGGACAAAATGGATCTCATACTCAGCCACCATCATGCTTCCTTGCGTAAGAGACATAAATTCTCTTTTCTTCTCATCTAGGTATCGCACACCCAGATACTTTCGCTTGAACGCGTTCAAGAAGAACGTCCAAGTCACATCAATTTCCTCCATTCCGGAGACATTACTCGTCCACCACGTATACGCATCATCATGAAGCAGCGATACTACACATCCCAATTTCTGCACATTGTTGCAGTTCATTTGCCCCAAAATCCTCTTGGTGCTTTCCAACCAAGATTCAGAACTTTCAGGAGATAAACCTCTGAACTCAGTCCCTCCTAGACTGCGAAGACGTTCCAAAAGCAATCTCACGTTAGCATCACCCTGATGCGCGGCTCCGTGAGCTCCAGCTACTGCTGCCTGAAAGGCTCCCGCAATAGCCTGAATCAACACAGTCATGTCAGGAGCAGCTTGCTCCTGCCCACTTTAAGGTCCAGCGACCACAGCACCAGCACCAATACCAGCATTATAACCTCCAGCACCACCACCGCTGGGTGGTCCACCACCAGGGGAAGAGGTATATCCACAACATTATCAGCATTTTCCTCATTCTCGTTCTGAGCCATAGCTCTCGTATTCACCCTCATCTGTCTACGAGGCCCCATTTACAAGAAAACAAAGCACTAACACAAATGCAATAAACATAATTAGGCTCAACAAGGTAAGTAATCCAAGTACTCAAGCTCATTTTCCAAAAACAATTCCTTTCATTAGTTTTGATATGGCAATGGGTTCCCCTAACATGCTTTAACACAGCATAACATCACAATTGCAACCACACTTCACAATTCATAAAACATACTTTCACCTAATAGGCATATCATGCAAATACACATACATCACCCACATAACCATTCCCATTTACACGAGAACTCAGTTCTGATACCACCAAATGTAACCCCCTTAGCCCGGCCTAGACGGTTGACCCGAACTACGAAAATTACACGGGGAAAACCAAAGTCAACCCGAAAGTCAACTTTGATTAACGACCCTTTTTTCTTTTAAATCTTGTCTAGATGCACATTAACCCTAAGCGAAAACTTGAGAAACATATACATGTAAATCACAACGATCGAATTTCAATAAGGGACTCAATTGCACAATATACAAATATTAGGGACCAAAAGGTAAATTCTAAAACTTAGAAGGTCTTAACCAATTTTAAGGTTACCAATATTTAATTAGTCATATTACATGCCTCCCTGTCAAATTTCACCTTAATCGGACATATCAAACTCATGCGATTGCAATTACAATTTTCGGGACTAAAACGTAAAGCTTGCAAACCTAAACATCATTCAAATCAGTGCCCAACGGTCACCTGTTTCGAAACGGTGTTGACCGTTCCGAAACACGGGTTGGTTCCGAGACTAGTTCCGAAACAGGGCATTCCAGTGGCCAAACTGTTTCGAAACAGTCACCAGCCGTTTCGAAATACTAAGGCCATTACAGGCCCCCGTTTCCAAACGCCAAGGGGTGTATCGATACGGTTTGCCCAGAAGCTGCAGATTCTGCTGGTTTTTCATACATAAAACCACTCAAACACAACCTAATGACTTCCTAATCATGCCAACAAGTCATCATACACATATAGAGCATGCTTGCATCTCCTAAACACATTCATGGCATCAAACATGGAATTTCACATGTATATAGGCATGCTTCCTATTATCCAAACCAATCAATCAAACAAACTCCAAACCAAGCATTAAAAGGCCACTTAAAATTCAAGACATCAAAAACATCATGCCACAAACTAGGGAGTACAACACACCTCCCAAAATACATCTTAGGTTCCCATTGCCAAATTACCAAAACTAATAGTGTACGAAAACATCACCTTACATGAGCTTGGTTTCCCTTGGACACTCTAGCCTCCTTGTTGCCCTCAAACACTTCAATTGTCTGCATTATTGGTACAAAAGAGAGAGCGTAAGCACAATTGATTAGTGAGGCATGCTCTAAAGAAACAACACAATAATGCATTTTAGAAAACACTTTCAACAAAGCTTTTAACACATGCTCATCTCGTTTCATGCAACCTTGCATACTTTACAAGCATCTCATGCTTCGTTATAATCAGCACATCATATTGGCTTTCAAGTGATAACTCATAACCATTTACAACTCAAAACACAATCGGATACACGGATTACAAGCGTTGTCCCACACGCTTCATACACACTTCCAAACAACATAAGGTGGAGTTTAACGGTACAATCGCAACCCCTCCACACCAGTGATGGAGTTTAACGATACAATCACAACCCCTCAACATCACTCATCGTTAGTTGTATAATTCCACTAACGAGTGCAAGGTACACATAACACAAGATCCACACATGGACTTTTAACCACCGTTGTGATCTTACCTCACTCGTTAGGGTACTTAGATGGAGTGTACGGTACAATCACAACCCCTCCACATCCAAGGCGACTTTATTCACGGTGCACCCAATCCTATAGCCGGCTAACTATATCTGATTCAAGTACTTTAAAACCATTACATAACTTGCCAATATACATCATTTACCATCAAAACTCACTGTTTTAAAGCATTAATCAAAGCCATTTATCATCATGCATCAAAACCATATTAACAATATGTCAAACCAAGGATCTCTTACCTTGAGCATCCTTCAACACATGGCTTTCAAAACCAACATTAACCATGATAAAATATGCTTTCAAAAAAGAATTTAAACATGCAAATTATAATCAATGCATCAAACCACCTCATGGGTTTTCCAAGGGAGTTTTTCCGAAAACTTACTCTTGAGCTTAGCTAAGTTGTTTAGACTAAAACAAAACTCCCAAAACCATCAAACAATCGTTTCAAAGTTGGAAACCAATCTCCACTCACCAATCACGTTTCGCAAGCTTGCCGAAACGCCGATCAAGCCTCTGGATCAACTTCAAAGGTGTCCGAAGATGCCTCCCCTATTTTAAACACATCAAAGTAGAGGATTAATGCATCATCATGCATTAAAATCTCCATCCATCACACCTAAACTCGCTGCTCTAACCAAAACCAACATTTCGGCTACCAAACACAACCGAAAACACCTTCAAACTCTTCCAAAACTTAACCCAGCCAAGATCCATCACTTCTATCCATTTCTAAACGTCATTTAACATCGAAATTAAACCTAAACTCGCCCTTATACCTCCAGCTATAACAGAACACCATAAACACCTCAAAATCACCATTTTCATAAGCAAAAACTTAGGAAATACAATCTATTCGGGATAGCATTGATAAAACCTCATTTCCACATCATTAGACATCCAAAATACATTTAAGAATCATCTCAAAACAGAGCCCAAAAAATCACAACGAATTTCTTCAAGATTTCTTCCAAATCTTGAGTTTTAAGCCAAAATAAAGTTTCTAACATTAAAACCATTTATAAAACATAAATTAAGGATTGATAAGTTGGGAATTTCAGTAAAGAACTGAGTATTTATAGGAGAAGAGCAACCTTACCTCTAAATGGTGATTTCTCCTTGAATTGAGCCAATTTTCCTGAAAATCCAATGAGGAAATCAAAAGGATTTGATGCAAGATGGATTAGGAACTAATTGATCTTAGAAATATCATCAATTGAAGTGAAGATCAATGAAAAAGTTGCTGGAGAAAAGTGTTTGGATGATGGAATTTTGAGAGAAAAAGAAATGAGAAAATTTTAGGAAAAGGTAGTTATGAAATTCCAAAAAGTAGTTTCTCTTCTCTTTTAATTAATTAAAACATTAATTAATTCACGCAAATTATGGAAAAATCTGGAGAAATCATTTTTGGGTAAATTAGCTCCTTAAAGATTCAAAGTTTCAATCCTTACAAAACAGTCACCACTAAACTTTTCAAAAATCGCAGTTTAGTCACTATTCCAAAATGTAATATTTCCCAACCTTATTTTGTAAAATTGATTTCACCACTCTCTTATATATATTAAAAGAGGATTTTTAGATATTTGTCCATATTTTTAAAGCATCCCGAACTAAGCTTTCCCTAAAACCTCCTTTTATATTAGAACCGTTTCACAGACCGGTCCGACCAAAACCTAAAACTTCTAAGCCCAAAATTGGGGTGTTACAATGTATGAAGCGTGTGGGACAATGCTTGTAATCCGCGTATTCGATTGTGTCTTTGAGTTGGTTTGGTTTGAGAAATGATCACATGTAAGCCAATATAATGACGATGACTAATGTTTAAGCATAAGATGCTTGTGATTATGCTAGAATGCATATGATGCTTGGTAAAGCATGAGAAAAGGTTCATTTGCTGTTTTAAAATGATGCATAAGAGCATGTGTTTTAGGAAGTGCAATGATGTCTTGAAAGGTCATGTTTTATGTAAAAGCATGTATGGATAATAGTGTTATGCCATTTGTGTGAAATGCGTTGATGAATGTTGTTTAGCGATCCTCACTAAGCTTTGTGCTTACACTCATTTGTTTCATCAATGCAGAGAATTAGGCTTTTGAGGTAGCAAGAAAGCTAGGGGAATCCAAGCACTTTGTTCTAGCAAAGTATGTGGTTTTACTTTGGTGTAATAAGAGGCAATGGGTGGGATTTCTACTCTGGGATGATTGAAGATGATGTTAATTACTTTGTTCATGTTTGGCTTGGTATTTTGGGTTGTAATTGGCCTTTGAGGATTGATTTGTGCTTGAATGTGGTTTTTAGCTTTGTATGGTTTTGAAGACTAGGAAACATGCCTATAGTTCTAATGCTTGCTTGATTGATGCTATGGCTTAGCTTGTGCTTCTTGATTGTGGTCTCTGATCTGTATGCAAGTTGTATGTGGGTTGTAACATGTGTGGGAATGTTTTCGGATGTGGAATGATGTATAAAACGAGCAAAATCTACTGTTGCAGGGCATGGTGTATCAGAACGCCCTCATCCGTATCGAAACGATGGACTGTATTGGCTAGGGGGTTTCGGATCGGGTGCGATCATTCCAGAACATTTTGCTACTATGAAGCCTAGTTTCAAAACTGGTTTTGGAACGCACCCGCGTATCGAAACGGCAAACATGGTTTCAAAACGACCGTTCTGATACGGGGTACAACGTACCGGAACATGTGACTGTTGGAATTGAATTTGAATTGTTTTTTGTTTTTGTTTTCTTATGTTTTGGTCCCTGAGTCTTGAATGCTTAAGTAATTGAGTTGGGATGATCCGTTTAAGATGAAATTTGACATGTTGGCATATTATATGAATAATTTTCGATCGGTACACATAAAACTTGTTTAGTCCTTAAAATTATGGATATTTACAAATTAGTCCCTAAAAGTCATTTGTTTGCAATTGAACCCCTAAATGAGTTTCGTTCGCTGTGCCGCTTTCGCTAAGTTGATTTGCTAATCATATAGGCTAATAATGTGCATCTAGAAAAGTTAAAAATAAAAAAGGGTCATTAATCAAAGTTGACTTTGGTTTTCCCCGTGTAATCTTCTTAGTTTGGGTCGGGCGTCTAGGCCATGCTAAGGGGGTTACACAAGTTTCTAGAAATTCTTTTCGCTCATAATCTCTTTTGATTTCAATCTTATCCTTGTCGATTTCTTCCATTTTCCTTCAAGTTTATTCAAGCTAATCTTGCCAAATTAGAGGAGAAGCAAGAATTGGAGGTAAATTTCGTGCTAACCCTCTTATCTAGGTTCTTCAATAAAATTCCAAAGATATTTGACTCTTTAATACTGAATTTAATTGAGGTTTTGTTGTTAGATTAATCAACTCTCGAAATCTTGATTAAAAATTGGTTTAAAAGGTGATTTTCGGATTTTGATTGGTTTGGCTAGTTTTAGATTTTTGAAATGTTTTTCGTTTCAAAGTGGAGTCTTAATCATGTAGATCCCAAAATCCTTGAGATCCTTAGTTTTTGAGGTGTTTTTGGGTGAGTTTTTAAGGTGTTCTTGAAATCCTTGAGATCCTTAGTTTTTTTGTTAGTTTGAAAAACTATTGTTATTTCTTTGGAAAAATGAATTTTAATGTGATTTTCAGATCTTGTTTGATTTGACTGGTTTGAGGTTGTTTCTAAATGAGTTTTAAAAGGTTTTTTGTGTTGAGGTGGAGTCTTAATCGTAGGGATCCTGAAATCCTTGAGTGTCTTCTTTTTGAGCTATTTTTGGCTGGGTTTTGGGGTGTTCTTGAGGAATTCAAGTTGCTTGAGGTATTAGGATGGTTTTAGGTTGTTTTTGGATTTTGATTAATGCCTAAAATGTGTTGGATCAGTTGCGTAATGGCTTGGCTAAGGTTAGAGGTTATTCAATTGAGCTTTCCGTTGTTTTAGATGGTTGTTTTGATGCTTTAGAGCAGGGCTGCGAGATTTCTTGTGAGTGTTGGTGTTTTAGATGCATTTTAATGCATTGAACCTATGTTTTGATGTGTTGAAAATGGGGGATAATATGCCGGAAACAAATGAAATGTTTTTGGAGGCTTCAGACGTTCGATAGTTGTGTCAGCAAGCGTGGTTTCGCAAGTTTGTGAGTGGAACTTGGTTTTCTAGTGTGGAAACGTTTTAGAGAAGGTTTTGGGATCTTAGTAAGAGCTTGAAACGGTTTACTAAGTTTGGAAGTAAGTAAAGTGAATTTCTCTCTCGGATTGTACTAGTTTTGAACCTTTGATTGCACTTTGTTTTAATTTCATTTACCTACTATTTTAAAGCATGTTTTGAATATGTGAAATGAGGTTTATGATACCATGTGGTTTAAGGATGCACTAGGTACGTGATCCTTGTATGCATGTGTTGATGCATGAGGTTTGAAGCATGGTTTAATGCTTGATTTATAGCTTATCATGAATGCTTTGTAAAAACAGTGAGTTATGCATGTGATATGGATTATATTGGCAAGTGATGTTTTATAAAGTGTTTTATAATTGAAATCGGATATAGATAGCCGGATATAGGATTAAGTTTTGTATAAACAAGTCGCTTTGGATGTTGAGGGGTTGTGATTCTACCAAATACTCCATCGAAGTACCCTAACGATTGAGGATTGTTTCAGGTTGCAACGGTTGAGGGTTTCTCCCAGGTGTGAACCTTGTGTGTCTCGTCTCTCGTTAGTGGTTTATACATCTACTGATGAGTGGTGTTGAGGGGTTGTGATTGTACCGAATACTCCACCACGGGTGTCATAACGATGAAGGGTTGCTCTCGTTTGTGAACCTTGAGATGCCGGTAGAGTGTATGAAGGGTGTGGGACAACCTTTTGTAATATTTGTATCTGATATATGTTATTGAGATCGTTTTTATCACTTGTGAGCCGATATAATGAAATGAAACATTGTGGAAAATGTTGTTAATGCATAATTTGAAAGATGCATGTTTTGGTTTAAGCTTAGCATATAGGTAATTATGCTTGGAAGGCTTGCATTATGAGTAGCAATGGTTTAATTGCTGGATTTATATGTATCATGTTGCATTATGATTATTACAAGGGTTATTAGGATAAAGTGCATGTTTTGTCAAACGAAGCACTATGGTTTTGAAAAGAATGAAAAATGGTTTTGTGCATTGATGATGTCTTTGGTTTGAGCAATCCTCACTAAGCTTGCATGCTTATGCTCTCTTCGTTCACCAGTGCAGTCAATTTAAGCATTGGAGGTAGCGCTTGCAAGGGGATCGGTGGAAGACTTTGATTGAAGGTAAGTCTTAGTTTTAGAAACTAGTGTAATAAAGACAATGGGGCGTCCGATGTTATGAATGTTGCTTTAGTGTTTTCTATGTTTGTGCAAGTTTGATATGCGTATTTTGTGGTGTGAATGACCTTTAAGCTTTGGTTTATTCTTGGGTACGCAATTTTCCCTTTTGGTGCTTTTAACTCTTAGAATGCATGCCTATAGTCTCATTGCTATTGAGAATGATGATATGATGTTGCCTATGCTTCATGTAAGTCGTCATTGATGTGTATTTGAGTTGTCATCTTGATTGGGCGTGTATTGAGATGGCTTTAGATGGTTTAAATTGAGTTTAAACAACATTTTAAAACATTGCATGCCAAGGTGTTTCGAATCACCCTTGCCTCTTTCGAAACGGTGGCCTGAAATGGCCTTGGTGTTTCGAAACGGTGAGGCATGTTTCAAAACATTTTCCCTCTGTAAATCATCGTTATGAAACACGCCTGAGGGGTTTCAAAACGAACCCACATATCGAAAAAGTTAGATCTGTTTCAAAACGGCTTTTCCGATATGGGGCTCTCCTATCTGAAACATCTGGTCGTTAATGCAGTTTTTGAATTGCTCTGAGTTTCTATTTCTTATGGTTTGGTCCTTGGTTGCCTTGTATGAAATTGGATGGGTTCTAAAGGTCATTTTGAGTTGGAATTTCACTAAGAAATATGTAATGAACTTAATTAAATGCTGGTAATCTGAATTTCGCAATAACCTATATAAGTTTTCAAATTAACAAAATGGTCCCTAAATATAATGCCCTAATTTTGGGCCTAGATGTTTTAGAGTTTGAATCAGACTGGTCGAGAATAGTTCAAATCATTAAGGGAGATTTAGGGAACACCTAGTTCGAGATATTCGAAAAATATGGAAAATATCTAAAAATCCTCATTTATTATATAAATGATTATGGTGAAAACAATTTTACAAAATATGATTTGGAAATACTATATTTCGGTGTAGTGACCAAATCGCAGTTTTTGCAAAAGTTGACTAGTGACTGTTTTGTAAAGGATTGAAACTTTAATCCTTCAGGAGTTAATTTTACCAAAATGTTTTTCATCAGATTTCTCATTAATTTTGGAGTTTTGAATAATGTTTTAATTAAGGGAATAAAGGAGAATTAAAAAGAAAAATCTATTTTGACTTTTCATAACCACCTTACGTTAGTTTTCTCTCATTTCATTTTCTCTCAACTTCCACTCAGCCAAACGCATTTCCTCCATCAATTAACCTTTGATTTCATCTCATTTGCGGAGATTTCATTCTCCTAAGGATTTCTAATCTTTAGTTCATCAAAACCTCTTGTTTTTACCTTGGCTTTTCAAGAAATCTTGCCCAAATTGAGAAGAAATCAGCCATAAGAGGTAAGCTTCGTCCTTCTCCTCTAATGATCTGTTCTTTGCTGAAATTCCCAAGTTATCAATCCTTTGTTAATGATTTTTGAGTTGCTTTAATGTTAGTAACATGAAATTGTGATAAAACACAAGATTCTTGGAGAGATCTTAATTATTTTTGTAACTCTTGGTTAGGCTCTATTTTGAGGTTGATTTCTAATGTATTTTGGATGGTAATTGATGTTATAAATGAGGTTTTATCAAGCAAATCCCGAACAGGTTTGGATTCCTAAGTTTTACATGCTAAATTTGTGGTTTTTGGGGTGGTTTTGGTGTTCTGTTAATGCTGGAGATATCATGACAAGTTTATGATGACATTTGGTGTTGATTGAGGTTTAGAAATGATTAGAATTGATAGATCTTGTCTGGGCTTTGTTTTGGAAGAGTTTGGAGCTGATTTCGTTTGTTTTGGGTAGCCAAAATGGTGTTTTTGAGTAGAGCAGCGAGTTTGTTTAAGTAGCTGGTGATTTCAATGTATGATGATGCATTAATCCTCTGCTATTATGTGTAATAAACATGGGAGACATCTTCGGACGCTTTTGGTGTTGATCCAAAAGCTTAGATATCGTTTCGGCAAGCAAGGAAAACGTAATCAGTGAGTGCGAATGGTTTTAGAAGTCCTTGAGGGATAAAGAAACAATGTTTGGGGATTTAGGATTGGTTTGAAACACCATCCTAAGTCCGGAGGTAAGTATGGCTAGATTTCCTCTCAAATATGTGGTTGTTGCCCCTAAATGCTTTTACATGCTCTTGTTTTGAGGTAGACAAATTCATATTGTTTTATGCATGATTTGTAGCATGGGATGATGATTTGTAGAGTTTTCATGAGATAGCATGTTGTGCTAAAGAGTTTTGAGATGTTGATTTAATGCAAATCATGCGTTATGGTTTTGAAATAAGATGAGAATGATTTGAGAAATGTTGCATTAAAACAGTAGGTGAGATGATGTTTTTATTGTAATATATTGGCATAAATGATTAGATAATTACCCGATATAATTGGTCGACCAATAGGATTAGAGTGCACTATAAACTAAAATTCCTACGTGCTCTTTGGAGTCGAGAAATGGGGGTAGTGCCATCCCGATCTAAAGTGAGAATCCGATGATGAGAGATACCACCGGGTTGGACTTGGTGAAATAACCAAGCTTTATGGCGAAGAGATATACCGCCATGAGAATCCGGTGATGTGAGATTCCACCGGGGTAGGATATGACCTTGAGTCAAGCTAATCCGCATATCCGAGTAAAGATGAAACATGAAATGCCAATATATATGAAATTGTACTTGATTCACATGTACCAAATGTTGAGATGATTTATGCTATGAGAAATGTATATGAGATTTGTATATGAAATGCTTTTGTTTTCATCAAGCATGTGTATGGCTTTGCCATGAGATTTGCATTGGTTTAAATGCATGAGATAGAATAGAGGTACATGTGTTTTCAAATGGAGATTTGCTTGGAAATGGTTTTCAAGCATGAGATAGAAAGAGCATGTTGTTTAAAATGGTTTTTGAGAAAGAGTTTTATAGATGCATTGTTGTGTTGGTTTTCATTAGAGTTAGCCTCACTAAGCAAATATGCTTACGCTCTCTTTTGACGAAGTTGTTACAGAAGGATGTTAAGTAAGAATGGACGGAAGCGAGACAACAAGGTTTTGAGAAGCTGAAGGCAGCCTAGACGCAAGCTCCTATCTTGGTTCAACCTGAATTAGGAAAAGAGTTTGTGGTGTATAGTGACGTATCCTATGTTGGTTTGGGGTGTGTATTGATGCAAGAGGGTACATTAGTGGCTTATGCATCACGACAGTTGAAAGTGCATGAGCGCAATTACCCTAAGCATGACATTGAGCTGGCAACAATGGTTTCTGCTTTAAAGATCTGGAGATATTATCTCTTTAATGTGAAGTGTACTGTGTACACGAATAATAAAAGTTTGAAGTACCTTATGTATCAGAATGAGTTATATTAGGCAACGACGTTGGGTGTAGTTGCTTAAGGATTATTATCTAACGATCATGTATCATCCGGGGAAGGCCAATGTTGTGGCTGATGCTTTGAGTAGGAATGTGGTGGTGGAATTAAGGGCGATGTTTGCTAGCTTGAGCATATCGCGAGATGGTGGTCTTGTCGCTGAAATGCAAGTGAAACCATCATTAGTTCAGTTGATAAAGGACAAACAACTATTGGATGATTCTTTGGTGCCTCATGTTCAGGACATAGCAGAAGGTAGGCCTTCGGATTTCTGTTTCAATGATGATGGTGTTTTATGTTTTGGGAATCAGATAGTGGTGCCAAATGATATTGAGTTAAGGCGCACTATTCTGACTGAAGCTCATAGTAGTTCTTTTTCTATGCACCCTTGTAGTACAAAGATGTACCTTGATTTGAGGGATGAGTACTATTGGGTGGGATTGAAGAAAAATGTTGCTGAGTTTGTTAGCAAATGCATAGTTTGTCAGCGGGTTAAGGCTGAACATTAATTTCCTTCAGGGTTGTTGCAGCAATTGAGGATCCCATAATGGAAATAGAAGAGGATAACTTTTGATTTTGTGTATGGTTTGCCTTTATCGCCATCAAGGAAGAATTCTGTTTGGATGATTGTGGAACGACTTACGAAGTGTGCGCATTTCTTGCCTTTGCATTCTACGTACACCTTGGACAAGCTTGCGGAATTGTACATTGCTGAGATTGTACGATTGCATGGAGTGCCAAAATCTATAGTGTCGGATAGGGATCCGAGGTTCATCGCAAGGTTTTGGGAGTACTTACACCAAGAATTGGGTACACGGCTGAATTTCTGTACTTCTTATCATCCACAAACGGATGGGTAGTCGGAGCGTGTTATCCAAGTGCTTGAGGATATGTTGAGGTGATGTGTTAATGATTTTTAAGGTTCTTGGGAGAAGCACTTGCCTTTGCTGCAGTTTGCTTATAATAACAGTTACCAGGCAAGTATTCAAATGGCACATTATGAAACTTTATACGGGAGGAAGTGCAGAACTCCTCTTTGTTGGGCTGAAACGGAACAAAAGTTGGTCTCGATGCCAGCTCTGTTGAAAGGAACCACCGAGAAGGTGAAGCTCATATGTGAGCGTTTGAAGGCAGCATCGGATCGACAAAAGTCTTACGCGGATTTGAAGCGTAAGGAGATAGAATTTGCAGTGGGCGAGTGTGCGTTTTTGAATGTTTCACCTTGGAAGAAAGTGATGAGATTTTGCCGGAAAGGCAAGTTGAGCCCAAGGTTCATTGGACCATACGAGGTGATAGAACGTGTGGGTCATGTTGCCTACAAGCCGAGACTACCTCATGAATTAGAAAAGATACATAATGTGTTTCATGTATCAATGCTTAGGAGGTATAGATCGGATCCGTCGCATGTTATACCTATGGAAGAGGTTGAGCTGAACCTAGATCTGAAGTATGATGAGGAACCCGTTGAGATTCTGGATTCGGATAGTAAGGTCCTCCGGGGTAAGACCATTGAGCTGGTCAAAGTCTTGTGGAGACATCGTGGTGTTGAGGAAGCCACGTGGGAAAGGAAGGATGACATGAAGAAGTAATTTCCTTACCTTTTTCCGCCAGGTAAATTTCGAGGACGAAATTTCTTAAGAGGGGTAGAGTTGTAACGCCCTGATTTTGGGCCTAGATGTTTTAGAGTTTGAATCGGGCCGGTCAGGAACGATTCGAATCTTTAAGGGACATTTAGGGAACAACTAGTTCGGGATATTTTAAAAATATGGAAAAATATCTAAAAATCCCCATTTATTATATAAATGATTATGGTGAAAACAATTTTACAAAATATGATTTGGAAATACTACATTTCGGTGTAGTGACCAAATCGCAGTTTTTGCAAAAAGTTGACTAGTGACTGTTTTGTAAAGGATTGAAACTTTGAATCTTTAAGGAGCTAATTTTACCAAAATGTTTTTCATCAGATTTCTATTTAATTTGGGAGTTTTTAAAAATGTTTTAATTAAGGGAATAAATTATAATTAAAAAGAAAAATCTATTTAAACTTTTCATAACCAGATTACGTTAGTTTTCTCTCATTTCATTTTCTCTCAACTTCCACTCAGCCAAACACATTTACTTCATCAATTAACATTTGATTTTCATCTCATTTGCAGAGATTTCTTTCTCCTAAGGATTGCTAATCTTTAGTTCATCAAAACCTCTTGTTTTTACCTTGGATTTTCAAGAAATCTTGCCCAAATTGAGGAGATATCAGCCATTAGAGGTAAGCTTCTTCCTTCTCATCTAATGATCAGTTCTTTACTGAAATTCCCAAGTTATCAATCCTTTGTTAATGATTTTTGAGTCGCTTTAATGTTAGAAACATGAAATTTTGATAAAACTCAAGATTCTTGGAGAGATCTTGCATTATGAGTAGCAATGGTTTAATTGCTGGATTATGAGTAGCAATGGTTGGAAGGCTTGCATTATGAGTAGAAATGGTTTAATTTCTTGATTTACATGTATCATGTTGCATGATGATTATTACAAGGGTTATGAGGATAAAGTGCATGTTTTGTCAAACGAAGCACGATGGTTTTGAAAAGAATGAAAAATTGTTTTGTGCATTGATGATGTCTTTGGTTTGAGCAATCCTCACTAAGCTTGTATGCTTATGCTCTCTTCGTTCACCAATGCAGTCAATTTAAGCTTTGGAGGCATCACTTGCAAGGGGATCAGTGGAAAACTTTGATTGAAGGTAAGTCTTGGTTTTGGAAGCTAGTGTAATAAAGGCAATGGGGCGTCCGATGTTATGAATGTTGGTTGCTTTAGTGTGCTGTGTTTGTGCAAGTTTGATATGCGTATTTGGTGGTGTGAATGACCTTTAAGGTTTGGTTTATGCATGGGTATTCAATTTGCCCTTTTGGTGCTTTTAACTCTTAGAATGCATGCCTCTAGTCTCATTGCTATTGAGAATGATGCTATGATGTTGCATGTGCTTCGTGTAAGTCGTCATTGATGTGTATTTGAGTTGTCATCTTGGTTGGGCGTCTGTCGGGATGGTTTTAGATGGTTTAAATTGAGCTTAAACAACATTTTCAAACATTGCCGACCCATGTGTTTCGAAACACCCTTGCCTATTTCGAAACGGTGGCCTGAAATGGCCTTGGTGGTTCGAAACGGTGAGGCATGTTTCAAAACATTTTCCCTCTGTAAACCATCGTTCCAAAACGTGCCTGAGGGGTTTCGAAACGAACCCACGTATCGAAACAATCAGATCTATTTCGAAACGGCTTTTCCGATACGGGGCTCTCCTATCCGAAACATCTTACCGTTAATGCAGTTTTTGAATTGCTCTGAGTTTCTCTTTCTTACGGTTTGGTACTTGGTTGCCTTGTATGAAGTTGGATGGGTTTAATGGTCATTTGAGCTGGAATTTCACCAAGAAGTGTGTAATGAACTTAATTAAAGGTTAGTAATCTAAATTTGGAAATAACCCTTATAAGTTTTCAAATTAACAAACTGGTCCCTAAATGTAACACCCTTATTTTGGGCCTAGATGTTTTAGAGTTTGAATCGAACTGGTCGAGAACGGTTCGAATCTTTAAGGGAGATTTAGGGAACACCTAGTTCGGGATATTTTAAAATTATGAAAAAATATATAAAAATCCTCATTTATTATATAAATGATTATGATGAAAACAATTTTAAAAAAATATGATTTTGAAATCCTACAGTTCGGTGTAATGACCAAATCGCAGTTTTTGCAAAATTTGACTAGTGACTGTTTTGTAAAGGATTGAAATTTTGAAACTTTAAGGAGCTATTTTTACCAAAATGTTTTTCATCAGATTTCTCTTTAATTTGGGAGTTTTTAATAATGTTTTAATTAAGGGAATAAAGGAGAATTAAAAAGAAAATTCTATTTTGACTTTCATAACCACCTTACGTTCGTTTTCTCTCATTTAATTTTCTCTCAACTTGCACTCATCCAAACACATTTCCTTCATCAATTAACCTTTGATTTTCATCTCATTTGCTGAGATTTCATTCTCCTAAGGATTCCTAATCTTTAGTTCATCAAAACCTCTTGTTTTTACCTTGGATTTTCAAGAAATCTTGCCCAAATTGAGGAGAAATCATCCATTAGAGGTAAGATTCCTCATTCTCCTCTAATGACCAGTTCTTTACTGAAATTCCCAAGTTATCAATCATTTGTTAATGATTTTTGAGTTGCTTTAATGTTAGAAACATGAAATTGTGATAAAACTCAAGATTCTTGGAGAGATCTTGATAATTTTCGTAACTCTTGGTTAAGCTCTATTTTGAGGTTGATTTCTAATATATTTTGGATGGTAATTGATGTTATAAATGAGGTTTTATCAAGAAAATCCCGAATAGGTTTGGATTCCTAAGTTTTACATGCTAGATTTGTGGTTTTTGGGGTGGTTTTGGTGTTCTGTTGTTGCTGGAGATATAAGGACGAGTTTATGATGATTTTTGGTGTTGATTGAGGTTTAGAAATGATTAGAATTGATAGATCTTGGTTGGGATTTGTTTTGGAAGAGTTTTGAGATGATTTCGGTTGTTTTGGGTAACCGAAATGGTGCTTTTGAGTAGAGTAGCGAGTTTGTTTGAGTAGCTGGTGATTTCAATGCATGATGATGCATTAATCCTCTGCTCTTATGTGTAACAAACAGGGGAGACATCTTCGGACGCTTTTGGTGTTGATTTAGAAAAGCCAGAAGCTTAGATATCGTTTCGGCAAGCAAGCGAAACGTAATCAGTGAGTGCAAATGGTTTTAGAAGTCCTTGAAGGACAAAGAAACAACGTTTGGGGATTTAGGATTGGTTTGAAACACCATCCTAAGTCCGGAAGTAATTATGGCTAGATTTTCACTCAAATATGTGGTTGTTGCCCCTAAATGCTTTTACATGCTTTTGTTCTGAGATAGACAAATTCCTACTGTTTTATGCATGATTTTTAGCATGAGATGATGCTTTGTAGAGTTTTCATGAGATAGAATGTTGTGCTAAAGAGTTTTGAGATAGTAATTTAATGCAAATCATGAGTTATGGTTTTTAAATGAGATGAGAAATGTTGCATTAAAATAGTAGGGCAATGGGGGTAGTGCCATCCCGGTCCAAAGTGAGAATCCGATTATGAGAGATACCATCAGGGTAGTACTTGGTGAAATACCCATGCTTTATGGCGAAGAGAGATACCGCCATGAGAATCCGATGATGTGAGATTCCACCGGGGTATAACTTGACCTTGAGCCAAGCTAATCTGCATACCCGAGTAAAAATGAAATATGAAATGCCAATATATAAGAAATTGTATTTGATTCACACGTACCAAATGTTGAGATGATTTATGCTATGAGAAATGCATATGAGATTTGTATATGAAATGCTTTTGTTTTCATCAAGCATGGGTATGGCTTTGCCATGAGATTTTCATTGGTTTAAATGCATGAGATAGAATAGAGGTACATGTGTTTTCAAATGGAGATTTTCTTTGAAATGGTTATCAAGCATGTGATAGAAAGAGCATGTTGTTTAAAATGGTTTTTCAAAAAGAGTTTTATAGATGCATTGTTGTGTTGGTTTTCCTTAGAGCTTGCCTCACTAAGCAAATATGCTTACGCTCTCGTTTACCAAAAATGCAGATAATTGAGACAAGTTTAGGCAGGGAGAAGGCTAAGGACATCCAAGGAAGTGAGAAGCTCATGTATGGTGAAGTTTTCATATGCTTTAGTATTGATATTTGGCAATTGGGATCTGTAGTTGGTTTCGGGAGATGTGTTTTCAACTCCCTATGTTTGTGGCAAGTTGTTATGGCTTTTGAAGTTTGTAAATGGCCCATATGGTTTGGTTTGTGGTTTAAGGCTTTTAAATGGTTCATGTGACTATGAAGCATGCCTATAGAATCAATGATCACTTGATTGATGTCATGCTCTAGCTTAAGCTTAATAATAATGTTCTTTGATGTTTAATCATGTTGTTGGTATGTTATGGTACGAATTGGGATGCGTTTGAATGTGTAAATATGTGAAAAACCAGATATATGTGTAGTTGCAGAGCAGGGTGTATCGAAACACCCTTAACTGTTTCGGAATAGGGGCCTGAAATGGCCATAGTGTTTAGGAACGGATAGGAGTGTTTCGAAACACTTTAACTATAAGAGAGGCATGTTTCGATACTGGTCTCGGAACGCACTCGAGTACCGAAACGGTCAACTCCGTTTCGATACGACCGTTTCTATACCAGGGCCAGCGTTTCGAAACGTTTGACCGTTGGACTGCATTTTGAATTGTTTCAAGTTTTGTTTTCTTACATTTTAGTCCTTGATGAATATGGATGCAATTGGTTGAGTTTAGAATGCCCAATTAAGCTGATTTTTGACAGTGATGTATAAAAAATGACTAATTACGTATTGGTAAGCTTAAAATCTGCAAAGTCCTTGCAATTTGCAAAGAATATGTTTTGGTCCCTAAAAGTCTAATTCTTTCAATAAAACCCCTAAATGAATTCAGATCGTTGTGCTTTCTCTTCCTATGATCTTGAGTGATAACATAGTCCTAATCTTGCATTTAGAAAAGATAAAAAGGAAAAAAGAGGGTTGTTAATCAAGGTTGACTTTGGTTTTACCCGTGTAATCTTCATACTTCAGGTCAAGCGTCTAGGCCGGTCTTGTAACGCCCCGGTTTTGGGCTTAGAAGTTTTGGGCGTTGACCGGTTTGGTCAAAGTGCTGTTCGAATCTAAAGAGGTGAAATTAGGAAAACCTAGTTCGGGTTGCATTAAAAATATGGAAAAATGTTCTAAAATCATCTTTTAATATAATTAAGTGAACTGTGAAATCAATTTTGGAAAATGAGTTTTGGAAGGGTGACATTTTGGCTAGTGACCAAAATGTAATTTTCGAAAGTTTTGTGGCTGTTTTATAAAGGGTTGAAACTTTGAATCTCTAAGATATTTTAAGCTATATTCTGATTTTAAATGATATTAAAAGTGGAGGGAAAGCCATTTGGCTATTTTGGATAACTAACTTTTCTCAATTTTCTTTCTCTCATTTTCTCTCAACCCAAACACTTTCTCTCCAGAGAATTTGATCTGATTTTCTCACCTAAATCCCTCCTTTCAACCCTCTTTTGATTCCTAATCAACATATCTACAAAACCTCTTCATTTGCTACTTGATTCAACAAGGTTTTTGATTCCAAAAAGAGGAGGAACTCAAGTTTGGAGGTAAGAACGTCCTTCTCATCTAAACTATCAGTTCTTTACTGAAATTCCGAAGTTTTCAATCCTAAATTGATGTTTTATTAAATGTTTTTAAGTGGTGGAATGGATCTTGGCTTATAATGCAAGATTTGGTGATTTTTGATGATTTTCGTTAGATCTGATTAATCTGTGTTTTGGGATGTGTTTTTGATGTTAAATGAACTCTAAATTGATAAGGAATTGAGTTTTGATTAATGCAATCCCGGATAGGTTGAGTTTCCTAAGTTTAGCTTGTGATTTAAGGTTGTTTTTGAGGTGATCTTGTGGATCTGATGTTGCTGGAGGTATAAGGATGTTAATAGGTTGTTTTTAGATGTTTTATGATGTTAAAGGATGTGTGGTTTTGCTGGTTTATGGCTGGGCTTTGTTTAGAAGTGGTTTGGATGCATTTTCGGTTGTGTTTGGTGGCCGAAAATGGTGTGTGGATGAGAGCAGCGAGTTTAGGTGCTTTCATTGAAGCAATTAATGCATGATGATGCATTAATCCTCTGCTTTGATGTGTTGAAACAGGGGAGGCATCTTTGGATCCAAGAATTGTTGATCCGGAAGCTTGATTTGGTGCTTTGGCTTGAAGCTAAGTGGAATCGGTGAGTGCGTGTGTGAAATTGGGTTTTCGGCTTTGAAACCAATGTCTTGGGAGCTTAGTTTAAGTCTAAACAACTTTGCTAAGCTCAAGTGTAAGTTTTCAGAATTACTCTCTAGTGGTGGCCATGATTTTGTTGTGATGAAAAGTGGTTTATTGCATGTTTTAATTACTGTTTTGAAAGCATGATTTAGCATGGTATTTGCTGATGTTATAAGCCATATGTTGAAGGAAACTCTAGGTAAGAGTTCCTTGTTTTTGTACATTGATTAAATGTGGTTTGATGCTTTTAAATGCATGATGAATATGGCTTGGTTTAATGCTTAAAAACAGTGGATTAAATGATGAAAATGATGTATATTGGCAAGTGATGTTTTAAAAAGGTTAAGGTCACTAAGGTGGTTAAAAGTCCTTGAGTGAGCCTTGTTACTTAAGAACATCAAGGTGGTTAAAAGTCATTGGATGGTTCTTGTTGCGGACACTAAGGTGGTTAAAAGTCCTTCGGTGATCCTTTCCATGGTGTTTAAAAGTCCATGGCCAAGGTGTTTAAAAGTCCATGGGGCCAAGGTGTTTAAAAGTCCTTGGGGCCAAGGTGTTTAAAAGTCCTTGGGGTGAATCAAGCTATGGACACAAAGGTGGTTAAAAGTCCTTGTGTGGTCCTCTTTCATGGTGGTTAAAAGTCCATGGCCAAGGTGTTTAAAAGTCCTTGGGGCCAAGGTGTTTAAAAGTCCTTGGGAAAGTTGATGAACTTGTTTTAAAGAAATGGAATCTATCACTTGAACCAATATGACATGTTATGTTATGAAGCATGAGATGCTTGTTTTAAGTATGCTTTTGAGCATGTGCAAAGGTTGATTTAAAGCATGTTTTATAAATGTTTTTAAATGCATTATTGAATGGTTTTTAAGAGCATTCCTCACTAAGCTTTTGCTTACGCTCTCTTTCGTTTTCTTAATTCAATAATGCAGAACATTAGGGAACCTTGAGGGCAGCAAGGAGGGCAAGCATTCAAGTGAAAGTAGAGCTCAATGTATGGAAGGTTTTGTTAATACATTTTAGCTTTTGGTAGTTTGGCAATGGGGGACCAAAGTGTATGATTTGGGAGGTGTTTGGAACTCCCTAAGTATGTTGAATGATGATAAGAATGCTGGTTTTTGTGTTGGATCATTACATGCTTGTTTTGGAAGTTTGAGCTTGAATAGCTAGCTTGTGTAGGAAGCATGCCTATAGATTTGGGGCTTTTTGCATATGATGTTGTTTTGATGAATTGAAGATGCTCATAAGTCTCATATATGTTGAATTGCATGCTGGTAAAGTTTGGTAGCATTTGGAGCATGTTTGATTGATCAATTGCATGTTTAAGTGTGCATTTTGCTGCAATCTGTGCTGGGTGTTTCGGAACAGTGCACACCGTTTCGGAACGGGTGCCTTGAATGAACCCAGGTGTCCGAAACGGTAGGCACCGTTTCGAAACGGTTTGGCCACTGCCAGCCCGTGTTCCGGAACCCGTTGCGGAACGGCTCGCGTTTCGAAACAGGCTTTGCCTGTTTCGGAACGTTCGACCGTTGGGGGCTGACATTGGCAGTTAAATGTTTTGAATTGTTTGCGTATTAGTCCTAAATCTTGTTTGTGCAATTGTATGAGTTCGGGAAGTCCTTTTGAGCTGAAATTTCACAGAGAAGCATGAAACCTGATTAATTTCAAGTTGGTAACTTTAATTTGGGTTAAGTCCTCATATTTATCAGAAATTACAATTTGGTCCCTAAAGTTGTAATTTGTTCAATTGGGTCCCTGTTTGATCTCTGATGCTTGTGATCTTTAAATATGTTGTTGAGTGATCACAATTAAGGTTAATGTGCATCTAGACAAGACTAAAAAGAAAAAAAAAGGGTCGTTAATCAAGGTTGACTTTCGAGTTGACTTTGGTTTTCCCCGTGTGACTTTCTTAATTCGGGTCGACCGTCTAGGCCGGGTTAAGGGGGTTACAGGTCTAAGGGGGATTACACAAAACATTACTTCGGTTATAATCATGGGGCGATTGTGTCGTTGTTCAAACCGCTTCTTGTGTGCGTTCACATAGGAAACTAAGTTGCATCTAGACAAGTTAAAAAGAAAAAAAGGTCATTATTGAAGTTTACCTTCCTGGTTTACTTCAATATTCCTCGTGTGATCCGTTCAGTTCGGCCTGTCAGCCAGGGCGGGTCGAGGGGGTTACATTTGGTGGTATCAAAGCCAAGTTATGAAAGGTTGGGATAATATTAAGTAATTGGTAGGTAATGTTATTGTAATCATGTGTGTTTTGGTAAAGTTTGCCTTGATCGGTGAATTGATAAAGCAAGTTAATGTAAGCATGTGATGGTGATATGAAATATGTGATGAATGAATATGAAGGTGAGTTGTTCTATTATGTTTGATTGGGGCTAAATCTTGATGCTTGAGACATGTAATAGTCCCTAAATATTAATCCACTTATAATCGAGGGGCGATTGTGTTGTTATTCAACCCGCTGCTTGTGTGCGTTCACATAGGAAACTAAGTTGCATCTAGACAAGTTAAAAAGGAAAAAAAATGTCATTCATTGAGGTTTACCTTCCCGGTTTACTCCAATATTCCCCGTGTGATCCGTTCGGTTCGCCCTGTCAGCAAGGCCGGGTCGATGGGGTTACAATTTTGATATGTTTATGTGATGCCTATTTTAAAATATGGTTGATGGCCCTAAATGGCCTTTTTGCTTGTCTTAAAGTAGTTAAAAAGTGCATACTTGGCTCATAATGGTCAAAATATGGTAAACATAGTCGTATGGTCATGAAACATTGCATGCTAGTAGTTTATACCATTGAAATGTTTTGCGTGAAGTTTCGTTGCATTTGGACATCGTTCGGTAAGTCAAATTGAATAAATACCAGCAAAAATTTGTCATACAGGTCAGGTCGTATAGAAATGGGTGATGGCGTTTCGATACGGATAAGCATAATTGAACATGAGGTATAGGGCATACCGAAACTGTTCTTGGCCGTTTCGAAACATTTTGTCACTAGAATCGCTCGTTTTGTTACGCCTTAATAACGTATCAAAACGGGTCAAAGTCAAAAGAAGTCAACCCGTTTCGATACAGGGCATATCTGTATCGATGCGGTCTAAAGGGTAAGTTAACAAGGGTTGACCATCGTCCACCCATTTCGAAAACAATCCTAGGGTGTTTTGATACGGGGTTAGTTAAGTTAGTTAAAGGTATATTGAACAGACTACAATGTTCACAGTTTAGTCACTGAATGTTGAAGGATTAAATTTAGTGAGCTAATGGTCTCCAAGTATTTTGAAATTTTACAGGTATGCTAATATTGTGATGAATTTCATTGTAGTATAACGAATCGCATCGAAAGGAAATGAAGGAATGCCAAATGTCATTTCACACACAAATATTGTCGAAAAGAAGCAGTCTTCGGTTGTTAGATGTTTCATAGTTATCACTTCATTCAAGGACCCTAACAACAATATTTGAGAGGAAAATTCACTCATAATCTGTATATGAGATTTCCCATTAATCCATAACACACATTTTGCCCCCTACCTCGAGATTAGATTTAAGAATCATTCATACAATCAATAATAAGAACTCTGTAAAAAAGATGTATGCTTGAAAAGAAATGTATGAAAAATGAAAAGAAGGGAAATCGATGAAACAAAAATGAGAAATGTTTGCCACTTGGAAAAATGCATCTTTAAACAATTAAATTGACATAGAAGCCCTTACAAAAGATCCCAAATGCTCGTGGGAAAAAGAAAAAGGGCTAGTTCTAAGCATGATCCAATCTGTTCAGAGAAAATTAAGCATTATTCCATGAAAGCATGAATTCCAGCCAATGTTGCCTCCATCAACTTCGTGACGAAACTCTAAATGTGTTCACCATCTTCTTCTCTCTCGAGTGTTCCACTTCTTATGGCCGCCAATATCAACTCTCCATTCATGACCATGTCTGCAAAACCTTCAGTGGCGTGATTTAACATGTAGTCATCGAAATGACCATTTAGATACGCCACAAACATTGGAGCAACTTCATTTTCTAACAGTGGAGGTTAAACTTGGGCTACCAAATCTCGCCATCTCTGGGCATACTGGTGGAAGACCTCACTGGGCTTTTGTTCCATATTCTGTAGTACAATCATGCTTGGGGCCATATTTGTTAGATACTCGTACTATTTGAGGAAAGCCTTCGACGGAACTCTCCAACTGCATATGTTGACCCGACTCAATTGAGCATACCATCGGATAGTAGTACCAGATAGACTGTCTTGGAAATAGTGGATAAGCAACTTCTCATTTTCTAATTGCAATGACATTTTCCTACAGTACATGGCTAAATGTGCCAATGAGCATGTATTTCCATTATACTTTTCAAAGTTAGGGGCCTTGAACTTTGGAGGAGCCACCATGTCAGAAACTAGAGTCAAATCTCTTGCATCTATGCCACCATAAATGCTTCTTTCTTGAGAAGATTTAATCATTTCCTCAACCTTCTTGTAGCGGTCTTCCCATTTCTTCTCAACCTTTACCTTGTCATTTACTTCATTAAGGTCAGGCACCTCGTGGTTGCAAACACCGTCGGTATTGTCTTTTAATTCAGTAGGAGCAGAAGATTCTACAAAATGGGGTGAAATTTTGCCTTTAGGTGAAGCCACTTCCTTTTGCATCCGTGAATGTACGGAAGCCATCCATGGGAAAGTGTTGGTGTCTTCTCTCGCTTCTGGGGCTTTGAACCCAAACATAGCTGCGATTAGGCTGACAGTTTTCTGGTACGATAACACAATCTCTTTCTTCAGATCACTTTCCATTTTCTCAAGCTTATCATGGTTGCTCTTCTGATTTGCTTCCAGAGTTTTCAATCTTTCCTCAGTGTTCATGGCTCGAGTCATGTTTACGCAGGATCCTCACTAAATAAATGGAATTTTCGAAAATTAATCTTTATATTATACATGTGTGAATGCAATGATCAAAACATTATTTAGTGCAAACAAATGTATGTATGCAAAAGCATAAATGAAGGTGAAGGGTCATCAGTTCTATTAAAGTTTTGCACTAGATGTAGCTTCTATTGGATGATGATGTTCTTACAAATAGGTCATAGTCTGAGCACTCATTTCTTTGATCAACCTTTGAAGCCTTGGTCTCACCTTGTCGATCTGACGTGGGGCGAAGAAATGTAGCTTCTTGACGCCACATGCTTTGCTGCATCTTCAATTTAGGATGTGATGCTCTTATCGAACTAGCCTCGCTCCTGGATCCTTTTGACATTGCCCCTAAGTCGAGTAGACCAAAGATCATTTTCAAATTTTTACTTGGTTGGATCGTCAATGTGGTTCTATAGCACTTGCGACTTATGGTATTCTGCTTGGCGCTGATGTAAGCATACTTTGATGTTTCCTCCACGTAATCATTCGACAAATTGTCATTGTTTTCGCATTGTCTTCCTGCCTTAAGTACCTTCCATCCATTGCATAACCTTTTTTTGATCGAGCAACATGCTTTGGAATCGACCCCCTGAAAATATGGGATGTATGTAAAAAATAAATATGCCACAAAAACAAAACAAAATGCACACACAAAAAGATTAGTACTCTTTAAATAAACAGAAATAAATCTAAAAGATCTAAAATAATTTAATTGCATAAAACTCTGGGCAGCCATTGCAACATTCTAGAACATGTCTCCACGGATTATTCCTGCGACTTTGACCAAACTCAAAACCTTAGGCTTTCTGCATGGCTCTGTTGGGGTAGGCTCTAGATTCTAAAACTTGGTTCGGTTCTAAAATGGTACCCAAGTTTTCCTTGTTGTCCCCTACTAAGGGTAGCAAGGCCCTCGATTCACACCCATCACAGGCTTCAAACGAATCGAGTTCAACTCTGGGGAACTCACTACCGATGCCTTCTTGAAGAATCAATATCCTTACAAAGACAAAGGGAATGAGTCTTGAAGGTACTTGCTAGGCTCATACAAAGAATCAATATTCTTACATGAGCAAAGCGTATTACCCTCACTTAAACGATCGGGACAAAGCTCGGGTATAGAGCTTGGAATTATGTCTTAAATGCGTAAAATTGAATTACATTCATTAAACGGACAAATAAATTGAACCTATTATGAACTTGCAAATTCCATTATTTTTTTAAATCCTTTTTGAAAACGATTTAAATCCAATTTGTGGCCTGACCCTCTTTTGTTTTTATTTTAAAAACAAAAACACATCCCTAGTGGAGTTGCCAAGCTGTAGCAACCCTTTTTTAGGAGGCTTCAACTTTTTGGAAAACGTAAAAAAACACAGAGTCGCCGCCAATATTTTTGGAAAAGTTTGATCGGATCACATTAAAACGAGGTTATTTTAATAAAACGTTTTGTTTTAAAAAAACAATGGTTTTGGTATACGAACACCATAAAATAGGTTCGGGGTCGGTTACGCGTGGGGAAGGGTTAACACCCCCACGTCACCCGAAATTGGTACCTAATTGATTTTAAAATCATTTTCAAAACTAGAATGTAATGCCCCGATTTTGGGCCTAAGTGTTTTGCATGTCGGGTTAGGCTACTAGAATCGAAGGTTGGCGATTCGAATCGTTAAAAGGTGGTTTAGTGAAACCAGGGATCGGGATAGGATAAAAATTTCTAAAATCCTCTAAAATTATATTTAAGAGGTTTGCTAAATCAATTTTGCAAAGTATGTTTTGGAAAGTATACATTTTGAGCAGTGACGAAAATATAAAGTTTTCAAGTTGTGGAAAAATGGTGTTTTTCAAAAAGAGTCAGGATCTTAGAATCTTTAAGGAGCTTAATAGATATTAAGCCTTTTCTCTAATTTGGCATGTATTTTAAATGATTTATTAAATATTAAAATGACTTTAATTGATTTAATTTGAAAAATAGTTATTTTGGTTAACAAAAATTGTACGATCTTTTCATTCTTCCCTTTTCACTTCATTCAAACACTCTCTGTTTTCTCTCAATTTCAAGATTTCAATCATTTTCATTTCCTCTCTTATTTTCCAACTTCTTCTTTGTGATTCCTCTCACATTTCTTTAAGATTCTTGAAAGCTAAACTTGCCAAATTAGAAGAGAAGCAAGGATTGGCGGTAAATTTTGTACTAACCCTCTAATACAGGTTCTTTAATGAAATTCCCAAGATATTTGACTCTTTATCTATGTTTTTTATTGAGGTTTTGTTATTGGTTTGATAAAATTCTAACCCTCTTAGCCCGGCCTAGACGCTCAACCCAAACTAAGAAGATTACACGGGAAAAACCAAAGTCAACTTGTTAAATTCAACCTCGATTAACGACCCTTTTTTTTCTTTTTTACTCTTCTAGATGCACATCATTAACCTATATGATTAGCAATTAGCAATTCAATTTATCGAAAGCGACACAACGAACAGAACTCAATTAGGGGTATAGTTGCAAACAAACTACTTTTAGGGACTAATTTGTAAATTTCATGAATTTTAAGGACTAAATAATTTTTAAGGTTACCGATCCAAATTTAATCATATAATATGCCAGCAAGTCAAAATTCATCTTAAACGGATCATCCAAACTCATTTAATTAAGCATTCAAGACTCCGTGACCAAACCGTAAGAAAACAAAAACCTGAAACAATTCAAATTCAAATCCAACGGTGACCTGTTCTGAAACACTGTACCCCATATCAAAACGGCTGTTTCAAAACCATGTTGACCATTTTGATACTTGGGTGCGTTCCGAAACCAGGCTTCACAATAGCAAAATGTTCTTGAGCGATCGCACCCGTTCTGAAACCCCCTTGCCAGTATAGACCATTGTTTCGATACAAATGAAGGCGTTCCGAAACGTCCTGCCCTGCAACAACAGATTTTGTTGGTTTTATACCTCATTCCACATCCGAAAACATTCCCACACATGTTACAACCCACAAACATCTTGCATACACATCGGAGACCACAATCAAGAAGCACAAGCTAAAAACCACAATCAAGCACAAATCAATCCTCAAAGGCCAATTACAACCCAAAATACCCAACCAAACATGAACAAAGTTATTAACATCATCTTCAAACATCCAAGAGTAGAAATCCCACCCATTGCCTCTTATTACACCAAAGTAAAACCACATACTTTGCTAGACCAAAGTGCTTGGATTCCCCTTTGCTTACTTACTGACTCAAAAGCCTAATTCTCTACATTGATGAAACAAATGAGTGTAAGCACAAAGCTTAGTGAGCATCGCTAAAACAACATTCATCAATGCATTTCACACAACCGTAAAAATCACTATTTATCAACACATGTCCTCTCAAGGCATTAATGCACTTTTTAAAACACATGTTCGTATGCATCACTGAAAAACAGCAAATAAACCTTTACTCATGCTTTACCAAGAACCAGATTCATTCTAGCATAATTCACAAGCATCTCATACATAAACCATTAGTCAACAACATTATATTGGCTTACAAGTGATTAATTCTCAAACCATACCAAAACCAACTCAAATGACACAATCGGATACGCGGATTACAAGCGTTGTCCCACACGCTTCATACATACTACCAGACTACACAAGGTGGTTGTATAACTCTACTAACGAGAGTGCGAGACACATACCACAAGACTCACACACGGGATTAAACATTTCACGGTTGTAATCTTAGCCTCAATCGTTAGGGTACTTGGATGGAGATTACGGCACAATCAAAACCCCTCGACATCCAAGGCGACTTTATTCACGGTACACCCAATTCTATAGCCGTCTAACTATATCCGATTAAAAGTAACCAAAAACCACTTTCATCACTTTCCAATATAATCATTTAACATCAATATTCATTTGTTTTACAAGGATAAACACAATTGCAATTCCACAAGCATAAACATGCTTAACATCATATACATTTATCACATAAAACCAAGGATCACTTACCTAGTGCATCCTTAACATAATGGCGTTAAAATCCAGCATTAACCATGCTTAAAACATACTTTAAAATAATAATCAAAACCACATTTAACTCCAGTGCATTTCCATCAAAACATTGCACATTCCCGAGAGAGACTTTCGAATCACTTACTCTTGAGCTTAGCTAAGTGTTTCAAACTTACACTAAGCTCCCAAGACCGCACTCAAAGCGTTAGAAAGCTGGAAAAATCCATTTCCACTCACCGATACGCGGAGTCTTCCTCATCGACACGAAAATTACTCTTCCGGAGCCTCCAACATCGCCTCGTTTGCTCCCGGATCAAGATCCCCTGTTTCCACATCATCAAAAAAGAGATCCAAATGCATTAAAATGCATTTCAACACCAGTAACCTATCACAAATTCGTTGCTCACCCAAACTACACTAATTTACCCATCCGAAACAACCGAAAACTCAATCGATTGCTTCCTAAACAATGCCGAGCCAACATACTTCACTCTCAACCATTTATAAACATTAAAACACATCAAAAAACAACCTAAACCCATCCTTATACCTCGTCCAAGCATGATTCCACGATTTCACCTCAAAACTCACTTAAAACTATTAAGAAACTCAAGGATCTTAAGGATTTCGAGATCTATATGAACAAAACCTCTTTTCAACATATTAACCATCTCAAAACTCAATTAAAATCAATCAAAAACAGAGCTTAACAAAACAAGTCCGAAATTTAATAATTTCATCTTATTTTTGCAAGATTTCAATGTCAAATTAAAACTACAATCAAAACTCAACCAAAAACATTAATTAGAAGCCAAAGATCTTGGGAATTTCAATAAAGAACCTTGATTAGAGTTTGAGAATGAGATTTACCTCCAATCCTTACTTTTCTCAATGAATGACAAGTTTTTGCTTCACAAAACTTGAATAACTTTAAAGAATTTCTTGAAAATTGTTTAGGAAATATTGAGAGAGTGTTTGGGAGAAAAGAATTCTGGAGAAAATGAGTTAAAATTGTGTTTGGTTGAAAATGAGAAGAGAAAGGAAGTTACATGATGTAATCTCACTAATTAACCACCTAATTAATTAAATAAAACAAAAGCCAATTAAAACTATTTAATTAAAAACCATATTAAACACATGTCATATTGAGGAAAGGCAAAATTGCCTTAAAGCCACCTAAAGATTCTAAGATTTTTGCTTTTCCTTTAAAAATCACATTTTCCACCGTTTTGAAACTTTACAATTTGGTCACTACTCAAAATGTACCACTTCTGGAACTCTTTTTGTAAAATTGATTCGACCAACCTCTTAAACATATTTTTAGAGGATTTTAGCAATTTTTACCACATTTATATCCTATCTTGATCCTTGATTTCCTTAAATCACCTTACGATATTCGAACCATTTCCAACCGATCCGGTCCAATGTCTAAAACATCTAGGCCGAAATACAAGGCGTTACAACTCTCCCCCACTTAGGAAATTCCTTCCTCGAAATTTTACCTGAAGGAAAAAGGTGCGGAAACTGATTGAGCATGTCCTCCTTGGTTTCCCACGTGGGCTCCTCAACTCCCTAGTGTCGCCACAACTCTCCCCCACTTAGGAAATTCCTTCGTCTTGCCACAAAGAACTTTATTCCTCACATCAAGAACCCCCATTGGTTCCTCATCATATGACAGATCCGGATTCAACTCTATCTCTTCAACAGGCATCACATGCGAATGATCTGATCTGTACTTCCACAACATAGAGACATGGAACACATCATGTATATTTTCCAACTCTGAAGGCAATCTCAACTGATATGCCACAGGACCAATACGCTCCGCAACCTCGTAAGGTCTAATGAACCTTGGGCTAAGCTTACCCTTACGCCAAAATCTCACCACCTTCTTCCAAGGTGATTCTTTCAAAAACACACGTTTGCCAACCGTGAACACAATCTCTTTACGCTTCAGGTCTGCATAAGACTTTTGCCTATCCGATGCTGCCTTCAAACGCTCACAAATGAGCTTCACCTTCTCAGTGGTTCTCTTTAACATAGTCAGCATCAAAATCGACTTTTTCCTAGCTTCTGCCCAACAAAGAGGGGTTCTACATCTTCTCTCATACAAAGCTTCGTATGGAGCCTTTTGAATACTTGCCTGGTAACTATTATTTTATGCAAACTCAACCAATGGTAAGTGCTTCTCCCATGAACCCTGAAAATCTATCACACAACATCTCAACATGTCCTCAAGCACCTGGATCACATGTTCCGACTGTCCATCCGTCTTAAGATGATATGAAGTACTGAAATTCAATCGTGTACCCAAGGCTTGATGCAAGCATTCCCTAAATCGCGTTGTAAACCTCAGATCCCTATCCGACACAATGGACTTCAGCACATCGTGCAACTGCACAATCTCATCAATGTACAGCTCAGCCAACCTATCCAGGGTATATGTAGAATGCATAGGCAGGAAAGGTGCACACTTCATAAGGTGATCAACAATCAGCCAAACTGAATTCTTCTTTGGCAGTGACAACGACAATCCGAACTCAAAATCCATGGTATTCTTTCCCACTTCCATTCTGGAATTCTCAGAGGTTGCAACAACCCAAAAGGAACCTGATGTTCAGCCTTTACTCGCTGACACACCATGCACTTACTAACAAATTCAGCCACATCCTTTTTCAACCCCACCCAGCAGTACTCGTCTTTCAAACAACGATACATTTTTTTACTACAAGGATGCAAGGCAAAAGGACTACTATGAGCTTCACTTAGAATAGTACGCCTCAACTCATCATCATCTGGAACCACTATTTGACTTCCAAAGCACAGAACATTGTCATCACTAGAGCTGAAATCCGAAGGTCTACCTTCCGCAATGTCTTGAACATGCAAAACAAGGGAATCATCAAGCAACTGCTTATCTTTGACCAACTGAATCAAAGATGGTTTCACTTGCAATTCTGTAATCAGACTCAAGCGAGCAAACATCGCCCTCAACTCCATGTCCACTTTCCTGCACAAAGTATCAGCCACAACATTGGCCTTGCCCCGGTGATACTCGATCTTCATATCATAATCCTTAAGCAACTCTACCCAACGACATTTCCTAAGATTCAACTCCTTCTGAGACATAAGATACTTCCAACTCGTATGATCCGTGAACACAACACACTTCTCACTGTACAGGTAATGCCTCCAGATCATCAGGGCAAACACCATAGCCACAAGCTCGAGATCATGAGTAGGGTAGTTACGCTCATGCACCTTCAATTTTCTAGATGCATAGGCTACCACCTTACCCACCTGCATCAACACGAAGCCCAAACCTACGGTAATACCCAGCTAAACCAAGGAAACTTCGTACCTCTGTTACCAACTTAGGCACCTTCCAACTCATCACAGCCTCTACTTTGTGCGGATCAACGCGAATACCCTCAGCTGACACAACATGTCCAAGGAAGACCACCTCCTTAAGCCAAAACTCACACTTACTTAGCTTGGCAAACAACTGATTTTCCAACAACGCTTGCAAAATGATTCTCAAGTGTATATCATGATCCTCCTCGGTACGCGAATACACAAGGATATCATCGATGAACACCACCACAAACTGATCTAAGAATTCATGGAATACTCGATTCATCATGTCCATGAATGTTGCAGGTGCGTTGGTCAAACCAAACGACATCACTAAGAACTCGCAATGCCCGTACCTTGTCCTAAAAGTTGTCTTAGGTATGTCCACATCCTTCACCTTCAGCTGGTAATATCCTGACCTCAAGTCTATCTTGGAAAAAACTGACGCTCCTCGGAATTGATCAAAGAGATCATCAATCCCATGTAAGAGATACTTGTTCAGTTGCTGATAATCTATGCACATCCGCATTGTCCCATCTTTCTTCTTTACAAACAAGACCAGTGTACCCCAAGGTGACACACTCAGTTTGATGAACCCTCGATCCAACAACTCCTGCAGTTGCATTTTCAACTCGTTCAGCTCTTTAGGTGCCATGCGATAATGAGCAATGGACACCGTAGTCGTATTCTCATACAACTCGATATCAAACTCAACTTCTCTGTTTGGGGACAACCCAAGCAATTCTTTCGGAAAGACATCCGAACAATAGCAAACGGTTCGGATATCCTGCACATACACATCTTTCGTTCCAGGATTCATCACATAGGCAAGGTAAGCCTCACAAACCAACTTCATCATATTGTTTGCTTCCAAAACTGAAATCACATTCGACAAGAATTTCACATTCTCGCCTACTACCACTACTTGATAATCATCGGCAAGCTTTAAGGTGACCCGTTTGACATCAAAGTCAACCACATCTCTATGCTCAGACAAACAATCCATACCAAGAATCACATCGAAACCATCGAAGGATAACTCCATCAAATCCACAAGAAAAACATGACCTTTCATAGACAAAGGGCATCTCCTATACAACTTCCAAGTGACTACAGTCTGACCAAAAGAACTAGTCACTTGCATTCCTACTTCAAGCAACTCAACAGGTATAACAAACAAATGTGCATGCTCACTCAATATATAAGAATGCGTAGATCTAGAATAAATCAAAGCTAGCAATGATAAAGACTGGAGAACAAAGGTACTTGTGATAACATCGGTATTGTTGCGCTCCTTGTGCTGAGCATAAAGCCTCGCATGACCTCCACCTTCAGGCTGAACTGCAACCACATGTGCAATGCCTCTCTGACTCTCGTCTCTCTTGTGAAAATTCCCTCGGCCGTGCCCACGACCTCTCTGAGGTGCAGCCATAGCATGTGCACGTCCCAGGCCTCCACCAGCCAATAGAGGACACACCCGCCTCATGTGATCCACTGAACCCTAATTTCAACATGAATTCCCTATCACCACAACAAGAGTCTGAACCTCTCTAGCTGCTCGAGGACAATCTCGCCTCAGATGGTCCCTCGATCCACATGTCCAGCGCGTGTGCTGCTCAGACCTCACTCGGCCTCCCTGGACTTGACCGCCTCCACCTAGAGCAGCTCGCCTCCCCTCAGGCTGATGTCTCCTCTCTAACCCTCGTCTCTCCTGTGAAAATTCCCTCGGCTGCGCCCACGGCCTCTCTGAGGTGCAGCCACAGAAGGTGCACGTCCCAAGCCTCCACCAGCCAATAGAGGACACACCCGCCTCATGTGATCCACTGAACCCTAATTCCAACATGAATTTCCTATCACCACAACAGGAGCCTGAACCTGTCTAGCTGCTCGAGGACAATCTCGCCTCAGATGGTCCCTCGATCCACATGTCTAGCACGTGTGCTGCTCAGACCTCACTCGGCCTCCCTGGACTTGACCGCCTCGACCCAGAGCAGCTCGCCTCCCCTCAGGCTGATGTCTTCTATCTCGACCTATTTTGTTCCGTACACCCCCGAAACTATACTTAGCTACTCTCTTCCTATAGCTAAAACCAACACCTCGAGACGACAAACCCAAATTTTGTTCGATGTCTTGGGCTCGACATACAAGCACATTGAAGTTCGTGTAATCTGTAACTAGCATGTACATTTTGACTTCCTGTACCAGCCCGTACTGGATGCGATCACATCGGTGCTTCTCTCTAGGTATTAGCTCTGGGGCATATTGGCTCAGGCGTATGAACTGGACCTCGTACTCAGCCACAGAAATGTTTCCCTGAAATAGCGACAAAAACTCACGTTTCTTCTTGTCCAAGTATCTCACCCCAGATACTTCCTCCTGAAGGCACCTTTCAAACATTCCCAATCTACTTCATTGGGTTCCAAACCGACAGTGGTAGTCGTCCACCAACTATAGGCATCGCCTTGCAACAAATAAATTGTGCATCCCAGCTTACTCACATCATTGCATCCCATTTTATCCATGACACGCATCATACTTGCCAACCAGGCTATTGATGCCTCAGGAGACATTCCAAAGAATTCCACAGCTCCTAGGCTCCTCAACCTCTCCAAAGGTAAGCCCGCCTGCCCAGCTCCAGGGGCCTATACAAGCGCTCCGGCTACAGCAGCCTGAAACGCCCCGGTGATCGCCTGAACCAACGACATTAGATCACCCAAACCTGGACCAGCAGGTCTATGCTTCTCCTACTCCCCACCTCCAGGTGGTGGCGGAGGAGGTAGGTTTCCAGTAGGAGGGACTTCAACCCCTTGCTCACCCTGGTCGCCCTGAGGCACTATTGTGTTCGACCTCAACCCTCTCGTCGAACCCATAGTGTTATTTTCTAACAAGGCATAACAACAAAAACAAATAAAACCATTTAGGCCAGCCTCAAGCAAGGATCCAAGTTTACCAAAAACATTTAATTAGTGTAATAAGGCAATGGGCACCCCGATTTCCCTCAAACATAACATAGACTACAATGACACATCATGCTCATCATGCTTTCCATCATCCAAAATTAGCACTTATCAACACCGCATCATCAACATACAATCATATTCATTTCCCCTGCTATTCACATCAATCAAGCATAGCATAAGCTCCATCATTCAATCAAATTCATCCCTTTCAAACAACATACGTCAATAGATATAAATTTCACATACCAAAATGCCCAATTCTTTCGTAACCTGACTCTGATATCAACAAATGTAACCCCCTTATCCCGGCTTAGACGCCCGACCCAAACTAAGAAGATTACACGGGGAAAACCAAAGTCAACTCGTTAAAGTCAACCTCAATTAACGACCTTTTTTTTTCTTTTTAACTCTTCTAGATGCACATCCTTAACCTATATGATTAGCAATTCAGTTTAGCGGAAGCGGCACAGCGAACGGAACTCAATTAAGGGTTTAGTTGCAAACAAAAGACTTTTAGGAACTAATTTGTAAATTTCTAGAATTTTAAAGATTAAACAAGTTTTAAGGTTACCGATCCAAATTTAAACATATAATATGCCAACATGTCAAAATTCATCTTAAACGGATCATCCAAGCACATTTAATTAAGCATTCAAGACCCAGGGACCAAATCAGAAGAAAATAGAAACTTGAAACAATTCAAATTCAAATCCAACGGTCACCTGTTCTGGAACATTGTACCCTGTATGGAAACGGCTGTTTCGAAACCATGTTGACCGTTTTGATACTTGGGTGCGTTTCGAAACCAGTTTCGAAACCAGGCTACACAGTAGCAAAATGTTCCAAAAATGATCGCACCCGTTCCGAAACCCCCTGGCCAATACAGGCCATCGTTTCGAAAAGCATGAGGGCGTTTCGAAACGTCCTACCCTGTAACAACAGATTTTGCTGGTTTATACATCATTCCACATCCGAAAACATTCCCACACATGTTACAACCCACATACATCTTGCATACACATCAGAGACCACAATCAAGAAGCACTAGCTAAAGCATAGCATCATTCATGCAAGCATTAGAACTATAGGCATGCTTCCTAGTCTTCAAAACCATACTAAACTAAAAACTGCATTCAAGCACAAATCAATCCTCAAAGGCCAATTAAAATCCAAAATACCCAACCAAACATGAACAAAGTAATTAACATCATCTTCAAACATCCAAGAGTAGAAATCCCACCCATTGCCTCTTATTAAACCAAAGTAAAACCACATACTTTGCTAGACCAAAGTGCTTGGATTCCCCTTGCTTACTTGCTGCCTCAAAAGCCTAATTCTCTGCATTGATGAAACAAATGAGCGTAAGTACAAAGCTTAGTGAGGATCGCTAAAACTACATTCATCAATGCATTTCACACAACCGTAAAATCACCATTTATCAACACATTCCTTTACTTAAAACATGCCCTCTCAAGGCATCAATTCACTTTTTAAAACACATGTTCATATGCATCACTTAAAAACAACAAATAAACTTTTGCTCATGCTTTACCAAGCATCGCATGCATTATAGCATAATTCACAAGCATCTCATGCTTAAAACATTAGTCAACAACATTATATTGGCTTACAAGTGATCAATTCTCAAACCATACCAAAACCAAGTCAAATGACACAATCGGATACGCAGATTACAAGCGTTGTACCACACGTTTCATACATACTACCGGACTACACAAGGTGGATATCAATGGCACATTCCCAACCCATCAAAAACCATGATGGAGACTAATGCCACAATCACAACCCCTCAACATCACTCATCGATAGTTGTATAATTCCACTAACGTGAGTATGAGACACATACTACAAGACTCACACACGAGATTAAACCTTTCACCGTTGTGATCTTAGCATCAATCATTAGGGTACTTGGATGGAGATTACGGCACAATCACAACCCCTCGAAATCCAAGGTGACTTTATTTACGGTGCACCAAATCCTATAGACGACTAACTATATTCGATTACAAGTAACCAAAAACCACTTTCATCACTTGCCAATATAATCATTTAACATCAATATTCCACTGTTTTACACGCATAAACACAATGCCATTTCCACAAGCATAAACATGCTTAATATCATATGCATTTATCACATATAACCAAGGATCACTTACCTAGTGCATCCTTAACATAATGACATTAAAATCCAGCATTAACCATGCTTAAAACAGGATTTACAACAGTAATCAAACCACATTTAACTCAAGTGCATTTCCATCAAAACATAGCACATTCTCTTGAGAGACTTTCGAATTACTTACTCTTGAGCTTAGCTATGTGTTTCAAACTTACACTAAGCTCCCAAGACCACACTCAAAGCGTTACAAACCAGGAAAATCCATTTCCACTAACCTATAAGTGAAGCCTTGCTCGTCAACACGAAACTTACTCTTACGAAGCCTCTAACAACGCCTCAATTGCTCCCAGATCAAGATCCCATATTTTCACATCATCAAAACAGAGATCCAAATGCTTCAAAATGAATTTCAACACCAGGAACCAATCAAAAACTCTTTGCTCACCTAAACTACACAAATTTACCCATCTGAAACAACCGAAAACTCAATCGATTGCTTCCTAAACAATTCCCAGCTAACATGCTTCACTCCCAACCAATTATAAACATTAAAACACATCTAAAAAACAACCTAAACCCATCCTTATACCTCCAGCAAGCATGATTCCACCATTTCACCTCAAAACTCACTTAAAATATCAAGAAACTCAAGGATCTGAAGGATTTCGGAATCTATATCAACAAAACATCTTTTCAATATATTAACCATCTCAAAACTCAATTAAAATCAATCCAAAATAGAGCTTAACAAAACAAGTCCGAAAATTAAGAATTTCATCTTATTTTTGCAAGATTTCAATCTCAAATCAAAACTATAATGAAAACTCAACCAAAAACATTAATTAGAAGCCAAAGATCTTGAGAATTTCAATAAAGAACCTTTATTAGAGGTTAAGAATGGGATTTACCTCCAATACTTGCTTTTCTCAATGAATGACAAGTTTTTGCTTCACAAAACTTGAAGAACTTGAAAGGATTTCTTGAAAGTTATTTAGGAAATATTGAGAGAATGTTTGGGAGAAAATAATTTTGGAGAAAATGGGCTAGAATTGTGTTTGGCTGAAAATGAGAAGAGAAAGATAGTTATGTGATGTAATCTCACTAATTAACCATCTAATTAATTAAATAAAATAAAAGCCAATTAAAACTATTTAAGTAAAAACCATTTTAAACACATGTCATATTAAGGAATGGCTAAATTGCCTTAAATCTCCCTAAAGATTCTAAGATTTTGGCTTCTCCTTTAAAAATCACATTTTCCACAGTTTTGAAACTTTAAAATTTGGTCACTACTCAAAATGTACCACTTCTAAAACTCTTTTTGTAAAATTAATTTGATCAGCCTCTTAAACATATTTTTAGAGGATTTTAGCAATTTTTAACACAATTTTATCATATCCCGATCCTTGATTTTCTTAAATCACCTTACGCGATTTGAATAGTTTTCGACCAGTCCGGTCCGATATCTAAAACATCTAGGCCAAAAATCAGGGCGTTACAAAAATGGTGAAATCTTGTTAGAAAAGATTATTTTAATGTGATTTTCGGATGAGTCTTGATTTGATCTGTTTGAGATTATTTCTAAAAACGTTTTGGAAGGTTTATGATGTTGAAATAGAGTTTTAATCAAATTAATCCTGAAATCCTAGAGATCATTGGTTTTTAAAGTGTTTTTGGTTGGGTTTTTGGGTGTAATGTGAGATATGAGTTGCTGGAGGTATAACGATGGTTTTAGGTTGTTTTTTGATGTTGATTTAGGCCTAAAATGTCTTAGATGTGTTGTGTGATGGCTGGGATGAGGTTAAAGATCAATCGATTGAGTTTTCGGTTGTTTCAGATGGGTAATTTGATGCTTTAGAGCAGGGCTGCGGGTTGCCTTTCAATCTGTTGCTTATTGATCACATTGAAATGTAACTTGCATCTAGATAAGGTAAAAAGAAAAAAATTAAGGTCGTTTATTGAGGTAAACCTTCCCGGTTTACTTTAGTATTCCCTTTGTGATCCGCTCGGTTCGGTCAATTGGATGGGCCGGGTCGAGGGGGTTACATGGAATTTGCAAGTTCACGAAGATTCGACTTTATTTGTTCATTTAATGAATATCAAACTATTTTAACATCCTTATCTCCCTGGAGATGAACTTTAATCATCGCCAACATTTCTGGCGCTAACCCGTCATTCAGGCTTGATAAGACACCACACTAAATTAAGGGTAAAGTACACAGTTGGTCACTAAACTATACCTGAAAAAACAAAATGGTAACCAACCTTTTAAAAATGACAAATAGCAATTAAACTTTGTGTTTTGGAACAAAATGGTAACTGTGTCGTTAATTTTTTTTGTATAATAGCATGTTTAGTCCTCTATAGTTATACATTCAATCAATTTAGTCATAATTCGAAGAAATTTAATAAATTTAACCCTCAATTTTTACACATTGTTATAATTTAGTCCTAATTCTAAAAAACTAACCCTTGACAAGGGAAGAAGAGGAAAGATACTATCTGCATTGCTCTTGCTGATAAAACATGCGATGAACCGAAGATTAGGATGAATAAGGTTGTCAGGTCAAACTTTAGGGTTGGGCTTGGCGATGTTGTCTTTGTGCATCAGTGTCCTGATGTCAAGTATGAAAAGCGTGTTCACATCTTGCCTATTGATGTTGGGATTAATGTTGAATTATTGACTTTTTTTTCATGAAACTGACTACCATCATTTTGCATTTACAATTTACTTTCTGGAAGCTTACCGTCCAGTGAGGAAGGGTGATTTTTTTCCTTGTGAGAGGTGGAATGAGAAGTTTAGAATTCAAGGTTATTGAGACTGACCCTGCTGAGTATTGTGTGGTTGTACCTGACACTTAGATATTCTGTGAGGGACAGCCTGTAAGGAGGGAGGATGAAAATAGATTAGATGAGGTAGGTTATGATGATGTTGGTGGAGTTAGAAAACAAATGGCTTAGATTTGTGAATTAGTCGAGCTTCCACCAAGGCATCCACAACTCTTTATGACAATTGGTGTGAAGCCACCAAAAGGAATTTTTCTTTATGGACCTCCTGGATCTGGAAAAGACTTTGATCGCTCGTGTTGTTGCAAATGAAACAAGTGCTTTTTTTGCATAAATGATCCTGAGATCACGTCAAAACTAGCTTGAGAGAGTGAAAGCAATCTCAGAAAAGCTTTTGATTGTTAATGAAAAGATGAATGGATGAGAATGGACTAAATTGAAGGAATTTCAAAATATAAAGGGTTAATTTTTTAGAATTGGGACTAAATTATAACAATATTGTGTAAAAATTGAGTGTTAAATTTGTTGGATTTCTTCGAATTATGACTAAATTGATTGAATGTGTAACTATAGAGGACTAAACATGCTATTATACAAAACTTTTAATAGCCACGTTACCTCTTTAACGGAACAGATATCATTTTGTTTCAAAACACAAAGTTTAATTGTCATTTTGTCATTTTTGAAAGGTTGATTACCATTTTGTTTTTTTAGGTATAGTTTAGTGACCGTCTGTGTACTTTCCCCTTAAATTAATTTCACTTTTCAAGCAACATGGCAATTCAATGTGTTGAACATTTTTTATTTATTTTAAGTTTGATTATTTTAAACCCTAAAGGTCTAAGTCTTTTATTTCTAATTGAGTATTTGAGTTTGTTTACGCGTGTCTTATTTTTTTGTGAAGTAAATCTTTCTACAAACACGTTTGTAACCACCTTAGCCCGGCCTAGACGCCCGACCCGAACTAAGAAGATTACACAGGGAAAACTGAAGTCAATTCATTAAATTCAACCTCGATTAATGACCCCTTTTCGATTTTATCTTTTCTAGATGCACATTATTATCCTATATGTTTAGCAAAGCGATTAGGCAAAAACGACACAACGATTAGAGTTTATTTGGGGCTTCAATTGCTTAAAATACAACTTTAGGGACAAACAGTAATTTCTATAATTTACAAGGACTTTCCAGATTTTAAAGTTACCAATCATTAAAATTTTTATGTAACATGTCAACATGCCAAATTTCAGCTCAAACAGATCATCCAAGCTCATCCAATTGAACATACAACATCCAAGGACCAAAATGCAACAATTCTAAACTTAAAAGATTCCATTAACTGAAATTAAAGAACCCGTATCGGTACGCCTTAGCCTATATCGATACGAAAAATGGCAGTAGCCAAAATTGACAAAAGAGTATTGATACGCTCAAGCATGTATCGATACGGCCTTCAAATTTTTTCCTAGGCGTATAGATACACGGGCAATTCGTATCGGTACACCTAGGTCGAAAAGCCTGAAATTAACCTTAGTGTATCGATACTCTTCCCCGAGTATCGATACGCATACTAGATTTTCACATTCAACAGCCTTTAAACCACATTTAACATGAACTAAGAATGTTTAGAACATCCATAGATGCTTCAATTAACTTACCAAACATATGAGCATCAACTAACAACATAACACAAGCATCAAGCATGACAATTCAAGGTGAAATTATTAGCTACTCAAGCAAGCATTATAATATAAGCCATAGCATAGCCAAAACATTATAAGTAAGACCATAAACCAAATAAAGACCATTTACAAGTCCAAAAACATAAACCAAACTTGCTCTAAACGTTTAACATCACCAAATAAAACCAAGAGTAGAAATCCCTCCCATTGCCTCTTATTACGCTAAAGTAAAACCACATACATTGCTTAGTCAAAACTACTTGGAATCCACTTGCTTTCTTGCTGCCCCAATTTCTTAATTCTCATCATTGATGAAATAAATGAACGTAAGAATATAGCTTAGTAAGAACCGCTATAAAACCAACATTTATCAATGCATTTTGAAAACCATATCATCATCAGTTTGAAAACATATGCCTTCCTTTAAAACATGATCTTTAAAGCATCAATGCACTTTTTAAACCACATGCTCATAGCATCACTAAAATAACATCAAAATCCTTTACTCATGCTTAAACCAAGCATCACATGCATTCTAGCATAACTCCCAAGTATCACATGCTTAATTCATTTCACAACATCATTATATTGGCTTGCAAGTGATCATTGACAAATCATCTCAAAACGAACACAATTAACACAATCAGATACGCAGATTACAAGTGTTGTCCCACACACTTCATACACACTACCAGACTACACAAGGCTCACACACGATATTAGACCATCAACCGTTGTGGCATCCGTGGAGGATTTAACGGTACAATCACAACACATCAACTCCACTCATCAATAGTTGTATACTTCCACTAACGAGAGCAGAGAACACAAAGCACAAGATCCACACACAAGATTAAACCATCCACCGTTGTGATCTTAGCCTCAATCGTTGGGGTACTTGGATGGAGTATACGGTACAATCACAACCCCTCGACATCCAAGGAGACCTTATTCACGGTGCACCCAATCCTATAGCCGGCTAACTATATCCGATTAAAGTAACCAAAAACCATTTCCATCACTTGCCAATATAATCACTCAACATCATTATTCCACTGTTTTACAAGTATAAATCACAATGCCATTTTCACAAGAATAAACATGCTTAAACTCAAATGCATATATCTCATAAATCCAAGGATCACCTACCAAGTGCATCCTTAACAAAATGGCATTAAAAACCAGCATCCTCAATGCTCGAAAACATGCTTTAAAAGAGTAATTAAACCACATTTAATTCAAGTGCATCTCCAACAAAAACATAGCACATTCTGAGAGAGACTTTTGATTTAGTTACTCTTGAGCTTAGCTAAGTGTTTCAAACTAACACTAAGCTCCCAACACCACGCTCAAAGCGTTACAAAGCTGAAAAATCAATCTCCACTCACCGATACGCGAAACCTCGCTCGCCGACGTGAAGATAACCTTTCCGAAGCCTCCAACAACGCTTCGCTTGCTTCTGGATCAAGATCTCGTGTTTTTAGTGCATCAAAATAGAGATCCAAATGCATTAAAATACATTTCAACAACAGAAACAAAACACAAGCTCGTTGCTCACCAAAACTACACTAATTTACCCATCTGAAACAACCGAAAACTCAATTGATTGCTTTCTAAACCAAGCCCAGCCAACATACATCACTTTCAACCATTACTAAACATCAAAAGACATCTAAAAACAACCTAAACCCTTCCTTATACATCCAGCAAGCATAACATCATCATTTAACCTAAAAAACCCAACTAAAACCATCAAGAAACTCAAGAATCTCAAGGATTTCGGGATCTTCATTATCAAAACTCTTTTTCAACATAATAATCAACTCAAAACTCAATAAAAATCAATCCAAAACAGCGCTCATCAATACCACTCCGAAAATCAAGATTTAAACCATGATTTAGCAAGATTTTGATCTTAAATGAAAACTATGATAAAAATTCAGCCAAAAACAACAATTAGAAGTCAAAGATCTTGGAAATTTCAATAAAGAACCTAGATTGAAGGTTGAGAATGGGATTTACCTCCAATCCTTGCCTTCCTTAAGGATTGACAAGTTTTTGCTTCACAAAACATGAAGAACTTGAAGAGATTTCTTTAAAATGATTTAGGAATTAAAGATAGAGAGTTTGGGAGAAAAGAATTCTGGAGAAAGAGTTGAGAAAATGGTTTTGCTGAAAATGAAAGTTACGTGAAATAAAATCTCAATTTCCTATTTTACCAATTTAATTAAATAAAATCCTTTTTATTTTAATCATTCAAAAATCATTTTAAAACACATGTCAACTTAAGGAAGGTATAATTGCACCATTGCTCCATAAAGATTCTAATATTTTGACTATTGTTTAGAAATTGTAATTTTCCATAGTTTTAAAACTTTACATTTTGGTCACCACCCAAAATGTACCACTTCTGAAAATCTTTTTTTTTTAAATTGATTTGACTAACCTCTAAACATAATTTTAGAGGATTTTATAATTTTTTTTCATAATTGTATCCTTTCCCGATCCTTGATTTTCCTAAACCACCTAATACGATTTGAACTGTTTTCGACCGGTCCGATTCGATGTCTAAAACATCTAGGCTCAAAACCAGGGTGTTACAACTCTCCCCCACTTAGGAAATTTCATCCTTGAAATTTTACCTGTAGGAAAAAGGTGCGGAAACTACTTCAGGATATTCGCCTTCCTTTCCCAAGTGACCTCCTCAACTCCTCGATGTCGCCACAACACCTTCACAAGCTCTATCATCTTGCCACGATGAATATTGCTGCTCCGAACTAGGATCCTCACCAGTTCCTCGTCATAAGACAGATCCGAATTCAACTCTATCTCCTCAACAAGCATCACATGCGAAGGATCCGATCTGTACCTGCACAACATCAAGATATGAAACACATCATGAATTTTTTTCAACTCGGGAGGCAACTTCAACCGATAAGCCACAGGACCAATACACTCTACAACCTCATATGGTCCAATAAACCTCGGGCTAAGCTTACTCTTACGCTCAAATCTCATCACCTTCTACCAAGGCGATACCTTCAAGAACACACGTTCGCCCACCGCGAACTCAATCTCCTTACGCTTTATATCCGTGTAAGACTTTTGCCGATCCGATACTGCCTTCAAATGCTCACAAATGATTTTCACCTTTTCATTGGTACCTTTCAACATAGTCGACATCGAAATCAACTTTTGCCCAGCTTCTGCCCAACAAAGAGGGGTTCTACACTTCCTCCCATACAAAGCCTCGTATGGAGACATTTGAATACTTCCTGGTAACTATTGTTGTAAGCAAACTCAATCGATGGTAGATGCTTCTCTCAAGAACCCTGAAAATCAATAACGCAGCATCTCAACATGTCCTCAAGCACCTGGATTAAACATTTTGATTGTCCATACGTCTGAGGATGATAAGAAGTATTGAAATTCAACCGTGTACCCAAGGCTTAATGCAAATATTCTCAGAACCGTAATGTGAACCTCAGATCTCTATCCGACACTATAAACTTTGGCACACCGTGCAACCCCACAATCTCAGCAATATACAGCTCTACCAGCTTATCCAAGGTATACGTAGTATACACAGGCAAGAAATGTGCACACTTCGTAAGGCGATCAACAATCACCCAAATCGAATTCTTTTTTTATGCTAACAACGACAAACCAGACACAAAATATGTGGTAATCTTTTCCTATTTCAATTCTGGGATTGTCAAAGGTTGCAACAACCCAGAAGGTACCTGGTGTTCAGCCATCACTCGCTGACACACCATGCACTTGCTAACAAACTCGGCAACATCCTTTTTCAACCCCACCTAGTAGTACTCATCCTTCAAATCAGGATCCATCTTTATACAACAAGGGTGCATAGCGAACGGACTACTATGAGCTTCAATCAGAATAGTGCGCCTCAACTCAACATCACTCGGAACCAATATCCGACTCCCAAAACACAGAACACCATCATCATTAAAACTAAAATGTGAAGGCTTACCTTCCACAATATCCTGAACGTGAGGAACAAGAGAATCATCAAGAAACTGCTTATCCTTGATCAACTGGATTAGAGATGGTTTCACTTGCAATTCAGCAACAAGACCCCCATCACGCGATATACTCAAGCGAGCAAACATGGCCCTCAACTCCACAGCCACTTTCCGGCTCAAAGCATCGGCCACAATATTGGCCTTTCCTGGATGGTACTCGATCGACAGATCATAATCCTTAAGCAACTCCACCAAATGGCGTTGCCTAAGATTCAACTCCTTCTGGGACATAAGATACTTCAAGCTCTTGTGATCCATGAACACCACACATTTTTTTCCATACAGATAATGCCTCCAAATTTTAAAGGCAAACACAACAGCCGCAAGCTACTAACTTACCCACCTATATAACACAAAGCCCAAAACTAACAATGGATGCATCATTGTAGACTACAAACTCCTTACCAGACTCAGGTTGAATCAGGACAAGAGCTTATGTCAAAGCTTCTTTCAGCTTCTCAAGAGCTTGTTGCCTCGCATTTGTCCACTCAAAGCAAACATTCTTCTGCAACAATTTGGTCAAAGGGGCAACAATCTTTGAGAAACCCTTGAAAAACCTACAGTAATACCTAGCCAAGCCAAGAAAACTTCGCACTTCGGTCACCGATTTGGGCATCTTCGAAATCATCATCGCCTCTACTTTATGCGGATCAACACGAATACCCTCGTCCGATACAACATGCCCAAGGAAGACCACCTCTCTAAGCCAAAACTCACACTTGCTTAGCTTAGCATAAAGCTTGTTCTCCAACAACACTTGCAAAACTATCCTTAAGTGTCTATCATGATCCTCCTCGGTACGAGAGTACACAAGGATAGAATCGATGAACACTACCACAAACTGATCCAAGAACTCATGGAATACACGATTCATCATGTCTATGAATGTCGCAGGTGCGTTGGTCAAACCAAACGGCATCACCAAGAACTCATAATGCTCGTATCTTGTCTGAAAAGTCGTTTTAGGTATGTCCACATCCTTCACCTTCAACTGGTAATACCTGACCTCAAGTCTATCTTAGAAAACATTGAGGCTTCTCGAAGCTGATTAAAGAGATCATCGATCTATGGCAAGAGATACTTGTTCTCGATCGTCAACTTGTTTAGCTATCGATAATCTATACACATCTGCATTGTCCCATCTTTCCTTTTTACGAACAACACTGGCGCACCCTAAGGTGATACACACGGCCGGATGAACCCTCGATCCAACAACTCCTGAAGTTGCATCTTCAACTCCTTCAACTCTTTAGGTGCAATGCGATAAAGGGCAATGGACACCTGAGTTGTATTCTCATAAAACATGATACCAAACACAACCTCTCTGTTTAGCGGCAACCCCGACAATTCTTCCGAAAAGACACCTGGAAAATCCCAAATGGTTCTGATGTCCTGTACATGTACATCCTTTGTACGAGGATTCATCACATATGCAAGATAAGCCTCACAACCTATCCTTAGCATATGGCTTCCTTCCAAAGCTGAAACAACATTAGACAAGAATTTCACATTCTCGCCTACGATCACAACCTCATACTCATCAACAAGCTTTAAGGTGACTCGCTTAACATCAAAGTCAACCACTGCACTATGCTCAAACAACCAATCCATACCAAGGATCACATCAAAACCATAAAAGGGTAACTCCATCAAATCCACAAGAAAAACATGACACTGACAGATAAGAGACATCTCCGATACAACTTCCTAGTGACTACAGTCTCACCTAAAGAACTATTCACTTGCATCCCTACTTCAAGCAACTCAAAAGGTATATCAAGCAAATGTGCATGCTCACTCAAGATATTAGAATGCGTGGATCTAGAATAAATCAAAGCCAACAATGATAAAGACTGTAGAACAAAGGTACATGTGATAACATCGGTGTCGTTGCGCTCCTCATAGTTAGCATAGACCCTCGCAGGACCGCTTCCCTTAGGTGGAACTGCTACGACAGAGCGATACCATGCTGACCTTCTTCCCTCTTCTAGAAGTTACCTCGGTTGCACCCACGACCTTTCTGAGGTGCAGCAATAGCAGGTGCACGTTCCTGGCCTCCACCGGCCAACAGAGGACACTCACGCCTCTTATGAACCGATGAACCACAGTTCTAGCAAGAATTCATTGTAACCCCAACAGGAGTATGTGCCTCTCTAGCTTCACATGGACAATGTCGCCTCATATAGTCCCTCGATCCACATGTCCACCATGTACACCGTGTCCAACATTACCTCGCCTAGCAGCGGGCTGATATCTCTTATCTCGGCCCCTCTTGTTCTGTCCACCACCGGAACTAAACTCAGCTGCTCTCTTACAAGAGCTAGAACCACCTCCACGAGATGCCAGACCGAAGTTCTGCTCGATGTCCTTAGCTCGACATACAAGCACATCAAAATCCGTATAGTCTTTAGCCAACATATAGGTCTTGACATCCTACACCAGCACATATTGGAAGAGATCACAATGATGCCTCTCACTTGGCACCAACTCAGGTGCATATTGGTTGAGACGTACGAACTGGACCTCGTACTCAGCCACATAAAGATTTCCCTAAACAAGCGGCATAAACTCACGCTTTTTCTCATCCTAGTATCTCACACCAAGATACTTCCTCTTAAAGGAACTTCTGAAGAACTCCCAATCTACCTCATTGGGTTCCATTCTAGCGGTGATAGTCGTCCACCAATTATATGCATCACCCTCGGGCAAAGAAACCGCGCATCCCAGCTTGGGCACATCGTTACATCCCATATGATCCATAATACGGATCGTACTAGCTAACCAGGCTTCCGACGCCTCAGAAGACATTCCATGGAACTCAACAACTCCTAAACTCCTCAGCCTTTCCAAAGGCAAACTCGCCTGCCCAGTTGCAGGTGCCTGAACATGCGCTTCGACTACCACAGCCTAAAACGCTCGAGTGATCACCTCAACCAGCGGCGCTAGATCACCCAAAACTGGACCAGCTTGTCCTTGTTGCTCCGACTCTCCATCCCTAGGTGGTGGCAGAGGTAAACTCTCATCAGTTGGGTTCTCAACCCCCTATTTACCCTGATTACCCTGCTCAGCCGTAGGCACAATCGTATTCGACCTAAACTCTCTCCTCAGACCCATTGTGCTATTTTTTACAAGGCATAACAACAAAAACAAATCAAATCATGATTTAGGCCAGCCTCAAGCAAGGATCCAAGTTTACAAAAACATTTAACTAGTGTAATAAGGCAATGGGCACCCCGATTTCCCTCAAGCATAACATTGCACACATTAGCATATCATATTCATCATTCTTCACATCATTCAAAATCAGCACACATCATTATCACATCATCAACATACAATCATATCTAACTGACATATGATTCATAACAATCAAGCATGGCACAAGCTCCAACATTTAATCAAAAACATGCTTTTTCAAATAACATGACATTTAACATTGAACCGAACATAAAAACATACCAATTTCACTTACCATCATCTCCAATTCTTTCGAAACGTGGCTCTGATACCAACAAATGTAACCACCTTAGCCCGGCCTAGACGCCCGACCTGAATTAAGAAGATTACACGGGGAAAACCAAAGTCAACTCATTAAAGTCAACCTCGATTAACAACCCTTTTTTTATTTTATCTTTTCTAGATGCACATTATTATCCTATATGTTCAGCAAAGCGATTAGGCGAAAACGACACAACGATCGAAGTTCATTTAAGGGTTCAATTGCTTAAAATACAACATTAGGAACTAAATTGTAATTTCCATATATTAAAGGGACTTTCAAGATTTTAAAGTTACCAATCCTTAATTAGTCATGTAAAATGTCAACATGCCAAATTTCAGCTCAAACATATCATCCAAACTCATCCAATTGAACATACAACATCCAAGGACCAAAATGAAACAATTTCAAACTTAAAAGATTCCATTAACTAAAATTAACGAGCCTGTATCGGTACGCCTTAGCCTATATTGTTACGCAAAATGGCAGTAGCCAAAATTGACAAAAGAGTATTGATACACTCAAGCTCGTATCGATATTACCTTTAAACTTTTACCTAGGTGTATCAATACGCGGGCAATTCGTATCAATACTCTTCTCCGAGTATCGATATGCATACCAGATTTTCACATTCAACAACCTTTAAACCACATTTAACATCAACTAAGCATGCTTAGAACATCCATACATGCTTCAATCAAGTTACCAAACATTTGAGCATCAACTAACACCATAACACAAGCATCAAGCATCAAGCATGGCAATTCAAGGTGAAATTATTAGCTACTCAACTATGATTTAGAATATAAGGCATAGCATAGCTGTAACGCCTTGGTTTTGGGCCTAAATATTTTAGATGTTGAATCGGGTCGGTCGGGAACAGTTCGAACCCTTGAGGTTGGTTTGGAAACATCTAGTTCGTGATTTTTTAAAAATATATAAAAATTCTCATTTATTATATAAATTTTAATGGTGAAAACAATTTTACAAAAGGAGATTTGGAAATAGTACATTTTGGTATAGTGACCAAAATGTAGCTTTTGCAAAAGTTGAGTAGTGACTATTTTGTAAAGGATTGAAACCTTGAATCTTTAAGGAGATAATTTTACCAAATGTTTTTATCAGATTTCTCTTTAATTTGGGATCTTTTAAAAATGATTTATTTAAAGAAATAAAAGAGATTTAAAAAAGAAAATTAAAGTTGACTTTTCATAACTAATTTCATTATAGTTTTCTCTTTTCATTTTCTCTCAACTTCCAATCAGCCAAACATTTTTCTCTCATCAATCTTCATTTTGTTTGCTGAGATTTTAACTTCCAAAAGAATTCTTATCTTTGTTTCAACAAATCATTTTTATTTTTGCTTTGGATTTCAAGAAAACTTGCCGAAATTGAAGAGAGATCAACCATTAGAGGTAAGCTTCGTCCTTCTCCTCTAATGATCAGTTATTTACAAAAATTCTTAAGTTATCAATCATTTGTTGATGGTTTTTGAGTTGTTTTAATGTTATAAACATGAAATAGTGGTTAAATTCAAGATTCTTAATGAGATCTTTTTAATTTTCGTATTTCTGTGTTAAGCTCTATTTTGAGGTTGATTTCTAACATATTTTGGATGATAGTTGATGTTGAGAATGAGAGTTTAACAAATAAATCCAAATAGGTTTGAGTTCCTAAGTTTGAGATGTTAGATTTGTGGTTTTTAGGTGATTTTGGTGATCTGCTATTGCTGTAGGTGTAAGGTTGTGTTTTTAGTGATTTTTTTATGTTGATTGAAGTTTAGAAAGGATTAGAATGAGATAGAATGACATTGTGAAGAGTTTTGAGATTTTGACTACATGCTATGCATGAGTTGAGGTTTTGAAATGGGATGAGATTGATTTTACAAATATTGCATCAAAATAATAGGTGAGATGATGATTTTAATGTAATATATTGGCATAAATTATGAGAGTGCACTATAAACTAAAATTCGTACGGGCAATGGGGGTAGTGCCATCCCGATCCAAAGTGAGAATCCGATGATGAGAGATACATCCAGGGTAGGTCTTGGTGAAACACCCAAGCTTTGTGGCGAAGAGAGATACCGCCATGAGTGTCTAGTGATGTGAGATTGCACAGGGGTAGGACTTGGCTTTAGGTCAAGCTAATCCGCACATCCGAGTAAAGATAAAATATGAAATGCTAATAGATGAAAATGTATTTGATTCACATGTACCAATGTTGAAATGATTTTATGCTACGAGAAATGCATATGAGATTTGAGATTTATGAAATGCTTTTAAATATCAAGCATGTTTGTGGCCTTGCCATGAAATTTGTACTAGTTGAATGCATGAGATAGATAGATAGATGATACATGTGATTTTCAAATGGTGATTTTCTTTGAAATGGTTTTCAAGCATGAGATCGAAAGAGCATGGTTTAGAAATAGTTTTCGAGAAAGAGATTTTAATGCTTGCATTGTTGTGTTATTGTTTTTAGAGCATGCCTCAATAAGCTATCGTACTTACGCTCTCTTTTACCAACAATGCAGATAATTGAGACATTTTAGGCAGCATGTAGGCTTAAGAGGATCCAAGAGATTATTAAGCTCAAGTATGATGTTATGCTTTTACTTTACTAATGATATACGACAATGGGATTTAATAGTTTGTTTGGGGAGATGTGTTTTTGGACTCCCTGTTGTTGATGGAAGTTTTATATGGTTTATATGGTTTGTAAGAGGCCTTTAAATTGGTTTTGATGATTTAATTTGTTTTTTTGGGGATGCTTATGTTCTTTTTGTGTTTTTGGCTTTTAGGGAGCATGCTTTAGAATTCAAATATTTATGTTGATAGTGTTTGATGTTTTCCTTGACTTGTACCTCTGAGTGTTGATGCATATTGGTGGGCAAGCATGTTTAATTATATGTTGGAGTGGTTTGGTTTAGTTGTTGAGGTTCAAAATATGCATTTTAGGCAATTGCAGACTGTAACCCCCTTAGCCCGGCCTAGACGCTTGACCTGAACTACAAAGATTACACGGGGAAAACCAAAGTCAACCCAAAATTCAAACTTGAGTAACGACCCTTTTTTTCCTTTTTAATCTTTTCTAGATGCGCATTATACCTACGTGAACACCAAAGGATCAAGGGAGAAAAAGGCACAGCGATCGGAAAACATTTAGGGACTCAATTGCATGATTTACGCGTTTAGGGACCAAAATGTAATTTCTAGAAATGATACGGACTTTGCAGATTTTAGGTTTATCAACATGTAATTAATCAATTTACATGCTCCTCTGTAAAATTTCAGCTAAAAGGACATTCCAAGCTCAAGCAATTGCATCCATAATATTCAGGACTCAAATGTAAAGCATGGAAACTTAAAACAATTCAAATCAACTTCCAACGGTCAACCGTATCGGAACACCCACCCTTCGTACCGAAATGCCCGTATCGAAATGGTGTTGACCGTTTCGGTACTCGGGTGTGTTCCGAGACGAGTATCGAAACAAGCTTCACCAGTAGCCAAATTGTTCTGAAACATCTTCAACCGTTCCAAAACCCTATGGCCATTACATGCCTCTGTTTCGAAACAGTTTAGGGTGTTTCAATACACCTTGCCCAGTGACAACAGAAAATGCTAGTTTTTCACCTTTTAAACCAACCAAACATGCCCCAATGAGCATCAAATCATACCAGCAACTCATATTGATACTAAGGAACATATTTAAGACCCTAAAACTAGAGCATGGCATCAAACACGAAAACAAACAATCTAAAGGCATGCTCCCTAGTCTCAAAACCAATATAAGATACCAAATTCGAAACCAAACCTTTAGAATCATTTACAACCCATAAATGCCAACATAAACATGCCACAAACTTAAGGAGTTCAAAACACATCTCCCAAATACAACCTTGGTTTCCCATTGCCATATATCAAAACAAAAGTGTATAAAAACATCACCATACATGGGCTTTGCGCTTCATTGGATGTTCTTAACCTTCTTGTTGCCCGAAAACACCTAAATTATCTGCATTATTGGTAAAAGAGAGTGTAAGCACAATTGCTTAGTGAGGCACGCTCTAAAGAAAACCAACACAATAATGCAATTCTTGAAAACACCTTCTCAAAAGTTTTTTCTACAAAATGCTCGTTCTATCTCATGCTTGGAAACCATTTCAAAGAAAAACCTCATTGAAAACACATGTACCTCAATTCTATCTCATGCATTTAAACCAATGCAAATCTCATGGAAAGGCCATACACATGCTTGAAAAACTAAAGCATTTCATATACAAATCTCATATGCATATCTCATAGCATATATCATCTCATCAATAGGTACAAGTGATTCAAAATAATTTTCATATATTATATTGGCATTTCACATCTCATTATTACTCGGATATGGGGACATCATTCTCAAACCACTAGACGCTTCCGGTGGAATCTCACATCACCGTACTCACTAGTCTAGTAAATATAGTTTCCGGTGGGATCTCACATCACTGTACTCACATGGCGGAATCTCTCATCGCCACAAAGCTTGGGTATTTCACCAAGTCCTACCCGATGGAATGCCATCATCGGTTCTCTCCCTTTGGATTAAACCAAAGAGCACATACGAATTTTTAGTTTATAGCGCACTCTAATCTTATTGATCGATCAATTATATCTGGTAAGTATCTCATCTTCTATGCTAATATATTATGTTAAAACAACATCTCACCTACTGTTTTTCATGCAACATTTCTCACATGTTTCTCATCTCATTTCAAAACCATAACATTTCCCATGCTTTAAAACAAAAGCTCAAATCTCAACAATGCAACATGTTATTACATGAAATAATTTTAAGCATCATCTCATGCTAAAAATCATGCATAAAAGTAGTAGGAATTTATCTATCTCAAACCATGAGCATGTAAAAGCATTTTAAGGGCAACTGCCACATATAAGAGAGCAATCTAGCTAATACTCACTTCCGGACTTAGGAAGGTGTTTCAAACCTTTCCTAAATCCTCAAACCTTGATTCTTTGTCCCTCACGGACTTCTAAAACCATACGCACTCACCGATTACGTTTCGCTTGCTCGCCGAAACGCTATCTAATCTCCCATATCAACACTAAAGGCGTCCGAAGATGTCTCCCCTATTTGTAACACATAAGAGCAGAGGATTACTGCATCATCATGCATTGAAATCATCAGCCACACACCTAAACTCGCAGCTCTATTCAAAAACCACATTTCGACTATCAAACACAACTGAAATCATCTCTAAACTCTTACAAAACAAAGCCCAGCCAAGATCTACCACTTCTAATCATTTCTAAACATCAATCAACATAAAAAACCACCACAAACTCATCCTTATACCTCCGGTTATAACCGAACACCAAAACCACCCCAAAAACCACCATTCTAGCATACAAAACTTAGGAATCCAAGCCTATTCGGGATTTTTTTGATAAAATCTCATTTATAACATCAATTAACATCCAAAATACATTAGAAAACAACCTCAAAATAGAGCCTAACCATCAACCACGAAAATCATCAAGATCTCTCCAAAAACATTGAGTTTCAATACAATTTCTTGTTTCTAACATTAAAGCAACTCAAAAATCATTAACAAAGGATTGATAACTTGGGAATTTCAGTAAAAAAACTGATCATTAGAGGAGAAGGACGAAGCTTACCTCTAATGGCTGATTTCTCGTTGAATTGGGCAAGTTTTCTTGAAAATCCAATGTAAAAAGAAGAGGTTTTGATGAGGAACATATTAGGAATCAAAAGGAGATTTAAATCTCATCAAAAGGAATGAAAAAGAAAGGATAATTGCTGGAGGAAATGTGTATGGCTGAAAAGAAATTAAGAGAAAATGAAATGAGGGAAAATTGATGAAAGGTAGTTATGAAAAGTCAAAGGTAGTTTCCTTTTAATTAATCTTTAGTTTCCTTTAATTAAAACATTAATAAAATCACCCAAATTAAGAAGAAATCTGATTTAAAAACATTTTGGTAAAATTAGCTCCTTAAATATTCAAAGTTTCAATCCTTTACAAAAAAGTCACTATTTAACTTTTGCAAAAAATGCGATTTGGTCACTACTCCGAAGTGTAGTATTTCCAAACCTTATTTTGTAAAATTGATTTCACCATAATCATTCATATAATAAATGATGATTTTTATATATTGTTGCATATTTTTAAAGCATTCCGAACTAGGTGTTCCGTAAATCCCCCTTTTAAGATTCGAACCGTTCTCGACCGATCCGATTCGAACTCTAAAACATCTAGACCCAAATTTGGGGTGTTACACAGACTTCAGCATATCGATACACCTCAGGACGTACCAATACGACATGTTTGATTTCTGAGGGCGTACCGGTACACGGGGTCGTATCAATACCCTCTTTAGTCACTCGACGAGGGCGTACCGATACGGTACCCAGCGTACCCATACGGTCTGCTGACACAAGCCTAGGAAGTTTGACCATTGAGGGCATATCAATACCCTCCTTAGGCGTATCGATACGCGGGTCGTTAAGTTGGTTAAATCTCAGCTAAAGATGTTTTGAAACGTTGCGTTTTAGTCCATAATCTTCATGAATACAACTGGATGTGATTGGTTGGTCAAATTGTGACGAAAATTCAAATAGAAGAGTGAAATATGACTAATTGAATAAAGGTAACTTCAAAATCAGAGAAGTCCTTGTAATTTGTAGAAATTACATTTTGGTCCCTAAATGTCTAGTTTGTGCAATTAAACCCCTAATCGAAATCCGGTCGTTGTGTCGTTTCTTCCTATGGTCTTGGGTGATCACATAGGACTTAAGTTGCATCTAGAAAAGATAAAAGGAAAAAAAGGTCGTCAATCGGAGTCAGCTTTAACGAGTTGGCTTCGGTTTTCCCCGTGTAATCACCCCGGTTCGGGTCAACCTTCTAGACCGGGCTAAGGGGGATACAATACCTAAAACATTATACGTAAGACCATAAACCAAATAGAGATCATTTACAAGTCCAAAAACATAACCCAAACTTGCTCAAAATGTTTACATCACAAAATAAAACCAAGAGTAGAAATCCCTCACATTGCCTCTTATTACACTAAAGTAAAGCCACATACATTGCTTAGAAAAAGTACTTGGAACCCACTTGCTCTCTTGCTGCCTCAATTGCTTAATTCTCTGTGTTGTTGAAACAAATACGCGTAAGCATATAGCTTAGTGAGAACCGCTACAAAACCAACATTCATCAATGCATTTTGAAAACCATGTCATCATCAGTTTGAAAACATATGCCTTCCTTTGAAACATGATCTTTAAAGCATCAGTGTACTTTTTAAACAACATGCTCATAGCATCACTAAAATAACAGCAAAATCCTTTCCTTAGCTTAAACCAAGCATCACATGCATTCTAGCATAACTCTCAAGCATCACATGCTTAATTCATTTCACAACATCATTATATTGGCTCGCAAGTCATCATTGACAAATCATCTCAAAACCAACACAATTAACACAATCGGATACGCAGATTACAAGTGTTATCCCACACGGTTCATACACACTACAGGACTAAGCAAGGCTCACACGCGGGATTTGACCATAAACTGTTGTGACACTTGTGGTGGAGTTTAACGGTACAATCACAACCCCTCAACACCACTCATCGATAGTTGTATACTTCCACTAACGAGAGCACGAGAAAAAACCACAAGATCCACACACGGGATTAAATCATCCACCGTTGTGATCTTAGCCTTAATCGTTAGGGTACTTGAATGGAGTATACGGTACAATCACAACTGCTCGACATCCAAGGCGACTTTATTAACGGTGCACCCAATCTATAGCCGGCTAACTATATCGGATTAAAGTAACCAAAAGCCATATCCATCACTTGCCAATATAATCATTCAACATCATTATTCCATTATTTTACAAGCATAAATCACAATGCCATTTTCACAAGCTTAAACATGCTTAAACTCAAATGCATATATCTCATAAATCCAAGGATCATCTACCAAGTGCATCCTTAAAAAATGGCATTAAAAACCAGCATTCTCAAAGCTCGAAAACATTCTTTAAAACATTAATTAAACCACATTTAATTCAAGTGTTTCTCCAACAAAAAATAGCACATTCCGAGAGAGACTTTCGATTTAGTTACTCTGGAGCCTAGCTAAGTGTTTCAAACTTACACTAAGCTCCCAACACCACGCTCAAAGCATCACAAATATGGAAAATCCATTTCCACTCATCGATATGCGAAACCTCGCTCGCCGACGTGAAGATCACCCTTCCGAACCCTCCAACAATGCTTCGCTTGCTTCCGGATCAAGATCCCCTTTTTTAGAGCATCAAAACAGAGATCCAAATGCATTAAAATACATTTCAACACCAGCAACAAAACACAAGCTCGTTGCTCACCAAAACTACACCAATTTACCCATCCGAAACAACCGAAAACTCAATCAATTGCTTCTTAAACCAAGCCCAGCCAACATACATCACTTTCAACCATTACGAAAAATCAAAACACATCTAAAAACAACCAAAACCCTTCCTTATACCTCCAGAAAGCATAACATCATCATTTCACCTCAAAAACCCAACTAAAACCATCAAGAAACTCAAGGATATAAAGGATTTCGAGATCTTCGTTATCAAAACTCTTTTTCAACATAATAATCAACTCAAAATTCAATTAAAATCAATCCAAAACAGAGCTCTTCATTACAACTCCGAAAATCAAGATTTAAACCATGATTTTTAATGATTTTGATCTTAAATCCAAACTGTAATAAAAACTAAGACAAAAACAACAATTAGAAGTCAAAGGTCTTGGGAATTTCAATAAAGAACCTAGATTGAAGGTTGAGAACGAGATTTACCTCCAATTATTGCCTTCCTTAAGGATTGGCAAGTTTATGCTTCACAAAACTTGAAGAACTTGAAGAGGTTTCTTGAAAATGATTTAGGAATCAAAGAGAGAGAGTTTGGGAGAAAAGAATTTTGGAGAAAGAGTTGAGAAAATGGTTTTGCTGAAAATGAAAGTTAGTTATGTGAAATAAAATCTCAATTTTCCATTTTACCAATTTAATTAAATAAAATTCTTTTTTATTTTAATCATTCAAAAATCATTTTAAAACACATGTCAATTTAAGAAACGTATAATTGTAATATTCCTCAGTTTTAAAACTTTACATTTTGGTGACCACCCAAAATGTACCACTTCCGAAACTCTTTTTGTAAAATTGATTTGACCAATCTCTTAAACATGATTTTATAGGATTTTAGCAATTTTTTTTTATTAATTTTATCCTTTCCCGATCCTTGATTTCCCTAAACCACATAATACGATTCGAACCGTTTTCGACCGGTCCGATCCGATGTCTAAAATATCTAGGCCCAAAACTAGAGCGTTACAACGTCTCTATCTATGCTTTTAGAACCTAGTCCTATGTTTTGATCTATTTCTATAGAACAAACAAGAAACTTAAATTTTTTTCTTTATGTTTTACTTTTTATTGTTTCCTTTTAAAAAAACCTTTATTTCTTTTTTTAAACTTTAAAACTTAAACACTTATTTTTGAAATTTTCCCTTTCAGTCCTACTAATTTGCTACATTATTTATTCTTTTTTATTTTTATTTCCAAAAAGAGTTTTTTTTGTTCTTTAAAGACTTTAAAGATTATTATTATTCTTTAAAGACCTTATATTAGAAAAGATTTTTCTTTATATTTTTTCAAACTTTTATTCTCCTAAAATTCTAAACTTATACATATGGTTATTAAAGAACCCTTATTTACTTTTTTCCCTTTTTTGAAAACTTATTATTTATTTTTTCTAAAGCACCCTTATTTACTTTTTTTCAAAAAAAAAACATTTTTTAAATTTCTTAAGCACCTTTGTTATTAAATTTCAAAACATATTTTTAATTTCTAACAAATTAAGCCCTTTTTATTTTTTTTTCACCATGTTTATTATCTTCTAATTAAATCCCTTGATTTTAGTTTATATTTTATTTTAAAAACAAACATTAATTCAATCTTTATTCCTAGATCTAAAAAACATTTTAAAGCTTTAATTATTTCATTTTTTAAGATCAAAGTTATAAAGACAACATCTTTTAAACATGCCAGAATTTTAAAGATTAAACTAAAAGCTAATAAAAAATATAGAACAAAATTATTACCGAATCCAAGAAACGATCTTCCAACTTCAACAAACGCAGCCTAAAAACAAACAAAAACAAACACAACACATTAAAATAAAATTCAACCAAGAACAAGTATGAAATCCACTAAAAGAAAATTTAAAGGGAATAAAATATTTTTTACCGGAAACGAAGAACTCATATGCGATCCTTCTCGAATTGCTTTTCAAACACCTCTGGAAAATTGCCCCAAACTTGAACTTCACTCCAAAATTTTCTAGCAAACTTAGAGAATTATTTAAAGGATTTTCGAATTTTTTTAGCTTTGTTTGTTTGCTCTTCAAGCATGTGCTTGAAGAAAGGGTTTGGGGATTTATACTTGAATTTAAGCTTACAAATCAAGCCAAAATGAGATTCAATCCTCAAATAGGATCCAAAATCGGACAAGAGGCTTGATCCTTGGTAAAACCCCCAAAAAATCATCCGATTTGATTCAAATTCGGAGTCGATTTTTTCCCTTGATTCGAGAAGTAATTTAAACACTTCTTCACTGTTTTTGCAGATTTCGACGGCTACGGTAGACGATAGCGAGAAACGTTGGTGTTGTAGGGTCAAAAATAGCAAGACGCATCGACCGACACCAGCGACAATGTCAGTCGTTACTGGTGGATGGCAAACGGCCCCCTGGTAGTGCAGCGATATGGGTTTTTGGGAAACTAGCCCGCGCGCGTGCTCACACGCGCGCCGCTTCCCCTTTTTTGTTGTTTTTTATTTATTATTTTTTCCCATTTTTTTATTTTTTATTTTTTGCTATTATTTTATGTTTCCTTTTTCTACATCTGTTATTATTTTTTACCCAAATGGTTTTTTTAAAGTGGGCTTTTCAAGCATAAATATTTGCACTCTTTCAAGGTGGGATTATTATTTGATTTATTATTGAAATGGGTTTAAAAAATGGGCTTTTTGGGTTCTTTTATTTTAGAATGGGCCCTTATTATTTTTAAAAAATGTTTTTATTTTATTTTTTAATGGATGGTGAAAATTTAGTGACAATAGATACATGTTCAATTTGTATATTGGCATTTCAAGTGAACCGAATGGAATCTACCCCCATCCTTGGATAGCGCTACCCCTATCCATTAATGATCGGATATACGGACACACTTGACGGAATCTACCCCCATCAATTCTCACTTCGACCGAGATGCCAATACCTGCATTGCCTTTTGGTGATAGTACTGCCCCTTTCACTCACATCACAATAGCACTACCCCTATTGTGAAACATAAGAATTTATCTCACGCATTAATTTTGTAGATTATAGTGCACTTCACATCCTATTTGTCGACTAACATATCCGATAATAGAAATCTAATTACTAAGCCAATATACCATTTAAATCCATGTCAACTCACTACTTTCAATGCATTAATAAAATCATCACATATCCCATCTCAAAACATGCTTCAAATATAGCAAAATATGTCTCATCAAGAATATAACCTCTTGAAACATAATCATATCATTTCATGGGATATAATTCAGCAAAACCATGCTTATAAAACATGCATGACATTGAGTAATAAACATAATTCAAAACATGAGCATGATAATCCACATTGACTTTAAACTGAAAAACCGAGAGCTTTAGTAACCATGCTTACTTCTGAGATTAGCTAAGAGTTTCAACTTACACTAACCTCCCAAAACCTTGTTTCCAAGCTTACTAAAACGTTCAAACCACATCCACTCACCGATATAACTTCGCCTCACGTGCCGAGCTATTCCAAGCTTCTGAAAGTAAAAATGTTCCTTCTAACGATCAAGCAACGTCTCGCCTACTTCTAACCAAGGAAAACCAGAGGATTAATGCACACTCTTGCATCAAAACCTCTAGCAACACAAACCCCCACTCAACTCCAACATTCAATAAACAATTAACAACCAATACAAACCGAAAACAACGACAAAACCACTCAAAACCGTTCCCAATCATTACCCAGCAAAATCAACCATCAACACTTCCCCAAACTCCATAAACCTCCACCTATCAATAAATCATAACAACAGCTCCTAAAACTCAAGATTTCATCACTAACATCTAGCAATCAAACTAGTTTCGAGATTACTTAACAAAATCCATCAAGTTAACATTATTAACCATTAACAACACATTAAAAATCAGCCATTAACTCAACAACTAACATCAAATTCAGAGATCCACCATAAAATCTTCAAGAAACGTCAATTAAACACCATTTCATCAATTAACATATGAAAACCCATTAAAAACAATATGTAAAAGACTAATTACCTGGTAATTTCAGTAAAAACGTGTTATTAGAGGAGAAGAATGAACCTACCTCTAATGATTAGCTCTTCCTCCATTTTTAAAAAGAAAACCAAAGAGAAAATAAGAGATTCAATAGAGAATCAATAGAAAATAAGAAAATATTTGAAATCTAAATCAAAATTAAAGTTTACCTTTAAAATCTTGTTGTTTGGATGAAGGGATTTTCAAAGAAAAGTGAGAGAAGAGAAAACTACGTCAAATCTAATTTTTTGAGAAATGAAAATCGTTCTATAACTTCCCTCCATCTTTTTAATATAATTTATTTAATTAAAATTGTAAAATATGTGGAAATTTCCTTATTAGCCCTTGGTATTGCTCCTTAAAGATTCAAGGCATTAGCCTTTTACGTTTTTTGCATTAAATCAAACTTTACCATTTTTACATTTTGGTCGCTAAACCAAAATGTCCGATTTCACAAAATTGTTTTGTTTAATTACCTTTGCCAATATTAAACATATATATAATTATGATTTTAGGAAATTTTTACATATTTTTATCCGATAAAAAACCCTTCAAATTAATTATTTCTCGAAACTAGACTAGACCGCTAAACGGGTTCGAACCGAACCGCCTAACCAAACCCGACTAACACCTAGGCTAAAAAACTAGGATGTTACACGGACCTCTGCCAAGGCAGTGCACATACCAACCTGCTAGAGGGCAAAGCATGCAAACTGATAGCCGATTTGAAGAGCATAAAACGTTGTATTTTTCTACATACTTTGTATGACAATGGGAGCACGAGAAGATGACGAAAGCGTGGAAGGAAGGTTAAAGATGGAATTTGGCCAAAGTAGATAAAGGCATTAAAATTAAAGAGATTCACCTCTTTAATGAAGACAAGTCCAAGTTCAACTTAACTTCCTACTAAGAAGGACTTTGTCCTACTCCTCTTCCTATTTAAGCAAGGTTTGACACACACAAAATAGGGGATCAAGAGTCGAGATTGAGAGCTTGAGATTAGGCTTAGCCCTGTCTTCTCCATGTTCATCATGTTCTAAGTTTTCTTAGGGTTAGGATTATTTTGCTTAGTGGTTGTGAGAAAACAATTGTACTTTATTTAAGTTTTTAATGCAATTTAGTTCATGGTTTGCTTATTCTTGGCATTGAATTTATTCTTGCAATCTCATTGAGAGAGAGTATTGTGAGGTTATCTCTTTGTTTAATATCGAGAGAGTTAAACTCATGAAACGAATAAGTATGGTTTTCATCCTAATGGTGGAAACTAACTTGGCTTAGAGATAAGTTAGAGTTTCAACGGCTAAAAGAAGCGTGAGATTGGTTGGAGTTTATCCTTGGTTTACGCCGAGAGGTATTATCAAGGCCCATTCATCAACAGTGCTATGACTCAGAGATAAGAAGGAGCCATCAAAGTACGCTTTGTCGAACCATGACATCATCTGCCAACCAGCAAGGGATTGCTGAGGCAGCACATCTTATTGTTGCGACAGAGACGAAGGTCACTACCGAGACAATTTAGTGGTCATTGCATTCAAAGACCGAGACAAGTCAATTGCTTTCCACACTACGACGTAATATAATCTGGCCCATTCTCTCATCTTGATTTCTCTAGTTTTACTTACATGCTTTAGTTTATGTTCTTTAGTTTAATTAAAACCCAAAACTCTTTTACTTGTGTTTTTACTTTTTCTTTTCTCTTTTTCAGTGCGAGAAGATAATTGAAGAAAGCTATCACAATCCATGTGGAGACGATACACTAATACTTATCATTATATTACTTGAGACATGTACATTTGCACTAATTGCAGAGCACCTTTTACACACAACATGAGGCATTACCTTTATGGTGAAAAGTGTACGATGTACACGAACCCAATAGTTTGAAGTACTTGATGTAACAAAAAAGAGTTGAAACTTAGGCAATGATGGTGATTGGAGTTGCTTAAAGATTATGATTTGACGATTGAGTATCATCTAGGGAAAGCTAATGTTGTAGCCGATACCTTGAGTAGAATGGTGGTTGTAGAGTTGAGGGTGTTGTTTGCCCAATTGAGTATATCGCATGATGGTGGTTTAGTGACTGAATTGCAAGTGAAACACTTGTTGGTAGAGTTGATTAAGGAGAAGCAGTTGTTGGATGACTTGTTGGTACTTCATGTTAGGCACATTGTGGAAGGAAATCCAATAGAATTTTTTTTAAATGATGATGGTGTTTTGGGTTTTAAGAGTCGAATAGTTGTGCCAGAGAATGTTGAGTTGAGGCACACTATTTTGACTGAGGTAACATGCATGGTTTGTCAACGAGTCCAATAGTTGTGCATAGTAGACCTTTTGCTATGAATCCCGATAGTACAAAGATGTAACGTGCATTGAAGGATGAGTACTATTGCGTTGTTTTAAAGAAAGACGTTGTTGATTTTGTTAGTAAGTGTATGGTTTGTCAACGAGTCAAGGTTGAACATTATTTTCCTTCTGGATTGTTGCAACCATTGATGATTTTGGAACGGAAATGAGAGAGAATCACCATGGATTACGTGACGGGTTTTCCTTTGACATCGTCCAAGTAGAATTCCATTTGGGTGATTGTTGATCATTTTACGAAGTGTGCACATTTTCTGTCAGTGCATACTACCTATACATTAGACAAGTTGGCGGATTTGTACCTCTCTGAAATTGTGAGGTTTCTTGGGGTGCCTAAGTGCATTGGTGGGGGGATATGTTGAGATGTTGCATTACTAATTTCCAAGGTTCTTGGGAGAAAAAATTACATTTGGTGGAGTTTCCTAACAATAATTGTTATCAAACGAGCATTCAAATTGCTCCATATGTGGTTTGTAGGGAAGAAAGTGTAGAACGCCTCTTTGTTGGGCAGAAGTGGGGCAAAAGTTTGTCTCTTTGCCTAATGTGCTTAAGGGCACTACAGAAAAAATGAAGCTCATTAGCGAGAGGTTGAAAGCGGATTCGAAGCGTAATGTTGAGTGTGTAAAAGTTCTATTATTTACACCCTTTTTAACCCATATTTCTGCTGCATTCAAGCATCATTGCATTGCATTTAGGTTAGTTTTCAGTAAAACATCACAAATAGATTAAAAGCACGGATTCTACTAAAAGATGGCTTATTTTGCAGATATCTGCCATAGTTGACAAAGAAGGCAGGCGCAGGGCAGAGAAGCAGAAGAGCTGAACTGGACAAGCATACGAAGAAGAAGAAGCTGCCATGGATCTGTCGTGACAGCAGGGTGACAACAGATTTATGAAGAGGAAAAGTAAAGTGGACCTCGATAGATAGAGAAAAATCTGCTCGTCTGTCGTGTGAAAGCCAAATATTTTTCCAAGCCCCGGATCAAAAGATATGTCAAGCCAAAGCTCAAGGAGAAGAATTCCCATAAAGCAAGGAGGCGGCTGAAAAGTAGGAATCCTTAGAGATTAAGTATTAATTAGAATCTTACTTTTCATTAAAGTTGTAATCCTTGTTAAATTAGAACACTTAAGCCCAAAGCTTATATAAGGGCATAGGTTTTAACCTAGAGAAAAACCCTCATTCTGCACCATAACCGATAACATAAACCCCCCTTCTGTTTACCCGTCACCGACATGTTCTAAATTCTCCCTAAGGCCACGGGTTGTGTTGTAAAGTAGTTGCAAGGGTTGTTTTGTTTAGGAATTTTCAGTTCAATCAAATAGACTTCAAGTTCTCTTATTTTGGTTTTAATATCTTGCAAGAGCATCGGGAGAGCATTGTGAGGTTATCCATTTACTTAGCACCGGGAGAGTTAAGTATACGAAAGAAATAAGAGCAAGTTCTCTAGTTTATAGTTGAACTATCTTGTGCCTAGGGATAGGGCAAGGTTAAGTGGCTAAGGAAGAATTCATACACATCGGTGTTCATCCTTCGATTCACGCCGGGAGGTATCATCAAAGACGTGATCATCGACAGACTTGGACCTAGGGATAGGCCAAGGCAGATCTGGGATTCTTGCCAAACTTGAAGTACGGAGTTGGTGTGTCTGCTGCCGCGATAGCCAATGGACAGCTGCCGCGACAGGTGCTGTCGACGACGGGCACGACGACAGAACTGGAGTTCCTAAGCAGTCCAATACCTACACTACTGAGCAATTCAATACCAACCCGTTTTCTCTATCTTGATATCTCAATTCCTTTAATTGCGTTTTTACTTTATTATTCTCGTGACAACTCTCAATTATTTCTTTTACTTTCGTGCAGTGAACTAAGGTGAAGCTATTAGCCCAATCCCTGTGGATACGATATCCGATACTTCGTATCACTTACTACTTGCGTCGTGTACACTTGCACTCAATTGCGATAGACTCTTTTACACGCAACAAGTTTTTGGCGCCGTTGCCGGGGATTGGAAACATAACTACATCTTTCTTTTCTTGCACTTTTCGTTTTTATTTTTATTTTTCTTTTCGTTTTTATTTTTCTTTAATTTTTTTTCTTTTGTGCTTTCAACTCTTGCTTTTCACGAAGTTTTCATGTTTATGCGCAGATCTAAAAGAGGTGAAGATCCTGAGTATCCATTAGATCCGGAAATCGAACGTTCCTTCAATCTCAAGAAACAACTTCGCCGACTTTTAGACAGAAACGAATACCTCGAGGAACAGTTAGAGAAGATGGGTCATAACCAACCTGCCGGCGGTCACATACCACCCCTTGGCGATAACCACCCGCCTGTCGATGACCCGCCCGCAGCAGATGGACGACGGTCATGTCGTGACTACATGCTGAACGATCATGTAGACCTGGAGACCACGCTGCCGGATATTGATGTTGACAACTTCGAACTTAAACCTGTCATGTTTAGTATGATCAACAACGCCGGGCAGTTTAGTGGTTCTGCGACAGAAGATGTTAGGGAGCATCTCAAAACGTTCCAGGAGATCTGTGGTTCGTTTAGACTACCAAGAGTTAGTCCGGAGATACTGAGGCTTCGATTATTTCCCCATTCATTGAGGGACAGAGCTAAAACTTGGTGGAATAAACTTACGCCGGGTTCAATTAGAACTTGGGCAGATTTATCTCGTGAATTCTTATCTCGTTTTAATCCTTCGCATTTATCTGAGCGATTACGTAACGAAATTGCTACTTTTCAACAGGAAGATGACGAGCCGATGCACGAAGCCTGGGACAGATTTACTACTCTTCTTCGGAACTGTCCAATGCATGGATTTCCCGTCTGGAATCAGGTAACTAAGTTCTATAATGCTGCTAACTTACAAACTCGCATTCGGATTGACTCTGCAGCAAATGGACTATTATTGGATAAAGATCCAGACAAGGCATTGCAAGTTTTGAAAAATCTGGCCAAGAATGAGGAGCAGTTTCCGACTGCAAGAAGAGGGGGTAAACGGGTACTTGCTGTCAAGGACTATGAGGCCGACAGCACTATGAAATCGCAGGTAGCATTCCTTACTAAAGCAATGAAACACTTATTAAATGAAGATGAATTGCGAGGATTTGCTGTCGAGGAAGTTTGTACTGTCTGTGAGGGAAATCATAGTCGGGATGAATGCCCAATACAAATAGAAGAGGGAAAATATGTTGGAAATTACAAGCCGAATTATAATTCCAACAATTATAATCCCAATTGGAGGAAGGATCCCAAATTTTCCTGTAGTAACCCTAACAATGCCCTAAATCCGCAAGCATATAATCAGAATCAGGGAGGACCGAGATTGCTAATGCGACAGCAACTGCCGCCGCAACTGCCACAGCACCTGCCGTCGCAGCAGCAACAGCAGCCACCACCTGCCACGAGTAGTATATTGGAGTAGACTCTGGCCACCTTTATATCTCAGACTGGTATGTATATGGAGAATATGAATCAGTTTGTCAAGAAAACGGAGACCTTTATGGATAAAACCGAGATGAGAATGACAAATCATGAGGCTACCTTGAAGTCTCTAGAGACACAAATGGGTCAGGTGTCGCAACATATTAAGCCAAGGCAGAATGGAGGTTTCCCTAGCAATACTGAAAATGCTAGACCACCCCCACATGAGCAATGTAAGGCAATTACTACTAGGAGTGGGAAGAAGTTACCAGGGCCGAAAAAAGAAGCTGAAACAGAAAAGGAACCTGCCTTGGATAACCCTGCCGAGGAAGCTGCCCCGACAGGTGATAAACAGACTGCTGCCGATGAGCCTGTCACGACAGCAGAAGCGACAAAGGAGAAAAAAGATGATTACCGTCCTTAGATTCGCATGCAGTGGGAAGGACGTATTGCTGATTATCGTCCTCCACCACCTTTTCCTCAACGGATACAGCAAGCTAAGCATGAATCTCAACTTAAAAAGATTTATGATATTTTTAAACAGGTTCATATTAATATTCCGTTGTTAGATGCTGTTAGGGAGATGCCCGGTTATGCTAAATTTATCAAGGATGTTATGTCGAAAAAATCTAAACTTGGGGAATTTGAAACGGTAAAGATGACAGAAGGTTGCATGAGTATTCTTCATAGGCAGCCGCCCCAGAAAAAGAAGGATCCGGGGAGCTTCATCATACCTTGTGTAATCGGCGACAAATTTGTGGGTAAGGCACTTTGTGATCTTGGTGCTAGTGTTAATCTAATGCCCAAATCTGTTTTTCAGAAACTAGGTATTGGTAAGGCGCGGCCCACGACAGTAACTCTGCAGCTGGCCGACCGCTCTTACGTTCATCCCGAGGGAAAAATTGAAGATATTATGGTAAGAGTCGATAAGCTTATTTTTCCTGCTGACTTTCTTATCTTAGATTGTGAGGCAGATGAAAATGCACCAGTCATCCTTGGGCGACCCTTCTTAGCCACGGGAAGATCATTGATTGATGTGGAGAAAGGAGAACTCACCATGCGTGTGAACGATCAAGAGATTAAGTTGAATGTTCTCCAAGCAATGAAACATGCTGATGTGGACGAGGAATGCAAGGCCATCATTGAGGTGACCTTTGATCAACCCTGCATCAGGTCGGGCTGCCGTGATATAAAATTTGGTCACTGCCGCGACAGCCACCTATAGGCCTGTCACGACAGCAACGACGACAGCAATAACGACAGCACCGATGACATCGACTCCTCTGAATCCGATACATCTGATACTGAAGATCAGGAGGAGGTAAACTGGTTAGGCAATCGTCCAGGTAAGTTATTCGAACCCTTGAATTATACTTCGGATAACCATGTAATCCAAAAGCCATCTATTATTGAACCACCTGTCTTAGAACTTAAGCCCCTACCAGGGCAGTTAAAATATGCTTATCTTGGTTCCAATGACACACTGCCCGTAATCATCTCTGCTAAGCTGCCACAGGAACAGGAACGACAGCTAATCGACATGCTAATGCAGCACAAAAAGGCGATTGGATGGACGATAGCAGACATACAAGGCATTAGTCCGGAGTTATGCATGCACAAAATCCTCCTCGAGGAAGACCATAAGCCGACTATAGATGCCCAAAGGCGGTTAAACCATACAATGAAGGAGGTAGTGCGTAAAGAGATAATTAAATGGTTAGATGCTGGTATCATTTACGCCATCTCCGACAGCAAATGGGTGAGCCCAGTGCAATGTGTTCCCAAGAAAGGAGGAATGACCGTGATAACTAATGAAAACAATAAGTTAATTCCAACCAGGACTGTGACCGGTTGGAGGGTTTGTATGGACTATCGGAAGCTTAACAAAGCTACCCGAAAGGACCACTTTCCTTTACCCTTTATTGATCAAATGCTTGATATATTAGCGGGTAAACCTTACTATTGTTTTCTTGATGGTTATTCAGGTTACAATCAAATTGCTATTGCACCGGAGGATCAAGAAAAGACGACTTTCACATGCCCCTACAGAACATACGCGTTTAGGAGGATGCCGTTTGGACTCTGTAATGCACCTGCCACCTTCCAAAGGTGCATGATGGCCATATTCTCCGACATGGTAAAGGACTTCCTTGAGATTTTCATGGATGATTTTTCCGTCTTTGGAGACGATTTTGAGGGCTGCCTCGGCAATCTTCAAAAGGTACTTGAAAGATGTGAAAAAGCTAATCTTGTTTTAAATTAGGAAAAATGCCACTTTATGGTGGACGAAGGGATAATCCTCGGCCATAAGATTAGCTGCTGTGGGATAGAAGTCGACAAGGCCAAAATAGAAGTCATAGAGAAGCTGCCGCCGTCGACCACAGTCAAGGGCATTAGAAGTTTTTTAGGGCATGCGGGTTTTTATCGGAGATTCATTGCAAATTTCTCAAAAATCACGAAGCCCCTATGCCATCTCATAGAACAGAACCGACCCTTTGACTTTAATGAAGAATGTACTGAAGCATTCAAGGTTCTGAAGGAAAAACTAGTGACAGCCCCCATAGTACAGCCACCAGACTGGACACAACCATTTAAGATCATGTGTGATGCTAGTGACTATGCTGTCGGGGTAGCACTTGGGCAGCGCAGAGATAAGCTCTTTCACGTCATCTACAATGCCAGCAAGACGTTAAATGACGCCCAAGTGAACTACACCACCACAGAAAAGGAGCTGTTAGTTGTGGTGTTCTCCATCGACAAGTTTCGTTCCTACATACTTGGGACAAAAGTAATAATACACACCGACCATTCTGCCCTAAAGTATTTGTTCGCAAAGAAGAATGCAAAACCTAGATTGATACGGTGGATCTTGCTATTACAAGAGTTCGACCTTGAGATCAAGGACAAAAAGGGGACAGAAAATCAGGTGGCAGATCACTTGTCAAGGTTGGAGACGGGACAGAGTCTACCAATAGATGAGACACACATACTGGAGACCTTCCCTGATGAGCAGCTCTTTGCTGCCGCAATCGCTATCGCGATAGCCATGGCGGCAGGTAAGTCTTCTGACCTTCCCTGGTATGCTGATTTCGTTAATTTTATAGTTAGCGGAATATTACCTTCTGATCTTAATTATCAAGCCAGGAGGAGGTTCCAAAATGATGTTAAGCATTATTATTGGGACGAACCTCTTCTTTTCAAAATGTGCGCAGATCAAGTTATAAGGAGGTGTGTACCACAAGAAGAGCAAGAAGACATTCTCCATCACTGTCATGCTTCACAATATGGAGGTCACTTAGGAGGCAATAAAACTGCTGCCAAGGTGCTGCAGTCAGGGTTCTACTGGCCGACACTATATAAAGATGCACAGGATTTTTACAAGAACTGTGACAGGTGCCAGCGGACAGGTAACATCTCAAGGAGAAACGAGATGCCACTACAGAACAATCTAGAAGTCGAGATCTTTGATGTTTGGGGGATTGATTTTATGGTACCTTTTCCATCTTCATGTGGAAATCTTTACATCCTCCTAGCTGTAGATTATGTCTCCAAGTGGGTAGAAGCAATCGCAACACAAAAGAATGATGCCAAGACGGTCCAAAAGTTTACGTAAAAACATTTTTCTAGATTTGGCATCCCTAGAGCGATTATCAGTGATGAGGGGAGACATTTTGATAATAGGGTAATTGCTGCCGCCTTGAAGAAATATGGTGTCAAGCACAGGATCGCGACAGCATACCAACCACAGACCAATGGACAGGCTGAGATGGTTAAACCCACTAGGAAAGATTGGTCTCTACTTCTAAACGATGTATTATGGGCATATCGGACAGCTTTTAAAACTCCATTGGGCATGTCTCCATACCGACTGATTTATGGGAAAACCTGCCACCTTCCTGTCGAGATTGAGCACAAAGCATATTGGGCAATCAAGGCAGTAAACATGGACTTGGACAAGGCGGGCCAGAAAAGGCTATTAGATCTGAACGAGATTGAGGAATTACGAACAATGGCCTACGACAATGCAAGGATTTACAAGGAAAAGACTAAGAAGTGGCATGACAAGAAACTGCTGCCACGACAGTTCTGCCCAGGTTAGCTTGTGTTGTTGTTTAATTCTAGACTTAAACTCTTCCCAGGAAAGCTAAAGTCTAGATGGTCTGGCCCCTTCAAAGTGGTACAAGCTTTTCCCCATGGTGTCATCACTATCCGATCATTAAAAGACGGGCACCAATTCAAAGTCAATGGACAGCGCCTCAAGCACTATCAGGGGACTGAAGCCCCAGGAATACAGGAAGTGGTTACTTTAAGAGATGCCCCACAAGTCATCCCTAATTTAACTTAAGTTTTATTTTTATTTTTATTTTTTGTTAGTATTAATTATTAGGACATTAGGTTATTTTATTCGAATAATATTTTTATATTTTCTGTTTTTAGGAAATAAAGGAGTCAAGAAGAAAAGGAGAAGTGATCCAAGCCCACCATCCATCCATCAAGCCCAACAGAGCCCATCTATTGAAACCTGTCGTTTCGGCTGCCGCCGCAGACGGATAAGACAGGTTGTCAATAGACTGACACGGCAGACGCAGAAGCGTGTGGCAGACGCGTAACAGACGCATAAATGCGTGTCAGACGTGTCAGACACGCTAAATCTCGTTCGTCGCCCCGTTATTCACGCCTGCCGTTACAGCATTAAACGGGTAGACCCTCGACCGTTATAAAACCCCGTTTTCATTTTCATTTTTTCTCACTTCTGCTTATTCTTCTTTGCTTTCTCCTCTAGTTTTATTTGCTTTCTTCATTTTAAACAACCCTTGTATCTAACATGTCATCTAGACAGACCCGCCGTAGTGCTGCCTCAGCCTCTTCTTCAGCAGCAGCAACGCCCTTCACCACAAAAGAGTTATGGGAGGAACATTGTTTCGTGTACATCCGAAAGGCACCCAACATGGGACTCTGGCCGTTCATCACAAGGGCCATCACGGCTCAACTATGGGATTACTTCGTTGAACAACCAGCATAACTAAACGACACATTAGTCCGGGAGTTTTATGCTGCCATAGATAGTAGAACGACAACATCTGTCACCGTCTGAGGAGTGAAAGTGCCCTTCACTGCCGACAGCATCAACCACATGTTTGGCCTCTACTTTGGCCCCGATGATGATGCCCACCAGAAATTTCTCGACACCCTCGATGCTGCCGCCTATGGTGCTGTCATGGCGGAAGTGACAGAGGAAGGAACCACATGGACAACCAGCAAAAAGAACCCCCACTCTGTAAAAAGGGGGCAGCTCCTCCCTGAAGCTAAACTCTGGAACGCTTTCATCAAAAAGCGTATCATGCCTTCTTCCCACCACACGACAGTCAACCAGCAGCGGCTCCCCCTTATTCACTCTATCATGCACAACAGGCCTATTAATGTGGGCCGCTATATGAGGGACATCATCCTGGACTGCACCTTCCGCTCCGACTCACGCCTCTGCCTGCCGTTCACAATAACCTCTTTATGCCGCTGTGCTGCTGTCCCCGAGGAACCCTCCGACAAAATAATCAAAGGCAGAGGCTGGACAGACAACAACATCAACAGCCTCATTGAGATGGTCGTGGCTACACCTGTCTCATCTTTCAATCCAGCCGACTCCCCAGCAGAATCATCAGAGGAGCCTGCCCCTGAACCTGTTGCCGCCACCGCTCCGGCAGACCACTCCACCCACATCCTTGCTGCGCTACAACGAGTAGAGGAAAGACAAATGTGATTGATGACCTTCATCCGGGATTTCACAAATTCGACGGTAAACTTCATTACCCAAACTTTAAATTTTCCAGATGTTCAATTTCCTTCTTTTCCTGCCCATTATTTCCATATCCCCTCCCCTGCCCACACTCCTGTCCACACACCTACGCCACCGGCCGACACCTCTGCCAGAGGAACAAAAAGGCCTGCCTCCGACGACAGCCCGCTGATCAGGAGGAATTTGGAGAGGGAATTTACGCCGGTCAAGAGGATAAAACACGTGGCAGACAAAAAACGGTTGCCCAAGGCAAGCACAACCACCACCAGCACTTGGGACAGTGGCAGCAGTTCCGATGTACATCTCGTAGAGCAACCTGCCCCTGCCCAGCCCCCTACTCAGCCCAGACGCCGCTGTCAGATCTGTGTCAGCAGCAGCAGCAAGGACAGCGACTGAAAATTTAAGTTTTTATTTTCCTCTTATTTTTGCCTGCTTTTATTATTTGTGATGTACTTTTCTTCATATTTTGTTTTTTTTTCATTCGTCATTTTGCATTGAGGGCAATGCAACCCTCGAGTTCGGGGGTGAGTCTTAAGTACATCTTTTTATTAATTGTTGTGTCTTTTAAGTTCTCTTAAAAAAATCAGAAAATTTAAACTGTTGGCTTAAAACTGTGAAGTTAGCTTACCTGTCATGACAACTCTGTCGTGGCAGCATCTTTAGGACAGTTTAAAGAGAAGTTTAGACCCTTTCTATAGTTCTGAAAAACTTAAACACCATTGTGACTGTTATATTGGTTAGATTTCTCTTAGCCAAACTAGAATAGGAAGCTTAGAACTTGAATAGCCCCAGAGGTGCCTAACACTGGCTCTAGGAAAGAAGTTTAGCAAAAGAAACTCAAAAACCTAGAGGTGCCCGAAACTGGCTCTAGGAAGCTAACTAGAGGTGCCCAAAACTGGCTCTAGAAAAAGTTAGCTCGAAAAGAGAAAAGAAAAAGAAGCATGAAAATGTTTCTTCAAGAAAATAAACTTTGGCATAAAAATTCGAGTTAAAAAAGTTGAATATTCTAGTGAAACTAAGAGAGTCTTAGCATATAACTGTTCACAAGCATGCACACACTGCACGAGAGCTATAGGGAGATTCCGGACAGATCCTAACATTTCCGACAGGTTGCTGCCGCCATAGAGAATGAGCGACGTGTAAGGGACAGTTCACTGTTTGAAGGCCAACACAAAAATTTTCATTTTTCTTTTAGGTTTAATTGCTTGAGGGCAAGCAAAAACTTGAGTTTGGGGGTGTGTTGAATGTGTAAAAGTTCTATTATTTACACCCTTTTTAACCCATATTTCTGCTGCATTCAAGCATCATTGCATTGCATTTAGGTTAGTTTTCAGTAAAACATCACAAATAGATTAAAAGCACGGATTCTGCTAAAAGATGGCTTATTTTGCAGATATCTGCCATAGTTGACAAAGAAGGCAGGCGCAGGGCAGAGAAGCAGAAGAGCTGAACTGGACAAGCATACGAAGAAGAAGAAGCTGCCATGGATCTGTCGTGACAGCAGGGTGACAGCAGATTTATGAAGAGGAAAAGTAAAGTGGACCTCGATAGATAGAGAAAAATCTGCTCGTCTGTCGTGTGAAAGCCAAATATTTTTCCAAGCCCCGGATCAAAAGATATGTCAAGCCAAAGCTCAAGGAGAAGAATTCCCATAAAGCAAGGAGGCGGCTGAAAAGTAGGAATCCTTAGAGATTAAGTATTAATTAGAATCTTACTTTTCATTAAAGTTGTAATCCTTGTTAAATTAGAACACTTAAGCCCAAAGCTTATATAAGGGCATAGGTTTTAACCTAGAGAAAAACCCTCATTCTGCACCATAACCGATAACCTAAACCCCCCTTCTGTTTACCCGTCACCGACATGTTCTAAATTCCCCCTAAGGCCACGGGTTGTGTTGTAAAGTAGTTGCAAGGGTTGTTTTGTTTTAGGAATTTTCAGTTCAATAAAATAGACTTCAAGTTCTCTTATTTTGGTTTTAATATCTGGCAAGAGCATCGGGAGAGCATTGTGAGGTTATCCATTTACTTAGCATCGGGAGAGTTAAGTATACGAAAGAAATAAGAGCAAGTTCTCTAGTTTATAGTTGAACTATCTTGTGCCTAGGGATAGGGCAAGGTTAAGTGGCTAAGGAAGAATTCATACACATCGGTGTTCATCCTTCGATTCACGCCGGGAGGTATCATCAAAGACGTGATCATCGACAGACTTGGACCTAGGGATAGGCCAAGGCAGATCTGGGATTCTTGCCAAACTTGAAGTACGAAGTTGGTGTGTCTGTTGCCGCGACAGCCAATGGACAGCCGCCGCGACAGGTGCTGTCGACGACGGGCACGACGACAGAACTGGAGTTCCTAAGCAGTCCAATACCTACACTACTGAGCAATTCAATACCAGCCCGTTTTCTCTATCTTGATATCTCAATTCCTTTAATTGTGTTTTTACTTTATTATTCTCATGACAACTCTCAATTATTTCTTTTACTTTCGTGCAGTGAACTAAGGTGAAGCTATTAGCCCAATCCCTGTGGAGACGATATCCGATACTTCGTATCACTTACTACTTGCGTCGTGTACACTTGCACTCAATTGCGATAGACTCTTTTACACGCAACAAGTAACGAGGTTGAGTATGTTGTAGGTGATAAGTTGTTTTTAAAGGTTTCACCATGGAAAAAGGTGATGAGATTTTGCTGGAAGGGCAAGTTGAGTCCGAGGTTGATTGGACTATATGAGGTGCTTGAATGTGTTGGACCCGTTGTGTTACGCCCTGGTTTTGGGCCTAGATGTTTTAGACATCGGATCAGAACGGTCGGAAACAGTTCGAGTCGTATTAGGAGGTTTAGGGAAATTAAGTATCGGGAAAGGATAAAAATATGGTAAAAATTGTGAAAAACCTCTAAAATCATGTTTAAGGGGTTGGTCGAACCAATTTTACAAAATAAGTTTTGGTAGTGGTACATTTTGGGTAGTGACCAAAATGTAAAGTTTCAAAACTGTTGTAACCCCCTTAACCCGGCCTAGACGGTTTACCCGAATTAAGAAGTTTACACGGGGAAAACCAAAGTCAGCCCGAAAGTCAACCTTGATTAACGACCCTTTTTTTTCTTTTAGTCTTGTCTAGATGCATATTATCCCTAGATATGATCATTCAATCAGCATACTCAAAGATCATAACCATCAGAGAACATTCAGGGACCCAATTGCACAAATTAAGATTTTATGGACCAAATTGTAAATTCTGAGAATTATAAGGACTTAACCAAAATTAAAGTTACCATTATATAATTAATCATATTTCATGCTTCTCTGTCAAATTTCAGCTCAAACGGACATCTCAAACTCATTTAATTGCAATAACAAGGTTTAGGACTAAAATGCAAACATTTCAAAACATATAACCAACAATTTCAGTGCCCAACGGTCGAGTGTTTCGGAACAGGGAAGACCCGTTCCGAAACGCGGGACCGTTCCGCAACTGGTATCGAAACAGGGCCTGGCAGAGGCCAAACCGTTTCGGAAATGTTCCTTCCGTTTCGGAACGCCTAGGCCATTTCAGGCCCCCGTTCCGATACGGTAGCACCTGTTCCGAAAACAGGTTGCCCAGATTGCAGGAAAATGCTGGTTTAACACATAATTGACCTATCTAACATGCTCCAAAAGCCACCAAATTTTACCAGCAGGTCATTCAACATACAAGGAACATAATTGCATCAACCAAACATCAACATGGCATCAATTATGAAAATCCCCAATTCTATAGGCATGCATCCTACTAAGAAAACATTCAAGCATTAATAAACCAAAACCATATCACAAAGGCCAATTACAAGCTCAAACATTATCAACATCATAAATCCAACTTAGGGAATCCAAAACATCTCCCAAAACAACAACATAGGTCCCCCATTGCCAAAAGCCAAAAGCTAATAGTGTTTAAGAAACCTTCACCATACTTGAGCTTAGTTCACCACTTGGATTCTTGCCCTCCTTGCTGCCCTCAATGCACTTTAATGCTCTGCATTATTGGTTTAAGAAAAGAGAGAGCGTAAGCAAATAGCTTAGTGAGGAATGCTCATTTAAAACCACACAATAATGCATTTATAAAATACTTTTATAAACCTTAAATCAATCATCCTTTGCAAATGCTCTAAAGCATTTAAAACAAGCAATTCATGCTTCAAGTTCATATCATGTCATATTGGCAATAAGTGATACATCAACATAAGATCCACACATGGACTTTTAAACACCATTGTGTCCTTAACAAGCATCATCCATGGACTTTTAAACACCATGACAAGGACCACACAATGAATTTTAAACACCTTTGTGTCCTTAACAAGAATCTCCCAAGGACTTTTAAACACCTTGGAGTTCTTAAGTAAACAAGGCTTACACAAGGAATTTTAACCACCTTTGTAACCTTAACCAAGAACCAACCATGGACTTTTAAACACCATGTTGTTCATAAATAAACAAGCCTCACACAAGGAATTTTAACCACCTTGGTGATCTTAACCAAGAACCAACCATGGACTTTTAACCACCATGTTGTTCTTAAATAAACAAGGCTCACACAAGGACTTTTAACCACCTTTGTGACCTTAACCATCACTTGCCAATATGCATCATTAACCACAATATTCCACTGTTTTAAAGCATTTAACAAAACCATAAACATCATGCATCTTTAAGCATCAAACCACATTTAACAATGTTCAAAAACAAGGATCTCTTACCTTGAGCATCCTTCAACACATGGCTTATAATCTCAGCAAATAAACATGCTAAATATGCTTTCAAAACCGGATTTAAAACATGCAAACAAACCACATTGCATACAACCAACCCATGGTTCATCACCAAGAGAGTTTTCCGAAAAAATTACTCTTGAGCTTAGCTAAGTTGCTTAGACTTAAACTAAGCTCCCAAACCTTCAAAACATTGGTTTCAAAGCTGAAAACTAAAATCCACTCACCGATTCCGTTTCGCCACTTGCCGAAACACCAATCAAGCTTCAGGATCACCACCACTAGGATCCAAAGATGACTCCCCTGTTTTAAACACATCAAAGCAGAGGATTAATGCATCATCATGCATTAATAACTTCAATGAAAGCACCTAAACTCGCTGCTCTCATCCACACTCCATTTTCGGCTACCAAACACAACCGAAAATGCATCCAAACAACTCCACAACACTACCCAGCCATGATCCATCAAATCTAATCATCCTTAAACATCAATTAACATCCAAAAATGATCTAACATCACCCTTATACCTCCAGCTATAACAGATCATCAAGATCACACCAAAAACAACCAAGAACTCAAGCTAAACTTAGGAAAATCAACCTATCCGGGATTGCATTAATTAAACCTCAACTTCTCATCAATTTAACATTCATTTAACATCAAAAAGACACCTCAAATCACTGCCCAAACAGATCATACGAATTTTAACCAAAATCAACAAAATCTTCCATTTAATAGCCAAGATCAAGAACACAACCTTAAAACCTTTTATAAAACACAAATTAAGGATTAAGAACTTGGGAATTTATGTAAAGAACTGAGAGTTTAGAGGAGAAGGACGTTCTTACCTCCAAACTTAAGTTTTCTCCCTTTTTGGAACCAAATTCTTGAAAATCCACTTAGCAAATGCAAAGGTTTTGTTGAAGAGATGATTGAAGATCAAAAAGGAATTGAAATGAGTTATTTAGGTGACAAAATCAGAGGGAAAAGCTCTGGAGAAAAGGTGTTTGGTTTGAAAGAAAAGATGAGAGAAAATGAAAATGGAAATTTGGAAAATTAGTTAGAAAATGCCAAAATATCTTCCCTCCACTTTTCTTTTATTTAAAAACCATTAATTAATCATTTAATACTTTAGAAAAATCTGGAGAAACTCTCATTGGGTAAATAGCTCCTTAAAGATTCAAAGTTTCAATCCTTTTTAAAACAGTCTCACAGTTTTCAAAAATTACATTTTGGTCACTAGCCAAAATGTCACACTTCCAAACCTCATTTTGTAAAATTGATTTCACCATACTCTTATATATAATAAAAGAGGATTTTAAGACATTTTTCCATATTTTTAATGCAACCCGAACTAGGCTTTCCTAAATTCACTTTTATATATTCGAACCGTACTCCGACCGAACCGGTCCGAATCCAAAAACTCCTAAGCCCAAAATCGGGGCGTTACAACTCTCCCCCGTTAAGAAATTTCGTCCTCGAAATTTACCTGAAGGAAAGAGGTAAGGAAACTGCTTCAGCATGTCATCCTTCCGTTCCCATGTGGCTTCCTCAACACCACGATGCTTCCACAACACCTTTACCAACTCAATGGTCTTGCCACGAAGAACCTTGCTATCCGAATCCAGAATTCTCACCGGTTCCTCATCATAGGTCAAATCCGGATTCAATTCCACTTCCTCCACAGGCATCACATGCGAAGGATCCGATCTATACTTCCGAAGCATAGAAACATGAAACACATCATGAATCTTCTCCAACTCTTGAGGTAGCCTCAACTTGTACGCAACAGGACCCACACGCTCAATCACCTCGTATGGTCCAATGTACCTAGGGCTCAACTTACCCTTACGGCCAAACCTCATCACCTTTTTCCAAGGCGAAACCTTCAAAAACACACGGTCACCCACCGCAAACTCAATCTCCTTACGCTTCAAATCCGCGTAAGACTTTTGCCGATCAGAAGCTGCCTTCAAGCGCTCACAAATGAGCGTCACCTTCTCGGTGGTTCCCTTCAACAAAGCCGGCATCGAAACCAACTTCTGACCCGTTTCAGCCCAACAAAGAGGAGTCCTACACTTCCTCCCGTACAAAGCTTCATAAGGTGCCATTTGAATACTTGTTTGATAACTATTGTTATAAGCAAACTCCACCAAAGGCAAATGTTTCTCCCAAGAGCCTTGGAACTCAATCACGCAACACCTCAACATATCCTCCAAAACCTGGATAACACGCTCAGACTGACCGTCCGAATGAGGATGAGAAGATGTACAGAAATTCAACCGTGTACCCAGAGCTTGATGCAAACACTGCCAAAAACGCGATGTAAACCTCGGATCCCTATCCGACACAATCGACTTTGGCACACCATGCAGCCGCACAATCTCAGCAATGTACAGCTTCGCAAGCTTATCCAAAGAATACGTAGTATGCACAGGCAAGAAATGCGCACAATTCGTCAGGCGATCCACAATCACCCACACCGAATTCTTCTTTGATGGCGACAAGGGTAAACCAGTTACAAAATCCATGGTAATCCTTTCCCACTTCCATTCAGAAATTCTCAACGGTTGCAACAACCCTGAAGGAACCTGATGCTCAGCCTTAACTCGCTGACACACAATGCACTTGCTCACAAACTCTGCAACATCCTTCTTCAGACCCACCCAATAGTACTCATCACGAAGATCACGATACATCTTAGTACTACCTGAGTGCATAGCAAAAGGACTACTATGGCCTTCAGTCAGAATAGCACGCCTCAACTCAGCATCATTGGGCACTACTATCCGACTCCCAAAACACAACACTCCATCATCATTAAAGCAGAAATCCGAAGGCCTACCCTCCGCGATATCCTGAACATGCGGCACCAAAGAATCATCCAGCAACTGCTTTTCCTTGATCAACTGAACCAAAGATGGTTTCACTTGCAACTCAGCCACAAGACCACCATCCCGCGAAATACTCAAACTAGCAAACATAGCCCTCAACTCAACAGCTACCTTCCTACTCAAGGCATCCGCTACAACATTAGCTTTTCCAAGGTGATACTCAATCGTCAAATCATAATCCTTGAGCAACTCCACCCAACGTCACTGCCTAAGATTCAACTCCTTCTGAGACATCAGATACTTCAAACTCTTGTGATCCGTGTACACAGTACACTTCTCACCATACAGGTAATGTCTCCAGATCTTCAAAGCAAAAACCACCGCAGCCAACTCAATGTCATGCGTAGGATAATTGCGCTCATGCACTTTCAACTGCCGCGATGCATAAGCCACCACCTTACCCTCTTGCATCAACACACATCCCAAACCAACCTAGGACGCATCACTATACACCACAAACTCTTTCCCTGATTCAGGTTGAACCAAGATAGGAGCTTGCGTCAAAGCTGCCTTAAGCTTCTCAAAAGCCTGCTGTCTCGCTTCCGTCCATTCATATTTAACATCCTTCTGCAACAACTTTGTCAAAGGTGTAGCAATCTTAGAAAACCCATCCACAAACCTCCGGTAGTACCCCGCCAAACCAAGGAAACTACGAAGCTCATGAACAGACTTAGGAACCTACCAATTCATCACCGCCTCAATCTTCTGAGGATCAACACGAATCCCCTCGGTAGAAACCACATGCCCAAGAAACACCACTTCACTTAACCAAAACTCACACTTGCTCAGCTTGGCATAAAGCTGATTCTCCAACAAAGCTTGCAACACAATCCTCAAATGCTCTTCATGCTCCTCCTCAGTACGCGAGTACACGAGGATATCATCAATGAACACCACAACAAACTTGTCCAGGTATTCATGAAACACACGATTCATCATGTCCATGAAAGCTGCAGGAGCATTTGTCAAACCAAACGGCATCACAAGGAACTCATAATGCCCATACCTTGTCCTGAAAGCTGTCTTAGGCACATCCACATCCTTTACCTTCAACTGGTAATACCCTGACCTCAAGTCAATCTTAGAGAACACAGCTTCTCCCCGAAATTGATCAAAGAGATCATCAATTCTCGGCAAAGGATACTGATTCTTGATAGTCAGCTTGTTCAGCTGACGATAATCAATGCACATTCTCATAGTGACATCCTTCTTCTTCACAAACAAGACCGGTGCACCCCAAGGTGACACACTCGGCCGAATGAACCCACGATCAAGCAACTCTTGCAACTGCGTCTTCAGCTCCTTCAACTCTTTGGGTGCCATTCTATAAGGGGTAATGGACACAAAAGTTGTATTCTCATACAACTCAATCCCAAACTCCACCTCGCGATTAGGAGGTAACCCCGACAACTCCTCAGGAAACACACCAGGAAACTCTCGCACAATCCTGATATCTTGCACACGCAACTCCTTAGAGCTAGGATTCATCACAAAAGCTAGGTAAGCTTAACAACACTGCCTCAGCATCCGGCTCGCCTCCAACGTAGACACCACATTAGCAAGAAACTTCACATTCTCACCAACCACAACTACCTCATAATCATCCGCAAGCTTCAATGAAACTCGCTTATTCTCACAATCCACAACAGCTCGATGCTCAGCAAGCCAATCCATACCAAGGATTACATCAAAACCATAGAAAGGCAACTCCATAAGGTCAACAGGAAAAACATGATTTTGAACAACCAAAGGACATCTTCTATAAAGCTTTCGAGTCACAACAGTCTCACCAAAAGAACTAGTGACGCGCACACCAACATCCAAAGACTCAACAGGCAAACCAAGCAATTCAGCATGCTCACGCAATATGTATGAGTGCGTAGATCCAGAATCAATCAAGGAAAGTAATGACAAGGATTGCAAAGTAAAATGACCTGCGATCACATCCGCATCATTTCTTCCCTCCCGCTGAGCATATACCCTGGCTTGGCCACCACCCTCAGGCTGAATAGCCACAACATGAGCCACACCCCGACCACCTTCCTCTCTCCGCTGGAAGTTACCGCGACCGCGCCCACGACCTCTCTGCGGTGCAGCAACAACAGGAGCACGCACTTGGCCAGCAGCCAACATAGGACACTCTCTCCTCATGTGATCCGTAGATCCACAGTTCCAGCACGCATTACCAGCTGCCACAACAGGAGCTTGCACCTCTCTCACAGCACGAGGAAAATCACGTTTCATATGGCCACGCGAACCACATATCCATCATGCACTCGGATCAACTCTAACATTGCCTCCCCGGGCAGGCGCACCACCACCACTCTTAGCTGAAGACTGATACTTCTGATCGCGTCCCCTCTTGTTCCGTCCACCATCGGAACTATATTCAGCTGCTCGCTTACCAGCACTTGATCCAGCACTTCTAGCAGATAAACCCAAGTTCATCTTAATGTCCTTTGCTCGGTCCACCAGCACATCAAAATCATCATACTCGGTAGCCAGCACATACATCTTAACTTTCGTCACTAAACCATAACGGAACCTCTCACACCTCTCCCGCTCATCTGGAACAAGCTCAGGTGCGTACTGACTGAGTCGAACAAACTGGACCTCATACTCAGCCACAGACATGCTCCCTTGGGTAAGAGACATAAACTCCCTCTTCTTTTCATCTAGGTACCTCACACCTAGATACCTTCTCTTGAACGCGTTCTGAAAGAACGTCCAAGTTACGTCAGCTTCCGCCATCCCAGCGATAGTGGTTGTCCACCACGTGTAAGCATCATCCTGTAGCAAGGATACTACACAGCCCAGCTTTTGCACATCAGTGCAACTCATCTGACCCAAGATTCTCTTGGTACCCTCAAGCCAAGACTCCGAACCATCAGCTGACAAACCCCTAAACTCAGTCCCTCCTAGACTGCGCAAACGTTCCAAGGGTAGTCTAACTCCAGCATCTCCCTGATGCACAGCTCCTTGAGCTCCAGCTACCGCTGCTTGAAAAGCTCCACCAATAGCTTGAATCAACACCGTCATGTCAGGAACAGCTTGCCCCTGACCAGCCTCAAGTCCAACGACCCCAGCACCAGCTGCAGCTCCAGCTCCTTCACCCCCAGCATCACCACCACCAGGTGGAGGAGGTAAATCCACCGCACTTTCAACATTCTCCTCATTCTCATTCTCATTCTGAGTCGTAGCTCGCACATTACTCCTCAACTCTCTACGAGGTGCCATACTCTAACAATGCAATCACAATGCAAATAAACAAAGTCAGGCCCAGCAAGGTAAGCAATCCAAGTACTCAAGCTCATTTTCACTTAAAAACAATATCATTACATTAGCTTTGATTTGGCAATGGGTACCCACAACATGCTTCACCATAGCATACACCTCTATTGCAACATATTTTCAATTCACTCATCATGCTTTCACTCAACAAGCATACAAAGCATACATACTTTAATCATACACATAATCATTTCCAATTACTCGAGAACTCAGCTCTGATACCAACAAATGTAACCCCCTTAACCCGGCCTAGACGGTTGACCCGAATTAAGAAGTTTACACGGGGAAAACCAAAGTCAACCCAAAAGTCAACCTTGATTAACGACCCTTTTTTTTTCTTTTAGTCTTGTCTAGATGCATATTATCCCTAGATATGATCATTCAATCAGCATACTCAAAGATTATAACCATCAGAGAACATTCAGGGACCCAATTGCACAAATTAAGACTTTAGGGACCAAATTGTAAATTCTGAGAATTATAAGGACTTAACCCAAATTAAAGTTACCAATATATAATTAATCATATTTCATGCTTCTCTGTCAAATTTCAGCTCAAACGGACATCTCAAACTCATTTAATTGCAATAACAAGGTTTAGGACTAAAATGCAAACATTTCAAAACATATAACCAACAATTTCAGTGCCCAACGGTCGAGTGTTTCGGAACTGGGAAGACCCGTTCCGAAACGCGGGACCGTTCCGCAACTGGTACCGAAACAGGGCCTGGCAGAGGCCAAACCGTTTCGGAACAATTCCTTCCGTTTCGGAACGCCCAGGCCATTTCAGGCCCCCGTTCCGATACGGTAGCACCTGTTCCGAAACAGGTTGCCCAGATTGTAGGAAAAATGATGGTTTAACACATAATTGACCTATCTAACATGCTCCAAAAGCCACCAAATTTTACCAGCAGGTCATTCAACATACAAGGAACATAATTGCATCAACCAAACATCAACATAGCATCAATTATGAAAATCCCCAATTCTATAGGCATGCATCCTACTAAGAAAACATTCAAGCATCAATAAACCAAAACCATATCACAAAGGCCAATTACAAGCTCAAACATTATTAACATCATAAATCCAACTTAGGGAGTCCAAAACATCTCCCAAAACAACAACATAGGTCCCCCATTGCCAAAAGCCAAAAGCTAATAGTGTTTAAGAAACCTTCACCATACTTGAGCTTAGTTCACCACTTGGATTCTTGCCCTCCTTGCTGCCCTCAATGTACTTTAATGCTCTGCATTATTGGTTTAAGAAAAGAGAGAGCGTAAGCAAATAGCTTAGCGAGGAATGCTCATTTAAAACCACACAATAATGCATTTATAAAACACTTTTATAAACCTTAAATCAATCATCCTTTGCACATGCTCTAAAGCATTTAAAACAAGCAATTCATGCTTCAAGTTCATATCATGTCATATTGGCAATAAGTGATACATCAACATAAGATCCACACATGGACTTTTAAACACCATTGTGTCCTTAACAAGCATCATCCATGGACTTTTAAACACCATGACAAGGACCACACAATGACTTTTAAACACCTTTGTGTCCTTAACAAGAATCTCCCAAGGACTTTTAAACACCTTGGAGTTCTTAAGTAAACAAGGCTTACACAAGGAATTTTAACCACCTTTGTAACCTTAACCAAGAACCAACCATGGACTTTTAAACACCATGTTGTTCTTAAATAAACAAGCCTCACACAAGGAATTTTAACCACCTTGGTGATCTTAACCAAGAACCAACCATGGACTTTTAACCACCATGTTGTTCTTAAATAAACAAGGCTCACACAAGGACTTTTAACCACCTTTGTGACCTTAACCATCACTTGCCAATATGCATCATTAACCACAATATTCCACTATTTTAAAGCATTTAACAAAGCCATAAACATCATGCATCTTTAAGCATCAAACCACTTTTAACAATGTTCAAAAACAAGGATCTCTTACCTTGAGCATCCTTCAACACATGGCTTATAATCTCAGCAAATAAACATGCTAAATATGCTTTCAAAACCGGATTTAAAACATGCAAACAAACCACATTGCATACAACCAACCCATGGTTCATCACCAAGAGAGTTTTCCGAAAAACTTACTCTTGAGCTTAGCTAAGTTGCTTAGACTTAAACTAAGCTCCCAAACCTTCAAAACATTGGTTTCAAAGCTGAAAACCAAAATCCACTCACCGATTCCGTTTCGCCACTTGCCGAAACACCAATCAAGCTTCCGGATCACCACCACTAGGATCCAAAGATGACTCCCCTGTTTTAAACACATCAAAGCAGAGGATTAATGCATCATCATGCATTAATAACTTCAATGAAAGCACCTAAACTCGCTGCTCTCATCCACACTCCATTTTCGGCTACCAAACACAACCGAAAATGCATCCAAACAACTCCACAACACTACCCAGCCATGATCCATCAAATCTAATCATCCTTAAACATCAATTAACATCCAAAAAGGATCTAACATCACCCTTATACCTCCAGCTATAACAGATCATCAAGATCACACCAAAAACAACCAAGAACTCAAGCTAAACTTAAGAAAATCAACCTATCTGGGATTGCATTAATTAAACCTCAACTTCTCATCAATTTAACATTCATTTAACATCAAAAAGACACCTCAAATCACTGCCCAAACAGATCATACGAATTTTAACCAAAATCAACCAAATCTGGCATTTAATAGCCAAGATCAAGAACACAACCTTAAAACCTTTTATAAAACACAAATTAAGAATTGAGAACTTGGGAATTTCAGTAAAGAACTGAGAGTTTAGAGGAGAAGGACGTTCTTACCTCCAAACTTGAGTTTTCTCCCTTTTTGGAACCAAATTCTTGAAAATCCACTTAGCAAATGCAAAGGTTTTGTTGAAGAGATGATTGAAGATCAAAAGGGAATTGAAATGAGTTATTTAGGTGACAAAATCAGAGTGAAAAGCTCTGGAGAAAAGGTGTTTGGTTCGAGAGAAAAGATGAGAGAAAATGAAAATGGAAATTTGGAAAGTTAGTTAGAAAATGCCAAAATATCTTCCCTCTTCTTTTCTTTTTTTAAAAACCATTAATTAATCATTTAATACTTTAGAAAAATCTGGAGAAACTCCCATTGGGTAAATAGCTCCTTAAAGATTCAAAGTTTCAATCCTTTTTAAAACAGTCTCACAGTTTTCAAAAATTACATTTTGGTCACTAGCCAAAATGTCACACTTCCAAACCTCATTTTGTAAAATTGATTTCACCATACTCTTATATATAATAAAAGAGGATTTTAAGACATTTTTCCATATTTTTAATGCAACCCAAACTAGGCTTTCCTAAATTCACTTTTATATATTCGAACCGTACTCCGACCGAACCTGTCCGAATCCCAAAACTCCTAAGCCCAAAACCGGGGCGTTACAACTGTGGAAAAATGTAATTTAAAAAAACGGAGTCAAGATCTTAGAATCTTTAGGAAGCTATGGTGCAATTACACCTTCCTTAAATTGACTTGTGTTTTAAAATGATTTTTAGATGATTAAATAAAATGTATTTTATTTAATTAAAATGTTAAAATAGATTAATGAGAAGTTTTTCACGTAACTAACTTTCATTTCAGCAAATCCATTTTCTCAACTCTTTTATCCAGATTTCTTTTCTCCCAAACACTCTCTCTTTGATTTCTAAACTATCTTCAAGGGTTCTCTTCAAATTCTTCAAGATTTGTGAAGGAAAAACTTGTCAATCATTGGGGAAGGCAAAGATTGGAGGTAAATCCCATTCTCAACCTTCAATCCAGGTTCTTTATTGAAATTCCCAAGATCTTTGACTTCTAAATATTGTTTTTGGTTGAGTTTTGAGAATAGTTTGGATTTAAGATCAAAATCTTGCAAAATTATGATTTAAATCTTGATTTTCATATTGGTATTGATGAGCTCTATTTTGGATTGATTGTAATTGAGTTTTGAGTTGATTATTATGTTGAAAAAGGTTTTTGATAATATAGATCCCAAAATCCTTGAGATTCTTGATGGTTTTAGTTGGGTTTTTGAGGTGTAATGAAGAAGTAATGCTTGCTGGAGGTATAAGGAAGGGTTTAGGTTGTATTTAGATGTGTTTTGATGTTTATTAATGGTTGGAAGTGATGTATGTTGGCTGGCTTTGTTTAGGAAGCAATCGATTGAGTTTTCGATTGTTTCAGATGGGTAAATTAGTGTAGTTTTGGTGAGCAACGAGTTTGTGTTTAGTTGATGGTGTTGAAATGCATTTTAATGCACTTGGATCTCTATTTTGATGCTCTAAAAATAGGGGATCTCAATCTGGAAGTAAACAAAGCATTTTTGGAGGCTTTGGAAGGGTGATTTTCACGTCGGCGTGTAAGGTTTCGCGTATCGGTGAGTGGAAATGGATTTTCCAGCTTTGTAACGCTTTAAGCGTTGTCTTGGGAGCTTATTCTAAGTTTGAAACACTTAGCTAAGTGTTTACGATCGTGCAATGTACTATAAAGGATACGCAAATATGGTGCAAGTATACACGTCGAACGAGTAATAAAGTGATGAGTGAGTATCGTCTCCACATGGATTGGAGATATTCACGGTTGCTGTAACAATAAAGATTGAAATTTTTATAGATGACAATGTTATAGTAAAAGAGATGGTGTGAAATAATGCTGAAGCAAAATAGAGCAGAGAATGATGAGATAATAATATGATAAACATGTCCCCTTTCGTATGCGAAACTCACTATGGAATGACTAGCTGGGAGTGATGGACAACCTAACTTAAGCTTCTTAACGATAGTAAGGCTCTCCAGCTATCTTCTATGCTAGGCGGGATTTGCTAAAAGTGCTCTTAAACTATCTCTAGCCAGGAAACTGGGAGTCAGAAATGCTACAGCAATACCTCTCGGCGTAAACTATTAACACTCCCCTACCCTTCACGAACTATCCTTCTTAGCCCTTGAAACCTATCACTTATCTCCAAGGTAGGTTAGAGTCCGCCTCTCGACAGCCACTCCATTGCTTATGAGGGTTCTAAGGCTAGCTCTATCGATTACTAACCCAAACAAACTCTTAAAGAACGGCCAACTCTCGAGGGCTCTTACAACTTTAAGGAAATAAGAAATGCATAAGCAAAGCATAGAACATGATGAACACTGAAAAAGCCATAACATGCATTAAAAAGTACTCAAAACAAAATCATCCATCAAACCCAAGCCACCTAAAACAGTTCGTGGCTGGGCAATATCATCCAATGTATCATTGCGATAACATCACCAAATATAGAGATATGAAAATAAATTGCTACAGCGACAGAAAAAAGGTGAACTCCCTCTCTGCCATGGACTACCCGACTTTTTTAGGCCCACAACCTCTCTCCAGGCCGGTTAGGCCACTCCTTGAAGCTTCAACGATGAAGGACACCAAGTTGGAGAAAATGAAGGTGAAAACTTCTCTCTCTTTGTGACTTTCTCTCTCTTCCGCCTCTCTTTCGCAACACAACACCCCCTTGCCTCAAAGATTCTCTTCCTTTTATATAGTAGAGGCTTCAAGGCTTTTGTGCCCTAAAGATGCCTTGATAATCACAAGCAATATCCACCGACAAGGTATGCCATGATGGGACAAGGAGGACAGTCTCCAGGTGGGTATCGGCTGCTGCACATGTCAGATTGTCCTTTTCTGCATGTTCACGTGCTTCTGCAGCTCACGTGTATCTCACGCGCTGCCAATACCCACTTCCATCATGCTATAGCAATTCCTGGCACCGACTTTCTCTCTTGACTCCTTTTCTGCGCCACCAAAACCAAAACCAACCTTATGAGCAGTACCCTTCAATATGGACGAATAACCAGCAAAGATAAAGATGCACCCAGAAGAAGAAAATGCAACCTAAATGTAGTCTAAATGCTATGGTATGAACTCAAGAACAGGCAAATGCTATAGCAAAAAGGTATGAAAACAAAGATATTTATGCAGTTATCACTAAGCTCAAGAGTAAGTGGTTCAAAAGTCTCACTCGGAATGTGCTATGTTTTTGTTGGAAAATGCACTTGAATTAAATGTGGTTTTATTTACTCTTTTAAAGCATGTTTTGAGCATTGATAATGCTGGTGTTTCATGCCATTTTGTTAATGATGCACTTGGTAGGTGACCCTTGGATTTATAAAATGTATGCATTTGAGTTTAAGCATGTTTATGCTTGTAAAAATTGCATTGTGATTTATGCTTGTAAAACAGTGGAATAATGATGTTAAATGATTATATTCGCAAGTGATGGAAATGGTTTGTGGTTACTTTAATCGGATATAGTTAGCAGGCTATAGGATTTGGTGCACCGTGAATAAGTCGCCTTGGATGTCGAGGGGTTGTGATTGTACCGTATACTCCATCCATGTACCCTAATGATTGAGGCTAAGATCACAACGGTGGATGGTTTAATCCCGTGTGTGGATCTTGTGGCATGACTCTCGTACTCTCGTTCGTGGGATTGTACAACTACTGATGATTGGTGTTGAGGGGTTGTGATTGTACCGTTAAACTCTACCACAAGTGTCACAACGGTTTATGGTCTAATCCCATGTGTGAGCCTTGTGTAGCCCGGTAGTGTGTATGAAGCGTGTGGGACAACGCTTGTAATCCGCGTATCCGATTGTGTCAATCGTGTTGGTTTTGATATGGTTGAGAATTGATCACATGCGAGCCAATATAATGTTGTTGATTAATTATTTAAGCATGTGATGCTTGGGAATGATGCTAAAATGCATGTGATGCTTAGTTTCAGCATGAGCAAAGGATTTTATTGTTATTTCAAGGATGCTATGAGCATGTGGTTTTTAAAGTGCATTGATGCTTTAAAGAGCATGTTCAAAAGAAAGGCATGAGTTGACGAATGGTGATATTTTGTTTTTGTAAAATGCATTGATGCTTTAAAGAGCATGTTCAAAAGAAAGGCATGAGTTGGCGAATGATGATAATTTGTTTTTGTAAAATGCATTGATGAATGTTTGGTTTTAGCGATCCTCACTAAGCTTTATGCTTACGCTCATTTGTTTGAACAATGCAGAGAATTAAGCATTTGAGGCAGCAAGAAAGCAAGTGGAATCCAAGCATTTTTGACTAAGCAATGTATGTGGTTTTACCTTAGTGTAATAAGAGGCAATGGGAGGGATTTCTACTCTTCGTTATATTTGGTGATGTTAAACACCTTGAGCATGTTTGGTTTGCTTAATCGAATTTGTAAATGGCCTTTGAGTATTGGTTTGAGCTTGAAAATGGTTTTTAGCTTTTTTGTTATTTTGACATCTAGGAAGCATGCCTATAGTCCTATAGCTTGCATGTATGATGCTATGATATAGCCTGTGCTTCGTATATGTGGTCCTTGATTTTTATCCATGGTGTATATGTGTTAGGACAAGTGTCAGAATGGTTCCAGAGATGAAAACTTGTTTAAAACCAGCAATTTGGAAAGTTACAAGCCCAGGCGTTTCGGAACATCCTTGTCCGTTTCGGATCAGAGGCCTGTAATGACCATGGTGTCACGGAATAGGGAGGCACGTTCCAGAATATTTCGCCACTTTGAACCAACGTATCGAAACGAGTTTCCTGAGGTTTCAGAACTCCCCCGTGTATCGAAACGGTTACTCTTGTTTCGAAACGGCTGTTCGGATACAAGATTCTCTGTTCAAAAACATTGGACCGTTGGATGCTAAATTTTGAATTGTTCCGAGTTCCTGTTTCATACGTTTTGGTCCATGAGTAATGTTTGTTCAATTGGTTGAGTTTGGTTGGTCCGTTTGATTTGAGATTTGACATGCTGGCATGTTATATGACAAATTATGATTAGTAACTTTAAAATCTGGATAGTTCTTGTAATTCCTGAGGTTTCGAAACTCCCCCGTGTATCGAAACGGTTACTCTTGTTTCGAAACGGCTGTTCGGATACAAGGTTCTCTGTTCAAAAACATTGGACCGTTGGATGCTAAATTTTGAATTGTTCCGAGTTCCTGTTTCATACGTTTTGGTCCATGAGTAATGTTTGTTCAATTGGTTGAGTTCGATTGGTCCATTTGATTTGAGATTTGACATGCTGGCATGTTATATGACTAATTTTGGATTGGTAACTTTAAAATCTGGACAGTTCTTGTAATTCCTGATATTTATAAGTTAGATGCAATTGAACACCTAATTGAACTCCGATAGATGTGCCGTTTTCGCCTAATCGCCTTGTTAATCACATAGGATAATAATGTGCATCTAGAAAAGATAAAAAGGAAAAAAGGTTGTTAATCGGGGTTGAGTTTTACGAGTTGGCTTCGGTTTTCCCCGTGTAATCTTTTTGGTTCGAGTCGGGCGTCTAGGCCGGGCAAATGGGGTTACATTTGCTGGTATTAGAGCCAGGTTACGAAAGAAATTGGGATGATGGTAAGTGAAATTGGTATGTTTTAATGCATGATTATTTGAAAAAGCATGTTTTGATTGAATGTTGGAGCTTATGCTATGCTTGATTGTTATAAATCTTATATGCGATAAATATGAATCTATGTTGATAAATTGATTAGAATTATGCAGATTTCGGATGATGTAAAGCATGTTGATTATGAAATGCAATTGTATGCTATGTTATGCTTGAGGGAAATCGGGGTGCCCATTGCCTTATTACACTAGTTAAATGTTTTTGGTGAACTTGGATCCTTGCTTGAGGTTGGCCTAAATCATAGTTTGATTTGTTTTTGTTGTTATGCCTTGTTAAAAATAGCAAAATAGGTTTGAGGAGAAAACTTAGGTCGAACACGATTGTGCCTGCGGCTAAGCAGGGTAATCAAGGGGTTGAGAACACAACTGATGAGACTTTACCTCCACCACCACCACTTGGAGGTGGAGAGCCGGAGCAACAAGGACAAGATGGTCCAGTCTTGGGTGATCTAACGTCATTGGTTCAGGAAATCACCAGAGCGTTTCAGGCTATGGTAGCTGGAGCGCATGTTCAGGCCCCTGCAGTTGAGCATGCGGGTTTGCCTTTGGAAAGGCTGAGGAGTTTAGGAGATGTCGAGTTCTATGGTTTTTCTCCTGAGGCATCGGAAGCCTGGTTACTTACCACGATCCGTATTATGGATTAGATGGGATGTAATCATGCGTGCAAGTTGGGATACGCAGTTTCTTTGATCCAGGATGATGCTTATAGTTGGTGGATGTATATCACCGTTGGTATGGAACCCAATGAGGTAGATTAGGAGTTCTTTCGAGGTGCCTTTAGGAGGAATTATCTTGGTTTGAGATACTTGGATGAGAAGAAGCGCGAATTCATGTCGCTTGTTCAGGGAAATCTCTCTATGGCTAAGTACGAGGTTCAGTTCGTACGTTTGAGTCAGTACGTCCCTCAGTTGATGCCGAGTGAGAGGCATCATTGTGATCGCTTCTGGTATGGGCTGGTGCATGAAGTCAAGGCCTATATGTTGGCTACAGACTACACAGATTTTGATGTGCTTGTATGTCGAGCTAAGGACATCGAGCAAAACTTGGGTCTGTCATCTTGTGGAGTTGGTTTTAGCTCTGGATAGAGAGCAACTGGGTCTAGTTCTGGTGGTGGACGGCACAAGAGAGGCTAAGATAGGAGATATCAGCATGTTGCTAAGAGAGGTAATGTTGGGCATGGTGTACCGGCTCAGGGAGACAGGATGAGAGAGAAACAAAACATGTGCTGGACGCGTGGTTCTTGGGGTCATCTGCAGTGAGATTGTCCTCGTGCGGCTAGGGAGGCACATTCTCATGTTGTGGTGGTAGGGAATTCTTGCCGGGACTGTGGTTCAGCAGACCATTTGAGGCTTGAGTGTCCTCTGTTGGCTGGTGGAGGCCAGGGACGTGCACCTGTTTTGGCTGCACCTTAGAGAGGCCGTGGGCACGGCCAAGGTAATTTTCAGTGGAGAGATGAAGGCCAACGTGGTATTGCTCATGTTGTAGCAGTTCGGCTTGAGGGAGGCGGTCCTGCGAGGGTCTATGCTCAACCTGAGAAGCGCCACGATACCGATGTCATCACATGTACCTTTGTTCTTCAATATATATCATTGTTGGCTTTGATTTATTATGGATCTACGCATTCATATATCTTGAGTGAGCATGCACATTTTCTTGATATACTTGTTCAGTTGCTTGAGGTATGAATGAAAGTGACTAGTTCTTTTGGTGAGATTGTACTTACTAGGAAGATGTATCAGAGGTGTCCCCTATCTGTTCAGGGCTATGTTTTTCTTGTGGATTTGATGGAGTTACCCTTTATGGTTTTGATGTGATCCTTGGTATGGATTGACTAACTGAGCATAGGGTGGTGGTTGGCTTTGATGTTAGGCGAGTCACCTTAAAGCTTGCCGATGATTATGAGGTTGTGATAGTAGGCGAGAATGTGAAATTCTTGTCTAATGTGATTTCGGCTTTGAAAGCAAGCTGTATGCTAAGGTTAGGATGTGAGGCTTATCTTGCGTATGTGATGAATCCTGGTACAAAGGATGTACGTTTGTAGGACATCAGAACCGTTTGCGATTTTTCGGGTGTCCGTCCAGAAGAATTCCATGGGTTGCCGACAAACAGAGAAGTTGTGTTTCGTATCAAGTTGTATGAGAATATGACTCCAGTGTGCATTGCTCCTTATCGCATGGCACCTAAAGAGCTGAAAGAGTTAAAGACGCAACTTCAGGAGTTCCTTGACCGAGGGTCCATCCGGCGGAGTGTTTCACCTTGAGGTGGGCCGGTGTTGTTTGTAATGAAGAAATATGGGACAATGCATATGTGTATACATTATCGGCAGTTGAACAAGTTGGCAATCAAGAACAAATACCCTTTTCCATGGATTGATGATCTATTTGATCAGTTTTGAGGAGCCTCGGTGTTTTCTACGAAAGACTTGAGGTCAAGGAATTACCAGTTAAAGGTGAAGGATGTGGACGTACCTAAGACGACTTTTCAGACAAGGTACATACATTATGAGTTCTTAGTAATGTTGTTTGGTTTGACCAACGAACCTGCTGTTTTCATGGACATGGTGAATCATGTGTTCCATGAGTTCTTGGACCAGTTTGTGGTACTGTTCATCGATGATATCCTTGTGTACTCTCATACCGAGAAGGATCATGATAGACACTTGAGGATAGTTTTGCAAGCATTGTTGGAGAACCAGTTGTATGCCAAGCTAAGTAAATGTGAGTTTTGTCTCAAAGAGATGGTACTCCTAGGGCATGTTATATCGACTGAGGGTATTCACGTTGATCCACATAAAGTAAAGGTTGTGATGAGTTGGAAGGTGCCTAAGTCGATGACACAAGTACGAAGTTTTCTTGGTTTAGGTGGGTATTATCGTAGGTTTGTCGAGGGTTTCTCAAAAATAGCTGCACCTTTGACCAATTTGTTGCAGAAGAATGTTCGCTTTGAGTGGACGAATGTGAGGGAGCAAGCTTTTGAGAAGCTGAAGGAAGCTTTGAAGAAAGCTCTTGTCATGATTCAACCTGATTATGGTAAGGAGTTTGTGGTCTATAGCGATGCCTCAATTGTTGGATTGGGTTTTGTGCTGATGCAGGAGGTTAAGGTTGTAGCATATACATCTAGGCAGTTGAAGGTTCATGAGCGTAACTACCCTACTCACGATCTTGAGCTTGCAACTGTCGTTTTTGCCTTAATAATTTGGAGGCATTATCTGTATTGCGTGAAGTGTGTGGTGTTCACGGATCATAAGAGCTTGAATTATCTTATGTCTAAGAAGGAGTTGAATCTTAGGTAACGTCGTTGGGTGGAGTTGCTTAAGGATTATGATCTGTCGATCTAGTATCATCTGGGAAAGGCCAATGTTGTGGTCGATGCTTTGAGCAGGAAAGTGGCTGTGGAGTTGAGGGTGATGTTTTCTCGCTTGAGCATATCGTGAGATGGTGGTCTTGTTGTGAATTGCAAGTGAAATCGTCATTGATCTAGTTGATCAAGGATAAGCAGTTGCTTGACGATTCTCTTGTCTCTCATGTTCAGGACATTGCAGAGGGTAAGCCTTCAGATTTCAGTTTTAATGATGATGGTAATTTGTGTTTTTGGAGTCGAATAGTGGTTCCAGATGATGTTGAGTTGAGGTGCACTATTCTGACTGAAACTCATAGTAGCTCTTTCGCTACACACTCTGGTAGTACAAAGATGTATCGTGATTTGATGGATGAGTACTATTGGGTGAGGGTGAAAAAGGATGTTGTTGTGTTCGTTAGCAAGTTCATGGTGTGTTAGCGGGTAAAGGCTGAACATCAGGTTCCCTCTGGGTTGGTGTAACCTTTGAGAATTCCAGAATGGAAGTGGGAAACGATTACAATGAATTTTTTGTCTGGTTTATCTTTATCACCATTAAAGAAGAATTCAGTTTGGGTGATTGTTGATCGCCTCGTGATGTGTGCACATTTCTTGCATGTGCATACTATGCATTCCTTGGATAAGTTGTCAGAGTTGTATATTGTTAAGATTGTGCGGTTGCACGGTGTGCCAAAGTCCATAGTGTCGGATAGGGATCCGAGGTTTACATCACAGTTTTGGAAATTTTTGCATCAAGCCTTGCGTACAAAGTTGATTTTCAGTACTTCTTATCATCCTAAGATAGATGGACAGTGGGAACGTGTTATCCAGGTGCTTGAGGACATGTTGAGATGCTACGTTATTGATGTAACGCCCTACTTTTGGGCCTAGATGTTTTAGACATCGGATCAGACCAGTCGAGAACGATTCAACCTGAATAAGGAAAAGAGTTTGTGGTGTACAGTGACACATCCAACGTTGGTTTGGGGTGTGTGTTGATGCAAGAGGGTAAGGTGGTGGCTTATGCATCGCGCCAGTTGAAGGTGCATGAGCAAAATTATACTACGCATGACATTGAGTTAGCTGCGGTGGGTTTTGCTTTGAAAATTTGGAGACATTACCTGTATGGTGAGAAGTGTACGGTGTACACGGATCACAAGAGTTTGAAGTATCTGATGTCTCAGAAAGAGTTGAATCTTAGGCAACGACGTTGGGTGGAGTTGCTTAAAGATTACGATCTGACGATCGAGTACCATCCGGAAAAAGCTAATGTTGTAGCGGATGCCTTGAGTAGGAAAGTGGCAGTGGAGTTGAGGGCTATGTTTGCCAGCTTGAGCATTTCGCGAGATGGCGGTCTTGTGTGTGAATTGCAAGTGAAACCCTCCTTGGTTCAGTTGATAAAGGATAAGCAGCTGTTGGATGATTCTTTGGTGGCACTTGTTCAGGATATTGCTGAGGATAGGCCATCAGATTTCTGCTTTAATGATGATGGAGTTCTATGTTTTGGGAGTCGGATAGTAGTGCCCAATGATGCTGAGTTGAGGCGTGCTATTCTGACTGAAGCTCATAGTAGTCCTTTTGCTATGCACCCTGGTAGTACTAAGATATATCGTGATCTTCGAGATGAGTACTTTTGGGTGGGTTTAAATAAAGATGTTGCGGAGTATGTGATCAACTGCATGGTTTGTCAGCGAGTTAAGGCTGAGCATCAGTTTCCTTCTGGGTTGTTGCAACCGTTGAGGATTCCTGAGTGGAAGTGGGAAAGGATTACCATGGACTCTGTGTCTGGTTTGCCTTTGTCGCCATCAAAGAAGAATTCGGTGTGGGTGATTGGGGATCGCCTTACGAAGTGTGCTCATTTCTTACCTGTGTATATTACGTACACAGTGGATAACCTTGCAGAGCTGTACATTGCTGAGATTGTGCGGCTGCATGGTGTGCCAAAGTCTATAGTGTCGGATCGAGATCCGAGGTTTACATCGCGTTTCTAGGAATGTTTATATCAGGCTTTGGGTACATGGCTGAATTTCAGTACTTCTTATCATCCACAGTCGGATGGATAGTCTCAGCGTGTTATTCAAGTGCTGGAGGATATGTTGAGGTGCTGTGTGATTGAGTTTCAAGGCTCATGGGAGAAGCATTTGCCTTTGTTGGAGTTTGCTTATAACAATAGCTACCAGGAATGTATTCAAATGGCACCTTATGAAGCCTTGTATGGGAGGAAATGCAGAACTCGTCTTTGTTGGGCTGAAACAGGTCAGAAGTTGGTTTCAATGCCAGCTTTGTTGAAAGGAACGACCGAGAAGGTGAAGCTCATTTGTGAGCGATTGAAGGCAGCTTCTGATCGACAGAAGTCTTACGCGGATTTGAAGCGTAAGGAGATTGAGTATGCGGTAGGTGACCGTGTGTTTTTGAAAGTTTCGCCTTGGAAAAAGGTGATGAGGTTTTGCCGAAAGGGTAAGTTGAGCCCTAGGTACATTGGACCATACGAGGTGATTGAGCGTGTGGGTCCTGTTGCGTACAAGTTGAGGTTGCCGCAAAAGTTGGAAAAGATTCATGATGTGTTTCATGTCTCTATGCTTCGGAGGTATAGATCGGATCCTTCGCATGTTATGCCTATGGAGGAAGTGGAGTTGAATCCAGACTTGACCTATGATGAGGAGACAGTAGAAATTCTGGATTCGGACAGTAAAGTTCTTCGAGGCAAGACCATTGATTTGGTAAAGGTGTTGTTGAAGCATCGTGGTATTGAGGAAGCCACGTGGGAAAAAAAGGATGAAATGATGAAGCAGTTTCCGTACCTCTTTCCTCCAGGTTAATTTCGAGGACGGAATTTCTTAAGGGGGGAGAGTTGTAACACCCCATTTTTGGGCTTGGAAGTTTAGGGTCTAAACCGGACCGGTTTGATTTTCAGTTCGAATATAAAAGGTGGTTTTAAGGAAAACCTAGATCAGGATGCTTTAAAATATGGAAAAATATCTAAAAATCCTCTTTTAATATATATAAGAGAGTGGTGAAATCAATTTTACAAAATAAGGTTTGGAAGTGAAACATTTCAAAATAGTGACTAAAATGTAATTTTTGAAAAGTTCAGTGGTGACTGTTTTGTAGGGATTGAAACTTTGAATCTTTAAGGAGCTAATTTACCCAAGATTGATTTCTCCAGATTTTTCTTAGATTTTAATGATTCATTTAATATTTACTTAATTAAAGGAAAAGTGGAAAATGATATTTTAGCTTTTCATAACTTTCTTAAAAACTTTCTCATCTCATTTTCTCTCAAAATCCCCTCAGCCAAACACATTTGTACAACAACATTTCTTTTGGTTTTCACACTAAATGATGAGGTTTCAATCATTAATTGATTCCTAATCCTTTCTACATCAAATTTATTAAATTTTCAAGGATTATGGCTCTAATCAAGGAGAAATCTACATTTAGAGGTAAGGATGTTCTTCTCCTCTAAATACTCAGTTCTTTACTGAAATTCCCAAGTTCTCAATCCTTGAATTAAGTTTTATAAAAGGTTTTAATGTTGTGAACTTGATTTTGGCTTAAAACTCAAGATTTGGATTAAATCTTGAAGAAATTCGTGGTGATTGTTTGGGCTTTGTTTTGAGATGGATTTTTAATGTATTTTGGATGTTTAATGATGTGTAATTGAGGTTTAATCAATGCAATCCCGAATAGGTTGAATTTCCTAAGTTTTTGCTTATGAAAATGGTGGTTTTTGGGGTGATCTTGGTGTTCTGTTATAGCTGGAGGTATAAGGACGAGTTTAGGTTCTTTTTGGATGTTAATTGATGTTTAGAAGTGATGGATCTTGGCTGGGTAATGTTGTGGAAGAGTTTGGAAGTGGTTTCGGTTGTGTTTGGTAGACGAAATGTTAGTTTTGGTGAGAGCAGCGAGTTTAGGTGTAATGGATGAAGATTTTAATGCATGATGATGCATTAATCCTCTGCTTTGATGTGTTTAAAACATGGGAGACATCTTCGGATCCTTGTGGTGTTGATCCGGAGGCTTGAACGGCGTTTCGACAAGCTTGCGAAACGGAATTGGTGAGTGGAGTTGGATTTCCAGCTTTGTATCGAATGTTTGAAGGTTTGGGAGCTTAGTTTAAGTCTAATCAACTTAACTAAGCTCAAGCGTAAGTTTTCGGAAAAACTCTCTTGGATGAGCCATGGATTGGTTCGATGCATTTGTTGATAATTGCATGTTTAAATTCTGTTTTTAAAGCATGTTTAGCATGGTTAATGCTGGTTATGAAAGCCATTTGTTGAAGGATGCTCAAGGTAAGAGATCCTTGGTTTGATTTGTTAAAAATGTGGACTGATGCATTGTGATGCATGTTGTTAAATGGCTTTGTTTTAGATGCTTTAAAACAATGGATTATTGATGATAATTGATGTATATTGGGAAGTGATGTGTTGGTTTAAAAGTACTTGAATTGGATATAGTTAGCCGGCTATAGGATTGGGTGCACCGTGAATAAAGTCGCCTTGGATGTTGAGGGGTTGTAATTGTACTGTAAACTCCATCCAAGTACACTAACGAGATGGTTAAGATCACAATGGTGGTTAAAAGTCCACGTGTGGATCTTGTGTTGTGTGTCCCGTGTTCTCGTTAGTGATGTTATACAACTACATATGAGTGATGTGGAAGGGTTTTGATTGTACTGTTAAACTCCATCACGGGTGTTGAGGGGTTGTGATTGTACCGGTAAACTCCACCTTGTGTGTTCGGTAGTGTGTATGAAGCGTATGGGACAACACTTGCAATCTGCGTATCCGATTGTGTTTTTGTTGTAAATGGTTATGGTTTATCACTTGGAAGCCAATATAACATGTTAATGTTAATGAAGCATGAGATGCTTGATGTGAATGCAATGTTGCATGAGAAAAGATGTTTATGTGTTTAAAGGCTTTGTGAAAAGTGTTTTTATTAATGCATTATTGTGTTGTTCCTTTAGAGCATGCCTCACTAAGCATTTGTGCTTACGCTCTCTCTCTTGAACCAATAATGCAGATAATTGAGGTGTTTGTGGGCAGCAAGGAGGCTAAGAATCCAAGGGAAAGCTATGCTCATGTATGGTGACTATTTCACAACATTATTAGTTTTTGGTATTTGGCAATGGGAACCTAGGTTGTGTTTTTGGGAGATGTTTTGGACTCCCTAGTTGTGGCATGATGCCTTAAATGATTTGGACTTGTAAATGGCCATTTTGGTGCTTGCTTTGATGCTTTGATGGTTGTTTGCTTTGGACATTAGGATGCATGCCTATAGTCTTGTGGATTCTCCTAATTGATGCCATGAATGTGTTTTGATGATGCAAACATGTGCCTTATATGTATGATGACTTATTGGCATGATTAGGAAGTGATTAGGATGTGTTTGAGTGGATAAATGTATGTTAAACAAGCAAATTCTGCACTTTCTTGGCAATCTGTATCGGAACCGTCACTAGCGTTTCGAAACGGGGGCCTGTAATGGCCTTCGTATATCGAAACGGGTAGAGGCCATTCCGAAACGTTTTGGCCACTTCCAGGCCCTGTTTCGATACAAGTCTCGAAATTAACCCGCGTTTCGGAACGGTCAACCCAGTTTCGAAACAGTTGACCGTTGGGCACTGATTTGAATGTTTTTGTGGTTTGCAAGCTTTACGTTTTAGTCTTGAAAATCGTTTTTGCAATTGCATGAGTTTGAGATGTTCGATTGAGGTGAAATCTGACAGGGAAGCATGTAATATGATTAATTTGATATTGTTAACTTAAAAATTAGCTAAGTCCTTCATCTTTCTAGAAATTACAATTTGGTCTCTAACTTTTGTATGTTGTGCAATTGAGTCCCTTGTTGCATTTTGATCGCTGTGCTTTTCAAGTATGTGTTTCTCAAGGGTACGCTTAAGGTTAATGTGCATCTAGATAAGACTAAAAAGAAAAAAAAGGGTCGTTAGTCAAGGTTGACTTTCGGGTTGACTTTCGTGTTCCCCGTGTAATCTTCGTAGTTCGGGTCTACCGTCTAGGCCGGGCTAAGGGGTTACAGTTTCGAAACAGGTGACCGTTGGGCATTGATTTGAATGGTATTGAGGTTTGCAAGCTTTACGTTTTAGTCCTAAAAATTGTATTTGCAATTGCATGGGTTTGGGATTTCTGATTAATGTGAAATTTGACAGGGAAGCATGTGATATGACTAATTTAATATTGGTAACTTAAAAATCAATTGAGACCTTCTAATTTCTAGAATTTACAATTTTGGTTCCTAACATTTGTATTTTCTGCAATTGAGTCCCTTATTGAAATTCGATCGCTGTGCTTTTCACGCAAATGTTTCTCAAGAGTTCACTTAGGGTTAATGTGCATCTAGACAAGATTAAAAAGGGAAAAAAGGTCGTTAATCAAAGTTGACCTTCGAGTTGGCTTTGGTTTTCCCCGTGTAATCATCGTAGTTCGGGTCAACCGTCTAGGACGGGCTAAAGGGGTTACATTTGGTGGTATCAGAGCTGAGTTCTCGTGTAAATGGGACTGGTTATGTGGGTGATGTATGTGTATTTGCATGATATGCCTATTGGGTGAAAGTATGTTGTATGAATTGTAAAGTATGTTGCAATTGTGATGCTGTGCTATGTTGAAGCATGTTAGAGGAACCCATTGCCATATCAAAACTAATGAAAGGAATTGTTTTTGGAAAATGAGCTTGAGTACTTGGATTACTTACCTTGTTGAGCCTAATTATGTTTATTGCATTTGTGTCAGTGTATTGTTTTTCTTGTAAATGGGGCCTCGTAGAGAGATGAGGATGAATACGAGAGCTATGGCTCAGAATAAGAACAAGGAAAACATTGAGAATGTTGTGGATATACCTCCTCCCCTGGTGGTGGACCGCCCAGCGGTGGTGGTGCTGGAGGTGATAATGCTAGTGTTGGTGCTGGTGCTGAGGTCGCTGGACCTGAAGCTGTGCAGGGGCAAGCTGCTCTTGACATGAATGTATTGATACAGGCTATTGCTAAAGCCTTCCAGGCAGCAGTAGCTGGAGCTCACGGAGCTGGACATCAGGATGTTGCTAACATGAGATTGCCTTTGGAACGTCTTCGCAGTATGGGAGGGACTGAGTTCAGAGGTTTATCTCCTGAGGGTTCCGAATCTTGGTTGGAAAGCACCAAGAGGATATTGGGACAAATGAACTGCAACAATGTGCAGAAGTTAGGCTGTGTGGTATCGTTGTTACATGATGATGCGTATACTTGGTGGACATCCACTGTCTCCGGAATGGAGGAAGTTGATGTGACTTGGACGTTCTTTCTGAACGCGTTCAAGCGAAAGTATCTAGGTGTGCGATACCTAGATTAAAAGAAAAGAGAATTCATGTCTCTTGTGCAAGGAAGCATGACGATGGCTGAGTATGAGATCCAGTTTGTCTGTCTTAGTCAGTACGCACCTGAGCTTATCCTTGATGAACGGGAGAGGTGTGAACGCTTCCGATATGGTTTGATGCCGGATGTGAAGACCTTTATGCTTGCTGCTGAGTATACATATTTTGATGTGCTGGTTAGTAAAGCGAAGGACATTGAGCAGAACTTGGGTTTGTCTTCCCGAGGCGTTAGTTCTAGCACGAGGAAAAGAGCTACTGATTATAGTTCCGGTGGTGGACAGAACAAGAGTGGACTAGATAAGAGGTATCATTCTTCTGCTAGGCGTGGTAATGGAGGGCATGGTGCGCCTGTTCAGGTAGATAAGATGAGAGCTGATCAGAACACGTGCTGGACGTGTGGATCGCGTGGCCATTTGAGGCGAGATTGTCCTCGAGCTGCGAGGGAGGTTCAGGCTCCTGTTGCAGTGACCGGTAATTCATGCTGGAATTGTGGTTCTGAAGACCACGTGAGGAGGGAGTGTCCTTTATTGGCTGGAGGTGGTCAGGGACGTGCTCCTGGGGTTGTTACACCACATAGAGGTCGTGGGCGCGGCCGTGGTAACTTCCAGCGCATAGATGATGGTGGGAGGAATGTGGCACATGTGGTGGCTGTTCAACCTTAGGGTGGTGGCCAGGCTCGAGTGTATGCTCAGCGAGAGGGGAGAAATGATACGGATGTGATCGCAGGTACCTTTACTTTTCAATCCTTGTCATTACTTTCCTTAATTGATTCTGGATCTACACACTCATACATATTGCGTGAACATGCTCAATTGCTTGGTTTACTTGTTGAGTCTTTGGATGTTGGTATGCGTGTGACTAGTTCCTTTGGTGAGACCTTTGTGACACGGAAGTTGTATAGAAGATGTCCTTTGGTAGTGCAAAACGATGTTTTTCTTGTCGATCTCATGTAATTGCCTTTATATGGTTTTGATGTAATCCTTGGAATGGATTGGCTTGTTGAACATCGAGCTGTGGTGGATTTTGAGAACAAGCGGGTTACGTTGAAACTTGCGGATGATTATGAGGTAGTGGTGGTTGATGAGAATGTGAAGTTTCTTTCCAATGTGGTGTCTACATTGGAAGCAAGCCGAATGCTGAGGCAAGGTTGTGAGGCTTATTTGGCCTTTGTGATGAATCCTAGCTCTAAGGAGTTGCGAGTGCAAGATATTAGGACTGTGCGAGAGTTTCCTGGAGTGTTTCCGGAGGAGTTATGTATATTGCCTCCTAGTCGAGAGGTGGAGTTTGGAATTGAGTTGTATGAAAACACAACTCCAGTGTCCATTACTCCTTACCGAATGGCACCTAAGGAGTTGAAGGAGCTGAAGACGCAACTTCAGGAGTTGCTTGATCGTGGTTTCATTCGGCCGAGTGTGTCACCTTGGGTGCACCGGTCTTGTTTGTGAAGAAGAAGGATGGCACTATGAGAATGTGCATCGATTATCGTCAGCTGAATAAGTTGAGTATCAAGAATCGGTATCCTTTGCCGAGGATGTGGATGTGCCAAAAACAGCCTTCAGAACGAGGTATGGGCATTATGAGTTCCTTTTGATGCCGTTTGGCTTGATGAATGATCATGCAGCTTTTATGGTGTTCATTGATGATATCCTTGTGTACTCTCATACTGAGGAGGAGCATGAGGGGCATTTGAGGATTGTGTTGCAGACATTGTTGGAGAATCAGCTTTATGCTAAGCTGAGCAAATGTTAATTCTGGCTTAGGGAAGTTGTTTCTCTTGGTCATGTGGTTTATGTTGAGTGGATTTGTGTTGATCCTCAGAAGATTGAGGCAGTGATGAATTGGAAGCCTCCTAAGTCTGTTCATGAAGTCCTTAGTTTCCTTGGGTTGGAAGGATACTACCAGAGGTTTGTGGATGGATTTTCAAAGATTGTTGCACCTTTGACGAAGTTGTTGCAGAAGGATGTCAAATATGAGTGGACAGAAGAAGGCAGCAGGCTTTTGAGAAGCTTAAGGAAGCTTTGACGCAAGCTCCTATCTTGGTCCAACCTGAATCAGGGAAAGAGTTTGTGGTGTAGAATGATGCATCCTATGTTGGTTTGGGTGTGTGTTGATGCAAGAGGGTAAGGTGGTGGCTTATGCATCGCGTCAGTTGAAGGTGCATGAGCGCAATTATCATACGCAAGATATTGAGTTGGCTGCGGTGGTTTTTGCTTTGAAATTTTGGAGACATTATCTATATGGTGAGAAGTGTACGATGTACACATATCATAAAAGTCTGAAGTATTTGATGTCTCAAAAAGAGTTGAATATTAGGCAATGACGTTGGGTGGAGTTGCTTAAAGATTACGATTTGACGATCGAGTACCATCCGTGAAAAGCTAATGTTGTAGTGGATGCCTTGAGTAGAAAGGTGGCAGTGGAGTTGAGGGCTATGTTTGCTAGCTTGAGTATTTCGCGAGATGGAGGTCTTGTGGCTGAATTGCAAGTGAAACCATCCTTGGTGCAGTTGATAAAGGAAAAAAACGGTCGTTAATCAAGGTTGACCTTCGGGTTGACTTTGGTTTTCCCCGTGTAATCTTCGTAGTTCGGGTCAACCGTCTAGGCCGGGCTAAGGGGGTTACAAAGAAAACCATGAATTCTTATTGCAAATACAAACTTTAATCCTAAACAACAGTTCTCACACTACCCTACAACACAACCTAAATGCTAAGAGAAATTAGAACATAGCGGCGACAAGGAAGCACAAGAGAAAACTAAGCTATTGCCGACTAGGAAAATCCTTAGATGTCTAAAATACAAAATATGATCAAGTATATATAGGGCATGGCCTAGGTTAAGTCCTCCTTGGAGTAGAAGTCTTCCTCATGATAAAATAACTTTTGCATTAAATGCAACCTTTAAATCTGACTTCATTAACTTTAATTTGGACTTCTCTTGTTGTTGCCTTTTGCCGCAAGCAAGCCTTGATCTTCTCATTTGGCGGCTTTGTCTGCTATTTTTGGCATCAGTAAATTAAGTGGGTCGGTTCAATGGACTCGGCAAATTATGCTCTACCGATCACACTCCAATTCACCAATTTCTCAAGTTGCTGCCCTGGGCGGCAGATATGGCGGCGATAGCTACTCGGCATCATCTCTCTGTGTGTTTAACTGCTTCAGTACAACTCCTTGGTTTGCTAGCTCAGCATCCGCTCCTCTTATTTCTCCTACTTCTGACAGCTTCTAGCATTTGACACTAAAACTAAACTAAAATAATACCTTTTCTTACCAATTCAAAGGTATTCAATAGAAACATGGTAAAGTAAAGAATATTGTAAACAATGCATGGATGTACCTAAATATGCCTAATATGCACTTAAGAATAGCAATAATATAAGATGGAATGCATATAAAATATAAGACAATTGAGCACTTTACAACTATCTTTACGGTGAAAAGTGTGTGGTTTACACCGATCATAAAAGTTTGAAGTATCTCACGTCTCAGAGGGAGTTGAATCTTAGGTAACGAAGATGGCTTGAGTTGCTTAAGGATTATGATCTTACGATTGAGTTCCATTCTAGAAAGGCTAATGCGGTGGCTGATCCCTTGAGTAGGAAGATGGTTGTTGAGTTTAGGGTGATGTTTGCTCGGTTGAGTATATCGTGTGATGGTGGGTTAATAGCTGAGTAACAAGTGAAACCTTCCTTGATTCAGTTAATTAAGGATAAGTAGTTGCTTGATGATTCTTTGGTGCCTCATGTTCAGGATATAGCTGATGGTAATACAACAGACTTATGTTTCAATGATGATGGTGTTTTATGCTTTAAAAGTCGAATAGTTGTGCCGAAAGATGTTGAGTCGAGGCGCTCTATTTTGACTGAAGTTCATAGCAATCCTTTTTCTATGCTCCCTGGTAGTACAAAGATGCATCATGGTTTGAAATATGAGTACAATAGGGTTGGGTTAAAAAAGGATGTTTTTGATTTTGTGAGCAAGTGTATCGTTTGTCAGCGTGTGAAAGCTGAGCATCAATTTCCTTTTGGGTTATTGCAGCGTGTGAGGATGCCAAAATGGAAATTGGAAAGGATTACAATGGATTTTGTGACCGGTTTTCCTTTGACACCATCAAAGAAGAACTCCATTTGGGCGACTGTAGATCGTCTTAGGAAGTGTGCGCATTTCTTGGATGTACATATTGCGTATACGGTGGATAAGCTGGCGAAGTTGTATATTGCTGAGAATGTGCGTTTGCATGGTTTACCTATGTTTATAGTGACGGATAGAGATCTGAGGTTTACAACGAGATTTTGGGAGTGTTTACACCAAGAGTCGGGTACACGCTTGAATTTCAGCACTTCATATCATCCTCAGACGGATGGGCAGTTGGAGCATGTTATCCAGGTGGTAGAGGATATGTTGAGATGTTGTGTGATAGATATCCAAGGTTCTTGGGAAAAATAGTTGCCCTTGGTGGAATTTGCATATAATAATAGCTTTCAGCTAAGTATACAAATAAGTCTGTATGAAGCTTTGTATGGAAGAAAGTGTAGAACGCCTCTTTGTTCAGCGGAGGCATGACAAAAATTGGTTTCCTTGCTGGATTTGCTTAAGGGAACAACTGAGAAAGTGAAGCTCATATGTGAGCGGTTGAAGGCTGCTTCAAATCGTCAAAAGTCATACGCGAATTCAAAGCGTAAGGAAATTCAGTTTGCAGTTGGAGATCACGTGTTCTTGAAGGTATCACTTTCAAAGAAGGTGATGAGAGTTGGACATAAGGGTAAGCTTAGTTCAAGGTTTATTGGACCTTATGAGGTTGTAGAGCGAGTTGGTCCTCTTGCAAATCGGTTAAGGTTTTTGTAGGGCATGTAGGTGTTCCCTTTTTTGTGAGAGCGCAAGTGCACACTTCTTCCAAGTTATAGTATAAAAGGTGTCAAATCCTATGGGGATTGGAAAGCTTGTCTTGTTTCGTAGTCCCTGCACAAGGTAAAGTAAAAGCACAAGTGAATGATTGGTTGAGATAAAAAGTAAATGAGAACACAAGTAATAACGGAGAGAAACAAGATGATAGAGCAGGCATGGTTATGCTGCTTCTTAGTGTGAAAACTGCGTTGTAAAAGGTTTGAGTTATTTTGTGCTCCCACGATATGCTGCCTCAGCGGATATGGCAGGCGGCAGGCTACGACCCTGTCATGCGGCCGCAGCGAGTCACTACAACTGCAGGAGTGTACTCTGTTGGTTGCTGGAATGGAAAGAAGTCTTGGCGGCAAGTCTGGCAGATACTCGAAGTTCTGTAGGATTGTCGATAGTGATCCCTCCTATTTCTAGGTTAGGATGCTCGAGAGCTACGTGATATAGGCAATACTTAGAAATCTCAACGTAAACAGAAAAAAGGATTCTCTCAACTGACTAGTGTAGAATAATTGAAAGAATGAAGAGCAATAGCTTAAGCAAACAAGGAAAATTTTATTGAAAAATAACTCAAAACCTAAAACAATCGTTTCACAACTAGTTTACAACATAACCCTAACCCAAGTAGAGGTTAGAACATGGCGGCGGCAGAGAACACTAGAAAAGTCTATATAAAAACCTAGGATGATTTGAACTAGGAGTGCAATGGGTATTTATAGACTATGGACTAGGTTAAGTCCTCTTTAAAGTAAAAGTCCTAGAAAGCAGCTTTCCATCTTTTATATGACATTAAATTCTGACTTCTTTGCGTGGAATATGGACTTTATCCCGTTTGCCTTAGCTCGCAAGTAATCTTGAGATTTTTTCTTCGGCGGCCCTGGCCTCTACTACAGACGTCAGTAAATCAAGTTAATATTGGTGATAGATTCAGGGTTTTTAGCTCTACAGATCGCACTCTGTTTCTTCCAACTTTCATAGTCGGCTGTCGTGGGCAACAAGTTCGGCGGCAAGTCTACTCGACAGGTAGTCGGCAGGAACTTGTCCTGCACTGGAATTGCTACAATACTTCTCCTAGGTATGCTCCCTCAGCCTTGTATTCTCAACTCATCAGTTCCCTCTTTCAGTTGTTACTACCTACATACAAGAATACACTAAAACAGTATCTCTTGTTCACCAAATAAATGATAATTCATAAAAGGAAGGCAAAACAATGAAATACTGTAAAATGCTATGCATGCACCTACTTATGCCTAAAATGTGCTTAAAATAATAATAATAATAATAATAATAATAATAATAATAATAATAATAATAATAATAATAATAGTTGGAACATGGATGAAAAATTAGACTTATAGACACTTTACACACCCCCAAACTCGAACTATTGCTTGTCCTCAAGCAATGTAACCTAAAATATTTGCTCTAACAATAGTCAGAAAGAAAGATTTGTTTTTAACCTGATTTTCTGCCTCAAGGTCGTGACACCTATATTAATTTAGTGAAGAGAAATAAGCAGAAAAATAACTCGGAATTTAAATTTCATATGCATGTGTGGTGTGTGCATATCTGTAAACAAACTGAATACACAGAATAAATAATTAAACAAAGATGATGTTGTGATGTAAAGGTTGCTGCCGAGGCAGCACAATTAAGCACATTATTGTTGAGTTGATCACACAATTGCAAATGGCCAAGAGGGGGGTGAATTGGCAATTAAAAATTTGGTGGGAGGAATGAGTGACAAGTAGTTAGAGTGGTTCAAGTTCTCCAAATGAACTCTACAACCACTACCTTAGTTCCCACTAAGGATTTTCAACCAATTCACTACTTGAATTCTTCCCCTTTTCTTGGATGAGGAGGTCACCTTACAAATTGATTAAGCTTTCTACCCAAAGCTTAATCCACTCAATTTACAAAGAGAAATATTTGGTAAACTCAAATAATTCCTCACAAAGGATAAATATTTACCCAAATACAATTTCAAACACCCCAAACTCACAATACAAGATAACAATAAAATCACTAGAGTTGGGTAAAAGAATTTGACTTTGAAGAGCACTAGGGTTTGGATTTTTTGCTTTGATGTTGCTTGGTCAATTGAAGCTTGTTTTTATACCCTTGCATTGATTTCTAGCCGTTTTGCTAGTTGGGATCATCAATAGAGTCGTTGGGAGCAATTTTCCCGCTTTAAATGCAGCTCTGCAACATACCGTATCGGTACTCGGGAGGGGCGTATTGATACCTGCATAAAAGAGGAAAGAGACGTTGTGCCTGAAAACAGAGCGTATCGATATGCATATAAGGCGTACGGGTACGGTTTTAAGGGGCGTATCGGTACTGTAAGCCGTATCGATATTGTCTTTGCTCACTGGAATCCCAAGTCATGTTTACATAAAAAGTGTATCGATACGTATACCAAGCGTACCGGTACGGTATAACGGTCTTTTAAAAATTTGGAAACCATCCAACTGACAAGTAATGGTCGAATAATTAAATGCTCAGATTTTTCAAAGATATGCTTATCGTATCGATACGGTTGTAAGGTGTATCGGTACGGTTTCATGAAAAGAGTTTCCCAGATGAATATCGTATCGTTACGGTTGCAAGGCGTATCGGTACGGTAACTCCATTAAAATTCCAGTGGCAAAAGAGGGTATCGATACGCATAAGCGTATCGCTACGCCTGAGCGTTTCTGTATACTTTGGTTTGAAAAACAAAATTCCAGTAGCCAAAGAGGGTATCGATACGCATAAGGGTATCGATACGCCTAGGCATTTTTGCATACTTAGGCTTGAAAAATATAGGAAAAGACTTAGAGAATTTTATATGTTTAAGAACAAGTCTTTAGATATTATTTTGTTTAAAAATACTTGTCAATTGTGATACTTTAAAGAGTACTTAAAAATTTATTGTTTTGCAAATTGGTCCTTAAGTTTATGTGTTATATCAAAATCAATTTTGGTTTCACAATCTCCCCCTTTTTGATATAACAAAACCATAAATAAATTTTTATGTTTTTGAATATTTGAAAAGCTTTCTCCCCCTTACTTTAAGATAGATTTTCAAAAATAAAACATTGACTCTATGATCCTTCTCCCCCTTTTTGTTAGATCAAATATAATACAAGGATAATAGCAACATAAAGGCAACAATAATTCATTAAACTTAAAGCAATCAAAAGAGTTCAAATGCATAAACTTCAAATTAAACATAATAGTTCAAATGCATAAACTTCAAAGCAATCATCACAATCCAAACTTTAAAATCCTAAAAACATAGATAATAGGCATAAACTTCAAATCCTAAAAAACAAGAGTGCAATAACATATATAAAAGACTAAATGCCCTAAGATGAGATGCATGAACTACTCGTCCCCTTCTTCATCATCATCGTCCTCGTCATCTTCTTCTTCATCTTCTTGAGAGGGTTGATTCCTTCGATTTTGGTTTAGCCAAGCACCATGGAAGATGGTAAGAGAGATATCCATGGAGTTTTGGCGAGAAGCCATGGTGTCTATCTTCTTTTCCATGCCTTGGACGCGATCTTCTAAGGATGTGAATCGATTATCCATCACGGTGAACTTCTCATTTAGGAAAGTCATGAGAGTATTCATGGAGGAGGAATCAAACGGAGCACGGTGAGAGCTCGAAGAAGCACGAGAGGCATCGACCGGAGCCTCTTGTGGAGGATCTTGAGCATTGCGAACCCAATCATTATCAACATAAGTGAAACCAGAACGAGCTAGAGAACACTCATCTATGGGTAGGCCAAGGGTTTCGGGAAAGTCATGTGAACAATTAATGCCAAGGGAATTAAGAAGATAACTCAAAGCCGTTGAGTAGTAAAATGATGAAACTTGTTTGGTGTGACAGTGTTGAACTAAAAAGACAAGGTCGACAAACATAATTTGACAAAGATTTGGACGATGACCTTCTCTTAAACACCTAAGCCAAAAATCATCTCTTTGACGAATCGTTGAATACTTCCCACTCGATGGACGTAGGAACCAAGAGACAAGTAGATAAAGGATACGGTCATGAGCATTTAAAACTTTTGCTGAGCCTAAAGGACCCGTACCCAAGGATTGTTCATCATCAATACCAACATTTTCAAAACCAACAACATTACATAAAGTTTTTTGATCAATTTGAAAGGTTTTACCCTAGTAGATGATTCTATAGCAATGACGTTCTCCCTAGCTTCATCATGAATGCATACAGAATTAGAAAAGAATACGATGACTAGATACCTATATAGGATAGGAGGAATTCTCAAAAAGGTAAAAACATCCATTGCTTAATCAAAGATAGGTATTGGAATTTAAAACGGGGAGAACTTAAGAATGAGATTGACACAACATGTTCTTCCCTAAGGTTCATACCTTGAAAACGTTTATATCGTTCTATATCACCATCATCGAGAAAACTTAATTGGATAATATAAGGAAGGTTAGGTGTAGGATTACCCTCGACATCCGCATGAGGATTGGAAGTAGAGCGGTGACGCTTAGTTCCCTTTTTTGGTGCCATAACCCTGAAAACACATCAAAAACGATTCGAATATGTATGCAATTAACATCCTATTCAATCCAATAAACTCTAATAATTCAAGGTAATTGTAAAAAAAATTAATTTGTAAAAAAGACATTTACATTTAAAAAATAACAGTTAAAAAATTCGAATAGAAAATATATTTGAATGAAAATTTTTGATTTTTGAAAAAGAAATTATGAAAAAGTTGAAACCCATAACAAACAAACATGTTTTGTACAAAAATTCAGTTGAAACAATAATAAAAATTAAACAAAAATCAAAGAAAATAAAAAAGAAGAGTTTTATACCTTGAATCTTAGATTGGATGAAAGAGGTGATGTGAATGCACAAGATTTGATGACAAAGCTTAGCCTTGATGTGTAGAGTAAAAACCCTCAAAGAATTTTTAAGATTGATGGTAAAATTTGAAGGATTTATGGGGGTTTTAATAGGGTTTTGCGGCTAGGATTTTTGGAGAGAAAAAGGGTTTTTGTGTTTTAAAGCTTTTTAACAATTGCTGCCCTAAATAGCCTCTCCGTCGAGGCCGTATCGATATGCTATACACGCATATCGATACCCTTTAACCCTAATTTTATATTTGTCGTTACTACTGTATCGATATGCGGGGCCGTATCGGTACGCTTGGCTTTGTCTATTTCCCTTGACTTGTACCGTATCGATACGCGGGGTCGTATTGATACTTGTTAATCGTAAAAAATTCCCAGTTATCAACCCGTATCGATACACTTTACAACCGTTTCGATACACCTTTACCAGATTATGCATTTTTGACAGATTTAAGTGCAAAAATCCAATTTGAAACGTCCCTAAATTCATGTACATGTCATATGAACAAGTTTTAATGGCTAAACCTAATGCATACTCCCCCTAGCAACATGCATAGATGCAAAGAGAACAAAATTAACACAAGCATGAATCACAAACAATTTCAAGCAAATTTTGACATTTTGGGACCTAAAAGGGGTCAAGAAAGGCTAGTTAAACCTAACTCTCTCCTAAGGGTCCAAAAGCGCTCTTTATCTAAAGGTTTTGTAAATATATCCGCTAATTGGTATAAGGTGTCAGCAAACTCTATAACAACATCATTTTTCAAAACATGATCTCTAATGAAATGATGTCTAATTTCTTTGTGTTTAGTTTTAGAGTGTTGAATGAGATTCTTAGTGAGACAAATGGCACTAGTGTTGTCACACCTAAGGGGTATGGTTTCTATTTTAACACCATATTCTAAGAGTTGTTGCTTCATCCAAAGGACTTGAGCACAACAACTCCCTAAGGATATGTACTCCGCTTCGGTGGTAGATAAGGCTACACTATTTTGTTTCTTAGAGAACCAAGATACGAGCATACTACCTAAGAATTGGCATTTCCTGAAAGTATTTACTATCTATCTTACATCCCCCATAATCCGCATCCGAATAAGCATGAAGGCAAAAGGAAGAATCTTTAGGATACCAAAGGCCTAAGGTAGGTGTGTCTCTAAGGTATCTAAAAATTCTCTTAATAGAAACTAAGTGTGATTCCCTAGGACTAGCTTGAAACCTAGCACACAAGCAAACACTAAACACAATATCTGGTCTACTTGCGGTAAGGTAAAGCAAAGAACCTATCATGGATCTATAAAGCTTAGAATCAACACACTTACCTCCTTCATCTTTGTCAAGCTTTATGGAAGAACTCCTAGGTGTGGCTTGAGGTTTTGCATTCTCCAAGCTGAACTTTTTGAGCATATCATTCACGTACTTAGCTTGATTTTTGAAGGTATCATCTTTCCTTTATTTGATTTGGAGTCCCAAAAAGAATGAGAGCTCCCCCATCATGCTCATCTCGAACTCACCATGCATTAGCTTAGAAAATTCTTTACAATAACACTCATTAGTAGAACAAAAAATGATATCATCAACATAGATTTGTACTACTAAGATGTCATTGTTATATCTTTTTATGAAGAGTGTAGTATCCACCTTACCTTTTTCAAAACCCTTTTCAATTAAGAAATTTGAAAGTCTCTCATACCAAACTCTAGGAGCTTGTTTTAAACCATAAAGAGCTTTTGTTAGTTTAAACACATGGTTTGGATATTTTGAATCCTCAAAACCCGGTGGTTGTTCAACATACACTTCTTCATTTCTAAAACCATTTAAAAGGCACTTTTCACATCCATTTGAAAAAGCATGAAATTATTATAACATGCAAATGCTAAAAGCATCCTAATGGCTTCCATCCTAGCTACGGGTGCATATGTCTCATCAAAATCAATTCCCTCTTCTTGGGTATAGCCTTGAGCAACAAGCCTAGCCTTGTTTCTCACTATATTACCACTTTCATCTAATTTATTCCTAAATACCCATTTAGTTCCTATAGTAGATTGATTACTAGGCCTTTCAACTAATGTCCAAACTTTACTTCTCTCAAATTGATTTAATTCTTCTTGCATGGCCAAAATCCAAAAATCATCTTTTAAAGCTTCTTTAATATTTTTAGGCTCAATGCATGAAAGAAATGCAACATGGTTCATTAATTTAAGAGAGGATCTAGTAGTTACCCCATTTGATGGATCACCCAAGATTTCACCACCTTTGACATAGTTAAACTCCTTGGGTAAGACACCTCCTTTTCCTCAAGATCCAAGTCCTTCAAGGCTTCAAGAGGTGGATCTTGTGTATCATCATCTTTAGTTGGAACCTCATCCACCTTTGACGTTTGTCCTCCATCAATTGCATCAAGGATTCCTACATCATCATCATCACAAGATTCCTTCATTGGAAGGAGGTTATCATTGAAAACAACATGTATAGACTCTTCAACTACTAGAGTTCTTTTATTAAGTACATGATAGGCTTTAGAGTTTAAAGAGTACCCTAAGAAAATAGCTTCATCACTTTTAGCATCAAATTTACCTAAGTTTTCTTTACCATTATTCAAAACAAAACACTTGCAACCAAAATGATGAAAATAGATAATGTTAGGCTTCTTAGATTTTAAAATCTCATAAGGTGTTTTCTTCAAAATTGGCCTAATCATTACTCGATTTATAATATAGCAAGCGGTATTTGTGGCTTCTGCCCAAAAATATTTAGGTTAATTATTTTCCCAAAGCATGGTTCTAGCCATTTCTTCTAAAGTTCTATTTTTCCTCTCAACTACCCCATTTTGTTGAGGAGTGCGAGGTGCCGAAAAATTGTCACTAATCCCATTTTCATTTAAAAACTCATCGAAACCTAGATTTTGAAATTCGGTTACATGATCACTTCTAATGTGAGAAATTTTAAGTTCAAGATCATTTTGAGTTATTTTAGAAAATGTGATGAATTTTTCTAAAGCCTCATCCTTTGTACTTAATAATAGAACCCAAGTAAACCTAGAATATTCATCTACAAGCACAAAAGCATATGATTTTCCACCCAAGCTCATTGTTCTAATAGGCCCAAAAAGATCCATATGAATTAATTGTAATCATCTACTAGTAGAGACATCATTAATGGATTTAAATGAAGTTCTATGTTGTTTACCCTTTGAACATGCATCACAAATTTTATCATTAGAAAATTTAAGTTTGGGTAAACCTGTAACTAGATCAAGGGAGATTAGTTTCTATGTTCCTATGAGCCATGTTCATCATGTGAAACTAAGCTTGTATGGGATGAATGGATGTCATCTAAATGCACCATGTATATGTTGCCTATTCTATGTCCTATGAGCATTAGTTGATTTGTTTTAATGTTTACAATTTTGCAACCACTTTTATCAAATAAAACATTAAAACCCTTATCACATAATTGACTAATGCTCAATAAATTATGTTTAAGACCTTTGACATACAAAACATTTTCAATGAAAATAGAAGAGTGATTACCAATGGAGCCTATTCCTTCAATGTGGCCTTTGGAGTTGTCACCGAAAGTTACAACTCCACCACTCTTTCCCTTTAGTTCCACAAATCTACTCTTGTCACCGGTCATATGTCTTGAGCATCCACTATCAAGGTACCAAGAATTTTAGCTTGAAGCTTTAGCCTTGTAGCAATGCTCCCCCTACATACAAAGAAATTAGGCCTTGATTTTTGGTACCAAAATCATTTTGGGTCCATGTGTGTTAGCCTTCAAAATTTTGGTTCCTTTAGGAATCCAAGAAGCAATAGCATTCATATTATTAGAAATAATGAGTTCTTTAGGAACCCAAACACTCCTAACTCTTTAACCTCTAGATTGCTTATTAAAATTTCTTTGTTTAGGAATAAAGGGTTTTCTTTTTACATATTGGGATTTAGAAGGATTTCCTTTTTCAAAATTGTTTTTCCTAATAGCAGTTGATGTTTTAAGATTATCCATTTCCTTTGTGTGATAATCTTGAAAATCGGAAAGAAGTTTTTCAAGTTCAAGATTTTTCGTTTTCAGATCATTTGAAAGATTTACTAAAAACAAAACTTTCTTTTCCTATTCGGAAATGGTTTTCTTGTTTTTCAAAATGGATTCTTTATATTTTCCTATTAACTCATCGTAAACCTCTTGCAATTCATCATAAGCATCTTGAAGCTCATCAAAAGTAAAACCAAAATTAGATAAGTTAGAATTTACCTTTGGTTCATCATCAATGGCCATGAGACATAGATTGGCTACTTCCTCCTCTTCCTCGGATGACTCATCGTCACTCCAAGTTGCTATTTGACCTTTGAGCTTGTTCTTCTTCCCAAAGCTCTTCCTCTTCAATTGAAGACATTCGAAACGGATGTGACCAGGCTTTTTGCATTCATAGCAAGTGATTTGGTCCTTCTCCTCTTCATTACTCTTGCTCTTGAAGTCTCCCTTTCTAATAAACTTTCTCCCACGATTGGACTTCATGAAGCGAGTGAACCGTTTGGCCAACATGGCCATCTCCTCACCTTCATCTTCACTTGAATCGCTTTCTTGACATGAAGCTTTAAGAGCGATTCCAACCTTCTTCTTATCAACATCCTTCTTCTCAACCATTTTCTTCTCTTCTTCTCTTCCCTTCCTCATGATCTCATAGATGAGTAGAGATCCAACAAGAGCATCAAGCTTGAGAGTCTTCAAATCTCAAGCTTCAATAATAGTCGTTCTCTTGCCATCCCATGACTCCGGAAGAGAGTATAACAATTTCCTCACTGGTTTGTCTTCGGGGATGATCTCGCCGAACCCCTTCAATCCGTTGACAATGACCGAGAATCGATCAAACATCTTGGAGACACTTTCATCGGGATCCATCTTGAAATTTTCATAGCTTAGATTGAGTAGCCCAATCTTTGTCTCCTTGACATCACTAGTTCCCTCATATGTTGTCTCGAGGGTATCCCAAACCTCCTTGGCATTTTCGATTGAAGACACCTAGGAGTAGATATCCGGACCAAGTGCACAAAATATCACATGGAGAGCTTTTTCATTCACTTGCATCCATCTTCTTTCATCATCCGTCATTTCGGCTTTTACTTTTGGGACAAGTCTTGCTTCTCCATCTCTCTTTATAGGAATGTATGGACCTTTTTCAACCACATCCCACACCATGTAGTAGGTAGACTTGATGAAGAGCCTTATTCTAATCTTCCAATATGGGTAGTTATCCCCATTGAAGAATGGTGGCTTGGTTGTAGATTGGGACTAATAGAGGTTGGAGTTGGAGGTGGATTCCATTGCTTGACTAGTTGTTGATCAAACTCACCTAGAATCGACTGAAGAGGGTTGTAATCATTTCAATGAGTGTAGCTCTGATACCAATTGTTGAGTTGATCACACAATTATAAATGGCCAAGAGGGGGTGAATTGGAAATTAAAAATTTGGTGGGAGGAATGATTGAAAAATAAAAGATGACACAAGTAGTTAGAGTGGTTCAAGTTCTCCAAATGAACTCTACATCCACTACCTTAGTTCCCACTAAGGATTTTCAACCAATTCACTACTTAAATTCTTCCCCTTTTCTTGGATGAGGAGGTCACCTTACAAATCGATTAAGCTTTCTACCCAAAGCTTAATCCACTCAATTTACAAAGAGATGGATTTGGTAAACTCAAATAATTCCTCACAAAGGATAAATGTTTACCCAAATACAATTTCAAACACCCCAAACTCACAATACAAGATTACAAGAAAATCACTAGAGTTGGGTACAAGAATTTGACTTTGAAGAGCACTAGGGTTTCGATTTTTTTCTTTGATGTTGCTTGTAGGTTCAATAGTTGTTGCTTGGTCAATTAAAGCTTGTTTTTATACCCTTGCATTGATTTCTAGCCGTTTGGGAAGTTGGGATCATCAATATTGCCGTTGGGAGCAATTTTCCCGCATTAAATGCAGCTTTGCAGCATACCATATCGGTACTCGGGAAGGGCGAATCGATACCTGCATCAAAGCAGAAAGACCCGTTGTGCTTGAAAACATAGCGTATCGATACGCATAGAAGGCGTACCGGTACCGTTTTAAGGGCCGTACCGGTACGGTAAGTCGTATCAATACTGTCTTTGCTCACTAGAATCCCAAGTCATGTTTACATGAAAAGCGTATCGATACGCATACCAAGCGTATTGGTACGGTATAGTGGTCTTTAAAAAATTGGGAAACCAACCAACTGTCAAGTAACGGTCGAATAATTAAATGCTCAGATTTTTCAAAGATATGCTTATCGTATCGATACGGTTGTATGGTGTATCAGAACAGTTTCATGAAAAGAGTTTCTCAGATGAATATCGTGTCGATACGGTTGCAAGGCGTATCGGTACGGTAACTCCATTAAAATTCCAGTCGCAAAAAAGGTTATCGATACGCATAAGGGTATCGATACGCCTGATCGTTTCTATATACTTTGGTTTGAAAAACAAATTTCCAGTAGCCAAAGTGGGTATCAATACGCATAAGGGTATCGATACGCCTGTGCATTTTTGCATACTTAGGCTTGAAAAACATAGGAAAAGACTTAGAGAATTTTATATGTTTAAGAGCAGGTCTTTAGATATTATTTTATTTGAAAATACTTGTCAATTGTGAGACTTTAAAAAGTACTTAAAAATTTATTGTTTTGCAAATTGGTCCTTAAGTTTATTTGTTATATCAAAATCAATTTCGGTTTCACAATTATTTTGAATCATGGCAGTGAGGTCTTTAGCTTATCACAACTACTCTTCTAGGTCTAATGTTGAGATAGGAGAAAACTACAAAACCCCGAACCCTTGGAGTAGAGTCATCCCGTGAAGTCTTTCATTCACTCATGCTAATTTGTCTGTCACTTTAAGGCTTTCATAATCATGGACTTTGATAGCAGCAGAGTGTCCTCGCACATGATTCTTCCTAGAGCCTGTTACGGGCACCTCTAGGGTAAACAACATTATTCCTTGTTTTTGATTATGCTGTCATGGAGGTACTGCATTTTTTTTTGTTTCTTTTGCCTGCCTCAGCAGCTACCTATAATCATTGTTAGAATTTTGCAAAGAGTTCTAAAAACAAACATGAAGTGTTCATCAAATATTCTAACACATTCAACAAGTAACAAAGATGATTAACATTTCCAGGCATTAAAAAAGAAAAAAAATTCTAAGTCATATTTCATACTTTTTCCCAATATTAAGTTCAATTTTTATTAGTTGCGAAAATAAATTAGTCGGCTATCCTATCATAGGCACAAGTCATAAAAAACTTTTCTTTTCCAATTATTACTAAGGCAAGTACAATGCAACCTAAATGCAACTAAATATGCCTAAAGAAAATGATGCGAGAGCTACCTCCCCCCCCCCCCCAAACGCGAGATGGGCATTGCCCTCAATGCACAAAACAAATAGGATACAAAAAAATACAAGTTAAAGATAAAAATAAATGAAAATAGAAAATAAAAAGAAAATAAAAGAAAAGAAGACTTTGCTTAGGGGTGGTAGGAGGTTGGATTCTTGTCAGCTGAGGAGGAGGAAGATGTTTAGATGATGAAGCGGCAGCCAGCAGAGGCCTTGGCCGCGGTCTTGGCAGGTGAAGTTTTTGCTTTTCGTGGCGGCTGGGCTCTTTTCGGCGTATGTTGTGGCTCTTCTAGCAATTTGGCGGGAGAAGCATTTGGAGAAGCATCGCTCCCTTCTGACTCTGTCTCGAAGTCCACATGTTCTTTGGTTATTATGTGCCACTTTCTCTTCCTGTTCCGTTCCACTGTGGGTTCTGCCGGAGGGATGAATGCCATTGGGATGGCTGTTGTTGCTGCCCCCACTATTTGTTTCTGGCTCCAGCAACGGCTATCGATCACCTCTGACGAGGAGGTGTCTGCCACTGTATTTGCTGTGCACTTAGGGGAAATATTCTTCTGGTGCAACTGAGAGGAGTCTGCCACTGTGTTGAATGGGGTAGCGGCTGAGTAGGTAAGAGAATGTGTAGGAGAGGGAACCTGGTGGTCAGTCTGGTGGGCAGCAGCGGCTGGTAGAGTTCCTTGCGTGTGGGCTACTGCTGCTAGCTCTTCTAGGTATGGCGGCATGGTGGGAACATAAGCATAAATATTTTGGCAAAATAGGCCACAAAGGGCTACTTTGGCCTCACCACATAGTTCATGAAAGCCAACTGCTGCTGCTCGATGCGCTTTGTGCTGTCTAGAAGGGTGTGCAGCAGTGGGATGACTTATTTGTCTAGGGCATCGTCAGTATTGCCGGGGGCAGCTGGGGTTTTAGGCTTTTTGGCTGAAGGCTGGCTCGACGTTGCTGGCTCTTTCTCCACATCCTACATCATCTAAATGTGGTCCTTTTTGGTCCAGTCCTCTTTAGCAGTTGCTAGCTCATCTGTGGGATCTGCCGGGACACCGAAGTTGGTTCAAAGACCTGTGATGAGCGACCGGAAGTACAACCTGCCTTTCTTCTTCTTGAAGCAATTGTGGATTTCTGTGCAGATAATTTCCCCTACATTTATTAACCGATTCATCAGGATATTGTGAATTAAGGTGAGGCACGACCGATCAACGGTTGAGTTGTGGGATGTTGGCATCAGACGTTATTTTACAAAGGTGTTTGCCTCCTAGCCATGGTGTGTGGGGCTTGCAAAGTTTGGCCTTGATTTCCTCAGAGTTTGTAGCCTTCAGTGACTGCTTCCACTCCTCGTGAGGGTTGTCGTCCATATCAAGGTCGTAACACCTATTGATGACAGCAACATTTAATTTGACCAGCTCCCCGCGGACATAGACGAACTCGTTGTAGTGGATGTTTTTGAACAAGGCGGACTCTAGACCACAGTCACTTGTTTCCCGCCCGTTAATTTTGGAGCCGTTGGCAGCTAGCCGTTGAAGGTTAACTAACCGTTATGCGTGTTGCTGTAACGCCCCGGTTTTGGGCTCAGAAGTTTTGGGCGTTGACCGGTTCGGTCAAAGTGCTGATCGAATATATAAGAGTGAATTTAGGAAAGCCTAGTTCGGGTTGCATTAAAAATATGGAAAAATGTTCTAAAATCATCTTTTAATATATAAAAGTGAACTGTGAAATCAATTTTGGAAAATGAGGTTCGGAAGGTTGACATTTCGGTTAGTGACCAAAATGTAATTTTTGAAAGTTGCGGGACAGTTTTATAAAGGATTGAAACTTTGAATCTTTAAGGAGCTATTATTCCAAAAAGGATTTCTCCAGATTTTTCTAAGATATTTTAAGGCTTTATTCTGATTTTAAAGATTATGAAATGTGGAGGGAAATCATTTTTACCATTTCTTAACTAACTTTTCATTTTCTCTCAATTTTCCTTTTCTCTCATTTTCTCTAAACCCAAACACATTTCTCCAGATTTTTTCTTCTGATTTTGTTGCCTAAATCACTCATTTCAACTCTCTTTTGATTCCTAATCATCTCATCAACAAAGCCTCTCAATTTGCAAGTTGTTTCATTAAGCATTTTGGCTCTAAAAAGGAGAAATTCAAGTTTGGAGGTAAGAACGTCCTTCTCCTCTAAACTATCAGTTCTTTACTGAAATTCCTAAGTTCTCAATCCTTGATTTGTGTTTTGTTAATGGCTTTTCAATTGAAATCTTGATTTTGGCTTAAAATGCAAGATTGGTGATTTTGGTGAAATTTTCGTGTGATCTGTTTGGGCAGTGTTTTGAAGTGTCAAAATGATGTTAAATGAATGCTAAATTGATTAGAAGTTGAGGCTTAATCAATGCAATCCCGGATAGGTTGAATTTCCTAAGTTTGGCTTGAGTTTTTGGTTGTTTTTGGAGTGTTTTTGGGTGATCTGTTATACCTGGAGGTATAAGGACATGTTTGTGATCATTTTAGATGTTAACTGATGTTTAAAAATGGTTAGAAGTGATGGATCTTGGCTGGGTTAAGTTTTGGAAGTGTTTGGAAGTGATTTCGGTTGTGTTTGGTAGCCAAATTGTTGGATTTGGGTTGAGCAGCGAGTTGAATCTTGTTGCTGGTGTTTTTAATGCATAATGATGCATTAATCCTCTGTTGTTGTGTGCTTGAAACAGGGGAGTTTGATCCGTGAGCTTTGAAGGTGTTGCGGAAGGTTTTCGGATGCTTGGAAGGCTTGTTGGCTAGCCTTGTTTTGTGTATCGGTGAGTGAAGTTGGGATTTCAGCTTTTAAACCAAGGTTTGAAGGTTTTGGGAGCTTAGTTTAAGTCTATACAACTTTGCTAAGCTCAAGAGTAAGTGATTGGATTTTCGCTCTTGAATTGTGTTGTGTTTTGGTTTTAAAAGCAATTGTGGTTGATGATTGAGATGCATGTGTTTTGCATGGTTTAAGTCTGTTTTGAAAGCATATTTTTGCATGGTTTAATGCTGGTTTCGAAAGCCATTTGAGAAGGATGCTCAAGGTAAGGGATCCTTGGTTTTGTACATGGTAATTGTGGTTTAGATGCATAGTGTTGCATGTTGATCAATGGCTTTGTATGATGCTTTAAAACAGTGAATTGATGATGGTAAATGTTACTTTTTGCATATTGGTTATGCATGTGAATCATTGGATTAATGAGGTAATAGTTTTGCATATTGGTTATGCATATGAATCATTGGACTAATGTGGTGATGGTTTTTGCATTGTGGTTATGCATATGAATTAGTGGAATAACATGGTAAGATGGTTATGTTGGCAAGTGATGAAAGTGGTTCTTGGTTCGTTGATCGGATATAGTTAGCCGGCTATAGGATTGGGTGCACCGTAAATTAAGTCGCCTTGGAGGTGGAGTGGTCAAGAGTGGACCGGTAAACTCCCTTCAAGTATCCTAACGAGATGGTTAAGGTCATAATGGAGGTGTTGCCCATTCGAGGACCTTGGTTGAGCAAAGGTTATATGGTGTTTAAAAGTCCATATATGAGGACCTTGTGCTTGTTAAGATCTCAATGGCGGTGTAAGACCATGTGTGGATCTTGTGTGGGGTGTCCCGGATCTCGTTAGTGATTTATACAACTACCAATCGGTTATGCAAAGGTTGTATGGTGTTTAAAAGTCCATACATGGAAAGCTTGTGCATGTTGAGGTTGTATGGTGTTTAAAAGTCCATGCATGGGAACCTCGGGAAAAGCTAAGGTTGTATGGTGTTTAAAAGTCCATACATGGGAACCTTAGGCTTGTAAGGTCAAATGGTGTTTAAAAGTCCATTTGGGAGGCCTTGGATTGGTAGGGTGTATGAAGCGTAGGGACAACGCTCGGAATCCGCGTATCCGATCGGATGTTGAGTTGAAAAGTGGATGTGGTTGATCACTTGGAAGCCAATGTAATGTTCTTGATCATAAAGAAGCATGAGATGCTTGAAAAGATGCATGGTTGCATGAAAAGTGTATAATGCTTGAGAATGCATGTTTACTTGTTATGTTGAACAAGTGTTGATTATCATTTGATAAATAATGCATGTGTGCATGAAATCTCTTAAATGCATTGGAGTCTTGTTAAGACTTGTTTTAAAAGGCATGTGATAATGATGTTGTGGTTCTTGAGTTGCCTTTGGTTAATGCATGTATTGGATTGATTGAGTAAATGATTTTAAAGGACTTCTTGCTTAAATGGTTTTTAAGTTTAAGAAGGGTATGTTGTGAAATGGGAATGTTTTCCAAGGTTTTGATTTAACTTTGCATATGGTGTTTATGCATGGAATGGTTAAATGGATGATTGTGTCATTTATGATTTGAAAAGGTTTTCTTAGCTTGCTAAGCTAAGGTTTGGTTTCATGTATGCACAATGCATGGTTTAAGCATGATGTTGAAAAGGAGTTTTCAAACATGGTTTTGGTTTGTCAAATCAGGTTGTTTTAAAGGTGTTTTGTAACCCGCTGCATTGATGGTGTTTTGGTTTTGAGCATTCCTCACTAAGCATTATGTGCTTACGCTCCTTTTTGTCCATCAATGCAGATTCTTGAAGTTTGGACAGCAAGGAGCAAGGGATTCAAGGTGGACTCCAATTGAGATGTATGTCTTAGTGAATAGCTATATTTAATAAAGGCAATGGGGGTAGAATCTCTCGGATTGATGTTTTTGTGTTCGTATATGTTCGAACAAGTATGTTTTAATGTTGTTGATGTTGTTGGAACATGTATTGGCTTTAATGAGATTGATTTGGAAAGTTTGTGCTTAAGTGGTTGCTTGTGTAGGAAGCATGCCTATAGATTTTGGGCTTTTTGCATGTGAAGTTAAATTGTTGATTTGATGATGCATACAAGTCATATATATGTTGAATTGCATGCTGGTAAAGTTTGGTGACATTTGGAGCATGTTGAATGATTAATTGCATGTTTTGGAAGGCCTTTTTGCTGCAATCTGTGCAGGCGTTTCGGAACTGTGTGCACCGTTTCGGAACGGGTGCCTTGAATGAACCCAGGCGTCCGAAACGGTATGCACCGTTTCGAAACGGTTTGGTCTCTGCCAGACCCCCGTTGCGGTACGCGTTGCGGAACGGCCCCGTGTTTCGAAACAGGCTTTGCCTGTTTCGGAACGGGTGACCGTTGGGGGCTGACATGGGCGGTTAAATGTTTCAAAATGTTTGCATTTTGGTCCTAGAACTTGTTTGTGCAATTGTATGAGTTTGGGATGTCTGTTTGAGCTGAAATTTGGCAGGGAAGCATGAAACCTGATTAATTTTAAGTTGGTAACTTAAAATTTGGTTAAGTCCTTAAAGTTTTCAGAATTTACAATTTCGTCCCTAAAGTTGTAAATTGTTCAATTGGGTCCCTGTTTGATCTCTGATGTTTGTGGTCTTTGTGTATGATGTTTGTGTGATCACAATTAGGACTAATGTGCATCTAGACAAGAGTAAAAAGAAAAAAAAGGGTCGTTAATCAAGGTTGACTTTTGGGTTGACTTTGGTTTTCCCCGTGTGACTTTCTTAATTCGGGTCAACCGTCTAGGCCGGGTTAAGGGGGTTACATTTGGTGGTATCAGAGCTGAGTTGCGAATGCTTGGGGAAAACGGTAAGTTGTTGCGATGTGTGTTTGATGTTTACCTTGAGGTGTGGTTGAAAGTTGGTTGAAACACGTGTTTCTGAGTATGCTGCTGGTGTTTCTGAGCAAATTATTGATGTTTCTGAGCATGTTGCTGATGTATGCAAGCATGCTTTATGGTTATGAATCTTGGTTGAGTTTATGTGGATATGTGCTGATGTTGTGAGCTGATGTTATGCATGATGGGAGTGCTATGAGTATGTTATGTTGATAATATGCTGTTGCAAGTGGATGCTGTTTGATGTAAGCATGATCAAAGTATGTTGTTTGATATGTTTGCTGTTGTGATATCCATGTTGTGTTGACTGTTATGCCATGTAAAGGGGAGGATTCGGGATACCCATTGCCTTATTAATATAGCTATTGTGTTATTTGGAGTTGGAGTTTGAATCCTTGCTTAATGCTGGTCTAACTGGTTTGTTTGTTTTGTTGTGATTGTTTGTTGTTGTTAGTAGTATGGCAAAGTCGATGGATGAATGGCAGTTGGGTAAGGTGGTTGCTGCCTTGGGGCAGGTTATTAAGGCTTGGAATTCACCCTTTTGTGGAGGTGTTTTGTCTCAGTCTTCTGTGCCTGGAGTTGAGGTGGTAAGGCAAGGGAAAGAAGCTGGTTCTGTGATGAAGAGTTCATCATCTGTTGTTCAGGAGGTGTTGGGAACATCTCAGGCTGTGGTAAAGGTATGGTCAGTGGATGAGCTGGTTGTGGGATGTGTGGGTTTGCCGAAGCAGCATTTGCTTGATTTGGGTGTTGTGGAGTATCATGGTTCTTCACCGGAGATGTTTGAGGCCTGGTTGGCCAGTGTGATTCTGATCTTGGATCAGGAAGGCTGTGATTATGCTTGTAAGCTGGGAAGTGTTGTTTCTTTGATGCTGGAGGATGCGTGTGTCTGGTGGACATCTGTGGCGGTGGCGTCACATATTCCTGATATTAATTGGGATTTCTTTGTATCTGCTTTTTGTGAAAGGTATCTTGGAAGGGAATTTCCAAGGATTGAACAAGGTGAAGATAGTGTTGTTGTGGAGCAAGTGTTGCTTGAGCAAGGGGTGGAAGCTCAGCCACCGGTGTGTGATCGTTGTGAAAGGCGCCATGTTGGAGGTTGTTGGGGCGCGGGTGCTTGCTGGAATTGTGGTTCCAAAATGCATGTTAAGCGTGATTATCCTCATGGAGTGAAGTCAGCTTTGGTGATAGCCAAAGGGTCTCTGAAAGGTCGTGGGCATGGTCGAGGCAAGGTTCAAACGTGGCAAAAAGAGCAGAAGGTTGTGAAGAGTTTGGGAAAAGAGAATTGCTGGAAATGTGGGTCTGCTGGACACATGAGACGTCATTGTTTGAGGTTGGCTCGGAACAGCCAAGGTTCCTTACCGCAAGGAGTTGGTGGTGACCCTGGTGTGTTAGCTGGTGTTGCAGTTGTGCCGCAGGAGGATGATGGTTCCGCAAGGAAGAGAGCTCGTCTGATGAAGCTTCAGGGAGGTGTTGTGTTTTCAGGTAACCTTGTTAAGTAATCTTCGCTCTAGTTACCTTAGTTTGGTTTCTGTTGGTTTTCCTTGTGTGGTAAGTTTAGTCTTGTTGCTAGCATGTTTGGGGTAATGGTAGTTGTTTGGGAACATCTTTGGTGTGAAGAAGGCTTAGTGAGTATCTCGTGGTTAATGGTTGTTGGTATGATGGAGTTAGATAAGTTAGGAGTGAGTTGGGAGGTTGTTTTTAGACAGGTTTGAGGATGTTATTGGAGGGTGTGAACTGGCATTCATGCACAGTTAAAATCATTGTTATATGCTATATTATATATGTTGGTCCATGCATACATGTGGCATGACATTAGAGGTTTTGCATACATGTACATCAGGCATTGATAGGGCATGTAGGTGATCATGCATACGATGTTCACACTCGCTAATAACTAATCGAATCTGTTAGTGTGGTGGTTGGTTTGGATGATGGGTTTTTAGAGGTTGTTTTGGTGCTGAGTGAGAGTTAGAAGTAATATTAAGTTAGTCTCTGGCAATGGTGAGAGTGGTATGGCCTGTGGTAGAAGGATAGTGTTTGATACTCATAGAGTTTAGTGGTTTGGTGGTGAGGAGTACCGGTTGAGGTTAGAATCGGTTATGTGGTTTGAATAGCTAAAAGGAAGTGGTAGTTCCTTGGTGCTAAGTGATGTTGCAGTTTTGTGGTTGTGTTTTCAAGTGCTGAGGTAGCTTAGCTTTTAAGTTGTTGTGAAAGGGTTGTGCTGGTTCTTAGTAACCTTTGAGGAGTTGAAGAGCTGTTATGCGTGTTTTGGTTAAGCGATGTTCTGGTAATGCAAGTGTTATGGTTGGAGTTTGAAGTGGAAGGATTATGAAAGATCAAAGGTTTTTGTTGGTTGTTTGGGTTCTTGTGAGAAGTGTATGGTTGGTTGTGGTTAAGAAAGTTCCGTTTGAAGTCAGCTGGTGGTGTGTGGAGCGGCTGACGGGTTCAAGTTGGGGTTATGTTGTAATTCTTGGAATTTGGGTGAGTAATCCTGGTAAGCTGTTATGGTAATGTTAGCGACAGATGTGAAGGATTATCAGCATTCGTTGAGGAGTTTGGGTAAGCAGTTGATGCTTAAAGATTTTTGCTCGTTGGGAAGATCCTTGGAAGAGATTTCGGAGTTTGCAAGAGTTTTAGAAGCAGAAAGGTTTGCATAGTGGCTGTTTTGGATTGGTTGTTGTCACTGTGTAAACAAGTCTTGGAAGTTGTGTGTTACAGTGATGTGTGCTGTAATGGTTGGGGTTCTTCAGGTTGAGGTTGGGGCTGTGTACAGTCCGGTTATGTGAAATATTAAGTTGTGGCTATCTTTGGGTGTTCTGGATTTAATGAACAGCATGTGGTGGTGTTGGGTTCGGTGGAGTTTTGTATGGGAAGTGTTCAGTATTGGTTGAGGCTTTTGTATTGCCTTGTGTGTTGCTTTGAGAAGGTTGTTGTTCTATTTTCGCCGGTTGAAATTTCGAGGACGAAATTTCCTAAGGGGGGGGAGAGTTGTAACGCCCCGGTTTTGGGCTCAGAAGTTTTGGGCGTTGACCGGTTCGGTCAAAGTGCTGATCGAATATATAAGAGTGAATTTAGGAAAGCCTAGTTCGGGTTGCATTAAAAATATGGAAAAATGTTCTAAAATCATCTTTTAATATATAAAAGTGAACTGTGAAATCAATTTTGGAAAATGAGGTTCGGAAGGTTGACATTTTGGCTAGTGACCAAAATGTAATTTTTGAAAGTTGCGGGACAATTTTATAAAGGATTGAAACTTTGAATCTTTAAGGAGCTATTATTCCAAAAAGGATTTCTCCAGATTTTTCTAAGATATTTTAAGGCTTTATTCTGATTTTAAAGATTATGAAATGTGGAGGGAAATCATTTTTACCATTTCTTAACTAACTTTTCATTTTCTCTCAATTTTCCTTTTCTCTCATTTTCTCTCAACCCAAACACATTTCTCCAGATTTTCTCTTCTGATTTTGTTGCCTAAATCACTCATTTCAACTCTCTTTTGATTCCTAATCATCTCATCAACAAAACCTCTCAATTTGCAAGTTGTTTCATTAAGCATTTTGGCTCTAAAAAGGAGAAATTCAAGTTTGGAGGTAAGAACGTCCTTCTCCTCTAAACTATCAGTTCTTTACTGAAATTCCTAAGTTCTCAATCCTTGATTTGTGTTTTGTTAATGGCTTTTCAATTGAAATCTTGATTTTGGCTTAAAATGCAAGATTTGGTGATTTTGGTGAAATTTTCGTGTGATCTGTTTGGGCAGTGTTTTGAAGTGTCAAAATGATGTTAAATGAATGCTAAATTGATTAGAAGTTGAGGTTTAATCAATGCAATCCCGGATAGGTTGAATTTCCTAAGTTTGGCTTGAGTTTTTGGTTGTTTTTGGAGTGTTTTTGGGTGATCTGTTATACCTGGAGGTATAAGGACGTGTTTGTGATCATTTTAGATGTTAATTGATGTTTAAAAATGGTTAGAAGTGATGGGTCTTGGCTGGGTTAAGTTTTGGAAGTGTTTGGAGGTGATTTCGGTTGTGTTTGGTAGCCAAATTGTTGGATTTGGGTTGAGCAGCGAGTTGAATCTTGTTGCTGGTGATTTTAATGCATAATGATGCATTAATCCTCTGTTGTTGTGTGCTTGAAACAGGGGAGTTTGATCCGTGAGCTTTGAAGGTGTTGCGGAAGGTTTTCGGATGCTTGGAAGGCTTGTTGGCTAGCCTTGTTTTGTGTATCGGTGAGTGAAGTTGGGATTTCAGCTTTTAAACCAAGGTTTGAAGGTTTTGGGAGCTTAGTTTAAGTCTATACAACTTTGCTAAGCTCAAGAGTAAGTGATTGGATTTTTGCTCTTGAATTGTGTTGTGTTTTGGTTTTAAAAGCAATTGTGGTTGATGATTGAGATGCATGTGTTTTGCATGGTTTAAGTCTGTTTTGAAAGCATATTTTAGCATGGTTTAATGCTGGTTTCGAAAGCCATTTGAGAAGGATGCTCAAGGTAAGGGATCCTAGGTTTTGTACATGGTAATTGTGGTTTAGATGCATAGTGTTGCATGTTGATCAATGGCTTTGTATGATGCTTTAAAACAGTGAATTGATGATGGTAAATGTTACTTTTTGCATATTGGTTATGCATGTGAATCATTGGATTAATGAGGTAATAGTTTTGCATATTGGTTATGCATATGAATCATTGGACTAATGTGGTGATGGTTTTTGCATTGTGGTTATGCATATGAATTAGTGGAATAACATGGTAAAATGGTTATGTTGGCAAGTGATGAAAGTGGTTCTTGGTTTGTTGATCGGATATAGTTAGCCGGCTATAGGATTGGGTGCACCGTAAGTTAAGTCGCCTTGGAGGTGGAGTGGTCAAGAGTGGACCGGTAAACTCCCTTCAAGTATCCTAACGAGATGGTTAAGGTCATAATGGAGGTGTTGCCCATTCGAGGACCTTGGTTGAGCAAAGGTTATATGGTGTTTAAAAGTCCATATATGAGGACCTTGTGCTTTTTAAGATCACAATGGCGGTGTAAGACCATGTGTGGATCTTGTGTGGGGTGTCCCGGATCTCGTTAGTGATTTATACAACTACCAATCGGTTATGCAAAGGTTGTATGGTGTTTAAAAGTCCATACATGGAAACCTTGTGCATGTTGAGGTTGTATGGTGTTTAAAAGTCCATGCATGGGAACCTCGGGAAAAGCTAAGGTTGTATGGTGTTTAAAAGTCCATACATGGGAACCTTAGGCTTGTAAGGTCAAATGGTGTTTAAAAGTCCATTTGGGAGGCCTTGGATTGGTAGGGTGTATGGAGCGTAGGGACAACGCTCGGAATCCGCGTATCCGATCGGATGTTGAGTTGAAAAGTGGATGTGGTTGATCACTTGGAAGCCAATGTAATGTTCTTGATCATAAAGAAGCATGAGATGCTTGAAAAGATGCATGGTTGCATGAAAAAGTGTATAATGCTTGAGAATGCATGTTTACTTGTTATGTTGAACAAGTGTTGATTATCATTTGATAAATGATGCATGTGTGCATGAAATCTCTTAAATGCATTGGAGTCTTGTTAAGACTTGTTTTAAAAGGCATGTGATAATGATGTTGTGGTTCTTGCGTTGCCTTTGGTTAATGCATGTATTGGATTGATTGAGTAAATGATTTTAAAGGACTTCTTGCTTAAATGGTTTTTAAGTTTAAGAAGGGTATGTTGTGAAATGAGAATGTTTTCCAAGGTTTTGATTTAACTTTGCATATGGTGTTTATGCATGGAATGGTTAAATGGATGATTGTGTCATTTATGATTTGAAAAGGTTTTCTTAGCTTGCTAAGCTAAGGTTTGGTTTCATGTATGTGCAATGCATGGTTTAAGCATGATGTTGAAAAGGAGTTTTCAAACATGGTTTTGGTTTGTCAAATCGGGTTGTTTTAAAGGTGTTTTGTAACCCGCTGCATTGATGGTGTTTTGGTTTTGAGCATTCCTCACTAAGCATTATGTGCTTACGCTCCTTTTTGTCCATCAATGCAGATTCTTGAAGTTTGGACAGCAAGGAGCAAGGGATTCAAGGTGGACTCCAATTGAGATGTATGTCTCGGTGAATAGCTATAGTTAATAAAGGCAATGGGGGTAGAATCTCTCGGATTGATGTTTTTGTGTTCGTATATGTTCGAACAAGTATGTTTTAATGTTGTTGATGTTGTTGGAACATGTATTAGCTTTAATGAGATTGATTTGGAAAGTTTGTGCTTAAGTGGTTGCTTGTGTAGGAAGCATGCCTATAGATTTGGGGCTTTTTGCATGTGAAGTTAAATTGTTGATTTGATGATGCCTACAAGTCATATATATGTTGAATTGCATGCTGGTAAAGTTTGGTGACATTTGGAGCATGTTGAATGATTAATTGCATGTTTTGGAATGCCTTTTTGCTGCAATCTGTGCAGGCGTTTCGGAACAGTGTGCACCGTTTCGGAACGGGTGCCTTGAATGAACCCAGGCGTCCGAAACGGTATGCACCGTTTCGAAACGGTTTGGTCTCTGCCAGACCCCCGTTGCGGTACGCGTTGCGGAACGGCCCCGTGTTTCAAAACGGGCTTTGCCTGTTTCGGAACGGGTGACCGTTGGGGGTTGACATGGGCGGTTAAATGTTTCAAAATGTTTGCATTTTGGTCCTAGAACTTGTTTGTGCAATTGTATGAGTTTGGGATGTCTGTTTGAGCTGAAATTTGGCAGGGAAGCATGAAACCTGATTAATTTTAAGTTGGTAACTTAAAATTTTGTTAAGTCCTTAAAGTTTTTAGAATTTACAATTTGGTCCCTAAAGTTGTAAATTGTTCAATTGGGTCCCTGTTTGATCTCTGATGTTTGTGGTCTTTGTGTATGATGTTTGTGTGATCACAATTAGGACTAATGTGCATCTAGACAAGAGTAAAAAGAAAAAAAGGGTCGTTAATCAAGGTTGACTTTCGGGTTGACTTTTGTTTTCCCCGTGTGACTTTCTTAATTCGGGTCAACCGTCTAGGCCGGGTTAAGGCGGTTACAGTTGCACTGGCGGATGTCTTGGAAGGATGGTGGGCAGGCTTCTTCTAGGCCTCCTTCATGATCCCGCTCTTTTATTATTGCACCTAAAATAAAAATGGAAATAATAAAGATAATTAAATAGTTTCTGAAAAATAAAATTCTGAAAATTAATCTATTCCTAAAATAAAATAATTTCTAATCCTAATGCATAAAAAATAAATATAAAATAGAAATTAAGTTATGTTGGGAGTGCATTTGGATGCACCTCCCAGACATAACCACTTCCTTAGGTGGTTTTACTATTTCTTCCATCTTGGGGGGTCCTCATGTTCATTCAGATGCTCCGTTATAGGGGCCTTAAGTCTGCCCATGGGCCTGTCGCGGTAGCTCCTGCCCTGGCCTATTTTCACACTGATCTTGGGAGCTCTCACATCCCGTCTTTCTTTTCCTTCCTCTGAGGGTTGTAGCACGTTCATCTTTATGGTCTGGTCCTCTACCCTCATTGTCAACTCCCCGAGTTCCACATCTATAAGCGTTCTACCCGTGGCAAGAAGGGTCGCCCAAGAATGATAGGGGCTTTCTTGTCGGCCTCACAATCCAAGATGAGGAAGTCGGCGGGTAGAATTAGGTTCTCCACCAGTACCAATATGCCTTCGATTTTCCCTCCGGTTGTACAAATGAGTGGTCAGCGAGTTTAAGCATGACGGAGGTGGTTTTGGCAGGCCCAATTCCAAATTTATCGAAGACGACATTTGGCATCAAGTTGGTGCTTGCTCCCAAGTCACACAGGGCTCTAGTCTCATGTTTGCTGCATAGTCTACATGGGATAATAAAGTTGCACGGATCTGTCTGCTTGGGCGGCAGCTTGTTATGCAACATAGCCATGCACTCTTCAGTGACGACACTGCCTCAAATCCCCTATCCTCTTCTTCTTAGAAACCATGTCTCTTAGATGCTTCGCATAGTTTAGCATGCTTTGTATGGCTTCTATCAAAGGTATATTGTAACCCTCTTAACCCAACCTAGAATCTTGACCCAAACTAAAATAATTACACGGGGAAAACTGAATTCAACTCGTGAAAGTCAACCTCGATTAGCAACTTTTTTTATTTTATCTCTTCTAGATGCACATTAATAATGTATGTGGTTAGTAAAGTGATTAGGCGAAAACGACACATCGATCAGAGTTCGATTAGGGGATCAATTGCATTCATTTAACTTTTAGGGACTAATTTGTAAATTTCAGGAATTTTAAGGACTATCCAGTTTTTAAGATTACCAATCCAGAATTACTCATATAACATGCCAACGTGTCAAACCTCATCTTAAACGGACCATCCAAACTCAACCAATTGAACAAACAATATTGAGGTACCAAAACGTAAGGAACATGAACTTAACACAATTCAAAATCAGCATTCAACGGTCGAGTGTTTCGGAACTACATACCCTTTATTGGAACGAACGTCTCGAAACAAGAGATGTCGTTTCGATGCGTAGGGGCGTTTTGAAACCTCAAGGAACACGTTTCGATACAGTGGCGAAATGTTCTGGAATGTGCTTTCCTGTTCCGAGACACCATGGTCATTACATGTCTTTGTTCCGAAATGGGTAAGGGCGTTCCAGAACGCCTGGCCTGCGACTTCCCCAAATTGTCAGTTTTAATCATGTTTTCATCTTCTGAACCATTCTGACACTTGTTCCAACACACATACAACATGAATAGACAACAAAGACTACCTAGGCGAAGCTTAAGATAAAACATAGCATCATATTGTAAGCTATAGGACTATAGGCATGCTTCCTAGATGTCAAAATAACAAAAAGGCTAAAAACCACATTCAAGCTCAAACCTGCACTCAAAGGCCATTTACAAATCCGAATACGCAAACTAAACATGCTCAAGGTGTTTAACATCACCAAATATAATTAAGAGTAGAAATCCCTCCCATTGCCTCTTATTACACTAAGGTAAACCACATACATTGCTTAGTTAAAATGCTTGGATTCCTCTTATTTTCTTGTTGCCTTAAATGCCTAATTCTCTGCATTGATGAAACAATTGAGCGTAAGCATAAAGCTTAGTGAGGATCATTAAAACCGCACATTCATCAACGCATTTCATAAAACCAAGATACCATCATTTGGAAACTCATGGCTTCCTTTAAAACATGCTCTCAAAAGCATCAATGCTCTTTTAAACCGCATGCTCATTGCATCATTAAAACCACAACAAAATCCTTTGCTCATGCTTAAACCAAGCATTACATGCATCCTAGCATAATTTCCAAGCATGTCATGCTTAATCATCACACATCAACATAATAATGGCTCGCAAGTGATCAATCTCAAACCATATCAATTTCACAACAAACGACACAATCGGATACGGGGATTACAAGCATTGTCCCACACGCTTCATACACACTACTGGACTACACAAGGCTCACACACGGGATTAGACCATCAACCGTTGTGACACTCGTGGTGGAGTTTAACGGTACAATCACAACCCCTCAACACCACTCATCGGTAGTTTTATAATTCCCTTAACGAGAGTACGGGACTCAAACACAAGATCCACCCACGGGATTAAACCATCCACCGTTGTGATCTTAACCTTAATCGTTAGGGTACATGGATGGAGTATACGGTACAATCACAACCCCTCGACATCCAAGGCGACTTTATTCGCGGTGCACCCAATCCTATAGCCAGCTAACTATATCCAATTAAAGTAACCACAAACCATTTCCATCACTTGCCAATATAATCATTTAACATCATTATTCCACAATTTTACAAGCATAAATCACAATGCCATTTTCACAAGCATAAACATGCTTAAACTCAAATGCATACATTTCATAAATCCAAGGATCACCTACCAAGTGCACCCTTAACAAATTGGCATCAAACACATGCATTATCAATTATCAATACATGCTCTAAAACAATAAATAAAATCACTTTTAATTCATGTGCATTTTCCAACAAAATCATAGCACATTCCGAGAGAGACATTCGAATCACTTACTCTAGAGCTTAGATAAGTGTTTCAAACTTACACAAAGCTCCCAAGACCACGCTCAAAGCATTAAAAGCTGGAAAATCAATTTCCAGTCACCGATACGCGAAACATTGCTCGCTGACGCAAAAATCACCCTTCTAAAATGCATTAAAATGCATTTCAACACCAACAACCAAACACAAACTCGTTGCTCACAAAAACTACACCAATTTACCCATCCGAAACAACCGAAAACTCAATCGATTGCTTCCTATACCATGCCCAGCCAACATACATCACTTTCAACCATTATTAAACATCAAAAGACATCTAAAGACATCCTAAACCCATCAAAGCCATTTTTCAACATTATAATCAACTCTATGTGATCAAGAAACCAACTAAAACTATCAAGAAATTGAAGGATTTCGGGATTTATATCATCAAAGCCATTTTTCACCTCCAGCAAGCATAACTTCACATTTCACCTCAAAAAACCAACTAAAACTATCAAGAAATTGAAGGATTTCGGGATTTATATCATCAAAGCCATTTTTCAACATTATAATCAACTCAAAACTCATTTACAATCAATCCAAAACAAAGCTTAACAATACCTATCCGAAAATCAAGATTTAAAACATAATTTTGCAAGATTTTGATCTCAAATCAAAACTATAATATAAACTCAGCCAAAAACAACATTTAGAAGTCAAAGATCTTGGGAATTTCAATAAGAACCTAGATTCAAGGTTAAGAACGATATTTATCTCCAATCCTTGCCTTCCTCAATGATTGACAAGTTTTTCCTTATCAAATCTGGAAGAATTTGAAGAGAACTCTTGAAATTTGTTTAGAAATCAAAGGGAGAGTGTTTGGGAGAAAAGAAATCTTGAGAAATGTGGTGGGAAATGGTTTTGTTGAAATGAAAGTTAGTTACGTGAAATGAATTCTCAATTTCCCAATTAACCCATTTTAATTAAATAAAATCCTTTTTATTTTAATTATCTAAAACCCTTTTAAAACACATGTAATTTTTAAGGAAGGTGTAATTGCACCATAGCTCTCTAAAGATTCTAAGATTTTGACTCATTTTTGAAATTTTGCAATTTTCCATAGTTTTGGAACTTTACATTTTGGTCACAACCCAAAATGTACCACTTCCGAAGCTATTTTTGAAAAATTGATTTGACCATTTTCTTAAACATGATTTTAGATGATTTTAGCAATTTTTACCAAATTTTTATCCTTTCTTAATCCTTGATTTCCCTAAACCTCATAATATGATTCGAACCGTTTCCGACCGGTCCGATCCGACGTCAAAACATCAAGGCCCAAAACCATAGCGTTACATATATTGATATGCACCTGTTTTAGAATATCCAGGAATTTTTTGAAATGGTGCTCCTATTGCTGTTGCTTGAGCTTTTGGGGGAATGGTGCTGGCAGACGGATGTCCTCTATGTGATCCTTGCTTTGGAGCTTAGTACGGGGAGGATCATCCCCTTTTGGGCCGCTTTTGTGTTCTGCTGTTGGGGCGGCAAATGTTGGTGTTGCTGTTCCAGGATTGCTTATCTGGTCCGCTTGCACTTCTGGCTGTTCTACCATTCTAGGCTCATCTAACTACTTCCCACTCCTTGTTTTTTATCAGAATATGTATGATTAATGAAAATAAGGAAATCATACACTACAACCTTGAGGCCTCATTAAAAACCTTCCTAAACCTAATGGAGGAAAACAGTGCCTCAAGGATGTAAAATGAAACAAGCATGAAGATCTTACAATGGGACTTAGCATCCGAGATACTAGGGACATATAAAAGCCCCACCCAATAGTACAAAGTAGAACCCGCCTCACAAAATAGTCACTACCCCGGTAACATCCATAGCTAAAAGAAACACAAAAATACCTACCCAATTCTTGCTTTCGCCAGAGAATCCGCCACAGAGTTAAGTGCCCTGGGAATATGTCGCACAACACAGTTATTTTTCTTGCAGAAAACCACGAGAGCTTGGATAGAACTCTTGAAAACCACAGGGCAAGAGGAGACTTCTAACAACCAGCTCACTAATAGTTTACTGTCAGATTCTATTATAAGCCTATGAGGCTTACCAACAGTAGATTCCACAAACAATTGAATGTCACGTTTCAATGCTTCAATTTCTGCTATGATAGGAGGACCAGACCCACACGGTTCTGAGAAAGACGCCACACATTCCCCTAATGGATTACAAATGATTCCACCGATGCCATCTGAGCCACCATTCCTCGGAATAGCCCCGTCTACATTAAGCTTTAAAAAGTCTGGCGGAGGAGGGGACCACGACATACTAGCCATACCTGATGAACTAACTGTTGAAAAATTGTCGGATATCGCAGGGTTACATATTAAGTCATCGAAGGCACAATTAAAGGATTGATTATGAGCCATAAACCACACTGCCAGTTCGCATTTAGTTACGAACAGTAAATTTTTTAGGTCTGTTTTAAGCTTTTTGAATATAATCTCGTTCCGAGCCAACCAAATAGACCACAATATTGCACTAGGGATGAGCTTCCATATATTCTCCTTTGCCGAGGCAGGTTTCGCAAGGTGCCAGTATCTGATAACCACCTCATCTTCTTCATGTAGGACCAAGTTAAGATCCCAGAAGCTAGAAAATCTCGTCCAAATTGCCCAGGCAACGTTACATGAGAAAAATATGTGCTTTACAGTCTCAAGGTGATGCCGCAGAGGGGGCAATTAAGATCCAAAAGAGAATTCATTCCCCGTTTTGATAACTCCGATTTAACCGGTAACCTATTTTTGCACAACTGCCAAAGAAAAAATCTACCCTTGGTGGCGCAAGGCCTTGCCACACGAAAGATTTCCAGAACTGGGATTGGGCGTTAAAAGGATACAACGAATTGTAGCACCCTCTAGCAGAAAAGCGACCATCACCTGAGTTTTTCCATAACAAGCAGTCTACTTCAAGGTTACTAGGCTAAACCCATTTAAAATATTTATAAGAGCTGACCATTGTTCCTGCTCCCAATTGAAAATCCTTCTTCCAAGATAAATCTTCCATGACCATCCTAAGTATTGTTTAGTAACAAAATCGGCAACACGTCCATTTTTATTGATAGACATGGCATATATCCGAGGGAAATTGGTCATCAACGGGGCATCCCCTATCTTCCAATCTAACCAGAAAATTATAAAACTTCCATCCCCAACATGGAATCTTGCATTGTTCCTAACGCATGTACCAAACTCGTCATTTCTATAGAAAGATTTTAAGATACATTTCCAAAGCCAACTGCTAGCTGCTGAACTGGAATCTGCTGGCACTAGGGACAGCTTATCAAGGCTATATTTAGAACAAACAACCCTTTTCCATAGACTATCTCTTTCAATAGAGAATTTCCAGATCCATTTGCTCAGTAAAGTACGTTTCTGTAAGGAAATATTATGGATGCCCAGCCCGCCAAGAATGGTCGAGCGACAAATAGAATCACAGCTTGCCCAATGGATTTTCTTCTACGATAAGGATTCACCCCAAAGGAACTTAACCATGATACGATTGAAGGCCTTCACAACTGAAGAAGGTATTGGAAATAACGACATATAATATATGGGAATGGAAGATAACATAATCTCGATCATGATAAGCCTCCCACTAACGGAAAGATTTGAGGATTTCCAACTAGCGAATGCCTCATGCATTTTCTTAATAATAGGATCCCACATTGCGACTGAATTTCTCTTAGGACCTAATGGCAACCCCAAATATTCGGAAGGCAGCAAACCGACTGAGCATCCTACCAACGACGCCCAACTCTTCAAGGAACCCTCGTCGACATTAATACCAAAGAGTTTGCATTTCTTGAGGTTGAGTTGTAGACCCGAGGCAATTTTAAACAAGCGAAGAACTCTTTTAATATTCCTAATCTCTCCCACTGAAGCGTTGCAAAACATTAGTAGATCGTCGGCGAATTGGAGGTGAGATATGGGAACAACATCATCCCCCTTCCCAACCGAGAAACCACTGAATAAGCCTCTTTCATTCGCCTTGTCGAGCATTAGATGGAGAGCTTCTCCAACAATATTAAATAGCATAGGCGATAGAGAACATCCTTGACGGAGGCCCCTGGCCAGATTAAAGCAGGGAGTCGGAGATCCATTCACTAACACTAAAATAGAAGCAGATGATATACACTTTGATATCCAATTAATCCACCGAGTTCCAAACCCCATCTCCTTCATAACCTGAAGGAGAAAGCTCCAATGAACGGCATCATAACCCCTTTTAAAGTCCACTTTTAAAACCAGTCCCTTCGTACCTCTTTTTTGAACTGCATCAATGGACTCATTGGCGATGAAGGAACAAACAAGAATATGACGTCCGAGAATAAAAGCAAACTGCGACTCACTAATGATGTGTTCAGCACATGGTCTTAAACGTCTCGATAGTACCTTCGACTGGATTTTATACATGGATCCCACGAGGCTTATATGCCAATAATCATCCAGTGAGCTAGCTCCCAACTTCTTTAGAATTAATATAATGAAGGAATGACTAATACCTGGATTCCACTCCCGACCATGGTAAAAATCTTCGAAGAACTCCATAACAGTAGGCTTGACCGATGACCAATTATTTTAAAAAACTTCCATGGTGAAGCCATCCGGATCCGGAGCCTTACCACCTTTAAAGGATGAAATCGCTTCCCATACTTCCTCCGCTGTAAATTCTTTTTCCAAATCATCCCTATGCATTTGTGATAGTTGTTTGAATCCTAGGTCCAGTTCATTTACCTCCAAAGTTGTGCAAGTGTTATACGCCTCTGAAAAAAGAAGAACACACCTTCACGTATCTCAGACGATTTGGAGATCATGGTACCCTTGTATTTTAACGCCTGGATACTGTTAACACGCCTCCTATTCGAAGCAACGGAATGAAAATATTTGGTATTCCGGTCTCCTTCCAATAACCATTTAGAGCGACATTTCTAAGCCCAAATTCTTTCTTCAGTGCGTAACAAGTCCCAGAGGTTCTTCTTTAGCTTTGCAAGGTTTATCATATCACTAGAAGAGAAATTCCCATGTTGGATCTCTTTCTCCAACCTCGATATATTTGCTTCAAGATATTTCACCGTTTCAGCAGAAGGCAATAATTTCTCAAAGGACCAACCTTTGATCACACACTTGGACCTCTTGAGTAGACTAAAAATATCAATATTAGGGTGACTCTTCAAACGATTAGAAATATCCTCTGAAATCTTTTCCACAAAAAATCAATCTCCTCAAAAAGATAGTTGAACAATTTAAATGGTCTAGGACCCCAATCAATTTTTCGGTCTTCAAGGCAAATGACATTATGGTCCGACACAAAGTTTGGAAGGAGAGTCTGCCGCAAATCTGTGAAGAGCGAAATGAATGATTGGTTCACCAATACTCGATCCAGCCGGACAAAAGTTGGGGGATCCCTTCTATTCGACCATATAAATGCACCCCCATGTAAAGGAAGGTCAATCAATTTGGCATCTTGTATGAATTTTCTGAAAGTTTCAGCCAAAAGACTATTGAAATGTAACCCTTGTTTTTCTTCACTACCAGTAATCGCATTGAAATCTCCGACAAGACACCACGACAAGGGATATTTTGTGAGAAAATCCAGCAACTCACCAAAGAACAAGTGTTTATCTGCATCAGTGCATGGTCAATATATATTGATAAATCCAATACAAAGATCGATACCCGAGAAATGACCAGTGCTAGCAATAAAATGCTTATGGATGAAGGAATCCTTACACTTGAAGCAAGAAGGATTCCAAATGCTCAACAAACCTCCTGTAGCCCCCACTGAACGAGAAAAGACAAATTCCATATATTGACCACACCCGATGTTTCGAATCAACGACTGGTGAATGGACTCCTTTTTCGTTTCTTGTAAGAAAAGAAAGATAGGTCATCTATTTTGAACTAGCAATCGAATTGCTCTATCCTTCACTGAATTACCAAGGCCCCTTATATTCCATGAAACGATCGACAACGACATAGAAACACACAACGAAACCTGATAAGCATTTAACTTCAATTAAAATCAACAACTCTTTTCTAGATTAACCACCTTCTCCATAAGGACTTCTTTCCCTCCCGTAAAGGATATTCTGAGCATGTTGCTAACTAAGATGAAAGGAATTGATGAACGGAATTGACGGAGTCCTCCTCTAGACTTGCATGATCTGGAACAACATTGTGATCTAGAGAATCACAGACTTTCCTCCTCACGACACCTCTCTGAGCAGCATCAAGAAAACCACTAGCCCTGTACTAGACACTGAAAACTGACCATTCTCGTGGTTAGTAACTGGACGATTTCTGTCAATTCTCCTTAGGGACACCGAATCCAATCTCGGAGAGTTAATTTCCGAAAAAATAGGGAGCCCGCCTGGGTCTGTCAAGGAATTAGGAACAAAACTTTGACATTATGTAGAATGATTTAGGTCGAGTGAGTCTTGGATAATGATGTTCAATAAGTTGTTAGTGGATTGGCCTTTAAATTTTTCCAGACACCCAAACATTAAAGGAACTGGATTTGAGGGTGATAAGACTACGTGAACCTCACCCACTTCTGCAGGATAATTTGTCTCAAACACATGATCCAACTTATTAGCTGGTAAATCCTGACCCAGTCCACCATTTGTCAAATGTGCAACAGAACTGGGACCCACTTCCTGCCTCTCCCTATTGGGAATGGGAGAAATCTTATTGTTCTCATGATTTTCCGTGCTAGAATCAGTGTGGTAATTATTGGGTTCCCCCCCATTTCATTATTGGAACTATCACCATTATTCAAATCAGGTTCATCTTCTCCCCCTCCCTCATTCTATACCTGAACCCCGACTACACTCCTTGTTGATATAGCCTTACAATTCTCATAAGTGGGCTTGGCGGCTGCTTGCGGGCTGCTAGATGATGCACCCATAATCCGAATGTTGTAGATTTTAGTGAACTGCCCAAATTGGGTCTCCAGGTTGTTTATGGTAGCCTCTTGGTTGTTCATCTTCATCTTCGACTTGTCCATAAAAGGCTCAATGTTTTCCATAAATTTATTTGTACGAACAATATATTCACCGGTTTGTTTATAAAAGTTTGCAGAGTTGCTTATAATGAACTATTATGCTGTGGCGGCTGAGTCTGCTGCCGGGACTAGTTCTGCCAGTAACCTCCCTGTAGCTATTGTGGGTTTACAGCTGTCTTCGGGTTGATCCAGGAGAAGTTAGGATGGTTCCTCCAGCTAGAATTATAGGTGTTCTGTGCAGACCTGCTATTTCTCTCGTATCCTCCCATATAGTTTACACATGTAGTACAGGAAGAGGAATCATGGTCGCCCCCACATTCACTACATAATGGCTCAACAACTTTCACTTCATGGACCTTCCCAGGGGATTGCACAATATTCATCACCAGCTCCGTTAGAGTATCGAGACGGGCGTTTATGGAATATGAGGCTTCTACCTCATTTGTAGTGGCTGGCCGCCTTATGCCGCTTCGGCGGGCTGTAGGGTACTTGTAATCATTTTTAGCGACTATGTTCAGCAGCCGCAGTGCATCCTCTGGAGGTCTGCCTAGGATGATCCCATTGATCGAGCCATCTATCATAATCTGAGTTGGGTAGTTAACCCCGTTAGAAAATTTATATACCTGAGTCCAAGCTGGTAGACCATGTAGCGGACATTTATTCAGCATCTGTTGGTACCGCTCCCATACCTCGTACATTGGCTCATCATCCCCTTGTCTAAAGGTTGTGATCTCGTTCCGCAGCCTATCAGTGACATTGGGCGGGCTGAAACGGTCTAGAAAGTCTTTTGTAGAGTTCCGTCCATGTGCTAAAATATCCGGTTGGCTGGTTATTCAACCACTGTTTCGACCTATATCATAGTGAATAGAGAAATAGCCTTAGTCGTAGTACGTCCTGGTGAACACCGTGTATTTTGAATGCTCGACATGTCCAGGAATCCTCGTAAATGTTATCGAGCATCTTCTGTGGCAGTCCCTCCGAAGTGCCCTAGGGTATTTATCATGTTGAACATGAAGAGTTTTAGCTTCAAATGGGTTGCCCCTAGGTCTGGTTCTCTCACGTTTGGTTCGAACCTTTTTAAGTCATGTTCCAGGTAATCTATAGTTGTTCGATCCTGGGGCGGCCTGGGTGGATCAGGGGGTCCTTCCTTTGTTGCTCTTATGGTCCTCTTGGCGGCAAGTCGTGCTGCCCGCCCCTGCCGTGTTTGGAATCGTTTGGTGGGTCCTAGTTTACCATGGTTTTTTCTTTTGCTTTTCCCTTATCTCATTTGTTCTTTAGAATTTCCATGAGTTCCCTTTTAATCATTCTCGTTTCGCACTCGAGATCGTCGTAAATAATAAGGTTTCCCTCAGGGTTGGCCCTGGTCATACACTTGCAAAGTACATGGTAAAATTCTCCTCATTTTTTCGATTACAAATACAAATAAAATAAAAGGTTGATAAAAGGTGCAGAAATTGAAAAACCAAATTCGTTGTTACCAATCCCCGATAACGGAGCCAAAAACTTGTAGGGCGTGTAGGTCTTCCCTTTTTGTGAGAGCGCAAGTGCACACTCCTGCCAAGTTATAGTATAAAAGTTGTCGAATCCCACGAGGATTGGACAACATCTCTCATTTCGTAGTCCCTACACAAGGTAAAGTAAAAGCACTAGTGAATGGTTGGTTGAGATAAAAAGTAAATGAAAACACAAGTAATAACAGAGTGAAACATGTTGATAGAGCAGGCATGGTTATGGTGCTTCTTAGTGTGAAAAATGTGTTGTAAAAGGATTGAGTTATTTTTTGCTGCCATGATATGCTGCCTCGGCGGGTATGGCAGACGGCAGGCTACGACCTTGTCACGCGGACGCAGTCAAGTAGATACTCCAAGTTTTGTAGGATAGTCGACAATGAACCCTCTTATTTCTAGGTTAGGATGCTCGAGAGCTAACGTGACGTAAGCAATACCTAGAAATCTCTGCGTAAACCTATCACAAGCTAGTCAACTCGGTTAGTAATCCCTTTTAGCCGCTAAAACTTGTGGACTGGTGTAGAACCAAGTTAGTCACGCCTCATCATGTTGTGACCGTACTTAACCCTTTCGTGAGCCTTGAACTTTCGTGCCCGACAAATGGATTCTCTCAACTGACTAGTGTAAAATAATTGAAAGAATAAAGAGCAATGGATTCAGCAAACTTGGAATAGTTTATTGAAAAATAACACAAAACCTAAAACAATCGTTTCACAACTAGATTACAACATAACCCTAACTCAAGTAGAGTTTAGAACATTGCGGCGGTTGAGAACACTAGAAAAGTCTATATCAAAACCTAGGCTGATTCGAACTAGGAGTACAATGGGTATTTATAGACTATGGACTAGGTTAAGTCCTCCTTAAAGTAGAAGTCCTCGAAAGTAGCCTTCCAACTTTGATATGACATTAAATTTTGATTTCTTTGCTTGGAATATTGACTTTATCCCGTTTGCCTTTGCCTACATGTAATCTTGAGATTTTTGCTTCGGCGGCCGTGGTCGCTGCTACAGACGTCGCAAAATCAAGTTGAGACCGGCGATAGATTTAGGGTTTTTAGCTCTACAGATCGCACTCAGGTCCTTCCAACTTCTACAGTTAGCTACCGTGGGCAGTAAGTTCGGCGGCAACTCTACTCGGCAGGTGGTCGGCAACAACTTGTCTTCTGCTGGAAATGCTTCAGTACAGCTCCTAGGTATGCTCCCTCAGCCTTGTATTCTTAGCTCCTCGGTTCCCTTTTTCAGTTGTTAGTAACTACATACAAGAATACACTAAAACATTATCTCTTGTTCACCGAATAAATGATAATTCATAAAAGCAAGGCAGAACAATGAAATACTGTAAAATGCTATGCATGCACCTACTTATGCCTAAAATGTGCTTAAAATAGTAATAATAAGAGTTGGAATGTGCATGAAATGTAGGACTTATGGACACTTTACAGTTTCCTCCCGAGTTGGAGAAAATTCATGATGTGTTTCATGTTTCGATGTAGAGAAGGTATAGATCAGATCCATCTAATGTGATGCATGTTAAGAAGATTGAGTTGAATATGGATTTATCTTTTGACGAGGAACCATTGGGGATCCTTAATTCTAGTAGCAAAGTTCTTCGTGGTAAGACGATTGAGCTTGTGAAGGTGTTGTGGCGACATTGTGGTGTTGAGGAGGCCACGTGGGAGAGCAAGGCAGACATGTTGAAGCAATTTCTGTATCTTTTTCCTTTAGGTAAAATTTTGAGAACGAAATTTCATAAGTGGGGGAGAGTTGTTGTAGACCGTTTGGGTGTTCTCTTATTATGAGTGCAAGTGCACACTCTTGTCAAGTTATAGTATAAAAGATATCGTCTCCCACAGGGATTGGAACGACTCCTATGAATGTTTTCATGTGCAAGGATTTAGTAAATGCACAATTAAATTCATTAATGTGGAAAAATAAAAACACAAGTAATTTAAGATGCTAGGGATGATAGAGAGAGATAAGGTCGATAGATCGGGTAAGGTAATTGTAGCTCAGTAGTGAGTAGATTGCATTGTAAAGCCTAAGTGTGTTTTACGCTGCCACGGTCTGCTGTCTCAGCGAGTAATGGCGAACTGAGGTTGTGACTCTGTCACGCAGCCGCAGAGGGTCTCTGCTCTTGCAACTTTTGCTGTCTCAACAATTGGGATGGAGATAAGTCATGTCGCCAAGTTTGGCCGATAATCCAATTTCGGTAGAGCAATTCTGAAGTGATCATTCCTATGTCTAGGCAAGGATTCTGTCACTACGTGATGTAGGCAATACCTAGCAATCTCAGTGTAAACCTAACACAGGCAGTCAATGTTTGGTTGCTCCTTTTACCCGTTTAAATTCTAACTTATGTCTAAGCCGAATTAGTCAACACCTCGACATGATGAGACCGTTCTTAACACTTTTGTGAGTTTGACACTCTCGTTCCCGACAAATAGATTTCCTCAACTGGACTTTTGGAACTAATTCAAGAAGTGAAGAACATGAATTAAGTAAACTTGAGAATATTTTATTGAAAACACACTTAAACTATTACAACCGTTTCTCAGAACTACTTTACATACAAAAACCTAAACCCTAAGAGTATTGGGTCGCGACCTCCAAAACCTCTGTTAATCTATCTATCTTCCTCTCCGCTATATCCCCTCATGCCCTATACCCTCACATACATGGGTATATATAAAGCTCATGGCCTAAGTTTGAGTCCTCCTTGGAGTAGAAGTTCATAAAGTAACTTTACATTAAATGTTGACTCCTTTTTGACTTGAATGCAGACTCTTTGGACGTTGCCTTCTCCAGCAAGTAAAGATAAGTACTCTTACTTATCATTCTTTAATTAGCTCTTCAGGCCGCTACAAACTTCAGATAATTACAAGATTGGGCTCATTGGGTTCAAGGAATTGCCCTATTTCAATCGTGATCCATCTTGGCTAAGTCGGATTAATTCTTGCCTGGGTGGCACTCGGCGGCAGTGCTGCTAGGGCGGCATCCTTGGCGGCACATGGAACTGCTTCAATACAGCTCATTTTACTCCCAGTTGCCTGTCCTCTCATGTCCTCTCCTCTTCTACACCTCTATAGCACCTGAAACTAAAAACTAAACTAAAACAGTACCTTTTCTTTAACCAAACATAAAATATTCAATAAAAGCATGCTAAAAGAGCACCTACTGTTATTATGCATGCAACGCACCAAAACATGCCTAAGTGAGCCTAAGAACTACAATAATAAAGGCAAGAATGTGTACAAAATATAGAACTTGTAGACACTCTACACACCCTCAAACTTTAACTATTGCTTATCCTCAAGCAACACAACCTAACTAGTAAACATGCCCCTTGCACAAAATTAATAGAAACTTAGCCGTTAACTTGATTTCTTACCTCAAGGCCGTGGCACCTATTTATGTTAGTTATATGGATTGGCATGAAATAACTCATATTTTAATTTTCTTACTGCCAGAAGAGTGTTTGTAGATCTATGTTCATGCTATCTATGCTGAGTATACTAAGTTAATAAAAATGCTAAAAATAATTAGATTACTAAAAAGGATACGAGTTGCTGCCTTGGCAGCACAGTTAAACACTTATTTTTCTCATTTTCTCTGATCATGGCCTTGAGGGCTTCAGCCATCACAACTATTCTTTGGGTCTGAAGCTAACATATGTGAACTCTACGAAACTCCAACCCCTTTGAATAGAGTCATCCCGTGAAGTCTTTCATTCACTCTTGCTAATTTGTCTGTCACTTCATTTAATTTCAAATACTTGGACTTTGAAAGTAGCGAAGTGTCCTTGCTCATGATCCTTTCTAGATCTTGTTTCGGGCACCTTTAGGGTATTAAGCATCCTTCCTAGAGCCTGTTTCGGGCACCTCTAGGGTCTTTGAATATTTTTGTGCTGCTGGCCTGTGCTGCCGCAGTGGCAAACATGTATCCAAATAAGGAATTTTCATTAGATAAAGTGGCCAGTGTTAAACTTAGAACTCAAGCAAAACTCAACATTAACAGACAGTGTAGAATAATTGGTAAAAAGAAAATTTTCTAAGTATTTTTAATGCTTCATCCCATAGTTAAGTTAGATTTTAAGTACGGTGCAAAAATAAGTAATCGACTAACTATCATAGGCACACATTTTTAAGCTAAGAATTTCCTATTTCATTGAGTGCTAGGGCAAAATTTACATATGCTCTTATATGCTGCTAAATGCATCTAAAGAAAACATAGAGAACTATCCCCCAAACTCAAGGGTGTCATTGTCCTCAATTCCCTACACAAAATATAAAATAAAAAAAAGAAAAAATAAAACATAAAAATCTGAACAAAAAATTGAAAATTGAAAGAAAACATAAAAAAGAAAGAAAACGAATAAAATAAAAAATGGTGCTATAGACTGGGGGATTTCCCCTCTACTGTCGCTACTTAATCGGAGGATGTAACCCCCTTAACCCGGCCCAGACTGTTGACCCGAATTAAGAATTTTACACGGGGAAAACCAAAGTCAACCCGAAAGTCAACCTTGATTAACGACCTTTTTTTCTTTTTAATCTTATCTAAATGCAAATTAATCCTAGATATGTTCACAAGATCAACATATTCAAAGATCACCACAATCAGAAAACAAATAGGGACTCGATTGCACAATTTATGAATTTAGGGACCAAAATGCAAATTCTGGAAATTATAAGGACTTAACCAACTTTTGAGTTACCATTATGCAATTAGTCATGTTTCATGCTTCTCTGCCAAAATTCAACTCAATCGGACATCACTAACTCACTCAATTGCATAAACCAAGATTAGGACCAAAACGCAAAGGTTTCAAAACATATAACCGTCAATTTTAATGCCGAACGGTCGGGTGTTTCGGAACAGGGATGATCCGTTCCGAAACGCGGGACCATTCCGAAACAGGTTCCGGAACAGGGCTTGGCTGTGGCAAAACCGTTCCGGAACGGTTCCACCTGTTTCCGAACGACAAGGCCATTTCAGGCCCTCCGTTCCGATACGGTAGCACCTGTTCCGAAACAGGCTGCCCAGATTGCAGAAATTATGCTGGTTTATTACACATTCAACCCATCAAACACATTCATATGACCCTCAAATCATACCAGCAAGTCATTATATACTTAAGGAACATACTAGCATCATACATTCTCAAACATGGCATCAATTAAGGAAAGTTCCAACTCTATAGGCGTGCATCCTATATTGAAAACCATACAAACACCAAAACACCAAAACAACCTCAAAAAGGCCATTTACATGTTCCATCATTATCAAAAGCATAAATCCAACTTAGGGAGTCAAAAACATCTCCCAAAACAACAACAAAGGTTCCCCATTGCCAAATGCCAAAAGCTAATAGTGTTAGGAAAACATTCACCATACATGAGCTTAGTTCCTCACTTGGATTCTTGACCCCCTTGCTGCCCTTAAGCACTTCAATGCTCTGCATTATTGGTTTAAGAAAAGAGAGAGCGTAAGCACATAGCTTAGTGAGGAATGCTCATTTAAAACATCACAATAATGCATTTGTAAAACTCCTTTTCAAAACCTTTAGTTCAAACCACATTTGATCATTGTAACCCCCTTAACCCGGCCTAGACGGTTGACCCGAATTAAGAAAGTCACACGGGGAAAACCAAAGTCAACCTGGAAGTCAACCTTGATTAACGACCCTTTTTTTTCTTTTTAAACTTGTCTAGATGCACATTAACCCTAGTTATGATCATTCAAACATCATAGTCAAAGATCATAAACATCAGAGATCAAACAGGGACCCAATTGAACAATTTACAACTTTAGGGACCAAATTGTAAATTCTGTAAATTATAAGGCCTTAACCCAAATTAAAGTTACCAACTTGAAATTAGTCAGGTTTCATGCTTCTCTGCCAAATTTCAGCTCAAACGGACATTCTAAACTCATACAATTGCACAAACAAGATTCATGACCAAAATGCAAACATTCCAAAACATTTAACTACCAATGTCAGCCCCCAACGGTCGGATGTTCCGAAACAGAGAGAGCCTGTTTCGAAACACGGGGCCGTTCCGCAACGCGTACCGAAACGAGGGCTGGCAGTGGCCTTTCCGTTTCGGAACGGTGTCTCCCGTTTCGGACGCCTGGGCTGATTCAAGGCACCCGTTCCGAAACGGTAGCCACTGTTCCGAAACACCCTGCACAGAATGCAGCAAAAAGCATTCTTAAACACACAATTGATCATCCAATCAAGCTCCAAATGCTACCAAACTTTACCAGCAGCTCATACAACATATAAGAGACATGTTTGCATCAACCACTCAACATGTTATCATCACATATGAAAAGCCCCAATTCTAGTAGCATGCTTCCTCCACAAGCTAACCATTCAAGCATAAACCTCCAAATCAAACATGTATTGGCCAATTACAAAAACCAGCATTACCAACATCATTTAACATACTTAGGGAGTTCAAAACATCTCCCAAAACATTCACATACGTCCCCCATTGCCAAGTGCCCAAAAACTAAAATGTGTTTAAGATAACCTTCCCATACTTGAGCTTAATTCCACTTGAATGCTTGCCTTCCTTGCTGCCCTCAAAGTACCTTAATGGTCTGCATTATTGGTTTAAGAAAACGAAAGAGAGCGTAAGCAAAAGCTTAGTGAGGAATGCTCATTAAAACCATTCAATAATGTATTTATAAAACACTTTATAAATCATACTTCAAATCATCATTTACTCATGCTCAAAGCAATTTAAACAAGCATTACATGCTTCCATATCATTACATGTCATATTGGCCACAAGTGATAAGTTCCATCTTTTTAAAACAAGATCAACATAAGACTCACACATGGACTTTTAAACACCATTGTGATCTTATAATTCACAAGAACCACACAAGGACTTTTAACCACCTTTGTGTTCTTCCCAAGGACTTTTAAACACCTTGGCCCCAAGGACTTTTAAACACCTTGGCCCATGGACTTTTAAACACCATGGCAAGGACCACACAAGGACTTTTAACCACCTTTGTGTCCTTAACAAGAACCATCCAAGGACTTTTAACCACCTTGATGTTCTTAAGTAACAAGACTCACTCAAGGACTTTTAACCACCTTATTGACCTTAACAAGAATCATCATGGAATTTTAACCACCATGAAGTTCTTAGAATCCACAAGGCTCACTCAAGGACTTTTAACCACCTTAGTGACCTTAACCTTTTTCAAAACATCACTTGCCAATATACATCATTATCATCAAGTAATCCACTGTTTTAAATCATTTAACCAAGCCATATTCATCATGCATTTTAAAGCATCAAACCACATTTAATCAATGTTCAAAAACAAGGAACTCTTACCTTGAGCTTCCTTCAACATATGGCTTACAAAATCAGCAATAACCACGCTAAATCATGCTTTCAAAACAGAATTTAAAACATGCAATAAACCACATTGCATAACAACCAAATCATGGCCACCACTAGTGAGTTTTTTCCGAAAACTTACACTTGAGCTTAGTAAAGTTGTTTAGACTTAAACTAAGCTCCCAAGACATTGGTTTCAAAGCTGAAAACCCATTTTCACTCACCGATTCCACTTCGCCTCTTGCCGAAGCACCAATTCAAGCTTCCGGATCACCAACACTTGGATCCAAAGATGACTCCCCTGTTTTAAACACACCAAAGCAGAGGATTAATGCATCATCATGCATTAATAGCTTCAATGAAAGCACCTAAACTCGCTGCTCTCATCCACACTCCATTTTCGGCCACCAAACACAACCGAAAATGCATCCAAACAACTCCTCAACAAAGCCCAGCCATAAACCATCAAAACCAAACATCCTTTAACATCATTTAACATCTAAAAAGAACCAAATAACATCCTTATACCTCCAGCAACATCAGATCCACAAGATCACCTCAAAAACAACCAAGAATCACAAGCTAAACTTAGGAAATTCAACCTATCCGGGATTGCATTAAACAAAACTCAATTCCTTATCAAATTAATGTTCATTTATCATCAAAAACACACTTCAAATCACAGCTTTAATAGATCAAACGAAAATCTATCAAAAATCACCAAATCTTGCATTTTAAGCCAAGATTCATTTCACATCTTTAAAAGCCATATATAAAACATCAATTAAGGATTGAGAACTTAGGAATTTCAGTAAAGAACTGATAGTTTAGAGGAGAAGGACGTTCTTACCTCCAAACTTGAGTTTCTCCTCTTTTAGAACCAAAAACCTTGATGAATCAACTAGCAAATGGTGAGGTTTTGTTGATGTGATGCTTAGGAATCAAAAGAGGATTGAAAAGAGAGATTTGAGTGACAAAATCAGAAGGAAATCTCTGGAGAGAAAGTGTTTGGGTTGAGAGAAAATGAGAGAAAAGGAAAATTGGAAAATATGGAAAGTTATTTGCAAAATAGCCAAAATGATTTCCCTCCACTTTTCTTTAGCTTTAAAATAAGAATTAAACAATAAAATATCTTAGAAAAATCTGGAGAAACTCCCTTTGGGTAAATAGCTCCTCAAAGATTCAAAGTTTCAATCCTTTCTAAAACAGTCACGCAACTTTCAAAAATTACATTTTGGTCACTAACCAAAATGTCACCCTTCCAAACCTCATTTTGTAAAATTGATTTCACAGTTCACTTATATATATTAAAAGATGAGTTTAGAGCATTTTTCCATATTTTTAATGCAACCCGAACTATGCTTTCCTAATTTCACCTTTTTAGATTCGAACAGCACTTTGACCGAACCGGTCAACGCCCAAACTTCTAAGCCCAAAACCGGGGCGTTACAACTCTCCCCCCCTTAAGAAATTTCGTCCTCGAAATATACCTGAAGGAAAGAGATAAGGAAACTGCTTCAGCATGTCATCCTTCCGCTCCCACGTGGCTTCCTCAACACCACGATGCTTCCACAGCACCTTTACCAACTCAATGGTCTTGCCACGAAGAACCTTGCTATCCGCATCAAGAACCTTCACCGGTTCCTCATCATAGGTAAAATCCGGATTCAATTCCACTTCCTCCACAGGCATCACATGCGAAGGATCAGATCTATACTTCCGGAGCATAGAAACATGAAACACATCATGAATCTTCTCCAGCTCTTGAGGTAAACTCAACCGATACGCAACAGGACCCACACGCTCAACCACCTCATACGGTCCAATGTACCGAGAGCTCAACTTACCCTTCCGACCAAACCTCATCACCTTCTTCCAAGGCGAAACTTTCAAGAACACACGGTCACCCACCGCATACTCTATCTCCTTACGCTTCAAATCCGCGTAAGACATCTGCCGATCAGAGGCTGCCTTCAACCACTCACAAATGAGCTTCACCTTCTCTGTGGTTCCTTTCAACAAAGCCGGCATCGAAACCAACTTTTGACCTGTTTCAGCCCAACAAAGAGGAGTCCTACACTTCCTCCTGTACAAAGCCTCATAAGGTGCCATTTGAATACTCGCCTGATAACTATTGTTATAAGAAAACTCCACCAAAGGCAAATGCTTCTCCCAAGAACCCTGAAACTCAATCACGCAGCACCTCAACATATCCTCCAAAATCTGGATAACACGCTCAGACTGACCATCCGACTGAGGATGATAAGATGTACTGAAATTCAACCTTGTACCCAAAGCTTGATGCAAACATTGCCAGAAACGCGATGTGAACCTCAGATCCCTATCCGACACAATCGACTTAGGCACACCATGCAGCTGCACAATCTCAACAATGTACAGCTCCGCAAGCTTATCCAAAGAAAACGTAGTATGCACAGGCATGAAATGCGCACACTTCGTCAGGCGATCCACAATCACCCAGACCGAATTCTTCTTTGATGGTGACAAAGGCAAACCAGATACAAAATCCATGGTAACCCTTTCCCACTTCCACTCAGGAATTCTCAACGGTTGCAACAAACCTGAAGGAACCTGATGCTCAGCCTTAACTCGCTGACACACCATACACTTGCTCACAAACTCCGCAACATCCTTTTTCAAACCCACCCAATAGTACTCATCACGAAGATCACGATACATCTTAGTACTACCAAGGTGCATAGCAAAAGGACTACTATGACCTTCAGTCAGAATAGCACGCCTCAACTCAGCATCATTGGGCACTACTATTCGACTCCCAAAACACAACACACCATCATCATTAAAGCAGAAATCCGAAGGTCTACCCTCCGCGATATCCTGAACATGGGACACCAAGGAATCATCCAGCAACTGCTTTTCCTTGATCAACTGAACCATAGATGGTTTCACTTGCAACTCAGCTACAAGACCACCATCACGCGATATACTCAAACTGGCAAACATAGCCCTCAGCTCAACAGCTACCTTCCTACTCAAGGCATCCGCAACAACATTAGCTTTTCTAGGATGGTACTCAATCGTCAAATCATAATCCTTGAGCAACTCCAACCAACGCCGCTGCCTAAGATTCAACTCCTTCTGAGACATCAGATACCTCAAACTCTTGTGATCCGTGTACACAGTACACTTCTCACCATATAGATAATGTCTCCAAATCTTCAGAGCAAAAACCACTACAGCCAACACAATATCATGCGTAGGATAATTGCGCTCATGCACCTTCAATTGCCGCGATACATAAGCTACCACCTTACCCTCTTGCATCAGCACACATCCCAAACCAACATAGGATGCATCACTGTAGACCACAAACTCTTTCCCTGATTCAGGTAGAACCAAGATAGGAGCTTGCCTCAAAGCCGCCTTAAGCGTCTCAAAAGCCTGCTGTCTCGCTTCTGTCCACTCATACTTAACATCCTTCTGCAACAACTTTGTCAAAGGTGCGGCAATCTTAGCAAACCCATCCACAAACCTCCGGTTGTATCCCGCCAAACCAAGGAAACTACGAACCTCATGAACAGACTTAGGAACCTTCCAGTTCATCACCGCCTCAATCTTCTGAGGATCAAGACGAATCCCCTCAGCAGAAACTACATGCCCAAGAAACACCACCTCCTTAAGCAAAAACTCACACTTGCTCAACTTAGCATAAAACTGATTCTCCAACAAAGCTTGCAGCACAATCCTCAAATGCTCTTCATGCTCCTCCTCAGTACGCGAGTACACGAGGATATCATCAATGAACACCACAACAAACTTGTCCAGGTATTCATGAAACACACGGTTCATCATGTCCATGAAAGCAGCAGGAGCATTTGTCAAACCAAACGGCATCACAAGTAACTCATAATGCCTGTACCTTGTCCTGAAAGTTGTCTTAGGCACATCCACATCCTTCACCTTCAACTGATAATATCCTGACCTCAAGTCAATCTTAGAGAACACAGCAGCTCCCCGAAATTGATCAAAGAGATCATCAATTCTCGGCAAAGGATACCAATTCTTGATAGTCAACTTGTTCAGCTGACGGTAATCAATGCAAATTCTCATAGTGCCATCCTTCTTCTTCACAAACAAGACCGGTGCTCCCCAAGGTGACACACTCGTCCGATTGAAACCACGATCAAGCAGCTCTTGCAACTGCGTCTTCAGCTCCTTCAGCTCCTTAGGTGCCATTCTATAAGGAGTAATGGACACAGGAATTGTATTCTCATACAGCTCAATTCCAAACTCCACCTCACGATTAGGAGGTAAACCAGGCAACTCCTCAGGAAACACACCAGGAAACTCCTTCACAACTCTGATATCTTGTACCCGCAACTCCTTAGAGCTGGGATTCATCACAAAAGCTAGATAAGCTTCACAACCTTGCCTCAGCATCCTGCTCGCCTCCAAGGTAGACACCACATTGGCAAGAAACTTCACATTCTCACCAACCACAACAACATCATAATCATCCGCAACCTTCAGCGAAACTCGCTTATTTTCACAATCCACAACAACACGATGCTCAGCAAGCCAATCCATACCAAGGATCACATCAAAACCATAGAAAGGCAACTCCATAAGATCAACATAAAAAACATGTTCTTGAACAACCAAAGGACACCTTCTATAAAGCTTTCGAGTCACAACAGTCTCACCAAAAGAACTAGTGACACGAACACCAACATCCAAAGACTCAACAGGCAAACCAAGCAATTCAGCATGCTCACGTAAAATGTATGAATGCGTAGATCCAGAATCTATCAAGGAAAGTAATGACAAGGATTGCAAAGTAAAGGTACCTGCAATCACATCCGCGTCATTTCTCCCCTCCCTCTGAGCATACACCCTAGCCTGACCTCCACCTTCAGGCTGAATAGCCACAACATGGGCCACTCATCGACCACCTTCCTCTCTTCGCTGGAAGTTACCACGGCCGCGCCCACGACCTCTCTGCGGAGCAGCAACAACAGGAGCACGCACTTGGCCACCAGCCAACATAGGACAATCTCGCCTCAAGTGATCCGCAGATCCACAATTCCAGCACCCGTTACCAGCTGCCGCAACAGGAGCTTGCACCTCCCTCACAGCACGAGGACAGTCACGCTTCATGTGACCACGTGATCCACAAATCGAACAAGCACTCGGATCAGCTCTAGCATTGCCTCCCCGAGCAGATGCATCACCACCTCTCTTAGATGAGGACTGATACTTCTGATCGCGTCCCCTCTTGTTCCGTCCACCACCGGAACTATACTCAGCTGATCGCTTACCAGAACTTGCTCCAGCACCTCTGGCAGATAAACCCAAGTTCATCTCAATATCTTTGGCTCGGCCCACCAGCACATCAAAATCATCATACTCGGTGGCCAGCACATACATCTTCACATCCGTCACTAAACCATAACGGAATCTTTCGCACCTCGCCCGCTCATCAGTTACCAGCTCAGGTGCATACTGACTGAGTCTAACAAACTGCACTTCATACTCAGCCACAGTCATGCTCCCCTGGGTAAGAGACATGAACTCATGCTTCTTTTCATCCAGGTACCTTACACCAAGATACCTCCTCTTGAACACATTCTGAAAGAATGTTCATGTTATGTCAGCCTCAGCCATCCCAACAATAGTGGTCGTCCACCACGTATAAGCATCATCCTGTAGCAAGGATACAACACAACCCAGCTTTTGCACATCAATGCAACCCATCTGACCCAAGATCCTCTTGGTACTCTCCATCCAGGATTCAGAACCTTCAGCAGACAAACCCCTGAACTCTGTCCCACCAAGACTGCGCAAACGCTCCAAAGGTAGTCTAACACCAGCATCTCCCTGATGCCCAGCTCCATGAGCTCCAGCTACCGCTGCTCGAAACGCACCAGCAATAGCTTGCACCAACATCGTCATGTCAGGCATAGCTTGCCCCTGACTAACCTCAGGTCCAGCAGCTCCAGCACCAGCTGCAGCTTCAGCTCTTTCACCCTTAGTACCACCACCGCCAGGTGGAGGAGGAGGTAACACCGCACTACCCGCGTTTTCCTCATTCTCATTCTCATTCGGAGTCGTAGCTCGCACATTACTTCTCAACTCTCTACGTGGTGCCATACTTTAACCATGCAATCACAATGCAAATAAACAAAGTTAGGTCCAGCAAGATAAGCAATCCAAGTACTCAAGCTCAATTTCATTAAAAATCAACATCATTACTTAGCTTTGATTTGGCAATGGGTACCCACAACATGCTACATCACAGCATACAACCCAATCGCATCAAATTCACAAACCACTGAACATGCTTTCAATCAATCAAGCATACATAGCATACATACTTCAATCATGCACACATTCAATCCCAATTACTCGAGAACTTAGCTCTGATACCACCAAATGTAACCCCCCTTAACCCGGCCTAGACGGTTGACCCGAATTAAGAAAGTCACACGGGGAAAACCAAAGTCAACCCGGAATTGACGACCCTTTTTTTTCTTTTTAAACTTGTCTAGATGCACATTAACCCTAGTTATGATCATTCAAACATCATACTCAAAGATCATAAACATCAGAGATCAAACATGGACCCAATTGAACAATTTACAACTTTAGGGACCAAATTGTAAATTCTGTAAATTATAAGGCCTTAACCCAAATTAAAGTTACCAACTTGAAATTAGTCAGGTTTCATGCTTCTCTGCCAAATTTCAGCTCAAACGGACATTCCAAACTAATACAATTGCACAAACAAGATTCATGACCAAAATGCAAACATTCCAAAACATTTAACTACCAATGTCAGCCCCCAACGGTCGGATGTTCCGAAACAGAGAGAGCCTGTTTCGAAACACGGGGCCGTTCCGCAACGCGTACCGAAACGAGGGCTGGCAGTGGCCTTTCCGTTTCGGAACGGTGTCTCCCGTTTCGGACGCCTGGGCTGATTCAAGGCACCTGTTCCGAAACGGTAGCCACTGTTCCGAAACACCCTGCACAGAATGCATCAAAAAGCATGCTTAAACACACAATTGATCATCCAATCAAGCTCCAAATGCTACCAAACTTTACCAGCAGCTCATACAACATATAAGAGACATGTTTGCATCAACCACTCAACATGCTATCATCACATATGAAAAGCCCCAATTCTAGTAGCATGCTTCCTACACAAGCTAACCATTCAAGCATAAACCTCCAAATCAAACATGTATTGGCCAATTACAAAAACCAGCATTACCAACATCATTTAACATACTTAGGGAGTTCAAAACATCTCCCAAAACATTCACATAGGTCCCCCATTGCCAAATGCCCAAAAGCTAAAATGTGTTTAAGATAACCTTCCCATACTTGAGCTTAATTCCACTTGAATGCTTGCCTTCCTTGCTGCCCTCAGAGTACCTTAATGATCTGCATTATTGGTTTAAGAAAACGAAAGAGAGCGTAAGCAAAAGCTTAGCGAGGAATGCTCATTAAAACCATTCAATAATGCATTTATAAAACACTTTATAAATCATACTTCAAATCATCATTTACTCATGCTCAAAGCAATTTAAACAAGCATTACATGCTTCCGTATCATTACATGTCATATTGGCCACAAGTGATAAGTTCCATCTTTTTAAAACAAGATCAACATAAGACTCACACATGGACTTTTAAACACCATTGTGATCTTATAATTCACAAGAACCACACATGGACTTTTAAACACCATTGTGATCTTATAATTCACAAGAACCACACAAGGACTTTTAACCACCTTTGTGTTCTTCCCAAGGACTTTTAAACACCTTGGCCCCAAGGACTTTTAAACACCTTGGCCCATGGACTTTTAAACACCATGGCAAGGACCACACAAGGACTTTTAACCACCTTTGTGTCCTTAACAAGAACCATCCAAGGACTTTTAACCACCTTGATGTTCTTAAGTAACAAGACTCACTCAAGGACTTTTAACCACCTTATTGACCTTAACAAGAATCATCATGGAATTTTAACCACCATGAAGTTCTTAGAATCCACAAGGCTCACTCAAGGACTTTTAACCACCTTAGTGACCTTAACCTTTTTAAAAACATCACTTGCCAATATACATCATTATCATCAAGTAATCCACTGTTTTAAAGCATTTAACCAAGCCATATTCATCATGCATTTTAAAGCATCAAACCACATTTAATCAATGTTCAAAAAAAAAAGAAACTCTTACCTTGAGCTTCCTTCAACATATGGCTTACAAAATCAGCAATAACCATGCTAAATCATGTTTCAAAACAGAATTTAAAACATGCAATAAACCACATTGCATAACAACCAAATCATGGCCACCACTAGAGAGTTTTTCCGAAAACTTACACTTGAGCTTAGTAAAGTTGTTTAGACTTAAACTAAGCTCCCAAGACATTGGTTTCAAAGCTGAAAACCCATTTTCACTCACCGATTCCACTTCGCCTCTTGCCGAAGCACCAATTCAAGCTTCCGGATCACCAACACTTGGATCCAAAGATGACTCCCCTGTTTTAAACACATCAAAGAAGAGGATTAATGCATCATCATGCATTAATAGCTTCAATGAAAGCACCTAAACTCGCTGCTCTCATCCACACTCCATTTTCGGCCACCAAACACAACCGAAAATGCATCCAAACAACTCCTCAACAAAGCCCAGCCATAAACCATCAAAACCAAACATCCTTTAACATCATTTAACATCTAAAAAGAACCTAATAACATCCTTATACCTCCAGCAACATCAGATCCACAAGATCACCTCATAAACAACCAAGAATCACAAGCTAAACTTAGGAAATTCAACCTATCCGGGATTGCATTAATCAAAACTCAATTCCTTATCAAATTAATGTTCATTTATCATCAAAAACACACTTCAAATCACAGCTTTAACAGATCAAACGAAAATCTATCAAAAATCACCAAATCTTGCATTTTAAGCCAAGATTCATTTCACATCTTTAAAAGCCATATATAAAACATCAATTAAGGATTGAGAACTTAGGAATTTCAGTAAAGAACTGATAGTTTAGAGGAGAAGGACGTTCTTACCTCCAAACTTGAGTTTCTCCTCTTTTAGAACCAAAAACCTTGATGAATCAACTAGCAAATGGTGAGGTTTTGTTGATGTGATGCTTAGGAATCAAAAGAGGATTGAAAAGAGAGATTTGAGTGACAAAATCAGAAGGAAATCTCTGGAGAGAAAGTGTTTGGGTTGAGAGAAAATGAGAGAAAAGGAAAATTGGAAAATATGGAAAGTTAGTTGAAAAATAGCCAAAATGATTTCCCTCCACTTTTCTTTAGCTTTAAAATCAGAATTAAACATTAAAATATCTTAGAAAAATCTGGAGAAACTCCCTTTGGGTAAATAGCTCCTTAAAGGTTCAAAGTTTTAATCCTCTCTAAAACAGTCACACAACTTTCAAAAATTACATTTTGGTCACTAGCCAAAATGTCACCCTTCCAAACCTCATTTTGTAAAATTGATTTCACAGTTCACTTATATATATTAAAAGATGATTTTAGAACATTTTTCCATATTTTTAATGCAACCCGAACTAGGCTTTCCTAATTTCACCTTTTTAGATTCGAACAGCACTTTGACCGAACCGGTCAACGCCCAAACTTCTAAGCCCAAAACCGGGGCGTTACAATCATGCACATAAGTATATAAACCAAGCATTTCATGCTTCAACTGATTAACATGTCATATTGGCTTTCATGTGATAATCATAACCATTTTCCATTTCAAAACACAATCGACAATCAACAATCGGATACGCGGATTACAAGCGTTGTCCCATACGCTTCATACACACTACCAATATCAAGGTGGAGCATGGTACAATCACAACCCCTCAACACCCGTGATGGAGACTATGGTACAATCACAACCCCTCCACATCACTCATTGGTAGTTGTATAACATCACTAACGAGATCACGGGACATACAACACAAGATCCACACATGGACTTTTAACCACCATTGTGATCTTACCATACACAAGGTCCACACATGGAATTTTAACCACCATTTTGACCTTAACAATACACAAGGTCCACACATGGAATTTTAACCACCATTGTGACCTTAAAACAAGAACCACCCATGGACTTTTAACCACCATGTTGTTCTTAACCATCTCGTTAGTGTGCTTGGATGGAGCATGGTACAATCACAACCCCTCGACATCCAAGGCGACTTTATTCACGATGCACCCAATCCTATAGCCGGCTAACTATATCCGATTCAAGAACTTTAAGACAAACCACATCACTTGCCAATATACATCATTTAACAACATTAATCCACTGCTTTAAAGCATTTGACAAAGCCATTATCATCATGCATCATTATGCATCAAAACCACATTTATCAATGTACAAAAATAAGGATCTCTTACCTTGAGCATCCTTCAATACATGGCTTATAAAACCAGCAATAAACATGCTAAAATATGCTTTCAAAAACAGAATTTAAACATGCAACAAATCACTTTGCATTCAACCAACTCATGGTTCATCAACAAGAGAGTTTTTCCGAAAACTTACTCTTGAGCTTAGCTAAGTTGTTTAGACTTTAACTAAGCTCCAAAACCTTCAAAACATTGGTTTCAAAGCTGAAAACCAAACTTCACTCACCGATTCCGTTTCGCCACTATCTTAAACACCAATCAAGCTTCCAGATCAACACCATACCTCGTCCATGAAAGCTGTCTTTGGCACATCCACATCCTTAACCTTCAACTGGTAATACCCTGACCTTAAGTCAATCTTAGAGAACACAGCTGCTCCCCGAAATTGATCAAAAAGATCATCAATTCTCGGCAATGGATATCGATTCTTGATAGTCAACTTGTTAAGCTGACGATAATCAATGCATATTCTCATAGTGTCATCCTTCTTCTTCACAAACAAGACCGGTGCACCCCAAGGTGACAAACTCGGCCGAATGAAACCACGATCAAGCAACTCTTGCAATTGCGTCTTCAGCTCTTTCAACTCCTTAGGTGCCATTCGATAAGGAGTAATGGAAACTGGAGTTGTGTTTTCATACAGCTCAATCCCAAACTCCACTTCACGATTAGGAGGCAATCAAGGAAACTCCTCAGGAAACACACCAGGAAACTCTAGCACAGTCCTGATATCTTGCACACGCAACTCCTTAGAGCTAGGATTCATCACAAAAGCGAGATAAGCTTCACAACCTTGCCTCAGCATCCGACTCGCCTCCAATGTAGACACCATATTGGTAAGAAACTTCACATTCTCACCAACCACAACTACCTCATAATCATCCGCAAGCTTCAACGAAACTCGCTTATTCTCACAATCCCCTACAGCTCGATGTTCAACAAGCAAATCCGTACCAAGGATTACGTCAAATCCATAGAAAGGCAATTCCATAAGATCAACATGAAAAATATGATCTTGCACAACCAAAGGACATCTTCTATAAAGCTTTCGAGTCACAACAGTCTCGCCAAAAGAACTAGTGACACGCATACCAACATCCAAAGACTCAACAGGCAAACCAAGCAATTCAGCATGCTCACGCAGTATATAAGAGTGTGTAGATCCAAAATCAATCAAGGAAAGTAATGACAAGGATTGCAAAGTGAAAGTACCTGCGATCACATCCGTGTCATTTCTCCCCTCCCTCTAAGCATACACTCTGGCCTGGCCACCACCCTCAGGCTGAACAGCTACAACATGAGCCACATTCCGACCACCTTCCTCTCTACGCTGGAAATTACCACGGCCGCGCCCACGACCTCTCTGTGGTGCAACAACTCCAGGAGCACGTCCTTGGCCAGCACCGGCCAACAGAGAACACTCCCTTCTCATGTGATCCGCTGATTCGCTGATCCACAGTTCCAGCACGAGTTACCAGCCGCACCAACAGGAGCTTGCACCTCCCTCGCCACTCGAGGACAATCACGCCTCAAGTGCCCACGCGAACCACATATCCAACATGTGTTCGGATCAGCTCTTTCCTTGTCTCCCTGAACAAGCGCACCTTGACCACCACCTCGCCTAGCTGAAGACTGAAACTTCCGATCACGTCCCCTCTTGTTCCGTCCACCACCGGAACTATACTCAGCAGCTCGCTTACCAGCACTAGAACCAGTACTTCTAGAAGATAAACCAAAATTCATCTCAATATCCTTTGCTCTACCAACCAGCACATCAAAATCATTATACTCAGCAGCCAGCATGTAACTCTTTACTTCCGTCACCAAACCATAACGGAACTGTTTACACCTCTCCCGCTCATCAAGGATAAGCTCAGGTGCGTACTGACTGAGTCGGACGAACTAAACCTCGTACTCAGCCACTGACATGCTCCCTTGTGTAAGAGACATGAATTCCCTCTTCTTTTCATCCAAGTACGTCACACCCAGATACCTTCTCTTTAAAATGTTCTGAAAGAACGTCCATGTCACATCAGCATCCGCCATCCCAGAGATAGTGGTTGTCCACCAAGTGTATGCATCGTCTTGCAACAACGATACCACACAACCCAGCTTCTGCACATCAGTGCAATTCATTTGTCCAAAGATTCTCTTGGTACTTTCCAACCAAGACTCAGAACCTTCAGCAGACAAACCCCTGAACTCAGTCCCTCCCAAACTGCGCAAGCGTTCCAAGGGTATTCTTACATTAGCATCTCCCTGATGCCCAGCTCCTTGAGCACCAGCTACTGCTGCTCGAAAAGCTCCAGCAATGGCTTGAACCAGCACTGTCATGTCAGGTACATCTTTCCCCTGACCAGCTTCAGGTCCAGCGACCCTAGCACCAGCACCAGCTCCTTCACCCCCAGTACCACCACCACCAGGCGGAGGAGGTAAATCCACCACATTTTCAGCATTCTCCTCATTCTCATTTTGAGCCATGGCTCGCGTATTAATCCTCGTTTATCTACGAGGTGCCATTCACTAACAATGCAATCACAATGCAATAAACAAAGTCAGGCTCAGCAAGGTAAGCAATCCAAGTACTCAAGCTCATTTCCAATTAAAAACAAATCATTACATTAGCTTTGATTTGGCAATGGGTCCCTCTAACATGCTTCACCACAGCATTCATCACAATTGTAACATACTTACAATTCACACAACATACTTCATTCAACAAGCATACCAAGCATACATACACTCATCACCCACATAACCATTCCCAATTACTCGAGAACTCAGCTCTAATACCAACAAATGTAACCCCCTTAACCCGGCCCAGACGGTTGACCCGAATTAAGAAGTTTACACGGGGAAAACCAAAGTCAACCCAAAAGTCAACCTTGATTAACGACCCTTTTTTTCTTTTTAATCTTATCTAAATGCAAATTAATCCTAGATATGTTCACAAGATCAGCATATTCAAAGATCACCACAATCAGAAAACAAATAGGGACTCGATTGCACAATTTATGAATTTAGGGACCAAAATGCAAATTCTAGAAATTATAAGGACTTAACCAACTTTTGAGTTACCATTATGCAATTAGTCATGTTTCATGCTTCTCTGCCAAAATTCAACTCAATCGGACATCACTAATCACTCAATTGCATAAACCAAGATTAGGACCAAAACGCAAAGGTTTCAAAACATATAACCGTCAATTTCAGTGCCCAACGGTCGGGTGTTTCAGAACAGGGATGATCCATTCCGAAATGCGGGACCGTTCCGAAACATGTTCCGGAATAGGGCTTGGCAGTGGCAAAACCGTTCCGGAACGGTTCCACCCGTTTCGGAATGCCAAGGCCATTTCAGGCCCTCCGTTCCGATACGGTAGCACCTGTTCCGAAACAGGCTGCCCATATTGCAGAATTTTTGCTGGTTTATTACACATTCAACCCATCAAACACATTCATATGACCCTCAAATCATACCAGCAAGTCATTATATACTTAAGGAACATACTAGCATCATACATTCTCAAACATGGCATCAATTAAGGAAAGTTCCAACTCTATAGGCATGCATCCTATATTGAAAACCATACAAACACCAAAACACCAAAACAACCTCAAAAAGGCCATTTACATGTTCCATCATTATCAAAAGCATAAATCCAACTTAGGGAGTCCAAAACATCTACCAAAACAACAACAAAGGTTCCCCATTGCCAAATGCCAAAAGCTAATAGTGTTAGGAAAACATTCACCATACATGAGCTTAGTTCTTCACTTCGATTCTTGATCCCCTTGCTGCCCTTAAGCACTTCAATGCTCTGCATTATTGGTTTAAGAAAAGAGAGAGCATAAGCACATAGCTTAGTGAGGAATGGTCATTTAAAACATCACAATAATGCATTTGTAAAACTCCTTTTCAAAACCTTTAGTTCAAACCACATTTGATCATGCACATAAGTATATAAACCAAACATTTCATGCTTCAACTCATTAACATGTCATATTGGCTTTCAAGTAATAATCATAACCATTTTCCATTTCAAAACACAATCGACAATAAACAATCGGATACGCGGATTACAAGCGTTGTCCCATACGCTTCATACACACTACCAATATCAAGGTGGAGCATGGTACAATCACAACCCCTCAACACCCGTGATGGAGACTATGGTACAATCACAACCCCTCCACATCACTCATTGGTAGTTGTATAACATCACTAACGAGATCACGGGACATACAACACAAGATCCACACATGGACTTTTAACCACCATTGTGATCTTACCATACACAAGGTCCACACATGGAATTTTAACCACCATTTTGACCTTAACAATAGACAAGGTCCACACATGGAATTTTAACCACCATTGTGACCTTAAAACAAGAACCACCCATGGACTTTTAACCACCATGTTGTTCTTAACCATCTTATTAGTGTACTTGGATGGAGCATGGTACAATCACAACCCCTCGACATCCATGGCGACTTTATTCACGGTGCACCCAATCCTATAGCCGGCTAACTATATCTGATTCAAGTACTTTAAGACAAACCACATCACTTGCCAATATACATCATTTAACAACATTAATCCACTGTTTTAAAGCATTTGACAAAGCCATTATCATCATGCATCATTATGCATCAAAACCACATTTATCAATGTACAAAAACAAGGATCTCTTACCTTGAGCATCCTTCAATACATGGCTTATAAAACCAGCTATAAACATGCTAAAATATGCTTTCAAAAACAGAATTTAAACATGCAACAAATCACTTTGCATTCAACCAACTCATGGTTCATCAACAAGAGAGTTTTTCCGAAAACTTACTCTTGAGCTTAGCTAAGTTGTTTAGACTTTAACTAAGCTCCCAAACCTTCAAAACATTGGTTTCAAAGCTGAAAACCAAACTTCACTCACCGATTCCGTTTCGCCACTTGCCGAAACACCAATCAAGCTTCCAGATCAACACCACAAGAATCCGAAGATGTCTCCCCTGTTTTAAACACATCAAAGTAGAGGATTAATGCATCATCATGCATTAATATCTTCAACCAAGACACCTAAACTCGCTGCTCTCATCAACACTCACATTTCGGCTACCAAACACAACCGAAATCACATCCAAACATCACTACAACACTACCCAGCCAAGATCCATCAATTCCAATCATTCATAAACCTCAATTAACATCCAAAATGGATCTAATCACGTCCTTATACCTCCAGCTATAGCAGATCACCAAGATCACCCCAAAACCACCAAAAACTCAAGCAAAAACTTAGGAAAATCAACCTATCGGAGATTGCATTGATTAAACCTTGATTTCTCATCAATTATACATCCAATTTACATTAAAAACACCTCTCAAAACAGTACCCAATCATTTCATACGAATTTCATCAAAAAATTAATCAAATCTTGCATTTTAAAGCCAAGATCAAGAACACAACTACAAAACCTTTAATAAAACACAAATCAAGGATTGAGAACTTGGGAATTTCAGTAAAGAACTGAGTATTTAGAGGAGAAGGACGTTCATACCTCTAAATGTGAGTTTCTCCCTTTTTCGAACCAAGATTCTTGAAAATCCAATAAGCAAATGCTAAGGTTTTGATGTAGAAAAGATTAGAGATCAAATGAAGATTGAAATCTCATCTTTGGAGGTCAAAATCAGAGGGAAATTTGCTGGAGAAAAGTGTTTGGGTTGAGAGAAAAGTTGAGAGAAATGAAATGGAAAATTTTGGAGAAAAGTTAGTTATGACAAAATATCTTTTTCCCTCCCTTTTACATTTAATTAAAAATCATTAATTAAAACCTTTAATATTAAGAAAAATCTGGAGAAACTCTTCTTTGGTAAATAGCTCCTTAAAGATTCAAAGTTTCAACCCTTTTTAAAACAGTCACCAAGTTTTCGAAAATTACATTATAGTCACTAAACCAAAATGTCTCACTTCCAAACCTCATTTTGTATAATTGATTTCACTATTCTCTTATATATAATAAAAGAGGATTTTAAGATACTTTTCCATATTTTTAATGCAACCCGAACTAGGCTTTCCTAAAAATCACCCTTTTATATTCAAACTGAAACTGACCGGTCCGGTCCAAACCCAAAACTTCTAAGCCCAAAATTGGGGTGTTACAGAGGAGGATTCTGAGGAGGTAGAGATGAGGAGGCGGCATGTGGCGGAATGTTTGGTGGCTGGGCTCTTTTTCTTGTCACGTGGCGGCTGGATGCGACTGGGAGTGGGTTGTTTTGTTGGTGTTTATGGTTTAGACCCTTCACCTGGAGACTTGGTCACATCAATGGGCCGTTTCTTTTTCTCTACTACATCTACCGGTTCATCGTCGATGGAATCAAATATCTCCATGTCCAAGTCCTCGGCTTCTTTGGTAGCTCTCTTCTTTGTTGCTGGGGAGGCGGCAGTAGTCTCCTTCTCTCTCTCTGATTTTGACGAGGAGGTGAGGTTTTACAGCTGGATGTGAGTGGGCGAGGTCCTTCTCATAAGGCGAATGTGCGGCCCCTCGTTGTCAGCGGCAGCAGAGGAATCACGGTGAAGGGTAGGACAACATCAGTACTGCTCACTGCGGCTGGGGTGGCGGGAGGTTGGGACGACGGCTGGGCGGTTGTTGGTGTTTCCAGCTCTAGCTCCTGCATCATCTGGAGGCGCACCTTTCTTATCCATTCTTCCTTGGCAGCAATGATTGTATCTTTGGGTGTGTGGCGGCACGCGTAATTTGGCGCATAGGCCTGTGATGAGTGCGGGAAAGACGAGAGGTCCCTTGGCGTTGGGCTTGTCTGCGTGGCATAGATCTCCTCATGAATCACTTCGACAACGTTGATCGGCCGCCCCTTCATAATGATGTGGATAAGGGCCAGCCGTGGCCTGTTGACTGTTCATCCGTTCGAAGTGGGCATCAGGCGGTGTTAGACGAAGTTGCTCTAAAGGACGGCCTCCAGTAGCAGATCGCGGCGGTTGACTGGTCCGTTATTCTTGCCAGTTAGCCACTTGGTGTTGGGACGACATATGTATTTCTTGATCTTTTCATAGTTAGTCAACGTTAAATAAGACCTCCATTCTTCGTGTGGATTCCCTCTTATTTCTATGACGTAGAAGTTGTTGATTGTTTCCACTGTGAGCATGACTCTTTCGCCGCTGACATAGACAAAAGGGTTTCTCGGTGTAGGCTTGTTGGCATAGAATTCTCGCATCTGATTGCTATTTATTTCCTCTGCTGCCGTGGCAAAATATCCCATCCCAAGTTGTGAACCCTTTCGAATATGGTTGGTTCAAGGCCAAGATCCCCATCCTGCTGGTGTATTGGAAGCCTATTTCTTCCCAGAGTTGTCGCTCGGTGAAGTGCTGCTTGTAAATTACCGCTACAGTAGGGTTTAAGAACCTATTGAAGGTTGGATTGTTGGTGGAGTCGGTTTGTTTTGATGTGACCATAAATGTGAGAACGGTTGTGTTTTCCTCAAGAAAGAATAAGAAATTGCAAGAAAGTAAAGCAAATGAAATCTTGAAAGCAAAGATGACCAGAAGAATTGAGTGTAAAAGAGATAGCAAAGTGATGAAATAGGAGAGAATAGTTGGCCTTATATAGTCGCTTCTCTCCGCTGCCTTGGCGGGCACACTGCCAAAGGGCGGCAATGTTTGCAGCACGATTTTTCCGATTCTAGCTATTACGTAGATATCCGTTCCGCCAGTTGTTGCAAATGTATCCATTGTGGCTGATCGTTATGAAGCCGCTAGACGTTATGCTTATGTGCCTTAAGTTTCCTTTGTCGCTGGGTTGGGCCTCTCCTATATTCTTTATCCTTCTTGGTCTTGCCTTCTTTCCTAACCTGAAATAAATTAAATGCAGAAATTAAAAATAAAAATAACTGAAAATTAAATCTTATCCTAATGCATAAAATAAAATTGAAAATAAACATTAGGTTGTGTTGGGTTGCGCAGTTCCCAAACATAACCACTTTCTGAGGGTTTTGTGTTTGGATTTTTGTCCAAGTGTGTCCTTCCCCTCCTCAGGTGGGTGTTGGCTGCCATCTTTGCCGCCCTGGCGGGACATACACCAAAGACAAACAAGAGGCATATTTTTTATGAAAATAAAATAGACATGAATTGAAGTGCAAAAACTAAAATAAAAGTGCAGAAATTCAAACGTAGTTGATGTTGCCAATCCTCGGGAACAACGCCAAAAACTTGCAGAGCGTTTGGGTGTTCTCTTTTTATGAGCGCAACTGCACACTCTTGTCAAGTTATAGTATAAAGGATATCGTCTCCCACAGGGATTGGAACGACTCCTATAAATGTTATCATGCAGAAGGATTTAGTAAATGCACAATTAAATTCCTTAATGTGGAAAAATAAAAAACACGAGTAATTTAAGATGATAGGGGATGACAGGAATGATAGGGAGAGATAAGGTCGATAGATCGGGTAAGGTAATTGTAGCTCAGTAGTGTAAAGACTGCACTGTAAAGCTTAAGTGTGTTTTACGCTGTCACGATCTGCTGCCTCAGCGGACTGAGGCCGCGACACTATCACGCGGCCCCAATGGGTCTCTGCTCTAGCAACTTTCGTTGTCTCGACAGGTGGGATGGATATAAGTCCTGACGGCAAGTCTGGAAGATACATATTATGAAGTGCCATTCCATCTCATATTATTGCTGTTTTTAAGTACATTTTAGGCATAATTAGGTCATGCAATGCATAAATACAATATTCTTTGTTTTCCCATGCTTTTATTGAATATTTGTTATTTGGTGAAGTAAAGATGTTTTAGTGTAGATTTAGTTTTCCAGTGCTAGAAGCTGACTGGAGGAGGACAGACCAGAGGAGAGGATGATGAGGCAGCAGACGAGGGCAGCAAAGTAAGCCTAGTGGCGCCTAGTGCTGCCCAGTGCCCCCCTCAGGGCAATAAACAGAAGAGTTGGAGAATTGGAGTGCAATTGGTATAGCAAAAAATCTTGATTCTAACGATGTCATTCACTCAATTTTCTGATGCCTGGAGCAACAGACAAAGCCCCAGAGAAGAAGAACGAGCTTACTTGTGGAACAAGTCAACGGGAAAAGAAGTCCATATTTAACTCAAAGAAATCAGATTTTAAAGTTGAATTTAATGCAAAAGCCTTTTGAGGACTTATACTCCAAGAAGGATTTCTACTCCAAGATAGACTTCTACTCCAAGAAGGACTTAGACTAGACCTTTACCTATATAAACCTATTGTATTTAGAAAATCAAGGATGAGAGATATATCTTAGGTTTTCTCTAGACATAGCTTAGGCTTTCTTTGCCGCTGTCATGTTCTAAACTCCCCTAAGGTTAAGGGTAATGTTGTAAATTAGTTGTGAGATTGTTGTATTAGGTTTTTAAGTTGTTTTCAATAAAATTTTCCAAGTTTTTTTAATTAAAGTTCTTCACTTCTTCAATTAGTTCCAAATGTCTAGTTGAAGAAATCCATTTGTGGGGCACGAAAGTGTAAGACTCACGAAAGAATTAAGTACGGTCTCATCATGTCGAGGTGTTGACTAATTCGGCTTAGACATAAGTGTTGGGTCACGTCGGCACGCCTCGTGGTGCAGCGGAAAAATTAATCCGACGTAATCCAGCCAGGATCCATGTACAGGAATGAATCCGGGGTGAAAAGATGAAGAGTTACCTTTTAAAACTCTAGAAACTGTTAAATCAACGGTATGTCGGAATAACCACGTCAAGTAAAACCGTAATCGTTACAGGTTCGCAACGACCTCTACGGAGTCCACCAGAACAAAACGAACAAAGTTTTTGCCTCCCTAACACTTAGGGATAAATTTCGACAGGTTTGAACACCTTCTAGGGAGAAGTCGAAATCCCTCCAAGGATTCCTGAGGGAGTCTGAAATCGCCCAGGGGTTCTACCGGGACTTGGATTCGAACTAGGAAATTGCCAGGAATTTGCCAGGGGGCAAGAGGAACAGCATAAAAATATCGAACAGCTTCTCAGAAGAAATCTGGGACTTGTCAAAAATTCCAGAGGGGAACTCATAGGGATATGTCGCTTCAAAAACAACGCTCATTGTTCGTAAATGGATCTAGGATCGTAGCAAACATTTCTCTGCAATAAAATACAAGTATGGACGTTTTTAGATAGTTAAAATAAAAAAAAATAATAAAAAAACAAACAAAAAAGGACAGAATAAATGTGTAGGAATTTCTGGACAGATTTGGACTCGAACAAGATGAAGGCTTCAAGATGCGTTCACGACCGTTTCAGTGTCCGAAAAATGACGGAATCGTTGTTGAAAATGCAATAGAAATTTGGTAACATTAAACTTGAAAGAACTCGAACAATCTGCTGAACGAACCCGAATCGAATCTGTCTAACGTCAAAGACGAAAAGCTCAAAAGAACCTGCACAATCTACTGAGCAAACCCAAATCGAATATGCTTCACGTCGAAGGACTTGGACCCACTAGATAGCGATCTAGGAACCCAAAGTATCAAGTAAGATTTGACAAATCAAAACAAAGTCTGAAATGTAAAAAGATAGTTCTAAAAAGAACCGAACAAGAGAAACTCTCTCAAAAATTTTATTTCCAAAAATATCTCTTACCTTATACAAATGTTGTTCGGCCATATTTATAATTACAAGGGTGGTTGCTGAGTTTACAAACATATGGCTGTTAATGAAGCCATTTGAATATTAAATTCAAATGAAAAAACTTCCTAATGTGGCGGCATGTGCTTTTCAGCCATGCATTTTGAAAATGGGTAGAAATGTGTATATCACATTTAACATGTGATAATAATATTTTGAATTTCAAAACGAACCATTTGTTCTCATCTTGATCTGCCGCATCATGGAGAGAGCATGCTGGTCTCGCAAATCACATTTAACATGTGACAAATACATTTGAATTTCAAACGAGAAAAAACCCATTGCTCTTATCCATTGCTTCCTTTGTTTCCCACGTGCAATGCCACCATGCATTCGGCTGCACTCATACAAATTGAATTCCACGTAAATCTGCATGGTGAGGATAAAGCCAAAAGCTCTCGGTTGCATGTACTTGCGTCATCTTTGTAATTTTCAGCATATGTAAATTCCATTTGCCCGCATATGTGATAAGCTGAAACAATGGCTCGACTTTCTGTTTTTAATCAGATTTGCATGTCCTTCTATGTACCTACGTCAAAAGGTAAGAAACTTAATTAAAATATTGTAAACTTAATGGAATTGCTAATACAAGTTGTAAGCAAGTGCACACTTATTTATTAACACACAAACAAATATAAACACACCATTAGTTATGTCAAATTAAGTCAAAACACACCAAACAAATGAAAAAGCAAACTTCCCTGAAAGGTTGAAGTAGCATTCGTTGGGTGGCATAAATGTGCTCACATCATCCCCCCCTTCTTTAATCCGATTTATCCCCAAATCGACCCTCATTACAAACAAAAACAATTTCGACTTTCGCTTGGCAGGGAACTTCTTCAGTCGTCTTACTCGGCACATATGCCATCCTCTCGAATCAAGTTCTTTTACAAAGAACTCAAATGGAAATGCCTTCTTTCTTGTACCTCTCCGAATAATGCACAACATAAAGTTAGACAATGCTCGTTGCACATTCGTAATCCTGCAAACAAGGACATATAAAGGCAACTCCAAAGAACAACATGAATCTCGACGATCATCCAGAATCACAACATAAGGTAGTTCACAATCCAATGTACAACCAAAGAAATCAGCATATAAAAAGGAAAAATCAATAGCACAATGGAAAGGAACGTCAAACCGTGGTAAAGAAGATTGTTGAATTTCTGGAAAGAATTTAAATGCACTAGACATACCAACAGTAGCAACCTTGGGAACTTCACATGGCATCACCTTATTAACCTACAAGTTAGATGAAGAAATAGAAGAAAATGTCGAATCAGATAATACCTGTGAATTTGCTTTCTTCTTTTCGCATTCATTCTTCTCTTTGTTGGCCTTCCAAGCTACGGTACTCGCTTTCAAATGAGCTTCGTCTTCATATACATCACTTGGAGTCATATGTGCCAAAGTTACTCGCTTTCAAATGAGCTTCGTCTTCATATACGTCACTTGGAGTCATGAGTAAAAGATTATCGATGGGTGTAACAATCTTGCAAAACTCTCTTATCATACTTCCACGGTCTTCCTAACAACAAATGACAATTATCCATAGAACAAACATCACAAGTTACCTCATCCTTGTATTTGCCAATGAAAAATGGTATAACAACTAGTTTGGTAACTTTGATTTCAACACCATCATTCAACCATTGTAACTTATACGGATTGGGATGTGTGGTTGTCTTCAGTTCTAACTTGTCAACCATGAGAGTACTAGCAACGTTAGCAAAATTACCACTATCAATAATCACAATACATACCTTGTTGTTCACATTGCATCTCGTATGGAAGAGGTTGTTTCGTTGTGGTTCATCTTGTGATGGTTGATCATTTAGACTTCTCTTGTCAACAAGTGCTTCATCGGTAGCCAATGTCTCGACATTGTCATCATTTATCTCTTCATGGACAAAATGGGAACCACTCCCATCAAGTCTATCCATTCGAGAATGTATAGGCTTAAATGCATTAGCAATCACTCGTTGCATCATGCGCTCTAATGCTTGAATATGGAGATTCAGTGGTTGTTGTTCACCCGAATTATCATCAGAACCTGCCATGTTGAAAAACCAAAACAACAAACAAAAACACAATATATATATATATATATATATGTTAGTGAAATAAATAATAAAAAAATGGAGCCCACTGCACACTCAACAAAATCTCACAGATCGCTCCAAGGAAAGATCGCTCAACAATTGCACTCAAACACTCATGTTTCACTCGGGAGAATACTTGAATGGCTCTTTTTGTTTCCCCTTCTGTTCTCACACGCTCAATTGCCTTTTCCACTCGATCTCTCGCAATCAGTTCTTTAAAGAACTAACTCGATCCTTCAGACTTGTTAATTGTGTCAACTTTCAAGAAAACTTAAAAAGGTGAAGAAAACTAAGGTTAGGAATAATTTAGGGGTTGTTAAAATAAAAATAAAAGGTTAGAAAAAAAAGAAAGGTGGCTGGAATTTTGGGTGATGAAACGAAGAACAAGGCTGAAAAATGAAATAAAGGAACTTGGATTTAAATATATTTAAATATATATATAGTTTTAATTATGTGGAATCTAATTTACATAAACTTGAAATTAAATATACATTATGTAAATTCAATATATATATTTAAATTTCTAGCATCTTATTCTACAATATTTAAGTCTCTAAATATTTTCCATACTCTAAATAATATTTGATAAATACAATATTTATCCAATATTATTCCCATTTAAGGGAGTTACCGATTTCCCTTATCCCATAGGGGATTTTCGGAAACCTCCTTAAAATAGGGAGTATGGTTTCTGTATCACCCCAATTTTGAGCTTAGAAGTTTTGGGTTTGAACCGGACCGGTCGGATATTCGGTTCAAATATAAAAGGTGGTTTTAAGGAAAGCCTAGTTGGGGATGTATTAAAAATATGGAAAAATATCTAAAAATCCTATTTTATTATATATAAGAGAGTGGTGAAATCAATTTTACAAAATGTAGTTTGGAAATATGACATTTTGAGTTAGTGACTAAAATGTAATTTTTGAAAAGTTCGTGACTGTTTTAAAAGGATTGAAACTTTGAATCTTTAATGAGCTAATTTACCCAAGGGAGGATTTCTCCAGATTTTTCTAGATTTTTAAAGACTCATTTAATGTTTAATTAATGAAAAGAAAAGAGGGAAAAAGATATTTCTAGTTTCATAACTAACTTTTACCAAAATTTTCCTATTTCATTTTCTCTCAAAATTCCCTCAGCCAAACATATTTCCACAGCAACTTTTCCTTTGATTTTCACACCTAAAGTTGAGATTTCAATTCCTAAATGATTCCTAATCATTTCTACATCAAATCCTCACCATTTGCTTAATGAATTTTCAAGGATTTTGGCTCTAAACAAGGAGAAATCTACATTTAGAGGTATGAACGTCCTTCTCCTCTAAATACTCAGTTCTATACGAAAATTCCCAAGTTCTCAATCCTTAAATTAAGTTTTATTAAAGGTTTTAATGTTGTGATCTTGATTTTGGCTTAAAATGCAAGATTTGGATTTAATTTTGAAGAAATTCGTATTGGATGATTGGGCTCTGTTTTGAGCTATCTTTTTTTTATGTCTTTTCGATGTCTAAATGATGTGTAATTGAGGTTTAATCAATGCAATCCCGAATAGGTTGATTTTCCTAAGTTTTTACTTGTGAAAATGGTGGTTTTTGAGGTGATCTTTGTGTTTTGTTAATGTTGGAGGTATAAGGACGAGTTTGAGTTTATTTTGGATGTTAATTGATGTCTAAAAATGGTGAGAAGTGATGGATCTTGGCTGGGTTAAGTTTTGGAAGTGTTTGGATGTGATTTCGGTTGTGTTTGGTAGCCGAAATGTTGGGTTTATGAAGAGCAGCGAGTTTAGGTGTGTTTCTGGTGTTTTTAATGCATAATGATGCATTAATCCTATGTTGTTATGTGCTTGAAACAGGGGAGAATGATCCCTGAGCAATAGAGGTGGCCTTGATGGTTTCGGATGCTTGGAAGGCTTGTTGGCTAGCCTAGTTTTGTGTATCGGTGAGTGAAGTTGGGTTTTCAGCTTTAAAACCAATGTTTGAAGGTTTTTGGGAGCTTAGTTTAAGTCTAAACAACTTAGCTACGCTCAAGAGTAAGTAAATGGAATTTCTCTCTTGGTTTGTGTTATGAATTAGTTTTTAAAGCACTTGTGATTGTTGAATGCAATGCATGTGATTTGCATGTTTAAATTCTGTTTTGAAAGCATATTTTAGCATGGTTTAATGCTGGTTTTGAAAGTTATGTGTGAAGGATGCTCAAGGTAAGAGATCCTTGGTTTTGTACAATGGAATTGTGGAATTGATGCATAGTGTTGCATGTTGTTTAATGGCTTTGTTTAATGCTTCAAAACAGTGAAGTGATGATGGTAATTGGTGGTTTTGGCATTTTGGTTATGCTTTTAAAAACAATGGATTAATGTGGTAAAATGGTTATATTGGCAAGTGGTGTAAGTGGTTCTTGGTTACTTTAATCGGATATAGTTAGCCGGCTATAGGATTGGGTGCACCGTGAATTGAGTCGCCTTGGATGTCGAGGGGGTTGTAATTGTACCGTAAACTCCATCCAAGAATCCTAGCAATTGAGGAAATTGGTGTCACCACGATGGAGGATGGCTCTCGTGGGTGGGCTTGGTTAAGTGCCACCAGGATGGAGGATGGCTCTCGTGGGTGAACCTTGTTAAAAGTCATCACGATGGATGGTGGCTCTCGTGGGTGGACTTTGTTAAGCGTCACAACGGTGGAGGGTTGCTCCCATGTGTGAGCTTGGTTAAGGTGATTACAATGGTTGTGGTAGCTTCCATGTGTAAGCCTTGTGATGTGTCCCGGCTCTCGCTAGTGTATTATACAACTTTCGATGAGTGGTGTTGAGGGGTTGTGATTGTACCGTTAAACTCCATCACGGGTGTTGAGGGGGTTGTGATTGTACCGATAAACTCCACCTTGTGTTGTTCGGTTGTGTGTATGGAGCGTGTGGGACAACGCTTGTAATCCGCGTATCCGATTGTGTCTTGTGTTATGATGGTTTGTGAATTATCACTTGGAAGCCAATATAATGTTCTTGAATGTAATGAATCATGAGATGCTTGAAATGATGCATGGTTGCATGGGAAGTGTATGATGTTCTAAGAATGCATGTATAACTTGTTAAGTTGTACAAGTGTTATCTTATATTAAGAATGGTGCATATGTGCATAGGAATCCCTTTAATGCATTGAAGTCTTGTGAAGGCTTGTTTTAAAAAGCATGTAATGCAAATGTTGTTTTTGTGGTTCATATGTTGCATTTGTTTAATGCATGAGATAGATTGAAGGAGTAAGTGGTTTTTCAAAGGTTTCTTGCATTGAGATGATTTTCAAATATGACAACAGTATAATGTGAAGTGGAAGTGTTTTCCAAGGAATTTGTATTTAACTTTGCATATGATGAATATGCATGGAAAGGTTAAATTGATGGTTTTGCAAGGATGTGCTTTGAAGTGAGTTACTTAGCTTTTCCAAGCTAAGGGTTGGTTTTCATGTTTGAGCGATGCATGATTTAAAGCATGTTGTATAAAAAAGGGGTTTTAAAACACTGCTTTGGTTTATCGAAATGTGTTTACTTTTTAAAGAGGTTTTATGACTCGCTGCATTGATGGTGTTTTGGTTTTGAGCATTCCTCACTAAGCATTATGTGCTTACGCTCCTTTTTGTCCATCAATGCAGATATTTGAAGTTGGGACAGCAAGAAGCAAGGGATTCAAGGAGAGCTCCACTTAAGAGGTATGTCTCGGTTAATAGCTATAGATAATAAAGGCAATGGGGGGAGAGTCTTTTATGTTGATGTTTAATGAGATTGTGTATGTTGAACAAGTCCGGTTTATGGTTTGAACTATGTGGTTTAATGCTTGCAACGTTTGAATCTTCTTATTCATAAGTCGTTATGCTATGCTTCTTGTTTTAAAAGGATGTTTAGGTGTTGGTTGTGTGGAAGGAGTTGGTGCACCTAGGTGTAGTTTTGTATCTAGATTTTAATGCAAGTTGGTGGTTATGATGCTTGGCATGTTGTTTCTTTGTTGAGGATTGATTTGGAGCATGTTCGATGGGGTTTAGATGTGTTAAAACAGGCCTATCTGCTGTTTCTGGGCAGGGTGTTTCGAAACACCCTTGCATGTTTCGAAACAGGTTCTTGATTTGGCCCGGGTGTTTCGAAATGGGTAGAGGTGTTTCGAAACACTTTGGCTACTGCCAAGCCCCGTTTCTGAACGGGCTAACCCCGTTTCGAAACACTTGACCGTTGGGCACTGATTTGAATGGTTTTGAGGTTTGCAAGCTTTACGTTTTAGTCCTGATTTTTGTATGTGCATTTGTTTGAGTTTGAGATGTCCGATTAAAGTGAAATTTGGCAGAGAGGCATGAAACATGACTAATTTCATAGTGGTAACTTAAAAATCGGTAAAGTCCTCTTAATTTTCAGAATTTACAAATTGGTCCCTAAATTCGTATTTTGTGCAATTGGGTCCCTTAATGTTTTCCGTTTGCTGTGATTTTTGAGTATGCTTCTCTCAAGAGTATGCCTAGGTTTAATGTGCATCTTGACAAGTTTAAAAAGAAAAAAAGGGTCGTTAATCAAGGTTGACTTTCAGGTTGACTTTTGTTTTCCCCGTGTAATCTTCGTAGTTCGGGTCTACTGTCTAGGCCGGGCTAAGGGGGTTACAGTTTCCGATTTTTGTTCATTTCATTCGAAGGGTGTGACCCTTGTAGATTCATGCAACGTTAGCAACAAAATTAGAATTGTTCTAATTTTACAAACAATGAGTGGCATCTAGCAATACATCATTGCTACCTAAGTTGCATGAAGTCATGGTTTGACTTTCCTAATTCCTGAATAAACTTCCTTTATGTATATCATCCTTTTGTCCTTTATATCTTAGATGAACACAAGTCATGGGTTAGTCACACTTGCGTTGTCCATCTAGTGCTTCTTGATGTCTTGAGTTGATTATTATAAACGAATCTCTAAGATATCTCATATCATAATATTTGAGCATGGCCATGCATTTTCTAATCTCACTCAATCAAGTGGCCGAAGATATTTCTCCCATTATGTAGGAGGGACAAATCCTTTCTTGATCAACCATATTTCACTACATAGGTCATCACATGTCCAATCATCAGTCTTTATAATGTAGTCAGTTACGACACACGTTTGACTATGTCAAAATACGTAAATCTTTATGTTGAAATCATGTTGATCTCAAGTCTGAGGATTATACATATGTTTATCATGAGCAATGTTGTGACTGTCACATAATTCCCCAAGAAACATGCTCATAGCGGGTCAATCTAGTATGTTGTTCTCTAACAAAAACTTATGTGTTGATTTTGACATCTCTATGCAAATGACAACGCTTGTTATCAATCAACCACATATTAGTCTTTATATATTATCACTATCCATACCCGTAATAATATTCGACTAAGGATCCTATTTAACAATAATCGTATTATTGTATGGACATTATTATCCAATGGTTAGTTTGATACACCGAAACATACCAAATGATAATAACGGTAATGCCATTACTTGATAAATCTAGTAAAATAGTATGTCTATTCAATCACCATATGATTGGTCTTTGGGCATACTCCAACAATCTCCCACTAGCACTAAGACCAATCATTCTCGTATCTAATACGATATGGCTTAGTGTAACTGACATGCTTATGCTGTGTCAAAAGCTTTGTCACGGAGTTGACAAAGTTATCAACTTTTTGCATATGTTGCATACTTTCACATCTCCAAGATGTAAGCACTTTAGAATATGTTTGGATCTATTGATGAGATCTGGGTTTTATTTTCTTACGCAAAGGTTCCATCATAACAGAGTTATGTAGCATCTAATATGCTGGGAATAACCCTTAGTTCAGAAGTGAACCCTTTAGATCCAAACATCCTTCTTTATTGCTATGTCGACTGTAATACATTCAGCCTATGTTGTAGAGTTAGATATTGTCTCATGTTGCTAACTCGAAGTATCTTTTATTAATGCAAAATGGATTGCGATCTTTAGTTCCTTTTGATGAGTATGTCATCTACATACAATACTTAGGAAAGTAATAATGCTCCCACTAGCTCTTTTGAATATAAGACTCCCCTTTGTTTCTAGATAAACCAAACCTTTTGATTGTATCTTTTGAAACGAATATCCCAACTTCGAGAAGATTGCCTTAATCTACGGATAGACCTTTGTAGCTTACATACCTTCCAAGTGTTTACTGGAGTGACAAAATCTTCTGGATGTGTCATGTACACATCTGTTTCAAGTTTTCCCTTAGGAAAGCGGTTTTGACATTCGTTTATTTGATTCCATAATCATGGTATGTAACTACTTGCAAGTGAGATTAAGATGGATTAAACATAGCTACAAGGAAGATGCTTTATCATAGTCTATACTATGAAGTTTGTTGAAAACTTTTAGCGACGAATCATCCTTTGTATGTTTTATCATCCACGCTGGTTTTTCCTTTTTGAAAAACTCATCCATACCTCTTAGGTTTTACCCTTTTAGGTAACCAAAGTCTATACTTGGTTTTAGACATGGATTTCATCTAATCTCTCATGGCTCTTAGCCATTTCTCGAATTTTGGGCTCACCATTGCTTTCTGATAAGACCTAGTCTTTATCTTGATCCGAAAAGAAGAGTGTTTCCATGTACGAATAGTGAGAAATCCATATTTCTCAAGTATATGGTATTCTCTTAAGGATCAACACAATGGTTGTGTTTTGTTCCAATGTTCCTTGATCATTTGTGGAACATTCTCAATCTTTGGTTCATAAATTTGTTGTCTAAAATTTATTCAAATTCCAAATTCCATTTTTTTCTTTTGTGAGAGGTAATCTCTTTTGAAAGAAACTCTCGTTTGAGCAACAAACATTTTGTTCTCGTTGAAAAATGAAATCCATTAGTGATAAGTATTCTCTTTCGAGATAAACTATCGTTTGAGCAACAAATATTTTGTTCTCGTTAAAGTTGAAGAAATAATATCCCTTTCTGAAAATTAATCTCTTTCAAGATAAACTCTCGTTTGAGAAACAAACGCTATGTTCTCGTTAGGATAAACAACAAATGGAGTTTTTAAGGTTCGAACTTTGTAAACATTTTAACATGTAAGTAACCTTCAAACTTCAAAGGTATTCTAGAACAATTCTTAGTCCATATCTTATATGGCGTTTCGAACCAAGTTTGGGAAAAGGAAAAAAAACGATTAAGTATGAGAGTTGTATTTCTAGTGTGTAAAGAAGTCAAAAATGACTTGTTCTGAATCCAAACATGTCTAACATATTTGATTCACTTTCAAAGACTTTTTCGTTCCAGTTGTGGGATTTAATTATGGGACAATTCCATATTCTTTGAAAGTTCATCAAAGTTTAAATATTCTTGAATTTGATCTCATCAAATTACCTTAATACTTTTTAGGAGTTTGAGATTAGTCATTTGTTGTATTTATCTTATAAATATTATTGATTTGCTTAGTTTAAAGATCAAAGATTCGTTGTGCCATAAGAGATTAAAAGAATAACATTTATTTAAATAATCTCAAAATTAAAATATCTTGTCCTTTCAAGATAACTAAAACTTAGGCACAAAATAATAATCTTAAAAACTAAAACAAATCTATTTAAGGATAAACACATATCCTAATGGATGATGTAGAAACTCTTGCTTTATTTCCATTCGCAGGTCCATGTCTATTCTGATGCCTTCTCTTTAGAAGCCTCCGAGGTTGATGCCTCACTCGTTTTTGCTTTCTTGACTTCTTGTAGGTGTGTGGGGCAGTTTCTCTTCCAATATCCGGTCTTGCCGCAATGGAAACATTTTCCATCCTTCTTGATTCCCTTCTTAGGTTTCAATGCCTCCTTTCTATCGGTTTTGGTCTTACCATCACCTTTAGACTTTGCTGTCGATTTACCTTTCTTCTTGCCCTTCCGGACAATCAGAACATGTTTAGGTCCTACATTCTTCAGGTTGATTTCAACAGTTCTCAATATGCCGATCAACTGTGGCAGCGTCTTGTTAATTTCATTCATATTGAAATTAAGGACGAACTGATTGAAACTATTCGGCAACGATTGCAGGATGACATTAATAGCTAATTCGTCTTTCAGCGGAAAGTCGAGCTTCTCCAACATTTGGATGTAGCCCATCATTTTGATGACGTGAGCTCTTACGGGAGATCCCTCACTCATCTTGCATTGAAACAGAGCTTTAGAGGTCTCGTACCTCTCTTGACGAGCTTGCCCTTCATAAATCTCCTTGAGATTTTCAATCATATCATAAGCTACCATGTCGTCATGTTGCTTCTGAAGCTCAAGGGTCATGGAGGCAAGCATAAGACAACCGACATCTAGCATGTCGTCCATGTGTTTCTTAAACTTGTGTTTGTCAGCTCTGGAAGCAGTGGCAGCCGGTTCATCAGGAACATGTTCTTCAATGACATATTCCTTCTTTTCATGTTTGAGAACAATTCTCAAATTGTGGAACCAGTCAAGGAAGTTTATGCCATTGAGCTTATCCTTCTCAAGGATAGATCGCAGAGATAGAGTATTATTTGCCATTAATTCTACAACAAAGAGAATATGCTATATAAGTTTTACTAAATTTTAAAATTTATAGATAGGTCTTTATTATAAATTTACTCCCACTATTTTCTTCAAAATTAAAAACCCTTTAGTTTTAATTTCGGAAAAACGTTTCGATAGTATTTTCTAGCGAGTGAGGATCCGTATTTCAACATTCCTAAATCAGCTTTGGCCAGTCTTTTAGGAAATGGTTATTCAGGTAAGTAACACCTTACTAATTACATCTCATGTAATTCCTCATCTTTTGGCGAACAACTCTTTTTCTTTAAATCATCTTATGATTAACCAAAACTTGTAACCACTAGGTTTTCTAATCCTATTAGAACAACCCAGCTAAGTCAATACCAATATCTCAACCGGAGAATATCACTAGCTTATTCTTCACGTTTAACTAAGATTGATAAATGTGACATTGCTTTGGCAAAGCTCGCATTATATTGATCGAAGATTTAACAAGGGTAAATATTGGATGGTTAAAACATACTTAGAATTATAGTGAGGGATTTACTTAATTATCTCATCATTTTAACATTGATCCTATCAATAGAACTATGTTTAATCATGCTTATAAAACATCCATTGCATCACATACAAAGTAAATATAAGTGGTAAATAAATATGAGGTGATTATAGCACTTCTTAACCTAAGGCGACCCATCCCAAGCCAATGGGAGGACCATTCTACTGAAGATAGAATCTGCTTCTGAAACGCCCGGTCCACTAGGGAAGGCCCACCATGTTGCTACCATGGTCCTTGCTTTATCTCCATGAGTATTTACAATTTTCAGAAACTCGCGTTACATGCGAGGGAGTGAGATGAGAAGAGAAGTATAATAGAAGATAGAGAAAGGCACGACACGCATGCCATATTTATAAAAACCAAAACTATAAAGGTTGTGGGCTATAACCATGCAAAACAAACACCGTGCAATCTAACATGCATTTCAAACATCGTGCGAACAAAGTAACTACGTGTTTACGGAGTTTTAAACTGATTATTCGTATGTTGCGGTTAATGAGCCAAAAAAGGATCACGAGATTTCATAAACCATTTTCGTTAAAGAACAAATGCACCAGGTAGGTCAACATGAAAGAGAGGTGGCGCACTAGGCACACTTAAGTACCAGGTCTTTGATGATGCCAATCCAAGACATGCATTTTTCATAACGTCTAACCATAAATCCTATGGATTTAACGTGAAAGATAGTTTGATAACTTTTATCAACTTAGAAGCCCTTTCAGAGATTTCATAAATCTATGAAACTATGAACAACTACTTGTTCTCTAGACTAACTATTAGTCTCAACATGTTAACATTTAACATTTAAGCAACCTAACATAGTTATGATTAACTCTTAATCATTCAACGATAATCAAAATAAGTCCTTATTAGGTGTGATACGATACACGATAAATATCTAAGTCGAATCAAACAGCATGCATCTCATACATAAACATCACCCAAGAATTTACGTATGAATTCATATGATACAAGTGGCTCTAATACCATTGTTGGGACACGTCGGCACGCCCCGTGGCGCAGCGAAAAAATTAATTTGACGTAATCCAGCCAGGATCCATGTACAGGAACGAATCCGGGGTAAAAAGAAGAAGAGTTACCTTTTAAAACTCTGGAAATTGGAAAACCGACGGTATGTCGGAATAACCACGTCAAGTAAAATTGGAATCGTCACAGGTTCGCAACAACCTCTACGGAGTCCACCCGAACAAAACGAACAAAGTTTCCGCCTCCATAACACTTAGGGATAAATTTCGACAGGTTTGAACACCTTCTAGGGAGAAGTCGAAATCCCTCCAGGGATTCATGAGGGAGTCTGAAATCGACCAAAGGTTCTACCGGGACATGGATTCGAACTAGAAAATCGCCAGGAATTTGCCAGGGGCAAGAGGAACACTAGAAAAATATCGAACAGCTTCTCAGAAGAAATCTGGGACTTGTCGAAAATTCCAGAGGGGAATTCCCAGGGATATGTTGAAATTTGCAAGGAGGAATATGGATGATTTGGTTGCTAGCCCTTGTCCCTTTAAATAGTATTCAGAGACTTAATTCTAGTTGAATTCCTTAAATCCAAGTTCAACCAAAATTCATAGAATCTAATTCTACTTGAAACTGGTTTATATTAAATATACATTATATTTAATAATATTAAATGAAATATATATATTTAATTATGTTGAATCTTATTCTACATAAAACATGGATTTAAATATACATTATATTTCATCCAAATATATATATTTGGGTAAACTACACAAATTACCACTGAACTATAGGTTTGGTGTCAAAATGACCACTATATTATTTTTTGCCGCAAATGCACCACACAACTATTAAAATGGTTCCATTTTAGCCACACGCCGATAAAAAAACGTAAAAGTTGACGGAACTGTTGAAAAAATTGGTCTAATTACACATTTGGTCCTCTATATTTATACAATATAACAATTTAGTTCTAATTTTAATCTAATAAAATAAATTAATTATTCAATAAGATGGTGACACGTGTCACCACCTTATTGGGGGATTTTAATTATTTTTATTTAACTAAATTAATTAATTTCCCCCCTCCAATCAGGTGGTGACACGTGTCACCCTGATTGGAGTAGGAAAAATGAAAACCAAGGAACTTCCCTTGGTAGGAATAGAACCTGGGACCTTGGGGGTATAGCACACGCAAGTTTGCCACTATGCCAAGCATAGACTTATGATATACGTATAGATTTAAAGTGTTGTTCTGGTTAAGAAGATAATAGTATAACAATAATCCGAGTATTTGTATTTTTGTGTGTGCCTTAATCGTTTTATATAGATTTTGACATCGAATTTGTGTGTGCCTGGAGAATACCTTTACATTTTGGATCTGCACCATAATCCAGCAAGAGAAGAATGCAGTTCTCACTTCCTTTTGATGCAGCTATATGCTAGTTTTTTTTTACAAAAACAAGTCAAAAATCTTTTTGCATATATATATATATATACATATATAAAAAATTAAGAATCTTTGGGATCTTGACCAGATGAAAAGGCTAAAAGATTTTCACTAACCAAAGCTGTTCTTCCATTGTTGTCTGCTTCATTAGGATCAAGCCCCCTTTTCAATACCTAATGCAACAACAAGTCATCTTCCCTGAGTGGGGCGAAGCAAAGATTGAGAGGTAAATCCAATCTCCCTCGAGTAAGCATGTTCTCGGTCTCGATTAAAATGCCTTTCATAATCGGGTCATTCTTGTCTTTCAAATGCTGCCCCAAACAAAAAATTCCAAGGCTAAATATGTATAAGCTTATTCTCACATATCAGTTGATTTTCTTCTGCATATTCAATCATATTAATGTGTAGATAGTGGGATAACAATAAGGTTAAAAGGATTTTGAGGAATTATATTAGTTAGTATGTTTGTATAGGTAATTGAAGGCATGAATACATGAAGGAGATTATTCATGATAATGGTCCCATCTCCGACATTGGCTTGAATGATGTTAAGGAATGTAGTCCGGTTCAGCCGAAGTAGTTGGCACAATCTTTTCGTACGTACTGTAAATAGTTGTGGCCTATAACAAAGTACTCCAATCTCACCACAGAGATCACCCGATTTTGCCTCTCCAACAACCTGAAAACCATTCTAGAAATGACTTCACTTAGCATGCGTTCATGGTTATTGATCGATAAGGCTAGTAATTGAGTGATAGAACTTGCCTGTTCAACGCCATTTTTTAGAATCAATAGATCCTGAGAAGCAATATAAAACATTAGGGACCATTTTGAGAGCAGAGTTTGAAGTAACCTTAAAATTTTAAAAGAATAATCCAATTGAACAAATCGAAATTGTAGAAACTTGAACAAAAAGTAATGTTTTACCACGGCACCAGTAACAAGGATGTAGAAATCTGTAGGAGCTTCATTCTGCAGGATGACATTTTATTTCGGAGGAAAATATTCAGCTTTCATCTCTGAGACCTTAAACATTTATTCACAAAGATGCAACTTTAGCATGTTTGGAGTTGAATTTGGTATAAAAACTTAGCAAGTTTTCAAGTTGATTACCAGCTGATAAGCAAGTCGTTGGAAACACCCAGGAATAAGGAAACATTTTTAGTATTGCATAGCAGAAGTATATGCTTGGCTCAGTGGCAAACTTACGCGCGTTACACCCCCAAGGCCGCAGGTGCAATTCCTACCAAGGGCAATTCCTTGGTTTTTTTTCCTACTCCAATCAGGGTGACACGTGTCACCATCTTATTGAATAATTAATTTATTTTATTAGATTAAAATTAGGACCAAATGTGTAATTATACCAATTTTTTAACAGTTCCGTCAACTTTTACGTTTTTTAACGGCGTGTGGCTAAAATGGAACCATTTAAATAGTTGTGTGGTGCATTTGCGGCAAAAAATAATATAGTGGTCATTTTGACACCAAACCTATAGTTTAGTGGTCATTTGTGTAGTTTACCCTATATATTTTTATTATACAGAATCTCATTCTATGTTTACTTGGATTTAAATATATATATATATATTTAATTATGTGGAATCTAATTCTACATAAACTTGGAATTAAATATACATTATATAAAATCCAAATATATATTTAAATTTCTAGAATCTTATTCTATAATATTTAAGTCTCTAAATATTTTCCATACTCTAAATAATATTTGATATATACAATATTTATCCAATATTATTCCCATTAAAGAGAGTTGCCGATTTCCGTTATCCCATAGGGGATTTACGGCAACCTCCCTAAAATAAAGAGTATGGTTTCCAATTTTTGTTCATTTCATTCGAAGGGTTTGACCCTTGTAGGCTCATGCAACGTTAGCATCAAAATTAGAACTGTTCTAATTTTACAAACAATGATTGGCATCTAGCAATACATCATTACTACCTAAGTTGCATGAAGTCATAGTTTGACTTTCCTAATTCCTGAATAAACTTCCTTTATGTATTTCATCCTTTTTTCCTTTATATCTTAGATGAACACAAGTCATGGGTTAGTCACACTTGCGTTGTCCATCTAGTGCTTCTTGATGTCTTGAGTAGATTATTATAAACGAATCTCTATGATATCTCATATCATAATATTTGAGCATGGCCATGCATTTTCTAATCTCACTCAATCAAGTGGCCGAAGATATTTCTCCCATTATGTAGGAGGGACAAATCCTTTCTTGATCAACCATATTTCACTACATAGGTCATCACATATCCAATCATCAGTCTTTATAATGTAGTCAGTTACGACACACGTTTGACTATGTCAAAATACGTAAATCTTTATGTTGAAATCATGTTGATCTCAAGTCTGAGGATTATACATATGTTTATCATGAGCAATGTTGTGACTGTCACATAATTATCCAAGAAACATGCTCATAGGGGGTCAATCTAGTATGTTGTTCTCTAACAAATACTTATGTGTTGATTTTGACATCTCTATGCCAATGAAAACGCTTGTTATCAATCAACAACATATTAGTCTTTATATATTATCACTATCCATACCCGTAATAATATTCGACTAAGGATCCTATTTAACAATAATCGTATTATTGTATGGACATTATTATCCAATGGTTAGTTTGACGCACAGAAACATACCAAATGATAATAACGACAATGCCATTACTTGATAAATCTAGTAAAATAGTATGTCTATTCAATCATCATATGACTGGTCTTTTGGCATACTCCAACAATAAGTTCGAGTTTCAGCGGCTAAAAGGAGCAACCAAACGCTGACTACATGTGTTAGGTTTACGCTGAGATTGCTAGGTATTTCCTACATCACGTGGTGACAGAATCCTTGCCTAGACATAGGAAGGATCACTACAGAATTGCTCTGCCAAACTTGGTGTATCTGTTAGACTTGCCGCTGGGACTTCTCTCCATTCCACCTTCCGAGATCGTGAAAGTTGCAAGAGTAAAGATCCGATGCGACAGCGAAATGGTCGTAGCCTCAATCCGCCATTACCCACCGAGGCAGCATATCGTGGCATCGTAAAACAACTTGGCCTTTTAAACGCAGTTTCACACTAAGCAGCAGCATAACCCTGGCCACTCTATGAACCTAAGCACGTCCTCTTCCACTTGTGTTTTATTTTACTTTTCTTCTCAAACAACTTGTGCAGGAAAACCGAAAAACAAAGATCAATGTCTAATCCTCATGGGATTCGACATCTTTTATACTATAACTTGGAAGGAGTGTGCACTTGCGCTCTTGCAAAAAGTGGAACATCTACACGCCCTACAAGTTTTTGGCGCCGTTGTCGGGGTTTGGCAACCGTGACCATCAATTTTACATTTTCTACCTTTAGTTTTAGTTTTTATTTTTCTTTATCTAATTATAAAAAATCGAAAAAATATGTGGGAAAGCTCTTATTAAGGTGAACTACAAGTCAAAAGCCGCCACATCTGGGAATATTTATGCGCATTTTGTGAAGGCACTCATGTGTTCGAAAGTTGCCCCCAACTGTTCATAGAAGACATGTCGAAAAAAGCCACTCGAGAATGGATGGCTGACTACGAACAAAAGATGCCACTACCGCAAATGTCGCCACCGCATAAACAAGACTTTTCAGGGTATGATCAAAAATGCCAAATTCTTTTTACCATAACAGTTTTGCTACAAAAATCAACATGCCCGAGAAACAATCGACATCCTTGGAGGACACACTTGAAGCTTTCCTTGTGCTCACAGACTAAGCATCAATTGCTATTGACGCCATGGATACACGTATGAGCAATTCAGTCTTCAGTAATGCAATGAATAAACCTGAACAATTAATCCTAAGGGATACTGATGTCCCATGACAAGAGGACGGTGAACTAAGCAAGTAAGGATCCCTGAAGAGTGAGGAGCGACTACAACCTCTAGTCCAAGAGAATACAGAATGCTACCCGGATAGAGATTGACAACCATCTTGACAACCACATAGAACGATGTCTTGAAGACGAACTGAGAGCACTTGAACAAAGCAACACCACATCGACAACAAGAGAGACTGACAAAGAAATTAATGACACGACCTCATATGCCTCGACAACCATGCCCACCTTGGCAGAAACCTCGACAACCATGGACTACACATATTTTGAGAAGTCAAAGCTACCGGCTTTAAAGCCACCGAAATCTCCACTGATGGATATTTTCGAGGAACATGAGGAAAGCGGTATGGGGAGTCATGAAGTGTATGAGTTTTCCTTTTACCTACATTGCATTATGGCAGAAGACTGCCGAAGTAACTGGATGCCACAACAGTTGCCACGACAGCAAAAGAAACTTTCCCCTATGATGAACTTCTACAAAAAGGTGGTATGTACATGGTTAGGTAGTTATATAATTTTTCCTAACCACTTGTTCATGCCTTCATGAATAGGAACAAGAAGGAAGGTTCTCATGGATTACAAGGGAACGAGGAATAAGGACTCTTCCACCATGAGGATAATCACTAGATGAAGGGTGCGAATGGATTACAAGAAGTATCGAAAACGACCCTCTTGAGCTAAACCAATAAGGGAGTAGTTATTTTAGGAGATGCATATCAATGCACTCTTAAAGTAACAAATTTTTTTATAAGTTTTTATTCTACTACATCTTTATTATTTTATTTAGGAGTATATTCTACCTACTTAGGACCTTAATTTATTTGTGTTTTATTCTCGATTCACAACTACTAACCCATATTCGGACCCTAAGGAATCGAGCCACCAAGCACAATAAGGGTAGCACTGCTGCAACCCGCTACTAGTAGCGAAAGAGCATATAACTCCTCCACATCTTCTCCACCATCTGACATCAACTAGGCCTGAGTTTTTTTCTTGTTCTCATATTTATTTTTCAATTTATGTTTTATTTTGTGCATTGAGGGCAATACCCATCTCGAGTTTGTGGTGGATAGCTCTCACATCATTTGTCTAGGCATATTTAGTAGCATATAGGTTGCATTTTACTTGCCTTAGTGATAATCGAAAAAGAAAAATTTGTTATATAACTTGTGCATATGATTGTTAGCCGATTACATATTTTCGCACCAATAATAAATCGAACTTAATTTTGGGAAAAGCTTGAAAAATGACTTAGAATTTTTTATTTGCCAAAAATATCAAACACCTCTGTTACTTGTTGATTTTGTTAGAATATCTAATGAACACTGCCTGTTTGTTTTTACTATTCTTTGCAAAGTTCTAACAAATGATTGCAGTTAGCCGCTGACGCAGGCAAGAGAAATAGAAAAATACAGCACTGCAACAACGGCAGGATGTAAAAACAAAGAACATTGATGTTTTACCCTACAGATGCCCACAATAGGCTCTAGGAAGAATCATGTGCAAGGACACTCCGCTGCTATCAAAGTCCATGAATCAAGGAGGAGAAAGATAAAACTCATGTATTTAGCAAATCAAGGATGGGAAAGATATCTTAGGTTTTCTCTAGACATACCTTAGGCTTTCTTTGTCACCGTCATGTTCAAAACTTCCCTTGGGTTAAGGGTTATGTTGTAAATTAGTTGTGAGACGGTTGCATTAGGTTTTTAAGTTGTTTTCAATAAAATGTTCCAAGCTTTCTTAATTCAAGTTCTTCACTTCTTCAATTAGTTCTAAAAGTCTAGTTGAAGAAATCCATTTGTCGGGCACGGGAGTCTAAGACTCACGAAATAGTTAAGTATGATCTCATCACGTCGAGGTCTTGACTAATTCGGCTTAGACATAAGTTCGAGTTTCAGCGGCTAAAAAGAGCAACCAAACATTGACTGCCTGTGTTAGGTTTACTCTGATATTGCTAGGTATTGCCTACATCACGTGGTGACAAAATCCTTGCCTAGACATATGAATTATCACTTCAGAATTGCTCTGCCAAACTTGGAATATCTGCTAGACTTGTCGTCAAGACTTCTCTCCATTCAACCTACAGAGACAACGAAAGTTCCAAGATTAGAGATCCATTGCGGCAACAAAAGGGTCACAGCCTCAATCCGCCATTACTCGCCGGGGCATCATATCGTGGCAGCGCAAAACAACTTGGCCTTTTCAATGCAGTTTCACACTAAGCAGCAGCATAACCCAGCCCTCTCTACCATCTGGAGCACTTCCTCTTCTACTTGTGTTTTATTTTACATTTCTCCTCAAACAACTATCTTACTTTTGAATTTACTTTACTTGTATAGGAAAACCGACAACTGAAGTTCACTGTCCAATCCTCGTAGGATTCAACATCTTTTATACTATAACTTGGCAGGAGTGTGCACTTGCGCTCTTACAAATAGGGGAACACCTACACGCCCTACAATACTCCATGTTCGACAGAGCAATTCTCAAGTTATCCTTCCTATGTCTAGAAAAGTATTCTGTCACTACGTGATGTAGGCAATACCTAGCAATCTCAATGTTTGGTTACTCCTAAGAACAACAATAATAAGAGCATGAATGTGTAAAAAATATAGAACTTGTGGACACTCTACAATTCTAACACCCCGATTTAGGGCCTAGATGTTTTAGGCATTGGGTTAAGTTGGTCGAACCTAGAGTTGGAGATTTGAGTCTTTGAGATCGGTTCTGGGAAATCATGATTCAAGATAAGGTAAAAATATGGTAAAATTTTATAAAATCGTCTAAAATTATATATACGGGTTTGGTAAAAATCAATTTTACAAAATGAATTTTGAAACGTGTACATTTTGGGCGGTGACCAAATTGTAAATATTTAAAATTGTATAAAAAGTGTGATTTTCGAAAGAGAGTCAAATTCTTAGTATCTTTACGGAGCGTTATAGCAAATAAGCCTTGTCTTTAATTGGCATTAACTTTAATGTTTTAATTAAATTGGAAATGGGAGATTTTATTAAAAGAGGTAGTTCATTTGTTAAATCATTTTTGACGTAACTTTTCTACTTCTACTTTTCTCTTCAGCAAAACATTCCCTCTTTTCTCTCAATTTTTAGAATTCTTTTCACCCTTTTTCTCTTTTGATTCGTAACTCTTTTCCAAATATTTTTCTCCAAGTTTTGCAAAGATTTCTTAAAGCTTCATTAATTGAAAACTTGCCAATTGGAAAGAAAAGAAAGGATTGGAGGTAATGTCGTGCTACTCCTCTAATCAATGTTCTTTAATGAAACTCCAAAGTATTTGATTCTTGATTTGTTTTTCTAATTGAAGTTTTGATGTTGATTTGGTAAAAATACCAAAATCTTGCTAAAAGATTAGATTAAATATGATTTTCGTTTGAGTACTATTTTGATTGTTTTGAGAATGATTTTGAAGTTGATATGGAACAAAGGTCTCATGTGGATGTTAGACGTGGGGGAGGTAATCCAAGGAGAAGTCGGTGAGGGCCAAATGCTTTCATCCGTACACCTGAGTGTAATCGGTGTGGCTGGAGGCACACGGGAGAGTGTTGGGGCAACATTGGTACATGCTGGAATTGTGGTTCCCGTGGGCACATGAAACGGGATTGTCCTTAGCTGATGAGAAAGTGATAGGTTCCGGTGAGAGAAAATGGTCCACAGAGGGGCCGTGGGAGTGGCCGTGGCAATTTTCAGCGTAGAGATGATGGCGCGAGGAATGTAGCACATGTGGTAGTTGTTCAGCCTGAAGGTGATGGTCATGCCAGAGTGTATGCCCATCGTGAAGGGAGGAATGACACTAATGTGATTGCAGGTACCTTTACTTTGCAGTCTTTGTCATTACTTTCTCTGATTGATTATGGGTCTACACATTCATACATATTGCGTGAACATGCTCAAATGCTTGGTTTGCATGTTGAGTCTTTGGATATTGGTGTGCGTGTGACTAGTTCTTTTGGTGAAATGGTTGTAACGAGGAAGTTGTATAAGAGGTGTCCCTTAAAGGTGCAAGAACATGTGTTTTTGGTGGATCTTATGGAATTTCCTTTCTATGGATTCGATGTAATCCTTGTATGGATTAACTAGTTGAGCATATGGTTGTTGTGGATTTTTAGAATAAGCGAGTTTCGCTGAAACTAGCTGATGATTATGAAGTTGTGGTGGTGGGAGAGAACGTAAAGTTCATATCTAATGTGGTTATGACGTTTGAAGCGAACTGGTTGTTGCGTCAAGGATGCGAAGCTTATCTAGCTTTTGTAATGAATCCTAGTACAAAGGATGTTTGGGTTCAAGATATAAGAATTGTGTATGAATTTCTTGGGGTGTTTCCGGAGGAGTTACCAGGTTTGCTGCCTAGTCGGGAGGTCAAGTTTGGAATTGAGTTGTATGATAACATAACTCTGGTGTCTATCGCTCCCGATCGAATGGCACGTAAGGAGTTAAAGGAGCAGAAGACGCAATTTCAGGAGTTGCTTGATCGAGGCTTTATTCGTCCTAGTGTGTCACCTTGGGGTGCACCGGTCTTGTTTGTAAAGAACAAAGATGGCACGATGAGAATGTGCATTGATTATCGTCAGCTGAATAAGTTGACTGTTAAGAATAAGTAACCTCTGCCAAGGATAGATGATCTTTTTGATTAGTTTCGTGGAGCAGATGTGTTCTAGAAGATTGATTTAAGGTCTAGGTACTATCAATGGAAGGTTAAGGATGTGGATGTGCCAAAATCTGCTATTCGGAAAAGGGATGGGCATTATAAATTTCTGGTGATGCCTTTTGGTTTGACAAATTCTCTTGTTGCATTCATGGATATGATGAACAAGGTGTTTCATTAGTTCTTGGATAAGTTCGTTGTGGTGTTCATCGATGACATCCTTGTGTACTTGCGTGTTGAGGAGGAGCACAAGGAACATTTAAGAATTGTTTTGCAAGTGTGGCTAGAGAATCAGCTTTATGCTAAGCTGAGTACATGTGAGTTTTGGTTTAGGGAGGTTGTTTTCCTTGGTCATGTGGTTTCATCTGAGGGGATTCGTGTTGATCCTCAGAAGATTGAGGCGGTGGTGAATTGGAAGCCTTCTTGGTATGTTCATGAGGTTTGTAGTTTCCTTGGTTTGGCGGGTTACTACCGAAGGTTTGTGGATGGATTTTTCAAGATTGCAGCTCCTTTGACGAAGTTATTTCAAAATGATGTTAAGTTTGAGTGGACAGAAGCGAGACAACAAGCTTTTAAGAAGCTAAAGGAAGCTTTGACGCAAGCTCCTATCTTGGTTAAACCTGAATCTGGAAAAGAGTTTGTGGTGTATAGTGACGCATCGTATGTTGGTTTGGGGTGTGTACTGATGCAAGAGGGTAGGGTAGTAGCTTAGGCATCCCGATAGTTGAAAGTGCATGAACGTAACTATCCCACGAATGATATTGAGTTAGCGGCAGTGGTGCTCACTTTAAAGATTTGGTGGCATTACCTATATGGTGAAAAGTGTACTGTGTACACGGATCACTAGAGTTTGAAGTGTTTTATGTCTCAGAAGTAGTTGAATCTTAGGCAACGACGTTGGGTGGAGTTGCTTAAGGATTATGACCTAACGATCGAGTATCATCCGGGAAAGGCCAATCTTGTCGCTGATGCTTTGAGCAGGAAAATGGTGCTGGAGTTGAGGGTGATGTTTCCTTGCTTGAGCATATCGCGAGATGGTGGCCTTGTTGTTAAGTTGTAAGTGAAACCATCTTTGGTTCGGTTAATTAAGGAGAAGCAGTTGCTTGATGATTCTCTTGTACCTCACATTCAGGATATTGCGGAAGGAAGGTCTTCAGACTTCAGTTTCAACGATGATGGTGTTCTATGTTTTGGGAGACGGATAGTGGTGCTGAATGATGTTGAGTTGAGGAGCACTATTTTGATTGAAGCTCATAGTATTCCTTTCGCTATGCACCTTGGTAGTACGAAAATGTACCGTGATTTGAAAGATGAGTACTATTGGGTGGGATTGAAGAAAGATATTGTCGAGTTCGTTAGAAAATGTATGGTTTTCCAGCGTGTTAAGGTTGAACATCAGGTTCCATCTGGGTTGTTACAGCCGTTGAGAATCCTATAGAGGAAGTGGGAAATGATTACCATGGACTTCGTGTCTGGTTTGCCATTGTCGCTATCGAAGAAGAATTTGGTTTGGGTGATTGTAGATCGCCTTACGAAGTGTGCACATTTCTTGCCTCTGCATACTACGTATACCTTGGATAAGCTAGCTGAGCTGTACATTGCTGAGACTGTGTGTTTGCACGGTGTGCCGAAATCTATAGTATCAGAAAGAGATCTGAGGTTCACGTCGAGGTTTTGGGTATGTTTGTATCAGGCCTTGGGTACGTGGTTGAATTTTAGTACTTCTTATCATCCGCAGACAGATGGGCAGTCAGAGCGTGTTATCCAAGTGCTTGAGGATATGTTGAGGTGCTGTGTTATTGAGTTTCAGGGTTTTCGGGAGAAGCACTTGCCTTTGGTTGAGTTTGCTTATAATAATAGTTACTAGGCAAGCATTCAAATGGCACCGTATGAGGCTTTATATGGGAGAAAGTGTAGAACTCCCCTTTGTTGGGTTGAAACGGGGCAAAAGTTGATTTCGATGCCAGCTTTGTTGAAAGGAACAACCGAGAAAGTTAAGCTCATTTGTGAGTGTTTGAAAGTAGCATCATACCGGCAAAAGTCTTATGCGGACTTGAAGCGTAAGGATATAGAGTTCGCAGTTGGCGAACTTGTGTTTTAGAAAGTTTCACCTTGGAAGAAGGGGATGAGATTTGGTCGGAAGGGCAAATTGAGTCCGAGGTTCATTGGACCATATGAGGTGATAGAACGTGTGGGTCCTATTACTTACAAGTTGAGACTACCTTCAGACTTACAAAAGATACACAATGTGTTCCATGTATCCATGCTTCGGAGGTATAGATCAGATTCGTCGCATGTTATGCCTGTAGAAGAGGTTGAGTTGAATCTAGACTTAAAGTATGATGAGAAGCCCGTTGAGATTCTAGATTCGGATAGCAAGGTTCTCTAGGGTAAGACCATCGAGCTGGTCAAGGTTTTATGGAGACATCGTGGCGTTGATGAAGATATGTGAGAAAGGAAGGGTGACATGAGGAAGCAGTTTCCTTACCTTTTTCCACCAAGTAAATTTTGACGACCAAATTTCTTAAGTGGGGGAGAGTTGCATACCCTGGTTTTGGGCCTAGATGTTTTAGATGTTGAATCGGGCCAGTCGGGAACGGTTCGAACCCTTGAGGTGTGTTTAGGGAACACCTAGTTCGGGATCATTTAAAAATATGGAAAAATATCTAAAAATCCTCATATATTATATAAATGATTATGGTAAAAACAATTTTACCAAATGAGAAATGGAAACATTATATTTTGGTATAGTGACAAAAATTTAGTTTTAGCAAAAGTTGACTCGTGACTGTTTTGTACAGGATTCAAACTTTGAATCTTTAAGGAGCTAATTTTACCATTTGTTTCATCACATTTCTCTTTAATTTGGGAGCTTTAATAATGATTTTTATTAAAGAGATAAAATAGAATTAAAAGAAAATCAAAGGTTGACTTTTTATAACCAACTTTACCATAGATTTTCCTTTTTCATTTTCTCTCAACTTTCAATTAGCCAAACACTTTTCTCTCATCAAAGAACCTCTAATTTTCATCTTGTTTGCTGAGATTTCATCTTCCAAAAGTTTTCCTATCTTTGTTTCATCTAATCCTATTGATTTTTGCTTTGGATTTTCAAGAAAACTTGCCCAAATAGAAGAGAGATCAACCATTAGAGGTAAGCTTCGTCCTTCTCCTCTAATGATCAGTTCTTTACTGAAATTCCCAAGTTATCAATCTTTTGTTAATGGTTTTTAAGTTGTTTTGATGTTATAAACATGGAATAGTTGTTAAATTCAAGGTTCTTGATGAGATCTTGATGATTTTCGTATTTCTGTGATGAGCTCGGAATTGAAGTTGATTTCTAACATAATTTGGATGTTATCTGATGTTGAGAATGAGGTTTTAACAAATAAATCCAGAATAGGTTTGGGTTGCTATGTTTGAGATGCTAGATTTGTGGTTTTTTGAGGTGTTTGTGGTGATATGCTATTGTTGGGGGTATAAGGTTGTGGTTATGATGATTTTTGATGTTCGTTAAGGTTTAAAAAAGATTAGAATTGATAGATCTTGGTTGGGCTTTGATTTGAGAAAGTTTGGAAGTGATTTCGATTATTTCGTATTGTCAAAATGTTAGTTTTGAGTAGAGCAGCGAGTTAGAATGAGTGGTTGGTGATTTTAATGCATGATGATGCATTAATCCTCTGCTCTTATGTGTAATGAACATGTGAGACTTCATTGGACGCATTTGCTGTTGATCCGGAAGTACCGGAAGCCTAGAAATCGTTTTGGCAAGCAAGCAAAATGTTATCGGTGAGTGCAAATGATTTTAGAAGTCCTTGAGGGACAAGGAAACAAGTTTTGGGGATTTAGGATTGGTTTGAAACACCATCCTATGTCCGAAAGTAAGTATGTTTAGATTTGCTCTTGAAAAGTGGTTGATGTCCCTAAATGCTTTTGGCATGCTCTTGATTTGAGATAGAAAAATTCCTACTATTTTATGCATGATTTATGACATGAAATGATGTTTCATAATGATCGCATGAGATAGAATAACATTGCAAAGAGTTTTGAGATTTTGATTAAATGCTATGCTTGAATTGTGGTTTTGAAATGGGATGAGATTGATTTTAGAAATGTTGCATCAAAACAACAGGTAAGATGAAGATTTTAATGTAATATATTGGCATAAATGATGAGAAGATTTTCCGGATATAATTAGTCGACCAATTGGATGTAGAGTGCACTATAAACTAAAAATTCGTACGTGCTCTTTGGAGTCGGGCAGTGGGGGTAGTGCCATCCCGATCCAAAGTGAGATCCCGATGGTGAGAGATACCATCGGGGTAGATCTTGGTGAAACACCCAAGCTTTGGGGCAAAGATAGATACTGGCACGAGAGTGTGGTGGCGAGATCCCACGTGGGTACGACTTGGCTTCGAGTCAAGCTATCCGCATATCCGAGTAAAGATAGAACATGAAATGCCAATATATCAGAATGAACTTTGATTCACAAGTATCAATGTTGAAATAATTTTATGCTATGAGAAATGCATATGAAATTTTGAGATTTATGAAATGTTGTTGAATATCAAGCATGTGTGGCTTTTCCATGAGTTTTGCATTGGCTGAATACATGAGATAGATAGATAGATGGTACATGTGATTTTCAAATGGTGATTTTCTTTGAAATGGTTTTCAAGCTTGAGATAGAAAGAGCATGGTTTTAGAAATGATTTTCAAGATAAAGTTTTAATGCTTGCATTGTTGTGTTGGTGTTTCTAGAGCATGCCTCACTAAGCTATTGGGCTTACGCTATCTTTTACCAACAATGCAGATAATTGAGACATCTTGGGCAGCAAGGAGGCTTAAGGGAATTCAAGAATTGTTAAGCTCAAGTATGGTGTTATACTTTTACTTTAGTAATGATATATGGCAATGGGATTTAATGGTTTGTTTTGGGAGATGTGCTTTTGGACTCCCTATTGTTAATCCAAGTTTTATATGGGTTATTTGTTTTGTAAAAGGCCTTTGTATTGGTTTTGATGCTTTATCTTGCTATTAATGTGTTTGTTGTTTGTGTTTTAATCTTGCTATAATACATGCCTTGTTATGCTTGTAATGATCCATCGAATGTTTATCATACGCTTAGAATTGCATGCTTATATGTTAATGTAGTTACCATAAGTGTGTCCATATGATTTGGTGATGTTTTGTTGAAGTTTGACATGAATTTGGGACTGTTTTTGAGACACTTCTAGTATGTGTGTCGATACTCGGGCATGCGCATCGATATGCATAAGCCAAACTTGTGCCTTTTTGTACAGGGGTATCGGTACGGATGGAAAGTGTTTCGATACGGGTTTGAAGGGCGTATCGATACACGGGATAGTGTATAGATACCCTTTCTATAAGTTTGGTCACTACCTTCCCGTGTATCGATACGGTCCCTAGGCGTACCGATACACGACCGTTAATTTTGTTAATGGCATCTTGTAAAGTCTCAAAATATTATATTTTAGTTCCTAAACATCAAAAAGGAATTTGGATGTGATTGGTTGGTTAGATTGTGATGAAAATTAACAGAGAAGCATGAAATGTGACTAATTGAATATAACGCCCCGGTTTTGGGCTTAGGAGTTTTGGGCGTTGACCGGTTTGGTCAAAGTGTTGTTCGAATCTAAAGAGGTGAAATTAGGAAAGCCTAGTTCGGGTTGCATTAAAAATATGGAAAAATGTTCTAAAATCATCTTTTAATATAATTAAGTGAACTGTGAAATCAATTTTGGAAAATGAGTTTTGGAAGTGTGACATTTTGACTAGTGACCAAAATGTAATTTTCGAAAGTTTTGTGGTTGTTTTATAAAGGGTTGAAACTTTGAATCTTTAAGGAGCTATTTATCCAAAGGGAGTTTCTCCAGATTTTTCTAAGATATTTTAAGACTAAATTCTGATTTTAAATGATATTAAAAGTGGAGGGAAAGCCATTTGGCTATTTTGGATTTTGTAACCAACTTTTCTCAATTTTTTTTCTCTCATTTTCTCTCAACCCAAACACATTCTCTCTAGAGAATTGGTTCTGATTTTCTCACCTAAATCCCTCCTTTCAACTCTCATTTGATTCCTAATCAACATATCTTCAAAACCTCTTCAATTGCTAATTGTTTCAACAAGGTTTTTGATTCCAAAAAGAGGAGAAAATCAAGTTTGGAGGTAAGATTTGATGTTTAATTAAAGGTTTTTAAGTTGATTAATGGATCTTGGCTTATAATGCAAGATTTGATGATTTTTGATGATTTTCGTTAGATCTGATTAATCTGTGATTTGAGATGTGTTTTTGATGTTAAATGAACTCTAATTTGATAAGGAATTGAGTTTTGATTAATGCAATCCCGGATAGGTTGAGTTTCCTAAGTTTAGCTTGTGATTCAAGGTTGTTTTTGAGGTGATCTTGTGGATCTGGTGTTGCTGGAGGTATAAGGATGTTTTTAGGTTGTTTTTAGATGTTTTATGATGTTAAAGGATATGTGGTTTTGCTGGTTTATGGCTGGGCTTTGTTTAGAAGTGTTTTGGATGCATTTTCGGTTGTGTTTGGTGGCCGAAAATGGAGGTTGGATGAGAGCAGCGAGTTTAGCTGCTTTCATTGAAGCAATTAATGCATGATGATGCATTAATCCTCTGCTTTGATGTGTTGAAACAGGGGAGGCATCTTTGGATCCAAGAGTTGTTGATTCGGAAGCTTGTTTTGGTGCTTTGGCTTGAAGCAAAGTGGAAATCGGTGAGTGCGTTTGTGAAAATTGGGTTTTCGGCTTTGAAACCAATGTCTTGGGAGCTTAGTTTAAGTCTAAACAACTTTGCTAAGCTCAAGAGTAAGTTTTCGGAAATTCTCTCTAGTGGTGGCCATGATTTTGTTGTGATGCAAAATGGTTATTTGCATGTTTTAATTACTGTTTTGGAAGCATGTTTTAGCATGGAATTTGCTGATGTTTTAAGCCATATGTTGAAGGAAACTCTAGGTGGGAGTTCCTTGATTTTGTACATTGATTAAATGTGGTTTGATGCTTTGAAATGCATGATGAAAATGGCTTGGTTTAATGCTTTAAAACAGTGGATTAAATGATGAAAATGATGTATATTGGCAAGTGATGTTTTAAAAAGGGTTAAGGTCACTAAGGTGGTTAAAAGTCCTTGAGTGAGCCTTGTTACTTAAGAACATCAAGGTGGTTAAAAGTCCTTGGATGGTTCTTGTTGCGGACACTAAGGTGGTTAAAAGTCCTTAGGTGATCCTTTCCATGGTGTTTAAAAGTCCATGGGGCCATGGTGTTTAAAAGTCCATGGGGCCAAGGTGTTTAAAAGTCCTTGGGGCCAAGGTGTTTAAAAGTCCTTGGGGTGATTCAAGCTATGGACACAAAGGTGGTTAAAAGTCCTTGTGTGGTCCTCATTCATGGTGTTTAAAAGTCCATGGCCAAGGTGTTTAAAAGTCCTTGGGGCCAAGGTGTTTAAAAGTCCTTGGGAAGTTGATGAACTTGTTTTAATGAAATGGAATTTATCACTTGAGCCAATATGACATGTTATGTATGTTATGAAGCATGAGATGCTTGTTTTAATGTATGTTATGAAGCATGAGATGCTTGTTTTAAGTATGCTTTTGAGCTTGTGCAAAGGTTGATTTAAAGCATGATTTGTAAATGTTTTCAAATGCATTATTGAATGGTTTTTAAGAGCTTGCCTCACTAAGCTTTTGCTTACGCTCTCTTCGTTTTCTTAATTCAATAATGCAGAACATTAGTGAACTTTGAGGGCAGCAAGGAGGGCAAGAATTCAAGTGCAAGTAGAGCTCAATGTATGGAAGGTTTTGTTAAACATTTTAGCTTTTGGGTAATTTGGCAATGGGGGACCAAAGTGTATGTTTTGGGAGGTGTTTGGAACTCCCTAAGTATGTTGAATGATGATATGAATGCTGGTTTTTGCATTGGATCATTACATGCTTGTTTTGGAAGTTTGTGCTTGAATAGCTATCTTGTGTAGGAAGCATGCCTATAGAATTGGTGCTTTTTGCATGTGATGTTGTTCTGATGATTTGATGATGCTTACAAGTCTTATATATGTTGAATTGCATGCTGGTAAAGTTTGGTGGCAATTGGAGCATGTTTGAATGATTAATTGCATGTTTTGGAATGCCTTTTGCTGCAATCTGTGCAGGGCGTTTCGGAACAGTGTGCTCCGTTTCGGAACGGGTGCTTGAATGAACCCAGGCGTCCGAAACGGTATGCACCGTTTCGAAACGGTTTTGCCTCTGCCAAGCCCATGTTCCGGAACCCGTTGCGGAACGGCCCGTGTTTCGGAACGTGGTCTACCTGTTTCGGAACGGTCGACCGTTGGGGGCTGACATTGGCAGTTATATGTTTTGAATTGTTTGCATTTTGGTCATGAAACTTGTTTATGCAATTGTATGAGTTAGAGAAGTCCTTTTGAGCTGAAATTTCACAGAGAAGCATGAAACCTGACTAATTTCAAGTTGGTAACTTTAATTTGGGTTAAGTCCTTTTAATTATCAGAAATTACAATTTGGTCCCTAAATTTGTAATTTGTTAAATTGGGTCCCTGTTTGATCTCTGATGTTTGTGATCTTTGTGTATGATGTTTGTATGATCACAATTAGGACTAATGTGCATCTAGACAAGATTAAAAAGAGAAAAAAAGGGTCGTTAATCAAGGTTGACTTTCGGGTTGACTTTGGTTTTCCCCGTGTGACTTTCTTAATTCGGGTCAACCGTCTAGGCCGGGTTAAGGGGGGTTACATTTGGTGGTATCAGAGCTGAGTTCTCGAGTAATTGGGAATGAGTGTATGCATGATTGAAGCATGTTTGCCTTGTATGCTTGTTGTGCGAAAGCATGTTCAGTGGCTTGAGATGTTGATGCATATGAGTTGTATGCTGTGATGTTGCATGTTGAGGGTACCCATTGCCAAACAAAAGCTAATGAAATGATGTTGATTTTGAATGAAATTGAGCTTGAATACTTGGATTGCTTACCTTGCTGGGCCTGACTTGTTTTATTTGCATTGTGATTGCATGGTAAAAGTATGGCACCACGTAGAGAGTTAAGAGGTAGCGTGCGAGCTACGGTTCCCAATGAGAACGAGAATGAAGAGAACACGGGTAGTGCGGTGTTACCCCCTCCTCCGCCTGGTGGTGGTGGTGCTAGAGGTGAGAGAGCTGAAGCTGCAGCTGGTGCTGGAGCTGCTGGACCAGAGGTTGGTCAGGGGCAAGCTATGCCTGACATGTCTATGTTGGTACAAGCTATTGCGGGTGCTTTTCGAGCAGCAGTAGCTGGAGCTCAAGGAGCTGGGCATCAGGGAGATGCTGGAGTTAGACTACCTTTGGAGCGTCTGCGCAGTCTTGGTGGGACTGAGTTCAGGGGTATGTCTGCTGAGAGTTCTGAAGCTTGGCTAGAGAGTACCTAGCGTATCTTGGGTCAGATGAGCTGCACGGATGTGCAAAAGCTGGGTTGTGTTGTGTCCTTGCTGCAGGACGATGCGTATACGTGGTGGACGACCACTATAGCTGGGATGGCTGAAGCTGATGTTACTTGGACATTCTTTCAGAATGTGTTCAAGCGGAGATATCTAGGAGTGAGATATCTTGATGAGAAGAAGCGTGAATTCATGTCTCTTACCCAAGGGAGCATGAGTGTGGCTGAGTATGAAGTGCAGTTTGTGCGACTCAGTCAGTATGCACCGGAGCTGATACCTGATGAGCGGGCAAGGTGCGAGAGGTTCCGTTATGGTCTTGTGATGGATGTGAAAATGTATGTGCTGGCCACTGAATATGATGATTTTGATGTGTTGGTGGGCCGAGCCAAGGACATAGAGATGAACTTGGGTTTATCTGCGAAGGGTGCTGGAGCGAGTTCTGGTAAGAGAGCTGCTGAGTTTAGTTCTGGAGGAGGACGGAACAAGAGGGGACGTGACCAGAGCTATCAGTCCTCAGCCAAGAAAGGTGGTGGTGCACCTGCTAGAGGAGGTAATGCTAGAGCTGATCCTAGTTCTTGTTGGATCTGTGGTTCTCGTGGTCACATGAAGCGTGACTGTCCTCGTGCTGTGAGGGAGGTGCAAGCTCCTGTTGCGGCAGCTGGTAATGGATGTTGGAATTGTGGTTCCGTAGACCATTTGAGGCGAGATTGTCCGAGGTTGGCTGGTGGCCAAGAGCGTGCTCCTGTTGTTGCTGCACCGCAGAGAGGTCGTGGGCGCGGCCGTGGTAATTTCCAGAGGAGAGAGGAAGGTGGTCGTGGAGTAGCCCATGTTGTGGCTATTCAGCCTGAAGGTGGAGGCCAGGAGAGGGTGTATGCTCATCGTGAGGGAAGGAATGATGCGGATGTGATTGCAGGTACCTTTACTTTGCAATCATTGTCATTGCTTTCTTTGATTGATTCTGGATCTACGCATTCATACATTTTGCGTGAGCATGCTGAATTGCCTTGTTTGCCTGTTGAGTCTTTGGATGTTGGTGTTCGTGTCACTAGTTCTTTTGGTGAAACCGTTGTGACTCGAAAGCTTTATAGAAGGTGTCCTTTGGTTGTTCAAGAACATGTCTTTCATGTTGATCTTATGGAGTTGCCCTTCTATGGTTTTGATGTGATCCTTGGTATGGATTGGCTTGCTGAGCATCGTGCTGTGGTAGATTGTGAAAATAAGCGTGTTTCGCTTAAGCTTGCGGATGATTATGAAGTTGTTGTGGTTGGTGAGAATGTGAAGTTTCTTGCCAATGTGGTGTCTACCTTGGAGGCGAGTAGGATGCTGAGGCAAGGTTGCGAAGCTTATCTAGCTTTTGTGATGAATCCTAGCTCTAAGGAGTTGAGGGTGCAAGATATCAAAGTTGTGAAGGAGTTTCCTGGTGTTTTTCCTGAGGAGTTGCCTGGTTTACCTCCTAATCGCGAGGTGGAGTTTGGAATTGAGCTGTATGAGAATACAACTCCTGTGTCCATTACTCCCTATAGAATGGCACCTAAGGAGCTGAAGGAGTTGAAGACGCAGTTGCAAGAGTTGCTAGATCGTGGTTTCATCCGGCCGAGTGTGTCACCTTGGGGAGCACCGGTCTTGTTTGTGAAGAAGAAAGATGGCACTATGAGGATGTGCATTGATTACCGTCAGCTGAACAAGTTGACTATCAAGAATCGGTATCCTTTGCCGAGGATTGATGATCTCTTTGATCAATTTCGGGGAGCAGCTGTGTTCTCTAAGATTGACTTGAGGTCAGGGTATTATCAGTTGAAGGTGAAGGATGTGGATGTGCCTAAGACAGCTTTCAGGACAAGGTATGGGCATTATGAGTTCCTTGTGATGCCGTTTGGTTTGACAAATGCTCCTGTTGCTTTCATGGACATGATGAATCGTGTGTTTCATGAATACCTGGACAAGTTCGTTGTGGTGTTCATTGATGATATCCTCGTGTACTCGCGTACTGAGGAGGAGCACGAAGAGCATTTGAGGATTGTTTTGCAAGCTTTGTTGGAGAATCAGCTTTATGCTAAGCTGAGCAAGTGTGAGTTCTGGCTTAAGGAGGTGGTGTTTCTTGGGCATGTGGTCTCAGCTGAGGGGATTCGTGTTGATCCTCAGAAGATTGAGGCGGTGATGAATTGGAAAGTTCCTAAGTCTGTTCATGAGGTCCGTAGTTTCCTTGGTTTGGCGGGATACTACCGAAGGTTTGTGGATGGTTTTTCCAAGATTGCTGCTCCTTTGACGAAGCTGTTGCAAAAGGATGTTAAGTATGAGTGGACAGAAGCGAGACAGCAAGCTTTTGAGAAGCTGAAGGCGGCTTTGACGCAAGCTCCTATCTTGATTCAGCCTGAATCAGGGAAAGAGTTTGTGGTCTATAGTGATGCATCCTATGTTGGTTTGGGATGTGTGCTGATGCAAGAGGGTAAGGTGGTGGCTTATGCATTGCGGCAGTTGAAATTGCATGAGCGCAACTACCCTACGCATGACATTGAGCTGGCTGTAGTGGTTTTTGCTCTGAAGATCTGGAGACATTATCTGTATGGTGAGAAGTGTACTGTGTACACGGATCACAAGAGTTTGAGGTATCTGATGTCTCAGAAGGAGTTGAATCTTAGACAACGGCGTTGGTTGGAGTTGCTCAAGGATTATGATCTGACGATTGAGTATCATCCTGGAAAAGCTAATGTTGTTGCGGATGCCTTGAGTAGGAAGGTAGCTGTTGAGCTGAGGGCTATGTTTGCTAGCTTGAGCATATCGCGAGATGGTGGTCTTGTTGCTGAGATGCAAGTGAAACCATCGTTGGTTCAGTTGATCAAGGAAAAGCAGTTGTTGGATGATTCCTTGGTGTCTCATGTTCAGGATATCGCGGAGGGTAGGCCTTCGGATTTCTGCTTTAATAAGGATGGTGTGTTGTGTTTTGGGAGTCGGATAGTAGTGCCTGCTGATGTTGAGTTGAGGCGTGCTATTCTGACTGAAGGTCATAGTAGTCCTTTTGCTATGCACCCTGGTAGTACTAAGATGTATCGTGATCTTCATGATGAGTACTATTGGGTGGGTTTGAAGAAGGATGTTGCAGAGTTTGTGAGCAAGTGTTTGGTGTGTCAGCGAGTTAAGGCTGAACATCAGGTTCCTTCTGGTTTGTTGCAACCGTTGAAAATCCCTGAATGGAAGTGGGAGAGGGTTACCATGGATTTTGTATATGGTTTACCTTTGTCTCCTTCGAAGAAGAATTCTGTTTGGGTGATTGTGGATCGCTTGACGAAGTGTGCGCATTTCTTGCCTGTGCATACTACGTTTTCTTTGGATAGGCTGGCAGAGCTGTATATTGCTGAGATTGTGAGGCTGCATGGTGTGCCTAAGTCGATTGTGTCGAATAGGGATCCGAGGTTCACATCGCGTTTCTGGCAGTGTTTGCATCAAGCTCTGGGTACAAGGTTGCATTTCAGTACATCCTATCATCCTCAGTCGGATGGTCAGTCTGAGCGGGTTATCCAGATTTTGGAGGATATGTTGAGGTGCTGTGTGATTGAGTTCCAAGGTTCTTGGGAGAAGCATCTGCCTTTGGTTGAGTTCGCTTATAACAATAGTTATCAGGCGAGTATACAGATGGCACCTTATGAGGCTCTGTATAGGAGAAAGTGTAGGACTCCTCTTTGTTGGGCTGAAACTGGTCAAAAGTTGGTTTCGATGCCGGCTTTGTTGAAAGGGACCACCGAGAAGGTGAAGCTCATTTGTGAGAGGTTGAAGGCTGCCTCTGATCGGCAAAAGTCTTACGCGGATTTGAAGCGTAAGGAGATAGAGTATGCGGTGGGTGATCGTGTGTTCTTGAAGGTTTCGCCTTGGAAGAAGGTGATGAGGTTTGGCCGGAAGGGTAAGTTGAGCCCTAGGTACATTGGACCATATGAGGTGGTTGAGCGTGTGGGTCCTGTTGCGTATCGGTTGAGGTTACCTCAAGAGTTGGAGAAGATTCATGATGTGTTCCATGTTTCTATGCTCCGGAAGTATATATCTGATCCTTCGCATGTGATGCCTGTGGAGGAAGTGGTTTTGAATCCGGATTTGACCTATGATGAGGAACCGGTGAAGGTTCTGGATTCGGATAGCAAGGTTCTTCGTGGCAAGACCATTGAATTAGTGAAGGTGCTGTGGAAGCATCGAGGTGTTGAGGAAGCCACGTGGGAGCGGAAGGAAGACATGCTGAAGCAGTTTCCTTATCTCTTTCCTTCAGGTAAATTTCGAGGAGGAAATTTCTTAAGGGGGGAAGAGTTGTAACGCCCCGGTTTTGGGCTTAGGAGTTTTGGGCGTTGACCGGTTTTGTCAAAGTGTTGTTCGAATCTAAAGAGGTGAAATTAGGAAAGCCTAGTTCGGGTTGCATTAAAAATATGGAAAAATGTTCTAAAATCATCTTTTAATATAATTAAGTGAACTGTGAAATCAATTTTGGAAAATGAGTTTTGGAAGTGTGACATTTTGACTAGTGACCAAAATGTAATTTTCGAAAGTTTTGTGGCTGTTTTATAAAGGGTTGAAACTTTGAATCTTTAAGGAGTTATTTACCCAAAGGGAGTTTCTCCAGATTTTTCTAAGATATTTTAAGACTAAATTCTGATTTTAAATGATATTAAAAGTGGAGGGAAAGCCATTTGGCTATTTTGGATTTTGTAACCAACTTTTCTCAATTTTCTTTCTCTCATTTTCTCTCAACCCAAACACATTCTCTCCAGAGAATTGGTTCTGATTTTCTCACCTAAATCCCTCCTTTCAACTCTCATTTGATTCCTAATCAACATATCTTCAAAACCTCTTCAATTGCTAATTGTTTCAACAAGGTTTTTGATTCCAAAAAGAGGAGAAAATCAAGTTTGGAGGTAAGATTTGATGTTTAATTAAAGGTTTTTAAGTTGATTAATGGATCTTGGCTTATAATGTAAGATTTGATGATTTTTGATGATTTTCGTTAGATCTGATTAATCTGTGATTTGAGATGTGTTTTTGATGTTAAATGAACTCTAATTTGGTAAGGAATTGAGTTTTGATTAATGCAATCCCGGATAGGTTGAGTTTCCTAAGTTTAGCTTGTGATTCAAGGTTGTTTTTGAGGTGATCTTGTGGATCTGGTGTTGCTGGAGGTATAAGGATGTTTTTAGGTTGTTTTTAGATGTTTTATGATGTTAAAGGATATGTGGTTTTGCTGGTTTATGGCTGGGCTTTGTTTAGAAGTGTTTTGGATGCATTTTCGGTTGTGTTTGGTGGCCGAAAATGGAGGTTGGATGAGAGCAGCGAGTTTAGGTGCTTTCATTGAAGCAATTAATGCATGATGATGCATTAATCCTCTGCTTTGATGTGTTGAAACAGGGGAGGCATCTTTGGATCCAAGAGTTGTTGATCCGGAAGCTTGTTTTGGTGCTTTGGCTTGAAGCAAAGTGGAAATCGGTGAGTGCGTTTGTGAAAATTGGGTTTTCAGCTTTGAAACCAATGTCTTGGGAGCTTAGTTTAAGTCTAAACAACTTTGCTAAGCTCAAGCGTAAGTTTTCGGAAATTCTCTCTAGTGGTGGCCATGATTTTGTTGTGATGCAAAATGGTTATTTGCATGTTTTAATTACTGTTTTGGAAGCATGTTTTAGCAAGGAATTTGCTGATGTTTTAAGCCATATGTTGAAGGAAACTCTAGGTGGGAGTCCTTGATTTTGTACATTGATTAAATGTTGTTTGATGCTTTGAAATGCATGATGAAAATGGCTTGGTTTAATGCTTTAAAACAGTGGATTAAATGATGAAAATGATGTATATTGGCAAGTGATGTTTTAAAAAGGGTTAAGGTCACTAAGGTGGTTAAAAGTCCTTGAGTGAGCCTTGTTACTTAAGAACATAAAGGTGGTTAAAAGTCCTTGGATGGTTCTTGTTGCGGACACTAAGGTGGTTAAAAGTCCTTAGGTGATCCTTTCCATGGTGTTTAAAAGTCCATGGGGCCATGGTGTTTAAAAGTCCATGGGGCCAAGGTGTTTAAAAGTCCTTGGGGCCAAGGTGTTTAAAAGTCCTTGGGGTGATTCAAGCTATGGACACAAAGGTGGTTAAAAGTCCTTGTGTGGTCCTCATTCATGGTGTTTAAAAGTCCATGGCCAAGGTGTTTAAAAGTCCTTGGGGCCAAGGTGTTTAAAAGTCCTTGGGAAGTTGATGAACTTGTTTTAATGAAATGGAATTTATCACTTGAGCCAATATGACATGTTATGTATGTTATGAAGCATGAGATGCTTGTTTTAATGTATGTTATGAAGCATGAGATGCTTGTTTTAAGTATGCTTTTGAGCATGTGCAAAGGTTGATTTAAAGCATGATTTGTAAATGTTTTTAAATGCATTATTGAATGGTTTTTAAGAGCTTGCCTCACTAAGCTTTTGCTTACGCTCTCTTCGTTTTCTTAATTCAATAATGCAGAACATTAGTGAACTTTGAGGGCAGCAAGGAGGGCAAGAATTCAAGTGCAAGTAGAGCTCAATGTATGGATGGTTTTGTTAAACATTTTAGCTTTTGGGTAATTTGGCAATGGGGGACCAAAGTGTATGTTTTGGGAGGTGTTTGGAACTCCCTAAGTATGTTGAATGATGATATGAATGCTGGTTTTTGCATTGGATCATTACATGCTTGTTTTGGAAGTTTGTGCTTGAATAGCTATCTTGTGTAGGAAGCATGCCTATAGAATTGAGGCTTTTTGCATGTGATGTTGTTCTGATGATTTGATGATGCTTACAAGTCTTATATATGTTGAATTGCATGCTGGTAAAGTTTGGTGGCAATTGGAGCATGTTTGAATGATTAATTGCATGTTTTGGAATGCCTTTTGCTGCAATCTGTGCAGGGCGTTTCGGAACAGTGTGCACCGTTTCGGAACGGGTGCTTGAATGAACCTAGGCGTCCGAAACGGTATGCACCGTTTCGAAACGGTTTGGCCTCTGCCAAGCCCATATTCCGGAACCCGTTGCGGAACGACCCATGTTTCGGAACGGGGTCTACCTGTTTCGGAACGGTCGACCGTTGGGGGCTGACATTGGCAGTTATATGTTTTGAATTGTTTGCATTTTGGTCCTGAAACTTGTTTATGCAATTGTATGAGTTAGGGAAGTCCTTTTGAGCTGAAATTGCACAGAGAAGCATGAAACATGACTAATTTCAAGTTGGTAACTTTAATTTGGGTTAAGTCCTTTTAATTATCAGAAATTACAATTTGGTCCCTAAAGTTGTAATTTGTTCAATTGGGTCCCTGTTTGATCTCTGATGTTTGTGATCTTTGTGTATGATGTTTGTATGATCACAATTAGGACTAATGTGCATCTAGACATGATTAAAAAGAGAAAAAGGGTCGTTAATCAAGGTTGACTTTCGGGTTGACTTTGGTTTTCCCCGTGTGACTTTCTTAATTCGGGTCAACCGTCTAGGCCGGGTTAAGGGGGTTACATTGAATAAATGTAACTTTAAAATCATAGAAGTCCTTGTAATTTGCAGAAATTATATTTTGGTCCCTAAATATCTAGTTTTTGCATTTAAACCCCTAAACAAAATCCGATCGTTGTGTCATTTCTTCCTATGCTCTTTTGTGATCACATAGGATGTAATTTGCATATAGAAAAGATAAAAAGAAAAAAGGGTTGTCAATTGGAGTTGGCTTTAACGGGTTCACTTCGGTTTTCCCTGTGTAATCACCTCGGTTCGGGTCAACAGTCTAGACCGAGCTAAGGGGTTACATTGCCTACAACAACAATTACCATGCATCCATCCAAATGGCCCCATATGAAGCATTGTATGGTAGACGATGCAGAACTCCATTGTGTTGGTCGGAGCATGGTGAGGGCAAGATGTTAGGCCTTGACTTGCTTTGTGAAACTAAATAATGGGTTTAATTATTAACGATCGTTTAAAGGCTGCCTTTGATCGACAGAAGGCTTACGCTGATTTTAAAACAAGAGACATTGAGTACGAAATTGGTGAAAAGCCTTTCTTAAAGTGTCACCGCAGAGGAAAGTTTTATGATTTTGCAAGAAGGGAAAATTGAGTCCTTGGTTCATTGGACCCTTTGAAATCATTGAAATGATTGGCGCAGTGGCATATCGGCTATTTCTACCCTCAGAATTGATTAAAATCCATGATGTTTTTCCTGTATCGATGCTTCGGAAGTATCGATTTGAACCCTCACACATTGTGGAACCCGATTTTGTAGAACTTCGACCAAATCTGTCCTTCGAGGAAGAACCAGTTCAGATTCTTGCTAGGGAAGTCAAGAGGCTTCGCAACAAAAATGTACCGTTAGTTAAAGTGCTCTGGAGAAGTCACACGGTTGAGGAAGCCACTTGGGAGCCTAAAGAGACTATGAGAAAACAACATCTGCATCGCTTTCGTTCAGGTAAAAATTCGAGTATGAATTTTTATTAAGGGATGAAGAGTTGTAACACCCTGAAATCTGGCCTAGTCGGAAATGAAATCTCGATGATCAGAAATCCTACATTGATGAGGCCTAAATATTTTATCGACTAGTTAATTATTGATATTGAACCCTTAATGGGCTTAAAACATCGTTATTGAATTTTATTGGATAATATGGGACCTTTTTGGTGACTAAATTGAAGAAATATTAATTTGAAAGGAAAAAACCATAATGTAGTGAGAAGTGAGGGGCTAACCTTGTGATTAGCCCTCTTTAATTAAAATCTCCACTTACGTGGAGTGATCTGATGACTTTCCTTCAATTGAAGGAAAGCTTGGTGATAAAATATAGAACAAAAGCAAGTGAGAGCTTACCCGAGAAAACTCTTAAGCTAGCACCTCTCATTTTCATTATCTTCTTCAACTAAGCACACACCTCCATTGGATGAATTTCAAGCTTTGCAATTTCTTCATTTTATCGATATCGAATCGTTGCTATTGATCTGGTAGGCTATAATCCTCCATCAGTTATTGGATTCTATGGATATATTTAGTGTAATCTAAACTAGGGTTTTGACTATCCATGGATATCTCATCGTTGTCACCTTTATTGAAATTAGTTATTGATCTTGATATTGTTATATTGATTTTGATATCGTAATATCGACCCTAATGGTCTCCTATTGATTTCCTACCTCAAGAGGTTGATAAACAGCATCCATCGTCTCCATCAAAAGCTAGGAATAAGGGGATTGTCATCCGAGAGCCTGGAAAGCTTCGGAGTCTCAAGGTGAGTGTAGTTGAAGTCTCAGGTTTAGGCGAAAGGCCTTCCCGGATCATTATTTGATATTTTAGTTTACATCGCTAACATTGTTATTGAAGAAATTGCATTGGATGGTTAATCGGACACTTTGGTAAGTGTCGGTAAGTTGTCATTAAACATTGGTTATTTTCATTGATATTGTCATTGATATGGGCATTATCATTAGATTATTGCATAAAAACCATCAGACATTGATATTGATATCAAATTATGAGTTATTGATGATGAGATACATATATTGGTCATCGATGATATTAAATTCACCGGACATTGGTATATCATTGATTATTGAAATAAATATGAATATTGCAACATTGGATTGGAATGGACTTTGGATACAGTTGGCATGCCATAGAATTCATGAGCTTTGTGTACGGTTGGACTACGGTCCTAAGGCTACGACCTATATTGATTTTGTGAGGCGGAGGGATGTGTTGCTATTGGTGACATTGGTGAGGCAGAGGGACTAGACAATTTATTGATTAGGCGAGGTGTAGGAATTCGCATATCCATGATCTTGATTCAATCCAAGGACTAAGAATGAAAATGAAACATGTTTATACATTGTATATTGTTGCATAGCATCGACATCGTTGGCATGAGATTATGTTTAAGTATAACCATGGCATTATTGTTACTTACATTGTTTATGACTACCTCACTAGGCAAAGTATGTCTAATGTGTCTCATCTCATGCATTTTCAGGTTAAGAAGGTTTGTGTGTCGGAGGATCGGATCGGCAAGCAAGAGAAGTCACTACTAGCCCCAAGTAATGTGTTTTTGTCTTATAAACTCCTAGGGAGGTGGCAAAGTAGTCGAACTAGTCATTTATGCCTATTTTGATATGTTGGTGTATTTCCTAAGTTGTAATAAGTTATATAGCTTTAAATGGTTTTTTGGTGAAGTTTAAAATGGATGGAAATTACATACATACCTCAAAAAGGTGAAAACATGGTAAACGTATTCTTATGGTCATGAAACTTGGTATGCTAGTAGTTTATACTAATGAAATGTTGTGTGTAAAGTTTCGTAGCTCTTGGACATTGTTCGATAGGCTAAAACGAATAAAAATACAACAAAATATGTCATTACATGTCAGGACGTATAGAAATGGGTGATGAAGTTTCGGTACTGGTGTACAATATTAAACCTGAGAATATGGGCGTACCGAAACGGAATAATTTCGTTTCGGAACATTTTGTCACTGGAGACCAACGTTTCGGTACAAGTTCATAGAGTACCAAAATGAGTCAAAGTCAAAGGTGGTTAATCCGTTTCTTATACGGGTCAACCTGTATCGAAACGGTCTAAAGAGAAGGTCAACATGTGTTGACTCTCGTGCACCCGTTTCGAAACAGCCTAGAGTGTTTTGGTACGGGGTTAGGTAAGTTAGTTAAAGGCTCAGAAGTCAGAATGCTAATGTTCCAAATTAGTCACTGAATTTTGTAAAGATAAATTGATTGTGTTAATGATCCCCGAATTGAATTAAAGCTTGTAGACCTGACCTTTGAGTGATGGATTTCATAATGGTAAAGTCATTCATATCGAAAGACCTCTAGTTTGTCAAAATTACTAATTGGTCATTAATATTTGTTAACATTGAAAAATGGCCATAAATGGTTATTTGGTTTCTCACCTAATTAAATTGGACTAGTAAGTACATTGGTAATATTTGTATGTCTATTATTGATCAAATGATGTTGTTAAGTTTAAATTTTAACGCACCGATCACCGTAACGTTCATCGGTAACATGCTCCGACCAAGTTCTCTACTAAGCTCGGAAGGGAGTGTTACAAATATTCAATTGTAAGATTGTAGTCTTTCAAGAACTCTAGCCATCTTCGTTGTCTGAGATTCAATTCTTTATGTGTCATCAAGTATTTCAAACTCTTGTGATCCGTATATTCAATCCATTTCTAACCATAAAGGTAATGTCTCCAAACCTTCAAGGCAAACACAACCGCGACCAACTCTATATCATGCATAGGATAATTGCGCTCATGTGTCATCAACTATCTCAATGCATACGCTACTACTCTTCCTTCTTGCATTAGTACACAACCTAGACCAATATACGATGCGTCACTGAAGATGACATACTCTTTTCCTGTCACCGGTTCCACTAAACAGGAGCTTTCGTCAAAGCATTTTTCAATTTCTCAAAGGATTGCTGTCTTGCTTCTGTCCACTCGAAACGAACATCCTTTTGCAACAATTTGGTCAAAAGAGCAGCAACTTTAGAAAAGACTTCTACAAAACGTGTAACCCCCTTAACCCGGCCTAGACGGTTGACCCGAACTAAGAAGATTACACGGGGAAAACCAAAGTCAACCCGAAAGTCAACCTTGATTAACGACCCTTTTTTTTATTTTTAATGTTATCTAAATGCATATTAACCCTAGGTGAACACTTGAGAAAAACATACTCGAAAACCACAGCAGTCGGATAACATTTAAGGACTCAATTGCATAACATACGAATTTAGGGACCAAAACGCAAATACTGGAAATTAAGAGAACTTAACTAGTTTTAAAGTTACCATTATGAAATTAATCACATTTCATGCTTCCCTGTCAAATTTCATCTCAAACGGACATCTCTAACTCAACTAATTGCATATACAAACATTGGGACCAAAACGTGAGAATTTCAAAACATATAACCATCATAATCAGTGCCCAACGGTCGAGTGTTCCGAAACGGGGATGATCCGTTCCGAAACGCGGGACCGTTCCGAAACAAGTTGTGGAACAAGGCTTTGCAGTGGCAAAACCGTTTCGGGACAGCCCTACCTGTTTCGAAACGCCATGGCCATTTCAGGCCATTTGTTCCGAAACAGTAGCACCCGTTCCGAAACGAGTTGCCCAGAAATGCAGATTTTTGCTGGTTTATTACTCATTCAACCCATCAAACACATTCATATGACCTCCATATCATACACACAAGTCATCAAACACTTAAGGAACATAATAGCATCATTAAAACACAATCATAGCATCGTTTGGGAAAAACTCCAAATCTATAGGCATGCATCCTATATTAGAAATCATGCAACCAACAAAACACCAAACCAAAAACCAAAAAGGCCATTTACAAGTTCCAACATCCTCAAAAGCATAAAACCAACTTAGGGAGTCCAAAACAACTCCCAAAACCACAATCTAGGTTCCCATTGCCAAATGCCAAAAGCTAATAGTGTTAGGAAAACTTTCACCATACATGAGCTTAATCTTCACTTGGATCCTTGACCTCCTTGCTGCCCTTTATGCACTTCAATGCTCTGCATTTTTGGTTTAAGAAAAGAGAGAGCGTAAGCACATAGCTTAGTGAGGAATGCTCAATTAAAACATCACAATAATGCATTTGTAAAAACACCTTTTCAAGACCCTTAGTTTCAAATCAACATTAATCATGCAATTATGCATACAAACCAAGCATCTCATGCTTCAATCCATCATCATGTCATATTGGCTTACAAGTGATAATTCATAACCATTTTACAACTCAAAACACAATCGGATACGCGGATTACAAGCGTTGTCCCATACGCTTCATACACACTACCAATATCAAGGTGGAGCATGGTACAACCACAACCCCTCAACACCCGTGATGGAGACTATGGTACAATCACAACCCCTCCACATCACTCATTGGTAGTTGTATAACATCACTAACGAGAACACGGGACACACAACACAAGATCCACACATGGACTTTTAACCACCATGGTGATCTTAACCATCTCGTTAGTGTACTTGGATGGAGTTTACGGTACAATCACAACCACTCAACATACAAGGCGACTTTATTCACGGTGCACCCAATCCTATAGCCGGCTAACTATATCCGATTCAAGTACTTTTAAATCAACACATCACTTGCCAATATACATCATTTAACATCATTAATCCACTGTTTTAAAGCATTTATCAAAGCCATTAACCATCATGCATTACTATGCATAAAAACCACATTTATCAATGTTCAAAACAAGGATCTCTTACCTTGAGCATCCTTCAACACATGGCTTATAAAACCAGCATTATACATGCAAAAATATGCTTCCAAAACAGAATCTAAAACATGCAAAATAACACATTGCATTCAACCATCTCATGGTTCATCAAAAAGAGAGTTTCTCCGAAAACTTACTCTTGAGCTTAGATAAGTTGTTTAGACTTAAACTAAGCTCCCATAACCTTCAAACATTGGTTTCAAAGCTGAAAACCAAACTTCACTCACCGATTCCGTTTCGCAAGCTTGCCGAAACATCAATCAAGCTTCCGGATCAACACCACAAGGATTCGAAGATGTCTCCCCTATTTTAAACACATCAAAGCAGAGGATTAATTCATCATCATGCATTAATATCTTCAACCAAGACACCTAAACTCATTGCTCTCATCAACACTCACATTTCGGCTACCAAACCAAACCGAAATCACATCCAAACACCTCTACAACATCACCCAGCCAAGATCCATCAATTCCAAACATTCTTAAACATCAATCAACATCCAAAAAGGATCTAATCACGTCCTTATACCTCCAGCTATAGCAGAACATCAAAATCACCCCAAAAACCATCATTAACTCAATCAAAAACTTAGGAAAATCAACCTATTCGGGATTGCATTGATTAAACTTCAATTACACATCATTTATACATCCAATTTACATCAAAAATACATCTCAAAACAGAGCCCAATCATTTCATACGAATTTCTTCAAAATTAAATCCAAATCTTGCATTTTAAGCCAAGATCATGAACACAATATAAAAACCTTTAATAAAACTCAAATCAAGGATTGAGAACTTGGAAATTTCAGTAAAGAACTGAGTATTTAGAGGAGAAGGACGTTCATACCTCTAAATGTGAGTTTCTCCTTTTTTAAAGCCAAGATTCTTGAAAATTCAATAAGCAAATGATAAGGATTTGGTGTAGGAATGATTAGAGATCAATTGGAGATTGAAATCTCATCTTTAGATGTTAAAATCAGAGGAAAAATGGCTGGGTAAAAGTGTTTGGCTGAGAGAAAATGGAGAGAAAATGAAGTGGGAAAATTTTGAGAAAAGTTAGTTATGAAATCAAAAATATCTATTTCCCCCTTTTTCCTTTTATTAAATATCATTTAATAAATCTTTAATATTAAGAAAAATCTGGAGAAAACTCTTCTTGGGTAAATTAGCTCCTTAAAGATTCAAAGTTTCAATCCTTTTAAAACAGTCACCAATTTTTCAAAAATTACATTTTAGTCACTAACTTGAAATATCACATTTCGAAACCTCATTTTTTAAAATTGATTTCACCACTCTCTTATATATAATAAAAGAGGATTTTAAGATATTTTTCCATATTTTTAATGCATCCCGAACTAGGCTTTCCCTAAAAACCACCTTTTATATTCGAACCGAAATCCGACCGGTCCGATTCAACCCAAAACTTCTAAGCCTAAAATTGGGGTGTTACAACTCTCCCCCCCTTAATAAATTTCGTCCTCGAAATTTACCTAAAGGAAAGAGGTAAGGAAACTGCTTCAATATGTCATCCTTTCGTTCCCACGTGGCTTCCTCAACACCACGATGCTTCCACAACACCTTTACCAATTCAATGGTCTTGCGTCGAAGAACTTTACTATCAGAATCCAGAATCTTCACTGGTTCCTCATCAAAGGTCAAATCCGGATTCAATTCCACTTCTTCCACAGGCATCACATGTGAAGGATCCGATCTATACTTCCGAAGCATAGAAACATAAAACATATCATGAATCTTTTCTAACTCTTGCGGTAACCTAAACTTGTACGCAACAGGACCCACACGCTCAATCACCTCGTATGGTCCAATATACCTAGGGCTCAACTTGCCCTTTCGGCCAAACCTCATCACCTTTTTCCAAGGCGAAACTTTCAAAAACACACGGTCACCCACCGCATACTCAATCTCCTTATGCTTCAAATCCGCGTAAGACTTTTGTCGATCAGAAGCTGCCTTCAAACGCTCACAAATGAGCTTCACCTTCTCGGTGGTTCCTTTCAACAAAGCTGGCATCGAAACCAACTTCTGACCCGTTTCAGCCCAACAAAGAGGAGTCCTACACTTCCTACCGTACAAAGCTTCATATGGTGCCATTTGAATACTTGCCTGATAACTATTATTATAGGCAAACTCCACCAAAGGCAATTGTTTCTCACAGGAACCCTGAAACTCAATCACGCAGCACCGCAACATATCCTTCAACACCTTGATAACACGCTCAGACTGTCCATCCGACTGCGGATGATAAGATGTACTGAAATTCAACCGTGTACCCAAAGCTTGATGCAAACACTGCCAGAAACGCGATGTAAACCTCAGATCTCTATCTGACACAATCGACTTTGGCACACCATGCAGCCGCACAATCTCAGCAATGTACAGCTCCGCAAGCTTATCCAAAGTGTATGTAGTATGCACAGGTAAGAAATGCGCACACTTCGTCAGGTGATCCACAATCACCCACACCGAATTCTTCTTCGATGGCGACAAAGGCAAACCAGACACGAAGTCCATGGTAATCCTTTCCCACTTCCACTCAGGAATCCTCAACGGTTGCAACAACCCTGAAGGAAACTGATGCTCAGCCTTAACTCGCTGACATACCATGCACTTGCTTACAAACTCAGCAACATCTTTCTTTAAATCCACCCAATAATACTCATCACGAAGATCACGGTACATCTTAGTACTACCAGAATGCATAGCAAAAGGACTACTATGACCTTCAGTCAGAATAGTACGCCTCATATCAGCATCATTGGGCACTACTATCCGACTCCCAAAACATAGCACTCTATCATCATTAAAGCAGAAATCTGTTGGCCTACCCTCCGCAATATCCTGAACATGCGGTACCAAGGAATCATCCAACAACTGTTTCTCCTTAATCAACTGAACCAAGGATGGTTTCACTTGCAACTCAGCCACAAGACCACCGTCATGCGATATACTCAAACTGGCAAACATAGCCCTCAACTCAACAGCTACCTTCCTACTCAAGGCATCCGCTACAACATTAGCTTTACCCGGATGGTACTCGATTGTCAAATCGTAATCCTTAAGCAACTCCACCCAACGTCGTTGCCTAAGATTCAACTCCTTCTGAGACATCAGATACTTCAAACTCTTGTGATCCGTGTACACAGTACACTTCTCACCATACAGGTAATGTCTCCAAATTTTCAAAGCAAAAACCACCGCAGCTAACTCAATGTCATGCGTAGGATAATTGCGCTCATGCACCTTCAACTGCCGTGATGCATAAGCCACCACCTTACCCTCTTGCATCAACACACATCCCAAGCCAACGTAGGACGCATCGCTATACACCACGAACTCTTTCCCTGATTCAGGCTGAACCAAAATAGGAGCTTGCGTTAAAGCTGCTTTTAGCTTCTCAAAAGCCTGCTGTCTCGCTTCCGTCCACTCATACTTAACATCCTTCTACAACAACTTTGTCAAAGGTGCAACAATCTTTGAAATCCCATCCACAAACCTCCGGTAGTATCCTGCAAAACCAAGGAAACTACGGACTTCATGAACAGACTTAGGAGGCTTCCAATTCATCACCACCTCAATCTTTTGAGGATCAACACGAATCCCTTCAGCAGAAACCACATGACCAAGAAACACAACTTCTCTAAGCCAGAACTCACACTTGCTCAGCTTGGCATAAAGCTGATTCTCCAACAAAGCTTGTAACACAATTCTCAAATGCCCTTCATGCTCCTCCTCAGTACCAAACGACATCACAAGGAACTCATAATGCCCATACCTCATCCTGAAAGCTGTCTTTGGCACATCCACATCCTTCACCTTCAACTGATAATACCCTGACCTTAAGTCAATTTTAGAGAACACATCCGCTCCTCGAAATTGATCAAAAAGATTATCAATTCTCGGCAATGGATACCGATTCTTGATAGTCAACTTGTTAAGCTGATGGTAATCAATGCACATTCTCATAGTGCCATCCTTTTTCTTCACAAACAAGACCGGTGCACCCCAAGGAGACACACTCGGCCGAATGAAACCACGATCAAGCAACTCCTGAAGTTGCGTCTTCAGCTCTTTCAACTCTTTAGGTGCCATTCGATAAGGGGTAATGGACACTGGAGTTTTGTTTTCATACAGCTCAATACCAAACTCCACCTCGCGATTAGGAGGCAATCCAGGCAACTCCTCCGGAAACACACCAGGAAAATCTCGCACAGTTCTGATATCTTGCACACGCAACTCTTTAGAGCTAGGATTCATCACAAAGGCTAGGTAAGCTTCACAACCTTGCCTCAGCATCCGGCTCGCTTCCAATGTAGACACCACATTGGCAAGAAACTTCACATTCTCACCAACTACAACTACCTCATAATCATCCGCAAGTTTCAACGAAACTCGCTTATTCTCAAAATCCACTACAGCTCGATGCTCAACAAGCCAATCCATACCAAGGATCACATCAAAACCATAGAAAGGCAATTCCATAAGATCAACATGAAAAACATGATCTTGCAGAACCAGGGGACATCTTCTATAAAGCTTTCGAGTCACAATAGTCTCACCAAAAGAACTAGTTACACGCATACCAACATCCAAAGACTCAACAGGCAAACCAAGCAATTGAGCATGCTCACGCAATATGTATGAGTGTGTAGATCCAGAATCAATCAAGGAAAGTAATGACAAGGATTGCAAAGTGAAAGTACCTGCGATCACATCCGTGTCATTCCTCCCCTCTCTCTGAGCATACACTCTGGCCTGGCCACCACCCTCAGGCGGAACAGCTACCACATGAGCCACATTCCTTCCACCATCCTCTCTACGCTGGAAGTTACCACGGCCGCACCCACGACCTCTCTGTGGTGTAACAACTCCAGGAGCACGTCCCTGACCACCACCGGCCAACAGAGGACACTCCCTCCTCATGTGATCCGCCGAACCACAGTTCCAGCACGAGTTACCGGTCACCACAACAGGAGCCTGAACCTCCCTCGCTGCTCTAGGACAATCACGCCTCGGGTGTCCACGCGATCCACATGTCCAACATGTGTTCGGATCAGCTCTCGCCCTGTCCCCCTAAACAGGCGCACCTTGGCCTCCACCACCTCGCCTAACTGAAGACTGATACTTCCGATCATGTCCTCTCTTGTTTCGTCCGCCACCAGAACTATACTCAGCAGCTCGCTTAGTCACACTAGAACAAGCACCTCTAGAAGATAGACTAAAATTCAACTCAATGTCCTTTGCTCTAGCTACCAGCACATCAAAGTCCGTGTACTCAGCAGCCAGCATATAGGTTTTCACTTTCATCACCAAATCATAACGGAAACGTTCACACCTCTCCCGCTCATCAGGAACAAGCTCAGGTGCGTACTGACTGAGTCGGACAAACTGAACCTCGTACTCAGTTACAGACATGCTCCCTTGACTAAGAGACATGAATTCCCTTTTCTTTTCATCCAGGTATCGCACACCCAGATACCTTCTCTTGAACGCGTTCAGAAAGAACGTCCAAGTTACATCAGCTTCCTCCATTCCGGAGATAGTGGTTGTCCACCAGGTATATGCATCGTCATGCAACAATGCTATCACACAGCCCAGCTTCTGCACATCATTACAATTCATTTGTCCCAAAATTCTCTTTGTACTTTCCAACCAAGACTCAGAACCTACCGCAGACAAACCCCTGAACTCAGTCCCTCCCAGACTGCGCAAACGTTCTAGAGGTAGTCTAGCATTAGCATCTCCCTGATGCCCAGCTCCTTGAGCTCCAGCTACCGCCGCCCGAAAAGCTCCAGCAATAGCTTGAATCAGCATTGTCATGTCAGGAGCAGCTTGCCCCTGCCCAGCTTCAGGTCCAGCTACCCCAGCACCAGCAGCAACACCAACTCCTTCACCCCCAGCACCACCACCACCAGGTGGAGGAGGTAAATCCACTACATTTTCAACATTCTCCTCATTCTCATTTTGAGCCATAGCTCGCATATTAATCCTCATCTCTCTACGAGGTGCCATTCACTAAACAATGCAATCACAATGCAATAAATAAAGTCACGCTCAGCAAGGTAAGCAATCCAAGTACTCAAGCTCATTTCCAGTTAAAACAAATCATTTCATTAGCTTAGATTTGGAAATGGGTCCCTTTAACATGCTTCACCACAGCATCCACCACAATTGCAACATAATTACAATTCATACATCACACTATCACTCAACATGCATACAAAGCAATCATACACTTATCACCCACATAACCATCCCCAATTACTCGAGAACTCAGCTCTGATACCACCAAATGTAACCCCCTTAACCTGGCCTAGACGGTTGACCCGAACTAAGAAGATTACACGGGGAAAACCAAAGTCAACCCGAAAGTCAACCTTGATCAACGACCTTTTTTTTCTTTTTAATCTTATCTAAATGCATATTAACCCTAGGTGAACACTTGATAAAAACATACTCGAAAACCACATCAATCGGATAACATTTAAGGACTCAATTGCACAACATACGAATTTAGGGACCAAAATGCAAATACTGGAAATTAAGAGGACTTAACCAGTTTTAAAGTTACCATTATGAAATTAATCACATTTCATGCTTCCCTGTCAAATTTCATCTCAAACGGACATCTCGAACTCAACCAATTGCATATACAAACATTGGGATCAAAACGTGAGAATTTCAAAACATATAACCATAAAAATTAGTGCCCAACGGTCGAGTGTTCCGAAATGGGGATGATCCGTTCCGAAACGCGGGACCGTTCCAAAACAAGTTGCGGAACAAGGCTTGGCAGTGGCAAAACCGTTTCGGAACAGCCATACATGTTTCGAAACGCCATTGCCATTTCAGGCCATCTGTTCCGAAACAGTAGCACCCGTTCCGAAACGAGTTGCCCAGAAATGCAGATTTTTGCTGGTTTATTACTCATTCAACCCATCAAACACATTCATATGACCTCCATATCATACACACAAGTCATCAAACACTTAAGGAACATAATAGCATCATTAAAACACAATCATAGCATCGTTTGGGAAAAACTCCAAATCTATAGGCATGCATCCTATATTAGAAATCATGCAACCATCAAAACACCAAACCAAAAACCAAAAAGGCCATTTACAAGTTCCAACATCCTCAAAAACATAAAACCAACTTAGGGAGTCCAAAACATCTCCCAAAACCACATTCTAGGTTCCCATTGTCAAATGCCAAAAGCTAATAGTGTTAGGAAAACTTTCACCATACATGAGCTTAATCTTCACTTGGATCCTTGACCTCCTTGCTGCCCTTTATGCACTTCAATGCTCTGCATTATTGGTTTAAGAAAAGAGAGAGCGTAAGCACATAGCTTAGTGAGGAATGATCAATTAAAACATCACAATAATGCATTTGTAAAAACACCTTTTCAAGACCCTTAGTTTCAAAACAACATTAATCATGCAATTATGCATACAAACCAAGCATCTCATGCTTCAATCCATCATCATGTCCTATTGTCTTACAAGTGATAATTCATAACCATTTTACAACTCAAAACACAATCGGATACGCGGATTACAGGCGTTGTCCCATACGCTTCATACACACTACCAATATCAAGGTGGAGCATGGTACAATCACAACCCCTCAACACGTGTGATGGAGACTATGGTACAATCACAACCCCTCCACATCACTCATTGGTAGTTGTATAACATCACTAACGAGAACACAAATCGCACAACACAAGATCCACACATGGACTTTTAACCACCATTGTGATCTTAACACAAGATCCACTCATGGACTTTTAACCACCATGGTGATGTTTACCATCTTGTTAGTGTACTTGGATGGAGTTTACGGTACAATCAAAAGCCCTCAACATCCAAGACGACTTTATTCACGGTGCACCCAATCCTATAGCCGACTAACTATATCCGATTCAAGTACTTTTAAATCAACACATCACTTGCCAATATACATCATTTAACATCATTAATCCACTGTTTTAAAGCATTTATCAAAGCCATTAACCATCATGCATTACTATGCATCAAAACCACATTTATCAATGTTCAAAACAAGGATCTCTTACCTTGAGCATCCTTCAACACATGGCTTATAAAACCAGCATTATACATGCTAAAATATGCTTCCAAAACAAAATCTAAAACATGAAAAATAACACATTGCATTCAACCATCTCATGGTTCATCAAAAAGAGAGTTTCTCCGAAAACTTACTCTTGAGCTGAGCTAAGTTGTTTAGACTTAAACTAAGCTCCCATAACCTTCAAACATTGGCTTCAAAGCTGAAAACCAAACTTCACTCACCGATTTCGTTTCGTAAGCTTGCCGAAACACCAATCAAGCTTCCAGATCAACACCACAAGGATCCGAAGATGTCTCCCCTGTTTTAAACACATCAAAGCAGAGGATTAATGCATCATCATGCATTAATATCTTCAACCAAGACACCTAAACTCACTGCTCTCATCAACATTCACATTTCGGCTACCAAACCCAACCGAAATCACATCCAAACACCTCTACAACATCACCCAGCCAAGATCCATCAATTCCAAACATTCTTAAACATCAATCAACATCCAAAAAGGATCTAATCACGTCCTTATACCTCCAGCTTTAGCAGAACATCAAAATCACCCCAAAAACCACCATTAACTCAATCAAAAACTTAGGAAAATCAACCTATTCGGGATTGCATTGATTAAACCTCAATTACACATCATTTATACATCCAATTTACATCAAAAATACATCTCAAAACAGAGCCCAATTTCATACGAATTTCTTCAAAATTAAATCCAAATCTTGCATTTTAAGCCAAGATCATGAACACAACATAAAAACCTTCAATAAAACTCAAATCAAGGATTGAGAGCTTGGGAATTTCAGTAAAGAACTGAGTATTTAGAGGAGAAGGACGTTCATACCTCTAAATGTGAGTTTCTCCTTTTTTAAAGCCAAGATTCTTGAAAATTCAATAAGCAAATGATAAGGATTTGGTGTAGGAATGATTAGAGATCAATTGGAGATTGAAATCTCATCTTTAGATGTTAAAATCAGAGGAAAAATGGCTGGGGAAAAGTGTTTGGCTAAGAGAAAATGGAGAGAAAATGAAGTGGGAAAATTTTGAGAAAAGTTAGTTATGAAATCAAAAATATTTATTTCCCCTTTTTCCTTTTATTAAATATCATTTAATAAATCTTTAATATTAATAAAAATCTAGAGAAAACTCTTCTTGGGTAAATTAGCTCCTTAAAGATTCAAAGTTTCAATCCTTTTAAAACAGTCACCAATTTTTCAAAAATTACATTTTAGTCACTAACTTAAAATATCACATTTCGAAACCTCATTTTGTAAAATTGATTTCACCACTCTCTTATATATAATAAAAGAGGATTTTTAGATATTTTTCCATATTTTTAATGCATCCCGAACTAGGCTTTCCCTAAAAACCACCTTTTATATTCGAACCGAAATCCGACCGGTCTGATTCAACCCAAAACTTCTAAGCCCAAAATTGGGGTGTTACACAACGTCGATAATAACTAGTCAAACCTAAGAAACTACGGATTTCGGTTACCGATATTGGTTGATTCCAACTCACAATTGCCTCAATCTTCTTAGGATCCACTTTAATTCACTCGGCTAACACCACATGCCCTAGGAAAACTTATTCACTAATCCAGAACTCACATTTGCTCAACTTGGCATATAATTGATTATCTAGCAAATTTTTCAACACTAATTGCAAATGCTTATCATGATCTTCCTCGATGCGAGAATATATCATAATATCATCAATGAACACTACAAAAAACTGATCTAAAAACTCGTGAAATACCCGGTTCATCATATCCATAAAATAAGCTAGCGCGTTAGTCAAACCAAAACGCATTACCAAGAATTCATAATGGCCATAACGAGTGCAAAAAGTTGTCTTCTGTATATCTGCCTCTTTCACCATCAACTGATAATATCTGGATCTCAAATCTATCATAGAAAACATTGAAGCATCTCGCAACTGATCAAACAAATTATCAATCCTCGGTAAGGGAGACTTATTCTTCACTGTCAGCTTGTTTAATTGTCGATAGTCTATACACATTCTCATACTACCATCCTTCTTTTTAACAAACAGAACTGGTGAGCCCCACGGTGAAATACTTAGCCGAATGAAACCTTGGTCTAACAATTCCTGAAGCTGTGTTTTCAACTCTTTCAATTCTTTCGGAGCCATTCGGTACGGAGCAATAGATACAGGATCATAATCATCATATGTCTCAATAGCAAACCCAACCTCTTAATTAGGTAGTACACATGCCGAGTTAAGTTGTGTCGTAGTGTGGAAACCAATTGACTTGTCTACGTCTTTCCGTGCACGAACACAGTGATACCTTGATAGTGACGTCCCTGTCGCGGTCACAATGGTTGAAGTTTCTGCCTTGGTAATCCCTTGCTCTTTGCAGATGCTACTAGGGTTCAGCAAAGCATCCTTTAATGGTTCCTCCTTATACCTAAGCTCAGAACACTGGTTGATGAATGAACCTTGATGATACCTTCCGGCGTGAACCAAAGACAAACACCAACGATGTTTACGCTTCTCTTAGTCGCTGAAACTCTTAATCTATCCCTAGGCTGAGTTAGCTAACACAACGTGGGGTGATAACTGTGCTTATTCGTTTCGTGAGTTCAACTCTCCCTATAACCCCCTTAGCCCGGCCTAGACGCTTGACCCGAACTACGAAGATTACACGGGGAAAACCAAAGTCAACCCGAAAGTCAACCTTAATTAACGACCCTTTTTTTCCTTTTTATCTTTTCTAGATGCACAGTAAGCCTATGTGTTACACGAGAATCATATGAGAGAAAGGCACAACGATAAAAAAAAATTAGGGACACAATTGCAAGAATTACACTTTTAGGGACCAAAATGTAAATTTTGGAAAATATTAGTACTAAAATGTAAAACATGAGAACTTGAAACAATTCAAATGCATAGACCAACGATCAATCGTTCCGGAACGCTGACCTTCGTACTGAAACTCCCGTATCGAAACGGTGTTGACCGTTTCAGTACTCGGGTGCGTTCCGAGACCAGTATCGGAACAGGCCTCTCGAGTAGCCAAAGTGTTCCGAAACACCTTCACCCGTTTCGAAACACTATGGCTATTTCGGGCCCCTGTTTCGAAACAGATAAGGGTGTTTCGATACACCCTGCCCTGCAACAGCGGGAATTTCTGGTTTTCACCTCTTAACACTATCAAACGTGCTCCAAATCATACCATAACATACCAGTAACTTGTTTAGACATTAGAGAACATATTTGAGAAGCTTAAGGTAAAGCATGGAATCAACACGTGAACATTCAAACTATATGCATGCTTCCTAACCACAAAACCAAATAAAAATCTCAAACTTCAAACCAAACCAAATAAGACCATTTACAACTTCTAAAAACCATAACAAACTTGCAGCAACCATAGGGAGTCCGAAATACATCTCTCAAATACAACCTTGAAACCCCATTCCTAAATATCAATACTAAAGTATGTAAAAACATCACCATACATAAGCTTTACACTTCATTGGATGTTTTTAACCTTCTTGCTGCCAAAACACTTCAATTATCTACATTATTGGTAAATGAGAGCGTAAGCATGTTTGCTTAGGGAGGCATGCTCTAAAGAAAACCAACACAATAATGCATTATTCAAAACACTTTCTCAAAAGTCATTTTCAATAACATGCTCATTCTATCTCATGCTTGAAAACCATTTCAAAGCAAATCACCATTTGAAAACACATGTACCTCTTTTCTATCTCATGCATTTAAACTAATGCAAATCTCATGGCAAGGCCATACACATGCTTGTGGAAACTAAAACATTTCATAAACAAATGTCATATTCATTTCTCATAGCATAAATCATCTCAACATTAGGTACATGTGAATCAAATACATTTTCATATATTATATTGGCATTTCACACTTCATCATTACTCGGATATGCGGATTAACTTGACTCAAGGTGAAGTCCTACCCCGGTGGAATCTCTCATCACCAGATTCTCATGGCGGTATCTCTCATCTCCACAAAGCTTGGGTTTTTCACCAAGTCCTACCCCGATGGTATATCTCATCATCGGATTCTCACTTTGGATTGGGATTGCACTACCCCTATTGCCCAACTCCAAAGAGCACGTACGAATTTTTAGATTATAGCGCACTCTCATCCTATTGATCGATCAATTATATCCAGTAAGTATCTCATCTTCTATGCAAATATATTATGTCAAGACATCATCTCACCTACTATTTTCATGCAACATTTCTCAATCATTCTCATCTCATTTTAAAATCAAAACACATGCTTGCATGAAATCAAAATCTCAAAACTCTTCAAAGCAACATGCTATCTCATGAAATCTCATCAATGCATCATTTCATGCTACAAATCATGCATAAAAATAGTAGGAATTTTTCTATCTCAAAACAAGAGCATGTAAAAGTATTTTTAAGGGAAACCACCACATAACTGAGAGCAGTCTAGCCATACTTACTCGCACTCACCGATTACGTTTCACTTGCTCGCCGAAACACTATCTAAGCTCCTGGAACTTCTGGATCAACACCAAAGGCGTCCGAAGATATCTCCCTTGTTCATAACACATAAGAGCAGAGGATTAATGCATCATCATGCATTGAAATCATCAGCCACACACCTAAACCCGCTGCTCTACTCAAAAGCCTCATTTCGGCCACCAAAAACAACCGAAATCATCTCAAAACTCTTCCAAAACAAAGCCCAACCAAGATCTATAACTTCTAAACATTTCTAAACCTCAATCAACACCAAAAATCACCATAAACTCGTCCTTATACCTCCCGCTATAACGGAACACCAAAACCACCCCAAAAACCACCATTCTAGCATGCAAAACATAGGAATCCAAACCTATTCGGGATTTGTTTGATAAAAACTCATTTATAACATCAATTAGCATCCAAAATACATTAGAAATTAACCTCAAATCAGAGCGTAACCAATAGCTACGAAAATCATCAAGATCTCTCCAAGAATCTTGAGTTTTGACAGAATTTCATGTTTCTAGCATTAAAGCAACTCAAATATCATTAACAAAGGATTGATAACTTGGGAATTTCAGTAAAGAACTGATCATTAGAGGAGAAGGACGAAGCTTACCTCTAATGGCTGATTTCTCCTTAATTTGGGCATGTTTTCTTGAATACCCAAAGTGAAAACAAAAGAGGATTTGGTGAGGAAAAGATTAGGAATATAAAGGAGATTGAAATCTCATCAAAAAGGAATGAAAATCAGAGGCTAATTGATGGAGGAATTATGTTTGGCTGAGTAGAAATTGATAGAAATTGAAATGAGAGAAAACTAACGTAAGGTAGTTATGAAAAGTCAAAGATAAATTTTCTTTTTAATAATGCTTATTTCCCTTAATTAAAACATTATTAAAACACCCAAAATAAAGAGAAATATGATTAAAAACATTTTGGTAAAATTAGCTCCTTCAAGATTCAAAGTTTCAATCCTTTACAAAACAGTCAGTAGTCAACTTTTGCAAAAACTGCGATTTGGTCACTACGCCGAAATGTAGTATTTCCAAACCTTAATTTGTAAAATTGTTTTCACCTTAATCATTCATATAATAAATGAGGATTTTTAGATATTTTTCCACATTTTTAAAGCATCCCGAACTAGGTGTTCCCTAAATCTCCCTTAAAGGTTTGAACCGTTCTCGACCGGTCCGATTCAAACTCTAAAACTTCTAGGCCCAAAATTAGGGCGTTACACTCCCGATATTGAACAAATAGATAACCTTACAAATCTTCTCTCGAATAGAATGCAAGGATGATTAAAACCAAGAATAAGCAAATCTTAACTTTATGGCATTAAAAACTTAAACAAAATACAATTATTTTCCCACAACTACTAAACAAAATAACATGAGCCTAAGAACTAGAACATGCTAAGCCTCGCAAACTCTCAATATTCAACATCTCTCCTCTTGAACGAAGGGTCCTTTATATTGGAAGAGGTGTAGGGAAAAGTCCTTGGATAGTAAGTTAAGTAGGAGTTGGACTTGTCTTCATTAAAGAGCTTAATCTCTTTAATTTCTTGTGTTTAATCCTCTTTGGCTGAATTCCATCTTTAACCTTCCTTTCATGCTTTCGTCATCTTCCTATGCTCTGATCGCCATGCAATGTGTGTAAAAAATTCAATGTTTTATGCTCTTCAAATCGACAACCACTTTGCATATTTTGCCTGCCGGCAAGTTGTGTTGTACAATGTCGCGACATAGAATTCTGCTACCTCGGCATGGGTCAGAAACTGGATCTGCACAGCAAGGCTTTATCTTTATAAATAATCTTCCTTCAGTAGAAGTTGTCATCTTTGGCTCGACTTGGCTTGGCAATGAACTACAGCGTTAATGACTCGTCATGGCTTGGCAATGGAATGTTGCACCATCGCTTGTCGGCACAGCATCCCATTCCCTCGAATCACCTGGTGGCACGACATCACACGCCCTGGCATCACCTACTGGCACGACATCACATGCTCTGGCATCACCTGCTGGCACGACATCACATGCCCTGGCAGCAAGTAAATCTGCACAAGCACCAAAATGCATCAAAATAATACCTTCTTTATTAAATAAATCAAATGTAAGGATCAATGATAGAAACAATATAATTAATTCATAAAGAGCCATAATGCATCTCAATTGGGTGTAGGTTGAGCAATAATTTCCATGTAAAAAGGGTGAAAATATAGAACTTTTAGGCACTTATCAATGGGCTCAGACAAGCTCCACGTAATTGTTACAACAAACTTCGCACCTATTTGCTAGAAATAGGCTTTCGTGAATCAAAGGCAGATGCATTGTTATTTGTTTGCAACAAAGAAGGGGTCGTTACATACTTGCTAGTGTATGTCGACGATATTATTATCACTGGACACTCTACTTCTCACGTTGAGTCTGTAATACACAACTTGAGCACCAAGTTCGCCTTAAAAGATCTTGGAGAGCTGTCATTTTTCTTAGGCATTGAAGCAAGAAGAGTGGGCGAGTCACTTGTTCTTAGCCAGAAGAAATTTGTCATTGAAATACTTCAAAAGGCTAAGATGCAACAAGTAAAATATGTTCCTACACCCATGTTATCTTCTGTCAAGTTAGTTCAAAATGGTGGCAATCCCATTATTGATGCCCAAGAATATAGTAGCATCGTCGATGCTCTATTATATGTTTGTTGTACTCGTCCTGATATTGCGTTTAGTGTGAACTAGGCTGTGCAGTTCATGCATAGACCGTGTGAGACCCACATGGCGGTTGTTAAACAGATACTTTGGTGTCTTGTGGGTACCGTGGATTTTGGGTTGATATTCACTATGTCCGATAAAGGCGCGGCTAATATTAGTTCTTATACGAATGGTGATTGGGAAAGTGTAAAACCAAAATTGATTTTGATATAACAATTTACCGTAGGGACTAAATTGCAAAACAATAAATTTTTAAGTATTTTCAAATACTCACAAATTGATAACCCATTTTGAACCAAATACTATTTCAAGTCAAAACACATAAAAAGGGTTCAAATTTTCTAAGTCTTTTCAAGTCAAAACACTAAAATTTTAATCGTTCATAGCGTACCGATACGATCTAACCCTGTATCGATACGATATTCATTTGGAAAGAATGTAAGACATAACATATCGATAATTAACGGGAAAGTATCGATACAGTTTTCAAAGAAAAACATTTTTAATGCTATAGCGTACCTATATGGTCCTATACCATATCGATACGATATGTTGACCTTTGCAAAATATTTTCATTTATTTTTGGAACGTTGGCTTGTCAGTTATTGGAATAAAAAATTTTAAATGATTGTTGAACGATATCGATACGCTAAGGTAGCGTATCAAAACGCTTTTTAGAAAACCTCAATTTAGGATTCCAGTGAGCAAAAACCGAATCGATACGTCATTTCGTATAGATACACCCCTTAGTACCGTAACGATACGCTCTTCAAGCATATCGATACGCCCTATTTTTCAATCACAATGGCTCTTTCTTCTTTGAGACATGTATCGATACGACCATGAACCGTACCAATACGGTAGGTTGTTGAGGAGCATTTATTGCGAGAAATTGCTGCCTAGTGGCTAGATTAATGACCTCAACCACCCAAACGGCTAGAAACCAATGCAAGGGTATAAAACAAGTCTGAAATCCTACATCAATAACTATTGAGCCTTCAAGCAACATCAAAGCATTCACATCCAAACCTTGAGCATTTAAAGTCAAATCTTTGTACCCAACTCAATTGACTCTTTCATTGTAAATTTTATTGAGAGTTTAGGGTGTGATTAATTTTATTTAGGTAAACATCAACCTTTGAGAGGTAATTGTAAAGTTTACCAAACTTCTTCTTTGTAAAGAGTGAATTGGATTATGCTTTGGGTAGAAAGCTTAATCGGTCTTGTAAGGTTTCCTCCTCATCCAAGAAAAGGGGAAGAATCGATTAGTGGATTGATTAAAAATCCTTAGCTGGAGCTAAGGTAGTGGAGGTAGAGTTCATTTAGGAACTTGAACCACTATAAATTGCCTTGTGTCAAAATTTTCATTCATTCATTTTCTCCCTTCTATTTTGAATTGCCAATTTACCCCATCTTGGCCATTTGCAATCGATTGATCAACTCAATAATTGCTATCAGAGCCATGCATATTGGAAGGATTACAACCGCCTTGAGTCGATTTTATGAGAGTTTGATCAACAAAAAATTGAAGCAATGGCATCCATCTTCGGGTCAAACCTCTATGAGTATCAATCTACAACCAAACCACCATACTTCAATGAGGATAACTACCCATATTGAAAGAATCGGATGCGACTCTTCATCAAATCCAACAACTACACGGTATGAGACATGGTAGAAGACATGCCATGCATATCCATGAAGATAGATGGTGAAAGAAGATTAGTCCCAAAGATCAAAGCCGAGATGACCAACGAAGATATAAGATGGTTGCAAGTCAATGATAAAGCCTTATATATGATATTTTCTAATCTTTGTCCCGATATCTATTCAAATGTGTCTTCAATCGAAAGTGCCAAGGAAGTTTGGGATACCCTCGAGATCACATATGAGGGAACTAGCGATGTTAATGAGACGAATATCGAGCTACTCAATTTAAGTTAAGAAAATTTCAAGATGGAACCCGATTAAAGTTGTAAATCCCTTATCACGGTCTAGACGGTTGACTCGAACCGAGGTGATTACACGAGGAAAACTGAAGCTAACACGATAAAGTGAACCCCGATTAACGACCCTTTTTTTATCTTTTCTAGACGCAACATTAAACCTATGTGACCACCAAACATCATAGGAAGAAACGACACAGCGATCAGATCACGTTAAGGGTTTAATTATACAAATTAAACATTTAGGGACCAAAATGTAATTTCTAAAAATTTCGAGGGCTTTAGTGATTTTAAGTTTACCATTACTTAATTAGTCATGTTTCATACTTCTCTGCAAATTTTCATCAAAAACCGACTAACCAAACTCATCCAATTGCACACTTGAAAATCAGGGACTAATATGCATCAATTTCAAACATACAAAGATGCCATTAACCGAATTAACGGTCACGTATCGATACGGACCAACCCCGTATCGATATGATATTCCTCTGGCAAGAATGTAAGCCATAGCGTATCCATATTCAATGGGAAAGTATCGATACGGTTTTCAAAGAAAAACATTTTTAATGCTATAGCGTACCGATACGGTCTTATACCATATCAATACGATATGTTGACCTTTGCAAAATATTTTCATTTATTTTTTGAACGTTGGATTGTCAGTTATTGGAATCTAAAATTTTAAATAACCATTGAACGATATCGATACGCTAAGGTATCGTACCGAAACGCTTTTTAGCAAAACTCAATTTAGGATTTTAGTGAGCAAAAATTGTATCGATACGACATTTCGTATCGATACACCCCTTAGAACCATAACGATATCCCCTTCAAGCGTATCGATACGCCTTGTTTTTCAATCACAACGACTCTTTCTTCTTTGAGACATGTACCGATAGGCCCACGAACCGTACCAATACTGTAACCCCCTTAGCCCGACCTAGACGATTGACCCGAACTACGAAGATTACACGGGGAAAACCAAAGTCAACCCAAAAGTCAACCTTGATTAACGACCCTTTTTTTCTTTTTAACCTTGTCTAAATGCATATTAACCCTAGGTGTACTCTTGAGATAAGCATACTCAAAAATCACACCAATCGGAAAACAATAAGGGACTCAATTGCACAACATACGAATTTAGGGAACAATTTGTAAATTCTGGAAATTAAGAGGACTTTACCAATTTTTAAGTTACCATTATGAAATTAGTCATGTTTCATGCTTCTCTGTCAAATTTCATCTCAAACGGACATCTCAAACTCAATCTATTGCATATACAAAAATCAAGACTAAAACGTGAGGATTTCAAAACATATAACCATAAGATTAAGTGCCCAACGGTCGAGTGTTCCGAAACAGGGAAGGACCATTCCGAAACGCGGGACCGTTTCGAAACCTATTCTGAAACAGGGCTTGGCAGTAGAAAAAACGTTTCGGAACGTCTCTACCCGTTTTGAAACGCTAAGGCCATTCAGGCCCCTGTTCCGAAACGGTAGCACCCGTTCCGATACGGCCTGCCCAGAATTGCAGAAATTTACTGGTTTAGCAAGCATTCGACCCATCAAACGCATACCTATGACGCCCAAATCATTCCAACAAGTCAGTATGCACTAAAGGATCATAATAGCAACATCAAAACACAACCATAACATCGATTAGGAAAAAACCTCAACCTATAGGCATGCATCCTAATACTCAACACCAACCAAACATCAAGTCATCAAAGCAATCATCAAAGTGGCCAATTACATATCCAAATCATCATAGGCATCAAGCCAAACTTAGGGAGTCCAAAACATCTCCCAAAAATCATAACCTAGGTTCCCATTGCCAAATACCAAAAGCTAATAGTGTTGTGAAAATAGTCACCATACATGAGCTTAAACTTTCACTTGGATCATTGACCTCCTTGCTGCCCTTTAAGCACTTCAATGCTCTGCATTATTGGTTCAAGAAAGAGAGAGCGTAAGCACGTATGCTTAGTGAGAAATGCTCTAATAAAACAACACAATAATGCACTTTGTAAAAATACCTTTCCAAGGCCTTTAATTTCAAAACAACATTTATCATGCATCTATGCATACAAACCAAGCATCTCATGCTTCAATTCAACAACATGTCATATTGGCTTTCAAGTGATAATCCATAACCATTTTTCAACTCAAAACACAATCGGATACGCGGATTACAAGCGTTGTCCTATACACTTCATACACACTACCAACACTCAAGGTGGAGTTTACCGGTACAATCACAACCCCTCCACATCACTAGTTGGTAGTTGTATAACATCGCCAACGAGAACACGGAACACACAACACAAGATCCACACATGGACTTTTAACCACCATTGTGATCTTAACCATATTGTTAGTGTACTTGGATGGAGTTTACGGTACAATCACAACCCCTCAACATCCAAGGCGACTTTATTCACGGTGCACACAATCCTATAGCCGGCTAACTATATCTGATTCAAGTACTTTTAAACCAACACATCACTTGCCAATATACATCATTTAACATCGTCAATCCACTGTTTTAAAGCATTTAACAAAGCAATTAAACCATCATGCATCACTATGCATCAAAACCACATTTATCAATGTCAAACCAAGGATCTCTTACCTTGAGCATCCTTCAACACATGGCTTACAAAACCAGCATTACACATGCTAAAATATGCTTTCAAAACAGAATTTAAACATGCAAAATAAACACATTGCATTCAACCATCTCATGGTTCATCAAAAAGAGAGTTTCTCCAAAAACTTACTCTTGAGCTTAGCTAAGTTGTTTAGACTTAAACTAAGCTCCCATAACCTTCCAACATTGGTTTCAAAGCTGAAAACCAAACTTCACTCACCGATTCCGTTTCGCAAGTTTGCCGAAACGCCGATCAAGCCTCTGGATCAACACCACAAGGATCCGAAGATGTCTCCCCTGTTTTAAACACATCAAAGCAGAGGATTAATGCATCATCGTGCATTAAAATCTTCAGCCAAAACTCCTAAACTCGCTGCTCTCATCAAAACTCACATTTCGGCTACTAAACACAACCGAAATCACATCCAAACACCTCCACCACATTACCCAGCCAAGATCCATCAATTCCAAACATTCTTAGACATCAATTAACATCCAAAAAGAACCTAAACACTTCCTTATACCTCCAGCTATAGCAGAACATCAAAATCACCCAAAAAACCACCATTAACTCAAGTAAAAACTTAGGAAAATCAACATATTCGGGATTGCATTTATTAAACCTCAATTACACATCATTTATACATCCAATATACATCAAAAAGACATCTCAAAACAGAGCCCAATCATTTATTACGAATTTCTTCAAAATTAAATCCAAATCTTGCATTTTAAGCCAAAATCAAGAACACAACATAAAAACCTTTAATAAAACTCAATTTAAGGATTGAGAACTTGAGAATTTCGTAAAGAACTGAGTATTTAGAGGAGAAGGACGTTCATACCTCTAAATGTGAGTTTCTCCTTGTTTAGAGCCAAAATTCTTGAAAATTCAATAAGCAAATGATGAGGATTTGGTGTAGAAATGATTAGAAATCATTTAGAGATTGAAATCTCAAATTTAGGTGTGAAAATCAAAGGAAAAGTGGTTGTGGAAATGTGTTTGGCTGAGGGAAAATTGAGAGAAAATGAAATGGGAAAAGTTTTGTCAAAAGTTAGTTATAAAACTAAAATATCTCTTTTCCCTCTTTTCTTTTTATTAAATAACATTAAATAAATCATTAAAATCCAAGAAAAATCTGGAGAAACCCTCCCTTGGGTAAATTAGCTCCTTAATGATTCAAAGTTTCAATCCTTTTAAAACAGTCACCAACTTTACAAAAATTACATTTTAGTCACTAACTTGAAATGTCATATTTCCAAACCCTATTTTGAAAAATTGATTTCACCACTCTCTTATATATAATAAAAGAGGATTTTTAGACATTTTTCCATATTTTTATTGCATCCCGAACTAGGCTTTCCCTAAAAACCACCTTTTATATTCGAATCGTAATTTAAACAGGTCCGGTCCAGACCCTAAACTTCTAAGCCCAAAATTGGGGTGTTACAAATACGGTAGGTTGTTGAGGAGCATTTATTGCGAGAAATTGCAGCCCAGCGGCTAGATTAATGACCTCAACCACCCAAACGGCTAGAAACCAATGCAGGGGTATAAAAACAAGTCTCAAATGCTACATCAATAACTATTGAGCCTTCAAGAAACATCAAAGCATTCAAATCCAAACCTTGAGCATTTAAGAGTCAAATCTTTGTACCCAACTCACTTGAGTCTTTCATTGTAAATTTCTTTGAGAGTTTAGGGTGTCATTAATTGTATTTAGGTAAACATCAACCTTTGAGAGGTAATTGTAAGGTTTACCAAACTTCTTCTTTGTAAAGAGTGAGTTGGATTAAGCTTTGGGTAGAAAGCTTAATCGGTCTTGTAAGGCTTCATCCTCATCCAAGAAAAGGGGAAGAATCAATTAGTTGATTGATTGAAAATCCTTAGCTGGAGCTAAGGTAGTGGAGGTAGAGTTCATTTTTGAACTCGAACCACTACAAATTGCCTTATGTCCAATTTTTCATTCATTCATTTTCTCCCTTCAAATTTGAATCACCAATTTACCCCCTCTTGGCCATTTGCAATCGATTGATCAACTCAACAATTGGTATCAGAGCCACACTTATTAGAAGGATTACAACCGTCTTGAGTCGATTCTATGAGAGTTTGTGTAACGCCCCAAATTTGGGCATAGATGTTTTAGAGTTCAAATCGGACCGGTTGGGAACAGTTCGAATCTTAAAAGGGAGATTTAGGGAACACCTAGTACGAGATGCTTTAAAAATATGGAAAAATATCTAAAAATCCTTATTTATTATATGAATGATTATGGTGAAATCAAATTTAGCAAAATAAGGTTTGGAAATACTACATTTCGGTGTAGTGACCAAATTGCAATTTTTGCAAAAGTTAAATAGTGATTGTTTTGTAAAGGATTGAAACTTTGAATCTTTAAGGAGCTAGTTTTACGAAAAAGTTTTTAATCAGATTTCTTCTTAAATTAGGTAATTTTATTAATGTTTTAATTAAAGGAAATAAAGATTAATTAGAAGGGAAACTATCTTTGACTTTTCATAACTACCTTTCATCAATTTCTTCTTTTGATTTTCATTCCTTTTGATGAGATTTCAATCTCCTTTTGATTCCTAATCTTTTCCTCATCAAATCCTCTTGTTTTTACATTGGATGTTCAAGAAAAACTTGTCTAAATCAAGGAGAAATCAACCATTAGAGGTAAGCTTCATCCTTCTCCTCTAATGATCAGTTCTTTACTGAAATTCCCAAGATATCAATCCTTTTTTAATGATTCTTGAGTGCTTTAATGTTAGAAACAATAAATTGTATTAAAACTCAAGGTTTTTGGAGAGATCTTGATGATTTTCATGGTTGATGGTTAGGCTCTGTTTTAAGGTGGTTTTCTAATGTATTTTAGATGTTAATTGATGTTATAAATGAGATTTTATCAAACAAATCTTGAATAGGCTTGGATTCCTAAGTTTTGTATGCTAGAATGGTTGTTTTTGGGGTAGTTTTGGTGTTCTGTCATAGCTGGAGGTATAAGGACGAGGTTGTGGTAATTTTTGATGTTGATTGATGTTTAGAAATGATTAGAAGTGGTAGATCTTGGCTGAGCTTTGTTTTGGAAGAGTTTGGAGATGATTTCGGTTGTGTTTGGTAGCCGAAATGAGGTTTTTGTATAGAGCAACGAGTTTAGGTGTAAGGCTGATGATTTCAACGCATGATGATGCATTAATCCTCTACTCTTATGTGTTATAAACAGGGGAGACATCTTCGGACGCCTTTGGTGTTGATCCGGGAGCTTAGATAGCGTTTTGGGGAGCAAGCAAAACGTAATCGGTGAGTGCGTATGGTTTTAGAAGTCCTTGAGGGACAAAGAATCAAGGTTTGGGGATTTAGGAATGGTTTGAAACACCTTCCTAAGTCCGATAGTAAGTATTGGCTAGATTGCTCTCTTATATGTGGTGGATTGCCCCAAAAATGCTTTTACATGATCATGGTTTGAGATAGATAAATTTCTACTATTTTTATGCATGATTTGTAGCATGAGATGATGCTTGAAATGATTTAATGAAATAACATGTTGCATTGTTGAGATTTGAGCTTTTGTTTTAAAGCATGGCAAATGTTATGGTTTGAAATGAGATGTGAAAGATTTGAGAAATGTTTCATGAAAAACAGTAGGTGAGAGTATATTTTGACATACTATATTGGCACAGAAGATGAGATACTTACCGTATATAATTGATCGATCAATAGGATGAGAGTGCACTATAAACTAAAAATTCGTACGTGCTCTTTGGTTTAATCCAAAGGGAGAGAACTAATGATGGGCATTCCATCGGGTAGAACTTGGTGAAATACCCAAGCTTTGTGGCGATGAGAGATTCTGCCATGTGAGTACGGTGATGTGAGATTCCACCGAAAACTATATTTACTAGACAAGTGAGTACGGTGATGTGAGAATCCACCAGAAGCGTCTAATGGTTTTAGAATGATGTCCACATATCCGAGTAATAATGAGATGTGAAATGCCAATATAATATATGAAAATGCTTTTGAATCACATGTACCTATTGATGAGATGATTTATGCTATGAGAAATGCATATGTGGTTTGTATATGAAATGCTTTCGTTTTACAAGCATGTGTATGGCCTTGCCAAAAGATTTGCATTGGTTTAAATGCATGAGATAGAATTGAGGTACATGTGTTTTCAATGAGAAGTTTCTATGAAATGGTTTTCAAGCATTAGATAGAATGAGCATGTTGTAGAAAAAGCTTTTGAGAAAGTGTTTTCAAGAAATGCATTATTGTGTTGGTTTTCTCTAGAGCATGCCTCACTAAGAAATTGTGCTTACGCTCTCTTTTACCAATAATGCAGATAATTGAGGCGTCTTCAGGCAGCAAAAAGGTTAAGAACATCCAAGGAAGTGCAAAGCTCATGTATGGTGATGTTTGTATACACTTTAGTTTTGATATATGGCAATGGGAATCCAAGGTTGTATTTGGGAGATGTGTTTTGAACTCCCTAAGTTTGTGGCATGTTTGTGTTGGCATTTATGGTTTGTAAATGGTCCTAAAGGTTTGGTTTGAGGTTTGGTTGCTTATATTGGTTTTGAGACTAGGGAGCATGCCTCTAGATTGTATGTTTTCGTGTTTGAAGCCATGCTCTAGCTTAAAGGTCCATAGTATCAAAATAAGTTGTTGGTATGATTTGATGCTCTTTGAGACATGTTTGATTGGTTTAAAAGGTGAAAAACCAGCAATTTCTGTTGTCACTGGGCAAAGTGTATCAAAACACCCTCAACTGTTTCGAAAATGAGGCCTATAACGTCCATAGTGTTTCGGAACGAACGAAGTTGTTTCGAAACAGTTTGGCTATTGGTGAAGCCTGTTTCGATACCGATCTCAGAAGATACCCAAGTATCGAAACGGTGTTAAGGGCGTTTCGGTACGAAGGGTGGTGTTCTGATACAGTTGACCGTTGGATGTTGATTTGAATTGTTTTATGTTTCCATGCTTTACATTTCAGTCCTAAATGTTGTGGATGCAATTGCTTGAGCTTGGAATGTCATTTTAAGCTGAAATTTGACAGAGGAGCATGTAACATGACTAATTACATATTGGTAAACCTAAAATCTACAAAGTCCTTATAATTTCTAAAAATTAAATTTTGGTCCCTAAAAGTGAATTTGTTGCAATTGAGTCCCAAAATGTTTTTCGATCAATGTGTCTTTCTATCATATGATTCTTGAGTGTTCACATAGGCTTAATGTGCATCAAGTGAATATTAAAAAGAGAAAAGGGGTCGTTAATCAAGGTTGACTTTCGGGTTGACTTTGGTTTTCCACGTGTAATCTGCGTAGTTCAGGTCAAGCGTCTAGGCCGGTCAATGGGGGTTACATTTGTTGGTATCAGAGCCACACTTATTAGAAGGATTACAACCGTCTTGAGTCGATTCTATGAGAGTTTGTGTAACGCCCCAAATTTGGGCATAGATGTTTTAGAGTTCAAATCGGACCGGTTGGGAACAGTTCGAATCTTAAAAGTGAGATTTAGGGAACACCTAGTACGAGATGCTTTAAAAATATGGAAAAATATCTAAAAATCCTTATTTATTATATGAATGATTATGGTGAAATCAAATTTAGCAAAATAAGGTTTGGAAATACTACATTTCGGTGTAGTGACCAAATTGCAATTTTTGCAAAAGTTAAATAGTGATTGTTTTGTAAAGGATTGAAACTTTGAATCTTTAAGGAGCTAGTTTTACGAAAAAGTTTTTAATCAGATTTCTTCTTAAATTAGGTAATTTTATTAATGTTTTAATTAAAGGAAATAAAGATTAATTAGAAGGGAAACTATCTTTGACTTTTCATAACTACCTTTCATCAATTTCTTCTTTTGATTTTCATTCCTTTTGATGAGATTTCAATCTCCTTTTGATTCCTAATCTTTTCCTCATCAAATCCTCTTGTTTTTACATTGGATTTTCAAGAAAAACTTGTCTAAATCAAGGAGAAATCAACCGTTAGAGGTAAGCTTCATCCTTCTCCTCTAATGATCAGTTCTTTACTGAAATTCCCAAGATATCAATCCTTTTTTAATGATTCTTGAGTGCTTTAATGTTAGAAACAATAAATTGTATTAAAACTCAAGGTTTTTGGAGAGATCTTGATGATTTTCATGGTTGATGGTTAGGCTCTGTTTTAAGGTGGTTTTCTAATGTATTTTAGATGTTAATTGATGTTATAAATGAGATTTTATCAAACAAATCTTGAATAGGCTTGGATTCCTAAGTTTTGTATGCTAGAATGGTTGTTTTTGGGGGTAGTTTTGGTGTTCTGTCATAGTTGGAGGTATAAGGACGAGGTTGTGGTAATTTTTGATGTTGATTGATGTTTAGAAATGATTAGAAGTGGTAGATCTTGGCTGAGCTTTGTTTTGGAAGAGTTTGGAGATGATTTCGGTTGTGTTTGGTAGCCGAAATGAGGTTTTTGTATAGAGCAACGAGTTTAGGTGTAAGGCTGATGATTTCAACGCATGATGATGCATTAATCCTCTACTCTTATGTGTTATAAACAGGGGAGACATCTTCGGACGCCTTTGGTGTTGATCCGGGAGCTTAGATAGCGTTTTGGGGAGCAAGCGAAACGTAATCGGTGAGTGCGTATGGTTTTAGAAGTCCTTGAGGGACAAAGAATCAAGGTTTGGGGATTTAGGAATGGTTTGAAACACCTTCCTAAGTCCGATAGTAAGTATTGGCTAGATTGCTCTCTTATATGTGGTGGATTGCCCCAAAAATGCTTTTACATGCTCATGGTTTGAGATAGATAAATTTCTACTATTTTATGCATGATTTGTAGCATGAGATGATGCTTGAAATGATTTAATGAAATAACATGTTGCATTGTTGAGATTTGAGCTTTTGTTTTAAAGCATGGCAAATGTTATGGTTTGAAATGAGATGTGAAAGATTTGAGAAATGTTTCATGAAAAACAGTAGGTGAGAGTATATTTTGACATACTATATTGGCACAGAAGATGAGATACTTACCGTATATAATTGATCGATCAATAGGATGAGAGTGCACTATAAACTAAAAATTCGTACGTGCTCTTTGGTTTAATCCAAAGGGAGAGAACTAATGATGGGCATTCCATCGGGTAGAACTTGGTGAAATACCCAAGCTTTGTGGCGATGAGAGATTCTGCCATGTGAGTACGGTGATGTGAGATTCCACCGGAAACTATATTTACTAGACAAGTGAGTACGGTGATGTGAGAATCCACCAGAAGCGTCTAATGGTTTTAGAATGATGTCCACATATCCGAGTAATAATGAGATGTGAAATGCCAATATAATATATGAAAATGCTTTTGAATCACATGTACCTATTGATGAGATGATTTATGCTATGAGAAATGCATATGTGGTTTGTATATGAAATGCTTTCGTTTTACAAGCATGTGTATGGCCTTGCCAAAAGATTTGCATTGGTTTAAATGCATGAGATAGAATTGAGGTACATGTGTTTTCAATGAGAAGTTGCTATGAAATGGTTTTCAAGCATTAGATAGAATGAGCATGTTGTAGAAAAAGCTTTTGAGAAAGTGTTTTCAAGAAATGCATTATTGTGTTGGTTTTCTCTAGAGCATGCCTCACTAAGAAATTGTGCTTACGCTCTCTTTTACCAATAATGCAGATAATTGAGGCGTCTTCAGGCAGCAAAAAGGTTAAGAACATCCAAGGAAGTGCAAAGCTCATGTATGGTGATGTTTGTATACACTTTAGTTTTGATATATGGCAATGGGAATCCAAGGTTGTATTTGGGAGATGTGTTTTGAACTCCCTAAGTTTGTGGCATGTTTGTGTTGGCATTTATGGTTTGTAAATGGTCCTAAAGGTTTGGTTTGAGGTTTGGTTGCTTATATTGGTTTTGAGACTAGGGAGCATGCCTCTAGATTGTATGTTTTCGTGTTTGAAGCCATGCTCTAGCTTAAAGGTCCTAAATATGTTCTTTAGTATCAAAATAAGTTGTTGGTATGATTTGATGCTCTTTGAGACATGTTTGATTGGTTTAAAAGGTGAAAAACCAGCAATTTCTGTTGTCACTGGGCAAAGTGTATCAAAACACCCTCAACTGTTTCGAAAATGAGGCCTATAACGTCCATAGTGTTTCGGAACGAACGAAGTTGTTTCGAAACAGTTTGGCTATTGGTGAAGCCTGTTTCGATACCGGTCTCAGAAGATACCCAAGTATCGAAACGGTGTTAAGGGCGTTTCGGTACGAAGGGTGGTGTTCTGATACAGTTGACCGTTGGATGTTGATTTGAATTGTTTTATGTTTCCATGCTTTACATTTCAGTCCTAAATGTTGTGGATGCAATTGCTTGAGCTTGGAATGTCATTTTAAGCTGAAATTTGACAGAGGAGCATGTAACATGACTAATTACATATTGGTAAACCTAAAATCTACAAAGTCCTTATAATTTCTAAAAATTAAATTTTGGTCCCTAAAAGTGAATTTGTTGCAATTGAGTCCCAAAATGTTTTTTGATCAATGTGTCTTTCTATCATATGATTCTTGAGTGTTCACATAGGCTTAATGTGCATCAAGTGAATATTAAAAAGAGAAAAGGGGTCGTTAATCAAGGTTGACTTTCGGGTTGACTTTGGTTTTCCACGTGTAATCTGCGTAGTTCAGGTCAAGCGTCTAGGCCGGTCAATGGGGGTTACATTTGTTGGTATCAGAGCCACACTTATTAGAAGGATTACAACCGTCTTGAGTCGATTCTATGAGAGTTTGTGTAACGCCCCAAATTTGGGCATAGATGTTTTAGAGTTCAAATCGGACCGGTTGGGAACAGTTCGAATCTTAAAAGTGAGATTTAGGGAACACCTAGTACGAGATGCTTTAAAAATATGGAAAAATATCTAAAAATCCTTATTTATTATATGAATGATTATGGTGAAATCAAATTTAGCAAAATAAGGTTTGGAAATACTACATTTCGGTGTAGTGACCAAATTGCAATTTTTGCAAAAGTTAAATAGTGATTGTTTTGTAAAGGATTGAAACTTTGAATCTTTAAGGAGCTAGTTTTACGAAAAAGTTTTTAATCAGATTTCTTCTTAAATTAGGTAATTTTATTAATGTTTTAATTAAAGGAAATAAAGATTAATTAGAAGGGAAACTATCTTTGACTTTTCATAACTACCTTTCATCAATTTCTTCTTTTGATTTTCATTCCTTTTGATGAGATTTCAATCTCCTTTTGATTCCTAATCTTTTCCTCATCAAATCCTCTTGTTTTTACATTGGATTTTCAAGAAAAACTTGTCTAAATCAAGGAGAAATCAACCATTAGAGGTAAGCTTCATCCTTCTCCTCTAATGATCAGTTCTTTACTGAAATTCCCAAGATATCAATCCTTTTTTAATGATTCTTGAGTGCTTTAATGTTAGAAACAATAAATTGTATTAAAACTCAAGGTTTTTGGAGAGATCTTGATGATTTTCATGGTTGATGGTTAGGCTCTGTTTTAAGGTGGTTTTCTAATGTATTTTAGATGTTAATTGATGTTACAAATGAGATTTTATCAAACAAATCTTGAATAGGCTTGGATTCCTAAGTTTTGTATGCAAGAATGGTTGTTTTTGGGGTAGTTTTGGTGTTCTGTCATAGCTGGAGGTATAAGGACGAGGTTGTGGTAATTTTTGATGTTGATTGATGTTTAGAAATGATTAGAAGTGGTAGATCTTGGCTGAGCTTTGTTTTGGAAGAGTTTGGAGATGATTTCGGTTGTGTTTGGTAGCCGAAATGAGGTTTTTGTATAGAGCAACGAGTTTAGGTGTAAGGCTGATGATTTCAACGCATGATGATGCATTAATCCTCTACTCTTATGTGTTATAAACAGGGGAGACATCTTCGGACGCCTTTGGTGTTGATCCGGGAGCTTAGATAGCGTTTTGGGGAGCAAGCGAAACGTAATCGGTGAGTGCGTATGGTTTTAGAAGTCCTTGAGGGACAAAAAATCAAGGTTTGGGGATTTAGGAATGGTTTGAAACACCTTCCTAAGTCCGATAGTAAGTATTGGCTAGATTGCTCTCTTATATGTGGTGGATTGCCCCAAAAATGCTTTTACATGCTCATGGTTTGAGATAGATAAATTTCTACTATTTTATGCATGATTTGTAGCATGAGATGATGCTTGAAATGATTTAATGAAATAACATGTTGCATTGTTGAGATTTGAGCTTTTGTTTTAAAGCATGGCAAATGTTATGGTTTGAAATGAGATGTGAAAGATTTGAGAAATGTTTCATGAAAAACAGTAGGTGAGAGTATATTTTGACATATTATATTGGCACAGAAGATGAGATACTTACCGTATATAATTGATCGATCAATAGGATGAGAGTGCACTATAAACTAAAAATTCGTACGTGCTCTTTGGTTTAATCCAAAGGGAGAGAACTAATGATGGGCATTCCATCGGGTAGAACTTGGTGAAATACCCAAGCTTTGTGGCGATGAGAGATTCTGCCATGTGAGTACGGTGATGTGAGATTCCACCGGAAACTATATTTACTAGACAAGTGAGTACGGTAATGTGAGAATCCACCAGAAGCGTCTAATGGTTTTAGAATGATGTCCACATATCCGAGTAATAATGAGATGTGAAATGCCAATATAATATATGAAATTGCCCGATTCCAAAGAGCACGTACGAATTTTTAGTTTATGGTGCACTTTTATCCTATTGGTCGATCAATTATATCTGGTAATCATCTCTTTATTTATGCCAATATATTGCATTAAAATCATCATCTCACCTACTGTTTTGATGCAACATTTCTCAAATCTATCTCATCCTATTTCAAAACCACAATTCATGCATAGCATTTAATCAAAATCTCAAATCTCTTTACAAAGCCATTCTATCTCATGGGATCAACACATAACATCATTTCATGTTATAAATTATGCATAAAACAGTAGAAATTTGTCTATCTCAAATCAAGAGCATGTTAAAAAAAATTTAGGGGCATCAAGAACTTTTTGAGAGAAAATTCTAGACATACTTACTTCCGGACTTAGGATGGTGTTTCAAACCAATCCTAAATCCCCAAAACCTTGTTTCCTTGTCCCTCAAGGACTTCTAAAACTATTTGCACTCACCGATTACATTTCGCTTGCTTGACGAAACGATTTCTAGGCCTCCAACACTCTCGGATCAACACCAAATGCGTCCGATGAAGTCTCCCTTGTTCATTACACATAAGAGTAGAGTATTACTACTAAGTCATGCATTAAAATCACTAGCCACTCATTCAAACTCGTTGCACTACTCAGAAACACCATTTCGGCTTTCCGAAATAACCAAAATTACCTCCAAACTTTATCAAATCAAAGCCCAACCAAGATCTAACAAATCTAACACTTTCTAAACCACAATCAGCATCAAAAAATCATCACAAACACGTCCTTATATCTCCAACAATAGCATATCACCACAAACACCCCAAAAACCACAAATCTAGCATCTATAACTTAGGAACCCATGCTATTCGGGATTTACTTGTTAAAACCTCAATCTCAACATCAAATATCATCCAAAACATGTTAGAAGTCAACCTCAAAACAAAGTTTAACTCAGAAATATGAAAATCATCAAAATCACATCAAGAACCTTGAATTTAGCAACTATTTCTTGTTTATAACATTAAAGCAACTTAAAAACCATTAACAAAGGATCGATAACTTGGGAATTTCATTAAAGAACTTATCATTAGAGGAGAAGGACAAAGCTTACCTCTAATGGTTGATTTCTCCTTAATTTAAGCAAGATTTCTTGAAAATCGAAGGTGAAAACAAAAGAATTTGATGAAGTAAAGATTGGAAATCCTTAGTAAGATGAAATCTCAGCAAAAGAGATGAAACCCAAAGGTTATTTAATAAGGGAAATGTGTTTGGCTGAGTGGAAGTTGAGAGAAAATGAAAAGAGGGAAAATACCGTAAAGTAGTTATGAAAAGTCAACATATGATTTTTCTTTTAATTCCTTTAATTAAATATTTATTAAAACTCCCAAATTAAAGAGAAATCTGATGAAAAACAATTACTAAAATTAGCTCCTTAAAGATTCAAAGTTTCAATCCTTTACAAAACAGTCACTAGTCAACTTTTGCAAAAACTGCAATTTGGTCACCACCCCAAAATGAAATATTTCCAAATTACATTTTGTAAAATTGTTTTCACTTTAAACATTTATATAATAAATGAGTATTTTAGATATTTTCCATATTTTTAAAGCATACCGAACTAGGTGTTCTATAAACCAACCTTAAAGGGTTCGAACCGTTCCCGACCGGCCTGATTCAACCTCTAAAACTTCTAGGCCCAAAACCAGGGCGTTACAAAAGTGTCTCCAAGCTAGTTCGGAAGCTACTATATTCCCTTCTGGAATCTTGGGATTGAAAAAGAACGGCCATCATCGAAGCTAGAGATTTGAAGACTCTCAAGCTTGATGCCCTTGTTGGATCTCAAGCTTCATACAATGATAACGATTCTAGTGAAGAGGAAGATGAGGAGATGGCCATGTTGGCCAAAAGATTTCACACGATTCATGAAGTCTAATCCAGGAAGAAAATTTAATAGAAAAGGGGACTTCAACAATAGGAGTAGAGAAGAAGAGAAGGACAATATCATTTGTTATGAGTGCAAGAAGACTGGCCATATCCAATCCGAGTTCCCTCAATTGAGAAAGAAAAACTTTGGGAAGAAGAACAAACTCAAAGCTCAAGTCGCAACTTGGAGTGACGAGGAGTCATCCAAAGAGGATGAGGAAGTATGTAACGCCCCGGTTTTGGGCTCAGAAGTTTTGGGCGTTGACCGGTTCGGTCAAAGTGCTGATCGAATATATAAGAGTGAATTTAGGAAAGCCTAGTTCGGGTTGCATTAAAAATATGGAAAAATATTCTAAAATCATCTTTTATTAAATAAAAGTGAACTGTGAAATCAATTTTGGAAAATGAGGTTGGGAAGGTTGACATTTTGGCTAGTGACCAAAATGTAATTTTTGAAAGTTGCGGGACAGTTTTATAAAGGATTGAAACTTTGAATCTTTAAGGAGCTATTATTCCAAAAAGGATTTCTCCAGATTTTTCTAAGATATTTTAAGGCTTTATTCTGATTTTTAAGTTTATGAAATGTGGAGGGAAATCATTTTAACCATTTCCTAACTAACTTTCCATTTTCTCTCAATTTTCCTTTTCTCTCATTTTCTCTCCACCCAAACACAATTCTCCAGATTTTCTTCTCTGATTTTGGCATCTAAATCTCTCATTTCAACTCTCTTTTGATTCCTAATCATCTCTACAACAAAACCTCTCAATTTGCATGTTGTTTCATCAAGCATTTTGGCTCCAAAAAGGAGAAATTCAAGTTTGGAGGTAAGAACGTCCTTCTCCTCTAAACTATCAGTTCTTTACTGAAATTCCTAAGTTCTCAATCCTTAATTTGTGTTTTGTTAATGGATTTTCAATTGAAATCTTGATTTTGGCTTAAAATGCAAGAGTTGGTGATTTTGGTGAAATTTTCGTGTGATCTGTTTGGGCAGTGTTTTGAAGTGTCAAAATGATGTTAAATGAATGCTAAATTGATTAGAAGTTGAGGTTTAATCAATGCAATCCCGGATAGGTTGAATTTCCTAAGTTTGGCTTGAGTTTTTGGTTGTTTTTGGAGTGTTTTTGGTGATCTGTTATACTTGGAGGTATAAGGATGTGTTTGTGATCATTTTGGATGTTATTTGATGTTTAAAAATGGTTAGAAGTGATGGATCTTGGCTGGGTTAAGTTTTGGAAGTGTTTGGAGGTGATTTCGGTTGTGTTTGGTAGCCAAATTGTTGGATTTGGATTGAGCAGCGAGTTGAGTCTTGTTGCTGGTGTTTTTAATGCATAATGATGCATTAATCCTCTGTTGTTGTATGCTTGAAACAGGGGAGTTTGATACGTGAGCTTTGAAGGTGTTGCGGAAGGTTTTCGGATGCTTGGAAGGCTTGTCGGCTAGCCTTGTTTTGAGTATCGGTGAGTGAAGTTGGGTTTTCAGCTTTTAAACCAAGGTTTGAAGGTTTTGGGAGCTTAGTTTAAGTCTAAACAACTTTGCTAAGCTCAAGAGTAAGTGATTGGGTTTTCCCTCTTGAATTGTGTTGTGTTTGGTTTTAAAAGCTATTGTGGTTGATGATTGAGATGCATATGTTTTGCATGGTTTAAATCTGTTTTGAAAGCATACTTTAAGCATGGTTTAATGCTGGTTTTGAAAGCTATTTGTGGAGGATGCTCAAGGTAAGAGATCCTTGGATTTGTATATGGTAATTGTGATTTTGATGCATGATGTTGCATGTTGATCTATGGCTTTGTATGATGCTTTAAAACAGTGGATTGATGATGGTAAATGTTACTTTTTGCATATTGGTTATGCATGTGAATCATTGGGTTAATGAGGTAATGGTTTTGCATATTGGCTATGTATGTGAATCATTAGACTATTGTGATGATGGTTTTTGCATTGTGATTATGCATATGGATCATTGGATTATCATGGTAAGATGGTTATATTGGCAAGTGGTGAAAGTGGTTCTTGGTTCGTTGATCGGATATAGTTAGCCGGCTATAGGATTGGGTGCACCGTGAATTAAGTCGCCTTGGAGGTGGAGTGGTCAAGAGTGGACCGGGAAACTGCCTTCAAGTATCCTAACGAGATGATTGAGGTCATAATGGAGGTGTTGCCCATTCGAGGACCTTGGTTGAGCAAAGGTTATATGGTGGTTAAAAGTCCATATGTGAGAACCTTGTGCTTGTTGAGATCACAATGGCAGTGTTAAGTCCATGTGTGGATCTTGTGTAGGGTGTCCCGGATCTCGGTAGTGATGTTCTACAACTACCAATCGGTGAATGCAAAGGTTGGATGGTGTTTGAAAGTCCATACATGGGAATCTTGTGCATGTCAAGGTTGTATGGTGGCTAAAAGTCCATACATGGGAACCTTAGGGTGTTGAGGTCAAATGGTGGTTAAAAGTCCATTTGGGAGACCTTGGATTGGTAGGGTGTAGGGAGCGTAGGGACAACGCTCGGAATCCGCGTATCCGATCGGGTTGTTGAGTTGAAAAGTGGATGTGGTTGATCACTTGGAGGCCAATGTAATGTTCTTGATCATAAAGAAGCATGAGATGCTTGAAAAGATGCATGGTTGCATGAAAAGTGTTTAATGCTAGTGAATGCATGTTTACTTGTTATGTTGAACAAGTGTTGTTTATCATTTGATAAATGATACATGTGTGCATGAAATCTCCTTAATGCATTGGAGTCTAGTTAAGACTTGTTTTAAAAGGCATGTGATAATAATGATGTTGTGGCTCATGAGTTGCCTGTGGTTAATGCATGTGTTGGATTGCTTGGATAATAGTTTAAAAGAGGTTTTCTTGCTTGTAGTGATGTTCAAGGTTATGAATGAGTAATTTGAAATGGAAGTGTTTTCCAAGGTTTTTAATTTAGCTTTGCATATGGTGTTTATGCATGAAATGTTTAAATGGATGTTCTTGCAAGTTGTACATTGAGATGGTTTTCTTAGTTTGCTAAGCTAAGGTTTGGTTTCATGTAAGTGCAATGCATGGTTTAAGCATGATGTTGAAAAGGAGTTTTCAAATATGGTTTTGGTTTGATAAATCGGGTTGTTTTATAGTGTTTTGTAACCCGCTGCATTGATGGTGTTTTGGTTTTGAGCATTCCTCACTAAGCATTATGTGCTTACGCTCCTTTTTGTCCATCAATGCAGATTCTTGAAGCTTGGACAGCAAGGAGCAAGGGATTCAAGGTGGACTCCAATTGAGATGTATGTCTCGGTGAATAGCTATAGTTAATAAGGGCAATGGGGGTAGAATCTCTCGGATTGATGTTTTTGTATTCGTATATGTTCAGACAAGTATGTTTTAATGTTGTTGATGTTGCTGAATCATGAATTGGCTATAATGAGATTGCTTTGGAAAGTTTGTGCTTAAGTGGTTGCCTGTGTAAGAAGAATGCCTTTAGATTTGGGGCTTTTCTTATATGGTGTTAAATTGTTGATTTGATGATGCCTTCAAGTCATATATATGTTGAATTGCATGCTGGTAAAGTTTGGTGACTTTTAGAGCATGTTTGAATGATTAATTGCATGTTTTGGAATGCCTTTTTGCTGCAATCTGTGCAGGCGTTTCGGAACAGTGTGCACCGTTTCGGAACGGGTGCCTTGCATGAACCCAGGCGTCCGAAACGGTATGCACCGTTTCGAAACGGTTTGGTCTCTGCCACACCCCCGTTGCGGAACGTGTTGCGGAACGGCCCCGTGTTTCGAAACGGGCTCTGCCCGTTTCGGAACGGGTGACCGTTGGGGGCTGACATGGGCGGTTAAATGTTTTGAATTGTTTGCATTTTGGTCCTGAAACTTGTTTGTGCAATTGTATGAGTTCGGGATGTCCGTTTGAGCTGAAATTTGGCAGAGAAGCATGAAACCTGATTAATTTTGAGTTGGTAACTTAAAATCTGGTTAAGTCCTTAAAGTTTTCAGAATTTACAGTTTGGTCCCTTAAGTTGTAAATTGTTCAATTGGGTCCCTGTTTGATCTCTGATATTTGTGATCTTTGAGTATGCTGTTTGCATGATCACATCTAAGGTTAATGTGCATCTAGACAAGATTAAAAAGGAAAAAAAAAGGTCGTTAATCAAGGTTGACTTTCGGGTTGACTTTGGTTTTCCCCGTGTGACTTTCTTAATTCGGGTCAACCGTCTGGGCCGGGTTAAGGGGGTTACATTTGGTGGTATCAGAGCTGAGTTGCGAATGCTTGGGGAAAACGGTAAGTTGTTGTAATGTGTGCTTGTTGTTTACCTTGATGTGTGGTTGAAAGCTGGTTGAAACACGTGTTTCTGAGCATTGACGGTGTTTCTGAGTATGCTGCTGGTGTTTCTGAGTGTGTTGTTGATGTTTCTGAACATGTTGCTGATGTATGCAAGCATGTTTTATGGTTATGAATCTTGGTTGAGTTTATGTGGATATGTGCTGATGTTGTGAGCTGATGTTATGCATGATGAATGTGCTATGAGTATGTTATATTGGTGATATGCTGATGAATATGGATGCTGTTTGATGTAAGCATGATCAAAGTATGTTGTTTGATATGCTTGATGTTGTGATATCCATGTTGTGTTGACTGTTATGTCATGTAAAGGGGAGGATTCGGGATACCCATTGCCTTATTAATATAGCTATTGTGTTATTTGGAGTTGGAGTTTGAATCCTTGCTTAATGCTGGTCTAACTGGTTTGTTTGTTTGTTGTGATTGTTTGTTGTTGTTAGTAGTATGGCAAAGTCGATGGAAGAATGGCAGTTGGGTAAGATGGTTGCTGCCTTGGGGCAGGTTGTTAAGGCTTGGAATTCACCTTTATGTAGAGGTGTTTTGTTTCAGTCTTCTGTGCCTAGAGTTGAGGTGTTAAGGCAGAAAGAAGAAGTTGGTTCTGTGATGAAGAGTTCATCATCTGTTGAGCAGGAGGTGTTGGGAACATCTCAGGCTGTGGTAAAGGTAAAGTCAGTGGATGAGCTGGCTGTGGGATGTGTGGGTTTGCCGAAGCAGCGTTTGTTTGATTTGGGTGCTGTGGAGTATCATGGTTCGACACCTGAGGCATTTGAGGCCTGGTTGGCCGGTGTGGTTCTGATTTTGGATCAGGAAGGCTGTGATTATGCCTGTAGGCTGGGGAGTGTTGTTTCTTTGATGCTGGAGGATGCGTGTGTCTGGTGGACATCTGTGGCGGAGGCGTCACATATTCCTGATATTGATTGGGATTTCTTTGTATCTGCTTTTTGTGAAAGGTACCTTGGAAGGGAATTTCCAAGGATTGAGCAAGGTGAAGATAGTGCTGTTGTGGAGCAGGTGTTGCTTGAGCAAGGAGTGGAAGCCCAGCCACCAGTGTGTGACCGTTGTGAAAGGCCCCATGTTGGAGGTTGTTGGGGCATGGGTGTTTGCTGGAACTGTGGTTCCAAAATGCATGTTAAGCGTGATTGTTCCCTTGGAGTGAAGTCAGCTTTGGTGTTAGCTAATGGGTCTCTGAAAGGTCGTGGGCACGGCCGAGGCAAGGTTCGGAAGTGGCAAAAAGAGCATAAGGTTGTGAAGAGTTTGGGAAAAGAGAATTGCTGGAAATGTGGGTCTGCTGATCACATGAGACGTGATTGTTTGATGCTGGCTCGGAATAGCCAAGGTTCCTTACTGCAAGGAGTTGATGTTGACCCTGGTATGTTAGCTGGTGCTGCAGTTGTGCCGCAAGAGGTTGAAGGTTCCGCAAGGAAGAGAGCTCGTCTGATGAAGCTTCAGGGAGGTGTTGTGTTTTCAGGTAACCTTGTTAAGTAATCTTTGCTCTAGCTACCTTAGTTTGGTTTCTGTTGGTTTTCCTTGCGTGGTAAGTTTAGTCTTGTTGCTAGCATGTTGGGGTAATAGTTGTGGTTTGGAAACATCTTTGGTGTGGAGAAGGCTTAGTGAGTATCTGGTGGTTAATGGTTGTTGGTATGGTAGAGTTAGATAAGTTAGGAGTGAGTTGGGAGGTTGTTCTTAGACGGATTTGAGGTTGTTATTGGAGGGTGTGAACTGGCATTCATGCACAGTTAAAATCATTGTTATATGCTATATTATATATGTTGGTCCATGCATACATGAGGCATGATATTAGAGGTTTTGCATACATGTACATCAGGCATTGATAGGGCATGTAGGTGATCATGCATACGATGTTCACACTCGCTAATAACTAATCGAATCTGTTAGTGTGGTGGTTGGTTTGGATGATGGGTTTTTTAGAGGTTGTTTTGGTGCTGATTAAGAGTTAGAGGTAATAGTAATCTAGTTGCTAGCAATGTTGAGAGTGGTTTAGCCTGTGGTAGAAGGATAGTGTTTGTTGCTTAAAGAGTTTAGTGGTTTGGTGGCGAAGGGTACCGGTTGAGGTTAGTATCGGTTAAGTGGTTTGTATAGCTAAAAGGAGGTGGTAGTTCCTTGGTGCTGGTGATGTTGCAGTTTTGTGGTAGTGTTTCCAAGTGCTGAGGTAGCTTAGTTTTTAAGTTGTTGTGAAAGGGTTGTGTTGGTTCTTAGCAGCCTTTGAGGAGTCCAGAAGCTGTTATGTGTGTTTTGGATAAGCAATGTTCTAGTAATGCAAGTGTTATGGTTGAAGTTTGAAGTGGAAGGATTATGAAGATCGAAGGCTTTTGTTGGTTGTTTGGGTTCTTGTGAGAGGTGGTTGGCTGATTGTGGTTAAGAAAGTTCCGTTTGAAGTCAGCTGGTGGTGTGTGGAACGGCTGACGGAGTCAAGTTGGGGTTGTGATGTAGTTCTTGGAATTTGGGTGAGTAGTCCTGGTGAGTTGTTATGGTAATGTTAGCGGCAGATGTGAAGGATTATCAACATTCGTTGTGGAGTTTGGGTAAGCAGTTGATGCTTAAAGATTTTTGCTTGTTGGGAAAATCCTTGGAAGAGGTTTGGGAGTTTGCAAGAGTATTAGAAGCAGAAAGGTTTGCATAGTGGCTGTTTTGGATTGGTTGTTGTCTCTGTGTAAACAGGTCTTGGGAGTTGTGTGTTACAGTGATGTGTGCTGTAAGAGCTGAAGTTCTTCAGGTTGATGTTGGGGCTGTGTACAGTCCGGTTATGTGGAAGGTTAAGTTGTGGTTATCTTTGAGTGTTTTGGATTTTGTGAACAGTGTGTGGAGGTGCTAAGTTTGGTGGAGGTTTTGTGTGGAAAGTGTTCAGTGTTGGTTGAGGCTTTTGTGTTGTCTTGTGTGTTGCTTTAAGAAGGTTGTGGTTCTCTTTTCGCCGGTTGAAATTTCGAGGACGAAATTTCCTAAGGGGGGGAGAGTTGTAACGCCCCGGTTTTGGGCTCAGAAGTTTTGGGCGTTGACCGGTTCGGTCAAAGTGCTGATCGAATATATAAGAGTGAATTTAGGAAAGCCTAGTTTGGGTTGCATTAAAAATATGGAAAAATATTCTAAAATCATTTTTTATTATATAAAAGTGAACTGTGAAATCAATTTTGGAAAATGAGGTTCGGAAGGTTGACATTTTGGCTAGTGACCAAAATGTAATTTTTGAAAGTTGCGGGACAGTTTTATAAAGGATTGAAACTTTGAATCTTTAAGGAGCTATTATTCCAAAAAGGATTTCTCCAGATTTTTCTAAGATATTTTAAGGCTTTATTCTGATTTTTAAGTTTATGAAATGTGGAGGGAAATCATTTTAACCATTTCCTAACTAACTTTCCATTTTCTCTCAATTTTCCTTTTCTCTCATTTTCTCTCCACCCAAACACAATTCTCCAGATTTTCTTCTCTGATTTTGGCATCTAAATCTCTCATTTCAACTCTCTTTTGATTCCTAATCATCTCTACAACAAAACCTCTCAATTTGCAAGTTGTTTCATCAAGCATTTTGGCTCTAAAAAGGAGAAATTCAAGTTTGGAGGTAAGAACGTCCTTCTCCTCTAAACTATCAGTTCATTACTGAAATTCCTAAGTTCTCAATCCTTAATTTGTGTTTTGTTAATGGATTTTCAATTGAAATCTTGATTTTGGCTTAAAATGCAAGATTTGGTGATTTTGGTGAAATTTTCGTGTGATCTGTTTGGGCAGAGTTTTGAAGTGTCAAAATGATGTTAAATGAATGCTAAATTGATTAGAAGTTGAGGTTTAATCAATGCAATCCCGGATAGGTTGAATTTCCTAAGTTTGGCTTGAGTTTTTGGTTGTTTTTGGAGTGTTTTTGGTGATCTGTTATACCAGGAGGTATAAGGATGTGTTTGTGATCATTTTGGATGTTATTTGATGTTTAAAAATGGTTAGAAGTGATGGATCTTGGCTGGGTTAAGTTTTGGAAGTGTTTGGAGGTGATTTCGGTTGTGTTTGGTAGCCAAATTGTTGGATTTGGGTTGAGCAGCGAGTTGAGTCTTGTTGCTGGTGTTTTTAATGCATAATGATGCATTAATCCTCTGTTGTTGTATGCTTGAAACAGGGGAGTTTGATACGTGAGCTTTGAAGGTGTTGCGGAAGGTTTTCGGATGCTTGGAAGGCTTGTCGGCTAGCCTTGTTTTGAGTATCGGTGAGTGAAGTTGGGTTTTCAGCTTTTAAACCAAGGGTTGAAGGTTTTGGGAGCTTAGTTTAAGTCTAAACAACTATGCTAAGCTCAAGAGTAAGTTATTGGGTTTTCGCTCTTGAATTGTGTTGTGTTTGGTTTTAAAAGCTATTGTGGTTGATGATTGAGATGCATATGTTTTGCATGGTTTAAATATGTTTTGAAAGCATACTTTAAGCATGGTTTAATGCTGGTTTTGAAAGCCATTTGTGGAGGATGCTCAAGGTAAGAGATCCTTGGATTTGTATATGGTAATTGTGATTTTGATGCATGATGTTGCATGTTGATCTATGGCTTTGTATGATGCTTTAAAACAGTGGATTGATGATGGTAAATGTTACTTTTTGCATATTGGTTATGCATGTGAATCATTGGGTTAATGAGGTAATGGTTTTGCATATTGGCTATGCATGTGAATCATTAGACTATTGTGATGATGGTTTTTGCATTGTGATTATGCATATGGATCATTGGATTATCATGGTAAGATGGTTATATTGGCAAGTGGTGAAAGTGGTTCTTGGTTCGTTGATCGGATATAGTTAGCCGGCTATAGGATTGGGTGCACCGTGAATTAAGTCGCCTTGGAGGTGGAGTGGTCAAGAGTGGACCGGGAAACTCCCTTCAAGTATCCTAACAAGATGATTGAGGTCATAATGGAGGTGTTGCCCATTCGAGGACCTTGGTTGAGCAAAGGTTATATGGTGGTTAAAAGTCCATATGTGAGAACCTTGTGCTTGTTGAGATCACAATGGCAGTGTTAAGTCCATGTGTGGATCTTGTGTAGGGTGTCCCGGATCTCGTTAGTGATGTTCTACAACTACCAATCGGTGAATGCAAAGGTTGTATGGTGTTTGAAAGTCCATACATGGGAATCTTGTGCATGTCAAGGTTGTATGGTGGCTAAAAGTCCATACATGGGAACCTTAGCGTGTTGAGGTCAAATGGTGGTTAAAAGTCCATTTGGGAGACCTTGGATTGGTAGGGTGTAGGGAGCGTAGGGACAACGCTCGGAATCCGCGTATCCGATCGGGTTGTTGAGTTGAAAAGTGGATGTGGTTGATCACTTGGAGGCCAATGTAATGTTCTTGATCATAAAGAAGCATGAGATGCTTGAAAAGATGCATGGTTGCATGAAAAGTGTTTAATGCTAGTGAATGCATGTTTACTTGTTATGTTGAACAAGTGTTGTTTATCATTTGATAAATGATGCATGTGTGCATGAAAATCTCCTTAATGCATTGGAGTCTAGTTAAGACTTGTTTTAAAAGGCATGTGATAATAATGATGTTGTGGCTCATGAGTTGCCTGTGGTTAATGCATGTGTTGGATTGCTTGGATAATGGTTTAAAAGAGGTTTTCTTGCTTGTAGTGATGTTCAAGGTTATGAATGAGTAATTTGAAATGGAAGTGTTTTCCAAGGTTTTTAATTTAGCTTTGCATATGGTGTTTATGCATGAAATGTTTAAATGGATGTTCTTGCAAGTTGTACATTGAGATGGTTTTCTTAGTTTGCTAAGCTAAGGTTTGGTTTCATGTAAGTGCAATGCATGGTTTAAGCATGATGTTGAAAAGGAGTTTTCAAATATGGTTTTGGTTTGATAAATCGGGTTGTTTTAAAGTGTTTTGTAACCCGCTGCATTGATGGTGTTTTGGTTTTGAGCATTCCTCACTAAGCATTATGTGCTTACGCTCCTTTTTGTCCATCAATGCAGATTCTTGAAGCTTGGACAGCAAGGAGCAAGGGATTCAAGGTGGACTCCAATTGAGATGTATGTCTCGGTGAATAGCTATAGTTAATAAGGGCAATGGGGGTAGAATCTCTCGGATTGATGTTTTTGTATTCGTATATGTTCAGACAAGTATGTTTTAATGTTGTTGATGTTGCTGAATCATGAATTGGCTATAATGAGATTGCTTTGGAAAGTTTGTGCTCAAGTGGTTGCCTGTGTAAGAAGAATGCCTTTAGATTTGGGGCTTTTCTTATATGGTGTTAAATTGTTGATTTGATGATGCCTTCAAGTCATATATATGTTGAATTGCATGCTGGTAAAGTTTGGTGACTTTTGGAGCATGTTTGAATGATTAATTGCATGTTTTGGAATGCCTTTTTGCTGCAATCTGTGCAGGCGTTTCGGAACAGTGTGCACCGTTTCGGAACGGGTGCCTTGCATGAACCCAGGCGTCCGAAACGGTATGCACCGTTTCGAAACGGTTTGGTCTCTGCCAGACCCCCGTTGCGGAACGTGTTGCGGAACGGCCCCGTGTTTCGAAACGGGCTCTGCCTGTTTCGGAACGGGTGACCGTTGGGGGCTGACATGGGCGGTTAAATGTTTTGAATTGTTTGCATTTTGGTCCTGAAACTTGTTTGTGCAATTGTATGAGTTCGGGATGTCCGTTTGAGCTGAAATTTGGCAGAGAAGCATGAAACCTGATTAATTATAAGTTGGTAACTTAAAATCTGGTTAAGTCCTTAAAGTTTTCAGAATATACAGTTTGGTCCCTAAAGTTGTAAATTGTTCAATTGGGTCCCTGTTTGATCTATGATATTTGTGATCTTTGAGTATGCTGTTTGCATGATCACATCTAAGGTTAATGTGCATCTAGACAAGATTAAAAAGGAAAAAAAAAAGGGTCGTTAATCAAGGTTGACTTTCGGGTTGACTTTGGTTTTCCCCGTGTGACTTTCTTAATTCGGGTCAACTGTCTGGGCCGGGTTAAGGGGGTTACAAAGTAGCCAACCTTTGTCTCATTGAATTTTAGGAGGGACCAATGATAAACTCTAACTCGTCATCTCTTACTTACAATGAATTATATGATGCCTATGATGACTTACAAGATGTTTATGACGAGTTGGTTGAAAAATACCAAGAGTCTATTTTGAAAAATAAGAAAAACATTTCCGATTTGAAAAATCAAAACGAGTCTCTTTCAAAAACCAATTCCGAATCGGAAAAGAAGGTTTTGTATTTGATTAATGTTTCAAATGATCTCAAAAAGAAAAACATTGATTTAGAAAAACTTCTTTCCAATTTTCAAGATTATCACACCAAGGAGGTGGATAATCTTAAAACTTCTCTTACTATTGGGAAAATGATTTTAAAAAGGGAAATTCTTCTAAAACCCAATATGTAAAGAGAAAACCTTTTTACCCCAAACAAAGAAGCTTTCAAAAGAAATCTAAAGTTAAAGAATTAGGAGTGTATGGGTTCCTAAGGATCTCGTTGTTTTTAATAATGTAAATGATATTGCTTCTTGGATTCTTGAGGGAACCAAGCTTTTGGGAACTAAAACTTATGGACCCAAAATGATTTAGGTACCAAAATCAAAGAACTAATCTTTGTTTGTATGGGGCATTGCTACAAGGTCAAAGCTTCTAGTCAAAGCACATGGTACCTTGATAGTGGATGCTCAAGACACGGGACTGGAGACAAGAGTAGATTCAAAGAGCTCAAGTCAAAGCATGGTGGAGTAGTGACATTTGGTGACAACTCCAAAGGCCATATTGAGGGTATTGGTTCTATTGGCAATCTCTCAACCGTACTCGTTGAAGATGTATTGCTTGTCAATGGTCTAAAACACAACTTGTTGAGCATTAGTCAATTGTGTGATAAAGGTTTTAATGTTATCTTTGATCAAAGTGGTTATAAAATAATAAACATTAAAACAAATCAATTGATCCGCATAGGGCATATGATAGTCAATATCTATATGGTGCACTTAGATGAAATGAAAACATCCAATGCATGCTTAGTTGCATACGATGAACATTGTAGAAATAAATGTTTTGATATAATAATTGAAAAATGTTTTGGACTTAATTGAAAAGAATTCAAAATATTCTCTAAGTCAAAAACAACTTGAAAAATAAGTTTGAGGATGTTTCAAAAGGTTTTGGAAATGTTTGAAATATTTTTAAGTAGCCAAACCAGCGTTTTTAATGTACTCGTTTCGATACATGCATAATCTGTATCGATACGTTTTGGAACTGCCAGAATCCATTTCAATACAAGGCTTGTCTGTTTCGATACAAATATGTGTGGTTTCGAAACACCCTTTGGTGTTTCGATACGCCTATGTTGCATACACCCCAACGGATATTTCCCAACAACTATTTGAATTGCAGGTTGTTCTGATATGCCACTAGGCATTTTGATACGGGTGTTCCGATACGGCCCATGGTGTTTCGATATGGCCTTTTTAATGCGCATAATGGTTCTTTCTATTTTAGTCGTGTTTTGAAACAGGTAGATACTATTTCGATACGGGCAATTGCAGAAGTGCATTTATGGTGGGAAACAAAGTCTCCAACGGCTCCAATTTAACCCCAACGATCCTCAACGGATACAAACTCACTTGGAAGTATAAAAGGGACCTCCAAGCATCATGGGAAGACTAATGCTTCAATTATCAACAACAATATGATGTCAAATTTTTTTAGAGCTAAATTGTACATTTATTGTATAGACAACACTTGCAAGCAAAAATTGTCAAATTTGCTCAAGTGTTTTATGATTGGGTGAGTGCTTAGGAGTGAAAACATCAACCTTGTAAGAGGGATTTTAGTTTTCCTATCTTTATCTCTTGTAGAGAGGGTTTGATCAAGCTTTGTGTTAGAAAGCTTTGATCGTTGTAAGGGTTTCCTCCTAAGCCTAGAAAAGGGGGCGAATCAATTAGTGAATTAGTTGTGAAATCCTTAGTGGGAAGCTAAGGTAGTGGATGTAGGTGCTTGTTAGAAGGCCGAACCACTCTAAATTATTGTGTCTTTTTATCTTTTAGCTTCCACACCTCAATCACCCAAAAATCCAACTTCTTCATCACTTGCCTATCCATAACGGTTGAAAAAATTGAGACCATCAAGCTTAACAATTGGTATTAGAGCAAGGCTCAATCGAAGGGGATTAACATCCTATTGAGGCGATCCAGGAAGCTCGATACAACAACTCAATCAATCGGTCAAATGGTGCAATCTATCAACAAGCCACCATTCTTTGACGAAACCAACTACGCTTATTAGAAGACAAGAATGATATTCTTCATCAAATCCAAGGATTACAAGCTTTGGGACATTGTTGAAGATGGTTCGTTCGTGCCATAATGAAAAAAGGCAGATTGGAGTGCGGATGATCGTAAGAAGATGGAGCGTGTTTGCAAGGCTTTGCACATCCTCTTCTGTGCATTTAGCCCCAACATCTACGAGAAGATGTCATCTTGTGAAGATGTCAAGGAAGTTTGGGACAAGCTTGAAGTCACATACGAGGGAACCAACAAAGTAAAGGAGACCAAGATCGGTCTTCTCAACATATAGTATGAGAACTTCAAGATGGACCCTGATGAAGACATCAAGAGGATATTCGACCGATTTTCCATAGTCCTCAATCAACTCAAAGGTTTTGGAGAGGAGATTTCGGAAGATAAACTCCTTTGGAAGGTGACCTATTCACTTCTCGAATCATGGGATTCAAAGAAGACGGACATTATTTAAGCCAAAGACTTGAAGAAGCTTAAGCTTGATAAGCTAATCGGATCTCTTTTTACCCATGAGATGATATCTCTACCTTTGAAGAAGGAGAAGGAAAATAAGATCAAGAACCAAGGCATTGATGCCAATGTCGTTTCTCTCAAATCCTCCAAGTGCAACCATGTTGATACAAGCGAAGAGGAGGATGAAGAAGATAAGATTGTTCATCTCTTCAAGAAGTTTGCCCCATTCATGAAGAAAGCCATGAAAGAATTCGAACGTGAATCTGTGAAGAAGAACAAAGAAAACACTTCAAGCCATAAGAAGAAGGCACATGTGGCTACATGGAGTGATGAAGACTCCACCGACGATGAACAAGCCAACCTTTGACTTATGGCCATCGAAGAAGATTCAAGGGTAACTTCTAATTCATCTATTTCATGTTCATATTCTTTTGATGAATTACAAGATGCTTGTGATGATTTGGTTTTAGAGTTTAAAAATCACATTTTGAAAAACAAGAAAATTGTTTCAAATTTGAAAATTCAAAATGATTTGATTTCTAAAACCAAAATTGAACTTGAAGCAAAACTCAATGAGTTTGAGAAAAAATGTATTGATTTACAAAAGTTTCTTCATAAAGTTCAAGAGGAAAAAGATTTGATTTCCAAAGTGCTTGAAAAGAAAAATAGTTTTGGAAAATAAAACTTTTATGTTAAACAATCAGTGCCCCTAGATTTATAAATGGAAAATGTTTTAGAAGTATTTGGGTCCCAAAAGGACTAACCACTTCAACTAAAAAGGATGAAATTGAAAAATGGATTCCAAAGGGGACTAAATTTTGTTCTACTAATGTCTATGGATCCAAAGCAATTTGGATACCAAAAATTATTTGATTGTCTTATGTTAAGTGTGATGGAGATTGATCAACAAGTCCAAATTTGAGGGGAATCTCCATACACACAAGGAAGAACACTTGAAAAAGGAAGGGTTCACATCCTCCCTTGAAGTTCTAGTGTTGGTAAAATTTATAGTTGTTTTTATTTTTAATTAGATTATTTTTTTACAACTAGATTATCATATTATTGGACTAACAATATTTGATGCTTTGAGTGAGGGGAGCTAATTTTAAAACCAAAATTTTTAATTACGTCAATTTTTTTAACCTCCTAAGTTATTTGGAGGTTAATGTCTTTTAAATTAGTTTTGATAAAACAAAAAGGGAGAGAAATGGTTTGAAAAATTGATTTTTCAAGAGAATAAGGAGGATCTTTAACTTCATTCAAAATTTAAAATATCTTATTCAAAATTTTAAAATACTAAGGGGAAGAATCCCAAACAAATTTTCAAGTTGGTTTTATTATATCAAAAAGGGGAGACTGTAGGAATATATGTTTTGATATAATAATTGAAAAATGTTTTGAACTTAATTGAAAAGAATTTAAAATATTCTTCAATATAAAAACAACATAAAAATAAGTTTGAGGATGTTTCAAAAGGTTTAGGCAATGTTTGAAATGTTTTTAAGTAGCCAAACTAGTGTTTTTAATGTACTCGTTTCGATACAGGCATATTTTGTATCGATACATTTTGAAACTAGTAGAATCCATTTCGATACGGATATGTGTGGTTTCGAAACACCATTTGGTGTTTCGATACGCCCACGTGGCATACACCCCAACGGCTACAACCCAACGACTATTTGAATTGCAGGTTGTTCCGATACGACACTAGGCGTTTCGATACGGACGTTCCGATATGACACATGGTGTTTAGATGTGGCTTCTTTAATGCGCATAACAGATCTTTCTGTTTTAGTCGTGTTTTGAAACAGGTAGAGACTGTTTTGATACGGGTAGTTGCAGAAATGCATTTATGGTGGGAAACAAAGTCTCCAATGGCTCCAATTCAACCCGAACGGTTCTCAACGGCTACAAACTCACTTGGAAGTATAAAAGGGGCCTCCAAGCATCAAGGGAAGACTAATGCTTCAATTGTCAACAACCATATGATGTCATACTATCTTTAGAGCTAAATTGTACATTTATTGTATAGACAACACTTATGATCCAAAATTATCAAACTTGCAAAAGTGTTTTAGGATTAGGTGAGTGCTTAAGAGTGCAATCATCAACCTTGTAAGAGGGATTTTAGTTTTCCTATCTTCATCTCTTGTAGAAAGGATTTGATCAAGCTTTGGGTTAGAAAGATTTGATTGTTGTAAGGGTTTCCTCCTAAGCCTAGAAAAGGGGACGAATCAATTAATGAATTGGTTGTGAAATCCTTTGTGGAAAGCTAAGGTAGTGGAAGTAGGTGCTTGTTAAAAGGCTGAACCACTCTAAATTATTGTGTCTTTTTATCTTTTAGCTTCTATACCTCAATCACCTAAAAATCCAACTTCTCCACCACTTGGCTATCCATAACGGTTGAAGGAAATCGAGACCATCAAGCCTAACGAACATGATTCATGGCATTGGCATAGGAAATTAGGACATGCTAGCATGAGTGTTTTAGATAAATTAGTTTCCCTTAATCCAGTTAGAGGTTTACCCAAACATAAGTTCTTTAATGATAAAATATTTGATGCATGCTCTAAGGGTAAACAACATAGAACTTCATTTAAATCAATTAATGATGTTTCTACTAGTAGATGCTTACAATTGATTCATATAGATTTTTGGGTCAATTAGAACTACGAGCTTGGGTTGTAAATCATATGTTTTTTTGCTTGTAGATGACTATTCTAGGTTTACTTGGGTTCTATTTTTAATTACAAAAAATGAGGCTTTAGAAAAATTCATCACATTTTCTAAAATAACCCAAAATGATCTTGAGCTTAAAATTAGTCATATTAGAAGTGATCATGGAACCGAGTTTCAAAACTTTGGTTTTGAATAATTTTTAAATAAAAATGGGATTCACCATAATTTTTCCGCACCTCGCACTCCTCAACTAAATGGGGTAGTTGAGAGGAAAAATCGAACTTTAGAAGAAATGGCTAGAACCATGCTTTGCGAAAATAATTTACCTAAATATTTTTTGGCGGAAGCCACAAATACCGTTTGCTACATTATAAATCGAGTAATAATTAGGATTATTTTAAAGAAAACACCATATGAGATTTTAAAAGTGATGAAGCTATTTTCTTAGGATATTCTTTAAACTCTAAAGCCTATCATGTATTTAATAAGAGAACTTTAGTAGTAGAAGAGTCTATGCATGTTGTTTCCGATGATAACCTCCATTTGAGGAAGGATTCTTGTGATGATGATGATGTAGGAATCATTGAAGTCGTTGATGAAGGAAAAAAATCAAAGGTGGATAAGATTCAAACCAAAGAAGAGGAACCACAAGATCCACCTCTTAAAGCCTTAAGGGATTGGCTCTTGAGGAAAAGGATGTCACCTACCCAAGGGAGTTCAACTATGTCAAGAGTGGTGAAATCTTGGGTGATCCATCCAATGGGGTAATCACTCGCTCTTCTCTTAAATTAATGAACCATGTTTCATTTATTTCATGCATAGAGCCTAAAAATATCAAAGAAGCATTAATATATGATTTTTGGATTTTGGCCATGCAAGAAGAACTTAATCAATTTGAGAGAAGTTAAGTATGTACATTAGTTGATAGGCCTAGTAGTCAATCTACTATAGGAACTAAATGGGTCTTTAGGAATAAACTAGATGAGAGTGGTAACATAGTGAGAAACAAGGATATGCTTGTTGCTCAAGGTTACACTCAAGAAGAGGGAATTGATTTTGATGAAACATATACACCTGTAGCTAGAACGGAAGCTATTAGGATGCTTCTAGCATTTGCATCTTACCATGATTTCAAGATTTTTCAAATGGATGTAAGAAGTGCTTTTCTAAATGGTTTTCTAAATGAAGAAATGTATGTTGCACAACTACCGGGTTTTGAGGATCCTAAATTTCCAAATCATGTTTTTAAATTAACCAAAGCTCTTTATGGTTTAAAACAAGCTCCTAGAGCTTGGTATGAAAGGCTTTCAAACTTTTTTATTGAAAAAGGTTTTGAAAAAGGCAAGGTGGATACTACACTTTTCATAAAATGATATTGTAATGACATCTTAGTAGTACAAATTTATGTTTATGATATCATTTTTGGTTCTACTAATGAATGTTATTGCAAAGAATTTTCTAAGCTAATGCAAGGTGAGTTCGAGATGAGCATGATGAGGGAGCTCTCATTCTTTTTGGGGCTCCAAATAAAACAAAGAAATGATGGTACCTTCATCAATCTAGAAAAGAACGTGAATGAAATGCTCAAGAAGTTCGTCTTGGAGAATGTGAAGCCTCAAGCCACTCTTATGAGCTCTTCTATAAAGCTTGACAAAGATGAAGGAGGTAAGAGTGTCGATCCTAAGCTTTATTGATCTATGATAGGTTCTTTGCTTTACCTTACCGCAAGTAGACCGAATATTATGTTTAGTGTTTGATTGTGTGCTAAGTTATAAGCCATTTCTAGAGAATCACACTTAGTAGCCATTAAGAGAATTGTAACCCCCTTAGCCCAGACTAGACGCCCGACCCAAACCAAGAATATTACACGGGGAAAACCGAAGTCAACTCGTAAAAGTCAACCTTGATTAACGACCCTTTTTATGTTATCTTTTCTAGATGTACAATATTAACCTATGTGAATAGCATGACACATAGAAGAAAATGGCGCAGCGATCAGAGTTCAGTAAGGGGTACAATTGCATACATTTAGCTTTTAGGGACTAAATTGTAAATTTTCAGAATTACAAGGACTAACCAGATTTTAAAGTTTCCAAACCAAAATTAATCATGTATCATGCCAGCATGCCAAAACTCATCTCAAACGGAACATCCAAACTCAATTAATTTCACATACGAACATTCAGGGGTCAAATTGCAAGAAAGACAAACCTGGAACAATTCAAAATCCAAGTTCAACGGTCACCTGTTCTGGAACGCTGAACCCCGTATCGGAACGGTCATTTCGAAACCAAGTTGACCATTTTGTTACTCGGGTACGTTTTCGAAACCAGTTCCGAAACCAGGCTTCATAGTAGCCAAATGTTCCGGAACGATCGCACTCGTTCCGAAACCCCCTGGCCATTACAGGCCATAATTTCAATACGAATGAGGGCGTTCTGAAACACCATGCCCTGCAACATCAGACTTTTCTGGTTTTAAACAACTTTCCTCACCCAAAAACATTCCCCACACATGTTACAACCCACATACAACTTGTAAAGACATCAAAGTCCATTAACAAGAAGCACAAGCTAAGACGTAGCATCAATCATGCAAGCATTAGATCTATAGGCATGCTTCCTAGACTTCAAAACCATAAAAAAGCTAAAAACCACATTCATGCACAATTCAATCCTCAAAGGCCATTTACAAACCAAAATAAGCAACCATTATGTCTCAGCTAAGAAATCAATAATGAACCTTCAAACCAAGGTTCTATCCCCCATTGCCAAATCTACTTATTAAAATTCTCCAAAGTTCATACTTGAGTTCGAGTGACAACTTAGGCGTCTTCACTTGCTACTCCTCGGCCCTCAAGCTTAGCTATTTGTATTGTTGGGAAAAGAGTAGCGTAAGCACGCTTGCTTAGTGAGGGAAAGCTTAAGAATACACCAACAGTGCGGTTTTTAAAACACAAATCAAACCATTTCATGCTCATTCTCAAATCATGCTTTCAAAACCAAAGCAAATCATTCTTAAATCATGTTCCATATGTATCATTAATCACATGCATTGCTCTCAATGCAAAACTACATTAAGCCTCACTTGCTTAATTCACATGCATAAAATCCTCTTATGCAATAACTCAACATCAAGCATCTCATGCACAATAAATCGTGATGCTTACATTTAAAACATGTTACATGGGCAACATAAACAATACACACATATTGGCATTTAACAACCGGCATAGGCTCACCCCTATATGTTATGATGGACTCACCTCCATCACTTTCATACACAATATCGGATACACAGACTCACATAGGCTTACCCCTAAACTCATGATGGCTCACCCCATGTTCATGGCTACGAATGGGATTTGTCTTACCCCTAACCCTTAGGGAAAGGCTCGCCTCTATCACCTGCAATAGGCTCACCCCATATTACGTCACGTAGCTAGACACACGTACGATTTATATATTATAGCGCACTCACATTCTATCGGTTGACCAACGTATCCGAGTATTAAGAATAAATAAAACCTTGTCAATCTATCCTTAAATTCCGTGTTAACTCACTATTTTCAATGCATCGTCAAAAATCATCACATATTCCAAACTAAACATGCCTTTAAATAGCAAAAACTATCTCATAAAAGATCTCACCATCTAGTACTCAAACCAAACCTTTTCATGGGATAAACACAAGCAAAACCATGCTTAAATCCATGCATAACAGTGAGTAACAATCATCATCATAACATGAGCCATGATATACCATGGAATCTATTTCAAAACCGAAAACCAAGAGAACAAAAAACCATACTTACTTCCGATATTAGCTAAGCCTTTCAAGCTTACACTAACCTCCGAATAACTCGTATCCAAGCTTACAAAGCTTTAAAAACATGTCCACTCACCGACAACGTGAAACCTTGTGTGCCAACATGGTAATCACTCTTTCGGAACCTCAACAACGGACTTGTTTGCCTCTGGAACAAGATTCCATAGTTTCATATCATCAAAACATAGATCCAAATACATTAAAATGCATTTCAACACCAACAACTAAACACAAACTCGTTGATCACCCAAACTACACCAATTTACCCATCCAAAACAACCGAAAACTCAATCGATTTATTCCTAAACAAAGCCCAGCCATCATACATAACTTGCAATCATTTATAAACATCAAAATACACCTAAAATCAACCTAAACCCATCATTATACCTCCAGCATCAAAACCTTATCATTTCACCTCAAAAACTCAACAAAGACTATCATAAAACTCAAGGATCTCAATGATTTTGGGATCTATATCATTAAAACACTTTCTCAACATCATAGTCAACTCAAAACTCAATTAGAATTCATCCAAGACAGAGCTCATCCAAACAATTCCGAAAATCAAGAATTATGTAACCCCCTTAACCCGGCCTAAACGGTTGACCCGAATTAAGAAAGTCACACGGGGAAAACCAAAGTCAACCCGAAAGTCAACCTTGATTAACGACCCTTTTTTTTCTTTTTAATCTTGTCTAGATGCACATTAATCCTAATTGTGATCACACAAACATCATACTCAAAGATCACAAACATCAGAGATCAAACAGGGACCCAATTGAACAAATTACAACTTTAGGGACCAAATTGTAATTTCTGATAATTAGAAGGTCTTAACCCAAATTAAAGTTACCATCATGAAATTTATCAGGTTTCATGCTTCTCTGTGAAATTTCAGCTCAAACGGACTTCCAAAGGTCACACAATTGAACAAACAAGATTCAGGACCATAACGTAAACAAATCAAAACATATAACTGCCACTGTCAGCCCCCAACGGTCGACCGTTCCGAAACAGGTTGACCCTGTTCCGAAACGCGGGCCGTTCCGAAACGGGTTCCGAAACATGGCCTTGGCAGAGACCAAACCGTTTCGAAACGGTGCATACCGTTTCGGACGCCTGGGTTCGTGTAAGGCACCCGTTCCGAAACGGTTCACACTGTTCTGAAACGCCTGCACAGATTGCAGCAAACAAGCATACCAAAACATGCAATTGATCATTCAAACATGCTCCAAATGTCACCAAACTTTACCAGCATACAATTCAACATATATATGACTTATAGGAGTCATCACAACATCAATCTAACATCATATGCAAAAAGCCCCAATTCTATAGGCATGCTTCCTACACAAGCTAGCTATTCAACACCAAACTTCCAAAACAAGCATATAAGGTTCCAATTCAAAAACCAGCAATCTCAACAACATTCAACATACTTAGGGAGTCTCAAACACCTCCCAAAACATACACGTTGGTCCCCCATTGCCAAAACACACAAAAGCTAAAATGTACTTATAAAACCTTCATACATTGAGTTTCACTTGAACTTGATTGCTTGCCCTTTCTTGCTGCCCCTCAAGGTACTCTAATGCTCTGCATTATTGAATTAAGAAAACGAAGAGAGCGTAAGCAAAGGCTTAGTGAGGCATGCTCTTTAAAAACAATTCAATAATGCAATTAAAACCATTTATAAACCATGCTTAAAATCAATCCTTGCACATGCTCAAAAGAATACTTTAAACAAGCAATCTCATGCTTCAACAAAATCACTAAAACAAGCATCTCATGCTTCACAAAATACTTAACATGTCATATTGGTTCAAGTGATACATTTCATTTCTTAAAACAAGTTCAACAACTTTCCCAAGGACTTTTAAACACCTTGGTCCCAAGGACTTTTAAACACCTTGGCCATGGACTTTTAAACACCATGAATAAGGACCACACAAGGACTTTTAACCACCTTTGTGTCCAATGCTTGAATCACCCCAAGGACTTTTAAACACCTTGGCCCCATGGACTTTTAAACACCATGGAAAGGATCACCTAAGGACTTTTAACCACCTTAGTGTCCGCAACAAGACTCATCCAAGGACTTTTAACCACCTTGATGATCTTAAGTAACAAGGCTCACTCAAGGACTATTAACCACCTTAGTGACCTTAATCTTTTCAAAACATCACTTGCCAATATACATCATATTCATCACTTAATCCACTGTTTTAAAGCATTAAACCAAGCCATTTTCATCATGCATTTCAAAGCATCAAACCACATTATTTCAACACATAAAAGCAAGGTACTCCTACCTAGAGTTACCTTCAATATATGGCTTACAACATCAGCAAAATCCATGCTAAAACATGCTTTCAAAACAGTAATTAAAACATGCAAATTATCATTTTGCATCACAACAAAAACATGGCCACCACTAGAGAGAAAATCCGAAAACTTACACTTGAGCTTAGCAAAGTTGTTTAGACTTAAACTAAGCTCCCAAAACCTTCAAACCTTGGTTTTAAAAGCTGAAATCCAATTTCCACAAACTCACTCACCGATTTCCACTTTGCTTCAAGCCAAAGCACCAAATCAAGCTTCCGGATCAACCAAACTCGGATCCAAAGATGCCTCCCCTGTTTCAACACATCAAAGCAGAGGATTAATGCATCATCATGCATTAATTGCTTCAATGAAAGCACCTAAACTCGCTGCTCTCATCCAACCTCCATTTTCGGCCACCAAACACAACCGAAAATGCATCCAAACCACTTCTAAACAAAGCCCAGCCATAAACCAGCAAAACCTCACTTCCATTAACATCACATAACATCTAAAAACAACCTATTAACAACCTTATACCTCCAGCAACAACAGATCACCAAGATCACCTCAAAAACTACCTTAAAACACAAGCTAAACTTAGGAAACTCAACCTATCCGGGATTGCATCAATCAAAACTCAATTCCACATCATTTTAGAGATCATTTAACATCAAAAACACCTCTTAGATCACAGATTACTCAGATCTAACGAAAATCATCAAAAATCATCAAAATCTTGCATAATAAGCCAAGATCCATAAATCAACTTAAAAGCCTTTAATTAAACATCAATTTAGGATTGCAAACTTAGGAATTTCAGTAAAGAACTGATAGTTTAGAGGAGAAGGACGTTCTTACCTCCAAACTTGTGTTTCTCCACTTTTTGGAATGAAAACCTTGATGAAACTTGTAGCAATTGAAGAGGTTTTGAAGATATGTTGATTTGGAATCAAATGAGAGTTGAAAGGAGGAAATTAGGTGAGAAAATCAGAAACAAATCTCTGGAAATGTAGTGTTTGGTTGGAGAGAAAATGAGAGAAAGAAAATGAGAAGTTAGTTATGAAATTAGCCAAATGGCTTTTCCCTCCTTTTTGACATACTTTAAAATTAGAATTATAACTCAAAATATCTTAGAAAAATCTGGAGAAACCACTTTTGGATTAATAGCTCCTTAAAGATTCAAAGTTCCAACCCTTTATAAAACAGCCACCAAACTTGCGAAAATTACATTTTGGTCACTAGCCAAAATGTCACACTTCCAAAACTCATTTTCCAAAATTGATTTCACAGTTCACTTAATTATATTAAAAGATGATTTTAGAACATTTTTCCATATTTTTAATGCAACCCGAACTAGGCTTTCCTAATTTAACCTCTTAAGATTCGAACAACACTTTGACCAACCGGTCAACGCCCAAAACTCCTAAGCCCAAAACCGGGGCGTTACAACTCTCCCCCCCTTAAGAAATTTCGTCCTCGAAATTTACCTGAAGGAAGGAGATAAGGAAACTGCTTCAGCATGTCTTCCTTCCGCTCCCACGTGGCTTCCTCAACACCTCGATGCTTCCACAGCACCTTCACCAACTCAATGGTCTTGCCACGAAGAACCTTGCAATCCGAATCCAGAACCTTCACCGGTTCCTCATCATAGGTCAAATCCGGATTCAAAACCACATCCTCAACAGGCATCACATGCGAAGGATCAGATCTATACTTCCGGAGCATAGAAACATGGAACACATCATGAATCTTCTCCAACTCCTGAGGTAACCTCAACCGATACGCAACAGGACCCACACGCTCAACCACCTCATATGGTCCAATGTACCGAGGGCTCAACTTACCCTTCCGGCCAAACCTCATCACCTTCTTCCAAGGCGAAACCTTCAAAAACACACGGTCACCCACCGCATACTCTATCTCCTTACGCTTCAAATCCGCGTAAGACTTTTGCCGATCAGAGGCAACCTTCAACCTCTCACAAATGAGCTTCACCTTCTTGGTGGTCCCTTTCAACAAAGCAGGCATCGAAACCAACTTTTGACCAGTTTCAGCCCAACAAAGAGGAGTCCTACACTTCCTCCCATACAGAGCCTCATAAGGTGCCATCTGTATACTCGCCTGATAACTATTGTTATAAGCGAACTCAACCAAAGGCAGATGCTTCTCCCAAGAACCTTGGAACTCAATCACGCAGCATCTCAACATATCCTCCAAAATCTGAATAACCCGCGCAGACTGACCATCCGACTGAGGATGATAGGATGTACTGAAATGCAACCTTGTACCCAGAGCTTGATGCAAACACTGCCAAAAACGCGATGTGAACCTCGGATCCCTATCCGACACAATCGACTTAGGCACACCATGCAACCTCACTATCTCAGCAATGTACAGCTCTGCCAGCTTATCCAAAGAAAACGTAGTATGCACAGGCAAGAAATGCGCACACTTCGTCAAGCGATCCACAATCACCCAAACAGAATTCTTCTTCGATGGAGACAAAGGCAACCCAGATACAAAATCCATGGTAACCCTCTCCCACTTCCATTCAGGGATTTTCAACGGTTGCAACAAACCAGAAGGAACCTGATGTTCAGCCTTAACTCGCTGACACACCAAACACTTGCTCACAAACTCTGCAACATCCTTCTTCAAACCTACCCAATAGTACTCATCACGAAGATCACGATACATCTTAGTACTACCAGGGTGCATAGCAAAAGGACTACTATGACCTTCAGTCAGAATAGCATGCCTCAACTCAACATCAGCAGGCACTACTCTCCGACTTCCAAAACACAGCACACCATCCTCATTAAAGCAGAAATCCGAAGGTCTACCCTCCGCGATATCCTGAACATGAGACACCAAGGAATCATCCAACAACTGCTTTTCCTTGATCAACTGAACCAAAGATGGTTTCACTTGCAACTCAGCAACAAGACCACCATCTCGCGATATGCTCAAGCTAGCAAACATAGCCCTCAACTCAACAGCTACCTTCCTACTCAAGGCATCCGCAACAACATTAGCTTTACCAGGATGATACTCAATCGTCAAATCATAATCCTTGAGCAACTCCAACCAACGTCGCTGCCTAAGATTCAACTCCTTCTGAGACATCAGATACCTCAAACTCTTGTGATCTGTGTACACAGTACACTTCTCACCATACAGATAATGTCTCCAGATCTTCAGAGCAAAAACCACTGCAGCCAGCTCAATGTCATGCGTAGGATAGTTGCGCTCATGCACCTTCAACTGCCGTGACGCATAAGCCACAACCTTACCCTCTTGCATCAGCACACACCCTAAACCAACATAGGATGCATCACTATAGACCACAAACTCTTTCCCTGATTTAGGCTGAATCAAGATAGGAGCTTGCGTCAAAGCCGCCTTCAGCTTCTCAAAAGCCTGCTGTCTCGCTTCCGTCCACTCATACTTAACATCCTTCTGCAACAGCTTCGTCAAAGGAGCAGCAATCTTGGAAAAACCATCCACAAACCTACGGTAGTATCCCGCCAAACCAAGGAAACTACGGATCTCATGAACAGACTTAGGAACTTTCCAATTCATCACCGCTTCAATCTTCTAAGGATCAACACGAATCCCCTCAGCTGAGACCACATGCCCAAGAAACACCACCTCCTTAAGCCAAAACTCACACTTGCTCAACTTAGCATAAAGCTGATTCTCCAACAAAGCTTGCAAAACAATCCTCAAATGCTCTTCATGCTCCTCCTCAGTACGCGAGTACACGAGGATATCATCAATGAACACCACAACGAACTTGTCCAGGTATTCATGAAAAACACGATTCATCATGTCCATGAAAGCAGCAGGAGCATTTGTCAAACCAAACGGCATCACAAGAAACTCATAATGCCCATACCTTGTCCTGAAAGCTGTCTTAGGCACATCCACATCCTTCACCTTTAACTGATAATACCCTGACCTCAAGTCAATCTTAGAGAACACAGCAACTCCCCTAAATTGATCAAAGAGATCATCAATCCTCGACAAAGGATACCGATTCTTGATAGTCAACTTATTCAGCTGACGGTAATCAATGCACATCCTCATAGTGCCATCTTTCTTCTTCACAAACAAGACAGGAGCACCCCAAGGCGACACACTCGGCCGGATGAAACCACGATCTAGCAGCTCTTGCAACTGCGTCTTCAGCTCCTTCAGCTCCTTAGGTGCCATTCTATAGGGAGTAATGGACACAGGAGTTGTATTCTCATAGAGCTCAATTCCAAACTCCACCTCGCGATTAGGAGGTAACCCAGGCAACTCTTCAGGAAAAACACCAGGAAACTCCTTCACAACCTTGATATCTTGCACCCTCAACTCCTTAGAGCTAGGATTCATCACAAAAGCTAAATAAGCTTCGCAACCTTGCCTCAGCATCCTACTCGCCTCCATGGTAGACACAACATTAGCAAGAAACTTCACATTCTCGCCAACCACAACAACTTCATAATCATCCGCAAGCTTAAGCGAAACCTGCTTATTCTCACAATCCACAACAGCACGATGCTCAGCAAGCCAATCCATACCAAGGATCACATCAAAACCATAGAAAGGCAACTCCATAAGATCAACATGAAAGACATGTTCTTGAACAACCAAGGGACATCTTCTATAAAGCTTTCGAGTCACAACAGTTTCACCAAAAGAACTAGTGACACGAACTCCAACATCGAAAGACTCAACAGGCAAACCAAGCAATTCAGCATGCTCGCGCAAAATGTATGAATGCATAGATCCAGAATCAATTAAAGAAAGCAATGACAAGGATTGCAAAGTAAAGTTACCTGCAATCACATCAGCATCATTCCTTCCCTCGCGCTGAGCATACACCCTCAGGTTGAATAGCCACAACATGAGCTACTCCGCGACCACCTTCCTCTCTTCTCTGGAAATTACCACGGCCGCGCCCACGACCTCTCTGCGGTGCAACAACAGGAGCACGATCTTGGCCACCAGCCAACCTCGGACAATCTCGCCTCAGATGATCAACAGAACCACAGTTCCAACATCCATTACCAGCAGCCGCAACAGGAGCCTGCACCTCCCTCACAGCATGAGGACAGTCACGCTTCATGTGACCACGCGAACCACATATCCAGCAAGCACTAGGTTCAGCTCTAGCAAAACCACCTCTAGCAGGTGCACCGCCACCTCTCTTGGCTAAGGACTGATACTTCTGATCACGTCCCCTCTTGTTCCGTCCACCTCCGGAACTATACTCAGCAGCTCTCTTGCCAGAACTAGCTCCAGCACCTTTCGCAGCTAAACCCAAGTTCATCTCAATGTCCTTGGATCGACTAACCAACACATCAAAATCATTGTACTCAGCAGCCAACATGTAGGTCTTTACCTCCATCACCAAGCCATAACGGAACCTTTCGCACCTCTCTCGCTCATTAGGTATCAGCTCCGGTGCATACTGACTGAGCCGTACGAACTGCACTTCATACTCAGCCACACTCATGCTCCCTTGGGTAAGAGACATGAATTCACGCTTTTTCTCATCCAGATATCTCACTCCTAGATATCTCCTCTTGAACGCATTCTGAAAGAATGTCCAAGAAACATCAGCTTCAGCCATCCCAGCTATGGTGGTCGTCCACCACGTATATGCATCGTCCTGCAGCAAGGACACAACACAGCCCAACTTTTGCACATTCGTGCAGCTCATCTGACCCAAGATACGCTTGGTACTCTCTAGCCAAGCTTCCGAACTTTCAGCAGACATACCTCTGAACTCAGTCCCTCCAAGACTGCGCAGACGCTCCAAAGGTAATCTGACTCCAGCATCCCCCTGATGCCCAGCTCCTTGAGCTCCAGCTACTGCTGCGCGAAAAGCACCCGCAATAGCTTGTACCAACATAGACATATCAGGCATAGCTTGCCCCTGACCAACCTCTAGTCCAGCAGCTCCAGCACCAGCTGCAGCTTCAGCTCGCTCACCTCCAGCACCACCACCAGGCGGAGGAGGGGGTAACACAGCACTACCCGTATTCTCTTCATTCTCAGTCTCATTGGGAGCCGTAGCTCGCACACTACCTCTTAACTCTCTACGTGGTGCCATACTTTTACCATGCAATCACAATGCAAAATAAAACAGGTCAGGCCCAGCAACGTAAGCAATCCAAGTATTCAAGCTCATTTTCATTCAAAATCAACATCATTTCATTAGCTTTTGTTTGGCAATGGGTACCCTCAGCATGCAACATCACAACATACAACTCAATTGCATCAACATCACAAGCCACTGAACATGCTTTCAAACAACAAGCATACAAGCCAAACATACTTCAATCATGCATACATTCATTCCCAATTACTCGCAAACTCAGCTCTGATACCACCAAATGTAACCCCCTTAACCCGGCCTAAACGGTTGACCCGAATTAAGAAAGTCACACGGGGAATACCAAAGTCAACCCGAAAGTCAACCTTGATTAACGACCCTTTTTTCTTTTTAATCTTGTCTAGATGCACATTAATCCTAATTGTGATCACACAAACATCATACTCAAAGATCACAAACATCAGAGATCAAACAGGGACCTAATTGAACAAATTACAACTTTAGGGTCCAAATTGTAATTTCTGATAATTAGAAGGTCTTAACCCAAATTAAAGTTACCATCATGAAATTTATCAGGTTTCATGCTTCTCTGTGAAATTTCAGCTCAAACGGACTTCCAAAGCTCACACAATTGAACAAACAAGATTCAGAACCATAACGTAAACAAATCAAAACATATAACTGCCACTGTCAGCCCCCAACGGTCGACCGTTCCGAAACAGGTTGACCCTGTTCCGAAACACGGGCCGTTCCGAAACGGGTTCCGAAACATGGCCTTGGCAAAGACCAAACCGTTTCGAAACGGTGCGTACCGTTTCGGACGCCTGGGTTAGTGTAAGGCACCTGTTCCGAAACGGTTCACACTGTTCCGAAACGCCTGCACAGATTGCAGCAAACAAGCATACCAAAACATGCAATTGATCATTCAAACATGCTCCAAATGTCACCAAACTTTACCAACATACAATTCAACATATATATGACTTATAGGAGTCATCACAACATCAATCTAACATCATATGCAAAAAGCCCCAATTCTATAGGCATGCTTCCTACACAAGCTAGCTATTCAACACCAAACTTCCAAAACAAGCATATAAGGTTCCAATTCAAAAACCAGCAATCTCAACAACATTCAACATACTTAGGGAGTCTCAAACACCTCCCAAAACATACACGTTGGTCCCCCATTGCCAAAACACACAAAAGCTAAAATGTACTTATAAAACCTTCATACATTGAGTTTCACTTGAACTTGATTGCTTGCCCTTTCTTGCTGCCCCTCAAGGTACTCTAATGCTCTGCATTATTGAATTAAGAAAACGAAGAGAGCGTAAGCAAAGGCTTAGTGAGGCATGCTCTTTAAAAACAATTCAATAATGCAATTAAAACCATTTATAAACCATGCTTAAAATCAATCCTTGCACATGGTCAAAAGCATACTTTAAACAAGCAATCTCATGCTTCAACAAAATCACTAAAACAAGAATCTCATGCTTCACAAAATACTTAACATGTCATATTGGTTCAAGTGATACATTTCATTTCTTAAAACAAGTTCAACAACTTTCCCAAGGACTTTTAAACACCTTGGTCCCAAGGACTTTTAAACACCTTGGCCATGAACTTTTAAACACCATGAATAAGGACCACACAAGGACTTTTAACCACCTTTGTGTCCAATGCTTGAATCACCCCAAGGACTTTTAAACACCTTGGCCCCAAGGACTTTTAAACACCTTGACCCCATGGACTTTTAAACACCATGGAAAGGATCACCTAAGGACTTTTAACCACCTTAGTGTCCGCAACAAGACTCATCCAAGGACTTTTAACCACCTTGATGATCTTAAGTAACAAGGCTCCCTCAAGGACTTTTAACCACCTTAGTGACCTTAATCTTTTCAAAACATCACTTGCCAATATCCATCATATTCATCACTTAATCCACTGTTTTAAAGCATTAAACCAAGCCATTTTCATCATGCATTTCAAAGCATCAAACCACATTATTTCAACACATAAAAGCAAGGTACTCCTACCTAGAGTTACCTTCAATATATGGCTTACAACATCAGCAAAATCCATGCTAAAACATGCTTTCAAAACAGAAATTAAAACATGCAAATTATCATCTTGCATCACAACAAAAACATGGCCACCACTAGAGAGAAAATCCGAAAACTTACACTTGAGCTTAGCAAAGTTGTTTAGACTTAAACTAAGCTCCCAAAACCTTCAAACCTTGGTTTTAAAAGCTGAAATCCAATTTCCACAAACTCACTCACCGATTTCCACTTTGCTTCAAGCCAAAGCACCAAATCAAGCTTCCGGATCAACCAAACTCGGATCCAAAGATGCCTCCCCTGTTTCAACACATCAAAGCAGAGGATTAATGCATCATCATGCATTAATTGCTTCAATGAAAGCACCTAAACTCGCTGCTCTCATCCAACCTCCATTTTCGGCCACCAAACACAACCGAAAATGCATCCAAACCACTTCTAAACAAAGCCCAGCCATAAACCAGCAAAACCTCACTTTCATTAACATCACATAACATCTAAAAACAACCTATTAACAACCTTATACCTCCAGCAACAACAGATCACCAAGTTCACCTCAAAAACTACCTTAAAACACAAGCTAAACTTAGGAAACTCAACCTATCCGGGATTGCATCAATCAAAACTCAATTCCACATCATTTTAGAGATCATTTAACATCAAAAACACCTCTTAGATCACAGATTACTCAGATCTAACGAAAATCATCAAAAATCATCAAAATCTTGCATAATAAGCCAAGATCCATAAATCAACTTAAAAGCCTTTAATTAAACATCAATTTAGGATTGCAAACTTAGGAATTTCAGTAAAGAACTGATAGTTTAGAGGAGAAGGACGTTCTTACCTCCAAACTTGTGTTTCTCCACTTTTTGGAATGAAAACCTTGATGAAACTTGTAGCAATTTAAGAGGTTTTGAAGATATGTTGATTTGGAATCAAATGAGAGTTGAAAGGAGGAAATTAGGTGAGAAAATCAGAAACAAATCTCTGGAAATGTAGTGTTTGGTTTGAGAGAAAATGAGAGAAAGAAAATGAGAAGTTAGTTATGAAATTAGCCAAATGGCTTTTCCCTCCTTTTTGACATACTTTAAAATCAGAATTATAACTCAAAATATCTTAGAAAAATCTGGAGAAACCACTTTTGGATTAATAGCTCCTTAAAGATTCAAAGTTCCAACCCTTTATAAAACAGCCACCAAACTTGCGAAAATTACATTTTGGTCACTAGCCAAAATGTCACACTTCCAAAACTCATTTTCCAAAATTGATTTCACAGTTCACTTAATTATATTAAAAGATGATTTTAGAACATTTTTCCATATTTTTAATGCAACCCGAACTAGGCTTTCCTAATTTAACCTCTTAAGATTCGAAGAGCACTTTGACCAACCGGTCAATGCCCAAAACTCCTAAGCCCAAAACCGGGGCGTTACAAATTAAATCACAATTTTGCAAGATTTTGATCTTTAATCATAACTATTATCAAAACCCAGCTAAAAACAACAATTGAGAGTCAAACATCTTTGGAATTTCAATAAAGAACCCTGATTAGAGGTTGAGAACGAGATTTACTTCCAATCCATGCTTTCCTCAATGAATGCTAAGTTTTTGCTTCAAAAATCTTGAAGAAATTGAAAATGATTCTTTGGAATAGAAAGAGAAACCAAGAGAGAGTGTTTGGGAGAAAAGAAATATGGAGAAAATGATTTAGAATACCGTTTGGCTGATAATGAGAAGACAAAAGTAGTTACGTAACTAAAATCTCCCAAATTAACTATTTAATTAATAAAATAAATAAAACTCTTTTAAAATCAATTAAATAAAAGCTATTTTAAACACATGTTATATTAAGGAAAGACTTAATTACATAAAGCTCCCTAAAGATTCTAAGACTTTGACTCTCCCTTTTTAAAATTGTATTTTTCACAATTTTGAAACTTTACATTTTGGTCACTACAAAAAATGTAGCACTTCCGAAACTCTTTTTTTAAATGTGATTTGACCAACCTATTAAACATATTTTTAGAGGATTTTAGCAATTTTTACCACAATTTTATCCTATCCCGATCCTTGATTTCCTTAAATCACCTTACGCGATTCGAATCGTTTTTAGTCGGTCCGATGTGATGTCTAAAACATCTAGGACCAAAACTAAGGCGTTATAACTCTCCCCCACTTAGGAAATTTCGTCCTCGAAATTTTACCTGATGGAAAAATGTAACCCCCTTAACCCGGCCTAGACGGTTGACCCGAATTAAGAAGTTTACACGGGGAAAACCAAAGTCAACCCGAAAGTCAACCTTGATTAACGACCTTTTTTTTCTTTTAGTCTTGTCTAGATGCATATTATCCCTAGATATGATCATACAATCAGCATACTCAAAGATCATAACCATCAGAGAACATTCAGGGACCCAATTGCACAAATTAAGACTTTAGGGACCAAATTGTAAATTCTGAGAATTATAAGGACTTAACCCAAATTAAAGTTACCAATATATAATTAATCATATTTCATGCTTCTCTGTCAAATTTCAGCTCAAACGGACATCTCAAACTCATTTAATTGCAATAACAAGGTTTAGGACTAAAATGCAAACATTTCAAAACATATAACCAACAATTTCAGTGCCCAACGGTCAAGTGTTTCGGAACAGGGAAGACTCGTTCCGAAACGTGGGACCGTTCCGCAACTGGTACCGAAACAGGGCCTGGCAGAAGCCAAACTGTTTCGGAACAGTTCCTTCCGTTTCGGAACGCCTAGGCCATTTCAGGCCCCCGTTCCGATACGGTAGCACCTGTTCCGAAACAGGTTGCCCAGATTGCAGGAAAAATGCTGGTTTAACACATAATTGACCTATATAACATGCTCCAAAAGCCATCAAATTTTACCAGCAGGTCATTCAACATACAAGGAACATAATTGCATCAACCAAACATCAACATGGCATCAATTATGAAAATCCCCAATTCTATAGGCATGCATCCTACTAAGAAAACATTCAAGCATCAATAAACCAAAACCATATCACAAAGGCCAATTACAAGCTCAAACATTATCAACATCATAAATCCAACTTAGGGAGTCCAAAACATCTTCCAAAACAACAACATAGGTCCCCCATTGCCAAAAGCCAAAAGCTAATAGTGTTTAAGAAACCTTCACCATACTTGAGCTTAGTTCACCACTTGGATTCTTGCCCTCCTTGCTGCCCTCAATGCACTTTAATGCTCTGCATTATTGGTTTAAGAAAAGAGAGAGCGTAAGCAAATAGCTTAGTGAGGAATGCTCATTTAAAACCACACAATAATGCATTTATAAAACACTTTTATAAACCTTAAATCAATCATCCTTTACACATGCTCTAAAGCATTTAAAACAAGCAATTCATGCTTCAAGTTCATATCATGTCATATTGGCAACAAGTGATACATCAACATAAGATCCACACATGGACTTTTAAACACCATTGTGATCTTATAATTTCCAAGGACCACACATGGACTTTTAAACACCATTGTGTCCTTAAAAGCATCATCCATGGACTTTTAAACACCATGACAAGGACCACACAAGGACTTTTAAACACCTTTGTGTCCTTAACAAGAATCTCCCAAGGACTTTTAAACACCTTGGAGTTCTTAAGTAAACAAGGCTTACACAAGGAATTTTAACCACCTTTGTAACCTTAACCAAGAACCAACCATGGACTTTTAAACACCATGTTGTTCTTAAATAAACAAGCCTCACACAAGGAATTTTAACCACCTTGGTGATCTTAACCAAGAACCAACCATGGACTTTTGACCACCATGTTGTTCTTAAATAAACAAGGCTCACACAAGGACTTTTAACCACCTTTGTGACCTTAACCATCACTTGCCAATATGCATCATTAACCACAATATTCCACTGTTTTAAAGCATTTAACAAAGCCATAAACATCATGCATCTTTAAGCATCAAACCACATTTAACAATGTTCAAAAACAAGGATCTCTTACCTTGAGCATCCTTCAACACATGGCTTATAATCTCAGCAAATAAACATGCTAAATATGCTTTCAAAACAGGATTTAAAACATGCAAACAAACCACATTTCATACAACCAACCCATGGTTCATCACAAAGAGAGTTTTCCGAAAAACTTACTCTTGAGCTTAGCTAAGTTGCTTAGACTTAAACTAAGCTCCCAAACCTTCAAAACATCGGTTTCAAAGCTGAAAACCAAAATCCACTCACCGATTCCGTTTCGCCACTTGCCGAAACACCAATCAAGCTTCCGGATCACCACCACTAGGATCCAAAGATGACTCCCCTGTTTTAAACACATCAAAGCAGAGGATTAATGCATCATCATGCATTAATAACTTCAATGAAAGCACCTAAACTCGCTGCTCTCATCCACACTCCATTTTCGGCTACCAAACACAACCGAAAATTTATCCAAACAACTCCACAACACTACCCAGTCATGATCCATCAAATCTAATCATCCTTAAACATCAATTAACATCCAAAAAGGATCTAACATCACCCTTATACCTCCATCTATAACAGATCATCAAGATCACACCAAAAACAACCAAGAACTCAAGCTAAACTTAGGAAAATCAACCTATCCGGGATTGCATTAATTAAACCTCAACTTCTCATCAATTTAACATTCATTTAACATCAAAAAGACACCTCAAATCACTGCCCAAACAGATCATACGAATTTTAACCAAAATCAACCAAATCTTGCATTTAATAGCCAAGATCAAGAACACAACCTTAAAACCTTTTATAAAACACAAATTAAGGATTGAGAACTTGGGAATTTCAGTAAAGAACTGAGAGTTTAGAGGAGAAGGACGTTCTTACCTCAAAACTTGAGTTTTCTCCCTTTTTGGAACCAAATTCTTGAAAATCCACTTAGCAAATGCAAATGTTTTGTTGAAGAGATGATTGAAGATCAAAAGGGAATTGAAATGAGTTATTTAGGTGACAAAATCAGAGGTAAAAGCTCTGGAGAAAAGGTGTTTGGTTTGAGAGAAAAGATGAGAGAAAATGAAAATGGAAATTTGGAAACTTAGTTAGAAAATGCCAAAATATCTTCCCTCCACTTTTCTTTTATTTAAAAACCATTAATTAATCATTTAATACTTTAGAAAAATCTGGAGAAACTCCCATTGGGTAAATAGCTCCTTAAAGATTCAAAGTTTCAATCCTTTCTAATACAGTCTCACAGTTTTCAAAAATTACATTTTGGTCACTAGCCAAAATGTCACACTTCCAAACCTCATTTTGTAAAATTGATTTCACCATACTTTTATATATAATAAAAGAGGATTTTAAGACATTTTTCCATATTTTTAATGCAACCCGAACTAGGCTTTCCTAAATTCACTTTTATATATTCGAACCGTACTCCGACCGAACCGGTCCGAATCCCAAAACTCCTAAGCCCAAAACCGGGGCGTTACAACTCTCCCCCATTAAGAAATTTCGTCCTCGAAATTTACCTGAAGGAAAGAGGTAAGGAAACTGCTTCAGCATGTCATCCTTCCGTTCCCACGTGGCTTCCTCAACACCATGATGCTTCCACAACACTTTTACCAACTCAATGGTCTTGCCACGAAGAACCTTGCTATCCGAATCCAGAATTCTCACCGGTTCCTCATCATAGGTCAAATCCAGATTCAATTCAACTTCCTCCACAGGCATCACATGCGAAGGATCCGATCTATACTTCCGAAGCATAGAAACATGAAACACATCATGAATCTTCTCCAACTCTTGAGGTAGCCTCAACTTGTACGCAACAGGACCCACACGCTCAATCACCTCGTATGGTCCAATGTACCTAGGGCTCAACTTACTCTTACGGCCAAACCTCATCACCTTTTTCCAAGGCGAAACCTTCAAAAACACACGGTCACCCACCGCATACTCAATCTCCTTACGCTTCAAATCCGCGTAAGACTTTTGCCGATCAGAAGCTGCCTTCAAGCGCTCACAAATGAGCTTCACCTTCTCGGTGGTTCCCTTCAACAAAGCCGGCATCGAAACCAACTTCTGACCCGTTTCAGCCCAACAAAGAGGAGTCCTACACTTCCTCCCGTACAAAGCTTCATAAGAGGCCATTTGAATACTTGCTTGATAACTATTGTTATAAGCAAACTCCACCAAAGGCAAATGTTTCTCCCAAGAGCCTTGGAACTCAATCACACAGCACCTCAACATATCCTCCAAAACCTGGATAACACGCTCAGACTGACCATCCGACTGAGGATGATAAGATGTACTGAAATTCAACCGTGTACCCAGAGCTTGATGCAAACACTGCCAAAAACGCGATGTAAACCTCGGATCCCTATCCGACACAATCGACTTTGGCACACCATGCAGCCGCACAATCTCAGCAATGTACAGCTCCGCAAGCTTATCCAATGAATACGTAGTATGCACAGGCAAGAAATGCGCACACTTCGTCAGGCGATCCACAATCACCCACACCGAATTCTTCTTTGATGGCGACAAGGGTAAACCAGATACAAAATCCATGGTAATCCTTTCCCACTTCCATTCAGGGATTCTCAACGGTTGCAACAACCCTGAAGGAACCTGATGCTCAGCCTTAACTCGCTGACACACCATGCACTTGCTCACAAACTCTGCAACATCCTTCTTCAGACCCAGCCAATAGTACTCATCACGAAGATCATGATACATCTTAGTACTACCTGGGTGCATAGCAAAAGGACTACTATGGCCTTCAGTCAGAATAGCACGCCTCAACTCAGCATCATTGGGCACTACTATCCGACTCCCAAAACACAACACTCCATCATCATTAAAGCAGAAATCCGAAAGCCTACCCTCCGCGATATCCTGTACATGCGGCACCAAAGAATGATCCAGCAACTGCTTTTCCTTGATCAACTGAACCAAAGATGGTTTCACTTGCAACTCAGCCACAAGACCACCATCCCGCGAAATACTCAAACTAGCAAACATAACCCTCAACTCAACAGCTACCTTCCTACTCAAGGCATCCGCTACAACATTAGCTTTTCCAGGGTGATACTCAATCGTCAAATCATAATCCTTGAGCAACTCCACCCAACGTCGCTGCCTAAGATTCAACTTCTTCTGAGACATCAGATACTTCAAACTCTTGTGATCCGTGTACACAGTACACTTCTCACCATACAGGTAATGTCTCTAGATCTTTAAAGAAAAAACCACCGTAGCCAACTCAATGTCATACGTAGGATAATTGCGCTCATGCACTTTCAACTGCCGCGATGCATAAGCCACCACCTTACCCTCTTGCATCAACACACATCCCAAACCAACATAGGACGCATCACTATACACCACAAACTCTTTCCCTGATTCAGGTTGAACCAAGATAGGAGCTTGCGTCAAAGCTGCCTTAAGCTTCTCAAAAGCCTGATGTCTCGCTTCCGTCCATTCATACTTATCATCCTTCTGCAACAACTTTGTCAAAGGTGCAGCAATCTTAGAAAATCCATCCACAAACCTCCAGTAGTACCCCGCCAAACCAAGGAAACTACGAACCTCATGAACAGACTTAGGAACCTTCCAATTTATCACCGCCTCAATCTTCTGAGGATCAACACGAATAATCTCGGCAGAAACCACATGCCCAAGAAACACCACTTCACTTAACCAAAACTCACACTTGCTCAACTTGGCATAAAGCTGATTCTCCAACAAAGCTTGCAACACAATCCTCAAATGCTCTTCATGCTCCTCCTCAGTATGCGAGTACACGAGGATATCATCAATGAACACCACAACAAACTTGTCCAGGTATTCATGAAACACGCGATTCATCATGTCCATGAAAGTTGCAGGAGCATTTGTCAAACCAAACGGCATCACAAGGAACTCATAATGCCCATACCTTGTCCTGAAAGCTGTCTTAGGCACATCCACATCCTTTACCTTCAACTGGTAATGCCCTGACCTCAAGTCAATCTTAGAGAACACAGCTGCTCCCCGAAATTGATCAAAGAGATAATCAATTCTCGGCAAAGGATAGCGATTCATGATAGTCAACTTGTTCAGCTGACGATAATCAATGCACATTCTCATAGTGCCATCCTTCTTCTTCACAAACAAGACCGGTGCACCCCAAGGTGACACACTCGGCCGAATGAACCCACGATCAAGCAACTCTTGCAACTGCGTCTTCACCTCCTTCAACTCTTTGGGTGCCATTCTATAAGGGGTAATGGACACAGGATTTGTATTCTCATACAGCTCAATCCCAAACTCCACCTCGCGATTAGGAGGTAACCCCGGCAACTCCTCAGGAAACACACCAGGAAACTCTCGCACAGTCCTGATATCTTGCACACGCAACTCCTTAGAGCTAGGATTCATCACAAAAGCTAGGTAAGCTTCACAACCTTGCCTCAGCATCCGGCTCGCCTCCAACGTAGACACCACATTAGCAAGAAACTTCACATTCTCACCAACCACAACTACCTCATAATCATCCGCAAGCTTCAACGAAACTCGCTTATTCTCACAATCCACAACAGCTCGATGCTCAGCAAGCCAATCCGTACCAAGGATTACATCAAAACCATAGAAAGGCAACTCCATAAGGTCAACAGGAAAAACATGATCTTGAACAACCAAAGGACATCTTCTATAAAGCTTTCGAGTCACAACAGTCTCACCAAAAGAACTAGTGACGCGCACACCAACATCCAAAGACTCAACAGGCAAACCAAGCAATTCAGCATGCTCACGCAATATGTATGAGTGCGTAGATCCAGAATCAATCAAGGAAAGTAATGACAAGGATTGCAAAGTAAAAGTACCTGCGATCACATCCGCGCCATTTCTTCCCTCCCGCTGAGCATATACCCTGGCTTGGCCACCACCCTCAGGCTGAATAGCCACAACATGAGCCACACCCCGACCACCTTCCTCTCTCCGTTGGAAGTTACCGCGGCCGCGCCCACGACCTCTCTACGGTGCAGCAACAACAGGAGTACGCACTTGGCCACCAGCCAACATAGGACACTCTCTCCTCATGTGATCCGTAGATCCACAGTTCCAGCACGCATTACCAGCTGCCACAACAGGAGCTTGCACCTCTCTCACAGCACGAGGACAATCACGTTTCATATGGCCACGCGAACCACATATCCAACATGCACTCGGATCAACTCTAGCATTGCCTCCCCGAGCAGGCGCACCACCACCACGCTTATCTGAGGACCGATACTTCTGATCGCGTCCCCTCTTGTTCCGTCCACCACCGGAACTATATTCAGCTGCTCGCTTACCAGCACTTGACCCAGCACTTCTAGCAGATAAACCCAAGTTCATCTCAATGTCCTTTGCTCGGCCCACCAGCACATCAAAATCATCATACTCGGTAGCCAGCACATACATCTTAACTTCCGTCACTAAACCATAACGGAACCTCTCACACCTCTCCCGCTCATCCAGAACAAGCTCAGGTGCGTATTGACTGAGTCGAACAAACTGGACCTCATACTCAGCCACAGACATGCTCCCTTGGGTAAGAGACATAAACTCCCTCTTCTTTTCATCTAGGTACCTCACACCTAGATACCTTCTCTTGAACGCGTTCTGAAAGAACGTCCAAGTTACGTCAGCTTCCGCCATCCCAACGATAGTGGTTGTCCACCACGTGTAAGCATCATCCTGTAGCAAGGATACTACACAGCCCAGCTTTTGCACATCAGTGCAACTCATCTGACCTAAGATTCTCTTGGTACCCTCTAACCAAGACTCCAAACCTTCAGCTGACAAACCCCTGAACTCAGTCCCTCCTAGACTGCAAAAACGTTCCAAGGGTAGTCTAACTCCAGCATCTCCCTGATGCACAGCTCCTTGAGCTCCAGCTACCGCTGCTTGAAAAGCTCCAGCAATAGCTTGAATCAACACCGTCATGTCAGGAACAGTTTGCCCCTGACCAGCCTCAGGTCCAGCGACCCCAGCACCAGCTGCAACTCCAGCTCCTTCACCCCCAGCATCACCACCACCAGGTGGAGGAGGTAAATCCACCGCACTTTCAACATTCTCCTCATTCTCATTCTCATTCTGAGTCGTAGCTCGCACATTACTCCTCAACTCTCTACGAGGTGCCATACTCTAACAATGCAATCACAATGCAAATAAACAAAGTCAGGCCCAGCAAGGTAAGCAATCCAAGTACTCAAGCTCATTTTCACTTAAAAACAATATCATTACATTAGCTTTGATTTGGCAATGGGTACCCACAACATGCTTCACCATAGCATACACCTCAATTGCAACATATTTTCAATTCACTCAACATGCTTTCACTCAACATGCATACAAAGCATACATACTTTAATCATGCACATAATCATTCCCAATTACTCGATAACTCAGCTCTAATACCACCAAATGTAACCCCCTTAACCCGGCCTAGACGGTTGACCCGAATTAAGAAGTTTACACGGGGAAATCCAAAGTCAACCCGAAAGTCAACCTTGATTAACGACCCTTTTTTTTCTTTTAGTCTTGTCTAGATGCATATTATCCCTAGATATGATCATACAATCAGCATACTCAAAGATCATAACCATCAGAGAACATTCAGGGACCCAATTGCACAAATTAAGACTTTAGGGACCAAATTGTAAATTCAGAGAATTATAAGGACTTAACCCAAATTAAAGTTACCAATATATAATTAATCATATTTCATGCTTCTCTGTCAAATTTCAGCTCAAACTCATTTAATTGCTATAACAAGGTTTATGACTAAAATGCAAACATTTCAAAACATATAACCAACAATTTCAGTGCCCAACGGTCGAGTGTTTCGGAACAAGGAAGACCCGTTCCGAAACGCGGGACCGTTCCGCAACTGGTACCGAAACAGGGCCTGGCAGAGGCCAAACCGTTTCGGAACAGTTCCTTCCGTTTCGGAACGCCCAGGTCATTTCAGGCCTCCGTTCCGATACGGTAGCACCTGTTCCGAAACAGGTTGCCCAGATTGCAGGAAAAATGCTGGTTTAACACATAATTGACCTATCTAACATGCTCCAAAAGCCACCAAATTTTACCAGCAGGTCATTCAACATACAAGGAACATAATTGCATCAACCAAACATCAACATGGCATCAATTATGAAAATCCTCAATTCTATAGGCATGCATCCTACTAAGAAAACATTCAAGCATCAATAAACCAAAACCATATCACAAAGGCCAATTACAAGCTCAAACATTATCAACATCATAAATCCAACTTAAGGAGTCCAAAACATCTCCCAAAACAACAACATAGGTCCCCCATTGCCAAAAGCCAAAAGCTAATAGTGTTTAAGAAACCTTCACCATACCTGAGCTTAGTTCACCACTTGGATTCTTTCCCTCCTTGCTGCCCTCAATGCACTTTAATGCTCTGCATTATTGGTTTAAGAAAAGAGAGAGCGTAAGCAAATAGCTTAGTGAGGAATGCTCATTTAAAACCACACAATAATGCATTTATAAAACACTTTTATAAACCTTAAATCAATCATCCTTTGCACATGCTCTAAAGCATTTAAAACAAGAAATTCATGCTTCAAGTTCATATCATGTCATATTGGCAACAAGTGATACATGAACATAAGATCCACACATGGACTTTTAAACACCATTGTGATCTTATAATTTCCAAGGACCACACATGGACTTTTAAACACCATTGTGTCCTTAACAAGCATCATCCATGGACCTTTAAACACCATGACAAGGACCACACAAGGACTTTTAAACACCTTTGTGTCCTTAACAAGAATCTCCCAAGGACTTTTAAACACCTTGGAGTTCTTAAGTAAACAAGGCTAACACAAGGAATTTTAACCACCTTTGTAACCTTAACCAAGAACCAACCATGGACTTTTAAACACCATGTTGTTCTTAAATAAACAAGCCTCACACAAGGAATTTTAACCACCTTGGTGATCTTAACCAAGAACCAACCATGGACTTTTAACCACCATGTTGTTCTTAAATAAACAAGGCTCACACAAGGACTTTTAACCACCTTTGTGACCTTAACCATCACTTGCCAATATGCATCATTAACCACAATATTCCACTGTTTTAAAGCATTTAACAAAGTCATAAACATCATGCATCTTTAAGCATCAAACCACATTTAACAATGTTCAAAAACAAGGATCTCTTACCTTGAGCATCCTTCAACACATGGCTTATAATCTCAGCAAATAAACATGCTAAATATGCTTTCAAAACAGGATTTAAAACATGCAAACAAACCACATTGCATACAACCAACCCATGGTTCATCACCAAGAGAGTTTTCCGAAAAACTTACTCTTGAGCTTAGCTAAGTTGCTTAGACTAAAACTAAGCTCCCAAACCTTCAAAATATTGGTTTCAAGGCTGAAAACCAAAATCCACTCACCGATTCCGTTTCGCCACTTGCCGAAACACCAATCAAGCTTCCGGATCACCACCACTAGGATCCAAAGATGAATCCCCTGTTTTAAACACATCAAAGCAGAGGATTAATGCATCATCATGCATTAATAACTTCAATGAAAGCACCTAAACTCGCTGCTCTCATCCACACTCCATTTTCGGCTACCAAACACAACCGAAAATGCATCGAAACAACTCCACAACACTACCCAGCCATGATCCATCAAATCTAATCATCCTTAAACATCAATTAACATCCAAAAAGGATCTAACATCACCCTTATACCTCCAGCTATAACCGATCATCAAGATCACACCAAAAACAACCAAGAACTCAAGCTAAACTTTGGAAAATCAACCTATCCGGGATTGCATTAATTAAACCTCAACTTCTCATCAATTTAACATTGATTTAACATCAAAAAGACACCTCAAATCACTGCCCAAACAAATCATACGAATTTTAACCAAAATCAACCAAATCTTGCATTTAATAGCCAAGATCAAGAACACAACCTTAAAACCTTTTATAAAACACAAATTAAGGATTGAGAACTTGGGAATTTCAGTAAAGAACTGAGAGTTTAGAGGAGAAGGACGTTCTTACCTCCAAACTTGAGTTTTCTCCCTTTTTGGAACCAAATTCTTGAAAATCCACTTAGCAAATGCAAAGGTTTTGTTGAAGAGATGATTGAAGATCAAAAGGGAATTGAAATGAGTTATTTAGGTGACAAAATCAGAGGGAAAAGCTCTGGAGAAAAGGTGTTTGGTTTGAGAGAAAAGATGAGAGAAAATGAAAATGGAAATTTGGAAACTTAGTTAAAAATGCCAAAATATCTTCCCTCCACTTTTCTTTTATTTAAAAACCATTAATTAATCATTTAATACTTTAGAAAAATCTTGAGAAACTCCCATTGGGTAAATAGCTCCTTAAAGATTCAAAGTTTCAATCCTTTGTAAAATTGATTTCACCATACTCTTATATATAATAAAAGAGGATTTAAGACATTTTTCCATATTTTTAATGCAACCCGAACTAGGCTTTCCTAAATTCACTTTTATATATTCGAACCGTACTCCGACTGAACCGGTCCGAATCCCAAAACTCCTAAGCCCAAAACCGGGGCGTTACAAAAAAGGTCGTGAAACTACTTCAGCATATCCGCCTTACTCTACCAAGTGGACTCCTCAACCCATCGGTGTCACCACGACACCTTCACCAGTTCTATCGTCTTGCCACGAAGAACTTTGCTGCTCACATACAGAATCCTCACTGGTTCCTCATCATAAGACAGATTCGGATTCAACTCTATCTCCTCAACATGCATCACATGAGATGGATTCGATCTGTACCTCCGCAACATCGAGACATGAAACACATCATGAATCTTTTCCAGCTCGGAAGGCAATCTCAACCGATATGCCACAGGACCAATACGCTCTACAACCTCGTAAGGCCCAATGAACCTCGTGCTAAGCTTACCCTTACACTTAAATCTCAACACCTTCTTCCAAGGTGAAACGTTCAAGAACACACGTTCGCCAACCGCGAATTCGATCTCCTTTCCTTTTAGATCCGCATAGGACTTTTTTCGGTCCGATGCTACCTTCAAACTCTCACAAATGAGCTTCACCTTCTCGGTGGTTCCTTTCAACATAGTCGGCATCGAAATCAACTTTTGCCCCGCTTCTGCCCAACAAAGTGGGCTTCTACATCTCCTCCCAAACAAAGCCTCGTAAGGAGCCATCTGTATACTTGTCTGATAACTATTGTTGTAAGCGAACTCAACCAATGGAAAGTGTTTCTCCCACGAACCCTGGAAGTCAATGACGCAGCACCTCAACATATTCTCAAGCACCTGGATAACACGTTCCGACTGCCCATCTGTATGAGGATGATAAGAAGTACTGAAATTTAACCGTATACCGAAAGCTTGATGCATATATTCCCAAAACCGCGGTGTAAACCTCGGATCCCTATATGACACAATGGACTTTTGCACACCGTACAACCGCACAATCTCAGCAATGTACAGCTCATCCAACTTATCCAAGGTATACGTAGTATGCACACGCAAGAAATGTGCACACTTCGTAAGGCGATCCACAATACCCCAAAGCGAATTTTTTTTGATGGTGACAATGGCAAACCGGACACAAAATCCATGGTAATTATCTCCCACTTCCATTCTAGGATTCTCAAAGGTTGCAACAACCCAGAAAGAACCTGGTGTTCAGCCTTCACTCGCTGACACACCGTGCACTTGCTGACGAAATCAGCAACATCCTTTTTCAACCCCACCCAGTAGCATTCATCCTTCAAATCACGGTACATCTTTGTACTACCAGGGTGCATAGCGAAAGGACTACTATGAGCTTGCGTCAGAATAGTGTGCCTCAACCCCACATCATCCGGCACCACTATTTGACTCCCAAAACACAAAACCTCGTCATCATTAAAACTGAAATCGGAAGGCTTACCCTCCACAATATCCTTAACAAAGGGAACAAGAGAATCATCTGACAACTACCTTTCTTTGATCAACTCAATCAAAGATGGTTTCACTTGCAATTCAGCGATAAGTCCTCCATCACGCGATATGCTCAAGCGAGCAAACATCACCCTCAACTCAACTGCCACTTTTCTACTCGGAGCATCGACCAAAACATTGGCCTTGCCCGGGTGATACTCGATCAACAGATCATAATCCTTAAGAAGCTCCACCCAACAACGTTGCCTAAGATTCAACTTTTTCTGAGACATTAGATACTTTAAGCTCTTATGATCCGTGAACACCACACACTTTTCGCCATATAGGTAATGCCTCCAAATCTTCAAGGCAAACACAACAACCGCAAGCTCTAGATCGTGAGTAGGGTAGTTACGCTCATGCACCTTCAATTTCCTAGACGTATAGGCCACTACCTTGCCCTCCTACATCAACACACAGCCCAAACCGACAATGGACGCGTCACTATAGACTACAAACTCCTTACCAAACTCAGGTTGAATCAGGACAGGAGCTTGCGTCAAAGCTTCCTTCAACTTCTCAAAAGCTTGTTGCCTCTAATCTGTCCAATCAAAATGAACATTCTTCTGCATCAACTTGGTCAATGGTGCAGCTATCTTCGAGAAACCCTCGATGAACCTACAATAATACCCAACTAAACCAAGGAAACATAGCACTTCTGTCACCGACCTAGGCACCTTCCAACTCATCACTGCCTCAACTTTCCGGGGATCAACACGAATACCCACAGCCGACACAACATGCCCAAAGAAGACCCCCTCCCTAAGCCAGAACTCACATTTGTATAGCTAAGCATACAACTGATTCTCCAACAACACTTGCAAGACTATCCTTAAGTGCCTATCATGATCCTCCTCGGTAAGAGAGTACACGAGAATATCATCGATAAACATCACCACAAACTGATCCAAGAACTCATGGAATACACGATTCATCATGTTCATGAAAGCAGCAGGTGCGTTGGTCAAACCAAATGGCATCACCAGAACATCATAATTCCCGTACCTTGTCCGAAAAGCCGTCTTAGGTACATCCACATCTTTCACCTTCAACTGGTAATACCCTGACCTCAAATCAATCTTAGAAAACACTGAGCCTCCTCGAAACTGATCAAAGAGATCATTAATCCTAGGCAGGGGATACTTATTCTTGATCGTCAACTTGTTCAGTTGCCGATAATCTATGCACATCCGTATCGTGCCGTCCTTCTTCTTTACGAACAACACCGGTGCACCCCAAGGTGATACACTCGGTCGGATAAACCCGCGATCCAACAACTCCTGAAGTTGCATTTTCAATTCTTCCAGCTCCTTAGGTGCCATGCGATAAGGAGCAATGGACACCGGAGTTGTATTCTGATACAACTCGATACCAAACTCAACTTCTTTGTTTAGTGGCAACCCCGACAATTCTTCCAGAAAGACACCCAGAAAATCACAAACGGCCCGATGTCCTACACTCGTACATATTTTGTGTCAGTATTCATCACATAAGCAAGATAGGCCTCACAACCCATCCTTAGCATACTACTCGCTTCCAAGACCGAAACGATGTTAGACAAAAAATTTACATTCTCGCCTACTACCACCACTTCATAATCATTGGCAAGCTTTAAGCTGACCCGATTGGTATCAAAATCAACCACCGCTCTATGCTCAGACAACCAATACATTCCAAGGATCACATCAAATCCATAAAAGGGTAATTCCATTAAATCAAAAAGGAAAACATGACCCTGAAAAATAAGGGACACCTCCGATATAACTTCCTAGTGACTACAATCTCACCAAAGGAACTAGTCACTTGCATCCCTACTTCTAGCAACTCAACAGGTATATCAAGCAAATGCGCATGCTCGCTCAAGATATAAGAATGCGTGGATCTAGAATCAGTCAAACCCAACAATGATAAAAACTATAGAACAAAGGTACCTACAATGACATCAGCATCATTGCGTTCCTCGCGTTGAGCATACACCCTCGCAGGGCCACTTTTTTCAGACCGAACTTGTAACCCCCTTAGCCCGGCCTAGATGATTGACCCGAACTATGAAGATTACACGAGGAAAACCAAAGTCAACCCAAAAGTCAACCTTGATTCACGACCTTTTTTTCTTTTTAAACTTGTCTAGATACATGTTAACCTTAAGTGACTACTCACAAAATACAATTGAGAAAAAACACAGCGGTCGGGTAACATATAGGGACTCAATTGCACTTTATACAAGTTTAGGGACCAAAAAGTCATTTCTATAAAATAGAAGGTCATATTGATTTTAAGGTTACTAATATGAAATTAGTCATATTACATGCTTCTCTGCCAAATTTCATCTTAATTGGACATCTCAAGCTCAAGCAATTGCAATCTCAACATTTAGGACTAAAATGTAAAGTATGCAAACATCAAAACAATTCAAATCTGTGTCCAACGGTCACCCGTTTCGAAACACCCACCTGTCGTATCGAAACGCTGGATCGAAATGGCGTTGACCGTTTCGGTACACGGGTGTGCTCTGAGACCAGTTCCGAAACATGGCATTCTAGTAGCAAAATCGTTTTGAAATAGCCTCCAATGTTTTGAAACACGAAGGCCTTTAGAAGGCCCCATTTCGAAACACTAAAGGGTGTTTCGATACGGTTTGCCCAGAAACTGCAGCAAAGACTGATTTTTCACTCAAATACCTAATCAAACACATCCCAAGGACTCTCTAAATTTACCAACAAGTCAACATATATATAAGGTACATATTAGGAACACACAAGCACCATCATAGCATCAAACATGAAATCTCATTAGTCTATAGGCATGCTTCCTAATATCAAAACGCAAATAGACAATCCATCCTCAAAAACAAGTAATCAAGTCCATTTACAATCCAACAAGCCAAAACAACCATGCTACAACCATATGGAGTTTAACATATTTCCCAAATACAAAACTTGGTTTCCCATTGCCAATCTATCAAAACTAAAGTGTATGAAAACTTCACCATACGTGAGCTTGGGCTTCCTCGGATGAAGTTAGCTTCCTTGATGCCCGAAAACACCTCAATTGTCTACATTATTGGTAAAAGAGAGAGCGTAAGCACAAATGCTTAGTGAGGCATGCTCCAAAGAAAACCAACACAATAATGCACATTTTGAAAACACTTCCATCAAAAGCTTTTAAACCACATGCTCATTTCTATCTCATGCTTGGAAATCTTTCAAAGCAATACTCAATGAAACCACATGTAACTTACTTCTATCTCATGCATTTAAATCAATGCAAAACTCATGGCAAGGCCAAAAACATGCTTGTACTCTAAAGCATTTCATAAACAACCACATATGCATTTCCCATGGCACAAATCATTATATCAAGGTACATGTGAATCAAAACCCTAACATGTTTTATATTGGCATTTCACATCTATTCAATACTCGGATATGTGGACACATTTCTACACTAGACTCTTCCGATGGAATCTCGCGTCACCATACTCACTTGTCTAGAAACATGGCTTCCGGTGGAATCTCTCATCACCGTACTCACATGGCGGAATCTCTCATCGCCACAAAGCTTGGGTATTTCACCAAGTCCTACATGATGGAATGCCCATCATCGGAATATCTCCCTTTGGATTAACCAAAGAGCACATACGAATTTTTAGTTTACAGTGCATTCTCATCCTATTGATCGATCAATTATGTCCGGCAAGTATCTCAACATCTATGCCAATATATTATGTGAAATCAACATCTCACCTACTGTTTTTTTCATGCATTAAAAGTCCACAATTCTCATCTCTTTTCAAAATCATAACATTTTCCATGCTTCAACATAAAACCTCAAATCTCATTTATGCAACATGTTACTTTATGTAATCATTACAAGCATCACCTCATGCTACATTTCATGCATAAAAATAGTAGGAATTTATCAAACTAAAATCATGAGCATGTAAAAGCATTTGAGGGGCAATCACCACATTCTAGAGAGCAATCTAGCCAATAATTACTCCCGGACTTAGGAAGGTGTTTCAAACCATTCCTAAATCCCCAAACCTTGTATTTCTGTCCTCATGGACTTCTAACCCAATCGCACTCACCAATTTCGTTTCGCTTGCTTGCCGAAACGTCAATTAAGCTTCCGGATCAAATCCAAAAGTGTCCGAAGATGTCTCCCATGTTTTAGACGCATAAAAGCAGAGGATTAAAGCATCATCATATATTGAAATCTTCAGCCAACATTCCTAAACTCACTACTCTACCTAAACCCAACATTTCGGCTACCAAACACAACCGAAATTACCTCCAAACTCTTCCAAAACATAACCCAGCCAAGATTCATCACTTCTAATTATTTCTAAACATCAATGATCATAAAAAACAACCCTAAAGTCGTCCTTATAACTCCAGCTATAACAGAACATCAAAATCACCCCAAAAACCATCATTAACACAAGCAAAAACTTAGGAAAAAACAACCTATTCGGGATTGGATTGACAAAACCTCATTTCTAACATCATATAACATCAAAAATACATTAGAAAACCATGTCAAAATAGATCCCAACCAATTACCACGAAAATCTTTAAGACCTCTTCCAAAATCTTGAGTTTTAAGCCAAAATCTTGTTTCCAACATTAAAACCTTTCATAAACCTTTAATAAAGGATTGACAACTTGAGAATTTCAGTAAATAACTGAGTATTTAGAGGAGAAGAACAATTTTACCTCTAAAAGATGATTTCTCCTTGATTTGGGACAGTTTCCATGAAAATTCAATGTAGAAAACAAGTAGATTTGATGAAAGATTGATTAAGAATCAATGAGTGATTGAAATCTCATCAAATGAAGATGAAATCAAAGTGAATTTTGCTGGAGAAAAAGTGTTTGGTTGATAGGATTTTGAGAGAAAAAGAAATGAGAGAAAATTAGAGAAAAGTAGTTATGAAAGTCAAAGGTAGTTTATCACCTTTCTTTTATTTTATTTAATTAAATAATTAATTAAATCACCCAAATTAAGGAAAAATCTAATGAAAACATTTTTGGTAAATTAGCTCCTTAAAGATTCAAAGTTTCAATACTTTACAAAACAGTCACTACTAAACTTTGCAAAAATTGTGATTTGGTCACTACACCGAAATGTAGTATTTCCGAACCCTATTTTATAAAATTGATTTCACCATTCATTTATATATATTAAATGAGGATTTTTAGATATTTTTCTATATTTTTAAAGCATCCCGAACTAGGTGTTCCCGAAAACTTCCTTTTATAGTCGAATCGTTTCTCAGACTGGTCCGGTTCAGACCCTAAACTTCTAAGCCCAAAATTTGTGTGTTACAACTCTCCCCCTCTTAAGAAATTTCCTCCTCGAAATTTACCTGGAAGAAAAAGGTAAGGAAATTGCTTCTTCATATCATCTCTTCTTTCCCACGTGGCTTCCTCAACACCACGATGTTTCCACAACACCTTAACCAACTCAATGGTCTTACCTCGAAGAACTTTACTGTTCGAATCCAGAATCTCAAACGGCTTCTCATCATAGGTCAAATCTGGATTCAACTCAACTTCCTCCACATGCATAACATGCAAAGGATCCGATCTATACCTCCGAAGCATGGAGATATGAAACACATCATGTATCTTCTCAAACTCTTGTGGTAGCCTCAGCTTATACGCAACAGGACCCACACGTTCTATCACCTCATATGGCCCAATATACTTAGGGCTCAACTTACCCTTCCGGCCAAATCTCATCACCTTCTTCCCAGGCAAAACCTTCAAAAACACACGGTCACCCACCGCAAACTCAATCTCCTTACGCTTCAAATCCGCGTAAGACTTTTGCCGATCAGAAGCTGCCTTCAACCGCTCACAAATGAGCTTCACCTTCTCGTTGGTTCCTTTCAACAAAGCCGGCATCGAGACCAACTTTTGACCTGTTTTAGCCCAGCACAGAGGAGTTTTGCACTTCCTCCTATACAAGGATTCATAAGGTGCCATTTGAATACTTGCCTGATAGCTATTACTATAAGCAAACTCCACCAAAGGCAAATGCTTCTCCCAAGAGCCTTGAAACTCAATCACGCAGCACCTCAACATATCCTCAAGCACTTGAATAAAATACTCAGACTGTCCATCCGATTGTGGATGATAAGGAGTACTGAAATTCAGTCGCGTACCCAAAGCTTGATGCAAACATTCCCAAAATCGCGATGTAAACCTCGGATATCTATCTGACACTATAGATTTTGGTACCCCATGCAGACGCACAATCTCAGCAATGTACAAATCTGCAAGCTAATCCAATGTATACGTGGTATGCACAGGTAAGAAATGCGCACACTTCGTAAGGCGATCCACAATCACCCACACTGAATTCTTCTTCGATGGCGACAAAGGTAAACCAAACACAAAGTCCATGGTGATTCTTTCCCACTTCCATTCAGGAATCCTCAACGGTTGCAACAATCCTGAAGGAAACTGATGCTCAGCTTTAAGCCGCTGACAAACCATGCACTTACTCACATACTCCACAACATCTTTCTTCAAACCCACCCAATAGTACTCCTCCTTCAGATTACGGTACATCTCTGTACTACCAGGGTGCAAAGCAAAAGGACTACTATGAGCTTCGGTCAGAATAGTGCGCCTCAACTCCACATCATTTGGCACTACTATCCGTCTTCCGAAACATAGAACTCCATCATCATTAAAACAAAAATCTAATGATCTATCCTCAGCAATATCCTGAACATGTGGCACCAAAGAATCATCTAACAACTGCTTATCCTTTATCAACTGAACCATAGATGGTTTCAATTGCAATTCAGCCACAAGTCCTCCATCTCGCGAAATGCTCAAGCTAGAAAACATAGCTCTTAACTCCACCACCACCTTCCTGCTCATGGCATCCGCCACAACATTAGCTTTTCTCGGATGGTACTCGATCGTTAGATCGTAATCTTTAAGCAACTCCACCCAACGTCGTTTCCCAAGATTCAACTCTTTCTGAGACATCAAATACTTCAAACTCTCGTGATCCGTGTACACAATACACTTCTCACCATAAAGATAATGTCTCCAGATCTTCAAAGCAAAAACCACCGCGGCTAACTCAATATCATGCGTAGGATAATTGCGCTCATGCATCTTCAATTGTCGCGATGCATAAGCCACCACCTTACCCTCTTGCATTAGCACAAACCCCAAACCAATGTAGGATGTGTCACTGAACACCACAAACTCTTTCCCTGATTCAGGTTGAACCAAGATAAGAGCTTGCGTCAAAGCTACCTTAAGCTTCCCAAAAGCTTGTTGTCTCGCTTCCGTCCACTCATACTTAACATCTTTTTGTAACAACTTCGTCAAAGGAGCAACAATCTTTGAAAATCCATCCACAAACCTCCGATAATATCCTGCCAACCCAAGGAAACAACAGACTTCATGAACGGACTTAGGAGGCTTCCAATTCATCACCGCCTCAATCTTCTGAGGATGAACACGAATCCCCTCAGCCGAAACCACATGACCAAGGAACACAACTTCCTTTATCCAAAACTCACACTTGCTCAGCTTAGCATAAAGCTGATTTTCCATAAGCGCTTGCAAGACAACCCTCAAATGACCTTCATGCTCCTCCTCAGTACGAGAGTACACAAGGATGTCGTCGATGAACACCACAACAAACGTGTTCAAGTATTAATAGAACACTCTATTCATCATGTCCATGAAAGCAGCAGGAGCATTCATCAAGCCAAACGACATTATAAGGAACTCATAATGCCCATACCTCATTCTAAAGGCTGTTTTCGGCACATCCACATCTTTCACCTTAAGTTGATAGTATCCTGACCTTAAGTCAATCTTGGAGAACACAACCGCTCCCCGAAACTGATCAAAAAGATCATCAATCCTCGGCAAAGGATACCTATTCTTGAAAGTCAACTTGTTCAAGTGACGATAATCGATGCACATTCTCATAGTGCCATCTTTCTTCTTCACAAACAAGACTGGTGCACCCCAAGGTGATACACTAGGCCAAATAAAGCCACGGTCAAGCAACTCCTGAAGTTGCGTCTTCAACTACGTTAGCTCCTTAGGTGCCATGCGATAGGGAGCAATAGACACCGGAGTTGTGTTTTCATACAGCTCAATTCCAAACTCCACCTCTCGACTAGGCGGCAATCTAGGTAACTCCTCCGAAAACACTCCAGGGAACTCACGTACAGTTCTGATATCCTGAACGCGCAACTCTTTTGAACTAGGATTCATCACAAAGGCTAGGTAAGCCTCACAACCTTGCCTCAGCATTCGACTTGCTTCTAATGTAGACACAACATTGGAAAGAAACTTCACATTCTCGCCCACAACCACAACTTCATAATCATTCGCAAGTTTCAACGAAAGTCGCTTGCTTTCAAAATCCACTACAGCTAGATGCTCAATAAGCCAATCCATACCAAGGAATATATCAAAGCCCTAGAATGGCATTTCCATGAGATCAACAAGAAACACATGATTTTGCACTTTCAAGGGACATCTCCTATACAACTTTCGCGTCACAACCGGATAACCAAAGGAACTAGTCACACGCATGCCAACATCCAAAGACTCAACAGGTAAACCAAGCATTTGAGCATGTTCACGCAATATATACGAGTGTGTAGATCCAGAATCAATCAAAGAAAGTAATGATAAGGATTACAAAGTAAATGTACCTGCGATCACATTCGTATCATTCTTTCCCTCACGATGGACACACACTCGAACCTGACTGCCACCCTCAGGTTGAACGGCCACAACATGTGCTACATTCCTGCCACCATCATCTCCGCGCTGAAAATTACCACGGCCGCGCCCACGACCTCTATGTGGCTCAGCTGCTCTCACCGGAGCTTGTCCCTCTCTCAAAGGCTGAGGACAATCCTTCTTCAAATGTCCACGGTTCCCACAATTCTGGCATGTCCCAAGATTACCCCAACACTCGCCACCATGTCGTCTACCACAACGGTTACACTCAGGAGTCCTCAGAACATCATTAGGTCCTTGTTGACCTCTACCAGGGTTACCACCCCCACGCCTAGCATCATAATGCGGCCTCCTATCTTTATGCCTTTTGTTGCGATCTCTACCATAATCGCGTTCAGCCGCTCGCTTCCTAGAGCTAGATCCACCCACTCGACTACTCAGACCAAGGTTTGACTCAATGTCCTTGGCTCTAGTGACCAAGACACCGAAATTTGTATAATCATCCGCAAGCATAAAAGTCATCACATCAGTTACCAACCCATAATGAAATCGTTCGCACCTCTCCCGGTCATTAGGGATTAACTCAGGTGCATACTAACTGAGGCGAACAAACTGAATTTCATACTCGGCTACCGACATGATGCCTTGCATAAGAGACATAAACTCTCTTTTCTTCTCATCTGGGTAACGCACACCCAGATACTTTTGCTTGAACGCATTCAAGAAGAATGTCCAAGTCACCTCATCGTCCTCCATCCTAGAAATAGTGGTCGTCCACCACGTATAAGCATCACCATGCAACAATGATACAACATAACCCATCTTCTGCACATTATTGCAGTTCATCTGTCCCAAAATTCACTTGGTGCTCTCCAACCAAGACTCAGATCCTTTCAGAGATAAACCCCTGAACTCAGTCCCTCCTAGACTGCGAAGATGTTCCAAAGGCAACCTCACATTGGCATCATCCTGATGCGCAGCTCCATGGGCTCCAGCTACTACCGCCTAGAAAGCTCCAGCAATAGCCTGAATCAACATGGTCATGTTAGGAGCAGCTTGCCTCTATGCACCCCGGGTCTAGCAACCCCAACACCAGCTCCATCATTACCAGCTCAAGCACCACCACCAGGGGGAGGAGGAGGTAGATTCTCGGCATTGTCCTCATTCTCATTAGCAGCGGTCGATCTAGTACTGATTCTTAGCTCTCTACGTGGCCCCATTATATAGGAAAACAATACACTAACAAAAATGCAATAAACACAATTAGGCACAATATGGTAAGTAATCCAAGTACTCAAGCTCATTTTTTTCGAAAACAATTCCTCTTCATTAGTTTTGATATGGCAATGGGATCCCCTATCACACTCCAACCATAGCATAACATCACAACACATCACAATTGGGTCAAATATCACTATTCACACAATATTCTTACACCCAAAAGACACATCATGTAATTACACATACATCATTCACATAACAAACCCCAATTATACGAGAACCAAGCTCTGATACCACCAAATGTAACCCCCTTAGCCCAGCCTAGACGATTGACCCGAACTATGAAGATTACACTGGGAAAACCAAAGTCAACCCGAAAGTCAACCTTGATTCCCGACCCTTTTTTTTCTTTTTAAACTTGTCTAGATACATGTTAACCTTAAGTGAGTACTCACAAAATATGATTGAGAAAAACACAGCGGTCAGATAACATATATGGACTCAATTGCACTTTATACAAGTTTAGGGACCAAAAAGTAAATTCTGTAAAATAGAAGGTCTTTATTGATTTTAAGGTTACCAATATGAAATTAGTCATATTACATGCTTCTCTGCCAAATTTCATCTTAATTGGACATCTCAAGCTCAAGCAATTGTAATCTCAACATTTAGGACTAAAATGTAAAGCATGCAAACATCAAAACAATTCAAATCTGTGTCCAACGGTCACCCGTTTCGAAACACCCACCTGTCGTATCGAAACGCTGGATCGAAAAGGCGTTGACCATTTCGGTACGCGGGTGTGTTCCGAGACCAGTTCCGAAACATGGCATTCCAATTTACAATCCAACAAGCCAAAACAACCATGCTACAACCATATGGAGTTTAACATATTTCCCAAATACAAAACTTGGTTTCCCATTGCCAATCTATCAAAACTAAAGTGTATGAAAACTTCACCATACGTGAGCTTGGGCTTCCTCGGATGAAGTTAGCTTCCTTGATGCCCGAAAACACCTCAATTGTCTACATTATTGGTAAAAGAGAGAGCGTAAGCACAAATGCTTAGTGAGGCATGCTCCAAAGAAAACCAACACAATAATGCACATTTTGAAAACACTTCCATCAAAAGCTTTTAAACCACATGCTCATTTCTATCTCATGCTTGGAAATCTTTCAAAGCAATACTCAATGAAACCACATGTAACTTACTTCTATCTCATGCATTTAAATCAATGCAAAACTCATGGCAAGGCCAAAAACATGCTTGTACTCTAAAGCATTTCATAAACAACCACATATGCATTTCCCATGGCACAAGTCATTATATCAAGGTACATGTGAATCAAAACCATAACATGTTTTATATTGGCATTTCATATCTATTCAATACTCGGATATGCGGACACATTTCTACACTAGACTCTTCCGGTGGAATCTCGCATCACCGTACTCACTTGTCTAGCAACATGGCTTCCGGTGGAATCTCTCATCACCGTACTCACATGGCAGATTTTTAGATTATAGTGCACTCTCATCCTATTGGTCGATCAATTATATCCGGTAAGTATCTCAACATCTATGCCAATATATTATGTCAAATCAACATCTCACCTACTGGTTTTCATGCATTAAAACTCCACAATTCTCAACTCTTTTCAAAATCATAACATTTTCCATGCTTCAGCATAAAAGCTCAAATCTCATTTATGCAACATGTTACTTTATGAAATCATTACAAGCATCACCTCATGCTACATTTCATGCATAAAAAAGTAGGAATTTATCAAACTAAAATCATGAGCATGTAAAAGCATTTAAGGGGCAATCACCAAATTCTAGAGAGCAATCTATCCAATACTTATTTCCGAACTTAGGAAGATGTTTCAAACCTTTCCTAAATCCCCAAACCTTGTATGTTAGTCCTCATGGACTTCTAACCTAATTGTACTCACCAATTTCGTTTCGCTTGCTTGTCGAAACGTCAATTAAGCTTCCGGATCAACTCCAAAAGTGTCCGAAGATGTCTACCATGTTTTAGACACATAAAAGTAGAGGATTAATGCATCATCATGCATTGAAATCTTTAGCCAACACTTCTAAACTCACTGCTCTACCTAAACCCAACATTTCGACTACCAAACACAACCGAAATCACCTCCAAACTCTTCCAAAACATAACCCAGCCAAGATTCATCACTTCTAATCATTTCTAAACATCAATTATCATCAAAGACAACCCTAAACTCGTCCTTATACCTCCAGCTATAACAGAACACCAAAATCACCCAAAAAACCACCATTAACACAAGCAAAAACTTAGGAAAAACAACCTATTCGGGATTGGATTGACAAAACCTCATTTCTAACATCATTTAACATCCAAAATACATTAGAAAACCATCTCAAAACAGAACTCAACCAATTACCACGAAAATCTCCAAAATCTGTAGTTTTAAGCCAAAATCTTGTTTCCAACATTAAAACCATTCATAAACCTTTAACAAAGGATTGACAACTTGGGAATTTCAGTCAAGAACTGAGTATTTAGAGGAGAAGAACAATCTTACCTCTAAAAGACGATTTCTCCTTCATTTGGGCAAGTTTCCATGAAAATTCAATGTAGAAATCAAGTAGAATTGATGAAAGATTTATTAAGAATCAGTGAGTGATGGAAATCTCATCAAATGAAGTGGAAATCAAAGTGAATTTTGCTGGAGAAAAAGTGTTTGGTTGGTAGGATTTTGAGAGAAAAAGAAATGAGAGAAAATTAGAGAAAAGTAGTTATGTAAGTCAAAGGTCGATTATCACCATTCTTTTATTTAATTAAATCACCCAAATTAAGGAAAAATCTGATGAAAACATTTTTGGAAAATTAGCTCCTTAAAGATTCAAAGTTTAATCCTTTACAAAACAGTCACTACTAAACTTTGCAAAAATTGTGATTTGGTCACTACACCGAAATGTAGTATTTCCAAACCCTATTTTGTAAAATTGATTTCACCATTCACTTATATATATATATATATATATATATATTAAATTATGATTTTTAGATATTTTTAAAGCATCCCGAACTAGGTGTTCCCTAGAACTTCCTTTTATATTCAAACCGTTTCTCAGACCGGTCCGGTTCAGACCCTAAACTTCTAAGCCCAAAATTGGGGTGTTACAGAACTGCTACAACATGAGCGATGTCACGTTGTCAATCATCTCTCCTCTGGAAATTGCCCCGGTCGTGCCCGCGGCCTCACTACGGTTCCATAACTCGCACGGGTGCCTGCCTTACCAACTGCGGACAGTCACGCTTCACGTGACGCTGCACTCCACAGTGCCAGCAAGTCTCTGAGACACCCCAGCACTCCCCGGTGTGATGTCTCCCACAAGGATTGCAAACAGGTGCGCGAGCACCAAAATTCTCTCCAGGCTGTCCTCGGCTCGTTCCACCACCACCACCTCGACTATGATCTCTCTAGTATCCTCTATCTCGTGGCCTCTTGCCACGATCACACCCACCATCATGATCAGAACCTCTCTTCCCTGAAGTAGAGTCCCCCAGACCAAGCCAACATCCCAAGATTCGGCTCTATATCCTTCGCTCGCGAGACCAACACATCAAAATCAGTTTACTCGGCTGCTAACACATATTTCTTAACTTCCCTTTACGGACCATAGCGGAAACTTTCACACCTCGTTCGCTCGTCTGGTACTAACTCAGGTATATACTGGCTCAGCCTCACAAACTGCACCTCATATTCAGCAACTGACATGTTGCCCTGTACCAAGGCCATGAATTCCCGTTTCTTCTCGTCCAGGTAATGGACCCCCAAAAAACTTCTTCTTGAACGCATTCACAAAAAATGTCCAGTTGATTTCATCCTGCTCCAGCTCGGTTGTGATGGTCGTCCACCACATATACGCATCGCCATACAACAGCAACACTACACATCCCAGCTTCTGAATGTTGTTATAGTTCATCTGTCCCAAGATTCGCTTGGTATTCTCAAACCAAGCCTCAGATCCTTCAAGAGTCAACCCTCTGAACTCAGCACCTCCCAGGCTGCATAAACGCTCTAAAGGCAGCCCAGGGTTGGCACCCTGCTGTGGTGCGGCAACATGAAAACTAGCTACTGCCGCCTGAAAGGCTCCAGCAATAGCTTGTATCAAAACTGTCATATCTAGAAAACCTTGCCCATGTGCTCCCTTAGGTGTAACACCTCCAGCACCAGCTCCAGCCTCAACTCCTGGCCCACCACATGCGGGTGGTCCACCCGGAAGAGGAGGCGGTAGATTCTCAACTTGCTCTTCTAGCCCATTTTTTGCCACATTTCGGGCATAGCCCCTTGTCTCTCGTCTCGGAACCATGGTGAAAAAGGTGTACTATAATCCAAACACAACAATAAATTCAATCAGGCCTTTAGTAACAAAGACCTAAGCCACTCAACTCATTTGCTCAAAACAAAATTTCTCTTTCAGTAGCTTTGGCAATGGGTACCCTAGTCATCCCACAAGCACAACATAGCATAATATAACATTTCATGATCAACGTGCTTTACATCATTCAAAAATCAGCAAATATCAAATTCACATCCTCATCAAATCATCATATTAAACTCACATATGTTTCGCATCAATCAAGTGTGGTGTAAGTTCCAATATTCAACCAAAACATGCTTTTTCAATCCACATAAATCAAAACATACCAAATTCATATACCATCATCCCCAATTCTTCCATAACCTGGCTCTGATACTAACAAATGTAACCCCCTTAGCCCGGTCTAGACGCTAGACCCAAACTAAGAATATTATACGGGGAAAACCGAAGTCAACTCATAAAAGTCATCCTCGATTAACGACCCTTTTTTACGTTATCTTTTCTAGAAGTACAATATTAACCTATGTGAATAGCATGACACATAGAAGAAAATGGCGTAGAGATCGGAGTTCATTAAAGGGTACAAGTGCATACATTTAACTTTTAGGGACTAAATTGAAAATTTTCAGAATTGTGAGGACTAACAAGATTTTAGAGTTACCAAACCAAAATTAATCATGTATCATGCCAGCATGCCAAAACTCATCTCAAACGGAACATCCAAACTCAATTAATTTAACATATGAACATTCATGGGTCAAATTGCAAGAAAGACAAACGTGGAACAATTCAAAATCCAAGTTCAACGGTCACCGGTTCCGGAACGCTGAACCCCGTATCGGAACGGTCATTTCGAAACAAAGTGGACCATTTCGATACTCGGGTACATTCCGAAACCAGTTCTGAAACCAGGCTTCAAAGTAGCCAAATGTTCTGAAACGACCACACTCGTTCTGAACCCCCTGGCCATTACAGGCCATCGTTTCTATACGGATGAGGGCGTTCCGAAACACCCTGCCCTGCAACATCAAACTTTTTTGGTTTTAAACAACTTTCCTCACCCGAAAACATTCCCCACACATGTTACAACCCATATATAACTTGTAAACACATCAAAGTCCATTAACAAGAAGCACAACCTAGGATGTAGCATCAATCATGCAAGCATTAGATCTATAGGCATGCTTTCTAGACTTCAAAACCATACAAAAGCTAAAAACCACATTCATGCACAATTCAATCCTCAAAGGCCATTTACAAACCAAAATAAGCAACGATTATGTCTCAGCTATGAAATCAATAATGAACCTTCAAAACTAGATTCTATCCCCCATTGCCAAATCCACTTATTAAAATTCTCCAAAGTTCATACTTGAGTTCGAGTGACAACTTAGGTGCCTTCACTTGCTACTCCTTGGCCCTCAAGCTTAGCTGTCTGCATTGTTGGGAAAAGATGAGCGTAAGCACACTTTCTTAGTGAGGGAAAGCTCAAGAATACACCAACAATGCGGTTTTTAAAACACAAATCAAACCATTTCAAGATCATTCTCAAATCATGCTTTCAAAACCAAAGAAAAATGATTCTTAAATCATGTTCCACATGTATCATTAATCATATGCATTGCTCTCAATGCAAATCCACATTAAGCCTCACTTGCTTAATTCACATGCATAGAATCCTCTTATCTGATAACTCAACATCAAGCATCTCATGCACAATAAACCATGATGCTTACATTAAAACATGATACATGGGCAACATAAACAATACACATATATTGGCATTTAACAACCGGCATAGGCTCACCTCTATCTGTTATGATGGACTCACCTCCATCACTTTCATACACAATATCAAATACACGGACTCACACAGGCTAACCCTAAACTCAATGATGGCTCACCCCTATCCGTTATGATGAACTCACCTCCATCACTTTCATACACAATATCGGATACACGGACTCACATAGGATCACCCCTAAACTCAATCATGGCTCACCCCATCTTCATGGCTACGAATGGAATTAGGCTCACCCCTAACCCATAGTGATAGGCTCACCTCTATCATCCACAATAGGCTCACCCCATATTACGTCACGTAGCTAGACACACGTACGATTTATAGATTATAGTGCAGTTGTAACGCCCTGGTTTTGGGCCTAGATGTTTTAGACATCGGATCGGACCGGTCGGATACGGTTCGAATCACGTAAGGTGATTTAAGGAAATCAAGGATCAGGATAGGATAAAAATGTGGTAAAAATTGCTAAAATCCTCTAAAAATATGTTTAAGATGTTGGACAAATCAATTTTACAAAAAGAGTTTCGGAAGTGGTACATTTTGGGAAGTGAAAAAAATGTAAAGTTTCAAAACTGTGAAAAATGCAATTTTCAAAAGGGAGAGTCAAAGTTTTAGAATCTTTAGGGAGCTTTATGCAATTAAGCCTTTCCTTAATATGGCAAGTGTTTAAAATTTTTTTTATTTAATTGATTTTAAAAGGGTTTTATTTATTTTATTAATTAAATAGTTAATTTGTGAGATTTTAGTTACGTAACTACTTTTCTCTTCTCATTATCAGCCAAACACTCTTCTAAATCATTTTCTCCAGATTTCTTTTCTCCCAAACACTCTCTCTTGGTTTCTCTTTTATTTCCAAAGAATCCTTTTCAATTTCTTCAAGATTTTTGAAGCAAAAACTTGCCGTTTATTAAGGAAAGCAACGATTGGAGGTAAATCTCTTTCTCAACCTCTAATCAAGGTTCTTTATTGAAGTTCTCAAGATTTTTTACTCTCAATTGTTGTTTTTAACTGAGTTTTGATAATAGTTACGATTTCAGATCAAAATCTTACAAAATGGTGACTTAATTTTTGATTTTCCGAATTGTTTTTATGAGCTATGTTTTGGATGGATTCTAAATGAGTTTTGAGTTGATTATGTTGTTGAGAAAGTGTTTTAATGATATAGATCCCGAAATCCTTGAGATCCTTGAGTTTTATGGCAATTTTAGTTTATTTTTTTAGGTGAATGATAAGGTTTTGATGCTGGAGGTATAAGGATGGATTTAGGTTGATTTTAGACTTATTTTGATGTTTATAAATGATTGAAAGTGATATATGATGGCTGGGCTTTGTTTAGGAAGCAATCAGTTGAGTTTTCGGTTGTTTCGGATGGGTAAATTGGTGTAGTTTGGGTGAGCAACGAGTTAGTGTTTAGTTGCTGCTGTTGAAATGCATTTTAATGCATTTGGATTTCTATTTTGATGATATGAAAATAGGGGATCTTGATCCAGAGGCAAACAAGTCGGTAGTGGAGGTTTCGGAAGAGTGAATTCTGTGTCGACAAGAAAGGTTTCGTGTTGTCGATGAGTGGACATGTTTTTAGAGCTTTGTAAGCTTAGATACGAGTTATTGGGAGGTTAGTGTAAGCTTGAGAGGCTTAGATAATCTCGGAAGTAAGTATGGTTCTTATTCTCTCGGTTTACGGTTTTGAAATGGATTCCATGGTATGTCATGCTCATGTTTTTATGTTGATTGTTACTCACTGTTATGCATGGATTTAAGCATGGTTTTGCTTGTGTTTATCCTATGTAAAGGTTTGGTTTGAATACAAGATGGTATGATCATGTATGAAATGTTTTTTTTCTATTTAAGGGCATGTCTATCTTGGGATTTGTGAAGATTTTTGATGATGCATTGAAAATAGTGAGTTAACATGGTTTTTAAGGATATATTGGCATGGTTTGATCTATTCTTAATACTCGGATACGTTGGTCATCCAATAGGATGTGAGTGCACTATAAACTATAAATCGTACGTATCTCTAGCTACGTGACGTAATATGGGGCGAGCCTATCACTATGGGCTAGGGGTGAGCCTAATTCCATTCGTAGCCATTAAGATGGGGTGAGCCATCATTGAGTTAGGGGTGAGCCTATGTGAGTCTGTGTATCTGATATTGTGTGTGAAAGTGATGGAGGTGAGTCCATCATAACGGATAGGGGTGAGCCTATGTTGGTTGTTAAATGCCAATATATGTGTATTGTTTATGTTGCCCATGTATCATGTTTTAAATGTAAGCATCAAGATTTATTGTGCATGAGATACTTGATCTTGAGTTATTGCATGAGAGGATTCTATGCATGTGAATTAAGCAAGTGAGGCTTAATGTGGATTTGCATTGAGAGCAATGCATGTGATTAATGATACATGTGGAACATGATTTAAGATTGATTTTCTTTAGTTTTGAAAGCATGATTTGAGAATGAGCATGAAATGGTTTGATATGTGTATTCTTTAGCTCTCCCTCCTTAAGCAAGTGTGCTTACGCTCCTTTTTTCCCAACAATGCAGATAACTAAGCTCAAGGGCTGGGGAGTAGCAAGTGAAGGCACTTAAGTTGTCATTGTTGCGTGTAAAAGTGTCTATCGCAATGTAGTGCAAGTGTACACGACGCAAGTAGTAAAGTGATACAGAGGTATCAGATATCGTCTCCACAAGGACTGGGCTAATAGCTTCACCTTGAATTACTGCACGAAGGAAAAAAGAAGAGTTTAAATTGTTGTCACGAAAATAATAAGTGATTTGGAAAATAATATTAAAATAATCAAGATAGAGAGAATGGGCTGGTATTGAATTGCTCAGTAGTGTAGGTATTGCAAAGTCTAGGAAAATTTGTTCTGTCGTCGTCCCTACCGCGGCAGCACCCGTCACGGCAGCGATCACACAACTATGTACTTCAAGCATGGCAAGAATCCCTGTTGTGCCTTGGCCTATCCCTAGGTCCAAGTTTGTCGATGATCACGTCTTTGATGATACCTCCCGACGTGAATCGAAGGATGAACACCGAAGTTGTTGAATTCTTCCTTAGCCACTTAACCTCGTCCTATCCCTAGGTCCGAGATAGTTCAACTATAAACTAGAGAACCCACACTTATTCCTTTCATATACTTAACTCTCCCGATATTAAGTAAATAGATAACCTCACAATGCTCTCCCGATACTCTTGCAAGATGTTAACAACCATAATAAGCGAACTTGAAGTTTATTTTATTGAATAGAAACTTCCTAAAACAAAAGCAATCCTTGCAAATACTTTACAAATCAACCTCTGGCCCTAGGGGAAGTTTAGAACATGTTGAGAAGGGGAAAACGGCTAGGGTTTTGGGAAGAAGGCTAGAGATAGATGATGTTCTCTCCTAGGTCGAATTACATGCCTTTATATAGGCCTTGGGTTCAAGTTTTCTAATATGGCAAGAATACAATTTTAAACTAAAGTACAACTATATTAAAGACTAAATCTTCAGAGACTATATCTTTAATTCGTCATTCCTTCTTGCTTGGGTTTTCTTCCTTGAACTTTGGGCTTGGCCTTCATTCTGATCTAGGGCTTGGAAAATATAAGGTTAATCCACGACAGACCGACATAATTTTCTCTTTCTGTTGAGGCCCACTTTGCTTCTTCTCCTTACTATCGTTGTCGTCCTTGGCTGCCACGCCAGCGGCCTTGGCAGCATCATCCTTCTCGTCTGCACATCCAGTTCCAGCTCTGCTGCATCACTACCCAGCATCCGCTTCTCCATCTTCTACAGCAGCTACCTGCGAAAGCAACCAATTTCAGTAGAAACTGTGTCATTTAATATATTTGTGATGTATAACTGAAATCTAACCTAAATGCAATGAATTATGCTTGAATGCAGCAGAAATATGGGTTAAATAGGGGTAAATAATAGAACTTTTACACACTCAACACACCCCCAAACTCAAGTTTTTGCTTGCCCTCAAGCAATTCAGACCTAAAAGAAAATATTTTTTTTTTGGCTTAAAACAGTGAACTTTCCCTTACCTACCATTCATTCCCTATTGAGAGCAACACCTTGTCGGATAATTTAGGATTCGTTCGGAACCTTGCTATAATCCTCATGCAGTGTGGGCATGCTTATGAATAATTATATGCCAAGACTCCCTTAGTTTCACTAGAATATTCAATCTTCTAACTTGAATTTTTATGCAAAATTTCATCTTTTTGGAGGCAATTCTTAGGCTCCTTTAGTTTTTGTTCAGACTCGATTTTTTTCTCATGCTTAAGTTTGACTAGATTCGGTTTCGGGCACCTCTAGCTAACTTCCTAGAGCCGGTTTCGGGCACCTCTAGGTGTATTGAGTCTATTCTTCTTAACTTCTTTTCCTAGAGCCAGTGTTAGGCACCTCTAGGGGCTATTCAAGTGCTAAGCTTCCTATTCTAGTTTACTAGTAGAGTTCTAGGCAGTATAAAAGTCACAATGGTGTTTAAGTTTCAAGACTATAGTAAGGCTCTAAACTACTCCTAAAACTATCCTAAAGGCTCTGCCACGATAGAGTTGTCACGGCAGGTAAGTTCAGTTTAAAGACTTAAGCCAAAATTTTCATTTTTTTATAGCAAAAATAAACTAAGTAAAAGACACAATTTTTAAATTTAAACCAATCCATTAATGGAGGGATGCCACCCCCAAACTCAAGGGTTGCATTGCCCTCAATGCAAATGACAGCAAAAAAAGATGATGAATACGGGTAGGGGAGATGTGAGGAGGTTTCTCCACTACGTGTACCTCGAAGTTGCTGCTGCAGCTACTGTTGCTGCTACTGCCGCTGCTACTGCCGCTCCCGTTATCTTTCTTGTTCTTGTCTGCCACTGTCTTGTGCCGCTTTACCGGTGTGAACTCTTTGGACAAATTCCTCTTGACAGAGGGTTCGTTGTCGGATTCCTCCCAAATTGAGGGAGAGGAGAAACCGGCTATGAATGCATCGAGTTCTTCTGAAGGCATCCATCTCTTGGTTCCTCGGGAAGAAGTGTCGGCTGCGCGGTTGCTGCCTGCAGCTGTTGTGGCAGGGGTCGGTGTGGACGTTGCAGATGGCGTCTTGGGCGTGGCAGCATGTGTAGGGGTATGGGCAGGGGTGGTGGCAGCAAAATACTAGTTTGGGAAGGCAGGAAATACATCATCAGGGAAATTAAGAGAGTTTTGAATGAATTGTACCGTGGTTGTGGTGAAATCCCTGATGAAACTCATGAGGTCGAGTTGTCGTTCCTCCATTTTTTGTATGGAAGCAAGAATCTGGGAGGAGGTGTCGGCCGGAGGTGCTACTGTTGTAGGCTGCCTGGGTTCTGTGGCAGTAGGCTCAATGTCGGTTGGTTCTGTCGGCTCTACTGTTGTGGCAGTAGGGTCGAAAGACGACAACGGGGTGGCAGTAGTGAGTTCCATCAAGCTGAGTATGTTTCGCTCAGTCTAGCCCTTCCCTTGGACTCGTCAATCAGTGGCAACTTCTGGTACATGATGGCCGTGGCAGAGGGCGATGATGAGATAGGGGAAGAAGAGTGGTCATGTCGGCCGGTGTGCACATTCCAATATATTCTCCCGGATGTAGATGCCAACGTTAATAGGCCACTCATGTAGAATAGAATGATTGAGTGCTAACTTGGGTTGGTCTATGGTTGTATTGTGCGAAGATGGCATTATTCGCTTGTTGATGAAGGCGTTCCATAGTTTGGCATCCGGGGTGAGTTGAACTCTCTTCACCGTCCTCGGGTTTTTCGGATTAGTGTTCCACTGGGTACCTTCGTCCGTGAGCTCTGCCATGACAGCGTCGTAGGCAGCAGGTTCTAGACTCTCGAGAAATTGCTGGTGGCCATCATCGTTTTTGCCAACATAAAATCCGTAGAGAGTGTTGATATATTCTGGCTCGAAGACCACCTCTCTCCCTTTGACTGTGACTGCTGTCGCGTTCCTGCTGCCGATGGCAGCGTAAAAATCTTGGACCAGAGACATGTTCATTTCCTCTGGTTGTTCTGCGAATATCTGCCACTACAGGGCCTTGATTTTCCTAGCTATAAATGGTTGTAGTCCGAGGTTCCTCTCCTTGGAAGTGTAAATAAAGACCTTCTCCTCCCACATGTCACGTATCTGGAAAGATCGTGGGGTTGATGCTGCCGGGTGGGGCATCTCCTAAGGTAACCACTCCCTGCATTCTTGGGGCTTCAGTCCCCTGATAATGCTTCAATCGTTGTCCATTGACTTTGAATTGGTGCCCGTCTTTTAAAGATCTGATCGTGATGGCACCATGGGGAAAAACCTGCACCACTTGGAATGGGCCAGACCACCTAGATTTCAGATTCCCTGGGAAGAGTGTCAACCTAGAGTTAAATAGCAACACAAGCTGCCATGGGCAGAACTGTCGTGGCAGCAACTTCTTGTCATGCCACTTCTTGGTCTTGTCCTTGTAGATTCTTGCGTTGTCATAGGCCATTGTTCGAATTTCTTCAATTTCGTTCAGATAAAGTAGCCTTTTCTGCCCTGCTTTTTCCAAGTCCATATTAACTGTCTTGATTGCCTAGTATGCTTTGTGCTCAATCTCGACAGGTAAATGGCATGTCTTCCCGTAAATCAGCCGATAAGGGGACATTCCCAATGGAGTTTTGAACGCTGTCCTATATGCCCATAATGCATCATTGAGGTGTAGAGACCAGTCCTTCCGAGTTGGCTTAACCATTTTTTCAAGAATGTTCTTGACCTCTCTATTGGATATTTCAGCCTGTCCATTGGTCTAAGGGTGGTATGCTATTGCAATCTGATGCTTGACACCATACTTTTTCAAGGTAGCAGCTATAACCCTATTGTCAAAATGCCTCCCTTCATCGCTGTTTATCGCCTTAGGGATGTCGAATCTGGAAAAAATGTTTTTATGCAAAAACCTTTGAATCGTCTTGGCATCATTTTTCTGAGTGGCGATTGCTTCAACCCACTTGGACACTTAATCCACTGCCAGGAGGATATATAAGTTGCCACATGAAGTTGGGAATGGTCCCATAAAATCTATCCCCCAAACGTCGAAGATCTCAACTTAAAGATATTTTGAAGCGGCATCTCGTGTCTCCTTGAGATGTTTCCAGTCCGTTGACACTTGTCACAGTTCTTGTAGAATATTTGAGCATCTTTGTATAGTGACGGCCAATAGAATCCCGACTGCAAAACCTTGGCAGCAGTTTTGTTACCTCCTAAGTGTCCTCCATACAGTGAAGCATGACAGTGAATGAAGTATATCTTCTTGTTCATCGTGTGGTACACATCTCCTTATAACATGATCAGCACAAATTTTGAAAAGAAGAGGTTTGTCCCAATAATAATGCTTAACATCATTTTGGAACCTCTTCCTAGCTTGATAATTAAGGTCAGGAGGAGTTATCCCGCTAACTAAAAAATTAACGAAATCAGCATACAAGGGGAGTTCAGAAGACTTACCTGCCGCCATGGCTGTTGCGGCAGTGATTGTGGCAGCAAACAGTTTCTCATCAGGGAAGGTCTCCAATATGTTTGTGTCATCTGCCGATAGACTCTTTCCCTTCTCCAACCTTGACAAGTGATCTGCGATTTGATTATATGTTCCCTTTCGTCCTTGATTTCAAGGTTGAACTCTTGCAGTAGCAGAATCCAACGTATTGGTCGAGGCTTTGCTTCCTTTTTGGTGAACAGATACTTCAATGCAGAGTGGTCTGTGTGGACTATGAGCTTCGTCCCAAGTATATAAGAACGGAACTTGTCAATGGAGAATACCACAAGTAATAGCTCCTTCTCTGTGGTGGTGTAGTTCACTTGGGCGTCGTTCAGTGTTTTGCTGGCATAGTATATGACATGAAAAAATTTGTCCTTCCTCTGCCCAAGTGCTGCCCCGAAAGCATAGTCACTAGCATCACACATGATCTCAAACGCCAGTGTCCAATCTGTTGGCTATACTATTGGGGTTGTTACCAGCTTTTCTTTCAAAACCTTGAATGCCTCAGTACATTCAGCGTTAAAGTCGAAGGGGCGGTTCTGCTCCAGAAGATGACATAAGGGCTTGGTGATCTTTGAAAAGTTCACGATGAACCTCCGATAAAAACCAGCATGTCCTAAGAAACTTCTGATTCCCTTGACTGTGGTGGGTGGCGGTAGCTTTTCTATCACTTCTATTTTGGCTCTATCGACTTCTATACCACGACAGCTAATTTTATGGCCAAGGACTATCCCTTCATCCACCATGAAGTGACATTTTTCCCAGTTCAATACCAAGTTTGCTTTTTCACATCTCTCGAGCACCTTCTGTAGGTTGCCTAGGCAGCTTTCAAAGTTGTCTCCAAAGAATGAAAAGTCATCCATAAATATTTCAAGGAAATCCTCCACGATATCGGAGAATATTGCCATCATGCACCTTTGAAAGGTGGTTGGTGCATTACAAAGTCCAAAAGGCATTCTCCTAAAAGCATAAGTTCAGTAAGGGCATGTGAACGTCGTCTTTTCTTGATCTTCCGGTGCGATGGCTATTTGATTGTAACCATCAAGAAAACAATAGTAAGGTTTACCCGCTAATCTATCAAGCATTTGATCAAAAAGGGTAAAGGAAAGTGGTCATTCTAGGTAGCTTTGTTAAGCTTCCGGTAGTCCATACAAACCCTCTAACCGATCACAGTCCTGGTTGGGATTAGCTCGTTTTCTTCGTTGGTTACCACGGTCATTCCTCCTTTTTTAGGAACGCACTGCACAGGGCTCACCCACTTGCTATCCGAGATGACATAAATTATTCCAGCATCTAGCCATTTGATTATCTCTTTACACACCACTTCTTGCATAGCATGGTTCAGGCGTCTTTGTGCATCAATGGCTGGCTTATGATCATCCTCTAAAAGAATTTTATGCATACATAATGCCGAACTGATGCCTTGGATATCAGCTATCGTCCATCCAATAGCCTTCTTGTGCTGCTGCAGCATCTCTATCAGCTGTTGTTCCTGTTCCTGCATCAACTTGGAAGAGATGATTACAGGCAACATATCATTTAAACCAAGGAAAATGTATTTTAGCTGCCCTGGCAGAGGCTTAAGGTCTATAACATGGGGCTCGACAGTTGATGGCTTTTGAATTACATGGTTATCCGAGGTGTAGTTTAAGGGCTCGAACAACTTACCTGGATGATTTCCTATCCAATTTACCTCCTCTGGATCTTCAATATCAGATGTATCAGATTCTGAGGAGCTGCTGTCGTCGGTGCTATCATGACAGTTTTCTAAGTGGCTGCCGAGGCAACGACCAATTTTGATGTCGTGGCAGCCCGACCTGATGCTGGGTTGGTCCAGGGTAACTTCAGTTATAACCTTGCATTCTTCTTCTGCATCATCATGTTTCATTGCTTGGAGAACATTCAACTTGATTTCTTCATCGTTTACTCTAATGGTGAGTTCTCCTTTTTCTACATCAATCAGTGATCTTCCTGTGGCTAAGAAGGGTCGCCCCAGGATGATTGGTGCGTTTTCATCTGCTTCACAATATAAGACAAGAAATTCAGCAGGAAAAATAAACTTATCCACCCTTACCAGAATATCTTTAATTTTTCCTTCTGGATGAACGTAAGAGCGGTCTGCTAGCTGCAGTACTATTGTTGTGGGCTGAGCTTTTCCAATACCTAATTTCTGAAAAACATATTTGGGCATTAAATTTATACTAGCACCAAGATCACAGAGTGCCTTACCCACAAATTTGTCTCCGATTATGCATGGTATGATGAAGCTCCCAGGATCATTCTTCTTCTAGGGTGGATGCTTGTGCAGAATACTCATGCATCCTTATGTCATCTTAATCGTTTCAAATTCCCCAAGTCTAGATTTCTTCGACATGGCATCCTTGAGAAATTTGGCATAACCGGGCATCTCCCTAACGACATCTAACAGCGGAATGTTGATATGAACATGCTTAAAAATATCATAAATCTTCTTAAGTTATGATTCTTGTTTCAATTTCTGTAACCGTTGAGGAAATGGAGGTGGAGGACGATAATCAGCAATACGTCCTTCCCATTGCATTCGGATCTGAGGATGTTTTAGTTCATCATCTTTCTCCTATGTCCCTTCTGCTGTCGTGACAGGCTCATCGGCAGCAGGCTGTTTGTTACCTGTCGGGGCAGCTTCCTCGATAGTCGGCTCCAAGGCTGGTTTCTTAACTGATTCAGCTTTCTTCTCTGGCCCTGGTAGTTTCTTCCCACTCCTAGTAGTGATGGCTTTGCTCTGTTCATGTGTGGGCTGTCTAGAAATTTCAGTATCGCTAGGAAATCCTCCGTTCTGCCTCGGTTTAATATGCTGGGAAACCTGACCCATCTATGTCTCTAATGATTTCAGAGTAGCTTCATGATTGGTCATCTGCATCTCTGTTTTATCCATGAATGTTTCCGTCTTCTTGACAAAGTGATTCATGTTCTCAACATAGGTTCCTGTTTGAGACATAAACGTAGCCAGAGTTTGTTCCAGTATACTAGTTGTGGCAGTTGGTGGCTGTTGTTGCTTCTGTTGCGGTTGCTGCCGAATCAGCAATCTAGGTCCTCCTTGATTCTGATTATTCTGTGCTTGAGGATTCATGGCATTATTAGGATTGCTCCAAGAGAACTTTGGATCCTTTCTCCAGTTGGGATTGTAGTGTTGGAGTTAAAATTCTGCTTATTGTAGTTCCCAACATATATCCCTTCTTCTAACTGTAATGGACATTCCTCAGAACTGTGATTTCCTTCACAAGATTCGCATACCTCTTCCGTAGAGTAGACAAGATGTGAATCTTCTTTCAAGAGCTTTTTCATTGCCTTAGTGAGATATGCCACTTGTGATTTTAATGAACTGTCGGCCTCATAATCTTTTACAGCTGGAACCCGTTTACGCCCTCTTCTTGCTGTAAGAAATTGTTCCTCATTTTTCGCCAGATTTTTCAATACTGCCATTGCCTCATCTGGGTCTTTGTCCAGCAGTAATCCGTTTGCTGCTGAATCAATTCTGATACGAGTTTGTAAATTGGCAGCATTATAGAATTTTGTTACCTGGTTCCAAACGAGGAATCCATGCATCGGGCAGTTCCTTAGAAGAGTGGTAAATCTATCCCAGACCTCGTGCATTGGTTCGTCGTCTTCATGTTGAAATGTAGCAATTTCGTTACGTAATCGCTCAGATAAGTGTGAAGGATTAAAACGAGACAAAAATTCACGAGTTAAATCTGCCCAAGTTCTAATTGAACCCGGTGTTAGTTTATTCCACCAAGTCTTTGCCATGTCCCTCAATGAATGAGGAAATAACCGAAGTCTCAGTATCTCCATATTAACTCCTGGTAGTCTAGACGAACCACAGATTTCATGGAATGTTTTCAGATGTTCCCTAGCATCGTCTGTAGCAGCACCACTAAATTGGCCAGCATTTTTGATCATGCTGAACTTAACAGGTTTCAGCTCGAAGTTGTCAACATCTATGTCTGGCAGGGTTGTCTCTAGTTCTACATGATCGTTGAGCATGTAGTCTCGGCATGATCGGCGTGCGGCAGCGACAGGAGGGTCGGCAGGTGGATCATTCTCTCCGTCTCCGGCAGGATTGTTATTATCCTGGAGATTCCTTTGGTTGTTCATGGCCTCTAACTGTTCTTCAAGGTATTCGTTTCTGGCTAGTACGTAGCGAAGTCGGTTCCTCAGATTGCACGAACGTTCTATTTCAGGATCTAATGGATACTCAGGTTCCTTTCCATGTCTCGATCTGCGCATAAACAAGAAACCTTGTGAAAAGTACAGGTTGAACAATAAAAAATAAAACAGAAAAATAAAAAGAATGAAGTAAAAGGTAGGGTAAAGTTATGTTGCCAGTCCCTGGCAACGACGCCAAAAACTTGTTGCGTGTAAAAGTGTTTATCGCAATGTAGTGCAAGTGTACACGACGCAAGTAGTAAAGTGATACAGAAGTATCGGATATCGTCTCCACAGTGACTGGGCTAATAGCTTCACCTAGAATTACTGCACGAAGGAAAAATGAAGAGTTTAAATTGTTTTGACGAAAATAATAAGAGAACTGGAAAATAAGATTAAAATAATCGAGATAGAGAGAATGGGCTGGTATTGAATTGCTCAGTTGTGTAGGTATTGCAAAGTCTAGGAAAATCTGTTATGTCGTCGTCCCTGTCGCGGCAGCACCCGTCGCGGCAGCGGTGTGTTGTTAGTCGCGGCATCGATCACACAACTATGTAGTTCAAGCTTGGCAAGAATCCCTGCTATGCCTTGGCCTTTCCCTAGGTCCAAGTCTGTCGATGAACACGTATTTGATGATACCTCCTGGCATGAATCGAAGGATGAACACCGAAGTTGTTGAATTCTTCTTTAGCCACTTAACCTCGACATATCCCTAGGTCCGAGATAGTTCAACTATAAACTAGAGAACTCGCACTTATTTCTTTCATATACTTAACTCTCCCGATATTAAGTAAATAGATAACCTCACAATGCTCTCCTGATACTCTTGAAAGATGTTAACAACCAGAATAAGCGAACTTGAAGTTTATTTTATTGAACAGAAAATTCCTAAAACAAAAGCAATCCTTGCAACTACATTACAAATCAACCCGTGGCCCTGGGGGAAGTTTAGAACATGTTGAGAAGGGGTAAACGGCTAGGGTTTTGGGAAGAAGGCTAGAGATAGATGATGTTCTCTCCTAGGTCGAATTACATGCCTTTATATAGGCCTTGGGATCAAGTTTTCTAATATGGCAAGAATACAAGTTTAAACTAAAGTACAACTCTATTAAAGACTAAATCTTCAAAGAATATATCTTTAATTCGTCCTTCCTTCTTGCTTGGGTTTTCTTCCTTGAACTTTGGGCTTGGCCTTCATTCTGATCTAGGGCTTGGAGAATATAAGGGTAATCCACGACAGACCGACATAATTTTCTCTTTCTGTCGAGGCCCACTTTGCTTCTTCTCCTTACTATCGTTGTCATCCTTGGCTGCCACGGCAGCAGCCATGGCAGCATCGTCCTTCTCGTCAGCACATCCAGTTTCAGCTCTTCTGCATCACTGCCCAGCGTCTGTTTCTCCATCTGCTACAGCAGCTACCTGCGAAAGCAACCAATTTCAGTAGAAACTGTGCCATTTGATATATTTGTGATGTATAACTGAAATCTAACCTAAATGCAATGAATTATGCTTGAATGCAGCAGAAATATGGGTTAAATAGGGGGTAAATAATAGAACTTTTACACACTCAACAGTCACTCGAACTCAAATATGAACTTTGGAGAATTATAATAAGTAGAATTGGCAATGGGGGATTAAAACCTTGGTTTGAAGGTTTAATCATTCATTTCTTAGCTGAGATATAATGGTTGCTTATTTTGGGTTGTAAATGGCCTTTGAGGATTGAAATGTTCATGAATATAGTTTTTAGATTTTGTATGGTTTTGATGTCTAGGAAGCATGCCTATAGATCTTATGCTTGCATGAATGATGCTACATCCTAGCTTGTGCTGCTTGTTAATGGACTTTGATGTGAATACAAGTTGTATGTGGGTTGTAACATGTGTGGGAATGTTTTCGAGTGTGGGAAGTTATATAAACCCAGCAAAGTCTGCTGTTGTAGGGTAGGACATTTCGGAACGCCCTCATTCGTATCGAAACGATGGTCTGTATTGGCCAAGTGGTTTCGGAACGGGTGCGATCGTTCCAGAACATTTGGCTAATGTGAAGCCTGGTTTCGGAACTAGTTTCAAAACGTACCCGAGTATTGAAATGCTCAACTTGGTTTCTAAATGACCGATCCCATATGGGGTTCAGCGTTCCGGAACAGGTGACCGTTGAACTTGGATTTTGAATTGTTCCAGGTTTGTCTTTCTTGCAATTTGACCCCTGAATGTTCGTATGTTAAATTAATTGAGTTTGAATGTTTCGTTTGAGATGAGTTTTGGCATGCTGGCATGATACATGATTAATTTTGGTTTAGTAATTCTAAAATCTGGTTAGTCCTCGTAATTCTTAAAATTTACAATTTAGTCCCTAAAAGTTAAATGTATGTAATTACATCCCTTAATGAACTCCGATCGTTGCGTCGTTTTCGTCTATATGTCATGCTATTCACATAGATTAATATTGTGCATCTAGAAAAGATAATGTAAAAAAGGGTCGTTAATCGAGGTTGACTTTTACGAGTTGACTTTGGTTTTCCCCGTGTAATCTTCTTAGTTTGGGTCGGACGTCTAGACCGGGCTAAAGGGGTTACATTTGTTGGTATCAGAGCTAGGTTTTGAAAGAATTGGGGATGATGGTATATGATTTTTGTATATTTTGATGTATGTGAATTGAAAAAACATGTTTTGGTTGAATATTGGAACTCACACCACACTTGATTGATGTGAAACATATGTGAGTTGAATATGATTATTTGATGAGGATGTGATTTTCATATTTGCTGATTTTTGAACGATGTAAAGCATGTTGATATTATGCTATGTTGTGCTTGAGGGATGACTAGGTACCCATTGCCAAAGCTACTGAAAGAGATTTTGTTTTCAGCAAATGAGTTGAGTGACTTAAGTCCTTGCTACTAAAGGCCTGATTGAATTTATTATTGTGATTGCATTATAGTACACCTTTTTCGTCATGGGTCCGAGACGAGAGATGAGGGGAAATGCCAGAAATGTGGCAAAAAATGGGACAAGAAGAGCAAGTTGAGAATCTACCGCCTCCTCCTCTGGGCGGACCACCCACAAGTGGTGGGGCAGGAGTCGAGGCAGGAGCTGGTGCTGGAGGTGTTGTACCTGAGGTAGCATCAGGGCAAGGTGTTCCAGATATGACGGTTTTGATACAAGCTATTGTTGGAGCCTTTTAGGCGGAAGTAGCTGGTTTTCATGTTGTCGCATTACAGCAGGGTGCCAACCCTGGGTTGCCTTTGGAGCGTTTACGCAGCCTGGGAGGTGCTGAGTTTAGAGGATTGACTCCTGAAGGATCTGAGGCTTGGTTTGAGAGTACCAAGAGAATCTTGGGGTAGATGAACTGTAACAACATTCAGAAGCTGGGCTGTGTAGTGTCGATGTTGAATGGTGATGCGTATACGTGGTGGACGACCATCACAACTGGGATGGAGCAGGATGAAATCGATTCGACCTTTTACGTGAACGCGTTCAAGAAGAAGTTTTTGGGAGTCCATTATCTCGACGAGAAGAATCGAGAATTCATGGCCTTGGTGCAGGGCAATATGCTAGTTGCTGAATATGAGGTGCAATTTTTGAGGCTGAGCCAGTATGCACCTGACTTAGTACCAGACGAGCGAACGATGTGTGAACGTTTCTACTATGGATTGGTAAGAGAAGTGAAGACGTATGTGCTAGCGGCCGAGTACACAGACTTTGATGTGTTGGTCTCGCGAGCGAAGGATATAGAGCTGAATCTGGGGATGACGGCTCGGTTTTGGGGCTCTAGTTTAGGGAAGAGAGTTGTTGATCATGATTGTGGGCATGATCGTGGCAAGAGGCCACGGGATAGAGGATACCAGTGAGATCATCATCGAGGTGGTGGTGGTGGAACGGGTCGAGGACAGCCTGGTTAAAATGTTGGTGTTCGCGCACCTGTTTGCAATCGTTGTGGGAGACATCACACCGAGGAGTGCTGGGGTGTCTCAGTGACTTGCTGGCACTGTGAAGTGCAGGGTCACGTGAAGTATGACTGTGCGCAGTTGGTGAGGTAGGCACCAGGGCAAGATGTTGAACCTCAGAGAGGTCGTGGGTGCGGTCGGGGCATTTTCCAGAGGAGAGATATGGGACAACGTGGCATTGCTCATGTTGTGGCAGTTCGGCCCGAATGAGGTGGTCCTGCGAGGGTTTATGCTCAGCGCGAGGAACAAACCGATGCTGATGTTATTGCAGGTTGTAACGCCCTGTTTTTGGGCCTAGAAGTTTTAGAGTTTGAATTAGACCGGTCGGGAACGGTTCGAATCTTTAAGGGAGATTTAGGGAACACCTAGTTCGAGATGCTTTAAAATTATGGGAAAATATCTAAAAATCCTCATTTATTATATGAATGATTATGGCGAATTTTTTTTGCAAAATTAAGTTTGCAAATACTACATTTCGATGTAGTGACCAAATCGCAATTTTTGCAAAAGTTGACTAGTGACAATTTTGTAAAGGATTGAAATTTGAATCTTTAAGGAGCTAATTTTACCAAAATGTTTTTAATCAGATTTCTCTTTATTTTGGATGTTGTAATAATGATTTAATAAATGGAATTAAAAGATAAAAATCTATTTTGACTTTCACAACTACTTTACGATCTTTTTCCCTCTTTTCATTTTCTCTCAATTTCCACTCAGCCAAACACATTTCCTCCATCATTTAGCCTCTGATTATCATTCCTTTTGATGAGATTTCAATCTCCTTTTGATTCTGTAACCCCCTTAACCCGGCCTAGACGGTTGACCCGAATTAAGAAAGTCACACGGGGAAAACCAAAGTCAACCCGAAAGTCAACCATGATTAACGACCCTTTTTTTCTTTTTAATCTTGTCTAGATACACATTAGTCCTAATTGTGATCACATAAACATCATACTCAAAGATCACAAACATCAGAGATGAAACCGGGACCCAATTGAACAAATTACAACTTTAGGGACCAAATTGTAATTTCTGATAATTAAAAGGACTTAACCCAAATTAAAGTTACCAACTAGAAATTAATCAGGTTTCATGCTTCTCTGTGAAATTTCAGCTCAAAAGGACTTCCCAAGCTCATACAATTGAACAAACAAGATTCAGGACCAAAACGAAAACAATTCAAAACATATAACTGCCAATGTCAGCCCCCAACGGTCGACCGTTCCGAAACAGGTAGACCCTGTTCCGAAACACGGGCCGTTCCGCAACGGGTTCCGAAACATGGCCTTGGCAGAGACCAAACCGTTTCGAAACGGTACATACCGTTTCGGACGCCTGGGTTCATGTAAGGCAACCGTTCCGAAATGGTGCATACTGTTCCGAAACGCCTGCACAGATTGCAGCAAAAAGGCATTCCAAAACATGCAATAGATCATTCAAACATGTTCCAAATGCTACCAAACTTTACCAGCATGCAGTTCAACATATATATGACTTATAGGAATCACCAAATCAACAAACCAACATCATATGCAAAAAGCCCCAATTCAATAGGCATGCTTCCTACACAAGCTAGCTATTCAAAACACAAAACTTACAAAACAAGCATATAATGATCCAATGCAAAAACCAGTAATCTTAACATCATTCAACATACTTAGGGAGTTCCAAACACCTCCCAAAACATACACATTGGTCCCCCATTGCCAAATTACACAAAAGCTAAAAAGGTACTTATAAAACCTTCCATACATTGAGCTTTACTTGTACTTGAATTCTTGCCCTTCTTGCTGCCCCTCAAGGTTCTCTAATGCTCTGGATTATTGAATTAAGAAAAAATAGAGAGCGTAAGCAAAAGCTTAGTGAGACATGCTCTTTAAAAACCATTCAATAATGCAATTAAAACCATTTAAAAACATGCTTAAAATCAACCTTTGCACATGCTCAAAAGCATACTTAAAACAAGCAATCTCATGCTTCAACATAAACATTAAAACAAGCATCTCATGCTTCTCAATTTACTTAACATGTCATATTGGCTTAAGTGACAAATTCCATTTCATAAAACAAGTTCAACAACTTTCCCAAGGACTTTTAAACACCTTGGCCCCAAGGACTTTTAAACACCTTGGCCATGGACTTTTAAACACCATGAATGAGGACCACACAAGGACTTTTAACCACCTTTGTGTCCAAAGCTTGCATCACCCCAAGGACTTTTAAACACCTTGGCCCCAAGGACTTTTAAACACCTTGGCCCCATGGACTTTTAAACACCATGGCCCCATGGACTCTAAAACACCATGGAAGGATCACCTAAGGACTTTTAACCACCTTAGTGTCCGCAACAAGAAACATCCAAGGACTTTTAACCACCTTGATGTTCTTAAGTAACAAGGCTCACTCAAGGACTTTTAACCACCTTAGTGACCTTAACATTTTCAAAACATCACTTGCCAATATACATCATTTTCATCATTTAATCCACTGTTTTAAAACATTAAACCAAGCCACTTTCATCATGCATTTTAAAGCATCAATCCACATTTAAACAATGTACAAAAGCAAGGTACTCCTACCTAGAGTTACCTTCAACATATGGCTTACATCATCAGCAAAATCCATGCTAAAACATGCTTTCAAAACAGTAATTAAAACATGCAAATCATCATTTTGCATCACATCAAAAACATGGCCACCACTAGAGAGAAAATCCGAAAACTTACACTTGAGCTTAGCAAAGTTGTTTAGACTTAAACTAAGCTCCCAAAACCTTCAAACCTTGGTTTTAAAGCTGAAAATCCAATTTCCACAAACTCACTCACCGATTTCCACTTTGCTTCAAGCCAAAGCACCAAATCAAGCTTCCGGATCAACCACTCTTGGATCCAAAGATGCCTCCCCTGTTTCAACACATCAAAGCAGAGGATTAATGCATAATCATGCATTAATTGCTTCAATGAAAGCACCTAAACACGCTGCTCTCATCCAACCTCCATTTTCGGCCACCAAACACAACCGAAAATGCATCCAAACCACTTCTAAACAAAGCCCAGCCATAAACCAGCAAAACCTCACTTCCATAAACATCATAACACATCTAAAAACAACCTATTAACATCCTTATACCTCCAGCAACATCAGATCACCAAGATCACCTCAAAAACAACCTTGAAACACAAGCTAAACTTAGGAAACTCAACCTATCCGGGATTGCATCAATCAAAACTCAATTCCTTATCAATTTAGAGATCATTTAATATCCAAAACACCTCTCAAATCACAGATTACTCAGATCTAACGAAAATCATCAAAAACCATCAAAATCTTGCATTATAAGCCAAGATCCAATTAACAACTCAAAAGCCTTTAATTAAACATCAATTTAGGATTGAAAACTTAGGAATTTCAGTAAAGAACTGATAGTTTAGAGGAGAAGGACGTTCTTACCTCCAAACTTGAGTTTCTCCTCTTTTTGGAATGAAAAACCTTGATGAATCAAGAAGCAATTGAAGAGGTTTTGAAGATATGTTGATTAGGAATCAAAAGAGAGTTGAAAGGAGAGATTTAGGTGAGAAAATCAGAAACAATTCTCTGGAAATGTGGTGTTTGGGTTGAGAGAAAATGAGAGAAAGAAAAATTGAGAAGTTAGTTATGAAATTAGCCAAATGGCTTTTCCCTCCTTTTTGATATACTTTAAAATCAGAATTATAACTCAAAATATCTTAGAAAAATCTGGAGAAACCACTTTTGGATTAATAGCTCCTTAAAGATTCAAAGTTCCAACCCTTTATAAAACAGCCACCAAACTTGCGAAAATTACATTTTGGTCACTAGCAAAATGTCACACTTCCAAAACTCATTTTCCAAAATTGATTTCACAGTTCACTTAATTATATTAAAAGATGATTTTAGAACATTTTTCCATATTTTTAATGCAACCCAAACTAGGCTTTCCTAATTTAACCTCTTTAGATTCGAACTGCACTTTGACCAACCGGTCAACGCCCAAAACTCCTAAGCCCAAACCGGGGCGTTACAACTCTCCCCCCCTTAAGAAATTTCGTCCTCGAAATTTACCTGAAAGAAAGAGATAAGGAAACTGCTTCAGCATGTCTTCCTTCCGCTCCCACGTGGCTTCCTCAACACCTCGATGCTTCCACAGCACCTTCACCAACTCAATGGTCTTGCCACGAAGAACCTTGCTATCCGAATCCAGAACCTTCACCGGTTCCTCATCGTAGGTCAAATCCGGATTCAGAACCACATCCTCTACAGGCATCATATGCGAAGGATCAGATCTATACTTTCGGAGCATAGAAACATGGAACACATCATGAATCTTCTCCAACTCCTGAGGTAACCTCAGCCGATACGCAACAGGACCCACACGCTCAACCACCTCATACGGTCCAATGTACCTAGGGCTCAACTTACCCTTCCGGCCAAACCTCATCACCTTCTTCCAAGGCGAAACCTTCAAGAACACACGGTCACCCACCGCATACTCTATCTCCTTACGCTTCAAATCCGTGTAAGACTTTTGCCGATCAGAGGCAGCCTTCAACCTCTCACAAATGAGCTTCACCTTCTCGGTGGTCCCTTTCAACAAGGCCGGCATCGAAACCAACTTTTGACCAGTTTCAGCCCAACAAAGAGGAGTCCTACACTTCCTCCCATACAGAGCCTCATAAGGTGCCATCTGTATACTCGCCTGATAACTATTGTTATAAGCGAACTCAACCAAAGGCAGATGCTTCTCCCAAGAACCTTGGAACTCAATCACACAACACCTCAGCATATCCTCCAAAATCTGAATAACCCGCTCAGATTGACCATCCGACTGAGGATGATAGGATGTACTGAAATGCAACCTTGTACCCAAAGCTTGATGCAAACACTGCCAGAAACGCGATGTGAACCTCGGATCCCTATCCGACACAATCGACTTAGGCACACCATGCAGCCTCACAATCTCAGCAATGTACAGCTCTGCCAGCTTATCCAAAGAGAACGTAGTATGCACAGGCAAGAAATGCGCACACTTCGTCAGGCGATCCACAATCACCCAAACAGAATTCTTCTTTGATGGAGACAAAGGTAAACCAGATACAAAATCCATGGTAACCCTCTCCCACTTCCATTCAGGGATTTTCAACGGTTGCAACAAACCTGAAGGAACCTGATGTTCAGCCTTAACTCGCTGACACACCAAACACTTGCTCACAAACTCTGCAACATCCTTCTTCAAACCCACCCAATAGTACTCATCACGAAGATCACGATACATCTTAGTACTACCAGGATGCATAGCAAAAGGACTACTATGACCTTCAGTAGAATAGCACGCCTCAACTCAACATCAGCAGGCACTACTATCCGACTCCCAAAACACAGCACACCATCCTCATTAAAGCAGAAATCTGAAGGTCTACCCTCCGCGATATCCCGAACATGAGACACCAAGGAATCATCCAACAACTGCTTTTCCTTGATCAACTGAACCAAAGATGGCTTCACCTGCAACTCAGCAACAAGACCACCATCTCGCGATATGCTCAAGCTAGCAAACATCGCCCTCAGCTCAACAGCTACCTTCCTACTCAAGGCATCCGCAACAACATTAGCCTTACCAGGATGATACTCAATCGTCAGATCATAATCCTTGAGCAACTCCAACCAACGCCGCTGTCTAAGATTCAACTCCTTCTGAGACATCAGATACCTTAAACTCTTGTGATCCGTGTACACAGTACACTTCTCACCATACAGATAATGTCTCCAGATCTTCAGAGCAAAAACCACTGCAGCCAACTCAATATCATGCGTAGGATAATTGCGCTCATGCACCTTCAACTGCCGCGACGCATAAGCCACAACCTTACCCTCTTGCATCAGCACACACCCCAAACCAACATAGGATGCATCACTATAGACCACAAACTCTTTCCCTGATTCAGGCTGAATCAAGATAGGAGCTTACGATAAAGCCGCCTCCAGATCTCAAAAGCTTGCTGTCTCACTTCCGTCCACTCATACTTAACATCCTTCTGCAACAACTTCGTCAAAGGAGCAACAATTTTGGAAAAACCATCCACAAACCTCCGGTAGTATCCCGCCAAACCAAGGAAACTACGGACCTCATGAACAGACTTAGGAACTTTCTAGTTCATCACCGCCTCAATCTTCTGAGGATCAACACGAATCCCCTCAGCTGAGACCACATGCCCAAGAAACACCACCTCCTTAAGCCAGAACTCACACTTGCTCAGCTTAGCATAAAGCTGATTCTCCAACAAAGCTTGCAAAACAATCCTCAAATGCTCTTCGTGCTCCTCCTCAGTACGCGAGTACACGAGGATATCATCAATGAACACCACAACGAACTTGTCCAGGTATTCATGAAACACACGATTCATCATGTCCATGAAAGCAGCAGGAGCATTTGTCAAACCAAACGGCATCACAAGGAACTCATAATGCCCATACCTTGTCCTGAAAGCTGTCTTAGGCACATCCACATCCTTCACCTTCAACTGATAATACCCTGACCTCAAGTCAATCTTAGAGAACACTGCAGCTCCCCGAAATTGATCAAAGAGATCATCAATCCTCGGCAAAGGATACCGATTCTTGATAGTCAACTTGTTCAGCTGACGGTAATCAATGCACATCCTCATAGTGCCATCTTTCTTCTTCACAAACAAGACAGGTGCTCCCCAAGGCGACACACTCGGCCGGATGAAACCACGATCTAGCAGCTCTTGCAACTGCGTCTTCAGCTCCTTCAGCTCCTTAGGTGCCATTCTATAGGGAGAAATGGACACAGGAGTTGTATTCTCATACAGCTCAATTCCAAACTCCACCTCGCGATTAGGAGGTAAACCAGGCAACTCCTCAGGAAAAACACCAGGAAACTCCTTCACAACCTTGATATCCTGCACTCTCAACTCCTTAGAGCTAGGATTCATCACAAAAGCTAGATAAGCTTCGCAACCTTGCCTCAGCATCCTACTCGCCTCCAAGGTAGACACAACATTGGCAAGAAACTTCACATTCTCGCCAACTACAACAACTTCATAATCATCCGCAAGCTTAAGCAAAACCCGCTTATTCTCACAATCCACAACAGCACGATGCTCAACAAGCCAATCCATACCAAGGATCACATCAAAACCATAAAAAGGCAACTCCATAAGATCAACATGAAAGACATGTTCTTGAACAACCAAAGGACACCTTCTATAAAGCTTTCGAGTCACAACAGTTTCACCAAAAGAACTAGTGACACGAACACCAACATCCAAAGACTCAACAGGCAAACCAAGCAATTCAACATGCTCACACAAAATATATGAATGCGTAGATCCAGAATCAATCAAAGAAAGCAATGACAAGGATTGCAAAGTAAAGGTACCTGCAATCACATCTGCATCATTCCTTCCCTCGCGCTGAGCATACACCCTAGCTTGGCCTCCACCCTCAGGCTGAATAGCCACAACATGGGCTACTCCACGGCCACCTTCCTCTCTCCTCTGGAAATTACCACGGCCGCGCCCACGACCTCTCTGCGGTGCAGCAACAACAGGAGCACGCTCTTGGCCACCAGCCAACCTCGGACAATCTCGCCTCAGATGGTCTACAGAACCACAATTCCAGCATCCATTACCAGCTGCCGCAATAGGAGCTTGCACCTCCCTCACAGCACGAGGACAGTCACGCTTCATGTGACCACGAGAACCGCAGATCCAGCATGCACTAGGATCAGCTCTAGCATTACCACCTCTAGCAGGTGCACCACCACCTCTCTTGGCTGAGGACTGATACTTCTGATCACGTCCCCTCTTGTTTCGTCCACCTCCGGAACTAAACTCAGCTGATCTCTTTCCAGCACTTGCTCCAGCACCTCTCGCAGATAAACCCAAGTTCATCTCTATGTCCTTGGCTCGACCCACCAACACATCAAAATCATCATATTTAGTGGCCAGCACATACATCTTTACATCCGTCACCAGACCATAACGGAACCTCTCGCACCTTGCTCGCTCATCAGGTATCAGCTCCGGTGCATATGACTGAGCCGCACAAACTGCACCTCATACTCAGCCACACTCATGCTCCCTTGGGTAAGAGACATGAATTCACGCTTTTTCTCATCCAGATATCTCACTCCTAGATATCTCCTCTTGAACACATTCTGAAAGAATGTCCAAGTAACATCAGCTTCAGCCATCCCAGCTATTGTGGTCGTCCACCACATATATGCATCGTCCTGCAGCAAGGACACAACACATCCCAACTTTTGCACATTCGTGCAGCTCATCTGACCCAAGATACGCTTGGTACTCTCTAGCCAAGCCTCAGAACTCTCTGCAGACATACCCCTAAACTCAGTCCCACCAAGACTGCGCAAACGCTCCAGAGGTAGTCTGACTCCAGCATCTCCCTGATGCCCAGCTCCTTGAGCTCCAGCTACTGCTGCTCGAAAAGCACCCGCAATAGCTTGTACCAGCATAGACATATCAGGCATAGCTTGCCCCTGACCAACCTCTGGTCCAGCAGCTCCAGCACCAGCTGCAGCTTCAGCTCTTTCACCTCTAGCACCACCACAACCAGGAGGAGGAGGGGGTAACACATCACTACCCGTATGCTCTTCATTCTCGTTCTCATTGGGAGCCGTAGCTCGCACACTACCTCTTAACTCTCTACGTGGTGCCATACTTTTACCATGCAATCACAATGCAAAATAAAACAAGTCAAGCCCAGCAAGGTAAGCAATCCAAGTATTCAAGCTCAATTTCATTCAAAATCAACATCATTTCATTAGCTTTTGTTTGGCAATGGGTACCCTCAACATGCAACATCACAGCATACATCTCAATTGCATCCAAATCACAAACCACTGAACATGCTTTCAAACAACAAGCATACAAGTCAAACATACTTCAATCATGCATACATTCATTCCCAATTACTCGAGAACTCAGCTCTGATACCACCAAATGTAACCCCCTTAACCCGGCCTAGACGGTTGACCCGAATTAAGAAAGTCACACGGGGAAAACCAAAGTCAACCCGAAAGTCAACCTTGATTAACGACCCTTTTTTTTCTTTTTAATCTTGTCTAGATACACATTAGTCCTAATTGTGATCACATAAACATCATACTCAAAGATCACAAACATCAGAGATCAAACCGGGACCCAATTGAACAAATTACAACTTTAGGGACCAAATTGTAATTTCTGATAATTAAAAGGACTTAACCCAAATTAAAGTTACCAACTTGAAATTAATCCGGTTTCATGCTTCTCTGTGAAATTTCAGCTCAAAAGGACTTCCCAACCTCATACAATTGAACAAACATGATTCAGGACCAAAACGCAAACAATTCAAAACATATAACTGCCAATGTCAGCCCTCAACGGTCGACCGTTCCGAAACAGGTAGATCCTGTTCCGAAACACGGGCCGTTCCGCAACGGGTTCCGAAACATAGCCTTGGCAGAGACCAAACCGTTTCGAAACGGTACATACCGTTTCGGACGCCTGGGTTCATGGAAGGCACCCGTATCGAAACGGTGCATACTGTTCCAAAACGCCTGCACAGATTGCAGCAAAAAGGCATTCCAAAACATGCAATAGATTATTCAAACATGCTCCAAATGCTACCAAACTTTACCAGCATGCAATTCAACATATATATGACTTATAGGAATCACCAAATCAACAAACCAACATCATATGCAAAAAGCCCCAATTCAATAGACATGCTTCCTACACAAGCTAGCTATTCAAAACACAAAACTTACAAAACAAGCATATAATGATCCAATGCAAAAACCAGCAATCTTAACATCATTCAACATACTTAGGGAGTTCCAAACACCTCCCAAAACATACACATTGGTCCCCCATTGCCAAATTACACAAAAGCTAAAAAGGTACTTATAAAACCTTCCATACATTGAGCTTTACTTGTACTTGAATTCTTGCCCTTCTTGCTGCCCCTCAAGGTTCTCTAATGCTCTGCATTATTGAATTAAGAAAACGTAAAGAGCGTAAGCAAAAGTTTAGTGAGGCATGCTCTTTAAAAACCATTCAATAATGCAATTAAAACCATTTAAAAACATGCTTAAAATCAACCTTTGCACATGCTCAAAAGCATACTTAAAACAAGCAATCTCATGCTTCAACATAAACATTAAAACAAGCATCTCATGCTTCTCAATTTACTTAACATGTCATATTGGCTTAAGTGACAAATTCCATTTCATAAAACAAGTTCAACAACTTTCCCAAGGACTTTTAAACACCTTGGCCCCAAGGACTTTTAAACACCTTGGCCATGGACTTTTAAACACCATGAATGAGGACCACACAAGGACTTTTAACCACCTTTGTGTCCAATGCTTGCATCACCCCAATGACTTTTAAACACCTTGGCCCAAGGACTTTTAAACACCTTGGCCCCATGGACTTTTAAACACCATGGCCCCATGGACTTTTAAACACCATGGAAGGATCACCTAAGGACTTTTAACCACCTTAGTGTCCGCAACAAGAAACATCCAAGGACTTTTAACCACCTTGATGTTCTTAAGTAACAAGGCTCACTCAAGGACTTTTAACCACCTTAGTGACCTTAACATTTTCAAAACATCACTTGCCAATATACATCATTTTCATCATTTAATCCACTGTTTTAAAGCATTAAACCAAGCCACTTTCATCATGCATTTTAAAGCATCAATCCACATTTAAACAATGTACAAAAGCAAGGTACTCCTACCTAGAGTTACCTTCAACATATGGCTTACATCATCAGCAAAATCCATGCTAAAACATGCTTTCAAAACAGTAATTAAAACATGCAAATCATCATTTTGCATCACATCAAAAACATGGCCACCACTAGAGAGAAAATCCGAAAACTTACACTTGAGCTTAGCAAAGTTGTTTAGACTTAAACTAAGCTCCCAAAACCTTCAAACCTTGGTTTTAAAGCTGAAAATCCAATTTCCACAAACTCACTCACCGATTTCCATTTTGCTTCAAGCCAAAGCACCAAATCAAGCTTCCGGATCAACCACTCTTGGATCCAAAGATGCCTCCCCTGTTTCAACACATCAAAGCAGAGGATTAATGCATCATCATGCATTAATTGCTTCAATGAAAGCACCTAAACTCGCTGCTCTCATACAACCTCCATTTTCGGCCACCAAACACAACCGAAAATGCATCCAAACCACTTCTAAACAAAGCCCAGCCATAAACCAGCAAAACCTCACTTCCATAAACATCATAACACATCTAAAAACAACCTATTAACATCCTTATACCTCCAGCAACATCAGATCACCAAGATCACCTCAAAAACAACCTTGAAACACAAGCTAAACTTAGGAAACTCAACCTATCCGGGATTGCATCAATCAAAACTCAATTCCTTATCAATTTAGAGATCATTTAACATCAAAAACACCTCTCAAATCACAGATTACTCAGATCTAACAAAAATCATCAAAAACCATCAAAATCTTGCATTATAAGCCAAGATCCAATTAACAACTCAAAAGCCTTTAATTAAACATCAATTTAGGATTGAAAACTTAGGAATTTCAGTAAAGAACTGATAGTTTAGAGGAGAAGGACGTTCTTACCTCCAAACTTGAGTTTCTCCTCTTTTTGGAATGAAAAACCTTGATGAATCAAGAAGCAATTGAAGAGGTTTTGAAGATATGTTGATTAGGAATCAAAAGAGAGTTGAAAGGAGAGATTTAGGTGAGAAAATCAGAAACAATTCTCTGGAAATGTGGTGTTTGGGTTGAGAGAAAATGAGAGAAAGAAAAATTGAGAAGTTAGTTATGAAATTAGCCAAATGGCTTTTCCCTCCTTTTTGATATACTTTAAAATCAGAATTATAACTCAAAATATCTTAGAAAAATCTGGAGAAACCACTTTTGGATTAATAGCTCCTTAAAGATTCAAAGTTCCAACCCATTATAAAACAGCCACCAAACTTGCGAAAATTACATTTTGGTCACTAGCAAAATGTCACACTTCCAAAACTCATTTTCCAAAATTGATTTCACAGTTCACTTAATTATATTAAAAGATGATTTTAGAACATTTTTCCATATTTTTAATGCAACCCGAACTAGGCTTTCCTAATTTAACCTCTTTAGATTCGAACAGCACTTTGACCAACCGGTCAACGCCCAAAACTCCTAAGCCCAAAACCGGGGCGTTACAGATTCTTAATCTTTTCCTCATCAAATCCTCTTGTTTTCACTTTGGATTTTCAAGTAAACTTGCCCAAATTAAGGAGAAATCAGCCATTAGATGTAAGCTTCGCCCTTCTCCTCTGATGATCAGTTCTTTACTGAAATTCCCAAGTTATCAATCCTTTGTTAATGATTTTTGAGTTGCTTTAATGCTCGAAACATGAAATTGAGTCAAAACTCAAGGTTCTTGGTGAGATCTTGATGATTTTCGTAACTATTGGTTAGGCTCTGTTTTGAGGTTGATTTCTAATGTATTTTGGATGGTAATTGATGTTATAAATGAGGTTTTATCAAACAAATCCCGAATAGGTTTGGATTCCAAACTTTTGCATGCTAGTTTGGTGGTTTTTGGGGTGGTTTTGGTGTTCTGTTGTAGCTGGAGGGTTAAGGATGAGTTTATGGTGATTTTTGGTGTTGATTGAGGTTTAGAAATGATTAGAAGTGATAGATCTTGGTTGGGGTTTGTTTTGGAAGAGTTTGGAGATGTTTTCGGTTGTTTTTGGTGGTCGAAATGATGCTTATGGGTAGAGCAGCGAGTTTGAGTAGTTGGCTGGTGATTTCAATGCATGATGATGCATTAATCCTCTTCTCTTATGTGTATTAAGCAGGGGATACATCTTAGGACGCTTTTGGTGTTGATCCGAAAGTGCCGGGAGATTAGATAGCGTTTCGGCGAGCAAGCAAAACGTAATCGGTGAGTGCGAATGGTTTTAGAAGTCCTTGAGGGACAAAGAAACATGGTTTGGGGATTTAGGATTGGTTTGAAAGACCATTCTTAGTCCGAAAGTAAGTATGGCTAGATTTTCTCTCAATTATGTGGTTGTTGCCCCTAAAATGCTTTTACATGCTCTTGTTTTGAGATAGACAAATTCATACTGTTTTATGCATGATTTGTAGCATGAGATGATGCTTTGTATATATTTCATGAGATATCATGTTGCATTGAAGAGTTTTGAGATTTTGACTTAATGCAAAGCATGTATTATGATTTTGAAATGAGATAAGAAAGATTTGAGAAATGTGCATTAAAAACAGTAGGTGAGATGATGTTTTTGACATAATATATTGGCATGGAAGATGAGATAGTTACCGGATATAATTGATCGATCAATAGGATGAGAGTGCACTATAAACTAAAATTTGTACGTGCTCTTTGGAGTTGGGCAATGGGGGTATTGCCATCCAAATCCAAAGTGAGAATCCGATGATGAGAGATACCATCGGGGTATGACTTGGTGAAATACCCAAGCTTTGTGGCGATGAGAAATACCGCCATGAGAGTCCGGTGATGAGAGATTCCACGGAGGTAGGACTTAACCTTGAGTCAAGCTAATCCGCATATCTGAGTAAAGATGAAATGTGAAATGCTAATATAATATATGCAAAATGTATTTGATTCACATGTACTAAATGTTGAGATGATTTATGCTATGAGAAATGCATATGAGATTTGAATATGAAATGCTTTAGTTTTCACAAGCATGTGTATGGCCTTGCCATGAGATTTTCATTGGTTTAAATGCATGAGATAGAATAAGGGTACATATGTTTTCAAATGGAGATTTGCTTTGAAAAGGTTTTCAAGCATGAGATAGAATGAGCATGTTGTAGAAAATGGCTTTTGAGAAAGTGTTTTGAATAATGCATTGTTGTGTTGGTTATCTTTAGAGCTTGCCTCAATAAGCAAACATGCTTACGCTCTCATTTACCAACAATGAAGATAATTGAGGTGAATTTGGGCAGCAAGAAGGTTAAGAACATCCAAGGAAGTGTAAAGCTCATGTATGGTGATATTTTTACATACTTTAGTTTTGATATCTGGCAATGGGGCTCCAAGGTTGTATTTGGGAGATGTGTTTTGAGCTCCCTATGTTTGTGGCAAGTTTATGTTGCCTTTTGAAGTTTGTAAATGGTCTTATATGGCTTGTTTGAGATTTGAAGTCTATATTTGGTTTTGTGACTAGGAAGCATGCCTTTTGACTCAATGGTCTTTTGTTTGATGCCATGCCTTAGCTAATTCTTCTTAAATATGTTCTTTTATGCCTAATCATGTTGCAGGTATGTTTTGGTATGATTTGGGATATGTTTGAGTCTGAAAAGATGTGAAAAACCAGAAAATTATGCTGGTGCAGGGCAGGGTGCATCGAAACACCATTATCTGTTTTGAAACAAGGGCCCGAAATGGCCATAGTGTTTCCGAACGGATGAAGGTGTTTCGGAACACTTTGGCTACTAGAAAGGGTTGTTTCGATATTGGTCTCGGAACGCACCCGAGTACCGAAACGGTCAACACCGTTTTGATACGGGCTTTTCGATACGGATATCAGGGTTCCAAAACGGCTGACTGTTAGATTGCAAATTTGAATTGTTTCAAGTTCTCATGTTTTACATTTTAGTCCTAGATGTTGTGCATGCAATTGTTTGAGCTTGGAATGTCCTTTTAAGCTGGAATTTGACAGAGAGGCATGTAATATGACTAACTACATAATGGTAATCTTAATATCTACAAAGTCCTTATATTTTCCAAGATTTACATTTTAGTCCCTAAAAGTGTAAATCTTACAATTGAATCCCTAATTGATTTATGATCGCTGTGCTTTTCTCTCTTGTGATTCCTGAGTAATCACATAGGCTTTATGTGCATCTAGAAAAGATAAAAAGGAAAAAAGGGTCGTTCATCAAGGTTTACTTTTGGGTTGACTTTGGTTTTCCCCGTATAATTTTCGTAGTTTGGGTATAACGTCTAGGCCGGGCTAAGAGGGTTACATTTGTTGGTATGAGAGCCAGGTTTGCGAATGTTTGGGGCTTGGTAAGTTTCTAATGTATGTGATTATGAATGATTGTGAATTTTCGGTGAAAGTATGATGTATGATTGTTGATGTGCGGTTCTAGTGAGATGAAATTGTGATGCTATGATGTGTTTGGGGTATAGTTGGGGATCCCATTTTCATATAGTTACTAATTAGAAGAATTGGTTTCAAAAATGAGCTTGAGTACTTGGATTACTTACCATATTATGCCTAAGTGGATTTATTGTATTTTGTCAGTTGCATTGTTTTATTATGGGGCCACGTAGAGAAATTAGAACCAATACTCGTTCTACGGCTGAGAATGAGACTGTGGAGAATGCTGAGGATCTAACTCCTCCTCCCCTAGTGGACCACTTGGTGGTGGTGGAGCTGGGGTTGGTGCTGCTGGAGTTGGTGCTGGGGTTGTTGGACCCGAGGGAGTTCATGGGCAAGGTGCTCCTGATATGTCTTTTTTGATACAAGCTATTGCTGGAGCTTTCCATGCAGCAGTACTTGGGGCTCATAGAGCTGCACCCCGAGATGGTGCCAATGTAAGGTTGTCGTTAGAGCAACTTCGCAATCTGGGAGGGACTGAGTTCAGAGGGTTGACCCCGGAGGGTTCCGAGTCTTAGTTTGAGAGTACCAAGAGGATACTTGGATAGTTGAACTATAACAATGTTCAGAAGTTGGGATGCATTGTGTCCTTGTTGCATGGTGATGCATATATGTGGTGGACGACCACAATATCAGGGATGGATGATGATGATATGACCTGAACATTCTTTTTGAGTTCGTTCAAGCGAAAGTATTTGGGAGTTCGCTACCTCGATGAGAAAAGGAGGGAATTCATGTCCCTTGTATAAGGGAGTATGATGGTGGCAGAATATGAGGTGTAGTTTGCACGCCTAAGCCAATATGCACCTGAGCTAATTCCTAGCGAGCGAGAAAGATGTGAACGATTCCGTTACGGCTTAGCAGTGGATGTGAAGACCTATATGCTTGCAGCGGATTATATTGATTTTGATGTCTTGGTCACCCGAGCCAAGGACATTGAGCTAAATCTTGGTTTGGCGAGTCGAGCAGGAGGATCTGGCTCAGGGAAGCGTGCTATAGAGCGTGATCTTTGTAGAGATCGCTATAAGAGGTATAAGGATAGAAGGCCACATGGTGATGTTAGACGTGGGGTGGTAACCCTGGGAGAGATCAGCAAGGACCAAATGTTTTCTTGAGGACACCTGAGTGTAACCGGTGTGGTAGGAGACACTCTGGTGAGTGTTGGGGAAATCTTGGTACGTGTTGGAACTGTGGTAATCAAGGGCACATGAAGAAAGATTGTCCTCAGCCGTTGAGAGAAGGTTAGGCTCCGATGAGAGCAGGTGAGCCGCAGAGAGGTCGTGGGCGCGGCCGTGGTAATTTTCAACGCAGAGATGAAGATAGAAGGAATGTTACACATGTGGTGGATGTCCAACCTGAGGGTGGTGGCTAGGCTCGAGGGTATGCCCATCAAGAGGGAAGGAATGACACGGACGTGATCGCAGGTACCTTTACTTTGCAATCCTTGTAATTACTTTCTTTGATTGATTATGGATCTACACACTCGTACATATTGCATGAACACGCTCAAATGCTTGATTTGCTTGTTGAGTCTTTGGATGTGGGTATGCGTGTGACTAGTTCCTTTGGTGAGACGGTTGTAACAAGAATATTGTATTGAAGCTGCCCCTTAATGGTGCAAGATCATGTGTTTCTTGTCAATCTTATAGAATTTCCATTCTATGGTTTTGACATAATTGTTTGCATGGATTGGCTTGTTGAGCGTAGAGTCGTTGTGGATTTTGAAAGCAAGCGAGTTTCGCTGAAACTTGCGGATGATTATGAGGTTGTGGTGGTGGGAGAAAATGAGAAGTTTCTATCTAACGTGGAGTCTACGCTTGAAGTAAGCCGGATGTTGCGTCAAGGGTGTGAGGCTTATCTAGCCTTTGTTATTAATCCTACCACAAAGGAGGTTCGCGTAAAGGATATAAAGATCGTGTGTGAGTTTCCTGGAGTGTTTCCGGAGGAATTATCTGGTTTGTCGCCTAGTCAAGAGGTTGAATTTGGAATTAAGTTGTATGAGAACACAACTCCGGTGTCCATTGCTCCCTATCGCATGACACCCAAGGAGTTGAAGGAGTTGAAGACGCAACTTCAAGAGTTGCTTGATCGAGGATTTATTTGGCCTAGTGTGTCACCTTGGGGTGCACCGGTCTTGTTTGTTAAAAAGAAAGATGGTACGATGAGGATGTGCATTGATTATCGTCAGCTGAATAAGTTGACCATTAAGAACAAGTATCTTTTGCCGAGGATTGAAGATCTTTTTGATCAGTTTCGAGGAGCGGCTATGTTCTCAAAGATAGATTTGAGGTCAGGATACTATCAGCAAAAGGTGAAGGACGTGGATGTGCCGAAAAAAACTTTCAAACGAGATATGGGCATTATGAATTTCTAGTGATGCCGTTTGGTTTGAAAAATGCTCCTGATGCTTTCATGGACATGATGAACAGGGTGTTTCATGAATTCTTAGATAAGTTTGTTGTGGTGTTCATCGATGATATCCTTGTGTACTCTCGTACTGAGGAGGAGCGTGAGGTTCATTTTAGGATCGTTTTGCAAGCGTTGTTAGAAAATCAGCTTTATGCTAAGCTGAGCAAATGTGAGTTCTGGTTAAAGGAAGTTGTTTTTTCTTGGTCATGTGGTTTCGGCTGAAGGGATTCGAGTTGATCCTCAGAAGATTGAGGCGGTCATGAATTGGAAGCCTCCTAGGTCCGTTCATGAAGTTCGTAGTTTTCTTGGGTTGGCAGGTTACAACCGGAGGTTTGTGGATGGATTTTCTAAGATTTCTGCCCCTTTGACGAAGTTGTTGCAGAAGGATGTTAAGTATGAATGGACGAAAGTGAGACAACAAGCTTTTGAGAAGCTTAAGGCAGCTTTGACGCAAGCTCCTATCTTAGTTCAACCTAAATCGGGGAAAGAGTTTGTGGTGTATAGTGATGCATCCTATGCTGGTTTGAAGTGTGTGTTAATGCAAGAGGGTAGGGTAGTGGCTTATGCATCGCGACAGTTGAAAGTGCATGAGCGCAATTATCCTGCGCATGACATTGAGTTGGCTGTAGTGGTTTTTTGCTTTAAAGATCTGAAGACATTATCTCTATGGTGAGAAGTGTACTGTGTACATGAATCATAAGAGTTTGAAGTATCTGATGTCTTAGAAAGAGTTGAATCTTAGGCAACGACGTTGGGTGGAGTTTCTTAAGGATTACGATCTAACGATCGAGTATCATCCGGAATAGGCCAATGTTGTAGCCGATGCTTTGAGCAGGAAAGTGGCAGTGGAATTGAGAGCGATGTTTGCTAGCTTGAGCATATCGCGGGATGGTGGTCTTGTTGCTGAATTGCAAGTGAAACCATCTCTAGTTCAGTTGATAAAGGATAAACAGTTGTTGGATGATTCTTTGGTGCCACAAGTTCAGGATATTGCAGAAGGTAGGCCATCAGATTTCTATTTTAATGATGATGGTGTTTTATGTTTTGGGAGTCGGATAGTGGTGCCGAATGATGTTGAGTTGAGGAGCACTATTCTGACTGAAGCTCATAGTACTCCTTTTGCTATGCACCCTGGTAGTACAAAAGATGTATCGTGATCTGAAGGATGAGTACTATTGGGTGGGATGGAAGAGAGATGTCGTTGAGTATGTTAGCAAATGCATGGTTTGTCAACGAGTTAAGGCTGAACATCAATTTCCTTCAGGGTTGTTGCGGCCGGTAAGGATTCCTGAATGGAAGTGGGAGAGGATCACCATGGACTTTGTGTCTGGTTTGCCTTTATCGCCATCAAAGAAGAATTTTGTCTGGGTGATTGTGGATCACCTCACGAAGTTTGCACATTTCTTGCCTGTGCATACTATGTATACCTTGGATAAGCTTGCGGAGTTTTACATTGCTGAGATTGTACGGTTGCATGGAGTGCCAAAATCTATAGTGTTGGATAGAGATCCGAGGTTTACCGCAAGGTTTTGGGAGTGTTTGCATCAAGCATTGGGTACGCGACTGTATTTCAGTACTTCTTATCATCCGCAGACGGATGGACAGTCGGAGCGTGTTATCCAAGTGCTCGAGGATATGTTGAGGTGATGTGTTATTGAATTCCAAGGCTCTTGGGAGAAGCACTTGCCTTCGGTGGAGTTTTCTTATAATAGCAGTTACCAGGCAAGTATTCAAATGGCACCTTATGAAGCTTTGTACGGGAGGAAGTGCATAACTCCTCTTTGTTGAGCTGAAACGGGATAAAAGTTTGTCTCGATGCCAGCTTTGTTAAAAGGAACCACCGAGAAGGTAAAGCTCATTTGTGAGCGGTTGAAGGCAGCATCAGATCGGCAAAAGTCTTACGCGGATTTGAAGCGTAAGGAGATAGAATTTGCTGTGGGTGAGCGTGTGTTTTTGAAAGTTTCACCTTGGAAGAAGGTGATGAGATTTGGTCGAAAGGGCAAGTTGAGCCCAAGGTTCATTGGACCATACGAGGTGATAGAACGTGTGGGTCCTGTTTCCTACAAACTGGGACTACCTCAAGTGTTAGCAAAGATACATAATGTGTTTCATGTATCAATGCTTTGGAGATATAGATTGGATCCGTCGCACGTTATGCCTGTGGAAGAGGTTGAGTTGAATCTAGATTTGACGTATGATGAGGAACCTGTTGAGATTCTGGATTTGGATAGTAAGGTTCTTCGAGGTAAGACCATCGAGCTGGTTAAAGTCTTGTGGAGACATCGTGGTGTTGAGGAAGCCATGTGGGAAAGGAAGGAAGACATGAAGAGGTAATTTCTTTACCTTTTTCCTCCAGGTAAATTTCGCGGACGAAATTTCTTAAGAGGGGGAGAGTTCTAACGCCTTGATTTTGGGCCTAGAAGTTTTAGAGTTTGAATCGGACCGGTCGAGAATGGTTCGAATCTTTAAGGGAGATATAGGGAACACCTAGTTCGGAATGCTTTAAAATTATGGAAAATATCTAAAAATCCTCATTTATTATATGAATGATTATGGTGAAAACAATTTTACAAAATTAGGTTTGGAGTGACCAAATCGCAGTTTTTGCAAAAGTTTACTAGTGATTGTTTTGTAAAGGATTGAAACTTTGAATCTTTAAGGAGCTAATTTTACCAAAATTTTTTAATCATATTTCTCTTTATTTTGGGTGTTTTTATAATGATTTAATAAAGGGAATTAAAAGATAAAAATCTATTTTGACTTCCACAACTACTTTACGATCTTTTTCCCTCTTTTCATTTTCTCTCAACTTCCACTCAGCCAAACACATTTCCTCCATCATTTAGCCTCTGATTATCATTCCTTTTGATGAAACTTAAATCTCCTTTTGATTCCTAAGCTTTTCCTCATCAAATACTCTTGTTTTCACTTTGGATTTTCAAGTAAACTTGCCCAAATTAAGGAGAAATCAACCATTAGAGGTACGCTTCGCCCTTCTCCTCTAATGATCAGTTCTTTACTGAAATTCCCAAGTTACCAATCCTTTGTTAATGATTTTTGAGTTGCTTTGATGTTAGAAACATGAAATTGTATTGAAACTCAATGTTTTTGGAGAGATCATGATGATTTTCGTGGTTGATGGTTAGGCTCTATTTTGAGGTTGTTTTCTAATGTATTTTGGATGTTAATTGATGTTATAAATCAGATTTTATCAAACAAATCCTGAATAGGCTTGGATTCCTAAGTTTTGTATGCTAGAATGGTGGTTTTTGGGGTGGTTTTGGTGTTCGGTTCGAATCTTTAAGGGAGATTTAGGGAACACCTAGTTCGGGATGCTTTAAAATTATGGGAAAATATCTAAAAATCCTCATTTATTATATGAATTATTATGGCGAATTTTTTTTTTTTTGCAAAATTAGGTTTGCAAATACTACATTTCGATGTAGTGACCAAATCGCAATTTTTGCAAAAGTTGACTAGTGACTATTTTGTAAAGGATTGAAATTTGAATCTTTAAGGAGCTAATTTTACCAAAATGTTTTTAATCAGATTTCTCTTTATTTTGGATGTTGTAATAATGATTTAATAAATGGAATTAAAAGATAAAAATCTATTTTGACTTTTACAACTACTTTACGATCTTTTTCCCTCTTTTCATTTTCTCTCAATTTCCACTCAGCCAAACACATTTCCTCCATCATTTAGCCTCTGATTATCATTCCTTTTGATGAGATTTCTATCTCCTTTTGATTCCTAATCTTTTCCTCATCAAATCCTATTGATTTCACTTTGGATTTTCAAGTAAACTTGCCCAAATTAAGGAGAAATCAGCCAGTAGATGTAAGCTTCGCCCTTCTCCTCTGATGATTAGTTCTTTACTGAAATTCCCAAGTTATCAATCCTTTGTTAATGATTTTTGAGTTGCTTTAATGCTCGAAACATGAAATTGAGTCAAAACTCAAGGTTCTTGGTGAGATCTTGATGATTTTTGTAACTATTGGTTAGGGTCTGTTTTGAGGTTGATTTCTAATGTATTTTAGATGGTAATTGATGTTATAAATGAGGTTTTATCAAACAAATCCCGACTAGGTTTGGATTACTAAGTTTTGCATGCTAGATTGGTGGGTTTTGAGGTGATTTTAGTGTTCTGTTGTAGCTGGAGGTTTAAGGATGAGTTTATGGTGATTTGTGGTGTTGATTGAGGTTTAGAAATGATTAGAAATGATAGATCTTGTAACCCCCTTAGCCCGGCCTAGACGCTAGACCCGAACTACGAAGATCACACGGGGAAAACCAAAGTCAACCCGAAAGTCAACCTCGATTAACGACCCTTTTTTTTCTTTTTAAAATTCTCTAGATGTGCATTAAACCTATGTGAAAGCCCAAGAACCTTGGAAGAGAAAAACACAGCGATCGAAAACGTTTAAGGACTCAATTGCAAGAAATACACTTTAGGGACCAAAATGTAAATTTTGTAAAATAAAAGGACTTCCAAGATTTTAGTTTTACCAAACCTTAATTAATCATATTACAAGCCTCTCCGCCAAATTTCAGCTTAAAAAGACATCTCAAGCTCAAGCAATGGCAATTACAACTTTCGGGACTAAAATGTAAAGCATGCAGACTTCAAAGCAATTCAAAAACTATGTCCAACAGTCACCCGTTTCGAAACACTGACAACCGTATAGAAACACCTGTGTCGTACGCCCGTATCGAAATGGTCAACGTATGTTCCGAAACCAGTTCCGAAACAGGCACTTCCAGTAGCCAAAGTGTTTCGAAACACTTCTAGCCGTTCCGAAACGCCCAAGCCATTTCAGGCACCCGTTTCGAAACAGCCAAGGGTGTTTCGATACACCCTGCCTAGAAACAGCAGAAACTTCTGGCTTTTCACATTAAAACACCCTCAAACACACTTTAAATCATTCCATAACATATCAACAACATGACAAACATTATAACTATCAAATTACATCAAAGACTAGATATATTACAAGCATCAAGTACACCTACTCATTCAACGCATCCACCACATGATCTTGCTTTTAAACAAAGAACATAGCTATATCAAATATGAAGAAGAAGATCCAAATATTGCAAAGCAATCATCAACAAGATTCAAACCATAAACCGAACATGGTCAACATACAAAATCTCATTACACAACAACATAAAAGACTCTCCCCCCATTGCCTTTATTATCTATAGCTATAAACCAAGACATACTTGTCAAGTGGAGCTCTTCTTGAATCTCTTGCTTCTTGCTGTCCCAACTTCAAATATCTGCATTGATGGACGAAAAGGAGCGTAAGCACATAATGCTTAGTGAGGAAAGCTCAAAACTAAAACACCATCAATGCAGCGGATCATAAAACCTTCTTTAAATGTAGATACAATTCAATAAATCAAAGTATTGTTTGAAACCCTCCTTTGAAACAACATTGCTTTAAATCATGCATTGCTCAACATGAAAACCAACCTTTAACTTTGAAATGCTAAACAACTCACCCCAAACCACATTCTTGCAAATACTATCATTTAAACCTTTCCATGCATGAACACTTCATGCAAAGTTTAACTCAATTTCCTTGGAAATCACTTCCACTTCACACCATACTTTTCTCATGCTTGATGATCATTTCAAAGCGAAATGCCTTTTGAAAACCATATGTTCCTTCTATCTATCTCATGCATTCAACAAATGCAAAACTCATGAACTACAAAAGCAACATTTTGCATTACGTGCCTTTTTAAAACAAGCCTTCACAAGACTTAAATGCACTTATGAGATTCTATACACATATGCACCATTCACAATAGAAGATATACTTTTGCTCATGCTTTACAAGTATCACGTGCATTCTTGCATCGTTTACATATTTCCCATGCAACCTTGCATCATTTTCAAGCATCTCTCGCTTCATTACATTCAAATACATTATATTGGCTTTCAAGTGATAGTTCACAAACCATTTCAACACAAGACACAATCGGATACGCGGATTACACGCGTTGTCCCACACGCTTCATACACACTACCGGACTACAAAAGGTTCACACTCAAGAGCAATCCCTCCATTGATTTGACACCCGTGGTGGAGTATAACGGCACAATCTCAACCCCTCAACACCACTCATCGGTAGTTGTATAATTCCACTAACGAGAGTAAGGGACACGTAATACAAGATCCACACACGGAATTTACAACCACCTTTGTGATCTTACCTCAATCGTTAGGGTACTTGGATGGAGTTTACGGTATAATCACAACCCCTCAACATCCAAGGCGACTTTACTTACGGTGCACCCAATCCTATAGCCGGCTAACTATATCTGATTCCAGTACTTTAAAACCATTTCATCACTTGCCAATATACATCAAATACCATCATCAATTCACTGTTTTAAAGCATTAATCAAAACCACTTATCATCATGCATCTCCATGCATCATAACCATATTAATAACATGTCAAACCAAGGATCTCTTACCTTGAGCATCCTTCAATACATGGCTTTCAAAACCATCATTTATCATGCTAAAACATGCTTTCAAAACAGTAATTAAACATGCATTTCATAACCAATGCATCAAACCATAACCTAGCACATCCGAGGGAGTTTTTTTCAGAAACTTACTCTTGAGCTTAGCTAAGTTGTTTAGACTTAAACTAAGCTCCCAAAACCTCCAAATAATCGTTTCAAAGCTGGAAAACTATCTCCACTCACCGATACACAAAACTATGCTAGCCGACAAGCCTCCCAAGCATCCGAAACTTCCAATGCCACCTCTATTGCTTCCGGATCATTCTCCCCTGTTTTAAACACATAACAACAGAGGATTAATGCATCACCATGCATTAAAATCACCAGCAACACAACCCAACTCGCTGCTCTACCCAAGAACCTCATTTCGGCTACCAAAACCAACTGAAATCACCTCCAAACTCTCCCAAAACAAAACTCATCCAAGATCTATCAATTCTAACCTTTTATAAACATCAATTAACATCAAAAAGCAACATAAACATGACATTATATCTCCAGCAACAGCAGATCACCAAAACCACCATTCTAGCAAGCAAAACTTAGGAAAACAAACCTATTCGGGATTTGATTGATAAAACCTCATTTGTAACATCAATTAACATCCAAAATACATTAGAAAACATCCTCAAAACAGAGCCTAACCAAGATCCACGAAAATCTCCAAGATCTCTTCCAAATCTTGAGCTTTATGACAAAATCTTGTTTCTAACATTAAAACCATTCATAAAACTTTAATAAAGGATTGTCAACTTGGGAATTTCAGTAAAGAACTGAGTATTTAGAGGAGAAGAACAAGCTTACCTCTAAATGATGATTTCTCCTTGATTTGGGCAAGTTTCCTTGAAAATTCAATGTAGAAATCAAGTGGATTTGATGAGGAATTAATTAAGAATCAAAGAGGAATTGAAATCTCATCAAATGAAGTGTAAAATCAAGGTAAATTTGCTGGAGAAAATGTGTTTGGTTGAAAGGAATTTGAGAGAAAATGAAGAGAGGGAAAATTTGTGAAAAGTAGTTATGAATAGTAAAAGTTAGTTTTCCTTTTAATTAACCTTCATTTCCTTTAATTAAAACATTAATAAAATTACCCAAATTAAGGAAAAATCTGATGAAAACATTTTGGTAAAATTAGCTCCTTAAAGATTCAAAGTTTCAATCCTTTACAAAACAGTCACTATTTCACTTTTGCAAAAACTGCAATTTGGTCACTACACTGAAATGTAGTATTTCCAAACTTCATTTTGTAAAATTGATTTCACCATTCTCTTTTAGATAATAAATAACGATTTTTAGATAATTTCATATATTTTTAAAGTATCCCGAACTAGGTGTTCCCTAAAACCTCCTTTTATATTCGACCCATTTCTCAGACCGGTCCGGTTCAGACCCTAAACTTCTAAGCCCAAATTTCAGGTGTTACAACTCTCCCCCTCTTAGGAAATTTCATCCTTGAAATTTCAACCCGCAAAAAGAGCACGATACCAAACTTCCAAAAGCAACACACAATGTAACACATGAGACTTAACCACCCCTGAAACATCCTCCACCCAAAACACCACAAAATCAACTCATCCTCAAATCAAACTTACACTATACCCAAACCCAACACCACTATTTACGGTTCAAAACTTCCAGATCACTCGGTTATTAGCCTCAGCTTAACTTTTCACACTTTCAAACTGTGCATAGCCCCAACAACCCGAAGAACCTTCAAATCTTTACAACATACTCCACCTTATCTCATAACTCCCTCAACAAAACTCGCACACACAGTGACACCAACCCATTCAGTTTCAACCACCATGTGACCCACAACCTTCACTGCTTCTAAAACCCCTTGCAAAACCGCTCAACACCTTTCAAAGATTACCACAACAAGCAAAAATTTCTTAAGCAACAACTACTTAATCAAACTTCTTAATGTATTGATAACATTCCTTCACATCCGCCACTATCACTACCATAACAACTCACCAAAACTACTCACACAACTCTCGAAACCCATGCCACAAGACTCCAACCTTAACTCCACCAGCTATTCCACTTACCCCTAGCTGACTTAGAAAAGATTTACTTATACACAACTAACAAACCACTTCTCACAAGAACCCGACCAACCGACAATGGCCCTTGAACTTACATTGCCTTTCCACTTCAAGGTTGACCATAACACTAACCTTACCTGGATACCACCCATTCCATACAAACATATTAAGATTACGAAACCTCTACTCATTCCAAGCCAAACCTTATCTACAGCTCTAAACACAACCCCCTCCCAACTCCTCGAAGGTTGCTACGAACCATCACCTACATAAACAACCCTCATATTGCAAACATCAACGCCAAGACGCCTCAACACCCCGGAAACACATCCACTAGCCTACAACATCATTTAACACAAAGAAACTACCACACCTATTAGCTATTCACAACCACCTCGACCGATTCTAACTTCAACCGGTAATCTCCTCACCACCACACCGCTAAACTCTTTAAGCACCAAAACACCTTCCTTCTGCCAACATGCTAGATCGCACTCACTATTATCGACAACTTGTTTACTACCATCCACTACTTCTAGCATTCACCTAGCACCAAAACAACACTTAAAACCCACCATCCAACCTAATCCGACCACAACACTAACGGACCCAACTAGCCATTAGCAAGTGTGAACGTTCGTATGCATGGTCACTAATATGCCCTATCAATGCATGTGTACATGTATGCAAAACCTCTAATGTCATGTCGCATGTATGCATGTACCAACATATATATATATATATATATATATATATATATAATATAACAAATGGTTTTAATTGTGCATGTATGGCGGTTCACACTTACCAATAACATCCTCAGAATCCGCCTAAGAACAACCTCTTGCCTCACTTCTAACTTTTCCAGCTCTACCAATCTAACAATCCGCTAACCACACATTACTCCCCTATTACACTCTCCACACTAAAATTGTCTTCCCAAAACAACACCGGCTACTACCTAACCTTGCTAGCCATAAAACTTACCCACTACACAAGGAAGTCCAACCTAGAACCAAACAAAGATAACTAGGGCAAAGATTACTTAACAAAGTTACCTGTAATCACCTCATTACCCCGGAGCTCCAACAGACAAACTCTCTTCCCCACAGAACCATCATTCTTTGGCCGCACCGCCGTAGCACCAACCAACACCTTAAAGTCGTCACCGTCTCCCTGTTGTAAAGAACCCTGAGTACCACGAGCTAACTCCAAACAATTTCGTCTCAAATGTCCAACAGACCCACAATTCTAACAAGATCCATCCTCCAAACACCTCACACCTTTCTGCCTTTCTTGCCACCTCCGAACTCTGCCTCGGCCGCGCTCACGACCCTTATGAGACCCTTTTGCACCCACTGAAGTTGATCACACCACTTGAGGACAATTCCGCTTCACATGCTCCATAGAACCACAGTTCCAACAAACTCCCACACCCCAACAAACTCCAACATGACGCCTTCTACAACGGTTACACATCGGCAACCGAGCTACCACTCCTTGGTCATGTAGCACTTGACCCACATCAGCACCACCACCAAAATCTTGATTTAGGCGAACCCTTCTGTCGCGTAACATCTTACGCTGACCACTCTCGAGGTCAGTACCCACAGCTCTTTTGCTTAAACTTTTCCCACCATCATAATCTGAAGCCACACCCCCACGTTGCTTAACCCCTGAGAACTTCTCTCCAAGGTATCTTCCATTAAAGGCAAACACAAAGAACTCCCAATCTATATCGTGGATATTCGTTGCCACCGCCACAGATGTCCACCAAGCACAAGCATCCTCAAACATTAACAAGACAACACTTCCCAGCTTACAGGCGTTGTCACACCCTTCCTGATCCAAAATCGGAATTATACTGGCTAACCAAGCCTCGAACGCCTCAGGTGTCGAACCATGATACTCCACAGCTCCCAAATCATATAAACGTTGTTTTGACAAACTTGCATGTCCCACAGTTGGCACGTCTACGGGCCTCAATTTCACCACGGCCTGAGATGTTCCCGACACCTCTTGAACCACGGGTGATGAATCCTTCATCACAGAACCAGCTTTCTCCTCCTGCCCTACTACCTGAACTCCACTCACTATCGACCGAAGCGGTACACTCCCACCAAAAAGTGAATTCCACCCCTTAACTACATGCTCTAAGGCAGCAACCATCGTACCCAACTGCCATTCTCTCACCGATCCTATTGTGCTATTATTAACAAAGCAATGATCACAAAACAAACAAAACGATCAGGCCAGCTTCAAGCAAGGATTCAAGACTCCAACTCCAACATAACACAATAGCTATAATAATAAGGCAATGGGTATCCCGAATTCTCCCCTTTTATATGACATAACAATCAATAAAAACATGGATATAACAACATCGAGCATATCAATCAGCAAACTTCAATCATGCTCTCCTCAAACAACATTCACCCTCAACAACATAATATCAACATATCATACCCATCACATTTTCATTATTCAGAAAATCAACCCACAACACCAGCATATCACCAATACATGTTCACACTAGCTCATAGAAGATTCATGACCAAAAAGCATGATAGAAACATTAACAATTCGCTCAAAGACACATTTTTCAACCAACTTTCAACCACACATCAGAATAAACATCCAACACTTACCATAACAACTTACCACAAACTTACCGTTGCCCAAAAATTTTGCAACTTAGCTCTGATACAAACAAATGTAACCCCCTTAGCCCGGCCTAGACGCTAGACTCGAACTATGAAGATCACACGGGGAAAACCAAAGTCAACCCGAAAGTCAACCTCGATTAATGACACTTTTTTTCTTTTTAAACTTCTCTAGATGCGCATTAAACCTATATGAAAGCCCAAGAACCTTGGGAGAGAAAAGCACAGCGATCGAAAACGTTTAATGTAACCCCCTTAACCCGGTCTAGACGGTTGACCCGAATTAAGAAAGTCACACGGGGAAAACCAAAGTCAACCCGAAAGTCAACCTTGATTAACGACCCTTTTTTTTCTTTTTAAACTTGTCTAGATGCACATTAACCCTAGTTATGATCATTCAAACAGCATGCTCAAAGATCATAAACATCAGAGATCAAACAGGGACCCAATTGAACAATTTACAACTTTAGGGACCAAATTGCATAATCTGATAATTATAAGGTCTTAACCCAAATTAGTGTTACCAACTTGTAATTCGTCAAGTTTCATGCTTCTCTGCCAAATTTCAGCTCAAAAGGACATTCCAAACTCATACAATTGCACGTACAAGATTCAGGACCAATTTGCAAACATTTCAAAACATATAACTGCCAATGTCAGCCCCCAACGGTCAGGTGTTCCGAAACGGGAAGAACCTGTTTCGAAACGCGGGGCCGTTCCGCAACGCGTACCGAAATGAGGGCTGGCAGAGGGCTTCCCGTTTCGGAACGGTGTCTCCCGTTTCGGACGCCTGGGCTACTACAGGGCACCCGTTCCGAAACGGTAGCTACTGTTCCGAAACGACCTGCACAGAATGCAGCACAATGCTTGCTTAAACACACAATTGGCCAACCGAACATGCTCCAAATGCAATAAAACCACACCAGCAAGTTACTCAACACATAGGAACATATATGCATCAAAATCTAGATACATGATCACCCCTAGGTGCACCAACACATTAAACACATTCAAAAACTCATTCATGCTTTAAAACAAGAAGCATAGCAAATCAACTTAAGCATAAGGTGACCCCAACGTTGCAACATTAAACCACATGATTTAACAACATATCCCAAACTTAACCAACATACACAATCTCGTTACACTTCAACATAAGAGATTCTCCCCCCATTGCCTTTATTAACTATAGCTATTAACCGAGACATACATCTCAAGTGGAGTCCTCCTTGAATCCCTTGCTCCTCGTTGTTCCAACTTCAATTATCTGCATTGATGGACAAAAAGGAGCGTAAGCACATAATGCTTAGTGAGGAATGCTCAAAACCAAAACACCATCAATGCAGCGAGTCATAAAACCTCTTGAAAAGCAACTCGATTTGTTAAACCAATCAATGTTTGAAAACCCCTTTTCAACAACAAGCTCAAAATCATGAATTGCTCAAACATGAAAACCAACCCTTAGCTTAGCAAGCTAAGTAAACCTTTTCAAGCACAATTTGCAAAACCATTCCTTTAACCATTTCATGCATAATCACCATATTCAAAGTTAAATTCAAACCTTGGAGAACACTTCCATTGCACATCATACCTTTCTCATACTTGATTATCATTTCAAGCAAGAAACCATTTAAAACCATTTACTCAATCAATCCAACACATGCATTAAACAAATGCAACATATGAACCACATCATCAACATTTGCATCTTATGCCTTTAAAAACAAGTCTTAGCAAGACTTCAATGCACTAAAGAGATTCCATGAACACATGCATCATTCTCAATAGATAATCAACACTTGTTCAAACTTAACAAGCAAACATGCATACTTAATACATTATGCACTTCCTATGCAACCATGCATCATTCCAAGCATCTCATGCTTCATTAAAATCAAGAACATCATATTGGCTTTCAAGTGATAATCCAAATCCACTTTTCAACTCAACATCCAATCGGATACGTGGATCACAAGCGTTGTACCTAGGCTTCATACACACTACCAATCCAAGGTCCCCAAATGGACTTTTAACCACCATTTGACCTCACCATTAACAAGGTTCCCATGTATGGACTTTTAACCACCATACAACCTTATCTTTCTCAAGGTTCCCATGTATGGACTTTTAACCACCATACAACCTTATCTTCCTCAAGGTTCCCATGTATGGACTTTTAATCACCATACAACCTTAACTTTCACAAGGTTCCCATATATGGACTTTTAAACACCATATAACCTTAACATGCACAAGGTTCCCATGTATGGACTTTTAAACACCATACAACCTTAGCATCACCGATTGGTTGTTGTATAACATCACTAACGAGATCCGGGACACCATATACAAGATCCACACATGGACTTTACATCACCATTGTGATCTTAACAAGCACAAGGTCCAAAAATGGAATTTTAACCACCATTACTACCTTTGCTTACCCAAGGTCCTCGAATGGGCACTCAACCTCCATTATGACCTTAACCATCTCGTTAGGATACTTGGATGGAGTTTACCGGTTCACTCTTAACCACTCCACATCCAAGGTGACTTTATTCACGGTGCACCCAATCCTATAGCCGGCTAACTATATCCGATCAAAGAAACCAAGAACCACTTACATCACTTGCCAATATAACCATCTTACCATATTAGTCCAATGATTCACATGCATAACCATAATGCAAAAACCATCATTTACCATCATCAATCCACTGTTTTTAAAGCATTACACAAAGCCATTACACATCATGCAACACCATGCATCAAACCACATTTTCAATGTATAAAACCAAGGATCTCTTACCTTAAGCATCCTTCACATATGGCTTTCAAAACCAGCATTAAACCATGCTAAAATATGCTTCAAAACAGAATTTAAAACATGCAAATCACATGCATTTCAACCATCAATCACAATTGCTTTTAAAACCAAATTCACAACACAAACCAAGAGCAAAATCCATTTACTTACTCTTGAGCTTAGCAAAGTTGTTTAGACTTAAGCTAAGCTCCCAAAACCTTCAAACCTTGGTTTAAAAGCTGAAAACCCAACTTCACTCACCGATACACAAAACAAGGCTAGCCAACAAGCCTTCCAAGCATCCGAAACCTTCCGCACCACCTCTAAAGCTCACGGATCAAACTCCCATGTTTCAAGCAGACAACAACAGAGGATTAATGCATCATTATGCATTAAAAACACCAGCAACACAACACAACTCGCTGCTCATCACAAATCCAACATTTCGGCTACCAAACACAACCGAAATCACCTCCAAACACTTCCAAAACTTAACCCAACCAAGATCCATCACTTCTAACCATTTTTAAACATCAATTAACATCCAAAATGATCACAAACACGTCCTTATACCTCCAGCTATAACAGTTCATCAAAAACACTCCAAAAACAACCAAAAACTCAAGCAAAACTTAGGAAATTCAACCTATTCGGGATTGCATTGATAAAACCTCAATTCCTTATCAATTTAACATCAATTTGACACCTCAAAACACTGCCCAAACAGATCACACGAAATTTCACCAAAATCAAGCAAATCTTGCATTTTAAGCCAAGATCCATTACACAACTTAAAAACCACTTATAAAACATCAATTAAGGATTGAGAACTTAGGAATTTCAGTAAAGAACTGAGAGTTTAGAGGAGAAGGACGTTCTTACCTCCAAACTTGAGTTTCTCCCTTTTTGGAACCAAAATCTTGAAACTCCAATTAGCACTTGGTGAGGTTTTGTTGATGTGATGATTAGGAATCAAAAGAGGATTGAAAAGAGAGATTTGAGTGACAAAATCAGAAGGAAATCTCTGGAGAGAAAGTGTTTGGGTTGAGAGAAAATGAGAGAAAAGGAAAATTGGAAAATATGGAAAGTTAGTTGCAAAATAGCAAAATGATTTCCCTCCACTTTTCTTTTGCTTTAAAATCAGAATTAAACATTAAAATATCTGAGAAAAATCTGGAGAAACTCCCTTTGGGTAAATAGCTCCTTAAAGATTCAAAGTTTCAATCCTTTCTAAAACAGTCACGCAACTTTCGAAAATTACATTTTGGTCACTAGCCAAAATGTCACCCTTCCAAACATCATTTTGTAAAATTGATTTCACAGTTCACTTATATATATTAAAAGAGGATTTTAGAACATTTTTCCATATTTTTAATTCAACCCGAACTAGGCTTTCCTAATTTCACCTTTTTATATTCGAACAGCACTTTGACCGAACCGGTCAACGCCCAAAACTTCTAAGCCCAAAACTGGGGCGTTACAACTCTCCCCCTCTTAGGAAATTTCGTCCTCGAAATTTCAACTGGCGTATGAGAACAACAACCTTCTCAAATCAACACACAAGGCAACACAAAAGCCTCAACCACCACTGAACACTTTCCACACAAAACTCCACCCAAACTCAACACCACCACATACTGTTCACGAATTTCAGAACACTCAAAGTTAAGCACAACTTAACCTTTCACAACTCCGGACTACACATAGCCCCATCAACAACCTGAAGAACCTCAAACTTTTACAGCATACAACACCGTAACACACAACTCCCAAAACCTGTTCACACAGTGGTACCAACCAAACCAGTTCAACCACTATGTAATCCATAACCTCGTCTGCTTCCAAAACTCTTTGCCAAAACTACTCAACCTCCTTCAGGGATTTACACCACAAGCAAAAATTCTTAAGCAACAACTGCTTACCCAACCTCTCAACGTATTACTGTCCTTACTTCACATCCACCGCTATCTTTACCATCGACTCACCAGAACTGCTCACTCATCGATAGACAATCACGTCACAAACCCCAACCTTGACTTCGCCCACCATTCCACACACCACCAGCTGATCTCAAAAAGAATTACTTATTCACAACCAGCCAACCAACGATGGCCTTCGATCTTTCATTACCTTTCCGCTTCAAGCTTCGACCAAAACACTTGCCTTACTAGAACATCGCCCAACTTAAACATACATACCATCTTCTCAACTCCTCAAGGTTGCTAAGAACCAACACTACATAAACAGCCCTTCTACTACAACATTAATACTAAGCTATCTCAGCACTCTAGAAACACATCCACTATCCTCAACATCACTTAACACTAAGGAACCACCACCTCTACTAGCTATTCAAACCACTAAACTCTTCAAGCATCAAACACTTTCCTTCTACCAACGAGCTATACCACACTCACTATTACTAGCAACTAGCTTAATATTCTCCATTACTTCCAACTTCCACTCAGCACCAAAACAACCTCTAAAAACCCATCATCCAACCTAACCCAACCACAACACTAACAGATTCGATTAGTTACTAGCGAGTGTGAACTTTCGTATGCATGGTCACCAATATGCCCTATCAATGCCTGATGTACATGTATGCAAAACCTCTAATTTCATGCCACATGTATGCATGGACCAACACATATATAATATAGTATATAACAATGATTTTAACTGTGCATGCATGCCAGCTCACACCCTCCAATAACATCCTCAGAATCCATCTAAGAACAACCTCCTACCTCACTTCTAACTTGTCTAACTCCATCATTCCAACAACCATTAACCACAAGATACTCACTTAAGCCTACTTCACGCTAGAGATGTTTCCAAACAAATACAACAACAACAACTACCTCAACATGCTAGCAACAAGATCATACTTACTACGCAAGGTAAACCAACAGAAACCAACTAAGATAGCTAGGCAAAGGTTACTTAACAAGGTTACCTGAAAACACATCACCACCCTGAAGCTTCATCAGACGAGCTCTCTTACTCGCAGAACCAACATCCTCTAGCCGCACCGCTGCAGCATCAGCTAACACACTAAGGTCATCACCAAATCATTGCGGTAAGGAACCTTGGCTGTTCCGAGCCAACTTCAAACAACTACGCCTCATATGTCCAGCAGACCCACATTTCCAACAGATTTCCTTTCCCAAACTCTTCACAACTTTCCGCTCTTCCTGCCACCTTCGAACCTTGCCTCGGCCGTGCCCACGACCCTTCAGAGACCCTTTGGCTACCACTGAAGCTGACTTCACTCCAAGAGGACAATCACGCTTCACATGCTCTTTAGAACCACAGTTCCAACAAGTACCTGCGCCCCAACAACCTCCAACATGGCGCCTTCCACAACAATTACACACCGGTAGCTGAGCCTCCACTTCTTGTTCAACTAGCACTTGCCCCAGATCTGCACTACCTTCACACTGCTTAACCCTTGGATATTTCTCTCCAAGATACCTTTCATAAAAGGCAGACACAAAGAAGTCCCAATCAATATCATGGATGTGTGATGCCACCGCCACAGATGTCCACCAGGCACATGCGTCCTTCAACATCAAAGAGACAACACTTCCCAGCTTACAGGCATAATCACAACCTTCCTGGTCCAAAATCAGAACCACACTGGCTAACCAAGCCTCAAACATCTCAGGTGAAGAACCATGATACTCCACAGCACCCAAATCAAGCAAACGCTGCTTCGACAAACCCACACATCCCACAGCCATCACATCTACCGACTTTACTTTTGCCACAACCTGAGATGTTCCCAACATCTCTTGAGCAACAGGTGATGAACTCTTCATCACAGAACCAGCTTCTCCCTCCTGTCTCAATACCTCAACACCAAGCACAGAAGGCTGAGGCAAAACACCTCCACTAAAAGGTGAATTCCACGCCCTAACAACCTGCCCTAAAACAGCAACCATCTCACCCAACTGCCATACTTTCATCGATTTCGCCATACTATTAACAGCACACAATCACACAAAACAAACAAACTAATTAGACCAGCTTTAAGCAAGGATTCAAACTCCAACTCCAAAATAACACAATAGCTATAATAATAAGGCAATGGGTATCCCGAATCCTCCCCTTCTACATGACATAACAGCCAACACAAACATGGATATCACAACATCAAGCATATCAAGCAACATACTTCGATCATGCTTTCATCAAACAGCATCCACTCACAACAGCATAATATCAACATATCATACTCATAGCACTTTCATCATGCATAAAACCAGCTTACAACATCAGCACACATCCTCATTAACTCAACGATGATTCATAACCACAAAGCATGCTTGAAAACATCAACAACTTGCTCAGAAACACGTGTTTCAACCAGCTTTCAACCAAACATCAGCATAAACATCATACACACATTACAACAACTTACCGCTTTCCCCAAGCCTTCGCAAGTCATCTCTGATACCACCAAATGTAACCCCCATAACCCGGTCTAGACGGTTGACCCGAATTAAGAAAGTCACACGGGGAAAACCAAAGTCAACCCGAAAGTCAACCTTGATTAACGACCCTTTTTTTCTTTTTAAACTTGTCTAGATGCACATTAACCCTAGTTATGATCATTCAAACAGCATGCTCAAAGATCATAAACATCAGAGATCAAACAGGGACCCAATTGAACAATTTAAAACTTTAGGGACCAAATTGCAAAATCTGATAATTATAAGGTCTTAACCCAAATTAGTGTTACCAACTTGTAATTAGTCAAGTTTCATGCTTCTCTGCCAAATTTCAGCTCAAACGGACATTCCAAACTCATACAATTGCACGTACAAGATTCATGACCAATTTGCAAACATTTCAAAACATATAACTGCCAATGTCAGCCCCCAACGGTCAGGTGTTCCGAAACAGGAAGAACCTGTTTCGAAACGCGGGGCCGTTCCGCAACGCATACCGAAACGAGGGCTGGCAGAGGGCTTCCTGTTTCGGAACGGTGTCTCCCGTTTCGGACGCCTGGGCTACTACAGGGCACCCGTTCCGAAACGGTAGCTACTGTTCCGAAACGACCTGCACAGAATGCAGCACAATGCTTGCTTAAACACACAATTGGCCAACCGAACATGCTCCAAATGCAATCAAACCACACCAGCAAGTTACTCAACACATAGGAACATATATGCATCAAAATCTAGATACATGATTACCCCTAGGTGCACCAACACATTAAACACATTTAAAAACTCATTCAAGCTTTAAAACAAGAAGCATAGCAAATCAACTTAAGCATAAGGTGACCCCAACGTTGCAACATTAAACCACATGATTTAACAACATATACCAAACTTAACCAACATACACAATCTCGTTACACTTCAACATAAGAGATTCTCCCCCCCATTGCCTTTATTAACTATAGCTATTAACCGAGACATACATCTCAAGTGGAGTCCTCCTTGAATCCCTTGCTCCTCGCTGTTCCAACTTCAATTATCTGCATTGATGGACAAAAAGGAGCGTAAGCACATAATGCTTAGTGAGGAATGCTCAAAACCAAAACACCATCAATGCAGCGAGTCATAAAACCTCTTGAAAAGCAACTCGATTTGTTAAACCAATCAATGTTTGAAAACCCCTTTTCAACAACAAGCTCAAAATCATGAATTGCTCAAACATGAAAACCAACCCTTAGCTTAGCAAGCTAAGTAAACCTTTTCAAGCACAATTTGCAAAACCATTCCTTTAACCATTTCATGCATAAGCACCATATTCAAAGTTAAATTCAAACCTTGGAAAACACTTCCATTGCACATCATACCTTTCTCATACTTGATTATCATTTCAAGCAAGAAACCATTTAAAACCATTTACTCAATCAATCCAACACATGCATTAAACAAATGCAACATATGAACCACATCATCAACATTTGCATCTTATGCCTTTAAAAACAAGTCTTAGCAAGACTTCAATGCACTAAAGAGATTCCATGAACACATGCATCATTCTCAATAGATAATTAACACTTGTTCAAACTTAACAAGCAAACATGCATACTTAATACATTATGCACTTCCCATGCAACCATGCATCATTCCAAGCATCTCATGCTTCATTAAAATCAAGAACATCATATTGGCTTTCAAGTGATAATCCAAATCCACTTTTCAACTCAACATCCAATCGGATACGCGGATCACAAGCGTTGTCCCTACGCTTCATACACACTACCAATCCAAGGTCCCCAAATGGACTTTTAACCACCATTTGACCTCACCATTAACAAGGTTCCCATGTATGGACTTTTAACCACCATACAACCTTATCTTCCTCAAGGTTCCCATGTATGGACTTTTAATCACCATACAACCTTAACTTTCACAAGGTTCCCATATATGGACTTTTAAACACCATATAACCTTAACATGCACAAGGTTCCCATGTATGGACTTTTAAACTCCATACAACCTTAGCATCACCGATTGGTAGTTGTATAACATCACTAGCGAGATCCGGGACACCCTATACAAGATCCACACATGGACTTTACACCACCATTGTGATCTTAACAAGCACAAGGTCCACAAATGGAATTTTAACCACCATTACTACCTTTGCTTACCCAAGGTCCTCGAATAGGGACTCAACCTCCATTATGACCTTAACCATCTCGTTAGGATACTTGGATGGAGTTTACCGGTTCACTCTTAACAACTCCACATCCAAGGCGACTTTATTCACGGTGCACCCAATCCTATATCCGGCTAACTATATCCGATCAAAGAAACTAAGAACCACTTACATCACTTGCCAATATAACCATCTTACCATATTAGTCCAATGATTCACATGCATAACCATAATGCAAAAACCATCATTTACCATCATCAATCCACTGTTTTTAAAGCATTACACAAAGCCATTACACATCATGCAACACCATGCATCAAACCACATTTTCAATGTATAAAACCAAGGATCTCTTACCTTGAGCATCCTTCACATATGGCTTTCAAAACCAGCATTAAACCATGCTAAAATATGCTTCAAAACAGAATTTAAAACATGCAAATCACATGCATTTCAACCATCAATCACAATTGCTTTTAAAACCAAATTCACAACACAAACCAAGAGCAAAATCCATTTACTTACTCTTGAGCTTAGCAAAGTTGTTTAGACTTAAGCTAAGCTCCCAAAACCTTCAAACCTTGGTTTAAAAGCTGAAAACCCAACTTCACTCACCGATACACAAAACAAGGCTAGCCAACAAGCCTTCCAAGCATCCGAAACCTTCCGCACCACCTCTAAAGCTCACGGATCAAACTCCCCTGTTTCAAGCACACAACAACAGAGTATTAATGCATCATTATGCATTAAAAACACCAGCAACACAACACAACTCGCTGCTCATCACAAATCCAACATTTCGGCTACCAAACACAACCGAAATCACCTCCAAACACTTCCAAAACTTAACCCAACCAAGATCCATCACTTCTAACCATTTTTAAACATCAATTAACATCCAAAATGATCACAAACACGTCCTTATACCTCCAGCTATAACAGTTCATCAAAAACACTCCAAAAACAACCAAAAACTCAAGCAAAACTTAGGAAATTCAACCTATTCGGGATTGCATTGATAAAACCTCAATTCCTTATCAATTTAACATCAATTTGACACCTCAAAACACTGCCCAAACAGATCACACGAAATTTCACCAAAATCAAGCAAATCTTGCATTTTAAGCCAAGATCCATTACACAACTTAAAAACCACTTATAAAACATGAATTAAGGATTGAGAACTTAGGAATTTCAGTAAAGAACTGAGAGTTTAGAGGAGAAGGACGTTCTTACCTCCAAACTTGAGTTTCTCCCTTTTTGGAACCAAAATCTTGAAAATCCAATTAGCACTTGGTGAGGTTTTGTTGATGTGATGATTAGGAATCAAAAGAGGATTGAAAAGAGAGATTTGAGTGACAAAATCAGAAGGAAATCTCTGGAGAGAAAGTGTTTGGGTTGAGAGAAAATGAGAGAAAAGGAAAATTGGAAAATATGGAAAGTTAGTTGCAAAATAGCAAAATGATTTCCCTCCACTTTTCTTTTGCTTTAAAATCAGAATTAAACATTAAAATATCTTAAAAAAAATCTGGAGAAACTCCCTTTGGGTAAATAGCTCCTTAAAGATTCAAAGTTTCAATCCTTTCTAAAACAGTCACGCAACTTTCAAAAATTACATTTTGGTCACTAGCCAAAATGTCACCCTTCCAAACCTCATTTTGTAAAATTGATTTCACAGTTCACTTATATATATTAAAAGAGGATTTTAGAACATTTTTCCATATTTGTAATGAAACCCGAACTAGGCTTTCCTAATTTCACCTTTTTATATTCGAACAGCACTTTGACCGAACCGGTCAACGCCCAAAACTTCTAAGCCCAAAACCAGGGCATTACATTTAAGGACTCAATTGCAAGAAATACACTTTTAGGGACCAAAATGAAATTTTGGAAAATAAAAAGACTTCCAAGATTTTAGTTTTACCAAACCTCAATTAATCATATTACAAGCCTCTCTGCCAAATTTCAGCTTAAAAAGACATCTCAACCTCAAGCAATTGCAATTACAACTTTCAGGACTAAAATGTAAAGCATGCAGACTTCAAAGCAATTCAAAAAACTGTGTCCAACGGTCACCCGTTTCGAAACACTGACAACCGTATAGAAACACTCGTGTCGTACACCTGTATCGAAACGGTGTTAACCGTTTAGATACGTGGGTATGTTTCGAAACCAATTCCGAAACAGGCACTTCAAGTAGCCAAAGTTTTTCGAAACACTTCTAGCCGTTCCGAAATGCCCAAGCCATTTCAGGCACCTATTTCGAAACAGCCAAGGGTGTTTCGATACACCCTGCCCAGAAACAGTAGAAACTTCTAGTTTTTCACATTAAAACGCCCTCAAACACACTTTAAATCATTCCATAACATATCAACAACATGACAAACATTAGAACTATCAAAATACATCAAAGACTAGATATATTACAAGCATCAAGTACACATACTCATTCAACGCATCCAACACATGATCTTGCTTTTAAACAAAGAACATATCTATTCAAATATGAAGAAGAAGATCCAAATATTGCAAAGCGATCATCGACAAGATTCAAACCATAAACCGAACATGGTCAACATACACAATCTCATTACACAACAACATAAAAGACTCTCTCCCCATTGCCTTTATTATCTATAGCTATAAACCAAGACATACTTCTCAAGTGGAGCTCTTCTTGAATCTCTTGCTTCTTGCTGTCCCAACTTCAAATATCTACATTGATGGACGAAAAGGAGCGTAAGCACATAATGCTTAGTGAGGAAAGCTCAAAACCAAAACACCATCAATGCAGCGGATCATAAAACCTTCTTTAAATGTAGATACAATTCAATAAACCAAAGTATTGTTTGAAAACCTCCTTTGAAAAAAAATTGCTTTAAATCATGCATTGCTCAACATGAAAACCAACCTTTAACATTGAAATGCTAAACAACTCACCCCAAACCACATTCTTGCAAATACTATCATTTAAACCTTTCCATGCATGAACACTTCATGCAAAGTTTAACTCAATTTCCTTGGAAATCACTTCCACTTCACACCATACTTTTCTCATGCTTGATGATCATTTCAAAGTAAAATGCCTTTTGAAAACCATATGTTCCTTCTATCTATCTCATGCATACAACAAATGCAAAACTCATGAACTACAAAAGAAACATTTTGCATTACGTGACTTTTTAAAACAAGCCTTCACAAGACTTCAATGCACTTATGAGATTCTATGAACATATGCACCATTCACAATAGAAGACTTTACTTACGGAATTTACAACCACCGCTGTGATCTTACCTTAGTTGTTAGGGTACTTGGATGGAGTTTACAGTACAATCAAAACCCATCAACATCCAAGGCGACTTTACATACGGTGCACTCAATCCTATAGCCGACTAACTATATCCAATTCAAGTACTTTAAAACCATTTCATCACTTGACAATATACATCAAATACCATCATCAATTCACTCTTTTAAAGCATTAATCAAAGCCACTTATCATCATGCATCTCCATGCATCATAACCATATTAATAACATGTCAAACAAAGGATCTCTTACCTTGAGCATCCTTCAATACATGGCTTTCAAAACCAGCATTAATCATGCTAAAACATGCTTTCAAAACAGTAATTAAGCATGCATTTCATAACCAATGCATCAAACCATAACCTAGCATTAATCTTGAGCTTAGCTAAGTTTTTTAGACTTAAAATGAGCTCCCAAAACCTCCAAATAATCGTTTCAAACCTGGAAAACTATCTCCACTCACCGATACACAAAACTATGCTAGCCGACAAGCCTCCCAAGCATCCGAAATTTCCAATGCCACCTATTTTGCTTCCGGATCATTCTCCCCTGTTTTAAACACATAACAACAAAGGATTAATGCTTAACCATGCATTAAAATCACCAGCAACACAACCCAACTCGATGCTCTACCCAAGAACTTCATTTCGGCTACAAAAAACAACCAAAATCACCTCCAAACTCTCCCAAAACAAAGCCCAGGCATGAGCTATCAATTCTAACCTTTTATAAACATCAATTAACATCAAAAAGCAACATAAACATGACCTTATACCTCCAGCAACAACAGATCACCAAAACCACCCCAAAAACCACCATTCTAGCAAGAAAAACTTAGGAAAACACACCTATTCAGGATTTGATTGATAAAACATCATTTGTAACATCAATTAACATCCAAAATACATTATAAAACATCCTCAAAATAGAGTCTAACCAAGATCCATGAAAATCTCCAAGATCTCTTCCAAATCTTGAGTTTTAAGCCAAAATCTTGTTTCAACATTAAAACCATTCATAAAACTTTAATAAAGGATTGTCAACTTGGGAATTTCAGTAAAGAACTGAGTATTTAGAGGAGAAGAACAATCTTACCTCTAAATGATGATTTCTCCTTGATTTGGACAAGTTTCATTGAAAATTTAATGTAGAAATCAAGTGGATTTGATGAGGAATTAATTAAGAATCAAAGAGGAATTGAAATCTCATCAAATGAAGTGTAAAATCAAGGTAAATTTGCTGGAGAAAATGTTTTTGGTTGAAAGGAATTTGAGAGAAAATGAAGAGAGGGAAAAATTGTGAAAAGTAGTTATGAATAGTCAAAGTTAGTTTTCCTTTTAATTAACCTTCATTTCCTTTAATTAAAACATTAATAAAATTACCCAAATTAAGGAAAAATCTAATGAAAACATTTTGGTAAAATTAGCTCCTTATAGATTCAAAGATTCAATCCTTTACAAAACAGTCATTATTTCACTTTTGCAAAAATTGTGATTTGGTCACTACACCGAAATGTAATATTTCCAAACTTCATTTTGTAAAATTGATTTCACCATTCTCTTTTATATAATAAATGAGGATTTTTAGATAATTTCATATATTTTTAAAGTATCCCGAACTAGGTGTTCCCTAAAACCTCCTTTTATATTCGACTCGTTTCTCAGACCGGTCCGGTTCAGACCCTAAACTTCTAAGCCCAAATTTTGGGTGTTACAGATCTTGGCTGGGCTTTGTTTTGGAAGGGTTTGGATATGTTTTCGGTTGTTTTTGGTGGCCGAAATGATGCTTATTGGTAGAGTATCAAGTTTGAGTAGTTGGCTGGTGATTTCAATGCATGATGATGCAATAATCATCTACTCTTTTGTGTATTAAGAAGGGGAGACATCTTCGGACGCCTTTGGTGTTGATCCGGAAGTGTCGGGAGCTTAGATAGCGTTTTGGCGAGCAAGCGAAAGGTAATCGGTGAGTGCGAATGGTTTTAGAAGTCCTTGAGGGACAAAGAAACAAGGTTTGGGGATTTAGGATTGGTTTGAAACACCATCCTAAGTCCGAAAGTAAGTATGGCTAGATTTGCTCTCAATTATGTGGTTGTTGCCCCTAAAATGCTTTTACATGCTCTTGTTTTGATATAGACAAATTCCTACTGTTTTATGACTGATTTGTAGCATGAGATGATGCTTTGTAGAGATTTCATGAGATAGTATGTTGCATTGAAGAGTTTTGAGATTTTGACTTAATGCAAAGCATGTGTTATGATTTTGAAATGAGATAAGAAATATTTGAGAAATATGCATTAAAAACAGTAGGTGAGGTGATGTTTTTGACATAATATATTGGCATAGAAGAATAGATAGTTACCGGATATAATTGATCGATCAATAGGATGAAAGTGCACTATAAACTAAAATTCGTACGTGCTCTTTGGAGTTGGGCAATGGGGGTAGTGCCATCCCAATCCAAAGTGAGAATCCGATGATGATAGATACCATCGGGGTAGACTTGGTGAAATACCCAAACTTTGTGGCGATGAGAGATACTGCCATGAGAGTCTGGTGATGAGAGATTCCATCGGGGTAGGACTTGACCTTGAGTCAAGCTAATCCGCATATGCGAGTAAAGATGAAATGTGAAATGCCAATATAATATATGCAAAATGTATTTGATTCACATGTACTAAATGTTGAGATGATTTATGCTATGAGAAATGCATATGAGATTTGAATATGAAATGCTTTAGTTTTCACAATCATGTGTATGGCCTTGCCATGAGATTTGCATTGGTTTAAATGCATGAGATAGAATAAGGGTACATGTGTTTTCAAATGGAGATTTGCTTTGAAAAGGTTTTCAAGCATGAGATAGAATGAGCATGTTGTAGAAAATGGCTTTTGAGAAAGTGTTTTGAATAATGCATTGTTGTGTTGGTTATCTTTAGAGCTTGCCTCACTAAGCAAACATGCTTACGCTCTCATTTACCAACAATGCATATAATTGAGGTGATTTTGGGCAGCAAGAAGGTTAAGAACATCCAAGGAAGTGTAAAGCTCATGTATGGTGATGTTTTTACATACTTTAGTTTTGATATTTGACAATGGGGCTCCAAGGTTGTATTTGGGAGATGTGTTTTGAACTCCCTATGTTTGTGGCAAGTTTGTGTTGGCTTTTGAAGTTTGTAAATGGTCTTATATGGCTTGTTTGAGGCTTGAAGTCTATATTTGGTTTTGTGACTAGGAAGCATGCCTTTAGACTAAATGGTCTTTTGTTTGATCCCATGCCTTAGCTAAATCTTCTTAAATATGTTCGTTTATGCCTAATCATGTTGCTGGTATGTTTTGGTATGATTTGGGATATGTTTTAGTGTGAGAAGATGTGAAAACCAGAAAATTATGTTGTTGCAGGGCAGGGTGTATTGAAACCCCCTTATCTATTTCGAAACAGGGGCCCGTAATGGCCATAGTGTTTCGGAACGGATGAAAGTGTTTCGGAACACTTTGGCTACTGGAAAGCGCTGCTCAGATACTGGTCTCGGAACGCACCCGAGTACCGAAACGATCAACACCGTTTCGATACGGGCGTTTCGATAAGGAGATCAGGGTTCCGAAACGGCTGACCGTTAGATTGCAAATTTGAATTGTTTCAAGTTCTCATGTTTTACATTTTAGTCCTTGATGTTGTGCATGCAATTGTTTGATCTTGGAATGTCCTTTTAAGCTGGAAATTGACAGAGAGGCATATAATAGGACTAACTACATAATGGTAATCTTAAAATCTGCAAAGTCCTTATATTTTTCAAGATTTACATTTTGGTCCCTAAAAGTGTAAATCTTACAATTGAATCCCTAATTGATTTTTGATCGTTGTGCTTTTCTCTCCTATGATTCTTGAGTAATGACATAGGCTTTATGTTCATCTAGAAAAGATAAAAAGGAAAAAAGGTCCTTAATCAAGGTTGTCTTTCGGTTGACTTTGGTTTTCCCCGTGTAATCTTCGTAGTTCAGGTCAAGCGTCTAGGCCAGGCTAAGAGGGTTACACAGGTACCTTTGTTCTATAGTCTTTATCATTGTTGGCTTTGATTGATTCTGGATCCACACATTCTTATATCTTGAGCAAGCATGCGTATTTGCTCGATATAGCTGTTGAGTTGCTAGAAGTAGGAATGCAAGTGACTAGTTCCTTTATTGTGACTGTAGTCACTAGGAAGTTATATCGGAGGTGTCCCTTATCTGTTAAGGGCCATGTTTTCCTTGTTGATTTGATGGACTTACCCTTTTATGGATTTGATGTGATCCTTGGAATGGAATGGTTGTCTGAGCATAGAGCGATGGTTATTTTGATACCAAGCGGGTCACCTTAAAGCTTGCCGATGATTATGAAGTGGTAGTAGTAGGCGAGAATGTAAAATTCTTGTCTAATGTGGTTTCGGCCTTGGAAGCGAGTCGTATGCTAATTATGGGTTGTAAGGCCTATCCTGCTTATGTGATGAATCCTGGCACAAAAGACGTACGAGTGCAAGACATCAGGACCATTTGTGATTTTCTGGGTGTCTTTCCGAAAGAATTGTCTGGGTTTCCACCAAACAGAGAAGTTGAGTTTGGTATCGAGTTGTATGAAAATACGACTCCAATGTCCATTGCTCGTTATCGCATGGCACCTAAAGAGCTGAAAGAATTGAAAACGCAACTTCAGGAGTTGCTGGAACGCGGGTTTATCCGGCTGAGTGTATCACCTTCGGGTGAACTTGTGTTTTTCGTAAAGAAGAAGGATGGCACGATGCGGATGTACATAGATTATTAGCAACTGAACAAGTTGACGATCAAGAATAAGTATCCTATGCCTCGGATTGATGATCTTTTTGATCAGTTTCGAGGAGCCTCAGTGTTTTCTAAGATTTACTTGAGGTCGGGATACTACCAATTGAAGGTGAAACAAGTGGACGTACCTAAGACGGCTTTTTGGACAAGGTACATGCATTATGAGTTTCTGGTGATGCCGTTTGGTTTGACCAACGCACCTGTTGCTTTCATGGACATGATGAATCGTGTATTCCATGAGTTCTTGGATCAGTTCGTGGTGGTGTTTATCGATGATATCCTTTTGTACTCTTGTACCGAGGAGGATCATGATAGGCACTTAAGGATAGTCTTGCAAGTGTTGTTGGAGAATAAGTTGTATGCTACGCTAAGCAAATGTGAGTTCTAACTTAGGGAGGTGGTCTTCCTCGGACATGTTGTGTAGGCTGGGGGTATTCGTGTTGATCCCTAGAAAGTTGAGGCAGTGATGAGTTGGAAGGTGCCTAGATCGGTGACGGAAGTGCAAAGTTTTCTTGGACTAGCTGGCTATTACCGTAGGTTCGTCAAGGGTTTCTCGAAGATAGCTGCACCATTGACAAAGTTGTTGCAGAAGTTGAAGGAAGCTTTGACGCAAGCTCCTTTCCTGATTCAACCCGAGTCTGGTAATAAGTTTGTAGTCTACAGTGACGCGTCAATTGTCGGTTTGGGTTGTGTGTTGATGCAGGAGGGTAAGTATTAGTGGCCTATGCATCTAGGAAATTGAATGTGCATGAGCGTAACTATCCTACTCACGATCTAGAGCTTGCGGCTGTTGTGTTTGCCTTGAAGATTTGGAGGCATTACCTGTATGGTGAAAAGTGTGTGGTGTTCATTGATCATAAAAGCTTAAAGTATCTAATGTCTTAGAAGGAGTTGAATCTTAGGTAGCGTCGTTGGGTGGAGCTCCTTAAGGATTATGATCTTTCGATCGAGTATCACCCAGGCAAGGCCAATGTTGTGGACGATGCTCTTAGCAGAAAAATGGTTGTGGAGTTTGTAACCCCCTTAGCTCGGCCTAGACGCTTGACCCGAACTACGAAGATTACACGGGGAAAATCAAAGTCAACCCGAAAGTCAACCTTGATTAACGACCCTTTTTTTCTTTTTATATTTTCTAATTGCATCATTAATCCTATGTGATCACATAAGATCATAGGAAGGAAAGGTGCAACGATCGGATTTCATTTAAGGGTTTAATTGTAAGAATTAGACTTTTAGGGACCAGAATGTAAATTTTGAAAAATGCAAGGACTTTGCAGATTTTAAGCATACCAATATGTAATTAGTCATATTTCATGCATCTCTGTCAAAAATCAGCCCAACTGGAAATTCCAAACTCAACCAATTGCATCCACAATCATCAAGGACTAAACTATAAGAAGCATGAACTTGAAACAATTCAAATTGAAGCCCAACGGTCAACCGTTTCGAAACGCTGACCCCGGTATCGAAACGGTCGTATCGAAACGGAGTTGACAGTTTCGGTACTTAGGTGTGTTTCGAGACCGGTATCGAAACAGGCCCCTCCAGTAGCTAAAGTGTTTCGAAACACTTTTACACGTTCCGAAACACTATGGCCATTTCAGGCCCCTGTTTCGAAACAGTTAAGAGTGTTTCGATACACCCTGCCCTGCAACTATACATTTTTCTAATTTTTCACATCTTTTCACATTCGAACACATCAAAACATGACCCAAATCATACCACAGCATATTTACAACATGTTTAAGCAATAAAGATCAACATTACGAGATACGAGCTAAAACATAGCATCATTCAAGCAAGTACTAGATCTATAGGCATGCTTCCTAAACTTTAAAACCACTCCAAGGCTAAAAACCACAATCATGCAATCAAAAGCTAATCACACATCAAGCATTTAGCACACCAACACATATAGCATATTTAATTAGCATGAACATGCCTTTAACCATAAACCATAGCAGAACTACAATGCAAATTGAGGATCCAAACACCACATAATGGCCATAAACAAGTCTCAAACCAAAAACTAAACTTGTTCTAGGTAATCATCATCATACAACAAAGTAAAGGATTTTCCCCATTGTCTTTATTATCTATAGCTATGAAACAAAACATACTTCCCAAGTGGAGTTCTTCTTGAATCCCTTGCTTCTTGCTGCCCCAACTTCAACTATCTGCATTGATGAACGAAAAGGAGCGTAAGCACATAATGCTTAGTGAGGAATGCTCAAAACCAAAACACCATCAATGCAGCAAAACTATAAAATACCCTTTAATTGAAATCACATTTCTACAAACCAAGGTAGTGTTCGAAAACTTCATTTGAAAACATCATTGTCTTAAATCATGCATCACCCAACATAAAAACCAGCATTAAAACCCAAATGCCACATGCATTTCAATCTTAAACATCCTTCTTGTAATTACATCCATTTAAACCCTTCTCATGCATAAACGCTTCATCAAAGTTCAAACCATTTCTCTTGGAAACCATTTCTACATCATGCTCTTTCTTTCTCAAGCTTGAAAATCATTTTGAAGCAAATCACCATTTGAAAACCACATGTACCATCTACCTATCTCATGCATTCAACCAATGCAAAACACATGGCAAGGCCACACATGCTTGTTATACAAAAGCATTTCATAATCTCAATATCTCATATGCATTTCTCATAGCATAAAAACATTTCAAGCATTGGTACAAGTGAAACACACTTCATTCCCATAAGTTGGCATTTTCATATTCTATTTTACACGGATATGCGGACAGCTTGACTCGAGGTCAAGTCCTACCCCGGTGGGATCTCGCCACCAGACTCTCATGGCGGTATCTACCTTCGCCACAAAGCTTGGGTATTTCACCAAGTCCTAGTCCGATTGAATGCCCATCATCGGTTTCTCATGGCGATAACATTTGTTGCCATAATTCTTGGGTCTTTCACCAAGTTCTATCCGATGGAATGCTCATCATCGGTCTCTCTCTTTGGGACGAATCCCAAGAGCACGTACGAATTTTTAGTTTATAGTTCACTCTACATCCTATTGGTCGACCAATTATATCTGGTAATTATTTCATCATTTATGCTAATATATCATATTAAAATCATTAACACATCTATTGTTTTCAAAGCATGCATCACCCTCAAGGCCAAAATGTTAAACCATGCCTTTAAAACACAAATTAACACCACATACTCTCATGGAACATTAGTTACATGCTTCCTTCACCCAACCAAGTTTGATAACCAACTCTCATGCTTAAAAACCATGCTCAAACAGCAAATCAAACCATATTTCCAAACCATGCACATCAAAACCCACTTTATTATTTTCACAACAATAATAGCTCAAATCGAGAGAGAAATCTACTTCACTTACTTCTGAACTTAAACTGGCGTCTCAAACCTAGATTTAAGTTCCCAAACCTCTTTTAAGAATCATTCCAAAGCTGGAAAACGCGTTCTCACTCAACGATACACAACACTACGTTAGCCGACGAGCCAACCAAGCGTCCAAAACCTCGACGCTACCTCGATTGCTTACGGATTACTCTCCCCTATTTTTAGCACCTAAGAGCAGAGGATTAATGCATCACCATGCATTAAAATCACCAACCATTCACTCAAACTCGTTGCTTTACTCAAAACAAGCATTTCGGCTATCCAACATAATAGAAAACATCTCCAAACAAAGCCCAGCCAAGATCTATCAATAATAACCTTTTCTAAACATCAATTAACATCAAAAAGCAACATAATCACGACCTTATACCTCCAGCAACAACAGATCATCAAAAACACCTCAAAAACCACAATTCTATCATCTCAAACTTAGGAACTCAAACATATTCGAGATTTATTTTTTAAAACCTCATTCTCAACATCAAATATAATCCAAAATATGTTAGAAATCAACCTCAAAATAGAGCCTGACATAGAAGTACGAAAATCTCCAAGATCTCATCAAGAATCTTGAATTTAACAACTATTTCATGTGTATAACATTAAAACATCTCAAAAACCATTAAAAAGGATTGATAGTTAGGGAATTTCGGTAAAGAATTGATCATTAGAGAAGAAGGACGAAGCTTGCCTCTAATGGTTGATCACTCTTCACTTTGGGCAAGTTTTCTTGAAATCCAAAACAAAAATCAAAAGGATTTGTTAAAACAAAGATATGAGATCTTTTGGAAGTTAAAATCTCAGCAAACACAAATAAAATTGATGGGTGAAAAGTGTTTGGCTGATTGAGAGTTGAGAGAAAATGAAAAGAGAAAGTTAACGTGAAAGTAGTTCTGAAAAAGTCAACTTTTCTTTCCTTTGTAGTTTTATTTTATTTCTTTAATTAAAACCTTATTAAAAGCTCCCAAATTAAAGAGAAATCTGATAAAAACATTTGGTAAAATTAGCTTCGTAAAGATTAAAAGTTCCAATCCTTTACAAAACAGTCACTAGTCTCCTTTTGCAAAAACTGCGTTTTGGTCATTATACTAAAATGTAGTATTTCCAAATCACATTTTGTAAAATTGTTTTCACCCTAACCATTTATATAATAAATGAGGATTTGTAGACATTTTTTCATATTTTTAAAACATCCTGAACTAGGTGTTCCCTGAACCAACCTTAAAGATCCGAATCGTTCCCGACAGGGCCGATTCAACGTCTAAAACATCTAGGCCCAAAACCAGGGCGTTACAACTCTCCCCCACTTAAGAAATTTCATCCTCGAAATTTCAACTTGCGAAGGAAGCGTGATACAAACCTCCCAAAACAAAACATAACATAAACACAAGAGGCATAACCATCACGGAAAACATCCTCAACCAAAACACAATGAAGCCAACACACTCCTCAACCTCCACGATCCAAAAACCCTCAGATTAAACTTACCCTACACCCAACTTCAACATCGCCACTCGTGGTGAGACTTTTAGAACACGCGCTAACCGGTCTCAACTTAACTCCCCACACCTTGAAACTGTGCAAGACTTCCAACAACCCAAAGAACTCCTAAACCTTTGCAGCATACTTCACCTTGCCTCATAATTCCTTCAACACAATACACACACGGTGACACCAACCCATCCATTCTTCAGCCACCATGTGATCTACATACCACTCCAATTTCCAAAACCTCTTACAAACTGCTCAAACTCTTGCTTGAAGATCACCACGACACGCAAAATCTTCCTAGGTAACAACTGCTTACTCACGTTCCCCAACAAATTAACAAACGTTCCTAAACATCCACTATAGTGTGAACCATCCGTTGCACCATCAAGACACAAAAACTCAAAGCACCGTCACCAACCTCAATAGCTCATCAAAATCTGCCCCCATAACATCCGAAAATCCTCGTCATGAGACTTCAACCTTATCTCCAACAGTTGCTTCACTTACCTCAACTGTCTCAAGGAAGATTTACTTATACACAACCAACAACCACCCTCTCACAAGAACCCAGCCAAACTAACAATGACCTTTGAACTTACATTACCTTTCCCTCTTCAAGCTTTGACTATGATACTAATCTTACCTGAATACCACTCAACGACAAATCTTAATTCTCACACAGAAACAACCGCGATGCACCACATATAAAATTCATTCCCAAGCACTTACTAATGTCCAGAAGCACACACAACAGCTTTTCCAACCTACCTGGCCACCCATTCCATCCACATAATATACATACTAGGATCATGAATCCTCCACTCATCTCAAGCTAAACCACGATTAAAGCTCTCATCAGAACATCCTCCCAACTCCCTTAGGTTACTGCCGAACCGTCACCCACTTATAACAACCATTCTATTATAACCAGTTATGCAAGGATGCATCAACACTTCGGGAACACATCCGCGAGCCTACAACAATCGTCCAACACAAAGAAACCACAACACATAACCGCTATACCTAAAATGTTTTTAACTATACCTCAAACAACCTCGACCGATTCTAACCCCAAACAGTCACCTCCTTACCACCACGCCGCTCAAAACTCTTAAAACACCTAAACACCTTTCCTCTTGCCAACCAGGCTAGATCACGCTCATTACTGCCAGCAACTTGTTTACTCCTTACCATCACATCTAGCATCTACCTTACACCAAATCAACACTCTAAACCTACAAACCACCCTAATCTTACCACACCACTATCGGATCCAATTAGCTATTCGCAAGTGTGAACATTTATATGCATGGTCACCTACATGCTCTTATCAATGCATGTATACATGTATGCAAACCTCTAATGGCGTGCCATGTGCATGCATCTACCAACATATAATATATATATATATATGTATATATATATATATAAATGATTTTAACTGTGCATGTATGTCTGTTCACACTTATTAATAACGTCCTCAAAATCCGCCCAAGAATAACCTCTAACCCCACTTTCAACTTTTCTTGTCTCACCATTCCATCAACTCGACAACAACAAACTACTCCAACTATTACACTTTCGCCACCAATGTTGTTCTAAAAGACAACACCAACTACTACCCAAACTCACTAACTATATGACCTTATCTACCACACAAGAAGACTAAGAACCGGAACTAAGCAAAGATAACAATGACAAAGATTGCATAGTAAAGATAATTGCAATCACATCATTGTCATGAAGCTTCAAGCGACAATCACTCACCCCCGCAGAACCACCATTCTCCGGTCGCACCACCGCAGCACCAACCAACATCTTGAGGTCATCATCGCCTCATCGCTGTAAAGAATCCTGACTACACTCACGTTCGTAAGGAGCTTCAACCGTCATCCCACCTTGACCACTCCAAGTTAACTCTGGACAATCTCGCCTCGAATGTCTAGCAGACCCACAATTCCAACAAGATTCAACCACCGTACACCTCGCACCTCTCTGCCCTTCTTGCCACCTCCGAACCTTGTCTCGGCCGCGCTCACGAACCCTTTGAGACTCATTTGCACACGCTGAAGCTGATCTCACTACTTGAGGACAATTACGCTTCACATGCTTCATTGAACCACAGTTCCAACAAGCTCCAACACCCCAGCAAACCCCAATGTGACGCCTTCTACAACAGTCGCGCTTCGGTAAACGAACTACTACTCCATGGTCTTGTTGCACTTGACCCATATCAGCACTACCACCAAAATTCTGATTCAAACGAATCCTTCTGTCACGAAGCCTCTTACACTGCCCACTCTTGAGGCCAGCACTCACAGCTCTTTTACTTGTATTCTTCTCACCATCATAAACTGAAGCCACACTCTCACGTTGCTTAACCCCTAAAAACTTATCTCCCAGGTATCTCACATTAAAGGCAGATAAAAAGAACTCCCAATCCACGTCGTGGATATTCATTGCCACCGACACAGATGTCCACCAAATACAAGCATCCTCCAACATTAACGAGACAACGCTTCCCAGCTTACAGCCATTGTCGCACCCTTCTTGATCCACAATTGGAATCGTGCTGGCTAACCAAGCCTCGAACGCCTCAAGCGTCGAACCATGATACTCAACAACTCCCAAATCACGCAAACGATGCTTTGACAAGCTCACTTGTCCCACAGCCGACACAGATGCAGACCCTATATTCACCGCGACCTGAGATTTTCCAGACATCTCCTGAACCACAGACGACAACCCTTTCATCAAAGAGCCAGCCCCCCATGCTGCCCTATCGCCCCAACTCCAGGCACTGACGACTAAAAAGACACACCCTCACCAGACGGTGACTTCCACCTCCCAACCACCTACTCTAAAGTAGCAACAATCGTACCCGATTGCAATTCTCTCTTCGATTCCATTGTGCTGTTATTAAAAAGGCAATGATAACAAAACAAACAAAACGATCAGGGTAGCTTCAAGCAAGGATTCAAGACTCCAACTCGAAGTTAACATATTCACTATAATAAAAGGCAATGGGTATCCCGAATTTTCCCCCTATTGTAAGACATAATAATCAATATTAACATTGATACCACAAACACCGTGCATATCAAACAGCAAAATTCAATCATGCTCTCACCAAACAACGTATCACACTCATCCTCATTTTCATTATTCACAATCAGCTCACATTAACTCACATATGATTCATAACAACTAAGAAAAATATAAACTTCAACATTTCACTCAAAAATATATTTTTCAACCCACTTACAATCAAACACCACGATAGACATCCAACCTTACCATAAAAACTTACCACAAACTTACCATCGCCCCAAATGTCTGCAAACCTGGCTCTGATGCCAACAAATGTAACCCCCCTTAGACCGGCCTAGACGCTTAACCCGAACTACGAAGATTACACGGGGAAAACCAAAGTCAACCCGAAAGTCAACCTTGATTAACGACCTTTTTTTCTTTTTATATTTTCTAATTGCATTATTAATCCTATGTGATCACATAAGATCATAGGAAGGAAAGGCACAACGATCGAATTTCATTTAAGGGTTTAATTGTAAGAATTAGACTTTTAGGGACCATAATGTAAATTTTGCAAAATGCGAGGACTTTGAAGATTTTAAGCTTACCAATATGTAATTAGTCATATTTCATGCATCTCTGTCAAAAATCAGCCCAACTGGACATTTCAAACTCAACCAATTGCATCCACAATCATCAAGGACTAAACTGTAAAAAGTAGGAACTTGAAACAATTCAAATTGCAGCCCAACGGTCAACCGTTTCGAAACGCTGACACTAGTATCGAAACGGTCATATCGAAACGGAGTTGACCGATTCGGTACTCGGGTGCATTCTGAAACCGGTATCGAAACAGGCCCCTCCAGTAGCTAAAGTGTTTCGAAACACTTTTACCCATTCCGAAACACTATGGCCGTTTCAGGACCCTGTTTCGAAACAGTTAAGAGTGTTTCGATATACCCTGCCCTGCAACTATACATTTTTTTGCTTTTTCACATCTCTTCACATTCAAACACATCCAAACATGACCCAACTCATACCACAACATATTTACAACATGTTTAAGCAATAAAGATCAAAATTACGATATACCAGATAAAACATGGAATCATTCAAGAAAGAACTAGATCTATAGGCATGCTTCCTAAACTTTAAAACCACTCCAAGGCTAAAAACCACAATCATGCATCTAACCATAAACAATAGCAAAACTACAATGCAAATTGAGGATCCAAACGCCACATAATGGCCGTAAACAAGTCTCAAACCAAAAACTAAACTTGTTCTAGGTAATTAACACCATCATACAACAAAGTAAAGGATTTTCCCCATTGCCTTTATTATCTATAGCTATGAAACAAAACATACTTCTCAAGTGGAGTTCTTCTTGAATCCCTTGCTTCTTGTTGCCCCAACTTCAACTATCTGCATTGATGAACGAAAAAGAGGATAAGCACATAATGCTTAGTGAGGAATGCTCAAAACCAAAACACCATCAATGCAGAAAAAACCATAAAATACCACTTAATTGAAATCACATTTCTACAAACCAAGGTAGTGTTCGAAAACTTCATTCAAAAACATCATTGTCTTAAAGCATGCATCACCCAACATATAAACTAGCATTAAAACCCAAATGCCACATGCATTTCAATCTTAAACATCTTTCTTGTAATTACTTCCATTTAAACATTTCTCATGCATAAACGCTTCATGCAAAGTTCAAACCATTTCTCTTGGAAACCATTTTTGCACCATGATCTTTCTTTCTCATGCTTGAAAATTATTTAGAAGCAAATCACCATTTGAAAACCACATGTACCATCTACCTATCTCATGCATTCAACCAATGCAAAACACATGCCAAGGCCACACATGCTTGTTATACAAAAGCATTTCATAATCTCAATATCTCATATGCATTTCTCATAGCATAAAAACATTTCAAGCATTGGTACATGTGAAACACACTTCATTCTCATAAGTTGGCATTTTCATATTCTATTTTACACGGATAAGCGGATAGCTTGACTCGAGGTCAAGTCCTACCCCGGTGGGATCTCGCCACCGGACTCTCATGGCGGTATCTACCTTCGCCACAAAGCTTGGGTATTTCACCAAGTCCTACTCCGATGGAATGCCCATCATCGGTTTCTCATGGCGATAAGATATGTTGCCATAAGGCTTGGGTCTTTCACCAAGTCCTATCTGATGGAATGCTCATCATCAGTCACTCTCTTTGGGACGAATCCCAAGAGCACGTACGAATTTTTAGTTTATAGTGCACTCTGCATCCTATTGGTCGACCAATTATATCCGGTAATTATCTCATCATTTATGCCAATATATCATCTAAAAATCATTAACACATCTATTGTTTTCAAAGCATGCATCACCCTCAAGGCCAAAATGTCAAACCATGCCTTTAAAAGACAAATTAACACCACATACTCTCAAGGAACATTAGTTACATGCTTTCTTCACCAAACCAAGTTTGATAACCAAATCTCATGCTTAAAAACCATGCTCAAACAGCAAATCGAACCATATTGCCAAACCATGCACATCAAACCCCCCCCCCCCCCTTTAATATTTTCAAAACAATAATAGCTCAAATCGAGAGAGAAATCTACTTCACTTATTTCCTAACTTAAACTGACGTTTCAAACCTAGATTTAAGTTCCCAATCCTCTTTTAAGAATCATTCCAAAGCTGGAAAACGCATTCTCACTCACCGATACACAACACTACGCTAGCCGACGAGCCAACCAAGCGTCCGAAACCTCCAACGCTACCTCGATTGCTTCCGGATTACTCTCCCTTATTTTTAGCACATAAGAGCATAGGATTAATGCATCACCATGCATTAAAATCACCAACCATTCACTCAAACTCGCCGCTCTACTCAAAACAAGCATTTAGGCTATCCAACATAATCGAAAACATCTCCAAACATTCACCAAACAAAGCCCAGCCAAGATCAATCAATTCTAACTTTTTCTAAACATCAATTAACATCAAAAATCAACATAATCACGACCTTATACCTCTAGCAACAACAGATCATCAAAAACACCTCAAAAACACAGTTCTAGCATCTCAAACATAAGAACTCAAACCTATTCGGGATTTATTTGTTAAAGCCTCTTTCTCAACATAAAATATCATCCAAAATATGTTAGAAATCAACCTCAAAACAGAGCCTAACATAGAAGTACGAAAGTCACCAAGATCTCATCAAGAATCTTGAATTTAACAACTATTTCATGTTTATAACATTAAAACAACTCAACAACCATTAACAAAGGATTGATAACTTGGGAATTTCAGTAAAGAATTTATCATTAGAGGAGAAGGACAAAGCTTACCTCTAGTGGTTGATCGCTCTTCAATTTGGGCAAGTTTTCTTGAAATCCAAAACGAAAATTAAAAGGATTTGTTGAAACAAAGATAGAAGATCTTTTGAAAGTTAAAATCTCAGCAACCAGAATGAAAATTGATAGGAGAAAAGTGTTTGGCTGATTGAGAGTTGAGAGAAAATGAAAAGAGAAAGTTAACGTGAAAGTAGTTATGAAAAAGTCAACTTTTGTTTCCTGTTTAATTCTATTTTATTTCTTTAATTAAAACCTTATTAAAAGCTCCCAAATTAAAGAGGAAACTGATAAAAACATTTGGTAAAATTAGCTCCTTAAAGATTAAAAGTTCCAATCCTTTACAAAACAGTCATTGGTCCACTTTTGCAAAAACTGCATTTTGGTCACTATACTAAAATGTAGTATTTCCAAATCACATTTTGTAAAATTGTTTTCACCCTAACCATTTATATAATAAATGAGGATTTTTAGACATTTTTCCATATTTTTAAAACATTCCAAACTAGGTGTTCCCTAAACCAGGCTGATTCAACGTCTAAAACATCTAGGCCCAAAACCAGGGCATTACAGAGTTGAGGGTGATTTTTCCTTGCTTGAGCATATCGCGTGATGGAGGTCTTATCGCTGAATTGCTTGTGAAACCATCTCTATTCAGTTGATCAAAGAAAGGCAATTGTCAGATGATTCTCTTGTTCCCTTTGTTAAGATATTGTGGAGGGTAAGCCTTCAGATTTCAGTTTTAATGATGATGCGTTTTGTGTTTTAGGAGTCGAATAGTGGTGCTAGATGATGTGGGGTTGAGGCGCACTATTCTGCTGGAAGCTCATAGTAGTCCTTTCGCTATGCACCCTGGTAGTATAAAGATGTACCGTGATTTGAAGGATGAGTACTACTAGGTGGGGTTGAAAAAGGATGTTGTTGATTTCATCAGCAAGTGCATGGTGTGTCAGCGACTGAAGACTGAACATCGGGTCCCTTCTGGGTTGTTGCAACCTTTGAGAATCCCAGAATGGATGTGGAAGAGAATTGTCATGGATTTTGTGTCTGGTTTTCCCTTGTCACCATCAAAGAAAAATTCTGTTTGGGTGATTGTGGATCGCCTTACGAAGTGTGCACATTTCTTGCATGTGCATACTACGTATACCTTGGATAAGTTGGATGAGTTGTATATTACTGAGATTGTGCGGTTGCACGGTGTGCCAAAGTCCATTGTGTCGGATAGGGATCCGAGGTTTACATCGCAATTTTGGGAATGTCTGCATCAAGCGTTGGGTACACGGTTGAATTTCAATACTTCCTATCATCCTCAGATGGATGGACAGTCAAAACGTGTTATCCAGGTGCTTGAGGATATGTTAAGATGTTGCGTGATAGATTTTCAGGGTTCTTGGGAGAAGCACTTGCCGTTGGTTGAGTTTGCTTACAATAATAGTTATCAAGCGAGTATACAAATGGCTCCTTACGAGGCTTTTTATGGGAGGAGATGTAGAACCCCACTTTGTTGGGCAGAAGTGAGAGAAAAGTTGATTTTGATGACGGGTATCTTTAAAGGAACCACCGAGAAGGTGATGCTCATTTGTGAACGTTTGAAGGCAGCATCAGACCGGCAAAAGTCCTATGCGGATCTAAAACGTAGGGAGATCGAGTTCGCGGTTGGCGAACGTGTGTTCTTGAAGGTTTCGCCTTAGAAGAAGGTGATGAGATTTGGGCGTAAGGGTAATCTTAGCCCGAGGTTCATTGGACCTTATGAGGTTTTAGAGTGTATTGGTCATGTGGCATATCGGTTGAGATTGCCTTTCGAGCCGGAAAAGATTGATGATGTGTTTCATGTCTCGGTGTTGCGCAGGTACAGATCGGATCCTTCTCATATGATGCATGTTGAAGAGATAATGTTTAATCCAGATTTGTCTTATGATGAGGAACATGTGAGGATTCTGGAAGTGAGCAACAAAGTTCTTCGTGGCAAGATGATAGAACTTGTGAAGGTGTTGTGGCAACACCGAGGAGTTGAGGAGGCCACTTGGGAGAGCAAGGCGGATATGCTGAAGCAGTTTCCGCACCTTTTTCCTTCAGGAAAATTTTGAGGGTGAAATTTCCTAAGTGGGGGAGATTTGTAACGCCCTGGTTTTGGGCCTAGATGTTTTAGACATCGGATCAGACCGGTCGGATACGGTTCGAATCGCGTAAGGTGATTTAAGGAAATCAAGGATCGGGATAGGATAAAAATGTGGTAAAAATTGCTAAAATCCTCTAAAAATATGTTTAAGAGGTTGGTCAGATCAATTTTTTCAAAAAAAAGTTTCGAAAGTGGTACATTTTGGGAAGTGACCAAAATGTAAAGTTTCAGAACTGTGAATAATGCAATTTTCAAAAGGGACAGTCAAAGTCTTAGAATCTTTAGGGAGCTTTATGCAATTAAGTTTTTCCTTAATATGACATGTGTTTAAAATGGCTTTTATTTAATTGATTTTAAAAGGGGTTTTATTTATTTTATTAATTAAATAGTTAATTTGGGAGATTTTAGTTACGTAACTACTTTTCTCTTCTCATTATCAGCCAAACACTCTTCTAAATCATTTTCTCAAGATTTCTTTTCTCCCAAACACTCTCTTGGTTTCTCTTTCATTTCCAAAGAACCCTTTTCAATTTCTTCAAGATTTTTGAAGCAAAAACTTGTCATTCATTGAGGAAAGCAAGGATTGGAGGTAAATCCCGTTCTCAACCTCTATTCAAGGTTCTTTATTGAAATTCCCAAGATTTTTTACGCTCAATTGTTGTTTTTAATTGAGTTTTGATAATAGTTATGATTTAAGATCAAAATCTTACAAAATGGTGACTTAATTCTTGATTTTCGGAATTGTTTTGATGAGCTCTGTTTTGGATAGATTCTGTAACGCCCCGGTTTTGGGCTTGAAAGTTTGGGCGTTGACCGGTTCGGTAAAAGTGTTGTTCGAATATAAAAAGGTGAAATTAGGAAAGCCTAGTTCGGGTTGCATTAAAAATATGGAAAAATGTTCTAAAATCCTCTTTTAATATATATAAGTGAACTGTGAAATCAATTTTACAAAATGAGGTTTGGAAGGGTGACATTTTGGCTAGTGACCAAAATGTAATTTTTGAAAACTGCGTGACTGTTTTAGAAGGGATTAAAACTTTGAATCTTTAAGGAGCTATTTACCCAAAGGGAGTTTCTCCAGATTTTTCTAAGATATTTAATGTGTTAATTCTGATTTTTAAACATAAAGAAAGTGGAGGGAAGTTATTTCTAACTAATTCTCCTAAAATCTCATTTTCCTTTTCTCTCATTTTCTCTCAACCCAAACACTTTCTCTCCAGAGTTTTTCTTCTGATTTTGTCACCTAAACATCTCTTTTCAATTCTCTTTTGATTGCTAACCATCACATCAACAAAACCTCACCATTTGCTACTTGATTCTTCAAGCTTTTTGGTTCTAAAAGAGGAGAAACTCAAGTTTGGAGGTAAGAACGTCCTTCTCCTCTAAACTATCAGTTCTTTACTGAAATTCCTAAGTTCTCAATCCTTAGTTGATGTTTTATAAATGGCTTTTAAAGTTGTATGATGGATCTTGGCTTAAAATGCAAGATTTGGTGATTTTTGATGAATTTTCGTTTGATCTGTTAAAGCAGTGATTTGAGGTGTGTTTTTGATGATTAATGAATGTTAATTTGATAAGGAATTGAGTTTTAATTAATGCAATCCCGGATAGGTTGAATTTCCTAAGTTTAGCTTGTGATTCTTGGTTGTTTTTGAGGTGATCTTGTGGATCTGATGTTGCTGGAGGTATAAGGATGCTATTAGGTTCTTTTTAGATGTTAAATGATGTTAAAGGATGTTTGGTTTTGATGGTTTATGGCTGGGCTTTGTTGAGGAGTTGTTTGGATGCATTTTCGATTGTGTTTGGTGGCCGAAAATGGAGTGTGGATGAGAGCAGCGAGTTTAGGTGCTTTCATTGAAGCTATTAATGCATGATGATGCATTAATCCTCTGCTTTGATGTGTTTAAAACAGGGGAGTCATCTTTGGATCCAAGTGGTGGTGATCCGGAAGCTTGATTTGTGTTTTGGCAAGAGGCGAAACGGAATCGGTGAGTGAAATTGGGTTTTCGGCTTTGAAACCAATGTCTTGGGAGCTTAGTTTAAGTCTAAACAACTTTACTAAGCTCAAGTGTAAGTTTTCGGAAAAACTCTCTAGTGGTGGCCATGTTTTGGATGTTATGCAATGTGGTTTATTGCATGTTTTAAATTCTGTTTTGAAAGCATGATTTGCATGGTTATTGCTGATTTTGTAAGCCATATGTTGAAGGAAGCTCAAGGTAAGAGTTCCTTGTTTTTGAACATTGTTTAAATGTGGTTTGATGCTTAAAAATGCATGATGTTTATGGCTTGGTTAAATGCTTTAAAACAGTGGATTATTTGATGATAATGATGTATATTGGCAAGTGATGTTTTGAAAAGGTTAAGGTCACTAAGGTGGTTAAAAGTCCTTGAGTGAGCCTTGTGGATTCTAAGAACTTCATGGTGGTTAAAAGTCCATGAGTGATTCTTGTTAAGGTCACTAAGGTGGTTAAAAGTCCTTGAGTGAGCCTTGTTACTTAAGAACATCTAGGTGGTTAAAAGTCCTTGGATGGTTCTTGTTAAGGACACAAAGGTGGTTAAAAGTCCTTGTGTGGTCCTTGCTATGGTGTTTAAAAGTCCATGGGCCAAGGTGTTTAAAAGTCCTTGGGGTGAAACTTGTAAAGGACACAAAGGTGGTTAAAAGTCCTTGTGTGGTCCTTGTGAATTATAAGATCACAATGGTGTTTAAAAGTCCATGTGTGAGTCTTATGTTGATCTTGTTTTAAAAAGATGGAATTTATCACTTGTGGCCAATATGACATGTATTGATGTGGAAGCATGTATTGCTTGTTTAAGAATGCTTGTGAGCATGTATAAATGATGTTTTGAAGTATGATTTATAAAGTGTTTTATAAATGCATTATTGAATGGTTTTAATGAGCATTCCTCACTAAGCTTTTGCTTACGCTCTCTTTCGTTTTCTTAAACAAATAATGCAGAGCATTAGAGTGCATTGAGGACAGCAAGGAAGGCAAGCAATCAAGTGGGAATTGAGCTCAAGTATGAGAAGGTTTTCTTAAACACTTTTTAGCTTTTGGCATTTGGCAATGGGGGACCAATATGGATGTTTTGGGAGATGTTTGTACTCCCTAAGTTTGCTTAATGTTGTTTATGATGCTGGATTTTGTAATTGGTCATTATGTGCTTGGCTTTGAAGGTTTATGCTTGAATGGTTTGCTTGAGTAGGAAGCATGCCATTAGAATTGGGGCTTTTCATATATGTTGATATATTGATGAATGATTGATGCAAATATGACTCTTGTATGTTGAATTTCTTGCTGGTAAAGTTTGGTAGCATTTGGAGCATGATTGGTTGATCAATTGTATGTTTAAGCATGCAATTTTATGCATTTTGTGCAGATCGTTTCGGAACAGTGGCTACCGTTTCGGAACGGGTACCTTGTAGTAGCCCAGGCGTCCGAAACGGGAGACACCGTTTCGAAACGGAAAGCCCTCTGCCAGCCCTCGTTTCGGTACGCGTTGCGGAACGGCCCCGTGTTTCGAAACAGGCTCTCCCTGTTTCGGAACAGCCGACCGTTGAGGGGCTGAAATTGGCAGTTAAATGTTTTGGAATGTTTGAGTTTTGGTCCTGAAACTTGTTTGTGCAATTGTATGAGTTTGGGATGTCCGTTTGAGCTGAAATTTGACAGAGAAGCATGAAACTTGACTAATTACAAGTTGGTAACATTAATTTGGGGTTAAGACCGCATAATTTACAGAATTTACAGAATTTACAATTTGGTCCCTAAAGTTGTAAATTGTTCAATTGGGTCCCTGTTTGATCTCTGATGTTTATGATCTTTGAGCATGTTGTTTGAATGATCATAACTAGAGTTAATGTGCATCTAGACAAGAGTAAAAAGAAAAAAAAGGGTCGTTAATCAAGGTTGACTTTCGGGTTGACTTTGGTTTTCCCCGTGTGACTTTCTTAATTCGGGTCAACCGTCTAGGCCGGGTTAAGGGGGTTACATTTGGTGGTATCAGAGCTGAGTACTCGAGTAATTGGGAATGAATGTGTGCATGATTGAAGTATGTATGCTAGGTATGCTTGATGAGTGAAAGCATGTTGAGTGGTTTGTGATTTTGCTGCAATTGAGTTGTATGCTGTGATGAAACATGTTGTAGGGTACCCATTGCCAAATCAAAGCTAATGAAATGATGTTGATTTTAAGTGAAATTGAGCTTGAGTACTTGGATTGCTTACCTTGCTGGACCTGACTTTGTTTGTTTGCATTGTGATTGCATGGTTAGAGTATGGCACCACGTAGAGAGTTGAGAAGTAGTGTGCGAGCTACGGCTCCGAATGAGCATGAGAATGAGAAGAATGCGGGAAGTGCGGTGTTACCACCTCCACCTGGTGGTGGTGGTGCTGAGGGTGAAAGAGCTGAAGCTGCAGCTGGTGCTGGAGCTGCTGGACCTGAGGTTGGTCAGGGGCAAGCTATGCCTGACATGACGATGTTGGTACAAGCTATTGCTGGTGCTTTTTGAGCGGCAGTAGCTGGAGCTCAAGGAGCTAGGCATCAGGGAGATGCTGGAGTGAGACTACCCTTGGAGCGCTTACGCAGTCTAGGTGGGACTGAGTTCAGGGGTTTGTCTGCGGAAGGTTCTGAATCCTGGATGGAGAGTACCAAGAGGACCTTGGGTCAGATGAGTTGCACTGATGTGCAAAAGCTGGGTTGTGTAGTATCTTTGCTACAGGATGATGCTTATACGTGGTGGACGACCACTATAGCTGGGATGGCTGAAGTTGATATAACTTGGACATTCTTCCAAAATGTGTTCAAGAGGAGGTATCTTGGTGTAAGGTACATGGATGAAAAGAAGCGAGAGTTCATGTCTCTTACCCAAGGGAGCATGACTGTGGCTAAGTATGAGGTTCAGTTTGTTAGACTCAGTCAGTATGCACATGAGCTGATACCTGATGAGCGGGCAAGGTGCGAAAGATTCCGTTATGGTTTAGTGATGGATGTGAAGATGTATGTGCTGGCTACCGAGTATGATGATTTTGATGTGTTGGTGGGCCGAGCCAAGGACATTGAGATGAACTTGGGTTTATCTGCTAGAGGTGCTGGAGCAAGTTCTGGAAAGTGAGCTGCTGAGTATAGTTCCGGTGGTGGACGGAACAAGAGGGGACGTGACCAGAAGTATCAGTCCTCGGCCAAGAGAGGTAGTGGTGTACCTGCTCGGGGAGGCAATGTTAGAGCTGAACCGAGTGCTTGTTGGATTTGTGGATCACGTGGTCATATGAAGCGTGATTGTCCTCGTGCTGTGAGGGAGGTGCAAGCTCCTGTTGCGGCAGCTGGTAACGGGTGCTGGAATTGTGGATCTGCGGATCACTTGAGGCGAGAGTGTCCTATGTTGGCTGGTGGCCAAGTGCGTGCTCCTGTTGTTGCTGCACCGCAGAGAGGTCGTGGGCGCGGCCTTGGTAATTTCCAGCGGAGAGAGGAAGGTGGTCGTGGAGTGGCCCATGTTGTGGCTATTCAGCCTGAGGGTGGAGGTCAAGCTAGGGTGTATGCTCAGCGGGAGGGGAGGAATGACGCGGATGTGATTGCAGGTACCTTTACTTTGCAATCTTTGTCATTACTTTCCTTGATAGATTCTGGATCTACGCATTCATATATTTTGCGTGAGCATGCTGAATTGCTTGGTTTGCCTGTTGAGTCTTTGGATATTGGAGTTCGTGTCACTAGTTCTTTTGGTGAGACTGTTGTGACTCGAAAGTTGTATAGAAGGTGTCCTTTGGTTGTTCAAGAACATGTTTTTCATGTTGACCTTATGGAGCTGCCTTTCTATGGTTTTGATGTGATCCTTGGTATGGATTGGCTTGCTAAGCATCGTGCTATTGTGGATTGTGAAAACAAGCGAGTTTCGCTGAAGCTTGCGGATGATTATGATGTTGTTGTGATTGGTGAGAATGTGAAGTTTATTGCCAATGTGGTGTCTACCTTGGAGGCAAGTAGGATGCTGAGGCAAGGTTGTGAAGCTTATCTAGCTTTTGTAATGAATCCTAGCTCTAAGGAGTTGAGGGTGCAAGATATCAGAGTTGTGAAAGAGTTTCCTGGTGTGTTTCCTGAGGAGTTGCCTGGTTTACCTCCTAATCGCGAGGTGGAGTTTGGAATTGAGCTGTATGAGAATACAACTCCTGTGTCCATTACCCCTTATAGAATGGCACCTAAGGAGCTGAAGGAGCTGACGACGCAGTTGCAAGAGTTGCTTGATCGTGGGTTCATTCAGCCGAGTGTGTCACCTTGGGGTGCACCGGTCTTGTTTGTGAAGAAGAAGGATGGCACTATGAGGATGTGCATTGATTACCGTCAGCTGAACAAGTTGACTATCAAGAATCGGTATCCCTTGCCGAGAATTGATGTTCTCTTTGATCAATTTCGGGGAGCAGTTGTGTTCTCTAAGATTGACTTGAGGTCAGGGTATTACCAGTTGAAGGTAAAGGATGTGGATGTGCCTAAGACAGCTTTCAGGACAAGGTATGGGCATTATGAGTTCCTTGTGATGCCGTTTGGTTTGACAAATGCTCCTGCATCTTTCATGGACATGATGAATCGTGTGTTTCATGAATACCTGGATAAGTTTGTTGTGGTGTTCATTGATGATATCCTCGTGTACTCGCGTACTGAGTAGGAGCATGAAGAGCACTTGAGGATTGTGCTGCAAGCTTTGTTGGAGAATCAGCTTTATGCCAAGCTGAGCAAGTGCGAGTTCTGGCTTAAGGATGTGGTATTTCTTGGGCATGTGGTTTCTGCTGAGGGGATTCGTGTTGATCCTCAGAAGATTGAGGCGGTGATGAACTAGAAGATTCCTAAGTCTGTTCATGAGGTTCGTAGTTTCCTTGGTTTGGCAGGATACTACCGGAGGTTTGTGGATGGGTTTTCTAAGATTGCTTCACCTTTGACAAAGTTGTTGCAAAAGGATGTTAAGTATGAGTGGACGGAGGCAAACAGCAGGCTTTTGAGAAGCTTAAGGCGGCTTTGACGCAAGCTCCTATCTTGGTTCAGCCTGAATCAGGGAAAGAGTTTGTGGTCTACAGTGATGCATCCTATGTTGGTTTGGGATGTGTGCTGATGCAAGAGGGTAAGGTGGTAGCTTATGCATCGCGGCAGTTGAAGGTGCATGAGCGCAATTATCCTACGCATGATATTGAGTTGGCTGCAGTGGTTTTTGCTCTAAAGATCTGGAGACATTATCTGTATGGTGAGAAGTGTACTGTGTACACGGATCACAAGAGTTTGAGGTATCTGATGTCTCAGAAGGAGTTGAATCTTAGGCAGCGGCGTTGGTTGGAGTTGCTCAAGGATTATGATCTGACGATTGAGTACCATCCTGGAAAGGCTAATGTTGTTGCGGATGCCTTGAGTAGGAAGGTAGCTGTTGAGTTGAGGGCTATGTTTGCCAGTTTGAGTATTTCGCGAGATGGTGGTCTTGTGGCTGAGTTGCAAGTGAAACCATCTTTGGTTCAGTTGATCAAGGAAAAGCAGTTGCTGGATGATTCCTTGGTATCGCATGTTCAGGATATCGCGGAGGGTAGACCTTCGGATTTCTGCTTTAATGATGATGGTGTGTTGTGTTTTGGGAGTCGGATAGTAGTGCCCAATGATGTTGAGTTGAGGCGTGCTATTCTGACTGAAGGTCATAGTAGTCCTTTTGCTATGCACCTTGGTAGTAGTAAGATGTATCGTGATCTTCGTGATGAGTACTATTGGGTGGGTTTGAAAAAGGATGTTGCAGAGTTTATGAGCAAGTGTTTGGTGTGTCAGCGGGTTAAGGCTGAGCATCAGGTTCCTTCAGGGTTGTTGCAACCGTTGAGAATCCCTGAGTGGAAGTGGGAAAGGGTTACCATGGATTTTGTATCTGGTTTACCTTTGTCACCATCGAAGAAGAATTCGGTTTGGGTGATTGTGGATCGCCTGACGAAGTGTGCGCATTTCTTGCCTGTGCATACTACGTTTTCTTTGGATAAGCATGCGGAGCTGTACATTGCTGAGATTGTGCGGCTGCATGGTGTGCCTAAGTCGATTGTGTCGGATAGGGACCCGAGGTTCACATCGCATTTCTGGCAGTGTTTGCATCAAGCTTTGGGTACAAGGTTGAATTTCAGTACATCCTATCATCTTCAGTCGGATGGTCAATCAGAGCGTGTTATCCAGATTTTGGAGGATATGTTGAGGTGTTGCGTGATTGAGTTCCAGGGCTCTTGGGAGAAGCATTTGCCTTTGGTGGAGTTTGCTCATAACAATAGTTATCAGGCGAGTATTCAAATGGCACCTTATGAGGCTTTGTACGGAAGGAAGTGTAGGACTCCTCTTTGTTGGGCTGAAACGGGTCAAAAGTTGGTTTCGATAACGTCTTTGTTGAAAGGAACCACCGAGAAGGTGAAGCTCATTTGTGAGCGGTTGAAGGCAGCCTCTGATCGGCAGAAGTCTTACGCGGATTTGAAGCGTAAGGAGATTGAATATGCGGTGGGTGACCGTGTGTTCTTGAAGGTTTCGCCTTGGAAGAAGGTGATGAGGTTTGGTCGGAAGGGTAAGTTGAGCCCTAGGTACATTGGACCATATGAGGTGGTTGAGCGTGTGGGTCCTGTTGCATATCGGTTGAGGTTACCTCAAGCGTTGGAGAAGATTCATGATGTGTTTCATGTTTCTATGCTCCGGAAGTATAGATCTGATCCTTCGCATGTGATGCCTGTGGAGGAAGTGGAACTGAATCCGAATTTGACCTATGATGAGGAACCGATGAAGGTTCTGGATGCGGATAGCAAGGTTCTTCGTGGCAAGACCATCGAGTTGGTAAAGGTGCTGTGGAAGCATCGCGGTGTTGAGGAAGCCACGTGGGAGCGGAAGGATGACGTGCTGAAGAAGTTTCCTTATCTCTTTCCTTCAGGTAAATTTCGAGGACGAAATTTCTTAAGGGGGGGAGAGTTGTAACGCCCCGGTTTTGGGCTTGGAAGTTTGGGCGTTGACCGGTTCGGTCAAAGTGTTGTTCGAATATAAAAAGGTGAAATTAGGAAAGCCTAGTTCGGGTTGCATTAAAAATATGGAAAAATGTTCTAAAATCCTATTTTAATATATATAAGTGAACTGTGAAATCAATTTTACAAAATGAGGTTTGGAAGGGTGACATTTTGGCTAGTGACCAAAATGTAATTTTTGAAAACTGCGTGACTGTTTTAGAAGGGATTGAAACTTTGAATCTTTAAGGAGCTATTTACCCAAAGGGAGTTTCTCCAGATTTTTCTAAGATATTTAATGTGTTAATTCTGATTTTTAAACATAAAGAAAGTGGAGGGAAGTTATTTCTAACTAATTCTCCTAAAATCTCATTTTCCTTTTCTCTCAACCCAAACACTTTCTCTCCAGAGTTTTTCTTCTGATTTTGTCACCTAAACATCTCTTTTCAATTCTCTTTTGATTGCTAATCATCACATCAACAAAACCTCACCATTTGCTACTTGATTCTTCAAGCTTTTTAGTTCTAAAAGAGGAGAAACTCAAGTTTGGAGGTAAGAACGTCCTTCTCCTCTAAACTATCAGTTCTTTACTGAAATTCCTAAGTTCTCAATCCTTAGTTGATGTTTTATAAATGGCTTTTAAAGTTGTATGATGGATCTTGGCTTAAAATGCAAGATTTGGTGATTTTTGATGAATTTTCGTTTGATCTGTTAAAGCAGTGATTTGAGGTGTGTTTTTGATGATTAATGAATGTTAATTTGATAAGGAATTGAGTTTTAATTAATGCAATCCCGGATAGGTTGAATTTCCTAAGTTTAGCTTGTGATTCTTGGTTGTTTTTGAGGTGATCTTGTGGATCTGATGTTGCTGGAGGTATAAGGATGCTATTAGGTTCTTTTTAGATGTTAAATGATGTTAAAGGATGTTTGGTTTTGATGGTTTATCGCTGGGCTTTGTTGTGGAGTTGTTTGGATGCATTTTCGGTTGTGTTTGGTGGCCGAAAATGGAGTGTGGATGAGAGCAGCGAGTTTAGGTGCTTTCATTGAAACTATTAATGCATGATGATGCATAAATCCTCTGCTTTGATGTGTTTAAAACAGGGGAGTCATCTTTGGATCCATGTGGTGGTGATCCGGAAGCTTGATTTGTGTTTCGGCAAGAGGCGAAACGAAATCGGTGAGTGAAATTGGGTTTTCGGCTTTGAAACCAATGTCTTGGGAGCTTAGTTTAAGTCTAAACAACTTTACTAAGCTCAAGTGTAAGTTTTCGGAAAAACTCTCTAGTGGTGGCCATGGTTTGGTTGTTATGCAATGTGGTTTATTGCATGTTTTAAATTCTGTTTTGAAAGCATGATTTGCATAGTTATTGCTGATTTTGTAAGCCATATGTTGAAGGAAGCTCAAGGTAAGAGTTCCTTGTTTTTGAACATTGTTTAAATGTGGTTTGATGCTTAAAAATGCATGATGTTTATGGCTTGGTTAAATGCTTTAAAACAGTGGATTATTTGATGATAATGATGTATATTGGCAAGTGATGTTTTGAAAAGGTTAAGGTCACTAAGGTGGTTAAAAGTCCTTGAGTGAGCCTTGTGGATTCTAAGAACTTCATGGTGGTTAAAAGTCCATGAGTGATTCTTGTTAAGGTCACTAAGGTGGTTAAAAGTCCTTGAGTGAGCCTTGTTACTTAAGAACATCAAGGTGGTTAAAAGTCCTTGGATGGTTCTTGTTAAGGACACAAAGGTGGTTAAAAGTCCTTGTCTGGTCCTTGCCATGGTGTTTAAAAGTCCATGGGCCAAGTTGTTTAAAAGTCCTTGGGGCCAAGGTGTTTAAAAGTCCTTGGGGTGAAACTTGTAAAGGACACAAAGGTGGTTAAAAGTCCTTGTGTGGTCCTTGTGAATTATAAGATCACAATGGTGTTTAAAAGTCCATGTGTGAGTCTTATGTTGATCTTGTTTTAAAAAGATGGAATTTATCACTTGTGGCCAATATGACATGTATTGATGTGGAAGCATGTATTGCTTGTTTAAGAATGCTTGTGAGCATGTATAAATGATGTTTTGAAGTATGATTTATAAAGTGTTTTATAAATGCATTATTGAATGGTTTTAATGAGCATTCCTCACTAAGCTTTTGCTTACGCTCTCTTTCGTTTTCTTAAACCAATAATGCAGAGCATTAGAGTGCATTGAGGGCAGCAAGGAAGGCAAGCAATCAAGTGGGAATTGAGCTCAAGTATGGGAAGGTTTTCTTAAACACTTTTTAGCTTTTGGCATTTGGCAATGGGGGACCAATATGGATGTTTTGGGAGATGTTTGTACTCCCTAAGTTTGCTTAATGTTGTTTATGATGCTGGATTTTGTAATTGGTCATTATGTGCTTGGCTTTGAAGGTTTATGCTTGAATGGTTTGCTTGAGTAGGAAGCATGCCATTAGAATTGGGGCTTTTCATATATGTTGATATATTGATGAATGATTGATGCAAATATGACTCTTGTATGTTGAATTTCTTGCTGGTAAAGTTTGGTAGCATTTGGAGCATGATTGGTTGATCAATTGTATGATTAAGCATGCAATTTTCTGCATTCTGTGCAGATCGTTTCGGAACAGTGGCTACCGTTTCGGAACGGGTGCCTTGTAGTAGCCCAGGCGTCCGAAACGGGAGACACCGTTTCGAAACGGAAAGCCCTCTGCCAGCCCTCGTTTCAGTACGCGTTGCGGAACGGCCCCGTGTTTCGAAACAGGCTCTCCCTGTTTCGGAACAGCCGACCGTTGAGGGGCTGACATTGGCAGTTAAATGTTTTGGAATGTTTGAGTTTTGGTCCTGAAACTTGTTTGTGCAATTGTATGAGTTTGGGATGTCCGTTTGAGCTGAAATTTGACAGAGAAGCATGAAACTTGACTAATTACAAGTTGGTAACATTAATTTGGGGTTAAGACCGCATAATTTACAGAATTTACAATTTGGTCCCTAAAGTTGTAAATTGTTCAATTGGGTCCCTGTTTGATCTCTGATGTTTATGATCTTTGAGCATGTTGTTTGAATGATCATAACTAGGGTTAATGTGCATCTAGACAAGAGTAAAAAGAAAAAAAAGGGTCGTTAATCAAGGTTGACTTTCGGGTTGACTTTGGTTTTCCCCGTGTGACTTTCTTAATTCGGGTCAACCGTCTAGGCCGGGTTAAGGGGGTTACAGATTCCAATTGAGTTTTGAGTTGATTATGTTGTTGAGAAAGTGTTTTAATGATATAGATCTCGAAATCTTTGATATCCTTGAGTTTTATGATAGTTTTAGTTGAATTTTTAGGTGAAATGATGAGGTTTTGATGTTGAAGGTATAAGGATGGGTTTAGGTTGATTTTAGGTGTATTTTGATGTTTATAAATGATTGAAAGTGATGTCTGATGGCTGGGCTTGGTTTAGGAAGCAATCGATTGAGTTTTCGGTTGTTTTGGATAGTTAATTGGTGTAGTTTGGGTGAGCAACGAGTTTGTGTTTAGTTGTTGGTGTTAAAATGCATTTTAATGCATTTAGATCTCTGTTTTGATGATATGAAAACAAGTGATCTTGATCAGGAAGCAAACGAGTCTGTTGTGGAGGTTCCGAAAGAGTGAATTTTGTGTCGGCAAGCAAGGTTTCGCGTTGTCGGTGAGTGGACATGTTTTTAGAGCTTTGTAAGCTTGGACACGAGTTATTGGGAGGTTAGTGTAAGCTTCAAAGGCTTAGCTAATCTCGAAAGTAAGTATGGTTCTTGTTCTCTCAGTTTACGGTTTTGAAATGGATTCCATGGTATGTCATCTTCATGTTTTGATGTTGATTGTTACTCACTGTTATGCATGGATTTAATCATGGTTTTGCTTGTGTTTATCCCATGTAAAGGTTTGGTTTGAATACAAGATGGTATGATCTTGTATGAAATGGTTTTTGCTATTTAAAGGCATGTCAAATTTGGGATATGTGAAGATTTTTTATGATGAATTGAAAATAGTGAGTTAACATGGTTTTTAAGGATATATTGGCATGGTTTGATCTATTCTTAATACTCGGGTACATTGGTCGACCAATAGGATGTGAGTGCACTATAAACTATAAATCGTATGTGTGTCTAGCTACGTGACGTAATATGGGGTGAGCCTATTGCGGGTGATAGAGGTGATCCTATCACTATGGGTTAGGGGTGAGCCTAATTCCATTCGTAGCCATTAAGATGGGGTGAGCCATTTTTGAGTTAGGGGTGAGCCTATGTGACTCCATGTATCCGATATTGTGTATGAAAGTGATTGAGGTGAGTCCATCATAACGGATAGGGGTGAGCCTATGTCGGTTGTTAAAATGCCAATATATGTGTGAAACCAAAATTGATTTTGATATAACATCTAAACTTATGCACCAATTTGCAAAACAATAATTTTTTAAGTACTCCTTAAAGTCTCACTATTGACAAGTATTTTAAACAAAATAATATCTCAAGGCAAGTTCTTAAAATGATAAATTTTTCTAAGCCTTTTCCTATGTGTTTTCAAGCCAAACTACACAAAAATCCCCAAGCGAATCGATGCCCTTAGGCGTATCGATACGGTTTTTAGCCACTAGAATTTTAATGGACATAGCGTACCGATACGGTATTATCCCGTATCGATACGATATTCATCTGGGCAACAATTTCAATGATACCGTACCGATACGCTTTGCAACCGTATCGATACGATAAGCTTATCTTTGCAAAATCTTTGCATTTAATTTTCGACCGTTGACTTGTCAGTTAGTTGGTATCCTAATATTTAAATGACCGGTATATTGTACCGATAGGCTAAGTCCAGTGAGCAAGTCCAGTATCGATACGCCCTTCCGTATCGATACGTCCCTTAAAACCGTACTGGTACACCTTCTATGCGTATCGATACGCGATGTTTTCAGTCACAACGACTCTTTCCTCTTTGATACAGGCATCGATACGCCCCCTACCCGTACCGATACGGTAGGCAACATAGCTGCATTTATTGCGGGAAAAATGCTTCTCAACGGCTCTATTGATGATCCCAACTACCCAAACGGCTAGAATTCAATACAAGGGTGTAAAAACAATTGAACAAGCAACAACTATTGAACCTACAAGCATCATCAAAGCACTCAAATCCAAACTTTGCACCCTTAGAGTCAAATTCTTGTACCAAACTCTTATGTTCTCAATTGTTATCTTTTTATTGTGAGCTTGGGGAGTGTAAAATTCTAATTGGGTAAACAATTATCCTTTGAGAGGAATTTGTAGAGTTTACCAAAAACTTCTCTTTGTAAATGTGAGTGGATTAAGCTTTGGGTAGAAAGCTTAATCAAAATTGTAAGGTTACCTCCTCATCCAGGAAAAGAGGAAGAATTCATGTAGTGAATTGGTTGAAAATCCTTAGTGGGAACTAAGGTAGTTGTTGGGTTGTGAGGGGGTTGATTCGTTCAACCGATATGGCTCACCAAGTGGTGGAGATGTGGATTTTTGGGTGGAAGGGTTGTGGAAGCTAAAAAGAAAAATGACACAATAATTTATAGTGGTTCAACCTTCTAACCAAGGTCTACATCCACTACCTTAGCTCCCCACTAAGGATTTTCAGACAATTCCACTAATTGCTCATCCCCTTTTCTAGTCTTAGGAGGAAACCCTTATACACCGATCAAGCTTTCTACCCAAAGCCTTGATCGAAACCCTCTTTACAAAGAGAAACATTAAGCAAACATAAATCCCTCTAATAGGTATTTGTTTGCACAATTTAGCACTCACCCAAAACCTAAAACACTTGAGCAAATTTGACAATTTTGGCTCACTAGTGTTTGTCTATACAATAAATGACAATTTAAGCTCTAAGACAATTCTTGATCATTTGTTGATTGACAATATGAGCATTAGCCTTTACTTGATGCTTGGAGGTCCCTTTTTATATCCTTGATGAGTTTGTAGACATTACTAGCCATTGGCATTGAATTGGAGCCGTTGAGGACTTTAATTCCCACCATAAATGCAGTTCTGCAGCTCACCGTTTCGAAATGCTCGAACCCGTTTCGAAACACTCTTTAAGTAGAAAGTGTCGTTGCAGTCTGACAAGGCACCCGTTTCAGAACGCCCCCTGGCCGTTTCGGAACACGTATCGAAACGCTTAGACCCGTATCGAAACGCCCTGCATTTAAATGTTAGTTGAGAAATAGCCGTTGGGTTTTATGACCGTTGTGGTCGAAGCCACGTAGGCGTATCAAAACGAAATAGCCCGTTTCGAAACGCTGGGCAAAATCCTTATCCAGGGAAAGCCCATTTCGATACTAGTATCGAAACATTTTAGCTACTGGAATGCATCGTATCGAAACGCCCTAAGGTGTTTCAAAACGCTTGGACAGTTTTGTAAAGTTTGGCTTTGAAAAACATGTAAAACCTTTTAAAAAACATCCCTAAACATAGTTTCAAGTTATTTGGACTTAGGAAATTGTTTTAAATACTTTTTAAATCAGTCCAAAACATTTTTCAATTATTATATCAAAACATTAGTTCTACAATCCCCCCTTTTTGATATAATAAAACTATCTTGAAAAATTGTTTGGGATTCTTCCCCTTTAACTTTAAAAATGTGAATAAGAGATTAAGGATATGAAATAAAATAATGCTCCCCGTTATTCATTTGAAAATTCATTTTTTTCAAACCATTTCTCCCCCTTTTTGTTATATAGAAAAGAATTTAAAATATTTAACTTCAAGATAACAATAGAGGTAAAATTTGACAAAAATTAAAATTTGGTTTTAAAATGGCTCCCCCTTACTCAAAGCATCATAGAAAGTGTTAGTCCAACATAGATGATCATCTAGTTGAAATAAAAAGAAATAAATCAAATGAAATAAAAAAAAAACTAGATTTTTACCAAACACTTGAACCCAAGGGAGGATGTGAAGCCTTCTCAAGTGTTCTTTCTTGTGTGCATGGAGCTCCCCCTCAATGTTTGACTTGTTGAACATCTCCATCACACCTAGCAAAAAAACAATCAAGTGATTTTTGATATCCAAATTGCTTTGGATCCATGAACATTAGTAGCACAAATTTTTGTCCCCTTAGGAATCAATTTTTCAATGTCATCCTTTTTAGTTGAAGTGGTTAGTCCCTTTAGGACCCAAACACTTCTAAAACATTTACCGTTTACAAATCTAGGGGCACTAGATTGTCTTACATAAAAGTTTGATTTTCCAAAATTGTTTTTCTTTTCAAGCTCTTTGGAAATAAAATCCTTTTCTTCTTGAACTTTTTGAAGTAATTTTTGTAAATCAAAACATTTTAATTCAAACTCCTTGAGTTTTGCTTCAAGTTCAATTTTGTTTTTAGAAATCAAATCATTTTGAATTTTCAACTTTGAAAACACTTTATTGTTTTTCAAAATGTGATTTTTAAAGTCTAAAACCAAATCATCATAGGCATCTTGTAATTCATCAAAAGAGTAAGAACATGAAGTAGATGGATTAGAAGTTACCCTTGAATCTTCTTCGATGGCCATAAGGCAAAGGTTGGCTTGTTCATCATCGATGGAGTCCTCATCACTCCAAGTAGCCACATATGCCTTCTTCTTATGGCTTGAAGTGCTTGCCCTCTCTTTTTTCTTAGAATCTCGTTCAAGCTCTCTCAAGGCTTTCTTCATGAAAGGGGCACACTTCTTGAAAAGATAGACTATCTCTTCTTCTTCATCCTCCTCTTCACTTGAATCAACGTGATGGCAAATGGATGATTTGAGAGCCATGGCACTTGCATTGATGCCTAACCCTTTGATTTTCTTCTCTCCCATAGCTCTAATTTCTTCTCTCTTCTTCTCATCATCTTTTTTCTTCTTCATGATTTGATGAGTAAGGAGTGACCCCCTGAGTTCATCAAGCTTCAAAGTCTTCAAATTCTTTGCTTCGATGATGGCGGTCCTCTTTGAGTCCCAAGACTCGGGAAGTGAGTAGATGAGCTTTCGAACAAGATTTTCCTCCGAGATGGCTTCTTCATAGCCTTTGAGACCATTGGTGATAGTGGAGAACCTATCAAACATCTTCTCGTTGTTCTCTTCCGGATCCATTTTGAAGTTCTCATACTCTAAGGTTAGGAGCCCAATCTTGGTCTCCTTGACTTCATCAGTCCCCTCGTATGTGACTTCAAGCTTGTCCCATACCTCCTTCGCACTCTCACAAGAAGACATCTTCTCATAGATGGATGGGCCAAATGCACAAAACAAAATGTGCAAGGCTTTGCAATTAAGCTTCATCTTCTTATGATCGTCAACACTCCACTCCGCTTTACTTCTTTGAGGCACGAACGGACCATCTTCAACTATATCCCATAGCTTGTAATCTCTAGATTTGATGAAGAACTTCATATTTGTCTTCCAATGGGCATAGTGGGTTCCGTCAAAGAAAGGCGGTTTGTCGATTGATTGTGCCATTTGAGCCGGTTGATGAAATAGTGATCGAGCTTGTTGGATCTTCTCAATAGGATGTGAATCCCCTTCGATTGAGCCAAGCTCTTATACCAATTGTTGGGTTGTGAGGGGCTCGATTCGTTCAACCGATATGGCTCACCAAGTGGTGGGGAGGTAAATTTTTGGGTGGAAGGGTTGTGGAAGCTAAAAAGAAAAATGACACAATAATTTATAGTGGTTCAACCTTCTAACCAAGGTCTACATCCACTACCTTAGCTCCCCACTAAGGATTTTCAGACAATTCCACTAATTGCTCATCCCCTTTTCTAGTCTTAGGAGGAAACCCTTATACACCGATCAAGCTTTCTACCCAAAGCCTTGATCGAAACCCTCTTTACAAAGAGAAACATTAAGCAAACATAAATCCCTCTAATAGGTATTTGTTTGCACAATTTAGCACTCACCCAAAACCTAAAACACTTGAGCAAATTTGACAATTTTGGCTCACTAGTGTTTGTCTATACAATAAATGACAATTTAAGCTCTAAGACAATTCTTGATCATTTGTTGATTGACAATATGAGCATTAGCCTTTACTTGATGCTTGGAGGTCCCTTTTATACTCTTTGATGAGTTTGTAGCTGTTACTAGCCGTTGGGATTGAATTGGAGCCGTTGAGGACTTTAATTCCCACCATAAATGTAGTTTTGCAGCTCGCCGTTTCGAAACGCTCGAACCCGTTTTGAAACACCCTTTAAGTAGAAAGAGCTGTTGCAGTCTGACAAGGCACCCGTTTCAGAACGCCCCCTGGCCGTTTCGGAACACGTATCGAAACGCTTAGACCCGTATCGAAACGCCCTGCATTTAAATGTTATTTGGGAAATAGCCGTTGGGGTTTATGACCGTTGTGGTCGAAGCCACGTAGGCGTATCGAAACGGCATAGTCCGTTTCGAAATGCTGGGCAAAATCCTTATCCAGGGAAAGCCTGTTTCGATACTAGTATCGAAACGTTTTAGCTACTGGAATGCACCGTATCGAATCGCTCTAAGATGTTTCGAAACGCCTAGACAGTTTTGTAAAGTTTAGCTTTGAAAAACATCTAAAACCTTTTAAAAAAACATCCCCAAACATAGTTTCAAGTTATTTGGACTTAGGAAATTGTTTTAAATACTTTTTAAATCAGTCCAAAACATTTTTCAATTATTATATAAAAACATTAATTCTACAGTAGTGGATGTAGAGTTCATTTGGAGAACTTGAACCACTCTAACTTCTTGTGTCACATTTTATTTTTCCCTATTATCACCTACCAAAATTTTTATCGCCAATTCACCCCTCTTGGCCATTTGCAATTGTGTGATCAACTCAACAATATGTGCATTGTTTATGTTGCCCATGTATCATGTTTTAAATGTAAGCATCATGATTTATTGTGCATGAAATGCTTGATGTTGAGTTATTCAATAAGAGGATTCTATGCATGTGAATTAAGCAAGTGAGGCTTAATGTGGATTTGCATTGAGAGCAATGCATGTGATTAATGATACATGTGGAACATGATTTAAGATTGATTAGCTTTAGTTTTGAAAGCTTGATTTGAGAATGAGCATGAAATGGTTTGATATGTGTTTTAAAAACTGCATTGTTGGTGTATTCTTGAGCTCTCCCACACTAAGCAAGTGTGCTTACGCTACTCGTTTCCCAACAATGCAGATAACTAAGCTCGAGGGTCGGGGAATAGCAAGTGAAGGCACCTAAGTTGTCACTCGAACTCAAGTATGAACTTTGGAGAATTTTAATAAGTAGAATTGGCAATGGGGGATTAAAACCTTGGTTTGAAGGTTTCATCATTGATTTCTTAGCTGAGATATAATGGTTGTTTATTTTGGGTTGTAAATGGCTTTTGAGGATTGAATTGTGCATGAATGTGGTTTTTAGCTTTTGCATGGTTTTGAAGTCTAGGAAGCATGCCTATAGATCTAATGCTTGCATGAATGATGCTACGTCCTAGCTTGTGCTTCTTGTTAATGGACTTTGATGTGAATACAAGTTGTATGTGGGTTGTAACATGTGTGTGAATGTTTTCGGGTGTGGGAAGTTATATAAAACCAGCAAAGTCTGCTGCTGTAGGGCAGGACGTTTCGGAACGCCCTCATCCGTATCGAAACAATGGCCTGTATTGGCAGGTGGTTTCGGGGTGCGATCGTTCCAGAACATTTGACTACTGTGAAGCCTAGTTTTGGAACTGGTTTCGAAACGTACCCGAGTATCAAAACGGTCAACTTGGTTTCAAAACAACCGATCCGATACGGGGTTCAACGTTCCGGAACAGGTGACCGTTGAACTTGGATTTTGAATTGTTCCAAGTTTGTCTTTCTTGCAATTTGACCTCTGAATGTTCGTATGTTAAATTAATTGAGTTTGGATGTTCCGTTTGAGATGAGTTCTGGCATTCTGGAATGATACATATTTAATTTTGCTTTGGTAATTCTAAAATTTGGTTAGTCCTCGTAATTCTGAAAATTTACAATTTAGTCCCTAAAAGTTAAATGTATGCAATTATATCCCTTAATGAACTCCGATCGCTGCGCCGTTTTCTTCTATGTGTCATGCTATTCACATAGGTTAATATTGTGCTTCTAGAAAAGATAACATAAATAGGGTCGTTAATCGAGGCTGACTTTTACGAGTTGACTTTGGTTTTCCCCGTGTAATCTTCTGAGTTTGGGTCGGGCATCTAGACCGAGCAAAGAGGGTTACAGCACTCACATCCTATTGGTCGACTAATGTATCTGAGTATTAAGAATAAATCAAACCTTGCCAATATATCCTTAAAATTCGTGTTAATTCACTGTTTTCAATGCATCATCAAAAATCATCACATATTCCAAACTAAACATGCCTTTAAATAGCAAAAACCATCTCATACAAGATCTAACCATCTTGTACTCAAAACAAACCTTTTCATGGAATAAACACAAGCAAAACCATGCTTAAATTCATGCATAACAGTGAATAACAATCATCATCAAAACATGAGCATGATATACCATGGAATCCATTTCAAAACCAAAAACCGAGAGAATAAGAAACCATACTTACTGCCGAGATTAGCTAAGCCTTTCAAGCTTACACTAACCTCCCAATAACTCGTATCCAAGCTTACAAAGCTTTAAAAATATGTCCACTCATCGACAACGTGAAACCTTGCGTGCCGACATGGAGATCACTCGTCCGGAACCTCCACAACCGGCTCGTTTGCCTCTGGATCAAGATCCCCTATTTTCATATCATCAAAACAGAGATCCAAATGCATTAAAATGCATTTCAACACCAGCAACTAAACACAAACTCTTTGCTCAACCAAACTACACCAATTTACCCATCTGAAACAACCGAAAACTTAATCGATTGCTTCCTAAACCAAGCCCAGCCATCATACACCACTTGCAATCATTTATAAACATCAAAATACACCTAAAATCAACCTAAACCCATCCTTATACCTCCAACATCAAAACTTCATCATTTCACCTAAAAAACTCAACTAAAACTATCATAAAACTCAAGGATCTCAAGGATTTCGGGATCTATATCATTAAAACACTTTTTAAACAACATAATCAACTCAAAACTCAATTAGAATTCATCCAAAATAGAGCTCATCCAAACAATTCCAAAAATCCAGAATTAAATCACAATTTTGTAAGATTTTGATCTTTAATCATAACTATTATCAAAACTCATTTAAAAACAACAATTGAGAGTCAAAAATCTTGGGAATTTCAATAAAGAACCTTGATTAGAGGTTGAGAACGTGATTTACCTCCAATTCTTGCTTTCCTCAATGAATGACAAGTTTTTGCTTCAAAAATCTTGAAGAAATTGAAAAGGATTATTTGGAAATGAAAGAGAAACCAAGAGAGAGTGTTTTAGAGAAAAGAAATCTTGAGAAAATGGTTTAGAAGAGTTTTTGACTGATAATGAGAAGAGAAAAGTAGTTACGTAACTAAAATCTCCCAAATTAACTATTTAATTAAAAAAAATAAAACCCTTTTAAAATCAATTAATAAAAACCTTTTAAACATATGTTATATTAAGGAAAGGCTTAGTTGCATAAAGCTCCCTAAAGATTCTAAGACTTTGACTGTCCCTTTTGAAAATTGCATTTTTCACGGTTTTGAAACTTTACATTTTGGTTACTACCCACAATGTACCACTTCCGAAACTCTTTTTGCAAAATTGATTTGACCAACCTCTTAAACATATTTTTAGAGGATTTTAGCAATTTTTACCACATTTTATCCTATCTCGATCCTTGATTTCCTTAAATCACCTTACGTGATTCAAACCGTTTCCGACCGGTGTAGATCCTTTTAATTGTGTTTCCTCAATTCTTTTGTGCTTACGCCTCTTGTGAAAGTGGTCTATTTTTTATTCAGCTTAAAGCTTTCCGCTACCGAAGTAGAGATAGTCTTATTTAGTTTCAACCAAATTGCTTTTCTCACATGTGTGTCAAATATGAAAGGAGACGAAATACAGTGATCTTATAATTTACATTAAATACAGTGTTTCAAAACCGGCCAGTTCTACTAATTGATTTGGGATATTTTTCCCTTTAGGTTGGCATTTCTTCTGGAGCTGTTGAGGCCTGAGAATTGTTACAAACTAAGCAAAAGAGGGGAATTGCTTGGAATTAGGACAAGTAATTATGGAAAAGGGGAAAACAGCAAACGGTGGCGTATCAGACTTGGGAAGTAATGGAGTAAACGGCAGTGTTTCTGGCCCAGTGTTTAATGAAGGGAACGGCGTCGTTTATATTTCAACAGATGAGCATGAAACACGTGAGCCGCAATCTCTGTCTGCATGCCGTTAGAGTGAATATCAGAGCAATGGACACTTGTCACTATTTCATTTGTGTTTTTGTGTGCAGCTGAAATATATATACAGCTCACTAAGAATATTATATTTTTATGCTATTTTTGATGTAAAGACACTGCTTTTTTTGCAATCTACTCTTCAATTCTCTAAAATTTCCCTTCTTTCTACAACTTTCTATTAAATTTTAGCTTGAATCATCTAGAGCCTATTTCGGATCCTTGCAAATTTGTGAAAACACAAAAAACATTGTCAAATGGCACCCCAAAATAAACCCACTGATATCTAAAACACCCTTATTTCTATTAAAAACAGATTAAACGATTTGGAGAATGAAGAAAAGGAGCCCCGATAGTAGACTAAACACAGAGAAACGTCGGACCTGAGGATTATCACTCTCGAGTCTCGTATGGATGTTATTCAAGGATACTTGAAGAGGATTTTGGAAGCTGCGCAGAGGCAAGAAATTCCAACACCTGTCACAAACAAGGGTCAACGTGAAAATACCAGTAAGTCATCCCTTGTGGTAACCATTTTAGATTAAAAAACAAGGTTTTCCTACTGAACCTGCAGTCCTGTCGTCTCATCCTAAAAACCTTTCCCACCCCTCTCAAAATGAAAATGGAAGCACTTGTTCTTGAAAACACCCCTGTTGTAGAGACCCAAAATTTTTCCAACAAGCACGAGCAGTGCTAAAGGTAAATATTTTAAACCAAAACTTGACCTACAAATGTTCAATGGAACTAATTCGAGGAGTTGGATAAAGAAATGCCAAAAATACTTCACCCTACTAGAAATTCCTGAAGAATAGAAAATGAATTTGGTGGCAATGCATCTCGAGGGTAAAGCTGAGACTTGGTTTGATGGTTATATTATGCATAAGCACAGGCTTTCTTGGCATGAATTCACAGGTGATTTATGTCACAGATTTTGTGATAAAGCCTATACTGATGTGATTGAGGAATTTAACAAGTTGATCCAGAAATCTTCTGTAGAAGACTATCAAGAGAGGTTTGAGGAACTCAAACCCTACATCCTCGAACAGAACCCAACCCTAAGAGAAGTTTATTTTGTGCCCAGTTTTCTAAGTGGATTGAAGGAAGAACTCGAACATCGAGTAAAGGTACATCAACCTAGCTCCTTGACTGAAGCTTATAGGTTGGCCAAACTTCATGAACTCTCTCTTGAAATAGACACCAAGAAACTCAAAACCAAAACCTATACTTATGCTCTACAAACACAAGCTCAAATGACTTGGAACCCCTCCCCTCCCTCACCCACAAAACCTACAATCCAAAACAACACAAAACAGACCCTACTAGACTACAGAAGAACCCATAACCTTTGTTTTAAGTGTGGTGATAAATTCACCCCTGGGCACCAATGTAAAGTTAAGCAGCTTAACTCCATAGAAGAGGAAGAGCTTGTGGGAGTTGGGGGAGAAGAACCACTATATGGGGAAACACAAGACCCTACTGAAAAGAACAATTATGAGGAATTAGAGATTTCTATCAATGCTTTGACAGGGAGTGTTGGGCACAACACCATGAGAATTCAGGGCACTATCAAAGGCAGACCTGTGAGCATATTTATTGACAGTGAGAGTACCCACAATTTCATTAACCCTGGTTGAGCTAAGGAAGGTGTTGAAGTTCTGAACACAAATCCTTTGGTAATTACAGTAGCTAATGAGGAGAAATTATATAGCAGTGCAAAGGTCAAGCAACTAACTTGACAAATGCAGGGACACAACTTCATGCATGACTTTAGAGTACTGACTATGGAATGTAGTGATATGGTGCTGGGTGTAGATTGGATGAGAGCCTATAATCCTGTCAGCTTGGATTTTAAGTTGATGACAATGAGTTTCAAGAAGGGTGATGAACTCATTACACTACAAGGAGGGAGTAAACATGCTAAACTACAATTGATCTCTGGTGAGAAGTTACTGAAGCTAACTGAAAAAAGACATTGAATTAGATGGGGAAATTTACTTTCTAGATTCAGTGGAAGAAAACTTGGACCCTAGCCCTGAACTACAACCTATACTAGCAGATTTTGAAGATGTTTTTCAAGAACCTAAAGGGATGCCTCCTGAAAGGTTCCATGATCATGCTATAGTTCTTAAAGAAGGTACTCAACCAATTAACCTCAAACCTTACAGATTTCTTCACATTCAAAAAAATGAGGTTGAAAGACAAGTCACTGAGATGCTAGCCAATTCAGTGATTCAAACCAGCAAGAGCCCTTTTGCATCCCCTTGTGTACTAGTGAAAAAAAAGGATGGATCATGGTGACTTTGTGTAGATTACAGACAACTCAATGATGCTACTAGCAAAAACAAATTTCCTATTCTTGTGGTAGAGGATCTATTGGATGAACTTTTAGGGGCTAATTTTTTTTCTAAAACTGACCTAAGGTCAGGGTATTGGCAAATCAGGATGCGTGAAGAAGACATATACAAAACTGCCTTCAGGACACACCATGGTCACTTTAAATTCAGAGTGATTCCATTTGGGCTCACAAATGCCCCTGCATCATTTCAGGCCTTAATAAACTCTGTGTTTGTTGACTTTCTCCACAAGTTTGTCTTAGTTTTTTTCGATGATATATTAATTTACAGTGCCACTATGTCTGACCATTGCCTGCACTTGTAGTTGGTTCTATCCCTATTCAGGTCCCACAAGCTTTATGCTAGAAGAAAAAAATGTTGCTTTGGCCAGACTCAGATTGACTATCTAGGCCATACCATCTCAGCCAAAGGAGTTTCTACTGACACTTCACTGATTGAAGCTATGCAACAGTGGCAAGTTCCTAAGTCTCTTAAGGCTCTAAGAGGATTCTTGGGTCTCACAGGGTATTGCAGACGATTTATAAAGCATTATGGCTCCATCAACAAGCCATTAACTCAACTCCTCAAGAAGGACTCCTTTGCTTGGTCAGCTGAGGCTGAATCGGGTTTTCAAGAACTAAAACAAGCCATATGCAAGGCACCAGTCCTAGCTCCACCAGATTTTACTAAAACATTCTACATAGAGACTGATGCAAGCTCCAGGGGAGTTGGTGTTGTTCTTTCTCAAGATGGGCGTCCTGTGGCCTTCCTAAGCAAAGCTATGGGTCCTAAACACATAGATTTATCTATCTATGAAAGAGAATATATTGCTATTCTGTTGGTTGTCACTAAATGGAGACACTGCTTGGAGGGGAAACCTTTTGTTATTAAAACAGATCATAAAGCTCTAAAGCATCTTCTAGACCAAAAGATTACCACTACTGTTCAAAAAAGGGGTCTCACAAAGCTACTTGGATTGGATTACTGTTGAGTTGATCACACAATTGCAAATGGCCAAGAGGGGGGTGAATTGGCAATTAAAAATTTGGTAGGAGGTATGAGTGAAAAATAAAAAGTGACACAAGTGGTTAGAGTGGTTCTAGGTCTCCAAATGAACTCTACATCAACTACCTTAGTTCTCACTAAGGATTTTCAACCAATTCACTACTTGAATTCTTCCCCTTTTCTTGGATGAGGAGGTAACCTTACAAATCGATTAAGCTTTCTACCCAAAGCTTAATCTACTCCCTTTTACAAAGAGATGAATTTGGTAAACTCAAACAATTCCTCTCAAAGGATAAATGTTTAACCAAATAAAATTTCAAACACCCCAAACTCACAATACAAGATAACAATAAAATCACTAGATTGGGTACAAGAATTTGACTATGAAGAGCAATAGGGTTTGGATTTTTGCTTTGATGTTGCTTGTAGGTTCAATAGTTGTTGCTTGGTCAATTGAAGCTTGTTTTTATACCCTTGCATTGAATTCTAGCCGTTTGGGTAGTTGGGATCATCAATAGAGCCGTTGGGAGCAATTTTCTCGCATTAAATGTAGCTCTGCAGCATACCGTATCAGTACCCGGGAAGGGCGTATCGATACTCGCATCAAAGAGGAAATAGTCGTTGTGTCTGAAAACAGAGCGTATCGATACGCATAGAAGGCGTACCGGTACAAGTTTTAAGGGGCGTATTTGTACAGAAGGTCGTATCGGTACGGTGTTTGCTCACTGGAATCCCAAGTCTGGTTTTCATAAAAAGCGTATCGATACGCATACCAAGTGTATCGGTACGGTATAACGGTCTTTTAAAAATTGGGAAACCAACCAACTGACAAGTAACGGTCGAAAAATTAAATGCAAGATTTTTCAAAGATGTGCTTAGCGTATCGATACGTTTGTAAAGCGTATCAGTACGATTTCACTAAAAGAGTTGCCCAAATGAGTATCGTATCGATACGGTTTCAAAACGTATTAGTACGGTAAGTCCATTAAAATTCCAGTGGCAAAAGCTTGTATCGATACGCATAAGGGTATCGTTACGCCTGGGCGTTTTTGTATACTTTGGTTTGAAAATCAAAATTCCAGTAGCAAAAGAGGGTACCGATACGCCTAAGGGTATCGATACACCTGAGCGTTTTTGTATAGTTTAGCTTTAAAGTCATAGGAAAAGACTTAGAGAATTTTCATATATTTAAGAGCTTGTGTTTAGATATTATTTTGTTTAAAATACTTGTCAATTGTGAGACTTTAAAGAGTACTTAAAAATTTATTTATTTGCAAATTGGTCCTTAAGTTTATATGTTATATCAAAATCAATTTTGGTTTCACAATCTCCCCCTTTTTGATATAACAAAACCACAAATAAATTTTTAAGTTTTTTGAAACTTTAAAAAGCTTTCTCCCCTTACTTTGAGATAGATTTTCAAAAAAAATAAAACATTGACTCTATGATCCTTCTCCCCCTTTTTGTTAGATCAAATATAAATACAAGGATAATAGCAACATAATAGCAACAATAATTCATTAAATTTAAAGCAATCATAAGAGTTCAAATGCATAAACTTCAAATTAAACATAATAGTTCAAATGCATAAACTTCAAAGCAAACATCATAATCCAAACTTTAAAATCCTAAAACATAGATAATAGGCATGGACTTAGATCCTAAAAACAGAAGTGCAATAACATAATATAAAAGACTAAATGCTATAAGATGATATGCATAAACTACTCGTCCGCCTCTTCATCATCATCGTCCTCGTCCTCTTCTTCTTCATCATCTTGAGGAGGTTGATTCCTTCGGTTTTGGTTGAGCCAAGCACCATGGAAGGCGGTAAGAGAGATATCCATGGAGTTTTGGCGAGAAGCCATGGTTTCCATTTTCTTTTCCATACCTTTGACGCGATCTTCCAATGATGTGAATCTAGTATCCATCGCGGAAAACCCGGCTTCCATGGAAGTGAACTTCTCATTTAGGAAAGTCATAAGAGTGCCCATGGAAGAGGAATCAAGCGGAGCACGGTGAGAGCTCGAAGAAGCACGAGAAGCATCGACCGGAGCATCTTGTGAAGGATCTTGAGTGGTACGAACCCATTCATTATCAATATAAGAAAAACTGGAACGAGCTAGATAACGCTCATCTATCGGTAGGCCAAGGGTTTCGGGATAGTCATGGGAACAATCAACGTCGAGGGAATGAAAGAGATTACTCAAAGTCGTAGAGTAGTAAAAGGATGTGACTTGTTTGGTGTGACGGTGTTGGATTAAAAAGACAAGGTCGGCAAACATAATTTGACAAAGATTTGGACGTTGACCTTCTCCAAAACACCTAAGCCAAAAATCATCTGTTTGACGAATAGTTGAATATTTCCCACCTGATGGACGAAAAAACCAAGAGACAAGAAGATGAAGGATACGTTCATGAGCATTTAAAACTTTTGTTGAGCCTAAAGGACCCGTACCCAAGGATTGTTCATCATCAATTCCAACGTTTTCAAAACCAAAGACATTACATAAAAGTTTTTGATCAATTGTAAAGGTTTTGCCCATAACAGAGGATTCAATAGCAATGACATTCTCCCTAGCTTCATCATGAACACATATGGCATTGGAAAAGAATACGATGACTAGATTCCTATAGAGAATAGGGGGAATGCTTAAAAAATTCATAAATTTCCATTGCTTAAGTAAAGGAAGGTATTGAAATTTGAACCGGGCGGAATTTAAAAACGGGATTGACACAACACGTTCTTCCCTAAGATTCATACCTTGAAAAAGTTTATATCGTTCTATATCGCCAGCATCGGGAAAACTTAATTGGATGATATAAGGAAGATTAGGTGTAGGGTTACCCTCGATATACTCATTAGGATCGGAAGTAGAACGATGGCGCTTAGTTCTCCTTTTCGATGGTGCCATAACCCTGAAAACACATCAAAAAACGACTCGAATATGTATGCAATTAACATCCTATTCAATCTAATAAATTCTAATAATTCAAGGTAATTGTAAAAAGAAATTTAATTTTAAAAGGACATTTACAATTCTGAAAAAGTTTTCAAAACCAAAGACATTACGTAAAAGTTTTTGATCAATTGTAAAGGTTTTGCCCATAACAGAGGATTCAATAGCAATGACATTCTCCCTAGCTTCATCATGAACACATATGGCATTGGAAAAGAATACGATGACTAGATTCCTATAGAGAATAGGGGAATGCTTAAAAAATTCATAAATTTCCATTGCTTAAGTAAAGGAAGGTATTGAAATTTGAACCGGGCGGAATTTAAAAACGGGATTGACACAACACGTTCTTCCCTAGGATTCATACCTTGAAAAAGTTTATATTGTTCTATATCGCAAGCATCGGGAAAACTTAATTGGATGATATAAGGAAGATTAGGTGTAGGGTTACCCTCGATATACTCATTAGGATCGGAAGTAGAACGATGGCGCTTAGTTCTCCTTTTCGATGGTGCCATAACCCTGAAAACACATCAAAAAACGACTAGAATATGTATGCAATTAACATCCTATTCAATCCAATAAATTCTAATAATTCAAGGTAATTGTAAAAAGAAATTTAATTTTTAAAGGACATTTACAATTCTGAAAAAGAAAAATTAAAAAAAAAACAGATTAAAAAATACGAATAGAAAATATATTCGAATGAAAATTTTTGATTTTTGAGAAAATTTTTATGAAAAAGTTTAAACCCATAAAATAAAAACATGTTTTGTACAAAAATTAAATTGAAACAATTATTAAAATCAAACAAAAATCAAAGAAAATAAAAAAGAAGAGTTTTATACCTTGAATCTTAGATTGGATGAATGAGATGGTGAGAATGCACAAGATTTGTTGACAAAACTTAGCCTTGATATGGAGATTAAAAACCCTCAGAGAATTTTTAAGTTTGATGGTAAAATTGAAGGATTGAGGGGGTTTTTATATGGTATTGTGGCTAGGGTTTTGGAGAGAAAAGAGAGGTTTTTGTTTTTAAGGCTTTTTAACAATTGCATCCCTAAATAGCCTCTCCATTGAGACTGTATTGATACGCTAAACACACGTATCGATACCCTTTAATCCAAATTTTTTATTCGTCGTTACTACTATATCGATACGCGGGACCGTATCGGTACGACTTGGCTTTGACTATTTCCCTTGACTTTAACCGTATCGATACGCGGGGTCGTATCGATACTCGTTCAACTTCAAAGTTTCCCAGTTATGAACCCGTATCAATACGCTTCATCCGTATCGATACCCCTTTACCAGATTAGGCATTTTTGACAGATTTAAATGCAAAAATCCAACTTGAAACGTCCCTCAATGCATGTACATGTCCTATGAACAAGTTTTAATGGCTAAACTTAATGCATACTCTCCCTAGCAACATGCATAGAAGCAAAAAGAACAAAATTAACACAAGCATGAATCACAAACAATTTCAAGCAAAATTTTGACATTTTGGGACCTAAAAGGGGTCAAGAAAGGCTAGTTAAACCTAACTCTCTCCTAAGGGTCCAAAAGCGCCCTTGATCTAAAGGCTTTGTGAATATATCCGCTAATTGGTTCAAGGTGTCAACAAACTCTATAACAACATCATTTTTCAAAACATGGTCTCTAATGAAATGGTTTCTAATTTCTGTGTGTTTAGTTCTAGAGTGTTGGATGAGATTCTTAGTGAGACAAATGGCACTAGTGTTGTCACACCTAAGGGGTATGGTTTCTATTTCAACACCATAATCTAAGAGTTGTTGCTTCATCCAAAGGACTTGAGCACAACAACTCCCTAAGGATATGTACTCCGCTTCGGTGGTAGATAAGGCTACGCTATTTTGTTTCTTAGAGAACCAAGATACGAGCATACTACCTAAGAATTGGCATGTCCCTGAAGTACTTTTCCTATCTATCTTACATCCCCCATAATCTGTATTCGAATAAGCATGAAGGCTAAAGGAAGAATCTTTAGGATACCAAAGGCCTAAGGTAGGTGTGTCTCTAAGGTATCTAAAAATTCTCTTAATGGAAACTAAGTGTGATTCTCTAGGACTAGCTTGAAACCTAGCACACAAGCAAACACTAAACATAATATCTGGTCTACTTACGGTAAGGTAAAGCAAAGAACCTATCATGGATCTATAAAGCTTAGAATCAACACACTTACCTCTTCATCTTTGTCAAGCTTTATGGAAGAACTCATAGGTGTGGCTTGAGGTTTTGCATTCTCCTAGCCGAACTTTTTGAGCATATCATTCATGTACTTAGCTTGATTTATGAAGGTGCCATCTTTCCTTTGTTTGATTTGGAGTCCCAAAAAGAATGAGAGCTCCCCCATCATGCTCATCTCGAACTCTCCTTGCATTAGCTTAGAAAATTCTTTACAATAACACTCAATAGTAGAACCAAAAATGATATCATCAACATAGATTTGTACTACTAAGATGTCATTGTTATATCTTTTTATGAAGAGTGTAGTGTCTACCTTTCCTTTTTCAAAACCCTTTTCAATTAAGAAATTTGAAAGTCTCTCATACCAAGCTCTAGGAGCTTGTTTTAAACCATAAAGAGCTTTTGTTAGTTTAAACACATGGTTTGGAAATTTTGAATCCTCAAAACCCGGTGGTTGTTCAACATACACTTCTTCATTTATAAAACCATTTAAAAAGGCACTTTTCACATCCATTTGAAAAAGCTTGAAATTACTATAACATGCAAATGCTAAAAGCATCCTAATGGCTTCTATCCTACCTACGGGTGCATGTGTCTCATCAAAATCAATTCACTCTTCTTGGGTATAGCCTTGAGCAACAAGCCTAGCCTTGTTTCTCACTATATTACCACTTTCATCTAATTTATTCCTAAATACCCATTTAGTTCCTATAGTAGATTGATTACTAGGCCTTTCAACTAATGTCCAAACTTTACTTCTCTCAAATTGATTTAATTCCTCTTGCATGACCAAAATCCAAAAATCATCTTTTAAAGCTTCTTTAATATTTTTAGGCTCAATGCATGAAAGAAATGCAACATGGTTCATTAATTTGAGAGAGGATCTAGTAGTTACCTCCTTGGATGGATCACCCAAGATTTCACCACCTTTGACATAGTTGAACTCCCTTGGGTAAGATACCTCCTTTTCCTCAAGAGCCAAGTCCTTCAAGGCTTCAAGAGGTGGATCTTGTGTATCCTCATCTTTGGTTGGAACCTCATCCACCTTTGACGTTTGTCCTCCATCAATGGCATCAAGGATTCCTACATCATCGTCATCACAATGTTCCTTCCTCGGAAGAAGGTTATCATCGAAAACAACATGTATAGACTCTTCAACTACTAAAGTTCTTTTATTAAATACACGATAGGCTTTAGAGTTTAAATAATATCCTAAGAAAATAACTTCATCACTTTTAGCATCAAATTTACCTAAGATTTCTTTACCATTATTCAAAACAAAACACTTGCAACCAAAAGGATGAAAATAGCTAATGTTAGGCTTCTTAGATTTTAAAATCTTATAAGGTGTTTTCTTCAAAATTGGCCTAATCATTACTCGATTTATAATATAGCAATCGGTATTTGTGGCTTCCGCCCAAAAATATTTAGGTAAATTATTTTCGCAAAGCATGGCTCTAGCCATTTCTTCTAAAGTTCGATTTTTCCTCTCAACTACCCCATTTTGTTGAGGAGTGCGAGGTGCAGAAAAATTGTGGCTAATCCCATTTTCATTTAAAAACTCACCAAAACCTAGATTTTGAATTTCGGTTACATGATCACTTCTAATGTGAGAAATTTTAAGTTCAAGATCATTTTGAGTTATTTTAGAAAATGTGATGAATTTTTCTAAAGCCTCATCTTTTGTACTTAAGAATAGAACCCAAGTAAACCTAGAATAGTCATCTACAAGCACAAAAGAATATGATTTACGACCCAAGCTCATTGTTCTAATAGGCCCAAAAAGATCCATATGAATCAATTGTAAACATCTACTAGTAGAGACATCATTAATGGATTTAAATGAAGTTCTATGTTGTTTACCCTTTGAACATGCATCACAAATTTTATCATTCGAAAATTTAAGTTTGGGTAAACCTCTAATTAGATTAAGGGAAATTAATTTCTCTAAGACACTCATGCTAGCATGTCCTAATTTTCTATGCCAAATCCATGAGTCATGTTCATCATATGCAACTAAGCCTGTATGGGATGAATGGATGTCATCTAAATGCACCATGTAAATATTGCCTATTCTATGTCCTATGAGCATTAGTTGATTTGTTTTAATGTTTACAATTTTGGAACCACTTTTATCAAATAAAACATTAAAACCCTTATCACATAATTGACTAATGCTCAATAAATTATGTTTAAGACCGTTGACATACAAAACATTTTCAGTGAAAATAGAAGAGTGATTACCAATGGAGCCTATTCCTTCAATGTGGCCTTTGGAGTTGTCACCGAAAGTTACCACTTCACCACTTTTTGGCTTTAGTTCCACGAATCTACTCTTGTCACCGGTCATATGTCTTGAGCATCCACTATTAAGGTACCATGAGTTTTGGTTTGAAGCTTTGGCCTTGTAGCAATGCTCCCTCTACAAACAAAGAAATTAGGCCTTGATTTTTGGTACTCAAATCATTTTGGGTCCAAGTGTGTTAGCCTTCAAAATTTTGGTTCCCTTAGGAATCCAAGAAGCAATAGCATTCATATTATTAGAAATAATGAGTTCCTTAGGAACCCAAACACTCCTAACCTTTTGACCTCTAAATTGCTTATAATAATTTCTTTGTTTAGGAATAAAAGGTTTTCTTTTTACATATTGGGATTTAAAGAATTTCCCTTTTCAAAATGGTTTTTCCCAATAGCAATTGATGTTTTAAGATTATCCACTTCCTTTGTGTGATAATCTTGAAAATCGAAAAGAAGTTTTTCAAGTTCAACATTTTTCGTTTTAAGATCATTTGAAAGATTTACTAAAAACAAAACTCTCTTTTCCAATTCGGAGTTAGTTTTTGAAAATGTTTCATTTTGATTTTCAAAATCGGAAATGGTTTTCTTGTTTCTCAAAATGGATTCTTTATATTTTCCTACTAACTCATCGTAAACCTCTTGCAATTCATCATAAGCATCTTGAAGCTCATCAAAAGTAAAATCAAAATTAGATAAGTTAGAATTTACCTTTGGTTCATCATCAATAGCCATGAGACAAAGATTGGCCATTTCCTCTTCTTCCTCGGATTACTCATCGTCACTCCAAGTTGCTACCTGAGCTTTGAGCTTGTTCTTCTTCCCAAAGCTCTTCCTCTTCAATTGAGGACATTCGGAACGGATGTGGTCGGGCTTTTTGCATTCATAGCAAGTGATTTGGTCCTTCTAGTCTTCCTTACTCTTGCTTTTGAAGTCTCCTTTTCTTATGAACTTTCTCCCACGATTGGACTTCATGAAGCGAGTGAACTGTTTGGCCAACATGGCCATCTCCTTATCTTCATCTTCAGTTGAATCGCTTTCATGATATGAAGCTTTAAGAGCGATTTCAACCTTCTTCTTCTCAACATCCTTCTTCTCAACCATTTTCTTTTCTTCTTCTCTTCCCTTCCTCATGATCTCATGGGTGAGTAGAGATCCAAAAAGAGCATCAAGCTTGAGAGTCTTCAAATCTTGAGCTTCAATAATAGTCGTTCTCTTGCTATCCCATGACTCCGAAAGAGAGTACAACAATTTCCTCACTAGTTTGTCTTCGGGGATGATTTCACCGAAACCCTTCAATCCGTTAACAATGACCGAGAATCGATCAAACATCTTGGAAACACTCTCATCGGGATCCATCTTGGAATTTTTGTAGCTTAGATTGAGTAGCCCAATTTTTGTTTCCTTGACATCACTAGTTCCCTCATATGTTGTCTCGAGGGTGTCCCAAACCTCCTTGGCATTTTCGATCGAAGACACCTTAGAGTAGATATCCAGACCAAGTGCACAAAATATGACATGGAGAGCTTTATCATTCACTTGCATCCTACTTCGTTCATCTTCCCTCATCTCGGCTTTCACCTTTGGGACAAGTCTTGCTTCACTATCTCTCTTCATGGGAATGTATGGACCTTCTTCAACCACATCCCACACCATGTAATCGGTAGACTTGATGAAGAGCCTCATCCTATTCTTCCAATATGGGTAGTTATCCCCATTGAAGAATGGTGGCTTGGTGGTAGATCGGGACTCATAGAGGTTGAAGTTGGAGGTGGATGTCTTTGTTGACTAGTTGTTGATCAAACTCTCCTAAAATCAACTCAAGAGGGATGTAATCCTTCCAATGAGTGTAGCTCTGATACCAATTGTTCAGTTGATCACACAATTGCAAATGGCCAAGAGGGGTGAATTGGCAATTAAAAATTTGGTAGGAGGTATGAGTGAAAAATAAAAAGTGACACAAGTGGTTAGAGTGGTTCAAGTTCTCCAAATGAACTCTACATCCACTACCTTAGTTCCCATTAAGGATTTTCAACCAATTCACTACTTGAATTCTTCCCCTTTTCTTGGATGAGGAGATAACTTTACAAATTGATTAAGCTTTCTTACCCAAAGCTTAATCCACTCACTTTTACAAATAGATAGATTTGGTAAACTCAAACAATTCCTCTCAAAGGATAAATGTTTACCCAAATACAATTTCAAACACCTCAAACTCACAATACAAGATAACAATAAAATCACTAGAGTTGGGTACAAGAATTTGACTATGAAGAGCAATAGGGTTTGGATTTTTGCTTCGATGTTGCTTGGTCAATTGAAGCTTGTTTTTATACCCTTGCATTGAATTCTAGCCGTTTGGGTAGTTAGGATCATCAATAGAGCCGTTGGGAGCAATTTTCCTGCTTTAAATGCAGCTCTGCAGCATACCGTATCGGTACTTGGGAAGGGCGTATCGATACCCGCATCAAAGAGGAAAGAGCCGTTGTGTCTGAAAATAGAGCATATCGATACGGATAGAAGGCGTACCGGTACGGTTTTAAGGGGCGTATCGGTACGGATAGAAGTGCAATAACATAATATAAAAGACTAAATGCTATAAGATGATATGCATAAACTACTCGTCCGCCTCTTCATCATCATCGTCCTCGTCCTCTTCTTCTTCATCATCTTGAGGAGGTTGATTCCTTCGGTTTTGGTTGAGCCAAGCACCATGGAAGGCGGTAAGAGAGATATCCATGGAGTTTTGGCGAGAAGCCATGGTTTCCATTTTCTTTTCCATACCTTTGACGCGATCTTCCAATGATGTGAATCTAGTATCCATCGCGGAAAACCCGGCTTCCATGGAAGTGAACTTCTCATTTAGGAAAGTCATAAGAGTGCCCATGGAAGAGGAATCAAGCGGAGCACGGTGAGAGCTCGAAGAAGCACGAGAAGCATCGACCGGAGCATCTTGTGAAGGATCTTGAGTGGTACGAACCCATTCATTATCAATATAAGAAAAACTGGAACGAGCTAGATAACGCTCATCTATCGGTAGGCCAAGGGTTTCGGGATAGTCATGGGAACAATCAACGTCGAGGGAATGAAAGAGATTACTCAAAGTCGTAGAGTAGTAAAAGGATGTGACTTGTTTGGTGTGACGGTGTTGGATTAAAAAGACAAGGTCGGCAAACATAATTTGACAAAGATTTGGACGTTGACCTTCTCCAAAACACCTAAGCCAAAAATCATCTGTTTGACGAATAGTTGAATATTTCCCACCTGATGGACGAAAAAACCAAGAGACAAGAAGATGAAGGATACGTTCATGAGCATTTAAAACTTTTGTTGAGCCTAAAGGACCCGTACCCAAGGATTGTTCATCATCAATTCCAACGTTTTCAAAACCAAAGACATTACATAAAAGTTTTTGATCAATTGTAAAGGTTTTGCCCATAACAGAGGATTCAATAGCAATGACATTCTCCCTAGCTTCATCATGAACACATATGGCATTGGAAAAGAATACGATGACTAGATTCCTATAGAGAATAGGGGGAATGCTTAAAAAATTCATAAATTTCCATTCCTATAGTAGATGTTTACAATTGATTCATACGATGACTAGTAGATGTTTACAATTGATTCCAGTGGCAAAAGCCCGTATCGATACGCATAAGGGTATCGATACGCCTAGGCGTTTTTGTATAGTTTAGCTTTAAAATCGTAGGAAAAGACTTAGAGAATTTTCATATATTTAAGAGCTTGTCTTTAGATATTATTTTGTTTAAAATACTTGTCAATTGTGAGACTTTAAAGAGTACTTAAAAATTTATTTATTTGCAAATCGGTCCTTAAGTTTATATGTTATATCAAAATCAATTTTGGTTTCACAATTACACCATACAGTACAAAAAGGGAAGACAAAATGTGGTGGTTGATGCTCTTTCTAGACAAGATCCTCTCTTTTTTCAACTGACTACTACTGTACTCACCCCATTTTGGGTTAAAGACATTGAGGCTTCCTATGCACAAGATACATTTGCTAAGGAAAAGATTACTACGGCCTCTATTCAATAGCAACTGCCAGAGAAATAGGCCTACTCTAAGGGCTTTCTCAGATATAAATAGAAGGTATATATGGGTGCTACTGGTGATTTAAGACTCAAACTTCTCCTACATCTGCATAATTCCCCTGTTGGTGGCCACTCTGGTATTCAAGCTACTTACTGCAGACTTAAACTTTGTTATTATTGGCCTGGTATGAAGAAGCAAGTTAAGAATTATGTCCTAAGCTGTGATGTGTGTTAGAGGACAAAAGATTAACATATTTTGAAGCCTGGGTTACTCCACCCTATTTCTATACCCTCTCAGGCTTGGGAGACAATATCTATGGACTTTATCGAGGGTCTTCCTAGATCTAAAAAGTTCAACTCTATTCTGGTGATCATAGACAAATACACAAAATATGGACACTTCAAGGCTTTATCACACCCTTTTACTGCCACTGATGTTGCTTCAGTCTATCTGGATTAGGTTTTTAAATTACATGGCAGCCCTAAGGTGATTATTTCAGACCGAGACAAAATCTTCACGTCTTTTTTAGAAAGAACTCATGAAGAAATTGGGCACAGTTTATCACCTCAGCTCTACTTACCATCCAGAGTCAGACGGTCAAACTGAGCGTTTGAACCAATGCCTAGAACAGTACTTAAGATCCCTATGTTTCCTAAAGCCTCAGACTTGGGCAACTTGGTTACCACAGGCCGAGTGGTGGTACAACTCAAATTTTTATACAGCTTTAGGTTTGACCCCATTCGAAGCACTCTATGGGTACAAACCAAACCAATTAGATTGGTCCGACGAGTCTACAGTGCAAAGTGTGAATGAAATATTAACCAGTAGAGAGCACACAAGACATATACTAAGAGACAATTTAAACAGAGCTCAACAGATAATGAAGTTCTACGATGATAAACACAGATCCGAGAGGACATTCGAAGTTGGGGATGACGTTTACCTCAAATTACAGCCCTATCGCCAGTCTTCTGTTTCTCTCCGAAAGAATTTGAAGTTGGCTGTTCGATTCTATGGCCCCTACAAAATAACAAAAAAAATTAGGCTCTGTGGCATATGAATTACTTCTCCCTGCTTCAGCTCACATTCACCCAGTTTTTCACGTGAGCTTACTCAAGAAAAAGATCGGTCCAGCAGTTCAGCCGTCCCTTGATCTCCCAGATGTGCATGACGACGGCCAATTGAAGGTGTACCCTCTCCAAGCCCTCGATAAACACATGATCAAGCGAAACAATGTGGCCGTCACTCAGCGCTTGGTCCAGTGGGCAAACATGGGCTCGGAAAATGCCACTTGGGAAGACTTCTCCGTTCTTCAGTTGCAATTTCCCGAATTCGATCCTTGGGAACAAGGATCCTCTGGTGCGGGCGGTATTGTTACAATCGAAGCAAAAGAGGGGAATTACTCGGAATTAGGGCAAGTAATTGTGGAAAAGGGGAAAACAGCAAACGGTGGCGTATCAAATTGGGAAGTAATGGAGCAAACGACAGTGTTTCTAGCCCAGCGTTTAATGAAGGGAATGACGTCGTTTATATTTCAACAGATGAGCATGAAACATGTGAGCTGCAATCTCTGTATGCATGCCATTAGAGTGAATATCGGAGCAATTGACACTTGTCACTATTTCATTTGTGTTTGTGTGTGCAGCTGAAATATATATACAACTCACTAAGAATATTATATTTTTTATGCTATTTCTGATGTAAAGACACAACTTTTACTGCAATCTACTCTTTAATTCTCTGAAATCCCCTTTCTTTCTGTAACTTTCTGTTAAATTTTAGCTTGAATCATCGCAAGAATGCGGGGAACTTATTATGGTTAGAAAATTTAATGTTAATCTTTCTAAGTGAGTCAGGTGGCAACTCACTATTATCACATGATACTGTAACCCTGATGTATATATCATGCTGCAAACTTAAAAGAATTGGTTCAATGAAAAAAGTGGAAAACTTCTCTTTGAAGGCTAGGTAAAAATTATTCTGAATTTGAAACATCACAGGAACACTTCATTTCACCATTTGCATGTGCGGTCTCTTTAGAATAGACGATAATGATCATTGTATTTATCTATTTTGCTCGGTCGCTTCATTTTTCTTTGAAGTATTCATATCTAACCCCTATGTTCCATGCTTATTAGAGGCTCACCCCCAAGTCCGACTAACATAGGCGTTAGTTTAATAGTTTCAATTGGTCCAAAAAGTATTGGAGAATTGTGAACCAGTAAAACGTTTGGGAAGCTCACCCCCAAGCCCGACTAACATAGGCGTTAGTTTAATATTTTCAATTGGTCCAAAAAGTATTGGAGTATAACGTCCTACTTGATTCCATGTGAGGATAGATCAATAAGTAAAAATAGTTGTTTCAAGTGGCCATAATTATGCTGTTATTCATGGCATTCACTTTTCTTGCAGTACTCGCGTCCAACATATATTTAGACAATACGAGAATATGACCCTCTAATGACCCTTCGGAGAAACTTTGAAAAATTTGAACATACTCGTGTCCAACACATTTCTGTATTTGACACTTAACAATTATGTTATAGCTCCTTAGAAATAAAGCAGGAAAAGTGAAAATTTGTATCCATATCTGATTTCTTAATACGAAAAAATATGAGTGCAACACGAACACTAACTTCAGCTAGTTTACAAGCACCACTCACAAAGCCTTGCTAAACTCACTCAACACACAAACTTTTTTCTCTCTCTCTCGACTCACACGTTTTTTTTCACTCACCATTGCGCTCATACATACAAATGCTATACCACTGCACATTGTCTCCAAAAGTGACACGACCACGGATCATTTCATTAAATTTCACGAACAAATTTTTTCTGCCAGACATGTGATTCCTGGCACAATTATCAAGATACTAAATATTTTCTTTTGATTTTTCATTTCCTTTATAAGTGAGGAATACATGAGATTCCTTGATGTTTTCTTCTTCAGTTGTTGCTACATAACTTTTTCTTTTTTTTTTATTTGGAGCTGATTTACACTCGTAACTATAATGAGCATATTTGTTGCAATTATAACATTGTACCTGAGATTTATCTATTTGTTGATATTTACCTCTTCATCGGCCTCTATATCCTCGTCCACGGTATGGTGATTGGTAATTTTCATTTGCTTGGTTGCTAACATATGAACGACCGCCACGTCCACGATATCTACCATAGTTTCCTTTGCCTCGTGTGTAGCTGCTGCTAACTCCGCCTTCGTTGACGTGTAACTTGCTTTGTAGAACTTGCTCCAAGTTTTCGGTCTCTTCATTCAGCTTCATTTTCTGCTCATGGGCTTGAAGTGATCCCACAAGCTCATCGATATTCATTTGAGTTAAATCTTTTAATTCTTCAATCACAATGACCACGTAATCAAATTTACGTGATAGTGATTGTAAAATTTTCTCCATCACTCTAACTTCGTCGTGCGTTTCGCCATCTCTTTTTTTTCATTTGCGACGGCTTTCAAACGGTTAACATAGTCATCTATGCTTTTCGTATTTTTCATTTCAACATTTCAAACTCGGCTCTAAGTGATTGAAGACGTATTCTTTGTTTTTTTAATTTTTTGGAGTGATTTTTGCAGAATTTCCCATGCTTGCTTCGCGGTTGTTGCTTCTACAATTTTTTTCAAAGGTAGATTCATCTACTGCTTGAAAAATAAAATACAACGCTCTTTGGTCTCTTTTACGAGCATCAATTAGTGCTCTCTTTTGTTCATTGGTCAGAGTCGCTTTTGCTGCTTCATTTTTCGGCTCAGCGTATCATTTTACAACAATATTCCAGCATTCTTGCGAACCGAATAATACTTTTACTTGAATACTCCAATTGTCATAATTCGTCTTGGTCAATCTCGAAATTTGAGACTGGATCATATTCTCTATCTTCTCGTGGCTTGAATAAAAACTCAAAGTTGGCTCATATACCACTTGTTGGAAGCGTTGGTGGGCACTCGATATAATTTATAACTTACGATATTATTAATACAAAAAAATACGAGTACAACACGACACTAGCTCCAACTAGTTTACAATCACTAATCACAAAGCTTTGCTAAGCTCACTCAACACAAAAACTTTTTTCTCTCACTCGACTCACACGTTTTTTTTTTCACTCACAATTGCACTGATACATATAAATGCTATAATACCTATTTATAGGATACTCAACCGACTAAGGAGAGTTTTAGTTGCTGCCAAATATATTTCCTTAATCGCCAAGGATTTCATACTCCAATGTGCTGCCATATTTCTTTTATTGCCATATCTCATTTGACTCCAAACATTGTTTGTCATAATCTTCACGATTTGTTAAAGCCATGCCACCAAGCTTAATCCATTACTGCCACGTTTTTGCTTTGCTCACCTTAGTCCATTTGTCCCTTAATATCCATTCCTTAATTGTGAAGGATTTGCCATGTTTCAACTTGCTTTGCCGTCACAATTTACTAGACTTCAAATCTTGCCACCTCACTTTGTTTTGTACTTTAAGAATTCAAATCAGGTTTGAATTCTAACAGCATTGAGGCATCCAGACACATCTTCAAACTTTGAACAGTTTGCTAGCGTAACACAGTTTCTTATATAACTACTAAAAGCTGGGGCACTACTTCTTTAGGATGTCTTTCAACAGTTCGCAATGATGTAGGTTATATTTCCGAGCTTTGGTGAGAGGTACATTCAAACGGTCCTTTTTTCTTCTATATATGAAGAGGTGCAACAAATGGAAGCAAGATAGCATAGATTTGTACTGGGAGATTCAGTCTACCATGGAATTTGATTCTTGTTCTTTCAAATGAAAATTGCTTGACATGTAGATTCCTTTCTTTGTTAACTTTCCGCTCTGCATACGAAGATCAATTAATGTTGCTTTATATTTTATTCATTGTTTTCTAGGTGCAATTTCAATAAAAGCACAGGAGTTCATACAGGATTTCTCTTGGTAATCAACTTCCTGGTCATCCTAATCGTACCGGTACGGCATACGCATCCGATGATTTCGGAGCTATCAAGTCAATTTGAAGACGGGAAAACCGTAATAAGGTTGCCGAATTTAGTAATTCTATAAAGTATGTGACTGATATTGATGTCTGAAAAATCATGAGTCAACTTGTCATTTCCGAAAGTCTAATCCCTAAATTACCTAAAAAAAATTCATGTGATTGCTTTCATTGGAAACATCCAGTTTAAGACTAGCCTAATCTTTTACTTAAATCTGCTACTAACAAACTGCCATCCTTATTTTAACTATTTTCCGAATTTCACAAGCAGTACCAAGAAGATGACATGTGCCTCTTGAAATATCTTTAAAAATCTAAGAAATGGGAAACAAAGATATATGTCATCATCTTAATCCGTGTTGTAACTGGTGACATGGTTCATCCCACATTGTATATTGCCTTGGCTGAAACTTTACACAAGCTGTTGAATCTTTCTTGTAATCAGTATAGCTATCATTAATATTTCGGTTCCTGATTTTTAGAGGGAGAAATAGACAGAGCAAAGAGAGAATATAATTAGGTAAATACACCCGATGTGACCCAAGCAAGCTCTCTCTCAACTTAGTTTTCATCCGAAATCTAGTCTTGTTGTTCATCTCTTTTGCCTTCTCTTTGCAATAGGGAAACCAAACTCGATGGAGTGAGTATGAGACAGTTGAGCTAGGTTAGGAGCCTCTGCTTCTGGTTTTGGTTTTTTCTCTCCATTTCTCCTCCTCTTGCTGGTTTCAGGCTCCCGGTTTTTTCTTCCTTTTGTCTTGTGGCCTATCATCTTTCGCATCCCTCCTTTGCACGTGCCCTTTATCATCATGGAAAACTTTCTGGCCTCACTCAGCACAGGAGTAGTTAATGACTATCCACCTCCATTCTCTGCTGACGCAAACTTTGTCAACCAGGATGCCATTGATGAGTTGGAATTGAATGAAGACAGCGAAGTAAATGCTGTCCTGAAGAATCTTGCTGTTGTAGGTAAGCTCCTTACCCCACATCCCATCCGAATCCTTGCTTTAACTGCCATTCTTAAAAAAGCATGGAAGTGTGCAAAGTTAGAATGCCATGAACTAGGCAGATGTTTCTATTTGTTTCTTTTTGACTCAATGGAGGATAGGCTACGTATCATGGGTTCTAGACCTTGGTCTGTCCAAGACGCTCTCCTAATCCTAAAAGATTGGCAACCGGAAAAAGCTCTCGAGGAACTCGACTTCTCCACTGAGGAATTCTGGGTGCAAGTGCACCATCTCCCCATCGGCTTAAGAACCCCAGAAAACGTCCAGAGAATTGGTAAGCTCTTTCCATTCTTTTATGGGTCGAATCTTGATGAGAGCAAGAAAGTGTTATGGACTGATACGCTGCGTATCAAAGTCGCCATTCGTGTGGAGGATCCGTTGAAAACAGGTTTCGTTCTGAACCGAAAGAAAGACAAACCTTTGGATGTAGCCTTCAAATATGAAGGTCTTCTAAAGTTTTGTTTCCACTGTGGAAGGCTTGGTCATACTGAAAGGGAATGCAGCTTCGACACTTCCATGTTCAAGCTCACCGGGAAATTTGGCCCATGGTTGCGGGCGCCGTTCCGGGGAAAACCGAACAATAAGTCGAATGAGACACAGGGGAAATCCAGTACCGCTGCACAGCCTGTCATCGAAGGACAACTCAAGCTACACGACAAAGGAAAAGCCAAACAGCTGGCTGTTTCCGGAAACAAGGCAGAAGGAATCGATGGGAACAAAATCTGCCTTAAGATCTCAGAAGCTGACGAGGCTTGGGAAGTCATGTCATCCCTATCCAAAGTCAACCCCGTCTTTCCTTTCCAGGAAACTGGGGAAAGCGGCAGCAAGGTAGGGTTGGCAGACCCTCTCACCTTTTCGGAGAAATCTAAGGTTGGCTATATTGGCACCTTAACCAAGGCTGCTTCAGTGTCCTGCGAAAAATCTACTCCCCAGGCTTTAGATCTTCAGGGAGGAACGGCCTGGGGAAATTTCCTTGCTTCGGGCCTGGGTAGCATGCAGGTGTCGGGCCCACGTAAGAGAAAACGGGAGGAGGAAAGCCTGGAACTTTTTGGCACGGTTAAGAGACGTGAACTTTGGGATAAGGTGTCTGCAACGATTGTTGAGGTTGACAAACAGAATTGGTGTATCTCGGAGAAGAACGTTGCTGCTAAGGATGATTTTCTCATGGCAACCCTATTTCCAGAGTCGATCTTCAACTCTTCTCAAATCATACAGCGAGTCGAACGTGCCAAAAGAGGAAGAACCTTCGGTGTTAAAAGACTCACTCTCATTAAGAAAGCTGCAAGGAGAAAATTCAATATGGAATACACCAGAATGCTGGTGGATGAAGCTGGACTCATTGAGTTAGGCTTGGATCCTTTTGGGAAGAAGATCACACGCACTCCCACCATGTGCATCGATGATAACTTTGTTTTGAACGAAGAAATTCTCATAAGCGATGAAGACTCTGCTTCTACGCAAGCCCCCGCACCGCCGTCCCCATGCTTTTCGAACAACGTTAATACGGATAACTCCTTTGTGAGTTATCCGGAAGTTTAATGACGACCTGTCTTACCGCACCCAGGGTTAGGAAGGATATCTGGGTGTTACGGTCTTTCCAGCCTTCCCTTTGGATCATTGAGTCCAGGTGTGAACGTAGTGATCTGATGCTATGTTTTTGTGTCTCGTTTTGTGATCTGCTGTTTTTCTGTTGTTGGTTGGATGTATCCTTGTTACAGATGGACGATCCTGAGCTCTCACAGTCCACTCTCCATCGGATCTTTGCCGCCGCCGCCTTGATAAGGACCGAGTTGTCTTCGGAAGCCTGTCTCCTTCGTGAGCTCTCAGGCGCAATGACGGTGAAGGCCCTTTGGTTGGGTTTGGCGAGAACTCGTTTTGGTCGCTCGTCGATACGTAACAAGGGTATCTGTGTTGTTTCTTATACCTATCCCCTGGGGAAGGAGAAGGGTGCCGCGTCACCATTTTTGGGACGCTTGGTTGTTCTCGGTTGTTTTTGTTTGGATCCATCTTTGGTGTTTCTTGGTTCCCGTTCCTCTGGTGAACGGTGTTTCCTTTTGGCCACTCCGGTGACCCTTGTTTGTTCTTCGTTTGCTTTTGGATGTCTGCTGGTATTTTCTTGTTTGATCTCATGCATGGCCCTTGCATGGTTGTGGGCCCTTTCATGTTTTAATTTAATTTCGGAAGTTTCTTTGGTCAAAAAAAAACGAGAGAATATAATTAAAAAAAATTGGGGGAGATAAGATAAGGTTCCTGATTTTCGATAACTAGACCAAAGAACACTTTTAGGCATATATTCACGCAGGAATACAAACGACATCGTTTGTGCCTACCACTGGAACATAAAACGCACTACATCATTGAAGTTAAAACAGATTATTTAAAACAACCAACTAACTAACTAACTTCCATTTAAACTAAAAATCCCGCCAATCAGACAAGCCTCTTGCAGGATAACGTTTGTCATCATATTGAGGCTATGAATGGGAGCTCAATCCATGAAATTGAAGCTGCTTGTGATCACATATAGTTAATTGAAACTGTCTTGAAGGGATGCATATCCTAGAACCCAAAATACATGCAACATTTTATTTCCATTTTCCTTCTAACTCTAGATTAAATGGTGAGGAAGCCATATGGATTATGCTAATAACCATATATTAAAACACTGGAAGAGTAACCTAAAATATTTGAAACATGCAGTTCACACTCTCAATTTGTCATCAATAATTCCAGAATATGTAAACATAATGAAGCGGAGAAAACATGCCAAAGATTACAATACAGGTCTAACATAAAGATTTCCCCCATTCAAGTGGATGCTTAATTAGCTGTATGAATAAACTAGGATCTTACACTTGATGTATGCTTTTCAACTTTTTCCTCTTTCTCCGATTTTCACGGCTTTCATTACTTGTCTGATTGTAATCTCGTAAAGGGTGATATTTCATGGATTCCAACTCTTCCTTTGCTGTATCAAGCCTTCGCTTCTCGTCTCCCTGCCACACCGAAAACACTCAAACGTTCTTTATTTAAAGTCATTAATTAGACATGTTAGTACACCATAAGAAACCAATACTCACATAGGCCTTATTGAACACTTGTAACTGTTGGTTGCAAAGCTTAACCTCCATATCCAGTGCACGAACTCTAGACTCGATCGGAACACCACATTGCTCAACCAGTTGCTTCTGCCTACCACGCACAACCTCGGGTTGCCACACATTCAAAGCCACGGACACTTGACTGAAACAACCAACGCCGCAAAGATTGGACCCAATGAGGATTCACAAGTAAAATTCACAAAATCTATTTAATGAGGAAAAATTGCCAAACAATCTATGTGTCTCCAAGGTTTCAACCGAAAATTAGATTCCTTCTCATGACAGAAGAAAATTACTCTATTAGACAATTGTAGGTGTAACATAAAACATTCTTACCTCTTAAATTCTTCTAATCACAAATGCCAGTAGCATAGACATATTCAGTTTGGTTTAAACTGAAAAATTAAAACTTCAAAAGATTTTAAAATTATATCAGAAAGAACACATCAGACTTTAAGCAAACATTTCTACTTCAATTCATCATATATTTCTCCTTTAATCTTTTTCTTCTGAGCACCAAAATAGAAGCTCCAAAATCAGAAATAAAACATTGAAAAAAAAAATGAAATTGTTACCTGACTTTATGTAAATTAGACAATTCCGAAAGAGTGGAGTTCAATTTATTTCTTTCCTCTCGCAATCGAACCTCAATTTCTCGAAGTTTCCTAAAATGCTCGGAAACTTGACTTTCCTTCCTCAGCATCGCCCTTTTATGAGCCCACAGCATCCTCTCTCTTTCCCTCTCAAACCTAGCCAAAATAAAAGTGTAAATGGTAATTTAAAAAAGAGAAGTGAGAAAATTTTCAATTTTCCTTAGAATTTACCAGATTCTGTAAAGGGATTTGGCGGAGGAAGATGACGACGGAACTGAGGAGGTTTGATTGGGGAAATCAACGGAGATCAAGTGGGACCAGAGTGAGTGTTCGTCGGATAAACGATGAAGGCGTCTGCAGCTGATTGAAAGGCAACAAAGATCTTTGTATGTAAAGCTCGAGGCATTGATTCCAATTTCTAGTATTTTTCTCCATAGCTCGTCTGGTAGTTCGCTCCTCGAACTCATTTTTCTTCTTTAGTTTCTAATTGATATTTTTCCAGCGGAAAGATCCAGTTTTATCCGGATAGTTTCTAGAACTGGTTCTAGAAGATCCGGATTTTATTTATTTTGCCAAAATTCTATCGCATACAGAAAATATATACGCGTTTGTGCGATTTTTATAGAAATATTGCTTTTTTTAATATTGTAAATTTTGTGTTAGTTCTTGGTTGCTTTTCAAATGAGTTGTTTTAGCCAAAATTATTTTAGGACCAAAAGTAACTAGAACATATAGTTTTTTAGGTTAAAATTATTTTAGGACCAAAAGTAACTAGAACCTATAGTTTGAAAAGTATTTTTAAAAGTTATTTTTTTTAATTTTTAATTTTTAAAAGTATTTTTTATTAAAATTACTCATATATTTTCGTTTATATCACCAATTTTTTAATATTTTTAAAAAGAATTGTAACAATAGGCCCTCGAGCTTGACACGTTTTTTACAAAAATTAATTTTAGCAGAGTCGTCACCCATCTTTTTAATTTAAGTGAGATTAGAACACTTGAAAACTTGATTATTTTAATAAAATTTATTTTTGTCATTTTATTAAAAAAAATTTTGGTCTCCAAAACTAGAAAAATAGGTTCGAGATTCGATTACGTGTGGGGAAGGATGAGTACCCCCACAACGCCCAAAATTAATACCAAATGGATTACGTGGCGTCTTAATGATTAGAGTTACGAATTCAAATATAATTTAGAAATATAACCCCTAAATGGGTAAAAATTAATTTGTTCAAAAATAATTTAAAGAATAATCATTTAATTATGACTAACGAGAAAATTACATCTCTTTGAGCTTGAGACATAAATTTCTTTGAGATTTCCAGATAAAAAGAATATTGTCTCAAATATTTTAATTTGGTTAAAACATATTTTATTTAGAAATATTAAAAAAAAACGACCACGTCTCTTTAAGCTCGATACTTGATATTATCGAGGATCCTAAATAAAATATTTTGGTTAAAATATTATTTTTATTTAAGATTAGCGAGAAAATTACACCTCTTTAAACTCGAGACACGATTTTATCGAAAATTTCAAACAAATAGGTATGAAAAGTAAGAATGGTATATTAATTGATATAATTAAAATAATATATATGATTCAAATCCTACCATAAATATATACATATATTAATATTCAAACTAAAATAAAATGTATTTTAGTTAATATGTTTAGGAAAATACTTTGATGCACAAGCTTGTGTAAACTTTAGTTTACACAAGCCCTTTAATTTTAGGGTTTAGGGTTTAGGGTTTTAGGTTAGGGTTTAGGGGTTTAGTATGTAGGGTATATAATTTAAGGTTTATGGGTAGAATTTAGAATTTAGAGTTTAGGATTTAGGGCTTAGGTTTTACGTTGCTAGGGTTTGTGATTTAGATTTTAAATTTTATAAAAGGAATGTGTAAAAAAAATTTACACAGCTTGTGCATCAAAATAAAACCCATATGTTTATGTACATAACGTAGATGCATAATATATATAAGGCAAAATAATACAAAGTAAACGAGGAAAAGAAATAAATATGAAAGGAAAAGAACATATTATTTAATATACATATATAGAACATATACATATAGAGAGTAACAACTATTAGAATTGTACGGATCCTTTCCGGGTCACAGGTCAACGCGTGAATTATAGGGGTCAAAACCTCACATTATCTTGACTCTCTCTTCTTAAACCTCAAACGCCGATAGATCTTTCGTCGTCCGTCACCGCTCATCGACGACAACAACAATCGCCTACAGTGGCCGGTGGACGAATAGAGGTCACCAATGGGCTCGATTTAGGATCGATGAAATAACGTCACATGATTTGTGCAAACGTACACTATCGATACAAGTATATTTGACAGGTAAATCTTATTAGATATCGATCTTACGAGAATTGGAATTTGGTTGTAGTCTTATGTCGATGCAAGTAACACTGTAAGTAAAAAGAATTGTGAGTGTAGTTGTGACTATAAAAGAAAAATAAAAAAAAAAGTTTGTATTAAAGATTGCTGTAGGAGCAATAAGAACAAACTAATAAAGATAATAGATTATCAATTAAGGAACTGGATCCCCTCGATTAACTCGACATATTTTCAAATGTATCAAGGTAACAACATATGATGATTTAATTAACAGGTAATATTAAGCTTGCTTTACTAACTTTCTTTCAACCTGTAGTCACCTAATTTTAACCGCCCTTAATTTTTATTTGTTCTTTTTTATTTTATCCATTTGTATATATACTAAAACCCACATAAAAATATGAATATCAAGTTTATTTAAAACAAACCTTAAGATCTGATCCATGTGCAGCCAAGCCTCCACCGTTGGATCACTCCTTGATCTAACAGTCCATGTTAACGCCCGAAAACACTAGTCTCCTTGTCCTTTGCGCCGCAACCCTCATCACCGTTAGATCCAAGGAGGATCCAATGGCTTGGATAACACATGAGGGCTTCACTCGGATCACCACCAGCGCGTGATAACCACTCATTGGGCTCTTCGTCTCCCACGACTCCCTTGGCCCTCACTAGAACCAGCACCGACTGTCGTGCCTCGCCCCCACGCTCGACCGTGTCGTGCAAGCAAAAAAAGCGAGATTAATTACCGAATCAAATAAAAAAGGAAGTGTAATACCCAAAGCGTGGCTTAAAATTATTTTAATAAATCGAATGTGATGAAAATTGCTTGACATATATTTAAAATAAACAACCAAGAGCTTTAGGGCCAAATTAGAAACAAGAGAATAATGGATAGCCAAACTAGAAAGGACTAAAATGAATTCTTGGTAGAATTGGGGATTGTATGCTAAACAATTAATAAATGAAGGTCATATATTTTGTTCATCATCTCATTCTTTCTCCCCCAAAACCGAAACACATTAAGGAAGAGAGAGAAAGTCTAAGTTTGAAGCTTTGTCAATGGTGGATTTAAGATTATGAAGCCTTGGTTCGAATAAGTTTAAGAGAAAGGTAAACTTTCTCTTCTTTTCTTTCTCAAGTTAAATTTTGATTCAAGAAATTGAGTAAAAATCTTTAAGTATGCCTTGTTGTTAGTAGAGAAATAATTCTATATTATGAAGCTCCCTTAAGTACTTGTGAGATACTTAGTTGATTGATCAAATGTGTTTAAACTTGAAGTAGGATCATGATAGTTGATATATATATATATCGGAATTTGGTACATGTTACATGTGTATATACGTACAAGCTTTGTTGTGAATAGCATGAAACTGTTTTATGTTTTATAATGAAATTAGGATGTTTAGGGACTGTTTTTATGCAAATTGATATGTAGTGTAAAAACAGAATCATTAGGACTGTTTTGTAGAAGTAAAGAAATGTTTGGGGACTATTTTTGATATATAAGGATGTGTATAATTGAAAATGTCCAATTTTGTATATGTATGACACTTGATGGATTGTTTGAACATGTATAAATAAGAACATATATGAATTAAGGTTGTTTTGAGCATGTAGTAAATGGTTGGGACTGTTTTGAACTTATAAGAAATTAGTGAACTGTTTGGATTGAAGCAAAATAGGAGATGTAACGCCCCGGTTTTGGGCTCAGAAGTTTTGGGAGTTGACCGGTTCGGTCAAAGTGCTGATCGAATATATAAGAGTGAATTTAGGAAAGCCTAGTTCGGGTTGCATTAAAAAAATGGAAAAATGTTCTAAAATCATCTTTTAATATAGAAAAGTGAACTGTGAAATCAATTTTGGAAAATGAGGTTCGGAAGGTTGACATTTTGGCTAGTGACCAAAATGTAATTTTTGAAAGTTGCGGGACAGTTTTATAAAGGATTGAAACTTTGAATCTTTAAGGAGCTATTATTCCAAAAAGGATTTCTCCAGATTTTTCTAAGATATTTTAAGGCTTTATTCTGATTTTTAAGTTTATGAAATGTGGAGGGAAATCATTTTAACCATTTCCTAACTAATTTTCCATTTTCTCTCAATTTTCCTTTTCTCTCATTTTCTCTCCACCCAAACACATTTCTCCAGATTTCCTTCTCTGATTTTGGCATCTAAATCACACATTTCAACTCTCTTTTGATTCCTAATCATCTCATCTACAAAACCTCTCAAATTGCAAGTTGTTTCATCAAGCATTTTGGCTCTAAAAAGGAGAAATTCAAGTTTGGAGGTAAGAACGTCCTTCTCCTCTAAACTATCAGTTCTTTACTGAAATTCCTAAGTTCTCAATCCTTAATTTGTGTTTTGTTAATGGCTTTTCAATTGAAATCTTGATTTTGGCTTAAAATGCAAGATTTGGTGATTTTGGTGAAATTTTCGTGTGATATGTTTGGGCAGTGTTTTGAGGTGTCAAAATGATGTTAAATGAATGCTAAATTGATTAGAAGTTGAGGTTTAATCAATGCAATCCCGGATAGGTTGAATTTCCTAAGTTTGGCTTGAGTTTTTGGTTGTTTTTGGAGTGTTTTTGGTGATCTGTTATACCTGGAGGTATAAGGATGTGTTTGTGATCATTTTGGATGTTATTTGATGTTTAAAAATGGTTAGAAGTGATGGATCTTGGCTGGGTTAAGTTTTGGAAGTGTTTGGAGGTGATTTCGGTTGTGTTTGGTAGCCAAATTGTTGGATTTGGGTTGAGCAGCGAGTTGAGTCTTGTTGCTGGTGTTTTTAATGCATAATGATGCATTAATCCTCTGTTGTTATGTGCTTGAAACAGGGGAGTTTGATTCGTGAGCTTTGAAGGTGTTGCGGAAGGTTTTCGGATGCTCGGAAGGCTTGTTGGCTAGCCTTGTTGTGTGTATCGGTGAGTGAAGTTGGGATTTCAGCTTTTAAACCAAGGTTTGAAGGTTTTTGGGAGCTTAGTGTAAGTCTAAACAACTTTGCTAAGCTCAAGAGTAAGTGAATGGATTTTTACTCTTGAAATGTGTTGTGAAATTGGCTTTTAAGCAATTGTGGTTGATGATTGAAATGCATGTGTTTTGCATGGTTTAATTCTGTTTTGTAAGCATATTTTAGCATGGTTTAATGCTGGTTTTGAAAGCCGTATGTGAAGGATGCTCAAGGTAAGAGATCCTTGGTTTTTATACATTGAAAATGTGGTTTTGATGCATGGTGTTGCATGGTGTTTCATGGCTTTGTGTAATGCTTTAAAACAGTGAATTGATGGTGATAAATGATGGTTTTGCATATTGGTTGTGCATGTGAATCATTGGATTAATGTGGGATGGTTTTGCATATTGATTATGCATGTGAAACATTGGACTAATGTGGTAAGATGGTTATATTGGCAAGTGATGTAAGTGGTTCTTGGTTCGTTGATCGGATATAGTTAGCCGGCTATAGGATTGGGTGCACCGTGAATTAAGTCGCCTTGGAGGTGGAGTGGTCAAGAGTGGACCGGATAAGCTCCCTTCAAGTATCCTAACGAGATGATTGAGGTCATAATGGAGGTGTTGCCCATTCGAGGACCTTGGTTGAGCAAAGGTTATATGGTGGTTAAAAGTCCATATGTGAGAACCTTGTGCTTGTTGAGATCACAATGGCAGTGTTAAGTCCATGTGTGGATCTTGTGTAGGGTGTCCCGGATCTCGTTAGTGATGTTCTACAACTACCAATCGGTGAATGCAAAGGTTGTATGGTGTTTGAAAGTCCATACATGGGAATCTTGTGCATGTCAAGGTTGTATGGTGGTTAAAAGTCCATACATGGAAACCTTGGGGAAAAGCTAAGGTTGTATGGTGTTTAAAAGTCCATACATGGGAACCTTAGGATGTTGAGGTCAAATGGTGGTTAAAAGTCCATTTGGGAGACCTTGGATTGGTAGGGTGTAGGGAGCGTAGGGACAACGCTCGGAATCCGCGTATCCGATTGGATGTTGAGTTGAAAAGTGGGTGTGGTTGATCACTTGAAGGCCAATATGATATTCTTGATTGTAAAGAAACATGGGATGCTTGAAATGATGCATAATTGCATGTGAGGCATGAGATGCTTGAAATGATGCATAATTGCATGTGAGGCATGAGATGCTTGGAAAAGATGCATGGTTGCATGGAAGGTGTATAATGCTTGTGAATGCATGTTTACTTGTTATGTTGAACAAGTGTTGATTATCATTTGATAAATGATGAGTGTGTGCATGAAATCTCCTTAATGCATTGGAGTCTAGTTAAGACTTGTTTTAAAAGGCATGTGATTATAATGATATTGTGGCTCATGAGTTGCCTATGGTTAATGCATGTGTTGGATTGCTTGGTTAATGGTTTAAAAGGGGTTTTCTTGCTTGAAGTGATGTTCAAGGTTATGAATGAGTAATTTGAAATGGAAGCGTTTTCCAAGGTTTTTAATTTAGCTTTGCATATGGTGTTTATGCATGAAATGTTTAAATGGATGTTCTTGCAAGTTGTACATTGAGATGGTTTTCTTAGTTTGCTAAGCTAAGGTTTGGTTTCATGTAAGTGCAACGCGTGGTTTGAGCATGATGTTGAAAAGGAGTTTTCAAACATGGTTTTGGTTTGATAAATCGGGTTGTTTTAAAGTGTTTTGTAACCCGCTGCATTGATGGTGTTTTGGTTTTGAGCATTCCTCACTAAGCATTATGTGCTTACGCTCCTTTTTGTCCATCAATGCAGATTCTTGAAGTTTGGACAGCAAGGAGCAAGGGATTCAAGGTGGACTCCAATGGAGATGTATGTCTCGGTGAATAGCTATAGTTAATAAAGGCAATGGGGTAGAATCTCTCGGGTTTATGTGTATGTGATCGTGTATGTTTGATCAAGAATGTTTTAATGTTGTTGCTAATGTTGTTGGAACATGAATTGGCTTAAATGAGATTGATTTGGAAGGTTTGTGCCTAAATGGTTGCTTGTGTAGGAAGCGTGCCTATAGATTTGGGGCTTTTCTTATATGTTGTGTTTCTGTTGAATTGTTGATGCAAGTATGTCTCATTTATGTTGAATTGCATGTTGGTAAAGTTTGGTGGCTTTTGGAGCATGTTTGGATGGTCAATTATGTGGTTGAGTGAGCAAAATGCAGCAATCTGGGCTAGGCGTTTCGGAACAGATGTCACCGTTTCGGAACGGGTGCCCTGCATGAACCCAGGCGTCCGAAACGGGTGCCACCGTTCCGGAACGGTTTGGCTACTGCCAGACCCCCATTGCGGAACGCGTTGCGGAACGACCCCGAGTTTCGAAACGGGCTTTGCCTGTTTCGGAACGGGTGACCGTTGGGGGCTGACATGGGCGGTTAAATGTTTCAAAATGTTTGCATTTTGGTCCTGAAACTTGTTTGTGCAATTGTATGAGTTTGGGATGTCCGTTTGAGCTGAAATTTGGATGAGAAGCATGAAACCTGATTAATTTTAAGTTGGTAACTTAAAATTTGGTTTAGTCCTTAAAGTTTTCAGAATTTACAATTTGGTCCCTAAAGTTGTAATTTGTTCAATTGGGTCCCTGTTTGATCTCTGATGATTGTGATCTTTGAGTATGTTGTTTGTATGATCACATCTAAGGTTAATGTGCATCTAGACAAGATTAAAATGAAAAAAAGGGTCGTTAATCAAGGTTGACTTTCGGGTTGACTTTGGTTTTCCCCGTGTGACTTTCTTAATTCGGGTCAACCGTCTGGGCCGGGTTAAGGGGGTTACATTTGGTGGTATCAGAGCTGAGTTGCGAATGCTTGGGGAAAACGGTAAGTTGTTGTGATGTTTGCTTGTTGTTTACCTTGATGTGTGGTTGAAGTTGGTTGAAACACGTGTTTCTGAATATGCTGCTGGTGTTTCTGAGTATGCTGCTGATGTTTCTGAGCATGTTGTTGATGTATGCAAGCATGTTTTATGGTTATGAATATTGGTTGAGTTTATGTGGATATGTGCTGATGTTGTGAGCTGATGTTATGCATGATGGAAGTGCTATGAGTATGTTATGTTGCTTTTATGCTGATGCAAATGGATGCTGTTTGACGTAAGCATGATCAAAGTATGTTGTTTGATATGCTTGATGTTGTGATATCCATGTTGTGTTGACTGTTATGTCATGTAAAGGGGGAGGATTCGGGATACCCATTGCCTTATTAATATAGCTATTGTGTTATTTGGAGTTGGAGTTTGAATCCTTGCGTAATGCTGGTCTAACTGGTTTGTTTGCTTGTTGTGATTGTTTGTGTTGTTAGTTGTATGGCAAAGATGATGAAAGAATGGCGGTTGAGTGAGATGGTTGCTGCCTTGGGGCAGGTTGTTAAGGCATGGAATTCACCCTTTTGTAGAGGTGTTTTGTTTCAGTCTTCTGTGCCTGGAGTTGAGGTGGTAAGGCAAGGGAAAGAAGCTGGTTCTGTGATGAAGAGTTCATCATCTGTTGTTCAGGAGGTGTTGGGAACATCTCAGGCTGAGGTAAAGGTAAAGTCAGTGGATGAGCTGGCTGTGGGATGTGTGAGTTTGCCGAAGCAGCATTTGCTTGATTTGGGTGTTGTGGAATATCATGGTTCGACACCTGAGGCATTTGAGGCCTGGTTGGCCAGTGTGGTTTTGATCTTGGATCAGGAAGGCTGTGATTATGCCTGTAAGCTGGGGAGTGTTGTTTCTTTGATGCTGGAGGATGCGTGTGTCTGGTGGGCATCCGTGGCGGAGGCGTCACATATTCCTGATATTGATTGGGATTTCTTTGTATCTGCTTTTTGTGAAAGGTATCTTGGAAGGGAATTTCCAAGGGTTAAGCAATGTGAAGATAGTGCTGTTGTGGAGCAGGTGTTGCTTGAGCAAGGAGTGGAGGTTCAGCCACCAGTGTGTGACCGTTTTGAAAGGCGCCATGTTGGAGGTTGCTGGGGCATGGGTGTTTGCTGGAATTGTGGTTCCAAAATGCATGTTAAGCGTGATTGTCCCCTTGGAGTGAAGTCAGCTTTGGTGTTAGCTAATGGGTCTCTGAAAGGTCGTGGGCACGGCCGAGGCAAGGTTCGGAGGTGGCAAAAAGAGCAGAAGGTTGCGAAGAGTTTGGGAAAAGAGAATTGCTGGAAATGTGGGTCTGCTGATCACATGAGACGTGATTGTTTGATGTTGGCTCGGAATAGCCAAGGTTCCTTACCGCAAGGAGTTGATGTTGACCCTGGTATGTTAGCTGGTGCTGCAGTTGTGCCGCAGGAGGATGATGGTTCCGCAAGGAAGAGAGCTCGTCTGATGAAGCTTCATGGAGGTGTTGTGTTTTCAGGTAATCTTGTTAAGTAATCTTTGCTCTAGTTGCCTTAGTTTGGTGTCTGTTGGTTTTCCTTGCGTGGTAAGTTTAGTCTGGTTGCTAGCATGTTTGGGGTAATGGTAGTTGTTTGGGAACATCTTTGTTGTGAAGAAGGTTTAGTGAGTATCTTGTGGTTAGTGGTTGTTGGTTTGATGGAGTTAGATAAGTTAGGAGTGAGTTGGGAGGTTGTTCTTGGACGGATTTGAGGATGTTATCGGAGGGTGTGAACTGGCGTTCATGCACAGTTAAAATCATTGTTATATATTATATTATATAAGTTGGTCCATGCATACATGTGGCATGACATTAGAGGTTTTGCATACATGTACATCAGGCATTGGTAGGGCATGTAGGTGATCATGCATACGATGTTCACACTCGCTAATAACTAATCGAATCTGTTAGTGTGGTGGTTGGTTTGGATGATGGGTTTTAGAGGTTGTTTTGGTGCTGAGTGAGAGTTAGAAGTAATATTAAGCTGGTTGCTAGCAATGGTGAGGGTGGTATAGCCTGTGGTGGAAGGATAGTGTTCGTTGCTTAGAGAGTTTAGTGGTTTGGTGGTGAAGGGTACCGGTTGAGGCTAATATCGGTTAAGTGGTTTGTGTGGCTAAAAGGAAGTGGTAGTTCCTTGGTGCTAGTGATGTTGCAATTTTGAGGTTGTGTTCCCAAGTGCTGAGGTAGCTTAGTTTTTAAGTTGTTGTGATAGGGTTGTGTTGGTTCTTAGCAGCCTTTGAGGAGTCCATAAGCTGTTATGTGTGTTTTGGGTAAGCAATGTTCTGGTAATGCAAGTGTTATGGTTGAAGTTTGAAGTGGAAGGGCTATGAAAGATCGAAGATTTTTGTTGGTCGTTTGGGTTCTTGTGAGAAGTGGTTGGCTGGTTGTGGTTAAGGAAGTTCCGTTTGAAGCCAGCTGGTGGTGTGTGGAGCGGCTGACGAATTCAAGTTGGGGTTATGTTGTAATTCTTGGAATCTGGGTGAGTAATCCTGGTGAGTTGTTATGGTAATGTTAGCGGCAGATGTGAAGGATTATCAGCATTCGTTGAGGAGTTTGAGTAATCAGTTGACGATTAAGGATTTCTGCTTGTTGGGAAAATCCTTGGAGGAAGTTTGGGGGTTTGCAAGAGCTTTTGAAGCAGAAAAGTTTGCATAGTGGCTGAATTGGATTGGTTGTTGTCTCTGTGTAAATAAGTTTTGGAGTTGTGTGTTACAGTGTGTGTGCTGTAGGAGCTGAAGTTCTTCAGGTTGATGTTGGGGCTGTGTACAGCCTGGGTATGTGGAAGGTTAAGTTGTGGCTATTGTTGAGTGTCCTGGGTTTTGTAAACAACATGTGGTGGTGTTGTGTTCGGTGGAGTTTTGTGTGGGAAGTGTTCAGTGTTGGTTGAGGCTTTTGTGTTCCCTTGTGTGTTGCTTGGAGTAGGTTGTTGTTCTCTTTTCGCCGGTTGAAATTTCGAGGACGAAATTTCCTAAGGGGGGGAGAGTTGTAACGCCCCGGTTTTGGGCTCAGAAGTTTTGGGAGTTGACCGGTTCGGTCAAAGTGCTGATCGAATATATAAGAGTGAATTTAGGAAAGCCTAGTTCGGGTTGCATTAAAAAAAATGGAAAAATGTTCTAAAATCATCTTTTAATATAGAAAAGTGAACTGTGAAATCAATTTTGGAAAATGAGGTTCGGAAGGTTGACATTTTGGCTAGTGACCAAAATGTAATTTTTGAAAGTTGCGGGATAGTTTTATAAAGGATTGAAACTTTGAATCTTTAAGGAGCTATTATTCCAAAAAGGATTTCTCCAGATTTTTCTAAGATATTTTAAGGCTTTATTCTGATTTTTAAGTTTATGAAATGTGGAGGGAAATCATTTTAACCATTTCCTAACTAATTTTCCATTTTCTCTCAATTTTCCTTTTCTCTCATTTTCTCTCCACCCAAACACATTTCTCCAGATTTCCTTCTCTGATTTTGGCATCTAAATCACACTTTTCAACTCTCTTTTGATTCCTAATCATCTCATCTACAAAACCTCTCAAATTGCAAGTTGTTTCATCAAGCATTTTGGCTCTAAAAAGGAGAAATTCAAGTTTGGAGGTAAGAACGTCCTTCTCCTCTAAACTATCAGTTCTTTACTGAAATTCCTAAGTTCTCAATCCTTAATTTGTGTTTTGTTAATGGCTTTTCAATTGAAATCTTGATTTTGGCTTAAAATGCAAGATTTGGTGATTTTGGTGAATTTTTCGTGTGATCTGTTTGGGCAGTGTTTTGAGGTGTCAAAATGATGTTAAATGAATGCTAAATTGATTAGAAGTTGAGGTTTAATCAATGCAATCCCGAATAGGTTGAATTTCCTAAGTTTGGCTTGAGTTTTTGGTTGTTTTTGGAGTGTTTTTGGTGATCTGTTATACCTAGAGGTATAAGGATGTGTTTGTGATCATTTTGGATGTTATTTGATGTTTAAAAATGGTTATAAGTGATGGATCTTGGCTGGGTTAAGTTTTGGAAGTGTTTGGAGGTGATTTCGGTTGTGTTTGGTAGCCAAATTGTTGGATTTGGGTTGAGCAGCGAGTTGAGTCTTGTTGCTGGTGTTTTTAATGCATAATGATGCATTAATCCTCTGTTGTTATGTGCTTGAAACAGGGGAGTTTGATCCGTGAGCTTTGAAGGTGTTGCGGAAGGTTTTCGGATGCTCGGAAGGCTTGTTGGCTAGCCTTGTTGTGTGTATCGGTGAGTGAAGTTGGGATTTCAGCTTTTAAACCAAGGTTTGAAGGTTTTTGGGAGCTTAGTGTAAGTCTAAACAACTTTTCTAAGCTCAAGAGTAAGTGAATGGATTTTTACTCTTGAAATGTGTTGTGAAATTGGCTTTTAAGCAATTGTGGTTGATGATTGAAATGCATGTGTTTTGCATGGTTTAATTCTGTTTTGTAAGCATATTTTAGCATGGTTTAATGCTGGTTTTGAAAGCCGTATGTGAAGGATGCTCAAGGTAAGAGATCCTTGGTTTTTATACATTGAAAATGTGGTTTTGATGCATGGTGTTGCATGGTGTTTCATGGCTTTGTGTAATGCTTTAAAACAGTGAATTGATGGTGATAAATGATGGTTTTGCATATTGGTTGTGCATGTGAATCATTGGATTAATGTGGAATGGTTTTGCATATTGATTATGCATGTGAAACATTGGACTAATGTGGTAAGATGGTTATATTGGCAAGTGATGTAAGTGGTTCTTGGTTCGTTGATCGGATATAGTTAGCCGGCTATAGGATTGGGTGCACCGTGAATTAAGTCGCCTTGGAGGTGGAGTGGTCAAGAGTGGACCGGATAAGCTCCCTTCAAGTATCCTAACGAGATGATTGAGGTCATAATGGAGGTGTTTCCCATTCGAGGACCTTGGTTGAGCAAAGGTTATATGGTGGTTAAAAGTCCATATGTGAGAACCTTGTGCTTGTTGAGATCACAATGGCAGTGTTAAGTCCATGTGTGGATCTTGTGTAGGGTGTCCCGGATCTCGTTAGTGATGTTCTACAACTACCAATCGGTGAATGCAAAGGTTGTATGGTGTTTGAAAGTCCATACATGGGAATCTTGTGCATGTCAAGGTTGTATGGTGGTTAAAAGTCCATACATGGAAACCTTGGGGAAAAGCTAAGGTTGTATGGTGTTTAAAAGTCCATACATGGGAACCTTAGGATGTTGAGGTCAAATGGTGGTTAAAAGTCCATTTGGGAGACCTTGGATTGGTAGGGTGTAGGGAGCGTAGGGACAACGCTCGGAATCCGCGTATCCGATTGGATGTTGAGTTGAAAAGTGGGTGTGGTTGATCACTTGAAGGCCAATATGATATTCTTGATTGTAAAGAAACATGGGATGCTTGAAATGATGCATAATTGCATGTGAGGCATGAGATGCTTGAAATGATGCATAATTGCATGTGAGGCATGAGATGCTTGGAAAAGATGCATGGTTGCATGGAAGGTGTATAATGCTTGTGAATGCATGTTTACTTGTTATGTTGAACAAGTGTTGATTATCATTTGATAAATGATGAGTGTGTGCATGAAATCTCCTTAATGCATTGGAGTCTAGTTAAGACTTGTTTTAAAAGGCATGTGATTATAATGATATTGTGGCTCATGAGTTGCCTATGGTTAATGCATGTGTTGGATTGCTTGGTTAATGGTTTAAAAGGGGTTTTCTTGCTTGAAGTGATGTTCAAGGTTATGAATGAGTAATTTGAAATGGAAGCGTTTTCCAAGGTTTTTAATTTAGCTTTGCATATGGTGTTTATGCATGAAATGTTTAAATGGATGTTCTTGCAAGTTGTACATTGAGATGGTTTTCTTAGTTTGCTAAGCTAAGGTTTGGTTTCATGTAAGTGCAAAGCATGGTTTGAGCATGATGTTGAAAAGGAGTTTTCAAACATGGTTTTGGTTTGATAAATCGGGTTGTTTTAAAGTGTTTTGTAACCCGCTGCATTGATGGTGTTTTGGTTTTGAGCATTCCTCACTAAGCATTATGTGCTTACGCTCCTTTTTGTCCATCAATGCAGATTCTTGAAGTTTGGACAGCAGGGAGCAAGGGATTCAAGGTGGACTCCAATGGAGATGTATGTCTCGGTGAATAGCTATAGTTAATAAAGGCAATGGGGTAGAATCTCTCGGGTTTATGTGTATGTGATCGTGTATGTTTGATCAAGAATGTTTTAATGTTGTTGCTAATGTTGTTGGAACATGAATTGGCTTAAATGAGATTGATTTGGAAGGTTTGTGCCTAAATGGTTGCTTGTGTAGGAAGCATGCCTATAGATTTGGGGCTTTTCTTATATGTTGTGTTTCTGTTGAATTGTTGATGCAAGTATGTCTCATTTATGTTGAATTGCATGTTGGTAAATTTTGGTGGCTTTTGGAGCATGTTTGGATGGTCAATTATGTGGTTGAGTGAGCAAAATGCAGCAATCTGGGCTAGGCGTTTCGGAACAGATGTCACCGTTTCGGAACGGGTGCCCTGCATGAACCCAGGCGTCCGAAACGGGTGCCACCGTTCCGGAACGGTTTGGCTACTGCCAGACCCCCGTTGCGGAACGCGTTGCGGAACGGCCCCGAGTTTCGAAACGGGCTTTGCCTGTTTCGGAACGGCCCCGAGTTTCGAAACGGGCTTTGCCTGTTTCGGAACGGGTGACCGTTGGGGGCTGACATGGGCGGTTAAATGTTTCAAAATGTTTGCATTTTGGTCCTGAAACTTGTTTGTGCAATTGTATGAGTTTGGGATGTGCGTTTGAGCTGAAATTTGGATGAGAAGCATGAAACCTGATTAATTTTAAGTTGGTAACTTAAAATTTGGTTTAGTCCTTAAAGTTTTCAGAATTTACAATTTGGTCCCTAAAGTTGTAATTTGTTCAATTGGGTCCCTGTTTGATCTCTGATGATTGTGATCTTTGAGTATGCTGTTTGTATGATCACATCTAAGGTTAATGTGCATCTAGACAAGATTAAAATGAAAAAAAAGGGTCGTTAATCAAGGTTGACTTTCGGGTTGACTTTGGTTTTCCCCGTGTGACTTTCTTAATTCGGGTCAACCGTCTGGGCCGGGTTAAGGGGGTTACAGGAGAGGGGTTGTTCATGTTCCTTAGGGACTATTTTGAATGTGTAAAAACATATTAAGGGCTGTTTTGAAGTGTTTAAGTATGTATGTTAATGAGAGGAATGTTTTACATTAAAATAGAAGCTAAAGGACTGTTTATATGGATATATGTGTGAAAATGCATATGTTAGGGACTGTTTTAAGTTGATATGAAAGTATATAGAGTTGTTTTGCATACATGAGAATATTAAAGGGGCTGTTTGTACATGTTTATGTGAGTATAAAGAAGTGAGGGGCTGTTTTGGTGTATATAAGCATGTGTATAAAAACAAGGTATGTTACATATATATATATATATATATGTAAACTTTACTGGACTATTTTGTAGGAATATATGTGTAAAAAAATGGACTGATTTGTACAAATTATGGAATGTTTTGAAAAATCTAATTAAGGGACTGTTTTTAATAAAAAGTAGGGGATGATTTGCAATGAAAATGGAATGTTTTATACTCTCAATTAAATGACTGTTTTTTATATAAAAAATTATGGGACTATTTTGTGCTATTAGAGAATATAATTGTTCATATGTATTTGAAATTGCTTGGTATATAGTAGATAGTGACTATATATATATATATAAGATTAAGTTAACTTAATTGAATTGATAAGTTAAGTGGAATAAGAGTTTGTGCATAATATAAAAATATGTATGTAAGTGTGTATATAAATATATATGATGGACTGCCTTGCATGAATAAGTACATTAAGAACTGTTTTGTGCACATACACATGTATACACACGAGTTTGGACTGTTTTGAAGATATATAAATGTATTAAGGATTGTTTTGTGCATATTTATACGTATACAAATGTATATTGGACTGTTTTGAAATATATGTAAAGGCATGCTGGACTATTTTGATGTGTATATATATATATATATATATAAACACTTGGCATAATACATGGTATAATTCGGGACTATAGTCCACGAGCTTCGGCTTAAGGGTGACAACCCTATATATGTGATATATTGACGACAGTAGGAGGTAACAGGGGAGTTGGTAAGGAGTTTGGCGACAATTGGAAGGATTGAGGAGAAAAGCTATGCCTGTTATGCTATAAACTAGCCATTGCTTTGTGCTTTGTGCTAAGTGAATCTTAAACAAATGCTACATATGTCCAAATGTGATCTAAGGCAAATGTTTTAAAAGACATAAACTTTATAAGAAATCTGTTAAGAAATCTGATAAGCACTCAGATAAGATTTGATAATAATTTCGAGAACTTTGATAAGTACTCTAAAAAGCCTTGATAAAACTTCAATAAGACAAGTTATGAACTTGTTAAGTTCGATAAGAATTTTGAAGGAACTTAGTTAAAAACCTTGAAAGATATTCCATTAAGATTTATAAGAAAATGTACTTCTTTAAGTGTGTAAAAGTCCTAAATTTATGCCCTAGTTTAGCTCAATTATTGTTGTTCTTAAGCATAGTTTAGTTGCATTTATTAGGAAAACATACACAAAAATACAGAGATTAGATATTCTGACTTATTTGATTAACTTAATTGTTTTTATATAAAAGGTACTGCTCATGTGCGTTTTCTCTCTGTGCGCAGGTACCCGCCCAGGCAGATGCCGCCGAGGCAGCAGAGAGGGCATAAGAGGAGAAGCTAGAAATTGATGGAGGAAGATATTGGACCATCTAGAGACCTGATCAAGAATTGACAAAGAGGAGAGGCCCAGAATGAAGAGCTGTGCCAACCCCTGCACACCAATCCAGACCTCTACCGAGGCAGCAACTCTAGGAAGGATGGAAATATGCAATATGGTATGCGACTGAAAGAGCCCATCAAGCCCTATTTTTGGAGACTACTTGCACGAGCATTTAAGCTTAGCAGACAAAGAAAATCCATGGTCAAAGTCAAGGTGGAAAAAGTTAAACGACAATCTAGGAAGATTTAATGTTAGATTTGTTCTTTTAATGAGTTGTAATTAGATTCTAACTAGGATTCATGCCTTAAACCAACTTAGACCTAGGCTCCCCCTATAAATGTAAACCGACTTCAAGGAGAAAAAGTGTAACCCCCTTAGCCCGACCTAGACGCTTGACCCGAACTACGAAGATTACACGGGGAAAACCAAAGTCAACCCGAAAGTCAACCTTGATTAACGACCTTTTTTTCTTTTTAATCTTTTCTAGATGCACATTAAGTCTATGTGAGCACTCAAGAATCATATGAGAGAAGGGCACATCGCTCAGAAATCATTTAGGGACTCAATTGCATGAATTACACTTTTAGGGACCAAAATGTAATATTTAGAAAATATAAGAACTTTGCAAATTTTAAGATTACCAATATGTAATTAGCCATATTACATGCTCCTCTGTCAAATTTCAGATTAAAAGGACATTCCAAGCTCAAGCAATTGCATCCAAAACATTTAGGACTAAAATGTAAGTCATGAGAACTTAAAACAATTCAAATCATCATCCAACGGTTGTCCGTTTCGGAACACTGACCTTCGTACCGAAACGCTCGTATCGAAATGGTGTTGACCGTTTCGGTACTCGGGTGCGTTTCGAGACCGATATCGAAACATGCCTCTCTAGCAGCCAAAATGTTCCGAAACACCTTCAGCCATTCCAAAACGCTATGGCCATTACAGGCCCCCATTTCGAAACAGTTAAGGGTGTTTCGATACACCCTGCCCAGTGACAGCAGTAATTGATGGTTTTTTCACCTCTTAGCCCACTCAAACATGCTTCAAAATTTACCATAACATACCAGCAACTCATTTAGACACCAAAGATCATAATTAAGAACCTTAAGCTAGAGCATGACATCAAACACATGATCACTCAATCTATATGCATGCTTCCTAGCCACAAATCCAAATATAAGCTTTCAAACCTCAAACCAAACCTTTAAGACCATTTACAACCCATAAAAACCATCACAAACATGCCACAAACTTAGGGAGTTCAAAACACATCTCCCAAATACAACCTTGGAGTCCCATTGCCAAATATCAAAACTAAAGTGTATACAAACATCACCATACATGAGCTTTGCACTTCCTTGGATGTTCTTAACCTTCTTGCTGCCCAAAAAACACTTCAATTATCTGCATTGTTGGTAAAAGAGAGCATAAGCACATTTGCTTAGTGAGGCAAGCTCTAAAGAAAACCAACACAACAATGCATTATTCAAAACACTTTCTCAAAAGCCTTTTCTACAACATGCTCATTCTATCTCATGCTTGAAAACCATTTCAAAGCAATTCTTCATTGAAAACACATGTACCTCAATTCTATCTCATGCATTTAAACCAATGCAAATCTCATGGCAAGGCCATACACATGCTTGTGAAAACTAAAGCATTTCATAAACAAATCTCATATGCATTTCTCATAGCATAAATCATCTCATCAATAGGTACATGTGAATCAAAAGCATTTTCATATATTATATTGTCATTTCACATCTCATTATTACTCGGATATGCGGACAACATTCTCAAAGCACTAGACTCTTCCAGTGGAATCTCACATCACCGTACTCACTTGTCTAGTAAACATAATTTCCGGTGGAATATCACATCACCGTACTCACATGGAAGAATCTCTCATCGCCACAAAGCTTGGGTATTTCACCAAGTCCTACCCGATGGAATGCCCATCACCAGTCTCTCCCTTTGGATTGAATCCAAAGAGCACATACGAATTTTTAGTTTATAGTGCACTCTCATCCTATTGGTCGATCAATTATATCCGGTAAGTATCTCATCTTCTATGCCAATATATTATGTCAAAACATCATCTCACCTATTGTTTTTAATGCAACATTTCTTAAAGCTTTCTCATCTCATTCAAAACCATAACATTTGCTATGCTTTAAAACAAAAGCTCAAAACTCAACAATGCAACATGTTATTTCATGAAATCTTTTCAAGCATCATCTCATGCTACAAATCATGCATAAAAACAGTAGGAATTTATCTATATCAAATCATGAGCATGTAAAAGCATTTTAGGGGCAACCACCACATATATGAGAGCAATCTAGCCAATACTTACTTCCGGACTTAGGAAGGTGTTTCAAACCTTTCCTAAATCCCCAAACCCTGTTTCTTTGTCCCTCAAGGACTTCTAAAACCATTCGCACTCACCGATTACGTTTCGCTTGCTCGCCGAAAGGTTATCTAAGCTCTTGGATCAACACCAAAGGCGTCCGAAGATGTCTCCCTTGTTTATAACACATAAGAGCAGAGGATTAATGCATTGAAATCATCAGCCACACACCTAAACTCGCTGCTCTACTCAAGAACCTCATTTCGGCTACCAAAAACAACCGAAATCATCTCCAAACTCTCCCAATACAAAGCCCAGCCAAGATCTACCACTTCTAACCATTTCTAAACATCAATCAACATCAAAAACCACCACAAACTCGTCCTTATACCTCCAGCTATAATAGAGCACCAAAACCACCCCAAAAACCACCATTCTAGCATGCAAAACTTAGGAATCAAAATCTATTCAGGATTTGTTTGATAAAACATCATTTATAAAATCAATTACCATCCAAAATACATTAGAAAACAATATTTAAACAGAGGCTAACCAACAACCACGAAAATCATCAAGATCTCTCAAAGAACCTCGAGTTTTAATACAATTTCTTGTTTCTAACATTAAAGCAACTCAAAAATCATTAAAAAAGTATTGATAACTTGAGAATTTCAGTAAAGAACTGATCATTATAGGAGAAGGACGAAGCTTACCTCTAATGGCTGATTTCTCCTTGATTTGGGCAAGTTTTCTTGAAAATCCAATGTGAAAAGAAAAGGATTTGGTGAGGAAAAGATTAGGAATCAAAAGGAGATTGAAATCTCATCAAAAGGAATGAAAATAAGAGGTTAATTGATGCAGGAAATGTGTTTGGCTGAAAAGAAATTGAGAGAAAATGAAATGAGAGAAAATTGACGTAAGGTAGTTATGAAAAGTCAAATATGGGTTTTCCTTTTAATTATCTTTATTTCCTTTAATTAAAACATTATTAAAATCACCCAAAATAAGGAGAAATCTGATTAAAAACATTATGGTAAAATTAGCTCCTTAAAGATTCAAAGTTTCAATCCTTTACAAAACAGTCACTATTTAACTTTTGCAAAAATTGCGATTTGGTCACTACACCGAAATGTAGTATTTCCAAACCTTATTTTGTAAAATTGTTTTCACCATAATCATTCATATAATAAATGAGGATTTTTAGGTATTTTCCACATTTTTAAAGCATCCCGAACTAGGTGTTCCCTAAATCTCCCTTAAAGATTCGAACCGTTCTCGACCGGTCTGATTCGAACTCTAAAACATCTAGGCCCAAAATCGGGGCGTTACAAAAAGGGAATTGAGATTAGAGAGAAAATACTTCTTGTTGAAACCCTTGTGCCACCATCTCTATTATTTTCTAAACCTTCCCTAGGGTTAAGGGTTGATTGCCTAGTAGTTGTGAGAGTTTTTCTTGTATTTGTTAAGGTTTTCAGTTTTTGCAATAAAATTCGTGGTTTGTTTACTCTTGGTTCTTCATTGTGTGCAATCTTTATTGGGAGAGAAGAGGTAATCAATCTATTTGTTCAATATCGAGATAGTTGGACTCACGAAACGAGTAAACACGGTTTTATCCAACCATAGGATAAAGCTACATCGACTTAGGGATAAGTTAGAAGTTCAACAGCTAAGAAAAGCTTCATAATCGGTTGGTGTTCATCCTTAGATGCACGTCGAGAGGTATTATCCAAGACGTGTTCGCCAATAGTAGTTCAAGCTTAGGGATAAGAGAAAGTCATTGAAAGGAGCCTTGTTGAACCTTGAATTATCACTTAATTGCCCAGGCAGTCACATTGGTCTATGTCAAGGCAGGCTTCTGCCGAGGCATACTCGTGGGCGACTGCTGAAGTTGTTAAGTTGATATGCAAAACTGTACCGAGACAGTGCATCCAATCTCCATACTACAAAGCATTCCAATACCAACCCATTCTCTCACTTTGATTTCTTAATTTATTTTATTTTCTTTAGTATTAGTTTTAATTAAATCCAAACAACTTTTAATACTTGTGTTTTTATTTTTATTTGTGCAGAAAGGTGAATTCTAAAGGTTGTCACAATCCATGTGGAGACAATATCTTAAATACTATAACTTGACACCGTGTATACTTGCACGCAATTTGCGCATCACTTTTGCATGCAACAAGTTTTTGACGCTATTGCCGGGGATTGGCTTACAACTTTTATTTTTATTATTTATGCACTTTTTATTTTTCTATTTAACCCCCTAGTTTTCTTTGGTTTATGACCAGAGCGAACCAGAAATCACCTTTGCGAGACTACGATCCAGAGCCTGAACATACTGCACGCAGATTAAGACAAGCAAACAGAGAAGCCATGGGTGACCAAGAGAACATCCAAAACCGGAATCCACCAAAGCCCATAATCGACAATGCCATGGCGGGCGATGGCAGGCAACATCCTGCCGCTCGGCAGCTAGTTCGTGACTACTTGGAGGAAGATCTCAGAAGGCTGAACTCTGGCGTGATTGATCCTAAAATAGAAGCGGACCACTTCGAACTCAAACCAGTCATGTTTAACATGCTAAATACACTTGGACAGTTTGGAGGATCTGCCACTGAAGACGCCCGCCAGCACATGAAATCCTTCATGGATATATGCAAATCCTTCAAAATCCATAGAGTCCACACTGACGTGCTTTGACTCATATTATTTCCCTATTCACTGAGGGATAGGGCAAAGACTTGGTTCAATAGTCTACCATCAGAGTCTATTGAATCGTGGACAGAACTATGTCGAGATTTCTTAGCTCGATTTAATCCCGTCAATTTAACTATTAAATTATGGACTGACATTACTACTTTTCGACAAGATGATGATGAACCGATGTACGAGGCATGAGAGAGATATTGTGAGTTTCTAAATAAATGCCCTTCCCATGGATTTCTCGAGTGGACACAAGTATCCATATTCTACAATGGTGTAAACACACCAAGGAGGATGATGTTGGATTCCTTTGCTAATGGTACATTACTCGATAAAGAGCCGGTCGAAGCAATTGAAATCTTGCACAAGATGGCCAAAAGCGACTACCAGTTCCCTAATGTCCACCGTGGCGGCATAAGGAGGCAGGCCACAGCAAACGAGCTAGGAGCATCAGATGCAGTCGTAGCACAAATCGCTCAGTTGACAAAGATGGTAGAAGCTATGCAAAGGCAGAACAATACCTAGAAGGTTAAAGCTGTTGATGCCTTTTGCGACCAATGTGGGGGAGACCATGACTCGTCCGAGTGCCAACAAGGAACCAAAACCAGCTACTTTGTGGTGAACTTTAACAGAAACAACAACGCTACATCGAACACCTACAATCCAGGCTAGAAGAGGCACCCTAATTTTTCATGGAGTAACCCCAAAAACGCTCTGAATTCGACTCACTAGACAAACCAAACACAAGGATTCGGCCAAACTATGTCGCGACAGCAGCAACAGGCAGCACCCAGTGCTTTAGAGCAGACTCTAAATGCCTTCATGATTCAAACAAGTACCTATATGTCCAACATGGATTTATTTGTTAAGAAAACTGAGGCTTTCATAGGCAGGACCGAGATGAGAATGTAAAACCATGAGGCAACATTAAAGTCACTGGAAACTCAAGTGGGACAATTTGCACAAGTCTTGAACACCATACCTATGGGAGGATTCCCCAGCGACATTGAAGTCGCAAGGAACCCCACTTACGAGTAGTGCAAGGCCATCACTACCAAAAGTGGTAAGAAACCAATCAAATCTATTGCCCCAACAGAAGCTGGCAAGCCCGCCTCGGCAGATCCAGGACCTTTTGCCGCGACAGACCTTATTTATGCTTCCGCAAAATGTGAGGTATGTGCACACCCACCTGTTCCACAGCAGCTGAAACACCAGAAGTATGACCATTAGTTCAAAAAGTTTCTAGATATTCTTAAGCAAGTGCATATCAACATATCCTTGGTGGAAGCCATACAACAAATGCCGAACTATGCCAAATTTTTGAAAGATGTGGTTTCCAAACGGAGAAGAATCGTGGAATTTGAAACTATCGCCATGACGGAAGAATGCATGGCCATGCTGCACAATAAAATGCCACCCAAGCTGAGAGACCCAGACACCTTTCTCATTCCTTGCTCCATTGGGATCCATTACGAAGGGAAAGCCTTATGTGACCTTGGGGAAAGCATCAATGTAATACCCAAGTCGGTGTTCGAAAAACTTGGAATTGGGAAAGCTAGATCCACCACCATTATGCTCCAATTAGCCGACCACTCTTACGTGCATCCGAAAGGAAAAATTGAAGATATCCTAGTAAGAGTAGATGGTTTTATTTTTTAGCTGATTTCCTAATTTTGGACTGTGAGGCAGACGACAAAGCACCCATCATCCTTGGGAGACTGTTCCTAGCCACGAGTAGAACTCTGATAGACATAGAGATGGGGAGCTCACTATGAGGGTGGATGACCAGAAAATAAAGCTAAATGTCTTGCAACCCTTGAAAAAAGCTGACGACAAAGAAGAATGTCAGGATATTCATGCCTCGGCAGACACCAAGCCCAACACAGTAATAGAGCACTTCCACCACAGCCAGGGCGGACGACCTGACAATGACACTGATCCAAAGAAACACAATGACCCGCTCTGGCAGATGGTAAAGCAGATGTTGCAGCAACCCATGAAGTGGTTATGTTGGGAAATGCATCCGAATGCATTCCCAACATAACATAAACTATTTTTCTTTTATTTTCATGTTTTAGGATTTAGATTTTAATTTCTTGAATTTTTCATTTATTCAGTTCTTAGGAAGTAGATTTAATTTCAACATTTATTTATTCACTAATAATTTTTATTTTAGTTTTTTAGGAGAGACAATAGCCCAAGAAAAGAGAAAAGAAGCCAGTCCAAATCCATCAACAATTCCAGCTCGCCCGCAAGTCTGCCGCGGCAGACAGACGTTGCGTCCTACCAAAACTAGACGTTGCAGACTAGCCATTCTCATATGCCCGTTTCGTTCCAACGACTCTCTGCCCGAGCAACGTCTGCCTCGACAGATGAAACAGTAACTTCTTCACTCCTATTTAACCCCCTCAATTTTTTACTATTCACTCTTCTTACTCTCTCTTTTGCATATTGTTTCACATATTCTCTTTTGCTTTCAAATTTATCTTTTCTATAGATTCTCAACTCTCACAACTGTTCTCACATAAAAACCCTAAATCCTAATATCATGAATGGCAAGAACCACACGCCACCGCGCTGCCCAAGAAGAGTCAGAGGCATCCTTCCAACGCTTTGCTACACCATAAGTTAAGGCCCGACATAACGAAAAATTTAAAGAAAGATCGGTATGGGAGGAGCAAGGTTTTTTCTATGAGATGGGGAAAAGGAACTTAGGGCTTGAGCAATTTATATACTCCAAGATCACACAACAAAGATGATAGATCTTTGCCCAGCAACCAAAGCCAGAAAATCAGACAATGGTGCGCGAATACTATGCCTATGGGTTGACAGCAGAAGTACCGACGGTGAATGTCCACATGCGGCCAGTGTTGATTGATGAAGACAAGATCAACCTCTTCTATGGCCTACACATTCAAGAAGATAAACATAGGGAGTTCTTCGCCACCCTCACGACAGAAAGCTATAAAGTAATGAAAGAGGAGCTTTGCATTCCGAGGACAGTCTAGAATGTAGGCAAAAACAAGGGCACTGTCAATCGGCGGAACTTGCTGCCTGAGGCGAAATTGTGGAACATGTTCGTGAAGAGAAGGCTACTGCCCACATCCCACAACTCTACCGTCGACAAGCCGCGCTTGGAACTCATCCACTCCATCACACACAAAAGGTATATCAGTGTGGGATAAATTATTACAAACGAAATTTATGAATGTGGGCCGAAAACAAAAGGGCAGCTCTACTTCCCCAGCCTCATCACGACATTCTACGAGAAGGCACATGTTGCAGCCATCCCTACCGAAACCATGACGCCGGAAAGCATCGGGTGGATGAAAGACATCATCCTTCGAAAATTGGAGATCACATCTGCCACCTTAGAAAATTATGTCGCGGCATCGGAGATGGGCAGCGAACAACAATATCAACAGCCCGCCTCGACAACTATAATAGGTGGCTTGGCAGCATAGTTGGACAGAATGGAAAGACGCTAGTTGACCTTCATGGCCTACATCCGGGACTTCAACAATGCAATCATCACTACCATCAAGGAGAAGTTTGTAGAGTGTTTTAGTGTTCTCTAAATATGAGCGCAAGTGCACACTCTTGTCAAGTAATAGTATAAAAGATATCGTCTCCCACAGGGATTGAACAGCTTAACTCGATTCGTTGTTCCTGCACAAGAAAAGTAAATGCACAAATAAGTTGGTTTGTTTAAGAAGAAAAAAATAAAATAAAAGCACAAGTAAATAAAAGGGAAGAAATCAAGTATATAGAATGAGCAGGGTTATGCTGCTGCTTAGTGTGAAACTGCGTTGAATAGGACAAGTTGCTTTGCGCTGCCAGACTATGCTTCCTCGGCGGGGGGTGGCAGATTGGCTACTGAGACGCTCTCACCGCCTCGGCCGAGGAATGGATTTGTGTCTTGACGGTAAACTCGGCAGAACTACAAGGCTCGACAGAACGCTTCGAAAGTGATCCCGCTTATCTCTAAGTTAGATTTATGTTGATGCCCACTACAGATAATACCAGTCACAACGTGAATTGTGCAAAGACAACAATGTTTATTCTTCCTCTTTTAGCCACCTTAAACCCTAACCTATGTCTAGGCTGGATTGATCAACACCGTCTATATATTAGATCGTAATTACTCCTTTCGTGAGTTCGACTCTCTCGATACCGAACAAATGGATAGTAATCAACTAATCTTTCGCCTTAATTGAAAACTATGAAGAACATGGAATAAGCAAATCTTGAAGCTTTATTACAAAAACAAACTTAAAATCCTAAGCAATCGTTCTCACACTAATTACAACATAACCCAAACCCAAAGAGAATTTTAGAACATAATGGCGGCAAGAAAACCTAAACTATGCCTAAGGGAAAACCTAAACTTCTTTTGTAGTACAATTACAATGAGTATATATAGGTATTAGCTAGGTCTAGTCCTTATTGGAGTAGAAGTCTTCGAAGTAGCTTCTTGCATTAAATGCAACTCTAAATGATAACTTCTTTGAGTTGAATGTCGACTTAATCACGTTGCCTTGCTCTGCAAGTAAGCTTGAGTTCCTCCTTCGGCGGCTCTACCTGCTGCTACAGTCATCGAAAAATTGAGTAGACAACATTGTTAAGATCAGGATTTTCTGCTCTACAGATCAAACTCCAGTTCTCCAATTTCTCATCTTTCTATCTTGGGCGGCAGGTAGGGCGGCGGCAGCTACTCGACAACTGCTGTCTCTGTCTAGAACTGCATCAGTACAGCTCCTCAGTCTGCTTCCTCAACATCATGTCCTCAGCTCCTCTCTCCTTCTGTCAGCCTCTAGTACCTAAAACTAAAACTAAACTAAAATTGTACATTTTTCTTACCAAATAACAGAAAATCAATACAAAGCATGGCCAGAGTAAAGAATACTGTAAATGCAATGCATAAATCTAATTATGCCTAAAATGTACTAAAAACAACAATAATATGAGACGGAATGTGCATGAAATATAGAACTTATGGACACTTTACACACCCCCAAACTCGAACTATTACTTGTCCTCAAGCAATGTGATAACTGCATAAATATCCTTGTTTTCATACCTTTTTGCCATAGCATTTGCCTGTTCTTGAGTTCATACCATATCATTTAAATTGCATTTAGGTTGCAGTTTCTTCTTCTGGGTACATCTTTATCTTTGCTGGTTATTGGTCCATATTGAGGGGTACTGCTCGGAAGGTTGGTTTTGGGTTTGGTGGTGCACAGGAAAGGAGTCAAGAGAGAAAGTTAGTGCCATAAATTGCTATAGCATAGTGGAAGTGGATATTGGCCAGCACGTGAGAAGCAAGTGAGCTGCAGAAACATGTGAACATGCAGAAAAGGACAATCTGACATGTGCAGCAGCCGGTACCCATCTGCAGACTGTCCTCCTTGTCCCCTCGTAGCAGACCTTGTTGGTCGATATTCCTTGGGATTATCAAGGCATCTTTAGGGCACAAAACCCTAGAAGCCTCCACTATATAAAGGGGAGAGAAGCTTGGAGAAAGTGTGACGCGAAAGAGAGGCGGAATAGAGAGAAAGTTGTAAGGAGAGAGAAGTTTTTATCTTTATCTTCTCCAGCTTGGTGTCCTCCATCGTTGAAGCTCCAAGGAGTGGCCTCACCGGCCTCAAGAGAGGTGGTGGGCCTAAGACAGTCGGGCAGTCCATGGTAGAGAGGAGTTCACCTTTCTTTCTGTCGCTATAGCATTTCCTTTTCAAATCATTATCTTTGGTGATGTTATGACAATGATACGTTGGATGATTTTGCCCAACCATGAACTATTTTAGGTGGCTTGGGTTTGATGGATGATTTTATTTTGAGTACTTTTTAATGCATTCTATAGCCTTTTCAATGTTTATCATGTTCTATGCTTTGTTTATGCGTTTTCATTTCCTTAAAGTTGTAAGAGCCTTCGAGAGTTGGCCGTTCTTTAAGTGTGTGTTGAGGTTAATAATGGAGAGAGCTAGCCTTAGAACCCCCATAAGCAATGGAGTGGTTGACGAGGGGCAGACCCTAACCTATCTTAGAGATAAGTGATAGGTTTCAAGGGATAAAAAGGATAGTTCGTGAAGGGTAGGGGAGTGTTAAGAGTTTACGCCGAGAGGTATGGCTGTAGCATTTCTGACTCCCAGTTTCCTGGCTAGAGATAGTTTAGGAACACCTTTAGCAAATCCCGCCTAGCGTAGAAGATAGTTGAAGAGCCTTAGTATCGTTAAGAAGCTTAGGTTAGGTTGTCCATCATTCCTAGCCAGTCATTCCGTAGTGAGTTTCGCATACGAAAGGGGACATGTTCATCATATTGCTATCTTATCTTTCTCTGCACTGTTTTTCTTCAACATTTATTTTATATCATCTCGTTACTATAGCATTGCCATCTGCAAAAAGCTCAATCTTTATTGTTACAGCAAACCGTGACTACCTCCAATCTCTATGGAGACGAGTCTCACTTATCACTTTATTACTCGTTCGACGTGTATACTTACACTATATTTGCGTATCATTTATAGTAAACTACACGCAAGCAACAAGTTTTTGGCGTCGTTGCCGAGGATTGACAATTGGTTGTTTACGGTTTTTGTTTATATCGCTTGTTCTTTTTGTTTTTGTACATATTTATTTTAGGTTTTTCTTTTTTTTTCAGGTGTCCTGCTAGTGCATGACCAGAAGACGACCTAGAGGACCTCTGCAATTACCTATTTCTAAAATCGAGCATTTCTTGAGACTTATGAGACGTGTTCGAAGAGAAGAGACCAAAAACATGAATGGAGAAATACCACCACCTCAAGGTAACAGAGATGTTATGGCAAATGGCCAGGGAGAAGCAGCTCGACCTCGAGCAATTAGAGATCATTTGACTCCTATCTTGGATGATCTCTATCCTGGAATATTAGCTCCAGTAATTCAAGTAGCACAGTTCTAGCTTAAACCTGTTATGTTCAACATGTTGAACACTATTGGTCAATTTGGAGGTATGCCTCGTGAAGATGCAAGACAACATATTCATGATTTCTTGGAAGTGTGTGACTCGTTCAGACAACAAGGGGTGCACGAGGATGTGCTAAAGCTTAAACTGTTTCCTTATTCTTTACGTGATCGTGCTAGAGCATGGCTAAGTGGAGAGCCAGCTGGATCAATGGAGACTTGGACAGATCTATGCAAAAGTTTTCTGCTACGGTATAATACACCCAATAGAAACACTCAGTTGAGAAATGATATTGCTTCTTTTCGTCAAGCTGATAACGTATCCATGTATGAGAGTTGGGATCGATTCAAGGGATTATTGAGGAAGTGCACAAATCATGATTTTCATGATTGGACCCAAGTGGTTATGTTCTATAATGTAGTGAATGCTCCTACAACGATAATGTTAGATGCTTCAGCAAATGCGACCTTGTTAGACAAATCACCGGAGGAAGCATTCAACATTCTTGATAGGGTAGCCAACAATGATTACCAGTTTCCGACCACAAGGCTTGGAACGAGGAGGAGAGACCAAGTAGTTCGAGAGAATGAAGTTGATGACTCGGTATCCACCCAGTTAGATGCCATCACAAATATGCTAAAGAACCTCCAACGTCTCAACGAAGTCAAGGAAGTGAAGTATGCAACCTCATGTCTCAGATGCGATGGCAATCACCATTTGAGTGAATGCTCTGACAATCATGTAACACCCCAAATTTGGGCTTAGAAGTTTAGGGTTTGAACCGGATTGGTCTAGAAATCAGTTCGAATATAAAAGAAGGTTTTAGGGAACGCCTAGTTCGGGATGCTTTAAAAATATAGAAAAATATCTAAAAATCCTCATTTAATATATATATATATATATATATATAAGAGTGGTGAAATCAATTTTACAAAATAAGGTTTGGAAATACTACATTTCGGTGTAGTGACCAAATTGTGATTTTTGCAAAGTTTAGTAGTGACTGTTTTGTAAAGGATTGAAACTTTGAATCTTTAAGGAGCTAATTTACCCAAAATGTTTTTCTCTAGATTTTTCCTTAATTTGGGTGATATAATTAATGATTTAATTAAATAAAAGAAAGGTGAAAACTACTTTTTGATTTTCATAACTACCTTTCTCTAATTTTCTCTCATTCCTTTTTCTCTCAAAATCCTATCATCCAAACATCTTTTCTCCAGCAAAATTCACATTGATTTTTACTTCATTTGATGAGATTTCAATTCCTCTTTGATTCTTACTACATTGAATTTTCAAGGAAACTTGCCTAAAACAAGGAGAAATCATCATTTAGAGGTAAGCTTGTTCTTCTCCTCTAAATACTTAGTTTTTACTGAAATTCCCAAGTTGACAATCCTTTATTAAAGTTTTGTGAATGGTTTTAATGTTGGTCAGATAGTTTTTACTTAGAAACACAAGTTGGTCAGATAGCTCAAACCTTGCATGCGCGACCACAAGGAAGTCTGCCTAGTGAAACTGACGCCACTAAGCACCATAGCAAGGAACAATGCAGCACACTCACATTAAAGAGTGACAAGGAAATTAGCAAGGAAGACAAGTTTGGGGGAAAAGAGAAGGAGGACTCTCAGCCCAACTTGTCTTATGAAGAATATAACTCACAAGATCCTCCAGTTGAAGAGAAGGGTGAGGAAGTCATAGCAAAAGAAACACCGGAGGAAGAGCCTGCGTTTGCTACAGCAAAAGATGTAACTCCACCAGTCCAGACAAATGAAGTTAGACCCCCACATCTTTTTCCTCAACGACTCAAGAAGTAGAAAGAAGACCTTCAATTCTAGAAATTTGTAGATATCCTGGACAAATTACATATCAATGTCCCATTTCTGGAGGTCATTGATCATATACCAACATATGCCAAGTTCCTTAAGGATATAGTCACGAAAAAAGGGAAGGTTGAGAAGCAAGAAACTGTCGCTATAGCAGAAGAATGTTATTCTATGTGGAGCAAGCTGCCACCTAAGAGGAAGAACCCATGTAGTTTTGCTATCCCATGTTCTCTTGGTGACACGTTTGTTGGAAGAGCACTTTGTGATTTGGGATCAAGTGTTAACTTGATGCCTAAGTCGATTTTTCTGAAACTGGGAATTCGAGAGGCACAACCCACCGGGGTTGTGCTACAGCTAGCAGATCATTCTCATGTTCGCCCAGAAGGAAGAATTGAAGTTGTTGTGGTAAAAGTGGACATATTTACCTTTCTAGTCGACTTCTTAATCCTCGATTGTGAAGCTAACATCAACACACCCATTATCTTGGGTAGGCCATTTTTAGCCACCGAGCGAGCTTTGATCGATTGTGAGAAGGTTTAATTCACAATGCGAGTGGCTGATCAGACAGTCATGATCAATATTCATGACACCCTCAAGTATGCAGACAATCCATGAGTATGCCAACATATAGATGCTAAATCATATAATGTAACTGATGAGTTTTGATGTAGTAATGAGATGCAAATGGAAGAGTTCGAAGCACTCTGCAAGGATGATGATTCAGACCTAGAAGAGCTCTCAAAGGAACCAGAGCAGTGTAGTCGACTCAAGGCTAGACCAGGTACGTACTTTGAACCTCTTGATTTTTCAGAATTTGTACCTCCTAAACCTTCCCTTGAGCATGCACCTACTCTAGAACTGAAACCTTTGCCATCACATCTTAAATATGTTTACTTAGGGAGCAATAGAACTTTGCCTATGATAATCTCATCTAGTGTCACACCTAAGCAAGATACTAGTTTAGTAAATATGTTGTTACAACATAAAAATGCGCCATAGTGGACTATGGATGATTTGAAGGGTATAAGCCCTGCTATATGTATGCACACAATTTTGCTTGATGATTCTCACAACAACTCAGTTGAGCCCCAGATGAGATTAAAATCAATCATGAAGAATGTGGTGATGAAAGAGATAATCAAGTGGCTCGATGCTGGAGTAATCTACCCGATATCCGATAGCTCATGGGTTAGCCCGGTGCAATGTGTACCGAAGAAGGGAGACGTGACCGTGGTAAGCAACGAGGAGAATAAGCTATTGCCTACTAGAACCGTCATAGGGTGGAGGATTTATATGGACTATAGGAAGCTCAACAAGGCAACCAAGAAGGACCATTTCCCCCTCCCATTCATTTATCAAATGTTAGATCGACTAGCGGGCAAGGCATTCTATTGTTTCCTCAATGGGTATTCTGGGTACAATCAGATTGCTATAGAACCCAAAGACCAAGAGAAGACGACTTTCACATGCCCTTATGGAACTTACGCTTTTCGGAGAATGCCCTTTGGCCTTTGCAATGCTCCAACAACTTTTCAAAGATGTATGTTGGCTATCTTTTTAGACATGGTCGAGGATTATTTTGGAAATTTTCATGGATGACTTCTCGGTCTCGGGAGATGACTTCGACACATGCTTGGGCAATCTCGCCAAGGTCCTAAAAAGGTGTGATGAAGCTGACTTGGTGCTCAATTGGGAAAAATGCCATTTCATGGTAACGGAAGGAATGGTCTTAGGCCATAGGATCTCGAAGCAAGGGATAGAAGTTGACAAAGCAAAGGTCGAGGTCATTGAAAAACTACCTCCCCCACTACTGTCAAGGGAGTAAGAAGCTTAATAGGGCATGCTGGCTTCTATCGGAGATTCATCAAGGATTTTTTGAAGATCTCAAAGTCGCTATGCAATTTGCTACAACAAAAATCAACCATTTGTGTTTGACAAAAATTGATATAGCGCGTTTCAAGAACTGAAGGAGAAGCTTATCTCAGCACCAATTGTCATTCCATCTGATTGGAACGAGCCATTTGAGCTGATGTGTGATGCAAGAGACTACGTCGTCACTGCAGTAATTGGACAACACCGAGGTAAACAGTTTCATGTTACTTATTATGCTAGTCGCACATTGAATGATGCAAAAATCAATTACACCACTACTGAAAAAGAATTGCTTGCTGTAGTATTTGCCTTTGATAAGTTTAGGTCATACTTGATAGGCACTAAGGTTATAGTTCATACCGATCACTCAGCCATTAAGTACTTAGTGACTAAAAAGGACTGCGTGTAAAAGAGTCCTATCGGAAATAGTGCAAGTGTACACGATGCAAGTAGTAAAGTGATACTGGAGTATCGGATATCGTCTCCACATGGACTGGAAATAACTCTATCCTTGAATTTCTGCACAAGAGAGAGAAATAGTTTAATTGAATGGGTGTAATAATTTTGAAAAACAACTAAAGTAAAAGATAAAGAAATCAGAATTAAAGAATAGGCCGGTATTGAATTGCTCAGTAGTGCAGGTGTTGCACTGTTAGAGAAACTTCTGTCTTCTGTCGTCGTTCCTGTCGTGGCATAGGTCTGTTGTCGACGCGACAGCGATCAACAACTCTTTACTTCAAGCTTGGCAAGAATCACTGTTATGACTTGTCATATCCCTTGGCTCAAGATCTGTTGATGAACACTTCTTGGATGATACCTCCCGACGTGAATCAAAGGGTGAACACCAAATTTGTTGAATTCTTCTTTAGCCACTTAACCTTGTACTTATCCCTAAGCCAAGATGGTTTAACCATAAGTTGGAAAACACGTATTTATTCCGTTCGTATGCTTGACTCTCTCGATATCAAACAAATGGATAACCTTACAATGCTCTCCCGATACTCTTAGAAGATATGAAAAACCAGAATAAATAAACTTGAAGCTTTATTACTAGACAGAAAATTCCTAAAACAATACAATCCTTGCAACTACTTTACAGAATCAACCCTTAGCCCTAGGGGGAGTTTAGAACATGGTGGAGAGGGAAAACGACAAGGGTTTGGGGAAGATGGCTAGGAATGAGATATCCTTCCCTAGGTTGAATTACATGCCTTTATATAGGCCTTGGGTTCAAGTTTTTCTAATATGGCAAGAATACAATTTCGAATTAAAGTGCAACTCTAATTAAGACTAAATCTTCTGAGTAGTTGTCTTGAATCCGTCCTCTTTTCTTGCCTTTAGTTTCTTCCTTGAACTTTGGGCTTGCCCTTCATTCTGCCTCGAGGCTTAGAAAAATATGGGAGTGGTCCACGACAGATCGTCTTGAAATCCTCTATTTGTCGAGCTCCACTTCACTTTTCCACCTCATCATTCCGTCGTCATGGCTGCCACGACAGCCTTTTGCTTCTTGACTCCAACTCTGTAATCTACCTCTGCTCCTTTACTGCCCTGGGTCTGCCGCAACAGATACCTGCAAAAGTAACCAAAATTAGTAGCAACTGTGCCATTTTATCTAGTTGCGATGTTTATGCAGAAATCTATCCTGAATGCAATGAATCATGCTTGAATGTAGCAAAAATATGTGTAAATGAAGGGTAAAATATAGAACTTTTATACACTCAACCCACCCCCAAACTCAAGTTCTTGCTTGTCCTCAAGCAAATACGACCTAACTAAAAAAAACTTTTTGGCTTGGCTTAATTCATTGAATCTTTCATTACCTACCACACATTCACCATCAAGAGCAGTACCTTGTCGAGTGTTTCTGGATTTATCCGGAACAATTCTATAGTTCTTGTGTAGTGTGTGCAGGTTTTCTGAACAAATATGTGCCTAGACTCCTTTAGCTTACCAGAATAGTTATGCTTACAAACTTGAGTTTTATGCCAATTCATTTATTCTGAAGGCAATTCTTAGGCTCCTTTAACTTTTTCTGACCTTGGACTCGACTTTATTTTTTGGAGGCAATTCTTAGGCTCCGTTAGTTTTTTCTGACCTTAGACTTGACTTTATTTTTTATGGAGGCAATTCTTAGGCTCCTTTAGTTTTTTCTGACTTAAGCTCAAAAATCTTCCTAGAGTCATTGTAAGGCAGTTTTGCGGGCAAGTGAGTCTAAAATGTTTTTTCCTTTTATTCCGTTCCTAGAGCCAATGATGGGCACCTCTAGGGGCAACTCAAGTGGGTAAACCTTCCTATTCTAGTTCACTACAGAAGTCTAGACAACATATGTAACACCCCAAATTTGGGACTAGATGTTTAGAGTCTGAACCGGATCGGTTTGGGAATCTATTCGAATTTGAAAGGGGGTTTTAAGGAACACCTAGTTCGGGATGCTTAAAAAATATATAAAAATATCTAAAAATCCTCATTTAATATATATAAGTGAGTGGTGAAATCAATTTTACAAAATAGGGTTTGGAAATACTACATTTTGGTGTAGTGACCAAATCGCAGTTTTTGCAAAGTTTAGTAGTGACTGTTTTGTAAAGGATTGAAACTTTGAATCTTTAAGGAGCTAATTTACCAAAAATGTTTTCATCAGATTTTTCCTTAATTTGGGTGATTTAATTGATGTTTTAATTAAAGAAATTAAAGGTGATTAAAATAGAAAAACTACCTTTTACTTTTCATAACCACTTTTCTCTAATTTTCTCTCATTTCATTTTCTCTCAAAATCCTATCAACCAAACACTTTTTCTCCAGCAAATTTTACTTTGATTTCCACTTCATTTAATGAGATTTCTATCACTCATTTATTCCTATTCAATCCTTCAACAAATCCACTTGATTTCTACATTGTATTTTAAAGAAAACTTGCCCAAATTAAGGAGAAATCATCCATTAGAGGTAAGCTTCGTCCTTCTCGTCTAATGATCAGTTCTTTACTGAAATCCCCAAGTTTTCAATCCTTTATTAATGATTTTGAAGAGGTTTTAATGTTAGAAATAAGAATTTGGCTTAAAACTCAAGATTTTGGAAGAGATCTTGAAGATTTTCATGGTGATTGGTTGGGCTTTGTTTTGAGATGGTTTTCTAATGTATTATGGATGTTAAATGATGTTAGAAATGAGGTTTTATCAATCCAATCCCGAATAAGTTGTTTTTCCTAAGTTTTTTCTTGTTAAAATGGTGGTTTTTGGGGTGATTTTGGTGTTCTGCTATAGCTTGAGGTATAAGGACGTGGTTGTGTTAGTTTTTGATGTTAATTGATGTTTAGAAATGATTAGAAGTGATGTATCTTGGCTGGGTTTGGTTTTGGAAGAGTTTGGAGGTGATTTCGGTAGTGTTTGGTAGCTAAAATGTGAATTTTGTGTAGAGTAGCGAGTTTAGGTGTGTTGGCTGATGATTTCAATGCATGATGATGCATTAATCATCTGCTCTTATGTGTTTAAAACAGAGGAGACATCTTCGGACACCTTTGGAGTTGATCCGAAAGCTTAGATAACGTTTCGGCAAGCAAGCGAAACGAAATCGGTGAGTGCGTATGGTTTTAGAAGTCCTTGAGAGACAAAGAATCAAGGTTTGGGGATTTAGGAAAGGTTTGAAACACCTTCCTAAGTCCGGAAGTAAGTATTGGCTAGATTGCTCTCTAGAATATGGTGATTGCCCCTTAAATGCTTTTACATGCTCATGATTTTAGATTGATAAATTCCTACTATTTTTATGCATGAATTATAGCATGAGATGATGCTTGGAATGATTTCATAAAGTAACATGTTGCACAATTGAGATTTGAGCTTTTATGTTGAAGTATAGCAAATGTTATGATTTTGAAAATAGATGAGAATGTTGAGTTTTAATGCATGAAAAACAATAGATGAGATGTTGATTTGACATACTATATTGGCATAGATGTTGAGATACTTACCGGATATAATTGATCGATCAATAGGATGCGAGTGCACTATAAACTAAAAATTCGTACGTGCTCTTTGGTTAAGCCAAAGGGAGAGAACCGATGATGGGCATTCCATCGAGTAGAACTTGGTGAAATACCCAAGCTTTGTGGCGATGAGAGATTCCGCCATGTGAGTACGATGATGCGAGATTCCACCAGAAACTATGTTGCTAGACGAGTGAGTACGGTGATGAGAGATGCCACCGGAAGTGTCTAGTGAGATGTTTGCTTAACCGAGTAATTAATAGATGTGAAATGCCAATATAAAATATGTTATGGTTTTTGATTCACATGTACCTTTGATGCAACTGTTATGCTATGAGAAATGCATATGTGGTTTGTTTATGAAATGCTTTAGAGTACAAGCATGATTTTGGCTTTGCCATGAGTTTTGCATTGGTTTAAATGCATGAGATAGAATGAAGGTACATGTGGTTTCAATGAGAAATTGCTTTGAATGGTTTCCAAGCATGAGATAGAAATGAGCATGTGGTTTAAAAGCTTTTGATGAAAGTGTTTTCAAAGTGTGCATTATTGTGTTGGTTTTCTTTAGAGCATGCCTCACTAAGCATTTGTGCTTACGCTCTCTCTTTTACCAATAATGCAGATAATTGAGGTGATTTCGGCATCAAGGAAGCTAAGTTCATCCAAGGAAGTCCAAGCTCATGTATGGTGAAGTTTTCATACTCTTTAGTTTTGATAGATTGGCAATGGGAAACCAAGAATTGTATTTGGGAGATGTGTCAAACTCCCTAAGGTTGTGGCATGTTTGTTTTGGCTTGTTTGGATTGTAAATGGCCTTAATTGCTTGTTTTAAGGTTGGATTGCCTATTTGTGTTTTGATATTAGGAAGCATGCCTCTAGACTAATGAGATTTTGTGTTTGATGCCATGATTGTGTTTGAGTGTTCCAAATACGCACCTTATATGTATGCTGACTTGTTGATATGATTAGAGAGTCCTTGGGATATGTTTGAATAGGTTATTGAGCGAAAAACCAGCATTTGCTGCAGTCTCTGGGGAAACCATATCGAAACACCCAATAGTGTTTCGGAACGGGGGCCAGCAATGGCCTTCGTGTTTCGAAACAGTGGAGGCTGTTTCAAAACGATTTGGCTACTAGAATGCCATGTTTCGGAACTGGTCTCGAAACACACCCGCGTACCGAAACGGTCAACGCCGTTTTGATCCAGCGTTTCGATACGACAAGTGAGTGTTTCGAAACGGGTGACCGTTGGACACAGATTTGAATTGTTTTGATGTTTGCATGCTTTACATTTTAGTCCCTAATGTTGAGATTGCAATTGCTTGAGCATGAGATGCCTTTTTAAGTTGAAACTTGATAGAGAAGCATGTAATAGGACTAATTTCATAATGGTAACCTTAAAACCAATGATGTCCTTCTAATTTACAGAAATTACAATTTGGTCCCTAATCTTGTATGAAGTGCAATTGAGTCCCTAAATGTTATCCATTCGCTGCGTTTTTCTCAATCGTGATTCCTGAGTACTCACTTAGGGTTAACAAGCATCTAGACAAGAGTAAAAAGGAAAAAAAGGGTCGTGAATCAAGGTTGACTTTCGGGTTGACTTTGGTTTTCCCCGTGTAATCTTCATAGTTCGGGTCAATCGTCTAGGCCGGGCTAAGGGGGTTACATTTAGTGGTATCAAAGCTTGGTTCTCGAATAATTTGGGTTTGGTATGTGGTTGTTGTATGTGTTTATGCATGATGGTGACTCTTGGTGAAGGTGTGATGTGTGAATGATGATGCATGATTCAATTGAGATGTTTTTGTGATGTTATGATATGTTTGGAGTGTGATAGGGGATCCCATTGCCATATCAAAACTAATGAGGGGAATTGGTTTAAAAAATGAGCTTGAGAACTTGGATTAATTACCTTATTGTGCCTAATTGTGTTTATTGCATTTTTGTCAGTGCATTGTTTTTTATATAATGGGGCCACGTAGAGAGCTAATAATCAATACTAGATCGACCGCTGGTAATGAGAATGCTGAAGATTTACCTCCTCCTCCTGGTGGTGGACCACCCGGTGGTGGTGGTGCTGGAGCTGGTGACATCGGTGCTGGTGCTGGGGTCGCTGGACCTGAGGGTGCGCAGGGCCAAGCTGCTCCTGATATGACCATGTTGATTCAGGCTATTGCATGAGCTTTTCTAGGCAGCAGTAGCTAGAGCCCATGGAGCTGCGCATCAGGATGATGCCAATGTAAGGCTGCCTTTGGAACGTCTTCGCAATCTAGGAGGGACTGAGTTCAGAGGTTTATCTCCGGAAGGATCTGAGTCTTGGTTGGAGAGCACCAAGCGGATTTTGGGGCAGATGAACTGCAATAATGTGCAAAAGCTGGGTTGTGTTGTATCACTGCTGCATGGTGATGCTTATACGTGGTGGACGACCACTATTTCTAGGATGGAGGATGATGAGGTGACTTGGACGTTCTTTATGAATGCATTCAAGCGGAAGTACCTGGGTGTGCGTTACCTAGATGAGAAGAAAAGATAGTTTATGTCTCTTGTGCAAGGCAGCATGACAATAGCTGAGTAAGAAATTCATTTTGTCCGCCTCAGTCAGTATGAACCTGAGCTAATCCCTAGTGAGCGGGAGAGGTGCGAACGATTCCGTTATGGGTTAGTAGCGGATGTTAAGACTTTTATGCTTGCAGCTGATTATACGGATTTCGATGTCTTGGTCACTATAGCCAAGGACATTGAATCGAATCTTGGTCTGACTAGTCGAGCGGGTGGATCTAGCTCCGGGAAGCGAGCGACTGAACGCGATTATGGTAGAGATCGCAACAAGAGGCATAAGAATATGAGGCCACATTATGGTGCTAGACGTGGGGGTGGTAACCCTGGTAGAGGTCAGCAAGGACCTAATGTTGTTCTGAGGACTCCTGAGTGTAACCGTTGTGGTAGACGACATGGTGGTGAGTGTTGGGGTAACTTTGGGACATGCTGGAATTGTGGGAATCGAGGACATTTGAAGAAAGATTGTCCTCAGCCCTTGAGAGAGGGACAAGCTCCGGTGAGAGTAGGTGACCCATAGAGAAGTCGTGGGCGCGGCCGTGGTAATTTTCAGCGTAGGGATGATGGTGGCAGGAATGTAGCACATGTTGTGGCCGTTCAACCCGAGGGTGTTGGTCAGGCTCGAGTGTATGCCCATCGTAAAGGAAGGAATGATACGAATGTGATCGCAAGTACTTTTACTTTGCAATCCTTGTCATTACTTTCTTTGATTGATTCTGGATCTACACACTCGTACATATTGCGTGAACATACTCAAATGCTTGGTTTACCTATTGAGTCTTTGGATGTTGGTACGCGTATGACTAGTTCCTTTGGTGAGACGGTTGTGACGCGAAAGTTGTATAGAAGATGTCCCTTGAAAGTGCAAAATCATGTTTTTCTTGTTGATCTCATGGAATTGCCATTCTATGGCTTTGATGTAATCCTTGGTATGGATTGGCTTGTTGAGCATAGAGCGGTAGTGGATTTCAAAAGCAAGCGAGTTTCGTTGAAACTTGCGGATGATTATGAAGTGGTGGTATTTGGTGAGAATGTGAAGTTTCTTGCCAATGTGTTGTCTACATTGGAAGCAAGTCGGATGTTGAGGCAGGGTTGTAAGGCTTACCTAGCCTTTGGGATGAATCTTAGTTCAAAGGAGTTGCGCGTTCAGGATATTAGAATTGTACGTGAGTTCCCTGTAATGTTTCCGGAGGAGTTACCTAGATTGTCGCCTAGTCGAGAGGTGGAGTTTGGAATTGAGCTGTATGAAAACACAACTCCGGTGTCCATTCCTCCTTATCGCATGGCACCTAAGGAGCTGAAGGAGTTGAAGACGCAACTTCAGGAGTTGCTTGACCGTGGCTTCATTCGGCCAAGTGTGTCACCTTGGGGTGCACCGGTCTTATTTGTGAAAAAGAAGGATGGCACTATGAGAATGTGCATCGATTATCGTCAGCTGAACAATTTGACTATCAAGAATAGGTATCCTTTGCCGAGAATTGATGATCTTTTTGATCAGTTTCGGAAAGCGGCTATGTTTTCCAAGATTGACTTAAGGTCAGGGTACTATCAGCTTAAGGTGAAAGATGTGGATGTGCCGAAAACAACCTTTAGAACGAGGTATGGGCATTATGAGTTCCTTGTAATGTCGTTTGGCTTGATGAATGCTCCTGCTACTTTCATGGACATGATGAACAGAGTGTTCCATGAATACTTGGACAAGTTTGTTATGGTGTTCATCGACGATATCCTTGTGTACTCTCGTACTGAGGAGGAGCATGAAGGTCATTTGAGGGTTGTCTTGCAAGCGCTTCTAGAAAATCAGCTTTATGCTAAGCTGAGCAAGTGTGAGTTTTGGCTAAAGGAAGTTGTGTTCCTTGGTCATGTGGTTTCGGCGGAGGGGATTCGTGTTGATCCTCAGAAGGTTGAGGCGGTGATGAATTGGAAGCCTCTTAAGTTTGTTCATGAAGTTCGTAGTTTCCTTGGGTTAGCAGGATATTACCAGAGGTTTGTGGATGGGTTTTCAAAGATTTCTGCCCCTTTAACGAAGTTGTTTCAAAAAGATGTTAAGTATGAGTGGACGAAAGCAAGACAACAAGCTTTTGAGAAGCTTAAGGCAGCTTTGACGCAAGCTCCTATTTTGGTTCAACCTGAATCAGGAAAAGAGTTTGTGGTGTACAGTGACGCATCCTACGTTGGTTTGGGGTGCGTGCTAATGCAAGAGGATAAGGTGGTGGCTTATGCATCGCGACAGTTGAAGGTGCATGAGCGCAATTATCCTACGCATGATATTGAGTTAGCTGCTGTGGTTTGCTTTGAAGATTTTGAGACATTATCTTTATGGTGAGAAGTTTACTGTGTACACAGATCACAAGAGTTTGAAGTATTTGATGTCTCAGAAAGAGTTAAATCTTAGGCAACGACGTTGGGTGGAATTGCTTAAGGATTACGATCTAACGATCGAGTACCATCCGGGAAAGACTAATGTTGTGGCGGATTCCTTGAGTAGGAAAGTGACGGTAGAGTTAAGGGCTATGTTTGCTAGCTTGAGCATTTCGCGAGATGGAGGTCTTGTGGCTGAATTGCAAGTGAAACCATCTCTGGTTCAGTTGATAAAGGATAAGCAATTGTTGGATGATTCTTTGGTGCCACATGTTCAGGATATTGCTGAGGGTAGACCATCAGATTTTTGTTTTAATGATGATGGAGTTCTATGTTTCGGAAGACGGATAGTAGTGCCGAATGATGTGGAGTTGAGGCGTACTATTCTGACCGAAGCTCATAGTAGTCCTTTTGCTATGCACCCTGGTAGTACAAAGATGTACCGTGATATGAAGGATGATTACTATTGGGTGGGTTTGAAGAAAGATGTTGCGGAATATGTGGGTAAGTGCATGGTTTGTCAGAGGGTTAAGGCTGAGCATCAGTTCCCTTCAGGGTTGTTGCAACCGTTGAGGATTCCTGAATGGAAGAGGGAAAAAATCACCATGGACTTTGTGTCTGGTTTATCTTTGTCGCCATCGAAGAAGAATTCGGTGTGGGTGATTGTGGATCGCCTTACGAAGTGTGCGCATTTCTTACCTGTGCATACCACGTATACCTTGGATAAGCTAGCAGAGTTGTACATTGCTGAGATTGTACGTCTGCATGGGGTACCAAAATCTATAGTGTCGGATAGAGATCCGAGATTTACATCGCAATTTTGGGAGTGTTTGCATCAAGCTTTGGGTACGCGGCTGAATTTCAGTACTTCTTATCATCCACAAATGGATGGACAATCTGAGTGTTTTATCTAAGTGCTTGAGGATATGTTGAGGTGTTGTGTGATTGAGTTTCAAGGCTCTTGGGAGAAGCATTTGCCTTTGGAGGAGTTTGCTTATAATAATAGCTACCAGGAAAGTATTCAAATGGCACCTTATGAAGCCTTGCATGGGAGGAAGTGCAGAACTCCTCTTTGCTGGGCTGAAACAGGTCAGAAGTTGGTCTCGATGCCGACTTTGTTGAAAGGAACCACCGAGAAAGTGAAGCTCATTTGTGAGCGGTTGAAGGCAGCTTCTGATCGGCAGAAGTCTTACGCGGATTTGAAGCGTAAGGAGATTGAGTTTGCGGTGGGTGACCGTGTGTTCTTGAAGGTTTCACCTTGGAAGAAGGTGATGAGATTTGGCCAGAAGGGTAAGTTGAGCCCTAGGTATATTGGACCATATGAGGTGATAGAACGTGTGGGTCTTGTTGCGTATAAGTTGAGGCTACCACAAGAGTTAGAGAAGATACATGATATGTTTCATGTCTCCATGCTTCAGAGGTATAGATCAGATTCTTCACATGTTATGCATGTGGAGGAAGTTGAGTTGAATCCAGATTTGACATATCAGTTGAGATTCTAGATTCGGACAGTAAAGTTCTTCGAGGTAAGACCGTTGAGTTGGTTAAGGTGTTGTGGAGGCATCGCGGTGTTGAGGAAGCCACGTGGGAAAGAAAAGATGATTTGAAGAAGCAATTCCTTACCTTTTTCCTCAAGGTAAATTTTGCGGACGAAATTTCTTAAGAGGGGGAGAGTTGTAACACCCCAAATTTGGGCCTAGATGTTTAGAGTCTGAACCAGATCGGTTTGGGAATCTGTTCGAACCTGAAAGGGGGGTTTTAGGGAACACCTAGTTCGGTATGCTTTAAAAATATAGAAAAATATCTAAAAATCCTCATTTAATATATAAAAGTGAATGATGAAATCAATTTTACAAAATAGGGTTTGGAAATACTACATTACGGTGTAGTGACCAAATCGCAGCTTTTGCAAAGTTTAGTAGTGACTGTTTTGTAAAAGATTGAAACTTTGAATCATTAAGGAGCTAAATTACCAAAAATGTTTTCATCAGATTTTTTCTTAATTTGGGTGATTTAATTGATGCTTTAATTAAAGAAATTAATATTGATTAAAATAAAAAAACTACCTTTGACTTTTCATAACCACTTTTCTCTAATTTTCCCTCATTTCATTTTCTCTCAAAATCCTATCAACCAAACACTTTTTCTCCAGCAAATTTTACTTTGATTTCCACTTCATTTGATGAGATTTCTATCACTCATTGATTCCTAATCAATCCTTCAACAAATCCACTTGATTTCTACATTGTATTTTCAAGAAAACTTGCCCAAATCAAGGAGAAATCATCCATTAGAGGTAAGCTTCGTCCTTCTCCTCTAATGATCAGTTCTTTATTGAAATTCCCAAGTTCTCAATCCTTTATTAATGATTTTGAAGATGTTTTAATGTTAGAAACAAGAATTTGGCTTAAAACTCAAGATTTTGGAAGAGATCTTGAAGATTTTCGTGGTGATTGGTTGGGCTCTATTTTGAGATGGTTTTCTAATGTATTTTGGATGTTAAATGATGTTAGAAATGAGGTTTTATCAATCCAATCCCGAATAGGTTGTTTTTTCCTAAGTTTTTGCTTGTTAAAATGGTGGGTTTTGGGGTGATTTTGGTGTTCTGCTATAGATGGAGGTACAAGGACGTGGTTGTGTTAGTTTTTGATGTTAATTGACATTTAGAAATGATTAGAAGTGATGGATCTTGGCTGGGTTATGTTTTGGAAGAGTTTGGGGGTGATTTCGGTAGTGTTTGGTAGTCGAAATGTGGATTTTGTGTAGAGAAGGGAGTTTAGGTGTGTTGGCTGATGATTTCAATGCATGATGATGCATTAATCCTCTGCTCCTATGTGTTTAAAACAGGGGAGACATCTTTGGACACCTTTGGAGTTGATCCGGAAGCTTAGATAACGTTTCGGCAAGCAAGCGAAACAAAATCGGTGAGTGCGTATGGTTTTAGAAGTCCTTGAGGGAAAAAGAATCAAGTTTTGGGAATTTAGAAAAGGTTTGAAACACCTTCCTAAGTCCGAAAGTAAGTATTGGCTAGATTGCTCTCTAGAATGTGGTGATTGCCCCTTAAATGCTTTTACATGCTCATGGTTTTAGATTGATAAATTCCTACTGTTTTTATGCATGAATTATAGCATGAGATGATGCTTGGAATCATTTCATAAAGTAACATGTTGCACAATTGAGATTTGAGCTTTTATCTTTCTGCTGCAGATTTTCGACTATCTTTGTGAGGTATGCAACCTGTGATTTAATCGAGTTATCAGCTTCGTAATCCTTTACAGATATTTCTCATTTGCCTCCTCTCCGAGCTACAGGAAATTGCTCATCGTTCTTCGCTATCTTTTTCAACACGATCATTGCCTTGTCTGGTTCCTTATCCAGTAATAGCCCATTCGCTGCTGAATCTATTCTTAGTCGAGTATGTGCGTTGGCAGCGTTGTAGAATTTGATGACCTGATTCCACACGAAGAATCCATGCATCGGGCAGTTCCGTAAAAGAGTTGTAAATCTATCCCACGCCTCGTGCATTGGTTCGTCATCTTCCTGTTGAAAAGTAGCAATCTCGTTACGCATTCTTTCAGATAAATGAGAAGGAATAAAACGAGAAAGGAATTCACGAGAGAGATCTGCCCAAGTTCTTATTGAACACGACGTTAATTTGTTCCACCAAGTTTTAGCTCTATCTCTCAATGAATGAGGAAATAACCGGAGCCTCAGTACTTCCAGATTTATTCCTGGCAGTCTGAATGATCCACAGATTTCTTGGAACGTTTTTAGATATTCTCGGGCATCCTTTGTAGCACAACCACTAAACTGACCAGCGGAATTTATCATGCATAACATGACAGGTTTTCAATTTGAAATTTTCAGCTTCCACGTCTGGCAAGGTAGTTTACAGCTCAACATGGTCAATGTCCATGTAGTCTCGACAGGTTTGCCGTGCGGCAGCGGCAGGCGGCCGTTCGTTCCGGGCATCTTAAGGAGGATCAACAATAACCCTCTAGTTATTGTTGTTGGGGTCATTTATCCCATCGCCTTGCCTTCCGTTCACCATTGCTTCTACTATCTCCTTAAGATAGTGGTTTCTTTCTATCAAGAGTCGGGCTTGGTTCCTGAGTTGGTACGTGCGTTCGATTTCTGGATCTAATTCGTACTCAGGTTATTTACCTCGTCTAGATCTGCGCATAAGCAAATAGAAAACCTTGTGAAAAGCACTGGGTAAATAACACCACTAAAAATAGAAAAAGAAAAAGAAAAAGTGCAGTAATAAAAAGGGTAAAGATATGTTGCCAGTCCCCGAGAACAGCGCCAAAAACTTGTTGCGTGTAAAAGAGTCCTATCGCAAATAGTGCAAGTGTATACGACGCAAGTAGTAAAGTGATACTAGAGTATCGGATATCGTCTCCATAGGGACTGGAAATAACTCTATCCTTGAATTTCTGCACAAGAGAGAGAAATAGTTTAATTGAATGGGTGTAATAATTTTGAAAAACAACAAAAGTAAAAGATGAAGAAATCAGAATTAAAGAATAGGCCGGTATTGAATTGCTCAGTAGTGCAGGTGTTGCACTATTAGAGAAACTTTTGTCTTCTGTCATCGTTCCTGTCGCGATAGAGGTATGTTGTTGTCGCGACAACGATCAACAACTCTTTACTTCAAGCTTGGCATGAATCCTTGTTATTACTTGTCCTATTTCTAGGCCAAAGATCTTTTGATGAAAACTTCTTGGATGATACCTCCCGGCCTGAATCAAAGGGTGAACACCAAAGTTGTTGAATTCTTCTTTAGCCACTTAACCTTGTACTTATCCCTAAGCCAATATGGTTTAACCATAAGCTGGAAAACACGCATTTATTCCGTTCGTATGCTTGACTCTCCCAATATCAAACAAATGGATAACTTCACAATGCTCTCCCGACACTCTTGTAAGATATGAAAAACCAGAATAAATAAACTTGAAGCTTTATTACTTGACAGAAAATTCTTAAAACAATACAATCCTTGCAACTACTTTACAGAATCAACCCTTAGCCCTAGGGGAGTTTAGAACATGGTGGAGAAGGGAAAACGACAAGGTTTTGGGGAAGACGGCTAGGAATGAGATATCCTTCCCTATGTTGAATTACATACCTTTATATAGGTCTTGGGTTTAAGTTTTTCTAATATGGCAAGAATACAATTTCGAATTAAAGTGCAACTCTAATTAAGACTATATCTTTTGAGTAGTTGTCTTGAATTCGTCCTCTTTTCTTGCCTTTAGTTTCTTCCTTGAACTTTGGGCTTGGCCTTCATTCTGCCTCAGGGCTCAGAAAAATATAGGAGTGGTCCACGACAGACCGGCTTGAAATCCTCTATCTGTCGAGCTCCACTTCCCTTTTCCACCTCAGCATTCTGTCGTCATGGCTGCCACGGCAGATGTGTAACGCCCCGGTTTTGGGCTTAGGAGTTTTGGGCGTTGACCGGTTTGGTCAAAGTGCTGTTCGAATCTAAAGAGGTGAAATTAGGAAAGCCTAGTTCGGGTTGCATTAAAAATATGGAAAAATGTTCTAAAATCATCTTTTAATATAATTAAGTGAACTGTGAAATCAATTTTGGAAAATGAGTTTTGGAAGTGTGACATTTTGGCTAGTGACCAAAATGTAAATTTCGAAAGTTTTGTGGCTGTTTTATAAAGGGTTGAAACTTTGAATCTTTAAGGAGCTATTTACCCAAAGGGAGTTTCTCCAGATTTTTCTAAGATATTTTAAGTCTAAATTCTGATTTTAAAGGATATTAAAAATGGAGGGAAAGCCATTTGGATATTTTTGGATTTTGTAACCAACTTATCTCAATTTTCTTTCTCTCATTTTCTCTCAACCCAAACACATTCTCTCCAGAGAATTGGATCTGATTTTCTCACCTAAATCCCTCCTTTCAACTCTCATTTGATTCCTAATCAACATATCTTCAAAACCTCTTCAATTGCTAATTGATTCAACAAGGTTTTTGATTCCAAAAAGAGGAGAAACTCAAGTTTGGAGGTAAGAACGTCCTTCTCCTCTAAACTATCAGTTCTTTACTGAAATTCCTAAGTTTTCAATCCTTAATTGATGTTTTATTAAAGGTTTTTAAGTGGTGAAATGGATCTTGGCTTATAATGCAAGATTTGATGATTTTTGTTGATTTTCGTTAGATCTGATTAATCTGTGATTTGAGATGTGTTTTTGATGTTAAATGATCTCTAAATTGATAAGGAATTGAGTTTTGATTAATGCAATCCCGGATAGGTTGAGTTTCCTAAGTTTAGCTTGTGTTTCAAGGTTGTTTTTGAGGTGATCTTGTGGATCTGATGTTGCTGGAGGTATAAGGATGTTAATAGGTTGTTTTTAGATGTTATATGATGTTAAAGGATATGTGGTTTTGCTGGTTTATGGATGGGCTTTGTTTAGAAGTGGTTTGGATGCATTTTCGGTTGTGTTTGGTGGCCGAAAGTGGTGTGTGGATGAGAGCAGCGAGTTTAGGTGCTTTCATTGGAGCAATTAATGCATGATGATGCATTAATCCTCTGCTTTGATGTGTTGAAACAGGGGAGGCATCTTTGGATCCAAGAGTTGTTGATCCGGAAGCTTGAATTGGTGCTTTGGCTTGAAGCAAAGTGGAAATCGGTGAGTGAAGTTGGGTTTTCAGCTTTTAAACCAAGGTTTGAAGGTTTTGGGAGCTTAGTTTAAGTCTAAACAACTTTGCTAAGCTCAAGTGTAAGTTTTCGGAATTTCTCTCTAGTGGTGGCCATGAGTTTGTTGTGATGCAAAATGGTTATTTGCATGTTTTAATTACTGTTTTGAAAGCATGGTTTAGCATGGTTTTTGCTGATGTTGTAAGCCATATGTTGAAGGAAACTCTAGGTAGGAGTTCCTTGCTTTTGTACATTGAAATGATGTGGTTTGATGCTTTTAAATGCATGATGAATATGGCTTGGTTTAATGCTTTAAAATAGTGGATTAATTGATGAAAATGATGTATATTGGCAAGTGATGTTTTAAAAAGATTAAGGTCACTAAGGTGGTTAAAAGTCCTTGAGTGAGCCTTGTTACTTAAGAACATCAAGGTGGTTAAAAGTCCTTGGATGATTCTTGTTGCGGACACTAAGGTGGTTAAAAGTCCTTAGGTGATCCTTTCCATGGTGTTTAAAAGTCCATGGGGCCATGGTGTTTAAAAGTCCATGGGGCCAAGGTGTTTAAAAGTCCTTGGGGCCAAGGTGTTTAAAAGTCCTTGGGGTGATTCAAGCTATGGACACAAAGGTGGTTAAAAGTCCTTGTGTGGTCCTCATTCATGGTGTTTAAAAGTCCATGGCCAAGGTGTTTAAAAGTCCTTGGGGCCAAGGTGTTTAAAAGTCCTTGGGAAGTTGATGAACTTGTTTTAATGAAATGGAATTTATCACTTGAGCCAATATGACATGTTTATGTTGAAGCATGAGATTGCTTGTTTTAAGTATGCTTTTGAGCATGTGCAAAGGTTGATTTAAAGCATGATTGTAAATGTTTTAATTGCATTATTGAATGGTTTTTAAGAGCATTCCTCACTAAGCTTTTGCTTACGCTCTCTTCGTTTTCTTAATTCAATAATGCAGAGCATTAGAGAACCTTGAGGGCAGCAAGGAGGGCAAGTATTCAAGTGCAAGTAGAGCTCAATGTATGGAAGGTTTTATAAGTACTTTTTAGCTTTTGGGTGATTTGGCAATGGGGGACCAATGTGTATGTTTTGGGAGGTGTTTGGAACTCCCTAAGTATGTTGAATGATGATATGAATGCTGGTTTTTGAGTTGGATCATTACATGCTTGATTTGGAAGTTTTGTGCTTGAATAGCTAGCTTGTGTAGGAAGCATGCCTATAGAATTGGGGCTTTTTGCATATGATGTTGTTTTGATGATTTGATGATGCCTACAAGTCTTATATATGTTGAATTGCATGCTGGTAAAGTTTGGTAACATTTGGAGCATGTTTGAATGATCTATTGCATGTTTTGGAATGCTTTTTGCTGCAATCTGTGCAGGGCGTTTCGGAACAGTGTGCACCGTTTCGGAACGGGTGCTTGAATGAACCCAGGCGTCCGAAACGGTATGCACCGTTTCGAAACGGTTTGGCCTCTGCCGAGCCCATGTTCCGGAACCTGTTGCGGAACGGCTCGTGTTTCGAAACGGGGTCTTCCTGTTTCGGAACAGTCGACCGTTAAGGGCTGACATTGGCAGTTATATGTTTTGAATTGTTTGCGTTTTAGTCCTGAAACTTGTTTGTGCAATTGTATGAGCTTGGGAAGTCCTTTTGAGCTGAAATTTCACAGAGAAGCATGAAACCTGATTAATTTTAAGTTGGTAACATTAATTTGGGTTAAGTCCTTTTATTTATCAGAAATTACAATTTGGTCCCTAAAGTTGTAATTTGTTCAATTGGGTCCCTGTTTGATCTCTGATGCTTGTGATCTTTGAGTATGATGTTTGTGTGATCACAATTAGGACTAATGTGCATCTAGACAAGTTTAAAAAGAAAAAAAAGGGTCGTTTATCAAGGTTGACTTTCGGGTTGACTTTGGTTTTCCCCGTGTGACTTTCTTAATTCGGGTCAACCGTCTAGGCCGGGTTAAGGGGGTTACAAGATGTCACGACAACCTTTTGCTTCTTGACTCCAGCTCCGCAATCCGCCTCTGCTCTTTTGCTGCCCTGGGTCTGCCGCAGCAGATACCTACAAAAGTAACCAAAATCAGTAGCAACTGTGCCATTTTATCTAGTTGTGATGTTTATGCAGAAATCTATCCTAAATGCAATGAATCATGCTTGAATGTAGCAAAAATATGGGTAAATGAGGGGTAAAATATAGAACTTTTATACACTCAACAAAGGATGCTAAGCCTAGACTTATTAGATGGATACTCTTGCTGAAAGAATTTGATTTAGAAGTTAGAGATAGGAAATGATGTGAGAACCAGGTAGTTGATCATTTATCTAGGCTAGAAAATGTTATCACACAAGGTAGTGAATCTGAAATTAAGGAGGAATTCCCTGATGAGAAACTATTCGATGCTACAACAATTCCGTGGTATGCTGATATTGTTAATTATCTTGTTAGTGGTATTTTGCCTCCTCATTTATCTAGCCAGGGACTCAAGAAATTCAGACATGATGCAAGATTCTACTATTGGGATGAACCCTACCTGTTCAAGCAATGTCCTGATAAGATCATAAGGAGATGTGTTCCAGAAGAAGAATACCATAGCATTCTATACCATTGTCATTCATCACCGTGTGAAGGGCATTTTGATGGTGCTAGGACTGCTGCAAAAGTTCTTCAAGTAGGATTCTATTGGCCTACACTTTTTAAGGATGCACACGAGTTCTACAAGACTTGTGATAGATGCCAAAGAATGGGGAACATCTCCAGGCGGAATTAAATGCCAGTGCAAAATATTTTGGAAGTTGAAATCTTTGAAGTGTGGGGAATTGACATCATGGGCCCGTTTCCCGCATCATATGAAGATCTATATATTTTGCTAGCAGTCGACTACGTGTCAAAATGGGTGGAGGTTGTTGCCACCCCAAGGAATGACTCCAAGACAGTCATGGAGTTTCTTCACAAGAACATATTCACGAGGTTTGGAGCACCCAGAGCCATCATCAGTGATGAAGGAACTCACTTTGACAACAAGCTTATTGCTTAAGCATTAAACAGATACGAAGTTAGGCACATGATTGCTACAACATATCATCCGCAGACAAATGGACAAGCTAAAGTTTACAACCGGGAAATCAAGAAAATATTGGAGAAGATGGTTAATCCTAAGAGAAAAGACTGGTCCCCCAAGTTGGATGAAGCACTTTGGGCATATAGGACATCCTTCAAGACGTCTTTAGGCATGTCACCCTTCAAGCTCGTATTTGGCAAGGAGTGCCATCTACCCGTTGAGCTTGAACACAAAGCTTATTGGGCAATCAAGAAACTCAACATGGATGCCCATTTAGCTGGTGAAAGAAGGTTGCTAGAGCTTAATGAGCTGGAAGAATTTAGAGCCCAAGCATATGAGAATGCTTGCATTTACAAGGAGAAAACCAAGAAGTGGCATGACAAACACATTTTGCCAAGGCATTTCTCAGAAGGTCAACAAGTGCTTCTCTACAATTCTAGGCTAAAGCTTTTTTTGGAAAGCTGAAATCAAGGTGGTCACGACCATTCATCATACACAAGGTGTAACCTCATGGCGCGGTTGATATCAAAAAGCTGGACGATGGTGAAGTCTTTAAAGTCAATGGCCAATGCCTGAAGGTGTACAGTGGAGCCCCCATCCTCAGAGACAAGTCACACTTGGATCTACACGATCCTTGAAAGTTTGACTCTCTAAACTCTATCTTTTGTGCTATAGCATGTTCGTAAATAATGCTTTTCTTTTTAGTGTAGTTTTTGTGTTATCTTTGTCTTTATTTTCATATCTTTTCACGTGACCCTCGTACAAGCTTTCTCTTTCATAGTATCATGTCAGGTATAGAGGCAAGAGAGCGTGCCATATACAGGGTTGGTAGCAAAAGGGAGACGAACATGGAGTTTGTTTTTATCTACTTTTGGAAGTATAAAAAGGGGGGAAAGAAAAAGATAAGGAGAGGTTTTATTCGAACAAGTGGGGGAGGTGAATTAAAAAAGAGAAAAAAAACAAAAAGCAAGAGAGAGAATATTCACCTAATTAATGAGGTGAAACCCTAGCCACAAAAACCTACATATTCTCTCTCCAGCCGTCAACCATCACATTAACTCCCACCTTTTCTCTCTCCCTTAAAGCCGACACACGTCCCCATCACTCCCCTCTTCCATTAATTCGTCTGTTTCCCCTCACCTTTTTCAACTTCCCATATTTCCTTCATCATCACCCGTCCCTTCAACTTCTTCATCTTCTTCAACACTCAACTTTTTCTTCTTTCCTTCATCTCTTCGATTTTCTCCCAAAAAAAACACCCTTCACCATTTTCCCCTCACATATTCTCTCCTTCCCTATTTTCAACAAACCCTCCATGGCTTGTTGCAAGAATGACCCTGAAACTTCCGATTGCCCCAAGAAACCACTAGTCCTAGAAATCTCTAAGTTTTTCGATGAGGTAGCAAAGGAGCGATGGACAAAACTCAAAGATAGGAATGTTCTTCCAGGCTAGGGTTTAAATACCCTAAAGAGAAAGACGACTAATTCAATCAGGCAGTCATGGACGTCATTGGCAAGCATGAATGGAAAACCTTCGTTGCTCACCCTGAGGAGATCTGTACCTCACTAGTAAAAGAGTTCTACGCACATATCACAAGTCCAACACAGTCTACGGTTCATGTGCGAGGTGAGCAAATAAAGTTTACTATTGCAGCAATTAACAAGTTCTATGGGCTAAAGCACACTGTAGGCCATCACACCACTTTTTTGACAACCATGGACGCCTAGACACAGCACGAGGTGCTAGAGGATATTTGTTTTGAGGTAACAGTGCTGGACAACAACATGTCAGTCGAGAGAGGACGCCTCAAAACTGAGGCCAAGATATGGAACCATTTTGTGCGACATAACCTCATGCCCACACTACACACTGCCACAATCCACATCTCTAGACTTTTTCTTCTCCACTCAATATTACATGGTAGACGCATTGACATAGGAAAGATTATAGTGGCTGAAGTGTATGCTTGTCTGAAAAGGCCTCGTAGTCCCCTTGTGTTCCCTAACCTAGTATTTGCTTTGTGTAAAAGAAAAGACGTCTTTATAGACGATCTAGTGGATGCAACTATTTCAGGTAAGACAGGTTTAACTCTAGCCCTCATCACGGAACTTCGAGAATTCAATGAAGATGTGCCTCAGTAAACAGTGAAAGGAGGAGCTAAAAGTTTTGCTGCAGCACGAGTAGCAACATTGGTGGCTACAACGAAAGAACTGAGCGCTGAGCTCAACCTGATGAAGGCACACCAGCGGGCGTACTTCAAGTATGCCCATCATCGCAATGGTGCCATAGCATCTTGCTTCAATAAACTCCTACCAGACTAGAATGTATCATTTCCACTATTCATCATGGAGTTATTGTAAGTCCCCACCACTGCTACAGCAAGCATGGTGTTTCCCAGTGACCCTAGCTCTGTCCAACCCGCTGCCAAGAAGAAGACTATGAGAAAGAAGACGCCTACGACTCTAACTGCCCAGCAAGAAAAAGAAACTCCCGTGATTCCACCTACTGTAGAAGAGACTGACCCAGTGGCTACCCCGACCAAGAAAAGGAAACATACCAGGAAGGCAACTAATCCTGCACCATCACGACCAGAAAACCCACTTCCTGAGCTAGAACATATACCAAGTGATCTTGAGGACCCCCTCAAAAGGAGACAACCCCAACACCTACACTTTAGCCGACAAAAGCACAAACAACGGATTTTACAGCATCCAGACCAAAGACACGTATCAAACATACTGTAGGATGTGTCAAATCTTCACTCAGTGCTCAGTCAATCTCCTCCGAGAGTGTGGACAATGTCACAGATCCCCACCACTACTCGTCTGAAACATCAATGGACAACACCAGCAGCACCACATAGCCTCTGCACCCAAGAGGTAACTAACTTTTTTTTTTTCATTTTGTTTTCATCATTTTTTTTCATGGCATATAGTGTAGATTAGTTTATGAATTAAGGACGCTACATCTCTTAAGTTTGGGGGTGTTAGTGTTCATAGTCAATATTTTGCTTTACCATATGCATAGTAGGAAAGAACAAAATTTTTACTATGACATTCTGTTTAGTTTAGAGAAAGTCTATGAGTATATTTATGATGTTTGACGAGGAAATCATAAAGGCTTGAACTAATTTAGAAAAAAAACACAACTAGTTGAGATCTGTAGAACTGACCTAGGATCTAGTTGTTAATTTTTTTTACACAGCTGCTCTCTTTCTATAAGTAAGTTCGTTAGAATTTTTTAGGAAGAACCCTAGTGAACTCTGATATGTAAACGCTAGGGAACTTAAGAAAAACTAGACGACCTTGTGCTCAAACAAACGAATAAATGCTACGACATATCTATAGAAGGACACTCCACTTTGCTATAGCATACTATAAAAAGAAGAAGAAGATGAAATAAAGTTTTTCTATAGAATATGAGTGAATGAAAGTTGTCACGAGACGACTCTACCTACTAGCTCGGGGGTGAGAGGTTTGCTCTCTGCTCAACTAGAGTTAAGGACAGTAGGTGTGATAAGCTAACACCCTTCGCAGCAGAAAACCTATATCTTTGGGAGTCTAAAAATTGGAAAAGAACTAGAGAACATAGTTAGGGTAGGGAGCTTCCTCCAAAATTTATCTCACTAGCTTAAGTATAGGAGGAAGGCATCCACGCACACAGCTTAGTCCTAAGGAATGTTCTAAAAAGATCTCACTTCTAATTGTTTATATTTAATTGCATAAATATCCTTGTTTTCATACCTTTTTGCTATAACATTTGCCTGTTCTTGAGTTCATATCATAGCATTTAGAATGCATTTAGGTTGCATCTTCTTCTTCTGGGTGCATCTTTATCTTTGCTAGTTATTGGTCCATATTGAGGGGTACAGCTCGGAAGGTTGGTTTTGGGTTTGTTGGTGTGAAGGAAAGGAGTCAAGAGAGAAAGTTAGTTCCAGGAATTGCTATAGCATAGTGGAAGTGGATATTGGCCAGCACGTGAGTGGCACGAGAGCTGTAGAAACACGTGAACATGCAGAAAAGGACGATCTAACATGTGCAGCAGTCAGTACCCACCTGCAGACTGTCCTCCTTGTCCCCTCGTGGCAAACCTTGTTGGTGGATATTCCTTGGGATTATCAAGGCATCTTTAAGGTACAAAACCCTAAAAGCCTCCACTATATAAAGGGGAGAGAAGCTTGGAGAAAGTGTGACGCGAAAGAGAGGCGGAAGAGAGAGAAAGTTGCAAGGAGAGAGAAGATTTTATCTTCATCTTCTCCAGCTTGGTGTCCTTCATCGTTGAAGCTCCAAGGAGTGGCCTCATTGGCCTCAAGAGAGGCGGTGGGCCCAAGACAGTCGGGCAGTCCATGGCGGAGAGGGAGTTCACCTTTCTTTCTTTCGCTATAGCATTTCCTTTTCATATCTTTATCTTTGGTGATGTTATCGCAATGATACATTGGATGATATTGCCCAGCCACAAACTGTTTTAGGTGGCTTGGGTTTGATGGATGATTTTATTTCGAGTACTTTTTAATGCATGCTATTGCCTTTTCAATGTTTATCATGTTGTATGCTTTGCTTATGCTTTTTCATTTCCTTAAAGTTGTAAGAGCCTTCGAGAGTTGGCCGTTCTTTAAGTATGTGTTGAGGTTAGTAATCGAGAGAGCTAGCCTTAGAACCCTCATAAGCAATGGAGTGGCTGTCGAGAGGCAGACTCTAACCTACCTTAGAGATAAGTGATAGGTTTCAAGGGCTAAAAAGGATAGTTCGTGAAGGGTAGGGGAGTGTTAGAGTTTACGCTGAGAGGTATGGCTGTATCATTTCTGACTCCCAGTTTCTGGCTAGAGATAGTTTAGGAACACCTTTAGCAAATCCCTCCTAGTATAGAAGATAGCTTAAGAGCCTTAGTATCATTAAGAAGCTTAGGTTAGGTTGTCCATCATTCCCAGCCAGTCATTCTGTAGTGAGTTACGCATACGAAAGGGGACATGTTCATCATATTGCTATCTTATCTTTCTCTGCACTGTTTTGCTTCAACATTATTTTATATCATCTCGTTTACTATAGAATTTTCATCTGCAAAAAGTTCAATCTTTATTGTTGCAGCAAACCGTGAATACCTCCAACCCGTGTGGAGACGATACTCACTCATCACTTTATTACTCGTTCGATGTGTATACTTGCACCATATTTGCGTATCATTTATAGTACACTACACGCAAGCAACACAATGCGACCTAAACATACCTGCCCTTTAAACTGATCAAAAAGAAAAAAAATTATGTTTTAAACTTCATTTAACACCTCAAGGCCGTAGCACCTATCATTAGATTAGTGAGAGGGGAATAACATGAATTACCTTAGAATTAAACTATAATATGCCAGTGAAGTGTGTGCAGAAACTGTGAACAAGTTGAATATGAAGAACATTCTAAGTAAACAAAGATGTTGTCATGATATACAAGGTTGCTTCCGAGACAACATATTCAAGCACAATTTAAATAATCATGGCAATGAGGGCTTCATCTAATCACAACTACTCGTCTAGGTCTAAAATTAAGATAGGAGCAAACTACAAAACCCTGAACCCATGGAGTAGAGTCAGCACTTGAAGACTTTCATTAACTCATGCTAATTTGTCCGTCACTTCAAAATTTTCAAATTCTTGGACTTTGATAGCAGCGGAATGTCCTCGCACACGATTCTTCCTAGAGCAGGTTTCGGGCACCTCTAGAGATAGACAACGTAAAATTTTTCTATTGCCTGTCTTGGCAGTGCTTTTGTTTTTTTGTTACATGTCGCGACAGCTTCTTGCAACCATTGTTAGAATTTTACAAATAATTCAAGCACGCAATGTTTACCAGAAATTCTAACAAATTCAGCAAGTAACAATAGTGTTTTTAAATTTTTGGCAACTATAGAAAAATCCTAAGTTTACTTCATGATTTTCTCCAAAATTAAGTTCTCTTTAACTTGGTGCGAAAATTTAAAGTTGGCTATCCAATCATAGGCACAAGTTCTAACAAAAAAAATTATTTTCAATTAATTTTTCTAAGGCAAGTACATTATGCAATCTAATATGCACTAAAGTATGCCTAAACATGATGAGTGCTAACCCTCCAAACTCGAGATGGGCATTGCCTTCAATGCATAAAATAAAAATAGAAAATAAAAACAGAAAAATAAAACATAGAAACAGAAAATACAATTGATATAAAAACATAAAAATAAAGTAAACAGAAGAAAAAAACTAGAAGTTGGCAGATGGTTGGGAGGAGGTTGGGTCTTTGCTGCTGAGGAGGAGGAAGAGGATTGGATGATAAGGCGGCGGCCGGTAGATGCCCAGGCGATAGACTTAGCTGGTGATACCTTTGCTGTCCGCGGCGGTTGTACTCTCTTGGGAGTAGGGCGAGGCTCTTCTTGAGGTTCTGCAGGAGGAGCGGAAGGAGGGGCTTCACTCTCTTCTGAATCTATCTCCTCGTCCTCTGGCTCGACGACTATGATGTGCCACTTCCTCTTCCTTGTTCCTTCCTCCGTTGGTGCTGTCGAAGGGTCAATCGCCATTAGGGCTGCTACATCTGCTGCTGTTGCTTATGTTGTTGGTGGCTGCTGCTCAACCTCTTCTGATGATGACGTGTTGGCCACCATTGCCACTCTGCAGATGGGGGAATGATGTTGCTGATATCTCTCTAGGGAGTTTGCCACCGTGTTGGAAGTAGATGTGGCAGAATACGATGGGTAGTGCATTGGAGATGACATCTGGCGGCGGAAGGCTACATGGCGGGCAACTGCGACTTAGGGTGTTCCTTGTGCTAGGGTAGCTGCGACATCGAGATCAACAGGGTAGGGTCGTCGTCTGGAAATTTTTGAAGAAGATATGCCACAAAGGCCTCTTGAACCTCCCCTACATACTTCATGAAGGTCAGCTGCTGCTGTTCGATCCGTTTTTTGCTGTCAATGAGGGTGCGCAACAAATTGAGGACTTTATTGGCTGGGGCAACTTCAGTACTGTCGGGGCGACTGGTGTAGCTGGCTAAGCGGCAGAGGGCTGGCTGGGGGTGACGGGCACTGTCTCTTGGGCCTGCATCATCTGCAGGCAAAATTTCTTGGTCCACTCCTCCTTGGTAGTCGTCATCTCATCCTCGGGGTCGGTTGGGACGTTAAAGTGTACACAATGGCCGGTGATGAGTGACAAGAAGTATAGCCTGCCCTTCGTCTTGCGGAAGCAGTTGTGGATCTCCTTACATATAATCTCCCCAACGATGATGGGTCGGTTCATCATAATGATGTGAATTAGTACGAGGCACGGCCGATCAGCAGTGGAGTTTCGGGAGGTCGGCAGCAGATGCCTTTTGATGAATGTATTCCACAGCATTACCTCGAGCAACAGGTGATGACGTTAGACAGAGCCGCCATGCTTTCCTACCAACCACGACGTGTTGGACTTGCACAACTTTGCTTTGAGTCTTTCATAGTCGGCATCTGACAGTGACTGCATCCATTCCTCGTGAGGGTTGTCATCCATCTCTAGGCAATAGAAGTTGTTGATGACGACATCGTTCAGTTTGGCAGGCTCCCCTCAGACGTAGACAAATGACAGCTCTGGACAGGGATGATGGGCATAGATATCTCTGACCATGGTGATGTTGGCCATCTCCAGATGTCGTGCAAATATTTCTCATCCCTTGTTGTGGATGGTCTCGAACAAGGCAGGTTCTAAGCCAAGGTCTCTTGTTTGCTTGATGTAGTGGAGACCTTGCTCCTCTTAAATTGCTTGCTTTGCAAACTGTTCTTTATATCTCTTCTCATCTGCCCTAGAGCAGAAGCGTTGGAAGGTGAGTTTAGGTGCTAATGTTGAAGCCATGTGTGAGACAGTTGAAATTTAACTGAAACTTGAAAAAGAAGGTAATTAGCTACAAAGCAGTGGATGCAAGAATAAAATGGCAAGGAAGTGAAAGTAAAGTGAATGAATGAGATGAGTGAGGTTTAAGTATAGGCTGCCAAGAGATGCCGAGACGACATTAAATGTCCAACGGTCAAGTTGTCTCGCTCACGTTATGGGATTTCTGCCTGTTATTTCTGTAGCCGTTAGCGGGCAACTAGCCGTTATGCGCTATCTGCGCTGGGCCGCCATTTTGCTGTCTTGGCGGGATGGTGGGCGGGCTCCTTGTTGGGCCTTCTTCTTGATCCAACTCTTTTATTCCTACAACCTGAAATAAAAATAAGATAATTAAATAATAAAAATAAATTCTAAAAAATAAAAATGTGAAAAATAAATTCAAAATTTAATTCTAAGGAAAATAAATTGAAATAAATTAAATTCTATTCCAAAAATATAAAAATAAAAATAAAGATAAAATAATTAAGTTATGTTGGGAGTGCGTTTGGGTGCATCTCCCAAACATAACAACTTCCTGAGGTGGTGTTTCTTGTCCTTCCCTCCTGGGGGTCCTCATGTTCTTTAAGGTGGTGTGCTACTGGGTCCTTCAGTCTGCCCTTTGGTCTACCGTGACAGCTGCTGCCTTGACATGTCTCTATGCTGATTTTGGCAACTTGAGCATTAGGGCATCCTTCCTTTTCCTTTTCTGAGGGTTGTAACACATTTAACTTGATGCTCTGATTGTCTACCCTCATGGTTAGCTCCTCATGTTCCATATCTATTGGAGTTCTTTTCCATTGGCCAAAAATGGTCGCCCAAGGATGATGGGGGCGTTTTCATCGGCCTCACAGTCTAGGATAAGGAAATTAGCTGGAAGAATAAGGTTGCGCGCTCGAACTAGGAAGTCTTCGATCTTGCCCTCTGGTTGTACAATTGAATAATCAAAAAGTTTCAACATAATGGAGGTAGGTTTGGCTTTCCCAATTCCTAGTTTGTCGAAGACTGCCTTGGGTATCAAGTTTATACTGGCTCCTAAGTCGCACATGGCTTTTGTTTCATGCTTACTGCCTATTCTGCATGGTATAACAAAGCTGTCTGGATCTGTTTGCTTGGGCGACAACTTGTTATGTAGCATGGCTTTGCACTACTCTATTACAACAACTGTTTCAAACTCCCCAATTCTCTTCCTCTTAGAAACCATATCACTAAGATATTTGGCATAGTTGGGCATGTTCTGAATGGATTCTATGAGAGGTATGTTTTGTGCACTTGCTTCAGAACATCCAAGAATTTCATGAACTAGTGCTCATGTTTCTATTGCTTCAACCTTTGGGGGAAAGGTGCTGGCAGGCGGATGCACTCTATATGTTCTTTGCATGGAAACTTTATCTGTGGAGCATAATTTGTTTCAGAACTACTGTCAGGCTCAGTTTTTCGGGGCCGCTGGTGTGGATGTTGTCATGGTAGGTAGTTCTTTTTGTGCTGTCTATTTCTCTTCTTGCTTTTCCAGTCTGGACTCATTCAATTGTTTCCCACTCTTGGTTGATATGGCTTTGCACTGCTCATATGTGAGCTTAGCTGCTGGCTCTGAACTGTTGGACGATGCACCCATTGTCCTGCTGCTATAGATCACAATGAACTGCCCAAACTGGGTTTCCAGGTTCTTTATTGTACCTCCTGATTGTTCATCCGCATCTTCGTCCTGTCCATAAACGACTCAGTTTTATCAATAAACTCATTAGTGCGAACAATAAATTCACTAGTGTTAAACATAAAAGTTTTAAGGGTTGCTTCTAGTAAATTATTGTTTTGTGGTTGCTGAGCTTGCTATCTAGACTGGTTTTGCTGATAACCTCTCTGCTGCTGTTGTGGATTGGCAGTAGTTTTAGGATTGCTCCAAGAGAAGTTTGGATGATTCTTCCAACCAGGGTTGTACGTATTCGTGTTGGGCCTGCTGTTCCTCTCGTATACTCCCATGAAATTGGCAGATGCAGTACATTCAAAGGAATCGTGGTTGCCCCCACACTCATCACAGAATGTCTCTACAGCCTTGGCCTCATAGACTTTCCCATTGGGTTTCACCATGTTAATGACTAGCTCGTTCAATTTGTCAAGGCGGGCATTGACAAACTCTGAGGCTTCCACTTCGTTCACTACTGCTGGCCGCCTAACGCCGCCTCGACGGGTTGTTGGGTACTTATAGTCGTTCTTGGCGGCTTGGTTTAGGATTCGCAATGCCTCCTCTGGTGGTCTGTCGAGGATTATTCCGTTGGCTGAGGCATCAATCATCATTCGAGTTGGGTAGTTCACCCCGTTGTAGAACATTGACACATGTGTCCAAGATGGGAAACCATGGAGCGGGCAGTTGTTAAGAATCTGTTGGTACCGCCCCCATGCTTCATACATTGGCTCATCATCCCCTTATCGGAAGGTTGTGATCTCGTTTCTTAATCTGTCTGTGACATTGGATGGGCTGAAACGATCTAAGAAATCCTTACACAGCTCTGTCCATGTGTTGAATGACCCTGCTGGCTGGTTGTTCAACCACTGCTATGCGCTATCCCTTAGTGAATATGGGAATAATATCAGCCTTAGGACATCTTGGTGGACTCCGTGTATTTTGAATGCTCTGCATATGTCCAGGAATCCTATTAAGTGCTGTCGAGCATCTTCTGTGGCAGTCCAACCAAATTGCACCAACGTGTTGATCGTGTTGAACATCACAGGCTTCAGCTCGAAGTGATCCGCCTCAATCTCATATTCTGTCACTGTAGTATCGAACCCTCTGAAAGTTATGTTCCAACTAATCGCTAGTGGTTCGAACGTACTGTGGCTGCCTAGGCGGAATAGGGGTGGCTGCCTTGGTGGAACTTGTTGTTGTTCTCTAGATGGCGGGTCTTGCTGCCCATCCTTGCCGTTATGAGCATTGTTGGCAGGGTTGTCGTTTATTACTTCCATGCTTTCCTCTACTTTTCTGTCTTCTTTAGTTTTCCCAAGGGCTGTTCTGATCTCCTTTTTGAGTTCTCTTGCTCTTTGTTCGATATCAACAACGTAAATGATTTAGCCTTTTGGGTTTGCCCTGATCATGCACTTAGCAAAGGAATTGTAAAATTCTTTTTTTCTTCGATTAAAAATAAAATTAATAAAAACTGAAAATTAAATGCAAATAAATAAAGGTGCAGAAATTTTAGAACGAATTTCTGAACCTCCTTAGCCCGGCCTAGACGGTTGACCCGAACTACGAAGATTACACGGGGAAACCAAAGTCAACCTGAAAGTTAACCTTGATTAACGACCCTTTTTTTTCTTTTTAGTCTTATCTAGATGCACATTAACCTTAAGCGTACACTTGAGAAACACATACTTGAAAAGCACAGCGATCGAAAAGCAATGAGGGACTCAATTGCACAACATACAAAAGTTAGGGACCAAATTGCAATTTCTGGAAAGATGAAAGACTTAGCTTATTTTTAAGCTACCAATATCAAATTAATTATATTACATGCTTCCCTGTCAAATTTCACCTCAATCGGGCATCTCAAACTCATGCAATTGCAAAAACGATTTTCAAGACTAAAACGTAAAGCTTGCAAACCATAAAACCATTCAAATCAGAGCCCAACGGTCATCTGTTTCGGAACGGGGTTGATCATTTCGAAACGCGGGTTCGTTTCGAGACTTGTATCGAAACAGGGCCTGGTAGTGGCCAAAACGTTTCGGAACGGCCTCTACCCGTTCCGATACACGAAGGCCATTACAGGCCCCCGTTTCGAAACGCTAGTGCCCGTTCCGATACGGATTGCCAAAAAAGTGCAGAATTTGCTGGTTTAACATACATTTAACCACTCAAACACATCCTAATGAGTCATACATATAAGGTACATGATTGCAACATCAAAACACATATAAGGTACATGATTGCAACATCAAAACACATTCATGGCATCAATTAGGGAAATCCACAAGTCTATAGGCATGCATCCTAGTATCCAAAGTCAAACAACCATCAAAGCATCAAAGCAAGCACAAAAATGGCCATTTACAAGTCCAGATCATTTAAAGCATCATGCCACAACTAGGGAGTCCAAAACATCTCCCAAATCACATCCTAGGTTCACATTGCCAAATATCAAAAACTAATAATGTTGTGAAAAAGTCACCATACATGAGCTTAGCTTTCCCTTGAATTCTTAGCCACCTTGCTGCCCTCAAACACCTCAATTATCTGCATTATTGGTTCAAGAGAGAGAGCGTAAGCACAAATGCTTAGTGAGGCATGCTCTAAAGAAACAACACAATAATGCATTTTATAAAACACTTTTCTCAAAGCCTTTTTAACACATAAACATCATTATTCATGCAACCTTGCATTCTTAAACAAGCATCTCATGCTTCATTAGTACAACATGTCATATTGGCTTTCAAGTGATAATCCATAACCATTTACAACATAAAACAAAATCGGATACGCGGATTACAAGCGTTGTCCCATACGCTTCATACACACTACCAAACACACAAGGTGGAGTTTACCGGTACAATCACAACCCCTCAACACCCGTGATGGAGTTTAACGGTACAATCACAACCCCTCAACATCAGTCATCGGTAGTTGTAGAACATCACTAACGAGAACACATGACACACAACACAAGATCCACACATGGACTTTTAACCACCATTGTGATCTTAACCATCTCATTAGTGTACTTGGATGCAGTTTACAGTACAATTACAACCCCTCAACATCCAAGGCGACTTTATTCACGGTGCACCCAATCCTATAGCCGGCTAACTATATCTGATTCAAGTACTTTAAGACCAACACATCACTTGCCAACATACATCATTTATCATCAATAATCCACTGTTTTAAAGCATTAATCAAAGCCATTAAACCATCATGCATCACCATGCATCAAAACATCATTTACTAATATCAAACCAAGGATCTCTTACCTTGAGCATCCTTCAACACATGGCTTTTTCCACTTTAGAAATGTGTGAAAATCAATTGATGATTGAAAATAATAGGATTTGATGTAGAAAGGATTATGAATCAATTGATGATTGAAACCTCATCATTTGGTGTGAAAATCAAAAGAAATGTTGCTTTAGAAATGTGTTTGGCTGAGGGAATTTTGAGAAAAAATGAGAAGAGAAAGTTTTAACAAAAGTTAGTTTTGAAATCTCAAAATTGGTTTTTTCCACTTTTCCTTTAATTAATTAAACATTAATTAAATCATTAAAATATAAGAAAAATCTGGAGAAATCCTTTTTTGGGTAAATTAGCTCCTTAAAGATTCAAAGTTTCAATCATTACAAAACATTCACCACTGAACTTTTCAAAAATTACATTTTAGTCACTATTTCTAAATGTTGCACTTCCAAACCTTATTTTGTAAAATTGATTTCACCACTCTCTTATATATATTAAAAGATGATTTTAGATATTTTTCCATATTTTTAAAGCATCCCGAACTAGGCTTTCCCTAAAACCACCTTTTATATTCGAACCGAAAATCAGACCGGTCCGGTTCAGACCCTAAACTTCCAAGCCCAAAATTGGGGTGTTACAACTCTCCCCCTTAAGAAATTTCGTCCTCGAAATTTACCTGAAGGAAAGAGATACGGAAACTGCTTCCTCATGTCATCCTTTCGTTCCCACGTGGCTTCCTCAGCACCACGATGCTTCCACAACACCTTTACCAACTCAATAGTTTTACCTCGAATAACTTTACTATCTAAAACCATAATTTCCACCGGCTCCTCATCATAGGTCATGTCTGGATTAACCTCCACCTCCTCTACAGGCATAACATGTGAAGGATCCAATCTATACCTCCGAAGCATAGAGACATGAAACACATCATGAATCTTTTCCAACTCTTGCAGCAACCTCAACTTGTACGCAACAGGACCCACACGCTCAATCACCTCGTATGGTCCAATGTACCTAGGGCTCAACTTACCCTTTCGGCCAAACCTCATTACCTTTTTCCAAGGCAAAACTTTCAAGAACACACGGTCACCTACCGCATACTCAATCTCCTTACGCTTCAAATGTGCATAAGACTTCTGTCGATCAGAAGCTGCCTTCAATCGCTCACAAATGAGCTTCACCTTCTCGGTGGTTCCTTTCGACAAAGCTGGCATTGAGACCAACTTCTGACCTGTTTCAGCCCAACAAAGAGGAGTTCTGCATTTCCTCCCGTACAAGGCTTCATATGGTGTCATTTGATTACTTGCCTGGTAGCTATTGTTATAAGCAAACTCCACCAAAGGCAAATGCTTCTCCCAAGAGCCTTGAAACTCAATCACACAGCACCTCAACATATCCTCCAGCACTTGGATAACACGCTCAGACTGTCCATCCGACTGTGGATGATAAGAAGTACTGAAATTCAGTCGTGTACCCAAAGCCTGATGTAAACACCCCTAGAAACGCGATGTAAACCTCGGATCTCGATCCGACACTATAGACTTTGGCACACCATGAAACCGCACAGTCTCAACAATGTACAACTCCGCAAGCTTGTCCAAAATGTACGTAGTATGCACGGGTTAGAAATGAGCACACTTCATAAGGCGATCCACAATCACCCACACTGAATTATTCTTCGATGGTGACAAAGGCAAACTAGACAAAAAGTCCATGGTAATCCTTTCCCACTTCCACTCAGGAATCCTCAACGGTTGCAACAACCCATAAGGAAACTGATGCTCAGCTTTAACTCGCTGACAAACCATGCACTTGCTCACATACTCCGCAACATCTTTCTTTAATCCCACCCAATAGTACTCATCCTTAAGATCACGATACATCTTTATACTACCAGGGTGCATAGCAAAAGGACTACTGTGAGCTTCGATCAGAATAGCATGCCTCAACTCAATATCATTCGGCACTACTATCCGACTCCCAAAACATAAAACTCCATCATCATTAAAACAGAAATCCGATGGCCTATCCTCAACAATATCCTGAACATGTGGCACCAAGGAATCATCCAACAACTGCTTATACTTTATCAACTGAACCAAAGATGGTTTCACTTGCAATTCTGCCACAAGACCTCCATCTCGCGAAATACTCAAACTAGCAAACATAGCCCTCAACTCCGCTGCCACCTTCCTACTCAAGGCATCAGCTACAACATTAGCTTTGCCCGAATGGTACTCGATCGTCAGATCGTAATCTTTAAGCAACTCCACCCAACGTCGTTGCCTAAGATTCAACTCTTTCTGAGACATCAGATACTTCAAACTCTCGTGATCCGTGTACATCGTACACTTCTCACCATACAGGTAATGTCTCCAAATTTTCAAAGCAAAAACCACCGCAGCTAACTCAATGTCATGTGTAGGATAATTGCGCTCATGCACCTTCAACTGTCGTGATGCATAAGCCACCACCTTACCCTCTTGCATCAAAACATACCTCAAACCAACGTAGGATGCGTCACTGTACACCACAAACTCTTTCCCTGATTCAGGCTGAACCAAGATAGGAGCTTGCGTCAAAGCTGCCTTAAGCTTCTCAAAAGCCTGCTGTCTCGCTTCCGTCCACTCATACTTAACATCCTTCTGCAACAACTTCGTCAAAGGTGCAACAATCTTTGAAAATCCATCCACGAACCTCCGGTAGTATCCCACCAAACCAAGGAAACTACAGACTTCATGTACAGACTTAGGAGGCTTCCAGTTCATCACTGCCTCAATCTTATGAGGATCAACACGAATCCCCTCAGCAGAAACCACATGACCAAGAAACACAACTTCTCTAAGCCAAAATTCACACTTGCTTAGCATAGCATAAAGATGGTTCTCCAACAGAGCCTGCAACACAATCCTCAAATGTCCCTCACGCCCCTCCTCAGTACGAGAGTACACAAGGATATCATCAATGAACACCACCACAAACTTGTCAAAATATTCATGGAACATTCTATTCATCATGTCCATAAAAGCTGCAGGAGCATTTGTCAAACCAAACGGCATCACAAGGAACTCATAATGCCCATACCTCGTTCTGAAGGCTGTCTTTGGCACATCCACATCCTTCACCTTCAACTGGTAATAACCTGACCTTAAGTCAATTTTAGAGAACACAACCGCTCCCCTAAACTGATCAAAAAGATCATCAATCCTCGGCAATGGATATCGATTCTTGATAGTCAACTTGTTCAGCTGACGGTAATCGATGCACATTCTCATAGAGCCATCCTTTTTCTTCACAAACAACATCGGTGCACCCCAAGGTGACACACTCGGCCGAATGAAAGCACGATCAAGCAACTCCTGAAGTTGCATTTTCAGCTCCTTCAACTCCTTAGGTGTCATTCGATACGGAGTAATGGACACTGGAGTTGTGTTTTCATATAGCTCAATTCCAAACTCCACCTCTCGATTAGGAGGCAACCCAGGTAACTCCTCCGGAAACACACCAGGAAACTCTCGCACAGTCCTGATATCTTGCACTCGCAACTCCTTAGAGATAGGATTCATCACAAAGGCTAGGTAGGCCTCTCAACCTTGCCTCAGCATCCAGCTCGCTTCCAATGTAGACACCACATTGGCAAGAAACTTCACATTCTCACCAACCACCACTACCTCATAATCATCCGCAAGCTTCAACGAAACTCGCTTGTTCTCAAAATCCACCACAGCCCGATGTTCAACAAGCCAATCCATACCAAGGATTACATCAAAACCATAGAAAGGCAATTCCATGAGATCAACATGAAAAACATGATTTTGTACAACCAAGGGACATCTTATATACAACTTCCGTGTCACAACGGTCTCACCAAAGGAACTAGTTACACACATACCAATATCCAAAGACTCAACAGGCAAACCAAGCAATTGAGCATGTTCACGCAATATGTATGAGTGTGAAGATCCAGAATCAATCAAGGAATGTAATGACAAGGATTGCAAAGTAAAGGTACCTGCGATCACATCCGTGTCATTTCTCTCCTCTCGCTGCGCATACACTCGAGCCTAGCCACCACCCTCAGGTTGGACAACCACAACATGTGCCACATTCCTCCCACCATCATCTCTGCGCTGGAAGTTACCACGGTCGCGCCCACAACCTCTCTGTGGTGCAACAACACCAGGAGAACGTCCCTGACCACCATCGACCAACAAAGGACACTCCCTCCTCATGTGGTCTGCCGAACCACAATTCCAGCACGAATTACCTGTCACTACCACAGGAGCCTGCACCTCTCTCACTGCTCGAGGACAATCACGCCTCAAATGACCACGCAATCCACACGCCCAGCACGTGTTCTGATCAGCTCTCGCCCTGTCTCTCTGAACAGGCGCACCATGCTCTCCACTATCACGCCTAGCAGAAGACTGATACCTCTTATCTCGTCCTCTCTTGTTCCGTCCACCACCGGAACTATACTCAGCAGCCCTCTTGCCCGAGCCAGAACCAACACTCCTGGAAGACAAACCCAGGTTCTTCTCAATGTCCTTCGCCCTACTAACCAGCACATCAAAATCCGTGTACTCAGCTGCAAGCATAAAGGTCTTTACGTCCGTCACCAAACCATATCGAAAACGCTCACACCTCTCCCGCTCATCAAGGATAAGCTCGGGTGCGTACTGACTGAGACGGACAAACTGGATCTCATACTCAGCCACTGTCATGCTTCCTTGTGTAAGAGACATGAATTCTCTTTTCTTTTCATCCAGGTATCGCACAACCTAAATACTTTTGCTTAAATTCATTCAGAAAGAACGTCCAAGTCACATCAACTTCCTCCATTCCGGAGACAGTGGTCGTCCACCAGGTATACACATCATCATGTAACAACGATACCACACAACCTAACTTCTGCACATCATTGCAGTTCATTTGTCCCAATACCCTCTTGGTACTTTCCAACCAAGATTCGGAACCCTCAGCAGACAAACCTATGAACTCAGTCCCTCCCAGACTGCGCAAACGTTCCAAAGGTAATCTTGCATTGGCATCACCCTGATGCCCAGCTCCATGAGCTCCAGCTACTGCTGCCTGAAAGGCTCCAGCAATAGCCTGAATCAAAACTATCATGTCAGGAGCAGCTTGCCCCTGCCCAGCTTCAGGTCCAGCGACCCCAGCACCAGCTCCATCACCTCCAGCACCACCACCACCGGGCGGTCCACCACCAGGAGGAGGAGGTATATCCACAACATTATCAGCATTGTTCTCATTCTCGTTCTGAGCCATAGCTCGCCTATTAATTATCGTCTCTCTACGAGGTCCCATTCACTAAAACAATGCACTAACACAAATGCAAGAAACATAATTAAGCTCAACAAGGTAAGTAATCCAAGCACTCAAGCTCATTTTTCAAAAAAAAATCATTTCATTAGTTTTGATATGGCAATGGGTTCCCCTAACATGCTTCAACATAGCATACATCACAATTGTAACATATTTTACAATTTACACATCATACTTCCATTCAAAAAGGCACATCATACAATCATACATACATCACCCACATAATCATTTTCGTTTACTCGAGAACTCAGCTCTGATACCACCAAATGTAACCCCCTTAGCCCGGCCTAGACGGTTGACCTGAACTACGAAGATTACACGGGGAAAACCAAAGTCAACCCGAAAGTCAACCTTGATTAACGACCTTTTTTTCTTTTTAGTCTTATCTAGATGCACATTAACCGTAAGAGTACCCTTGAGAAACACATACTTGAAAAGCACAGCGATCAAAAAGCAATGAGGAACTCAATTGCACAACATACAAAAGTTAGGGACCAAATTGCAATTTCTGGAAAGATGAAGGACTTAGCTGATTTTTAAGCTACCAATATCAAATTGATCATATTACATGCTTCCCTGTCAAATTTCACCTCAATCGGGCATCTCAAACTCATGCAATTGCAAAAACGATTTTCAAGACTAAAACGTAAACCTTGCAAACCATAAAAACATTCAAATCAGTGCCCAACGGTCATCTGTTTCGGAACGGGGTTGACCGTTCCGAAACGCGGGTTCGTTTCAAGACCTGTATCGAAACAGGGCCTGGTAGTGGCCAAAACGTTTCGGAACGACCTCTACCCGTTTTGATACACGAAGGCCATTACAGGCCCCCATTTCGAAACACTAGTGCCCGTTCTGATACGGATTGCCCAGAAAGTGCAGAATTTGCTGGTTTAACATACATTTAACCACTCAAACACATCCTAATGACTTCCTAATCATGCCAACAAGTCATCATACATATAAAGTACATGATTGCAACATCAAAACACATTCATGGCATCAATTAGGGAAATCCACAAGTCTATAGGCATGCATCCTAGTATCCAAAGTCAAACAACCATCAAAGCAAGAACAAAAATGGCAATTTACAAGTCCAAATCATTTAAGGCATCATGCCACAAATAGGGAGTCCAAAACATCTCCCAAATCACATCCTAGGTTCCCATTGCCAGATATCAAAAACTAATAATGTTGTGAAAAAGTCACCATACATGAGCTTAGCTTTCCCTTGGATTCTTAGCCTCCTTGCTGCCCTCAAACACCTCAATTATCTGCATTATTGGTTCAAGAGAGAGAGCGTAAGCACAAATGCTTAGTGAGGCATGCTCTAAAGAAACAACACAATAATGAATTTTATAAAACACTTTTTTCAAAGCCTTTTTAACACATAAACATCATTATTCATGCAACCTTGCATTCTTAAACAAGCATCTCATGCTTCATTATTACAACATGTCATATTAGCTTTCAAGTGATAATCCATAACCATTTACAACATAAAACACAATCGGATACGCGGATTACAAGCGTTGTCTCATACGCTTCACACACTCCACTGAACACACAAGGTGGAGTTTACCGGTACAATCACAACCCCTCAACATCACTCATCGGTAGTTGTATAACATCACTAACGAGAACACGGGACACACAACACGAGATTCACACATGGACTTTTAACCACCATTGTGATCTTAACCATCTTGTTAGTGTACTTGGATGGAGTTTACGGTACAATTACAACCCCTCAACATCCAAGGCGACTTTATTCAAGGTGCACCCAATCCTATAGCCGGCTAACTATATCTGATTCAAGTACTTTAAAACCAACACATCACTTGCCAATATACATCATTTATCATCAATAATCCACTGTTTTAAAGCATTAATCAAAGCCATTAAACCATCATGCATCACCATGCATCAAATCCACATTTACTAATATCAAACCAAGGATCTCTTACCTTGAGCATCCTTCAACACATGGCTTTCAAAACCAACATTAATCATGCTAAAACATGCTTTCAAAACATAATTTAAACATGCAAATTAAATACATTGCATCCAACCATCTCATGGTTCATCCAAGAGAGAGAATTTTCCCGAAAACTTACTCTTGAGATTAGTTAAGTTGATTAGACTTAACCTAAGCTCCCAAACCTTCAAATATTCGATACAAAGCTGGAAATCCAACTCCACTCACCAATTCTGTTTCGCAAGCTTGCCGAAACGCTGTTCAAGCCTCCGGATCAACACAACAAGGATCCGAAGATGCCTCCCCTGTTTTAAACACATCAAAGTAGAGGATTAATGCATCATCATGCATTGAAATCTTCAGCCATTACACCTAAACTCGCTGCTCTCACAAAATCTAACATTTCGGCTACCAAACACAACCGAAATCACCTCCAAACTCTTCCACAACATAACCCAGCCAAGATCCATCACTTCTAACCATTCCTAAACATCAATTAACATCCAAAAAGAACCTAAACTCGTCCTTATACCTCCAGCTATAACAGAACACCAAGATCACCCCAAAAACCACCATTTTCATAAGCAAAAAATTAGGAAATTCAACCTATTCGGGATTGCATTGATTAAACCTCAATTACACATCATTAAACATCCAAAATACATTTAAAATCCATCTCAAAACAGAGCCCAAACAATCACCACGAATTTCTTCAAGATTTCTTCCAAATCTTGAGTTTTAAGCCAAAATCAAGTTCATAACATTAAATCCATTTATAAAACTTAATTTAAGGATTGAGAACTTGGGAATTTCAGTAAAGAACTGAGTGTTTAGAGGAGAAGAACATCCTTACCTCTAAATGTAGATTTCTCCTTGATTAGATACAATTTCCTTGAAAATCCAATAATCAAAACAATAGGATTTGATGTAGTGAGGATTAGGAATCAATTGATGATTGAAACCTCATCATTTGGTGTGAAAATAAAAAGAAATGTTGCTGTAGAAATGTGTTTGGCTGAGGGAATTTTGAGAGAAAATGGGATGAGAAAGTTTTAACAAAAGTTAGTTATGAAATCTCAAAATTGGTTTTTTCCACTTTTCCTTTAAGTAATTAAACATTAATTAAATCATTAAAATCTAAGAAAAATCTGGAGAAATCCTTTCTTGGGTAAATGAGCTCCTTAAAGATTCAAAGTTTCAATCCTTACAAAACAGTCACCACTGAACTTTTCAAAATTTACATTTTAGTCACTATTTCGAAATGTTGCACTTCCAAACCTTATTTTGTAAAATTGATTTCACCACTCTTATATATATATATATTAAAAGAGGATTTTTAGATTTTTTTCCATATTTTTAAAGCATCCCGAGCTAGGCTTTCCCTAAAACCACCTTTTATATTCGAACCGAAAATCAGACCGGTCTGGTTCAGACCCTAAACTTCCAAGCCCAAAATTGGGGTGTTACAATTTCGCTGTTACCAATCCCCAGCAGCGGCGCCAAAAACTTGTAGAGCGTTTTAGTGTTCTCTAAATATGAGCGCAAGTGCACACTCCTGTCAAGTAATAGTATAAAAGATATCGTCTCCCACAAGGATTGGACATATTAACTTGATTCGTTGTTCCTGCACAATAAAAGTAAATGCAGAAATAAGTTGGTTTGTTTAAGAAGAAAAATAAAATAAAAACACAAGTAAATAAAAGGGAAGAAATTAGGTTGATAGAATTGGCAGGGTTATGTTGTTGCTTAGTGTGAAACTGCGCTGAATATGACAAGTTACTTTGCGCTGCCAGACTCTGCTGCCTCGGCGGAGGATGGCAGATAGGCTGCTAAGACGCTCTCGCTGCCTCAGTAGGGGAATGGACTTGTAATCAACTAATCTTTCGCCTTAATTTAAAACTATGAAGAACAAGGAATAAGCAAACCTTGGAGTTATATTGAAAAGACAAACTTAAAATCCTAAGCAACCGTTCTCACACTAATTACAACATAAGCTAAACCCAAAGAGAATTTTAGAACATAATAGCGGCAAGAAAACCTAAACTATGCCTAAGGGAAAACCTAAGCTTCTTTTGTAGTACAATTACAATGAGTATATATAGCATTAGCTAGGTCTAGTCCTTCTTGGAGTAGAAGTATTCAAAGTAGCTTTTTGCATTAAATGCAACTCTAAATGCTTACTTCTTTGAGTTGAATGTGGACTTAATCACGTTGCCTTGCTCCACAAGTAAGCTCGAGTTCCCCCTTCGACGGCTCTGCCTGCTGCTACAGTCAGTGGAAAATTGAGTGGACAACATCGTTAAAATCAAGATTATCTGCTCTACAGATCGCACTTCGGTTCTCCAATTTCTCATCTTTCTGTCTTGTGCGGTAGGTAGGGCGGCGACAGCTACTCGACAGTTGTTGTCTCTGTCTAGAACTGCATCAGTACAACTCCTTAGTCTGCTGCCTCAGCATCATGTCATTAGCTCCTCTCTCCTTTTGTCAGCCTCTAGTACCTAAAACTAAAACTAAAGTAAAACAATACATTTTCTTACCAAATAGCAGAAAACCAATACAAAGCGTGGCAGAGTAAAGAATACTGTAAAATGCAATGCATGAATTAATTATGCCTAAAATGTACTAAAAAACAACAATAATATGAGATGGAATGTGCATGAAATATAGAACTTATGGACACTTTACAAAGTTCCCAATGACCCAATTTCCAGAATTCCCTACTGAGATCTTTGCGCCGATCACACCATACACGTCCGTTGCGCTTTCTGCCTCGGCAACCCATCCAGCCGACTCCACAACTCCAACTGCCCCAATCTCAATAGAGCCTCAAGCTTCTCTAGCAGCTACAACCACCGAAGTCCTCTTCATCTCCAATGACTGTGGTGACACAGCAGCCGCCCCAATTCGAGAAAAATGGAAGACATCACGGGCAACAGCTGATGCACTAGCACCATTCGAATCAGCCTACCTCAACTCCTTATCATCATACTTGGTATGGCAAGACACGGCCCGGTCCATCACAAGGAAACTTGAGCCAACGTTCTCCCTAGCTACAAAAAGAACGCACTCTACCACCGAAGAAGTCTGCCCAAACAGCGAAAATGGCGGCGAACGGGAATTCATGCAAAGAGGAGAACCAGGTATACCTTCCCGCAAGCAGCCACCAAGGGCAGCCAAATGCTTTCAAAGTCGCAGCTCGAAAGAGGATGATCTTAGACGAAGACGATGAAACCTCCTCCGAGACACCATCAATCTAAGCTTCTCTCTCCTTCTCCTATTTTATTTTTGTCTAATATATGCTAAATTTTGTGTATGTAGGCATGCATTGAGGATAATGCTCCTCTCGAGTTTGGGGGGCAGAATTAGTCCTCTAATTTTTTCTTTTATTTTCTATTTTTTAATGTTTTTATTTTTCTGTTTTGTTTTTTAGTAGTTGCATTTAGGTTCTAATGTAACATGCCTTTATTTAAAATTTATTGAAATCTTAGTTTGAGAAAATTTCTTGAGTAGTTTTTACCCGTCGCGGAAGATTACCCTCTTCGGAGACAACCTTGGCATGACTCTAAATTTACTTAGAATCTTACTATGATCTGAACTTAAAGAAACACTCTTTGTGACTAGTTTGATTTTAGGACTTCTAGGAAAGTTAGGTATTTCACCTAGTAAACTTGGGTAAAACTCGAAGTTTTTTTTAAAAAAATAAAGAGATATGTCCTAGAGGTGCCCGAAACTTCCTTTTTTGATGAACTTAATTGTTTTTATATAAAAGGTGTTGTTCAGGTGCATTTTCTCTCTGTGCGCAGGTACCCGCCCAGGCGGATCCTGCCGAGGTAGCATAGAGGGCAGAAGAGGAGAAACTGGAAATTGATGGAGGAAGCTATTGGACCATCTAGAGAGCTAATCGAGAATTGACAAAGAGGAGAGGCCCATAATGAAGAGATGTGCCAACCCCTGCACACCAACCCAGACCTCTACCGAGGCAGACAACAATATGTCATCGAGGCAACAACTCTAGAAAGGGTGGAAATATGCAAAATGGTATGCGACTAAAAGAGCCCACCAAGCCCAATTTTTGGAGACCACTTGCACGTGCATTGGAGCCTAGCAGACAAAGAAAAGACATGGTCAAAGTCAAGGTGGAAAAAGTCATACGGGAATCTAGGAAGATTTAATGTTAGATTTGTTCTTTTAATGTAATTAGATTCTAACTAGGATTTCTCCCTGAAACCCTTGTGCCGCCATCTCTATTATTTTCTAAACCTTCCCTAGGGCTAAGGGTTGGTTGCCTAGTAGTTGTGAAAGTTTTACTTGTATTTGTTTAGGTTTACAGTTTTGTAATAAAATTTAAGGTTTGTTTACTCTTGGTTCTTCATTGTGTGCAATTTTTATCGGGAGAGAAGAGAGCATCAATCTATTTGTTGAATATCGGGAGAGTTGGACTCACGAAACGAGTAAACACGGTTTTATCCAACCATAGGATAACACTACATCGACTTAGAGATAAGTTAGAAGTTCATTGGCTAAGAAAGGCTTCATAATCGGTTGGTGTTCATCCTTAGATTCACTCCGGGAGGTATTATCCAAGACGTGTCCGCCAATAGTACTTCAAGCTTAGGGATAAGAGGAAGCCATTGAAGAGATCCTTTCCGAACCTTGAATCATCGCTTAACTGCCCAGGCAGTCACATTGGTCTCTGCCAAGGTGAGGTTCTACTGAGGCATACTTGTTGGCCGCTGTTGGAGTTGCTAAGTTGATCTGCAAAATTGTACCGAGACAGTGCATCCAATCTCCACACTACGAAGCATTCCAATATCGGCCCATTCTCTCACTCTGATTTCTCAATTTATTTTATTTGCTTTTATTTTTAGTTTTAATTAAATCCAAACAACTTTTAATACTTGTGTTTTTATTTTTATTTATGTAGAAAGGTGTATTTTGAAGGTTGTCACAATCCCTGTGGAGACGACATCTTAAATACTATAACTTGGCACCGGGTATACTTGCACGCAATTTGCGCATCACTTTTGCACGAAACAAACTCAAATTAAGCTTTCAATGATCAAGCCTTGTATAAGCATAAAATTAAAGCATAAACATTTATTACTAACTTATACTTGAGTTTCTTGAATTTTACATCCAATATCATTAACATTTTGTTTTTTATTTTAATGTGTAACGCCCCGGTTTTGGGTCGAGGAGTTTGCGGGATGGTTTGGTGGACTGGGTTAGAGATTTGAGTCAGATTCGGGATTGAATATTTTATGTGAGATAAAAATATGGAAAATGGTAAAAATATTTATTTAATATATAATGATTGATGGTGAAATCAATTTTTGAAAATACAATTCGGAAATGTGACATTTTGGTCTAGTGACTAAAATGTAATTTTGGCAAAACTATTTGGTGATTGTTTTGTAAAGAGCCAAAAATTTAAATCTTTATTGAGGTATTTTATTTTAATCATTTATTTTTCTTAATTTAGGCCTTTTTAATAAATGTTTTAATTAAATGATAATTAAGGATGAGAAGGGTTCTAATAAAAGAGTTTATTTAAACAAAACATTTTGCTAGGTAACTTCCTTTGACTCTCAACTTTTCTCTCTATTTTCTTATCAGCCAAACTAGCCTTTCTCGTCTAAAATCTCTCCAGATATTTATTCATTTTCATCCAAATTTGTTTTCTAAATGATTTCCTTGGATTTCTACAACAAGCTTCATTTGTTTTCTTGAAGATTTCAATCCAATCTTGCCAATTGAGGGAAAAGAAAGGGATTAGAGGTAATCTTTGTTCTTCTCCTCTAATCAAGGTTCTTTATTGAAATTCCCATGTTCTTGACTCTTTAAATATGTTTTCTAACGAGGTTTTATGATTTAATTGGGTAATATGATTAAATCAAGGTTCAATTGATGGATTTATGTGATTTTCGAATTGAATATGTTTTGGTAGGTTTCTTGATTGATTCTAGTAATGATTTTGATGTTAATGATGTTGAGATAATGTTTTTAACATTGAAATCCCGAAACTATGTGATTCTCTAATTGTTTAGGTTGATAGTTATGTGTTTTTTAAGAGTTGTTGTGGTGTAATGGTTGCTGGAGGTATAAGGATGGTATGAGATGTTTTTTAGATGTCTTTTAATGTTAATTGATGGTTGAAACTATTAGGTTTTTGATGGGTTAAGTTTGGAGGTCAATCGATGTTGTTTTCGGTTGTTTCCGATGGGTGTTTGGTAGTTTTTAGCAAGGAAATGTTGGGAATTGTTTTGCTACGATTTTGAATGCATTATGATGCACTAATCCTTTTTTGTAATGTGGCTAAAATAGGGGAGGTTGATCCGTTGGCTACCGGAGAAGCGTTGGAGGTTTCAGACGCTCGATTCGCATCGGTGAATTGACGTTTTGCATGTTGGTGAGTGTGAACGAAACCTACAACTTTTAAAAGGTTTGAAGGTGGTTTGGGAACTTATATTTGATCTTGAAACGCTTGTCTAAGTTCAAAAGTAAGTATCAAGTGGTTTTATCTCTCGGTCGTGCTTTTAAGAAATGGTTTATGCACTTGTTTTCGGTTGCATGATACATATTGTTGATGCATTTTTTTAAGTATGTGATATATTGTTTTAATCATGAGTTGATGTTGGGTGCACGTGATAAGTGATCCATGTAAGTATATGTTTTATACTTGTGTTTAAAGCATGATTTGTTGCTTTGGAAAATGGTTTTAAGTTGATGCATATGAAAACAATGAGGTATATGGTTATAATGAATTATATTGGCAAGTGATGTGGTTTAAAAATGTCATCGGATATAGTTGGTCGGCCATAGGATTGAGTGCACTATAAATAAGTCGACTTGGATGTTGAGGGGTTGGTGTCCCGTAACTCTATTCAAGTACTATAATGGTCGAGGGGTTGGTGTCTCGTAAACTCTCGTTAGTGGATTAAGCATCTAACTGATGATTGGGGTTAGTGTCCTCGTGGGTTGTAATTGTACCCAATTTTGATTGTACCGCGATTGTGATTATATCGCTATTCCAGTTGAGATGGCTTGAAGTGTTGGGAGAACACTTGTTGAATCCGTGTATCCGATGAACTATCTTGTAAATGGAATTTGGTTAATAATCACTTGTAAGCCAATATAATTGTTGATGTGTCATGTGAAATATGAGGTGATTTATACATGTTTACTCTTTAAGCTTTGCATATGATTGTTATGCATGTGAAGGCTTCAATTGAGGTTTAGCAAAGGAAATTGTTGTTGGTTAATGATACATGTAGCATATGGTTTAATATGCTGGTTGTTAAAAGTGTTAAGTGCATGGTTTTCAAGGAATGATGTTTTATATGACGGTTTAAAAGATGATTGAAAAGAAGTTTTCAATGTGGTTTTGATAAATGGTTTTAAATGCATTGATAGCATGTTGTTTAGGAGCACTCCTCACTAAGCCTTGTGTGCTTACGCTCTATTTGTCGATCAATACAGAGAATTAAAGTCAAGGGTAGTGAGGAAGCAAGGGATCGTACAAGACTTGATATTGGAAGTATGTTTTCGAATTAGAATATAAGTAATAAGGGCAATGAGGGTTCCGTTGTGATTTGGGAGTGTGTTTGTCAAACTCCATGTTTGAGGAAGTTTATGTTGTTGTTTTGAGATTGTAAATGGCCTTTTTTATGTTGGTTTTGCTTTGGATTAATTTTTTGGAGGTTGGATGGTTTATTCTCTAAGAAGAATGCCTCTAGATTTCCTTTGAAGAATGATGTTGTTTCTTAATGATCATCTTGTATTGGATTGATATGGTTTAGTCCCTAATATGCTTATGTTGTGATTACGGTATGATTGGGTTGCATTGATATCCTTAAAAGCATATAAAACTGTAACCCCCTTAGCCCGACCTAGACGGTTGACCCAAACTACGAAGATTACACGGGGAAAACCAAAGTCAACCCGAAAGTCAACCTAGATTAACAACCCTTTTTTTTCTTTTTAATCTTGTCTAGATGCTCATTATCCCTAAGCATAATTTTGAGAAACAATATATATGAACAACACAACGATCGGATATCGATAAAGGACTCAATTGCACAAATCACGAGTATTAGGGACCCAATTGTAAATTCTAGAAATTTGAATGTCTTAACTTAATTTTAATTTACCAATATCAAGTTAATCATATTACATGCTTCCCTATCAAATTTCATCTTAATCGGACATCTCAAACTCATGCAATTGCAAATACAATTTTCGGGACTAAAACGTAAAGCTTACAAACCTCAAAACCATTCAAATCAGTGCCCAACGGTCACCTGTTATGAAACGGGGTTGACCGTTCCGAAACACGGGTTCGTTTCGAGACTTGTTTCGAAACAGGGCCTTCCGGTGGCCAAACCGTTTCGATACGGTCACCAGCCGTTTCGAAACACCAAGGCCATTACAGGCCCCCGTTTCGGAACGCCTTTGAGTGTATCGATACGGGTTGCCCAGAAACTGTAGAAATTGCTGGTTTAACATGCATTTAACCACTCAAACACATCCTAATGACTTTTTAATCATGCCAACAAGTCATCATGTATAATAGTTACATGTTTGCAACATCAAAACACATTCATGGCATCAATCAAGGAATTCCACAAGTATATAGGCGTGCATCCTAATATTCAAAACCAAACAACCATCAAAACACCAAAACAAGCATCAAAATGGCCATTTACAAATCCAAATCATTAAAGGCATCATGCCACAACTAGGGAGTCCAAAATATCTCCCAAAACACAACCTAAGTTCCCATTGCCAAATTATCAAAAACTAATAGTGTTGTGAAAACATCACCATACATGAGCTTAGCTTTCCCTTGGATTCTTAGCCTCCTTGTTGCCCTCAAATACTTCAATTATCTGCATTATTGGTTCAAGAGAGAGAGCGTAAGCAGAATTGCTTAGTGAGGCATGCTCTAAAGAAACAACACAATAATGCTTTATATAAAACACTTTTAATAAAACCTTCCATCATATAAACATCATTATTCATGCAACCTTGTATACATAAACAAGCATCTCATGCTTCATTAAAATCAACATGTCATATTGGCTTTCAAGTGATCATCCATAACCATGTACAACATAAAACACAATCGGATACGTGGATTACAAGCGTTGTCCCAAACGCTTCATACACACTACCGAACACACAAGGTGGAGTTTACCGGTACAATCACAACCCCTCAACACCCGTGATGGAGTTTAACGGTACAATCACAACCCCTCAACATCACTCATCGGTAGTTGTATAACACCACTAACGAGAACATGGGACACATAACACAAGATCCACACATGAACTTTTAACCACCATTGTGAACTTAACTCTCTCGTTAGTGTACATGGATGGAGTTTACGGTACAATTACAACCCCTCAACATCCAAGGTGACTTTATTCACGGTGCACCCAATCCTATAGCCGGCTAACTATAAACTCCGATCTGAGACTATGCTTTCGAATTTTAGAGATTAATGCTTTAATCCCTATTTTGTTTAAATTTGACCTGGGTTTCTTCAGCCGTGAGCAAATTCGGGTCACCTTTAGAACTTTGTGGATTTTGCATTAATGTTTGCACGCATTCATCCAATTACAAGGGAAAATAATTGTTGCGTGTAAAATAGTCTATCGCAATGGTAGTGCAAGTATACACGACGCAAGTAGTAAAGTGATACGAAGTATCGGGTATCGTCTCCACAGGGATTGGGCTATAGCTTCACCTTAGTTCACTGCACGAAAGTAAGGAAATAATTGAGAGAATTGTCACCAAAATAATAAGGAAAAAACACAAATAAAAGAATTGTGATATCAAGATAGAGAGAATGGGATGGTATTGAATTGCTCAGTAGTGCAGGTATTGCAATGCTTAGGAACTCCAGTTCTGCCGGCGTGCCCGTCGCGGCAGCACCTGTCACGGCGGCTGTCTGTTGGTTGTCGCGGTAGCAAACACACCAACTCCGTACTCCAAGTTTGGTAAGAATCCCAGATCTTCCTTGGCCTATCCCTAGGTCCAAGTCTGTCGATGATCACGTCTTGAAGATACCTCCCGGCGTGAATCGAAGGATGAACACCGATGTGTATGAATTCTTCTTTAGCCACTTAACCTTGCCCTATCCCTAGGCACAAGATAGTTTAACTATAAACTAGAGAACTTGCTCTTATTTCTTTCGTATACTTAACTCTCCTGATACTAAGTAAATGAATAACCTCACAATGCTCTCCCGATGCTCTTGCAAGATATTAATAACCAAAATAAGAGAACTTGAAGTTTATTTTATTGAACTTGGAAAATCCTAAAACAAAACAACCCTTGCAACTACTTTACAAATCAACCCGTGGCCCTAGGGGGTTTTTAGAACATATCGACGGCGGGTAAACGACGGAGGGGTTTGGTTGTCGGTTATCGGGTATGATGCCTCCTAGGTTAAAATCTATGCCCTTATATAAGCTTTGGGCTCAAGTATTCTAAGATAACAAGGATTACAACTTTAATTAAAAGTAAGATTCTAATAAAGACTTAATCTCCAAGGATCCTACTTTTCAGCCGCCCTCCTTGTTTCTTGGGATTTCCTCTCCTTGAGCTTTGGCTTGACATATCTTTTGATCTGGGGCTTGGAAAAATATATGGTTTTCACACGACAGACGAGCATAATTTTCTCTATCTATCGAGGTCCACTTTTCTTTTTCTCCACTAACTTGCTGTCGTCCTCTGCTGTCACGGCAGATCCATGGCAGCATCGTCCTCTTCGTCTGCTAGTCCAGTTCAGCTCTTCTGCTTCTCTGCCTTGCGCCCGCCTTCTCCGTCAACTATGGCAGCAACCTACAAAATCAGCCATCTTTTAGTAGAATCCGTGCCTTTAATACATTTGTGATGTTTTGCTGTAAACTAACCTAAATGCAATGCAATGATGCTTGAATGCAGCAGAAATATGGGTTAAAAAGGGTGTAAATAATAGAACTTTTACACACTCAACACACCCCCAAACTCAAGTTTTTGCTTGCCCTCAAGCAATTAAGACCTAAAAGAAAAATGAATATTTTTGTGTTGGCTTTCAAACAAAGAACTGTCCCTTACCCGTCGCTCATTCTCTGTGGCGGCAGCAACCTGTCGGAAAGATTAGGATCTGTCCGGAATCTCACTATAGTCCTCGTGCAGTGTGTGCATGCTTGTGAACAGTTATATGCTAAGACTCTCATAGTTTTACTAGAATATTCAACTTTTTAACTCGAATTTTTATGCCAAAGTTTATTTTCTTGAAGACACATTTTCATGCTTCTTTTTCTTCTATTTTCAAGCTAAATTTTTCTAGAGCCAGTTTTGGGCACCTCTAGTTAGCTTCCTAGAGCATGTTTCGGGCACCTTTAGGTTTTTGAATTTCTTTTGCTAAACTTCTTTCCTAGAGCCAGTGTTAGGCACCTCTAGGGGCTATTCAAGTACTAAGCATCCTATTCTAGTTTGGCTAAAAGAAATCTAAGCAATATAACAGTCACAATGGTGTTTAAGTTTTTCAGAACTATAGAAAGGCTCTAAACTTCTCCTTAAACTGTCCTAAAGATGCTGCCACGACAGAGCTGTCATGACAGGTAAGTTTACTTCACAGTTTTAAGCCAACAGTTTTTTAATCTTTTCTGATTTTTTTAAGAGAACTTAATTAAATAAAAGACACAACAATTAATTAAAGATGTACTAAGAATCCATTAAAATGGAGGGTTGCCACCCCCAAACTCGAGGGTTGCATTGCCCTCAATGCAAATGAAAAGAAAAAATGAAGGTAGGTACAACACAAAATATATATAAAGCAGGCAGCAATAAAAAGAAAATAAAAGACTTAGATTTTAATCGCTGTCTTCACTGATGCTGCTGACACGGATTCGGTGGCGGCGTCTGGGTTGTGGGGCAGGCTGGGCAGGTTGCTCCACGACCTGGATGTCTGAGCTGCTGCCGCTATCCCAAGTGCTGCTGGCCTTGGGCATTAGCTTTCTGTCGGCCACGTGTTTCTGCCTCTTGACAGGCGTGAATTCCTTTTCCAAATTCCTCCTAATAGGAGGTTCTGGTTCGCTGTTATCCGAGGGTGGTCGCTTCATTCCTCGGGCGGAGGTGTCGGCCGGAGGACTGCCAGCTGCCGTCGGGGCAGGTGATGGGGTGGAAGCAGCAGAATGTGCGTGTGGGGAGGCAGGTGGTGTAGGTGTGTGGACAGGGGTGGGGATGGTGAAATAATGGGCAGGGAAGGTGAGGAAAACAACATCGGGATAATTTAAAGTAGTGGCAATGAAAATTACCGTTGAGTTGGCGAAATCCCGGATGAATGTCATCAGCCCCATCTGTCTGTCTTCCACCCGTTGTATGGCAGCAAGGATTTGAGCAGATTGGTCTGTCTGGGCGGCTGCTGCGGCAGGTTCAGGGGTAGGTTACTCGGATGATTCTGCTGGGGAGGCAGCCGGGTTGAAGGAGAAGAGGGGGGGTTGCGACTATCAGCTCCATAAGGCTGGTAATGTTGTTATCAGTCCAGCCTCGTCCTTGGACCAGTTTATCGGTGGTGGCCTGTAACGCACCGGTTTTGGGCTCAGAAGTTTTGGGCGTTGACCGGTTCGGTCAAAGTGCTGATCGAATATATAAGAGTGAATTTAGGAAAGCCTAGTTCGGGTTGCATTAAAAATATGGAAAAATATTCTAAAATCATCTTTTAATATATAAAAGTGAACTGTGCAATCAATTTTGGAAAATGAGGTTCGGAAGGTTGACATTTTGGCTAGTGACCAAAATGTAATTTTTGAAAGTTGCGGGACAGCTTTATAAAGGATTGAAACTTTGAATCTTTAAGGAGCTATTATTCCAATAAGAATTTCTCCAGATTTTTCTAAGATATTTTAAGGCTTTAATCTGATTTTAAAGTTTAAGAAAGTGGAGGGAAATCATTTTATCATTTTATAACTAACTTTTCTATTTTCTCTCAATTTTCCTTTTCTCTCATTTTCTCTCAACCCAAACACAATTCTCCAGATTTCCTTCTCTGATTTTTGCATCTAAATCACACATTTCAACTCTCTTTTGATTCCTAATCATCTCATCTACAAAACCTCTCAAATTGCAAGTTGTTTCATCAAGCATTTTGGCTCTAAAAAGGAGAAATTCAAGTTTGGAGGTAAGAACGTCCTTCTCCTCTAAACTATCAGTTCTTTACTGAAATTCCTAAGTTCTCAATCCTTAATTTGTGTTTTGTTAATGGCTTTTTAATTGAAATCTTGATTTTGGCTTAAAATGCAAGATTTGGTGATTTTGGTGAAATTTTCGTGTGATCTGTTTGGGCAGTGTTTTGAGGTGTCAAAATGATGTTAAATGAATGCTAAATTGATTAGAAGTTGAGGTTTAATCAATGCAATCCCGGATAGGTTGAATTTCCTAAGTTTGGCTTGAGTTTTTGGTTGTTTTTGGAGTGTTTTTGGTGATCTGTTATACCTGGAGGTATAAGGATGTGTTTGTGATCATTTTGGATGTTAATTGATGTATAAAAATGGTTAGAAGTGATGGATCTTGGCTGGGTTAAGTTTTGGAAGTATTTGGAGGTGATTTCGGTTGTGTTTGGTAGCCGAATTGTTGGATTTGTGATGAGCAGCGAGTTGTGTTGTGTTGCTGGTGTTCTTAATGCATAAAGATGCATTAATGTTCTGTTTTTGTGTGCTTGAAACAGGGGAGTTTGATCCGTGAGCTTTGGTGGTGTTGCGGAGGGTTTTCGGATGCTTGGAAGGCTTGTTGGCTAGCCTTGTTTTGGTTATCGGTGAGTGAAGTTGGGATTTCAGCTTTTAAACCAAGTTTTGAAGGTTTTTGGGAGCTTAGTGTAAGTCTAAACAACTTTGCTAAGCTCAAGAGTAAGTGAATGGATTTTTGCTTTTGAAAGGTGTTGTGAAATTGGCTTTTAAGCAATTGTAATTGATGTTTGAAATGCATGTGTTTTGCATGGTTTAATTCTGTTTTGTAAGCATATTTTAGCATGGTTTAATGCTAGTTTTGAAAGCCGTATGTGAAGGATGCTCAAGGTAAGAGATCCTTGGTTTTTATACATTGAAAATGTGGTTTTGATGCATGGTGTTGCATGGTGTTTCATGGCTTTGTGTAATGCTTTAAAACAGTGAATTGATGTTGATAAATGATAGTTTTGCATATTGGTTATGCATGTGAATCATTGGGCTATTGTGATGATGGTTTTTGCATTGTGATTATGCATGTGAAACATTGATTATCATGGTAAGATGGTTATATTGGCAAGTGATGCAAATGGAATCTTGGTTCGTTGATCGGATATAGTTAGCCGGCTATAGGATTGGGTGCACCGTGAATTAAGTCGCCTTGGAGGTGGAGTGGTCAAGAGTGGACCGGATAAGCTCCCTTCAAGTATCCGAACGAGATGATTGAGGTCATAATGGAGGTGTTGCCCATTTGAGGACCTTGGTTGAGCAAAGGTTATATGGTGGTTAAAAGTCCATATGTGAGAACCTTGTGCTTGTTGAGATCACAATGGCAGTGTTAAGTCCATGTGTGGATCTTGTGTAGGGTGTCCCGGATCTCGTTAGTGATGTTCTACAACTACCAATCGGTGAATGCAAAGGTTGTATGGTGTTTGAAAGTCCATACACGGGAATCTTGTGCATGTCAAGGTTGTATGGTGGTTAAAAGTCCATACATGGGAACCTTGGGGAAAGCTAAGGTTGTATGGTGTAAGTCCATACATGGGAACCTTAGGATGTTGAGGTCATAATGGAGGTGTTGCCCATTCGAGGACCATGGATTGGTAGGGTGTAGGGAGCGTAGGGACAACGCTCGGAATCCGCGTATCCGATTGGATGTTGAGTTGAAAAGTGGAGGTGGATGATCACTTGAAGGCCAATATGATATTCTTAATTGTAAAGAAGCATGGGATGCTTGAAATGATGCATAATTGCATGTGAGGCATGAGATTCTTGGAAAGATGCATGGTTGCATGTAAAGTGTATAATGCTTGTGAATGCATGTTTACTTGTTAAGTTGAACAAGTGTCGATTATCATTTGGTAAATGATGCATGTGAGCATGAAATATCTTTATTGCATTGGAGTCTTGTAAGACTTGTTTTTTAAAGGCATGTGAAGATGATGTTATGGTTCTTATGTTGCCTTGGTTAAATGCATGTGTTGGATTATTTGAGTTATGGTTTTAAAAGGATTCTTGCTTGAAATGGCTTTCAAGTTTAAGAAAGGTATGTTGTGAAATGGGAGTGTTTTCCATGGTTTGTTTTAAGCTTTGCATAAGGTGTTTATGCATGGATTGGCTAAATGGTTGATTTTTGTGAGTTGTTCTTGAAAGGTTTTCTTAGCTTGCTAAGCTAAGGTTCGGTTTCATGTATGTGCAATGCATGGTTTAAGCATGATGTTGAATAGGAGTTTTCAAACATGGTTTTGGTTTGATAAATCGGGTTGTTTTAAAGTGTTTTGTAACCCGCTACATTGATGGTGTTTTGGTTTTGAGCATTCCTCACTAAGCATTATGTGCTTACGCTCCTTTCTGTCCATCAATGCAGATTCTTGAAGTTTGGACAGTAAGGAGCAAGGGATTCAAGGTGGACTCCAATGGAGATGTATGTCTCAGTGAATAGCTATAGTTAATAAAGGCAATGGGGTTGAATCTCTCGGGTTTTTGTGTATGTGATCGTATATGTTTGATCAAGAATGTTTTAATGTTGTTGCTAATGATGTTGGAACATGAATTGGCTTTTATGAGATTGATATGGAAGGTTTGTGCTTAAATGGTTGCTTGTGTAGGAAGCATGCCTTTAGATTTGGGGCTTTTGGCTTATGATGTTAAATTGTTGATTTGATGATGCCTACAAGTCACATATATGTTGAATTGCATGCTGGTAAAGTTTGGTGACATTTGGAGCATGTTTGAGTGATTAATTGCATGTTTTGGAATGCCTTTTTGCTGCAATCTGTGCAGGCGTTTCGGAACAGTATGCACCGTTTCGGAACGGGTGCCTTGCATGAACCCAGGCGTCCGAAACGGTGTGCACCGTTTCGAAACGGTTTGGTCTCTGCCAGACCCCCGTTGCGGAACGCGTTGCGGAACGGCCCCGAGTTTCGAAACGGGCTCTGCCTGTTTCGGAACGGGTGACCGTTGGGGGCTGACATGGGCAGTTAAATGTTTCAAAATGTTTGCGTTTTGGTCCTGAAACTTGTTTGTGCAATTGTATGAGTTTGGGATGTCCGTTTGAGCTGAAATTTGGCAGAGAAGCATGAAACCTGATTAATTTTAAGTTGGTAACTTAAAATTTGGTTAAGTCCTTAAAGTTTTTAGAATTTACAATTTGGTCCCTAAAGTTGTAATTTGTTCAATTGGGTCCCTGTTTGATCTCTGATGATTGTGATCTTTGAGTATGTTGTTTGTATGATCACATCTAAGGTTAATGAGCATCTAGACAAGATTAAAAAGAAAAAAAAAGGGTCGTTAATCAAGGTTGACTTTCGGGTTGACTTTGGTTTTCCCCGTGTGACTTTCTTAATTCGGGTCAACCGTCTGGGCCGGGTTAAGGGGGTTACATTTGGTGGTATCAGAGCTGAGTTGCGAATGCTTGGGGAAAACGGTAAGTTGTTGTAATGTGTGCTTGTTGTTTACCTTGATGTGTGGTTGAAAGTTGGTTGAAACACGTGTTTCTGAATATGCTGCTGGTGTTTCTGAGCATGTTGCTGATGTATGCAAGCATGCTTTATGGTTATGAATCTTGGTTGAGTTTATGTGGATGTGTGCTGATGTTGTTAGCTGATGTTATGCATGATGAATGTGTTATGAGCGTGTTATGTTGATAATATGCTGATGCAAGTGGATGCTGTTTGATGTAAGCATGATCAAAGTAAGTTGTTTGATATGCTTGAGATTGTGATATCCATGTTGTGTTGACTGTTATGCCATGTAAAGAGGGAGGATTCGGGATACCCATTGCCTTATTAATATAGCTATTGTGTTATTTGGAGTTGGAGTTTGAATCCTTGCTTAATGCTGGTCTAACTGGTTTGTTTGCTTGTTGTGATTGTATGTTTGTTGTTGTTAGTGGTATGGCAACATCGATGAAAGAATGGCGGTTGAGTGAGATGGTTGCTGCCTTGGGGCAGGTTTTTAAGGCTTGGAATTCACCCTTTTGTAGAGGTGTTTTGTCTCAGTCTTTTGTGCCTGGGGTTGAGGAGTTAAGGCAGAATGATGGAGCTGGTTCTGTGATAAAGAGTTCATTATCTGCTGTTCAGGAGGTGTTGGGAACATCTCAGGCTGTGGTAGAGGTAAAGTCAGTGGATGTGCTGGCTGTGGGATGTGAGGGTTTACCGAAGCAGCGTTTGTTGGATTTGGGTGCGGTGGAATATCATGGTTCTACACCGGAGATGTTTGAGGCCTGGTTGGCCAGTGTGATTCAGATCTTGGATCGGGAAGGCTGTGATTATGCCTGTAAGCTGGGGAGTGTTGTTTCTCTGATGTTGGAGGATGCTTGTGCTTGGTGGACATCTGTGGCTGTGGCGTCACATATTCCTGATATTGATTGGGATTTCTTTGTATCGGCCTTTTATGGGAGGTATCTTGGAAGGGAATTTCCAAGGGTTAAGCAAGGCGCGGGTAGTGCGTTTGTGGGGCAAGTGTTGCTTGGGCAAGGAGTGGAAGTTCAGCCACCGGTATGTGATCGTTGTGAGAGGCGCCATGTTGGAGGTTGTTGGGGCGCGGGTGTTTGCTGGAATTGTGGTTCCAAAGTGCATGTTAAGCGTGATTGTCCACATGGAGTGAAGTCAGCTTTGGTGTTAGCCAAAGGGTCTCAGAAAGGTCGTGGGCACGGCCGAGGCAAGGTTCGGAAGTGGCAAAAAGAGCATAAGGTTGTGAAGAGTTTGGGAAAAGAGAATTGCTGGAAATGTGGGTCTGCTGGACACATGAGACGTGATTGTTTGATGTTGGCTCGAAATAGCCAAAGTTCCTTGTCGCAAGAAGTTGGTGGTGACCATAGCGTGTTAGTTGGTGCTGTGGTGGTGCGGCAGGAGGATGATGGTTCCACAAGGAAGAGAGCTCGTCTGATGAAGCTTCAGGGAGGTGTTGTGTTTTCAGGTAATCTTGTTAAGTAATCTTTGCTCTAGTTGCCTTAGTTTGGTTTCTGTTGGATTTCCTTGCGTGGTAAGTTTAGTCTGGTTGCTAGCATGTTTGGGGTAATGATAGTTGTTTGGGAACATCTTTGTTGTAAAGAAGGTTTAGTGAGTATCTTGTGGTTAGTGGTTGTTGGTAGGATGGAGTTAGATAAGTTAGGGTGAGTTGGGAAGTTGTTCATAGACGGATTTGAGGATGTTGTTGGAGGGTGTGAACTGGCATTCATGCACAGTTAAAGTCATTGTTATATGCTATATTATATATGTTGGTTCATGCATACATGTGGCATGACATTAGAGGTTTTGCATACATGTACATCAGGCATTGATAGGGCATATAGGTGATCATGCATACGATGTTCACACTCGCTAATAACTAATCAAATTTGTTAGTGTGGTGGCTGGATTAGATTGGATGATGGGTTTCTAGAGGTTGTTTTGGTGCTGGGTGAGAGTTAGAAGTAATGGAGTATTTGGGGCTAGTTGCTAGCAATAATGAGAGTGGTATGGCCTGTTGGTAGAAGGATAGTGTTTGTTGCTTAAAAAGAGTTTAGTGGTTTGGTGCTGGATAGTACCGGTTGAGTTTAGAATCGGATTGGTGGGTTGAATAGCTAAGTGGAAGTGATAGTTCCTTGGTGGTAAGTGATGTTGCAGCTTAGTGGTTATGTTTCCAAGTGCTGAAGTAGCTTAGCTTTTAAGTTGTTGTGGAAGGGTTGTGTTTGTAAGTGCTGGTTCTTAGCAACCTTTGAGGAGTTGAGGAGTTGGTATGTATGGCAGGTTGGGCGATGTTCTGGTAAGGCAAGTGTTGTTGTCAAAGCTTGTGCTGGAGAGGTAATGAAAGATCGAAGGCTTTTGTTAGTTTTTTGGGTTCTTGTGAGAAGTGGTTGGCTGGTTGTGGTTAAGAAAGTTCCGTTTGAAGTCAGTTAGTGGTGTGTGGAACGGCTGGTGGAGTCAAGTTGGGGTTGTGATGTAATTCTTGGTATCTGGGTGTGTAATACTGGTGAGTTGTTATGGTGATATTAGCGGCGGATGTAAAGGATTGTCAGCTTTTGTTGAAGAGTTTGAGTAATCAGTTGATGTTTAAAGATTTTTGCTTGTTGGGAAAATCCTTGGAGGAAGTTTGGGGGTTTGCAAGAGCTTTTGAAGCAGAAAAGTTTGCATAGTGGCTGAATTGGATTGGTTGTTATCTCTGTGTAAACAGGTTTTGGGAGTTGTGTGTTACAGTGATGTGTACTGTAAGAGTTGAAGTTCTTCAGGTTGAGGTTGGGGCTGTGTACAGTTCGGTTATGTGAAAGATTAAGTTGTGGCTATTTTTGGGTGTTCTGGATTTAATGAACAACATGTGGTGGTGTTGTGTTCGGTGGAGTTTTGTGTGGGAAGTGTTCAGTGTTGGTTGAGGCTTTTGTGTTGCCTTGTGTGTTGCTTGGAGTAGGTTGTTGTTCTCTTTTCGCCGGTTGAAATTTCGAGGACGAAATTTCCTAAGGGGGGGAGAGTTGTAACGCCCCGGTTTTGGGCTCAGAAGTTTTGGGCGTTGACCGGTTCGGTCAAAGTGCTGATCGAATATATAAGAGTGAATTTAGGAAAGCCTAGTTCGGGTTGCATTAAAAATATGGAAAAATATTCTAAAATCAACTTTTAATATATAAAAGTGAACTGTGAAATCAATTTTGGAAAATGAGGTTCGGAAGGTTGACATTTTGGCTAGTGACCAAAATGTAATTTTTGAAAGTTGCGGGACAGTTTTATAAAGGATTGAAACTTTGAATCTTTAAGGAGCTATTATTCCAATAAGAATTTCTCCAGATTTTTCTAAGATATTTTAAGGCTTTAATCTGATTTTAAAGTTTAAGAAAGTGGAGGGAAATCATTTTATCATTTTATAACTAACTTTTCTATTTTCTCTCAATTTTCCTTTTCTCTCATTTTCTCTCAACCCAAACACAATTCTCCAGATTTCCTTCTCTGATTTTGGCATCTAAATCACACATTTCAACTCTCTTTTGATTCCTAATCATCTCATCTACAAAACCTCTCAAATTGCAAGTTGTTTCATCAAGCATTTTGGCTCTAAAAAGGAGAAATTCAAGTTTGGAGGTAAGAACGTCCTTCTCCTCTAAACTATCAGTTCTTTACTGAAATTCCTAAGTTCTCAATCCTTGATTTGTGTTTTGTTAATGGCTTTTTAATTGAAATCTTGATTTTGGCTTAAAATGCAAGATTTGGTGATTTTGGTGAAATTTTCGTGTGATCTGTTTGGGCAGTGTTTTGAGGTGTCAAAATGATGTTAAATGAATGCTAAATTGATTAGAAGTTGAGGTTTAATCAATGCAATCCCGGATAGGTTGAATTTCCTAAGTTTGGCTTGAGTTTTTGGTTGTTTTTGGAGTGTTTTTGGTGATCTGTTATACCTGGAGGTATAAGGATGTGTTTGTGATCATTTTGGATGTTAATTGATGTATAAAAATGGTTAGAAGTGATGGATCTTGGCTGGGTTAAGTTTTGGAAGTATTTGGAGGTGATTTCGGTTGTGTTTGGTAGCCGAATTGTTGGATTTGTGATGAGCAGCGAGTTGTGTTGTGTTGTTGGTGTTCTTAATGCATAAAGATGCATTAATGTTCTGTTTTTGTGTGCTTGAAACAGGGGAGTTTGATCCGTGAGCTTTGGTGGTGTTGCGGAGGATTTTCGGATGCTTGGAAGGCTTGTTGGCTAGCCTTGTTTTGGTTATCGGTGAGTGAAGTTGGGATTTCAGCTTTTAAACCAAGGTTTGAAGGTTTTTGGGAGCTTAGTGTAAGTCTAAACAACTTTGCTAAGCTCAAGAGTAAGTGAATGGATTTTTGCTTTTGAAAGGTGTTGTGAAATTGGCTTTTAAGCAATTGTAATTGATGTTTGAAATGCATGTGTTTTGCATGGTTTAATTCTGTTTTGTAAGCATATTTTAGCATGGTTTAATGCTGGTTTTGAAAGCCGTATGTGAAGGATGCTCAAGGTATGAGATCCTTGGTTTTTATACATTGAAAATGTGGTTTTGATGCATGGTGTTGCATGGTGTTTCATGGCTTTGTGTAATGCTTTAAAACAGTGAATTGATGTTGATAAATGATAGTTTTGCATATTGGTTATGCATGTGAATCATTGGGCTATTGTGATGATGGTTTTTGCATTGTGATTATGCATGTGAAACATTGATTATCATGGTAAGATGGTTATATTGGCAAGTGATGCAAATGGAATCTTGGTTCGTTGATCGGATATAGTTAGCCGGCTATAGGATTGGGTGCACCTTGAATTAAGTCGCCTGGGAGGTGGAGTGGTCAAGAGTGGACCGGATAAGCTCCCTTCAAGTATCCGAACGAGATGATTGAGGTCATAATGGAGGTGTTGCCCATTTGAGGACCTTGGTTGAGCAAAGGTTATATGGTGGTTAAAAGTCCATATGTGAGAACCTTGTGCTTGTTGAGATCACAATGGCAGTGTTAAGTCCATGTGTGGATCTTGTGTAGGGTGTCCCGGATCTCGTTAGTGATGTTCTACAACTACCAATCGGTGAATGCAAAGGTTGTATGGTGTTTGAAAGTCCATACATGGGAATCTTGTGCATGTCAAGGTTGTATGGTGGTTAAAAGTCCATACATGGGAACCTTGGGGAAAGCTAAGGTTGTATGGTGTTTAAAAGTCCATACATGGGAACCTTAGGATGTTGAGGTCATAATGGAGGTGTTGCCCATTCGAGGACCTTGGATTGGTAGGGTGTAGGGAGCGTAGGGACAACGCTCGGAATCCGCGTATCCGATTGGATGTTGAGTTGAAAAGTGGAGGTGGATGATCACTTGAAGGCCAATATGATATTCTTAATTGTAAAGAAGCATGGGATGCTTGAAATGATGCATAATTGCATGTGAGGCATGAGATTCTTGGAAAGATGCATGGTTGCATGTAAAGTGTATAATGCTTGTGAATGCATGTTTACTTGTTAAGTTGAACAAGTGTCGATTATCATTTGGTAAATGATGCATGTGAGCATGAAATATCTTTATTGCATTGGAGTCTTGTAAGACTTGTTTTTTAAAGGCATGTGAAGATGATGTTATGGTTCTTATGTTGCCTTGGTTAAATGCATGTGTTGGATTATTTGAGTTATGGTTTTAAAAGGATTCTTGCTTGAAATGGCTTTCAAGTTTAAGAAAGGTATGTTGTGAAATGGGAGTGTTTTCCATGGTTTGTTTTAAGCTTTGCATAAGGTGTTTATGCATGGATTGGCTAAATGGTTGATTTTTGTGAGTTGTTCTTGAAAGGTTTTCTTAGCTTGCTAAACTAAGGTTCGGTTTCATGTATGTGCAATGCATGGTTTAAGCATGATGTTGAATAGGAGTTTTCAAACATGGTTTTGGTTTGATAAATCGGGTTGTTTTAAAGTGTTTTGTAACCCGCTGCATTGATGGTGTTTTGGTTTTGAGCATTCCTCACTAAGCATTATGTGCTTATGCTCCTTTTTGTCCATCAATGAAGATTCTTGAAGTTTGGACAGCAAGGAGCAAGGGATTCAAGGTGGACTCCAATGGAGATGTATGTCTCGGTGAATAGCTATAGTTAATAAAGGCAATGGGGTGGAATCTCTCGGGTTTTTGTGTATGTGATCGTATATGTTTGATCAAGAATGTTTTAATGTTGTTGCTAATGATGTTTGAACATGAATTGGCTTTTATGAGATTGATATGGAAGGTTTGTGCTTAAATGGTTGCTTGTGTAGGAAGCATGCCTTTAGATTTGGGGCTTTTTGCTTATGATGTTAAATTGTTGATTTGATGATGCCTACAAGTCACATATATGTTGAATTGCATGCTGGTAAAGTTTGGTGACATTTGGAGCATGTTTGAGTGATTAATTGCATGTTTTGGAATGTCTTTTTGCTGCAATCTGTGCAGGCGTTTCGGAACAGTATGCACCGTTTCGGAACGGGTGCCTTGCATGAACCCAGGCGTCCGAAACGGTGTGCACCATTTCGAAACGGTTTGGTCTCTGCCAGACCCCCGTTGCGGAACGCGTTGCGGAACGGCCCCGAGTTTCGAAACGGGCTCTGCCTGTTTCGGAACGGGTGACCGTTGGGGGCTGACATGGGCGGTTAAATGTTTCAAAATGTTTGCGTTTTGGTCCTGAAACTTGTTTGTGCAATTGTATGAGTTTGGGATGTCCGTTTGAGCTGAAATTTGGCAGAGAAGCATGAAACCTGATTAATTTTAAGTTGGTAACTTAAAATTTGGTTAAGTCCTTAAAGTTTTTAGAATTTACAATTTGGTCCCTAAAGTTGTAATTTGTTCAATTGGGTCCCTGTTTGATCTCCGATGATTGTGATCTTTGAGTATGTTGTTTGTATGATCACATCTAAGGTTAATGAGCATCTAGACAAGATTAAAAAGAAAAAAAAGGGTCGTTAATCAAGGTTGACTTTCGGGTTGACTTTGGTTTTCCCCGTGTGACTTTCTTAATTCGGGTCAACCGTCTGGGCCGGGTTAAGGGGGTTACATGGCCTCTAGGACAGTAGCGCAGCGGCAGAGAGATGTGATCATGAATGGTAGGCAGAGGCGGGCAGTTGATCGATTGGCGCAATCCAAGATGCTCTCCCTCATATAGCGGCCCACGTTGATAGCTCGGTTATTCATGATCGAATGGATGAGGGCTAGCCTCTGCTGGTCCACCGTCGTGTGATAGGAGGACGGCAGGATGCGTTTCTTGATGAAAGCGTTCCAAAGCTTGGATTCTGGAAGCAGCTGCCCCCTTTTGACAGAGTTGGGGTTCTTTTTACTCGTTTTCCACTCTGTCCCTTCTTCTGTCACCTCTGCCATGACAGCACCGTAGGCGGCAGAGTCGAGGGTGTCCAAAAACTGCTGATGGGCATCGTCGTTGGGACCAAAATATAAGCCATACATATGGTTGATGCTATCGGCTGTGAATGGTACCTCTGTCCCTCGGACAGTTACTGATGTTGTCGTCCTACTGTCGATGGCAGCATAGAACTCCCTCACCAGCGTGTCATTCAATTCTGCTGGTTGTTCTGCGAACTGCTCCCATAGCTGAGCCCTTATCGCCCTCGCGTTGAATGGTCTGAGCCCCATGTTTGCTGCCTTTCGGACGTAGATGAATCCTCTTTCCTCCCATAATTCCTTGGTTGCGAAAGACTGCGGGGTGGGTGCTGCTGCTGAAGAGGTTGAAGCAGCACTGCGGCGGGTACGTCTGGAAGACATTTTAGTTGCAAGGGTTGTGAATGTAAAGAAAACAAATAACAACGAGAGGGGAGAGCAAGTAAGAAGAAGCAGAAGTGAGGAAAATGAAAATGAAAACGGGGTTTTATAGAGGTAGAGTTGATGCCCGTTTAATGCTGTAACGGCAGGCGTGAATAACGGGGAGACTGTTGAATTTTGGCGTGTCTGACGCGTCTGACACGCATTTATGCGTTTGTTACGCGTCTATCACACGCTTCTGCGTCTGCCGTGACAGTCTATTGACAGCCTGTCTTATCCGTGTCTGCGGCGGCAGCTGGAACGACATGCTTCAATAAATGGGCTCTGTTGGGCTGATGGATGGATGGTGGGCTTGGGTCACTTCTCCTTTTCTTCTTGACTCCTTTATTTCCTAAAAACAGAAAATATAAAAACATTATTCGAATAAAATAAACCTAATTTCCTAATAAATAAAAAATAATAAAAAATAAATAAATAAAAATAAAATTTAGGTTAAATTAGGGATGCCTTGTGGGGCATCTCCTAAAGTAACCACTTCCTATATCCCTGGGGCTTTAGTCCCCTTCTTGACTCCTTTATTTCCTAAAAACAGAAAATATAAAAACATTATTCGAATAAAATAAACCTAATTTCCTAACAAATAAAAAATAATAAATAAATAAATAAATAAAAATAAAATTTAGGTTAAATTAGGGATGCCTTGTGGGGCATCTCCTAAAGTAACCACTTCCTATATCCCTGGGGCTTTAGTCCCCTGATAATGCTTGAGACGTTGTCCATTGACTTTGAATTGGTGCCCGTCTTTTAATGATCGGATTGTGATTACACCATGGGGAAAAACTTGTACCACTTGGAACGGGCCAGACAATCTAGACTTTAGCTTTCCTGGGAAGAGTTTCAGTCTAGAGTTGAATAACAACACAAGTTGCCCTGGGCAGAACTGTCGTGGAAGCAACTTTCTGTCGTGCCATTTCTTAATTTTCTCCTTGTAAATTCTTGCATTGTCGTAGGCCATTGTTCTTATTTCTTCAATATCGTTCAAATCTAACAGCCTTTTCTGGCCTGCCTTGTCCAAGTCCATATTCACTGCCTTGATTGCCCAATATGCTTTGTGCTCTATCTCGACAGGCAGATGACAGGTTTTCCCATAAATCAATCGGTATGGAGACATGCCCAATGGAGTCTTAAAAGCTGTCCTATATGCCCATAATGCATCATTAACGAGTAAAGACCAATCTTTCCTAGTTGGCTTAACCATCTTCTCAATAATGTTCTTAACTTCCCTATTAGATATCTCAGCTTGTCCATTGGTCCGTGGGTGGTATGCTGTCGCGATCCTATGCTTGGCACCATATTTCTTCAAGGCGGCAGCAATAACCCTATTGTCAAAATGTCTCCCTTCATCACTGATAATCGCCTTAGGGATGCCAAACCTCGAAAAAATGTTTTTGTGTAGAAACTTTTGGACTGTCTTGGCATCATTCTTTTGAGTGGCGATAGCTTCAACCCACTTAGAGACATAATCCACTGCTAGGAGGATGTATAGATTTCCACATAAAGATGGAAAAGGTCCCATAAAATAAATCCCCCAAACGTCGAAGATCTCGACCTCTAGAATGTTCTGCAGTGGCATCTCGTTTCTCCTCGAGATGTTACCTGTCCGCTGGCACCTGTCACAGTTCTTGTAGAAGTCATGTGCATCTTTATACAGTGTCGGCCAGTAGAACCCTGACTGCAGCACCTTGGCAGCAATTTTGTTGCCTCCTAAGTGACCTCCGTATTGTGAAGCATGACAGTGATGGAGAATGTCTTCTTGTTCTTCTTGTGGTACACACCTCCTTATAACCTGATCTGCACACATTTTGAAAAGAAGAGGTTCGTCCCAATAATAATGCTTAACATCATTTTGGAACCTCTTCCTGGCTTGATAATTAAGATCAGAAGGAAGTATTCCGCTAACTATAAAATTAACGAAATCAACATACCAGGGGAGTTCAGAAGACTTACTTGCCGCCATGGCTGTTGCGGCAGCGATTGCGGCAGCAAAGAGCTGCTCATCTGGGAAGGTCTCCAGTATATGTGTCTCATCGATTAGTAGACTCTGTCCCTTCTCCAACCTTGACAAGTGATCTGCCACCTGATTTTCTGTCCCTTTTTTGTCCTTGATCTCAAGGTCGAATTCTTGCAATAGCAGGATCCACCGTATCAATCTAGGCTTTGCATCCTTCTTTGCGAACAAATACTTCAGGGCAGAATGGTCTGTGTGCACTATTACCTTCGCCCCAAGTATGTAAGAACGAAACTTGTCGTTGGAGAACACCACAGCTAATAGCTCCTTTTCTGTGGTGGTGTAGTTCACTTGGGCGTCATTCAATGTCTTGCTGGCATAATATATGACATGAAACAGCTTATCTCTGCGCTGCCCAAGTGCTGCCCCAACAGCATAGTCACTAGCATCACACATAATCTCAAATGGTTGTGTCCAGTCTGGTGGCTGTACTATGGGGGCTGTTACTAGTTTTTCCTTCAGAACCTTGAATGCTTCAGTACATTCATCATTAAAGTCAAAGGGTCGGTTCTGCTCTAAGAGATGGCATAGGGGCTTAGTGATTTTTGAGAAATTTGCAATGAATCTCCGATAAAAACCAGCATGCCCTTGACTGTGGTTGGTGGCGGCAGCTTTTCAATCACTTCTATTTTGGCCCTGTCGACTTCTATCCCACGGCAGCTGATCTTATGGCCGAGGACTATCGCTTCATCCACCATAAAGTGGCATTTTCCCAATTCAAAACAAGATTTGCTTTTTTCACATCTTTCAAGTACCTTTTGAAGATTGCCGAGGCAGCTCTCAAAATCGTCTCCAAAGATGGAAAAATCATCCATAAATATCTCAAGGAAGTCCTCTACCATATCGGAGAATATGGCCATCATGCACCTTTGGAAGGTGGCAGGTGCATTACATAGTCCAAACGGCATCCTCCTAAAAGCATACGTTCCGTATGGGCATGTGAAAGTCGTCTTTTCTTCATCCTCCGGTGCAATAGCAATTTGATTGTAACCTGAATAACCATCAAGAAAACAATAGTAAGGTTTTCCCGCTAATCTATCAAGCATTTGATCAATAAAGGGTAAAGGAAAATGGTCCTTTCGGGTAGCTTTGTTAAGCTTCCGATAGTCCATACAAACATTACAACCGGTCACAGTCCTGGTTGGGATTAACTCATTGTTCTCGTTGGTTATCACGGTCATTCCTCCTTTCTTGGGAACACATTGCACCGGGCTCACCCATTTGCTGTCGGAGATGGCGTAAATAATACCAGCATCTAACCACTTGATTATCTCTTTACGCACCACCTCTTTCATCGCATGGTTTAGCCGCCTTTGGGCATCAATAGTCGGCTTATGATCTTTCTCTAGAAGGATTTTGTGCATGCATAACACCGGACTAATGCCTTGTATATCATCAATCGTCCATCAAATCGCCTTCTTGTGCTGCCTTAGCATGCCGATTAGCTGCCGTTCTTGTTCCTGCGGCAGCCTAGAAGAGATGATTACGGGCAGTGTGTCATTTGAACCAAAAAAAACATATTTTAACTGCCCTGGCAGGGGCTTAAGTTCTAAGGCAGGTGGTTCAATAGTAGATGGCTTTTGGATTAAATGGTTATCCGAAGTATAATTCAAAGGTTCGAATAACTTACCTGGACGATTGCCTATCCAATTTACCTCCTTCTGATCTTCAGTATCAGATGTATCGGATTCAGAGGAGTTGCTGTCGTCGTTGCTGTCGTGACAGTCCTGTAGGTGGCTGCCGCGACAGTGACCAAATTTAATATCGTGACAGCCCGACCTGATGCAGGGTTGATCAAGGGTAACGTCAGTGATAGCCTTGCATTCCTCGTCCACATCAGCATGTTTCATCGCTTGGAGAACATTCAACTTAATCTCTTGATCGTTCACTCGCATGGTGAGTTCTCCTTTCTCCATATCAATCAGTGATCTTCCCGTGGCTAAGAAGGGTCGCCCAAGGATGACTGATGCGTTTTCGTCTGCCTCACAATCTAAAACCAGAAAGTCAGCAGGAAAAATAAACTTATCCACTCTTACCAGAATATCTTCAATTTTTCCTTCTGGATGAACGTAAGAGCGGTCTGCCAGCTGCAGAGTTACTGTCGTGGGTCGCGCCTTTCCAATACCTAATTTCTTAAAAACAGACTTTGGCATTAAATTAACACTAGCACCAAGATCACAAAGTGCCTTACCCACAAATTTATTTTCGATTACACAAGGTATGATGAAGCTCCCCGGATCCTTCTTTTTCTAGGGTGGCTGCCGGTGAAGAATACTCATGCAACCTTCTGTCATCTTTACCGTTTCAAACTCCCCAAGTTTAGATTTTTTCGACACAACATCCTTGAGAAATTTAGCATAACCGGGCATCTCCCTAACGACATCTAACAGCGGAATATTAATATGAACCTGCTTAAAAATATCATAAATCTTTTTAAGTTGAGATTCTTGCTTAGCTTGCTGTATCTGTTGGGGAAAAGGTGGCGGAGGACGGTAGTCAGCAATACGTCCTTCCCACTGCATACGAATCTGAGGAGGTTTAGGTTCATCAATTTTCTCATCTGTCGCTTCTGCTGTCGTGACAGGCTCATCGACAGCAGTCTGTTTATCACCTGTCGGGGCAGCTTCCTCGGCAGGTTTATCTAAGACAGGTTCCTTTACTGTTTCAGCTTCTTTTTCCGGCCCTAGTAGTTTCTTCCCAGTCCTAGTAGTAATTGCCTTACATTGCTCATGTGTGGGCTGCCTAGCATTTTCAGTATTACTAGGGAATCCGCCAGTCTGCCTCGGCTTAATATGTTGGGAAACCTGACCCATTTGTGTCTCCAGAGATTTCAAAGTAGCTTCATTATTTGTCATCCTCATCTCGGTTTTATCCATGAAATTCTCTGTTTTCTTGACAAACTGATTCATATTCTCAATATAAGTACCTGTCTGAGACATAAAAGTGGCCAGAGTCTGTTCCAATATACTGCTCGTGGCAGATGGTTGTTGATGTTGCTGCTGCAGCGGTAGTTGCGGCGGCAGTTGCTGTCGCATCAACAATCTAGGTCCTCCCTGATTCTGATTATGTGCTTGAGGATTCAGGGCATTATTAGGTATGCTCCAGGAAAATTTGGGATCCTTCCTCCAATTTGGATTATAATTGTTGGAATTGTAATTCGGCTTGTAGTTTCCAACATATTTTCCCTCTTCTACTTGTATTGGGCACTTATCCCGACTATGATTTCCCTCACAGATGTCACATACTTCCTCAACAGCAAATCCTTGTAATCCATCATCATTCAATAACATTTTCATTGCTTTAGTAAGGAATGCTACATGTGATTTCATATTGCTGTCGGCCTCATAATCCTTAACAACAAGTACCCTTTTACCCCCTCTTCTTGTAGTCGGAAACTGCTCCTCATTCTTGGCCAGATTTTTCAAAACTTGCAAAGCCTCGTCCGGATCTTTATCCAATAATAGTCCATTTGCTGCAGAATCAATTCGAATACGAGTTTGTAAGTTAGCAGCATTATAGAACTTAGTTACCTGATTCCGAACGGGGAATCCATGCATTGGGTAGTTCCGTAGAAGAGTAGTAAATCTGTCCCAGGCCTCGTGCATTGGCTCGTCATCTTCCTGTTGAAAAGTAGCAATTTCATTACGTAATTGCTCAGATAAATGCGAAGGATTAAAACGAGATAAAAATTCACGAGATAAATCTGCCCAAGTTATGATTGAACCCGGCGTAAGTTTATTCCACCAAGTTTTAGCTCTGTCCCTCAATGAATGAGGAAATAACCGAAGCCTCAGTATCTCCGGATTAACTCCTGGCAGTCTAAACGAACCACAGATCTCCTGGAACGTCTTGAGATGCTCTCTAGCATCCTCTGTCACAGCACCACTAAAATGCCCGACATTGTTGATCATACTAAACATGACAGGTTTAAGTTCGAAGTTATCAACTTCAATATCCGGCAGCGTGGTCTCCAGCTCTACATGATCGTTCAGCATGTAGTCACGACAGGACCGTCGTCCATCTGCTGCAGGCGGGTCGCCGACAGGCGGTATACCATCACCAGCGGGCGGATTACGGGCCATCTTCTCTAGCTGTTCCTCAAGGTACTCGTTCCTAGCTAAAAGGTGGCGAAGTTGTTTCTTGAGATTGAAGGAACGTTCGATTTCCGGATCTAATTTATACTCAGGATCTTCACCTCTTTTAGATCTGCGCATAAACAAGAGAACCTCGTGAAAAGGAAGAGTTGAAAGTACTAACGAAAAATAGAAAAAGAAAAATTAAAAGAAAAACAAAAACAAAAACGAAAAGTGCAATGAAAGAAAGGTGTAGTTATGTTGCCAATCCCCGGCAACGGCGCCAAAAACTTGTTGCGTGTAAAATAGTCTATCGCTATGGTAGTGCAAGTATACACGACGCAAGTAGTAAAGTGATACGAAGTATCAGATATCGTCTCCATAGGGATTGGGCTATAACTTCACATTAGTTCACTGCACGAAAGTAAGGAAATAATTGAGAGAATTGTCACGAAAATAATAAGGAAAAAACGCAAATAAAAGAATTGCGATATCAAGATAGAGAGAATGGGCTGGTATTGAATTGCTCAGTAGTGCAGGTATTGCAATGCTTAGGAACTCCAGTTCTGTCGTCGTGCCCGTCGCGGCAGCACCTGTCGCGGCGGTTGTTCGTTGGTTGTCGCGGCAGCAAACACACCAACTTCGTACTCCAAGTTTGGCAAGAATCCCAGATCTGCCTTGGCCTATCCCTAGGTCCAAGTCTGTCGATGATCACGTCTTGATGATACCTCCCGGCGTGAATCGAAGGATGAACACCGATGTGTATGAATTCTTCTTTAGCCACTTAACCTTGCCCTATCCCTAGGCACAAGATAATTCAACTATAAACTAGAGAACTTGCTCTTATTTCTTTCGTATACTTAACTCTCCCGATGCTAAGTAAATAAATAACCTCACAATGCTCTCCCGATGCTCTTGCAAGATATTAATAACCAAAATAAGAGAACTTGAAGTTTATTTTATTGAACTTGGAAAATCCTAAAACAAAACAACCCTTGCAACTACTTTACAAATCAACCCGTGGCCCTAGGGGGTTTTTAGAACATATCGACGGCGGGTAAACGGCGGAGGGGTGTGGTTGTCGGTTATGGGGTATGATGCCTCCTAGGTTAAAATCTATGCCCTTATATAAGCTTTGGGCTCAAGTGTTCTAAGATAACAAGGATTACAACTTTAATTAAAAGTAAGATTCTAATAAAGACTTAATCTCCAAGGATCATACTTTTCAGCCGCCCTCCTTGTTTCTTGGGATTTCCTCTCCTTGAGCTTTGGCTTGACATATCTTTTGATTCGGGGCTTGGAAAAATATATGGTTTTCACACGACAGACGAGCATAATTTTCTCTATCTATCGAGGTCCACTTTTCTTTTTCTCCACTAACTTGCTGTCGTCCTCTGCTGTCACGCCAGATCCATGGCAGCATCGTCCTCTTCGTCTGCTAGTCCAGTTCAGCTCTTCTGCTTCTCTGCCCTGCGCCCGCCTTCTCCGTCAACTATGACAGCAACCTACAAAATCAGCCATCTTTTAGTAGAATCCGTGCCTTTAATACATTTGTGATGTTTTGCTGTAAACTAACCTAAATGCAATGCAATGATGCTTGAATGCAGCAGAAATATGGGTTAAAAAGGGTGTAAATAATAGAACTTTTACACACTCAACAATAATGGTGATAAAGTAAGTGCCATTCTGCGAACATTGTGTGTGTAGGGGGTGCTAATCCTTCCTCACACGTAACCGTGCCCCTGAACCCATGAGATTTCATAATTTATGGTCTGTTTTTTTTTGTTTTCGGTCCGCCTAATATAATAAAAGGGATCAGTGACAACTTTGTTATCACATCTTGGCAACTTCACTGGGGATATTTTTTAAAGAGGGCACAACTTTTACTTGATCACGAGTTATTTTTCTTGGTAGTTCGTTGCATTTTAGTGTGTGCATTTTTTGTGTATATAACTATTGTCGCATCATAACATAAGCCCTCTAACTGGGCTTTATCCAACTTAAATGGAAGAGCAATAACTATGTCTTGGTGAATAACCCTCCGTATGGGCTAGTGAAAAACTTTCGGGGTCGAGAGTACATATGCTTTCGTGAGTAGCCCTTCGTATGCGTATAGTTGAAATGCATTCCCTCGAACCGTGTTTGTTTTACAAGCATGTGATGGACCAGGATCGAACATCTTATCTGCCTCAGTAGGGGTAAAGGCGGTTCGAGAACATTTTTTATCCAAGCCCACATGTTTGACTCTTGAAGGCCCACCCCGTTAGAGCCATATGAAAATCTGTAAGGTTTATTTTTTGTGTTATTTATTATTCCTTGTATTTTATTTCATTATTATTATGAACTTATGCTTTTCTTGTCGTACTTGTATCTTATAGAGTATACATCGCATTGCATTCTATTGATATTCTGAAACACCACTCAGTCAGTGATCTTGAACGTTCAAGTAGCATCATCCAGTTTTGGGGTCCCTTGTTCGAATGCCGACGTCAGAAGTGAGTCCTTGGAGGTTCAGTGCCAACACGGTGACAATGTGCGGAAAAAACCCACCCTGGACCTACCGAAACGGGTACTCATGGGTGTAGCAACTAAAAATTTACATTTAAAAATTGTTCCCAACTTTTCTTGAAAAAAATGATTTTAGGGGAATTTCTTTAAAAAAACTCATATTTTAAAATTAAAGGAGGGAGTCTCTACCGTCCACTTTAAAAGTGGTAGACCAGACACCAAAAAGGGAAACCATAATTAAAAGTGAGTTCGGGAGTCAGTTACGAGTGGGGAAGGATTAGTACCCCCACCACGTCCAAAATTGGTAACTAAATGTTCATACTGTATTTATTAAGAATAATTTAAATGTAACTTAATTTAATATCTAATCCATAAAATGCATGCATGCATGGTCATATGGTTCGAACAACCTAACTCGCAACCCATGATACCAAAAGAGTTGACGCCCGAAGACTCGGGACAACACTCTCACTAGAATATCGAGGCCTCGAGAACAAAACTATACTAATGTAATAAATTAAATATGACAATCTAATATTCAGGAACAAAGATACGAACATAAACAAAAGGTGAGCTCAATTAAATAAATAAAGGTCCACTGAACGTGTATATATATATAACAATAAATATAAACCAATCTAACATATAAAATATATTATGTTGAACACATAAAAAAAAGGTAATATACAAAAACAGTGTAGCATATATGAAAGCATACGGATACATATATACATACATATGTATAAAAACAAAATAAGAAAAAATAAAATGATAATACGTATGTACATATAGTAAATTACAAAACGCATAATTAATATATGAATGTAATGAAAATATATAAAACATAATATTTTACATAAATATAAAAAGGTATTAAAATATTATTGGAGAAGGCAGATCAGTTAACTAAGTAAGTAATTTAGAGGAGTGTCGTGCTTCTCAGCTTGAGTAGCAAATGATGAGAGTATTTTTTTTGGAACATTAGCGGTCTGGGGTCTTATATAATGTTGCAACTCCATCGAGTTGAGGTAGCTTTATTCAAGAGACTATATTGTCTGATATAATGTTGTTTTTGAATTTGTGGTGTCAAATGCTGATGGAAAACTAGGGGTTTGATTACAATTTGGTACAAGGTAAATTCAAGATGGAAGTTTCATTAATTTCAAACAGGTGTATTTTTGTTTTTGAAATATGGAAAACGGATTGTCTGGACTCGATCTGGATAAATTTTTTTTCCCGTAAAATAAAACAGATCAGAAGAAGACTTAGGAAGAGGCTTATAGCTTAAAAGGATCCGAATATGAACATGGTTTGTAGGAGTGTCTTTTACCGTGATCAGGAATTGAAGTGATAGAAATAGAAGCCAAAGTCGATATCTTGACTTTTGATAGATGACCCATTGTTTCTATCAAGCTCAGACTACTTATTGAGATGCTTACAAAAAAAGCTAAGGAAGGGAATTCGGGCTGAGAGAAGTTCTTTGCTCAGCGGCATGTTTTTTTTTTTTAAAGCAAAACGGGTAAAGAAGGCTGATCTTTTAGTCGAGCCTTACTATTAAGTAGCCTTGTTTTATTAATCATTCGTCTGCGAAATCAGTGGTAAAGAACGAATTGACATGCCGTATTTGATTTTTCCTTATTTTTAGGTGTATGAATTTGGACATTTGTTGCATTGGTTGTAAGTTCTGTACAACTGGAATGAGGAACTAAGGTGGATGTTTGGTGTTGTGTTGGAACCTAAAAGATTTGTAGGGGATTCCTGGCCGTGATTTATCCAAAGGTTTGTGGAGTGTACTGTAGCTGTCATGTGTTTTTGTATTACTGTGGAGTTCTTAATGGGTATGAAATGTTATGTTGTTCTTTAAAGGTATGGAGCCCTATGATTTTCTTGCAGCAGTTTCTATTTGAGATGCATTTGTAGTAGGCGAAACTTGTATTGGTTAGCTTATTCTGTGTAAGGGGTGTAAAGTTTTTCCATTAGTGGTTTAAGTATGGTGTGGTGTTGTAGCAGGTGTAAGAGTATCAATGTTATCTAGGAGATTTGTTACACATTGTATCTTGATCACCATCTTGCACTCTTTTTCCCTTTCCAAGGTGGAGGGGTTTTTTAATGAGACATTTGGTGATTATGTATGATTTTTTTTAATGAATAAAATATTTATTGCCGAGCAAAAAAAAGAAGGTATATATAGAATATAGATAAACTTTACATAATATGTATACTTATAAACTATATATATAATGTTGGAATATTATAATAATATATATAAGTTTATAATAAAACTAAATATGGAAAAACGTTATGTATATCAAATGAAAAGTCAATGTATGTCTATGTACTAAAAGGGTAATATTATTATGGAAAAATATATATAGTGCAAACAATTAAGTGTATATATATATATATATATAAACAATGCAGTATATATTGCAATACGTATACACAAACATTAACACAAAATAAACAATGGGAGTGGAATTAAAAGAAATGAGATAATAATGCAAAAATTAAAAAAAAAAAACACACACACAAGGAATAAAGGCATTACTTCAATATTAAAAGGAAAGGAAAAGAGCAGGTGAGTAATTATCCCAACGTTTCGGACCAAATCGAAGGGGAATAAGGTCGAAATTGAAAGATATTGAAAAGCTTGAGGGATCGCGTAAATGATTTAAAAAACGAAAGGATCGATTGAGGGATTTTAAGGACCCATAGAGATTTAAAACATTAATAACCCATTTCAAAAACAGAGTAAATATAAAAGTTAAATTTTTTAATATTTTATTTGAACGAGGATACCCAAAAAAAGAGGATAAACCTAAGAAACTATTTAAGCCTCAACCCAAGTTCCGGTTGAAGACACCCGCACCGGTCGTCACATCGATCACCACTGATCGCGCCAGAAACCAACAAAACTCTTTCGAACTGTTTTTCTCTCTGAAAACTAGATCTGAACCTATATTTTAAAAAACCTTCCCCTATTTAGTAAAATCTAGAAAAAAACTAAAACCCTAAAAATCATTTTTTAAGAAAACAGATGAAAAACAACTCCTTCCCCCCTTTTTTAATGAAAAACCACCTCCGTTCTCCAAACCGGTTCACCACACTTAGTCTCGAACGAGACCGAAAGGTTAATCACCGGCCGAATGATTCGCAGACGGAGGGTAGCTGTTGAGTGTATAAAAGTTCTATATTTTACCCCCTCATTTACCCAATTTTTGCTACATTCAAGCATGATTCATTGCATTTAGGATAGATTTCTGCATATACATCACAACTAGATAAAATGGCACAGTTGCTATTGATTTTGGTTACTTTTGCAGGTATCTGCTGCGGCAGACCCATGGCAGCAAAGGAGCAGAGGCGGATTGCAGAGCTGAAGTCAAGAATCAAAAGGATGTCGTGACATCTGCCGTGGCAGCCATGACGACAAAATGATGAGGTGGAAAAGTGAAGTGGATCTCTACAGATAGAGGATTTCAAGCCGGTATGTCGTGGATCACTCCCATATTTTTCTGAGCCTTCAGGCAGAATGAAGGCCAAGCCCAAAGTTCAAGGAAGAAACTAAAGGCAAGAAAAGAGGACGAATTCAAGAAAACTACTCAAAAGATTTAGTCTTAATTAGAGGTGCACTTTAATTCGAAATTGTTTTCTTGCCATATTAGAAAACTTGGACCTAAGGCCTATATAAAGGCATGTAATTCGACCTATGGAATGATATCTCATTCCTAGTCGTCTTCCCCCAAAACCCTTGTCGTTTTCCCTTCTCTATCATGTTTTAAACTCCCCCTATGGCTAAGGGTTGATTCTGTAAAGTAGTTGCAAGGATTCTATTGTTTTAGGAATTTTCTGTCAAGCAATAAAAACTTCAAGTTTATTTACTCTGTTTGTTCATATCTCATAAAAGCATCGAGATAACATTGTGAGGTAATCTATTTGTTTGATATCGGGAGAGTAAAGCATACGAAACGAGTAAATATGTGTTTTCCAGTTTATGGTTAAACCATCTTGGCTTAGGGATAAGTGCAAGGTTAAGTGGCTAAAGAAGAATTCAACAAATTTGGTTTTCACCCTTTGATTCACGCCGGGAGGTATCATCCAAGAAGTGTTCATCAACAGAACTTGGGCCTAGGGATAGGACAAGTCATAACAAGGATTCTTGCCAAGCTTGAAGTACAGAATTGTTGATCGCTTCTGCGACATCAATAGACCTCTGTCATGACATGAACGACGACAGAAGACAGAAGTTTCTCTAACAGTGCAACACCTGCAATATTGAGGAAATCAATACTAGCATATTCTTTAAATCTGATTCTTTTACATTTTACTTTGGTTGTTTCTCAAGATTACTTCTCCAATTCAATCAAACTATTTCTTTTTCTTGTGCAACAATTCAAGGATTGAGTTATTTCCAGTCCCTGTGGAGACGATATCCAATACTCCAGTATCACTTTACTACTTGCGTCGTGTACACTTGCACTATTTGCGATAAGACTCTTTTACACGCAACAGTAGCTACCTAGAGGACCGAACGGTAAGAGAACCCTTGACATGTCCTCTTCTTTTTTTATTTTTTGGTTCGAATTGAAAAAATTTTGAAATTTTAATTCTGAAATTCTTTTTTTGTCTATTGATTTCTGATCTCCCATGTTACATAGATTTTGCGGATATATATCCGATTATAACGTTTAAAATAATAATAAAACACCTAATCTCTACTGCTGATGACGATTATTGACTGGCATCCCCATTTTTTTATTATTTTCACTCTGCACGGTGGTTGGAAAGAGCCAGTGGCTGTACGGTTGGTAGCGTGATCTCCAGTGACGAGGCCACGTGAACGGTGGAGATAAGGCATCGAGAGCATGGGTGCGTGAAGGAGGCTAAGCACCTCGGGTGAGGAGCACGCGCTCGTGGGAGCTGAAAAGTCCCTCATCGTTTCGATCTAGACAGTTGGATCAAATTTGATCCAATAGTTAGATCTTACCTGCTACAAGAGAAAATGGTTATCAAATTAGGGTTTTGTAATTAGGGTTTTAGGTTGAATTTTTGGGCCTAAAATGGGCCTGATATAAATTAAATGTAATGGACTTGTATTATTATTATTATTATTATTATTATTATTATTATTATTATTATTATTATTATTATTATTATTATTATTATTATAGAGTAGATGGAGCATACCTACCTTATTAAACACTCAATCTTGTGACTACAACAAAGTGCCCCCAAGATTTCTCCTTTTTACCTTGTCCTTTAAATTTCTGAAAAATCATTCTTCCAAGTGCATTATATTGTCCTCGTGTGTGGTCATTATTTACTAATCAAGTTAAATCAGAATGTAAGATACATACTCATCATCTTCGCAACTTTCAATTTCCACTAGACACATGCTGCTTGAAATTTATCGCTGGACTTAATAAAAGTTAATCTTGCAATTAATATTTAGGTTCCTGATAAAAATGATATGTACATATATATATATAAGACTATCTCATATAAATGAATGAAGTGTTTAAAGAATGCAAGAATATGAATTGTTTGCCTCACAAAAATATCATACGAAACAAGTATCATTTGATTGATTTGAGAAAACGTTACATACGCCCTTACAAAATATTTTTGCCACTTTGGGCCAAAAGTGTGAGAATTAGTTCCCAAAATTTCTTTAAAATGATACACAAAATTTAGATGACATCAACAACAAAAAATATGGAAAATGATGAACAATAAGATGAAGTTTTGTGTATAGAAAACTCCAGACCACTTGTACTATTTTTCATCCAACCAAGTTCTTCAATCCTTCAATCTTCCTTGAAAAAATTAATCTCCTTATAGTCCATCATTTTCTAGACTAACAGTTTAAATTCCTTGCAATGTTGTATCTCATGTCTTTCTTCCTTGTGATACTCACAATATTCGATTCCTGCTTCCCTGTTAATCTTCACATTTTGCGTGGTCAACCTGGCTCCATGTAGTTGCTCGTACACCCAACTCAAAGGGGACTTGACTTCATCCACACTTTTCAATGTCTTCTTACGACTTTCTTCCTAATGTCATTGACCCCTCGCTCACCGTGATTAGGGAAAAGGTTTGCTGCTACATTTGGGGAGTCAAATTTCACAACTTCCATATTTATCAAGTTTTGGACCACCTTCTTAATTTCCTTGAAATTATCGATGTAATGCACGGTGATTCCCACTTGGTATTCTCATTTTCCTTAGTGTCATACCATAGAGGGTTCGAGGGTTGCATTGGAGTGAGATGATAACGGCGAACCAAATCGGCCTAAAAAATCTTGGGGTACAGTTCACTATAGGTTACCGGTATAGGAGTAAAGGTCTCTTCTTTCTTTCCTTTTGTATCTCTTCCATCGGTTCCCTGTGAATTTTCCGCCACCGGCTTTGGCGTGATCACAACGTTACTAGGGTTGTGATTACTCTCGTTGCTTACTTCATTATCTTTTCTTTTCTGAAAATTTTGCGGACTTTCACCAGTTTTGAGCTTGCCACTTTTGAATGCGGTCTCGATTGACTCTATCATATTTACAAACTCAACAAAAATTAGGAATATGTTGTTGATCATTTTCTCATAGAGTGGACCTTTGCAGTGTATCCCCAAAAATACGAGTGATTTTGCTCTCCAAAATGGGCGGCTGAACTTGCACTGTGACATCTCTCCATCTTTGGGCATATTGTCTGACATTCTCATTATGCCCCTGAGTCAATCTTTGCAGCATCGTCCTATTAGGTACCATTTCTTTTACATGTCTGTACTGTTCATTAAAGATTTTTTACAGGTCCTTCCATGACTTCACATTGGCCCGACTCAGTTGTGCGTACCAACGAGTGGCTACCCTAGTTAGACAATCCTGGAAGCAATGAATAATCAATTTTTTTCATTCTTCAAGTGTGATACCATCTTACAACAATACATGGTTAAATGAGCCGAAGGACAAGTAGTCCCATCATATTTTTCAAAGTCAGGCACTTTGAACTTGTGTGGGATGACCAAATCAGCTACTAGGCTCAACTCCATAGCATCAATTCCATAATCGTTGGTTGCTTGCAACATGTTGACTCTTTCTTCCATTTGGAGGCGTTGCTCCTCGAACTTCTTTTCAAACTCTTTCCTCAATCTTGTCTCTATTTCATTGATCAAATTCGAATTCGGACCTTCTACGTCTGCCTTGTTCTTGAAACTATGTGCTACATCGATCAGATTGTTGACCGATGCCCCGGCTACTTGGGCATTCTTTAGAACTGACCCTTCTTCTTGAACCTTTGTAGGAGACAAGTTCCCACCTAGGTCTTCAACATTGGTATTTTCGTTTATACATGGGGTCTTTCCGGTCTCCCTCGTCCCCAACAGTGCGGTAATGCGGGTTATAATCTTATCTTGAGATTGATCAATCCTCTACTCGATATTACCCAAATTGTTCTTCGATATCCTTTTGCGATTTCTCAACATTAGCCAATATGTCTTCCATAATTCTTGTTTGAGAATGTGTACCGTATGAATGCGGAATGATTGCGGCTTAAACTTGCTGCCATGTCGTTTTCCACAATTAATTTGATTTCCTTATTAATGAATGCAATGCATAATATGCATAAAATAAGTAAAGAATTAAAAGCAATTAAGAAATAAATCTAAAATGCAATGGTTGCAAATAAGACGTTGGTTTATAAATAGTCCTTTAGAAAGACTTTCATTAAGAGAAGATGTCTGATTACAAAAGATTGACTAAAAATTCTACAGGAATCGACTGACCATCCTTCATTGCATCTTGACTTTATGAAGCAATATTCGCACTCGATGCCCCAATTCTGTCTCTGGATTTTCCCGAGCGAATCATTCGGTTTGGAAACAATTTGAGTACATCTGATTGCCTCTGACGCATGCCCCTTTTTCAAAATTTCTCCTCTTCCCCTTTTCAAAATGCCCCCTTATACCATACAGGGGCATGGACCCCACGAAATATAAGGATCTATCCGGAAAATGAATTACAATATCATATGGAGGTGAACACCCCAGGAGACAAAGTAATCACTCACACTTATCGGTTCTAAAACTAATGAATGATGCCAATTTAAATAAAACATTGTGCGAATAAAAGTGGTAACAAACAAGGTTAGGGGTTAAATTTTATATTAAAGCATATTCAAAATTTTCAAAATAATTACGATAAGAACCCATCTAAGGCCTGACTCTTTTTTTTTTGTTTTTGTAAACAAAAATTTCCCCAGCAGAGTCGCCATGCTGTAGCGACTAAAAATTTACATTTAAAAATTGCTTCCCACTTTTCTTGAAAAAATTGATTTTAGGGGAATTTCTTTAAAAAACTTGTATTTTAAAATTAAAGGAGGGAGTTGCCGCCGACTACTTTAAAAGTAGTAGACCAGACACTAAAAAGGGAAACTAGAGAGTAAAAGTGGGTTCAAGAGCTGGTTACGAGTGGGGAAGGATTAGCACCTCCACCACGCAAAAAATTGGTACCTAATGTAACACCCCGGTTTTGGGCCTAGGTGTTTTGTGCGTCGGGTCAGGCTAGTGGAACTCGTAATCGGTTGTTCGAGACATTAAAGGTGGTTCAAGGAAATCAAGGTTCGAGATGGGATAAAAATGTGGTAAAATTTTCTAAAATCCTCTAAAATTATATTTAAGAGGTTGGTTAAATCAATTTTGCAAAACGAGTTTTGGGGAGTGTAAATTTTGGGCAGTGACCATAATGTAAAGTTTTAAAACTGGGAAAAAGTGTGTTTTTCAAAAAGAGTCAAATTCTTAGAATCTCTAGGGAGCTTAATGTAAATTAAGCCTTTTCTCTAATTTGTCATGTTTTTAAATGGTTTATTAAATAATGGATTTGCTTTTAATGATTTAATTAAAGGGTAGTTATTTTGGTTTAACAAATTGACGATCAATTTTATTTTCTCCATTTCACTTCAGTCAAACACTCTCTCATTTCTCTCATTTTCTAGATTTCTTTCATTTCCATTTACTTTCTTGAATTTCAACTTCCCTCTTGTGATTTCTCTCAAATTTCCTCAAGACTCTTGAAAGCAAAACTTGCCAAATTAGAAGAGAAGCAAGGATTGGAGGTAATTTTCACGCTAACCCTCTAATCAAGGTTCTTTAATGAAATTCTAAAGATATTTGACTCTTGATTTATGTTTTTGATTGAAGTTTTATTGTGGTTTTGATAAAATGGTGAAATCTTGATTTAATGAGATTTTCGGAGTTGTTTTGATTTGATTTGTTTAAGATGATTTCTAATAAAGTTTTAGAAGGTTTATGATGTTGAAATAGAGTCTTAATCATTTTAATCCCGAAATCCTTGAGATATTTGATTTTAAAGGTGTTTATGGTTGGGTTTTTGGGGTGTTATGTGAGATCTGCGTTGCTGGAGGTATAAGGATGGTTTTAGGTTGTTTTTGGATGTTAATTTATGGTTAAAATGTGTTGGATGTGTTGGTTGTTGGTTGGGCTGAGTTTATAGATCAATCGATTGTGATTTCAGTTGTTTTGGATGGGTATTTTGATGCTTTAGAGCAGGGGAGCGGGTTTCTAATTAAGTGCGGGTGTTTGGATGCATTATGGTGCATTGAATCTCTATTTTAATGTGTTGAAAACATGGGATAGTGTTCTGGAACCGATCGAAGTGTTTTTGGAGGCTTCGAACGGTTGATTGTTGCGTCAGCGAGTATGGTATCGCGAGTCGGTGAGTGGAAATGAGATTTCCAGCTTTGAAACTTCATAAAAGAGGTGTTGCGAACTTAGTGAAGCTTAAAATGCTTTACTAAGTTCGAAAGTAAGTAAATTGATTTTCTCCCTCAAATTGTGTTATTATGAGACTTTGGATGCACTTGTTTTATTATGTTTACCTACCGTTTTAAAGCATGTTTTGAGTTTATAAAATGTGGTTGATGATGCCATATGGTTTAAGGATGCACTAGGTAAGTGATCCTCGCATGCATGTGTTGATGCATGATTTTTAAAGCATGGTTTAATGCTTGAAATGTGGCTTATTATGAATGCTTTGAAAAAAAAAAACAGTGAGGTATGCATGAAATGTGGATTATATTGGCAAGTGATTTTGTGCAAAGTGTTTTGTAAATGAAATCGGATATAGTTAGCCGGCTATAGGATTGAGTGCACTATAAACAAGTCGCCTTGGATGTTGAGGGGTTGAGATTGTACCAAAAACTCCATTCAAGTACCCTAACGATTGAGGAATGTTTAAGTTTTCAACGGTGGAGGTTAGCTCATGTGTGTGAACCTTGTATGTGTCTCATCTCTCGTTAGTGGGTTATACATCTATTGATGAGTGGTGTTGAGGGGTTTTGATTCCACCGAAAACTCCACCACGGGTGTCACAACGGTGGTGGGTTGCTCTCGTGTGTGAACCTTGAGATGCCGATAGAGTGTATGAAGTGTTTGGGACAAAACTTGGTAATCCGTGTATCCGATATGCTTTTTGAGAAATGAGAATGTTGTTAATCACTTGTAAGCCAATTGTAACCCCCTTATCCCGACCTAGACGCCCGACCCAAACAAAGAAGATTACACGGGGAAAACTGAAGTCAACTCGTAAAAGTCAACCCCGATTAAAAACCCTTTTTCCTTTTTATCTTTTCTAGATGCACATTATTATCCTATATGATTAGCAAAGCGATTAGGCGAAAACAACACAGCGATCGGAGTTCAAATAGGGGTTCAATTGCATTCGCTTGACTTTTAGGGACCAATCCAGAATTAGTGATATAACATGCCAACATGTCAAATCTCATCTCAAATGGACCATCTAAACTCAACCAATCGAACAATCATTACTCAGGGACCAAAACGTAAGAAACAGTAACTCAGAACAATTCAAATTCAGCATCAATCGGTCAAGTGTTTCGGAACAGAGAACCCTGTATCAGGAAGGCCGTTTTAAAACAAGAATGACCGTTTCTATACGTGGGGGCGTTTCAAAACCTCAAGAAACCCGTTTCAATATGTTGGTTATATAACCCCCTTAGCCCGACCTAGACTCCCGACCCGAACTAAGAAGATTACACGAGGAAAACCAAAGTAAACTTGCAAAAGTCAACCCCGATTAAAGACCCTTATTTTTTATTTTATCTTTTCTAGATACACATTATTACCCTATATGTTTAGCAAAGCGATTAGGCGAAAACGGCACAGCGATCAGAATTCAATTAGGGGTTCAATTGCATTCATTTGACTTTTAGGGACTAGTTTGTAAATTTCAGGAATTACAAGGACTATCCAGTTTTTATGATTACCAAACCAAAATTAATCATATAACATGCCAGCGTGTCAAAACTCATCTCAAACAGACCATCCAAACTCAACCATTTGAATAAACATCATTTAGGGACCAAAATGTAAGTAACAGGAACTTAACACAATTCAAATTCAGCATCCAACGGTCGAGTGTTTTGGAACTGCAAACCCTGTATCGGAACGGTCGTTCCGAAACAAGAGAGGTCGTTTCGATATGCGGGGGCGTTTCGAAACCTCAAGGAACTCGTTTCAATACGTTGGTTCATAGTGGCGAAATGTTCCGAAACGTGCCTTCCTGTTCCGAGACACCTTGGTCATTACAGGCCTCCGTTTCGAAACGAACAAGGGCGTTCCGACACGTCTGGGCCTGCAACTTCCCAAATTGCTAGTTTTTATCAAGTTTTCATCTCCGAAACCCCTCCGGCACTTGTTCCAACACACATACATCATGGATAAACATCAAAGACCACCCATACGAAACACAAGCTATATCATAGCATCAATCATACAAGTTATAGGACTATAGGCATGCTTCCTAGTTGTCAAAATAGAAAAAAGGCTAAAAACCACATTCACGCTCAAACCAGCACTCAAAGGCCATTTACAAGTCCGAATAAGCAAACCAAACATGCTCAAAATGTTTAACATCTCCAAATATAACTAAGAGTAGAAATCCCTCCCATTCCCTCTTATTACACTAAGGTAAAACCGCATACATTGCTTAGTCAAAAATGCTTGTATTCCACTTGCTTTCTTGCTGCCTCAAATGCTTAATTCTCTGCATTGATGAAACAAATAAGCGTAAGTATAAAGCTTAGTAAGGGTCGCGAAAAACCAAACATTCATTAGTGCATTTTATAAAACCAAGATAACATCATTTGCAAACTCATGCCTTCCTTTGAAACATGCTCTCTAAAGCATCCATGCACTTTTAAACCACATGCTCATAACATCATTAAAATCACAACAAAATCCTTTGCTCATGCTTAAACCAAGCATTACATGCACTCTAGCATAATTTCCAAGCATCTCATGCTTAATCATTAAACATCAACATTATATTGGCTCGCAAGTGATCAATCTCAAACCATATCATAATCACAACAAAAGACACAATCGGATAAGCGGGTTACAAGCGTTGTCCCATACGCTTCATACACACTACCAGACTACACAAGGCTCACACACGGGATTAGACCATCAACCGTTGTGACACCCGTGGTGGAGTTTCATGGTACAATCATAACCCCTCAACACCACTCATAGGTAGTTGTATAATTCCCCTAACGAGAGTACGGGACTCAAACACAAGATCCACCCACGGGATTAACCAACAACCGTTGTGATCTTAACCTCAATCGTTAGGGGTACTCTGATGGAGTATACGTTACAATCACAACCCCTCGATATCCAAGGAGACTTTATTCACGGTGCACCCAATCCTATAGCCGGCTAAATATATCCGATGAAAGTAACCACAAACCATTTCCATCACTTGCCAATATAATCATTTAACATCATTATTCCTCTATTTTACAAGCATAAATCACAATGCCATTTTCACAAGCATAAACATGCTTAAACTTACCAAGTGCATCCTTAACAAAATGGCATTAAACACCAACATTATCAATGCTCAAAACATGCTTTAAAATAGTAAATAAAATCACATTCAATTCAAGTGCATTTTCCAACAAAAAACATAGCACATTCCGAGAGAGACGTACGAATCACTTACTCTTGAGTTTAGCTAAGTGTTTCAAACTTACACTAAGCTCCCAAGACCATGCTCAAAGCGTTACAAAGCTGGAAAATCCTTTTCCGCTCACCGATATGTGAAACCTTACTCGCCAACGCGAAAATCACCCTTCCAAAGCCTCCAAAAATGCTTCGTTTGCTTTCGGATCAAGATCCCTTATTTTTAGATCACCAAAACAGAGTTCCAAATGCATTAAAATGCATTTCAACACCAGCACCTAAACACAAACTCGTTGCTCACAAAAACTACACCAATTTACCTATCCGAAACAACCGAAAACTCAATTGATTACTTCCTAAACCATGCCCAACCAACATACATCACTTTCAACCATTATTAAACTTCAAAACACATCTAAAGACAACCTAAACCCATCCTTATACCTCCATCGAGTATAACTTCATCATTTCACCTCAAAAACCCAACTAAAACCATCAAGAAACTCAAGGATCTCAAGGATTTAAGGATCTATATTATCAAAACCCTTTCTCAACATTTTAATCAACTCAAAACTCAATTAAAACCAATCCAAAACAGAGCTCATCAATACCTATCTGAAAATGAAGATTTACAACATAATTTTGCAAGATTTTGATCTCAAATCAAAACTATAAGAATAAACTCAGCCAAAAACAACATTTAGAAGCCAAAGATCTTGGGAATTTCATTAAAGCACCTAGATTGAAGGTTGAGAACGATATTTACCTCCAATCCTTGCCTTCCTCAATCATTGACAAGTTTTTCCTTAACAAATCTTGAAGAATTTGAAGAGAACTCTTGAAATTTGTTTAGAAATCAAAGGGAGAGTGTTTGGGAGAAAAGAAATTTGGAGAAAAGAGGTGGGAAAATGGTTTTGCTGAAATGAAAGTTAGTTACGTGAAATGAATTTTCAATTTCCCAATTAACCCATTTTTATTAAATAAAATCATTTATATTTTAATTGTCTAAAACTCTTTTAAAACACATGTCAATTTAAGGAAGGTGTAATTGCACCATATCTCCCTAAGGATTCTAATATTTTGAATCCTTTTTGAAATTTTGCAATTTTCAACAATTTTGAAACTTTACATTTTGGTCACTACCCAAAATGTACCACTCCCAAAGCTCTTTTTATAAAATTGATTTGACAAATCTCTTAAAGATGATTTTAGAGGATTTTAGCAATTTTTACCATATTCTTATCCTTTCCCGATCATTGATTTCTTGAAACCACCTAACACGATTCGAACCGTTTCCAACCGATCTGATCCGATGCCTAAAATATCTAGGCCCAAAACCAAGGCATTACAACTCTCCCCCACTTAGGAAATTTCGTCCTCGAAATTTTACCTGAAGGAAAAAGGTGTGGAAACTATTTCAGCATGTCCGCCTTGCTTTCCCAGGTGGCCTCCTCAACTCCTCGATGTCGCCACAACACCTTCACAAGCTCTATCGTCTTGCCATGAAGAACTTTGCTGCTCACATCTAGAATCCTCACCAGTTCCTCATCATAAGAAAGATCCAAATTCAACTCTATCTTCTCAATAGGCATCACATGCGAAGGATCCGATCTGTACCTCCGTAACATCGAGACATGAAACACATCATGAATCTTTTCCAACTCGGGAGGCAACCTCAATCGATATGCCACAGGACCAATACGCTCCACAACCTCATATGGTTCAATAAACCTTGGGCTAAGCTTACCCTTACGCCCAAATCTCATCACCTTCTTCCAAGGCGATACTTTCAAGAACACGCGTTCACCAACTGCGAATTCAATCTCCTTACGCTTCAGATCCGCGTAAGAATTTTGCCGATCCAATGCTGCCTTCAACAGCTCAAAAATGAGCTTCATCTTCCCGATGGTTCCTTTTAAAAAAGGCGGCATCGAAATCAACTTTTTCCCAGCTTCTGCCCAACATAGAGGAGTTATGCACTTCCTCTCATACAAAGCCTCGTACGGAGCCATTTGAATACTTGCCTCGTAACTATTGTTATATGCAAACTCAACCAATGGCAAGTGCTTCTCCCAAGATCCATGAAAATCTATAACACATCATCTCAGCATGTCCTCAAGCACCCGGATAACCCGTTCCGACTGCCCATCCATCCGAGGATGATAAGAAGTACTGAAATTCAATCGTGTACCCAAGGCTTGTTGCATACATTCCCAAAACCGTGATGTAAACCTCGAATCCCTATCCGACACTATGGACATTGGCACCCCGAGCAACCGCACAATCTCAGCAATATACAGCTCTGCCAACTTATTCAAGGTATACGTAGTATGCACAGGCAAGAAATGTGAACACTTCGTAAGGCGATCAACAATCACCCATATGGAATTCCTCTTCGATGGTGACAAAGGAAAACCAGACACAAAATCCATGGTAATCCTTTCCCACTTCCACTTCGGGATTCTCAAAGGTTGCAACAACCCTGAAGGTACCTGATGTTCAACATTCACTCGCTGACACACCATGCACTTGCTAACGAACTCAACAACATCCTTTTTCAACCCCACCCAGTAGTACTCATCCTTCAAATCATGATGCATCTCTGTACTACCAGGGCGCATAGCGAAAGGACTACTATGAGATTTAGTCAGAATAGTGCGTGTGAACTCAACATCATCTCGCACCACTATTCGACTCTCAAAACATAGAACACCATCACCTCTAAAACTGAAATTCAAAGGTTTACCCTCCGCAATATCCTGAACATGAGGGACAAGAGAATCATCAAGCAACTGCTTATCCTTAATCAACTGGATGAGAGATAGTTTCACTTGAAATTCAGCAACAAGACCACTGTCTCGCTATATGCTCAAGCGAGCAAACATCACCCTCAACTCCACAACCAATTTTCTGCTCAAAGCATCAGCCATAACATTGGCCTTTTGTTGAGTGTATAAAAGTTCTATATTTTACCCCTCATTTACCCATAATTCTGCTGCATTCAAGCATATTTCATTGCATTTAGGATAGATTTTTGCATATACATCACAACTAGATAAAATGACACAGTTGCTACTGATTTTGGTCACTTTTACAGGTATCTGCTGCAGCGGACTCAAGGCAGCAAAGGAACAGAGGTGGATTGTAGAACTGGAGTCGAGAAGCAAACGCTGCCATGGCCACTACCGTGACAGCCATGACGACAGAATGGTGAGGTGGAAAAGTGAAGTGGAGCTCGAGAAATAGAGGATTTCAAGTTGGTCTGTCATGGACTACACCTATATTTTTTTAAGCCCGGAGGCAGAATGAAGGCCAAGCCCAAAGTCCAAGGAAGAAACCCAAGGCAAGAAAAGAGGACGAATTAAAGGCATCTACTCAGAAGATTTAATCTTTAATAGAGTTGTACTTTAGTTTAAACTTGTATTCTTGCCATATTAGAAAACTTGGACCCAAGGCCTATATAAAGGCATGTAATTCCTCAAAACCCTTGTTGTTTTCCCTTCTCCATCATGTTCTAAACTCCCTTAGGGATAAGGGTTAATTCTGTAATGTAGTTGCAAGGATTGTACTGTTTTAGGAATTTTCTGTCAAGCAATAAAAACTTCAAGTTTATTTAATCTGGTTTTTCATATCTCGCAAGAGTATCGGGAGAGCATTGTGAGGTTATCTATTTGTTTGATATCGGGAGAGTCAAGCATATGAACGAAATAAATATGTGTTTTCTAGTTTATGGTTAAAACATCTCGGCTTAGGGATAAGTATGAGGTTAAGTGGCTAAGGAAGAATTCAACAACATTGGTGTTCACTCTTCGATTCACGCCGGGAGGTATCATCCAAGAAGTGTCCATCAACAGAACTTGGGCCTAGGGATAAGACAAGTCATAGCAGGGATTCTTTCCGAGCTTGAAGTACAGAGTTGTGTGATTGCTGCCACGACATCAACAAACTTCTGTCGTGACAGGTGATGTTGCGACAGGTACGACGACAGAACACAGAAGTTCCTCTTACAGTGCAACACCTGCAGTACCGAGCAAATCAATACCGACCTACTTCTTAAACTTGATTCCTTACTCTTTTATTTTAGTTGTTTATCAAGATTACTTCACAATCCAATTAAACTATTTCTCTCTCTTGTTCAACAATTCAAGGATAGAGTTATTTCCAGTCCTTATGGAGACGATATCCGATACTCCAAGTATCAGTTTACTACTTGTGTCGTGTACACTTGCACTATTTGCGATAGGACTCTTTTACACGCAACAAGTTTTTGGCATCGTTGTCGGGGACTGGCAACATGTCTTTACCCTTTTGAGTGCACTTTTTCTTTTTCTGTTTTTAGTGGTGCTATTTACCCTATGCTTTTCACAAGGTTTTCTGTTTGCTTATGCACAGATCTAGACGAGGTAAAGAACCTGAGTACGAACTAGACCCCGAAATGGAACGCACGTACCAAATCAGGAACCAAGCCCGACTCTTGATAGCAAGAAACAACTATCTTGAGGAGAGACTATAAGCAATGGTGAACGGAAGGCAGAACGACGGGGTAGATGACCCACACAACAATAACCAGAGGGTTATTAATTATCCTCCCCAAGATGCCCGGAATGAACAGCCTGCTGCCGCTGCTGCACATCAGTCATGCCGCGTCTACATGGTCAATGACCATGTTGAACTGGACACCACCTTGCCAGACGTGGAAGCTGAAAACTTTGAGCTGAAACCATTCATGTTCAGCATGATAAGTTCCGCTGGCCAGTTTAGTGGTTCTGCAACTGTGGATGCCCGAGAACATCTGAAAATGTCCCAAGAAATCTGTGGATTGTTCAGATTGCCAGGAATAAATCCGGAAGTACTGAGGCTCCGGTTATTTCCCCATTCATTGAGAGACAGAGCTAAAACGTGGTGGAATAAATTAACGACAGGTTCAATACGAACTTGGGCAAATCTCTCTCATGAATTTTTATCTCGTTTTAATCCTTCTCATTTACCTAAAAGATTGCGTAATGAGATTGCTACTTTTCAACAGGAAGATGATGAACCAATGCACGAGGCATGGGACATATTTACAACTCTATTACGGAACTACCGATGCATGGATTCCCCGTGTGTAATCAGGTCGTCAAATTCTACAACGCTGCCAATGCACACACTCGTCTGAGAATAGATTCAGCGGCGAATGGGCTATTATTGGATAAGGAACCAGACGAGGCAATGATAGTGTTGAAAAAGCTAGCAAAGAACGATGAGCAATTTCCTACAGCTAGGAGAGGGGGCAAACGAGGGATATCTGTAAAGGATTATGAAGCTGACAATTCAATGAAATCACAGGTTGCATACCTCACAAAGATATTGGAAAATCTGCAGCGGAAAGATTCTAAAGCCGTATATTCTGCAGAAGAGGTATGAGAGACCTGTAGTGGGAACCAAAATTCAGAAGACTGTCCTTTACAGTTGGAAGAAGGGATGTATGTTGGGAATTATAATAAACCGAGAAACTATGATTCCAACAATTACAATCCCAACTGGAGGAAAGATCCTAAGTTTTCCTAGAGAAATCCGAACAATGCACTAAATCCTCCAATGCAGAACAACCAAAAACCAAGGGGTACCTAGAATTCTGTCGCGACATCAACCGCAACAACAACCGGCAGCCGCACCTAGTATACTGTAACAAACATTGGCAACATTTATGTCACAGACAGGAGCATACATGGCGAACATGGATCACTTTATCAAGAAAACCGAGTCATTCATGGACAAGACAGAGATGAGGATGAAAAACCATGAGGCCACCCTGAAATCTTTGGAGACACATATGGGCCAAGTTTCCCAGCATATCAAGTCGAGGCAGAACAGAGGATTCCCTAGTGATACTGAGGTCACTAGAAAACCCACACATGAGCAGTGTAAAGAAATTAAAACTAGGAGTGAGAAACAGTTACAAGGGCCGAAGATGAAGAACATACCGAGTGAGGATCCGACCCCAGAAACACTTGCCGTGAACACTGCCCCGATAGAGGAAGAACAACCTATTGTCGACACACCTGCCGCGACAGCAGAAAAGACAGAGGAGCAGACACAAGATGATGAAGAACTTAAGCCTCCTCATATCAGAATACCATGTGAAGGACGTCTTGAAGATTACCGTCCTCCGCCTCCTTTTCCATAGCGGTTACAAAAACAAAAATAAGGAGTACCAGCTTAAAAAGATTTATGATATTTTTAAACAGGTACACATTAACATACCGTTGCTAGAGGCTATCAAGAAGATGCCCGGATATGCTAAGTTTCTCAAGGACGCAATGTCCAAAAGGTCCAAACTTGGGGAATTTGAGACGGTAAAGATGACAGAATGATGCATGACCATTTTGCATAGGCATCCCCCCAAAAGAAGAAGGATCCTGGGAGCTTCATCATATCGTGCATAATTGGCGATAAGTTCGTGGGTAAGGCACTTTGTGATCTTGGTGTTAGCATAAATCTAATGCCCAAATTTGTGTTTCAGAAATTAGGTATTGGACATGCCGGGCCCACGACAGTCATACTGCAGCTGGCAGATCGCTCTTACGTACAACCAGAAAGGAAGATCGAAGATATTCTGGTAAGAGTGGATAAATTTATTTTTCCTGCTGACTTTCTTGTTTTCGATTGTGAAGCAAATTAAAACGCACCGATCATCCTGGGGCGACCCTTCCTAGCCACAAGCAGAACTGTGATCGATGTTGAGAAAGGAGAACTGACCATGAGAGTGAATGATCAGCAAATCAAACTCAATGTTCTCCACGCAATAAAACATGCTAATGCAGAAAAAGAGTGCAAGGCGATCTCTGAAGTAGTCCTTGACCAACCCTGCATCAGGTCGAGCTGCCACGACAGACAGTTTGGTTGCTGCCACAGCAACGAAAGACTGTCACGGCAGCAACGATGACAGTGACTCCTCCGACTCTGAAACATCTGATACTGAAGGTCTTGAGGAGGTAAATTGGTTAGGTACACGTCCAAGTAAGTTCTTCGAGCCTTTAAATTATACCTATAATGAACATATAGTCCAGAAGCATTCCATTGAAAAGCCACATGTTCTAGATCTTAAACCCCTGCCAGGGCAGCTTAAATATGTCTTTCTTGGTTTAAATGATACGTTTCCCGTAATCATCTATTCTAAGTTAATGCAGGAACAGGAGCAGCAGCAATTCAAAATGCTACAGCAGCATAAGAAGGCTATTGCATGGACTAAAGCTGATATCCAAGGCATCAATCCGACAATATGCATGCACACAATTCTCTTGGAGGATGATCATAAGCCGACTATTGATGCCCAAAGACGATTGAATGAGGCTATGAGAGAAGTGGTGCGGAAATCGATTATCAAATGGCTCGACGCCGAAATCATATACGCTATCTCGGATAAGAAGTGGGTGAGACCGGTGCATTGTGTGCCCAAAAAGGGAGGCATAACCGTGGTAACCAACGAAGAAAACGAACTACTCTTAACCAGGACTGTGACCGGTTGGAGGGTTTGTATGGATTACCGGAAGCTTAATAAAGCTACCCGAAAAGACCATTTCCCCTTACCTTTTATTGATCAAGTGCTTGATAGATTAGCGGGGAAACCTTACTACGGTTTTCTTGATGGTTACTCAGGTTATAACCAAATAGCAATCGAACCGGAGGACCAAGAGAAAACCACCTTCACATGCCCGTACGTCACCTATGCCTTTCGGAGAATTCCATTTTGGCTCTGCAATGCACCAACGACCTTCCAATGGTGCATGATGGCAATATTCTCTGACATGGTGGAGGATTTCCTAGATATTTTAATGGACGACTTTTCCGTCTTTGAAGACAGTTTTGAAGGTTGTTTAGGCAACTTATAGAAGGTTCTTTAAAGATGCGAAGAGGCGAACTTGGTTTTGAACTAGGAAAAGTGCAACTTCATGGTGGATGAAGGAATAGTACTAGGCCACAAGGTGAGCTGCCGCAGCATAGAGGTGGACCGAGCCAAAATAGAGATCATCGAAAAGCTGCCTCCACCCACCATAGTCAAAGGGATTCGAAGTTTCTTAGGGCATGCTGGGTTTTATCGACGATTTATAGCCAACTTTTCGAAGATTACCAAGCCATTATGCCACCTACTGGAGCAGAATCGCCCCTTTGATTTTAATACTGAATGTACTGAGGCATTCAGAATACTAAAGGAGAAGCTGGTAACAGCCCCGATCGTACAGCCACCAGACTAGAGTTTGCCATTTGAAATATTGTGTGATGCCAGTGACTACGCTGTCGGGGCAGCATTAAGCCAGAGGAAAGATAAGCTCTTCCATGTGATTTACTATGCCAACAAAACACTGAATGATGCCCAAGTCAACTACACCACGACAGAGAAGGAACTGTTAGCAGTGGTGTTCTCAATCGACAAGTTTCGTCCGTATATACTTGGAACAAAGGTGGTGGTCCATAGAGACCATTCATCACTGAAGTATCTTTCACGAAAAAGTATGCAAAACCTAGATTGATACGTTGGATTCTGCTGCTGCAAGAATTTGACATTGATTTCAAGGATAAAAAGGGAACATAGAACCAAGTAGCAGACCACTTGTCAAGGCTGGAGACGGAAAGGAGTCAATCCACAGATAAGACTAACATACTGGAGACCTTCCCAGATTAGCAGTTGTTTGCTGCCACCAGCACTGCTGCGACAGCCATGGCGACGGGTAAGCTTTCTGAAACCCCTTGGTATGTTGACATTGTTAATTACATTGTAAGTGGGTTATTACCTCCTGAACTTAACTACCAAGCAAGGAAGAGGTTCCATAATGATGCAAAACATTGTTATTGGGACAAACCTCTTCTTTTCAAACACTGTGCATATAAGATTATCAGGAGATGCGTACCACAGGATGAGCAGGAAGTTGTGCTTCACCACTGCCATGCTTCCCCTTATGGAGGACACATAGGTGGAAACAAAACTACTGCAGAGGTTCTGCAATCCGGTCTCTATTGGCCCGCACTGTTCAAGGATGCACAAGCTTTTTACAAGAGTTGTGACAAGTGCCAAAGGACTGGGAATATATCGAGAAGGCATGAGATGCCACTACAGAACATATTAGAGGTCGAATACTTCGATGTATGGGGAATCAACTTCATTGGGCCATTCCTAACATCTTGTGGGAATTTGTACATCCTTATGGCAGTGGACTATGTGTCAAAGTGGGTAGAAGTGATCGCCACTCAGAAGAACGACGCCAAAACTGTTCAAAGATTTCTTCACAAGAACATCTTATCCAGATTTGGCATTCCATGGGCGATAATTAGTGATGAGGGGGAGACACTTCGATAACAGGGTAATTGCTGCTGCCTTAAGAAAATACAGAGTAAAGCACCGGATTGCAACAACATACCAGCCTCAAACCAATGGGCAGACTGAGATATCCAACAGAGAAATAAAGAACATACTAGAGAAGATGGTTAAACCCACTCGAAAGGATTGGTCTCTACATCTCAATGATGCACTCTGGGCCTATAGAACATCGTTCAAAACACCATTATAGACTCATCTATGGGAAAACCTGTCATTTACCTGTTGAGATAGAACACGGAGCTTATTGGGGTATCAAGGCAGTAAATATGGACTGGGATAAGGCAGGACAAAAAGGCTACTAGACTTGAATGAGATTGAAGAAATTCGAGCAAGGGCCTATGAAAATGCCAAGATCTACAAGGACAAAACCAAGAAGTGGCACGACATGAAGTTGCTGCCACGACAGTTCTGCCCAGGGCAGCAGGTGTTGTTGTTCAACTCCAGGTTGAAGCTTTTTCCAGGAGAGCTTAAATCTAGGTGGTCTGGTCAATTCTAGGTTGTCCAAGTTTTCCATCATGGTGCCATTACAATCAGATCACTGAAAGATGGGCACCAGTTCAAGGTCAATGGACAGATACTCAAGCATTATCAGGGGACTGAAGCTCCAAGGATGCAGGAAGTAGTTACTTTAAGAGATGCCCCTCAAGGCACCCCCTAATTTAACTTAGTTTTATTTTATTTTATTTATTTATTAGGAATTAAGATTTTTATTTAATTATTTAGGAACTAAAATTTTAATTCAGTTTATTTACTTAATTATTTTTAGGAAATAAAGGAAGCAAAGCAAAGAGGAGGAATGAACCAGCCCATCGCATTCACAACAGCCCAAAAAGCCCAACGGACAAGCCTATCATCATAGCCTGTCACCAATTGTCGCGACAGACGCGGAGAAGACAGCCTATCACGGAGCTACCGTGACAGACATGGAAACGCATGACAGACGCGTCAGAAATCGCGTAACAGCTAGCCTTGTTATTCGCGCCTGCCGTTACATACCCAACGGGCAGAAAATCCCCATTCTATATAAACCCCCACTCCCTATTCATTTTTCATCTCATTCTCATTCTCTCAACTTGTTTCCTCTATTTTAGATCTCAGAAATTTCTTTTTCAATTCTTACAGATCCTTGCAATGGATATCAGAAACACCCGTCGCAGCACTGTCTCCACCTCTGCCACGGCAGTATCAACCTCAAGCCACAGTGCCATTCCCAACCAGTTTGCATCCACAGAATCTGCCAAGAGGTACCACAGTTCTTTCCAAAAGAGGGAAATGTGGGAGGAACGAGGGTTCATCTACACCTATCAAACGGGAGATCTAGGGCTAGAAGGTTTCATAGCTAAGAAGATACAAGCCCTCAAGTGGCAGAAATTTGCTGCCCAGCCCGAGGAAATGAATGAAACCCTTGTTTGAGAATTCTACACTGCTGTCAACAGTAAGGATGCCACGACAGTGACCGTTCGAGGCAAAGAAATCTCTCTCGAGCCAGCGTACATTACCATAATATACGGGCTGTACGTGAGCGAGAAGGAGGACGCCCACCAAAAGTTCGTGAATAGTCTGTTGCCGGCAGACCATGACGCTGTCATGGAAGAGGTTACAAAGGAAGGAACGGAGTGAAACGATGACCCGAAACACCGATGGACCGTGAGGAGGACCCAGTTAACCCCACAAGCCAAGTTGTGGAACCACTTTGTCAAGAAACGCCTCATGCCTACCTCCCACAACAACATTGTCGACAGACCGAGGTTAGCCCTTGTCCACTCTATTCTAAATGAGAGGCAAATCAATGTCGGCCGCTACATCCAGGACGGAATCCTCGAGTGTGCTCTCCGACTGTCAGGCCCCCTCGTCTTCCCCTACCTCATCACCACAATCTACCGGGGCAACAACGTACCAGAAATTGAAGAGGATGTCAAGGTCCAAGGAAAAGGGTGGATGCAGTGGAATATACAGTTTGATGGAAATGAAAGCTACCACTCCTCTGTCGTACATGAACCCCTCTGCCGCAACAGAACCAACGATGGACCCTAGCTCCCCTGAGCCTGTCACGATAGACCTAGAGCAGACGACAGTAGCACCACCGGCAGACACCTCCGGCCAGATTCTGATGATGCTGCAAAGCATGGAGGAACGACAGCTCGGACTGATGGGCTTCATGAGGGACTTCACTGCCACAACGGTAAATTTTATTCAGAATGGTTTACTTTTTACCAATGTGCAATTCCCCTCCTTCCCAGAAAATTTCTTTGTTGCACCCACTTCTGCTGCGAGCCCCAGAACTCCCTATGCTGCCTCCACACCCACACCTGCCATGACATGCGAAGGCGGTAGAAAATCTACCACACCCAGAGGAGAGAATAGGAAAGACCCCCTACTAGAGACTGACCCCAAATACTTTGAAGGGTTCTCCTCCTCCTCCTCCGTCTGGCAGGAATCTGACTCTGAGCCATTTGTAGCCCGAGACATCTCAAAGGACTACCCTCCGATGAAAAGGAAGAAGTTGAATGAGACTATCGAAGGACCCTGTCAAGGCAGATCTGCCAGCACCACCAGCAGCAGCAGCTCTGATGATGATCTCGAGGTCCTGGACCAGCCCACACACATCTCACCGACACGTGTCCAGCCACCTCGAGAGGCAAAGAATAAAATGGCCTTTGCGTCCCCCAGCAACCTGCCAGCCCTTGCCGTTAAGGTTACTGCCCGTCGGCAGCTCCAAGTCAACAATAGCAGCAACGAAAGCTCCTCAACTTAAGTTACTTTTCTTATATTTTGTTGTCTTTTCTGCTTTATCTATTTTGTGATGTATTTTCTATTTTTCTTTTTTATCATTGTCATGCATTGAGGGCAATGCAACCCTCGAGTTTGGGGGCGGCATCCCTCCATTAATGAACTTGTTAAGTTGTGTCTTAATTTTGTCTCTAATTGTTAGTTTATTTTTGTGTCATAAAAATGAAAATAAAAACAAAAAATTTTGGCTTAAGTATTTGAACTGAACTTACCTGCCGCGACATACTCTGTTGTGACAGTGCCTTTAGGATGTTTTTAGGATCTGTTTAGAGCCTTGCTATAGTTCTGATCTTTAGAACACCCTTTGTGACTCTTATGATGTCTATAATTCTGTAGTGCACTAGAATAGGAATGTTTACCCACTTGAGTTGCCCCTAGAGGTGCCTATCACTGGCTCTAGGAAAGAAATAAAAGAAAGAAACAATTCAGAGTCATTTGCTTGCAAAACTACCTTACACTGATTTTAGGGAGATTTCTCTTTGAGCTTAAGTTTGAAAAAACTAAAGGAGCCTAAGAATTGCCTCCATAAAAGATGCAGTTGAGTCGAGAGTCAGAAAAAACTAAAGGAGCCTAAGAATTTCTTCCAGAAAAAAATGAATTGGCATAAAACTCAAGTTAGTAAACATGACTATTCCGGTAAGCTAAAGGAGTCTAGGCACATATTTGTTCACAAAACCTGCACACACGGCACAAGAACTATAGAATTGTTCCGGATAAATCTAGAAACACCCAACAAGGTACTGCTCTTGATAGTGAATGCGTGGTAGGTAAAGAAAAGTTCACTGAATTAAGTCAAGCCAAAAAGATTTTGTTTTTAGTTAGGTCGTATTTGCTTGAGGGCAAACAAGAACATGAGTTTGGGGGTGTGTTGAGTGTATAAAAGTTCTATATTTTACCCCTCATTTACCCATATTTCTGCTGCATTCAAGCATATTTCATTGCATTTAGGATATATTTCTGTATATACATCACAACTAGATAAAATGGCACAGTTGCTACTGATTTTGGTCACTTTTGCCGGTATCTGCTGCAGCGGACTCAGGGCAGCAAAGGAACAAAGTTAGATCATATAACTGGAGTCGAGAAGCAAACGCTGCCATGGCCACTGTCGTGGAAGCCATGACGATAGAATGGTGAGGTGGAAAAGTGAAGTGGAGCTCGACAGATAAAGGATTTCAAGCCGGTCTGTCGTGGACTACTCCTATATTTTTCTAAGCCATGAGGCAGAATGAAGGCCAAGCCCAAAGTCCAAGGAAGAAACCCAAGGCAAGAAAAGAGTACGAATTAAAGGCATCTACTCAGAAGATTTAATCTTTAATAGAGTTGTACTTTAGTTTAAACATGTATTCTTGCCATATTAGAAAACTTGGACCCAAGGCCTATATAAAGGCATGTAATTTGACCTAGGGAAGGATATCTCATTCCTAGCCGTCTTCCCCAAAACCCTTGTCGTTTTCCCTTCTCCATCATGTTCTAAACTCCCCTAGGGCTAAGGGTTGATTTTGTAAAGTAGTTGCAAGGAATGTACTGTTTTAGGAATTTTTATCAAGCAATAAAAATTTCAAGTTTATTTATTCTAGTTTTTCATATCTCGCAAGAGTATCGGGAGAGCATTGTGAGGTTATATATTTGATTGATATCGGGAGAGTCAAGCATACGAACGGAATAAATATGCGTTTTCCAGTTTATGGTTAGACCATCTCAGCTTAAGGATAAGTATGAGGTTAAGTGGCTAAGGAAGAATTCAACAACAATGGTGTTCACTCTTCGATTCATGCCGGGAGGTATCATCCAAGAAGTGTCCATCAACAGAACTTGGGCCTAGGGATAAGACAAGTCATAGCAGGGATTCTTGCCAAGCTTGAAGCACAGAGTTGTGTTATCGCTGCCGCGACATCAACAGACTTCTGCCGCGACAGGTGCTGCCGCGACAGGGACGACGACAACACAAAAGTTCCTCTTACAGTGCAACACCTGCACTACCGAGAAAATCATTACCGGCCTATTTCTTAAACCTGATTCCTTAATCTTTTATTTTAGTTGTTTATCAAGATTACTTCACAATCCAATTAAACTATTTCTCTCTCTTGTGTAGCAATTCAAGGATAGAGTTATTTCCAGACACTTTGGAGACGATATCTGATACTCCAAGTATCACTTTACTACTTGCGTCATGTACACTTGCACTATTTGCGATAGTACTCTTTTACACGCAACACCTTTCTTGGGTGATACTCTATCGACAGATCATAATCCGTAAGCAACTCCACCCATCGACGTTGCCTAAGATTCAACTCCTTCTAAGACATAAGATACTTTAAGATGTTATGATCCGTGAACACCACACACTTCTCGCCATACAAATATTGCCTCCAAATCTTCAAGGAAAACACAACAGCTGTAAGCTCAAGATCGTGAGTAGTGTAGTTATGATCATGCACTTTCAACTGCCTAGATGCATAGGCTACTACCTTACCTTCCTGCATCAACACACAACCCAAACCAAAAATGGACACCTCACTATAAACCACAAACTCCTTACCAGACTCAGGTTGAATCAAGACAGGAGCTAGCATCAAGGCTTCCTTCAGCTTCCCAAAAGCTTGTTGCCTCGCATTCGTCCACTCAAAGAGAACATTCATCTGAAACAATTTGGTCAAAGGTGAAACAATCTTCGAGTAACCCTCGACAAACCTACGATAATATCCAGGCAAACCAAGAAAACATCGCACCTACGTTACCGACTTAGGCACTTTCTAGCTCATCACTGCCTCAACCTTATGCGGATCAACGTGAATACTCTCAACCGATACAACATACCCAAGGAAGACCACTTATTTAAGCCAAAATTCACACTTACTTAGCTCGACATACAACTGGTTCTCCAACAACGCTTGCAAAACTATCCTTAGATGTCTATCATGATCCTTATCAGTACAAGAGTACATAAGGATATCATCGATGAACACTACCACAAACTGATCCATGAACTCATGGAACACACGATTCGTCATGTCCACGAAAGCAGCAGGTGTGTTGGTCAAACCAAACGGCATTACTAAGAACTCGTAATGCCTGTACCTTGTCCGAAAAGTTTTCTTAGGTACGTCTACATCCTTTACCTTCAACTGATAATACCCTGACCTTAAATCAATCCTAGAAAACACGGAAGCTTCTCAAAAATGATCAAAGAAATCATCAATCCTTGGTAAGGGGTACTTGTTCTTAATCGTCAACATATTCAGTTGTCGATAATCTATACACATACGCATTGTCCCATCTTTTTTCTTTACAAACAAGACTGGTGCACCTCAAGGGGAAATACTCGGCCGGTTGAACCCTCTATCAAGCAACTCCTGAAGTTGCGCCTTTAACTCTTTTAGCTCTTTTGGTGCCATGTGATAAGGAGCAATGGACACCGGAGTCGTAATCTCATACAACTCGATACCAAACTCAACTTCTCTTTTTGGCAGAAACACAAGAAATTCTTCCGGAAAGACACCCGGAAAATTGCAAACAATTTTGATGTCCTGAACACGTACATCCTTTGTACCAATATTCATCACGTATGCAAGATAAGCATCACAACCCATCCTTACCATACAACTTGCTTCCATAGCCGAAACAACATTAGACAAGAATTTCACATTCTCGCCTACTACCACCACTTCATAATCATCAACAAGCTTTAAAGTGACTCGATTAACCTTAAAGTCAACCACTGCCCTATGCTCACTTAGCTAATCTATACCAAGGATCACGTAAAAACCATAAAAGGGTAACTCTGTCAAATCCACAAGAAAAACATGACCCTGAACAGATAAGGGACACCTCCGATACAATTTCCTAGTTACTACAGTCTCACCAAATGAACTAGTCACTTGCATTCCCACTTCAAGCAACTCAACATGTATATCAAGCAAATGTGCATGCTCACTCAAGGAATATGAATGTGTGGATCTAGAATCAATCAAAGACAACAACTATAAAGATTGTAGAACAAAGGTACTTGCGGTGACATCAGTATCATTGCGCTCTTCGCGTTGAGCATAGACCCTCGCAGGGCCGCCTCCCTCAGGCTGAACTGCTACAACATGAGCAATGCCTTGCTGCCCCTCATCTCTTCTCTGAAAATTTCCTCGACTGTGCCCACAGCCTCTCTAAGGTGTAGCCACAGCAGGGGCATGTCCCTAGCCTCTACCAGCCAACAGAGGACACTCGTGCCTCATATGATCTGCTGAACCACAGTTCCAGCAAGAATTCCCTGTTACCGCAACAAGAGCTTGTGCCTCCCTAGCCGCACAAGGAAAATCTCGCCGCAGATATCTCCTGTTACCACAACAAGAATTCCCTGTTACCACAACAAGAACTTGTGTCTCCCTTAGCCGGTGCACCATGTCCAACATTACCTCGTCTAGTAGTAGGCTGATATCTCCTATCTCGACCTCTCTTGTTCCGTCCACCACTGGAACTAGACTCAGTTGCTCTCTTTCTAGAGCTAGAACCACCTCCTCGAGATGATAGACCCAAGTTCTGCTCGATGTCCTTAGCTCGACATACAAGCACATCAAAATCCGTGTAGTCTGTAGCCAACATATAAGTCTTAACTTCCTGCACCAACCCATATTGGAAGCAATTGCAACGATGCCTCTCATTCGGCATCAACTCAAGGTTGTATTGGCTCAGACGTACGAACTGGACCTCGTACTCGACAACAAAAACCTGAACAAGCGACATAAACTCACGCTTCTTTTCATCCAAGTATCTTACTCCCAGATACTTCCTCTTAAAGGAACCTCTAAAAAACTCCCAATCTACCTCATTGGGTTCCATTCCAGTCGTGATGATCATCTACCAACTATAAGCATCACCCTGGAGCAAAGAGACAGCGCATCCCAGCTTGCACACATCATTACATCCCATCTGATCTATGATACAGATCGTGCTAGCCAACCAAGCTTCCAACGCCTCAGGAGACATTCCATAGAACTCAACAGCTCCTAAACTCTCAGCCTTTCCAAAGGCAAACCCACATGCCCAGCTGCAGGGGCCTGAACATGCACTCCGGCTACCACAGCCTGAAACGCTATGGTGATCACCTGAACTAATGGCGTTATATCACCCAATCCTGGACCAGCTTGTCCTTGTTGCTCCAGCTCTCCACCCCCAGTTGGTGGCGCAAGAGGTAAGTTTCCACCACGAGGAAAATCAGCCCCTTTGTTACCCTGGTCGCCCTACTCAGCCGCATGCACTACCGAGTTCGACCTCAGCTCCCTCCTCAGACTCATAGTGCTATTTTTAACAAGGAATAACAACAAAACAAATCAAACCATGATTTCAGCCAGCTTCAACAAGGATCCAAGTTCACGAAAACATTTAACTAGTGTAATAAGGCAATGGGCACCCCAATTTCCCTCAAGCATAACATAGCATATCATATGCATCATGCTTTACATCATCCAAAATCAGCACATATCCTTATCATAACATCATCATACAATCATATCTAGCTTACCTATGATTCAAAAAAATCAAGAATGGCATAAGCACCAACATTTCATCAAAACATGCTTTTTCAAACAACATACCAATTTCAATTACCACCATCCCCAATTCATTTGTAATCTGGCTCTGATACCAACAAATCTAACCCCTTTAGCCTGGCCTAGACGCCCGAACCGAACTAAGAAGATTACACGGGGAAAACTGAAGTAAACTTGCAAAATTCGACCCGATTAATGACCCTTATTTTTTTATTTTATATTTTCTAGATGCACATTATTACCCTATATGTTTTGCAAAGCGATTAGGTGAAAACGGCACAGCGATTGGAATTCAATTAGGTGTTCAATTGCATTAATTTGACTTTTAGGGACTAGTTTGTATATTTCAAGAATTACAAGGACTATCAGGTTTTTAAGATTACTGTTGAGTTGTGTGGGGCTCGATTCGTTCAACCGATAAGGCTCACCAAGTGGTGGAGAGGTAGATATTTGGGTGGAAGGTTTGTGGAAGCTAAAATGAAAATTGAGACAATGAGTTATAGTGGTTCAACCTTCTAACCAAGGTCTACATCTACTACCTTAGCTCCCCACTAAGCATTTCTCAATCAATCCACTATTGATTCGTCCCCTTTTCGAGGCTTAGGAGGAAACCCTTACAACCAATCAAGCTTTCTACCCAAAGCCTTGATTGAAGCCCTCTTTACAAAGAGACAATATATGCAAACTTAAAACCCTCTAATAGGTATTTGTTTGCACAATTTAGCACTCGCCCAAAACCTAAAACACTTGAGCAAATTTGACAATTTAGGTTCATTAGTGTTTGTCTATACAAGAATTGACAATTTAAGCACTAAGACAATATTTGATCATTTGTTGTTTGACAATATGAGCATTAGCCTTCTCTTGATGCTTAGAGGTCCCTTTTATACTCCCAAATGAGTTTGTAGCCGTTACTAGCCATTGGGATCAAATTGGAGCCGTTGAGGACTTTAATTCCCACCATAAATGCAGTTCTGCAGCTCCCCGTTTCGAGACACTCGAAGCCGTTTCGAAACGCTCTTTAAGTAGAAAGAGCCGTTGCAGTCTGTTAGGGCATCCGTATCGAAACACCCCCTTTCCGTTTCGAAACCCGTATCGAAACGCTAGAGGCCCGTATCGAAACGCCTGCATTTAAAAGTTAGTTGGGAAAATAGCCGTTGGGGTTTATAACCGTTGTGGTCAATGCCACGTTGGCGTATCGAAACGGCATAGCCCTTTTCGAAACGCTGGGCAAAAATCCTGTCCATGGAAAGCTCGTTTCGAAACAAGTATCGAAACGATTTTGCTACTGTAATCCCCTGTTTCGAAACGCCCTAAGGTGTTTCGAAACACCTGGACAGTTTTGTGAAGTTTGGCTTTGAAGAACATGAAAAACCCGTTTAAAAACTTCCCTAAACATAATTTCAAGTTGTTTGGACTTTGGAAATGTTTTAAATACTTTTTAAATCAGTCCAAAACATTTTTCAAATATTATATCAAAACATTAGTTCTACAATCTCCCCCTTTTTGATATAATAAAACTCACTTGAAAAATTGTTTGGGATTCTCCCCCTTAATCTTTAAAAATGTGACTAAGAGATTAAAAATTTTAATTCAAATAAAGCTCCCCCTTATTCATTTGAAAATTCAATTTTTCAAACCATTTCTCCCCCTTTTTGTTATATCAAAAAGAATTTAAAACATTAAGTTCAAAACAACAATAGAGGTAAAAACTTTGACAAAAATAAGAATTTCGTTTAAAAATGGCTCCCCCTTACTCAAAGCATCATTAAAAATGTTAGTCCAACATTTATGATCATCTAGTTGAATAAACTAAAAATAAAACAAATAAATGCTAAAATAACTAGATTTTACCAACACTTGAACTCAAGGTAGGATGTGAAGCGTTCCTTCTTCAAGTGCTCTTCCTTGTGTGTATGGAGCTCCCTCTCAATGTTTGACTTGTTGAACATCTCCATCACACCTAGCAATAGATAATCAAGTAATTTTTGGTATCCAAATTGCTTTGGATCCATGAACGTTAGTAGCACAAATTTTAGTCCCCTTTGGAATCCATTTTTCAATGTCATCCTTTTTATTTGAAGTATTAAGTCCTTTTAGGACCCAAACACTTCTAAAACATTTCCCTTTAATAAATCTAGGGGCACTAGATTGTCTAACATAGAAATCTGATTTTCCAAAAAAAAATTCTTTTCTAGCTCTTTGGAAATCAAATCTTTTTCTTCTTGAACTTTTTGAAGCAATTTTTGTAAATCAAAACATTTTAATTCAAACTCTTCAAGTTTTGCTTCATGTTCAAATTTGGTTTTAGAAAGCAAATCATTTTGAATTTTTAACTTTGAAATCAATTTATTGTTTTTCAAAATGTGGCTTTTAAAATCTAAAACCAAATCATCGTAGGCATCTTGTAACTCATCAAAAGAATAAGAACATGAAGTAGATGAATTAGAAGTTACCCTTGAATCTTCTTCGATGGCCATAAGGAAAAGGTTGGCTTGTTCATCGTCGGTGAGTCCTCATCACTCCAAGTAGCCACATGTGCCTTCTTCTTATGGCTTGAAGTCCTTGCCCTCTCCTTTCTTTTAGGTCCTCGTTCAAGCTCTCTCAAGGCTTTCTTCATGAACGGGGCACATTTCTTGAAGAGATGAACTATCTCTTCATCTTCATCCTCCTCTTCACTTAAGTAGACATGATGGCAAGGGGAGGATTTGAGAGCCATGGCACTTGCATTGATGCCAAGCCCTTTGATTTTCTTCTCTTCCATAGCTCTAATTTCTTCCCTCTTCTTCTCATCCTCCTTGTTCTTCTTCATGATTTGATGAGTAAGGAGTGACCCCATGAGTTCATCAAGCTTCAAAGTCTTCAAATTTTTGGCTTCGATGATGGCGGTCCTCTTTGAGTCCCAAGACCCGGGAAGTGAGTAGATGAGCTTTCGAACAAGCTTTTCTTCCGGGATGGCTTCTCCATAGCCTTTGAGACCATTGGTGATTGTGTAGAACCTATCAAACATCTTCTCGATGTTCTCTTCCGGATCCATTTTGAAGTTCTCATACTCTAAGGTTAGGAGCCCAATCTTGGTCTCCTTGACTTCATTGGTTCCCTCGTATGTGACTTCAAGCTTGTCCCATACCTCATTGGCACTCTCACAAGAAGACATCTTCTCATAGATGGATGGACCAAATGCACAAAATAGAATGTGCAAGACTTTGCAATTTAGCTCCATCTTCTTGCGATCGTCGGCATTCCACTCCGCTTTACTTCTTTGAGGCACGAATGGACCATCTTCAACTACATCCCATAGCTTGTAATCTCTTGATTTGATGAAGAACTTCATCTTTGTCTTCCAATGGGCATAGTGAGTTCCGTCAAAGAAGGGCAGTTTGTCGATTGAATGTGCCATTGAGTCGGTTGATGAAAAAGTGATCGAGCTTGCTGGATCTTCTCAATAGGATGTGAATCCCCTTCGATTGAGAGAAGCTCTGATACCAATTGTTGAGTTGTGTGGGGCTCGATTCGTTCAACCGATAAGGCTCACCTAGTGGTGGAGAGGTGGATTTTTGGGTGGAAGGGTTGTGGAAGCTAAAATGAAAATTGACACAATGAGTTATAGTGGTTCGACCTTCTAACCAAGGTTTACATCCACTACCTTAGCTCCCCACTAAGGATTTTTCAATCAATCCACTATTGATTCGTCCCCTTTTCTAGGCTTAGGAGGAAACCCTTACAACCAATCAAGTTTTCTACCCAAAGCCTTGATCGAAACCCTCTTTACAAAGAGACAATATAAGAAAACTTAAAACCCTCTAATAGGTATTTGTTTGCACAATTTAGCACTCACCCAAATCCTAAAACACTTGAGCAAATTTGACAATTTAGGCTCACTAGTGTTTGTCTATACAAGAATTCACAATTTATGCACTAAGACAATATTTGATCATTTGTTGTTTGACAATATGAGCATTAGCCTTCTCTTGATGCTTGGAGGTCCCTTTTATACTCCTAAATGAGTTTGTAGCTGTTACTAGCCGTTGGGATCAAATTGGAGCCGTTGAGGACTTTAATTCCCAACATAAATGCATTTCTGCATCTCCCCGTTTCGAAACACTCGAAGCCGTTTCGAAGCGCTCTTTAAGTAGAAAGAGCCGTTGCAGTCTGTCAGGGCATCCGTATCGAAACACCCCCTTGCCGTTTCGAAACCTGTATCGAAACGCTATAGGCCCGTATCGAAATGCTTGCATTTAAAAGTTAGTTGGGAAAATAGCTATTGGGGTTTATGACCATTGTGGTCAATGCCACGTTGGCGTATCGAAACGACATACCCCGTTTCGAAATGCTGGGCAAAAATCCTGTCCATGGAAAGCTCGTTTCGAAACAAGTATCGAAACGATTTTGCTACTGTAATCCCCTATTTCGAAACACCCTAAGGTGTTTCGAAACACCTGGGCAGTTTTGTGAAGTTTGGCTTTGAAGAACATGAAAAACCCTTTTAAAACTTCCCTAAACATAATTTCAAGTTGTTTGGACTTTGGAAATGTTTTAAATACTTTTTAAATCAGTCCAAAGCATTTTTCAAATATTATATCAAAACATTAGTTCTACAATTACCAAACCAAAATTAATCATATAACATACCAGCGTGTCAAAACTCATCTCAAACGGACAATCCAAACTCAACCAATTGAATAAACATCATTTAGGGACCAAAATGTAGGTAACAAGAACTTAACACAATTCAAATTCAGCATCCAATGGTCGAGTGTTTCGGAACTGTACAGAACTGTAAACCCTGAATCAGAACGGCCGTTTCGAAACAAGAGAGGCGTTTCGATACACGGAGGCGTTCCAAAACCTCTTGGAACCTGTTTCGATACATTGGTTCATAGTGGTGAAATGTTCCGGAACATGCCTTCCTGTTCCGAGACACCCTGGTCATTACAGGCCTCTGTTTCAAAACGGAAAATGGCGTTCCGAAACGTCTGGGCCTGCAAATTCCCAAATTGCTGGTTTTTATCAAGTTTTCTTCTCCGAAACCCCTCTAACACCCGTTCCAACACACATACATCATGGATAAAAATCAAAGACCACCCATACAAAACACAAGCTATATCATAGCATCAATCATGCAAGTTATAGGACTATATGCATGCTTCCTAGTTGTGAAAATAGAAAAAAAGGCTAAAAACCACATTCACACTCAAACCAGCACTCAAAGGCCATTTACAAGTCCGAATAAGCAAACCAAACATGCTCAAGATGTTTAACATCTCCTAATATAACTAAGAGTAGAAATCCCTCCCATTGCCTCTTATTACACTAACGTAAAACTGCATACATTGTTTAGTAAAAAATGCTTGGATTCCACTAGCATTCTTGCTGCCTCAAATGCTTAACTCTTTGCATTGATGAAACAAATGAGCATAAGCATAAAGCTCAGTGAGGATCGCGAAAAACCAAACATTCATCAATACATTTTACAAAACCAAGATAACATCATTTGCAAACTCATGCCTTTCTTTAAAACAAGCTCTCTAACGAATCCATGCACTTTTAAACCACATGCTCATAGTATCATTAAAACCACAACAAAATCCTTTGCTCATGCTTAAACCAAGCATTACATGCACTCTATCATAATTTCCAAGCATCTCATGCTTAATCATTAAACATCAACTTGATCTTGGCTCGCAAGTGATCAATCTCAAACCATATCATAATCACAACAAAAGATACAACCGGATATGCGGATTACAAGCTTTGTCCCACATGCTTCATACACACTACCAGACTACACAAGGCTCATACACATGATTAGACCATCAACCGTTGTGACACCCATGGTGGAGTTTAACGGTACAATCACAACCCCACAACAACACTCATCGGTAGTTGTATACTTCCACTAACGAGAGTATGGGACTCAAACACAAGATCCACCCATGGGATTAACCATCCATCGTTGTGATCTTAACCTCAATCGTTAGGATACTTGGATGGATTATACAGTACAATCACAACCCCTCGACATCCAAGGCGACTTTATTCACGGTGCACCCAATACTATAGCCGGCTAACTATATTCGATTAAAGTAACCACAAACCATTTCCATTACTTGCCAATATAATCATTTAATATCATAATTCCACTATTTTGCAAGCATAAATAACAATGCCATTTTCACAAGCATAAAAAAGCTTAAACTTAAATGCATACATTTTATAAGTCCAAGGATCACTTACCAAGTGCATCCTTAAAAAAATGGCATTAAACACTAGCATTATCAACGCTCAAAACATGCTTTAAAACAGTAAATAAAATCACATTTAATTTAGGTGCATTTTCCAACAAAAAACATAGCACATTCCGAGAGAGTCTTTCGAATCACTTACTCTTGATCTTAGCTAAGTGATTAAAACTTACACTAAGCTCCCAAGACCACGCTCAAAGCATTAGAAAGCTGGAAAATCCATTTCCACTCGCCAACGCGAAAATCACCCTTCCGAAGCCTCCAAAAATGCTTTGTTTGCTTCTAGATCAAGATCCACGGCTTTTAGATCACCAAAAATAGAGATCCAAATGCATTAAAATGTATTTCAACACCAGCAACTAAACACAAACTCGTTGCAAACCAAAACTACACCAATTTACCCATCTGAAACAACCAAAAACTCAATTGATTGCTTCCTAAACCATGCCCAGCCAACATACATCACTTTCAACAATTATTCAACTTCAAAACACATCTAAAGACAATCTAAACACATCCTTATACCTCCAGCAAGCATAACTTCATCATCTCACCTAAAAAAACCCAACTAAAACCATCAAGAAACTCAAGGATCTCAAGGATTTCGGAATCTATATTATTAAAAACCTTTCTCAAAATTTTATTCAACTCAAAACTCAATCAAAACCAATCCAAAACAGAGCTCATCAATACCTATCCGGAAATCAAGATTTACAACATAATTTTGCAAGATTTTGATCTCAAATCAAAACTATAGTAAAAACTCAGCCAAAAAAAAACATTTAGAAGCCAATTATCTTGGGAATTTCATTAAACAACCTATATTGAAGGTTGAGAACGAGATTTACCTCCAATCCTTGCCTTTCTCAATGATTGACAAGTTTTTCCTTAACAAATCTTGAAGAATTTGAAGAGAACTCTTGAAATTTGTTTAGAAATAAAATGGAGAGTGTTTCGGAGAAAATAAATCTGGAGAAAAGAGGTGGGAAAATGGTTTTGCTGAAATGAAAGTTAGTTACATGAAACGAATTCTCAATTTCCAAATTAACCCATTTTAATTAAATATAATAATTTCTATTTTAATTATCTAAAACCCTTTTAAAACACGTGTCAATTTAAGGAAGGTGTAATTGCACCATAGCTCCCTAAAGATTATTAGATTTTGACTCTTTTTTTGAAATTTGTCAATTTTCCACAATTTTGAAACTTTACATTTTGGTCACTACCCAAAATGTACCACTTCCGAAGCTCTTTTTGTATAATTGATTTGACCAATATCTTAAACATGATTTTAGAAGATTTTAGCAATTTTTACCATATTTTTATCCTTTTCTGATCGTTGATTTCCTTAAACCGCCTAATACGATTCCAACCGTTTTCGACCGGTCCGATTCGATGCCTAAAACATCTAGGCCCAAAACCAAAGAGTTACAACTCTCCCCCGCTTAGGAAATTTGGTCCTCGAAATTTTACCTGAAGGAAAAAGTGTAGAAACTATTTCAGCATGTCCGCCTTGCTTTCCCAAGTGGCCTCCTCAACTCCTCGGTGTCGCCACAACACCTTCACAAGCCCTATCGTCTTGCCACAAAGAACTTTACTGCTCACATCCAGAATCCTCACCGAACTGTAACGCCCTGGTTTTGGGCCTAGATGTTTTAGACATTGATTCAGACCGGTTGAGAATGGTTCGAATCGCGTAAGGTGATTTTAGGAAATCAAGGATTGAGATTGGATAAAATTATGATAAAAATTGCTAAAATCCTATAAAAATATAATTAAGAGGTTGGTCAAGTCAATTTTACAAAAAGGGTTTTGGAAAATGGACATTTTGAGTAGTGACCAAATTGTAAAGTTTCAAAACTAGAAAAATGTGATTTTTAAGGTGGAAGCCAAAATCTTAGAATCTTTAGGGGGCTTTAAGTCAAATTGACCTTTCTTCAATATGACATGTGATTTAAAAGGGTTTTTAATTAAATGACTTTTAATTGGATTTCTTATATTAATTAACTAAAAGGTAGTTAATGGGATTTTCATTTACGTAACTACCAATTCCCTCTCATTGTCAGCCAAACACCATTTTCTCTCATTTTTTTCCAGAATTCTTTCTCCCAAAAACTCTCTCAACATTTCTTAAATTATTTTCAAGAGATCTTCCTTAATTCATCAAGATTTTTGCAAGGAAAACTTGTCATCTATTGAAGGAAGCAAAGATTGGAGGTAAATCTCATTCTCAACCTCTAATCTATGTTCTTTATTGAAATTCCCAAGATATTTGGCTTCTAAATACTATTTTTGAGTGAGTTTTCAATATAGTTTTGATTTAAGATCAAAATCTTGTGAAATTGTGGATGAAATCTTGATTTTCGGACTTGATGAGTTGGGCTCTTTTTTGTGTTGGTTTTAATTGATTTCTATGTTGGTTTATATGTTAAAATGATGTGTTAATAACATAGATCCCGAAATCCTTGAGATCCTTGACTTTCTTCGTAGTTTTAAGTGAGATTTTGGGGTGAAATGGTGGAATCTTGCTTGTTGGAGTTATAAGGATGAGTTAGGGTGTTTATTAGATGCGTTTTGGATGTTGTTAATGCTTTGTAAGTGATTGATGTTGGCTGGGCTTGGATTAGGAAGCAATCAATTGAGTTTTCGATTGTTTTGGATGGGTATTTTGGTGTAGTTTGAGTGGGCAACGAGGTTATGAATTGTTACTGGTGTTAGAATGCATTCTAATGCATTTTTATCTCTGTTTTGATGTTGTGAAAATAGAGGATCTTGATTCGGAAGCAAATGAGGTGATTTTGGAGACTCCAGAGGTGTAATTTCCGTGTCGGCGAACGAGGCTTCGCGTATCGGTGAGTGGAAATGCAATTTCATGCTTTGTAACGCCTTGAGCATGGTCTTGGGAGCTTAGTATTAGTTTGATACACTTAGCTAAGCTCAAGTGTAAGTGTTTCGGTAATCCCTCTCTTGGAAATGTGTGATACTTGATGAAATTGCACTTGAAGTGAGTGTGGATTTGTTTACTATTTTAAGCATGTTTAACCATGATTTAAATGCTGGGTTTTAATGCCATGATGTTAAGGATGCACTAGGTAAGTGATCCTTGGTTTTTCATATGATTATGCATATGATGTTAAGCATGTGATGCTTGTGAAAATGACATTGTGGTTGTGCTTGTAAAACAATGGATTATTGATGATGAATGATTATATTGGCAAGTGATGAAAATGGTTTTTGGTTATTTTAATCGGATATAGTTAGCCGGCTATAGGATTGGGTGCACCGTGAATAAAGTCGCCTTGGATGTTGAGGGGTTGTGATTGTGTCGTAATCTCCATCCAAGTACCATAACGGTTGAGGTTAAGACCATAACGGTGAATGGTTAGTCCCATGTGTGAGTCTTGTGTATGTGTCTCATGCTCTCGTTAGTGTAATTATACAACTACCGGTGAGTGATGTTGAGGGGTTGTGATTGTGGCATTAATCCCCATCACGGGTGTTGAGGGGTTGTGATTGTGCCATTTGTCTACACCTTGTGTGGTCTGGTAGTTTGTATGAAGCGTGAGGGACAACGCTTGTAATCCGCGTATCCGATTGTGTTTTGTATTGAAATGGTTTATGGTTTATCACTTGAAAGCCAATATAATGTAAATGAATAAAGTGAAGCATGAGATGCTTGTATATGATGCAAGGTTGCATGAGATATTTGAGTATGATGCAAGAGTACATGTGATGCTTGTTAAAGCATGAGCAAAGGTTTATTTGTTGTTTTAAAGTGATGCATATGAGCATGTGGTTATAAAGTGCATTGAGGTCTTGAGAATACATGTTTTATAAATGGCATGAGGTGTAAAGTGTTGGTTTTGCAAAACATGAGACATGCATTGCTGAATGTTGTTTAGCGATCCTTACTAAGCATTATGCTTACGCTCTTTTGTTTCATCAATGCAGAGAATTGAACTTTTGAAGGCAGCTCAAAAGCAATAGGAATCCAAGGCTTTGTTAAAGAGATGTATGTGGTTCACATTTAGTGTAATAAATGGCAATGGGTGGGATTTATACTTTGAAATGGTTGAGGATGTTTCCCTTTACTTTGAGCATGTTAGATTGCCTATACTTCAGTTGTAAATGGCCTTTGGTGATTGGATTTTGATTTGTATGATGTTATAGCTTGTTATGGTTTTGTTGAACTAGGGAGCATGCCTTTAGTGCCTTTACTTACATGTTGGTTGCCATGATTAAGCTATTTCCTCGAGATGATGATTGTTGATATATATCCATGTTGTATGCATGTGGTGGCATGTTTCGAGAATGATTTGAATGTGTTAAAGCATGTAAAACCAGCAAAATATGTTGTTGCAGGGCAAGGCATATCGGAACGCCCTTTCCTGTTTCAGAACAGGGGCCCGAAATGGCCTTAAGGTTTCGGAACGGGTGAAGGCGTATCGAAACACTTTGGCTACTAGAATGGGGTGTTTCGATACGGGTCTCGGAACACACACGAGTATCGAAACGGTTAACCCTGTTTCAAAACGGCCGTTTCGGTACAGGGCCATCCGTATCAAAACACATGGCCGTTGGATTTGAATTTTGAGCTGTTATGAGTTTCAGTTTCTTGCATTTTAGTCCTTAAATGTTAGATGCTTAAATTAATGAGTTTGAACGGTCCGTTTGAGTTTATTTTTCACATGATGGCATGTTATGTTATTAATTGAGGGTTGGTAATTTTAAAATCATGGAAGTCCCTGTAATTTATGAAATTTACATTTTAGTCCCTAAAACTCAAATGTATGCAATTGAACCCCTAATCGAACTCCGATCGCTGTGCCGTTTTCTCCTAATTGCTTTGCTGAACTAATAGGTTAATAATATGCATCCAGAGAAGATAAAAAGAAAAAAAGGGTCATAAATCAAGGTTGACTTTTGGGTTGACTTTGGTTTTCCCCGTGTAATCTTGTAACACCCGGGTCTAGGGGTCGGGTGAAAATAATATTAAAATAAAGTTTGGGTTTCCCCTTTATCGCTTTAAAAATCCATTTTTATAATTGGATCAAATCTTGAATTAAAATTAGAACCCCAAACTCCATGGATTTTGAAATTAAGGAAGATGACCATTTTCATTAATGGCAAAAATGTAAATAACTGTTCTTTTCAAATAAAGCCCCTTTTTATCAAAAGTTCCTTTATCATCTTCTTCTCTCCTCACCTATTTGCTTCCAACGACAAAAACCCTCCCCCTTCTTAGGTTACTATTCCATTTCATAGCTCACTCATTCTTGAAGATTTTTCAAAGGTAAGCTCGTTTTTTACCTGTCATCATCATCCTTTTTAAGCCAATACCCTTAGTTTTCAATTTGCCCATGTTTTTGAAGTTTGAGGTTTTGGGGATTTTTTATTAAAAATGGTACCTTTATTGTTCTTAGCTAAAGATTTTAATTGATTAATGTTAGATATGTTGTTGATGAAGTATAGGGTCCAACTTATATGACTTTTAAAGTGTTTTGTTAAATTTCTCGGATTTAGGTTTTTGGGAGGTTTTAAGTTGAGTTATGGGGGTGTTTTATGTGGAAACGTGAGGGCTGATGGATTGACTATATGTAAGTGTTGTTTTGGAGGCTTTAGGGAGTAATTTAAGGGTTGGAATCATTGGATTTAGGGTGTGCTTAGGGTCTGCTCGGGAATATGGATTTTAGGTTTGTTTTTAGTGGAAATTGGGTGTTTTGTGTTTGGTATGTAATCCGGGTTGACTATATTGGAATGTAGACTGATTTGGGATTGTTTTAAATTGTGTTGGAATGATTAGAGGTAAGAAAATTGGTTGGAGAAGCTTCGGGAACGAATCCGGAGGTTTAGGAGTCTTGAGCTTGGACTTCGGTCTTCACTTGGGTAGCAACGGTGAGTAGATTTGTTAATCCTTGAATTGTGCACGATATAGAACCTTTGGGGTTTGAGTGGGACCTTGAGGTTTCACCTAAACCTGAGTGTAAGCCTCTCTACTCCTATGTTTTTTGTGAATGGATGAATGATTATGTGTTGTGATTATCACGTGCATCTTAAGTTGTTCATACAGTTGTTAATGTGTAGTCGAGTTGAAGTCGTGCCTCGCGTGATGGTGGTCTAAACTACGGTGATGTGTAGTCCCACCGGTACTGAGTAGTAGGAAAGTACTTTGATGTGTAGTCCCATTGGAAATCTACTAGTCGAAACGGTGATGTGTAGTCCCACCGGGTTGTATGTTGGTTTTGCTTGTGCAAACCATTTATTGTTGTTGAGATAGTCATTCGTGCATCCATTGTTTTACTCACATATGAAAATTGTTTTGAAAACTGCATGTTGTGGATTTGTAGAGCTTCTCTCATTAAGCTAGTTAGCTTACGCTCTCTTTTGTTTCCAACATGCAGATCGTTAGAGTTCGGGAGGCAAGCGGGCAAGGGAGGAGCTTTTGGAGTTCTCAAGCTAGCACAAGTATGAATTGTGTTTTGTAATAATGTCTAAACGATGGGGTATAGAGTTGTAGGAGTTGGTGTCAAACTCCGTAGGTGATTTGTGTTATTTGAGCATGTTAAATCATGGTTGTGTTATGCTTTTGTTTCATGGATTGAGGACCATGCTTATCTTGTTGCTTGATCGTATATGCCTAAAAGTGTATGATCTTGGCCTATGTACGCTCTATGTTTGATTGTCTTGTGTCTGAGGCCTTATGATTGCTAAGTATGCTCTTTTTGTGGAATTGCATGAAACCTTTGTTTCCTATGGCTTTTGTTATATTCAATGCCATATGCTAGATCCTGATTGTGAAATATTGTATGTATGCTTGAATGAGTTTAGGGAAGTCCCAAAATGCATATAGAGTTGAGTCTTGCTTGGTTTTGCTGGTTTTCGGAGACTTACAGTGCAGGGCGTATCGATACGCCTAAGGGCCGTATCGATACGGTCTTGCCTGCAGGACCCAGTTTTGGCTGGGCGTACCGATACACGGGGGAGCATCGATACGCTCTTTGCTCTCTGGAATTCAGTTTTGGCTGGGCGTACCGATACACGGGGGTGTATCGATACGCTCTTGACTTTCTGGAATTCTGAGAATTTGGGGAGTCTTTAGCGTATCGGTACAGGTTCATCTCGTTGACCACGAGATGTTGACCGAGAAGGGCGTATCGATACGCTCTAGGGCTGTATCGATACGGTCCTTTTGTGTTGGCTGAAGGGGTTGACCTTGGTCAAGGAGTATCGATACCCTCTCTTAGAGTATCGATACGGCCTGCCTAATTATGAAAAATGGATTGTTTTAAAGGTATTGTTTTGGATGATCGTTTTTATGTTGCTTGTATTTCCGCTGTCGTGATCCACTTAGAATATAACGTTTCATTTAGACAAGACAAACAAAAGAAATTTTCTAGGGTTGCTAACCGAGGGGGAACCTTAACGGGTTTCGCTTCAGTTTTCCCCGTGTAGCCTACTCGGACCGGTCATCCGGACAGACCAGGACGAGGGGGTTACAAATCTTTGTAGTTCGGGTTTAACGTCTAGACCAGGCTAAGGGGGTTACAGGTTCCTCATCATAAGATAGATCCGGATTCAACTCTATCTCCTCAACATGCATCACATGCGAAAGATCCGATATGTACCTCCGCAACATCGAGACATGAAACACATCATGAATCCTTTCCAACTCGGGAGGCAGCCTCAACCGATATGCCACAGGACCAATACACTCCACAACCTCATATAGTCCAATAAACCTTCGTCTAAGCTTACCCTTACACCCAAATCTCATCACCTTCTTCCAAGGTGATACTTTCAAGAACACACGTTCACCAACTGCGAACTCAATCTTCTTATGCTTCATATCCGAGTAAGACTTTTGCCGATCCGATGTTGCCTTCAACTGCTGACAAATGAGCTTCACCTTCCCGGTGGTTCCTTTCAACATAGCCGGCATCGAAATCAACTTTTCCCAGCTTCTGCCCAACATAGAGGAGTTCTGCACTTTCTCTCATACAAAGCCTCGTACGAAGCCATTTGAATACTTGCCTAGTAACTATTGTTATATGCAAACTCAACCAACGGCAAGTGCTTCTCCCAAGAACCCTGAAAATCTATAACACAAAATCTAAACATGTCCTCAAGCACCTGGATAACTCGTTCTGACTGCCCATCCGTTTGAGGATAATAAGAAGTACTAAAATTCAACCGTGTACCCAAGGCTTGATAACATTCCCAAAATTGTGATGTAAACATCGAATCCCTATTCGAAACTATGGACTTTGGCACCCCGTGCAACCGCACAATCTCAGCAATATACAGCTCTGCCAACTTATCTAAGGTATACGTAGTATGCACGGGCAAGAAATGTGCACACTTTTTAAGGCAATCAACAATCACCCTTACCGAATTCTTATTCGATGGTGACAAAGGCAAACCAGAAACAAAATCCATGGTAATCCTTTCCTACTTCCACTTTGGGATTCTCAAAGGTTGCAACAACGTCGAAGGTACCTGATGTTCAGCCTTCACTCGCTGACACACTATGCACTTACTAACGAACTCAGTAACATCCTTTTCAACCCCAGGCAGTAGTACTCATCCTTCAAATCACAATACATCTTTGTACTACCAGGGTGTATAGCGAAAGGACTACTATGAGCTTCAGTAAAAATAGTGCACCTCAACTCAGCATCAACAGGCACCACTATTCGACTCTCAAAACACAAAACACCATCACCTCTAAAACTGAAATCCGAAGGTTTACCCCTAGCAATATCCTGAACATGAGGGACAAGAGAATAATCAAGAAACTGCTTATCCTAAATCAATTGGATCAGAGATTGTTTCACATGCAATTCAGCAACAAGACCACCATCTCGCGATATGCTCAAGCGAGCAAACATCACCCTCAACTCCACAACCACTTTTCTGCTCAAAGCATCAGCCACAGCATTGGCCTTTCTCGGGTGACACTCGATCGACAGATCATAATCCTTAAGAAACTCCTCCCATCGACGTTGCCTAAGATTCAACTCCTTTTGAGACATAAGATACTTTAAGCTCTTATGATCTGTGAACACCACACACTTCTCGCCATACAGATAATGCCTCCAAATCTTCAAGGCAAACACAACAGCCGCAAGCTCAAGATTGTGAGTAGTGTAGTTACGCTCATGCACCTTCAACTATCTAGATGCATAGGCTACTACCTTACCTTTCTGCATCAACTCACAGCCCAAACCAACAATGGCCACATCACAATAGACCACAAACTCCTTACCAGACTCAGGTTGAATCAAGACAGGAGCTTGCGTCAAGGCTTCCTTCAGCTTCTCAAAAGCTTGTTTCCTCGCATCCGTCCACTCAAAGCGAACATTCTTCTGCAACAATTTGGTCAAAGGTGCAATAATCTTCGAGAAATCCTCGACAAACCTACAATAATATCCAGCCAAACCAAGAAAACTCCGCACCTCTGTCACCGACTTAGGCACTTTCCAGCTCATCATTGCCTCAAACTTATGTAGATCAACGCGAATAACCTCAGCCGATACAACATGCCCTAGGAAGACAACTTCCTTAAGCCAAAACTCACACTTACTTAGCTTGGCAAACAACTGGTTCTCCAACAATGCTTGCAAAACTATCCTTAAATGTCTATCATGATCCTCCTCGGTACGAGAGTACAGAAGTATATCGTCGATGAACACAGCCACAAACTGATCCAAGAACTCATGGAACACGCGATTTATCATGTCCATGAAAGCAGCAGGTGCGTTGGTAAAACCAAATGACATTACTAAGAACTCGTAATGCCCGTACCTTGTCTGAAAAGCTGTCTTAGGTACGTATACATCCTTTACCTTCAATTGATAATACTCTGACCTTAAGTCAATCTTAGAAAACATAGAAGCTCCTCGAAACTGATCAAAGAAATCATCAATCCTTGACAAGGGGTACTTGTTCTTAATTGTCAACTTATTCAGTTGCACCCCAAGGGGTACTTGTTCTATACTCATCTGCATTGTCGCATCTTTCTTCTTTACAAACAAGACTGGTGCACCCCAAGGTGAAATACTCGGCCAGATGAACCCTCAATCAAACAACTACTAAAGTTGCATCTTAAGCTCCTTCAGCTCTTTCGGTGCCATGCGATAAGGAACAATGGACATCGGAGTCGTATTATCATACAACTCAATACCAAAATCAACTTCTCTGTTTGGCGGCAACCTAGGAAATTCTTCCGGAAAGACACCTGGAAAATTGCAAACGGTTCTGATGTCCTGCACGCGTACATCCTTTGTACCAGGATTCATCACGTATATAAGATAAGCATCACAACCCATCCTTAGCATATGTCTTACTTTCATAGCCGAAACAACATTAGAAAAGAATTTCACATTCTCGCCTAATACCACCACTTTATAATCATTAGCAAGCTTTAAAGTGACTCGCTTAACCTCAAAGTCAACCACTACCCTATGCTTAAATAGCCAATCAATACCAAGGATCACGTCAAAACCATAAAAGGGTAACTTCATCAAATCCACAAGAAAAACATGACCCTGAATAGATAAAGACACCTCGATACAACTTCCTAGTGACCACGGTCTCACCAAATGAACTAGTCACTTGCATCCTTACTTCAAGCAACTCAACAGGTATATCTAGCAAATGCGCATGCTCACTCAAGATATATGAATGCGTGGATATAGAATCAATCAAAGCCAACAATGATAAAGACTGTAGAACAAAGGTACATGTGATGACATCGATATCATTGCGCTCCTCGCGTTGAGCATAGACCCTCGCAGGGTCGCCTCCCTTAGGCCGCACTGCTACAACATGAGGAATACCTCGTTGCCCCTCATCTCTCCTCTGGAATTTTCCTCGGCCGTGCCCACGGCCTCTCTAAGGTGCAGCCACAATAGGTGCACATCCCTAGCCTCCATTAGCCAACAGAGGACACTCGCGCCTCATATGATCTGCTGAAACACAATTCCAGCAAGAATTCCTTGTTACCACAACAAGAGCTTGTGCCTCCCTAGCAGCAAGAGGACAATCTCGCCGCAGATGACCCCGAGAACCACATGTCCAGCACGTGTTTTGTTCTGCCCTCATCCAGACTCCTTGAGACGGTGCACCATGCCCAACATTACCTCGCCTAGCAGCAGGTTGATATCTCTTATCTCGACCTCTCTTGTTCTATCCACCACCGGAACTAGACTCAGCTGCTCTCTTTTCAGAGCTAGAACCACCTCCTCGAGATGATAGACCCATGTTTTGCTCGATGTCCTTAGCTTGACATACAAGCACATCAAAATTCGTGTAGTCTGTAGGCAACATATAAGTCTTAACTTCCTGTACCAGCCCATACCGGAAGCGATCGCAACGATACCTCTCACTCGACATCTACTCAGGGGCGTATTGGCTCAGACGTACGAACTGGACCTCGTACTCGGCCACAGAAAGGTTTCTATGAACAAGCAACATAAACTCACGCTTCTTTTCATCCAAGTATCTCACTCCTAGATACTTCCTCTTAAAGGCACCTCTGAAAAACTCCCAATCTACCTCATTCGGTTCCATTCCAGCTGTGATGGTCGTCCACCAACTATAAGCATCACCCTAGAGCAATGAGACAACGCATCCCAGCTTGCGCGCATCATTACATCCCATCTGATCCATGATACGGATCGTGCTAGCCAACCAGTCTTTCGACACCTTATGAGACATTCCATAGAACTCAACAGCTCCTAAACTCCTCAGCCTTTCCAAAGGCAAACCCACCTGCCCAGTTGTAGGGGCCTTAACATGTGCTCCGGCTACCACAGCCTGGAACGCTCCAGTTATCGCCTGAATTAATGGCGTTAGATCACCCAATCCTGGACTAGCTTGTCCTTGTTGCTCCGGCACTCGACCCCGAGGTGGTGGCGGAGGAGGTAAGTTTCCACCAGGAGGAACATCAGCCCCTTTGTTACCATGGTCGTCGTGCTCAGCCGCAAGCACTACCATGTTCGACCTAAGCTCTCTCCTCGGACCAATAATGCTATTTTTAACAAGGCATAACAACAAAACAAATCAAACCATGATTTAGGCCAGCTTCAGCAAGGATCCAAGTTCACAAAAACATTTAACTAGTGTAATAAGGCAATGGGCACGCCAATTTCCCTCAAGCATAACATAGCATATCATATACATCATGCTTTACATCATCCAAAATCAGCACATATCCTTATCAAAACATCAGCATACAATCATATCTAGCTCACCTATGATTCACAACAATCAAGCATGGCATAAGCACCAACATTTCATCAAAACATGCTTTTTCAAACAACATACCTCAAATCATACCAATTTCACTTACCACCATCCTCAATTCTTTTGTAACCTGGCTCTGATACCAACAAATGTAACCCCCTTAGCTCGGCCTAGACGCCCGACCCGACCTAAGAAGATTACACGAGGAAAACCAAATTCAACTTGCAAAAGTCAACCCCGATTAACGACCCTTATTTTTTTATTCTATCTTTTATAGATGCACATTATTACCCTAAATATTTAGCAAAGCGATTAGGCGAAAACGACACTGCAATTGGAATTCAATTAGGGGTTCAATTACATTCATTTAACTTTAAGGGACTAGTTTGTAAATTTCAGGAATTACAAGGACTATCCAGTCTTTAAGATTACCAAACCAAAATTAATCATATAACATGTCAGCGTGTCAAAACTCATCTCAAACGGACCATCGAAACTCAACCAATTGAATAAACATCATTCAGGGACCAAAATGTAAGTTACAAGAACTTAACACAATTCAAATTCAGCATCCAACGGTCGAGTGTTTCGGAACTGCAAACACTGTATCGGAACGGCCGTTTCAAAACAAGAGAGGTTGTTTGGATACGCGGGGGCGTTCCGAAACCTCAAGGAACCCGTTTCGATATGTTGGTTCACAGTGGCGAAATGTTCCTGAACATGCCTTCATGTTCCGAGACACCTTGGCCATTACAGGCCTCCGTTCTGAAACAGACAAGGGTGTTCCGAAACGTGTGGGCCTGCAACTTCCCAAATTCCTGGTTTTTATCAAGTTTTTATCTCCGAAACCCCTCTGACATTTGTTCCAACACACATACATCATGGATAAACATCAAAAACCACCCATACAAAACACAAGCTATATCATAGAATCAATCATGCATGTTATAAGACTACATGCATGCTTTCTAGTTCAAAATAGCAAAAAAGCTAAAAACTACATTCACGCTCAAACCAGCACTGAAAGGCCATTTACAAGTCCGAATAAGCAAACCAAACATGATCAAGATGTTTAACATCTCCAAATATAACTAAGAGTAGAAATTCCTCTCATTGCCTCTTATTACACTAAGGTAAAACCGCATACATTGCTTAGTAAAAAATGCTTGGATTCCACTTGCTTTCTTGCTGCCTCAAATGCTTAATTCTCTGCATTGATGAAACAAATGAGCGTAAGCATAAAGCTTAGTGAGGATTGCGAAAAACCAAACATTCATCAATGCATCTTATAAAACCAAGATAACATCATTTGAAAACTCATGCCTTCCTTTAAAACATGCTCTCTAAAGCATCCATGAACTTTTAAACCACATGTTCATAGCATCATTAAAACCACAACAAAATCATTTGCTCATTCTTAAACCAAGCATTACATGCACTCTAGCATAATTCCGAAGCATCTCATGCTTAATCATTAAACATCAACATTAAATTGGCTCGCAAGTGATCAATCTCGAACCATATCATAATCACAACAAAAGACACAATCAGATACGCGGATTACAAGCGTTGTCCCACACGCTTCATACACACTACCAGACTACACAAGGCTCACACACGGGATTAGGCCATCAACCGTTGTGACACCCGTGGTGGAGTTTAACGGTACAATTACAACCCCTCAACACCACTCATTGGTAATTGTATAATTCCACTAACGAGAGTACGGGACTCAAAGACAAGATCCACCACCGGGATTAACCATCCACCGTTGTGATCTCAACCTCAATCGTTAGGGTACTTGGATGGAGTATACGATACAATCACAACCCCTCAACGTCCAAGGTGACTTTATTCGCGGTGCACCCAATCCTATAGTCGACTAACTATATCTTATTAAAGTAACCACAAACCATTTCCATCACTTGCCAATATAATCATTTAACATCATTATTCCACTGTTTTACAAGCATAAATTACAATGTCATTTTCACAAGCATAAACATGCTTAAACTTAAATGCATACATTTCATAAGTCCAAGGATCACTTACTAAATGCATCCTTAACAAAATGGTATTAAACATCAGCATTATCAATGCTCAAAACATGTTTTAAAATAGTAAATAAAATCACATTTAATTCAAGTGCATTTTCCAACAAAAAACATAGCACATTCCGAGAGAGACTTTCGAATCACTTACTCTTAAGCTTAGCTAAGTGTTTCAAACTTACACTAAGCTCCCAAGACCACGCTCAAAGCGTTGCAAAGCTAGAAAATCCATTTCCACTCACCGATACGCAAAACCTTGCTCGCCAACGTGAAAATCACCCTTTAGAAGCCTCCAAAAATGCTTCGTTTGCTTCTAGATCAAGATCCTCTGTTTTTAGATCACCAAAACAGAGATCCAAATGCATTAAAATATATTCCAACACCAGCAACTACACACAAACTCGTTGCTCACCAAAACTACACTAATTTACCCATCCGAAACAACCGAAAACTCAATCGATTGCTTCCTAAACCATGCCCAGCCAACATACATCACTTTCAACCATTATTAAACTTAACAACACATCTAAAGACAATCTAAACCCATCCTTATACCTCCAACAAGCATAACTTCATCATTTCACCTAAAAACCCAACTAAAACCATCAAGAAACTCAAGGATCTCAAGGATTTCGGTATCTATATTATCAAAACCCTTTCTCAACATTTTAATCAACTCAAAAATTAATTAAAACCAATCCAAAACAGAGTTCATCAATACCTATCCGAAAATCAAGATTTACAACATAATTTTGCAAGATTTTGATCTCAAATCAAAACTATAATAAAAACTCATCCAAAAACAACATTTAGAAGCCAAAGATCTTGGGAATTTCATTAAAGAACCTAGATTGAAGGTTGAGAACGGGATTTACCTCCAATCTTTGCCTTCCTCAATGATTGACAAGTTTTTTCCTTAACAAATCTTAATGAATTTGAAGAGAACTCTTGAAATTTGTTTAGAAATCAAAAGGAGAGTGTTTGGGAGAAAAGAAATATGGAGAAAAGAGGTGGGAAATGGTTTTGCTGAAATGAAAGTTAGTTACGTGAAATGAATTCTCAATTTCCCAATTAACCCATTTTAATTAAATAAAATCATTTCTATTTTAATTATCTAAAACCCTTTTAAAACACATGTCAATTTAAGGAAGGTGTAATTGCACCATAGATCCCTAAAGATTCTAAGATTTTGACTCCTTTTTAAAATTTTTCAATTTTCCATAATTTTCAAACTTTACATTTTGGTCACTACCGAAAATATACCACTTCTGAAGCTCGTTTTGTAAAATTGATCTGACCAATCTCTTAAACATGATTTTAGAGGATTTTAGCAATTTTTACCATATTTTTATCCTTTGCTGATCCTTGATTTCCTTAAACCACTTAACACGATTCGTACTGTTTTCAACCTGTCCGATCTGATGCCTAAAACATCTCGGCCCAAAACTAGGGCGTTACAAGTTAAAAATGGCGAAATGTTCCAGAATGTGCCTTCCTTTTCCGAGACACCATGGTCATTACAAGCCTCCGTTCCGAAACAGACAAGGGCGTTTTGAAACGCCTGGGCCTGCAACTTTCCAAATTGCTGGTTTAAAAGAAGTTTTCATCTTCGGAATCATTCCGACACTTGTCCCAACACGCATACAACATGGATAAACATCAAGGACCATCCATACGAACCACAAGCTATATCGTAGCATCATTCATGCAAGCTATAGGACTATAGGCATTCTTCCGAGACGTCAAAATAGCAAAAAGGCTAAAAACCATATTCAAGCTCAAACCAACATTCAAAGGCCATTTACAAATCCGAATAATCAAACAAAACATGCTAAAGGTGTTTAACATTACCAAATATAACCAAGAGTAGAAATCCCTCCCATTGCCTCTTATTACACTAAGGTAAAACCACATACATTGCTTAGTCCAAGATACTTGGAATCCACTTGCTTTCCTGCTGCCTCAAATGCTTAATTCTCTGCATTGATGAAACAAATGAGCGTAAGCACAAAGCTTAGGGATGATCGCTAAAACCAAACATTCATCAATGCATTTTACAAAACCGAAATATCATCATTCGCCAACTCATGCCTTTCTTTTAAACATGCTCTTTAAAGCATAAATGCACTTTTTAAACCACATGCTCATAGCATCATTAAAATAACAGCAAAGTCCTTTGCTCATGCTTAAACCAAGCATCACATGCATTCTAGCATAATTCCCAAGCATCGCATGCTTAAATCATTAATCTACAACATTATATTGCCTCACAAGTGATCAATTCTCAAACCATTTCAAACCAACACAAAAGACACAATCGGATACGCGGATTACAAGCGTTGTCCCGCACACTTCATACACACTACCAGACTACACAAGGCTCACACATGGGATTAGACCATCAACCGTTATGACACTCGTGGGGGAGTTTAACGGTACAATCACAACCCCTCAACACCACTCATCGGTAGTTGTATAATTCCACTAATGAGAGCACGGGACACAAACCACAACATCCACACATGAGATTAAACCTTCCACCGTTGTGATCTTAGGCTCAATCCTTAGGGTACTTGGATGGAGTATACGGTACAATCACATCCCCTCGACAACCAAGGCAACTTTATTCATGATGCACCCAATCTTATAGCCAGCTAACTATATCCGATTAAAGTAACCACAAACCATTTCCATCACTTGCCAATATAATCATTTAACATCATTATTCCACTATTTTACAAGTATAAATCACAATGCTGTAACCCCCTTAGCCCGGCCTAAACGGTTGACCCGAACCACGAAGATTACTCGGGGAAAACCAAAGTCAACCTGAAAGTCAACCTTGATTAACGACCCTTTTTTTCTTTTTTATCTTGTCTAGATGCACATTAACCCTAAGCGTATTCTGATGAAACACTTACGTGAAAAGCACATCGATCGAATTACAATAAGGAACTCAATTGCACAAAATACAATTGTTAGGGACCAAAATGTAAATTCTAGACATTAGAAGGTCTTAACTGATTTTAAGGTTACCATCATTTAATTAGTCATGTTTCATGCTTTCCTGTTAAATTTCACCTCGATCGGACATCTCAAACTCATGCAATTGCAAATACAATTTTTGGGACTAAAACGTAAAGCTTGCAAACCTCAAATCCATTCAAATCAGTGCCCAACGGTCACCTGTTCCGAAACGGTGTTGACCGTTCCGAACCACGGGTTCGTTTCGAGACATGTTTCGAAACAAGGCCATCTAGTGGCCAAATCGTTTCGATACGGTCACTAGCTGTTTCGAAACACCCAAGCCATTACAGGCCCCCGTTTCGAAACATCTATGTGTGTATCGATACGGGTTGCCCAGAAGCTGAAGAGTTTGCTGGTTTAACATGCTTAAAACCACTCAAATACATCCTAATGACTTCATAAACATGCCAACAAGTCATCATACATATAAGGTACATGTTTGCAACTTCAAAACACATTCCTAGCATCAAACAAGGAATTCCACAAGTCTATAGGCATGCATCCTAATTTCCAAAACCAAACAACCTTCAAAACACCAAAACAAGCAACAAAAGGCCATTTACAAATCCCAAAACATTAAAAACATCAATCCACCATTAGGGAGTCCAAAACACATCCTAGGTTCCCATTAGCAAAATATCAAAAACTAATAGTGTTATGAAAACATCACCATACATGAGCTTAGTTTCCCTTGGACTCTTAGCCTCCTTGTTGCCTTCAAACACCTCAAATATCTGCATTATTGGTTCAAGAGAGAGAGCGTAAGCACAATTGCTTAGTGAGGCATGCTCTAAAGAAACAACACAGTAATGTATTTTTTAAAACACTTGTCACAAAGCTTTCCATCACATAATCATCATTATTCATGCAATCTTGGATACAAACCAAGCATCTCATGCTTCATTAAAATCAACAAGTCATATTGGCTTTCAAGTGATCATCCATAACCTTTTACAACATAAAACACAATCGGATACGCGGATTACAAGCGTTGTCCCATACGCTTTATACACACTACCGAACACACAAGGTGGAGTTTACCAATACAATCACAACCCCTCAACACCCGTTATGGAGTTTAACGGTACAATCACAACCCCTCAACATCACTCATCGGTAGTTGTATAACACCACTAACGAGAACACGGGACACACAACACAAGATCCACACATGGACTTTTAACCACCATTGTGATCTTACCTTTCTCTTTAGTGTACTTGGATGGAGTTTACGGTACAATTACAACCCCTCAACATCCAAGGCGACTTAATTCACGGTGCACCCAATCCTATAGCCGGCTAACTATATCCGATTCAAGTACTTTAAAACCAACACATCACTTGCCAATATACATCATTTATCATCAACAATTCACTGTTTTAAAGCATTAATCAAAGCCAATTATCATCATGAATCACTATGCATCAAAACCATATTTACAATATATCAAACCAAGGATCTCTTACCTTGAGCATCTGTCAACACATGGCTTTCAAAACCAGCATTAACCATGCTAAAACATGCTTCCAAAATAGAATTTAAACATGCAATCTATAAACAAATGCATCAACCACTTCATGGCTCATCCAAGAGAGTTTTTCGGAAAACTTACTCTTGAGCTTAGTTAAGTTGCTTAGACTTAAACTAAGCTCCCAAAACCTTCAAACATTTGTTACAAAGCTGGAAACCCAACTTCACTCACCAATTCCGTTTCGCAAGCTTGCCGAAACGCCGATCAAGCCTCCGGATCAACACCACAAGTATCTGAAGATGTCTCCCCTGTTTTAAACACATCAAAGCAGAGGATTAATGCATCATCATGCATTAAAATCTTCAGCCAACACACCTAAACTCGCTGCTCTAACCAAAACTAACATTTCGGCTACCAAACACAACCGAAATCACCTCCAAACTCTTCCAAAACATAACCCAGCAAAGATTCATCACTTCTAACCATTTCTAAACATCAATTAACATCCAAAATGAACCTAAACTCATCCTTATACCTCCAGCTATAGCAGAACACCAAGATCATCCCAAAAACCACCATTTTCATAAGCAAAAACTTAAGAAACACAACCTATTCGGGATTGCATTGATAAAACCTCATTTACACATCATTTGACATCCAAAATACATTTAAGAATCATCTCAAAACAGAGCCCAAACAATCACAACGAAATTCTTCAAGATTTCCTCCAAATCTTGAGTTTTAAGCCAAAATCAAGTTCATATCATTAAAACCATTCACAAAACTTAAATTAAGGATTGATAACTTCGGAATTTCAGTAAATAACTGAGTATTTAGAGGAGAATAACAACCTTACCTCTAAATGGTGATTTCTCCTTGATTTGAGCCAATTTTCTTGAAAATCCAATAAGCAAATCAAAAGGATTTGATGTAGAATGGATTATGAATTAATTGATGATTGAAACCTCGTCAATTGGAGTGAAAATAAATGGAAAAGTTGCTGGAGAAAAGTATTTGGATGAGAGAATTTTGAGAGAAAAAGAGATGAGAAAATTTAAAGAAAAGTTAGTTATGAAAATCTAAAAAGTGGTTTTCTCTTTTTCATTTAATTAATTAAACATTAATTAAATCTCTTTAATTAAGGAAAAATCTGGAGAAATCCTTTTTGGGTAATTTAGCTCCTTAAAGATTCAAAGTTTCAATCCTTACAAAACAGTCACCACTGAACTTTTCAAAAATCGCATTTTAGTCACTAATCCAAAATGTTGTATTTCCAAACCTTATTTTGTAAAATTGATTCCACCACTCTCTTATATATATTAAAAGAGGATTTTTAGATATTTTTCCATATTTTTAAAGCATCCCGAACTAGGCTTTCTCTAAAACCTCCTTTTATATTCGAACTGAAAATCAGACCGGTCCGGTTCAGACCCTAACTTCTAAGCCCAAAATTGGGGAGTTACAACTCTCCCCCCCTTAAGAAATTTCGTCCTCGAAATTTACTTGGAGGAAAAGGGTACGGAAACTGCTTCTTCATGTCATCCTTTCTTTCCCACGTGGCTTCCTCAACACCACGATGTTTCCACAACACTTTAACCAATTCAATGGTCTTGCTTCGAAGAACTTTACTATCCGAATCCAGAATTTCAACTGGCTCCTTATCATAGGTCAAGTCTGGATTCCACTCCACTTCCTCCATAGGCATAACATGTGAAGGATCCGATCTATACCTTTGAAGCATAGAGACATGAAACACATCATGAATCTTTTCCAACTCTTGCGGCAACCTCAGCTTGTACGCAACAGGACCCACACGTTCAATCACCTCGTATGGTCCAATGTACCTAGGGCTCAACTTACCCTTCCGGCCAAACCTCATCACCTTCTTCCAAGGCGAAACTTTCAAGAACACACGTTCACCTACCACAAACTCAATCTCCTTACGCTTCAAATCCGCGTAAGACTTCTGTAGATCAGAAGCTGCCTTCAAATGCTCACAAATGAGCTTCACCTTCTCGGTGGTTCCTTTCAACAAAGCTTGCATTGAAACCAACTTCTGACCTGTTTCAGCCCAACAAAGAGGAGTTATGCACTTCCTCTCGTACAAGGCTTCATAAGGTGCCATTTGAATACTTGCCTGGTAGCTATTGTTATAAGCAAACTCCACCAAAGGCAAATACTTCTCCCAAGAGCCTTGAAACTCAATCACACAGCACCTCAACATATCTTCCAGCACTTGGATAACTTGCTCAAACTGTCCATTCGACTGTGGATGATAAGAAGTACTGAAATTCAGCCGTGTACCCAAAGCTTGATGCAAACATTCCCAGAAACGCGATGTAAACCTCGGATCTCTATCCGAAACAATAGACTTTGACACACCATGCAGCCACACAATCTAAATAATGTACAGCTCTACAAGCTTATCCAAAGTGTACGTAGTATGCACAGGTATGAAATGCGCACACTTCGTAAGGCGATCCACAATCACCCACACCGAATTCTTCTTCGATGGCGACAAAGGCAAACCAGACACAAAGTCCATGGTAATCCTTTCCCACTTCCACTCAGGAATCCTCAACAGTTGCAACAACCCAGAAGGAAACAAATGCTCAGCCTTAACTCGCTGACAAACCATGCATCTACTCACATACTCCGCCACATCTTTCTTCAATCCCACCCAATAGTACTCATCCTTAAGATCACGATACATCTTTATACTACCAGGGTGCATAGCAAAAGGACTACTATAAGCTTCAGTCAGAATAGCACGCCTCAACTCAGCATCATTTGGCACTACTATCCAACTCCCAAAACATAGAACTCCATCATCATTAAAACAGAAATCTGATGGTCTATCCTCAGCAATATCCTAAACATGTGGCACCAAGGAATCATCCAACAGCTGCTTATCCTTTTTCAATTGAACCAAAGATGGTTTCACTTGCAATTCAGCCACAAGACCTCTATCTCGCGAAATACTCAAACTGGCAAACATAGCCCTCAACTCCACTGCCACTTTCCTACTCAAGGCATCCGCTACAACATTAGCTTTTCCCGGATGGTACTCGATTGTCAGATCGTAATCTTTAAGCAACTCCACCCAACGTCGTTGCTTAAGATTCAACTCCTTCTGTGACATCAGATACTTCAAACTTTTGTGATCCGTGTACACAGTACACTTCTCACCATACAAATAATGTCTCCAAATTTTCAAAGCAAAGACCATCGCAGCTAATTCAATATCATGCGTAGGATAATTGCGCTCATGCACCTTCAACTGGCGCGATGCATAAGCCACCACCTTACCCTCTTGCATCAACACACACCCCAAACCAACATAGGATGCGTCACTATACACCACAAACTATTTCCCTGATTCAGGTTGAACCAAGATAGGAGCTTGCATCAAAGCTGCCTTAAGCTTCTCAAAAGCCTTTTGTCTCACTTCTGTCCACTCATACTTGACATCCTTCTGCAACAACTTCGTCAAAGGTGTTTCGAAACTTCGTCAAAGGATAATTGGAGTGTTACAACACAATGCCATTTTCACAAGCATAAACATGCTTAAACTCAAATGCATACATCTCATAAATCCAAGGATCACCTACCAAATGCATCCTTAACAATAATGACATTAAACACTAGCATTATCAATGCTCAAAACATGCTTTAAAACAATAAATTAAACCACATTTAATTCAAGTGCATTTTCCAACAAAAACATAGCACAATCCGAGAGAGACTTTCGAGTCGCATACTCTTAAGGCTAGCTAAGTGTTTCAAGCATACACTAAGCTCCCACAACCACGCTCAAAGCGTTACAAATCTGAAAAATCCATTTCCACTCATCGATACGCAAAACCTTGCTCGCCGACGCGAAAATCACCCTTTCAAAGCATCCAAAAATGCTTTGTTTACATCCAGATCAAGATCCCCTATTTTTAAAGCATCAAAATAGAGGTTCAAATGCATTAAAATGTATTTAAACACCAACAACTAAACACAAACTCGTTGCTCACCAAAACTACACCAATTTACCCATTCGAAACAACCGAAAACTCAATCGATTGCTTCCTAAACCAAGCCCAACCAACATACATCACTTTCAACCATTATTAAACATCAAAATACATCTAAAACAACCTAAACCCTTCCTTATACCTCCAGCAAGCATAACTTCATCATTTCACCTCAAAAACCCAACTAAAACCATCAAGAAACTCAAAGATATCAGGGATTTCGAGATTTATATCATTAAACCCTTTTTCAACATAATTATCAACTCAGAACTCAATTACAATCAATCCAAAACAAAGCTCATCAATATCAATCCGAAAATCAAGATTTAAATCATAATTTTGCAAGATTTTGATCGTAAATCAAAACTATTATCAAAACTCATCCAAGAACAACATTTAGAAGTCAAAGATCTTGGGAATTTCAATAAAGAACTTAGATTGAAGGTTGAGAACGAGATTTACCTCCAATCCTTGCCTTCCTTAATGATTGACAATTTTTTCTTCACAAAGCTTGAAGAACTTGAAGTGAACTTTTGAAAATGGTTTAGAAATCAAAGGGAGGGTGTTTTGGGAGAAAAGAAATCTGGAGAAAAGAGTTGAGAAAATGGTTTTGCTGAAATGAAAGTTAGTTATGTCAAAAACTTCTCATTATTCTATTTTAACAGCTTAATTAAACAAAAATCCTTTTTATTTCAATCATCTAAAAATCCTTTTAAAACACATGTCAATTTTAGGAAGGTGTAATTGCACCATAGCTCCTTAAAGATTCTAAGATTTTGACTCTTTTTTTTAAATTACATTTTCCCACAGTTCTGAAACTTTACATTTTGGTCACTACCTAAAATGTACCACTTCCAAAACTTATTTTGTAAAATTTATTTGACCAACCCTTGAAACGCGATTTTAGAAGATTTTAGCAATATTTACCATATTTTTATCCTTTCTTGATCCTTGATTTCTCTAAACCTCCTAATAAGATTCAAACCATTTCTGACCGGTTCGATCCGATGTTTAAAACATCCAGGCCCAAAACCAAGGCGTTACAACTCTCCCCCACTTATGAAATTTCATCCTCGAAATTTTACCTGAAGAAAAAGGTGCGGAAACTATTTCAGCATGTTCGCCTTGCTTTCCCAAGTGGCCTCCTCAACTCCTCGGTGTCGCCACAACATCTTCACAAGCTCGATCGTCTTGCCATGAAGAACTTTGCTGCTCGAATCCAGAATCTTCGTCGGTTCCTCGTCATAAGACATATCTGGATTCAACTCTATCTCCTCAACAGGCATCACATGCGAAGGATCCGATATGTACCTCCGCAACATCGAGACATGAAACACATCATGAATCTTTTCCAGCTCGGGAGGCAACCTCAACCGATATGCCACAGGAACAATACGCTCCACAACCTGATATGGTCCAATAAAATTCAGGCTAAGCTTACCTTTACGCCCAAATCTCATCACCTTCTTCCAAGGCGATACCTTCAAGAACTCACGTTCGCCAACTGTGAACTCAATATCCTTATGCTTCAGATCCACGTAAATGAACTTCACCTTCTCGGTGGTTCCTTTCAACATAGCCGACATCGAAACCAACTTCGACCCCATCTACGCCCAACAAAGAGACGTTCTACACTTTCTCCCATACAAAGCCTCGTATGGACCCATTTGAATGCTTGCCTGGTAACTATTGTTGTAAGCAAACTCAACCGAAGGCGGGTGCTTCTCTCATGAACCCTGAAAATCAATAACGTATCATCTCAACATGTCCTCAAGCACCTAGATAACACGTTTCGATTGTCCATCCGTCTGAGGATGATAAGAAGTACTGAAATTCAACCGTGTACCCAAGGCTTGATGCAAATATTCCCAAAACCGTGTACCCAATGTATACGTAGTATGCACATGCAAGAAATGTGCACACTTCGTGAGGCGATCAACAATCACCCAAGCTGAAATCTTCTTAAATGGTGACAACGGCAAACCAGACACAAAATCTATGGTAATCCTTTCCCACTTCCATTATGGAATCCTCAAAGGTTGCAATAACCCAGATGGAACCTGATGTTCAACCTTTACTCGATGACACACCATGCAATTGCTAACGAACTCGACAACATCCTCTTTCAACCCCACCCAGTAGTACCCATCTTTCAAATCACGATACATCTTTATACTACCATGGTGCGTAGCGAAAGGACTACTATGAGATTCAGTCAGAATAGTGTGCCTCAACTCAACATCATCTGGCACTACTAATCGACTCCCAAAACATAAAACACCATCATCATTAAAACTGAAATCCGAAGGCTTACCCTCCGCAATGTCCAGAACATGGGGAACAAGAGTATCGTCGAGCAACTGCTTATCCTTGATCAACTGAATTAGTGACGGTTTCACTTGCAATTCAGCAACAAGACCACCATCTCGCGATATGCTCAAGCGAGCAAACATCACCCTCAACTCCACAACCACTTTCCTGCTTAAAGTATCAGCCACAACATTGGCCATTCTCGGATGATACTCGATCGACAGATCATAATCCTTAAGCAACTACACCCAACGATGTTGCGTGAGATTCAACTCTTTCTGAGACATAAGATACTTCAAGCTCTTATGATATGTGAACACCACACACTTCTCGACATACAGATAATTCCTCCAAATCTTCAAGGCAAATACAACAGCCGCAAGCTCAAGATCGTGAGTAGGGTAGTTACGCTCATGCACATTCAACTCCCTAGATGCATAGGCTACTACCTTACCCTCCTGCATTAACACACAGCCAAAACCAATAATGGAGGCATCACCATAGACCACAAACTCCTTACCAGACTCAGGTTGAATCAGGACAGGAGCTTGCGTCAAAGCTTCCTTCAGCTTTTGAAAAGCTTGTTGCCTCGCATCCGTCCACTCAAAGCGAACATTCTTTTGCAACAACTTAGTCAAAGGTGTAGCTATTTTCGAGAAACCCTGGACAAACCTACGGTAATACCCAGCTAAACCAAGAAAACTTCGTACCTCTGTCACCGACTTAGGCACCTTCCAACTCATCGCAGCCTCTACTTTATGCGGATCAATGCAAATACCCTCAACCGGTACAACATGCCCAAGGAAGACCACCTCTTTAAGCCAAAACTCACATTTACTTAGCTTGGCATACAACTAGTTCTCCAACAACGCTTGCAACACTATCCTCAAGTGTCTATCATGATCCTTCTCGGTATTAGAGTACACAAGGATATCATCGATGAACACCACCACAAACTGATCCAAGAACTCATGGAACACACGATTCATCATTTCCATGAAAGCAGTTGGTGCATTGGTCAAACCAAACGACATTACTAAGAACTCATAATGTCCATACCTTGTCCGAAAAGATGTCTTAGGTACGTCCACATCCTTTACCTTCAACTGGTTATACCCTGACCTCAAGTCTATCTTAAAAAGCACTGAGGCTCCTCGAAAATGATCAAAGAGATCATCAATCCTTGGCAAAGGGTTTTTGTTCTTGATCATCAACTTGTTCAACTGCCGATAATCTATACACATCCGCATTGTCCCATCTTTCTTCTTTACAAACAACATCGGTGCACCCCAAGGTGAAACACTCGACCGGATGAACCCTCGGTCAAGCAACTCCTGAAGTTGCTTCTTCAACTCTTTCAGCTCTTTAAGTGCCATGCGATAAGGAGCAATGGACACCGGAGTTGTATTCTGATACAACTCGATACCAAACTCAACTCCTTTGTTTGGCGGCAACTCAGGCAATTCTTCCAAAAAGACACGAAAAATCGCAAATAGTTCTGATGTCCTGCACATGTAATTCCTTTGTACCAAGATTCATCACATACGCAAGATAAGCCTCACATCCCAACCATAGCATACGACTTGCTTCCAAAACCGAAACCAAATTAGACAAGAATTTCACATTCTCGCCTACTATCACAACCTCATAATCATCAACAAGCTTTAAGGTGACTCGCTTAACATCAAAGTCAACCACTGCTCTATGCTCAGATAGTCAATCCATACCAAGGATCACATCAAAACCATAAAAGGGTAACTCCATCAAATCCACAAGAAAAACATGGCCCTGAACAGATAAGGAAAACCTCCGATACAACATCCTAGTGACTACAGTCTCACCAAAAGAACTAGTCACTTGCATTCCTACCTCAAGCAATTCAACAAGTATATCAATCAAATGCGCATGCTCACTCAAGATATATGAATGCGTAGATCTAGAATCAATCAAAGCCAGCAATGATAAAGACTGAAGAACAAAGATACCTGCGATAACATCGATATTGTTGCGCTTCTCGCGCTGAGCAAAGACCCTCGCAGGACCGCCTCCCTCAGGCCGAACTGCTACAACATGAGCAATACCACACTGACCCTCATCTTTCCTCTGGGAATTCCCTCGATCACGCCCACGACCTGTCTGAGGTGCAGCCACAGCAGGTGCACGTCCCTGGCCTCCACCAGCTAACAAAAGACACTCGCGCCTCAAATGGTCTACTGAAACACAGTTCCAACAAGAATTCCCTGCCAGCACAATAGAAGCATGTGCCTCCCTAGCCGCATGAGGACAATCTCGCCGCAGATGACCCTGAGAACCACACGTCCAGAACGTGTTTTGTTCCGCCCTCATCCTATCTCCCTGAGCTGGTGCACCATGTCCAACATCACCTCGCATAGCAGTAGGCTGATAGCTCTTATCTGGACCTCTCTTGTTCCGTCCACATGTCAATTTATGTAAGGTGTAATTTCACCATAGTTCCCTAAAGATTCTAAGATTTTGAGTCTTTTTTTTAAATTACATTTCCACAGTTTTGAAACTTTACATTTTGGTCACTACCCAAAATGTACCACTTCCAAAACGTATTTTGTAAAATTGATTTGACCAACCCTTTAAACACGGTTTTAGATGATTTTAGCAATTTTTACCATATTTTTATCATTTCCCGATCCTTGATTTCCCTAAACCTCCTTATACGATTCGAACCGTTTCTGATCGGTCTGATCCAATGTATAAAACATCTAGGCCCAAAACCAGGGCGTTACACCAATATAATGGACTAAAATGCTTTTGGAAATGTTGATGATGCATATTGTGGAAAATGTATGTTTTACCTTAAGCTTTGCATATTGGTGAATATGCTAGGAAGGCTTGATTTTTGTTTAGCAATGGTTTAATTGTTGTGAGGTATGTGATACTTGTTGCATGGTGTTTAGCATGCTGATTTTAATGTTGAAGTGCATGGATTTTCAAAGAGGGCATGATGGTTTTCAAAAGAGTGAAAATGGGTTTGAGCATTGATGGTGTTTTTGGTCTAGAGCATACCTCACTAAGCTTGTATGCTTATGCTCTCTTTTGCTCATCAATGCAGATAATTAAATGATTGGAGGCAGCAACTTTCAATGGATTTCCAAGAGACTTCATTAAATGTACGTCTTGGTTTTCGACTAGTGTAATTAAGGCAATGAGGGTGTCTGATGCTATGAATGTTAGTTGTTTTGGTATTTTCTGGTTGGATGGCATCTTTGAATGTTTTGAATCTTTACGTTTTAGTCCATAAGAATTATGGATGTGATTAAATCTGCTTAAATGGTTAATTTGAGCTGAGTTTATACAGAGATGCATGAAAAAAGTTTAATTAAAGGTTGGTAAACCAAATTTGGGAAAAACCCTTGCAACATGTTAAGTTTACAAAATGGTCCCTAAAATTGAAATTGGTAATAATCGATGAGTGCTCATGTTGTTGTTTAATCCTCTGCTTGTTGAACACATAGGAACCTAACTTGCATCTGGATAAGATAATAAGGAAAAAAATTAAATTAGGGTCATTTATTGAGGTATTTACTTCAATATTCACCATATGACCCGTTTGGTTCGGTCTAGCGGCTAGGCCGGGTCAAGCGGGTTACATTTGGTGGTATCAAAGCCATGTTTCGAAAGGTTAGGATGATGGTAAGTTGTTGGTAAATAATTGAGATGTGAATGATTTTGGTAATGTTTGTTTTGTCCGGTGAATGTCTTAAGCATGTTAATGTTGTATATATGATGGTGATGTTATGTATGATGATTGTAATATGAATGTGAGCTGTTATATGTGATGATAGATTGGGCTAAATCTTGATGCTTGAGATGCATGAGGGTTGTGACATGTATGTTGTGTGCTTTATGCTATGTTGGAGGGGAGTTGGAATTCCCATTGCCTTTTTACTATAGTGAAATGTTTTAAATTGGATTTGAAGTCTTGAATGCTTGCTAAAAGCTAGCCTTATCTTTTGTTTTGTTTTATATTCGTGCCTTAATGTTAATAGCACAATGGGATCGAGGAGAGAGCTACGTTCTGGGTCTTTGCTCCTGTTGGTGAGCAATGAAATCAAGAGAATGAGGTTTTGTTGATGTGAATTTACCTCCTCTGCCACCACCACATGGGGGTGAGGAACAAGTGCAACACGAACAGACTGGTCCGGTGTTAGGTGATCTAATGCCTTTGGTAGAGGCGATGACATGAGCATTCCAGGCTGTTGTTGCTGCAATACATGTGCAAGCGCCTGCTACTGGGCAATTGGGTTTGCCGTTGGAGCGCTTACAAAGTTTAGGAGGCATGGAATATCATGGTTCGTCTCTTGAGGCATCCAAGGCTTGGATGGCCAGTACGATCCGAATTTTGGATCATATGGGGTGCAATGACGTACGAAAGTTGGGATGTGTTGTGTCATTGTTGCATGGTGGACGACTATGACTGCAGCCATGAAGCCAAACAAGGTAGATTGGGATTTCTTTCAGGCCGCCTTTAAAAGAAAGTATCTTGGGTCAGATACTTGGATGATAAAAAGCGGGAGTTCATGTCCTTGGTGCAAGGAAACATGACGGTGTCTTAGTACGAGGTCCAGTTCATACGTCTGAGCCAGTATGGTCCGGAGTTGGTGCCGAGTGATAGGTGTAACACCCCAATTTTGGGCTTTGAAGTTTAGGTTCTGAACCGGACCGGTCTGATTTTTCGGTTCGAATATAAACGGTGGTTTTAGGGAAAGCCTAGTTCGGGATGCATTAAAAATATGGAAAAATATCTAAAAAACCTCTTTTAATATATATAAGAGAGTGGTGAAATCAATTTTACAAAATAAGGCTTGGAAATATGACATTTCGAATTAGTGACTAAAATGTAATTTTTGAAAAGTTTGTGACTATTTTGAAAGGATTGAAACTTTGAATCTTTAAGGAGATAATTTACCCAAGGAAGGATTTCTCCAGATTTTTCTTGATTTTAATGACTCATTTAATGTTTAATTAATAAAAAGAAAAGAGGGAAAAACCATATTTTAGTTTCATAACTAACTTTTGCTAAAATTTTCCCATTTCATTTTCTCTCAAAATTCCCTGGGCAAAACACATTTCCTCAGCAGCTTTTCTTTTAATTTTCACACCAAATGATGAGATTTCAATCCTCAAATGATTCCTAATCATTTCTACATCAAATCCTTTTCATTTGCTTATTGAATTTTCAAGGATTTTTGCTCTAAACAAGGAGAAATCTACATTTAGAGGTATGAACGTTCTTCTCCTCTAAATACTCAGTTCTTTACTGAAATTCCCAAGTTCTCAATCTTTAAATTGAGTTTTATTAAAGGTTTTAATGTTGTGATCTTGATTTTGGCTTAAAATTCAAGATTTGGATTTAATTTTGAAGAAATTCGTATTGGATGTTTGGGCTCTATTTTGAGATGTCTTTTCAATGTATTTTGGATGTTTAAATGATGTGAAATGGAGGTTTAATCAATGCAATCCCGAATAGGTTGATTTTCCTAAGTTTTTACTTGTGAAAATAGTGGTTTTTGGGGTGATTTTGGTGTTTTGTTATAGCTGGAGGTATAAGGACGTGATTAGGTCCTTTTTGGATGTTAATTGATGTCTAAGAATGTTTAGAAGTGATGGATCTTGGCTGGGTAATGTTGTGGAAGTGTTTGGATGTGATTTTGGTTGTGTTTGGTAGCCGAAATGTGAGTTTTGGTGAGAGCAGCGAGTTTAGGTGTAATGGCTGAAGATTTTAATGTATGATGATGCATTAATCCTCTGTTTTGATGTGTTTAAAACAGGGGAGGCATCTTCGGATCCTTGTGGTGTTGATCCGGAGGCTTAAATGGCGTTTTGGCAAGCTTGCGAAACAGAATTGGTGAGTGAAGTTTGGTTTTCAGCTTTGAAACCAATGTTTGAAGGTTTGGGAGCTTAGTTTAAGTCTAAGCAACTTAACTAAGCTCAAGAGTAAGTTTTTCAGAGAAACTCTCTCTTTGATGAACCATGAGACAGTTGGGTGCAATGTGTTTAATTTGCATGTTTAAATTCTATTTTGAAAGCATGTTTTAGCATGATTAATGCTGGTTTTGAAAGCCATGTGTTGAAGGATGCTCAAGGTAAGAGATCCTTGGTTTGATATTGATAATTGTGGTTTGATGCATAGTGATGCATGATGGTTTAATGGCTTTGATATGGATGCTTTAAAACAGTGGATTAATGATGATAATTGATGTATATTGGCAAGTGATGTGTTGGTTTTAAAGTACTTGAATCGGATATAGTTAGCCGGCTATAGGATTGGGTGCACCGTGAATAAAGTCGCCTTGGATGTTGAGGGGTTGTAATGGTACCGTAAACTTCATCCAAGTACAGTAACGAGATGTCTAAGATCATAATGGTGGTTAAAATGCCATGTGAGGATCTTGTGTTGTGTGTCTCGTGTTCTCGTTAGTGATGGTATACCACTACCAATGAGTGGTGTGGAGGGGTTGTGATTGTACCGTTAAACTCCATCACGGGTGTTGAGGGGTTGTGATTGTACCGGGAAACTCCACCTTGTGTGTTTGGTAGTGTGTATGAAGCGTATGGGACAACGCTTGTAATCCGCGTATCCGATTGTGTTTTGTGTTGAAAAATGGTATGGATTATCACTTGAAAGCCAATATGACATGTTGATGTAGAGAAGCATGAGATGCTTGTTGTGTATGCATTGTTGCATGAGAAATGATGTTTATGAATTTAAAGGTCTTTGCAAGGTGTTTTATAAAGTGCATTATTGTGTTATTTCATTAGAGCATGCCTCACTAAGCATATGTGCTTACGGTCTCTTTCTTGAACCAATAATGCAGAGAATTGAAGTGCTTTAAGGGCAGCAAGGAGGCCAAGAATCCAAGAGAATGACTAAGCTCATGTATGGTGACTATTTTTACAACTTTATTGGTTTTTGGTATTTGGCAATGGGAACCTAGGTTGTGATTTTGGGAGATGTTTTGGACTCCCTAAGTTTGGCATGATGCCTATGATGATTTGGATATGTAATCAGCCATTTTGGTGTTTGCTTTGATGACTTGATGTTTGGTTGGTTTTGAGTATTAGGTTGTGTGCCTATAGATTGAGGTTTCTCCTAATTGATGCCATGAGTGTGTTATAATGATGCAAATATGTTACTTGAATGTATATTGACTTGTTGGCATGTTTAGGAGGTCATAGGGATGTGTTTGAGTGGTCGAATGTATGTTAAACCAGAAAATTCTGCACTTTCTGGGCAGCCTGTATCGGAACGGGCACTACCGTTTCGAAACAGGGGTCTGTAATGGCCCTTGTGTATCGAAACGGGTAGAGGCTGTTCCGAAACACTTTTGCTACTACCAAGCCCTGTTTCGGAACGGGTTTCGAAACGAGCCCGCGTTTCGGAACGGTCAACCCCCGTTCCGAAACCCTTGACCGTTGGGCACTGATTTGTATGGTTTAAGGTTTGCAAGCTTTACGTTTTAGTCCTAGTTTTTGTTTATGCAATTGCTTGAGTTTGGAATGTCCGTTTAAGGTGAAATTTGACAGGAAAGCATGCAATATGATTAATTTAATATTGGTAACCTTGAATTTGGTTAAGTTCCTCATCTTTTCAGAATTTACAATTTGGTCCCTAAATTTGTATGTTGTGCAATTGAGTCCCTTGTTGCTTTCCGATTGCTGTGATTCTCAAGTATGTTTTTCTCAAGAGTGCGCTTAGGGTTAATAAGCATTTAGACAAGATTAAAAAGAAAAAATGGGTCTTTAATCAAGGTTGACTTTCGGGTTGACTTTGGTTTTCCTTGTGTAATCTTCGTAGTTCGGGTCAACCGTCTAGGCCGGGCTAAGGGGGTTACAATAGGCATCGATGCGACCGCTTCCGATATGGCTTGGTGCAGGACGTGAAGATTTTCATGCTTGCATCTGATTACACAGATTTCGATATGCTGGTGACACGAGCCAAGGACATAGAGCAAAGTTTGGGATTGACATATCGCATGGGTGTATCTTGCTCGTGTAAGAGAGTTGTAGATGTTGGCCCTAGTTGTGGGTAGAATCAGAGGAATCATTACCGTAGGTATCGGCCTGAGGCAAGGTGAGGTAATTTTGGGCGAGGTGCGCCAGCTCAGGGTAACATGCCGAGGTTTGAGCAGAATACCTACTGGTCATATAGATCCCATGAGCACTTGCGACGAGATTGTCCTAGCGTGGCTCATGAGGAGCGGGATCCTGTGGTTGGGGCCAATTCTTGTTGGAACTTTGGAACTGATGATCACATGATACGTGAGTGTCCCTTGTTAGAGGGAAGTGGCCATGGTCGAGCACTTGTTGTTGCACCACATAGAGGTCGTGGGCGCGGCCGTGGTAACTTCCAAAGGAGGGAGGATGTGCAGAGAGGTGTGGCTCATGTTGTTGTTCAACCGAAGGGTGGTGGTCCTGCGAGGGTGTATGCACATCGTGAGGGACGTAATGACACCGACGTGATTGCAGGTACCTTCGCCTTGCAATCCTCGTCTTTGTTAGCATTGATTGATTATGGATCTACGCATTCATACATCTTGAGTCCGCATGCACATTTGCTTGATATTCCTGTTGAGATGCTAGATGTAGGAATGCAAGTAACAAGTTCGTTTGGTGAAACTGTTGTTACAAGAAATATGTATAGGACATGTCCTTTATCTGTTCAAGGCCATGTGTTTTCAGTTAATTTGATGGAATTTCCTTTCTATGGATTTAATGTGATTCTTGGAATGGATTGGTTGTCTGAGCATCGAGCCGTAGTTGATTTTGATGTTAAGCGAGTTACCTTGAAACTTGCGGATTATTACGAAGTGGTAATCGTAGGCGAGAAAGTGAAGTTCTTGTCCAATGCAATTTTGGCTCTTAAATTGAGTCAGATGATGGAGTTAGGTTGCAAAGTTTTCCTAGCTTATGTGATGAACCCTGGTACGAAGGAAGTGCGACTGCAAGACATACGAACAGTATGTGAGTTTCCGTGTGTTTTTCAGGAAGAGTTGTCTGGTTTGCCACCAAACAAGGAAGTTGAGTTTGGAATTGATTTGTATGAAAATACGACTCCAGTGTCCATTTCTCCTTATCATATAGCACCTAAAGAGTTGAAAGAGTTGAAAACGCAAATTCACGAGTTGCTTTTTCGAGGGTTCATAAGACCAAGTGTTTCACCATGGGGTGCACCGGTTTTATATGTAAAGAAGAAGGATGGTACGATGCGTATGTGTATAGATTACCGGCAATTGAACAAGTTGACGATTAAGAACAAGTACCCTTTGCCAAGGATTGATGATTTGGTTGATCAGTTTCGTGGTGCTTCAGTGTTATCGAAGATTGATTTGAGGTATGGGTATATCAACTAAAGGTTAAGGATGTGGGTGTTCCTAAGACAACTTTTCGGACAAGGTATGGCCATTATGAGTTATTGGTGATGTCGTTTGGGTTGACAAATGCACCAACTGCATTCAAGGATATGATGAATTGGGTGTTCCATTAGTTCCTAGATCAGTTCATGGTAGTGTTTATCGATGATATTCTCGTGTATTCGTGTACGTAGGAGGATCATGATAAGCATTTTAGGATTGTGTTGCAAGTGCTGTTGGAGAATAAGCTTTATGCTAAGTTGAGCAAGTGTGAGTTTTGGCTCTGGGAAGTGGTTTTTCTTGGACATGTGGTGTCAGCCGAAGGTATTCGTGTTGATCCACGCAAGATCGAGGCGCTGATGAATTGGAAAACGCCTAAATTGGTGGTGGAGGTGCGTAGTTTCCATGGGTTGGCTGGATATTATCGAAGGTTTGTTGATGGTTTTTCTAAGATTGCTGCTCCTTTGACCAAGTTGTTGCAAAAGAATGTTCGCTTTGAATGGACGGTTGTTAGGCAACAAGCTTTTGAGAAGTTGAAGGAAGCTTTGACGTAAGCTCCTATCTTGATTCAACCAGAATCGGGTAAGGAGTTTGTAGTTTATATTGAGTGCAACTATCATACTCTTGATCTAGAGCTTGTTGTTGTGGTGTTTGCTTTGACGATTATGAGACACTATCTTTATGGTGAAAAGTGTGTGGTTTACACCGATCATAAGAGTTTAAAGTATCTCATGTCTCAAAGGGATTTGATTTTTAGGCAATAGAGATAGTTGGAATTGCTTAAGGACTATGATTTGACGATTGAGTACCATCCTGGAAAAGCCAATGTTGTGGACGATGCTTTGAGTAGGAAGGTATCTGTTGAATTGAGAGCGACATTTGCTCGGTTGAGTTTATCGCGTGATGGTGGGTTGATAGCCGAGTTGCAGGTAAACCCTTGATTCAGCTAATCAAGGAGAAGCAGTTGCTTGATGAATCGTTGGTGACTAATGTTCAGGATATAGCTTATGGTAATGCAACGGACTTCTGTTTCAATGATGATGGAGTTTTATGTTTCAAAAGTTGAATAGTTGTGCCGGAAGATGTTGAGTTGAGGAGCACTATTTTGACTAAAGCTCATAGCAGTCCTTTTACTATGCATCCTGGTAGTACTAAGATGTATATTGGTTTAAAGGATGAGTACTATTCGGTAGGGTTTAAAAAGGATATTGCTAATTTTGTAAGCAAGTGTATGGTTTGCCAGCGTGTAAAGGTTGAGCATCAATTTCCTTCTGGTTTGTTACAAGCTTTGAGGATACCAAAATGGAAATGGGAAAGGATTACAATGGATTTTGTGTCCGGTCTGCCTTTTACACCATCCAAGAAGAACTATATCTGGTGATTGCAGATCGTCTTACGAAGTGTACACATTTCTTGGCTATACATACTACGTACACGTTGGATAAGTTAGTGGAGTTGTATATTGCCGAGATTGTGCGTTTGCATGGTGTGCCTAAGTCTATAGTGTCGGATAGAGATCAGAGGTTTATAACGTGATTTTGGGATTGTTTACACCAGACGGTGGGTATGCATTTGAATTTTATCACTTCATATCATCCTCAGACGGATGGACAATCGGAGCAAGTTATCCAGGTGCTGGAGGATATGTTGAGGTGTTGTGTGATAGATTTCCAAGGTTCTTGGGAAAAACAATTGCCTTTGGTTGAGTTTGGCTATAATAATAGTTTTAAGGCGAGTATACAAATGGCTCCGTATGAGGCCTTGTATGGGAGAAAGTGTAGAACACCTCTTTTTTGGGTTGAGGGGGGGGAAGTTGGTTTCCTTGTCGAATATGCTTAAGGGAACAACTAAGAAAGTGAAACACATATGTAAACGGTTGAAGGCTGCTTCGTATCACCATGGAAGAAGGTGATGAGGTTCGGACGTATGGGAAAGCTTAGTCCGAGGTTTATTGGGCCTTATGAGGTTGTGGAGCGGGTTGGCCTTGCTGCATATCAGTTGAGGTTGCCTCCCGAGTTGTAGAAGATCCATGATGTGTTTCATGTTTCTATGTTGCGGAGCTATAGATCTGATCCATCTCATGTGATGCCAGCTGAGGAGATTGAGTTGAATCCAGATTTATCCTATGACGAGGAACCAGTGGGATCCTTGATTCGAATAGCAAAGTTCTTTGTGGTAAGACGACTAAACTTGTAAAGGTGTTGTGGCAACGTCGAGGAGTTGAGGAGCCCACGTGGGAGAGCAAGGCAGACATATTGAAGTAATTTCTGTATCTTTTTCCTTCAGGTAAAATTTTTAGGACGAAATTCCCTAAGTAGGGGAGAGTTATAACGCCCCAGTTTTGGGCCTAGGTGTTATGTGCGTCGGGTCAGGCTAGTGGAACCGGTAATCGGTTGTTTGAGACATTAAAAGAGGTTCAGGGAAATCAAAGTTCAGGATGGGATAAAAATTTTGTAAAAATTTCTAAAATCCTCTAAAATTATATTTAAGAGGTTGGTTAAATCAATTTTGCAAAACAAGTTTTGGGGAGTGTACATTTTGGGCATGTGTTTTTCAAAAAGAGTCAAATTCTTAGAATCTTTAGGGAGCTTAATGGCAATTAACCCTTTTCTCTATTTTGACATGTGTTTTAAATGGTTTATTAAATAATAAAAGTGGCTTTTAATGATTTAATTAAAGGGTAGTTATTTCGGTTAAACAAATTGACGATCATTTTCATTTTCTCTATTTCACTTCAGCCAAACACTTTCTCATTTCTCTCATTCTCCAGATTTCTTTCATTTCCATTTTCTTTCTTGATTTTAACTTCCCTTTTGTGATTTCTCTCAAATTCCCTTAAGACTCTTGAAAGCAAAACTTGCCAAATTAGAAGAGAAGCAAGGATTGGAGGTAATTTTCGTGCTAACCCTCTAACCAAGGTTCTTTAATGAAATTCCAAAGATATTTGACTCTTGATTTATGTTTTAGATTTAAGTTTTATTTTGGTTTTGATAAATGGTGAAATCTTGATTTAAAGAGATGATTTAATGTGATTTTCAGAGTTGTTATGATTTGATTTGTTTAATATGGTTTCTAATCAAGTTTTGGAAGGTTTATGATGTTGAAATAGAGTCTTAATTATTTTATTTCCAAAATCCTTGAGATCTTTGATTTTAAATGTGTTTATGGTTGGGTTTTTGGGATGTTATGTGAGATCTACATTGTTGGAGGTATAAGAAAGGTTTTAGGTTGTTTTGGATGTTGATTTATGGTTAAAATGCGTTAGATGTGTTGGTTGATGGCTGGGCTGAGTTTAGAGATCAATCAATTGTGATTTCGATTGTTTTGGATGGGTATTTTGATGCTTTAGAGCAGGGCAGCGGGTTTCTAATTAATTGATGGTGTTTGGATGCATTATGGTGCATTGAATATCTATTTTAATGTGTTGAAAACATGGGATAGTGTTCCAGAATCAATCGAAGTTGTTTCAGAGGCTTCAGACAGTTGATTGTTGCGTCTACAAGTGTGGTATCACGGTAAGTGGAAATGAAATTTCCAGCTTTGAAACTTCATAAAAGAGGTTTTGTGAACTTAGTGTAAGCTTGAAACGCTTTACTAAGTTCGGAAGTAAGTAAAGTGATTTTCTCCCTCGAATTGTGCTATTATGAGCCTTTGCATGCACTTGTTTTATTACGTTTACCTACTGTTTTAAAGCATGTTTTGAATTTATAAAATGTGATTGATGATGCCATATGGTTTAAGGATGCACTAGGTAAGTGATCCTTGTATGCATGTGTTGATGCATAATTTTTGAAGCATGGTTTAATGCTTGAAATGTGGCTTATTATGAATGCTTTGGAAAAAAAAAACAGTGAGGTATGCATGAAATGTGGATTATATTGGCAAGTGATGTTGTGTAAAGTGTTTTGTAAATGAAATCGGATATAGTTAGTCGACTATAGTATTAAGTGCACTATAAACAAGTCGCCTTGGATGTTGAAGGGTTGAGTTTGTACCGAAAACTCCATCCAAGTACCCTAACGATTGATGAATGTTTAAGGTTGCAACGGTGGATGTTAGCTCCCGTGTGTGAACCTTGTATGTGTACCGTCTCTTATTAGTGGGTTATACATCTACCGATGAGTGGTGTTGAGGGGTTGTGATTGTACCGAAAACTCTACCACGGGTGTCACAACGGTGGAGGGTTGCTCCCGTGTGTGAACCTTGAGATGCTGGTATAGTGTATGAAGTGTTTGGGACAACACTTGGTAATCTGTGTATCCGATATGCTTTTTGAGAAATGAGAATGTTGTTAATCACTTGTAAGTCAGTATAATGGATTGAAATGCTTTTGGAAATGTTGATGATGCATATTGTGGAAAATGCATGTTTTACCTTAAGCTTTGCATGTTGGTGAATATGCTTGGAAGGCTTGATTTTTGTTTAGCAATGGTTTAATTGTTGTGAGGTATGTGATACTTGTTGCATGGTGTTTAGCATGCTGATTTTAATGTTGAAGTGCATTGATTTTCAAAGAGGGCATGATGGTTTTCAAAAGAGTGAAAATGATTTTGAGCATTAATGGTGTTTTTGGTTTAGAGCATACCTCACTAAGCTTGTATGCTTATGCTCTCTTTTGCTCATCAATGTAGATAATTAAGTGATTGCAGGCAGCAACTTTCAAAGGATTTCCAAGAGACTTCATTCAATGTATGTCTTGGTTTTGGACTAGTGTAATAAAGGAAATGAGGGTGTCCAATGCTATGAATGTTAGTTGTTTTGATATTTTCTAGTTTGGTACAAGTTTGTATGCTTATTTTGGGTTGTAAATGGTCTTTAAATGTCAGACTATGCTTGTTTTTAAGATTTGACTTTTGGATGCTTGATTTTCTTAGGAACCATGCCTCTAGAACTCGTTGATGATGATAGTGATGCTTTGATGATGTTATTGCTACGTATTCTTGATTGTTGAAGTGCATTTGAGTAGCAAGCATGTGTAAATACTCGTTGGAATGTGTTGGAATGGTCTTAGGAGTGTTAAACCAGCATTTTGGGCAAATGCAGGTTGAAGCGCATCACTACACTTAGTAGTGTATCGATACGGCTTTCATAGACTAGAGGGGTGTACCGATACACGGGGGCGTATCGATACCCTCTTTAGCCACTGGTCGAGGGTGTATCGATACGGTTCCCGAGTGTACCAATACAGTCCTTGTAATGCTGGGTTTAGGGAGATTGATCGACGGGGGCGTATCGATACCCTCTCTAAGGGTACTGATATGCTGTTAGTTAATTTGGTTGGATGGCATCTTTGAATGTTCTGAATCTTTACGTTTTAGTCAATGATTCTTATCGATGCGATTAAGTGAGTTTAAATGGTTAATTTTAGCTGATTTTATACAAAGATGCATGAAAAGAGTTTCATTAAAGGTTGGTAAACCAAATTTGGAAAAAAAAAACCTTGCAACTTGTTAAGTTTACAAAATGGTCCCTAAAATTGAAATTGGTAATAATCGACGAATGCTCACGTTGTTGTTTAATCCGTTGCTTGTTGAACACATAGGAACCTAACTTGCATCTATACAAGATAATAAGGAAAAAAAATTCAATTAGGGTCGTTTATTGAGGTAAACCTTCCCCGTTTACTTCGATATTCCCCGTGTGACCCGTTTGGTTCGATCTAGCGGCTAGGCCTGGTCGAGGGGGTTACACCTAAAGGGTTCGTACCTGTAATCCCCTCGACCCTTCCTAGCCGAAAGACCAAACCGAACGGGTCATATGGGGAATATTGAAGTAAACCAGAAAGGTTTACCTCAATAAATGACCTTATTTTTTTCTTTTTATCTTGTCCAGGTGATCGATACAGACCTAAGCGTTTAAAGTTGTAACGGATTAAACATAACATCAATTGCGTGCAAAAACAACTTTTAGGGACCAAATTGTAAACTTGTCAAATTACAAGGATTTCATTAATTTTATATTACCATCTTTAAATTAATCATATTAGATGCATCTCTATCAAAAATCAACTCAAAATAATCATTCAAACTCAAATAATTGCATCCAAAACATTCAGGGACCAAAACATAAGGATTTGGAACATTGAAAGATACCATTTAACCAATTTAACTACCACAGTATCGATACCCTTAGAGAGGGTATCAATACTCCCTCGACGACCAGCCCCAAAATCAAGTTCAGCAAGCTGGTATCGATACCCCCAAGGCTAGTATCGATACCCCCAAGGCTAGTATCGATACATGTAAGACCAGTGGCAAATATCAGTATCAATACGCCCTAGTGTATCGATACCCCCTTCCAATTTACACAGACCGTATCGATACCCTTAGGAGGGTATCGATACCCTGAAGCCTGTAATGTCAAATTTGTCTTTTTAACTCATTTTAATCCATTTCTAAGCATACCAACTTACCTCTAACATACATACAACTCATGTAAACATCAATTCTAAAGTATACATGGCAACAACAACATCATAACATGACAATTATCATCAAAAAGGTTCTAGAGGCATGCTTCCTATGGAAATCAAGCATCCAAAAGTCAAATCTCAAAACAAAGCTTAATCCAACAATTAGAGGTCATTTACAAACCAATATAGGCATATCAAACAGTAAAACCTATGTTTGATTTTAATATAATTAAATATTTAAGGATCAATTTGAAAAAACTTAAAATTGTTTTATAAGTCCCTTAATAAGTTTTAAATCACCAACTCTTTAAAACTGATTTGAAAAACTCAAACTCAAAGTTGGCTACTGGAGGAACACGTATCGATACGCTCTTTACCTGTATCGATACGCCCCTTCGTAAAAAGTCTAAAGAGTTTGAATGGCGTACCGATACGACTTCATCCGTATCGATACGGACTTAATGAATTTTAAATTCAAGTCGGTTTAAATATTTTGACCGTTGGTGTCAGTTGGTTGGTAACCAAATTTTAAATTGGTCGTTGACCCGTATCGATACGGTAAACCCTCGTATCGAAATGGAAACTTCCAGTGAGCTAAGTTGAGAAAAAGGTATCGATACGGTAAACCCTCGTTTCGATACCCCGTACCGATACGCTTACGTGCGTATTGATACCCCTTATTTATTGCACACAACGGCTCTTTCTTTTCTGAGACAGGTATCGATACGGCTCCCCGTGTACCGATACGGATAGCTACAGAGGTGCATTTATGGTGGTAAGAGAGGGTTCCAACGGCTCTATTCATGTTCCCAACCACCCAAACGGCTAGAATTAATGGAGGAGGTATAAAATGAAGCCCTTTGAAGGTCAGCAACAACTATTCAACACACAAGCATCATCAAAGCAAAAATCCAAACCCTTGAGCTATTCAAAGTCAAATTCTTGTACCCAACTCTAGTGTCTTTCAATTGTCAAATTGTATTGTGAGTTTTGGGTTATTGAAATTGTAATTGGGTAGACAAATTATCCTTTGAGAGGAATCATTTGAGTTTGCCACAACTTGTCTTTGTATTTGAGTGGATTAAGCTTTGGGTAGAAAGCTTAATCGAAATTGTAAGGTTACCTCCTCATCCAAGAAAAGGGGAAGAATTCAAGTAGTGAATTTGTTGAAAATCCTTAGTGGGAACTAAGGTAGTGGATGTAGAGTTCATTTGGAGAACTTGAACCACTATAACTACTTGTGTCATTTTTATTTTTCACTCATTTCTTCCCACCAAAATTTTAATTTCCAATTCACCCCCCTCTTTGCCATTTGCAAGTGTTCGATCAACTCAACAATTGGTATCAGAGCTACATTCATTGGAAGGATTACAACCTAGGAGAGTTTGATCAACAACAAGTCAAGAAATGACATCCACCTCCAACTATGAGTCTCAATCCACCACCAAGCCACCATTCTTCAATGGGGACAACTACCCATATTGGAAGAATAGGATGAGGCTTTTCATCAAGTCTACCGACTACATGGTGTGGGATGTGGTTGAAGAATGTTCATACATTCCCATGAAGAGAGATGGAGAAAGACTTGTCCCAAAAGTCAAAGCCGAAATGACGGATGATGAAAGAAGAAGGATGCAAGTGAATGACAAATCTCTTCATGTAATATTTTGTGCACTTGGTCCGGATATCTACTCCAAGGTGTCTTCCATCGAAAATGCCAAGGAGGTTTGGGACACCCTCGAGACAACATATGAGGGAACTAGTGATGTCAAGGAGACAAAGATTGGGCTACTCAATCTAAGCTATGAGAACTTCAAGATGGATCTCGAAGAAAGTGTCTCCAAGATGTTTGATCGATTCTCGGTCATTGTCAGTGGATTGAAGGGTTTCGGTGAGATCATTCCCGAAGACAACCTAGTGAGAAAATTGTTGTACTCTCTTCCGGAGTCATGGGATGGCAAGAGAACGGCCATTATTGAAGCTAGAGATTTGAAGACTCTCAAGCTTGATGCTCTTGTTGGATCTCTACTGTAACCCCCTTAACCCGGCCTAGACGGTTGACCCGAATTAAGAAAGTCACACGGGGAAAACCAAAGTCAACCCGAAAGTCAACCTTGATTAACGACCCTTTTTTTTTCTTTTTAATCTTGTCTAGATGCACATTAGACCTAATTGTGATCACACAACATCATACTCAAAGATCACAACCATCAGAGATCAAACAGGGACCCAATTGAACAAATTACAACTTTAGGGACCAAATTGTAATTTCTAATAATTAGAAGGACTTAACCCAAATTAAAGTTACCATCTTGAAATTAATCAGGTTTCATGCTTCTCTGTGAAATTTCAGCTCAAAAGGACTTCCCAAACTCATACAATTGCACAAACAAGATTCAGGACCAAAACGCAAACAAATCAAAACATTTAACTGCCAATGTCAGCCCCCAACGGTCGACCGTTCCGGAACAGGTAGACCCCGTTTCGAAACACGGGCCGTTCCGCAACGCGTGCCGGAACACGGGCTGGCAGTGGCCAAACCGTTTCGAAACGGTGCCTACCGTTTCGGACGCCTGGGTTCATTCAAGGCACCCGTTCCGAAACGGTGTGCACTATTCCGAAACACCCTGCACAGATTGCAGCAAGATGCACACTTAAACATGCAATTGATCATTCAAACATGCTCCAAATGCTACCAAACTTTACCAGCATGCAATTCAACATATATAAGACTTATAAGCATCAACAAAACATCAGAACAACATCATATGCAAAAAGCCCCAAATCTATAGGCATGCTTCCTACGCAAGCTAGCTATTCAAGCACAAACTTCCAAAACAAGCATGTAATGATCCAATACAAAAACCAGCATTCTTATCATCATTCAACATACTTAGGGAGTTCCAAACACCTCCCAAAACATACACATTGGTCCCCCATTGCCAAATTACCAAAAGCTAAAATGTACTAACAAAACCTTCCATACATTGAGCTCTACTTTCACTTGAATGCTTGCCCTCCTTGCTGCCCTCAAGGTTCCCTAATGTTCTGCATTATTGAATTAAGAAAACGAAAGAGAGCGTAAGCAAAAGCTTAGTGAGGTATGCTCTTAAAAACCATTCAATAATGCATTTAAAAACATTTACAAATCATGCTTTAAATCAACCTTTGCACATGCTCAAAAGCATACTTAAAACAAGCAACTCATGCTTCAACATAACATGTCATATTGGCTCAAGTGATAGATTCCATTTCTTTAAAACAAGTTCATCAACTTTCCCAAGGACTTTTAAACACCTTGGCCCCAAGGACTTTTAAACACCTTGGCCATGGACTTTTAAACACCATGAATGAGGACCACACAAGGACTTTTAACCACCTTTGTGTCCATAGCTTGATTCACCCCAAGGACTTTTAAACACCTTGGCCCCAAGGACTTTTAAACACCTTGGCCCCATGGACTTTTAAACACCATGGCCCCATGGACTTTTAAACACCATGGAAAGGATCACCTAAGGACTTTTAACCACCTTAGTGTCCGCAACAAGAACCATCCAAGGACTTTTAACCACCTTGATGTTCTTAAGTAACAAGGCTCACTCAAGGACTTTTAACCACCTTAGTGACCTTAACCCTTTTTAAAACATCACTTGCCAATATACATCATTTTCATCATTTAATCCACTGTTTTTAAGCATTAAACCAAGCCATATTCATCATGCATTTAAAAGCATCAAACCACATTTAATCAATGTACAAAAACAAGGAACTCTTACCTAGAGTTACCTTCAACATATGGCTTACAACATCAGCAAATACCATGCTAAAACATGCTTTCAAAACAGTAATTAAAACATGCAATAAACCACTTTGCATCACAACAAAATCATGGCCACCACTAGAGAGTAATTCCGAAAACTTACACTTGAGCTTAGCAAAGTTGTTTAGACTTAAACTAAGCTCCCAAGACATTGGTTTCAAAGCCGAAAACCCAATTTCACACACGCACTCACTCACCGATTCCGCTTTGCTTCAAGCCAAAGCACCAAAACAAGCTTCCGGATCAACAACTCTTGGATCCAAAGATGCCTCCCCTGTTTCAACACATCAAAGCAGAGGATTAATGCATCATCATGCATTAATTGCTTCAATGAAAGCACCTAAACTCGCTGCTCTCATCCACACACCATTTTCGGCCACCAAACACAACCGAAAATGCATCCAAACCACTTCTAAACAAAGCCCAGCCATAAACCAGCAAAACCACACATCCTTTAACAACATAAAACATCTAAAAACAACCTATTAACCTCCTTATACCTCCAGCAACATCAGATCCACAAGATCACCTCAAAAACAACCTTGAATCACAAGCTAAACTTAGGAAACTCAACCTATCCGGGATTGCATCAATCAAAACTCAATTCCTTATCAATTTAGAGTTCATTTAACATCAAAAACACATCTCAAATCACAGATTAATCAGATCTAACGAAAATCATCAAAAATCATCAAATCTTGCATTATAAGCCAAGATCCATTTTACCACTTAAAAACCTTTAATAAAACATCAATTAAGGATTGAAAACTTAGGAATTTCAGTAAAGAACTGATAGTTTAGAGGAGAAGGACGTTCTTACCTCCAAACTTGAGTTTCTCCTCTTTTTGGAATCAAAAACCTTGTTGAATCAAGTAGCAAATGGTGAGGTTTTGTAGATATGTTGATTAGGAATCAAAAGAGAGTTGAAAGGAGGGATTTAGGTGAGAAAATCAGATCAAATTCTCTAGAGAGAAAGTGTTTGGGTTGAGAGAAAATGAGAGAAAGAAAATTGAGAAAAGTTAGTTAACCAAAATAGCCAAATGGCTTTCCCTCCACTTTTAATATCATTTAAAATCAGAATTTAGTCTTAAAATATCTTAGAAAAATCTGGAGAAACTCCCTTTGGATAAATAGCTCCTTAAAGATTCAAAGTTCCAACCCTTTATAAAACAGTCACAAAACTTTCGAAAATTACATTTTGGTCACTAGCCAAAATGTCACACTTCCAAAACTCATTTTCCAAAATTGATTTCACAGTTCACTTAATTATATTAAAAGATGATTTTAGAACATTTTTCCATATTTTTAATGCAACCCGAACTAGGCTTTCCTAATTTCACCTCTTTAGATTCGAACAACACTTTGACCAACCGGTCAACGCCCAAAACTCCTAAGCCCAAAACCGGGGCGTTACATCTACTCACACATGAGATTATGAGGAAGGGAAGAGAACAAGAGAAGAAAATAGTTGAGAAGAAGGAGGTTGAGAAGAAGAAAGTGGGAATCGCACTAAAAGCTTCACATCAAGAAAACGATTCTAGTGAATATGAAGATGATGAGATGCCATGTTGGCCAAACGGTTCAAGAGTAAGAGCAAGGAAGAGGAGAAGGACCAAATTACTTGTTACGAATGCAAGAAACCGGGTCACATCCGTTCCGAGTGTCCTCAATTGAAAAAGAAAAGCTTTGGGAAGAAGAACAAGCTCAAAGCACAAATAGCTACTTGGAGTGACGATGAGTCATCCGAGGAAGAGGAGGAAGTGGTCAACCTATGTCTCATGGCCATTGATGATGAACCTAAGGTAAACTCTAACTTATCCAATTTCGATTTTACTTTTGATGAACTTCAAGATGCTTATGATGAATTGCAAGAAGTGTATGATGAGTTAGTAGGAAAATACAAAGAATCCATTTTGAAAAACAAGAAAATCATTTCCGATTTGAAAAATCAAAATGAGACATTTTCTAAAGCTAACTCCGAATTGGAAAAGAAGGTTTTGTTTTTAGTAAATCTTTCAAATGATCTTAAAACAAAAAATCTTGAACTTGAAAAACTTCTTTCCAATTTTCAAGATTATTACACAAAGGAAGTGGATAATCTTAAAACATCTATTGTTGTTGGGAAAAATAGTTTTGAAAAAGGAAATCATTCTAAATCCCAATATGTAAAAATAAAACTTTTTATACCTAAACAAAGAAATTTTAATAAGCAATCTAGAGGTCAAAGAGTTAGGAGTGTTTGGGTTCCTAAGGAACTCATTATTTCTAATGATATGAATGTTATTGCTTCTTGGATTCCTAAGGGAACCAAAATGTTGAAGGCTAACACTCATGGACCCAAAATGATTTGGGTACCAAAAAATAAGGCCTAATTTCTTTGTTTGTAGGGGGGGCATTGCTACAAGGCTAAAGCTTCAAGCAAAAATTCTTGGTACCTTGATAGTGGATGCTCAAGACACATAACCGGTGACAAGAGTAGATTTGTGGAACTAAAGCCAAAAGGTGGTGGAGTGGTAACTTTCGGTGACAACTCCAAAGGCCACATTGAAGGAATAGGCTCCATTGGTAATAACTCTTCTATTTTCATTGAAAATGTTTTGTATGTCAACGGTCTTAAGCATAACTTGTTGAGTATTAGTCAATTGTGTGACAAGGGTTTTAATGTTATATTTGATAAAAGCGGTTGCAAAATTGTAAACATTAAAACAAATCAACTAATGCTCATTGGTCATCGTATAGGGAACATTTACATGGTGCATCTAGATGACATTCATTCATCTCATACATGCTTAGTTGCACATGATGAACATGACTCATGGCTTTGGCATAGAAAATTAGGACATGCTAGCATGAGTGTCTTAGAAAAATTAATTTCCCTTAATCTAGTTAGAGGTTTACCCAAACTTAAATTTTCTAATGATAAAATTTTTGATGCATGTTCAAAGGGTAAACAACATAGAACTTCTTTTAAATCCATAAATGATGTCTCTACTAGTAGATGTTTACAATTGATTCACATGAATCTTTTTGGGCCTATTAGAACAATGAGCTTGGGTGGAAAATCATATGCTTTTGTGCTTGTAGATGACTATTCTAGGTATACTTGGGTTCTATTCTTAAGTAAAAAGGATGAGGCTTTAGAAAAATTCATCACATTTTCTAAAATAACTCAAAATGATCTTGAACTTAAAATTTCTCACAGTAGAAGTGATCATGGAACCTAATTTCAAAATCTAGGTTTCGATGAGTTTTTAAATGAAAATGGGATTAGCCACAATTTTTCCGCACCTCGCACTCCTCAACAAAATGGGGTAGTTGAGAGGAAAAATCGAACTTTAGAAGAAATGGCTAGAACCATGCTTTGCAAAAATAATTTACCTAAATATTTTTGGGCGGAAGCCACAAATACCGCTTGCTATATTATTAATCGAGTAATGATTAGGCCAATTTTGAAGAAAACACCTTATGAGATTTTAAAATCTAAGAAGCCTAACATTAGCTATTTTCATCCTTTTGGTTGCAAGTGTTTTGTTTTGAATAATGGTAAAGAAAACTTAGGTAAATTTGATGCTAAAAGTGATGAAGCTATTTTCTTAGGGTACTCTTTAAACTCTAAAGCCTATCGTGTATTTAATAAAAGAACTCTAGTAGTTGAAGAGTCAATACATGTTTTTTTCGATGATAACCTTCTTCCGAGGAAGGAATCTTGTGATGATGATGATGTAGGAATCCTTGATGCCATTGATGAAGGACAAATGTCAAAGGTGGATGAGATTCCAACTAAAGATGAGGATACACAAGATCCACCTCTTGAAGCCTTGAAGGACTTGGCTCTTGAGGAAAGGGAGGTGTCTTACCCAAGGGAGTTAAACTATGTCAAAGGTGGTGAAATCTTGGGTGATCCATCCAAGGGGGTAACTACTAGATCCTCTCTCAAATTAATGAATCATGTTGCATTTCTTTCATGCATTTAGCCTAAGAATATTAAAGAAGCTTTAAAAGATGATTTTTGGATTTTGGCCATGCAAGAGGAATTAAATCAATTTGAGAGGAGTAAAGTGTGGACATTAGTTGAAAGGCCTAATGATCAATCTACTATAGGAACAAAATGGGTTTTTAGAAATAAATTAGATGAAAGTGGTAATATAGTGAGAAACAAGGCTAGGCTTGTTGCTCAAGGCTATACACAAGAAGAGGGAATTGATTTTGATGAGACTTATGCACCCGTAGCTAGAATGGAAGCTATTAGGATGTTGCTTGCATTTGCATGTTATCATAATTTCAAGCTTTTCAAATGGATGTGAAAAGTGCCTTTTTAAATGGTTTTATAAATGAAGAGGTGTATGTTGAACAACCACCGGGTTTTGAGGATTCAAAATTTCCAAACCATGTGTTTAAACTAACAAAAGCTCTCTATGATTTAAAACAAGCTCCTAGAGCTTGGTATGAGAGACTTTCAAATTTCTTAATTGAAAAGGGTTTTGAAAAGGGAAAGGTGGATACAACACTCTTCATAAAAAGATATAACAATGACATCTTAGTAGTTCAAATTTATGTTGATGATATCATTTTTGGTTCTACTAATGAGTGTTATTGTAAAGAATTTTCTAAGCTAATGCAAGGTGAGTTCGAGATGAGCATGATGGGGGAGCTCTCATTCTTTTTGGGACTCCAAATCAAACAAAGGAAAGATGGCACCTTCATAAATCAAGCTAAGTACGTGAATGATATGCTCAAAAAGTTTGGCTTGGAGAATGCAAAGCCTCAAGTCACTCCTATGAGTTCTTCCATAAAGCTTGACAAAGATGAAGGAGGTAAGTGTGTTGATTCTAAGCTTTATAGATCCATGATAGGTTCTTTGCTTTACCTTACCGCAAGTAGACCGGATATCATGTTTAGTGTTTGCTTGTGTGCTAGGTTTCAAGCTAGTCCTAGAGAATCACACTTAGTTGTCATTAAGAGAATTTTTATATACCTTAGAGACACACCTACTTTAGGCTTTTGGTATCCTAAAGATTCTTCCTTTAGCCTTCATGCTTATTCGGATGCGGATTATGGGGGATGTAAGATAGATAGGAAAAGTACTTTCGGGACATGCCAATTCTTAGGTAGTATGCTCGTATCTTGGTTCTCTAAGAAACAAAATAGCATAGCCTTATCTACCACCGAAGCGGAGTACATATCCTTAGGGAGTTGTTGTGCTCAAGTCCTTTGGATGAAGCAAAAACTCTTAGATTATGGTGTTGAAGTAGAAACCATACCCCTTAAGTGTGACAACACTAGTGCCATTTGTCTTACTAAGAATCCCATCCAACACTCTAGAACTAAACACATAGAAATTCGACATCATTTTATTAGAGATCATGTTTTCAAAAATGATGTTGTTATAGAATATGTTGACACCTTGAACCAATTAGTGGATATATTTACAAAACCTTTAGATAAAGAGTGTTTTTGGTCCCTTAGGAGAGAGTTAGGTTTAGCTAGCCTATCTTGACCTTTTAGGACCTCTTTGTGCTTAAAAATGCTTGATTTTGTGAAATTGCATGTTTATGTGTTGTAACTCTTGAAAATATCCATGCCTATAGTTAGGGGAGTATGTTTCTATTAAAATATGCTTAGAACTGTTCATTCATCATTTGCATACCTTTAGGAGATGTTAAAATCGAGCCTATGGTTGTTCTTAGGCCTAAAGATGCATTTATGGGCATAGGGTGTCGATACGGATCTACGCGTATCGATACGTGTTCTTCATTCAGATTCCCAGAATTCATTTTGCTTAAACGGGTCTCATCTATTTCGATACGATTCTCCAATGGGCATTTTTAAGGAAATAACGTTTCTACCCCCGTATCGATACACCCTCAGGCGTATCGATACTCGATTGCACAGACAGCTTTTAATTTGTCATTTAAAGTGTTCAACTTTTACCAAAACTAAAATTCTTCAAACCCTAAAAACCCTAGCCGTTTTTGCCTATAAAAGGGCTCTTCCTCTCTCATATTTTCACACCACAACTCAAAATCTAAAAGAGTTTTTCAATCAAGCAAAGCTTTAAGCTCCTTCTCATCACAATTGTGCTAGAATTTTCTTCAATCTCTCAAGTTTCTATCAAGGTAAAATTTCTTTCTTTTTCTTTTTCAATTTTTTTTATTTTTGTTTTGTCTTTGTTTTTCTGATTCACTTTTTAATCAAACTTTTGTTTTTCAAAATTTCTTTTTCTTCAAATTTTTATTTTCAAATGTCTTTTACCTTGGTTCTTAACTAAATTGAAGAAATCTATATGCATGATTCTCTTTTAGATCATGGCACCAAAGGAATCGAGGAAGAGATCAAGGGTTTCTCAAACCGGTGAATCATCCACTCTTGGAGTTGTTGAACGTCCGAACTACACTTCAATCTATGAACAATCCTTTGAAAATCCCTCGGGTCTCGCATACTTTCGTCAATCCGAGAATTACAAGATTCGTGCGGAAAGGGTAATATCCATTCCTTTTCTCAACTCGGAGCGTTTCAAATTTGAATATCTTCCTTTGCTCCAACGTTGGAATTTCATGGAATTTCTCTCTATTCCCGGTTTTTATTATCGTCTTTTGGTTTTGATTTTCTACACTAATGTCAAATGTATTACTCGCAATGGGGTTGTTAACGCCATTAGTTCTTATCTCATGGGAAAGAAATTCATCCTTTATGTCAAATCCATTTGTGAAGTTTTCAATTTAGAGGATGAAGGCCTTGATGATGAGGATGCTTTGGGGCATGTTCTTAGTGGCTCCGTAACCGCCCTAAATGCTCAAGATCGGATCCTACATTTGATGGTGTCTTGGTGGTTTAGGCCCTCCGGAGGAAAATACTCTACCATCCGTCAAGTGGATGATTTTTGGATCCGTTGCTTCCGTGAGAGAAAGCGCCCAAATCTTGCTCGAATCATGTTCGGGGAAATCGTCTATCGTGTGAAAAATCGTCAAACCTCTCTCGTCACCTCCTTTACATATGGTACGGCCTTAAGTTATTTCTTTATGAAAAAGGATATTGATTGCTCTTTTGACTTCCTATCTCCCCTCACTGATCCCATTGATGAACGATCTCTTGCACGGGGAAAGTTCCATTATTTTAATGGTAATTGGGTACGTCTTTCCGAGCTACAGCCCGAGGCCGCCGCCGTATTTGAAGAACCTCAAGGAGATCAAGCTCCTCAAGCTCCTCAACCCTCCATGGATGCTCTCATGACATTCCTCAATGAGCAATTTACCGGGTTGCGCACGGACATGGGAAATCGTCTTACCGCCATTGAAACAACTTTTGATACAAGGATGCCGAGCATGGAGAATCGCCTCACATCTCTTGAAAGCGGTCATAATTCTTTGAATATTTCCCTCTCCGCTTTCCATGATGAGTGGCGCAATAGCATGAGGGATACTGATCCAATGGGAGTTGATGATGAAGATGATGAAGACAACGAAGACGATGCCTAGACGATTCTTCTTGCATCTCATGCATATCATTTAGGATATTTCTATTTTATGCATCTTTTTTTATGTTCTTAGGACTAAGTTTATTATTAAATCTATGCTTTGATTTCATGTTTTTGTTGGATTTTTATGTTTGATGCTATGATTAATAATATTAATGTTGCTTATTTATACCTTTGTCTATGTTTATGCACTTATCTATTGTCTCAATATTTTTTATCTAACAAAAAGGGGGAGAGAAACTAGCTCACAACACTTTAAAAATTTTGATTTCAACTCAAAAGTTCCCAAGCTTATATTAAGGGGGAGTTAAGTTTGTAAAGTTCTTCAAAGTGTCAAAAAATTTAAGTTTTAGTTTTGTTATATCAAAAAGGGGGAGATTGTAAAACCTATGTTTGATTTTGATATAATTAAATCCTTAAGGATCAATTTGAAAAACTTAAAATTGTTTTATAAGTCCCCTAATAAGTTTTAAATCACCAACTCTGTAAAACTGATTTGAAAAACTCAAACTCAAAGTTGGCTACTGGAGGAACACGTATCGATACGCCCCTTCGTAAAAGTCTAAAGAGTTTGAATGGCGTACCGATACGACTTCATCCATATCGATACGGACTTAATGAATTTTAAATTCAAGTCGGTTTAAATATTTTGACCGTTGGTGTCAGTCGGTTGGTAACCAAATTTTAAATTGGTCGTTGACCCGTATCGATACAGTAAACCCTCGTATCGAAACAGAAACTTCCAGTGAGCTAAGTTGAGAAAAAGGTATCGATAAGGTAAACCCTCGTTTCGATACCCCGTACCGATACGCTTACGTGCGTATCGATACCCCTTATTTATTGCACACAACGACTCTTTCTTTTTTGAGACAGGTATCGATACGGCTTCCCGTGTACCGATACGGATAGCTGCATAAGTGCATTTATGGTGGTAAGAGAGGGTTCCAACGGCTCTATTCATGTTCCCAACCACCCAAATGGCTAGAATTAATGGAGGAGGTATAAAATGAAGCCCTTTGAAGGTCAGCAACAACTATTCAACACACAAGCATCATCAAAGCAAAAATCCAAACCCTTGAGCTATTCAAAGTCAAATTCTTGTACCCAACTCTAGTGTCTTTCAATTGTCAAATTGTATTGTGAGTTTGGGGTTATTGAAATTGTAATTGGGTAGACAAATTATCCTTTGAGAGGAATCATTTGAGTTTGCCACAACTTGCCTTTGTATTTGAGTGGATTAAGCTTTGGGTAGAAAGCTTAATCGAAATTGTAAGGTTACCTCCTCATCCAAGAAAAGGGGAAGAATTCAAGTAGTGAATTTGTTGAAAATCCTTAGTGGGAACTAAGGTAGTGGATGTAGAGTTCATTTTGAGAACTTGAACCGCTATAACTACTTGTGTCATTTTTATTTTTCACTCATTTCTTCCCACCAAAATTTTAATTGCCAATTCACCCCCCTCTTGGCCATTTGCAAGTGTTCGATCAACTCAACACAAACTTATACCAAAATAGAAAATACCAAAACAACCAACTTCAAGTCATTGGACACCCCTATTACCTTTATTACTCTAGTTCATAACCAAACATACATACAAGTGAAGTCTCTTGGGATTCCTTTGCGAGCTGTTGCCTCCAAATACATTGTTATCTGCATTGATGAGCAAAAGAGAGCACAAGCATACAAGCTTAGTGAGGGATGCTCAAAAACCAAAAACACCATCAATGCTTAAAACCATTTTTAGGCTTTTAAAAACCATCATGCCCTCTTTGAAATTCATGCACTTCATCAATAAAATTAGCATGTTATACACCATACAACAAGTATCTAATACTTCAACAGCAAAATCCATTGCTAACATATATGTCAAGTCTTTCATGCATATATACTAATATGCAAAGCTTTTAAAGTAAAACATGCATTTATCATATTACGCATCCATAAACAATTCCATAGAAATTAATCAATTATATTGGCTCACAAGTGAACATTAACATTCTCGTTTCTCAAAGAGCATATCGGATACACGGATTACCAAGTGTTGTCCCAAACACTTCATACACTCTACCGGCACCTCAAGGCTCACACACGGGAGCTACTCTCCACCGTTGTGACAACCGTGGTGGAGTATTCGGTACAATCACAACCTCTCAACACCAATCACAACCCCTCAACACCACTCATCGGTAGATGTATAACCCATTAACAAGAGACAGGACACGATACAAGGTTCGCACACGGGAGCTATGTAACCCCCTCGACCCGGCCTAGCCGGTAGACTAAACCAAACGGGTCACACAGGGAATATTGATGTAAACCGAGAAGGTTTACCTCAATAAATGACCCTATTTTTTTCTTTTTATCTTGTCTAGATGCAAATTAGGTTCCTATGTGTTTTACAAAGCAACGGATCAAACACAACTCAAACACTCCTCCATTTTATCCAATTTCCGTTTTTAAGGACAATTTTGTAATTTTCTAGATTCACAGAGGATTAAGTCATATTCGTGTTACCACCCTTTAATTAGTCTCATTGCATGCATAACGGTCAAATCTTAGCTCAAAATTATCATTCAAACTCATTTAATTACATCCTCAACATTCAAGGAATAAAATGTAAAGATTCAGAACATTCAAAGATGCCATTTAACCATATTAACTACCACCATATCCATACCCTTTGAGAGGGTATCAATACGCCCTCGACGAAAAGACTTCCAAGCTCATCAATAAAAAGGGTCGTATCGATACACTCTAGGCCCATATCGATACATCCAAAACCAGTAGCAAAAATGTGTATCGATACGCCCCTGTGTATCGATACACCCCACCAATTTATGAAGGTTGTATTGATACACTATCAAGTGTATCGATACCCTGCAGCCTGCAATTACCCGAATTGCTAGTTTTACACACTTTAAACCATCCAAAGGCAGTCCAACATACTTTTTTAAGCATACATATAACTCAAAAACATTTCAACCATCAAATATGCAAGGCAATAACAACATCATAATATGGCAATCACAAACAATGTATTCTATAGGCATGCTTCCTATGAAAAATCAATCATCCAAAAGTCAAATCTCAAAACAATGCTTAATCCAACCATTAGAGGCCATTTACAAACCAATATAGGCATACCAAACTTATACCAAAACAGAAAATACTAAAACAACCAACCCAAGACATTGGACATTGCCTTTATTACTCTAGTCCATAACCAAACATACATTCAAGTGAATTCTCTTAGGATTCCTTTGCGAGTTGCTGCCTCCAAATACTTAGTTATCTGCATTAATGAGAAAAGGAGAACATAAGCATACAAGCTTAGTAAGGAAAGCTCAAAAACAAAAAAACACCATAAATGCTTAAAACCATTTTCACACTTTTGAAAACCATCAAGCCATCTTTGAAATTCATGCACTTCATCATTAAAATCAGTATGTTATACATCATGCAACGAGTATCAAACTCCACAGCAACAAATTCATTGCTACATATAAATCAAGCCTTCCATGCATAACCACCAATATGCAAAGCTTCAAGGTAACACATGCATTTTCTATATTACGCATCATATACATTTCCATAACAATTTTATCAATTGTATTGGCTTACAAGTGATCAACAACATTCTCATTTCTCAAAAAAATATCAGATACACAGATTACCAATTGTTGTCCTCAACACTTCATACACTCTACCGACACCTCAAGGCTCCCACACGCAAGCTACCCTCCACCATTGTGACACTCGTGGTGGAGTATTCGGTGCAATCACAACCCCTCAACACTACTCATCTATAGATGTATAGCCTACTAAAGAGAGACGGGAAACCATACAAGGTTCGCACACAGGAGCTATCCTTCACCGTTGCAACACCTTAAACATTCCTCAATCGTTAGGGTACTTGGATGGAGTTTTCGGTACAATCACACCCCCTCAACATCCAAGGCGACTTGTTTATAGTGCACTCAATCCTATACCTGGCTAACTATATCTGATTTCATTTGCAAAACAGTTTACACAACATCACTTGCCAATATAATTCACTTTTAATGCAAACCTCACTGTTTTCAAAAGCATTCACAATAAGCCATATTCTAAGCATTAAACCATGCTTCAAAGACCATGTATAAACACATGCATACAATGATCACTTACCTAGTGCATCCTTAAACCATATGGCATCATGAACAATATATCATATACTCAAATCATGCTTTAAAATAGTAGGTAAACACATTTAAAAACAAGTGCATCCATAAGCTCATAATAGCACAATTTGAGGGAGAAAAATCATTTTACTTACTTCTGAACTTAGTAAAGCGTTTCAAGCTTACACTAAGTTCCCAAAAGCACTTTTAAGATGTTTCAAAGCTGGAAATCCCATTTCCACTCACCAACTTGCAAAACGTCAATTGACGATGTGAAATTCAAGCCTCTGATGTCCCTAGAACTCACTAAAAGCTTCTGAAGAATCCTCTTCTGTTTATACCACATAAGATTAGAGGATTAATGCATCTCTACGCATTAAAACCACCAACAAACACTAAAATCCCGCAGCTCTGCCCAAAGGCACCAAATTACCCATCTGAAACAATTGAAATCACATTCAATTGATCACTAAACTCAACCCAGCAATAGACCAACCCTCCCAACATATTTTAACCATAAATCAACATCCATAAACATCCTAATATCATTCTTATACCTCTTGCAACCCATATTTCACATTTCCAAGCCAAAAACCCAAAACTAACAACCTAAACAATTAGAGATCTCATTGATTTCGGGATTCTTATGGTCAAAGCTCATTATTAACATCATTTAACATCCAAATAAACCTTAAAATCATTTTTAAATCAATCAAAACAACGCCTAAACGAAAATCACATTTAATCTCATCTTTTAGCACGATTTATGCATTTTTACCAAATCAATCATTAAAACCTTAATTGAAAACATAAATCAAGAGTCAAATACTTTGGAATTTCATTAAAGAACATTGATTAGAGGATTAGCATGAAATTACCTCCAATCCTTGCTTTTCTTCTAATTTGGCAAGTTTTCACTTCAAGAAACTTGAAGAAAATCAAGAGAAATCTTAAGGAAAGAGTTGGAAATTAAGTGAGAAAAAGAAAGAGGAAGAAATCTGGAAATTGAGAGAAAATAGAGAGTGATTGGCTGAAGAGAAAATGAGAATATAAAGAGTTACGTCAAATTTTGTTTAACAAATTAACCTACGCTATTTTCATTAATAAATACACTATCTTTAATCTTTAATTAAACATTTAAAACACATGTCAAATTAGAGAAAAAAACCTAATTGCCATTAAGCTCCATAAAGACTCTAAGAATTTGACTCATCTTTTTAAATCACACTATTTCAATAATTTTAAAACTTTGCATTTTGGTCACTGCCCAAAATGTACACTTTACAAAACCCATTTTGAAAAATTGATTCAAGCATACTCATCCATATAATTTTAGAAAGTTTTACCATCTTTTAATCTTATCTTGAACCATGATTCCCCTAAAACACCTCAAAAGATTCGAATCGCTAACTTCCGGTCCAACTAGCCTGACCCGACACCCAAAGCACGTAGGCCCAAAACCAGGGTGTTACAACTCTCCCCCACTTAGGAAATTTCGTCCTCAAAATTTTACAAGATGGAAAAAGATGCGGAAATTTCTTCAACTTGTCTGCCTTGCTCTCCCACGTTACCTCCTTAACTAATCGATGTCGCCACAACACCTTCACAAGTTCAATCGTCTTACCACGAGGAACTTTGTTACTATAATCAAGGATCCCCATTGGTTCCTCATCATAGGATAAATCCGGATTCAGCTCAATGTCCTCAACAAGCATCACATGAGATTGATCCGATCTATACTTTCACAACATCGAAACATGAAACACATCATGGATCTTTTCCAACTCGAGAGACAACCTCACCCGATACGCAACAGGACCAACTCGCTCCACAACCTCATAAGGTCCAACAAACCTCGGACTAAGCTTACTCTTACGTCCAAACCGCATCACCTTCTTCCAAGGCGATTCCTTTAGGAACACGCGATCTCCAACCGCAAACTCAATCTCCTTACGCTTTAAATCCGCGTAAGACTTCTAACGATATGAAGTAGCCTTCAACCGCTCACATATGAGCTTCACTTTCTCAGTTGTTTCCTTAAGCAAACCCGGCAAGGAAACCAAATTTTGCCTCACCTCCGCCCAACAAAGAGGCGTTCTACACTTTCTCTCATACAAAGCTTCATACGGAGCCATTTGTATACATGTCTGAAAACTATTATTATAGGCAAATTCCACCAAAGGCAACTACTTTTCCCAAGAACCTTGGAAATCTATCACACAACATCTCAAAATATCCTTCAACACCTGGATAACTCACTTCGATTGTCCATCCGTCTGAGGATGATATGAAGTGCAAAAATTCAAGCGCGTACCCAACGCTTGATGTAGACACTCCCAAAACCTCGATGTAAACCTCAGACGACTATCCGACACTATAGACATAGGCAAACCATGCAACCGCGAAATCTCAGCAATTTACAACTCTGCTAGCTTATCCAACGTATACGTAGTATGCACAACTAAGAAATGTGCACACTTCGTAAGACGATATACAATCACCCAAATGGAGTTCTTCTTGGATGGTGTCAAAGGTAAACCAGACACAAAATCCATAGTCATTTTTTCCCACTTTCATTCAGGTACCCTCAAAGGCTATAACAAACCAGAAGGAAACTGATACTCAACTTTCACACGCTGACATACCATACACTTGCTCACAAAATCAACAGCATTCCTTTTCATCCCCACCCAATAGTACTTATCATTCAAACCATGATACATTTTTGCACTACCAGGGTGCATGGCAAAAGGATGTTATGGGCTTCAATAAAAATAGTGTGCCTCAACTCAACCTCCTCAGGCACAACTATTCGACTTTTAAAATATAAAACACCATCATTATTGAAACATAAATATGTTGCATTACCATCAGCTATATCCTGAACATGAGGCATGAACGAATCATCAAGTGTAATCACTAATTTTGTCCGAGCTTTAAACCCACATCAATTTATGTTAATGTTAGGCTTAATAATGTAGGCTTTATATTATTATTATTTCAAAACCAAAACAATATTATTATTTACTAGTATTATTTAGATTAAGTATTTATGTAACTATATTTTGTTATTTGATTAAAAAGAACACAATATAATATAGTAGTATTATTAATACTAAGTTTCAAAATCCATAAACACTATATCTTATATTGCTATTATTATTTTTATTGTCATTTACATTATTATTAAATATTAGGATATACATATCATTATTAGTAATTATTATTACTATTACCAAACAAAAATGAAAATTAAAAGAAATAATAATAAACAAAAGCCCAATTGAATTAAACAGTCCATTTACAAGTTTTATAACGTATATACATATTTACAAGCCCATTTTGGGCCCAACATTAATTAAAACAGAAAACCCTAATAAGCCCTCTTTGTATGTAGCCGCCTCAACAGCCACCATTGGATCCAGATCGCATCAGACGGCTCAGATCATTCTCGTGGAGCGTGTGACCACGCACCCAACCCTTTGGCTTCTCCACACGCAATTCTTTGGTTTCTCAACGTGCGCGTGGGTCCCATGCGTACCCCTTCATCTTCTCATTCTCACCCGAGCAAAGAATGGTTTCTTGTCCTTTGTACGGCGGCCTCATCACACGCAAACAAAACGGCCAAAGAAATGGTTACATCAGAGAATTACAACAATATGAATGCAAACAAAAAGACTAGAGCAAATAGGATTTTTGTATGCAATTTCCGATTTTTTTTTAATCTTGTAATATTTGGGTATAAAAACCCCCAATTCGGAAACAATGTACAGAGGATTCAGATGGTAATATCAATATAAAAAGCAAAAAGAGAGCATTTCGGCAGGGGATTCTTTTACCTTTTTGATTTTGCATAGTTTGTTTAGGGTTCTTCCTATCTTTCTATTTCAAAAACCGAAACTAAGGGTCTTTGTTCTTCATCTCAAATTTTTTTTTTTTTAAACAATAGGGTTTCAAACATCTCTTTTCAAATCTCGTTTTCTAAAACAAAAATCAAAGGGGATTTTCGAGTTTTTTTCAAAATTAAAGTTTAAGAATTTCGTTGGGGTTCGAATTTTTCAATCGAAAATTAAAAAGGGGAGGGGTTCGAGTTTACCTGTCGCCTGGGAAGAAGGCCGCCGTGTTATCGACGTCTTCGGACGCTGAACGGTCGGCGAGGTCGCGCCGCCGATGAAAGGCGCATGTGGGGAGAGCTCTGCTACGTGATTTGAGGGAATGGCAGACGCTTTTGAAACCCTAAATGTGATTTAAATGGGTTCTTCTTATTTCTCTTTTTTATGCTATTTAATGCCGCGTTCTTTAAAGCCTTTCTAAGTTTTTATTATTATTTCCAGTTCCTTGACAGCATAGTATATATTACTATACGCATTAAGTATAGTATATTATTACATTCTATATGTTACGTAGGTTATATATATGTATATATATTATATTACGTAGGTTATATATTATACTATGTTATATATGTGTATATATTATGATTATCTTATGTTTATATTTCATACTATATATGTTATTATTTGCACCTTTATTTTGTTCGAATATGATTTGTGTTCGGCCTTACGGTGACCCGCAACGGGGTATGATCCGTATTATTATGGCTCATTTAGTGTAATTTCTAACCCCTAATCTAACTATTAGCATTTTAATTCACGTTGTTTAATTTATCGCATTTAATTTACGCGCCTCGTATTCGATCCGGTCATTTTCCGGATCTTTATTTAATTTTCATTTTATTGTTCTATGTTAACTTGCGGTTTTTCAAAATTCGAATTTCCCCTTTATTAATAAGTCTTTTTCAAAAGAAGGTGATAAGATTTAATTTTCTTTAAAAACCTTATCACAGTTTGGTGACTCCGCTGGGGACAAAATTTTTGTTTTTACAAAACAAAAAAAAAAGAGTTAAGCCAATAAAACTCTTGTTGCCTTTAATCAACATAAAGTATTTAAAATTCAAAGTGAAGTTAATAAGGTTGTTCTTTTATGAAAATACGACTTAAGTTGAACGGGCTTTGAAAATTTGTGACATTCAAATTAATTCTATATTTAATTATTAAGGAATCACCGACATGTGTTGCACCATGTTCATTAAGCTCTATATCCGAGCTACCCTTCTTAAGTGAAAGTGAAACGCCCATACCCACGTGAGCATCTCTCCACGGGTCAGTATTTCACTTTTGGAATCCACGCCTTTTGACACGTGAGCAGCCCTCCACATCATTGGGTCGTGCTTTCCCTCGGACCGAAACCAATTCGCAAGCCTGTAATGGGCCAGAATTGGGGTTCTCGTTGCCTTAGTATGTGAGGAGATAGGTTCGGGACCCTTTGTTAGAACAGAACTCATGTGTGAGAATATAAGAAGTCCACCCCTTTAGAGTCATGCGGATAACTGTAGAGTTTAGAGTAGCTAAGGCCGTCTCGTTTATCATGTAACTAACACGTTTTCCTTTTTTGTTCTTTCCCCTTTATTTTGCATATTCATCATGACATAAAGAGCACATTGGTTCGGAAATAGTTTGAAATTAAAGACTTGATAAGTGGGAAATCGGGTCCGTAACAATAATGAGAAGGATCTCGACGTACGAATATAGCCATAAAGAGAATGACTACATGGTTGGGTTTCCGAGATGAGAAAGGCTTTCAAAAAAGAGGTCACCTCACTTATTTGTTAGACGTTTCAGGCAAGTGACCATTACTTCAAACCTTGGAGTTCAACCTACATTTGATTTATGATCAGCGGCTTTGATTTAACTACAACAGTTGGGAAATACCGAGTCTTGCAAGGAAATTAGTGAGAACCACAAGAACTAAGCTTTTCGGGGCAAGATCGGAAGTTTCTCGGGCACTTTTCCATCTTGGGCCGACAATCAAGTCTCAACCTAGAACAAGAAAAAAAATACTCCAAGTCAGAAGGTAGGGTTCAGTGGGACCCTTTCAAAGAGCAAGTCAAGAGCACCTAATATCGACAGTGGACCAGTCATAATTCGTCGCCTACACCACTTAGGGGCAGGGCCGAGAGTTGGCATATTTGTTAACGTAGATATGAAAGAACGCTCGATTCCTAGCAAAAGATCTTTTCAAGAAAGAAGAAGGGATTGTGTGAATCTTGAAGAAAATCGTCGACCTAGATACTAGCTCGAGAACCATATGTAGTGGGTTCCCTTCGACCATTGTAACAGACCAAGGTTCCCATTAATACAAGTCGTTTAACGAGGATATTTGCCAAACTCAGTGTTGGTCTTCGCATTCATTCATATGTTAATAGTAGCATTATTTTGTTTTCTTGATCAATTCTCTTTGTGCATATTCATAGCACTTTTCGCATGAAATGTTGATTCGAGAATGGTTCAAAATTTAAGACTTTCATAACCGGAGAAAGAATCTGTAACGACAAACAAATGAATCTCAAAGCCAAGGGTTGATCATAGGATGAGCAAAGGCAAACCCAGCTATCGACAAAGAAGGAACTCGAGTTTCAATTATGCCTTGTATTGAGATTACTCTTCTTTCCTTGTCCTTCGTTAGGAAAGTTGTTAAATGTGAATGTTCGTTGAATCAATGTATCTTTGCATTCCAATTATACATTTTTGACTGATTACCTTTAATCATGTGTTTCCGTTGTACATACGACACATTCATTCATTCATAAAACAAATAAAATTAATGTCTATCAAATCAATGCATCTTTGCATTCAATTGTACATGTTCGTTTGATTACCTTTAATCATCTATCCTTTTTGTGCATACGACACATTACATGCCTATTTTTAAATTAGCTCATTTTCATACATATGATACATTGCATACATTAATAAATCATGGAATTAATTGCGAGAAATATCATGGTAGAAAGTGAAAGTTTAATCTGCAATCATTCCTCATTCATACACCACCCGTTTGCATACCAGAGCAATGGAAGAGAGATTGGATAAGGTAGAGAAGGGGCAGAAGGACCTCGAAACTCGTTTGGATGGGGTAAGTAAGAATATCGGTGATCATATCGCATAGTCGCAAGCTTCTATTATTGCTCAGATGACCGGCCTGTTTTCGAAGATGAATGGTGAGGAAGGAGTTTCCGTAGAAGGACACAAGGGTACTGCATCCCATGTGAAGGATCAACCGGAAGTGCTAAATTCCAGAAAAAGAGTCTATGCGGGAATCTACGCCAAGACTGCTGTTGGAACGACTGTTAGCCACCACGGGGGAATCTCAACAAATCAGTCCATTGACTTAGGGACAAGATATGAGGATGAAGTGGAGAGAATTAAGGCCGAGATAGAAGAGAAGCATGAGGAAAGGTTCCGCTTCTTTGAAGAAAGGTTCAAGACCTTACAAGGGACGAATAAGCAAGGGAATGATGCCAGCGATTTGAGCCTTGTAACGGATTTAGTCCTTCCACCGAAATTCAAAGTTCCCGATTTTGAGAAGTATGATGGAACTACTTGCCCCTTAGCACACATTACTATGTATTGCCGGAGGATGGCAACTTTTATAAAAGATGAGAAGCTACTTATTCACTGTTTTTAAGATAGTTTAACTGGTTCCGCAACCCGTTGGTATACTCAACTAAGTCGAGTCGACATCAAGTCATGGAGAGATCTTTCAAAGCCTTCATCGGTCAATACAAGCATGTAACTGATATGATTCCAAATCGGCTCATGCTACAAGGTTTGGAACAAAGGCGCAACGAGAGTTTCCGTGAGTATGCCCAACGTTGGCGAGACGTGGCAGCTCAGGTCCAGCCCCCACTACCAGAAGGTGAAATCATTCCTATGTTTGTGACAACTCTGAATGGTGTCTTGTATGATCACTTTATCAACAATCCCGCTAATAGCTTTGCGGACATGGTCATGACGGGAGAACGTATTAAGGATGCTATTAAGAAAAGGAAGATAGTGGATCCCTATAGCACAACCGCCCACAAGGGGCATGAGTCCCAAGTTCATATGGTGGGTTCTCGCCCAAACAACAAGTCTCATGGCCGCTACCCTAATCAAGCATCTTGGTATGCAAAGCCTTCAAGGGTTCTTCACCTGGTTCCTATGCCGTACACCGATTTGATCCCACTGCTTATTGAGAAGAAGCTTCTGACCCTAGTTTAGTCCAAACCAAAGGATCCTCCCTATCCTGAAGATTATGATGTTAGTTTCGTATGTGACTACCATGTGGGAAGCACAAGCCACACCACGGAGAATTGTGGGGCACTGAAAAACAAAGTTCAGGGACTGATCAAGAAGGGTCTTTTGAAGTTTTGAAAAGAAAGAATGATGAGCGCGACTTTTGGGGAAGTGTTGTTTCCCGGGTTGTTAGGAGCTCGTGCGTTCAAGTTTTCTTTCATGTTGCATTTTACCTTGAAGTAATGCATGGAACAAACATTGCTATCATTTGTCCGAAGATAGCAATGATCATTTTATTGGCACTTGTTATGCTTGCGGATTTTCTTTCTAATGAAAACACATGTTTCTTAACATACAATGACCTTGAAATCATATATATGAGTATACCTCCTTACTTCCGTAGATCCTCGGATATCACATGCATGATGTGGCATTGATTCTAATGAAAGAGACTGATTGAATGGTGTGATAACGATAAAGTGAGATTTCTCGCTCCGTCTGCTCTGGTCGGTAGAACGAGAGAAGAAATATTACTATTCCTTCGATGATGTTTGATGATAAGAAAATCTCCTAAGAGAGTCCAAATAGAGTTGCTTAAATGTGCCTAGAAAGAAGAAAAAAGAAGAAAAAAGAAAAAAGACTATTTCAAAATAAAATGTTTTTAACTTCAGAGAGTCTGGTAATGAGCATTAACAAAAAGCACTCCAATGTTCAAAACCTGGTAATAGGAATTTTTAAATATGAGTGTGGAATTTTAGGGGTACTCCGCTGAAGCCCGAAACTCTTCGCTTCATGAGTGATGGTATTATTTTCAAAATCGTGACCATGCTGAGTAACTCGGGGTATCGTTGTATACTCCATCTTTATTCTCGATCCAAAGGACTGTGACGAGTTGAATTCCCCTAAGAAAAAGAAATGAATGAAAAAATTGAATAAGTCCCGAAAAGGAATCCTTGAGGACACCGACACGAAATCAATGGTAATCATAAATGCACATGTCCCATGGGCTAAGCAAAAGTTGAAATTTTAAACATACATATGAATGGAGAAACATGATGAGAACTAGAATGAATAGTAATCGAGCTGACACAACAAGTACCATAATCATGAGGATGAACCGAGCGATTTGTGAGGGGTTTCGCAACTTCAAATATTGCCGCAACATTCAAAGTCTTCATAGACGCAAGCTATGCTTGAAGTGATCATCGGAAAGTTGAATCTAAGACGCTCTTGCATTTGATAACCGGGGCATCCTATTCTCTTTCTCTTTTGATTAGAATTTTGGTTTCAAGGTTCTGTATATTAACCAAAAAATCAATTCTTCATTAGAACGACGACCAGCGAATGGACATATTTCAAAACAAAGAGATTTCCTTTTATTACTTTAGAGATAAATGCATCGCCGTCAGTGGAGACTAAAATTGAGAGGCACTACAGGATGTATGATGATGAAGGACAATTAGGGCATCTTTGTTCGTGGGACAACGCGGGTTTTTGCACATAAGATTCCGAATCAGAATAGATGGGAGATGGCATACGGCTTGAAAGTACTTGATTAATGATTATGATTGCGACTAAGGTCATTGGATTCAAGGAATGAGCAACAATAGACGAGAGCAAAGTTTGTCAGGACATGTGACTGATGAGTGGTTGTAGTCTCAAGATGATGACCACCAACCCTAGAGAGCGGAGACGAGCTAAATTCATGCATCTTTGCATTCTCATGAACACGCATCTTTGCATCATGAAATATGCTCATGCATCATTGATAGTTAGACATCACTATGTTAGGAGCATGCTAACTCATACCGTCATAGCATTTTGTTTATTTTAAACAAGCATTTGAAGATTGATAAAGAGATGGATCTACCACTTCACGAGAGAAGAAATAGATCTCATAAGAACCAATAATCCTTTGACTTGTATTGAGATTTTAATCCCTGATTCTGATCTCCCCAATTGATGTTTTCCTCAAAACTCAAATTTTTTCAATGTTATCCTTCCAAAAGGATGTTTTTCTTAGAATTTAAATTTCTCAATTTTATCCTTTCAAAGGGAGTCTTTCTTAAAACTCAGTTTTTCAATTTTATTCTTCCTAAAGGATGTGTTTCTTAAAATTCCAATTTCTCGATGTTATCCTTCTTAAAGGATATTTTTCTTAAAATTTCAATTTCTCAATTTATTCCTTCCAAATGGATATTTTTCTCAGAAATTTAAATTCCTCTATTTGGTCCTTTCCAAAAGGACGTTCTCTTCATAATTCAAAATTCTCAATTTTAACTCCCTTGGAATGTTTTAAAAAAAATATGGTTTCCTGGTTTTTAATTAAAAGAAAGGGAAAAAGAAAGAGAAAAAAGAGAAAAATGAGAGAAAAGAAGAAGAAGAAGAAGAAGAAGAAGAAGAAGAAGAAGAAGAAGAATAAAGAGAGAAAAAGAAAGAAAGAGGAAAGAATAAGAGAAAAGAGACCCACAGCTTTAGAATTTCAGAACAAAAGAGGCAAATACTCATAGCTCAAAACTTGGGGCGAAGGATTTCAGACTCGCCGCATTAGATTTTCCGAGCAAGAGAGACATATACTCATATTTCAAGGTGAAAAGTTTCAAATTCACCATAATCAGGACTTTCGAGAAAAAGAGAGACAGATACTTATAGCTCAAAGTGAAGAGTTTCAAATTTACCATAATCAGGACTTCCGAGCAAAAGAGAGGCAGATACTCATAGCTCAAGGTGAAGAATTAAAAACTCACCATAATCAGGACTTCCGAGCAAAAGAGATAGATACTCACAACTCAAGGTGAAGAACTTCAGACTCACCATAATCAGGACTTCTGAGCAAGAGAGTCAGATACTCATGGCTCAAGGCGAAGAATTACAAATTCGCCACGTCAAGTTTTCAGAGCGAAGGAGGCAGATACTCAAAGCTTAAGGACTTCAGGCGAAGGATTTCGAACTCGCCGCATCAGGATTTAAGAGCAAAAGAGCTCAAGGATTTTCTTGAAAAAGACGGGAAGGCCTACTCAGTTTGTTTTTCCGTTTCGGGAAAGCAAGTTATTTGGGTCTGTTCTTTCCCGCTTTAGGAGAATGAATAAATTATTGTCTGATTCGTCACTTGCCGTTCCGAAAGGACATGCCAACGCTACCCACTTTGTTTCTGCCGCTTCGGAGGAGCAAATCACCCGAATAGGGAAGTTGGACAAAATTAGTGATTTGAGGGAATGCCAGATGCTTTTGAAACCCTAAATGTGATTTAAATGGGTCCTTATTTCCCTTTTTATGCTATTTAATGCCGCGTTTTTTAAAGCCTTTCTAATTTATTATTATTATTATTATTATTATTATTTCCAGTTCCTTGACAGCATAGTATATATTACTATACGCATTAAGTATAGTATATTATTACACTCTATATGTTACGTAGGTTATATATATGTATATATAATATGTATATATATATTATATTACGTAGGTTATATATTATACTATGTTATATATGTATATATATTATGATTATCTTATGTTTATATTTCATACTATATATGTTATTATTTGCACCTTTATTTTGTTCGAATGTGATTCGTGTTCGGCCTTACAGTTACCCGCAACGAGGTCTGGTCCGTATTATTATGGCTCGTTTAGTGTAATTTCTAACTCCTAATCTAACTTTTAATCTAACTACTAACATTTTAATTCCTAGCATTTTAATTCCCGTTGTTTAATTTATCGCATTTAATTTATGTGCCTCGTATTCGACCCGATCCTTTTCCGGATCTTTATTTAATTTCCATTTTATTGTTCTATGTTAACTTGCTTTATTTTCATTCAAATTATTTATTGCGGTATTGTATTTTTTGTGACATACTCGTATTTGTCATTCACGAAACCATTAATGATTAGGTATGTTAATTAATTAATTTTAAACAAACAAATGAGAGGTGTCTATTAACGCCGGTATTCGCGCCAAAACAGTCCAAGCTTAATGGATGTCGACCGAATATTCGGGTTAATTTTCATTGTCTCTAGATAAGAAATAATTTAAAAATGAGAATATCATGTCATCATTTCTTATTTGCTTGCATCATACATAAAGGTGACGTATGGGATCCGAACCCTAAAGTAACACGGTAGTCAATCTTATATGATGTCGGTTTAGTCTAGGGTCCGGTGTACCGTCATCCTTTCTAATTAAATGTATAATTAATTCCAAAGCCACAATTCGATGTAGCCTGAGCTATTTAAGTCATATTTTCATTTAATAACCCTTTATTAAATTCACTTTGGCTTTTAAATAATTTATATCGATTAAAAAGGCAACAAGTCATTTGGTACCGATTTCCGGCCGTGATGGGGTGCTAATCATTCTCCACACGTAACCAACTCCCGAACCCGTTTAAAACGGATCTCTGGTTTTGTGGTGTCCGGCCTACCTTAGTGGCCGGTGGCGACTCCAAATTCTTCCAGTTTTTAAAATTCGAATTTCCCCCTTTTTTAATAAGTCTTTTTCAAAAGAAGGTGATAAGATTTAGTTTTCTTTAAAAATCTTATCACATCAAGCAACGCTTATCCTTAATTACTTGAATCAAGAAATGTTTTACCTATAACTCGGCTATCAACCCACCATCACGCGATATACTCAACCGAGCAAACATCACTCTCAACTCAACAACTACCTTCATACTCAAAGCATCAGCTACAACATTGGCCTTTCTATGTTGGTACTCAATCGTCAGATCATAATCCTTAAGGAACGCCAACCATCTTCGTTGCCTAAGATTCAACTCACTTTGAAACATGAAATACTTCAAAATTTTATGATTAGTGTAAACCACACACTTCTCACCTTAAAGGTAATGTCTCCAAATCATCAAAGCAAACACAACTGCAACAAAGCTCTAGATCATGAGTAGGATAGTTGCGTTCATGCACCTTCAACTGTCTAGATGTGTCTACCATAACCTTCCCACCTTGCATCCACACGCAACCTAGACCAACATATGATGCATCACTTCAAACCACAAACTCCTTACCCAATTCCGATTGAATCAAAACAGGAGCATGTGTCAAAGCTTCCTTCAACCTCTCGAAAGATTGTTGTCTAAAATCTGTCCATTCATAGCAAACATTCTTTTGCAACAACTAAGTCAAAGGAGCAACAATATTACAAAAACCCTCAACAAACCTTCGATAATATCCAGCCAAACCAAGGAAACTACGCACTTCTGTCACCGACTTAGGCATTTTCCAATTCGTCACCGCCACGACCTTGTGCGGGCCAACCCGAATACCCTGGACCGACACTACATGTCCAAGAAAGACCACTTCCTTAAGCCAGAACTCACACTTGCTCAGCTTAGCATAAAGCTGATTCTCCAACAACACTTGCAACACAATTCTCAATGCTTATCATAATCCTCCTCGGTACGCGACTACACGAGAATATCATTGATAAACACTACCACAAACTGATCTAGGAACTCTTGGAACATATGATTCATCATATCCATGAATGCAGCCGGTGCATTTATCAACCCAAATGGCATCACTAAGAACTCATAATGTCTATACCTTGATCGAAAAGCTGTCTTGGGTACATCCACATCCTTAACCTTCAATTGATAATACCCTGACCTCAAATCAATCTTCGAAATCACTGAAGCACCTCAAAATTGATTAAACAAATCATATATCCTTGGCAAAGGGTATTTGTTTTTTTATCTTCAACTTGTTTAGTTGCCGATAATCTATAAACATACGTATTGTACCATCATTCTTCTTTACAAACAAGACTGGTGCACCCCAAGGTGATACACTTGGCCTTATGAACCCTCGATCAAGCAACTCTTGAAGTTGCATTTTCAACTCCTTCAATTCTTTAGGTGTCATTGTTGCGTGTCAAAAGTCCTATCGCAAATAGTGCAAGTGTACACGACGCAAGTAGTAAAGTGATACTTGGAGTATCAGATATCGTCTCCATAGGGACTGAAAATAGCTTTATCCTAGAATTGCTGCACGAGAGAGAGAAAAAGTTTAGATTGATTGTAAAGTGATATTGGGAAACAAGAAATATAAAAGATAAAAGAATCAGGTTTAAGAAATAGGCTGATATTGAATTGCTCAGTAGTGCAGGTGTTACACTGAATAGAAACTTTTGTTCTATTGTCGTCCCTGTCACGGCAGCAGTCTGTTGATGTCGCGTCAGCGATCACACAACTTTGTACTTCAAGCTTGGCAAGAATCTCTGCTATGACTTGTCCTATCCCTAGGCCCAAGTGCTGTTGATGAACACCACTTAGATGATACCTCCCGGCGTAAATCGAAGGGTGAACACCAATGTTATCGAATTCTTCCTTAGCCACTTAACCTCGTACTTATCCCTAAGCCGAGATGGTTTAACCATAAACTAGAAAACTCGTATTTATTCCGTTCGTATGCTTGACTCTCCCAATATCAAACAAATGAATAACCTCACAATGCTCTCCTGATACTCTAGCGAGATATGAAAACCAGAATAAATAAACTTGAAGTTTTTATTGCTTTGAACAGAAAATTCCTAAATAGTACATTCCTTGCAACTACCTTATAGAATCAACCCTTAGCCGTAGGGGAAGTTTAGAACATGATGAAGAGGGAAAACGACAAGGGTTTTGGGGAAGATGGCTAGGAATGAGATATCCCTCCCTATGTCGAATTACATGCCTTTATATAGGCCTTGGGTCCAAGTTTTCTAATATGACAAGAATACAAGTTAAAACTAAAGTACAACTCTATTAAAGATTAAATCTTCTGAGTAGATGCTTTAATTCGTCCTCTTTTCTTACTTTGGGTTTCTTCCTTGGACTTTGGGCTTGGCCTTTATTCTGCCTCAGGGTTCAGAGAAATATAGGAGTGGTCCACGACAGACCGGCTTGAATTCCTCTATCTGTCGAGCTCCACTTCACTTTTCCACTTCACCTATGTTGTCGTCATGGCTGCCACGGCAGCATGTGCTCCTTGACTCCAGTTCTGTGATCCAGCTCTGCTCTCTTACTGCCCTGAGTCTGCCACAACAGATATCTGCAAAAGTGACCAAAATCAGTAGCAACTGTGCCATTTTATCTAATTGTGATGTATATGCAAAAATCTACCTAAATGTAATGAATTATGCTTGAATGCAGCAGAAATATGGGTTAAATAAGGGGTAAAATATAGAACTTTTATACAATCAACACACCCCTAAACTCAAGTTCTTGCTTGCCCTCAAGCAAAAATGACCTAAAAATAAAAACTTTTTGGTTTGGCTTAATTCAGTGAACTTTTCATTACCTACCACACATTCTCTATCAAGAGCAACACCTTGTCGGGTGTTTTTGGAATTATTCGGAACCATGCTATAGTTCTTGTACCGTGTGTGCGAGTTTTGTGACTAAATATGAGCTTAGACTTTTTAGCAACCAGAATAGTTACTTAACTTACTTGAGTTTTATTTTCAAAATAATTTTTACTAGAGCAATTTTCGAGCACCTCTAGTTTCTTCCAAGGTTTTTCTATTTTTACTAGAGCCGGTTTTTGAGCACCTCTAGTTTGAATTCCTAGAGCCAGTGTTAGGAACCTCTAGGAGTTATTTCCTAGAGCTAGTGTTAGGCACCTCTAGGAGTAAGACTGAATCTAAGTTTTCTTTCTAACTCAAGTGGCTAAGCTTCCTATTCTAAGTTTGCTAACAGAGTTTTAACAGCATATAAGTCACAAAATGTGTTGTACAGTTTAGAATTATAGCAAGGCTCTAAACAGTTACTAAAACTTCCTAAAGGCACTGTCACGACAGAGAATGTTGCGACAGATAGTTTTAGTTCAAAGACTTAAGCCAATTTTTTTTTATTTTCATTTTTTAACACAAAAAAAACTTAAAAATAAACTAATAATTAGACACAAATTAAGACATAACTAATAACTTCATTAATGGAGGGATGCCACCCTTAAACTCGAGGGTTGCATTGCCCTCAATGCATGACAGAATGAAAAATAAAAACTGAAAAAGTAAATACATCACAAAATAGATAAAACAGAAAAGACAACAAAATATAAGAAAGAAACTTAATTTGAGGAGCTGTCGCCGCTGCTGTTGCTGATTTGATGCTGCCGACGGGTAGTGACTTTCATGGTAGGGGCTGGCAGTGTTCTGGGGGAGGCAGAGGCTGTCTTCTTCTTTGCCTCGCGAGGTGGCTGGACACGTGTCGGTGAGATGTGTGGGGGCTTGTCCAGAACCTCGATGTCATCATCGGAGCTGCTGCCGCTGGCAGATCTGCCTTGGCCAGAGGGTCATTCGCCAGTCTCATTGAGTTTCTTCCTCTTCATCGGAGGGTAGTCCTTGGAGATGCCTCAGGAAACCGATGGCTCGGAGTTAGAATCCTGCAAGACGGAAGAAGAGGAGAACCCTTCCCAATATTTAGGGTCGATTTTCGGGAGGGGGTCCTTTCTCTTCTCTCCTCTGGCTATGGCAGACTGCCTGTCGCCTTCTCTTGTCGTGGCAGGGGTTGGTGTGGAAGCAGCAGAAGGGGTTTTCGAGCTTGTAGCAGGGGTAGGTGTGGGGGCAGCAAAGAATTGTTATGGGAAGGAAGGGAATGGCACATGGGTAAAATGTAAATCATTATGAACGAAATTTACCGTTGCGACCGTGAAGTCCCTCAGGAAGCCCATCAGTCCGAACTATCATTCCTCCATCCTTTTCAGCGTCGACAGAATCTGGGCGGAGCTGTCTGGTGGAGGTGCTGCTGCCGTCTGCTGTTGTTCTGCTGCGGTAGGTTCTGGGGAACTGGAGCTTGCCGTCTGGTTTGTCGTGGCAGAAAGGTTGAAGTATGACAGCGGGGTGGCAGCTTTTAACTCTATTAGGCTGTAAATGTTCCGCTCTGTCCACCCCTTTCCTTGGACTTTGACATCTTCCTTAATCTCCGGTACATTGTGCCACCGACAGATGGTGGTGATGAGGTATGGGAAGACAAGGGGACCCGACGGTCGGAGGGCACACTCAAGTATTCCATCCCGTATGTAGCGACCAACATTAATTTGTCTTTCATTTAAAAGGGAATGAACAAGGGATAACCTTGGTCTGTCGACCGTGCTGTTGTGGGAGGATGACATGATGCGCTTCTTGACAAAGTGATTCCACAGTTTGGCTTGTGGAGTCAGTTGGGTTCTCTTCACAGTCCATCGGTGTTTAGGGTCGTTAATCCACTTTGTCCCTTTTTTGGTGACTTCTGCCATGACCGCGTCGTAGTCTGCCAACGATAGACTATTCACGAACCTTTTGTGGGAGTCCTCCTTCTTACTCACGTACAATCTGTAAAGTGTGTTGATGTATGCAGGCTCGATGGAGAGTTGTTTTCCTCTAACGGTTACTATCTTGGTGTCTTTGCTGTCGACGATAGCGTAGAACTCTCTAACGAGGGTTATGATCATCTCCTCGGGTTGGGCAGCAAATTGCTGCCATTTGAGGGCTTGAATTTTCTAGGCTATGAAGTTCTCGAGCCCTAGATTTCCCGTTGGTTGTGTGTAGATAAACCCTCGTTCCTCCCACATGTCCCTCTTTTGAAAGGAACTATAGTACCTCGAGGCAGACTCGATGGAGGCGAAATGGTTCGGAATGGCATTATGACTCGAGGTTGATACTGTTGTGGCAGAAGTAGAGGCAGAACTGCGGCGGGTTTGTCTGCTATCCATTTGCAAGGACTGTAGAAAATATGAAAAGAAAATTTTGAGATCTAAAACAGAGAAAGCAAGTTGAGAGAATGAGATGAAAAATGAATAGTGAGTGTGGGTTTATATATAATGGGGATTTTCTGCCCGTTGGGTCTGTAACGGCAGGCGCGAACAACGGGGCAAGCTATTATACGGTTTCTGACGCGTCTGTCACGCGTTTTCGTGTCTGTTACGCGTTTTTGTGTCTGTCGCGACAGCTCCGTGACATGATGTCTTCTCCGCGTCTGTTGCGATAGCTAATGACAGGCTGTGACGACAGACACGTCCGTTGGGCTGTTGTGAATGTGGTGGGCTGGTTCATTCCTTCTCTTTGCTTTGCTTCCTTTGTTTCCTAAAAAATATTTAAACAAATAACTAAATTAAAAATCTTGATTTCTAAAATAAATAAATAGATAAATCTTAATTCCTAATAAATAATTAAAATAAAATAAAATAGAATAAAAACTAAGATAAATTAGGGATACCTTGAGGGGCATCTCCTAAAGTAACTACTTCCTACATCCTTGGGGCTTCAGTCCCCTGATAATGCTTGAGTCTCTATCCATTGACCTAGAACTGGTGCATGTCCTTTAGGGATTTGATTGTAATGGCACCATGTGGGAAAACTTGGACAACCTGGAAAGGACCAGACCATCTAGATTTAAGCTTCCCTGGAAAAAGCTTCAACCTAGAGTTGAATAACAACACCTGCTGCCCTGGGAAGAACTGTTGTGGCAGCAGCTTCCTGTCGTGCCACTTCTTCGTTTTGTCCTTGTAGATCTTGGCATTGTCGTAGGTCATTGCTCGAATTTCTTCAATTTCATTCAAGTCCAGTAGCCTCTTCTGTCCCGCCTTATCCCAGTTCATATTTACTGCCTTGATAGCCTAGTAAGCTCTATGTTCTATCTACACAGGTAAGTGACATGTTTTCCCATAGACGATTCTATAGGGTGACATCCGCAATGGTGTTTTAAACGCTGTCCTATAGGTCTAGAGTGCATCATTGAGATGTAGAGACCAATCCTTTCGAGTGGGTTTAATCATCTTCTCAAGTATGTTCTTTTCTTCTCTGTTGGATATCTCGACCTTCCCATTGGTTTGAGGGTATTATGTTGTTGCAATGTGATGCTTTACTCCGTATTTTCTCAAGGTAGCAGCAATTACCCGGTTATCGAAGTGTCTCCCCTCATCACTAATTATCGCCTTGGGGATGCCAAATTTGGAGAAGATGTTCTTTTGAAGAAATCTATGAACATTCTTGGCATCATTCTTTTGAGTGGCGATCGCTTCTACCCACTTTGACACATAACCCACTACCAGTAGGATGTATAAATTCCCACAAGATGCTGGGAATGGTCCCATGAAGTCGATTCCCCATACATCGAAGACTTCAACCTCAAAAATGTTCTACAATGGCATCTCATGCCTTCTTGAGATTTTCCCAGTCCTTTGGCATTTGTCACAGCTTTTGTAAAAGGCTTGTGCATCCTTGAACAGCAAGGGCCAATAGAGACCAGATTGCAGAACCTTAACAACGATTTTGTTTCCACCTAGGTGTCCTCTATACGGGGAAGCATGGCAGTGGTGAAGCACAACTTCCTGTTCATCATGTGGTACGTATCTCTTGATAATCTGATCTACACAGTGTTTGAAAAGAAGAGGTTCGTCCCAATAATAATGTTTTGCATCATTTTGGAACCTCTTCCTTGCTTGGTAATTAAGTTCAGGAGGTAGTACCCCACTAACAATGTAATTAACAAAATCAGCGTACCAAGGGATTTCAGAAAGCTTACCTGTCGCCATGGCTGTCGCAGCAATGCTGGTGGTAGCAAACAACTGCTCATCTGGGAAGGTCTCCAATATGTTGGTCCTATATGTGGATTGACTCCTTCCCGTCTCCAGCCTCGACAAGTGGTCTGCCACTTGGTTCTCTGCTCCCTTTTTATCCTTGATATCAATGTCAAACTCTTGCAACAACAGAATCCAACGTATCAATCTCGGTTTTACATTCTTTTTTGTGAACAAATACTTCAGTGCTGAATGGTCTGTATGGACCACCACCTTTGTTCCAAGTATGTATGGACGAAACTTGTCGATTGAGAACACCACTGCTAACAGTCCCTTCTCTGTCGTAGTGTAGTTCTCTTGGGCATCATTAAGTGTTTTTCTGGCATAGTAAATCACATGGAAGAGCTTATCCTTCCTCTGCCCTAGTGCTGCCCCAACATCATAGTCACTGCATCACACATTATCTCGAATGGCAAACTCCAGTCTAGTGTCTGTATGATCGGGGCTATTACCATCTTCTCCTTCAGAACTCTGAATGCCTCAGTACATTCAATATTGAAATCAAACGGGCGATTCTGCTTCAGTATGTGGGATAAGGGTTTAGTAATCTTCGAGAAATTTGCAATAAATCGTCGATAAAACCCAGCATGCCCTAAGAAACTTCGAATCCCCTTGACTGTGGTGGGTGGCAGAAGCTTTTCGATGACTTCTATTTTGGCTCTGTCCACCTCTATGCCGCCGCAGCTCACTTTGTGGCCTGGTACTATCCCTTCATCCACCATGAAATGGCATTTTTCCCAGTTCAAAACCAGGTTCGCCTCTTCGCATCTTTCAAGAACCTTTTACAAGGTGCGTAAACAACCTTCAAAACTATCTCCAAAGACGAAAAAGTCGTCCATGAAAATCTCTAAGAAATCCTCCACCATGTCGGAGAATATTGCCATCATGCACCTTTGGAAGGTTGCTAGTGCATTGCAGAGCCCAAATGGCATTCTTCGAAAAGCATAGGTGTTGTATGGGCATGTGAAGGTAGTTTTCTCCTGATCCTCCGGTGCAATTGCTATCTGATTGTAACCTAAATAACCATCAAGAAAACAATAGTAAGGTTTCCCCGCTAATCTATCAAGCATTTGATCAATAAAAGGTAGGGGAAAATGGTCCTTCCGGGTAGCTTTATTAAGCTTCCGGTAATCCATACAAACCCTCCAACCAGTCACAGTCCTGGTTGGGATTAGCTTGTTTTCTTCATTGGTTACCACGATTATGCCTCCCTTTTTGGGCACACACTGCACCGGGCTCACCCACTTGCTATCCGAGATGGCGTATATGATTCCGGTGTCAAGCCATTTGATAATCTCTTTGCTCACCACTTCTCGCATAGCCTCGTTCAAACGTCTCTGGGCAACAATAGTCGGCTAATGATCGTCCTCCAAGAGAATCTTGTGCATGCATAATGCCAGACTGATACCTTGGATATCAGCTATAGTCCATCCAATGGCCTTCTTATGCTGTTGTAGCATTCTGATTAGCTGCTGCTCCTGTTTCTACATTAACTTTGAAGAGATGATTACGGGCAACACATCATTCAAACCAAGAAAGACATATTTAAGCTGCCCTAGCAGGGACTTAAGATCTAGAACAAGTGGCTTTTCAATTAAAGGCTTCTGGATTATATGTTCATTCGAGGTATAATTTAGGGGCTCGAAGAACTTACCTCGATGATTGCCTATCCAATTTACCTCCTCATGACCTTTAGTGTCGGATATTTCTAAATCAGAGGAGTCACTGTCGTCATTGCTGCCGTGACAGTCTTCCAGATGACTGCTGTGGCAGTGACCAAACTTTATGTCATGGCAGCTCGACCTAATGCAGGGTTGGTCAAGGATTACTTTAGTGATGGCCTTGCAATCTTCTTCTGCATCAGCATGTTTAATTGCTTGGAGAACATTGAGTTTGATTTCTTGATCATTCACTCTCATGGTCAGTTCTCATTTCCCCACATCGACCACAGTTCTGCCTATGGCTAGGAAGGGTCACCCCAGGATGATCAGTGCGTTTTCATATGCTTCACAGTCTAAAACAAGAAAGTCAGCAGGAAAAATAAATTTATTCACCCTTACCAGAATATCTTCAATCTTCCCTTCTGGTTGCACGTAAGAGCAGTCTGCCAACTACAACATGACTGTCGTGGGCCGTGCTCATCCAATACCTAATTTATGAAACACAGATTTGGGCATTAGATTTATACTAGCACCAAGATCACAAAGTGCCTTACCCACGAATTTGTCGCCAATTATGCACGGTATGATGAAGCTCCCAAGATCCTTCTTCTTCTAGGGTGGATGCCTGTGCAAAATACTCATGCATCCTTCTGTCATTTTTACCGTTTCGAATTCCCCAAGTCTGGAACTTTTTTGATATAGCATCCTTGAGAAATTTCACATAACTAGGCATCTGCTTGATGGCCTCTAACAATGGTATGTTAATGTGTACCTGCTTAAAAATATCATAAATCTTTTTGAGTTGGTACTCATGTTTCTGTTTTTGTAACCGCTGTGGAAAAGAAGGTGGAGGACGGTAATCTTCAAGACGTCTTTCACATGGTATTCGGATCTGAGGAGGTTTAGGTTCTTCAGCATCCTATATTTGCTCCTCTGTCCCTTCTGCTGTCGCGACAGGTGTGTCGGCAGCAGGTTGTTCTTCCTCTGCTGGGGCAGTGTTCATGGTAGGTGTATCTAAGGTCGGTTCCTGACTTGGTATGTTCTTCGTCTCCGGCCCTTGTAACTATTTCCCACTCCTAGTTGTGATTGCTTTACACTGCTCATGTGTGGGTTTTCTAGTGACCTCACTATCACTAGGGAATCCTCCGTTTTGCCTTGGCTTGATATGCTTGGAAACTTGGCCCATCTGTGTCTCCAGCGATTTTAGGGTAGCCTCATGGTTAGTCATCCTCATCTCTGTTTTGTCCATGAATGACTTAGTTTTCTTGACAAAGTGATCCATGTTCGCCATGTAAGCTCCTGTCTGTGACATGAATGTGGCCATGTCTGCTCCAGTATACTAGGTGCGGCTACCGGATGCTGTTGCAGCTCTTGCTGTGGCTGCTGTCGCGACAGGATTCTGGATGCCCCTTGGTTTTGGTTGTTCTGCACTTGAGGATTCAGTGCATTGTTCGAATTGCTCCAGAAAAACCTAGGATCTTTCCTCCAGTTGGGATTGTAATTGTTGGAATCATAATTTCTTGGCTTGTTATAATTCCCAACATACATCCCTTCTTCTAACTGTAATGGACAATCTTCCGAAATGTGGTTCCCACTACAAGTCTCACATACATCTTCTACAGAATATACGGGTTTAGAATCTTTCTGCTGCAGATTTTCCACTACCTTTGTGAGGTATGCAACATGTGATTTCAGGGAATTGTCAACTTCATAATCCTTTACAGTTATCCCTCGTTTGCCCCGTCTCCTAGCTGTAGGAAATTGCTCATCATTCTTTGCTAGGTTTTTCAACACTACCATTGCCTCGTCTGGTTCTTTATCCAATAATAGCCCATTTGCTGCTGAATCTATTCTCATACGAGTGTGTGTATTTGCAGCATTGTAGAATTTAACGACCTGATTCCACACGGGGAATCCATGCATCGAGCAGTTCCTTAGAAGAGTTGTAAATCTGTCTCATGCCTCGTGCATTGGTTCGTCATCCTCCTGTTGAAAAGTAGCAATTTCGTTACGCAATCTCTCAGATAAATGAGAAGGATTAAAATGAGATAAGAATTCACGAGAGAGATCTGCCCAAGTTCATATTGAACCCAGCGTTAGTTTATTCCACCAAGTTTTAGCTTTGTCTCTCAGTGAATGGGGAAATAACCGGAGCCTCAGTACTTCCGGATTTATTCCTGGCAATCTAAATGATCAACAGATTTCTTGGAACGTTTTCAGATGTTCTTGGGCATCCTCTGTTGCAGCACCACTAAACTGGCCAGCAGAATTTATCTTGCTGAACATAACAGGTTTCAGCTCGAAGTTCTCAGCTTCCACGTCTGGCAAAGTGGTCTCCAGTTCAACATGGTCATTGATCATGTAGTCGTGGCAGGACTGCTGTGCGACAGCGGCAGCAGCAGACCGTTCATTAGGGACATCTTGGGAAGGATCTTCAGCAACCCTCTGGTTATCATCTACCCTGTTGTTCTGCATTGCTTCTAGTTGTTCCTAAAGATAGTCGTTTCTTGCTATCAAGAGTCAGACTTGGTTCCTGAGGTTGTACGTGCGTTCGATTTCAGGGTCTAGTTCATACTCAGGTTCTTTGCCTCGTCTAGATCTGCGCATAAGCAAATAGAAAACCTTGTGAAAAGCACAGGGTAAATAATACCAATAAAAATAGAAAAATTAAAAGGAAAAAGTGCAGTAAGAGTAAGGGTAAAGATATGTTGCTAGTCCCCGACAACGGCGCCAAAAACTTGTTGCGTGTCAAAAGTCCTATCGCAAATAGTGCAAGTGTACACGACACAAGTAGTAAACTGATGCTTGGAGTATCGGATATCGTCTCGACATGGACTGGAAATAGCTTTATCCTAGAATTGCTGCACGAGAGAGAGAGAAAGAGTTTATATTGATTGTAATGTGATATTGGGAAACAAGTAATATAAAAGATAAAAAAATCAGGTTTAAGAAATAGGCCGATATTGAATTGCTCAGTAGTGCAGGTGTTGCACTGAATAGAAACTTCTGTTCTGTTGTCGTCCCTGTCGCGATAGAAGTCTGTTGATGTCGCGGCAACGATTACACAACTCTGTACTTCATGCTTGGCAAGAATCCATGCTATGACTTGTCCTATCCCTAGGCCCAAGTGTTGTTGATGAACACTACTTAGATGATACCTCCTGGCATAAATCGAAGGGGGAACACCAATGTTGTCGAATTCTTCCTTAGCCACTTAACCTCGTACTTATCCCTAAGCCGAGATGGTTTAACCATAAACTAGAAAACTCGTATTTATTCTGTTCGTATGCTTGACTCTCCCGATATTAAACAAATGGATAACCTTACAATTCTCTCCTGATACTCTTGCGAGATATGAAAACAATAATAAATAAACTTGATGTTTTTATTGCTGAACAGAAAATTCCTAAACATTACATTCCTTGCAACTACCTTATAGAATCAACCCTTAGCCTTAGGGGAAGTTTAGAACATGATGAAGGGGGAAAACGACAAGGGTTTTGGGGAAGACGGCTAGGAATGAGGTATCCATCCCTAGGTCCAATTACATGCCTTTATATAGGCCTTGGGTCCAAGTTTTCTAACATGGCAAGAATACAAGTTAAAACTAAAGTACAACTCTATTAAAGATTAAATCTTCTGAGTAGATGCTTTTAATTCGTCCTCTTTTCTTGCTTTGGGTTTCTTCCTTGGACTTTGGGCTTGGCCTTTATTCTGCCTCAGGGTTCAGAGAAATATAGGAGTGGTCCACAATAAACCGGCTTGAATTCCTCTATCTGTCGAGCTCCACTTCACTTTTCCACTTCACCAATGTTGTCGTCATGGCTGCCACGATAGTGGCCACGGTAGCATGTGCTCCTTGGCTCCAGTCCTGTGATCCAGCTCTGCTCCCTTGCTGCCCTGAGTCCGCCACATCAGGTATCTACGAAAGTGACCAAAATTAGTAGCAAATGTGCCATTTTATCTAATTGTGATGTATATGCACAAATCTACGTAAATGCAATGAATTATGCTTGAATGCAGTAGAAATATGGGTTAAATAAGGGGTAAAATATAGAACTTTTATACACTCAACAGTCATCCGATAAAGAGCAATAGACACTGGAGTCGTATTTTCATACAACTCAATGACAAACTCAACTTCTCTATTTGGTGGCAAACCAGGCAACTCTTCCAAAAAAACACCTGAAAACTCACATACCGTCTGTATGTCTTGTACTCACACTTCCTCTGTACTAGGGTTCATCACATAAGCTAGGAAAGCTTCGCAACCCAATTCCATCATCCGACTCGCCTCATGAGTAGAAATTGCATTGGACAAGAATTTCACATTCTCGCCTACGATTACCACTTCGCAATCATCAGCAAGTTTCATGGTAACTTACTTAACATCAAATTCAACTACAGTTGAATGCTCAAACAACCAATCCATTCCAAGAATCACATCAAAACCATAGAAAGGCAATTCCATCAAATCAACTGAAAACACATAGCCTTGAAACAATAAAGGACATCTCCTATACAGTTTTCTTGTAACAATAGTTTCACCAAAAGAGCTTGTTACTTGTATTCTTACATCTAGCATCTCAACAAGAATATCAAGAAATTGTGCATGCTCACTCAAGATGTATGAATGCGTAGATCCAGAATCAACCAAAGCTAACAAAGACAAGGCTTGTAAGGTAAAGGTACATGCTATCACGTCGGTGTAGTTACGTCCCTCGTGATATGCATACACCCTCGCATGACCATCACCCTCAGGTTGAACCACAACAACATGAGCTACACTTCTCTGCGCATCCTCCCTCCGTTGGAAGTTACCACGCCCACGCCCACGACCTCTCTATGGTGCAACAACAGGTGCTTGCCCTTGACCACTTCCAGCTAGCAAAGGACACTCACACCTCATATGATTAGCGGATCCACAGTTCCAACAACAATTAGCCCCAACAATAGGAGCTTGTGCCTCATGAGCCACGCGAGGATAATCTCGCCTCAAATGCTCTCGCGATCCACAAGACCAACAAGTATTATGCTCAAACCTCACCTTGTTACCCTGAGTTGGCGTACCACACCCAAAATTACCTCGCCTCAGGCCGATACCTACGGTCACCGTTTCTCTTGTTCTGCCCACCACTAGGACCAGAATCTGTAGCTCTTTTACTCGAGCTAGAACCACCAACGCGAGAGGTCAAACCCAAACTCTGCTCTATATCCTTGGTTCGCGTCACCAGCTCATCAAAATCAGTGTAATCAGAAGCGAGCATGAAAGTCTTCACTTCCTGCACCAAGCCATAACGAAAGCGATCACATTGATGCCCATCACTGGGCACCAACTCTGGAGCATACTGACTCAAACGTATGAACTAGACCTCGTACTCAGATACAATCATATTTCCTTGCACCAAGGACATGAACTCACGCTTCTTATCATCCAAGTATCTAACTCCCAGATACTTCTTTTCAAAGGCACCCTGGAAGAAATCCAAATCCACCTCATTAGGTTCCATGGCCACGATCACAGTCGTCCACCAAGCATATGCATCACTACGCAATAAAGAAACAGAACAAACCAGCTTGCGTGCTTCATTGCACCCCATTTGATCCAAAATTCGTATCGTACTGGCCATCTAGGCCTCAGATGCCTCAGGAGACAAACCATGATATTAACCGCCTCCAAAACTTCACAAGCGCTCCAACGACAAACCCAATTTCCCAGCAGTAGGCGCTTGCACTTGCACTCTAGCAACAACAGCCTAGAATTCTCCAGTCATCGCCTGTACTAAAGGTGTCAAATCACCCAACAACAGACCAGCATGTCCATGTTGCGCTAGCTCCTCACCCCTAGTTGGTGGTGGCGATCGAGGAGGTAAATTCGCACAAGGCAGAACCTCGTTCTCCTAATTCCTTTGCTCACCAACAAGAACAACTTACCCTGAACGTAGCTTTCTCCTCGGTCCCATTTTGCTATTATCATTAAGGCATGAATATAAAACAAAACAAGAAATCAGACCAACTTCTAGTAAGGATTCAAGACATCGAATTCAATTTAAAACATTTCACTATAGTAATAAGGAAATGGGCATTCCAATTTCCCCCGAAACATAACATAAAGCATACAACATACATGTCACAACCATCATGCATCACAAGAATTAAGATTCAGCCCAATCTATAATCACATATAACAACTCACATTCATATTACAATCACCATACATAGCATCACCATCACTTGATAAACATTAACATGCTTATAACATTCACCGTACAAAACAAACATCACCAAGTACACACATTCACATCTCAATTACTTACCATTAACTTACCATCATCCTATTCTTTCAAAACTTGGCTCTGATACCACCAAATGTAACCCACTCGACTCGGCCTAGCCGGTAGACCGAACCGAACGAGTCACACGGGGAATATTGAAGAAAATCGGGAAGGCTTACCTCAATAAATGACCTTATTTTTATTTTATCTTGTCTAGATGCAAATCAAGTTCCTATGTGTTTTACAAAGCAGCAGATCAAACACAACTCAAACGCTCATCAATTTAATCCAATTTCAGTGTTTAGGGACCATTTTGTAATTTTCTCGATTCACAGAGGATTAAGTTATATTCTTGTTACCAACCTTTAATTAGTCGCATTGCATGCCAAACGGTCAAATCCCAGCTCAAAATTATCAATCGAACTCATTTAATTGCATCCTAAACATTCAGGGACTAAAATGTAAAGATTTAGAACATTCAAAGAAGTCATTTAATTAATAAATCCACTCTATTTATTCTTTAATTAAACATTTTAAGCACGTTCCAAATTAGAGAAAATGCTTAATTGCCATTAAGCTCCCTAAAGACTCTAAGAATTTGACTCTTCTTTAAAAATCGCACTTTTTCTACAGTTTTAAAACTTTGCATTTTGGTCACAACCCAAAATTTACACTTTACGAAACCCATTTTGAAAATGTGATTCAACCATACTCATCCATATAATTTTAGATGATTTTAGAAAGTTTTACCATCTTTTAATCTTATCCTGAACCATGATTCCACTAAACCACCTCTAAAGATTCAAATCGCTAACTTCTGGCCCGACTAGCCTAACCCGACGCCCAAAACTGGGGCGTTACAAGAAATCCTCCACCGTTGCAACTCCTTAAACATTCCTCGATCGTTAGAGTACTTGGATTGAGGTTTTTGTACAATCACAACCCCTCAACATGCAAGGCGACTTGTTTATAGTGCACTCAATCCTATAGTTGGCTAACTATATCAGATTTCATTTGCAAAACAATTCACACAACATCAGTTGCCAATATAATTCACTTTTAATGCAAACCTCACTATTTTTCAAAGCATTTACAATAAGCCATATTCCAAGCATTAAACCATACTTCAAAGACCATGTATAAACACATGCATACAAGGATCACTTACCTAGTGCATCCTTAAACCATATGGCATCATCAACAACATATCATATACTCAAATCACGCTTTAAAATAGTAGGTACACACATTTAAAAACAAGTGCATCCATAAGCTCATAACATCACAATCTGAGGGAGAAAATCACTTTACTTACTTCCAAACTTACTAAAGCGTTTCAAGCTTACACTAACATCCCCAAACCACTTTTAAGATGTTTCAAAGCTGGAAATCCCATTTCCACTCACCGACTTGTGAAACCTCAATTGCCGACATGAAATTCAAGCGCCCAAAGACCCCAAAACTTTTCCAAAAGCTTCCGAAGAATCCTCCCATGTGTATACCACATAAGAACAAAGGATTAATGCATCTCAATGCATTAAAACCACCCGCAAACACTAAAATCCCGCAGCTCTGGCCAATGTCACCAAAATACCCAGCTGAAACAACCGAAATCACAATCGATTGATCACTAAACTCAACCCAGCCATCAACCAACACTTCCAACATATTTTAACCATAAATCAATGTCCAAAAACATCCTAATATCATCATTATACCTCCAGCAACCCAGATTTCACATTATCCACATCATAAATCTTTCAAAACATGATTAGAACCCATCTCAAATAACTCAAAACAAAACAAATAAAAAGATCACATTTTAAACTCTTCTTTTAGCAAGATTTCAACATTTTAACAAATCAACAATAAAACCTCAATGAAAACACAAAGCAAGAGTCAAATATCTTTGTAATATCATTAAAGAACCTTGATTAGAAGGTTAGCACGAAATTACCTCAAATCCTTGCTCTTCTTCTAATTTGGCAAGTTTTCACTTCAAGAACTTGAGGAAAATCAAGAGAAATCTTAAGGAAAGAGTTGGAAATTAAGTGAGAAAAAGACAGAGGAAGAAATCTAGAACTTGAGAGAAAAGAGAGAGTGATTGGCTGAAGAGAAAATGAGAAATGAAAGAGTTACGTCAAATTTTGTTTAACCAATTAACCACCTCTTTTTTAATTAATAAATCCACTCTTTAATCTTTAATTAAACATTTAAAACACATGCCAAATTAGAGAAAATGCTTAGTTGTCATAAAGCTCCCTAAAGATTCTAAGAATTTGACACTCCTATGAAAATCACACTTTTTCCACACTTTTAAATCTTTACATTTTGGTCATTGCCCAAAATGTACACGTTCCAAAATCCATTTTATAAAATTGATTTTACCAACCCATCCATATCACTTTAGATGATTTTAGAAAATTTTACCCTATTCCGAACCATGATTTCCATGAACCGTCCTTAAAGACTCGAATCTCTAACTCTAGGTTCGACTAACCAAAACCGATGCCTAAAACATCTAGGCCCTAAACCGAGGCATTACAACTCTCTCCTACTTAGGAAATTTCGTCCTCGAAATTTTACCTAAAGGAAAAAGGTGCGGAATTGTCTCAACATGGCCACCTTACTTTCCCACGTGACCTCCTCACCTCCTCGATGTCACCACAATACCTTCACAAGTTCAATCGTCTTACCACGAAAAACTTTGCTACTAGAATCAAGAATACCATCTGGGTCCTCATCATAGGACAATTTCGTATTCAACTCTATCTCCTCAACATGCATAACATGAGATGAATCCGATCTATACCTTCACAACATCGAAACATGAAACACATCATGAATTTCTGCAATTCGGGAGGTAACCTCAACCGAAATGCAATAGGACCAAAACGCTCCACAACCTCATAACGTCCAATAAACATTGGACTAAGCTTACCCTTGTGTCCAAATCTCATCACCTTCTTCCAAGACGATACCTTCAAGAACATGTGATCTCCAACTGCAACTTAATCTACTTATGTTTTAAATCCGTGTATGAGCTTCACCTTCTCAGTTGTTCCCTTAATTAAATCCGGCAAGGAAACCAACTTTTTCTCCCCCTTCACCCAACAAAGAGGCGTTCTATACTTCTTCCATACAAAGCTTCATACGTAGCCATTTGGATACTTGCCTGGAAACTATTACTATAGGCAAATTCCACCAAGGCAACTTCTTTTCCCAAGAACCTTGGAAATCTATCTCACAACATCTCAAAATATCCTCCAGCACCTGGATAACTCACTCCGAGTGTCCATCCGTCTTAGGATGATTTGAAGTGCTTAAATTCAAGCGCGTACCCAACGCTTGATGTAGACACTCCCAAAACCTCACTGTAAACCTTGAATCTCTACACGACACTATAGACATAGGCACACCATGCAACCGCAAAATCTCAGCAATATACAACTCTGCTAGCTTATCCAACGTATACGTAGTATGCACAGCCAAGAAATGTGCACACATCGTAAGATGATATACAATCACCCAAATGGAGTTCTTCTTGGATGGTGTCAAAGGCAAACCGAACACAAAATCAATAGTAATCCTTTCACACTTCAATCCCGGCATCCTCAAAGGCTATAACAAACCAGAAGGAAAATGATGCTCAACTTTCACACGCTGACATACCATACACTTGCTCACAAAATCAACAACATTCTTTTTCAACCCCACCCAATAGTACTCATCCTTCAAACCATGATACATTTTTGTACTACCAGGGTGCATAGCAAAAGGATTTCTATGGGCTTCAGTCAAAATAGTGCGCCTCAACTCAACCTCCCCCGGCACAACTATCCTACTTTTAAAATTAAAACACCATCATTATTGAAACATAAATCTGTTGCATTACCATCATCTATATCCTAACCATGAGGCATCAACGAATCATCAAGCAACGTTTATCCTTAATTAACTAAATCAAGGAAGGTTTTACCTATAACTCGGCTATCAACCCACCATCACGTGATACACACAACCGAGCAAACATCGCTCTCAACTCAACAACTACCTTCCTACTCAAAGCATCGGCCACAACATTGGCCTTTCTAGGTTGGTACTCAATCGTCAGATCATAATCCTTAAGCAACTCCAACCATCTTCGTTGCCTAAGATTCAACTCACTTTGAGACATGAGATACTTCAAACTTTTATGATCGTTGTAAACCACACACTTCTCACTGTAAAGGTAGTGTCTCCAAATCTTCAAAGCAAACACAACCGCAACAAGCTCTAGATCATGAGTCGGATAGTTGCGTTCATGCACCTTCAACTGTCTAGATGCATCTGCCACAACCTTCCCACCTTGCATCCACACACAACCTAGACCAACATATGAAAGGTTTTTATCAAAGGTTTATTGCAATTTTTTCTAAAATCACTAAACCTTTGTGTCTCTTGTTGGAACAGAATAAAGCCTTTCATTTTAACACTGAATGTACTAAAGCATTCAAAACATTAAAAGAGAAGCTGGTAACAGCCCCAACAGTGCAGCCACCGGACTAGAGTTTGCCATTCGAGATAATATGTGATGCCAGTGACTACGATGTAGGGGCGACACTAGGGCAGAGGAAGAAGAAACTCTTCCATGTAATATATTATGCCAGCAAGACCTTAAATGATGCCCATATAAACTACACCACAACAAAGAAGGAGCTGCTAGCGGTGGTATTCGCCTTCGACAAGTTCAGACCATACATACTTGGATCAAAAGTGGTGGTTCACACAGATCACTCATCAATCAAGTATTTGTTCACCAAAAAGTATGCAAGACCACGATTGATACGTTGGATTCTGCTGCTGCAAGAATTTGACAATGAAATCAAGGACATGAAGGGAACAAAAAACCAAGTAGTTGATCACTTGTCGAGACTGGAAATGGGAAAGGATCAAGATAAAAACAAGGTTAACATACAAGAGACTTTCCCAGATGAGAAGTTATTCACTGCCACCAGCACTGCCGCGACAGAATGGCAACAGGTAAGCTTTCCGAAATCCCTTGGTATGTTGACATAGTAAATTACCTTGTTAGTGGTTTATTACCTCCTGAACTTAACTACCAAGCAAGGAGGAGGTTCCAAAATGATGCAAAACATTATTATTGGGATGAACCTCTTCTATTTAAGCACTGTGCGTATCAGATTATCAAGAGATGCATACCACGGGAAGAAGTGCTCCACCATTGCCATGATGCTCCCTATGGAGGACACTTTGGATGAAACAAAATTGCTGCCAAAGTTCTGCAGTCTGGTTTCTTTTGGCCTACACTGTTTAAAGATGCACAAGCCTTTTAGAAGCATTGTGACAAATGCAAAAGGACTGGAAACATCTCTAGAAGACATGAGATGCCCGTACAAAATATTCTCGAAGTCGAAATTTTTTATGTTTGGGGAATCGACTTCATGGGACCATTCCCAGCTTCTTGTGGGAACCTGTATATATTACTAGTAGTGGATTATGTGTCCAAGTGGGTAGAAGTCGTCGCTACACAAAAGAATGATGCCAAAACCGTTCAAATGCTTTTACACAAACATATCTTCACCAGGTTTGGCATCCCAAGGGCGATCATTAGTGATGGGGGTAGGCATTTTGACAACTTGGTAATTGCTAGTGCGTTGAAAAAGTATGGCATTAAACACAAGATCACAACAACATATCACCTTCAATCCAATGGACAAGCTATGATCTCAAATAAATAAGTGAAGAACATTCTAGAAAAGATGGTTAAGCAAACTAGGAAGGACTGGTCTTTTCACTTAAATGATGCATTATGGACCTATAGAACTGCATTTAAAACACCATTAGGAATGACACCCTACCGCCTAATCTATGGAAAAACTTGTCACCTACCTGTCGAGATAGAACATAAAGCATATTGGGCTATCAAGATAGTTAACATGGACTGGGACAAAGCAGAGCAGAAAAGGCTATTGGACTTATATGAAATTTAAGAAATTCGAGTCATGGCCTACGACAACGCCATAATCTATAAGGATAAAACAAAGAAGTGGCACGACAGAAAACTGCTGCCACGACAGTTCACACCAGGGTAGAAGGTGTTGTTGTTCAACTCCAGGTTGAAGCTCTTCCCAGGAAAGCTAAAGTCTAGGTGGTTTGGACCCTTTCAAGTTGTCCAGGTTTTTCCTCATGGTGCCATCACAATAAGATCAATCAAGGACAGGCAACAATTCAAAGTCAATGGACAGAGGCTAAAGCATTATTAGGGGATTGAGGCCCCAAGAGAGCAGGAAGTAGTTGCTTTAGGAGATGCCCCTCAAGGCATCCCTAATTTAACTTAGTTTTATGTTATTTTATTTTATTTATTTTTTAGGGTAAACTACTGCATGGGTCACTTACGTTTAGCGTCTGTACAGAGTTAGTCACCACTTTTGAAAAGTGCCAATTAGTAGTCCTCTACGTTTTCGATGTGTAAATACTTGGTCACTCCGACGTTATACTCCGTTAGTCCCCTAACGAATTGCTGATGTGGCGAAATTAAAATAAGGATAAATTACTGCAATAGCCATTACAATTTATCTCATGTACATTTTTTCTCCTCAATTTAAAAAAGTAAACATTATAGTCACTAATAAAAATGTTTCTTTATAATTTCACCCTTAAATTTTTAAAATTTCATTTTTCAATCCTAAAACTTTACAATCAATTAACACAATAATATTATAAATGCTTAGATGAAAAATAGGTGCCCAAAGTATACCCTTTGAAACTTAGGTGCCAAAATTGCTCCAATTTAATAAATCAAACTTAAAAATTTAGTCCACTAACTACTAAAAAATTCGAGTTAGTGGAATTTCTATTTTATAATTCAAACTTTATTTTGAATTTTTGAGTCGAGTTTATGAAATTATGAGTCAAGTATTTTCACATCAAACCAAAAAATTTAATTTTTTCGAGTCAAGTCGAGTTATTGGAATTTCTATTTTATAATTCAAACTTTATTTTGAATTTTTGAGTCGAGTTTATGAAATTATGAGTCGAGTATTTTCACATCAAACCAAAAAATTTAATTTTTTCGAGTCAAGTCGAGTTATTGGAATTTCTATTTTATAATTCAAACTTTATTTTGAATTTTTGAGTCGAGTTTATGAAATTATGAGTCGAGTATTTTCACATCAAACCAAAAAATTTAATTTTTTCGAGTCAAGTCGAGTTATTGGAATTTCTATTTTATAATTCAAACTTTATTTTGAATTTTTGAGTCGAGTTTATGAAATTATTAGTCGAGTATTTTCACATCAAACCTAAAAATTTAATTTTTTCGAATCAAGTCGAGTGTTGCACTTCCCTACATATAATTTTTAATTTTAATCCGTGTTTGTCCCAAGAAAAACTTCGGCCGTCGTCGTCGTCGTCGGAACTTACGTAGCTCCGATAGAGGCTCCGCCGACGTTGGTTGGACTCGGAACCTTAGGGGTTTTGCTCGCCGCCACATCAGGAGCCCGGATCTGGTGTCCGTCTCGCGAATGGACGGCAACCGATGCCGGAAAATGCGAGAAACAGTGGCATCGATTGGTTTCTTGCCAGAGCTTCAATCGAGATTTGCTGGCGGAAGGCGGCCCGACGACGCGCGTGGTGGCCATGGATGAGATCGCGACGACGTGGCGCCTCTAGTGATGTAGGCGGTGACCACCACCGCCCGACGGTGACGGAGATCGACGACGGTCGATCGGGAAGGTGAACAAGCAACAGTAGACTTGACTTGATTCGAAATTTTTCTTGGGACAAACACAGATTAAAATTAAAAATTATATGTAGGGAAGTGCAACACTCGACTTGATTCGAAAAAATTAAATTTTTAGGTTTGATGTGAAAATACTCGACTCATAATTTCATAAACTCGATTCAAAAATTCAAAATAAAGTTTGAATTATAAAATAGAAATTCCAATAACTCAACTTGACTCGAAAAAATTAAATTTTTTGGTTTGATGTGAAAATACTCGACTCATAATTTCATAAACTCGACTCAAAAATTCAAAATAAAGTTTGAATTATAAAATAGAAATTCCAATAACTCGAATTTTTTAGTAGTTAGTGGACTAAATTTTTAAGTTTGAGTTATTAAATAGGAGCAATTTGGGCACCTAAGTTTCAAAGGGTATACTTTGGGCACCTATTTTTCATCTAAGCATTTATAATATTATTGTGTTAATTGATTGTAAAGTTTTAGGATTGAAAAATGAATTTTTAAAAATTTAAGGGTGAAATTATAAAGAAACATTTTTATTAGTGACTATAATGTTTACTTTTTTAAATTGAGGAGAAAAAATGTACATGAGATAAATTTTAATGGCTATTGCAGTAATTTATCCTTATTTTAATTTCGCCACATCAGCAATCCGTTAGGGGACTAACGGAGTATAACGTCGGAGTGACCAAGTATTTACACATCGAAAACGTAAAGGACTACTAATTGGCACTTTTCAAAAGTGGTGACTAATTCTGTACAGACGCTAAACGTAAGTGACCCCTACAGTAGTTTACCCTATTTTTAATTACTTTAGGAAATAAGAATGTAAAATTTGTTATTTTAGTTTTTAGGTAAATAAAAGAAGCAGAGATAAGAGAAGGAATGAACCAACCCAACCCACTCACAACAGCCCAAGAAGCCCAATGGTAACAAGGCTGTCGGGACAGTCGGTCACCAGCTGTCGCGGCAGACGCGCAAATACAGCCTGTCACCAAGCTGTCACAATAGACACGCAGTAGAATATCTACTACCTAATGGAAATAAAGGTAGCCACCCCAATGGCATATGTTGATCCCTCTGCCACGACAAAACCAGACTCAACAGAACCTGTCGCGGCAGAGCCTGAGCAGACAAAACCTGCACAACCAGAAGACACCTCCTCCAGCCAAATAATTCAACTGCTGAAAAAGATAGAGGCATGACAGCTGGGATTTATGGAGTACATGAGGGACATCACCAGTGCAACGGTAAACTTTATTAAAGTTGAGCTTAATTATCCAAACGTGCAGTCCCCTTCTTTTCCAGAAACTCTTCTTTCTGCCCATACACCTGCCGCCAGCTCCAAGATGCCCACACCAACAGGCAACAGCTGCCTCTACTTCACCATCTGCCACGGCCGGAGACGGCGACAGAAGGTCTGCATCTATTCGAGGAACCAAGAGAAAGGAACCACTGCCAAAAATTGACCCAAAATATTTCAAAGGTTTTTCCTCCTCTTTCGTATGGCAGGATGAATCAAACTCTGAACCGTCCGTCATCCGCAAAATAGCCAAGGACTTCCCTTCGATGAAGAAGAAAAAGCTTGATATTGATGTTGAGGGACCCTGCCGCGATAGAGCAGACGACAGCCGAAGCAGCAGCAGTGACAATGAGATCGAGGTCCTGGACAAGGCCCCGGAAATTTCACCCACTAGAGTCCAGCCACCTCGAGAGGTAAAGAAGAAGGTAGCCTCACCCTCTCCAACTCCAAAACTAGTCTGTGCCACAAAATCAACTGCCCGACGACAGCTTTGCATCGACAGCAATAGTGACGGCAGCTCTTCAACTTAAGTTCTTTTACTCTTTTTGTCATCTATATCTTTATTTGATATTCGTGATGTTTTTATTTCTGTTTATTGTGTCATGCATTGAGGACAATGCAACCCTCGAGTTTGGGGGTACGTAGTTCTCTTTAATTAATGAACTTAATCTATTTTGTGTCCCATTACTATGTCATTTTGTGTCTAAACAAAACAAAATTTGGCTTAAGTTTTTTAAACTTCCCTTACCTGCCGCGAAATTCTCTGTCGTGACAATACTTTTAGGGTGTTTTAGGAAATATTTAGAGCCCTACTATTGTTCTAAACTCTAAAAACACCTTTGTAACTTATATGTTGTCTAGACTACTGTTAGTAAACTCAGAATAGGAAGCTTAACCACTTGAGTTAGAAAAAAAATAACTTAGACAATTAGAAGTACTCCTAGAGGTGCCTAACACCGGCTCTAGGAAGATAGCTAGGGGTGCCCAAAACCGGCTCTAGTAGAAATAAGAAAAACTTTGGTCTAAGTTAGAAAAAACTAAAGGAGCCCAAAAATTGCCATCAGTCAATAATTATTTCGAGTTACTAAGGAGTCTAGGCATATATTTGTTCATAAAACCTGCACACACTTACACGAGAATTATAGCATTGTTCCGGATAAATCCATAAACATCCGAAAAGCTACTGATCTTGATGGTGAAGGTGATGTAGGTAATGGTTGTTCATTGAGTTAAGCCAAAGCCAAAAAAAAGTTTCATTCTTAGTTAGGTTGCATTTGCTTGAGGACAAGCAATAACTTGAGTTTGGGGGTGTGTTGAGTGCATAAATGTTCTATATTTTAACCCTCATTTACCCATATTATTGATGCACTCAAGCATGTTTAGTTGCATTTTAGGATATATTTTGCATAAACATCACAAATAGATAATTTTGCACAGATGCTGCTGATTTTTGGTTTATTCTTGCAGGTAACTGTCGTGGCAGCATCCAGGGCAACAGAAGATAACATCAGAGCTGGAGTGAAGGATTGAAGGAGACTACCTATTACAATACTGTCGTGACATATGTCGTGACAGTGAAGATGATGATGATGGAAAATACGAAGTGGAGTTCGACTGATAGAGCATTTAAAGCCTGATTTTTGTGGACCACTCACATAACTGTCGGAGCCTAGAAGCACAATGAAGGCCTTGCCCAAAGTTTGAGGAAAAAGTCAAAGAAATAATATATGGCGAATTAAAAGACATCTATTCAGAGATTTAATCTTTAATAGAGTTGTACTTTAATTCAAACTAGTATTCTTGGCCATTAAGAAAACTTAAGTCCAAGGCTTATACATATGCTTGTAATTCAACAAGGCAAAGGATATCTAGCTCCTAGCCGTCTTCCCCCCAAAACCCTAGTTGTTTCCCCTCTCCATCATGTTCTAAACTTCCCCCAGGGCTAAGGGTTGATCTTGTAAGGTAGTTGTAAGGGTTGTACTGTTTCTTAGGATTTTTTCTATTCAATTAATAAAAGCATCATGTTTATTTACTCTGGTTTCAACATCTCATAAGAGTATCGGTATAGCATTGTGAGGTTATTCATTTACTTAATATCGAGAGAGTTAAGTATATGAAGGGAGTAAATACGAGTTTTCCAGTTTATGGTTAAACCATCTTGGCCTAGGGATAGGTACAAGGTTAAGCAGCTAAAGAAGAATTCACAAACTTTGGTGTTCATCCTTCAATTCACGTCGGGAGGTATCATCTAAGACGTGTTCATCGAAAGAACTTGGACCTAGGGATAGGACAAGTCACAACAAGGTTCTTGCCGAACTTGAAGTCTAGAGTTGTTGTTCGCTTTCGCAACATCAACAGACCTATACTGCGATAGGTGCTGCCGCGATAGGCTCGACGACAACCGTAACAGAAGTTCCTTTGAACAGTGCAATACCTGCACTACTGGACAAATCAATAACAGCCTATTTTCTCAATCTGATTTTCTCTTTTACTTTAGTTTATCTTCAAGACTTCTAAAATCATTCTATTAAATTAATTTCTTTTCTTGTGCAGAAATTTAAGGATAGAAGTATTTCCAGTCCCTGTGGAGACGATATCCGATACTTCATATCACTTTATTACTTGCGACGTGTATACTTGCACTCAATTGCGATAGACTTATTTACACGCAACAATTATTATTATTATTATTATTATTATTATTATTATTATTATTATTGTTATTATTATTATTATTATTATTATAAACCTAATTTGTTTAGATTACCACCGCTCAACTATATATATAGTTATAGTTATTACGTACAGATATAAACCAAAGCTTTAAGTTTTAAAGTGTTGTCGCTCTTAGTTCTTCCCATGTTTTATGAATTCCTCTCGGTTTGACGTTGCCATCACCTTACATCGAAGCTGAAACCGCCCTTTATCCGTCGTTGTAGCTTTATTGTTGCGAGGTGTGTTTCATCCACTGCTATAGATAAATAATTTTATTTGTGTGTTTTCTTACCGTGCTATATAAATAGTTTTAATGTGTGATGTTTTTTTTAGTTTATGGGTATTTTACATGAGATTTGTCGTTACATAAGAATTTTATATGCATTCATACTTGAGATAGAGACTTATTTAAATAACGATTTTATGGACTATGAACTCGGATTACAATACATGATTGAGTAGAGATTTGAGTATTGTGATTTAATACCGTTGTGTGCATGGGTTGGGATTGTACGGTGGAAGATTGTGGTGACGACCACTTACCGATTGGTGGATGTAGTGAAGAGTTCTGGGGAACTTTCCTCTTATCGATTGGTGAGCTGTAGTTGGGTACATTGCATTGTGTTTATAAAATTAAATCGCTTATGTTGTGAATCATCATTGTTTTTAATTTAAAGATTTTATATACATTATTGTCTTTGTTTTTACGGTTTATCTTGCACTTTAGAGACACACTAACCTCTTTAGCTTACTCCCTCATAGTTTCCTCTTACAGATATCTTTGGACTTTAGGCGATGTGGTACTTGGAGGATCTCATATTTTATTCAGTTATTTTATTATTTAGTATGAAACCGTTTTTAATTATTCAGATTATTATTTTATTATATTGAGATATTGATGTAATTTCATACTTTTGAGAATAAATATGTTTTGGAATTATTTTTATAGAATCTTTTTACTATGATTTTATTTTAGAGATTTTATATAAACATTTTAATATTTATTATGATATTTTTATTTTTATTTACTATAAGATATTTATTAAATCACTGTTATTTTATTTTAAGTTAAAAGTATAGTTTCCAAAATTGGTTTTCTTTATGGTAAAGTTTTCAAACGTGACTTCCTAAATTCTGTCTTTTCTTCTAGGTCGAGTTTAGGGGTTTACATTTAGTGGTATCAGATCTAAGTTCAACCCTCGGACTGTGAGACTCACATAAAATTTTAAGCCAAAAATGATTTTTGCATGCATATTAAATGTTTTGGGGCAAAATGGGATTTTCTAATAAATTTATTATTTTAAAGAATTAAAGATATGTTTCGAAAAGAAACTACAAGTATCAAATCTAATTTTAGGATTAATTCTTTTTGTAGATAGATTATTTTGTCATCTTGGAGGAGCTCTAGATTAGCGATCGATCATGATCATATTCGTTCCTATAAATGTGAAACCTAAGCCTATCTGAAAACTTTGTGTTGTCATTTGTAACCTGATTCTAAATGCTCTTTTAAAATTTTATATAAACATCGTTAAGTCTGAAAATTTGAGGACAAAATTTCTTTTAAGGGTGAAAGAGTTGTAACACCCAAAAAATTACGTCTAAATTGTAAACCTTGGATTCGCAAAATCACTAATTTAAAAACCCTACTTTTGAAATCCCTAATGGAAAACCCTAACAATTGAGAATTTTAATTCAAAACTGTAACGCCCCGGTTTTGGGCTTAGAAGTCTTGGGCGTTGACCGATTGGTCAAAGTGCTGTTCGAATCGTAAGTGGTTAAATTAGGAAAACCTAGTTCGGGTTGCATTAAAAATATGGAAAAATGTTCTAAAATCATCTTTTAATATAATTAAGTGAACTGTGAAAACAATTTTGGAAAATGAGTTTTGGAAGGTTGACATTTTGGCTAGTGACCAAAATGTAATTTTCGCAAAATTGGTGGCTGTTTTAAAAAGGATTGAAACTTTGAATCTTTAAGGAGCTATTTGCCCAATAGTGAATTCTCCAGATTTTTCTAAGATATTTTAATCCTAAAATCTGATTTTAAAGGTTTGATAAAAGGAGGGAAACTCATTTTACTATTTTTCTTTCCTAACTTCCTATTTTCTCTTCTCCTTTTCTCTCCAACCAAACATCACCATTTTCAGAGATTTTGATCTGATTTCTTCACCTAAATTCATCTTTTCAACTCACAATTGTTAGCAAATCATTGTGTAATCAAAACCTACTCAATTGCTACAAGTTTCAACAAAGTTTTCATTCCAAAAAGTGGAGAAATCACAAGTTTGGAGGTATGAACGATTCTCCTCTGAACTTTAAGTTCTTTAATGAAATTCCTAAAGTTTTCAATCCTAAATGTATGTTTAATTAAAGGTTTTCAAGTAGATTTATGGATCTTGGCTAATTATGCAAGATTTTGGTGTTTTCATTTGATTTTCGTTTGATCTGTTAAATCTGAGTTTTGAGAAGTGTTTTTGATGATAAATGATCATTAAATTGATGTGGAAGTGAGTCTTGATTAATGCAATCCCGGATAGGTTGTGTTTCCTAAGTTTAGCTTGTGTTTTAAGGTTGTTTTTGAGGTGATTTTGGTGTTCTGGTGTTGCTGGAGGTATAAGGTTGCTTTTAGGTTGTTTTTAGATGTGGTTTGATGTTAATAGATGTGAGGTTTTGCTGGTTTATGGCTGGGCTTTGTTTGGAAGTGTTTTGGATGCAATTTCGGTTGTGTTTGGTGGCCGAAATTGGAGGTTGATTGAGAGCAGCGAGTTTAGGTGCTTTCATTGAAGCAATTAATGCAAGATGATGCATTAATCCTCTGCTTTGATGTGTTGAAACAGGGGAGGCATCATTGGATTCAAGTTCGGTTGATTTGGAGGCTTGATTTGGTGCTTAGGCTTGAAGCTAAGTGGTTTTTGGTGAGTGCAACTTTGGAATTGGATTTTCAGCTTTTTAAACAAAGGTTTGAAGGTTATGGGAGCTTAGTTTAAGTCTAAACAACTTTGCTAAGCTCAAGTGTAAGTTTTCGGATTTTCTCTCTAGTGGTGGCCATGACTTGATGTTTTGCAAAGTGATGATTTGCATGATTTGTTTACTGTTTTGAAAGCATGTTTTAGTATGGATTTTGCTGTTGATTTAAGCCATGTGTTGAAGGTAACTCTAGGTAGGAGTTCCTTAATTTTGTACATTGCTTAAATGTGGTTTTGATGCATGAAAGGCATGATGAAATGGCTTGGTTTAAATGCTTTAAAACAGTGGATATTATGATGAAATTGATGTATATTGGCAAGTGATGGTTTTGAAAAAGTGAAGGTCACTAAGGTGGTTAAAAGTCCTTGAGTGAGCCTTGTTACATGAACATCAAGGTGGTTAAAAGTCCTTCGATGTTGCGGACTCTAAGGTGGTTAAAAGTCCTTAGGTGCTCCTTTCCATGGTGGTTAAAAGTCCATGGGGCCAAGGTGTTTAAAAGTCCTTGGGGCCAAGGTGTTTAAAAGTCCTTGGGATGATTCAAACTACGGACACAAAGGTGGTTAAAAGTCCTTGTGTGGTCCATTCATGGTGTTTAAAAGTCCATGGCCAAGGTGTTTAAAAGTCCTTGGGGTCAAGGTGTTTAAAAGTCCTTGAGAAAGATGATGATCTTGTTTTCCAAAATGGAATTTGTCACTTGTGCCAATATGACATGGAAAGTATGCAAGAAGCATGTGATGCTTGGTTTGATTATGTTATAAGCATGTGGTTACATGGTTTTAAGAATGCTTTGAACTTATGCATGGAATGATTTAAAGCATGTTTTGTAAATGGTTTTATATGCGTTATTGAATTGTTTTAAATGAGCATGCCTCACTAAGCTTTTGCTTACGCTCTCTACGTTTTCTTAATTCAATAATGCAGAGAATTAGAGCATCTTGTGGGCTGCAAGGGAGGGCAAGCAATCAAGTTCTACTTAAGCTCAATGTATGAGGTTTTACAAGCACTTTTAGCTTTTTGGTTGATTTGGCAATGGGGGACCAATGTATATGTTTTGGGAGGTGTATAAGACTCCCTAAGTCTGTTAAATGTTGTTGAGAATGTTGGTTTTTGATTTGGAACCTTATATGCTTGTTTTGCAAGTTTGGAGTTGAACGGATAGCTTAACTAGGAAGCATGCCTTATAAATTGGGGTTTTTCTTATGTGATGTTAATGTGTTAAATTGATGATGCAATTGAGGTCCTTGCATGTTGGTTGACTTTGTATAATGGTTTGGTGATGTTAATTTGATGTTTGAAGCATGTTTGATGCTGTTTTGGAGTTGTCTGCAGACAGGGGTATCGATACTTGGGCTTGGGGTATCGATACACCTGAGCCAAATTTGCAAGTTTCAGGCCAGGGGTATTGATACCTGATGAACGAGTATCGATACCATATGAGTGGAGTATCGATACCTGATGAACGAGTATCGATACCCATGCTTGAATTTGTTTTGTTTTGTTTACGTTTTGGTCCTGAATCTTGTACGATCAATTGTATGAGTTGTGGATGTCCTTTTGAGCTGAAATTTCACAGAGATGCATGTAACCTGACTAATTTCAAGTTGGTAACCTTAATTTGGGTTAAGTCCTTTAATTTATCAGAAATTACAATTTGGTCCCTAAAGTTGTAATTTGTTCAATTGGGTCCTTGTTTGATCTCTGATGGATGTAATCTTTTAACATGTTGTTTGTATGGTCACACATAGGAGTAATGTGCATCTAGATAAGATTAAAAAGAAAAAAAAGGGTCGTTAATCAAGGTTGACTTTCGGGTTGACTTTGGTTTTCCCCGTGTAATCTCCGTAGTTCGGGTCGGGCGTCTAGGCCGGGCTACGGGGGTTACATTTGGTGGTATCAGAGCCGAGTTCTTGAGTAATTGGGAATGTTGTTGTGCATGATTGAAGCATGGTTTGGTTTGTATGCTTGTTGGGTGAAAGCATGTTCAGTGATTTATGTTGATGATGTTTTTGTGAAGTATGTTGTGATGATGCATGATAAGGGTACCCATTACCAAACAAAAGCTAAAGAAATGATGTTGTTTTTGAAAGAGATTGAGCTTGAATACTTGAAATTGCTTACCTTGCTGGGCCTGACTTGTTTTATTTTGCATTATTATTGCATGGTAAAGTATGGCACCACGTAGAGAGTTAAGGAGTAACGTAAGAGCTACGACTCCTGAAGGGAATGTGAATGATGAGCACACTGGTAGTGCTGTGCTACCTCCTCCTCCACCTGGTGGTGGTGCGGAGAGGGGAAGAGCTGGAGCTGAGGCAGCTGGTGCTGGAGCTGCAGGACCTGAGGTTGGTCAGGGATAAGCGATGCCTGACATGTCTGCTTTGGTACAAGCTATTGCGGGTGCTTTTAGAGCAGCGGTAGCTGGAGCTCAAGGAGCTGGGCATCAGGGAGATGCTGGTGTAAGACTACCCTTAGAGCGTCTGCGCAGTCTTGGTGGGACTGAGTTCAGAGGTATGTCAGCTGAGAGGTCGGAAGCCTGGTTAGAAAGTACCAAGCGTGTCTTGGGACAGATGAGCTGCACTGATGTGCAAAAGTTGGGCTGTGTGGTATCTTTGTTGCAAGGTGATGCCTATACGTGGTGGACGACCACAATCTCTGGGATGGCTGAAGCTGACATCACTTGGACATTCTTCCTGAATGCATTCAAGAGGAGATATCTGGGAGTGAGATATCTGGATGAAAAGAAGCGTGAATTCATGTCTCTGACTCAGGGGAACATGAGTGTGGCTGAGTATGAGGTACAGTTTGTACGCCTTAGCCAGTATGCACCAGAGCTGGTACCTGATGAGCGAGAGAGGTGCGAAAGGTTTCGTTATGGCTTGGTGCCGGATGTTAAGACCTATATGTTGGCAGCTGAGTACAATGATTTCGATGTGTTGGTTGGTCGATCCAAGGATATTGAGATGAATCTGAGTTTGTCTGCGAAAGGTGCTGGAGCTAGTTCTGGGAAGAGAGCTGCCGAGTATAGTTCCGGAGGTGGACGGAACAAGAGAGGACGTGATCAGAGGTTTCAGTCTTCAGCTAAGAGAGGTGGAGGTGCACCTGCTAGAGGAGGTTTTGCTAGGGCTGAGCCTAGTGTTTGTTGGATCTGTGGTTCTCGTGGTCACTTGAAGCGTGACTGTCCTCGTGCTGGTAGGGAGGTGCAGACTCCTGTTGTGGCAGCTGGTAATGTTGGTTATGAGTGCTGGAATTGTGGATCTGCTGACCACTTGAGACGTGATTGTCCGAGGATGGCTGGTGGCCAAGAGCGTGCTCCTGCTGTTGCGGCACCGCAGAGAGGTCGTGGGCGCGGCCGTGGTAATTTCCAGAGGCGTGAGGAAGGTGGCCGAGGAGTAGCTCATGTTGTAGCTATTCAACCTGAGGGTGGAGGCCAGGCGAGGGTGTATGCTCAGCGCGAAAGAAGGAATGATGCTGATGTGATTGCAGGTACCTTTACTTTGCAATCCATGTCTTTGCTTTCCTTGATTGATTCTGGATCTACTCATTCATACATTTTGCGTGAGCATGCTGAGTTGCTTGGTTTGCCTGTTGAGTCTTTGGATGTCGGTGTTAGAGTCACCAGTTCTTTTGGTGAAACTGTTGTGACTCGTAAGCTGTATAGAAGGTGCCCTTTGGTTGTTCAAGAGCATGTCTTTCATGTTGATCTTATGGAGTTGCCCTTTTATGGTTTTGATGTGATCCTTGGTATGGATTGGCTTGCTGAGCATCGTGCTGTTGTGGATTGTGAGAATAAGCGGGTGTCGCTTAGGCTTGCGGATGATTATGAAGTAGTGGTGGTTGGTGAGAATGTGAAGTTTCTTGCCAATGTTGTTTCTACCTTGGAGGCAAGTAGGATGCTGAGGCAAGGTTGTGAAGCCTATCTTGCCTTTGTGATGAATCCTAGCTCTAAGGAGTTGAGAGTGCAAGATATCCGCGTGGTGAAGGAGTTTCCTGGTGTTTTTCCTGAGGAGTTGCCCGGTTTACCTCCTAATCGCGAGGTGGAGTTTGGTATTGAGCTGTATGAGAATACCACTCCTGTGTCCATTACTCCCTATAGAATGGCACCTAAGGAGCTGAAGGAGCTGAAGACGCAGTTGCAAGAGCTGCTTGATCGTGGTTTTATCCGGCCGAGTGTGTCGCCTTGGGGTGCTCCTGTCTTGTTTGTGAAGAAGAAGGATGGCACTATGAGGATGTGCATTGATTACCGTCAGCTGAACAAGTTGACTATCAAGAATCGGTATCCTTTGCCGAGGATTGATGATCTCTTTGATCAATTTCTGGGAGCTGCTGTGTTCTCTAAGATTGACTTGAGGTCAGGGTATTATCAGTTGAAGGTGAAGGATGTGGATGTGCCTAAGACAGCTTTCAGGACAAGGTATGGGCATTATGAGTTTCTTGTGATGCCGTTTGGTTTGACAAATGCTCCTGCTGCTTTCATGGACATGATGAATCGTGTTTTTCATGAATACCTAGACAAGTTCGTTGTGGTGTTCATTGATGATATCCTCGTGTACTCGCGTACTGAGGAGGAGCACGAAGAGCATTTGCGGGTGGTTTTGCAAGCTTTGTTGGAGAATCAGCTTTATGCTAAGTTGAGCAAGTGTGAGTTTTGGCTTAGGGAGGTGGTGTTTCTTGGACATGTCGTTTCAGCTGAGGGGATTCGTGTTGATCCTCAGAAGATTGAAGCGGTGATGAGCTGGAAGGTTCCTAAGTCTGTTCATGAGGTCCGTAGTTTCCTTGGCTTGGCGGGATACTACCGGAGGTTTGTGGATGGTTTTTCCAAGATTGTTGCTCCTTTGACGAAGCTTTTGCAAAAAGATGTTAAGTATGAGTGGACAGAGGCGAGGCAGCAAGCTTTTGAGAAGCTGAAGTTGGCTTTGACGCAAGCTCCTATCTTGATTCAGCCTGAATCAGGGAAAGAGTTCGTAGTCTACAGTGATGCATCCTATGTTGGTTTGGGGTGTGTGCTGATGCAAGAGGGTAAGGTTGTGGCTTATGCGTCGCGGCAGTTGAAGGTGCATGAGCGCAATTATCCTACGCATGATATAGAGTTGGCTGCAGTGGTTTTTGCTTTGAAGATCTGGAGGCATTATCTGTATGGTGAGAAGTGTACTGTGTACACGGATCACAAGAGTTTGAGGTATCTGATGTCTCAGAAGGAGTTGAATCTTAGGCAGCGACGTTGGCTGGAGTTGCTCAAGGATTATGATTTGACGATTGAATATCATCCTGGGAAGGCCAATGTTGTTGCGGATGCTTTGAGTAGGAAGGTAGCTGTTGAGCTGAGGGCGATGTTTGCTAGCTTGAGCATATCGCGGGATGGTGGCCTTGTTGCTGAGTTGCAAGTGAAACCTTCGCTGGTTCAGTTGATCAAGGATAAGCAGTTGTTGGATGATTCCTTGGTGTCTCATGTTCAGGATATCGCGGAGGGTAGACCTTCGGATTTCTGCTTTAATGAGGATGGAGTGTTGTGCTTTGGTAGTCGGATAGTTGTGCCTGCTGATGTTGAGTTGAGGCGTGCTATTCTGACTGAAGGTCATAGTAGTCCTTTTGCTATGCACCCTGGTAGTACCAAGATGTATCGTGATCTTCGCGATGAGTACTATTGGGTTGGTTTGAAGAAGGATGTGGCAGAGTTCGTGAGCAAGTGTTTGGTGTGTCAGCGGGTTAAGGCTGAACATCAGGTTCCTTCTGGTTTGTTGCAACCGTTGAAAATCCCCGAATGGAAGTGGGAGAGGGTTACCATGGATTTTGTGTCTGGTTTGCCTTTGTCTCCGTCGAAGAAGAATTCTGTTTGGGTGATTGTTGATCGCCTGACGAAGTGTGCACATTTCTTGCCTGTGCATACTACGTTTTCTTTGGATAAGCTGGCAGAGCTGTACATTGCTGAGATAGTGAGGTTGCATGGTGTGCCTAAGTCGATTGTGTCGGATAGGGATCCGAGGTTCACATCGCGTTTTTGGCAGTGTTTGCATCAAGCTCTGGGTACAAGGTTGCATTTCAGTACATCCTATCATCCTCAGTCGGATGGTCAGTCTGAGCGGGTTATTCAGATTTTGGAGGATATGTTGAGATGCTGCGTGATTGAGTTTCAAGGTTCTTGGGAGAAGCATCTGCCTTTGGTTGAGTTCGCTTATAACAATAGTTATCAGGCGAGTATACAGATGGCACCTTATGAGGCTCTGTATGGGAGGAGGTGTAGGACTCCTCTATGTTGGGCTGAAACTGGTCAAAAGTTGGTTTCTATGCCTGCTTTGTTGAAAGGGACCACCGAGAAGGTGAAGCTCATTGGTGAGCGGTTGAAGGCTGCTTCGGATCGGCAGAAATCTTACGCGGATTTGAAGCGTAAGGAGATAGAGTTTGCGGTGGGTGACCGTGTGTTCTTGAAGGTTTCGCCTTGGAAGAAGGTGATGAGGTTTGGTCGGAAGGGTAAGTTGAGCCCTCGGTACATTGGACCGTATGAGGTGGTTGAGCGAGTGGGTCCTGTTGCGTATCGGTTGAGGTTACCTCAGGAGTTGGAAAAGATTCATGATGTGTTCCATGTTTCTATGCTCAGGAGGTATAGATCTGATCCTTCGCATGTGATGCCTGTTGAGGATGTGGTTTTGAATCCGGATTTGACCTATGATGAGGAACCGGTGAAGGTTCTGGGTTCAGATAGTAAGGTTCTTCGTGGCAAGACCATTGAGTTGGTGAAGGTGCTGTGGAAGCATCGAGGTGTTGAGGAAGCCACGTGGGAGCGAAAGGAAGACATGTTGAAGCAGTTTCCTTATCTCTTTCCTTCAGGTAAATTTCGAGGACGAAATTTCTTAAGGGGGGGAGAGTTGTAACGCCCCGGTTTTGGGCTTAGAAGTCTTGGGCGTTGACCGATTGGTCAAAGTGCTGTTCGAATCGTAAGTGGTTAAATTAGGAAAACCTAGTTCGGGTTGCATTAAAAATATGGAAAAATGTTCTAAAATCATCTTTTAATATAATTAAGTGAACTGTGAAAACAATTTTGGAAAATGAGTTTTGGAAGGTTGACATTTTGGCTAGTGACCAAAATGTAATTTTCGCAAAATTGGTGGCTGTTTTAAAAAGGATTGAAACTTTGAATCTTTAAGGAGCTATTTGCCCAATAGTGAATTCTCCAGATTTTTCTAAGATATTTTAATCCTAAAATCTGATTTTAAAGGTTTGATAAAAGGAGGGAAACTCATTTTACTATTTTTCTTTCCTAACTTCCTATTTTCTCTTCTCCTTTTCTCTCCAACCAAACATCACCATTTTCAGAGATTTTGATCTGATTTCTTCACCTAAATTCATCTTTTCAACTCACAATTGTTAGCAAATCATTGTGTAATCAAAACCTACTCAATTGCTACAAGTTTCAACAAAGTTTTCATTCCAAAAAGTGGAGAAATCACAAGTTTGGAGGTATGAACGATTCTCCTCTGAACTTTAAGTTCTTTAATGAAATTCCTAAAGTTTTCAATCCTAAATGTATGTTTAATTAAAGGTTTTCAAGTAGATTTATGGATCTTGGCTAATTATGCAAGATTTTGGTGTTTTCATTTGATTTTCGTTTGATCTGTTAAATCTGAGTTTTGAGAAGTGTTTTTGATGATAAATGATCATTAAATTGATGTGGAAGTGAGTCTTGATTAATGCAATCCCGGATAGGTTGTGTTTCCTAAGTTTAGCTTGTGTTTTAAGGTTGTTTTTGAGGTGATTTTGGTGTTCTGGTGTTGCTGGAGGTATAAGGTTGCTTTTAGGTTGTTTTTAGATGTGGTTTGATGTTAATAGATGTGAGGTTTTGCTGGTTTATGGATGGGCTTTGTTTGGAAGTGTTTTGGATGCAATTTCGGTTGTGTTTGGTGGCCGAAATTGGAGGTTGATTGAGAGCAGCGAGTTTAGGTGCTTTCATTGAAGCAATTAATGCAAGATGATGCATTAATCCTCTGCTTTGATGTGTTGAAACAGGGGAGGCATCATTGGATTCAAGTTCGGTTGATTTGGAGGCTTGATTTGGTGCTTAGGCTTGAAGCTAAGTGGTTTTTGGTGAGTGCAACTTTGGAATTGGATTTTCAGCTTTTTAAACAAAGGTTTGAAGGTTATGGGAGCTTAGTTTAAGTCTAAACAACTTTGCTAAGCTCAAGTGTAAGTTTTCGGATTTTCTCTCTAGTGGTGGCCATGACTTGATGTTTTGCAAAGTGATGATTTGCATGATTTGTTTACTGTTTTGAAAGCATGTTTTAGTATGGATTTTGCTGTTGATTTAAGCCATGTGTTGAAGGTAACTCTAGGTAGGAGTTCCTTGATTTTGTACATTGCTTAAATGTGGTTTTGATGCATGAAAGGCATGATGAAATGGCTTGGTTTAAATGCTTTAAAACAGTGGATATTATGATGAAATTGATGTATATTGGCAAGTGATGGTTTTGAAAAAGTGAAGGTCACTAAGGTGGTTAAAAGTCCTTGAGTGAGCCTTGTTACATGAACATCAAGGTGGTTAAAAGTCCTTCGATGTTGCGGACTCTAAGGTGGTTAAAAGTCCTTAGGTGCTCCTTTCCATGGTGGTTAAAAGTCCATGGGGCCAAGGTGTTTAAAAGTCCTTGGGGCCAAGGTGTTTAAAAGTCCTTAGGATGATTCAAGCTACGGACACAAAGGTGGTTAAAAGTCCTTGTGTGGTCCATTCATGGTGTTTAAAAGTCCATGGCCAAGGTGTTTAAAAGTCCTTGGGGTCAAGGTGTTTAAAAGTCCTTGAGAAAGATGATGATCTTGTTTTCCAAAATGGAATTTGTCACTTGTGCCAATATGACATGGAAAGTATGCAAGAAGCATGTGATGCTTGGTTTGATTATGTTATAAGCATGTGGTTACATGGTTTTAAGAATGCTTTGAACTTATGCATGGAATGATTTAAAGCATGTTTTGTAAATGGTTTTATATGCGTTATTGAATTGTTTTAAATGAGCATGCCTCACTAAGCTTTTGCTTACGCTCTCTACGTTTTCTTAATTCAATAATGCAGAGAATTAGAGCATCTTGTGGGCTGCAAGGGAGGGCAAGCAATCAAGTTCTACTTAAGCTCAATGTATGAGGTTTTACAAGCACTTTTAGCTTTTTGGTTGATTTGGCAATGGGGGACCAATGTATATGTTTTGGGAGGTGTATAAGACTCCCTAAGTCTGTTAAATGTTGTTGAGAATGTTGGTTTTTGATTTGGAACCTTATATGCTTGTTTTGCAAGTTTGGAGTTGAACGGATAGCTTAACTAGGAAGCATGCCTTATAAATTGGGGTTTTTCTTATGTGATGTTAATGTGTTAAATTGATGATGCAATTGAGGTCCTTGCATGTTGGTTGACTTTTTATAATGGTTTGGTGATGTTAATTTGATGTTTGAAGCATGTTTGATGCTGTTTTGGAGTTGTCTGCAGACAGGGGTATCGATACTTGGGCTTGGGGTATCGATACACCTGAGCCAAATTTGCAAGTTTCAGGCCAGGGGTATTGATACCTGATGAACGAGTATCGATACCATATGAGTGGAGTATCGATACCTGATGAACGAGTATCGATACCCATGCTTGAATTTGTTTTGTTTTGTTTACGTTTTGGTCCTGAATCTTGTACGATCAATTGTATGAGTTGTGGATGTCCTTTTGAGCTGAAATTTCACAGAGATGCATGTAACCTGACTAATTTCAAGTTGGTAACCTTAATTTGGGTTAAGTCCTTTAATTTATCAGAAATTACAATTTGGTCCCTAAAGTTGTAATTTGTTCAATTGGGTCCTTGTTTGATCTCTGATGGATGTAATCTTTTAACATGTTGTTTGTATGGTCACACATAGAAGTAATGTGCATCTAGATAAGATTAATAAGAAAAAAAAAGGGTCGTTAATCAAGGTTGACTTTCGGGTTGACTTTGGTTTTCCCCGTGTAATCTCTGTAGTTCGGGTCGGGCGTCTAGGCCGGGCTACGGGGGTTACAAAAACCCTAATTTTCTATTAGGGACTAAAGAAGAATTTTTATCAAACTTGGAAGTTAATATGAAAGTTCTTAAAAAGCTTAAGGACCACATATGAAATTTACCCAAATTAAGATTTTGAATTCTAAATTCCTACCTTTTACATTCAAATTGAATTCTAATTCCCCTTTTTCTTAATACTGAATTGACTCTCATTTTTCAACTTAAATCTTGTTTTTACTATATTATTATTATTATTATTATTATTATTATTATTATTATTATTATTATTATTATTATTATTACTATTATTAATATTAATATTAATATTAATATTAATATTAATATTAATATTAATATTAATATTAATATTAATATTAATATTAATATTAATATTAATATTATTATTATTATTATTATTATTATTATTATTATTATATTCAAAACCTAATTTGTTTAGAATACCACCGCTCAACTATATATATAGTCATAGTTATTACGTACAAATATAAACCTAGGCTTTAAGTTTTAAAGTGTTGTCGCTCTTAGTTATTCCCATGCTGTATGAATTCCTCTCGGTTTGACGCTGCAATCACCTTACATCGAAGTTGCAACCGCCCTTTGTTCTTCGTTAGAGCTTTATTGTTGCGAGGTGTGTTTCTTCTAGTGCTATCGATAAATAATTTTATTTGTGTGTTTTCTTATCGTGCTATATCAATGGTTTTACTGTGTGATGTTTTTTTTAATTTATGGGCATTTTACATGAGATGTGTCGTTATATAAGAATTTTCTATGCATTCATACTTGAGATAGAGACTTATTTAAATAATGGTTTTATAGACTACGAACTTGGATTAAAGTACACGATTGAGTAGAGATTTGAGTATTGTGATTTAATACTGTTGTGTGCATGGGTTCAGATTGTACGGTTGAAGATTGTGGTAACAACCACTTACCGATTGGTGGATGTAGTATGGAGTTCTAGGGAACTTTCCTCTTATCGATTGGTGAGTTGTAGTTGGGTACATCGCATTGTGTTTATAAAAATAACTCGTTTATGTTGTGAATCATCATTGTTTAGAATCTAAAGATTTTATAGATATTATTGTCTTTTTGTTTACGATTTTTCTTGCACTTTAGAGACACAGTAAGCTCTTGAGCTTACTCCCCCATAGTTTCCTCTTACAGATATCTTTGGACTTTAGGCGATGTGGTACTTGGAGGATCTCACATTTTATTCGGTTATTTTATTATTTAGTACGAAACCATTTTTATTTATTCAGATTATTATTTTACTATATTCAGATATTGATGTAATTTCATACTTTTGAGAATAAATATGTTTTGGGATTATTTTTCTAGAATCCTTTTACTATGATTTTATTTTAAAAATTTTATATAAAAATTATAATATTTATTATGATATTTATTTTTTATTTACTATAAGATATTTATTAAATCGTTGTTATTTTATTTTAAGTTAAAAGTATAATTTTCAAAATTGGTTTTCTTAAGGGTAAAGTTTTCAAACGTGACTTCCTAAATTCAGTCGTTTCTTCTAGGCCGGGTTTATGTGGTTAGAGGTATTAACGATCTCTTATGCTTCCAACTCATTAACTGTGGTCTATCGTCTAATGCAGCCACGGCGAGTGAACAGAAACTGATAATCGTTTGTGGCCAATTGGTTCAGAATCCTCATTCCCTTCTCTGGTGCCTTATCAAGTAGTATGCCATTTTCTGAGGCATCAAGCATCATCCTGGTGGGTTGATTAACACCATTATAGAGCAGAGATACTTGCGTCCAAAGCGGCAGTCCATGGAGCGGGCATTTGTGCAGAAGTTCTCGGTAGCATTCCCATGCTTCGTACATCACCTTGTCATCAGCCTATCGAAAAGAGGTAATCTCGCTACATATACGATCAGTAACATTTGAAGGATTAAAACAAGCTAAAAATCTCGACACATGTCTGTCCATGACTCAATAGAGCCACCAGTCTGGCTATTTAACAAAGTTTTCGCCCTATCCCTCAGTGAATAGGGGAATAATCGCAATTTCAAAACATCCGGAGTAATCCTTGAATTCTAAAAGATTTACAAATCTCTAAGAATGACTTCATGTGCTCCCAAGCATCCACATTTGATGTGCCCCCAAATTGTCCCAGTTTATCGATCATATTGAACATGACTAGCTTGAGTTCAAAGTGATTGGCATTGATATCTGGTTCTAGGACTGTAGAATAAAAGTTTTCTATGTCCTCTTCCATGTAGTCTCGAGTGGTACGGACTCGGCCTTGCTGGGCAGGTGGTGGTTGTTGATCTTGTCGCCCTCCATCTGCCGGTGCATCTACGACAACGGCTTTATTAACATTATCATTATCAATGGCACCGTTTATGCCCCTTCCATTGTGAACCATTGTTGCTTCTACTGCTTCTACTGCTAATGCCTCACATGCCTCTTTTCAGAGTTTTCTTGTTGTGCGTTCGATCTCATCGATAAACAGGGGTTTAGACGTCGGATGTGCTCTGGTCATAAACTATAAAATCTTTTTTATGATAATAAAAAACCAAAACTGAAAATTAAGTGCAATAAGAGAAGAGTGCAAGAAAGTAAAGACGAAGTTGCTATTGCCAATCCCTGGGAACGGTGCCAAAAAAAACTTGTAGAGCGTAAAGGGGTTCTCTAAATCGAGTGCAAGTGTACACTACTGACAAGTTATAGTATTTAAGATAGCGTCTCCACAGGGATTGGAAGTTGCTTTAGTGATTAAATTCATGCACAAGGAAAAGTAAAAACTCAATTGAATTGGGATTCGATTTGATTAAAACTAAGAGCAAGTAAATTAAAAGATTGAGAATTCAGTTTGAGAGAATGGGCCAATATTGGAATGGGTCGTTGTGTGGATTTTGAATGTTTTGTCTTTGTTAAAGTGTTGCAAGATCGACTCAGCTGTCTCGGCAGTTGTCAAAGTGATGCCTTGGCAAATGACCCGTGACGGTAGAGAATGATGCACTACCCGGGCGGCTGAGTGATGCTTCAAAGTTCGGCGAGGCTTCCTTCAATGACTACTCCTTATCCCTAAGTCGAAGTACAATTGGCGAACACGTCTTGATAATACCTTCCAGCGTGAATCTATGGATGATACCAATCAATTCTTAAGCCTCCTTTAGCCGTTGAACTTTTAACTTATCCCTAAGCCAAAGAAGTTTCACCCTTAGTTGGATAAAACTATGTTTACTCGTTTCATTGCAAACAACAATAATGCCAAGAGTAAACAAACTTTGAAAATTTATTGCAAACACTAAAAACCTAAACGAATACAAACAATCGTTCACAGCTACTCAATAAAACCAACCCTTAGCCCTAGAAAAGGTTTAGAACATGATGGATGAATGGAAGCACTAGGGTTTAGTCCAAGAACTCTCGATATCTCCCCTAGTCGACTAAGATACATTATATATAAGCCTTGGCCTACTCGAAGTTGGTTAAGGGACTAGAGTTCAAGTTGGAATTAAAGTAGATCTCCTAAAAAGATTACCTCTCTAATTAAATCTTCAAATTCCTTGAGCTTTGACTGTGGCTTTTGGGCTTCGATCTGCATGCAAGTGGTCTCTAAAAATCGAGTTTGATGTGTTCTTCAAGTCGCATACCACTTTGCATGTTTTCAGCTGCCTTGGGATGCTGCCTCGGCGGCACACCATCTGCTGCCTCGGTAGAGGTTTGTATCTGTGTGAATGGCTCAGCAAGACTCCTCATTCTGGGTTATTTCTCTGTAGCTTAGTCTGACCAGCTCTCCAGCAATGTTCGTTGATTGTTTAGCTCCTTCCTTCTTCCCTCCTTGTTGCCTCGACATCGTCAGTCTGGGCGGGTATCCGCACACAGTAAATCATATACCTGAGCAGTATCTTTTATAGAGAAAAATAGTGAAATTCATCAAGTAGGGTAGAGTATCTAATCTATGCAGTTTTTGAGTATGTTTACCTAATTGTACAACTAATATGGGCTTAATTCTAACAATAATTAAGCTATCCTAGGGCTAAAATCTAGTACTTTTTTACACTTAACATCCCTAATTACTCTAGTCCATAAAACGAAACATGCATTCGAAAAGTGAAGTCTCCTTAGATACCCTTGCAAGTTGCTGCCTCCCAACACTTAGTTATATGCATTGATGGACAAAAGAGAGTGTAACATAAAAGCTTAGTGAGGAGTGCTCAAAACCCAAAAACACCATCAATGCTTAAAACCATTTTACACTTTTGAAAACAATCATGCCCTCTTTGAAATCCATGTACTTCATCATTAAAATTAGCATGTTATACACCATGCAACAAGTATTACATACTTCAACAACAAATCATTTGCTAAAACTCTTTCCAAGCTTTTCCATGCATAGTTTCCATATGCGATGCTTAAAAAGGTAAAACATACATTTTATTTATGTTATGCACCCATAAACATTTCATAACAATGTATCAATTATATTAGCCCCTAAGTGATCATCCACATACTCATTACTCAAAAAGCATCGAATACACGGATTCCCAAGTGTTGTCCCAACACTTCATACATTCTCATCGGCATCTCAAGGTTCACACACGGGAGCTACCCTCCACCGTTGTGACACCCGTGGTGAGTATTCGGTACCTTACAACCCCTCAACACCACTCATCGGTAGAGGTATAACCCCACTAATGAGGGACGGGAGACAACTCAATTTCCTCAATTGTTAGGGTACTTGGATGGAGTTTCCTGTACAATCACAACCCATCAACATCCAATGCGACTTGTTTATAGTGCACTCAATCCTATAGCCTGCTAACTATATCCGATTTCATTTGTAAACCACTTTACACAACATCAGTTTCCAATATAATTCTCATTTAGCATACACCTCACTGTTTTCAAAGCATTCACAATAAACCATATTTCGAAGCATCAATCATGCTTCATAAGATAAGTATAAACACATACTTACAAGGATCACTCACCTAGTGCATCCTTTAACAATATGGCATCATAAACAACAAATCACTTACTCAAATCATGCTTTAAAATAGTAGATAATCACATATAAAAACAAGTGCATCCACAAGCTTATAATTGCACAATCCGAGGGAGAAAATAACTTTACTTACTTTCGAACTTAGTAAAGTGTTTCAAGCTTACACTAAGTTCTCAAAACCACTTTTAAGATGTTTCAAAGCTGGAAATCCCATTTCCACTCACTGACTTGCAAAACCTCAATCGTCCACGCGAAAATCAAGCGTCCAAAGTTCCCGAAACTTCGCCAAATGCTTCCAAAGAATCCTTCCATGTTTATAACACACAATAACAGAGGATTAATGCATCTCAATGTATTAAAACCACCAGAAAACACTAAAAACCCGTAGCTCTACCCAAAGGCACCAAAATACCCATCCGAAACAACCAAAATCACCTTTGATTGATCACTAAACTCAACCCATCCATCAACAAACACTTCCATCACATTTGAACCATAAATCAACATCCAAAAACATCCTAATATCATCCTTATATCTCCAGCAACTCAGATTTAACATTTCCAAGCCAAAAACCCAAAACTAACAACCTACGCAATTAGAGATCTCAATGATTTCAAGATTATTATGATCAAAACTCATTATCAACATCAATAATCTTTTAAAATATGATTAGAAACCACCTCAACTAAACCAACACAAAACTAGTACGAAAATCGCATTTTAATTCCTCTTTTAGAAAGATTTCAATATTTTTACCAAATCAACATTAAAACCACAATTTAAAACACAAATCAAGAGTAGAATACTTTGGAATTTCATTAAAGAACCTTGATTAGAGGACTAGTACGAAATTACCTCCAATCCTTGATTTTGTTCTAATTAGCAAGTTTACAGCTCATGAAGCTTTAAGGAAATCTTGTAAATCTTTAAGAAGAATCTTTGGAAAAGAGTTGTAAATCAAAAGAGCAAAAGAATGAAAAGAAATTTTGGAAATTGAGAGGAAAGAGGGAATAATTGGCTAAAGAGAAAATGAGAAATGGAAAAGTTACATCAAAAATGGCTTAACAAAGTAACTACTTTTTTTTAATAAAACTTCCCTCTTAAATTTTAATTAAAACATTATAATTACATGCCAATTAAAAGAAAAGACTTTATTGCCAAAACGCTCCCCAAAGATTCGAAGAATTTGACTATCCTTTGAAAATTACACTTTTTACATAGTTTTAAATCTTTACATTTTAGTCACTGCCCAAAATGTTCATGTCCCAAAATCCATTTTGTAAAATTGATTTTACCAAACCCATCTATATGATTTTAGGTAATTTTAGAAATTTTTACCATATTTTTACCTTATCCTGAACCATGATTTCCATGAACCATTTCTAAAGGCTCGAATCTCCAATTCTAGGTTCGACCAACTTAAACTGATGCCCAAAACATCTAGGCCCAAAATCAGGGCGTTACATTGTGGATGTAATTAAATGAGCTTGGATGATCATTTTAAGCTGAGATTTGACAGAGATGCATGTAATGTGATTAATTAAAGGTTGGTAACTTAAAAAGCGATGAAGTCCCTATAATGTGGTACAATTTCAAAATGGTCCCTAAATTGTGTTGTATACAATTGGATCCCTAATCGATGTCTGATTGTGTTGCAAATTGTTTCGCTGTGATGTTTATCACTTAGGATAATAATGAGCATCTAGACAAGATAAAATGAAAAAATAGGGTTTTTTATCGGAGTAAACTTCCCGGTTTACTCTAATATTCCCCGTGTGACATGTTTGGTTTGGTCTATCGTCCAGACCGGGTCGAGGGGGTTACATATAAAACAAACCACGCGACTCACTAAATAAAATGCTGGAAATTTAAAGAGAAAACTAGGCACAACACAAATAACAATTTGTCCAAAAATTAAACAAACAATGATGTGTAAAATTTTAACTAAATGCAATAAAGTGCATGACTCTTCACTCCTATTGCCTTCAACTACAACACCCTTTTGAAAACTAACGTCGCAAACTTGCTTGATTAACATTATAAGAGCGTCCTTGAATTGTTTAGCCCTTGCCCGACTGATTAGACGTTGAGGAACTTCTATCGGGTCTCTCTTGGGTGTAGTATTGATGTCTGCATCATCCCCCTTTCTTTAATGTGATTTGTCCCCAAATAGTCATGTAACCCCCTCAACTCGGTCTAGACGATTGGCCGAACCGAACATGTCACACGGGGAATATTAAAGTAAACCGGGAAGTTTACTCTAATAAACAACCTTATTTTTTGTTTTATCTTTTCTAGATGCTCATTATTATCCTATGTGATAAACATCATAGCGGAACAATTTGCAACTCAATCAGGTAACGATTAGGGACCCAATTGAACAAAAACACATTTTAGGGACTATTTTGTAATTTTATCAAATTAGAGGGACTTCTTCTATTTATAGATTAACAAACATTAATTTATCACATTACATGCCTATTTGTCAAATCACAGCCCAAAACAATCATCCAAACTCTTTTAATTGCATACACAACATTTGGGGACTAAACGTAAAGAAATAAAACTTCAAAAGATTACAATAACCAACTTAACAGCTGGGTGTTTCTGTACAAGTTGCCATGTACCGAAACGCCCGTATCAGAATAGGGTCAAGTGGATCGAAGCTCGTGCTCGTATCAAAACAGCCTCAAGGGTGTTTCGAAACGCGAGATTCGAGTAGCAAAACGTATCGAAACACCCATTCCCTCTTTCGAAACCCCTAAGCCATTTCAGGCACTTTGTATTGGTACATGCTTAGGTGTACTAAAACACCTGGCCTGTAATGATACTTTTTGCTGGTTTTTCATACTTTAATCCATACAAAAACATTCCAACATGCATACAACATATCTAAACATCAAACCTCAATCATACATGGCAATTCCAACATCATAGCATGTCAATATGTACTAGGGAAATCTATATGCATGCAACCTATATATTATGACCACTCAAGAGTGAACACACAAACCATAGCAAATACCAACAAATAAAGTTTATTTACAAGTCATTAAGGGCATCACAAACTTGCCACAAAACAGGGAGTTTCAAAACACGCATTCGCAAAACATAAAGGCATCCTCCCATTGTCGATTATTACTAATAAGCAAACATAAAACCATACTTGAGCTAAGTCTCACTTCTTGGTTTCCTTCTTGCTTCTTCGCTGCCCCAAAGATTCTATTTCTCTACATTGTTGGAAAAGAGAGCGTAAGCAATAATGCCTAGTGAGGGATGCTCAAAACAAACCAACAACAACTATGTAATTTAAAACCATTTCTCAGTCAGAAATCTCTATCTCATCATGCTCTTTCTATCTCATGCTTGAAATCATTTCCAAAGCAAAACCACATCATTAAAACCACATGTATCATCTATCTCATGCATTAACTCAAATGCATAATCTCAAAGCAAAACCACACATGCTTGTTTCTCAAAAGTATTTCTCAAATCATGTTCTCATATACAAAACACAATGCTTGATGAAATCTCACTTCATTAAGTCCTACCTCGGTGGAATCTCACATCACCGAACTCTCATGGCGGTATCTCTCATCGCCACAAAGCTTGATGGAATCTCACATCATGAAGACCTACCGTGGTGGAATCTCTCATCACCACACTCTCACTTTGGAATGGGATGGCACTACCCCCATTGCCCGAACCAAATAGCACATACAAATTTTGTATATTATAGTGCACTTCTCATCCTATTGGTCGACCAATTATATACGGTAAAAATTATCTCATCTCATGTCAATATACTCCTTTTAAGCATCATTTACCTACTATTTTTCAATGAATAAACATAAATCTTTCTCACCCCATTTCAAAAAGCATAAACATTGTATAGCATTTTCTCAACAAGCTTTATCTTTGAAAGATCGCAATTCTATCTCATGGGTTCATATAAATCATCAATTCATTTCTCAAAACATGTATAAAACAGTAGGTTCAGATCTATCTTTAAAACATGAGCATAATCATAAAATCAATGGGTACTGTAACACCCTATATTTAGACCTAGATGTTTTAGATGTTGAATCGGGCTGGTCAGGAATAGTTCAAACCCTTGAGGTTGGTTTAGGGAACATCTAGTTCGGGATGTTTTAAAAATATGGAAAAATATCTAAAAATCCTGATTTATTATATAAATGATTATGATGAAAACAATTTTACAAAATGAGATTTGGAAATATTACATTTTGGTATAGTGACCAAAATGCAGTTTTTGCAAAAGTTGACTAGTGATTGTTTTGTAAAGGATTGGAACATTGACTCGTTAAGGAGCTAATTTTACCATTTGTTTTCATCAAATTTCTCTTTAATTTGGGAGCTTCTAATAATGATTTAATTAAGGAAATAAAAGAGAATTAAAAAGGAAAATTAAAGTTGAGTTTTCATAACTAATTTCACGATAGTTTTCTCTTTTCATTTTCTCTCATCTTCAAATCAGCCAAACACTTTTCTCTCATCAAATAACATCTGATTTTCATTTTTTACTGAGATTTTATCTTCCAAAGGATTTCCTATCTTTGTTTCATCAAATCCTTTTGATTTTTGCTTTGGATTTCAAGAAAACTTGCCCAAATTGAAAAGAGATCAACCATTAGAGGTAAACTTCATCCTTCTCCACTAATGATCAGTTCTTTACTGAAATTCTCAAGTTATCAATCCTTTGTTAATGGTTTTTGAGTTGTTTTAATGTTATAAACAAGAAATAGTTGTTAAATTTAAGATTCTTGATGAGATCTTGGTGATTTTCGTATTCCTATGTTAAGCTCTCTTTTGAGGTTGATTTCTAATATATTTTGGATGATATTTGACGTTGAGAATGAGGTTTTAACAAATAAATACCGAATAGGTTTGGGTTCTTAGGTTTGAGATGCTAGATTTGTGGTTTTTGAGGTGTTTTTTTGTGATCTGCTGTTGCTGGAGATACAAGGTTGTGTTTATGTTGATTTTTTATGTTGATTGAGGTTTAGAAAAAGTTAGAATTGATAGATCTTTGTTGGGCTTTGATTTGAGAAAGTTTGGAGGTGATTTCAGTTATTTCAGATAGCCGAAATGCTACTTTTGAGTAGAGCAACGAATTAGAATGAGTGGCTGGTGATTTTAATGCATGATGATGCATTAATCCTCTGCTCTTATGTCTAATGAACATGGGAAACTTCATCGGACGAATTTGGTGTTGATCCAGAAGTGCCAGAAGCCTAGAAATCGTTTCGGCGAGCAAGCAAAACGTTATCGGTGAGTGCAAATGGTTTTAGAAGTCCTTGATGGACAAGTAAACAAGATTTGGGGATTTAGGATTGGTTTGAAACACCTACTATGTCCTGAAGTAAGTATGTTTAGATTTGCTCTTGAAAAGTGGTTGATGCCCATAAATGCTTTTGACATGCTCTTGATTTGAGATAGACAAATTCATACTGTTTTAAGCATGATTTATGACTTGAAATGATGTTTCATATTGATCCCATGAGATAGAATGACATTGTGAAGAGTTTTGAAATTTTGACTAAATGCTATGCATGAGTTGTGGTTTGAATTGGGATGAGATTGATTTTAGAAATGTGGCATCAAAACAGTAGGTGAGATGATGATTTTAATGTAATATATTGGCATAAATGATGAGATGATTACCGGATATAATTGGTCGGCCAATAGGATGTAAAGTGCACTATAAACTAAAATTCGTACGTGCTCTTTGGAGTCGGGCAATGGGGGTAGTGCCATCCCGATCTAAAGTGAGAATTTGATGATGAGAGATACTATCGGGGTAGGTCTTGGTGAAACACCCACACTTTGTGGCGAAGAGAGATACCGCCATGAGAGTCTTGTGATGTGAGATTCCACCGGGGTAGGACTTGGCCTCGAGTCAAACTATCTGCATATCTGAGTAAAGATAGAATATGAAATGTCAGTATATGAGAATGTAATTGATTCATATGTACCAATGTTGAAATCATTTTATGCTATGAGAAATGCATATGAGATTTTGAGATTTATGAAATGCTTTTGGATACCAAGCATGTGTGTGTGGCTTTTCCATGAGATTTTCATTGGTTGAATGCATGGATAGATAGATAGATGGTACATGTGATTTTCAAATGGTGATTTGCTTTGAAATGGTTTTCAAGCATGAGATAGAAAAAGCATGGTTTAGAAATGGTTTTCAAGATAGAGTTTTAAAAGCTTGCATTGTTGTGTTGGTGTTTTTAGAGAAGAATTAAATATGACTAATTGAATAAAAGTAACTTTAAAATCAGAGAAGTCCTTGTAATTTGCAGAAGTTACATTTTGGTCCCTAAATGTCTAGTTTGTGCAATTAAACCCCTAAACGAAATCCGATCGATGTTTCATTTCTTCCTATGCTCTTTGGTGATCACATAGGACTCAAGTTGCATTTAGAAAAGAAAAAAAGAAAAGAAGGGTCTTTAATCGAAGTCGGCTTTACCGAGTTGGCTTTGGTTTTCCCCGTGTAACCACCTTGGTTCGGGTCAACTGTTTAGACCGGGCTAAGGGGGTTACATTTGTTGGTATCAGAGCTAGGTTTGCGAATAATTGGGGCGTTGGTAAGTGGTTGGTAAGTGTAAATGTGAATGTGAATAGTTATGATCTTTGTGAAAGCATGTTGAGTACTTGTGCAATGTTTGAGCTTTAATGAGATGAAATGCATTCAAGTTGAATGTTTGAGATGAAATTATGTTGTTATGCTATGTTTGGGGTATAGATGGGGAACTCATTGCTATATAATTACTATTGGAAATAATTGTTTTGAAAATGAACTTGAGCACCTTGGATTTCTTGCCTTATATTGCCTAACTGAATTTTATTGTATTTTGCTAGTTGCATTGTTTTGAATGGGGCCACGTAGAGAGCTTAGAATTAATACGCGTAATGCGGCTGAGAATGAGATGAATGAGATGGAAGAGCGTGTTGAGAATCTACCGCCTCCTCCTCCTAGTGGACCACTCGGTGGTGGTGGAGCGGGGGCTGGTGCTGCTGGAGCTGGAATAGAGGTTGATGAACCTGAGGGAGCACGAGGGCAAGCTGCTCCTAACATGACTGTGCTGATCCAGGCTATTGTTAGAGCCTTTCAGGTAGCAGTAGCTGGTGCTCATGTGGATACACCTCAGGTTGAAGTTGGTACGAGTCTGCCGTTAGAGTTACTCCGCAGTCTCGGTGGAATCGAGTTTAGGGGTTGACCCCTGAGGGTTCCGAATCTTGGTCAGAGATCACCAAGAGGATCCTTGGGCAGATGAATTGTAATGATGTTCAGATGTTGGGGTGCATTGTATCCCTGTTGCATGGTGATGCCTATACGTGGTGGACAACCACTATAGCTGGTTTGAAAGATGCTGAGGTGACTTGGACGTTCTTTCTGAATGTGTTCAAGGGGAAATATCTGGGTGTCCGTTATTTGGATGAAAAGAAGAGGGAATTCATGTCCCTAGTGCAAGGAAGCATGTCGGTGGCGGAATATGAGGTGCAATATGTATGCCTTAGCCAGTATGCACCGAAGTTGATCCCTAATGAATAAGAGAGATGCGAACGTTTCATATATGGGTTGGTGGCTAAGGTGAAGACATATATGCTAGCATCAGATTACACTGATTTTGATTTCTTGGTCACTCGAGCCAAAGACATTGAGCTGAACCTTGGTCTGGCGAATCGAGCAGAGGATCTAGCTCAGGGAAGTGAGCTGCGGGTTCTGATGCGGGAAGGGATCATTTGAAGAGGCCGAGGGATCGAAGGTCTCACGAGGATGCTAGATGTGGGGGAGGTAATCTAGGGACAGGTCATCAAGGGCCGAATGCTTTCATTCGTACACCTGAGTGTAATCGGTGTGGCAAGAGGCACACGGGAGACTGCTGGGGCAACATTGGTGCATGATAGAATTGTGGTTCCCGTGGGCACATGAAATGAAATTGTCCTCAACCGATGATCGAGGGACAGGCTCCGGTGAGAGCAGCTGAGCCACAGAGGGGCCGTGGGTGTGACCGTGGCAATTTTTAGCGTAGAGATGATGGTGTGAGGAATGTACCACATGTTGTAGTTGTTCAGCCCGAAGAAGGTGGCCAGGCCAGAGTGTATGCCCATCGTGAAGGGAGGAATGACACCGATGTGATCGTGAAGGGACACACTCATACATATTGCGTGAACATGCTCAACTGCTTGGTTTTCCTGTTGAGTCTTTGGATGTTGGTATGCGTGTGACTAGTTCCTATGGTGAAACAGTAGTAATAAGGAAGTTGTATAAGAGATGTCCCTTAATGGTTCAAGAACATGTGTTTTTGGTTGATCTTATGGAATTTCCCTTCTATGGATTCGATGTAATCCTGGGTATGGATTGGCTAGTTGAGCATAGGGCTGTTGTGGATTTTGAGAATAAGGGAGTTTCTTTGAAACTTGTTGATGATTATGAAGTTGTGGTGGTGGGAGAAAACGTAAAGTTTTTATCTAATGTGGTTTCGACGCTTGAAGCGAGCCGGTTGTTGCGTCAAGGATGCGAAACTTATTTAGCTTTTGTAATGAATCCTAGTATGAAGGATGTCCGGGTTCAAAATATAAAGACCGTGTGTGAATTCCCTGGGGTGTTTCCAGAGGAGTTACCTGGTTTGCCGCCTAGTCGGGAGGTCGAGTTTGGAATTGAGTTTTATGAGAACACAACTCCAGTGTCCATTGCTCCCTATCGAATGGCACCTAAGGAGTTGAAGGAGCTGAAAACGCAACTTCATGAGTTGCTTGATCGAGGCTTTATTCGGCCTAGTGTGTCACCTTGGGGTGCACTAGTCTTGTTTGTAAAGAAGAAAGATGGTACGATGAGAAAGTGCATTGATAATCGTCAGCTGAATAAGTTGACTATCAAGAATAAGTATCCTCTGCCAAGGATTGATGATCTTTTTTATCAGTTTCGTGGAGAAGTTGTGTTCTCGATGATTGATTTAAGGTCTGGGTACTATTAATTGAAGGTTAAGGATGTGGATGTGCCAAAAACTGCTTTTCAGACAAGGTATGGGCATTATGAATTTCTGGTGATGCCTTTTGGTTTAACAAATGCTCCTGCTGCATACATGGATATGATGAACAATGTGTTTCATGAGTTCTTGGATAAGTTTGTTGTGGTGTTCATCGATGACATCCTTGTGTACTCTCGTACTGAGGAGGAGCATGAGGAACATTTGAGGATTGTTTTACAAATGTTGCTAGAGAATCAGCTTTATGCTAAGCTGAGTAAATGTGAGTTTTGGTTGAAGGAAGTTGTTTTCCTTGGTCACGTGGTTTCAGCTGAGGGGATTCGTGTTGATCCTCAGAAGATTGAGGTGGTGGTGAATTGGAAGCCTCCTAGGTATGTTGATGAAGTTCATAGTTTCCTTGGTTTGGTGAGTTACTATCGATGGTTCGTGGATGGATTTTCCAAGATTGTTGCTCCTTTGACGAAGTTATTGCAGAAGGATGTTAAGTTTTAGTGGATGGAAGCGAGACAACAAGCTTTTGAGAAGCTAAAGGAAGCTTTGACGCAAGCTCCTATCTTGGTTCAACTTGAATCTGGAAAAGAGTTTGTGGTGTATAGTGACACATCCTTTGTTGGTTTTGGGTGTGTGCTGATGCAAGAAGGTAAGGTAGTAGCTTATGCATCAAGACAATTGAAGGTGCATGAATGTAACTATCCCACACATGATATTGAGTTAGCGGCGGTGATGTTCGCCTTAAAGATTTGGAGACATTACCTATATGGTGAGAAGTGTACTGTGTACAAAATCATAAGAGTTTGAAGTATCTTATGTCTTAGACAGAGTTGAATATTAGGCAATGACGTTGGGTGGAGTTGCTTAAGGATTATGACCTAACGATCGAGTATCATCTAGGAAAGGTCAATGTTGTGGCTGATGCTTTGAGCAGGAAAGCGGCGGTGGAGTTGAGGGCGATGTTTGCTTGGTTGAGCATATCATGATATGGTGGCCTTGTTGCTGAGTTGCAACTGAAACCATCTTTGGTTCAGTTAATAAAGGATAACCAGTTGCTTGATGATTCTCTTGTACCTCATGTTTAGGATATTGCGGAAGGAAGGCCTTCAGACTTCAATTTCAGTGATGATGGTGTTCTATGTTTTGGGAGACGGATAGTGGTACCAAATGATGCGGAGATGAGGCGCACTATTATGACTGAAGCTCATAGTAGTCCTTTCGCTATGCACCCTGATAGTACAAAAATGTACCGTGATTTGAAAGATGAGTACTACTGGGCGGGATTGAAGAAAGATGTTTCCAAATTCGTTAGTAAATGTATGGTTTGTCAGCGGGTTAACGCTGAACATCAGGTTCCTTCAGGGTTGCTACAACAGTTCAGAATCCTAGAATGAAAGTGGGAAAGGATTACCATGGACTTCGTGTTTGGTTTGTCGTTGTCGACATCGAAGAAGAATTTAGTTTGGGTGATTGTGGATCGCGTTACGAAGTCTGCACATTTCTTGCATGTGCATACTACATATACCTTGGATAAGTTAGTTGAGCTCTATATTGCTGAAATTGTTTATTTTCAGTGTGTGCCGAAATCTATAGTATCGGATAGAGATCCGAGGTTCACGTTGAGGTTTTGGATATGTTTGCATCAAGCTTTGGGTACGCGGTTGAATTTCAGTACTTCTTATCATCCACAGACGAATGGACAGTCAGAGCGTGTTCTCCAAGTGCTTGAGGATATATTGAGGTGCTGCGTTACTGAGTTTCAAGGTTCTTGGGAGAAGCACTTGCCTTTGGTTGAGTTTGCTTATAATAATAGCTACCAGACAAGCATTCAAATGGCACCGTACAAGGCCTTATACGGGAGAAAGTGTAGAACTCCCCTTTGTTGGGCTGAAACGGGACGGAAGTTTATTTCAATGCCAGCTTTGTTGAAATGAACCACATAGAAGGTGAAGCTCATTTGTGAGCGTTTGAAGGCAGCATCGGACCAGCAAAAGTCTTACGTGGATTTGAAGCGTAAGGAGATAGAGTTTGCAGTTGGAGAATGTGTGTTTCTGAAAGTTTCACCTTGGAAGAAGGTGATGAGATTTAGCCGGAAGGGAAAATTGAGTCTGAGGTTCATTGGACCATATGAGGTGATAGAACGTGTGGGTCATATTGCTTACAAGTTGAGACTGCCTTCAGAGTTAGAAAAGATACATAATGTGTTCCATGTATCCATGTTTCAGAGATATAGATCTGATATATCGCATGTTATGCTTGTAAAGGAGGTTGAGTTGAATCCAGACTTAATGTATGATGAGTAGCCTATTGAGATTCTGGATTCGGATAGCAAGGTTCTCCGGGGTAAGACCATCGAGCTGGTCAAAGTCTTGTGGAGACATTGTGGCGTTGAGGAAGCCACGTGGGAAAGGAAGGATGACATGAAGAAGCAATTTCCTTACCTTTTTTCACTAGGTAAATTTCGAGGACAAAATTTCTTAAGTGGGGGAGATTTGTAACACCCTGGTTTTGGGCCTAGATGTTTTAGATGTTGAATCGGGCCGGTCGAGAACGGTTCAAACCCTTGAGGTTGGTTTAGGGAACACCTAGTTCGGATGTTTTAAAAATATGGAAAAATATCAAAAATATATAACAATTTAACAAAAGGAGTTTGGAAATATTACATTTTGGTATAGTGACCAAAATGCAATTTTTGCAAATGTTGATTAGTGACTGTTTTATAAAGGATTGGAACTTTGAGCTAATTTTACCATTTGTTTTCATAATTATTTAATTAAGGAAATAAAAGAGAATTAAAAAGGAAAATTAAAGTTGACTTTTCATAACTAATTTCACGATAGTTTTCTCTTTTTATTTTCTCTCAACTTCCAATCAGCCAAACACTTTTCTCTCATCAAATAACCTTTGATTTTCATTTTGTTTACTGAGATTTTATCTTCCAAAGGATTTCCTATCTTTGTTTCATCAAATCCTTTTGATTTTTGCTTTGGATTTCAAGAAAACTTTCCCAAATTGAAGAGAGATCAACCATTAGAGGTAAGCTTCATCCTTCTACTCTAATGATCAGTTCTTTACTGAAATTCCCAAGTTATCAATCCTTTGTTAATGGTTTTTGAGTTGTTTTAATGTTATAAACAAGAAATAGTTGTTAAATTCAAGATTCTTGATGAGATCTTGGTGATTTTCGTATTCCTATGTTAAGCTCTGTTTTGAGGTTGATTTCTAATATATTTTGGGTGATATTTGATGTTGAGAATGAGGTTTTAACAAATAAATCACGAATAGGTTTGGGTTCCTAGGTTTGAGATGCTAGATTTGTGGTTTTTGAGGTGTTTTTGGTGATCTACTGTTGCTGGAGATATAAGGTTGTGTTTATGTTGATTGAGGTTTAGAAAATGTTAGAATTGATAGATCTTGGTTGGGCTTTGATTTGAGAAAGTTTGGAGGTGATTTAGGTTATTTCAGATAGTCGAAATGCTAGTTTTGAGTAGAGCAGCGAATCAGAATGAGTGGCTGGTGATTTTAATTCATGATGATGCATTAATCCTCTGCTCTTAAGTCTAATGAACAGGGGAGACTTCATCAGACGCATTTGGTGTTGATCCGGAAGTGCCGGAAGCCTAGAAATCGTTTCGGGGAGCAAGCGAAACGTTATCGGTGAGTGCAAATGGTTTTAGAAGTCCTTGAGGGATAAGGAAACAAGGTTTGGGGAAATAGGATTGGTTTGAAACACCCTCCTATGTCCGGAAGTAAGTATGTTTAGATTTTCTCCCGAAAAGTGGTTGATGCCCATAAATGCTTTTGACATGCTCTTGATTTGAGATAGACAAATTCCTACTGTTTTATGCATGATTTATGACTTGAAATGATGTTTCATATTGATCTCATGAGATAGAATGTCATTGTGAAGAGTTTTGAGATTTTGACTAAATGTTATGCATGAGTTGTGGTTTTGAATTGGGATGAGATTGATTTTAGAAATGTTGCATCAAAACAGTAGGTTAGATGATGATTTTAATGTAATATATTGGCATAAATGATGAGATGATTACCGGATATAATTGGTCGACCAATAGGATGTAAAGTGCACTATAAACTACAATTCGTTCGTGCTTTTTGGAGTCGAACAATGGGGGTAGTGCCATCCCGATCCAAAGTGAGAATCTGATGATGAGAGATATCATCAGGGTAGGTCTTGGTGAAACACCCAAGCTTTGTGGCGAAGAGAGATACCGCCATGAGAGTCTGGTGATGTGAGATTCCACCGGGGTAGGACTTGGCCTCGAGTCAAGCTATCCGCATATCCGAGTAAAGATAGCATATGAAATGTCAATATATGAGAATGTATTTGATTCACATGTACCAATGTTGAAATGATTTTATGCTATGAGAAATGCATATGAGATTTTGAGATTTATGAAATGCTTTTGGATACCAAGCATTTGTGTGTGGCTTTGCCATGAGATTTTCATTGGTTGAATGCATGAGATAGATAGATAGATAGATGGATGGTACATGTGATTTTCAAATGGTGATTTGCTTTGAAATGGTTTTCAAGCATAAGATAGAAAGAGCATGGTTTAGAAATGGTTTTCAAGATAGAGTTTTAAAAGCATGCATTGTTGTGTTGGTGTTTTTAGAGCATGCCTCACTAAGCTATCGTGCTTACGCTCTCTCTTACCAACAATGCAGATAATTGAGACATTTTGGGCAGCAAGGTGGCTTAAGAGGATCCAAGGAATAGTTAAGCTCAAGTATGGTGATGTTTTACACTTACTTTAGTAATGATATTTGGCAATGTGATTTAATTGTTTGCTTTGAGAGATGTGTTTTGGACTCCCTTGTGTTGTTGCAAGTTATATGTGCTCCATTTGGTTTGTAAAAGGTCATTATATTTGTTTTGATGATTTACTTTGCCTTTTGGGATGCTTATGGTCTTTTGTTGCTTTTGACTCTTAGGGAGATGCTTTAGAAGTAAATTTTGATTTTAATGATGTTTGATGTTTTCCTTGACTTGTACCTCTGAGTGTTGATGCATATTGGTGTAAAAATAAGTTTAACTATATGTTGGAGTGGTTTGGTCATTGAGGTTCAAAAATTGAATATTTGGCATTTGCAAATTGCAGTGTATCGATACACCTTCGAGTGTATCGATACGGTCTCCTTGTTTTGGGAGGGGTGTACCAGTACACGGGGTCGTATCGATACCCTCTTTAGTCACTGGACGAGGGTGTACCGATACGGTACCTCGGCGTACCGATACGGTCTGGTGAGGGAAACCTGGTCAGTTTGATAATTGAGTACGTATCGATACCCTCCTTAAGAGTATCGATATATGGGTCATTAAGTTGGTTAAACCTCACTTTTGAATGTCTTGAAACGTTGCGTTTTAGTCCTTGAATCTCATGAATGCAATTGGATGTGTTTGGTTGGTCAGATTGTGATGAAAATTTACAAAGAAGCATGAAATATGACTAATTGAATAAAGGTAACTTTAAAATCAGAGAAGTCATTGTAATTTGCAAGAATTACATTTTGGTCCCTAAATGTCTAGTTTGTGCAATTAAACCCCTAAATGCAATCCGATCGTTGTGTCGTTTCTTTCTATGCTCTTTGGTGATCATATAGGACTTAAGTTGTATTTAGAAAAGATAAAAAAGGGCCGTCAATTGAAGTCGGCTTTAACGAGTTGGGTTCGATTTTCCCAGTGTAACCACCTTGGTTTGGGTCAACCATCTAGACCGGGATAAGGGGGTTACAGGTTCAAAACCGAGAAATGAGAGCGAAATATCTCATACTTACTTTTGAGCTTAGATTAGCGTTTCAATCTTAATCTAAATCCCCAAAATTTACTTTCAGACCATTGAAAAGATTTTAAAACCAATTCCATTCACCGACAATGCCTCGCTTGCTTTGCCGAAGCGTAATCAAGCTTCTAAAGCTCCAGAACTTCACCAATAGATTTCGATATGATCTCCCATGTTTATACCACACAAGAACAGAGGATTAATGCATCTCAATGCATTAAAATCACCAGCAACAAACGCTACCACGTTGCTCTTCCCAAAAACACCAAAATGTCTATCTGAAACAACAAAAAACACCTTTGATTACTCTACAAACACAACCCATCCAAAACCTAACACTTCCATCCAATTTTAATCATCAATTAACATCCAAACAAAATCTAATTGCATCCTTATACCTCAAGCAACACAAGAATCACATTATCACCACAAAAACCCAAAATCTAACAATCTAACTATAACACTCCGATTTTGGGCCTAGAAGTATTTGAGGTTGAGTCGAGGTTCGTAGGACCTAGACTAGAGATTCGGGTTAGTTCAGGAGTGGTTCAGGGAAGACAAGGTTCGGGTTATGATAAAATTATGAGGAAATGCTTAAAAATCATTATTAATTACTTAAATGATTTTGGTAAAATCAATTTTAAGAAAAGGATTTTGGAAGTGGGACATTTTGAGTTAGTGACCAGAACGCGATTTTTACAAAGTTGTTTTAGTGACTGTTTTGTAAAAGGATTGAAACTTTGAATCTTTAAGGAGCTATTTGACCTACTTGTTTTTACCATAATTTTCTCTCAAATAGGATCATTTTAAAGGGTTTTAATTAAGGATTAAAAGGAATTAATAAAGGGAGAGTTGGTTATTTCATTAAAAGCCATTTTATGTCATTTTCTCTCATTCTATTTTTCTCTCAAAGTTCTCTCAGCCAAACACTCTCCATTTTCAAGAAACATGAGGTAAAGCTCTTGATACTACGCTTTTGATTTCTAAAGGATTCTTTAATCTTGATTTATAATACCTTATTGTTTTTCCTTTGATTTTTCAAGAAAAACACATCCAATTGAGAGAGATTTCATCCAATAGAGGTAAGGTTAATTCTTCTCCTCTAATGATTAGTTCTTTACTGAAATTCCCAAGTTATTAATCCTTTACATATGTTTTCTAAGTTGTTTTGATGAATTAATCGTGGAAATCTTGTTAAATTGAAGATTATTGGTTGCAATCTTATGATTTTCGTAATACTACTGTTTTGATTGATTTGAGATTGGTTTCAATCATGATTTGGTTTATAAATGATTTTGAAATAAGGGTAATCTTCACCCGTGGTCCTTTTTGTTTTAGGTTTGTTCTATTTTGGTCACCCGAATTCAAAAAAGACTATTCTGGTCACTTACGTTCGAAACTGTTTCTGTTTTGGTCACTGGACCGTTAACCTCTGTTAATTAAAAATAATAATTTTTAATTTGACCCCCAAACTTTTACAACTTCATTTTTTCACCATCTTCCCCAAAGTAACAATATTGTATCTTACCCTATGAAAACAATCCCAAACATCCATGCTCCACACATCACAAAGTTTTTGCATCGATACCTTATTTTTGATTGGTTGAGATCGAGTTAAGAACACAAGACATCTATAATTTTCAGACTCTGAAACTGTCTGCTCCACTTGCAATCGGTCTTATTTTGGTCTTATGCTGCCCGGGTGGTCAGGCGTCAAATGTCGCAACCTATATATTTATGGGGAACGTAGCACTTTTTGTTCTCGTGACGATGTAAGACCGATTGTAGCAATAGAGAAAAGTTTCTTGAATGTAGTTTCTATCGGGTTCTTGTTTGACCTCCCTTTGTATTTAAGCAAGCATAATAAACTGTGATATGAAGATTTAAGGCATTTTCAGCATTTACAAAGTTTGAAATTGAACAATCTTTAAGTTCATCGATTTGCTCTCGAATTTCTGCAGGTGCTCAACTATTGGAGCAATTGTTATGACACCACTCCTCACAAAGCTTCTTGCCGGTCAGCTTGTTCCCGTTGATGTCGTGGTATGATTAAATCTTATTTGAAGATTGCCTTTATAGATAATTGGCAAATAACATAATTGAGAGGGAAGATATACAACCTGAATGTATATTCCACTAATGTAATCAATGCGTTCTACGAAAATCTTTACAGGGTCTCGCTATCAGCACTTTCCAGGTTGTGTTAGCCGACAGTTGTTGGAGGTAATGGAGGATTATTGTTTTTATCGTTTTTTATTGATTACGCTTCAATTATCATTACGACTAAAGAAATTCGACATGTAATAATACAATTCGAATGTTTTATTTGAGGTAGTCTTGGCCAATGAATTCTTTCCCCAACTCACTTCAAAGATAATCTCGATGACGCCATTAATCGGAGTCATTCTCACCACCTTGCTTTGTGCAAGCCTTGTAAGTTATCAGGATACTTTCATGTAAAACTCTAATATCCATTACTTTGGTACTTCTTTTGAAAGCCATTTTCCATACATAAAGAACTCACTTCGATGTCTTTTCGATTCTAAGATCGGCCAACTGTCTGAAGTGTTAAAGCCTTTTCTCATGGTGAAAAATAAAGTTTTTAAAGTTTGGGGGTCAAATTAAAAATTATTATTTTTAATTAACGGAGGTTAATGGTCCAGTGACCAAAACAGAAACAGTTTTGAACGTAAGTGACCATAATAGTCTTTTTTAATTCGGGTGACCAAAATAGAACAAACCCAAAACAAAAGGGACTATGGGTAAAGATTACCCTTGAAATAAAGGGTTTATCATAATAATCCCGAAATGAGTTGCATCTCTAGTTGTTATATGGTTAGATTTAGGGTTTTTATGAAGATAATGGGGTTTTTTGTGTTGTTGGAGGTATACGGATGAGATTAGATTGTTTTGGATGTTAATTGATGATTGAAATTTGATTGAAGAGTTAGATTATGGGAGGGTTGAGTTTGAAGCATAATTTGGTTGTTTCGGATAGTCGTTTTGTTGTTTTTGGGTAGAGCATTGAGGTAGCTTTGATTGTCGGTGGTTTAAATGTATTGAGATGCATTAAATCTCTGTTCTTGTGTGTTATAAACAAAAGATATCAGGGAAGTTCTGGGGGCTCCAAAAGCTTAGTTTCGCTTTGGCAAAGCGAGCGAGGCGTTGTCAGTGAGTTGAATTGGTTTTAAAAGCCTTTCAAAGACTTGAAAGCAAGGTTTGGGGGTTTTTGTTGAGTTTGATACACTAACCTAAATCCAGAAGTAAGTTGGAGATGTTTCGCTCTCGTTTCTCGGTTTTTATCCCATTGGTTTTATGATCATGATGTTGTTTTGAAGTTATAATTACACCTACTGTTTTATGCATGTTTTGAGAAATAATATGATGATTTACAAGATCCCATGAGATAGAATTGTTATTTCAAAGAGATATAACTATTTGAGAAAATGATATGCATTGTTTATGTTTTTGAAATGGGATGAGATAGATATATGTTTATGTATAGAAAAACAGTAGGTAATGATGTTTAAAAATGAGTATATTGGCATGAGATGATATTATTGTTACCGGATATAATTGGTCGACCAATAGGATGAGAAGTGCACTATAATATACAAAATTCGTATGTTCTCTTTGGTTCGGGCAATGGGGGTAGTGTCATACCGATCCAAAGTGAGAATGTGGTGATGAGGGATTCAACCATGGTAGGCCTTGATGAATCCATCAAGCTTTGTGGCGATGAGAGATGCCACCGTGAGAGTTCGGTGATGTGAGATTCCACCAGGGTAGGACTTGACGATTTCGTCAAGCTATTCGCATATCCGAGTAATGTTACTAAAATGCCAATATATGAGATTCACATGTACCTTGATTATAAAGAATTTTATGCATTGGGTTTTGCATATGAGGATATGATTTGAGAAATACTTTATGAGATTTAAGCATGTAAGGTTTTGCCTTGAGATTTTGCATTTTGATGAATGCATGAGATAGATGGTACATGTTGTTTAAATGACGTGTTTTTTCTTTGAAAATGATTTCAAGCATGGGATAGAAAGAGCATGAAGAGATAGAGATTTCTAAATGATGAGATAGATGGTACATGTGGTTTAAATGATGTTGTTGTTGGTTTGTTTTGAGCATTCCTCACTAAGCATTTGTGCTTACGCTCTCTTTTATCAACAATGTAGAGAATTAGCATATTTGGGCAGCAAAGAGGCAATAAGAATTCCAAGGAGTGGGATTAAGCTCAAGTATGGTTTTACACTTGCTTATTAGTAATACTAGTTGGCAATGGGAGGATGCCTTTATGTTTTGGGAGATGTGTTTTGAAACTCCTTGTTTTATGGCAAGTTTGATTTGCCTTTAATGACTTGTAAATGGCCTTTATTTGTTGGTTTATGCCTTGGTTTGTGTTTTGACTCTTGAGTGGTTATTTTGAAAAGTGTCGCAACCCTTTTAAGCTTCGACTTTTTGAAAACTTAAAAAAGGAGTCACCACCAATCTTTTTGAAAAGTGTGATTGGATCACTTTAAAACGGGTTATTTTAATAAAACAATGGTTTTGGTCTACGTAAACCAAAATACAGGTTCGGGGGTCGGTTACGCGTGGGGAAAGTTTAGCACCCCCACGAAATCAAAAATTGGTACCTAATTAATTTTAAAATCGTTTTCAAAATTTGAATTTGCAAGTTCACGGATTCTCCACTTTATTTTTCCATTTAATGAATATTACTCCATTTTAACGGCCTTATCGCCCGAGAGATGAACTTTAATAACTGCCAACATTTCTGGCGTTAGCCCGTCATTCCCATTTGATAAGACACCATATTAATTTAGTTTCCACTTTTCAAACAACGTGAAGATTTAATGAGTTTTCATTTTTTAAAAGTTTAAAGTTTAAATCCTAAATTATATCTAAGTTGATTTTATTCAAAGTTATGATATTTTAAAAGTGTGTTTTATTTCAAATGGTGAAGAAAGTTTTAAAACAATCAAGTCTCTAATCTAGGCACAAAGATCCTAAACCCTAAAGGCAAACACAGGAAGGCAAACAAAGTCAAACAACGGATTTAAGTTTTATTTATTATTTTTAAAAAAAACTAAGCTATTTACGTTTTTAAAACTTTTTAAAAAATTATATTTTATGTGTGTTTTAAAAGAAAATTTTATTTGAAATGCTTTTATTTTATTTTATTTTATTTCAAACCTTTATTTTTTTTCATTTGAAAACATTATTTAATCATTTTCCAAACTTTCTTCTTTTTTCGAGCCTTTTCCCAAAATTCTTTTTATGTTTTATAACTCATTTTATTTAAAAGTTTTATTTAAATCTTTAAAAATATTTTCCACCCATATTTCAAATTTCTCAAACCTTTTATCATTTTCTAGTTTTTCTTTTAAACCTTTATTTTCAAAATCAAAATTTTTTATTATTTATATATATTTTTTTAAATCAAACTTTTTAATATTCTTTCATATACTTAGAAATCTTCTCTTTTCAAAACTTTTTTGTTCATCTTTTATTTTCTTTTATTTTGAAAACCTATATTATTTATTAAAAAAGCCCACATTTTTTTTAAATTTTGTCAAGAATTCTAATTCTAGACTTTTTAAATTTCTTAAGAAAACCTTTTTATTTCTAACTTTAAAAAAAATAAAAGAAGCACTCATTTTATTCCTAAAAAACTTCTTATTATTAAAACTTTATTATTTTAAACATATTTTTTATTTTTTTTCAAATCTAGCCACTAATTGTAAATTCTTAACAAACAACATTTTATTTTATTTAAGAATCTAAAAGATTAAAACAAAAATAAAGAACGAAAATTATTACCAAAAACCATTTTCGATCTTCTAATCTGAATTGCAACTTAAGAACATGAACAAACAAAAAATTAAACCAAGAAAATAAAATTGAAAACAATGAAAAGAAAAGAGAAATTATCGAAAGTGTAGAAACCTCGAAATTTCTCCACTCGAACCAATTCCAATCGCCACCGAAAAAAAGCTTGCTTCCAACCCAAAAAATCTAACCAAAGCTACTCCAAACGTGAACAATTTCCAGCAATTTCAAATGATTTTTCAAAGGTGATTTTCGGATGTATTATGATGTGGGTTACAATGGGGGAAAGAAGCTCAATTTATAGGGTTTGGAAGCTTAGAAATCAAGCCAATTTAGGGGGACAAAATCCCCATTTTCTTCCCATGAAATCATCCTATCTATTCTGCACAGCTTAAATTCGTTGAAATTCAATATGAATTTCATCAGATTCAGCTGCAATTTGGGAGATTTTGCCCCTGAATTAATTAGGGTTCGAAAACTTTTCTTCCACAATCGGCGATCAAACAATGACAGCAAGGAACGGGGTCGGGGCATCGAACTCAGCCAGCCGAGGCGAGTCTAACGGTACCGGCCTCACCGGCCGTCGTGACCCAGGCATGGCGCGTCCATGGACGACAGCTGGCTGGAAATTGCAAGCTAGGAGATTTGAGGGGAGATGATCTCGCGTGTGGCGGTGCGGGAACTCCCCTCTTTCCCCCATTTTCCCTTCATTCGATCCAATTTGTCCATGTCTTCAGCCCTAGATCCAACGGTTCTGATTAAACCTGAAAAAAAAACACAAAATGGGTTAGTTTGGGATTCTTTGGTTAATTTTTGGGCTTCTAATTAATTAAAATGGGTCCTTTTATTTTTTAAGAAAATGGGTTTAAAATGAACTCTTATTAAAATAGGATGGACCTTATTATATATAAAAAATGTTTTATTTTTCTTTTATTTTTGTTTTTTAAATAAAATAAATGGATAAATAAGTAAATGAGGTGAAAATCTAGTGACAACAACTGCCCCTCTTTGCTTATCGTTGTGCAACATGGATAAAGCAAAGACCAAAAGGCACTGATTTTCACCGATTTTCTGGTTTGCTCCATTCTCCCGATGCCCGAACAGATAGGCATGTTATATTCTCCTTTTGCTCGAATAGCTAAGATGGGTTCCATTCTCCAAACGTCCAAATAGATAGGCTTGTTCTATTCTCCTTTTTCTTGAATAGCTAAGCTGAGTTCCATTCTCCAAATGCATGAACGGATAGGCATGTTCTATTCTCCAGGTGCCCGAATAGATGAGCGGATTCCATTCTCCAAATGCCCGAACGGATATGCATGTTCTATTCTCCTTTTACTCGAATAACTAAGCTGGGTTCCATTCTCCAAATGCCTGAACGGATAGGCATGTTATATTCTCTAGATGCCCGAATAGATGAACGGAATCTGTTCTCCAAATGAACGAAAGGATAGGCTGGTTCTATTCTCTTTATGCTCGAATAGCTGAGCTGGGTTCTATTCTCCCAAATGCCCATATAGCTGAGTCGGGTTCCATTCTCCAAATGCTCAAGAAGATAGGCAGATTCTTTTGAAAAATTTCATCCTCCTTATGCTTGGATGAATAAGCAAACATGCTTCAAAAGGTTTCATCCCCCTTATGCTTGGATGAATAAGCAAACTCCAAAATATTTCATCCTCCTCGTGCTTGGATGAATAAGCAAACATGCTTCAAAAGGTTTCATCCCCCATATGCTTGGATGGATAAGCAAACTCCAAAAGATTTAATCCTCTTCATGCTTGGATGAATAAGCAAACTACATTCTCTTTACGCATGAATGGATAAACGAATCTTCTGAAAGATTTCATCCTCCTTATGCTTGGATGAATAAGCGAACTCCATTCTCCGTACGTCTGAACGAATAAGCGAATCTTCTGAAAGATTTCATCCTCCTTATCCTTGGATGAATAAGCGAACTCCATTCTCTTTACGCCTGAACGGATAAGCGAATCTTCTAAAAAATTTCGTCCTCCTTATGCTTGGATGAATAAGAGAACTCCATTCTCCTTACGCCTGAACGGATAAGCGAATCTTCTGAAAGATTTCATCCTCTTTATGCTTGCATGAATAAGCGAACTCCATTCTCCTTACGCCTAAACGAATAAGCGAGTATTCTAAAAAATTTCTTCCTCCTTATGCTTGGATGAATAAGCGGATTCTATTCTCCTGGTGCTCGAATAGATAAGCAGATTCCAAAAAGGATTTCATCCACCTTACGCTTGGATGAATAAGCGGACTCTATTCTCCTTACACTTGAACAGATAGGCGAATCTTCTAAAAAATTCATCCTCCTTATGCTTGGATGAAAAAGCGGGTTCTTTTGTTGAAAGGTCCTTCGTGTACCTGAAAAATGCAATATTCAATGCAATTATGATGTGCATGACCCTAGGGATGCCTAAAACATGAATGCATGTCTCATTTCTTTTGATTTTTGAATTCTTTTTCTCAAAGTTAAATTTTTTCTGCACGTTTGCTCACTCAATTCAGATAAGCGGTTATAATTTTTCACTATTTTTTTGACTCATAGAAAACATTCGATCTTTGCAAACTTGCTCACTTAATCCAGTGATCTTGTACTCCTGGCTGGAAAGACAGATTTCTTCAATTGTCACTCTCATCCCTTTGCTTCATCGAAAACATTCGAATGTCTCAAAATCTACCATCATCGTAGTTGATTCATTAATACTGAGTGAAAGGCTTTCTTCCGTGGCCTTAAAAGCTTCAAGTCTTTATATTCCTCTTGAAATATTAAGCATCTTTAGTGCTTCTTGTGCGTTTTCAAATTCTTGCCCCTACAGGTCATCTTGAATTGCTTGCATGTAACTCCTTGCACAAAGCTTATTTCTAACTTTGAATATCTTCGAATGATGTTGGCGCTTTAATCTCTTCTTCTCACGCCTATTAATATTGAGGGCCTTAAATCATTAGCCTACGTAGACTGCACCAATAAGCAAGTGCAATTCTATCTCTTTTCATGCTTTTCAGCTTTTCCAACATATATACGGATCTTTCTTGACAACACATCCCACTTCAAACTCTTCAACACATGTGCTTCTTCTTTTTTCCTTTTCACCTTCTCATGCAAGGCGATGCCCCCATTCAAACCAAGGTTCAATAGTTTTATGAAGTGATGAAAAAATTCGTTCATGGTCTCCTACAGTTGACATCAATACCAAGAAATCTTTTGCTTTTCATGAATCTATGCAGCCTACTTGTAAGATGCAAGAAAAGGCTAGAAATGATACTTCAAAGGAAACAATCATAGCAAACGCAAGAAAAAGGCTAAAAATGGGGATCTTAAGAAAATAGTCATGGCAAACACAAGAATAGGGCAAAGTTAGATGCCCCAAAATTCAAAGCATGAATGATTCAAGAATCCATCAACCGGATTGTGTCCCACTTTTGGTGGCTCTCTTTTACTCACACACTCCCCAAATTTAAAATTTCCCACTTTTCTAATCTCAGTTAGACATTAGAAGCTCGAGGTCCTTGAAGAAAGGTTAAATTAATTAGGCAGAATGTGTTCTAAAGATGAACTACTTTTCTCAAATATTCATGTGTGATCCAAATGGTCTTTTAAGGCTTGTAATGTAGGCTACACTCGGATTGCCAAAGAAAGGTATATAGGCTCAAATACATGTTTAAATATGATTAAACCAAGGATCAACTTTTCCTGATGAAATTTATATTCTTCTTCTTTTATTCTTTGGATCACTCTAGACTGCCCATTTTGGGTTTTCACCCTAGAGTTCATTTCCTTTTCTGGCACACTTCTCATTTGAATGATTTATTTCAAATTTTCCTTCGCATTTCTTATGTTCTTTTTTTCTATCTTTTCCTCTTATTTTTTCCATTTTTCTTTCTTCTCTTTATTTTCTTTCTTTTTCTTTCCTTTTCCTTGTTTTTTCCTTTTTGTGTCCTTTTACTTAATTTGTCGTATTTCCTTTGCTTGCAATTTTCATCCTTTTTCCCCCTAGTGTGGGGAGTGATCTTTGGTTAGGGTTAAATCACAAAAAAAAAATATTAGGCTCAAAAGGGGACAACAAATGGATTTTTTTTCATTTTCTTATTCGTGAAGAGAAATGAAGGAATGTCAAATGTCATTTCACACACAAATACCGTCAAAGAGAAGCAATCTTAAGTTGGTAGATGTTTTAGAATTATCATTTCATTCAAGGACCCTAACAATATTGTATAAGAGGAAAATTGTAACCCCCTTAGCTCTGCCTAGACGTCTGACTCGAACTATGAAGATTACATGGGGAAAACCAAAGACAACCTTGATTAACGACCCTTTTTTCTTTTTATCTTTTCTAAATACACATTAAGCCTATGTGATTACGTAAGAATCATAGGAGAGAAGGACATCGCGATCAGAAAACATTTAGGGACTCAATTGCATGATTTACACATTTTAGGGACCAAAATGTAATTTCCTGAAATTATAAGGACTTTGATGAATTTAAGATTATCAATATGTAATTAATCATATTTCATGCCTCTCTGCCAAATCTCAACTAAAAAAACATTCCAAGCTCAAGCAATTGCATCCACAACATTTAAGAATAAAACGTAAAACATGGAAACTTAAGACAATTCAAAAACATCACCCAATGGTCAACCGTTTCGAAACACCAACCCTTCGTACCGAAACGCCTGTATCAAAACGGTGTTTACCGTTTTGGTACTCGAGTGTGTTCCGAGACAAGTATCGAAACAGGCCTCTCCAATGGCCAAACTGTTCTGAAACACCTTCAGTTGTTCCGAAACGCTATGGCCATTATAGGCCTCCATTTCGAAACAGTTAAAGGTGTTTCGATACACCCTGCACTGTGACAGCAGAAATTGCTGTTTTTTCATGCTTTTTCATACTCGAATCAACCCCGAGACATGCCACATCAAGCATACATCAAGGATACATATCAACTAATATCATAACGAGGCTATAGCCTAAACATAGCAACCAACACCCAAGCAAAGGCACTATAGGCATGCTTCCTAGTTCACCCAAAACCATAACAAGTCAAAACTCCAAATAAACCAAAATCCAAACTCCAAAGGCCATTTACAATTCAATTATAATCAAACCAACATGCTCAAAGTAAAAGAAACATTCTCAAACATTCCAAAGTATAAATACCTCTCATTGCCTCTTATTACACTAAAGATGAATCACATACATCTCATTAGCAAAAATTCATAATGCTCGTACCTCGTCTGAAAAGCAGTTTTAAGTACATCCACATCCTTCACTTTCAGCTGATAGCGATCTCAAGTCTATCTTAGAAAACACTAAGGCTTCCCGGAATTGATCAAAGAGATCGTCAATTCTAGGCAAGGGATACTTGTTCTTGATCGTCAACTTGTTCAGTTACCGATAATCTATACACATCCTCATTGTCCCATCTTTCTTCCTTACAAACAGAACTGGTGCACCCCATGGTGACACACTAAGCCGGATGAAACCTTGATCCAACAACTCCTGCAAATGTGTTTTCAGCACCTTTAACTCTTTGGGTGCCATGTGATAAGGAGCAATGGACACCGGAGTTGTATTCTCGTGCAACTCTATACCAAATTCAACGTCCCTATTTGGTGTCAATCCAGGCAATTCTTCCGAAAAGACACCCGGAAAAACGCGAACCGTTCGTATGTCCTGTACGCGCACATCCTTGGTTCCAGGGTTCATCAGATAAGCAAGGTAAGCCTCACACCCCAACCTCGTCATACGGTTTGCTTCCAAGGCTGAAATTACATTCGACAAGAATTTCACATTCTCGCCTACTACTACAACATCATAATCATCGGTCATCTTTAAGGTGACTCGCTTAACATCAAAGTCAACCATGGCTCTATGCTCCGCCAACCAATCCATGCCAAGGATTACATCAAATCTATAGAAAGGCAATTCCATCAAATTCACAAGGAAAACATGACCTCGCACAAACAAAGGACATCTTCTATACAACTTCCTAGTGACTACAGTCTCACCAAAAGAACTAGTCATCTACATTCCTACTCCAAGCATCTCAACAGGTATCTCAAGATATAAGAATGCGTGGATCCAGAATCAATCAAAGCCAGCAAAGATAAAGACTGGAGAGCAAAGGTACCTACAATCACATCGGTATCGTTGCGCTCCTCGCGCTGAGCATACACCCTCGTTGGTCCACCTCCCTCCGGTCGAACAGCTACAATGTGAGCAAAACTTTGCTGCCCCTCATCTCTCCTCTTGAAATTCCTACAGCCGCGCCCATGGCCTCTCTAAGGTGTAGCTATCATAGGAGCACGTCCTTGGCCTCCACCAGCAACCAAAGCACACTCCCTCCTCATATGATCTGCCAAACCACAATTCCAGCAGGAGTTCCCTGTCACTGCAACAGGAGCTTGAACTTCCCTAGCTGCTCGAGGACAATCTCGCCTCAAATGGTCCCTCGAACCACATGTCCAGCATGTATGCTGCTCGGACCTCATACGACCTCCCTGAGCTTGCCCACCTCGACTTGGAACACCACGCCTTCCCTCAGGATGATGTCTCCTATCATGGCCTCTCTTGTTCCATTCACCACCGGAACTATACTCAGTAGCTCTCTTCTCAGAGCTAGAGCCAACACTCCTAGAAGACAAACCCAGGTTCTGCTCAATGTCCTTTGCTCGACATACAAGCACACCAAAATTTGTATAGTCTGCAGCTAGCATGTATGTCTTAACATCTTGCACCAATCCATATCGGAAGCAATCACAGCGATGCCTCTCACTCGGTACCAGTTTAGAAGCATACTGGCTCAAGCGTACGAACTGAACCTCGCACTTAGCCACCGATAAGTTACACTGAACGAGAGACATAAACTCTTGTTTCTTCTCATCCAAGTATCTTACACCTAGATACTTTCTCCAGAAGGCACCCCTGAAGAACTCCCAATCAACTTCATTGGGTTCCTTACCAGCTGTGGTAGTTGTTCACCAGTTGTAAGAATCACCTTGCAGCTAGGAAACTGCACATTCAGGCTTGCGTTCATCACTACAACCCATTTGATCCATTATGCAGATTGTACTGGCCAACCAGGCCTCAGATGCCTCAAGTGCCAAACCATAAAACTCCACTGCTCCCAAGCTCTTCAACCTCTGCAAAGGTAGACCCACCTGCCCAGCTGCACGGGCCTGCACTTGTGCTCTGGCAACAACAACCTGAAACGCCCCGGTAATCGCCTCAACTAGTGGCGCCAAATTACCCAATCCAGGACCAGCTTATCCTTGTTGCACCTGATCCCCACCTCCAGGTGGTGGCGAAAGAGGTAAATCTCCACCAGGAGGAACACCAGCTCCCTGCTCAGCCTGATTTTCTTGCTCGGCTGCAGGCACTATCATATTGGACCTCAATTCCCTTATGGGTCTCATGTGCTAATTTAAACAAACACAACAATGAAAACAAATCAAACCATTTAGGCCAGCTTCAAGCAAGAATCCAAGTTTACAAAACATTTGATTAGTGTAATAAGGCAATGGGCACCCAATTTCCCCACAAAGCATAGCATACATGAAACATCATGCTCACATACTTTCCATCAATTCAAATCAGCACATATCCACAAAACATCATCACCATACCTTCATTCATCTCACATGCAATTCACATCAATCAACATAGCATAAATTCAAAAATTCAACCATTAGCATGCTTTTCATCCATCATACTTCAACTCACATCAATTACACATACCAACATTCCCAATTCCTTCGGAACCATGCTCTGATACCAACAAATATAACCCCCTTAGCCCAGCCTAGACGTCTGACCCAAAGTACGAAGATTACACGGGGAAAACGAAAGTCAACACGAAAGTCAACCTTGATTAACGACCCTTTTTTTCTTTTTATCTTTTCTAAAAGCACATTAAGCCTATGTGATTACGCAAGAATTATAGGAGAGAAGGACATCGCGATCCGAAAACATTTAGCGACTCAATTGCATGATTTACACTTTTTAGGGACCAAAATGTAATTTCTAGAAATTACAAAGACTTGGCTGAATTTAAGATTACCAATATGTAATTAATCATATTTCATGCCTCTCGGCCAAATCTCAACTAAAAAGGACATTCCAATCTCAAGCAATTGCATCCATAACATTTAGGACTAAAACTTAAAACATGCAAACTTAAGACTATTCAAAAACATCACCCAACGGTCAACCGTTTCATAACACCAACCCTTCGTACCGAAATGCCTATATCGAAACGCTGTTGACTGTTTCGGTACTCGGGTGTGTTTCGAGACCAGTATCGAAACAGGCCTCTCCAGTGGCCAAACTATTTCGAAACACCTTCAGCTGTTCCGAAACGCTATGGCCATTACAGGCCTCCGTTTCGAAATAGTTAAGGGTGTTTTGATACACCCTGCACTATGACAGCAGAAATTGCTGTTTTTTCATGCTTTTTCATACTCGAATCAACCCCGAGACATGCCACATCAAGCATACATCAAGGATACATATCAACTAATATCATAACGAGGCTATAGCCTAAACAAAGCAACCAATACCCAAGCAAAGGCACTATAGGCAGGCTTCCTAGTTCGCCCAAAACATAACAAGTCAAAACTTCAAATAAACCAAAATCCAAACTCCAAAGGCCATTTACAATTCAAGTATAATCAAACCAACATGCTCAAAGTAAAAGAAACATTCTCAAACATTCCAAAGTATAAATCCCTCTCATTGCCTCTTATTACACTAAAGATGAATCACATACATCTCATTAGCAAAGTTATGGATTCCTCTTGCTTTTGGGCTGCCTCCAAAGGTTCAATTCTCTACATTGATGAAACAAAACAACATAAGCAATAAGCTTAGTGAGGATTGTTGCGTGTAAAAGAGTCTATCGCAATTGTAGTGCAAGTGTACACGACGCAAGTAGTAAAGTGATACGAAGTATCGGATATCGTCTCCACAGGGATTGGGCTATAGCTTCACCTTAGTTCACTACACGAAAGTAAAGGAAATAATTGAGAGAATTGTCACGAAAATAATAAGGAAAAACGTAAATAAAAGAATTGAGATATCAAGATAGAGAGAATGGGCTGGTATTGAATTGCTCAGTAGTGCAGGTATTGTAATGCTTAGGAACTCCAGTTCTGTCGTCGCGCCTGTTGCGGCAGCTGTTCGTTGGTCGTCGCGGCAGCAAACACACCAAATCAGTACTTCAAGTTTGGCAAGAATCCCAGATCTGCCTTGGCCTATCCCTTGGTCCAAGTCTGTCGATGAACACTTCTTTGATGATACCTCCTGACGTGAATCGAAGGATGAACACCGATGTGTATGAATTCTTCTTTAGCCACTTAACCTTGCCCTATCCCTAGGCACAAGATAGTTCAACTATAAACTAGAGAACTTGCTCTTATTTCTTTCGTATACTTAACTCTCCCGATGCTAAGTAAATGGATAACCTCACAATGCTCTCCCGATGCTATTGCAAGATATTAATAACCAAAATAAGAGAACTTGAAGTTTATTTTATTGAACTTGGAAAATCCTAAAACAAAACAACCCTTGCAACTACTTTACAAATCAACCCGTGGCCCTAGGGGGTTTTTAGAACATGTCGACGGCGGGTAAACGGCGGAGGGGTTTTAGTTGTCGGTTATGGGGTATGATTCCTCCTAGGTTAAAATCTATGCCCTTATATAAGCTTTGGGCTCAAGTATTCTAATATAACAAGGATTACAACTTTAATTAAAAGTAAGATTCTAATAAAGACTTAATCTCCAAGGATCCTACTTTTCAGCCGCCCTCCTTGTTTCTAGGGATTTCCTCTCCTTGAGCTTTGGCTTGACATATCTTTTGATCCGGGGCTTGGAAAAATATATGGTTTTCACACGACAGACGAACATAATTTTCTCTATCTATCGAGGTCCACTTTGCTTTTTCTCCACTAACTTGATGTCGTCGTCTGCTGTCACGGCAGATCCATGGCAGCATCGTCCTCTTCGTCTGCTTGTTCAGTTCAGCTCCTCTACTTCTCTGCCCTGCGCCTGCCTTCTCCGTCTACTATGACAGTAACCTGCAAAATAAGCCATCTTTTAGTAGAATCCGTGCCTTTAATATATTTGTGATGTTTTGCTGTAAACTAACCTAAATGCAATGCAATGATGCTTAAATGCAGCAGAAATATGGGTTAAAAAAGGTGTAAATAATAGAACTTTTACACACTCAACACACCCCCAAACTCAAGTTTTTGCTTGCCCTCAAGCAATTAAGACCTGAAAGAAAAATGAATATTTTTGTGTTGGCCTTCAAACAGTGAACTGTCCCTTACCCGTCGCTCATTCTCTGTGGCGGCAGCAACCTGTCGGAAAGATTAGGATCTGTCCGGAATCTCACTATAGTCCTCGTGCAGTGTGTGCATGCTTGTGAACAGTTATATGCTAAGACTCTCTTAGTTTCACTAGAATATTCAACTTTTTAACTCGAATTTTTATGCCAAAGTTTATTTCCTTGAAGACACATTTTCATGCTTCTTTTTCTTCCATTTTCAAGCTAAATTTTTCTAGAGCCAGTTTTGGGCACCTCTAGTTAGCTTCCTAGAGCCGGTTTCGGGCACCTCTAGGTTTTTGAATTTCTTTTGCTAAACTTCTTTCCTAGAACCAGTGTTAGGCACCTCTAGGGGCTATTCAAGTACTAAGCATCCTATTCTAGTTTGGCTAAAAGAAATCTAAGCAATATAACAGTCACAAAGGTGTTTAAGTTTTTCAGAACTATAGAAAGGCTAAACTTCTCCTTAAACTGTCCTAAGATGCTGCCACGACAGAGCTTTCATGACAGGTAAGTTTTACTTCACAGTTTTAAGCCAACAGTTTTTTTAAGAGAACTTAATTAAATAAAAGACACAACAATTAATTAAAGATGTAATAAGACTCCATTAAAATGGAGGGTTGCCACCCCCAAACTCGAGGGTTGCATTGCCCTCAATGCAAATGACATATAAAATGAAGGCAGGTACATCACAAAATATAAATAAAGCAGGCATCAATAAAAAGAAAATAAAAGACTTAGATTTTAATCGATGTCTTCACTGCTGCTGCTGACACGAATCTGGCGGCAGATTCTAGGCTGTGGAGCAGGCTGGGCAGGTTGCTCCACGACCTGGATGTCTGAGCTGCTGCCGCTATCCCAAGTGCTACTGGTGGTGGTGCTGGCCTTGGGCATTAGCTTTCTGTCGGCCACGTGTTTCTGCCTCTTGACAGGCGTGAATTCCTTCTTCAAATTCCTCCTAATAGGAGGTTCTGCCTCGCTGTCATCTGAGGCCGGTCGCTTCGTTCCTCGGGCGGAGGTGTCGGCCGGAGGACTGCCAGCTACCGTCGGGGCAGGTGATGGGGTGGAAGCAGCAGAATGTGCATGTGGGGAGGCAGGTGGTGTAGGTGTGTGGACAGGGGTGGGGATGGGGAAATAGTGGGCAGGGAAAGTGGGGAAAACAACATCGGGATAATGTAAAGTATTGGTAATGAAATTTACCGTTGAGTTGGCGAAATCCCGGATGAATTGCATCAGCCCCATCTGTCTATCTTCCACCCGTTGTATGGCAGCAAGGATTTGGGCAGATTGGTCTGTATGGGCGGCTGTTGCGGCAGGTTCAGGGGCAGGTTCCTCGGATGATTCTGCTGGGGAGGCAGCCGAGTTGAAGGAGGAGAGGGGGTTGCGACTGTTAGCTCCATGAGGCTGGTAATGTTTTTATCGGTCCAGCCTCGTCCCTTGATCAGTTTATCGGTGGTGGCTCCTGGTACAGCAGCGCAGCGGCAGAGAGATGTGATCATGAATGGTAGGCAGAGGAGGGCGGTTGATTGATTGGTGCAATCCAAGACGCTCTCCCTCATATAGCGGCCCACGTTGATAGCCCGGTTGTTCATGATAGAATGGATGAGGGCTAGCCTCTGCTGGTCCACCGTCGTGTGATGGGAGGACGGCAGGATGCGCTTCTTGATGAAAGCGTTCCATAGCTTGGCTTCTGGAAGCAGCTGCCCCCTTTTTGACAGAGTTGGGGTTCTTTTTGCTCGTATTCCACTCCGTCCCTTCTTCTGTCACCTCTGCCATGACAACACCGTAGGCGGCAGAGTCGAGGGTGTCCAAAAACTACTGATGGGCATCATCGTTGGGACCAAAATAGAGTCCATACATATGGTTGATGCTATCGGCTGTGAATGGTACCTCTGTCCCTCGGAAAGTTACTGATGTTGCCGTCCTGCTGTCGATGGCAGCATAAAACTCCTCACCAACGTGTCATTTAATTCTGCCGGTTGTTCTGCGAACTGCTCCCATAGCTGAGCCCTTATCGCCCTTGCGATGAATGGTTTGAGCCCCATGTTTGCTGCCTTTCAAACGTAGATGAATCCTCTTTCCTCCCATAATTCCTTGGTTGCGAAAGACTGCGGGGTGGGTGCTGCTGCGGAAGAGGTTGAAGCAGCATTGCGGCGAGTACGTCTGGAAGACATATTAGTTGCAAGGGTTGTGAAAGTAAAGAAAATAAATAAAAACGAGAGGGGAGAGCAAGTAAGAAGAAGCAGAAGTGAGGAAAATGAAAATGAAAACGGGGTTTTATAGAGGTAGAGTTGCTGCACGTTTAATACTGTAACGGCTGGCGTAAATAACGGGGCGACTGTTGAGTTTTGGCGTGTCTGACGCGTCTGACACGCATTTATGCGTCTGTTACGCGTCTGTCACACGCTTCTGCGTCTACCGTGACAGTCTGTTGACAGCCTGTCTTATCCGTGTCTGCGGCGGCAGCTGGAACGACAGGCTTCAATAAATGGGCTCTGTTGGGCTGATGGATGGATGGTGGGCTTGGGTCACTTCTCCTTTTCTTCTTGACTCCTTTATTTCCTAAAAATAGAAAATATAAAAACATTATTCAAATAAAATAAACCTTATTTCCTAATAAATAATAAATAAAAATAAAATTTAGGTTAAATTAGGGATGCCTTGTGGGGCATCTCCTAAGTAACCACTTCCTGTATTCCTGGGGCTTCAGTCCCCTGATAATGCTTGAGGCACTGTCCATTGACTTTGAATTGGTGCCCGTCTTTTAATGATCGAATTGTGATGGCACCATGGGGAAAAAATTGTACAACTTGGAACGGGCCAGACCATCTGGATTTCAGTTTCCCTGGGAAAAGTTTCAACCTAGAATTGAACAACAACACAAGCTGCCCTGGGCAGAACTGTCGTGGCAGCAGCTTCCTGTCATGCCACTTCTTAGTTTTCTCCTTGTAAATTCTTGCATTGTCGTAGGCCATTGTCCGTATTTCTTCGATTTCGTTCAGATCTAAGAGCCTTTTCTGACCTGCCTTGTCCAAGTCCATATTCACTGCCTTGATTGCCCAGTATGCTTTGTGCTCTATCTCGACAGGCAGATGACAGGTTTTTCCATAGATCAGTCGGTATGGAGACATGCCCAATGGAGTCTTAAAAGCTGTCCTATATGCCCATAATGCATCGTTAAGGAGTAAAGACCAATCTTTCCTAGTTGGCTTAACCATCTTTTCAAGAATATTCTTAACTTCCCTATTGGATATCTCAGCTTGTCCATTGGTCTGTGGGTGGTATGCTGTCGCGATCCTGTGCTTGACACCATATTTCTTCAAGGCGGCAGCAATAACCCTATTGTCAAAATGTCTCCCTTCATCACTGATAATCGCCTTAGGGATGCCAAATCTACAAAAAATGTTTTTGTTCAAAAACTTTTGGACTGTCTTGGCATCATTCTTTTGAGTGGCGATAGCTTCAACCCACTTAGAGACATAATCCACTGCTAGGAGGATGTATAAATTACCACATGAAGATGGGAAAGGTCCCATAAAATCAATCCCCCAAACGTCGAAGATCTCGACTTCTAGAATGTTCTGCAGTGGCATCTCGTTTCTCCTCGAGATGTTACCTGTCCGCTGGCACCTGTCACAGTTCTTGTAGAAGTCCTGTGCATCTTTATACAGTGTCGGCCAGTAGAACCCTGACTGCAGCATCTTGGCAGCAGTTTTATTGCCTCCTAAGTGTCCTCCATATTGTAAAGCATGGCAGTGATGGAGAATGTCTTCTTGCTCTTCTTGTGGTACACACCTCCTTATAATCTGATCTGCACACATTTTGAAAAGAAGAGGTTCGTCCCAATAATAATGCTTAACATCATTTTGGAACCTCTTCCTGGCTTGATAATTAAGATCAGAAGGAAGTATTCTGCTAACTATAAAATTAACGAAATCAGCATACCAGGGGAGTTCAGAAGACTTACCTACCGCCATGGCTGTCGCGGCAGCGATTGCGGCAGCAAAGAGCTGCTCGTCTGGGAAGGTCTCCAGTATGTTTGTCTCGTCGATTGGTAGACTCTGTCCCTTCTCCAACCTTGACAAGTGATCTGCCACCTGATTTTCTGTCCCTTTTTGTCCTTGATTTTAAGGTCGAACTATTGCAATAGCAGGATCCACCGTATCAATCTAGGCTTTGCATCCTTTTTCGCGAACAGATACTTCAGGGCGGAGTGGTCCGTGTGCACTATTACCTTCGTCCCAAGTATGTAAGAACGAAACTTGTCGATGGAGAACACCACAGCTAACAGCTCCTTTTCTGTGGTGGTGTAGTTTACTTGGGCGTCATTCAATGTCTTGCTGGCATAATATATAATATGAAACAGCTTATCTCTGCGCTGCCCAAGTGCTGCCCCGACAGCATAGTCACTAGCGTCACACATGATCTCAAATAGCTGTGTCCAGTCTGGTGGCTGTACTATTGGGGCTGTTACCAATTTTTCCTTCAGAACCTTGAATGCTTCAGTACATTCATCATTAAAGTCAAAGGGTCGGTTCTACTCCAAAAGATTGCATAGGGGCTTGGTGATTTTTGAAAAATTTGCAATGAATCTTCGATAAAAACCAGCATGCCCTAAGAAACTTCTAATGCCCTTGACTGTGGTTGGCGGCGGCAGCTTCTCGATCACTTCTATTTTAGCCCTGTCGACTTCTATCCCACGGCAGCTAATTTTATGGCCAAGGACTATCCCTTCATCCACCACAAAGTGGCATTTTTCCCAATTCAAAACAAGATTTGCTTTTTCACATCTTTCAAGTACCTTTTGTAGATTGCCGAGGCAGCTCTCAAAATCGTCTCCAAAGACGGAAAAATCATCCATAAATATCTCAAGGAAGTCATCTACCATGTCCGAGAATATGGCCATCATGCACCTTTGGAAGGTGGCGGGTGCATTACATAGTCCAAACGGCATCCTCCTAAAAGCATATGTTCCGTAGGGGCATGTGAAAGTCGTCTTTTCTTGATCCCCCGGTGCGATAGCAATTTGGTTGTAACCTGAGTAACCATCAAGAAAACAATAGTAAGGTTTACCCGCTAATCTATCAAGCATTTGATCAATAAAAGGTAAAGAAAAATGGTCTTTTCGGGTAGCTTTGTTAAGTTTCCGATAGTCCATACAAACCCTCCAACCGGTCACAATCCTGGTTGGGATTAACTCATTGTTCTCGTTGGTTATCACGGTCATTCCTCCTTTCTTGGGAACGCATTGCACCGGGCTCACCCATTTGCTGTCGGAGATGGCGTAAATAATACCAGCATCTAACCACTTGATTATCTCTTTACGCACCACCTCTTTCATCGCATGGTTGAGCCGCCTTTGGGCATCAATAGTCGGCTTATGATCTTCCTCTAGAAGGATTTTGTGCATGCATAACGCCGGACTAATGCCTTGTATATCAGCAATCGTCCATCCAATTGCCTTCTTGTGCTGCCTTAGCATGCCGATTAGCTGCCGTTCCTGTTACTGCGGCAGCTTAGAAGAGATGATTATGGGCAGTGTTTCATTTGAACCAAGAAAAGCATATTTTAACTGCCCTGGCAGGGGCTTAAGTTCAAAGGCAGGTGGCTCAACAGTAGATGGCTTTTGGATTAAATGGTTATCCGAAGTATAATTCAAAGGTTCGAATAACTTACCTGGACGGTTACCTATCCAGTTTACCTCCTCCTGATCTTCAGTATCAGCTGTATCAGATTCAAAGGAGTTACTGTCGTCGGTGCTGTCGTCGTTGCTGTCGTGACAGTCCTGTAAGTGGTTGCCGCGGCAGTGACCAAATTGAATATCGTGACAGCCCGACCTGATGCGGGGTTGATCAAGGGTAACGTCAGTGATAGCCTTGCATTCCTCGTCCACATCAGCATGTTTCATCGCTTGGAGAACATTCAACTTAATCTCTTGATCGTTCACTCGCATGGTGAGTTCTCCTTTCTCCACATCAATCAGTGATCTTCCCGTGGCTAAGAAGGGTCGCCCAAGGATGACTGGTGCGTTTTCGTCTGTCTCACAATCTAAAACAAGAAAGTCAGCAGGAAAAATAAACTTATCCACTCTTACCAGAATATCTTCAATTTTTCCCTCTGGATGAACGTAAGAGCGGTCTGCCAGCTGCAGAGTTACTGTCGTGGGCCGCGCCTTTCCAATACCTAATTTCTGAAAAATAGACTTTGGCATTAAATTAACACTAGCACCAAGATCACAAAGTGCCTTACCCACAAATTTGTTTCCGATTACACAAGGTATGATGAAGCTCCCCAGATCCTTCTTTTTCTAGGGTGGCTGCCGGTGAAGAATACTCATGCAACCTTTTGTCATCTTTACTGTTTCAAATTCCCCAAGTTTAGATTTTTTCGACATAACATCCTTGAGAAATTTAGCATAATCGGGCATCTCCCTAACGACATCTAACAGCGGAATATTAATATGAACCTGCTTAAAAATATTATAAATCTTTTTAAGTTGAGATTCTTGCTTAGCTTGCTGTATCCGTTGAGGGAAAGGTGGTGGGGGACGATAATCAGCAATACGTCCTTCCCACTGCATACGAATCTGAGGAGGTTTAGGTTCATCAGTTTTCTCCTCTGTCGCTTCTGCTGTCGTGACAGGCTCATCGGCAGCAGTCTGTTCATCACCTGTCGGGGCAGCTTCCTCGGCAGGTTCCTTTACTGTTTCAGCTTCTTTTTCCGGCCCTGATAGTTTCTTCCCACTCCTATTAGTAATTGCCTTACATTGCTCATGTGTGGGTGGTCTAGCATTTTCAGTATTGCTAGGGAATCCTCCATTCTGCCTCGGCTTAATATGTTGAGAAACCTGACCCATTTGTGTCTCCAGAGATTTCAACGTAGCTTCATGATTTTTCATCCTCATCTCTGTTTTATCCATGAAATTCTCTGTTTTCTTGACAAACTGATTCATATTCTCTATATAAGTACCTGTCTGAGACATAAAAGTGGCCAACGTCTGTTCCAATATACTGCTTGTGGCAGGTAGTGGCTGATGTTGCTGCTGCGACGGCAGTTGCAGCGGCAGTTGCTGTCGCGTTAGCAATCTAGGTCCTCCCTGATTCTGATTGTGTGCTTGAGGATTCAGGGCATTATTAGGATTACTCCAAGAGAACTTGGGATCCTTCCTCCAATTGGGATTATAATTGTTGGAATTGTAATTCGGCTTGTAATTTCCAACATATTTTCCCTCTTCTACTTGTATTGGGCACTCATCCCGACTATGATTTCCCTCACAGATGGTACAAACTTCCTCGACAGCAAATCCTTGTAATCCATCATCATTCAATAACCTTTTCATTGCTTTAGTAAGGAATGCTACCTGTGATTTCATAGTGTTGTCGGCCTCATAGTCCTTGACAGCAAGTACCCGTTTACCCCCTCTTCTTGCAGTCGGAAACTGCTCCTCATTCTTAGCCAGATTTTTCAAAACTTGTAAGGCCTCGTCCGGATCTTTATCCAATAATAGTCCATTTGCTGCAGAATCAATTCGAATACGAGTTTGTAAGTTGGCAGCATTATAGAACTTAGTTACCTGATTCCAGACAGGGAATCCATGCATTGGGCAGTTCCGAAGAAGAGTAGTAAATCTGTCCCAGGCCTCGTGCATCGGCTCGTCATCTTCCTGTTGAAAAGTAGCAATTTCATTACGTAATCGCTCAGATAAATGCGAAGGATTAAAACGAGATAAAAATTCACGAGATAAATCTGCCCAAGTTATGATTGAACCCGGCGTGAGTTTATTCCACCAAGTTTTAGCTCTGTCCCTCAATGAATGGGGAAATAACCGAAGCCTCAATATCTCCGGACTAACTCCTGGCAGTCTAAACGAACCACAGATCTCCTGGAACGTTTTGAGATGCTCCCTAGCATCCTCTGTCACAACACCACTAAACTGCTCGGCATTGTTGATCATACTAAACATGACAGGTTTAAGCTCGAAGTTATCAACATCAATATCCGGCAGCGTGGTCTCCAGCTCTACATAATCGTTCAACATGTAGTCACGACAGGACCGTCGTCCATCTGCCGCAGGCGAGTCGCCGACTGGAGGTATACCTCCACCAGCGGGCGGTTTACGGGCCATCTTCTCTAGCTGTTCCTCAAGGTACTCGTTCCTGGCTAAAAGGTGGCGAAGTTGTTTCTTGAGATTGAATGACCGTTCGATTTTTGGATCTAATGGATACTCAGGATCTTCACCTCTTTTAGATCTGCGCATAAACAAGAATACCCCGTGAAAAGCAAGAGTTGAAAGCACCAAGGAAAAGTAGAAAAAGAAAAATTAAAAAAAAACAAAAACAAAAACGAAAAAGTGCAATAAAAGAAAGGTGTAGTTATGTTGCCAATCCCCGGCAACGACGCCAAAAACTTGTTGCGTGTAAAAGAGTCTATCGCAATTGTAGTGCAAGTGTACACGACACAAGTAGTAAAGTGATACGAAGTATCGGATATCGTCTCCATAGGGATTGGGCTATAGCTTCACCTTAGTTCACTGCACGAAAGTAAAGGAAATAATTGAGAGAATTGTCACGAAAATAATAAGGAAAAACGTAAATAAATGAATTGAGATATCAAGATAGAGAGAATGGGCTGGTATTGAATTGCTCAGTAGTGCAGGTATTGTAATGCTTAGGAACTCCAGTTCTGTCGTCGCGCCTGTCGCGGCAGCACCTGTCGCGGCAGCTGTCCGTTGGTCGTCGCGGCAGCAAACACACCAACTCAGTACTTCAAGTTTGGCAAGAATCCCAGATCTGCCTTGGCCTATCCCTAGGTCCAAGTCTGTCGATGAACACTTCTTTGATGATACCTCCCGGCGTGAATCGAAGGATGAACACCGATGTGTATGACATCTTCTTTAGCCACTTAACCTTACCCTATCCCTAGGCACAAGACAGTTCAACTATAAACTAGAGAACTTGCTCTTATTTCTTTCGTATACTTAACTCTCCCGATGCTAAGTAAATGGATAACCTCACAATGCTCTCCCGATGCTCTTGCAAGATATTAATAACAAAAATAAGAGAACTTGAAGTTTATTTTATTGAACTTGGAAAATCCTAAAACAAAACAACCCTTGCAACTACTTTACAAATCAACCCGTGGCCCTAGGGGGTTTTTAGAACATGTCGACGGCGGGTAAACGGCGGAGGGGTTTTAGTTGTCGGTTATGGGGTATGATTCCTCCTAGGTTAAAATCTATGCCCTTATATAAGCTTTGGGCTCAAGTATTCTAAGATAACAAGGATTACAACTTTAATTAAAAGTGTAACGCCCCGGTTTTGGGCTTGGTAGTTTTGGGCGTTGACCGTTTTGGTCAAAGTGTTGTTCGAATCTAAAAAGGTGAAATTAGGAAAGCCTAGTTCGGGTTGCATTAAAAATATGGGAAAATGTTGTAAAATCATCTTTTAATATATATAAGTGAACTGTGAAATCAATTTTGAAAAATGAGGTTTGGAAGGGTGACATTTTGGCTAGTGACCAAAACGTAATTTTTGAACGTTGCGTGACTGTTTTATAAAGGGTTGAAACTTTGAATCTTTAAGGAGCTATTATTCCAAAAAGAGTTTCTCCAGATTTTTTCTAAGATATTTTAATGTATAATTCTGATTTTAAAGCTTAAGAAAAGTGGAGGGAAATCATTTTACTATTTTGTAACCAACTTTCCATTTTCTTCCAATTTTCCTTTTCTCTCATTTTCTCTCAACCCAAACACTTTCTCTCCAGAGAATCTCTTCTGATTTTGTCACTCAAATCTATCTTTTCAATTCTCTTTGGATTCCTAATCATTTCAACAACAAAACCTTGCAATTTGCTAATTGGATTTTCAAGCTTTTTGGCTCTAAAGAGGAGAAACTCAAGTTTGGAGGTAAGAACGTCCTTCTCCTCTAAACTATCAGTTCTTTACTGAAATTCCTAAGTTCTCAATCCTTAATTGATGTTTTATTAAAGGCTTTTAAGTTGTTTAATGGATCTTGGCTTAAAATGCAAGATTTGGTGATTTTTTATGAATTTTCGTTGGATCTGTTAAAGCAGTGTTTTAAGGTGTTAAAATGATGATTAATGAATGTTAATTTGATGAGGAATTGAGTTTTGATTAATGCAATCCCGGATAGGTTGAATTTCCTAAGTTTAGCTTATGATTCTAGGTTGTTTTTGGTGAGATCTTGTGGATCTGTTGTTGCTGGAGGTATAAGGATGTTGTTAGACTCTTTTTAGATGTTAAAGGATGTTAGGTTTTGATGGTTATTGGCTGGGCTTTGTTGAGAAGTGGTTTGGAGGCATTTTCGGTTGTGTTTGGTGGCCGAAAATGGAGTGTGGATGAGAGCAGCGAGTTTAGGTGCTTTCATTGAAGCTATTAATGCATGATGATGCATTAATCCTCTGCTTTGATGTGTTTAAAACAGGGGAGTCATCTTTGGATCCAAGAGTTGTTGATCCGGAAGCTTGAATTGGTGCTTCGGCAAGAGGCGAAGTGGAATCGGTGAGTGAAATTGGGTTTTCGGCTTTGAAACCAATGTCTTGGGAGCTTAGTTTAAGTCTAAACAACTTTGCTAAGCTCAAGTGTAAGTTTTCGGAAATACTCTCTAGTGGTGGCCATGGTTTGATTGTTGTGCAATGTGGTTTATTGCATGTTTTAAATTCTGTTTTGAAAGCATGTTTTAGCATGGTATTTGCTGATTTTGTAAGCCATATGATGAAGGAAGCTCAAGGTAAGAGTTCCTTGTTTTTGAGCATGGTTAAAACGTGGTTTGATGCTTATGAATGCATGATGAATATGGCTTGAGTAAATGCTTTAAAACAGTGAGCTAATTGATGAATATGATGTATATTGGCAAGTGATGTTTTGAAAAAGGTTAAGGGCACTAAGGTGGTTAAAAGTCCTTGAGTGAGCCTTGTGGTATCTAAGAACTTCATGGTGGTTAAAAGTCCATGATGATTCTTGTTAAGGTCACTAAGGTGGTTAAAAGTCCTTGAGTGAGCCTTGTTACTTAAGAACATCAAGGTGGTTAAAAGTCCTTGGATGATTCTTGTTAAGGACACAAAGGTGGTTAAAAGTCCTTGGATGATTCTTGTTAAGGACACAAAGGTGGTTAAAAGTCCTTGTGTGGTCCTTGCCATGGTGTTTAAAAGTCCATGGGCCAAGGTGTTTAAAAGTCCTTGGGGCCAAGGTGTTTAAAAGTCCTTGGGAAGAACACAAAGGTGGTTAAAAGTCCTTGTGTGTTCTTGGAATGTATAAGATCACAATGGTGTTTAAAAGTCCATGTGTGAGTCTTATGTTGAACTTGTTTTAAAATGATGAAACTTATCACTTGTGGCCAATATGATATGAAATGATGTGGAAGCATGTATTGCTTGTTTAATTTGCTTTTGAGCATGAGTAAAGTATGATTTGAAGCATGATTTATAAAGTGTTTTATAAATGCATTATTGAAAGGTTTTTATGAGCATTCCTCACTAAGCTTTTGCTTACGCTCTCTTCCGTTTTCTTAAACCAATAATGCAGATCACTAGGGTACCTAAGAGCAGCAAGGAAGGCAAGCAATCAAGTGGAAGTTGAGCTCAATGTATGGAAGGTTTTCTAAAGTACATTTTAGCTTTTGGTAATTTGGCAATGGGGGACCTATGAGTATGTTTTGGGAGAGGTTTTGAGCTCCCTAAGTATGTTAAATGTTGTTGAGATTGCTGGTTTTGTAATTAGCCATTATATGCTTGCTTTGGAAGTTTTATTCTTGAGTGGTTTGCTTGTGTAGGAAGCATGCCATTAGAATTGGGGCTTTTCATTCATGATGTTAATATGTTGAATTGCTGATGCAAGCATGTCTCTTACATGTTGAATTGCATGCTGGTAAAGTTTGGTAGCATTTGGAGCATGATTGGATGTTTAATTGCATGTCTAAGTGTGCATCTTGTGGCATTCTGTGCAGGGTGTTTCGGAACAGTGCCTATCGTTTCGGAACAGGTGCCTTAAACCAGCCCAGGCGTCCGAAACGGGAGAGACCGTTCCGAAACGAAAAGGCCACTGCCAGCCCGTGTTTCGGTACGCGTTGCGGAACGGCCCCGCGTTTCGAAACAGGCTCTGCCTGTTTCGGAACACGTGACCGTTGGGGGCTGACATTGGTAGTTAAATGTTTTGTATTGTTTACGTTTTAGTCCTGAATCACGTTTGTGCAATTGAATGAGTTTGGAATGTCCGTTAGAGCTGAAATTTGGCAGTGAAGCATGAAACCTGACTAATTTCAAGATGGTAACTCAAACTTGGGTTAAGTCCTCATATTTTACAGAATTTACAATTTGGTCCCTAAAGTTGTAATTTGTTCAATTGGGTCCCTGTTTGAACTCTGATGTTTATGATCTTTGAGTATGTTGTTTGTATGATCACAATTAGGGTTAATATGCATCTAGACAAGATTTTAAAAAAAAGGGTCGTTAATCAAGGTTGACTTTCGGGTTGACTTTGGTTTTCCCCGTGTGACTTTCTTAATTCGGGTCAACCGTCTAGGCCGGGTTAAGGGGGTTACAAAAAGTAAGATTCTAATAAAGACTTAATCTCCAAGGATCCTACTTTTCAGCCGCCCTCCTTGTTTCTAGGGATTTCCTCTCCTTGAGCTTTGGCTTGACATATCTTTTGATCCGGGGCTTGGAAAAATATATGGTTTTCACACGACAGACGAGCATAATTTTCTCTATCTATCGAGGTCCACTTTGCTTTTTCTCCACTAACTTACTGTTGTCCTCTGCTGTCACGGCAGATCCATGGCAGCATCGTCCTCTTCGTCTGCTTGTTCAGTTCAGCTCCTCTTCTTCTCTGCCCTGCGCCTGCCTTCTCCGTCTACTATGACAGTAACCTGCAAAATAAGCCATCTTTTAGTAGAATCCGTGCCTTTAATATATTTGTGATGTTTTGCTGTAAACTAACCTAAATGCAATGCAATGATGCTTGAATGCAGCATAAATATGGGTTAAAAAAGGTGTAAATAATAGAACTTTTACACACTCAACAAGGATCGCTAGATAACATTCATCAATGTATAACTCATGATTTGAAAAAGCAACACTTTACAACACATGCCCTTTATAAAACGAGTCTTCTCAAGACTTCAATGCACTTTTGAAACTTCATGCACATTTGCATCAATCTACAACAGCAAATAAACATTTGCTCATGCTTTAACAAGCATCACATGCATTCTTGCATCATACACATATTTCTCATGCACCCTTGCATCATTTACAAGCATCTCAATCTTCACTTAGTTCATTTACATTATATTGGCTTTCAAGTGATAGTCCACAAAACATTTCAACACGAGACACAATCGGATGCGCGGATTACAAGCATTGTCTCTCACGCTTCATACAAACTACCGGACTACACAAGGCGGAGACATATGGCACAATCACAACCCCTCAACGCCTGTGATGGAGACTAATGGCACAATCACAATCCCTCAACGTCACTCATTGGTAGTTGTATAATTCCACTAACGAGGGTATGGGACACATACACAAGACTCACACACGGGACTAACTATTCACCGTTGTGATTTTAGCCTCAATCGTTAGGGTACTTGGATGGAGATTACGGCACAATCAGAACCCCTCAACATCCAAGGCGACTTTATTCACGGTGCACCCAATCCTATAGTCGGCTAACTATATCCGATTAAAGTAACCAAAAACCACTTCATCACTTGCCAATAAAATCATTTTTCCACATTAATTCACTGATTTTCAAGCATAACCACAATGTCATTTCCACAAGCACACATGCTTAACATCATATGCATTTTCATATGAAAACCAAGGATCACTTACCTAGTGCATCCTTAACATAATGACATTAAAATCAAGCATTAAATCGTGCTTAAACATGCTTAAAAACAGTAAACAAATTCACTCTTACATCAAATGCATTTTCACCAAACTTAGCACATTTCCAAGAGAGGGATTACCGAAACACTTACACTTGAGCTTAGTTAAGCGTATCAAGCTTACACTAAGCTCCCAAGAGTACGCCAAAGCGTTACAAAGCAGGAAATTGTATTTCCACTCACCGATACGCGAAGCCTTGTTTGCCGACACGGAAATTACACCTCCGGAGCCTCCAAAATTACCTCGTGAGCTTCTGGATCAAGATCCCATGTTTTCACAACATCAAAACAGAGATCTAAATGCATTAAAATGCATTCTAACACTAGCAACAATCCTTAAACTCGTTGCCCACCCAAACTACACCAAAATACTTTTCCAACACAACTGAAATTTCAATCGATTGCCTCCTAAACCAAGCCCAGCCATCATGCAACACTTCCAAAGCATTAACAACATCAAAACACATCTAATAAACATTCTAACTCATTCTTATACCTCCAGCCATCAAGATTCCATCATTCCACCCCAAAATCACACTAAAAACTACCAAGAAACTCAAGGATCTCAAAGATTTCAGGATCTATGTTATTAACACAACATTTTAACATATAAATCAACTTAAAAATCAATTAAAATCAACACAAAACAGTGCCCAACTCATCAAGTCCGAAAATCAAGATTTCATCCACATTTTCACAATATTTTGATCTCAAATCAAAACTATGTTGAAAACTCAATCAAAAATAGTTAATAGATGCCAAATATCTTGGGAATTTCAATAAAGAACTTAGATTAGAGGTTGAGAACAGGATTTACCTCCAATCCTTGCTTCCTTCAATAGATGACAAGTTTTGCTTGCAAAAATCTTGAAGAATTAAGGAAGATCTCTTGAAATTGATTTAGAAAATGTTGAGAGAACTTTTTGTGAGAAAGAATTCTAGAAAAGATGAGAGAAAATGGTGTTTGGCTAAAATGAGAGGGAATTGGTAGTTACTTAAAATGAAAATCCACTAACTACCAATTAATTAGTATCTTGTTTGATTAAAATCCTTTTATTAAAATCCATTTAAAACACATGTCATATTTGAAGAAAGGTCAAATTGACTTAAAGCCCCCTAAAGATTCTAATATTTTGGCTTCCACCTTAAAAACAAAATTTTCCCAATTTTGAAACTTTACAATTTGGTCACTACTCAAAATGTCCATTTTCCAAATCCCTTTTTATAAAATTGACTTGACCAACCTCTTAATTATATTTTTAGAGGATTTAAGCAATTTTTATCTCAATTTTATCCTATCCCGATCCTTGATTTCTTAAAATCACCTTACGCGATTCGAACCGTTCTCGACCGGTCTGATCCGATATCTAAAACATCTAGGCCCAAAACCAGGGCGTTACAAAAATACACTCATACAATCAATAATAGTGACACATTAAAGAAAATGTATGCTTGAAAAAATATATGAAATGAAAATAAGATAAAAGAGTGAAACAAAAATGAGAAATGTTTGCCACTTGAAAAAAATGCATCTTTAAACAAGTAAATTGACATAAAAGCCCTTACAAAAGATCCCTAATGCTTGCAGACGAAAGCAAAAGGGTTGGTTCTAAGCATGATCCAAATTGTCTAGAGAAGATTAAGCATTATTCTAGAAAAGCATGAATTCCGGCCAATCTTGCCTTCATTGACTTCATGACGAAACTCTAAACGCCTTCGCCATTTTCTTCTCTCTCGAGTCTTCCAGTTTTGATGCCTGCCAATATCAACTCTCCATTCATTACCATGTCTGCAAAACCTTCAATGGCTTTATTTAACATGTAGTCATAGAAAGGTCTATTTAGAGTCTCCACAAACATTGGAGTAACCTCATTTTCCGACAGTGGAGGTTGAACTTGGGCTACCACATCTCGCCATATCTGGGTATACTGGCGGATGCTCTCATTGGGCTTTTGTTCCATATTCTGCAGTACGATCCTGATTGGGGCCAAGTCTATTACATACACGTACTGTTTGAGGAAAGCTTTTGGAAGATCTCTCCAAGTGCGTATGTTGACCCGACTCAGATGAGCATACCATCGGATAGCATCCTAGATAGACTATATTGGAAACAGTTGATCAGCAACTTCTCGTTTTCTAAATGCGGTGACATTTTCCGGAAGTACATATTCAAGTGTGCCAATGGGCATGTAGTTCCATTATACTTTTCAAAGTTAGGGGCCTTAAACTTTGGAGGAGCCACCAAGTCAGAAACTAGACTGAAATCTCAATCATCCATGCCACCATAAATGCTTCTTTCTTGAGAAGATTTAATCATTTCCTCCAGCTTCTTGTAGCGGTTTTCCCCTTTCCTCTTGACCTTTGCCTTGTCAGTTATTTCATCGAGATCATGTACCTCGTAAACTTCCTCAGAATTTCCCTTTTCTTCCTTTCAGGCAGAAGCTTAAGCAAAATAAGGCGAAATCTTCACTTTGGGTGAGGCAATTTACTTTTGCATCCTTGAATGTGTGAAAGCCATCCCTTGGAACCGAGGCAAAGTGTTGGTGTCTTCTCCTACTTTAACTGCATCTGGGTCTTTGAACCCAAACATGGCTTGGATTTGGCTGATTGTTTTCCTATGTGATAACTCAATCTCTTTCTTCATATCATTTTCCATTTTCTCAAGCTTATCCCGAATGCTCTTTTGATTTGCTTCCAGTGTTGTCAATATGTCTTCTGTAGTCATAGCTCGAGTACCGTGTTTGCGCGGGATCTCTACCACTTAAATGAAAATTTCCAAAATTAATCTTTTTATTATACATGTGTGAATGCAATGATCGAAACATTATTTAATGCAAACAAAAAATGCATGGAAGCAAATGTATGTATGAAAAAGCATGAATGCAGGCGCAGGGTCATCAATTCTATTAAGGTATTGTTCTAGAAGTAGCTTCCATTAGATGACGAAGGTCCTACGAATACGTCTCAGTCTAAGCACTCATTTCTTTGATCAACCTTTGAAGCCTTGGTCCTACCTTGTCGGTCTGACGTGGGGTGAAGAAATGTATCTTCTTGACGCCATATGCTTAGCTACATTTTCAATTTAGGATTAGATGCTTCTATCAAACTCGTCTCACTCTTGGGTCCTTTTGACGTTGACCCTAAGTCGAGTAGACCAGTGATCATTTTCAAATTTTGCTTGGTTGGATCGTCAAAGTGGTCCTCATAGCACTTGCGACTTGTGGTATTCTGCTTGGCGTTAATGTAAGCATACTTCGATGTTTCCTCCACGTAATCATTCGACAAATTCTCATTGTTTGCACGTTGTCTTCCTCCTTTAGGTACCTTCCATCCATGGCAGAAACTTTTTCTAATCGAGCAACATGCTTTAGAATTGACCCCCTCCAAATATGGGATGTATGCAAAAAATAAAGATGCCACAAAAACAAACAAAACTCACACACAAAAAGGTTGGTACTCTTTTAAAAAAAACAGAAATAAAACCTACAAGACCCAAAACAATGTAATTGCATGATAATTCTGGGCAGCCATTCCAACATTCCAAGATATGTCTCCAAAGATTATTCTTGCGACTTTGACCAGACTCAACACCATAGGCTTTCCGCATGGCTCTATTGGGGTATGCTCTAAATTCTAAAACTTGGTTTGGTTCTAAAAGGGTATCCAAGTTGTCTTTGTTGTCCCCTACTAAGGGTAGCAAGACCCTCGATTCTCACTCATTACAGACTTCAAACGAATCGAGTTCAAATTAGGAGAACTCACCATCGATGCCTTCTTGAAGAATCAATATCCTTACGAAGACAAGGGAATGAGTCCTGAAGGTACTTGCTAGACTTATACGAAGAATCAATATTTTTATATGAGCAAAGCGTATTTCCCCCACTTAAATGAACGGGAAAAAGCTCGGGAATAGAGCTTGGAATTAAGTTTCAGATGCGTAAAATAGAATTATATTCACTTAAATGGACAAATAGATTAAACCTATTGTGAACTTGCAAATTCTATATTTTTTTAAAAAAAAAACTTTTTTGAAAACCATTTAAAATCAATTTGTGGTCTGGCCCAATTTTGTTTTTATTTTAAAAAACAAAAACACGTCTCCAGCAGAGTCGCCAAGCTGTCGCAACCCTTTCGAGCTTCGACTTTTTGAAAACTTAAAAAAACGGAGTCGCCACCAATCTTTTTGAAAAGTGTGATTGGATCACTTTAAAACGGGGTTATTTTAATAAAACATTTTGTTTTAATAAAACAATGGTTTTGGTCTACGAAAACCAGAAAACAGGTTTGGGGGTCGGTTACGCGTGGGGAAGGATTAGCACCCCCATGACGCCCAAAATTGGTACCTAATTGATTTTAAAATCGTTTTCAAAACTAAAATTTGCAAGTTCACGAAGGTTCGACAATATTTTCCGTTTAATGAATATTAGTCTATTTTAACGGTCTTATTGCCCGGGAGATTAACCTTAATCACCGCCAACAGTTCTGGCGTTAATCTGTCATTCCCGTTTGATAAGACGCCGCATTAAATTAGTTTCCACTTTTCAAACAACATTAAGATTTAATGAGTTATCATTTTTTAAAAGTTTAAGGTTTAAATCCTAAATTATATATAAGTTCATTTTATTCAAAGTTATGATTTTTTTTTAAGTGTGTTTTATTTCAAATGGTGAAGAAAGTTTTAAAACAATCAAGTCTCTAATCTAGGCCCAAAGATCTTAAATGCTAAAGTCAAACACAGAGGAAGGCAAACAAAGTCAAACAACAAATTTAAGTTTTATTTATTATTTTTTTTTAAAACTAAGTTATTTACGTTTTTAAAACTTTTTAAAATTTTTATATTTTATGTGTTTTAAAAGAAAATCTTATTTGAAATGCTTTAATTTTATTTTATTTTATTTCAAACCTTTATTTTTTTTCATTTGAAAACTTTATTTAATCATTTTCTAAACTTTCTTCTTTTCTCCAGCCTTTTTCCAAAATTCTTTTTATGTTTTATAACTCATTTTATTTAAAAGTTTTATTTAAATCTTTAAAAATCTTTTTCACCCATTTTTTAAATTTCTCAAACCTTATATATTTTTCTAGTTTTTCTTTAAAACCTTTATTTTCAAAAATCAAAACTTTTTATTCTTTATATTTTTTAATTCATCTTTCAAACTTTTTATTATTCTTTAATATACTTAGAAATCTTTTCTTTTCAAAATTTTAAAAGCCTTTTTGTTCATCTTTTATTTTCAAAACCCATATTATTTTTAAAAAATGGCCCACTTTTTATTTTTTAAAATTTTATCAAGAATCTCTAATTCTAAACTTTTTAAATTTCTTATGAAAACCTTTTTATTTCTAACTTTTTAACATCTTTTTATAAGCACTTATTTTATTCCTAAAAAACCTCTTATTATTAAAATTTTATTATTTTAAACCTAATTTTTATTTTTTCCAAATCGAGTCACTAATCTTAAATTCTTAACAAAAACATTTTTTATCCTTCACATATCTACTCAAATGGATCAAATGACCAACATTTCATTTTTAAGTTCACAATTTTCCAACAAACAACATTTTATTTTATTTAAGAATCTAAAGGATTAAAACAAAAATAAAAGCAAAATAAAGAATGGAAATTATTACCAAAAACCATTTTCGATCTTCTAATTTGAATTGCAACCTAAGAACATGAACAAACAAAATATTCAACCAAGAAAATAAAATTAAAAACAAAGAAAAGAAAAGAGAAATTCTAACCAATTCCAATCGCCACCGAAAAAAAGCTTGCTTCCAACCCAAAAATCCTAACCAAAGCTACTCCAAACTTGAATAATTTCTAGCAATTTTAGATGATTTTTCACATCCAAACTTGAATGTAGTGGATGCAATTAAATGAGCATGGATGATTATTTTGAGCTAAAATTTGACAGAGATGCAAGTCATGTGAATAATTAAAGGTTGGTAACATAGAAAGTGATGAAGTCCCTGTAATTTGGTAAATTACAAAATAGTCCCTAAAATGTGTTTGTATACAATTGAGTCCCAAATCGTTGTCTGATCGAGTTGCAAATTGTTCTAATGCGATGTTTAACACTTAGGATAATAATAAGAACGTAGACAAAATAATAAAAAATAGGTTTGTTTAATGGAGTAAACTTCTCAGTTTACTTCAATATTCCCCGTGTGACATGTTCGGTTCGGTCTATCGTCCAGACAGTGCCTAGGGGTTACCCTAACAGTTAGAAATCCAATTCATTTCAAGATTACTACTATAAAACCTTTATTTCAACATCATTTAACATCCAAATCATGATTAAAATCAATCTCAAATCAATCAAAACAGTAGCATTACAAAAATCTTAAGAAATCATCTTTTAAAACTTGATCTAACCATTTTCATAAATTAGATTATGAAACCTTGTTAATAATCACAATTAGAGCCAAAGACTTGAGAAATTCATTAAAGAACCTTGATTAGAGGAGAGAAAAGAAAGATCACCTCTAACACACACTTTTTCCCTTGATTGTAATGGTTTAGAAGAAATCCTTCAATAAATCCATAGCTAGTTGAGGTAGAATTCCATGAGAATCGTTTAGAAATCAAAAGTGAGTGAAAAGATATAAATCTCTGGAAATTTTAGTAATGAAAAAATAGTTTGGCTGATTGGAATGTTGAGAGAAAAGTTTAGGAGAAAAGTAGTTACGTAAGAAAATATTTTAGCCTTTTAAAACCCTTTTTATCAAGTCTCGTTTAATAAATCAATTAATTAAATCTTTTTAAAACACAAAATCAAGCGAAAAGGCTGATAACACATTGGTGTAATAGCTCCCTAAAGATTCTAAGCCTTGACTCTTTTCAATTTAGTCATTAAAACGTATTTTGCAATTTTTTACAATTTAGTCACCATTTTCAAAATACCAATTAAATCAGTCCAATTTTATCAAATTAAACCCTCCAAAACCTTCAAAACTTTATTTTAAGATTATAAAATATTTTCCCATATTTTATCTCTCTCAAAAACGATTTACTTCAAATTACTCCCGAAACAAGCCTAACTCGCTCGAACCGGTTCACCCGAACCGCTTAGCCGAACTCGGCTAACTCCTTAGCCCAAAATCGGGGCGTTACAACTCTCCACCACTTAGGAAATTTCATCCTTAAAATTTTACCTGATGGAAAAAGATAAGGAAACTACTTCATTATGCCATCCTTCCTTTCTCGCGTGGCTTTCCCTACACCACGATTTCGCCACAAGACCTTGACCAACTCAATGGTCTTACCACGAAGAACCTTGGTGTTCAAATCTAAGATCTCGATCGGTTCTTCGTCATAGGAAAAATTTGGATTCAATTCAATCTCATCAACAGGCATAACATGAGACGGATCCGATAGATATATCCGAAGTATGGATACATTAAAAATATCATGTATCTTCTCTAACTTGGAAGGCAACATCAACCTATAAGCAACAGGTTCAACACGTTCAAGCACCTCATATAGTCCAATAAACCATGGATTCAACTTGTCGTTCTGGCCAAATCTCATCACCTTTTTCCAAGGTCAAACCTTCAAAAACACCTTATCACCTACAACATACTCAACCTCCTAATGCTTTAAATATGCGTAAGGCTTTTGTTGATCCGAAGCCGCTATCAACCTTTTACTAATGAGCTTCACTTTTTTCGCAGTGCCCTTTAGCACATTAGGCAAAGAGACAAAACTTTCGCCCCACTTCCGCCAAATAAAGAGGCATTTTACACTTTCTTCCATACAAAGCCTCATAAGTAGTCATTTGAATGTTCGCTTGATAACTGTTATTGTAAGCAAACTCCACCAAAAGTAACTACTACTCCCAAGAACCTTGGAAATCAATGATGCAACATCTCAACATATCCTCCAACACCTACATAACTCGTTCAGACTGTCCATCCGTCTGCGGATGATACGAAGTACTGAAACTCGAACACGTACCCAACGCTCAATGTAGACGCTCCCAAAACCTCATTGTGAAACGCGGATCTCGATCCGAAACAATAGACTTAGGCACCCCATGCACCCTCACAATCTCCGAGATGTACAAATCTGCCAACTTATCTAACGTATACGTAGTATGCACCACCGAAAAATGTGCACACTTTGTAAAACGATCAACAATCACCCAAATCGAATTCTTCTTGGACATTGTTAAAGGCAAACCCGTCACGAAATCCATGGTGATTCTCTCCCATTTCCATTTCAGAATCTTCAATGGTTGCAACAATCCAGAAGGAAATTGATGCTCAGCTTTAACACTCTGACAAACCATTCATTTACTAACAAAATCAATCACGTCTTTCTTCAAACCAACCCAATAGTACTCATCCTTCAACCCGCGATACATCTTTGTACTACCAAGATGCATGGTAAAAGAATTACTATGCGCCTCAGTCAAAATAGTGCACCTCAACGCAACATTCTCTAGAACAACTATTCGACTCTTAAAGCATAAAGCATCATCGTTGAAACAAAAGTCCATTGGATTTCCTTTCGTAATGTCCTACACATGCGGTACCAACGAGCAAACATCGCCCTTAACTCTACAACCACCTCTCTACTCAAGGATCGGCTACAACATTAGCCTTCCACGGATGATATTCAATCGTCAAATTGTAATCTTGAAGCGACTTCAACCACCGACGTTGCCTAAGATTTAACTCTTTTTGTGACATCAAGTACTTCAAGGTAATACCTCCAAATCTTCAAGGCAAACACCACCGCAACGAACTCGATATCATGCGTAGGATAATTACGCTCATATACCTTCAACTGCCGAGATGCATAAGCTACCAGCCTACCATCATGCATCAACACACATCATAAACCAACATAGGATGCATCACTATAAACCACAAGTTCTTTACCTGATTCGGGTTGAATCAAGATAGGAGCTTGCGTCAATGCTTCTTACAACTTCTCGAAAGCTTGTTGCCTAACCTTCGTTCAATCAAATACATCCTTCTGCAACAACTTTTTCAAAAGAGCAACAATCCTTGAAAAACCATCCACGAATCTACGATAGTATCCCACCAAACCAAGGAAACTACGTACTTCATGGACCGACTTAGGCAACTTCCAATTCATCTGTAACCCCCTAAACCCGACCCAAAGGTTATGGGTCAAATCTAGGAAGTCGGGTTGAAAACGTGTCCCTCAAGTAATTTAAAAACGGTGTCGTTTAACATTAAAATTCATATTCGAAAACACGGCCGTACAGATAAAGCAATCTAAAATAAAGTAGTAAAATATCCAATTAAAATTCTCATGCATGCTAAATAATTTAAAGATCCCCAAATAAATATAAGAGTAATAAAATTTACATAAAAACCTCAAATAATAAAATAACTAGAATAAAACTGAAATAAATCTGAAAACTAAAAATATTCATACTAAAACAGTAATAAATTTGATATTTGTTGTCCTCCAAGTACCGAACTCCTATGTCTGAAAATCTGTAATAGAAGCTAAGGGGGGAGTAAGCTATTAAGCTCAGTGTGTCTCTAAGGTGCATCAGACAGAAATTCACAAGAATCATACAGTTAACATAGTCATTCCAACAGTCAATCGAATATAAAGATACGCAAAGCACGATGCACCTAAGTCTATGTCATGAACCCATCTGCATCACCGTCCGAAGAGTAAGGTTCCCCTGAACCACTCTCTACATCGTCACCATCCGAAGTGGAACTCAGCCCGAAGGGTGGTACCACTGATCCGAAGTGGAATTCAGCCCGAAGGATGAAACCATTGAACTTCCTCCGTACATTTTCCCACCCGAATGATATGACATGAATGTTCTGATTTCAATCCAAATGCAACATCATTAGTCCGAAAATGCATGAGCATTTAGTCCGAAAATGCATGAGCATTTAGTCCGATAATTAACTATTCATATTCCGATGTATGATGTTTATCAGAATGACATACAACATATCACATAGTCCATATCACAACATATCACATAGCCCAGTTCACAACATATTTTACAGTCAACCATCACATAACAACAACATATTTCACAATCAAACATCACACAACATCAACACATATAGTATAGCACAAGCAGAGAACACACCTTAACCAAAGCAAACTCAATCTACTAAAAGACACGTTTTCCACGACCAGAAGTACTAGGTCCAACTGTATCAGAACCTACGAGAATAATCCTATATTAACACTATTACTATCGACTGTAACAATGGTTCGACGGGATTTTGAATAAGTAATAATATTTGTTTAGCTACCACCACAAAATTAATTGAGTCGATACTAGAATGTAAAACCGAAGGATCAAAATATAGACGTATTCAAAATAAATTCCAGCACATGTTTTTTTTTATAAAAAAACGTAAAAACCCGAATTATGCAATCTTGAACTAATTCGAATGGTAGCAAATAATTCTCAAAATCGAAATTGAAATATACTTAATATATGTATATAAAAATTAAAGAAAGAAAAATTGTATGAATTTAATGTAATGATTGCTTCACTTTAAAATTTAATGAATAAATAATACATGTTAATGAAATAGGAAAAAGAAAAAGAAAAGGAAAACATGGCTTTCTAAACAGCATAATTCACACACCTTGCTTGGGCACGAGAACTTGAAGCAAATCGGTGAAGGAATTTTAACCAGGTGAAGCCACATCCGGCTTAGAGAGATAGGGAAATAAATTTAAAGAACTGCGGCAGGGAAAGCTTTTGAGAATAAAGCTTTGGGCTTTAGTTTTTTTAGGTTTCTATTTAATTGTTCGTTCATAAATAAGAGAGACCGATATATATATGTTAAGAATATACAATAATAATAATTAAAATGGAAAATAAAGTTAAAAAAAAGTAAACAAATGATGATGACTTTACGAGGAATTCAATTTTAAATGAAACTTGTTAATTTGGGGATTAGTCCCAAATTTAAATAAAGTTACTATGATGACCGATACATTTTAGAAAATCGCAGGATTATCTTCAAAATTTTAAAAATTACGATTTGCCCATGAAATCCAAATTTCTCAATTGTTAGGGTTTTTAATTAGGGATTTCAAAATTAGGTTTCTAAATTAAGGATATTTTTCAAATCTAGGGTTTACATTTTGGGTGTAATTTTTGGGGTGTTACATCATCACTGCCTCAACCTTTTGGGGATCCACCTGAATCCCATCGGTCGATACTACGTGACCAAGGAAAATAACTTCCTTAAGCCAAAACTCGCACTTGCTCAACTTAGCATAGAGTTGATTTTCCAACAAAACTTGCAACACGATCCGCAAATGCTTATCATGATCCTCCTCGGTACGAGATTACACAAGAATGTCATCGATAAACACAACCACAAACTTATCCATGAATGCATGAATGCAGCCGGTGCATTCGTCAAGCCAAACGGCATCACAAAAAACTCATAATGCCCGTACCACGTACGAAAAGCAGTCTAAGGCACACTCATATCCTTTACCTTCAATTGGTAATATCCGGATCTCAGATCAATCTTGGAAAACACAAAAACACCTCGAAACGGATAAAAAATATCATAAATCCTTGGCAAAGGATACTTGTTTTTAATCGTCAACTTTTTCAGTTGCCGATAATCTATACAAATTCGCAGCGTGCCATCTTTCTTCTTCACAAACAAGACCGGTGGACCCAAGGTGAAACACTAGGCCTAATTAAACCTCGATCAAGCAACTCTTGGAGTTGCGTCTTCAACACTATCAACTCTTTTGGTGCCATTCGATAGGGAGCAATTGACACTAGAGTTGTATTTACATACAACTCAATGTCAAACTCAACCTCTCGATTCGGTGGCAAACTAGGCAACTTTTCCGCAAATACACCCAGAAACGCACATACCGCATGTATGTCCTGTACTCACACCTCCTTTGTACTCGGATTCATTACATAAGCCAAAAAAGCTTCACATCCCAAACACATCAACCGACTCGCTTCAAGAGCTGAAATCACATTAGACAAGAGCTTCACATTCTCGCCTACAATTACCACTTCATAATCATCGGCATGTTTCAACGAAACTCGCTTGGTCTCAAAATCAACCACAGTTCTCTGCTCAAACAACCAATTCATACCAAGAATTACATCAAAACCATAAAAAGACAACTCCATAAAATCAACCTCAAGCACATGACCTAGAACAGACAAAGGACGCCTCCTATACAACTTCCTCGTAAAAATCGTCTCACAAAAGGAACTGGTTACACGCATACCAATATCTAACAACTCAACAGGTAAATCATTTGCCTATGCATGCTCACACAAAATATATGAATGAGTAAAACCAGAATCAACCAAAGAAAGTAATGACAAGGACTTCAAAGTAAAAGTACCTACGATCACATCTGTGTCATTCCTTTCCTCTCGGTGTGCATACACCGTAGCATGTCCACCTCCCTCAGGTTGAAGAGCAACAACATGAGCAACATTCCTTTTTCCATCATCTCTACAGTGAAAGTTACCACGACCGCACCCACGGCCTCTCTGTGGCTCAGTAGCTCGCACCAGAGCTTGCCCATCTCTAACGGGTTGTGGACAATCACGCTTCATAAGTCCTCGTGACCCACAGTTCCAACACGTACCCAAATTACCCCAACACTCTCTCGTGTGCCTTCTACCGCTTAGAATCATTCGGGTGCTCTCAAACCAAGCCTCAGAACCCTTAGAAGACAGACCTCGGAACTCAGTTCAACCCAAACTACGTAAACGCTCCAAAGGTAATCAAGAATTAGCCCCAGGTTGTGGTGTAGCCACATGCATACCCACTATCGCAGTTGAAAAGCCCCAGCTATAGCTTGAATCAACGGCGTCATATCAACAACAGCATGACCTTGTGTCGCCTGAGGTCCAACACCTCCAGCGCCAGATCCCACACCAGCTCCATCACCACTAGAAGGAGGAGGAGGCGACAAATTCTCAACATCATTAACCCCATTCTCAACCACATTACGCACATTGGATCTAAGCTCTCGTCTTGGTCCCATTATAAAAAACGGTATGAATCTTTGAGCTAAAAATGCAACATTAAAAACAATCAGGCTAGCCGAAGTAAGAATCCAAGGTGCTCAAGTTTTGCTTTCAAAACCAAAATCCTATTTATATTAGTAATAATATAGTAATGGGTACCTTAAATCTCTCCCCTAACCGCACATAACAATCATAAATCATGTTATCATACATCGTGCGTCTCACACAAAGCAAACAACGATCATATCATAGCATAAACAACCATCGTACATAGCATTCATCATAAACTCAACCAAACAACAATATCACATCAATCTTACCTCCCAATTCTTTCATAGCCTAATTGTAACCCCCTCGACCAGGTTTAGACGCGATATCGAATCGAACGAGTCACACGGAGAATATTGAAGTAATCCGGGAAGGTTTACCTCAATAAACGACTCTATTTTTTCATTTATCTTGTCTAGATGTGCATTTACATCCTATGTGATTCACACTAGCAGTGGAAGAGACTTCAATGCAAACATACAACGATTTGGCATTCAATTGTTTAAAAACATAGGTTAGAGACCGATTTGTAATTTTAGAAAAATACATGGGATTTCTCCAATTTTAAATTACCATCCTTCAATTCGTTATATTACATGTCACTATGTTAAATCTCATCTCAAACGAACACCAATATGGCATTCAATTGCAATCACAAGCATTTAGGGACCAAAATGTAAATATGGTAAATTATAAAGATTTACTTGAAAACGAGATTACAAATCCTTAATTAATCAGGTTCCATGCATACATGTCTGATTTTAGCTCTAAAAGATCATCCAAATCTAATCAATTGCATGCATAACAATCAGGGACCAAAACAGAAGAATTCAAAACCTTTGATAACTAAAATTACCAACTTACCTACCAGACGTATCGATACGGCTCCATAGGGTATCGATACACAAGGGCGTATGGATACGGTCTCGATAGTGTATCGATATGGTATTTTCTAAAACCCAAAGGGTGTATCGATATACCTTCAACCGTATTCATACGGGTCCAAAAATACAATATATTGTATCGATACCCTTTCGAATGTATCGATACCCCTAGGCCTAAAATGCCCAAAAATGCTGGTTTTTCACTCTTTAATGCACTCATAACCACTCAAGCATGCTTCCAAGCATATATAAAACATATCCAAACATTAAACCTCAAAGCTCAATCACTCATGGCATATTCAACATCATATTATGATAATTTGCATCAAAGATAAACCATAGGCATGCAACCTAGTAAACAAGCCAAGCAAAATACCAAAATGCATAACAAAGCACAAACCAATAACCAAAGGCTACTTACAAGTCTAAAATAGCAATGAACACTTGCTCTAAAAGATAATCAAAACCTAATCAATTGCATGCATAACAATCAGGGACCAAAACAGAAGAATTCAAAACCTTTGATAACCAAAATAACCAACTTATCTACCAGACGTATCGATATGGCCCTATAGGGTATCGATACACGAGGGTGTATGGATACAGTCTCGATAGTGTATCGATATGGTATTTTCTAGAACCTAAAGGGCGTATCGATATACCTTCAACTGTATTCATGTGGGTCCAAAAATACACTATATTGTATCGATACCCTTTCGAATGTATTGATACCCCTAGGCCTGAAATGCCCAAAAATGCTGGTTTTTCACTCTTTAATGCACTCATAACCACTCAAGCATGCTTCCAACATATATAAAACATATCCAAACATCAAACATCAATCACTCATGGCATATTCAACATCATATTATGATAATTTTCATCAAAGATAAACTATAGGCATGCAACCTAGTAAACAAGCCAAGCAAAATACCAAAATGCATAACAAAGCACAAACCTATAACCAAAGGCTACTTACAAGTCTAAAACAGCAATGAACAATTCCTCAAATAGGGGATTTACACAAATCTCCCCAAAACACAACGGGTCCCTCATTGCCCTTATTACGTATAGTCTAAACCGAAACAAACATTCTCAAATGAAATCTCTTGCGATCCCTTTCTCCACGATGCCTTCAAAACCTCAATTATCTACATTGATGGACAAATAAGAGCGTAAGCACACAAAACTTTGTGAGGAGGCTCAAAAACAATGTAACACCCTAATATTGGGCTTAGAAGTTTAGGGTTTGAATCGGACCGGTCTGATTTTCGGTTCGAATATAAAAGGGGGTTTTAGGGAAAGCCTAATTCGGGATGCTTTAAAAATATGGAAAAATATCTAAAAATCCTATTTTAATATATATATATAAGAGAGTGGTGAAATCAATTTTACAAAATAAGGTTTGGAAATGCAACATTTTGAAATAGTGACTAGAATGCGATTTTTGAAAAGTTCAGTGGTGACTGTTTTGTAAGGATTGAAACATTGAATCTTTAAGGAGCTAATTTACCCAAGAATGATTTCTCCAGATTTTTCTTAAATTAAAGTGATTTAATTAATGTTTAATTAATTAAATGAAAATGGGGAAAACCACTTTTTAGATTTTCATAACTTTCTTAAAATTTTCTCATCTCTTTTTCTCTCAAAATTCCCTCATCCAAACACTTTTCTCCAGCAACTTTTCCATTGATTTTCACTCCAATTGATGAGGTTTCAATCATCAATTAATTCCTAATCTTTTCTACATCAAATCCTTTTGATTTGCTCATTGGATTTTCCAGAAATTTGGCTCAAATCAAGGAGAAATCAACATTTAGAGGTAAGGTTGTTCTTCTCCTCTAAATACTCAGTTCTTTACTGAAATTCCTAAGTTATCAATCCTTAATTTAAGATTTATAAATGGTTTTAATGATATGAACTTGATTTTGGCTTAAAACTCAAGATTTGGAAGAAATCTTGAAGAATTTCGTTGTGATTGTTTGGGCTCTGTTTTGAGATGATTCTTAAATGTATTTTGGATGTTTAATGATGTGTAAATGAGGTTTTATCAATGCAATCCCGAATATGTTGAATTTCCTAAGTTTTTGCTTATGAAAATGGTGGTTTTGGGGGTGAGCTTGGTGTTCTGTTATAGCTGGAAGTATAAGGACGAGTTTAGGTTCATTTTAGATGTTAATTGATGTTTAGAAATGGTTAGAAGTGATGGATCTTGGCTGGGTTATGTTTTGGAAGAGTTTGGAGGTGATTTCGATTGTGTTTTGTAGCCGAAATGTTAGTTTTGGTTAGAGCAGCGAGTTTAGGTGTGGTGGCTGAAGATTTTAATGCATGATGATGCATTAATCCTCTGCTTTGATGTGTTTAAAATAGGGGAGACATCTTCGGACACTTGTGGTGTTGATCCGGAGGCTTGATCGGCGTTTCGGCAAGCTTGCGAAACGGAATTGGTGAGTGAAGTTGGGTTTCCAGCCTTGAAACAAATGTTTGAAGGTTTTGGGAGCTTAGTTTAAGTCTAAGCAAATTAACTAAGCTCGAGAGTAAGTTTTCGGAAAAACTCTCTTGGATGAACCATGAGGTGGTTGGATGCATTGTCTTTAATTTGCATGTTTAAATTTTGTTTTGAAAGCATGTTTTATCATGGTTAATGCTTGTTTTGAAAGCCATGTGTTGAAGGATGCTCAAGGTAAGAGATCATTGGTTTGACATTTGTAAATGTGGTTTTGATGCATAATGATGCATGATGATTAAATGGCTTTGATTAATGTTTTAAAACAGTGAATTGTTGATGATAAATGATGTATATTGGCAAGTGATGTGTTAGTTTTAAAGTACTTGAATCGGATATAGTTAGCCGGCTATAGGATTGGGTGCACCGTGAATAAAGTCGCCTTGGATGTTGAGGGGTTGTAATTGTACCGTAAACTCCATCCAAGTACACTAACGAGAAAGGTAAGATCACAATGGTGGTTAAAAGTCCATGTGTGGATCTTGTGTTGTGTGTCCCGTGTTCTCGTTAGTGGAGTTATACAACTACCGATGAGTGATGTTGAGGGGTTGTGATTGTACCGTTAAACTCCATCACGGGTGTTGAGGGGTTGTGATTGTACCGGTAAACTCCACCTTGTGTGTTCCGTAGTGTGTATGAAGCGTATGAGACAACGCTTTAATCCGCGTATCCGATTTTGTTTTGTGTTGTAAAAGGTTATGGATGATCACTTGAAAGCCAATATGACATGTTGATTTTAATGAAGCATGAGATGCTTGTTTATGTATGCAAGGTTGCATGAATAATGATGATTATGTGATGGAAGGTTTTGCTAAAAGTGTTTTATAAAAAGCATTATTGTGTTGTTTCTTTAGAGCTTGCCTCACTAAGTAAATGTGCTTACGCTCTCTCTCTTGAACCAATAATGCAGATAATTGAAGTGTTTGAAGGCAACAAGGAGGCTAAGAGTCCAAGGGAAAACTAAGCTCATGTATGGTGACGTTTTCATAACACTATTAGTTTTTGATATTTTGGCAATGGGAACCTAGGTTGTGTTTTGGGAGATGTTTTGGACTCCCTAGTTGTGGCATGATGCCTTGATGATTTCGATTTGTAAATAGCCATTTTGATGCTTGATTTGGTGTTTTGTTGGTTGATTGGTTATGGATACTAGGATGCATGCCTATAAACTTGTGGAATTCCATAATTGATGCCATGAACGTGTTTTGATGTTGCAAACATGTACCTCATATGTATGATGACTTGTTGGCATGATTAGGAAGTCATTAGGATGTGTTTGAGTGGGTTATTGCATGTTAAATCAGCAAATTTTGCAGCTTGTGGGCAACCCGTATCGATACACTCATAGGCGTTTCGAAACGGGGGCCTGTAATGGCCTTGGTGTTTCGAAACGGCTGGTGACCGTATCAAAACGGTTTGGCCACTGGAAGGCCCTGTTTCGAAACAGGTCTCGAAACGAACCTGCATTTCGGAACGGTCAACACCGTTTCGAAACAGGTGACCTTTCGGCACTGATTTGAATGGTTTTGAGTTTTGCAAGCTTTACATCTAAGTCCCGAATATTGTATTTGCAATTGCATGAGTTTGAGATGTCAGATTAAGGTGAAATTTGACAGGGAAGCATGTAATATGACTAATTTAATATTGGTAACTTAAAAATCAGTTAAGACCTCCTAATTTCTAGAATTTGCAATTTGGTCCCTAATATTTGTGATTTGTGCAATTGAGTCCTTTATTGATATTCGATCGTTGTGCTTTACACCTAAATGTTTCTCAAGGGTACACTTAGGGTTAATGTGCATCTAGACAAGATTAAAAAGAAAAAAAAAGGTCGTTAATCGAGATTAACTTTCGGGTTGACTTTGGTTTTCCCCGTGTAATCTTCGTAATTCCGGTCAACCGTCTAAGCCAGGCAAAGGGGGTTACATTTGGTGGTATCAGAGCCAGGTTCTTGTGTAAATGGGAATGGTTATGTGGGTGAAGTATGTGTGATTGCATGATATGCCTTTTAAATGAAAGTATGATGTATGAATTGTAAAGTATGTTGCAATTGTGATGTTATGCTATGTTGAAGCATGTTAGAGGAACCCATTGCGATATCAAAACTAATGAAAGGAATTGTTTTAGGAAAATAAGCTTGAGTACTTGGATTACTTACCTTGTTGAGCCTAATTATGTTTATTGCATTTGTGTCAGTGCGTTGTTTTTCTTGTAAATGGGGCCTCGTTGAGAGATGAGGATGAATACAAGAGCAATGGATCAGAATGAGAACGAGGAAAACGTTGAGAATGTTGTGGATATACCTCCTCCTCCTGGTGGTGGACCGCCCGGTGGTGGTGGTGCTGATGTTGGTGCTGATGCTGGGGTCGCTGGACCTGAAGCTGTGCAGGGGCAAGCTGCTCCTGACATGACTGTATTGATACATGCTATTGCTGGAGCCTTTCAGGCAGCAGTAGCTGGAGCTCACGGAGCTGTGCATCAGGGTGATGCTAACGTGAGATTACCTTTGGAACGTCTTCGCAGTCTGGGAGGGACTGAGTTCAGAGGTTTATCTCCTGAGGGTTCTGAATATTGGGACAAATGAACTGCAACGATGTGCAGAAGTTAGGTTGTGTAGTATCGCTGTTACATGATGATGCGTATACATGGTGGACGACCACAGTCTCCAGGATGGAGGAAGTTGATGTGACTTGGACGTTCTTTCTGAACGCATTCAAGCGAAAGTATCTAGGTGTGCGATACCTGGATGAGAAGAAAAGAGAATTCATGTCTCTTGTGCAAGGAAGCATGACGGTAGCTGAGTATGAGATCCAGATTGTCCGTCTTAGCCAGTACGCACCTGAGTTAATCCCTGATGAGCGGGAGAGGTGTGAACGCTTCCGATATGGTTTGATGTCGGGTGTGAAGACCTTTATGCCTGCAGTTGAGTACACAGATTTTGATATGTTGGTGAGTAGGGCAAAGGACATTGAGGAGAACCTAGGTTTGTCTTCCAGGGGTGTTAGTTCTAGCTCGGGCAAAAGAGCTGCTGAGTATAGTTCTGGTGGTGGACGGAACAAGAGAGGACGCGATAAGAGGTATCAGTCTTCTGCTAGGCGTGGTAATGGAGGGCATGGTGCGCCTGTTCAAGGAGACATTATGAGAGCTGATCAGAACACATGCTGGACGTGTGGATCGCGTGGTCATTTGAGGCGTGATTGTCCTCGAGCAACGAGGGAGGTTCAGGCTCCTGTGGCAGTGACCGGTAATTCGTGTTGGAATTGTGGTTCAGCAGACCACATGAGAAGGGAGTGTCCTTTATTGGCCGGTGGTGGTCAGGGACGTGCTCCTGGGGTTGTTGCACCACAGAGAGGTCGTGGGCGCGGTCGTGGTAACTTCCAGCGCAGAGATGATGGTGGGAGGAATGTGGCGCATGTGGTGGCTGTCCAACCTGAGGGTGGTGGCCAGGCTCGAGTGTATGCTCAGCGAGAGGGGAGAAATGACACGGATGTGATCGCAGGTACCTTTACTTTGCAATCCTTGTCATTACCCTCCTTGATTGATTCTGGATCTACACACTCATACATATTGCGTGAACATGCTCAATTGCTTGGTTTACCTGTTGAGTCTTTGGATGTTGGTATGCGTGTAACTAGTTTTTTTGGTGAGACCGTTGTGACACGGATGTTGTATAGAAGATGTCCTTTGGTAGTGCAAAACCATGTTTTTCTTGTTGATCTCATGGAATTGCCATTCTATGGTTTTGATGTAATCCTTGGTATGGATTGCCTTGTTGAACATCGAGCTGTGGTTGATTTTGAGAACAAGCGAGTTTCGTTGAAACTAGCGGATGATTATAAGGTAGTGGTGGTTGGTGAGAATGTGAAGTTTCTTGCCAATGTGGTGTCTACATTGGAAGCAAGCCGAATCCTGAGGCAAGGTTGTGAGGCCTACCTAGCCTTTGTGATGAATCCTAGCTCTAAGGAGTTGCGGGTTCAAGTTATCAGGACTGTGCGAGAGTTTCCTGGTGTGTTTCCGGAGGAGCTACCTGGATTGCCTCCTAGTCGAGAGGTGGAGTTTGGGATTGAGCTGTATGAAAACACGACTCCAGTGTCCATTACTCATTACCGAATGGCACCTAAGGAGTTGAAGGAGCTGAAGACGCAACTTCAGGAGTTGCTTGATCGTGGTTTCATCCGGCCGAGTGTGTCACCTTGAGGTGCACCGGTTTTGTTTGTGAAGAAGAAGGATGGCACTATGAGAATGTGCATCGATTACCGTCAACTGAACAAGTTGACTATCAAGAATCATTATCCTTTGCCGAGGATTGATGATCTTTTTGATCAGTTTCGGGGAGCGGTTGTGTTCTCTAAAATTGACTTAAGTTCAGGTTATTACCAGCTCAAGGTGAAGGATGTGTATGTGCCAAAAACATCCTTCAGAACGAGGTATGGGCATTATGCGTTCCCTTGTGTTGTCGTTTGATTTGACGAATGCTCCTATAGCTTTTATGGACATGATGAATAGAGTGTTCCATGAGTATTTGGACAAGTTTGTTGTGGTGTTCGTTGATGATATCTTTGTGTACTCTCGTATTGAGGAGGAGCATGAGGGGCACTTGAGGATTGTGTTGCAGGATTTGTTGGAGAATCAGCTTTATGCTAAGCTGAGCAAGTGTGAATTCTGGCTTAGGGAAGTTGTTTTTCTTGGACATGTGGTTTCTGCTGAGGGGATTCGTGTCGATCCTCAGAAGATTGAGGCAGTGATGAATTGGAAGACTCCTAAGTTTGTTCATGAAGTCCGTAGTTTCCTTGGTTTGGCGGGATACTACCGGAGGTTTGTGGATGGATTTTCAAAGATTGGTGCACCTTTGACGAAGTTGTTGCAGAAGGATGTCAAGTATGAGTGGACAGAAGCGAGACAGCAGGCTTTTGAGAAGTTTAAGGCAGCTTTGACGCAAGCTCCTATCTTGGTTCAACCTGAATCAGGGAAAGAGTTTGTGGTGTACAGTGATGCATTCTACGTTGGTTTGGGGTGTGTGTTGATGCAAGAGGGTAAGGTGGTGGCTTATGCATCGCGACAGTTGAAGGTGCATGAGCGAAATTATCCTACGCAAGATATAGAGTTAGCTGCGGTGGTCTTTGCTTTGAAAATTTGGAGACATTTCTGTATGGTGAGAAGTGTATTGTGTACACGGATCACAAGAGTTTGAAGTATCTGATGTCTCAGAAAGAGTTGAATCTTAGGCAACGGCGTTGGGTGGAGTTGCTTAAAGATTACGATCTGACGATCGAGTACCATCCGGGAAAAGCTATTGTTGTAATGGATGCCTTGAGTAGGAAAGTGGCAATGGAGTTGAGGGCTATGTTTTCCAGCTTGAGCATTTCGCGAGATGGAGGTCTTCTGGCTGAATTGCAAGTGAAACCATCTTTGGTTCAGTTGATAAAGGATAAGCAGCTGTTGGATGATTCCTTGGTGCCACATGTTCAGGATATTGTTGAGGATAGACCATCGAATTTCTGTTTTAATGATGATGGAGTTCTATGTTTTAGGAGTCGGATAGTAGTGCCGAATGATACTGAGTTGAGGCGTGCTATTCTGACTGAAGCTCATAGTAGTCCTTTTGCTATGCACCCTGGTAGTACTAAGATGTACCGTGGTCTTAGAGATGAGTACTATTGGGTGGGTTTAAAGAAAGATGTTGCTGAGTATGTGAGTAAGTGCATGGTTTGTCAGTGAGTTAAGGCTGAGCATCAGTTTTCTTCTGGGTTGTTGCAATCGTTGAGGATTCTTGAGTGGAAGTGGGAAAGGATTACCATGGACTTTGTGTCTGGTTTGCCTTTGTCGCCATCGAAGAAGAATTCGGTGTGGGTGATTGTGGGTCGCCTTATGAAGTGTGTTCATTTCTTACATGTGCATACTACGTACACTTTGGATAAGCTTGCAGAGCTGTACATTGCTGAGATTGTGCGGCTGCATGGTGTGCCAAAGTCTATAGTGTCAGATAGAGATCCGAGGTTTACATCGCGTTTCTGAGAATGTTTGCATCAAGCTTTGGGTACACGGCTGAATTTCAGTACTTCTTATCATCCACAGTCGGATGGACAGTCTGAGCGTGTTATCCAAGTGCTGGAGGATATGTTGAGGTGTTGTGTGATTGAGTTTCAAGGCTCTTGGGAGAAGCATTTGCCTTTGGTGGAGTTTGCTTATAACAATAGCTACCAGGCAAGTATTCAAATGGCACCTTATGAAGCCTTGTATGAGAGGAAGTGCAGAACTCCTCTTTGTTGGGCTGAAACATGTCAGAAGTTGGTTTCGATGCCAGCTTTGTTGAAAGGAACCACCGAGAAGGTAAAGCTCATTTGTGAGCGATTGAAGGTAACTTCCGATCGACAGAAGTCTTACGCGGATTTGAAGCGTAAGGAGATAGAGTTTGCGGTAGGTGACCGTGTGTTTTTTAATGTTTCGCCTTGGAAGAAGGTTATGAGGTTTGGTCGGAAGGGTAAGTTGAGCCCTAGGTACATTGGACCATACGAGGTGATTGAACGTGTGGGTCCTGTTGCGTAGAAGCTAAGGTTACCGCAAGAGTTGGAAAAGATTCATGATGTGTTTCATGTCTCTATGCTTCGGAGGTATAGATCGGATCCTTCGCATGTTAAGCCTGTGGAGGAAGTGGAGTTGAATCCAGACTTGACCTATGATGAGGAGCCGGTGGAAATTCTGGATTCGAACAGTAAATTTCTTCGAGGCAAGACCATTGAATTGGTAAAGGTGTTGTGGAAGCATCGTGGTGTTGAGGAAGCCACGCAGGAAAGAAAGGATGACATGAAGAAGCAGTTTTCGTACCTCTCTCCTCCAGGTAAATTTCGACGAAATTTCTTAAGGGGGTGAGAGTTGTAACACCCCAATTTTGGGCTTAGAAGTTTAGGGTCTGAACCAGACCGGTCTGATTTTCAGTTCGAATATAAAAGGAGGTTTTAGGGAAAGCCTAGTTCGAGATGCTTTAAAAATATGGAAAAATATCTAAAAATCCTATTTTAATATATATATATATATATATAAGAGAGTGGTGAAATCAATTTTACAAAATAAGGTTTGGAAATGCAACATTTTGAAATAGTGACTAGAATGCGATTTTTGAAAAATTCAGTGGTGACTGTTTTGTAAGGATTGAAACATTGAATCTTTAAGGAGCTAATTTACCCAAGAATGATTTCTCCGGATTTTTCTTAAATTTAAGTGATTTAATTAATGTTTAATTAATTTAATGAAAATGGGGAAAACCACTTTTCAGATTTTCATAACTAACTTTCTTAAAATTTTCTCATCTCTTTTACTCTCAAAATTCCCTCATCCAAACACTTTTCTCCAACAACTTTTCCATTGATTTTCACTCCAATTGATGAGGTTTCAATCATCAATTAATTTCTAATCCTTTCTACATCAAATCCTTTTGATTTGCTCATTGGATTTTCAAGAAAATTGGCTCAAATCAAGGAGAAATCAACATTTAGAGGTAAGGTTGTTCTTCTCCTCTAAATACTCAGTTCTTTAATTACTAAAATTCTCAAGTTATCAATCCTTAATTTAAGTTTTATAAATAGTTTTAATGATATGAACTTGATTTTGGCTTAAAACTCAAGATTTGGAGGAAATCTTGAAGAATTTCGTTGTGATTGTTTGGGCTCTGTTTTGAGATGATTCTTAAATGTATTTTGGATGTTTAATGATGTGTAAATGAGGTTTTATCAATGCAATCCCGAATAGGTTGAATTTCCTAAGTTTTTGCTTATGAAAATGGTTGTTTTGGGGTGAACTTGGTGTTCTGTTATAGCTGGAGGTATAAGGACGAGTTTAGGTTCATTTTGGATGTTAATTGATGTTTAGAAATGGTTAGAAGTGATGAATCTTGGCTGGGTTATGTTTTGGAAGAGTTTGGAGGTGATTTCGGTTGTGTTTGGTAGCTGAAATGTTAGTTTTGGTTAGAGCAGCGAGTTTATGTGTGATGGCTGAAGATTTTAATGCATGATGATGCATTAATCCTCTGCTTTGATGTGTTTAAAACAGGGGAGACATCTTCGGACACTTGTGGTGTTGATCCGGAGGCTTGATCGGCGTTTCGGCAAGCTTGCGAAACGAAATTGGTGAGTGAAGTTGGGTTTCCAGCTTTGAAACAAATGTTTGAAGGTTTTGGGAGCTTAGTTTAAGTCTAAGGAACTTAACTAAGCTCGAGAGTAAGTTTTCGGAAAAACTCACTTGGATGAACCTTGAGGTGGTTGGATGCATTGTCTTTAATTTGCATGTTTAAATTCTGTTTTGAAAGCATGTTTTAGCATGGTTAATGCTGGTTTTGAAAGCTATGTGTTGAAGGATGCTCAAGGTAAGAGATCCTTGGTTTGACATTTGTAAATGTGGTTTTGATGCATAATGATGCATGATGATTAAAAGGCTTTGATTAATGCTTTAAAACAGTGAATTGTTGATGATAAATGATGTATATTGGCAAGTGATGTGTTGGTTTTAAAGTACTTGAATCGGATATAGTTAGCCGGCTATAGGATTGGGTGCACCGTGAATAAAGTCGCCTTGGATGTTGAGGGGTTGTAATTGTACCGTAAACTCCATCCAAGTACACTAACGAGAAAGGTAAGATCACAATGGTGGTTAAAAGTCCATGTGTGGATCTTGTGTTGTGTGTCCCGTGTTCTCGTTAGTGGAGTTATACAACTACCGATGAGTGATATTGAGGGGTTGTGATTGTAGCGTTAAACTCTATCACGGGTGTTGAAGGGTTGTGATTGTACCGGTAAACTCCACCTTGTGTGTTCGGTATTGTGTATGAAGCGTATGGGACAACGCTTGTAATCCGCGTATCCGATTGTGTTTTGTGTTGTAAATTGTTATGGATGATCACTTGAAAGACAATATGACATGTTAATTTTAATGAAGCATGAGATGATTGTTTATGTATGCAAGGTTGCATGAATAATGATGATTATGTGATGGAAGGATTTGCTAAAAGTGTTTTATAAAAAGCCTTATTGTGTTGTTTCTTTAGAGCATGCCTCACTAAGAAAATGTGCTTACGCTCTCTCACTTGAACCAATAATGGAGATAATTGAAGTGTTTGAAGGGAACAAGGAGGCTAAGAGTCCAAGGGAAAACTAAGCTCATGTATGGTGATGTTTTCATAACACTATTAGTTTTTGATATTTTGGCAATGAGAACCTAGGTTGTGTTTTGGGAGATGTTTTGGACTCCCTAGTTGTGGCATGATGCCTTGATGATTTGGATTTGTAAATGGCCATTTTGATGCTTGATTTGGTGTTTTGTTGGTTCCTTGGTTATGGATACTAGGATGCATGCCTATAGACTTGTGGAATTCAATAATTGATGCCATGAATGTGTTTTAAAGTTGCAAACATGTACCTTATATGTATGATGACTTGTTGGCATGATTAGGAAGTCATTAGGATGTGTTTGAGTGGGTTATTGCATGTTAAATCAGCAAATTCTGCAGCTTCTGGGCAACTCGTATTGATACACTCATAGCCGTTTCGAAACGGGGGCCTGCAATGGCCTTGGTGTTTTGAAACGGCTGGTGACCGTATCGAAACGGTTTGGCCACTGGAAGGCCCTGTTTCGAAATAGATCTCGAAACGAACCCGCGTTTCAGAACTGTCAGCACCGTTTCGAAACAGGTGACCGTTGGTCACTGATTTGAATGGTTTTGAGGTTTGCAAGCTTTACTTCTAAGTCCCGAATATTGTATTTGCAATTGCATGAGTTTGAGATGTCCGATTAAGATGAAATTTGACAGGGAAGCATGTAATATGACTAATTTAATATTGGTAACTTAAAAATCAGTTAAGACCTCCTAATTTCTAGAATTTGCAATTTGGTCCCTAATATTTGTGATTTGTGCAATTGAGTCCCTTATTGATATTCGATCGTTGTGCTTTACACCTAAATGTTTCTCAAGGGTACGCTTAGGGTTTATGTGCATCTAGACAAGATTAAAAAGAAAAAAAGGTCGTTAATTAAGGTTGACTTTCGGGTTGACTTTGATTTTCCCCGTGTAATCTTTCGTAGTTCGGGTCAACCGTCTAAGTCGGGCTAAGGGGGTTACAAACAAAACATCATCAATGCATTAAAATCATTTTTATGTCCACATTAAAATCTCATATCAATTTGCTAAAACATCATTTGAAAACCATTATTCCCTTTTCAAAACCATGCACTTTCCTTTATCAAAATCAGCAAGTTAAACATCATGCAACATGTGTTGTGAATCCAACATCAAATACACTGCTAACACTTAACTTAAGCCTTCTCATTCATAGCTACCATATGCAAAGCTTAAAGAGTAAAACATGCATTTTCATTTTATGCATTATAAACCATATCATAACACATCATCAATTATATTGGCTTACAATTGATCATCAACATGCTCATTTTTAAAACCCACATCGGATACACGGATTCACAAGTGTTGTCCCAACACTTCATACATTCTCACTGGCATCTCAAGGTTCACACGCGGGAGCTACCCTTCACCGTTGTGACACCTGTGGTGAAATATTCGGTACACCGTATAAACCCTTCAATATCACTCATCGATAGATGTATAACCCAACTAACGAGAGACAAGACATCATACACTTTCCTCAATGGTTAGGCAACTTGTTTATAGTGCACTCAATCCTATAGCCGGCTAACTATATCAGATTTCATTTATAAACTATTTTGCAACATCACTTGCCAATATAATTCACATTTAATACATACCTCATTGTTTTCAAAGCATCATCAATAAATATAAAGAAAACTACACCGGTGGTCCCCAAACTATTACCGTCTTTCTATTTTGGTCCCAAAACTATTTTTTCTAGTAAAATCGTCCCTTCTGTTACATAGTTCTCTTGTTTTAGTCCCCGTCGTTAAAAACTAATGAAATTGCTGACGTGGATTTTTTTCTTATTTTTTAAATATTTTATTATTATTTTCTCTCTCATATATATATATTATTTAAATTTTTTACTTAAACTAATGTAGTGGTGACACGTGTCACCAACATAACAAAGAAAATAAACTGAATGTGAGGGGGAAGCTAGGATTCAAACCCATGTCCCCTAACTCTAAGGTCATTGAGCTAACCACTAGGCTAAACTCTAAGTGTTGATATGTTTTAGCACAAATTATCTTTAAAGCAATCAAATGAACCCCAAAAACCAAAAAAAAAAAATAGTTGAAACAAATGACTTGCAATAAGATTCGAACCCATGTGCCATGAGATAAAAAGGCCAAGCATAAACAAAATGTGCCAAGGAATTATTTCAACTAAAATTTATATTTAACTTATATTAATTTACCAACAACACATATTAATTTATCAATTGGGTTTGTGTTCGAATAAAATATTTAACATATACGAAAATTTATATTTAAGGTATATTAATTTATCAATAAAGTTTTGTATTCGAATAAAATATTTAACGTATACTAAAATTTATATTTAATGTATATTCCATTAATTTATCAATAAGATTTTGTGTTCAAATAAAATATTTAAAATATACTAAAATTTATATTTAAGGTATATTAATTTATCAATAAGATTTTGTATCGAATAAAATATTTAACGTATACTAAAATTTATATTTAACATATATTCTATTAATTTATCAATAAGGTTTTGTGTTCGAATAAAATATTTAACATATACTAAAATTTATATTTAAGGTATATTAATTTATCAATAAGGTTTTGTATTTGAATAAAATATTTAACGTATACTAAAATTTAAATTTAACATATATTCTATTAATTTATCAATAAGGTTTTGTGTTCGAATAAAATATTTAACATATACTAAAATTTATATTTAAGGTATATTAATTTATCAATAAAGTTTTGTATAAGAATAAAATATTTAACATATATTCTATTAATTTATCAATAAAGTTTTGTGTTCGAATAAAATATTTAACATATACTAAAATTTATATTTAACGTATATTAATTTATCAATAAGGTTTTGTATTCGAATAAAATATTTAACTTATACTAAAATTTATATTTAACGTATATTCTATTAATTTACCAATAATGTTTTGTGTTCGAATAAAATATTTAATGCATACTAAAATTTATATTTAACATATATTAATTTATCAATAAAGTTTTGTGTTCGAATCCCTCCCTAGGTTTAATATTTTATTTTGTGTTGTTTGTAAATTATTATACGTTAAATATAAATTTTAGTCAAAATAATTCTTTGGCACATTTGGTTTATGCTTGGTCTTTTTATGCCATGGCACATGGGTTTGAATCTTATTGCAAGTCATTTGTTTCAACTATTTCTTTGGTTTTGGGGGTTCATTTGATTGTTTTAAATGTAATTTGTGCTAAAACATATCAATAATTGGAGTTTAGCCCAATTGTTAACCCATTGGCTTAATGGCTTGGGGATGCGGGGGACGCGGGTTCGAATCCCAGCTCCCTCCCTCACATTCAATTTATTTTTTTGCCAAAAAATAGTTTGGGTACCAAAATAAGAAAACGGTAATAGTTTAGGGACCACCGGTGTAATTTTCCCTAAATATAAATCACATTACCAAGCATTAAACCATGCTTAAAATCACGAGTATAATTCATATACTTCAAGTATTACTTACCATGTGCATCCTTCAATATCACATTGTTAAAAATAGTCACCACATTCTTATAAACATGCTTTAACAGTAGGTAAAACCATTAATTCAAAATAGTGCATAAATCATCATATAATAGCACAACCGAGAGAGGAAATTCCTTTCACTTACTTCCAAACTTATTTAAGCGTTTCAAGCTTACTATTAAATTTCCTAATCATCTTTTAAAGCTTTCAAAATTGAAATTCACGTTCTCACTCACTAACACGCGTAAACTCGACTAGCCAACGCGAATCCAAGCAATCAAATCTCACGAACCTTCACCGATTGCTTCCGATACTTTCTCCCCTATTTATACCACAAGAACATAGTATTAATGCATAACAATGCATTAAAATCTCCAGCAAACACAGCTACCCCGCTGCTCTGCCCAAAAAGACCAAAACGACTATTTGAAAGAACTGAAAACTCCTTTGATTACAGTACAACCTTAACCCAGCCAAAACCTAACACTTTCATCTACTTTTAAACATCAACCAACATCCAAAAACAACCTAATTACATCCTTACACCTCTAGAAATTCAGATTACACACAAACATCACAAAAACCCAAAATCTAACAACCTAACAGCTAGAGATCCAATCTAATTCGGGATTATTATGATAAAATATTTACTTCAAATTCATTTAACATCCAAATCATGATTAATATCAACCTCAAATCAAGTAAAACAATAGCATTACGAAAATCATAGATTTCACTCAATAATATTCAATTTAACCAAATTTCTATGATTAATCCATCAAAACAACTTAGAAATCATATATAAAGGATTGATAACTATAGAATTTCAATAAAGAACTGATCATTAGAAGAGAAAAACAAACCTTACCTCTAATGGATGAAATCTCTCTCTCAATTGAATGTGTTTTTCCTGAAAAATTAAAAGAAAAACAATAAGGTTTTGTAAATTAAGATTAAATAATCCTTTAAAAATCAAAAACTCAGTAAATGAAGAGCATTACCTCAAGTTTCTTGAAAATGGAGAGTGGTTGGCTGAAGGAAATCTTTGAGAAAAAATAGAATGAGAGAAAATAACGTAAATGAGTTTTAATGAAATAACTAACTCTCCTTCTATTAAACTCTTTTAATCTTTAATTAAAACCTTTTAAAATGCTCCTAATTAAGAGAAAAATCTAATAAAAAAGAAGTAGGTCAAATAGCTCTTTAAAGATTCACAGTTCCAACCCTTTTACAAAATAGACTCTAAAACAACTTTGTAAAAATCGTGTTTTGGTCACTAACTCAAAATATCCCACTTCTAAAGTCATTTTCTTAAAATTGATTTTTACCAAAATCATTTATATAATCAATAATGATGGTTTTAAGCATTTTCTCAAATTTTTATCATAACCCGAACCTCGATTTCCCTGAACCGCGCGCAAAAACTCAAATATCTAGCCTAGGTCCTATGAACCTCGAAATACTTCTAGGCCTAAAATTAGGGCGTTACACTGGCTTTAATTCCTCCAAAAGTAACCCCCTCGACCTAGTATGGACGATAAACCGAACCGAACATGTCCTACAGGGAATATTGAAGTAAACCGAGAAGTTTACTCCAATAAACAACCATATTTTTTGTTTTATCTTTTCTAGATGCTCATTATTATCCTATGTGATAGACATCAGAGCAGAACAATTTGCAACTCAACCAGACATCGATTAGGGACCTAATTGAACAAAAACACATTTTAGGGACCATTTGTAATTTTATAAAATTAGAGGGACTTCTTCAATTTTTAGATTACCAACATTCAATTGATCACATTACATGTCTCTCTATCAAATCTCAGCCTAAAACTATTATCCAAGCTCATTTAATTGCATCCACAACATTCGAGGACTAAAACGTAAAGAAATAAAACTTCAAAAGATTCCAATAACCAATTTAACAGTTGGGTGTTTCGGTAAAAAGTTGCCCTGTACCAAAACGCCCGTATCGGAATATGGTCAAGCGGCTCAAAGCTCAGGCTTGTATCAAAACAGCCTCAAGGGTGTTTCGGAACACATGATTTCAGTAGAAAAATCGAAACACCCCTTCCCTGTTCCGAAACCCCTTAATCATTTCAAGCAATATGTTTCGGTACTGCCTTAGGTGTACCGAAACACCTGGGCCTGTAATGTCACTTTCTGCTGGTTTTTCATATTTTAATCCATACAAAAACATTCTAACATGCTTCTAATATGCATATAACATATCTAAACATCAAACCTCAATCATACACGGCAATTCCAACATCACATCATGTCAATATGTACCAGGAAAATCTATAGGCATGCAACCTATGCATTATGACCACTCAAGGAAAATCTACAAGTCATTAAAGGCATCACAAACTTGCCACAAACAAGAAGATTCAAAACACGCACTCCCAAAACATAAAGACATCCTCCCATTGTCGATTATTACTAATAAGTAAACATAAAATCATACTTGAGCTAAGTCTCACTCCTTGGTTTGTTTCTTGCTTCTTCACTGCCCCAAAGATGATATTTATCTGCATTGTTGGAAAAGAGAGCTTAAACAATAATGTCTAGTGAGGGATGCTCAAAACAAACCAACAATGATACAATTTAAATCTAGGTTGTTATTTCTGGTAAATACTTTGCTAAAGTTTGAATCTTTGCAATTTAGTCACTATTTCTTTTTCAGGCAATTAAATAAGTCTAGATGATTGTTTTAAGTTGGAAGTTAACTGGCATGCATGTCACTTGATTAATTAAGGTTTGGTAACTTTAGATTTAATTAAGTCCTCATAGTTTTTCAAATTTGCAATTTGGATCCTAAAATGCAACTACGCTCAATTAAATGTCTATTCGTCGACTGATTTAATTGATAACTTATTCGCTGCTTGAATGCTCACCTTAGGGATTATATATGCATTTAGACAAGATAAAAAAGAAAAAAATGGTCTTAAAATTCGTCGGGTTTGTTTCGGTAAACCCAATGTAGGTCACTCGGTTCGGTCAAGTGTCTAGGTTAGGTCAAGGGGTTTACATTTAGTGGTATCAGAGCCAGGTTATGATTGTTAGTAGGTAAGTTGTGTTGGTTGTGGTGTTGTTAATTGATTGTATGACATGCACAATGTTTGATTATATGTTTTTATGGTCGAAATATGATATGTTGCATTTTCATGCCGTAAATTCATAGTTTGGCCTAATTAGGGAGCTTAATGTAATTTTAATAAATTATTGTCTTAATTTAACGTAACTCCCATTTTCTCAAGACTTCTCTCTATTTTCTCATCAACAAAACTACTTATTTTCTTCCAAAACTTTAAGAGATTTATTCTTTTTTATTTTACTTTGATCTCAAAATGATTTCCATGGATTTTCTTAACTAGCTTCAATGGTTTCTTAAAGATTTTCAATCAAATCTTGTCAATTAAAGGAAAATCAAGGGATTAGAGATAATCTTCATGATTGATTTGAAGAAAATGGTTAAATTAAGCTTTAATTAATGATTTTGTGTAATTTTCGTAATGGATCTGTTTTGCTGAATTTAAGGTTGATTTTTTTAATCATGATTTAGAAGTTTAATAATGTTAAGATAAAGGTTTAAGCATGGTAATCCCAGAACTATGTGAATATCTAGTTGATTAGGTTGCTAGAATTGAGTTTTTGTGGTGTTGTGGTTGTTTTGTGAATGTTGGGGGTATAAGGTTGATAATAGGATGATTTTGAATGTTAATCAATGTTAATAGATGGTTGAAAGTGTTAGGTTTTGGCTGTGTAAGTTTGGAGGTTAATTGATGATGTTTTCGGTTGTTTCGAGTGGGCGTTTTGGTGGTTTTGGGCAATGCAATATGGTAGGATTGCTTTCTGGAGTTTTGAATGCATTGAGATACAATAATTCTCTGTTCTTATGTGGTTAAAACAAGGGAGAACATTTCGAAAACAACCAATGAGGTTTTAGGAGCTTCGGAAGCTTAATTTCACGTCGGCTAATCAAGGTTTCGCGTGTCGGTGAGTGAGAATGTGAATTTCATCTTTTAAAATGTTTTAAAGATTATTTTGGGAACTTAGATATAAGCTTGAAACATTTATTTAAGTTCGAAAGTAAGTATAAGAATTTTCTCTCTCGATTGTGTTATTATGAAATGATTTTATACACTTGGTTTTGATTTCAAGTTACCTAATGTTAAAGCATGTTTTACGTATGTGGTTTACTTTTTTTAATGATGAGATGATGAAAGATGCACATGGTAAGTGATCCTTGTAAGAATATGATTTATAATTGTGATGCTTTTCAAAAACAATGATAATTGTGATGCTTTTCAAAAACAATGAGGTATGTGGTTAAATTTTAATTATATTGGCAAGCGATGGTATAAAAATAGTTTACAAATGTTATCGGATATAGTTAGCCAGTTATAGGATTGAGTGCATTATAAATAAGTCCCCTTAGATGTCAAGAAGGTTGGTGTCATGTCTCCATCCAAGTACCCTAACGACCGAGGAGGTTGGTGTCTCGTCTCTCGTTAGTGGGTTAGGCATCTAACCGATGTTTAGGGTTGTTGTCTCCATTGGTTGTGATTGTACCATTTGGTTGTGATTGTACCATTATTACAGTTAAGATGACTTGAAGTGTTATGAAAACACTTATTGAATTCGCGTATCCGATATGATAATTTGATAATAAAATATGGTTAGAGATTACTTGTAAGACAATATAATTGATAACGTATCATGAAATGGTTTGTGTTGTAAAATGAGACTTGCTATTGGTTCATGATACATGTTGCATAAGGTTTATTATGCTGGTTTTTGGTTAGTTAAAGTGCATGGTTTTAAGGGCATGAAGATTTGAAGTAATTGAAATGAGATTTCAATGTGAATTTGGAAAATGGGTTTAAATGCATTGATGATGTTTTGTTTTTTAGCACTCCTCACTAAGCTTTGTGTGATTATGCTCTATTTTGTCCATCAATGCAGAGAATTGAGGTTTAGAAGGCAGCGAGCAAGGGATCAAGAGAGACTTCAATCTTGATATTTTTGGTTTAGACTATAAGTAATAAGGGCAATGGGGGATCCATTTTGTTTTTGGGAGATTTGTGTATTTGAGGAAGTTTATATCGTTGTTTTAGACTTGTAAATGACATTTGGTAACTAGGAAAATGAGACATTACACCTGAGGCTGTATCGATACAGTTAGTCTGAGATGGGCATAATGTTTCGGTACAGTGCTTGGTGTATCGAAACATGCTTGGTTAATTTGGTTATTGGAATTCCGTGTATCTATACGCTTATAAGACCGTTTCGGTACAGGTTTGTGTATGTTTCAGTACAGGGCGTCAAATATATTTTTAGTTGCCATATTGAAGAGAATATCAAAAGTCAATGAAGTAATTAGGAATCAGTCTCAGAACAATAAACACGACAGAGACAACAAGGACATCACGTAACAGACCTAGAAACAATATGAGCTTGCACAATTATAAGAATTAGCAGCAATGCGTAAGTAAACCAATTGTAGAAATACAGAGAAACAACAGAGATGCATATGACAAATGATATAACTTTCTAGGATAGTAAACCTAGCTACCCAAGAGGCCAAAACTATCATATATGTCGAACAGAGCAAGTTCCCAAAACTCGAGACCAACTTGTGCACCAACAGAGGTACGAATCAAAACAAAAGAACCGTCGATAAAAAAGAATGGGCTGGAACAAAGTGTGAGATTACCAGCAGAACATAGAGTGAGATTAGCAACCAATAAACGGAAGAACCACCAGAACATAGCGTGGGATTACCATTCAATAAATGGAAGAAGCATTAGAGCAAAACGTGGTATTACGAACAAATAAAAGAAACAAATGTAAAACAGAAGAACCACCGAGCATGAATTTTAGATTTTAGAACAGATCAATAGTTTTGCCGATTCAAAAGTTTATCAGATCAAAAAACATGTTTAACAGAAGCTACTATTACACATAGACGTTGTTCTTACCTTGTTCTTAAATACAATCACAGAGTCTTAACCCAGGCTAAAGAAATATGTATTCATGTCATCCAAATAATAAAGAGAATATCTTAACCCAGGCTAAAGAAATATGTACTCATGTCATCCAAATAATAAAGAGAGTATCTTAACCCAGGCTAAAGAAATATGTACTCATGTCATCCAAATAATAAAGAGAATATCTTAACCCAGGCTAAAAAAATTGAGTTGCCCCTCATAGATACACTGACATATTAGTGCTACTGAAATAAATAATCATCTATATAGATTTATTCGCATAAAACATAGAACAATCGTTTTATTAAAATTGCCACTTAAATTCTAGTACTTTTTCGGTAGGTGTAGATGCTAAATACTAGGAAATAGACGTATCAGAATTGTCCAGAGCAATAACTTTAACAAGTAGGGTTAAAACATCATTTGATATATTCAATTACTACTTAGATCAGATCAGATTTATTAGGTAAATCCTTTATATGAGCAGTGAAATCACATATGACTAGTTTTAGTTTGAAGACCCTTCAAAATTATTAGTGTTTTAGTTTATTCATAACTGAAATGTAAATGTTACAGACAGACAATGGTCGTATTAATCACATCTAGCATATTTCTAGTATTATTAACTCATGGTAAACCTAAACATAAACCTATTGAGCGTTGAAACTTAAGATAACTACTTGATTTGAGGCTTGATTTAATGATATGTCAGCCTTACGAGGAAATACTTCAGTTATTAACTTAGCAGTGATCTGACTTAGTGGTAAGAATTACATCACAGTAGTTCGTAGACATCACAATACTTGGAGAGGGTATTCACTTACCATGGCGTAGCATGTGCTTTAGAACGCTCGTGAAGACGACCGTTGCTTTGACGCTGCTGACTTGGAGAGGGTGAATGGAACGGAAGCTTGGGCGAGGATGCTTTAGGCGATGTGACTTTGTGGGGAGGAATAGATAAGCGGAGCCGACTGGCCCGGGGAGTTCCCCGCGAGACGTTCACGAGGGAGAAAAGCGGGCAAACAGAAAGAATTGGGGGAATCGCCATGTTTGGTGTCAAGTCCCTGAACTTGAAAAAATCCATGCAAGTAGATGAAATGTTTTGTCACAGCAAGCACAGTACTCCCCATAAGTCGGTGCCATAAAAGTGCACTGGTGATTAAAAAAAGTAAGTAGATGAAATGTTAGTATCTATACAAGAAACGATGACAAGAATAATTGCGCTTTTGTTAAAAAAAAAACTCACCCATAATAATCTGGGTTGGGAACGAACGTCGTAGCATTGAGTAAACCGTAATTTCCACCAATCAAAGCTTGCCTGCAGAAAACCTTTTGATCATAGGTTGAAGCCATTCCCATCTGATCCAAATACCTGTTTAGGGTCAAATGTTCAGCCACACAACATTATTGCACACGAACAAATTTAGTCGTCGTGGAAAATGAGGACAAAAAAACGTGACCTTACCAGAATCCATCAGCAAATGTTCGAGACACATCTTTGCTCCCGCCGTTCAAAGCTCCGCCTGATTCAGAAACCCATGCTCCTAACTGTGGCCTAAATTTGTTGACAACATCCGAAACACCTTTATATGTTTGAGAAACTTGATTCAAATACGATGGGTCAAGAATCTTGTTCATCATGTTTGGATCATCCCCTGCACATGCATCGATCGCATTAAGGAATTAATCGTACCAATATAAGGTAAGCACCTTGAATCTTATATATATATATATATATATATATATAAAAACATTGAACTGGAGCGTATATGGTTACCAGGTCCAAGATTGTAGATATGGTGTGTAAGTCCATCAACAATTCCCTGTCCCGAAACTTCCAGGAAGGTGTTAAACCATTTCTCCTCATAAAAGCCACCTGGACCTAAGACCTTTGGTTGAGTCTCGGGGTGTGCGTACAATTCTTTTACTAGATTCTTAAGCACAATAACATCTTTCCCATATTGTTTCGCGTCAACTTTTGCACCCATCCCAGATCCAGAAAGTTGATTTCCTGATGAAATATATTTTTTCGAAGTATGAAAAAAACCCCCGAAAATCAATCTTATATAATAACCTTCGGAGAGTGATTTAAGTTACCAAATTCATATGAATCGACTTTGTATCCTTTCGAAATAGTGTACTGCATGAAATCCCTTGTATTTTGCGGTTGCCAATCACCGATCCAAAGACCCTTTTCAGTTTGTGACTCGTTTCTTCCGAAAAGAGCATTCAGCCCGAATGTAAGCTTTACCCTTAAGAATACAAGTACCAAAGTAAAAGTAAAAAATTTGTTTAGATATAAAGGTTAAATTAATTATGTAAAAATAATAGATAGATGTAGTTACCCAGTGTGGTTGAAAAATCTATTCAATTGGTCCCATCTCTCCATTGAAAGGCATCCCTGAGAGAATCCAAATAAACCGTCTTCTCTTTTCATGAAATTAGGGCAACTGCTAACTTCTCCTACTTTGTACACCACGTTGTCTTGCAACGAACCACCAACTTTGATTCTCAAAGGATTGAACGCTGAAAGTAGTTTACAAAAATTAGTCCAAAATCACTGTTGCCCGGCTCTGACCCTTGTAAATTTGATAGGATGTGCGTAGAACTCACCTTTTATTGCATTTATCAACGCCCCATATCTCAAATCCTACAAAGAAGGTATATCCAGAAAGGTCAAATTTTATTTTTAATAGATGAGTATACATATCAGGGAGGAAATTTTGACAAGCATACCAAGTTTAATATCCCGGCCTTTCCCCAAGGGCATTGATTGTACTCGCACTTTTCAGCAGGCCACCAATCTAATGTAACACATACGAAGTTATCGTCAGTTTTAGCGATCGAACAACCATTCCAACCCGCATTTTGCCACGAAAACTTCAATTTTTTTTCCATGTTCCCTAATATTTTGTTGGAGCGGTATTGCAATGTTTGTTAGTGCAAAAAATATAACTTAAACATACTTTCAATCAAGATTAGTAAAAAAGAAAAGAAACGATAACGAGGCAATTTACTTTGGGACATTTTTAATATTTTGTTTATATACAATCATTGTATATTTTGGGAAATTACATAATGATTACATGTAGGGATGACAAGATACACAATCATTGTATACAATCATTGTATATTTTGATCCATTTTATTTTTCCATTATTTTAACGTGTCCCCCGTTTATCATTAATATTTGCAGCGCAAACTTTTTGATTGTTCAAATTTGAATTGCAAGCGGCGGTTAAACATTTCTGAAAGTTGAAACTCAACAATTCTTACATAGATAGGAACAAAAGGAGACAACCGAAAAACAAGCGATATAGGTTTATTGGTCTTTAGAAGCTCAAACAAAGTTTGAAACCATTGATATTCGAGATAAGCAAATGATGTGATCTAAACGCATGCAGGGGCTTCAAAGTCTCTAATGGTTACATAGGCTATTGACTGAGCGGCAATAGATATGGGTGTCGAAGCATCAACAAGCTTTGGATCCATCGCCGGAATGTCCTCTGAATTTGTCTGGACCATTGGAACATCGTTCAAACACACGATATCATCCTTTATATCTCCAGTTAACGCTCTCAAATGATACTCTTCTCTGTTTTGCTTCCCAACAAACTCATAGTTAGGCTTCCCAGCATCCCCGGGTTTTGCATTCGAAAGGGTTATATTGAACGATCTATCTTTCGACAAGTTGATAAATATCAAGGAAACCCCAGGCTACAGAAAGGAAACATGCACCCAAATGATTATTAACGACATAGAATCCAACAACCCCAAAATGAAAGGACAACTTTATCAAAGCCAGCTCACCTTTTTCTTTGCGCAGTGAGCATATACACGCAAATTTGGATCGGATTCTTTTGTCACAGCAAGCACAGTACTCCCCATAAGTCGGTGCCATAAAAGTGCTCTGGTGATTAAAAAAAGTAAGTAGATGAAATGTTAGTATCTATACAAGAAACGATGACAAGAATAATTGCGCTTTTGTTAAAAAAAAAACTCACCCATAATAATCTGGGTTGGGAACGAACGTCGTAGCATTGAGTAAACCGTAATTTCCACCAATCAAAGCTTGCCTGCAGAAAACCTTTTGATCATAGGTTGAAGCCATTCCCATCTGATCCAAATACCTGTTTAGGGTCAAATGTTCAGCCACACAACATTATTGCACACGAACAAATTTAGTCGTCGTGGAAAATGAGGACAAAAAAACGTGACCTTACCAGAATCCATCAGCAAATGTTCGAGACACATCTTTGCTCCCGCCGTTCAAAGCTCCGCCTGATTCAGAAACCCATGCTCCTAACTGTGGCCTAAATTTGTTGACAACATCCGAAACACCTTTATATGTTTGAGAAACTTGATTCAAATACGATGGGTCAAGAATCTTGTTCATCATGTTTGGATCATCCCCTGCACATGCATCGATCGCATTAAGGAATTAATCGTACCAATATAAGGTAAGCACCTTGAATCTTATATATATATATATATATATATATATATATATAAACATTGAACTGGAGCGTATATGGATACCAGGTCCAAGATTGTAGATATGGTGTGTAAGTCCATCAACAATTCCCTGTCCCGAAACTTCCAGGAAGGTGTTAAACCATTTCTCCTCATAAAAGCCACCTAGACCTAAGACCTTTGGTTGAGTCTCGGGGTGTGCGTACAATTCTTTTACTAGATTCTTAAGCACAATAACATCTTTCCCATATTGTTTCGCGTCAACTTTTGCACCCATCCCAGATCCAGAAAGTTGATTTCCTGATGAAATATATTTTTTCGAAGTATGAAAAAAAACCCCGAAAATCAATCTTATATAATAACCTTCGGAGAGTGATTTAAGTTACCAAATTCATATGAATCGACTTTGTATCCTTTCGAAATAGTGTACTGCATGAAATCCCTTGTATTTTGCGGTTGCCAATCACCGATCCAAAGACCCTTTTCAGTTTGTGACTCGTTTCTTCCGAAAAGAGCATTCAGCCCGAATGTAAGCTTTACCCTTAAGAATACAAGTACCAAAGTAAAAGTAAAAAAATTGTTTAGATATAAAGGTTAAATTAATTATGTAAAAATAATAGATAGATGTAGTTACCCAGTGTGGTTGAAAAATCTATTCAATTGGTCCCATCTCTCCATTGAAAGGCATCCCTGAGAGAATCCAAATAAACCGTCTTCTCTTTTCATGAAATTAGGGCAACTGCTAACTTCTCCTACTTTGTACACCACGTTGTCTTGCAACGAACCACCAACTTTGATTCTCAAAGGATTGAACGCTGAAAGTAGTTTACAAAAATTAGTCCAAAATCACTGTTGCCCGGCTCTGACCCTTGTAAATTTAATAGGATGTGCGTAGAACTCACCTTTTATTGCATTTATCAACGCCCCATATCTCAAATCCTACAAAGAAGGTATATCCAGAAAGGTCAAATTTTATTTTTAATAGATGAGTATACATATCAGGGAGGAAATTTTGACAAGCATACCAAGTTTAATATCCCGGCCTTTCCCCAAGGGCATTGATTGTACTCGCACTTTTCAGCAGGCCACCAATCTAATGTAACACATACGAAGTTATCGTCAGTTTTAGCGATCGAACAACCATTCCAACCCGCATTTTGCCACGAAAACTTCAATTTTTTTTCCATGTTCCCTAATATTTTGTTGGAGCGGTATTGCAATGTTTGTTAGTGCAAAAAATATAACTTAAACATACTTTCAATCAAGATTAGTAAAAAAGAAAAGAAACGATAACGAGGCAATTTACTTTGGGACATTTTTAATATTTTGTTTATATACAATCATTGTATATTTTGGGAAATTACATAATGATTACATGTAGGGATGACAAGATACACAATCATTGTATACAATCATTGTATATTTTGATCCATTTTATTTTTCCATTATTTTAACGTGTCCCCCGTTTATCATTAATATTTGCAGCGCAAACTTTTTGATTGTTCAAATTTGAATTGCAAGCGGCGGTTAAACATTTCTGAAAGTTGAAACTCAACAATTCTTACATAGATAGGAACAAAAGGAGACAACCGAAAAACAAGCGATATAGGTTTATTGGTCTTTAGAAGCTCAAACAAAGTTTGAAACCATTGATATTCGAGATAAGCAAATGATGTGATCTAAACGCATGCAGGGGCTTCAAAGTCTCTAATGGTTACATAGGCTATTGACTGAGCGGCAATAGATATGGGTGTCGAAGCATCAACAAGCTTTGGATCCATCGCCGGAATGTCCTCTGAATTTGTCTGGACCATTGGAACATCGTTCAAACACACGATATCATCCTTTATATCTCCAGTTAACGCTCTCAAATGATACTCTTCTCTGTTTTGCTTCCCAACAAACTCATAGTTAGGCTTCCCAGCATCCCCGGGTTTTGCATTCGAAAGGGTTATATTGAACGATCTATCTTTCGACAAGTTGATAAATATCAAGGAAACCCCAGGCTACAGAAAGGAAACATGCACCCAAATGATTATTAACGACATAGAATCCAACAACCCCAAAATGAAAGGACAACTTTATCAAAGCCAGCTCACCTTTTTCTTTGCGCAGTGAGCATATACACGCAAATTTGGATCGGATTCTTTTGTCACAGCAAGCACAGTACTCCCCATAAGTCGGTGCCATAAAAGTGCACTGGTGATTAAAAAAAGTAAGTAGATGAAATGTTAGTATCTATACAAGAAACGATGACAAGAATAATTGCGCTTTTGTTAAAAAAAAACTCACCCATAATAATCTGGGTTGGGAACGAACGTCGTAGCATTGAGTAAACCGTAATTTCCACCAATCAAAGCTTGCCTGCAGAAAACCTTTTGATCATAGGTTGAAGCCATTCCCATCTGATCCAAATACCTGTTTAGGGTCAAATGTTCAGCCACACAACATTATTGCACACGAACAAATTTAGTCGTCGTGGAAAATGAGGACAAAAAAACGTGACCTTACCAGAATCCATCAGCAAATGTTCGAGACACATCTTTGCTCCCGCCGTTCAAAGCTCTGCCTGATTCAGAAACCCATGCTCCTAACTGTGGCCTAAATTTGTTGACAACATCCGAAACACCTTTATATGTTTGAGAAACTTGATTCAAATACGATGGGTCAAGAATCTTGTTCATCATGTTTGGATCATCCCCTGCACATGCATCGATCGCATTAAGGAATTAATCGTACCAATATAAGGTAAGCACCTTGAATCTTATATATATATATATATATATATATATATATATATATATATATATATATATATATATATATATATAAACATTGAACTGGAGCGTATATGGTTACCAGGTCCAAGATTGTAGATATGGTGTGTAAGTCCATCAACAATTCCCTGTCCCGAAACTTCCAGGAAGGTGTTAAACCATTTCTCCTCATAAAAGCCACCTGGACCTAAGACCTTTGGTTGAGTCTCGGGGTGTGCGTACAATTCTTTTACTAGATTCTTAAGCACAATAACATCTTTCCCATATTGTTTCGCGTCAACTTTTGCACCCATCCCAGATCCAGAAAGTTGATTTCCTGATGAAATATATTTTTTCGAAGTATGAAAAAAAACCCCGAAAATCAATCTTATATAATAACCTTCGGAGAGTGATTTAAGTTACCAAATTCATATGAATCGACTTTGTATCCTTTCGAAATAGTGTACTGCATGAAATCCCTTGTATTTTGCGGTTGCCAATCACCGATCCAAAGACCCTTTTCAGTTTGTGACTCGTTTCTTCCGAAAAGAGCATTCAGCCCGAATGTAAGCTTTACCCTTAAGAATACAAGTACCAAAGTAAAAGTAAAAAATTTGTTTAGATATAAAGGTTAAATTAATTATGTAAAAATAATAGATAGATGTAGTTACCCAGTGTGGTTGAAAAATCTATTCAATTGGTCCCATCTCTCCATTGAAAGGCATCCCTGAGAGAATCCAAATAAACCGTCTTCTCTTTTCATGAAATTAGGGCAACTGCTAACTTCTCCTACTTTGTACACCACGTTGTCTTGCAATGAACCACCAACTTTGATTCTCAAAGGATTGAACGCTGAAAGTAGTTTACAAAAATTAGTCCAAAATCACTGTTGCCCGGCTCTGACCCTTGTAAATTTGATAGGATGTGCGTAGAACTCACCTTTTATTGCATTTATCAACGCCCCATATCTCAAATCCTACAAAGAAGGTATATCCAGAAAGGTCAAATTTTATTTTTAATAGATGAGTATACATATCAGGGAGGAAATTTTGACAAGCATACCAAGTTTAATATCCCGGCCTTTCCCCAAGGGCATTGATTGTACTCGCACTTTTCAGCAGGCCACCAATCTAATGTAACACATACGAAGTTATCGTCAGTTTTAGCGATCGAACAACCCTTCCAACCCGCATTTTGCCACGAAAACTTCAATTTTTTTTCCATGTTCCCTAATATTTTGTTGGAGCGGTATTGCAATGTTTGTTAGTGCAAAAAATATAACTTAAACATACTTTCAATCAAGATTAGTAAAAAAGAAAAGAAACGATAACGAGGCAATTTACTTTGGGACATTTTTAATATTTTGTTTATATACAATCATTGTATATTTTGGGAAATTACATAATGATTACATGTAGGGATGACAAGATACACAATCATTGTATACAATCATTGTATATATTGATCCATTTTATTTTTCCATTATTTTAACGTGTCCCCCGTTTATCATTAATATTTGCAGCGCAAACTTTTTGATTGTTCAAATTTGAATTGCAAGCGGCGGTTAAACATTTCTGAAAGTTGAAACTCAACAATTCTTACATAGATAGGAACAAAAGGAGACAACCGAAAAACAAGCGATATAGGTTTATTGGTCTTTAGAAGCTCAAACAAAGTTTGAAACCATTGATATTCGAGATAAGCAAATGATGTGATCTAAACGCATGCAGGGGCTTCAAAGTCTCTAATGGTTACATAGGCTATTGACTGAGCGGCAATAGATATGGGTGTCGAAGCATCAACAAGCTTTGGATCCATCGCCGGAATGTCCTCTGAATTTGTCTGGACCATTGGAACATCGTTCAAACACACGATATCATCCTTTATATCTCCAGTTAACGCTCTCAAATGATACTCTTCTCTGTTTTGCTTCCCAACAAACTCATAGTTAGGCTTCCCAGCATCCCCGGGTTTTGCATTCGAAAGGGTTATATTGAACGATCTATCTTTCGACAAGTTGATAAATATCAAGGAAACCCCAGGCTACAGAAAGGAAACATGCACCCAAATGATTATTAACGACATAGAATCCAACAACCACAAAATGAAAGGACAACTTTATCAAAGCCAGCTCACCTTTTTCTTTGCGCAGTGAGCATATACACGCAAATTTGGATCGGATTCTTTTGTCACAGCAAGCACAGTACTCCCCATAAGTCGGTGCCATAAAAGTGCACTGGTGATTAAAAAAAGTAAGTAGATGAAATGTTAGTATCTATACAAGAAACGATGACAAGAATAATTGCGCTTTTGTTAAAAAAAAAACTCACCCATAATAATCTGGGTTGGGAACGAACGTCGTAGCATTGAGTAAACCGTAATTTCCACCAATCAAAGCTTGCCTGCAGAAAACCTTTTGATCATAGGTTGAAGCCATTCCCATCTGATCCAAATACCTGTTTAGGGTCAAATGTTCAGCCACACAACATTATTGCACACGAACAAATTTAGTCGTCGTGGAAAATGAGGACAAAAAAACGTGACCTTACCAGAATCCATCAGCAAATGTTCGAGACACATCTTTGCTCCCGCCGTTCAAAGCTCCGCCTGATTCAGAAACCCATGCTCCTAACTGTGGCCTAAATTTGTTGACAACATCCGAAACACCTTTATATGTTTGAGAAACTTGATTCAAATACGATGGGTCAAGAATCTTGTTCATCATGTTTGGATCATCCCCTGCACATGCATCGATCGCATTAAGGAATTAATCGTACCAATATAAGGTAAGCACCTTGAATCTTATATATATATATATATATATATATATATATAAACATTGAACTGGAGCGTATATGGTTACCAGGTCCAAGATTGTAGATATGGTGTGTAAGTCCATCAACAATTCCCTGTCCCGAAACTTCCAGGAAGGTGTTAAACCATTTCTCCTCATAAAAGCCACCTGAACCTAAGACCTTTGGTTGAGTCTCGGGGTGTGCGTACAATTCTTTTACTAGATTCTTAAGCACAATAACATCTTTCCCATATTGTTTCGCGTCAACTTTTGCACCCATCCCAGATCCAGAAAGTTGATTTCCTGATGAAATATATTTTTTCGAAGTATGAAAAAAAACCCCGAAAATCAATCTTATATAATAACCTTCGGAGAGTGATTTAAGTTACCAAATTCATATGAGTCGACTTTGTATCCTTTCGAAATAGTGTACTGCATGAAATCCCTTGTATTTTGCGGTTGCCAATCACCGATCCAAAGACCCTTTTCAGTTTGTGACTCGTTTCTTCCGAAAAGAGCATTCAGCCCGAATGTAAGCTTTACCCTTAAGAATACAAGTACCAAAGTAAAAGTAAAAAATTTGTTTAGATATAAAGGTTAAATTAATTATGTAAAAATAATAGATAGATGTAGTTACCCAGTGTGGTTGAAAAATCTATTCAATTGGTCCCATCTCTCCATTGAAAGGCATCCCTGAGAGAATCCAAATAAACCGTCTTCTCTTTTCATGAAATTAGGGCAACTGCTAACTTCTCCTACTTTGTACACCACGTTGTCTTGCAACGAACCACCAACTTTGATTCTCAAAGGATTGAACGCTGAAAGTAGTTTACAAAAATTAGTCCAAAATCACTGTTGCCCGGCTCTGACCCTTGTAAATTTGATAGGATGTGCGTAGAACTCACCTTTTATTGCATTTATCAACGCCCCATATCTCAAATCCTACAAAGAAGGTATATCCAGAAAGGTCAAATTTTATTTTTAATAGATGAGTATACATATCAGGGAGGAAATTTTGACAAGCATACCAAGTTTAATATCCCGGCCTTTCCCCAAGGGCATTGATTGTACTCGCACTTTTCAGCAGGCCACCAATCTAATGTAACACATACGAAGTTATCGTCAGTTTTAGCGATCGAACAACCATTCCAACCCGCATTTTGCCACGAAAACTTCAATTTTTTTTCCATGTTCCCTAATATTTTGTTGGAGCGGTATTGCAATGTTTGTTAGTGCAAAAAATATAACTTAAACATACTTTCAATCAAGATTAGTAAAAAAGAAAAGAAACGATAACGAGGCAATTTACTTTGGGACATTTTTAATATTTTGTTTATATACAATCATTGTATATTTTGGGAAATTACATAATGATTACATGTAGGGATGACAAGATACACAATCATTGTATACAATCATTGTATCTTTTGATCCATTTTATTTTTCCATTATTTTAACGTGTCCCCCGTTTATCATTAATATTTGCAGCGCAAACTTTTTGATTGTTCAAATTTGAATTGCAAGCGGCGGTTAAACATTTCTGAAAGTTGAAACTCAACAATTCTTACATAGATAGGAACAAAAGGAGACAACCGAAAAACAAGCGATATAGGTTTATTGGTCTTTAGAAGCTCAAACAAAGTTTGAAACCATTGATATTCGAGATAAGCAAATGATGTGATCTAAACGCATGCAGGGGCTTCAAAGTCTCTAATGGTTACATAGGCTATTGACTGAGCGGCAATAGATATGGGTGTCGAAGCATCAACAAGCTTTGGATCCATCGCCGGAATGTCCTCTGAATTTGTCTGGACCATTGGAACATCGTTCAAACACACGATATCATCCTTTATATCTCCAGTTAACGCTCTCAAATGATACTCTTCTCTGTTTTGCTTCCCAACAAACTCATAGTTAGGCTTCCCAGCATCCCCGAGTTTTGCATTCGAAAGGGTTATATTGAACGATCTATCTTTCGACAAGTTGATAAATATCAAGGAAACCCCAGGCTACAGAAAGGAAACATGCACCCAAATGATTATTAACGACATAGAATCCAACAACCCCAAAATGAAAGGACAACTTTATCAAAGCCAGCTCACCTTTTTCTTTGCGCAGTGAGCATATACACGCAAATTTGGATCGGATTCTTTTGTCACAGCAAGCACAGTACTCCCCATAAGTCGGTGCCATAAAAGTGCACTGGTGATTAAAAAAAGTAAGTAGATGAAATGTTAGTATCTATACAAGAAACGATGACAAGAATAATTGCGCTTTTGTTAAAAAAAAAACTCACCCATAATAATCTGGGTTGGGAACGAACGTCGTAGCATTGAGTAAACCGTAATTTCCACCAATCAAAGCTTGCCTGCAGAAAACCTTTTGATCATAGGTTGAAGCCATTCCCATCTGATCCAAATACCTGTTTAGGGTCAAATGTTCAGCCACACAACATTATTGCACACGAACAAATTTAGTCGTCGTGGAAAATGAGGACAAAAAAACGTGACCTTACCAGAATCCATCAGCAAATGTTCGAGACACATCTTTGCTCCCGCCGTTCAAAGCTCCGCCTGATTCAGAAACCCATGCTCCTAACTGTGGCCTAAATTTGTTGACAACATCCGAAACACCTTTATATGTTTGAGAAACTTGATTCAAATACGATGGGTCAAGAATCTTGTTCATCATGTTTGGATCATCCCCTGCACATGCATCGATCGCATTAAGGAATTAATCGTACCAATATAAGGTAAGCACCTTGAATCTTATATATATATATATATATATATATATATATATATATATATATAAACATTGAACTGGAGCGTATATGGTTACCAGGTCCAAGATTGTAGATATGGTGTGTAAGTCCATCAACAATTCCCTGTCCCGAAACTTCCAGGAAGGTGTTAAACCATTTCTCCTCATAAAAGCCACCTGGACCTAAGACCTTTGGTTGAGTCTCGGGGTGTGCGTACAATTCTTTTACTAGATTCTTAAGCACAATAACATCTTTCCCATATTGTTTCGCGTCAACTTTTGCACCCATCCCAGATCCAGAAAGTTGATTTCCTGATGAAATATATTTTTTCGAAGTATGAAAAAAAACCCCGAAAATCAATCTTATATAATAACCTTCGGAGAGTGATTTAAGTTACCAAATTCATATGAATCGACTTTGTATCCTTTCGAAATAGTGTACTGCATGAAATCCCTTGTATTTTGCGGTTGCCAATCACCGATCCAAAGACCCTTTTCAGTTTGTGACTCGTTTCTTCCGAAAAGAGCATTCAGCCCGAATGTAAGCTTTACCCTTAAGAATACAAGTACCAAAGTAAAAGTAAAAAATTTGTTTAGATATAAAGGTTAAATTAATTATGTAAAAATAATAGATAGATGTAGTTACCCAGTGTGGTTGAAAAATCTATTCAATTGGTCCCATCTCTCCATTGAAAGGCATCCCTGAGAGAATCCAAATAAACCGTCTTCTCTTTTCATGAAATTAGGGCAACTGCTAACTTCTCCTACTTTGTACACCACGTTGTCTTGCAACGAACCACCAACTTTGATTCTCAAAGGATTGAACGCTGAAAGTAGTTTACAAAAATTAGTCCAAAATCACTGTTGCCCGGCTCTGACCCTTGTAAATTTGATAGGATGTGCGTAGAACTCACCTTTTATTGCATTTATCAACGCCCCATATCTCAAATCCTACAAAGAAGGTATATCCAGAAAGGTCAAATTTTATTTTTAATAGATGAGTATACATATCAGGGAGGAAATTTTGACAAGCATACCAAGTTTAATATCCCGGCCTTTCCCCAAGGGCATTGATTGTACTCGCACTTTTCAGCAGGCCACCAATCTAATGTAACACATACGAAGTTATCGTCAGTTTTAGCGATCGAACAACCATTCCAACCCGCATTTTGCCACGAAAACTTCAATTTTTTTTCCATGTTCCCTAATATTTTGTTGGAGCGGTATTGCAATGTTTGTTAGTGCAAAAAATATAACTTAAACATACTTTCAATCAAGATTAGTAAAAAAGAAAAGAAACGATAACGAGGCAATTTACTTTGGGACATTTTTAATATTTTGTTTATATACAATCATTGTATATTTTGGGAAATTACATAATGATTACATGTAGGGATGACAAGATACACAATCATTGTATACAATCATTGTATATTTTGATCCATTTTATTTTTCCATTATTTTAACGTGTCCCCCGTTTATCATTAATATTTGCAGCGCAAACTTTTTGATTGTTCAAATTTGAATTGCAAGCGGCGGTTAAACATTTCTGAAAGTTGAAACTCAACAATTCTTACATAGATAGGAACAAAAGGAGACAACCGAAAAACAAGCGATATAGGTTTATTGGTCTTTAGAAGCTCAAACAAAGTTTGAAACCATTGATATTCGAGATAAGCAAATGATGTGATCTAAACGCATGCAGGGGCTTCAAAGTCTCTAATGGTTACATAGGCTATTGACTGAGCGGCAATAGATATGGGTGTCGAAGCATCAACAAGCTTTGGATCCATCGCCGGAATGTCCTCTGAATTTGTCTGGACCATTGGAACATCGTTCAAACACACGATATCATCCTTTATATCTCCAGTTAACGCTCTCAAATGATACTCTTCTCTGTTTTGCTTCCCAACAAACTCATAGTTAGGCTTCCCAGCATCCCCGGGTTTTGCATTCGAAAGGGTTATATTGAACGATCTATCTTTCGACAAGTTGATAAATATCAAGGAAACCCCAGGCTACAGAAAGGAAACATGCACCCAAATGATTATTAACGACATAGAATCCAACAACCCCAAAATGAAAGGACAACTTTATCAAAGCCAGCTCACCTTTTTCTTTGCGCAGTGAGCATATACACGCAAATTTGGATCGGATTCTTTTGTCACAGCAAGCACAGTACTCCCCATAAGTCGGTGCCATAAAAGTGCACTGGTGATTAAAAAAAGTAAGTAGATGAAATGTTAGTATCTATACAAGAAACGATGACAAGAATAATTGCGCTTTTGTTAAAAAAAAAAACTCACCCATAATAATCTGGGTTGGGAACGAACGTCGTAGCATTGAGTAAACCGTAATTTCCACCAATCAAAGCTTGCCTGCAGAAAACCTTTTGATCATAGGTTGAAGCCATTCCCATCTGATCCAAATACCTGTTTAGGGTCAAATGTTCAGCCACACAACATTATTGCACACGAACAAATTTAGTCGTCGTGGAAAATGAGGACAAAAAAACGTGACCTTACCAGAATCCATCAGCAAATGTTCGAGACACATCTTTGCTCCCGCCGTTCAAAGCTCCGCCTGATTCAGAAACCCATGCTCCTAACTGTGGCCTAAATTTGTTGACAACATCCGAAACACCTTTATATGTTTGAGAAACTTGATTCAAATACGATGGGTCAAGAATCTTGTTCATCATGTTTGGATCATCCCCTGCACATGCATCGATCGCATTAAGGAATTAATCGTACCAATATAAGGTAAGCACCTTGAATCTTATATATATATATATATATATATATATATATATATATATATATATATATATATATATATAAACATTGAACTGGAGCGTATATGGATACCAGGTCCAAGATTGTAGATATGGTGTGTAAGTCCATCAACAATTCCCTGTCCCGAAACTTCCAGGAAGGTGTTAAACCATTTCTCCTCATAAAAGCCACCTGGACCTAAGACCTTTGGTTGAGTCTCGGGGTGTGCGTACAATTCTTTTACTAGATTCTTAAGCACAATAACATCTTTCCCATATTGTTTCGCGTCAACTTTTGCACCCATCCCAGATCCAGAAAGTTGATTTCCTGATGAAATATATTTTTTCGAAGTATGAAAAAAAACCCCGAAAATCAATCTTATATAATAACCTTCGGAGAGTGATTTAAGTTACCAAATTCATATGAATCGACTTTGTATCCTTTCGAAATAGTGTACTGCATGAAATCCCTTGTATTTTGCGGTTGCCAATCACCGATCCAAAGACCCTTTTCAGTTTGTGACTCGTTTCTTCCGAAAAGAGCATTCAGCCCGAATGTAAGCTTTACCCTTAAGAATACAAGTACCAAAGTAAAAGTAAAAAATTTGTTTAGATATAAAGGTTAAATTAATTATGTAAAAATAATAGATAGATGTAGTTACCCAGTGTGGTTGAAAAATCTATTCAATTGGTCCCATCTCTCCATTGAAAGGCATCCCTGAGAGAATCCAAATAAACCGTCTTCTCTTTTCATGAAATTAGGGCAACTGCTAACTTCTCCTACTTTGTACACCACGTTGTCTTGCAACGAACCACCAACTTTGATTCTCAAAGGATTGAACGCTGAAAGTAGTTTACAAAAATTAGTCCAAAATCACTGTTGCCCGGCTCTGACCCTTGTAAATTTGATAGGATGTGCGTAGAACTCACCTTTTATTGCATTTATCAACGCCCCATATCTCAAATCCTACAAAGAAGGTATATCCAGAAAGGTCAAATTTTATTTTTAATAGATGAGTATACATATCAGGGAGGAAATTTTGACAAGCATACCAAGTTTAATATCCCGGCCTTTCCCCAAGGGCATTGATTGTACTCGCACTTTTCAGCAGGCCACCAATCTAATGTAACACATACGAAGTTATCGTCAGTTTTAGCGATCGAACAACCCTTCCAACCCGCATTTTGCCACGAAAACTTCAATTTTTTTTCCATGTTCCCTAATATTTTGTTGGAGCGGTATTGCAATGTTTGTTAGTGCAAAAAATATAACTTAAACATACTTTCAATCAAGATTAGTAAAAAAGAAAAGAAACGATAACGAGGCAATTTACTTTGGGAAATTTTTAATATTTTGTTTATATACAATCATTGTATATTTTGGGAAATTACATAATGATTACATGTAGGGATGACAAGATACACAATCATTGTATACAATCATTGTATGTTTTGATCCATTTTATTTTTCCATTATTTTAACGTGTCCCCCGTTTATCATTAATATTTGCAGCGCAAACTTTTTGATTGTTCAAATTTGAATTGCAAGCGGCGGTTAAACATTTCTGAAAGTTGAAACTCAACAATTCTTACATAGATAGGAACAAAAGGAGACAACCGAAAAACAAGCGATATAGGTTTATTGGTCTTTAGAAGCTCAAACAAAGTTTGAAACCATTGATATTCGAGATAAGCAAATGATGTGATCTAAACGCATGCAGGGGCTTCAAAGTCTCTAATGGTTACATAGGCTATTGACTGAGCGGCAATAGATATGGGTGTCGAAGCATCAACAAGCTTTGGATCCATCGCCGGAATGTCCTCTGAATTTGTCTGGACCATTGGAACATCGTTCAAACACACGATATCATCCTTTATATCTCCAGTTAACGCTCTCAAATGATACTCTTCTCTGTTTTGCTTCCCAACAAACTCATAGTTAGGCTTCCCAGCATCCCCGGGTTTTGCATTCGAAAGGGTTATATTTTTAACGATCTATCTTTCGACAAGTTGATAAATATCAAGGAAACCCCAGGCTACAGAAAGGAAACATGCACCCAAATGATTATTAACGACATAGAATCCAACAACCCCAAAATGAAAGGACAACTTTATCAAAGCCAGCTCACCTTTTTCTTTGCGCAGTGAGCATATACACGCAAATTTGGATCGGATTCTTTTGTCACAGCAAGCACAGTACTCCCCATAAGTCGGTGCCATAAAAGTGCACTGGTGATTAAAAAAAGTAAGTAGATGAAATGTTAGTATCTATACAAGAAACGATGACAAGAATAATTGCGCTTTTGTTAAAAAAAAAAACTCACCCATAATAATCTGGGTTGGGAACGAACGTCGTAGCATTGAGTAAACCGTAATTTCCACCAATCAAAGCTTGCCTGCAGAAAACCTTTTGATCATAGGTTGAAGCCATTCCCATCTGATCCAAATACCTGTTTAGGGTCAAATGTTCAGCCACACAACATTATTGCACACGAACAAATTTAGTCGTCGTGGAAAATGAGGACAAAAAAACGTGACCTTACCAGAATCCATCAGCAAATGTTCGAGACACATCTTTGCTCCCGCCGTTCAAAGCTCCGCCTGATTCAGAAACCCATGCTCCTAACTGTGGCCTAAATTTGTTGACAACATCCGAAACACCTTTATATGTTTGAGAAACTTGATTCAAATACGATGGGTCAAGAATCTTGTTCATCATGTTTGGATCATCCCCTTCACATGCATCGATCGCATTAAGGAATTAATCGTACCAATATAAGGTAAGCACCTTGAATCTTATATATATATATATATATATATATATATATAAACATTGAACTGGAGCGTATATGGATACCAGGTCCAAGATTGTAGATATGGTGTGTAAGTCCATCAACAATTCCCTGTCCCGAAACTTCCAGGAAGGTGTTAAACCATTTCTCCTCATAAAAGCCACCTGGACCTAAGACCTTTGGTTGAGTCTCGGGGTGTGCGTACAATTCTTTTACTAGATTCTTAAGCACAATAACATCTTTCCCATATTGTTTCGCGTCAACTTTTGCACCCATCCCAGATCCAGAAAGTTGATTTCCTGATGAAATATATTTTTTCGAAGTATGAAAAAAAACCCCGAAAATCAATCTTATATAATAACCTTCGGAGAGTGATTTAAGTTACCAAATTCATATGAATCGACTTTGTATCCTTTCGAAATAGTGTACTGCATGAAATCCCTTGTATTTTGCGGTTGCCAATCACCGATCCAAAGACCCTTTTCAGTTTGTGACTCGTTTCTTCCGAAAAGAGCATTCAGCCCGAATGTAAGCTTTACCCTTAAGAATACAAGTACCAAAGTAAAAGTAAAAAATTTGTTTAGATATAAAGGTTAAATTAATTATGTAAAAATAATAGATAGATGTAGTTACCCAGTGTGGTTGAAAAATCTATTCAATTGGTCCCATCTCTCCATTGAAAGGCATCCCTGAGAGAATCCAAATAAACCGTCTTCTCTTTTCATGAAATTAGGGCAACTGCTAACTTCTCCTACTTTGTACACCACGTTGTCTTGCAACGAACCACCAACTTTGATTCTCAAAGGATTGAACGCTGAAAGTAGTTTACAAAAATTAGTCCAAAATCACTGTTGCCCGGCTCTGACCCTTGTAAATTTGATAGGATGTGCGTAGAACTCACCTTTTATTGCATTTATCAACGCCCCATATCTCAAATCCTACAAAGAAGGTATATCCAGAAAGGTCAAATTTTATTTTTAATAGATGAGTATACATATCAGGGAGGAAATTTTGACAAGCATACCAAGTTTAATATCCCGGCCTTTCCCCAAGGGCATTGATTGTACTCGCACTTTTCAGCAGGCCACCAATCTAATGTAACACATACGAAGTTATCGTCAGTTTTAGCGATCGAACAACCATTCCAACCCGCATTTTGCCACGAAAACTTCAATTTTTTTTCCATGTTCCCTAATATTTTGTTGGAGCGGTATTGCAATGTTTGTTAGTGCAAAAAATATAACTTAAACATACTTTCAATCAAGATTAGTAAAAAAGAAAAGAAACGATAACGAGGCAATTTACTTTGGGACATTTTTAATATTTTGTTTATATACAATCATTGTATATTTTGGGAAATTACATAATGATTACATGTAGGGATGACAAGATACACAATCATTGTATACAATCATTGTATATTTTGATCCATTTTATTTTTCCATTATTTTAACGTGTCCCCCGTTTATCATTAATATTTGCAGCGCAAACTTTTTGATTGTTCAAATTTGAATTGCAAGCGGCGGTTAAACATTTCTGAAAGTTGAAACTCAACAATTCTTACATAGATAGGAACAAAAGGAGACAACCGAAAAACAAGCGATATAGGTTTATTGGTCTTTAGAAGCTCAAACAAAGTTTGAAACCATTGATATTCGAGATAAGCAAATGATGTGATCTAAACGCATGCAGGGGCTTCAAAGTCTCTAATGGTTACATAGGCTATTGACTGAGCGGCAATAGATATGGGTGTCGAAGCATCAACAAGCTTTGGATCCATCGCCGGAATGTCCTCTGAATTTGTCTGGACCATTGGAACATCGTTCAAACACACGATATCATCCTTTATATCTCCAGTTAACGCTCTCAAATGATACTCTTCTCTGTTTTGCTTCCCAACAAACTCATAGTTAGGCTTCCCAGCATCCCCGGGTTTTGCATTCGAAAGGGTTATATTGAACGATCTATCTTTCGACAAGTTGATAAATATCAAGGAAACCCCAGGCTACAGAAAGGAAACATGCACCCAAATGATTATTAACGACATAGAATCCAACAACCCCAAAATGAAAGGACAACTTTATCAAAGCCAGCTCACCTTTTTCTTTGCGCAGTGAGCATATACACGCAAATTTGGATCGGATTCTTTTGTCACAGCAAGCACAGTACTCCCCATAAGTCGGTGCCATAAAAGTGCACTGGTGATTAAAAAAAGTAAGTAGATGAAATGTTAGTATCTATACAAGAAACGATGACAAGAATAATTGCGCTTTTGTTAAAAAAAAAACTCACCCATAATAATCTGGGTTGGGAACGAACGTCGTAGCATTGAGTAAACCGTAATTTCCACCAATCAAAGCTTGCCTGCAGAAAACCTTTTGATCATAGGTTGAAGCCATTCCCATCTGGTCCAAATACCTGTTTAGGGTCAAATGTTCAGCCACACAACATTATTGCACACGAACAAATTTAGTCGTCGTGGAAAATGAGGACAAAAAAACGTGACCTTACCAGAATCCATCAGCAAATGTTCGAGACACATCTTTGCTCCCGCCGTTCAAAGCTCCGCCTGATTCAGAAACCCATGCTCCTAACTGTGGCCTAAATTTGTTGACAACATCCGAAACACCTTTATATGTTTGAGAAACTTGATTCAAATACGATGGGTCAAGAATCTTGTTCATCATGTTTGGATCATCCCCTGCACATGCATCGATCGCATTAAGGAATTAATCGTACCAATATAAGGTAAGCACCTTGAATCTTATATATATATATATATATATATATATATATAAACATTGAACTGGAGCGTATATGGATACCAGGTCCAAGATTGTAGATATGGTGTGTAAGTCCATCAACAATTCCCTGTCCCGAAACTTCCAGGAAGGTGTTAAACCATTTCTCCTCATAAAAGCCACCTGGACCTAAGACCTTTGGTTGAGTCTCGGGGTGTGCGTACAATTCTTTTACTAGATTCTTAAGCACAATAACATCTTTCCCATATTGTTTCGCGTCAACTTTTGCACCCATCCCAGATCCAGAAAGTTGATTTCCTGATGAAATATATTTTTTCGAAGTATGAAAAAAAACCCCGAAAATCAATCTTATATAATAACCTTCGGAGAGTGATTTAAGTTACCAAATTCATATGAATCGACTTTGTATCCTTTCGAAATAGTGTACTGCATGAAATCCCTTGTATTTTGCGGTTGCCAATCACCGATCCAAAGACCCTTTTCAGTTTGTGACTCATTTCTTCCGAAAAGAGCATTCAGCCCGAATGTAAGCTTTACCCTTAAGAATACAAGTACCAAAGTAAAAGTAAAAAATTTGTTTAGATATAAAGGTTAAATTAATTATGTAAAAATAATAGATAGATGTAGTTACCCAGTGTGGTTGAAAAATCTATTCAATTGGTCCCATCTCTCCATTGAAAGGCATCCCTGAGAGAATCCAAATAAACCGTCTTCTCTTTTCATGAAATTAGGGCAACTGCTAACTTCTCCTACTTTGTACACCACGTTGTCTTGCAACGAACCACCAACTTTGATTCTCAAAGGATTGAACGCTGAAAGTAGTTTACAAAAATTAGTCCAAAATCACTGTTGCCCGGCTCTGACCCTTGTAAATTTGATAGGATGTGCGTAGAACTCACCTTTTATTGCATTTATCAACGCCCCATATCTCAAATCCTACAAAGAAGGTATATCCAGAAAGGTCAAATTTTATTTTTAATAGATGAGTATACATATCAGGGAGGAAATTTTGACAAGCATACCAAGTTTAATATCCCGGCCTTTCCCCAAGGGCATTGATTGTACTCGCACTTTTCAGCAGGCCACCAATCTAATGTAACACATACGAAGTTATCGTCAGTTTTAGCGATCGAACAACCATTCCAACCCGCATTTTGCCACGAAAACTTCAATTTTTTTTCCATGTTCCCTAATATTTTGTTGGAGCGGTATTGCAATGTTTGTTAGTGCAAAAAATATAACTTAAACATACTTTCAATCAAGATTAGTAAAAAAGAATAGAAACGATAACGAGGCAATTTACTTTGGGACATTTTTAATATTTTGTTTATATACAATCATTGTATATTTTGGGAAATTACATAATGATTACATGTAGGGATGACAAGATACACAATCATTGTATACAATCATTGTATATTTTGATCCATTTTATTTTTCCATTATTTTAACGTGTCCCCCGTTTATCATTAATATTTGCAGCGCAAACTTTTTGATTGTTCAAATTTGAATTGCAAGCGGCGGTTAAACATTTCTGAAAGTTGAAACTCAACAATTCTTACATAGATAGGAACAAAAGGAGACAACCGAAAAACAAGCGATATAGGTTTATTGGTCTTTAGAAGCTCAAACAAAGTTTGAAACCATTGATATTCGAGATAAGCAAATGATGTGATCTAAACGCATGCAGGGGCTTCAAAGTCTCTAATGGTTACATAGGCTATTGACTGAGCGGCAATAGATATGGGTGTCGAAGCATCAACAAGCTTTGGATCCATCGCCGGAATGTCCTCTGAATTTGTCTGGACCATTGGAACATCGTTCAAACACACGATATCATCCTTTATATCTCCAGTTAACGCTCTCAAATGATACTCTTCTCTGTTTTGCTTCCCAACAAACTCATAGTTAGGCTTCCCAGCATCCCCGGGTTTTGCATTCGAAAGGGTTATATTGAACGATCTATCTTTCGACAAGTTGATAAATATCAAGGAAACCCCAGGCTACAGAAAGGAAACATGCACCCAAATGATTATTAACGACATAGAATCCAACAACCCCAAAATGAAAGGACAACTTTATCAAAGCCAGCTCACCTTTTTCTTTGCGCAGTGAGCATATACACGCAAATTTGGATCGGATTCTTTTGTCACAGCAAGCACAGTACTCCCCATAAGTCGGTGCCATAAAAGTGCACTGGTGATTAAAAAAAGTAAGTAGATGAAATGTTAGTATCTATACAAGAAACGATGACAAGAATAATTGCGCTTTTGTTAAAAAAAAACTCACCCATAATAATCTGGGTTGGGAACGAACGTCGTAGCATTGAGTAAACCGTAATTTCCACCAATCAAAGCTTGCCTGCAGAAAACCTTTTGATCATAGGTTGAAGCCATTCCCATCTGATCCAAATACCTGTTTAGGGTCAAATGTTCAGCCACACAACATTATTGCACACGAACAAATTTAGTCGTCGTGGAAAATGAGGACAAAAAAACGTGACCTTACCAGAATCCATCAGCAAATGTTCGAGACACATCTTTGCTCCCGCCGTTCAAAGCTCCGCCTGATTCAGAAACCCATGCTCCTAACTGTGGCCTAAATTTGTTGACAACATCCGAAACACCTTTATATGTTTGAGAAACTTGATTCAAATACGATGGGTCAAGAATCTTGTTCATCATGTTTGGATCATCCCCTGCACATGCATCGATCGCATTAAGGAATTAATCGTACCAATATAAGGTAAGCACCTTGAATCTTATATATATATATATATATATATATATATATATATATATAAACATTGAACTGGAGCGTATATGGATACCAGGTCCAAGATTGTAGATATGGTGTGTAAGTCCATCAACAATTCCCTGTCCCGAAACTTCCAGGAAGGTGTTAAACCATTTCTCCTCATAAAAGCCACCTGGACCTAAGACCTTTGGTTGAGTCTCGGGGTGTGCGTACAATTCTTTTACTAGATTCTTAAGCACAATAACATCTTTCCCATATTGTTTCGCGTCAACTTTTGCACCCATCCCAGATCCAGAAAGTTGATTTCCTGATGAAATATATTATTTCGAAGTATGAAAAAAAACCCCGAAAATCAATCTTATATAATAACCTTCGGAGAGTGATTTAAGTTACCAAATTCATATGAATCGACTTTGTATCCTTTCGAAATAGTGTACTGCATGAAATCCCTTGTATTTTGCGGTTGCCAATCACCGATCCAAAGACCCTTTTCAGTTTGTGACTCGTTTCTTCCGAAAAGAGCATTCAGCCCGAATGTAAGCTTTACCCTTAAGAATACAAGTACCAAAGTAAAAGTAAAAAATTTGTTTAGATATAAAGGTTAAATTAATTATGTAAAAATAATAGATAGATGTAGTTACCCAGTGTGGTTGAAAAATCTATTCAATTGGTCCCATCTCTCCATTGAAAGGCATCCCTGAGAGAATCCAAATAAACCGTCTTCTCTTTTCATGAAATTAGGGCAACTGCTAACTTCTCCTACTTTGTACACCACGTTGTCTTGCAACGAACCACCAACTTTGATTCTCAAAGGATTGAACGCTGAAAGTAGTTTACAAAAATGAGTCCAAAATCACTGTTGCCCGGCTCTGACCCTTGTAAATTTGATAGGATGTGCGTAGAACTCACCTTTTATTGCATTTATCAACGCCCCATATCTCAAATCCTACAAAGAAGGTATATCCAGAAAGGTCAAATTTTATTTTTAATAGATGAGTATACATATCAGGGAGGAAATTTTGACAAGCATACCAAGTTTAATATCCCGGCCTTTCCCCAAGGGCATTGATTGTACTCGCACTTTTCAGCAGGCCACCAATCTAATGTAACACATACGAAGTTATCGTCAGTTTTAGCGATCGAACAACCATTCCAACCCGCATTTTGCCACGAAAACTTCAATTTTTTTTCCATGTTCCCTAATATTTTGTTGGAGCGGTATTGCAATGTTTGTTAGTGCAAAAAATATAACTTAAACATACTTTCAATCAAGATTAGTAAAAAAGAAAAGAAACGATAACGAGGCAATTTACTTTGGGACATTTTTAATATTTTGTTTATATACAATCATTGTATATTTTGGGAAATTACATAATGATTACATGTAGGGATGACAAGATACACAATCATTGTATACAATCATTGTATATTTTGATCCATTTTATTTTTCCATTATTTTAACGTGTCCCCCGTTTATCATTAATATTTGCAGCGCAAACTTTTTGATTGTTCAAATTTGAATTGCAAGCGGCGGTTAAACATTTCTGAAAGTTGAAACTCAACAATTCTTACATAGATAGGAACAAAAGGAGACAACCGAAAAACAAGCGATATAGGTTTATTGGTCTTTAGAAGCTCAAACAAAGTTTGAAACCATTGATATTCGAGATAAGCAAATGATGTGATCTAAACGCATGCAGGGGCTTCAAAGTCTCTAATGGTTACATAGGCTATTGACTGAGCGGCAATAGATATGGGTGTCGAAGCATCAACAAGCTTTGGATCCATCGCCGGAATGTCCTCTGAATTTGTCTGGACCATTGGAACATCGTTCAAACACACGATATCATCCTTTATATCTCCAGTTAACGCTCTCAAATGATACTCTTCTCTGTTTTGCTTCCCAACAAACTCATAGTTAGGCTTCCCAGCATCCCCGGGTTTTGCATTCGAAAGGGTTATATTGAACGATATATCTTTCGACAAGTTGATAAATATCAAGGAAACCCCAGGCTACAGAAAGGAAACATGCACCCAAATGATTATTAACGACATAGAATCCAACAACCCCAAAATGAAAGGACAACTTTATCAAAGCCAGCTCACCTTTTTCTTTGCGCAGTGAGCATATACACGCAAATTTGGATCGGATTCTTTTGTCACAGCAAGCACAGTACTCCCCATAAGTCGGTGCCATAAAAGTGCACTGGTGATTAAAAAAAGTAAGTAGATGAAATGTTAGTATCTATACAAGAAACGATGACAAGAATAATTGCGCTTTTGTTAAAAAAAAAACTCACCCATAATAATCTGGGTTGGGAACGAACGTCGTAGCATTGAGTAAACCGTAATTTCCACCAATCAAAGCTTGCCTGCAGAAAACCTTTTGATCATAGGTTGAAGCCATTCCCATCTGGTCCAAATACCTGTTTAGGGTCAAATGTTCAGCCACACAACATTATTGCACACGAACAAATTTAGTCGTCGTGGAAAATGAGGACAAAAAAACGTGACCTTACCAGAATCCATCAGCAAATGTTCGAGACACATCTTTGCTCCCGCCGTTCAAAGCTCCGCCTGATTCAGAAACCCATGCTCCTAACTGTGGCCTAAATTTGTTGACAACATCCGAAACACCTTTATATGTTTGAGAAACTTGATTCAAATACGATGGGTCAAGAATCTTGTTCATCATGTTTGGATCATCCCCTGCACATGCATCGATCGCATTAAGGAATTAATCGTACCAATATAAGGTAAGCACCTTGAATCTTATATATATATATATATATATATATATATATAAACATTGAACTGGAGCGTATATGGATACCAGGTCCAAGATTGTAGATATGGTGTGTAAGTCCATCAACAATTCCCTGTCCCGAAACTTCCAGGAAGGTGTTAAACCATTTCTCCTCATAAAAGCCACCTGGACCTAAGACCTTTGGTTGAGTCTCGGGGTGTGCGTACAATTCTTTTACTAGATTCTTAAGCACAATAACATCTTTCCCATATTGTTTCGCGTCAACTTTTGCACCCATCCCAGATCCAGAAAGTTGATTTCCTGATGAAATATATTTTTTCGAAGTATGAAAAAAAACCCCGAAAATCAATCTTATATAATAACCTTCGGAGAGTGATTTAAGTTACCAAATTCATATGAATCGACTTTGTATCCTTTCGAAATAGTGTACTGCATGAAATCCCTTGTATTTTGCGGTTGCCAATCACCGATCCAAAGACCCTTTTCAGTTTGTGACTCATTTCTTCCGAAAAGAGCATTCAGCCCGAATGTAAGCTTTACCCTTAAGAATACAAGTACCAAAGTAAAAGTAAAAAATTTGTTTAGATATAAAGGTTAAATTAATTATGTAAAAATAATAGATAGATGTAGTTACCCAGTGTGGTTGAAAAATCTATTCAATTGGTCCCATCTCTCCATTGAAAGGCATCCCTGAGAGAATCCAAATAAACCGTCTTCTCTTTTCATGAAATTAGGGCAACTGCTAACTTCTCCTACTTTGTACACCACGTTGTCTTGCAACGAACCACCAACTTTGATTCTCAAAGGATTGAACGCTGAAAGTAGTTTACAAAAATTAGTCCAAAATCACTGTTGCCCGGCTCTGACCCTTGTAAATTTGATAGGATGTGCGTAGAACTCACCTTTTATTGCATTTATCAACGCCCCATATCTCAAATCCTACAAAGAAGGTATATCCAGAAAGGTCAAATTTTATTTTTAATAGATGAGTATACATATCAGGGAGGAAATTTTGACAAGCATACCAAGTTTAATATCCCGGCCTTTCCCCAAGGGCATTGATTGTACTCGCACTTTTCAGCAGGCCACCAATCTAATGTAACACATACGAAGTTATCGTCAGTTTTAGCGATCGAACAACCATTCCAACCCGCATTTTGCCACGAAAACTTCAATTTTTTTTCCATGTTCCCTAATATTTTGTTGGAGCGGTATTGCAATGTTTGTTAGTGCAAAAAATATAACTTAAACATACTTTCAATCAAGATTAGTAAAAAAGAAAAGAAACGATAACGAGGCAATTTACTTTGGGACATTTTTAATATTTTGTTTATATACAATCATTGTATATTTTGGGAAATTACATAATGATTACATGTAGGGATGACAAGATACACAATCATTGTATACAATCATTGTATATTTTGATCCATTTTATTTTTCCATTATTTTAACGTGTCCCCCGTTTATCATTAATATTTGCAGCGCAAACTTTTTGATTGTTCAAATTTGAATTGCAAGCGGCGGTTAAACATTTCTGAAAGTTGAAACTCAACAATTCTTACATAGATAGGAACAAAAGGAGACAACCGAAAAACAAGCGATATAGGTTTATTGGTCTTTAGAAGCTCAAACAAAGTTTGAAACCATTGATATTCGAGATAAGCAAATGATGTGATCTAAACGCATGCAGGGGCTTCAAAGTCTCTAATGGTTACATAGGCTATTGACTGAGCGGCAATAGATATGGGTGTCGAAGCATCAACAAGCTTTGGATCCATCGCCGGAATGTCCTCTGAATTTGTCTGGACCATTGGAACATCGTTCAAACACACGATATCATCCTTTATATCTCCAGTTAACGCTCTCAAATGATACTCTTCTCTGTTTTGCTTCCCAACAAACTCATAGTTAGGCTTCCCAGCATCCCCGGGTTTTGCATTCGAAAGGGTTATATTGAACGATCTATCTTTCGACAAGTTGATAAATATCAAGGAAACCCCAGGCTACAGAAAGGAAACATGCACCCAAATGATTATTAACAACATAGAATCCAACAACCCCAAAATGAAAGGACAACTTTATCAAAGCCAGCTCACCTTTTTCTTTGCGCAGTGAGCATATACACGCAAATTTGGATCGGATTCTTTTGTCACAGCAAGCACAGTACTCCCCATAAGTCGGTGCCATAAAAGTGCACTGGTGATTAAAAAAAGTAAGTAGATGAAATGTTAGTATCTATACAAGAAACGATGACAAGAATAATTGCGCTTTTGTTAAAAAAAAAACTCACCCATAATAATCTGGGTTAGGAACGAACGTCGTAGCATTGAGTAAACCGTAATTTCCACCAATCAAAGCTTGCCTGCAGAAAACCTTTTGATCATAGGTTGAAGCCATTCCCATCTGATCCAAATACCTGTTTAGGGTCAAATGTTCAGCCACACAACATTATTGCACACGAACAAATTTAGTCGTCGTGGAAAATGAGGACAAAAAAACGTGACCTTACCAGAATCCATCAGCAAATGTTCGAGACACATCTTTGCTCCCGCCGTTCAAAGCTCCGCCTGATTCAGAAACCCATGCTCCTAACTGTGGCCTAAATTTGTTGACAACATCCGAAACACCTTTATATGTTTGAGAAACTTGATTCAAATACGATGGGTCAAGAATCTTGTTCATCATGTTTGGATCATCCCCTGCACATGCATCGATCGCATTAAGGAATTAATCGTACCAATATAAGGTAAGCACCTTGAATCTTATATATATATATATATATATATATATATATATATATATATATATATAAACATTGAACTGGAGCGTATATGGATACCAGGTCCAAGATTGTAGATATGGTGTGTAAGTCCATCAACAATTCCCTGTCCCGAAACTTCCAGGAAGGTGTTAAACCATTTCTCCTCATAAAAGCCACCTGGACCTAAGACCTTTGGTTGAGTCTCGGGGTGTGCGTACAATTCTTTTACTAGATTCTTAAGCACAATAACATCTTTCCCATATTGTTTCGCGTCAACTTTTGCACCCATCCCAGATCCAGAAAGTTGATTTCCTGATGAAATATATTTTTTCGAAGTATGAAAAAAAACCCCGAAAATCAATCTTATATAATAACCTTCGGAGAGTGATTTAAGTTACCAAATTCATATGAATCGACTTTGTATCCTTTCGAAATAGTGTACTGCATGAAATCCCTTGTATTTTGCGGTTGCCAATCACCGATCCAAAGACCCTTTTCAGTTTGTGACTCGTTTCTTCCGAAAAGAGCATTCAGCCCGAATGTAAGCTTTACCCTTAAGAATACAAGTACCAAAGTAAAAGTAAAAAATTTGTTTAGATATAAAGGTTAAATTAATTATGTAAAAATAATAGATAGATGTAGTTACCCAGTGTGGTTGAAAAATCTATTCAATTGGTCCCATCTCTCCATTGAAAGGCATCCCTGAGAGAATCCAAATAAACCGTCTTCTCTTTTCATGAAATTAGGGCAACTGCTAACTTCTCCTACTTTGTACACCACGTTGTCTTGCAACGAACCACCAACTTTGATTCTCAAAGGATTGAACGCTGAAAGTAGTTTACAAAAATTAGTCCAAAATCACTGTTGCCCGGCTCTGACCCTTGTAAATTTGATAGGATGTGCGTAGAACTCACCTTTTATTGCATTTATCAACGCCCCATATCTCAAATCCTACAAAGAAGGTATATCCAGAAAGGTCAAATTTTATTTTTAATAGATGAGTATACATATCAGGGAGGAAATTTTGACAAGCATACCAAGTTTAATATCCCGGCCTTTCCCCAAGGGCATTGATTGTACTCGCACTTTTCAGCAGGCCACCAATCTAATGTAACACATACGAAGTTATCGTCAGTTTTAGCGATCGAACAACCATTCCAACCCGCATTTTGCCACGAAAACTTCAATTTTTTTCCATGTTCCCTAATATTTTGTTGGAGCGGTATTGCAATGTTTGTTAGTGCAAAAAATATAACTTAAACATACTTTCAATCAAGATTAGTAAAAAAGAAAAGAAACGATAACGAGGCAATTTACTTTGGGACATTTTTAATATTTTGTTTATATACAATCATTGTATATTTTGGGAAATTACATAATGATTACATGTAGGGATGACAAGATACACAATCATTGTATACAATCATTGTATATTTTGATCCATTTTATTTTTCCATTATTTTAACGTGTCCCCCGTTTATCATTAATATTTGCAGCGCAAACTTTTTGATTGTTCAAATTTGAATTGCAAGCGGCGGTTAAACATTTCTGAAAGTTGAAACTCAACAATTCTTACATAGATAGGAACAAAAGGAGACAACCGAAAAACAAGCGATATAGGTTTATTGGTCTTTAGAAGCTCAAACAAAGTTTGAAACCATTGATATTCGAGATAAGCAAATGATGTGATCTAAACGCATGCAGGGGCTTCAAAGTCTCTAATGGTTACATAGGCTATTGACTGAGCGGCAATAGATATGGGTGTCGAAGCATCAACAAGCTTTGGATCCATCGCCGGAATGTCCTCTGAATTTGTCTGGACCATTGGAACATCGTTCAAACACACGATATCATCCTTTATATCTCCAGTTAACGCTCTCAAATGATACTCTTCTCTGTTTTGCTTCCCAACAAACTCATAGTTAGGCTTCCCAGCATCCCCGGGTTTTGCATTCGAAAGGGTTATATTGAACGATCTATCTTTCGACAAGTTGATAAATATCAAGGAAACCCCAGGCTACAGAAAGGAAACATGCACCCAAATGATTATTAACGACATAGAATCCAACAACCCCAAAATGAAAGGACAACTTTATCAAAGCCAGCTCACCTTTTTCTTTGCGCAGTTAGCATATACACGCAAATTTGGATCGGATTCTTTTGTCACAGCAAGCACAGTACTCCCCATAAGTCGGTGCCATAAAAGTGCACTGGTGATTAAAAAAAGTAAGTAGATGAAATGTTAGTATCTATACAAGAAACGATGACAAGAATAATTGCGCTTTTGTTAAAAAAAAAACTCACCCATAATAATCTGGGTTGGGAACGAACGTCGTAGCATTGAGTAAACCGTAATTTCCACCAATCAAAGCTTGCCTGCAGAAAACCTTTTGATCATAGGTTGAAGCCATTCCCATCTGATCCAAATACCTGTTTAGGGTCAAATGTTCAGCCACACAACATTATTGCACACGAACAAATTTAGTCGTCGTGGAAAATGAGGACAAAAAAACGTGACCTTACCAGAATCCATCAGCAAATGTTCGAGACACATCTTTGCTCCCGCCGTTCAAAGCTCCGCCTGATTCAGAAACCCATGCTCCTAAATGTGGCCTAAATTTGTTGACAACATCCGAAACACCTTTATATGTTTGAGAAACTTGATTCAAATACGATGGGTCAAGAATCTTGTTCATCATGTTTGGATCATCCCCTGCACATGCATCGATCGCATTAAGGAATTAATCGTACCAATATAAGGTAAGCACCTTGAATCTTATATATATATATATATATATATATATATAAACATTGAACTGGAGCGTATATGGATACCAGGTCCAAGATTGTAGATATGGTGTGTAAGTCCATCAACAATTCCCTGTCCCGAAACTTCCAAGAAGGTGTTAAACCATTTCTCCTCATAAAAGCCACCTGGACCTAAGACCTTTGGTTGAGTCTCGGGGTGTGCGTACAATTCTTTTACTAGATTCTTAAGCACAATAACATCTTTCCCATATTGTTTCGCGTCAACTTTTGCACCCATCCCAGATCCAGAAAGTTGATTTCCTGATGAAATATATTTTTTCGAAGTATGAAAAAAAACCCCGAAAATCAATCTTATATAATAACCTTCGGAGAGTGATTTAAGTTACCAAATTCATATGAATCGACTTTGTATCCTTTCGAAATAGTGTACTGCATGAAATCCCTTGTATTTTGCGGTTGCCAATCACCGATCCAAAGACCCTTTTCAGTTTGTGACTCGTTTCTTCCGAAAAGAGCATTCAGCCCGAATGTAAGCTTTACCCTTAAGAATACAAGTACCAAAGTAAAAGTAAAAAATTTGTTTAGATATAAAGGTTAAATTAATTATGTAAAAATAATAGATAGATGTAGTTACCCAGTGTGGTTGAAAAATCTATTCAATTGGTCCCATCTCTCCATTGAAAGGCATCCCTGAGAGAATCCAAATAAACCGTCTTCTCTTTTCATGAAATTAGGGCAACTGCTAACTTCTCCTACTTTGTACACCACGTTGTCTTGCAACGAACCACCAACTTTGATTCTCAAAGGATTGAACGCTGAAAGTAGTTTACAAAAATTAGTCCAAAATCACTGTTGCCCGGCTCTGACCCTTGTAAATTTGATAGGATGTGCGTAGAACTCACCTTTTATTGCATTTATCAACGCCCCATATCTCAAATCCTACAAAGAAGGTATATCCAGAAAGGTCAAATTTTATTTTTAATAGATGAGTATACATATCAGGGAGGAAATTTTGACAAGCATACCAAGTTTAATATCCCGGCCTTTCCCCAAGGGCATTGATTGTACTCGCACTTTTCAGCAGGCCACCAATCTAATGTAACACATACGAAGTTATCGTCAGTTTTAGCGATCGAACAACCATTCCAAGCCGCATTTTGCCACGAAAACTTCAATTTTTTTTCCATGTTCCCTAATATTTTGTTGGAGCGGTATTGCAATGTTTGTTAGTGCAAAAAATATAACTTAAACATACTTTCAATCAAGATTAGTAAAAAAGAAAAGAAACGATAACGAGGCAATTTACTTTGGGACATTTTTAATATTTTGTTTATATACAATCATTGTATATTTTGGGAAATTACATAATGATTACATGTAGGGATGACAAGATACACAATCATTGTATACAATCATTGTATATTTTGATCCATTTTATTTTTCCATTATTTTAACGTGTCCCCCGTTTATCATTAATATTTGCAGCGCAAACTTTTTGATTGTTCAAATTTGAATTGCAAGCGGCGGTTAAACATTTCTGAAAGTTGAAACTCAACAATTCTTACATAGATAGGAACAAAAGGAGACAACCGAAAAACAAGCGATATAGGTTTATTGGTCTTTAGAAGCTCAAACAAAGTTTGAAACCATTGATATTCGAGATAAGCAAATGATGTGATCTAAACGCATGCAGGGGCTTCAAAGTCTCTAATGGTTACATAGGCTATTGACTGAGCGGCAATAGATATGGGTGTCGAAGCATCAACAAGCTTTGGATCCATCGCCGGAATGTCCTCTGAATTTGTCTGGACCATTGGAACATCGTTCAAACACACGATATCATCCTTTATATCTCCAGTTAACGCTCTCAAATGATACTCTTCTCTGTTTTGCTTCCCAACAAACTCATAGTTAGGCTTCCCAGCATCCCCGGGTTTTGCATTCGAAAGGGTTATATTGAACGATCTATCTTTCGACAAGTTGATAAATATCAAGGAAACCCCAGGCTACAGAAAGGAAACATGCACCCAAATGATTATTAACGACATAGAATCCAACAACCCCAAAATGAAAGGACAACTTTATCAAAGCCAGCTCACCTTTTTCTTTGCGCAGTGAGCATATACACGCAAATTTGGATCGGATTCTTTTGTCACAGCAAGCACAGTACTCCCCATAAGTCGGTGCCATAAAAGTGCACTGGTGATTAAAAAAAGTAAGTAGATGAAATGTTAGTATCTATACAAGAAACGATGACAAGAATAATTGCGCTTTTGTTAAAAAAAAAACTCACCCATAATAATCTGGGTTGGGAACGAACGTCGTAGCATTGAGTAAACCGTAATTTCCACCAATCAAAGCTTGCCTGCAGAAAACCTTTTGATCATAGGTTGAAGCCATTCCCATCTGATCCAAATACCTGTTTAGGGTCAAATGTTCAGCCACACAACATTATTGCACACGAACAAATTTAGTCGTCGTGGAAAATGAGGACAAAAAAACGTGACCTTACCAGAATCCATCAGCAAATGTTCGAGACACATCTTTGCTCCCGCCGTTCAAAGCTCCGCCTGATTCAGAAACCCATGCTCCTAACTGTGGCCTAAATTTGTTGACAACATCCGAAACACCTTTATATGTTTGAGAAACTTGATTCAAATACGATGGGTCAAGAATCTTGTTCATCATGTTTGGATCATCCCCTGCACATGCATCGATCGCATTAAGGAATTAATCGTACCAATATAAGGTAAGCACCTTGAATCTTATATATATATATATATATATATATATATATATATAAACATTGAACTGGAGCGTATATGGATACCAGGTCCAAGATTGTAGATATGGTGTGTAAGTCCATCAACAATTCCCTGTCCCGAAACTTCCAGGAAGGTGTTAAACCATTTCTCCTCATAAAAGCCACCTGGACCTAAGACCTTTGGTTGAGTCTCGGGGTGTGCGTACAATTCTTTTACTAGATTCTTAAGCACAATAACATCTTTCCCATATTGTTTCGCGTCAACTTTTGCACCCATCCCAGATCCAGAAAGTTGATTTCCTGATGAAATATATTATTTCGAAGTATGAAAAAAAACCCCGAAAATCAATCTTATATAATAACCTTCGGAGAGTGATTTAAGTTACCAAATTCATATGAATCGACTTTGTATCCTTTCGAAATAGTGTACTGCATGAAATCCCTTGTATTTTGCGGTTGCCAATCACCGATCCAAAGACCCTTTTCAGTTTGTGACTCGTTTCTTCCGAAAAGAGCATTCAGCCCGAATGTAAGCTTTACCCTTAAGAATACAAGTACCAAAGTAAAAGTAAAAAATTTGTTTAGATATAAAGGTTAAATTAATTATGTAAAAATAATAGATAGATGTAGTTACCCAGTGTGGTTGAAAAATCTATTCAATTGGTCCCATCTCTCCATTGAAAGGCATCCCTGAGAGAATCCAAATAAACCGTCTTCTCTTTTCATGAAATTAGGGCAACTGCTAACTTCTCCTACTTTGTACACCACGTTGTCTTGCAACGAACCACCAACTTTGATTCTCAAAGGATTGAACGCTGAAAGTAGTTTACAAAAATGAGTCCAAAATCACTGTTGCCCGGCTCTGACCCTTGTAAATTTGATAGGATGTGCGTAGAACTCACCTTTTATTGCATTTATCAACGCCCCATATCTCAAATCCTACAAAGAAGGTATATCCAGAAAGGTCAAATTTTATTTTTAATAGATGAGTATACATATCAGGGAGGAAATTTTGACAAGCATACCAAGTTTAATATCCCGGCCTTTCCCCAAGGGCATTGATTGTACTCGCACTTTTCAGCAGGCCACCAATCTAATGTAACACATACGAAGTTATCGTCAGTTTTAGCGATCGAACAACCATTCCAACCCGCATTTTGCCACGAAAACTTCAATTTTTTTTCCATGTTCCCTAATATTTTGTTGGAGCGGTATTGCAATGTTTGTTAGTGCAAAAAATATAACTTAAACATACTTTCAATCAAGATTAGTAAAAAAGAAAAGAAACGATAACGAGGCAATTTACTTTGGGACATTTTTAATATTTTGTTTATATACAATCATTGTATATTTTGGGAAATTACATAATGATTACATGTAGGGATGACAAGATACACAATCATTGTATACAATCATTGTATATTTTGATCCATTTTATTTTTCCATTATTTTAACGTGTCCCCCGTTTATCATTAATATTTGCAGCGCAAACTTTTTGATTGTTCAAATTTGAATTGCAAGCGGCGGTTAAACATTTCTGAAAGTTGAAACTCAACAATTCTTACATAGATAGGAACAAAAGGAGACAACCGAAAAACAAGCGATATAGGTTTATTGGTCTTTAGAAGCTCAAACAAAGTTTGAAACCATTGATATTCGAGATAAGCAAATGATGTGATCTAAACGCATGCAGGGGCTTCAAAGTCTCTAATGGTTACATAGGCTATTGACTGAGCGGCAATAGATATGGGTGTCGAAGCATCAACAAGCTTTGGATCCATCGCCGGAATGTCCTCTGAATTTGTCTGGACCATTGGAACATCGTTCAAACACACGATATCATCCTTTATATCTCCAGTTAACGCTCTCAAATGATACTCTTCTCTGTTTTGCTTCCCAACAAACTCATAGTTAGGCTTCCCAGCATCCCCGGGTTTTGCATTCGAAAGGGTTATATTGAACGATCTATCTTTCGACAAGTTGATAAATATCAAGGAAACCCCAGGCTACAGAAAGGAAACATGCACCCAAATGATTATTAACAACATAGAATCCAACAACCCCAAAATGAAAGGACAACTTTATCAAAGCCAGCTCACCTTTTTCTTTGCGCAGTGAGCATATACACGCAAATTTGGATCGGATTCTTTTGTCACAGCAAGCACAGTACTCCCCATAAGTCGGTGCCATAAAAGTGCACTGGTGATTAAAAAAAGTAAGTAGATGAAATGTTAGTATCTATACAAGAAACGATGACAAGAATAATTGCGCTTTTGTTAAAAAAAAAACTCACCCATAATAATCTGGGTTAGGAACGAACGTCGTAGCATTGAGTAAACCGTAATTTCCACCAATCAAAGCTTGCCTGCAGAAAACCTTTTGATCATAGGTTGAAGCCATTCCCATCTGATCCAAATACCTGTTTAGGGTCAAATGTTCAGCCACACAACATTATTGCACACGAACAAATTTAGTCGTCGTGGAAAATGAGGACAAAAAAACGTGACCTTACCAGAATCCATCAGCAAATGTTCGAGACACATCTTTGCTCCCGCCGTTCAAAGCTCCGCCTGATTCAGAAACCCATGCTCCTAACTGTGGCCTAAATTTGTTGACAACATCCGAAACACCTTTATATGTTTGAGAAACTTGATTCAAATACGATGGGTCAAGAATCTTGTTCATCATGTTTGGATCATCCCCTGCACATGCATCGATCGCATTAAGGAATTAATCGTACCAATATAAGGTAAGCACCTTGAATCTTATATATATATATATATATATATATATATATATATATATATAAACATTGAACTGGAGCGTATATGGATACCAGGTCCAAGATTGTAGATATGGTGTGTAAGTCCATCAACAATTCCCTGTCCCGAAACTTCCAGGAAGGTGTTAAACCATTTCTCCTCATAAAAGCCACCTGGACCTAAGACCTTTGGTTGAGTCTCGGGGTGTGCGTACAATTCTTTTACTAGATTCTTAAGCACAATAACATCTTTCCCATATTGTTTCGCGTCAACTTTTGCACCCATCCCAGATCCAGAAAGTTGATTTCCTGATGAAATATATTTTTTCGAAGTATGAAAAAAAACCCCGAAAATCAATCTTATATAATAACCTTCGGAGAGTGATTTAAGTTACCAAATTCATATGAATCGACTTTGTATCCTTTCGAAATAGTGTACTGCATGAAATCCCTTGTATTTTGCGGTTGCCAATCACCGATCCAAAGACCCTTTTCAGTTTGTGACTCGTTTCTTCCGAAAAGAGCATTCAGCCCGAATGTAAGCTTTACCCTTAAGAATACAAGTACCAAAGTAAAAGTAAAAAATTTGTTTAGATATAAAGGTTAAATTAATTATGTAAAAATAATAGATAGATGTAGTTACCCAGTGTGGTTGAAAAATCTATTCAATTGGTCCCATCTCTCCATTGAAAGGCATCCCTGAGAGAATCCAAATAAATCGTCTTCTCTTTTCATGAAATTAGGGCAACTGCTAACTTCTCCTACTTTGTACACCACGTTGTCTTGCAACGAACCACCAACTTTGATTCTCAAAGGATTGAACGCTGAAAGTAGTTTACAAAAATTAGTCCAAAATCACTGTTGCCCGGCTCTGACCCTTGTAAATTTGATAGGATGTGCGTAGAACTCACCTTTTATTGCATTTATCAACGCCCCATATGTCAAATCCTACAAAGAAGGTATATCCAGAAAGGTCAAATTTTATTTTTAATAGATGAGTATACATATCAGGGAGGAAATTTTGACAAGCATACCAAGTTTAATATCCCGGCCTTTCCCCAAGGGCATTGATTGTACTCGCACTTTTCAGCAGGCCACCAATCTAATGTAACACATACGAAGTTATCGTCAGTTTTAGCGATCGAACAACCATTCCAACCCGCATTTTGCCACGAAAACTTCAATTTTTTTCCATGTTCCCTAATATTTTGTTGGAGCGGTATTGCAATGTTTGTTAGTGCAAAAAATATAACTTAAACATACTTTCAATCAAGATTAGTAAAAAAGAAAAGAAACGATAACGAGGCAATTTACTTTGGGACATTTTTAATATTTTGTTTATATACAATCATTGTATATTTTGGGAAATTACATAATGATTACATGTAGGGATGACAAGATACACAATCATTGTATACAATCATTGTATATTTTGATCCATTTTATTTTTCCATTATTTTAACGTGTCCCCCGTTTATCATTAATATTTGCAGCGCAAACTTTTTGATTGTTCAAATTTGAATTGCAAGCGGCGGTTAAACATTTCTGAAAGTTGAAACTCAACAATTCTTACATAGATAGGAACAAAAGGAGACAACCGAAAAACAAGCGATATAGGTTTATTGGTCTTTAGAAGCTCAAACAAAGTTTGAAACCATTGATATTCGAGATAAGCAAATGATGTGATCTAAACGCATGCAGGGGCTTCAAAGTCTCTAATGGTTACATAGGCTATTGACTGAGCGGCAATAGATATGGGTGTCGAAGCATCAACAAGCTTTGGATCCATCGCCGGAATGTCCTCTGAATTTGTCTGGACCATTGGAACATCGTTCAAACACACGATATCATCCTTTATATCTCCAGTTAACGCTCTCAAATGATACTCTTCTCTGTTTTGCTTCCCAACAAACTCATAGTTAGGCTTCCCAGCATCCCCGGGTTTTGCATTCGAAAGGGTTATATTGAACGATCTATCTTTCGACAAGTTGATAAATATCAAGGAAACCCCAGGCTACAGAAAGGAAACATGCACCCAAATGATTATTAACGACATAGAATCCAACAACCCCAAAATGAAAGGACAACTTTATCAAAGCCAGCTCACCTTTTTCTTTGCGCAGTTAGCATATACACGCAAATTTGGATCGGATTCTTTTGTCACAGCAAGCACAGTACTCCCCATAAGTCGGTGCCATAAAAGTGCACTGGTGATTAAAAAAAGTAAGTAGATGAAATGTTAGTATCTATACAAGAAACGATGACAAGAATAATTGCGCTTTTGTTAAAAAAAAAACTCACCCATAATAATCTGGGTTGGGAACGAACGTCGTAGCATTGAGTAAACCGTAATTTCCACCAATCAAAGCTTGCCTGCAGAAAACCTTTTGATCATAGGTTGAAGCCATTCCCATCTGATCCAAATACCTGTTTAGGGTCAAATGTTCAGCCACACAACATTATTGCACACGAACAAATTTAGTCGTCGTGGAAAATGAGGACAAAAAAACGTGACCTTACCAGAATCCATCAGCAAATGTTCGAGACACATCTTTGCTCCCGCCGTTCAAAGCTCCGCCTGATTCAGAAACCCATGCTCCTAACTGTGGCCTAAATTTGTTGACAACATCCGAAACACCTTTATATGTTTGAGAAACTTGATTCAAATACGATGGGTCAAGAATCTTGTTCATCATGTTTGGATCATCCCCTGCACATGCATCGATCGCATTAAGGAATTAATCGTACCAATATAAGGTAAGCACCTTGAATCTTATATATATATATATATATATATATATATATATATATATAAACATTGAACTGGAGCGTATATGGATACCAGGTCCAAGATTGTAGATATGGTGTGTAAGTCCATCAACAATTCCCTGTCCCGAAACTTCCAAGAAGGTGTTAAACCATTTCTCCTCATAAAAGCCACCTGGACCTAAGACCTTTGGTTGAGTCTCGGGGTGTGCGTACAATTCTTTTACTAGATTCTTAAGCACAATAACATCTTTCCCATATTGTTTCGCGTCAACTTTTGCACCCATCCCAGATCCAGAAAGTTGATTTCCTGATGAAATATATTTTTTCGAAGTATGAAAAAAAACCCCGAAAATCAATCTTATATAATAACCTTCGGAGAGTGATTTAAGTTACCAAATTCATATGAATCGACTTTGTATCCTTTCGAAATAGTGTACTGCATGAAATCCCTTGTATTTTGCGGTTGCCAATCACCGATCCAAAGACCCTTTTCAGTTTGTGACTCGTTTCTTCCGAAAAGAGCATTCAGCCCGAATGTAAGCTTTACCCTTAAGAATACAAGTACCAAAGTAAAAGTAAAAAATTTGTTTAGATATAAAGGTTAAATTAATTATGTAAAAATAATAGATAGATGTAGTTACCCAGTGTGGTTGAAAAATCTATTCAATTGGTCCCATCTCTCCATTGAAAGGCATCCCTGAGAGAATCCAAATAAACCGTCTTCTCTTTTCATGAAATTAGGGCAACTGCTAACTTCTCCTACTTTGTACACCACGTTGTCTTGCAACGAACCACCAACTTTGATTCTCAAAGGATTGAACGCTGAAAGTAGTTTACAAAAATTAGTCCAAAATCACTGTTGCCCGGCTCTGACCCTTGTAAATTTGATAGGATGTGCGTAGAACTCACCTTTTATTGCATTTATCAACGCCCCATATCTCAAATCCTACAAAGAAGGTATATCCAGAAAGGTCAAATTTTATTTTTAATAGATGAGTATACATATCAGGGAGGAAATTTTGACAAGCATACCAAGTTTAATATCCCGGCCTTTCCCCAAGGGCATTGATTGTACTCGCACTTTTCAGCAGGCCACCAATCTAATGTAACACATACGAAGTTATCGTCAGTTTTAGCGATCGAACAACCATTCCAACCCGCATTTTGCCACGAAAACTTCAATTTTTTTTCCATGTTCCCTAATATTTTGTTGGAGCGGTATTGCAATGTTTGTTAGTGCAAAAAATATAACTTAAACATACTTTCAATCAAGATTAGTAAAAAAGAAAAGAAACGATAACGAGGCAATTTACTTTGGGACATTTTTAATATTTTGTTTATATACAATCATTGTATATTTTGGGAAATTACATAATGATTACATGTAGGGATGACAAGATACACAATCATTGTATACAATCATTGTATATTTTGATCCATTTTATTTTTCCATTATTTTAACGTGTCCCCCGTTTATCATTAATATTTGCAGCGCAAACTTTTTGATTGTTCAAATTTGAATTGCAAGCGGCGGTTAAACATTTCTGAAAGTTGAAACTCAACAATTCTTACATAGATAGGAACAAAAGGAGACAACCGAAAAACAAGCGATATAGGTTTATTGGTCTTTAGAAGCTCAAACAAAGTTTGAAACCATTGATATTCGAGATAAGCAAATGATGTGATCTAAACGCATGCAGGGGCTTCAAAGTCTCTAATGGTTACATAGGCTATTGACTGAGCGGCAATAGATATGGGTGTCGAAGCATCAACAAGCTTTGGATCCATCGCCGGAATGTCCTCTGAATTTGTCTGGACCATTGGAACATCGTTCAAACACACGATATCATCCTTTATATCTCCAGTTAACGCTCTCAAATGATACTCTTCTCTGTTTTGCTTCCCAACAAACTCATAGTTAGGCTTCCCAGCATCCCCGGGTTTTGCATTCGAAAGGGTTATATTGAACGATCTATCTTTCGACAAGTTGATAAATATCAAGGAAACCCCAGGCTACAGAAAGGAAACATGCACCCAAATGATTATTAACGACATAGAATCCAACAACCCCAAAATGAAAGGACAACTTTATCAAAGCCAGCTCACCTTTTTCTTTGCGCAGTGAGCATATACACGCAAATTTGGATCGGATTCTTTTGTCACAGCAAGCACAGTACTCCCCATAAGTCGGTGCCATAAAAGTGCACTGGTGATTAAAAAAAGTAAGTAGATGAAATGTTAGTATCTATACAAGAAACGATGACAAGAATAATTGCGCTTTTGTTAAAAAAAAAACTCACCCATAATAATCTGGGTTGGGAACGAACGTCGTAGCATTGAGTAAACCGTAATTTCCACCAATCAAAGCTTGCCTGCAGAAAACCTTTTGATCATAGGTTGAAGCCATTCCCATCTGATCCAAATACCTGTTTAGGGTCAAATGTTCAGCCACACAACATTATTGCACACGAACAAATTTAGTCGTCGTGGAAAATGAGGACAAAAAAACGTGACCTTACCAGAATCCATCAGCAAATGTTCGAGACACATCTTTGCTCCCGCCGTTCAAAGCTCCGCCTGATTCAGAAACCCATGCTCCTAACTGTGGCCTAAATTTGTTGACAACATCCGAAACACCTTTATATGTTTGAGAAACTTGATTCAAATACGATGGGTCAAGAATCTTGTTCATCATGTTTGGATCATCCCCTGCACATGCATCGATCGCATTAAGGAATTAATCGTACCAATATAAGGTAAGCACCTTGAATCTTATATATATATATATATATATATATATATATAAACATTGAACTGGAGCGTATATGGATACCAGGTCCAAGATTGTAGATATGGTGTGTAAGTCCATCAACAATTCCCTGTCCCGAAACTTCCAGGAAGGTGTTAAACCATTTCTCCTCATAAAAGCCACCTGGACCTAAGACCTTTGGTTGAGTCTCGGGGTGTGCGTACAATTCTTTTACTAGATTCTTAAGCACAATAACATCTTTCCCATATTGTTTCGCGTCAACTTTTGCACCCATCCCAGATCCAGAAAGTTGATTTCCTGATGAAATATATTTTTTCGAAGTATGAAAAAAAACCCCGAAAATCAATCTTATATAATAACCTTCGGAGAGTGATTTAAGTTACCAAATTCATATGAATCGACTTTGTATCCTTTCGAAATAGTGTACTGCATGAAATCCCTTGTATTTTGCGGTTGCCAATCACCGATCAAAAGACCCTTTTCAGTTTGTGACTCGTTTCTTCCGAAAAGAGCATTCAGCCCGAATGTAAGCTTTACCCTTAAGAATACAAGTACCAAAGTAAAAGTAAAAAATTTGTTTAGATATAAAGGTTAAATTAATTATGTAAAAATAATAGATAGATGTAGTTACCCAGTGTGGTTGAAAAATCTATTCAATTGGTCCCATCTCTCCATTGAAAGGCATCCCTGAGAGAATCCAAATAAACCGTCTTCTCTTTTCATGAAATTAGGGCAACTGCTAACTTCTCCTACTTTGTACACCACGTTGTCTTGCAACGAACCACCAACTTTGATTCTCAAAGGATTGAACGCTGAAAGTAGTTTACAAAAATTAGTCCAAAATCACTGTTGCCCGGCTCTGACCCTTGTAAATTTGATAGGATGTGCGTAGAACTCACCTTTTATTGCATTTATCAACGCCCCATATCTCAAATCCTACAAAGAAGGTATATCCAGAAAGGTCAAATTTTATTTTTAATAGATGAGTATACATATCAGGGAGGAAATTTTGACAAGCATACCAAGTTTAATATCCCGGCCTTTCCCCAAGGGCATTGATTGTACTCGCACTTTTCAGCAGGCCACCAATCTAATGTAACACATACGAAGTTATCGTCAGTTTTAGCGATCGAACAACCATTCCAACCCGCATTTTGCCACGAAAACTTCAATTTTTTTTCCATGTTCCCTAATATTTTGTTGGAGCGGTATTGCAATGTTTGTTAGTGCAAAAAATATAACTTAAACATACTTTCAATCAAGATTAGTAAAAAAGAAAAGAAACGATAACGAGGCAATTTACTTTGGGACATTTTTAATATTTTGTTTATATACAATCATTGTATATTTTGGGAAATTACATAATGATTACATGTAGGGATGACAAGATACACAATCATTGTATACAATCATTGTATATTTTGATCCATTTTATTTTTCCATTATTTTAACGTGTCCCCCGTTTATCATTAATATTTGCAGCGCAAACTTTTTGATTGTTCAAATTTGAATTGCAAGCGGCGGTTAAACATTTCTGAAAGTTGAAACTCAACAATTCTTACATAGATAGGAACAAAAGGAGACAACCGAAAAACAAGCGATATAGGTTTATTGGTCTTTAGAAGCTCAAACAAAGTTTGAAACCATTGATATTCGAGATAAGCAAATGATGTGATCTAAACGCATGCAGGGGCTTCAAAGTCTCTAATGGTTACATAGGCTATTGACTGAGCGGCAATAGATATGGGTGTCGAAGCATCAACAAGCTTTGGATCCATCGCCGGAATGTCCTCGGAATTTGTCTGGACCATTGGAACATCGTTCAAACACACGATATCATCCTTTATATCTCCAGTTAACGCTCTCAAATGATACTCTTCTCTGTTTTGCTTCCCAACAAACTCATAGTTAGGCTTCCCAGCATCCCCGGGTTTTGCATTCGAAAGGGTTATATTGAACGATCTATCTTTCGACAAGTTGATAAATATCAAGGAAACCCCAGGCTACAGAAAGGAAACATGCACCCAAATGATTATTAACGACATAGAATCCAACAACCCCAAAATGAAAGGACAACTTTATCAAAGCCAGCTCACCTTTTTCTTTGCGCAGTGAGCATATACACGCAAATTTGGATCGGATTCTTTTGTCACAGCAAGCACAGTACTCCCCATAAGTCGGTGCCATAAAAGTGCACTGGTGATTAAAAAAAGTAAGTAGATGAAATGTTAGTATCTATACAAGAAACGATGACAAGAATAATTGCGCTTTTGTTAAAAAAAAACTCACCCATAATAATCTGGGTTGGGAACGAACGTCGTAGCATTGAGTAAACCGTAATTTCCACCAATCAAAGCTTGCCTGCAGAAAACCTTTTGATCATAGGTTGAAGCCATTCCCATCTGATCCAAATACCTGTTTAGGGTCAAATGTTCAGCCACACAACATTATTGCACACGAACAAATTTAGTCGTCGTGGAAAATGAGGACAAAAAAACGTGACCTTACCAGAATCCATCAGCAAATGTTCGAGACACATCTTTGCTCCCGCCGTTCAAAGCTCCGCCTGATTCAGAAACCCATGCTCCTAACTGTGGCCTAAATTTGTTGACAACATCCGAAACACCTTTATATGTTTGAGAAACTTGATTCAAATACGATGGGTCAAGAATCTTGTTCATCATGTTTGGATCATCCCCTGCACATGCATCGATCGCATTAAGGAATTAATCGTACCAATATAAGGTAAGCACCTTGAATCTTATATATATATATATATATATATATATATATAAACATTGAACTGGAGCGTATATGGATACCAGGTCCAAGATTGTAGATATGGTGTGTAAGTCCATCAACAATTCCCTGTCCCGAAACTTCCAGGAAGGTGTTAAACCATTTCTCCTCATAAAAGCCACCTGGACCTAAGACCTTTGGTTGAGTCTCGGGGTGTGCGTACAATTCTTTTACTAGATTCTTAAGCATAATAACATCTTTCCCATATTGTTTCGCGTCAACTTTTGCACCCATCCCAGATCCAGAAAGTTGATTTCCTGATGAAATATATTTTTTCGAAGTATGAAAAAAACCCCGAAAATCAATCTTATATAATAACCTTCGGAGAGTGATTTAAGTTACCAAATTCATATGAATCGACTTTGTATCCTTTCGAAATAGTGTACTGCATGAAATCCCTTGTATTTTGCGGTTGCCAATCACCGATCAAAAGACCCTTTTCAGTTTGTGACTCGTTTCTTCCGAAAAGAGCATTCAGCCCGAATGTAAGCTTTACCCTTAAGAATACAAGTACCAAAGTAAAAGTAAAAAATTTGTTTAGATATAAAGGTTAAATTAATTATGTAAAAATAATAGATAGATGTAGTTACCCAGTGTGGTTGAAAAATCTATTCAATTGGTCCCATCTCTCCATTGAAAGGCATCCCTGAGAGAATCCAAATAAACCGTCTTCTCTTTTCATGAAATTAGGGCAACTGCTAACTTCTCCTACTTTGTACACCACGTTGTCTTGCAACGAACCACCAACTTTGATTCTCAAAGGATTGAACGCTGAAAGTAGTTTACAAAAATTAGTCCAAAATCACTGTTGCCCGGCTCTGACCCTTGTAAATTTGATAGGATGTGCGTAGAACTCACCTTTTATTGCATTTATCAACGCCCCATATCTCAAATCCTACAAAGAAGGTATATCCAGAAAGGTCAAATTTTATTTTTAATAGATGAGTATACATATCAGGGAGGAAATTTTGACAAGCATACCAAGTTTAATATCCCGGCCTTTCCCCAAGGGCATTGATTGTACTCGCACTTTTCAGCAGGCCACCAATCTAATGTAACACATACGAAGTTATCGTCAGTTTTAGCGATCGAACAACCATTCCAACCCGCATTTTGCCACGAAAACTTCAATTTTTTTCCATGTTCCCTAATATTTTGTTGGAGCGGTATTGCAATGTTTGTTAGTGCAAAAAATATAACTTAAACATACTTTCAATCAAGATTAGTAAAAAAGAAAAGAAACGATAACGAGGCAATTTACTTTGGGACATTTTTAATATTTTGTTTATATACAATCATTGTATATTTTGGGAAATTACATAATGATTACATGTAGGGATGACAAGATACACAATCATTGTATACAATCATTGTATATTTTGATCCATTTTATTTTTCCATTATTTTAACGTGTCCCCCGTTTATCATTAATATTTGCAGCGCAAACTTTTTGATTGTTCAAATTTGAATTGCAAGCGGCGGTTAAACATTTCTGAAAGTTGAAACTCAACAATTCTTACATAGATAGGAACAAAAGGAGACAACCGAAAAACAAGCGATATAGGTTTATTGGTCTTTAGAAGCTCAAACAAAGTTTGAAACCATTGATATTCGAGATAAGCAAATGATGTGATCTAAACGCATGCAGGGGCTTCAAAGTCTCTAATGGTTACATAGGCTATTGACTGAGCGGCAATAGATATGGGTGTCGAAGCATCAACAAGCTTTGGATCCATCGCCGGAATGTCCTCTGAATTTGTCTGGACCATTGGAACATCGTTCAAACACACGATATCATCCTTTATATCTCCAGTTAACGCTCTCAAATGATACTCTTCTCTGTTTTGCTTCCCAACAAACTCATAGTTAGGCTTCCCAGCATCCCCGGGTTTTGCATTCGAAAGGGTTATATTGAACGATCTATCTTTCGACAAGTTGATAAATATCAAGGAAACCCCAGGCTACAGAAAGGAAACATGCACCCAAATGATTATTAACGACATAGAATCCAACAACCCCAAAATGAAAGGACAACTTTATCAAAGCCAGCTCACCTTTTTCTTTGCGCAGTGAGCATATACACGCAAATTTGGATCGGATTCTTTTGTCACAGCAAGCACAGTACTCCCCATAAGTCGGTGCCATAAAAGTGCACTGGTGATTAAAAAAAGTAAGTAGATGAAATGTTAGTATCTATACAAGAAACGATGACAAGAATAATTGCGCTTTTGTTAAAAAAAAAACTCACCCATAATAATCTGGGTTGGGAACGAACGTCGTAGCATTGAGTAAACCGTAATTTCCACCAATCAAAGCTTGCCTGCAGAAAACCTTTTGATCATAGGTTGAAGTCATTCCCATCTGATCCAAATACCTGTTTAGGGTCAAATGTTCAGCCACACAACATTATTGCACACGAACAAATTTAGTCGTCGTGGAAAATGAGGACAAAAAAACGTGACCTTACCAGAATCCATCAGCAAATGTTCGAGACACATCTTTGCTCCCGCCGTTCAAAGCTCCGCCTGATTCAGAAACCCATGCTCCTAACTGTGGCCTAAATTTGTTGACAACATCCGAAACACCTTTATATGTTTGAGAAACTTGATTCAAATACGATGGGTCAAGAATCTTGTTCATCATGTTTGGATCATCCCCTGCACATGCATCGATCGCATTAAGGAATTAATCGTACCAATATAAGGTAAGCACCTTGAATCTTATATATATATATATATATATATATAAACATTGAACTGGAGCGTATATGGATACCAGGTCCAAGATTGTAGATATGGTGTGTAAGTCCATCAACAATTCCCTGTCCCGAAACTTCCAGGAAGGTGTTAAACCATTTCTCCTCATAAAAGCCACCTGGACCTAAGACCTTTGGTTGAGTCTCGGGGTGTGCGTACAATTCTTTTACTAGATTCTTAAGCACAATAACATCTTTCCCATATTGTTTCGCGTCAACTTTTGCACCCATCCCAGATCCAGAAAGTTGATTTCCTGATGAAATATATTTTTTCGAAGTATGAAAAAAACCCCCGAAAATCAATCTTATATAATAACCTTCGGAGAGTGATTTAAGTTACCAAATTCATATGAATCGACTTTGTATCCTTTCGAAATAGTGTACTGCATGAAATCCCTTGTATTTTGCGGTTGCCAATCACCGATCCAAAGACCCTTTTCAGTTTGTGACTCGTTTCTTCCGAAAAGAGCATTCAACCCGAATGTAAGCTTTACCCTTAAGAATACAAGTACCAAAGTAAAAGTAAAAAATTTGTTTAGATATAAAGGTTAAATTAATTATGTAAAAATAATAGATAGATGTAGTTACCCAGTGTGGTTGAAAAATCTATTCAATTGGTCCCATCTCTCCATTGAAAGGCATCCCTGAGAGAATCCAAATAAACCGTCTTCTCTTTTCATGAAATTAGGGCAACTGCTAACTTCTCCTACTTTGTACACCACGTTGTCTTGCAACGAACCACCAACTTTGATTCTCAAAGGATTGAACGCTGAAAGTAGTTTACAAAAATTAGTCCAAAATCACTGTTGCCCGGCTCTGACCCTTGTAAATTTGATAGGATGTGCGTAGAACTCACCTTTTATTGCATTTATCAACGCCCCATATCTCAAATCCTACAAAGAAGGTATATCCAGAAAGGTCAAATTTTATTTTTAATAGATGAGTATACATATCAGGGAGGAAATTTTGACAAGCATACCAAGTTTAATATCCCGGCCTTTCCCCAAGGGCATTGATTGTACTCGCACTTTTCAGCAGGCCACCAATCTAATGTAACACATACGAAGTTATCGTCAGTTTTAGCGATCGAACAACCATTCCAACCCGCATTTTGCCACGAAAACTTCAATTTTTTTTCCATGTTCCCTAATATTTTGTTGGAGCGGTATTGCAATGTTTGTTAGTGCAAAAAATATAACTTAAACATACTTTCAATCAAGATTAGTAAAAAAGAAAAGAAACGATAACGAGGCAATTTACTTTGGGACATTTTTAATATTTTGTTTATATACAATCATTGTATATTTTGGGAAATTACATAATGATTACATGTAGGGATGACAAGATACACAATCATTGTATACAATCATTGTATATTTTGATCCATTTTATTTTTCCATTATTTTAACGTGTCCCCCGTTTATCATTAATATTTGCAGCGCAAACTTTTTGATTGTTCAAATTTGAATTGCAAGCGGCGGTTAAACATTTCTGAAAGTTGAAACTCAACAATTCTTACATAGATAGGAACAAAAGGAGACAACCGAAAAACAAGCGATATAGGTTTATTGGTCTTTAGAAGCTCAAACAAAGTTTGAAACCATTGATATTCGAGATAAGCAAATGATGTGATCTAAACGCATGCAGGGGCTTCAAAGTCTCTAATGGTTACATAGGCTATTGACTGAGCGGCAATAGATATGGGTGTCGAAGCATCAACAAGCTTTGGATCCATCGCCGGAATGTCCTCTGAATTTGTCTGGACCATTGGAACATCGTTCAAACACACGATATCATCCTTTATATCTCCAGTTAACGCTCTCAAATGATACTCTTCTCTGTTTTGCTTCCCAACAAACTCATAGTTAGGCTTCCCAGCATCCCCGGGTTTTGCATTCGAAAGGGTTATATTGAACGATCTATCTTTCGACAAGTTGATAAATATCAAGGAAACCCCAGGCTACAGAAAGGAAACATGCACCCAAATGATTATTAACGACATAGAATCCAACAACCCCAAAATGAAAGGACAACTTTATCAAAGCCAGCTCACCTTTTTCTTTGCGCAGTGAGCATATACACGCAAATTTGGATCGGATTCTTTTGTCACAGCAAGCACAGTACTCCCCATAAGTCGGTGCCATAAAAGTGCACTGGTGATTAAAAAAAGTAAGTAGATGAAATGTTAGTATCTATACAAGAAACGATGACAAGAATAATTGCGCTTTTGTTAAAAAAAAAACTCACCCATAATAATCTGGGTTGGGAACGAACGTCGTAGCATTGAGTAAACCGTAATTTCCACCAATCAAAGCTTGCCTGCAGAAAACCTTTTGATCATAGGTTGAAGCCATTCCCATCTGATCCAAATACCTGTTTAGGGTCAAATGTTCAGCCACACAACATTATTGCACACGAACAAATTTAGTCGTCGTGGAAAATGAGGACAAAAAAACGTGACCTTACCAGAATCCATCAGCAAATGTTCGAGACACATCTTTGCTCCCGCCGTTCAAAGCTCCGCCTGATTCAGAAACCCATGCTCCTAACTGTGGCCTAAATTTGTTGACAACATCCGAAACACCTTTATATGTTTGAGAAACTTGATTCAAATACGATGGGTCAAGAATCTTGTTCATCATGTTTGGATCATCCCCTGCACATGCATCGATCGCATTAAGGAATTAATCGTACCAATATAAGGTAAGCACCTTGAATCTTATATATATATATATATATATATATATATAAACATTGAACTGGAGCGTATATGGATACCAGGTCCAAGATTGTAGATATGGTGTGTAAGTCCATCAACAATTCCCTGTCCCGAAACTTCCAGGAAGGTGTTAAACCATTTCTCCTCATAAAAGCCACCTGGACCTAAGACCTTTGGTTGAGTCTCGGGGTGTGCGTACAATTCTTTTACTAGATTCTTAAGCACAATAACATCTTTCCCATATTGTTTCGCGTCAACTTTTGCACCCATCCCAGATCCAGAAAGTTGATTTCCTGATGAAATATATTTTTTCGAAGTATGAAAAAAAACCCCGAAAATCAATCTTATATAATAACCTTCGGAGAGTGATTTAAGTTACCAAATTCATATGAATCGACTTTGTATCCTTTCGAAATAGTGTACTGCATGAAATCCCTTGTATTTTGCGGTTGCCAATCACCGATCCAAAGACCCTTTTCAGTTTGTGACTCGTTTCTTCCGAAAAGAGCATTCAGCCCGAATGTAAGCTTTACCCTTAAGAATACAAGTACCAAAGTAAAAGTAAAAAATTTGTTTAGATATAAAGGTTAAATTAATTATGTAAAAATAATAGATAGATGTAGTTACCCAGTGTGGTTGAAAAATCTATTCAATTGGTCCCATCTCTCCATTGAAAGGCATCCCTGAGAGAATCCAAATAAACCGTCTTCTCTTTTCATGAAATTAGGGCAACTGCTAACTTCTCCTACTTTGTACACCACGTTGTCTTGCAACGAACCACCAACTTTGATTCTCAAAGGATTGAACGCTGAAAGTAGTTTACAAAAATTAGTCCAAAATCACTGTTGCCCGGCTCTGACCCTTGTAAATTTGATAGGATGTGCGTAGAACTCACCTTTTATTGCATTTATCAACGCCCCATATCTCAAATCCTACAAAGAAGGTATATCCAGAAAGGTCAAATTTTATTTTTAATAGATGAGTATACATATCAGGGAGGAAATTTTGACAAGCATACCAAGTTTAATATCCCGGCCTTTCCCCAAGGGCATTGATTGTACTCGCACTTTTCAGCAGGCCACCAATCTAATGTAACACATACGAAGTTATCGTCAGTTTTAGCGATCGAACAACCATTCCAACCCGCATTTTGCCACGAAAACTTCAATTTTTTTTCCATGTTCCCTAATATTTTGTTGGAGCGGTATTGCAATGTTTGTTAGTGCAAAAAATATAACTTAAACATACTTTCAATCAAGATTAGTAAAAAAGAAAAGAAACGATAACGAGGCAATTTACTTTGGGACATTTTTAATATTTTGTTTATATACAATCATTGTATATTTTGGGAAATTACATAATGATTACATGTAGGGATGACAAGATACACAATCATTGTATACAATCATTGTATATTTTGATCCATTTTATTTTTCCATTATTTTAACGTGTCCCCCGTTTATCATTAATATTTGCAGCGCAAACTTTTTGATTGTTCAAATTTGAATTGCAAGCGGCGGTTAAACATTTCTGAAAGTTGAAACTCAACAATTCTTACATAGATAGGAACAAAAGGAGACAACCGAAAAACAAGCGATATAGGTTTATTGGTCTTTAGAAGCTCAAACAAAGTTTGAAACCATTGATATTCGAGATAAGCAAATGATGTGATCTAAACGCATGCAGGGGCTTCAAAGTCTCTAATGGTTACATAGGCTATTGACTGAGCGGCAATAGATATGGGTGTCGAAGCATCAACAAGCTTTGGATCCATCGCCGGAATGTCCTCTGAATTTGTCTGGACCATTGGAACATCGTTCAAACACACGATATCATCCTTTATATCTCCAGTTAACGCTCTCAAATGATACTCTTCTCTGTTTTGCTTCCCAACAAACTCATAGTTAGGCTTCCCAGCATCCCCGGGTTTTGCATTCGAAAGGGTTATATTGAACGATCTATCTTTCGACAAGTTGATAAATATCAAGGAAACCCCAGGCTACAGAAAGGAAACATGCACCCAAATGATTATTAACGACATAGAATCCAACAACCCCAAAATGAAAGGACAACTTTATCAAAGCCAGCTCACCTTTTTCTTTGCGCAGTGAGCATATACACGCAAATTTGGATCGGATTCTTTTGTCACAGCAAGCACAGTACTCCCCATAAGTCGGTGCCATAAAAGTGCACTGGTGATTAAAAAAAGTAAGTAGATGAAATGTTAGTATCTATACAAGAAACGATGACAAGAATAATTGCGCTTTTGTTAAAAAAAAAACTCACCCATAATAATCTGGGTTGGGAACGAACGTCGTAGCATTGAGTAAACCGTAATTTCCACCAATCAAAGCTTGCCTGCAGAAAACCTTTTGATCATAGGTTGAAGCCATTCCCATCTGATCCAAATACCTGTTTAGGGTCAAATGTTCAGCCACACAACATTATTGCACACGAACAAATTTAGTCGTCGTGGAAAATGAGGACAAAAAAATGTGACCTTACCAGAATCCATCAGCAAATGTTCGAGACACATCTTTGCTCCCGCCGTTCAAAGCTCCGCCTGATTCAGAAACCCATGCTCCTAACTGTGGCCTAAATTTGTTGACAACATCCGAAACACCTTTATATGTTTGAGAAACTTGATTCAAATACGATGGGTCAAGAATCTTGTTCATCATGTTTGGATCATCCCCTGCACATGCATCGATCGCATTAAGGAATTAATCGTACCAATATAAGGTAAGCACCTTGAATCTTATATATATATATATATATATATATATATATATATATATAAACATTGAACTAGAGCGTATATGGATACCAGGTCCAAGATTGTAGATATGGTGTGTAAGTCCATCAACAATTCCCTGTCCCGAAACTTCCAGGAAGGTGTTAAACCATTTCTCCTCATAAAAGCCACCTGGACCTAAGACCTTTGGTTGAGTCTCGGGGTGTGCGTACAATTCTTTTACTAGATTCTTAAGCACAATAACATCTTTCCCATATTGTTTCGCGTCAACTTTTGCACCCATCCCAGATCCAGAAAGTTGATTTCCTGATGAAATATATTTTTTCGAAGTATGAAAAAAACCCCCGAAAATCAATCTTATATAATAACCTTCGGAGAGTGATTTAAGTTACCAAATTCATATGAATCGACTTTGTATCCTTTCGAAATAGTGTACTGCATGAAATCCCTTGTATTTTGCGGTTGCCAATCACCGATCCAAAGACCCTTTTCAGTTTGTGACTCGTTTCTTCCGAAAAGAGCATTCAGCCCGAATGTAAGCTTTACCCTTAAGAATACAAGTACCAAAGTAAAAGTAAAAAATTTGTTTAGATATAAAGGTTAAATTAATTATGTAAAAATAATAGATAGATGTAGTTACCCAGTGTGGTTGAAAAATCTATTCAATTGGTCCCATCTCTCCATTGAAAGGCATCCCTGAGAGAATCCAAATAAACCGTCTTCTCTTTTCATGAAATTAGGGCAACTGCTAACTTCTCCTACTTTGTACACCACGTTGTCTTGCAACGAACCACCAACTTTGATTCTCAAAGGATTGAACGCTGAAAGTAGTTTACAAAAATTAGTCCAAAATCACTGTTGCCCGGCTCTGACCCTTGTAAATTTGATAGGATGTGCGTAGAACTCACCTTTTATTGCATTTATCAACGCCCCATATCTCAAATCCTACAAAGAAGGTATATCCAGAAAGGTCAAATTTTATTTTTAATAGATGAGTATACATATCAGGGAGGAAATTTTGACAAGCATACCAAGTTTAATATCCCGGCCTTTCCCCAAGGGCATTGATTGTACTCGCACTTTTCAGCAGGCCACCAATCTAATGTAACACATACGAAGTTATCGTCAGTTTTAGCGATCGAACAACCATTCCAACACGCATTTTGCCACGAAAACTTCAATTTTTTTTCCATGTTCCCTAATATTTTGTTGGAGCGGTATTGCAATGTTTGTTAGTGCAAAAAATATAACTTAAACATACTTTCAATCAAGATTAGTAAAAAAGAAAAGAAACGATAACGAGGCAATTTACTTTGGGACATTTTTAATATTTTGTTTATATACAATCATTGTATATTTTGGGAAATTACATAATGATTACATGTAGGGATGACAAGATACACAATCATTGTATACAATCATTGTATATTTTGATCCATTTTATTTTTCCATTATTTTAACGTGTCCCCCGTTTATCATTAATATTTGCAGCGCAAACTTTTTGATTGTTCAAATTTGAATTGCAAGCGGCGGTTAAACATTTCTGAAAGTTGAAACTCAACAATTCTTACATAGATAGGAACAAAAGGAGACAACCGAAAAACAAGCGATATAGGTTTATTGGTCTTTAGAAGCTCAAACAAAGTTTGAAACCATTGATATTCGAGATAAGCAAATGATGTGATCTAAACGCATGCAGGGGCTTCAAAGTCTCTAATGGTTACATAGGCTATTGACTGAGCGGCAATAGATATGGGTGTCGAAGCATCAACAAGCTTTGGATCCATCGCCGGAATGTCCTCTGAATTTGTCTGGACCATTGGAACATCGTTCAAACACACGATATCATCCTTTATATCTCCAGTTAACGCTCTCAAATGATACTCTTCTCTGTTTTGCTTCCCAACAAACTCATAGTTAGGCTTCCCAGCATCCCCGGGTTTTGCATTCGAAAGGGTTATATTGAACGATCTATCTTTCGACAAGTTGATAAATATCAAGGAAACCCCAGGCTACAGAAAGGAAACATGCACCCAAATGATTATTAACGACATAGAATCCAACAACCCCAAAATGAAAGGACAACTTTATCAAAGCCAGCTCACCTTTTTCTTTGCGCAGTGAGCATATACACGCAAATTTGGATCGGATTCTTTTGTCACAGCAAGCACAGTACTCCCCATAAGTCGGTGCCATAAAAGTGCACTGGTGATTAAAAAAAGTAAGTAGATGAAATGTTAGTATCTATACAAGAAACGATGACAAGAATAATTGCGCTTTTGTTAAAAAAAAAAAACTCACCCATAATAATCTGGGTTGGGAACGAACGTCGTAGCATTGAGTAAACCGTAATTTCCACCAATCAAAGCTTGCCTGCAGAAAACCTTTTGATCATAGGTTGAAGCCATTCCCATCTGATCCAAATACCTGTTTAGGGTCAAATGTTCAGCCACACAACATTATTGCACACGAACAAATTTAGTCGTCGTGGAAAATGAGGACAAAAAAACGTGACCTTACCAGAATCCATCAGCAAATGTTCGAGACACATCTTTGCTCCCGCCGTTCAAAGCTCCGCCTGATTCAGAAACCCATGCTCCTAACTGTGGCCTAAATTTGTTGACAACATCCGAAACACCTTTATATGTTTGAGAAACTTGATTCAAATACGATGGGTCAAGAATCTTGTTCATCATGTTTGGATCATCCCCTGCACATGCATCGATCGCATTAAGGAATTAATCGTACCAATATAAGGTAAGCACCTTGAATCTTATATATATATATATATATATATATATATATATATATATATATATAAACATTGAACTGGAGCGTATATGGATACCAGGTCCAAGATTGTAGATATGGTGTGTAAGTCCATCAACAATTCCCTGTCCCGAAACTTCCAGGAAGGTGTTAAACCATTTCTCCTCATAAAAGCCACCTGGACCTAAGACCTTTGGTTGAGTCTCGGGGTGTGCGTACAATTCTTTTACTAGATTCTTAAGCACAATAACATCTTTCCCATATTGTTTCGCGTCAACTTTTGCACCCATCCCAGATCCAGAAAGTTGATTTCCTGATGAAATATATTTTTTCGAAGTATGAAAAAAAACCCCGAAAATCAATCTTATATAATAACCTTCGGAGAGTGATTTAAGTTACCAAATTCATATGAATCGACTTTGTATCCTTTCAAAATAGTGTACTGCATGAAATCCCTTGTATTTTGCGGTTGCCAATCACCGATCCAAAGACCCTTTTCAGTTTGTGACTCGTTTCTTCCGAAAAGAGCATTCAGCCCGAATGTAAGCTTTACCCTTAAGAATACAAGTACCAAAGTAAAAGTAAAAAATTTGTTTAGATATAAAGGTTAAATTAATTATGTAAAAATAATAGATAGATGTAGTTACCCAGTGTGGTTGAAAAATCTATTCAATTGGTCCCATCTCTCCATTGAAAGGCATCCCTGAGAGAATCCAAATAAACCGTCTTCTCTTTTCATGAAATTAGGGCAACTGCTAACTTCTCCTACTTTGTACACCACGTTGTCTTGCAACGAACCACCAACTTTGATTCTCAAAGGATTAAACGCTGAAAGTAGTTTACAAAAATTAGTCCAAAATCACTGTTGCCCGGCTCTGACCCTTGTAAATTTGATAGGATGTGCGTAGAACTCACCTTTTATTGCATTTATCAACGCCCCATATCTCAAATCCTACAAAGAAGGTATATCCAGAAAGGTCAAATTTTATTTTTAATAGATGAGTATACATATCAGGGAGGAAATTTTGACAAGCATACCAAGTTTAATATCCCGGCCTTTCCCCAAGGGCATTGATTGTACTCGCACTTTTCAGCAGGCCACCAATCTAATGTAACACATACGAAGTTATCGTCAGTTTTAGCGATCGAACAACCATTCCAACCCGCATTTTGCCACGAAAACTTCAATTTTTTTTCCATGTTCCCTAATATTTTGTTGGAGCGGTATTGCAATGTTTGTTAGTGCAAAAAATATAACTTAAACATACTTTCAATCAAGATTAGTAAAAAAGAAAAGAAACGATAACGAGGCAATTTACTTTGGGACATTTTTAATATTTTGTTTATATACAATCATTGTATATTTTGGGAAATTACATAATGATTACATGTAGGGATGACAAGATACACAATCATTGTATACAATCATTGTATATTTTGATCCATTTTATTTTTCCATTATTTTAACGTGTCCCCCGTTTATCATTAATATTTGCAGCGCAAACTTTTTGATTGTTCAAATTTGAATTGCAAGCGGCGGTTAAACATTTCTGAAAGTTGAAACTCAACAATTCTTACATAGATAGGAACAAAAGGAGACAACCGAAAAACAAGCGATATAGGTTTATTGGTCTTTAGAAGCTCAAACAAAGTTTGAAACCATTGATATTCGAGATAAGCAAATGATGTGATCTAAACGCATGCAGGGGCTTCAAAGTCTCTAATGGTTACATAGGCTATTGACTGAGCGGCAATAGATATGGGTGTCGAAGCATCAACAAGCTTTGGATCCATCGCCGGAATGTCCTCTGAATTTGTCTGGACCATTGGAACATCGTTCAAACACACGATATCATCCTTTATATCTCCAGTTAACGCTCTCAAATGATACTCTTCTCTGTTTTGCTTCCCAACAAACTCATAGTTAGGCTTCCCAGCATCCCCGGGTTTTGCATTCGAAAGGGTTATATTGAACGATCTATCTTTCGACAAGTTGATAAATATCAAGGAAACCCCAGGCTACAGAAAGGAAACATGCACCCAAATGATTATTAACGACATAGAATCCAACAACCCCAAAATGAAAGGACAACTTTATCAAAGCCAGCTCACCTTTTTCTTTGCGCAGTGAGCATATACACGCAAATTTGGATCGGATTCTTTTGTCACAGCAAGCACAGTACTCCCCATAAGTCGGTGCCATAAAAGTGCACTGGTGATTAAAAAAAGTAAGTAGATGAAATGTTAGTATCTATACAAGAAACGATGACAAGAATAATTGCGCTTTTGTTAAAAAAAAAACTCACCCATAATAATCTGGGTTGGGAACGAACGTCGTAGCATTGAGTAAACCGTATTTTCCACCAATCAAAGCTTGCCTGCAGAAAACCTTTTGATCATAGGTTGAAGCCATTCCCATCTGATCCAAATACCTGTTTAGGGTCAAATGTTCAGCCACACAACATTATTGCACACGAACAAATTTAGTCGTCGTGGAAAATGAGGACAAAAAAACGTGACCTTACCAGAATCCATCAGCAAATGTTCGAGACACATCTTTGCTCCCGCCATTCAAAGCTCCGCCTGATTCAGAAACCCATGCTCCTAACTGTGGCCTAAATTTGTTGACAACATCCGAAACACCTTTATATGTTTGAGAAACTTGATTCAAATACGATGGGTCAAGAATCTTGTTCATCATGTTTGGATCATCCCCTGCACATGCATCGATCGCATTAAGGAATTAATCGTACCAATATAAGGTAAGCACCTTGAATCTTATATATATATATATATATATATATATATATATATATATATATATATATATATAAACATTGAACTGGAGCGTATATGGATACCAGGTCCAAGATTGTAGATATGGTGTGTAAGTCCATCAACAATTCCCTGTCCCGAAACTTCCAGGAAGGTGTTAAACCATTTCTCCTCATAAAAGCCACCTGGACCTAAGACCTTTGGTTGAGTCTCGGGGTGTGCGTACAATTCTTTTACTAGATTCTTAAGCACAATAACATCTTTCCCATATTGTTTCGCGTCAACTTTTGCACCCATCCCAGATCCAGAAAGTTGATTTCCTGATGAAATATATTTTTTCGAAGTATGAAAAAAAACCCCGAAAATCAATCTTATATAATAACCTTCGGAGAGTGATTTAAGTTACCAAATTCATATGAATCGACTTTGTATCCTTTCGAAATAGTGTACTGCATGAAATCCCTTGTATTTTGCGGTTGCCAATCACCGATCCAAAGACCCTTTTCAGTTTGTGACTCGTTTCTTCCGAAAAGAGCATTCAGCCCGAATGTAAGCTTTACCCTTAAGAATACAAGTACCAAAGTAAAAGTAAAAAATTTGTTTAGATATAAAGGTTAAATTAATTATGTAAAAATAATAGATAGATGTAGTTACCCAGTGTGGTTGAAAAATCTATTCAATTGGTCCCATCTCTCCATTGAAAGGCATCCCTGAGAGAATCCAAATAAACCGTCTTCTCTTTTCATGAAATTAGGGCAACTGCTAACTTCTCCTACTTTGTACACCACGTTGTCTTGCAACGAACCACCAACTTTGATTCTCAAAGGATTGAACGCTGAAAGTAGTTTACAAAAATTAGTCCAAAATCACTGTTGCCCGGCTCTGACCCTTGTAAATTTGATAGGATGTGCGTAGAACTCACCTTTTATTGCATTTATCAACGCCCCATATCTCAAATCCTACAAAGAAGGTATATCCAGAAAGGTCAAATTTTATTTTTAATAGATGAGTATACATATCAGGGAGGAAATTTTGACAAGCATACCAAGTTTAATATCCCGGCCTTTCCCCAAGGGCATTGATTGTACTCGCACTTTTCAGCAGGCCACCAATCTAATGTAACACATACGAAGTTATCGTCAGTTTTAGCGATCGAACAACCATTCCAACCCGCATTTTGCCACGAAAACTTCAATTTTTTTTCCATGTTCCCTAATATTTTGTTGGAGCGGTATTGCAATGTTTGTTAGTGCAAAAAATATAACTTAAACATACTTTCAATCAAGATTAGTAAAAAAGAAAAGAAACGATAACGAGGCAATTTACTTTGGGACATTTTTAATATTTTGTTTATATACAATCATTGTATATTTTGGGAAATTACATAATGATTACATGTAGGGATGACAAGATACACAATCATTGTATACAATCATTGTATATTTTGATCCATTTTATTTTTCCATTATTTTAACGTGTCCCCCGTTTATCATTAATATTTGCAGCGCAAACTTTTTGATTGTTCAAATTTGAATTGCAAGCGGCGGTTAAACATTTCTGAAAGTTGAAACTCAACAATTCTTACATAGATAGGAACAAAAGGAGACAACCGAAAAACAAGCGATATAGGTTTATTGGTCTTTAGAAGCTCAAACAAAGTTTGAAACCATTGATATTCGAGATAAGCAAATGATGTGATCTAAACGCATGCAGGGGCTTCAAAGTCTCTAATGGTTACATAGGCTATTGACTGAGCGGCAATAGATATGGGTGTCGAAGCATCAACAAGCTTTGGATCCATCGCCGGAATGTCCTCTGAATTTGTCTGGACCATTGGAACATCGTTCAAACACATGATATCATCCTTTATATCTCCAGTTAACGCTCTCAAATGATACTCTTCTCTGTTTTGCTTCCCAACAAACTCATAGTTAGGCTTCCCAGCATCCCCGGGTTTTGCATTCGAAAGGGTTATATTGAACGATCTATCTTTCGACAAGTTGATAAATATCAAGGAAACCCCAGGCTACAGAAAGGAAACATGCACCCAAATGATTATTAACGACATAGAATCCAACAACCCCAAAATGAAAGGACAACTTTATCAAAGCCAGCTCACCTTTTTCTTTGCGCAGTGAGCATATACACGCAAATTTGGATCGGATTCTTTTGTCACAGCAAGCACAGTACTCCCCATAAGTCGGTGCCATAAAAGTGCACTGGTGATTAAAAAAAGTAAGTAGATGAAATGTTAGTATCTATACAAGAAACGATGACAAGAATAATTGCGCTTTTGTTAAAAAAAAAACTCACCCATAATAATCTGGGTTGGGAACGAACGTCGTAGCATTGAGTAAACCGTAATTTCCACCAATCAAAGCTTGCCTGCAGAAAACCTTTTGATCATAGGTTGAAGCCATTCCCATCTGATCCAAATACCTGTTTAGGGTCAAATGTTCAGCCACACAACATTATTGCACACGAACAAATTTAGTCGTCGTGGAAAATGAGGACAAAAAAACGTGACCTTACCAGAATCCATCAGCAAATGTTCGAGACACATCTTTGCTCCCGCCGTTCAAAGCTCCGCCTGATTCAGAAACCCATGCTCCTAACTGTGGCCTAAATTTGTTGACAACATCCGAAACACCTTTATATGTTTGAGAAACTTGATTCAAATACGATGGGTCAAGAATCTTGTTCATCATGTTTGGATCATCCCCTGCACATGCATCGATCGCATTAAGGAATTAATCGTACCAATATAAGGTAAGCACCTTGAATCTTATATATATATATATATATATATATATATATATATATATATAAACATTGAACTGGAGCGTATATGGATACCAGGTCCAAGATTGTAGATATGGTGTGTAAGTCCATCAACAATTCCCTGTCCCGAAACTTCCAGGAAGGTGTTAAACCATTTCTCCTCATAAAAGCCACCTGGACCTAAGACCTTTGGTTGAGTCTCGGGGTGTGCGTACAATTCTTTTACTAGATTCTTAAGCACAAGAACATCTTTCCCATATTGTTTCGCGTCAACTTTTGCACCCATCCCAGATCCAGAAAGTTGATTTCCTGATGAAATATATTTTTTCGAAGTATGAAAAAAAACCCCGAAAATCAATCTTATATAATAACCTTCGGAGAGTGATTTAAGTTACCAAATTCATATGAATCGACTTTGTATCCTTTCGAAATAGTGTACTGCATGAAATCCCTTGTATTTTGCGGTTGCCAATCACCGATCCAAAGACCCTTTTCAGTTTGTGACTCGTTTCTTCCGAAAAGAGCATTCAGCCCGAATGTAAGCTTTACCCTTAAGAATACAAGTACCAAAGTAAAAGTAAAAAATTTGTTTAGATATAAAGGTTAAATTAATTATGTAAAAATAATAGATAGATGTAGTTACCCAGTGTGGTTGAAAAATCTATTCAATTGGTCCCATCTCTCCATTGAAAGGCATCCCTGAGAGAATCCAAATAAACCGTCTTCTCTTTTCATGAAATTAGGGCAACTGCTAACTTCTCCTACTTTGTACACCACGTTGTCTTGCAACGAACCACCAACTTTGATTCTCAAAGGATTGAACGCTGAAAGTAATTTACAAAAATTAGTCCAAAATCACTGTTGCCCGGCTCTAACCCTTGTAAATTTGATAGGATGTGCGTAGAACTCACCTTTTATTGCATTTATCAACGCCCCATATCTCAAATCCTACAAAGAAGGTATATCCAGAAAGGTCAAATTTTATTTTTAATAGATGAGTATACATATCAGGGAGGAAATTTTGACAAGCATACCAAGTTTAATATCCCGGCCTTTCCCCAAGGGCATTGATTGTACTCGCACTTTTCAGCAGGCCACCAATCTAATGTAACACATACGAAGTTTTCGTCAGTTTTAGCGATCGAACAACCATTCCAACCCGCATTTTGCCACGAAAACTTCAATTTTTTTTCCATGTTCCCTAATATTTTGTTGGAGCGGTATTGCAATGTTTGTTAGTGCAAAAAATATAACTTAAACATACTTTCAATCAAGATTAGTAAAAAAGAAAAGAAACGATAACGAGGCAATTTACTTTGGGACATTTTTAATATTTTGTTTATATACAATCATTGTATATTTTGGGAAATTACATAATGATTACATGTAGGGATGACAAGATACACAATCATTGTATACAATCATTGTATATTTTGATCCATTTTATTTTTCCATTATTTTAACGTGTCCCCCGTTTATCATTAATATTTGCAGCGCAAACTTTTTGATTGTTCAAATTTGAATTGCAAGCGGCGGTTAAACATTTCTGAAAGTTGAAACTCAACAATTCTTACATAGATAGGAACAAAAGGAGACAACCGAAAAACAAGCGATATAGGTTTATTGGTCTTTAGAAGCTCAAACAAAGTTTGAAATCATTGATATTCGAGATAAGCAAATGATGTGATCTAAACGCATGCAGGGGCTTCAAAGTCTCTAATGGTTACATAGGCTATTGACTGAGCGGCAATAGATATGGGTGTCGAAGCATCAACAAGCTTTGGATCCATCGCCGGAATGTCCTCTGAATTTGTCTGGACCATTGGAACATCGTTCAAACACACGATATCATCCTTTATATCTCCAGTTAACGCTCTCAAATGATACTCTTCTCTGTTTTGCTTCCCAACAAACTCATAGTTAGGCTTCCCAGCATCCCCGGGTTTTGCATTCGAAAGGGTTATATTGAACGATCTATCTTTCGACAAGTTGATAAATATCAAGGAAACCCCAGGCTACAGAAAGGAAACATGCACCCAAATGATTATTAACGACATAGAATCCAACAACCCCAAAATGAAACGACAACTTTATCAAAGCCAGCTCACCTTTTTCTTTGCGCAGTGAGCATATACACGCAAATTTGGATCGGATTCTTTTGTCACAGCAAGCACAGTACTCCCCATAAGTCGGTGCCATAAAAGTGCACTGGTGATTAAAAAAAGTAAGTAGATGAAATGTTAGTATCTATACAAGAAACGATGACAAGAATAATTGCGCTTTTGTTAAAAAAAAAACTCACCCATAATAATCTGGGTTGGGAACGAACGTCGTAGCATTGAGTAAACCGTAATTTCCACCAATCAAAGCTTGCCTGCAGAAAACCTTTTGATCATAGGTTGAAGCCATTCCCATCTGACCCAAATACCTGTTTAGGGTCAAATGTTCAGCCACACAACATTATTGCACACGAACAAATTTAGTCGTCGTGGAAAATGAGGACAAAAAAACGTGACCTTACCAGAATCCATCAGCAAATGTTCGAGACACATCTTTGCTCCCGCCGTTCAAAGCTCCGCCTGATTCAGAAACCCATGCTCCTAACTGTGGCCTAAATTTGTTGACAACATCCGAAACACCTTTATATGTTTGAGAAACTTGATTCAAATACGATGGGTCAAGAATCTTGTTCATCATGTTTGGATCATCCCCTGCACATGCATCGATCGCATTAAGGAATTAATCGTACCAATATAAGGTAAGCACCTTGAATCTTATATATATATATATATATATATATATATATATATATATATAAACATTGAACTGGAGCGTATATGGATACCAGGTCCAAGATTGTAGATATGGTGTGTAAGTCCATCAACAATTCCCTGTCCCGAAACTTCCAGGAAGGTGTTAAACCATTTCTCCTCATAAAAGCCACCTGGACCTAAGACCTTAGGTTGAGTCTCGGGGTGTGCGTACAATTCTTTTACTAGATTCTTAAGCACAAGAACATCTTTCCCATATTGTTTCGCGTCAACTTTTGCACCCATTCCAGATCTAGAAAGTTGATTTCCTGATGAAATATATTTTTTCGAAGTATGAAAAAAAACCCCGAAAATCAATCTTATATAATAACCTTCGGAGAGTGATTTAAGTTACCAAATTCATATGAATCGACTTTGTATCCTTTCGAAATAGTGTACTGCATGAAATCCCTTGTATTTTGCGGTTGCCAATCACCGATCCAAAGACCCTTTTCAGTTTGTGACTCGTTTCTTCCGAAAAGAGCATTCAGCCCGAATGTAAGCTTTACCCTTAAGAATACAAGTACCAAAGTAAAAGTAAAAAATTTGTTTAGATATAAAGGTTAAATTAATTATGTAAAAATAATAGATAGATGTAGTTACCCAGTGTGGTTGAAAAATCTATTCAATTGGTCCCATCTCTCCATTGAAAGGCATCCCTGAGAGAATCCAAATAAACCGTCTTCTCTTTTCATGAAATTAGGGCAACTGCTAACTTCTCCTACTTTGTACACCACGTTGTCTTGCAACGAACCACCAACTTTGATTCTCAAAGGATTGAACGCTGAAAGTAGTTTACAAAAATTAGTCCAAAATCACTGTTGCCCGGCTCTGACCCTTGTAAATTTGATAGGATGTGCGTAGAACTCACCTTTTATTGCATTTATCAACGCCCCATATCTCAAATCCTACAAAGAAGGTATATCCAGAAAGGTCAAATTTTATTTTTAATAGATGAGTATACATATCAGGGAGGAAATTTTGACAAGCATACCAAGTTTAATATCCCGGCCTTTCCCCAAGGGCATTGATTGTACTCGCACTTTTCAGCAGGCCACCAATCTAATGTAACACATACGAAGTTATCGTCAGTTTTAGCGATCGAACAACCATTCCAACCCGCATTTTGCCACGAAAACTTCAATTTTTTTTCCATGTTCCCTAATATTTTGTTGGAGCGGTATTGCAATGTTTGTTTGTGCAAAAAATATAACTTAAACATACTTTCAATCAAGATTAGTAAAAAAGAAAAGAAACGATAACGAGGCAATTTACTTTGGGACATTTTTAATATTTTGTTTATATACAATCATTGTATATTTTGGGAAATTACATAATGATTACATGTAGGGATGACAAGATACACAATCATTGTATACAATCATTGTATATTTTGATCCATTTTATTTTTCCATTATTTTAACGTGTCCCCCGTTTATCATTAATATTTGCAGCGCAAACTTTTTGATTGTTCAAATTTGAATTGCAAGCGGCGGTTAAACATTTCTGAAAGTTGAAACTCAACAATTCTTACATAGATAGGAACAAAAGGAGACAACCGAAAAACAAGCGATATAGGTTTATTGGTCTTTAGAAGCTCAAACAAAGTTTGAAACCATTGATATTCGAGATAAGCAAATGATGTGATCTAAACGCATGCAGGGGCTTCAAAGTCTCTAATGGTTACATAGGCTATTGACTGAGCGGCAATAGATATGGGTGTCGAAGCATCAACAAGCTTTGGATCCATCGCCGGAATGTCCTCTGAATTTGTCTGGACCATTGGAACATCGTTCAAACACACGATATCATCCTTTATATATCCAGTTAACGCTCTCAAATGATACTCTTCTCTGTTTTGCTTCCCAACAAACTCATAGTTAGGCTTCCCAGCATCCCCGGGTTTTGCATTCGAAAGGGTTATATTGAACGATCTATCTTTCGACAAGTTGATAAATATCAAGGAAACCCCAGGCTACAGAAAGGAAACATGCACCCAAATGATTATTAACGACATAGAATCCAACAACCCCAAAATGAAAGGACAACTTTATCAAAGCCAGCTCACCTTTTTCTTTGCGCAGTGAGCATATACACGCAAATTTGGATCGGATTCTTTTGTCACAGCAAGCACAGTACTCCCCATAAGTCGGTGCCATAAAAGTGCACTGGTGATTAAAAAAAGTAAGTAGATGAAATGTTAGTATCTATACAAGAAACGATGACAAGAATAATTGCGCTTTTGTTAAAAAAAAAACTCACCCATAATAATCTGGGTTGGGAACGAACGTCGTAGCATTGAGTAAACCGTAATTTCCACCAATCAAAGCTTGCCTGCAGAAAACCTTTTGATCATAGGTTGAAGCCATTCCCATCTGATCCAAATACCTGTTTAGGGTCAAATGTTCAGCCACACAACATTATTGCACACGAACAAATTTAGTCGTCGTGGAAAATGAGGACAAAAAAACGTGACCTTACCAGAATCCATCAGCAAATGTTCGATACACATCTTTGCTCCCGCCGTTCAAAGCTCCGCCTGATTCAGAAACCCATGCTCCTAACTGTGGCCTAAATTTGTTGACAACATCCGAAACACCTTTATATGTTTGAGAAACTTGATTCAAATACGATGGGTCAAGAATCTTGTTCATCATGTTTGGATCATCCCCTGCACATGCATCGATCGCATTAAGGAATTAATCGTACCAATATAAGGTAAGCACCTTGAATCTTATATATATATATATATATATATATATATATATATATATATATAAACATTGAACTGGAGCGTATATGGATACCAGGTCCAAGATTGTAGATATGGTGTGTAAGTCCATCAACAATTCCCTGTCCCGAAACTTCCAGGAAGGTGTTAAACCATTTCTCCTCATAAAAGCCACCTGGACCTAAGACCTTTGGTTGAGTCTCGGGGTGTGCGTACAATTCTTTTACTAGATTCTTAAGCACAATAACATCTTTCCCATATTGTTTCGCGTCAACTTTTGCACCCATCCCAGATCCAGAAAGTTGATTTCCTGATGAAATATATTTTTTCGAAGTATGAAAAAAAACCCCGAAAATCAATCTTATATAATAACCTTCGGAGAGTGATTTAAGTTACCAAATTCATATGAATCGACTTTGTATCCTTTCGAAATAGTGTACTGCATGAAATCCCTTGTATTTTGCGGTTGCCAATCACCGATCCAAAGACCCTTTTCAGTTTGTGACTCGTTTCTTCCGAAAAGAGCATTCAGCCCGAATGTAAGCTTTACCCTTAAGAATACAAGTACCAAAGTAAAAGTAAAAAATTTGTTTAGATATAAAGGTTAAATTAATTATGTAAAAATAATAGATAGATGTAGTTACCCAGTGTGGTTGAAAAATCTATTCAATTGGTCCCATCTCTCCATTGAAAGGCATCCCTGAGAGAATCCAAATAAACCGTCTTCTCTTTTCATGAAATTAGGGCAACTGCTAACTTCTCCTACTTTGTACACCACGTTGTCTTGCAACGAACCACCAACTTTGATTCTCAAAGGATTGAACGCTGAAAGTAGTTTACAAAAATTAGTCCAAAATCACTGTTGCCCGGCTCTGACCCTTGTAAATTTGATAGGATGTGCGTAGAACTCACCTTTTATTGCATTTATCAACGCCCCATATCTCAAATCCTACAAAGAAGGTATATCCAGAAAGGTCAAATTTTATTTTTAATAGATGAGTATACATATCAGGGAGGAAATTTTGACAAGCATACCAAGTTTAATATCCCGGCCTTTCCCCAAGGGCATTGATTGTACTCGCACTTTTCAGCAGGCCACCAATCTAATGTAACACATACGAAGTTATCGTCAGTTTTAGCGATCGAACAACCATTCCAACCCGCATTTTGCCACGAAAACTTCAATTTTTTTTCCATGTTCCCTAATATTTTGTTGGAGCGGTATTGCAATGTTTGTTAGTGCAAAAAATATAACTTAAACATACTTTCAATCAAGATTAGTAAAAAAGAAAAGAAACGATAACGAGGCAATTTACTTTGGGACATTTTTAATATTTTGTTTATATACAATCATTGTATATTTTGGGAAATTACATAATGATTACATGTAGGGATGACAAGATACACAATCATTGTATACAATCATTGTATATTTTGATCCATTTTATTTTTCCATTATTTTAACGTGTCCCCCGTTTATCATTAATATTTGCAGCGCAAACTTTTTGATTGTTCAAATTTGAATTGCAAGCGGCGGTTAAACATTTCTGAAAGTTGAAACTCAACAATTCTTACATAGATAGGAACAAAAGGAGACAACCGAAAAAAAAGCGATATAGGTTTATTGGTCTTTAGAAGCTCAAACAAAGTTTGAAACCATTGATATTCGAGATAAGCAAATGATGTGATCTAAACGCATGCAGGGGCTTCAAAGTCTCTAATGGTTACATAGGCTATTGACTGAGCGGCAATAGATATGGGTGTCGAAGCATCAACAAGCTTTGGATCCATCGCCGGAATGTCCTCTGAATTTGTCTGGACCATTGGAACATCGTTCAAACACACGATATCATCCTTTATATCTCCAGTTAACGCTCTCAAATGATACTCTTCTCTGTTTTGCTTCCCAACAAACTCATAGTTAGGCTTCCCAGCATCCCCGGGTTTTGCATTCGAAAGGGTTATATTGAACGATCTATCTTTCGACAAGTTGATAAATATCAAGGAAACCCCAGGCTACAGAAAGGAAACATGCACCCAAATGATTATTAACGACATAGAATCCAACAACCCCAAAATGAAAGGACAATTTTATCAAAGCCAGCTCACCTTTTTCTTTGCGCAGTGAGCATATACACGCAAATTTGGATCGGATTCTTTAGTCACAGCAAGCACAGTACTCCCCATAAGTCGGTGCCATAAAAGTGCACTGGTGATTAAAAAAAGTAAGTAGATGAAATGTTAGTATCTATACAAGAAACGATGACAAGAATAATTGCGCTTTTGTTAAAAAAAAACTCACCCATAATAATCTGGGTTGGGAACGAACGTCGTAGCATTCAGTAAACCGTAATTTCCACCAATCAAAGCTTGCCTGCAGAAAACCTTTTGATCATAGGTTGAAGCCATTCCCATCTGACCCAAATACCTGTTTAGGGTCAAATGTTCAGCCACACAACATTATTGCACACGAACAAATTTAGTCGTCGTGGAAAATGAGGACAAAAAAACGTGACCTTACCAGAATCCATCAGCAAATGTTCGAGACACATCTTTGCTCCCGCCGTTCAAAGCTCCGCCTGATTCAGAAACCCATGCTCCTAACTGTGGCCTAAATTTGTTGACAACATCCGAAACACCTTTATATGTTTGAGAAACTTGATTCAAATACGATGGGTCAAGAATCTTGTTCATCATGTTTGGATCATCCCCTGCACATGCATCGATCGCATTAAGGAATTAATCGTACCAATATAAGGTAAGCACCTTGAATCTTATATATATATATATATATATATATATATATATATATATATATAAACATTGAACTGGAGCGTATATGGATACCAGGTCCAAGATTGTAGATATGGTGTGTAAGTCCATCAACAATTCCCTGTCCCGAAACTTCCAGGAAGGTGTTAAACCATTTCTCCTCATAAAAGCCACCTGGACCTAAGACCTTAGGTTGAGTCTCGGGGTGTGCGTACAATTCTTTTACTAGATTCTTAAGCACAAGAACATCTTTCCCATATTGTTTCGCGTCAACTTTTGCACCCATCCCAGATCTAGAAAGTTGATTTCCTGATGAAATATATTTTTTCGAAGTATGAAAAAAAACCCCGAAAATCAATCTTATATAATAACCTTCGGAGAGTGATTTAAGTTACCAAATTCATATGAATCGACTTTGTATCCTTTCGAAATAGTGTACTGCATGAAATCCCTTGTATTTTGCGGTTGCCAATCACCGATCCAAAGACCCTTTTCAGTTTGTGACTCGTTTCTTCCGAAAAGAGCATTCAGCCCGAATGTAAGCTTTACCCTTAAGAATACAAGTACCAAAGTAAAAGTAAAAAATTTGTTTAGATATAAAGGTTAAATTAATTATGTAAAAATAATAGATAGATGTAGTTACCCAGTGTGGTTGAAAAATCTATTCAATTGGTCCCATCTCTCCATTGAAAGGCATCCCTGAGAGAATCCAAATAAACCGTCTTCTCTTTTCATGAAATTAGGGCAACTGCTAACTTCTCCTACTTTGTACACCACGTTGTCTTGCAACGAACCACCAACTTTGATTCTCAAAGGATTGAACGCTGAAAGTAGTTTACAAAAATTAGTCCAAAATCACTGTTGCCCGGCTCTGACCCTTGTAAATTTGATAGGATGTGCGTAGAACTCACCTTTTATTGCATTTATCAACGCCCCATATCTCAAATCCTACAAAGAAGGTATATCCAGAAAGGTCAAATTTTATTTTTAATAGATGAGTATACATATCAGGGAGGAAATTTTGACAAGCATACCAAGTTTAATATCCCGGCCTTTCCCCAAGGGCATTGATTGTACTCGCACTTTTCAGCAGGCCACCAATCTAATGTAACACATACGAAGTTATCGTCAGTTTTAGCGATCGAACAACCATTCCAACCCGCATTTTGCCACGAAAACTTCAATTTTTTTTCCATGTTCCCTAATATTTTGTTGGAGCGGTATTGCAATGTTTGTTAGTGCAAAAAATATAACTTAAACATACTTTCAATCAAGATTAGTAAAAAAGAAAAGAAACGATAACGAGGCAATTTACTTTGGGACATTTTTAATATTTTGTTTATATACAATCATTGTATATTTTGGGAAATTACATAATGATTACATGTAGGGATGACAAGATACACAATCATTGTATACAATCATTGTATATTTTGATCCATTTTATTTTTCCATTATTTTAACGTGTCCCCCGTTTATCATTAATATTTGCAGCGCAAACTTTTTGATTGTTCAAATTTGAATTGCAAGCGGCGGTTAAACATTTCTGAAAGTTGAAACTCAACAATTCTTACATAGATAGGAACAAAAGGAGACAACCGAAAAACAAGCGATATAGGTTTATTGGTCTTTAGAAGCTCAAACAAAGTTTGAAACCATTGATATTCGAGATAAGCAAATGATGTGATCTAAACGCATGCAGGGGCTTCAAAGTCTCTAATGGTTACATAGGCTATTGACTGAGCGGCAATAGATATGGGTGTCGAAGCATCAACAAGCTTTGGATCCATCGCCGGAATGTCCTCTGAATTTGTCTGGACCATTGGAACATCGTTCAAACACACGATATCATCCTTTATATCTCCAGTTAACGCTCTCAAATGATACTCTTCTCTGTTTTGCTTCCCAACAAACTCATAGTTAGGCTTCCCAGCATCCCCGGGTTTTGCATTCGAAAGGGTTATATTGAACGATCTATCTTTCGACAAGTTGATAAATATCAAGGAAACCCCAGGCTACAGAAAGGAAACATGCACCCAAATGATTATTAACGACATAGAATCCAACAACCCCAAAATGAAAGGACAACTTTATCAAAGCCAGCTCACCTTTTTCTTTGCGCAGTGAGCATATACACGCAAATTTGGATCGGATTCTTTTGTCACAGCAAGCACAGTACTCCCCATAAGTCGGTGCCATAAAAGTGCACTGGTGATTAAAAAAAGTAAGTAGATGAAATGTTAGTATCTATACAAGAAACGATGACAAGAATAATTGCGCTTTTGTTAAAATAAAAACTCACCCATAATAATCTGGGTTGGGAACGAACGTCGTAGCATTGAGTAAACCGTAATTTCCACCAATCAAAGCTTGCCTGCAGAAAACTTTTTGATCATAGGTTGAAGCCATTCCCATCTGATCCAAATACCTGTTTAGGGTCAAATGTTCAGCCACACAACATTATTGCACACGAACAAATTTAGTCGTCGTGGAAAATGAGGACAAAAAAACGTGACCTTACCAGAATCCATCAGCAAATGTTCGAGACACATCTTTGCTCCCGCCGTTCAAAGCTCCGCCTGATTCAGAAACCAATGCTCCTAACTGTGGCCTAAATTTGTTGACAACATCCGAAACACCTTTATATGTTTGAGAAACTTGATTCAAATACGATGGGTCAAGAATCTTGTTCATCATGTTTGGATCATCCCCTGCACATGCATCGATCGCATTAAGGAATTAATCGTACCAATATAAGGTAAGCACCTTGAATCTTATATATATATATATATATATATATAAACATTGAACTGGAGCGTATATGGATACCAGGTCCAAGATTGTAGATATGGTGTGTAAGTCCATCAACAATTCCCTGTCCCGAAACTTCCAGGAAGGTGTTAAACCATTTCTCCTCATAAAAGCCACCTGGACCTAAGACCTTTGGTTGAGTCTCGGGGTGTGCGTACAATTCTTTTACTAGATTCTTAAGCACAATAACATCTTTCCCATATTGTTTCGCGTCAACTTTTGCACCCATCCCAGATCCAGAAAGTTGATTTCCTGATGAAATATATTTTTTCGAAGTATGAAAAAAAACCCCGAAAATCAATCTTATATAATAACCTTCGGAGAGTGATTTAAGTTACCAAATTCATATGAATCGACTTTGTATCCTTTCGAAATAGTGTACTGCATGAAATCCCTTGTATTTTGCGGTTGCCAATCACCGATCCAAAGACCCTTTTCAGTTTGTGACTCGTTTCTTCCGAAAAGAGCATTCAGCCCGAATGTAAGCTTTACCCTTAAGAATACAAGTACCAAAGTAAAAGTACAAAATTTGTTTAGATATAAAGGTTAAATTAATTATGTAAAAATAATAGATAGATGTAGTTACCCAGTGTGGTTGAAAAATCTATTCAATTGGTCCCATCTCTCCATTGAAAGGCATCCCTGAGAGAATCCAAATAAACCGTCTTCTCTTTTCATGAAATTAGGGCAACTGCTAACTTCTCCTACTTTGTACACCACGTTGTCTTGCAACGAACCACCAACTTTGATTCTCAAAGGATTGAACGCTGAAAGTAGTTTACAAAAATTAGTCCAAAATCACTGTTGCCCGGCTCTGACCCTTGTAAATTTGATAGGATGTGCGTAGAACTCACCTTTTATTGCATTTATCAACGCCCCATATCTCAAATCCTACAAAGAAGGTATATCCAGAAAGGTCAAATTTTATTTTTAATAGATGAGTATACATATCAGGGAGGAAATTTTGACAAGCATACCAAGTTTAATATCCCGGCCTTTCCCCAAGGGCATTGATTGTACTCGCACTTTTCAGCAGGCCACCAATCTAATGTAACACATACGAAGTTATCGTCAGTTTTAGCGATCGAACAACCATTCCAACCCGCATTTTGCCACGAAAACTTCAATTTTTTTTCCATGTTCCCTAATATTTTGTTGGAGCGGTATTGCAATGTTTGTTAGTGCAAAAAATATAACTTAAACATACTTTAAATCAAGATTAGTAAAAAAGAAAAGAAACGATAACGAGGCAATTTACTTTGGGACATTTTTAATATTTTGTTTATATACAATCATTGTATATTTTGGGAAATTACATAATGATTACATGTAGGGATGACAAGATACACAATCATTGTATACAATCATTGTATATTTTGATCCATTTTATTTTTCCATTATTTTAACGTGTCCCCCGTTTATCATTAATATTTGCAGCGCAAACTTTTTGATTGTTCAAATTTGAATTGCAAGCGGCGGTTAAACATTTCTGAAAGTTGAAACTCAACAATTCTTACATAGATAGGAACAAAAGGAGACAACCGAAAAACAAGCGATATAGGTTTATTGGTCTTTAGAAGCTCAAACAAAGTTTGAAACCATTGATATTCGAGATAAGCAAATGATGTGATCTAAACGCATGCAGGGGCTTCAAAGTCTCTAATGGTTACATAGGCTATTGACTGAGCGGCAATAGATATGGGTGTCGAAGCATCAACAAGCTTTGGATCCATCGCCGGAATGTCCTCTGAATTTGTCTGGACCATTGGAACATCGTTCAAACACACGATATCATCCTTTATATCTCCAGTTAACGCTCTCAAATGATACTCTTCTCTGTTTTGCTTCCCAACAAACTCATAGTTAGGCTTCCCAGCATCCCCGGGTTTTGCATTCGAAAGGGTTATATTGAACGATCTATCTTTCGACAAGTTGATAAATATCAAGGAAACCCCAGGCTACAGAAAGGAAACATGCACCCAAATGATTATTAACGACATAGAATCCAACAACCCCAAAATGAAAGGACAACTTTATCAAAGCCAGCTCACCTTTTTCTTTGCGCAGTGAGCATATACACGCAAATTTGGATCGGATTCTTTTGTCACAGCAAGCACAGTACTCCCCATAAGTCGGTGCCATAAAAGTGCACTGGTGATTAAAAAAAGTAAGTAGATGAAATGTTAGTATCTATACAAGAAACGATGACAAGAATAATTGCGCTTTTGTTAAAAAAAAAACTCACCCATAATAATCTGGGTTGGGAACGAACGTCGTAGCATTGAGTAAACCGTAATTTCCACCAATCAAAGCTTGCCTGCAGAAAACCTTTTGATCATAGGTTGAAGCCATTCCCATCTGATCCAAATACCTGTTTAGGGTCAAATGTTCAGCCACACAACATTATTGCACACGAACAAATTTAGTCGTCGTGGAAAATGAGGACAAAAAAACGTGACCTTACCAGAATCCATCAGCAAATGTTCGAGACACATCTTTGCTCCCGCCGTTCAAAGCTCCGCCTGATTCAGAAACCCATGCTCCTAACTGTGGCCTAAATTTTTTGACAACATCCGAAACACCTTTATATGTTTGAGAAACTTGATTCAAATACGATGGGTCAAGAATCTTGTTCATCATGTTTGGATCATCCCCTGCACATGCATCGATCGCATTAAGGAATTAATCGTACCAATATAAGGTAAGCACCTTGAATCTTATATATATATATATATATATATATATATATATATATATATATAAACATTGAACTGGAGCGTATATGGATACCAGGTCCAAGATTGTAGATATGGTGTGTAAGTCCATCAACAATTCCCTGTCCCGAAACTTCCAGGAAGGTGTTAAACCATTTCTCCTCATAAAAGCCACCTGGACCTAAGACCTTTGGTTGAGTCTCGGGGTGTGCGTACAATTCTTTTACTAGATTCTTAAGCACAATAACATCTTTCCCATATTGTTTCGCGTCAACTTTTGCACCCATCCCAGATCCAGAAAGTTGATTTCCTGATGAAATATATTTTTTCGAAGTATGAAAAAAAACCCCGAAAATCAATCTTATATAATAACCTTCGGAGAGTGATTTAAGTTACCAAATTCATATGAATCGACTTTGTATCCTTTCGAAATAGTGTACTGCATGAAATCCCTTGTATTTTGCGGTTGCCAATCACCGATCCAAAGACCCTTTTCAGTTTGTGACTCGTTTCTTCCGAAAAGAGCATTCAGCCCGAATGTAAGCTTTACCCTTAAGAATACAAGTACCAAAGTAAAAGTAAAAAATTTGTTTAGATATAAAGGTTAAATTAATTATGTAAAAATAATAGATAGATGTAGTTACCCAGTGTGGTTGAAAAATCTATTCAATTGGTCCCATCTCTCCATTGAAAGGCATCCCTGAGAGAATCCAAATAAACCGTCTTCTCTTTTCATGAAATTAGGGCAACTGCTAACTTCTCCTACTTTGTACACCACGTTGTCTTGCAACAAACCACCAACTTTGATTCTCAAAGGATTGAACGCTGAAAGTAGTTTACAAAAATTAGTCCAAAATCACTGTTGCCCGGCTCCGACCCTTGTAAATTTGATAGGATGTGCGTAGAACTCACCTTTTATTGCATTTATCAACGCCCCATATCTCAAATCCTACAAAGAAGGTATATCCAGAAAGGTCAAATTTTATTTTTAATAGATGAGTATACATATCAGGGAGGAAATTTTGACAAGCATACAAAGTTTAATATCCCGGCCTTTCCCCAAGGGCATTGATTGTACTCGCACTTTTCAGCAGGCCACCAATCTAATGTAACACATACGAAGTTATCGTCAGTTTTAGCGATCGAACAACCATTCCAACCCGCATTTTGCCACGAAAACTTCAATTTTTTTTCCATGTTCCCTAATATTTTGTTGGAGCGGTATTGCAATGTTTGTTAGTGCAAAAAATATAACTTAAACATACTTTCAATCAAGATTAGTAAAAAAGAAAAGAAACGATAACGAGGCAATTTACTTTGGGACATTTTTAATATTTTGTTTATATACAATCATTGTATATTTTGGGAAATTACATAATGATTACATGTAGGGATGACAAGATACACAATCATTGTATACAATCATTGTATATTTTGATCCATTTTATTTTTCCATTATTTTAACGTGTACCCCGTTTATCATTAATATTTGCAGCGCAAACTTTTTGATTGTTCAAATTTGAATTGCAAGCGGCGGTTAAACATTTCTGAAAGTTGAAACTCAACAATTCTTACATAGATAGGAACAAAAGGAGACAACCGAAAAACAAGCGATATAGGTTTATTGGTCTTTAGAAGCTCAAACAAAGTTTGAAACCATTGATATTCGAGATAAGCAAATGATGTGATCTAAACGCATGCAGGGGCTTCAAAGTCTCTAATGGTTACATAGGCTATTGACTGAGCGGCAATAGATATGGGTGTCGAAGCATCAACAAGCTTTGGATCCATTGCCGGAATGTCCTCTGAATTTGTCTGGACCATTGGAACATCGTTCAAACACACGATATCATCCTTTATATCTCCAGTTAACGCTCTCAAATGATACTCTTCTCTGTTTTGCTTCCCAACAAACTCATAGTTAGGCTTCCCAGCATCCCCGGGTTTTGCATTCGAAAGGGTTATATTGAACGATCTATCTTTCGACAAGTTGATAAATATCAAGGAAACCCCAGGCTACAGAAAGGAAACATGCACCCAAATGATTATTAACGACATAGAATCCAACAACCCCAAAATGAAAGGACAACTTTATCAAAGCCAGCTCACCTTTTTCTTTGCGCAGTGAGCATATACACGCAAATTTGGATCGGATTCTTTTGTCACAGCAAGCACAGTACTCCCCATAAGTCGGTGCCATAAAAGTGCACTGGTGATTAAAAAAAGTAAGTAGATGAAATGTTAGTATCTATACAAGAAACGATGACAATAATAATTGCGCTTTTGTTAAAAAAAAAACTCACCCATAATAATCTGGGTTGGGAACGAACGTCGTAGCATTGAGTAAACCGTAATTTCCACCAATCAAAGCTTGCCTGCAGAAAACCTTTTGATCATAGGTTGAAGCCATTCCCATCTGATCCAAATACCTGTTTAGGGTCAAATGTTCAGCCACACAACATTATTGCACACGAACAAATTTAGTCGTCGTGGAAAATGAGGACAAAAAAACGTGACCTTACCAGAATCCATCAGCAAATGTTCGAGACACATCTTTGCTCCCGCCGTTCAAAGCTCCGCCTGATTCAGAAACCCATGCTCCTAACTGTGGCCTAAATTTGTTGACAACATCTGAAACACCTTTATATGTTTGAGAAACTTGATTCAAATACGATGGGTCAAGAATCTTGTTCATCATGTTTGGATCATCCCCTGCACATGCATCGATCGCATTAAGGAATTAATCGTACCAATATAAGGTAAGCACCTTGAATCTTATATATATATATATATATATATATATATATATATATATATAAACATTGAACTGGAGCGTATATGGATACCAGGTCCAAGATTGTAGATATGGTGTGTAAGTCCATCAACAATTCCCTGTCCCGAAACTTCCAGGAAGGTGTTAAACCATTTCTCCTCATAAAAGCCACCTGGACCTAAGACCTTTGGTTGAGTCTCGGGGTGTGCGTACAATTCTTTTACTAGATTCTTAAGCACAATAACATCTTTCCCATATTGTTTCGCGTCAACTTTTGCACCCATCCCAGATCCAGAAAGTTGATTTCCTGATGAAATATATTTTTTCGAAGTATGAAAAAAAAACCCGAAAATCAATCTTATATAATAACCTTCGGAGAGTGATTTAAGTTACCAAATTCATATGAATCGACTTTGTATCCTTTCGAAATAGTGTACTGCATGAAATCCCTTGTATTTTGCGGTTGCCAATCACCGATCCAAAGACCCTTTTCAGTTTGTGACTCGTTTCTTCCGAAAAGAGCATTCAGCCCGAATGTAAGCTTTACCCTTAAGAATACAAGTACCAAAGTAAAAGTAAAAAATTTGTTTAGATATAAAGGTTAAATTAATTATGTAAAAATAATAGATAGATGTAGTTACCCAGTGTGGTTGAAAAATCTATTCAATTGGTCCCATCTCTCCATTGAAAGGCATCCCTGAGAGAATCCAAATAAACCGTCTTCTCTTTTCATGAAATTAGGGCAACTGCTAACTTCTCCTACTTTGTACACCACGTTGTCTTGCAACGAACCACCAACTTTGATTCTCAAAGGATTGAACGCTGAAAGTAGTTTACAAAAATTAGTCCAAAATCACTGTTGCCCGGCTCCGACCCTTGTAAATTTGATAGGATGTGCGTAGAACTCACCTTTTATTGCATTTATCAACGCCCCATATCTCAAATCCTACAAAGAAGGTATATCCAGAAAGGCCAAATTTTATTTTTAATAGATGAGTATACATATCAGGGAGGAAATTTTGACAAGCATACCAAGTTTAATATCCCGGCCTTTCCCCAAGGGCATTGATTGTACTCGCACTTTTCAGCAGGCCACCAATCTAATGTAACACATACGAAGTTATCGTCAGTTTTAGCGATCGAACAACCATTCCAACCCGCATTTTGCCACGAAAACTTCAATTTTTTTTCCATGTTCCCTAATATTTTGTTGGAGCGGTATTGCAATGTTTGTTAGTGCAAAAAATATAACTTAAACATACTTTCAATCAAGATTAGTAAAAAAGAAAAGAAACGATAACGAGGCAATTTACTTTGGGACATTTTTAATATTTTGTTTATATACAATCATTGTATATTTTGGGAAATTACATAATGATTACATGTAGGGATGACAAGATACACAATCATTGTATACAATCATTGTATATTTTGATCCATTTTATTTTTCCATTATTTTAACGTGTACCCCGTTTATCATTAATATTTGCAGCGCAAACTTTTTGATTGTTCAAATTTGAATTGCAAGCGGCGGTTAAACATTTCTGAAAGTTGAAACTCAACAATTCTTACATAGATAGGAACAAAAAGAGACAACCGAAAAACAAGCGATATAGGTTTATTGGTCTTTAGAAGCTCAAACAAAGTTTGAAACCATTGATATTCGAGATAAGCAAATGATGTGATCTAAACGCATGCAGGGGCTTCAAAGTCTCTAATGGTTACATAGGCTATTGACTGAGCGGCAATAGATATGGGTGTCGAAGCATCAACAAGCTTTGGATCCATTGCCGGAATGTCCTCTGAATTTGTCTGGACCATTGGAACATCGTTCAAACACACGATATCATCCTTTATATCTCCAGTTAACGCTCTCAAATGATACTCTTCTCTGTTTTGCTTCCCAACAAACTCATAGTTAGGCTTCCCAGCATCCCCGGGTTTTGCATTCGAAAGGGTTATATTGAACGATCTATCTTTCGACAAGTTGATAAATATCAAGGAAACCCCAGGCTACAGAAAGGAAACATGCACCCAAATGATTATTAACGACATAGAATCCAACAACCCCAAAATGAAAGGACAACTTTATCAAAGCCAGCTCACCTTTTTCTTTGCGCAGTGAGCATATACACGCAAATTTGGATCGGATTCTTTTGTCACAGCAAGCACAGTACTCCCCATAAGTCGGTGCCATAAAAGTGCACTGGTGATTAAAAAAAGTAAGTAGATGAAATGTTAGTATCTATACAAGAAACGATGACAATAATAATTGCGCTTTTGTTAAAAAAAAAACTCACCCATAATAATCTGGGTTGGGAACGAACGTCGTAGCATTGAGTAAACCGTAATTTCCACCAATCAAAGCTTGCCTGCAGAAAACCTTTTGATCATAGGTTGAAGCCATTCCCATCTGATCCAAATACCTGTTTAGGGTCAAATGTTCAGCCACACAACATTATTGCACACGAACAAATTTAGTCGTCGTGGAAAATGAGGACAAAAAAACGTGACCTTACCAGAATCCATCAGCAAATGTTCGAGACACATCTTTGCTCCCGCCGTTCAAAGCTCCGCCTGATTCAGAAACCCATGCTCCTAACTGTGGCCTAAATTTGTTGACAACATCTGAAACACCTTTATATGTTTGAGAAACTTGATTCAAATACGATGGGTCAAGAATCTTGTTCATCATGTTTGGATCATCCCCTGCACATGCATCGATCGCATTAAGGAATTAATCGTACCAATATAAGGTAAGCACCTTGAATCTTATATATATATATATATATATATATATATATATATAAACATTGAACTGGAGCGTATATGGATACCAGGTCCAAGATTGTAGATATGGTGTGTAAGTCCATCAACAATTCCCTGTCCCGAAACTTCCAGGAAGGTGTTAAACCATTTCTCCTCATAAAAGCCACCTGGACCTAAGACCTTTGGTTGAGTCTCGGGGTGTGCATACCATTCTTTTACTAGATTCTTAAGCACAATAACATCTTTCCCATATTGTTTCGCGTCAACTTTTGCACCCATCCCAGATCCAGAAAGTTGATTTCCTGATGAAATATATTTTTTCGAAGTATGAAAAAAAAACCCGAAAATCAATCTTATATAATAACCTTCGGAGAGTGATTTAAGTTACCAAATTCATATGAATCGACTTTGTATCCTTTCGAAATAGTGTACTGCATGAAATCCCTTGTATTTTGCGGTTGCCAATCACCGATCCAAAGACCCTTTTCAGTTTGTGACTCGTTTCTTCCGAAAAGAGCATTCAGCCCGAATGTAAGCTTTACCCTTAAGAATACAAGTACCAAAGTAAAAGTAAAAAATTTGTTTAGATATAAAGGTTAAATTAATTATGTAAAAATAATAGATAGATGTAGTTACCCAGTGTGGTTGAAAAATCTATTCAATTGGTCCCATCTCTCCATTGAAAGGCATCCCTGAGAGAATCCAAATAAACCGTCTTCTCTTTTCATGAAATTAGGGCAACTGCTAACTTCTCCTACTTTGTACACCACGTTGTCTTGCAACGAACCACCAACTTTGATTCTCAAAGGATTGAACGCTGAAAGTAGTTTACAAAAATTAGTCCAAAATCACTGTTGCCCGGCTCTGACCCTTGTAAATTTGATAGGATGTGCGTAGAACTCACCTTTTATTGCATTTATCAACGCCCCATATCTCAAATCCTACAAAGAAGGTATATCCAGAAAGGCCAAATTTTATTTTTAATAGATGAGTATACATATCAGGGAGGAAATTTTGACAAGCATACCAAGTTTAATATCCCGGCCTTTCCCCAAGGGCATTGATTGTACTCGCACTTTTCAGCAGGCCACCAATCTAATGTAACACATACGAAGTTATCGTCAGTTTTAGCGATCGAACAACCATTCCAACCCGCATTTTGCCACGAAAACTTCAATTTTTTTTCCATGTTCCCTAATATTTTGTTGGAGCGGTATTGCAATGTTTGTTAGTGCAAAAAATATAACTTAAACATACTTTCAATCAAGATTAGTAAAAAAGAAAAGAAACGATAACGAGGCAATTTACTTTGGGACATTTTTAATATTTTGTTTATATACAATCATTGTATATTTTGGGAAATTACATCATGATTACATGTAGGGATGACAAGATACACAATCATTGTATACAATCATTGTATATTTTGATCCATTTTATTTTTCCATTATTTTAACGTGTCCCCCGTTTATCATTAATATTTGCAGCGCAAACTTTTTGATTGTTCAAATTTGAATTGCAAGCGGCGGTTAAACATTTCTGAAAGTTGAAACTCAACAATTCTTACATAGATAGGAACAAAAGGAGACAACCGAAAAACAAGCGATATAGGTTTATTGGTCTTTAGAAGCTCAAACAAAGTTTGAAACCATTGATATTCGAGATAAGCAAATGATGTGATCTAAACGCATGCAGGGGCTTCAAAGTCTCTAATGGTTACATAGGCTATTGACTGAGCGGCAATAGATATGGGTGTCGAAGCATCAACAAGCTTTGGATCCATCGCCGGAATGTCCTCTGAATTTGTCTGGACCATTGGAACATCGTTCAAACACACGATATCATCCTTTATATCTCCAGTTAACGCTCTCAAATGATACTCTTCTCTGTTTTGCTTCCCAACAAACTCATAGTTAGGCTTCCCAGCATCCCCGGGTTTTGCATTCGAAAGGGTTATATTGAACGATCTATCTTTCGACAAGTTGATAAATATCAAGGAAACCCCAGGCTACAGAAAGGAAACATGCACCCAAATGATTATTAACGACATAGAATCCAACAACCCCAAAATGAAAGGACAACTTTATCAAAGCCAGCTCACCTTTTTCTTTGCGCAGTGAGCATATACACGCAAATTTGGATCGGATTCTTTTGTCACAGCAAGCACAGTACTCCCCATAAGTCGGTGCCATAAAAGTGCACTGGTGATTAAAAAAAGTAAGTAGATGAAATGTTAGTATCTATACAAGAAACGATGACAAGAATAATTGCGCTTTTGTTAAAAAAAAACTCACCCATAATAATCTGGGTTGGGAACGAACGTCGTAGCATTGAGTAAACCGTAATTTCCACCAATCAAAGCTTGCTTGCAGAAAACCTTTTGATCATAGGTTGAAGCCATTCCCATCTGATCCAAATACCTGTTTAGGGTCAAATGTTCAGCCACACAACATTATTGCACACGAACAAATTTAGTCGTCGTGGAAAATGAGGACAAAAAAACGTGACCTTACCAGAATCCATCAGCAAATGTTCGAGACACATCTTTGCTCCCGCCGTTCAAAGCTCCGCCTGATTCAGAAACCCATGCTCCTAACTGTGGCCTAAATTTGTTGACAACATCCGAAACACCTTTATATGTTTGAGAAACTTGATTCAAATACGATGGGTCAAGAATCTTGTTCATCATGTTTGGATCATCCCCTGCACATGCATCGATCGCATTAAGGAATTAATCGTACCAATATAAGGTAAGCACCTTGAATCTTATATATATATATATATATATATAAACATTGAAGTGGAGCGTATATGGATACCAGGTCCAAGATTGTAGATATGGTGTGTAAGTCCATCAACAATTCCCTGTCCCGAAACTTCCAGGAAGGTGTTAAACCATTTCTCCTCATAAAAGCCACCTGGACCTAAGACCTTTGGTTGAGTCTCGGGGTGTGCGTACAATTCTTTTACTAGATTCTTAAGCACAATAACATCTTTCCCATATTGTTTCGCGTCAACTTTTGCACCCATCCCAGATCCAGAAAGTTGATTTCCTGATGAAATATATTTTTTCGAAGTATGAAAAAAAACCCCGAAAATCAATCTTATATAATAACCTTCGGAGAGTGATTTAAGTTACCAAATTCATATGAATCGACTTTGTATCCTTTCGAAATAGTGTACTGCATGAAATCCCTTGTATTTTGCGGTTGCCAATCACCGATCCAAAGACCCTTTTCAGTTTGTGACTCATTTCTTCCGAAAAGAGCATTCAGCCCGAATGTAAGCTTTACCCTTCAGAATACAAGTACCAAAGTAAAAGTAAAAAATTTGTTTAGATATAAAGGTTAAATTAATTATGTAAAAATAATAGATAGATGTAGTTACCCAGTGTGGTTGAAAAATCTATTCAATTGGTCCCATCTCTCCATTGAAAGGCATCCCTGAGAGAATCCAAATAAACCGTCTTCTCTTTTCATGAAATTAGGGCAACTGCTAACTTCTCCTACTTTGTACACCACGTTGTCTTGCAACGAACCACCAACTTTGATTCTCAAAGGATTGAACGCTGAAAGTAGTTTACAAAAATTAGTCCAAAATCACTGTTGCCCGGCTCTGACCCTTGTAAATTTGATAGGATGTGCGTAGAACTCACCTTTTATTGCATTTATCAACGCCCCATATCTCAAATCCTACAAAGAAGGTATATCCAGAAAGGTCAAATTTTATTTTTAATAGATGAGTATACATATCAGGGAGGAAATTTTGACAAGCATACCAAGTTTAATATCCCGGCCTTTCCCCAAGGGCATTGATTGTACTCGCACTTTTCAGCAGGCCACCAATCTAATGTAACACATACGAAGTTATCGTCAGTTTTAGCGATCGAACAACCATTCCAACCCGCATTTTGCCACGAAAACTTCAATTTTTTTTCCATGTTCCCTAATATTTTGTTGGAGCGGTATTGCAATGTTTGTTAGTGCAAAAAATATAACTTAAACATACTTTCAATCAAGATTAGTAAAAAAGAAAAGAAACGATAACGAGGCAATTTACTTTGGGACATTTTTAATATTTTGTTTATATACAATCATTGTATATTTTGGGAAATTACATCATGATTACATGTAGGGATGACAAGATACACAATCATTGTATACAATCATTGTATATTTTGATCCATTTTATTTTTCCATTATTTTAACGTGTCCCCCGTTTATCATTAATATTTGCAGCGCAAACTTTTTGATTGTTCAAATTTGAATTGCAAGCGGCGGTTAAACATTTCTGAAAGTTGAAACTCAACAATTCTTACATAGATAGGAACAAAAGGAGACAACCGAAAAACAAGCGATATAGGTTTATTGGTCTTTAGAAGCTCAAACAAAGTTTGAAACCATTGATATTCGAGATAAGCAAATGATGTGATCTAAACGCATGCAGGGGCTTCAAAGTCTCTAATGGTTACATAGGCTATTGACTGAGCGGCAATAGATATGGGTGTCGAAGCATCAACAAGCTTTGGATCCATCGCCGGAATGTCCTCTGAATTTGTCTGGACCATTGGAACATCGTTCAAACACACGATATCATCCTTTATATCTCCAGTTAACGCTCTCAAATGATACTCTTCTCTGTTTTGCTTCCCAACAAACTCATAGTTAGGCTTCCCAGCATCCCCGGGTTTTGCATTCGAAAGGGTTATATTGAACGATCTATCTTTCGACAAGTTGATAAATATCAAGGAAACCCCAGGCTACAGAAAGGAAACATGCACCCAAATGATTATTAACGACATAGAATCCAACAACCCCAAAATGAAAGGACAACTTTATCAAAGCCAGCTCACCTTTTTCTTTGCGCAGTGAGCATATACACGCAAATTTGGATCGGATTCTTTTGTCACAGCAAGCACAGTACTCCCCATAAGTCGGTGCCATAAAAGTGCACTGGTGATTAAAAAAAGTAAGTAGATGAAATGTTAGTATCTATACAAGAAACGATGACAAGAATAATTGCGCTTTTGTTAAAAAAAAACTCACCCATAATAATCTGGGTTGGGAACGAACGTCGTAGCATTGAGTAAACCGTAATTTCCACCAATCAAAGCTTGCCTGCAGAAAACCTTTTGATCATAGGTTGAAGCCATTCCCATCTGATCCAAATACCTGTTTAGGGTCAAATGTTCAGCCACACAACATTATTGCACACGAACAAATTTAGTCGTCGTGGAAAATGAGGACAAAAAAACGTGACCTTACCAGAATCCATCAGCAAATGTTCGAGACACATCTTTGCTCCCGCCGTTCAATGCTCCGCCTGATTCAGAAACCCATGCTCCTAACTGTGGCCTAAATTTGTTGACAACATCCGAAACACCTTTATATGTTTGAGAAACTTGATTCAAATACGATGGGTCAAGAATCTTGTTCATCATGTTTGGATCATCCCCTGCACATGCATCGATCGCATTAAGGAATTAATCGTACCAATATAAGGTAAGCACCTTGAATCTTATATATATATAGATATATATATATATATATAAACATTGAACTGGAGCGTATATGGATACCAGGTCCAAGATTGTAGATATGGTGTGTAAGTCCATCAACAATTCCCTGTCCCGAAACTTCCAGGAAGGTGTTAAACCATTTCTCCTCATAAAAGCCACCTGGACCTAAGACCTTTGGTTGAGTCTCGGGGTGTGCGTACAATTCTTTTACTAGATTCTTAAGCACAATAACATCTTTCCCATATTGTTTCGCTTCAACTTTTGCACCCATCCCAGATCCAGAAAGTTGATTTCCTGATGAAATATATTTTTTCGAAGTATGAAAAAAAACCCCGAAAATCAATCTTATATAATAACCTTCGGAGAGTGATTTAAGTTACCAAATTCATATGAATCGACTTTGTATCCTTTCGAAATAGTGTACTGCATGAAATCCCTTGTATTTTGCGGTTGCCAATCACCGATCCAAAGACCCTTTTCAGTTTGTGACTCGTTTCTTCCGAAAAGAGCATTCAGCCCGAATGTAAGCTTTACCCTTAAGAATACAAGTACCAAAGTAAAAGTAAAAAATTTGTTTAGATATAAAGGTTAAATTAATTATGTAAAAATAATAGATAGATGTAGTTACCCAGTGTGGTTGAAAAATCTATTCAATTGGTCCCATCTCTCCATTGAAAGGCATCCCTGAGAGAATCCAAATAAACCGTCTTCTCTTTTCATGAAATTAGGGCAACTGCTAACTTCTCCTACTTTGTACACCACGTTGTCTTGCAACGAACCACCAACTTTGATTCTCAAAGGATTGAACGCTGAAAGTAGTTTACAAAAATTAGTCCAAAATCACTGTTGCCCGGCTCTGACCCTTGTAAATTTGATAGGATGTGCGTAGAACTCACCTTTTATTGCATTTATCAACGCCCCATATCTCAAATCCTACAAAGAAGGTATATCCAGAAAGGTCAAATTTTATTTTTAATAGATGAGTATACATATCAGGGAGGAAATTTTGACAAGCATACCAAGTTTAATATCCCGGCCTTTCCCCAAGGGCATTGATTGTACTCGCACTTTTCAGCAGGCCACCAATCTAATGTAACACATACGAAGTTATCGTCAGTTTTAGCGATCGAACAACCATTCCAACCCGCATTTTGCCACGAAAACTTCAATTTTTTTTCCATGTTCCCTAATATTTTGTTGGAGCGGTATTGCAATGTTTGTTAGTGCAAAAAATATAACTTAAACATACTTTCAATCAAGATTAGTAAAAAAGAAAAGAAACGATAACGAGGCAATTTACTTTGGGACATTTTTAATATTTTGTTTATATACAATCATTGTATATTTTGGGAAATTACATAATGATTACATGTAGGGATGACAAGATACACAATCATTGTATACAATCATTGTATATTTTGATCCATTTTATTTTTCCATTATTTTAACGTGTCCCCCGTTTATCATTAATATTTGCAGCGCAAACTTTTTGATTGTTCAAATTTGAATTGCAAGCGGCGGTTAAACATTTCTGAAAGTTGAAACTCAACAATTCTTACATAGATAGGAACAAAAGGAGACAACCGAAAAACAAGCGATATAGGTTTATTGGTCTTTAGAAGCTCAAACAAAGTTTGAAACCATTGATATTCGAGATAAGCAAATGATGTGATCTAAACGCATGCAGGGGCTTCAAAGTCTCTAATGGTTACATAGGCTATTGACTGAGCGGCAATAGATATGGGTGTCGAAGCATCAACAAGCTTTGGATCCATCGCCGGAATGTCCTCTGAATTTGTCTGGACCATTGGAACATCGTTCAAACACACGATATCATCCTTTATATCTCCAGTTAACGCTCTCAAATGATACTCTTCTCTGTTTTGCTTCCCAACAAACTCATAGTTAGGCTTCCCAGCATCCCCGGGTTTTGCATTCGAAAGGGTTATATTGAACGATCTATCTTTCGACAAGTTGATAAATATCAAGGAAACCCCAGGCTACAGAAAGGAAACATGCACCCAAATGATTATTAACGACATAGAATCCAACAACCCCAAAATGAAAGGACAACTTTATCAAAGCCAGCTCACCTTTTTCTTTGCGCAGTGAGCATATACACGCAAATTTGGATCGGATTCTTTTGTCACAGCAAGCACAGTACTCCCCATAAGTCGGTGCCATAAAAGTGCACTGGTGATTAAAAAAAGTAAGTAGATGAAATGTTAGTATCTATACAAGAAACGATGACAAGAATAATTGCGCTTTTGTTAAAAAAAAAACTCACCCATAATAATCTGGGTTGGGAACGAACGTCGTAGCATTGAGTAAACCGTAATTTCCACCAATCAAAGCTTGCCTGCAGAAAACCTTTTGATCATAGGTTGAAGCCATTCCCATCTGATCCAAATACCTGTTTAGGGTCAAATGTTCAGCCACACAACATTATTGCACACGAACAAATTTAGTCGTCGTGGAAAATGAGGACAAAAAAACGTGACCTTACCAGAATCCATCAGCAAATGTTCGAGACACATCTTTGCTCCCGCCGTTCAAAGCTCCGCCTGATTCAGAAACCCATGCTCCTAACTGTGGCCTAAATTTGTTGACAACATCCGAAACACCTTTATATGTTTGAGAAACTTGATTCAAATACGATGGGTCAAGAATCTTGTTCATCATGTTTGGATCATCCCCTGCACATGCATCGATCGCATTAAGGAATTAATCGTACCAATATAAGGTAAGCACCTTGAATCTTATATATATATATATATATATATATATAAACATTGAACTGGAGCGTATATGGATACCAGGTCCAAGATTGTAGATATGGTGTGTAAGTCCATCAACAATTCCCTGTCCCGAAACTTCCAGGAAGGTGTTAAACCATTTCTCCTCATAAAAGCCACCTGGACCTAAGACCTTTGGTTGAGTCTCGGGGTGTGCGTACAATTCTTTTACTAGATTCTTAAGCACAATAACATCTTTCCCATATTGTTTCTCGTCAACTTTTGCACCCATCCCAGATCCAGAAAGTTGATTTCCTGATGAAATATATTTTTTCGAAGTATGAAAAAAAAAACCCGAAAATCAATCTTATATAATAACCTTCGGAGAGTGATTTAAGTTACCAAATTCATATGAATTGACTTTGTATCCTTTCGAAATAGTGTACTGCATGAAATCCCTTGTATTTTGCGGTTGCCAATCACCGATCCAAAGACCCTTTTCAGTTTGTGACTCGTTTCTTCCGAAAAGAGCATTCAGCCCGAATGTAAGCTTTACCCTTAAGAATACAAGTACCAAAGTAAAAGTAAAAAATTTGTTTAGATATAAAGGTTAAATTAATTATGTAAAAATAATAGATAGATGTAGTTACCCAGTGTGGTTGAAAAATCTATTCAATTGGTCCCATCTCTCCATTGAAAGGCATCCCTGAGAGAATCCAAATAAACCGTCTTCTCTTTTCATGAAATTAGGGCAACTGCTAACTTCTCCTACTTTGTACACCACGTTGTCTTGCAACGAACCACCAACTTTGATTCTCAAAGGATTGAACGCTGAAAGTAGTTTACAAAAATTAGTCCAAAATCACTGTTGCCCGGCTCTGACCCTTGTAAATTTGATAGGATGTGCGTAGAACTCACCTTTTATTGCATTTATCAACGCCCCATATCTCAAATCCTACAAAGAAGGTATATCCAGAAAGGTCAAATTTTATTTTTAATAGATGAGTATACATATCAGGGAGGAAATTTTGACAAGCATACCAAGTTTAATATCCCGGCCTTTCCCCAAGGGCATTGATTGTACTCGCACTTTTCAGCAGGCCACCAATCTAATGTAACACATACGAAGTTATCGTCAGTTTTAGCGATCGAACAACCATTCCAACCCGCATTTTGCCACGAAAACTTCAATTTTTTTTCCATGTTCCCTAATATTTTGTTGGAGCGGTATTGCAATGTTTGTTAGTGCAAAAAATATAACTTAAACATACTTTCAATCAAGATTAGTAAAAAAGAAAAGAAACGATAACGAGGCAATTTACTTTGGGACATTTTTAATATTTTGTTTATATACAATCATTGTATATTTTGGGAAATTACATAATGATTACATGTAGGGATGACAAGATACACAATCATTGTATACAATCATTGTATATTTTGATCCATTTTATTTTTCCATTATTTTAACGTGTCCCCCGTTTATCATTAATATTTGCAGCGCAAACTTTTTGATTGTTCAAATTTGAATTGCAAGCGGCGGTTAAACATTTCTGAAAGTTGAAACTCAACAATTCTTACATAGATAGGAACAAAAGGAGACAACCGAAAAACAAGCGATATAGGTTTATTGGTCTTTAGAAGCTCAAACAAAGTTTGAAACCATTGATATTCGAGATAAGCAAATGATGTGATCTAAACGCATGCAGGGGCTTCAAAGTCTCTAATGGTTACATAGGCTATTGACTGAGCGGCAATAGATATGGGTGTCGAAGCATCAACAAGCTTTGGATCCATCGCCGGAATGTCCTCTGAATTTGTCTGGACCATTGGAACATCGTTCAAACACACGATATCATCCTTTATATCTCCAGTTAACGCTCTCAAATGATACTCTTCTCTGTTTTGCTTCCCAACAAACTCATAGTTAGGCTTCCCAGCATCCCCGGGTTTTGCATTCGAAAGGGTTATATTGAACGATCTATCTTTCGACAAGTTGATAAATATCAAGGAAACCCCAGGCTACAGAAAGGAAACATGCACCCAAATGATTATTAACGACATAGAATCCAACAACCCCAAAATGAAAGGACAACTTTATCAAAGCCAGCTCACCTTTTTCTTTGCGCAGTGAGCATATACACGCAAATTTGGATCGGATTCTTTTGTCACAGCAAGCACAGTACTCCCCATAAGTCGGTGCCATAAAAGTGCACTGGTGATTAAAAAAAGTAAGTAGATGAAATGTTAGTATCTATACAAGAAACGATGACAAGAATAATTGCGCTTTTGTTAAAAAAAAACTCACCCATAATAATCTGGGTTGGGAACGAACGTCGTAGCATTGAGTAAACCGTAATTTCCACCAATCAAAGCTTGCCTGCAGAAAACCTTTTGATCATAGGTTGAAGCCATTCCCATCTGATCCAAATACCTGTTTAGGGTCAAATGTTCAGCCACACAACATTATTGCACACGAACAAATTTAGTCGTCGTGGAAAATGAGGACAAAAAAACGTGACCTTACCAGAATCCATCAGCAAATGTTCGAGACACATCTTTGCTCCCGCCGTTCAAAGCTCCGCCTGATTCAGAAACCCATGCTCCTAACTGTGGCCTAAATTTGTTGACAACATCCGAAACACCTTTATATGTTTGAGAAACTTGATTCAAATACGATGGGTCAAGAATCTTGTTCATCATGTTTGGATCATCCCCTGCACATGCATCGATCGCATTAAGGAATTAATCGTACCAATATAAGGTAAGCACCTTGAATCTTATATATATATATATATATATATATAAACATTGAACTGGAGCGTATATGGATACCAGGTCCAAGATTGTAGATATGGTGTGTAAGTCCATCAACAATTCCCTGTCCCGAAACTTCCAGGAAGGTGTTAAACCATTTCTCCTCATAAAAGCCACCTGGACCTAAGACCTTTGGTTGAGTCTCGGGGTGTGCGTACAATTCTTTTACTAGATTCTTAAGCACAATAACATCTTTCCCATATTGTTTCGCGTCAACTTTTGCACCCATCCCAGATCCAGAAAGTTGATTTCCTAATGAAATATATTTTTTCGAAGTATGAAAAAAAACCTCGAAAATCAATCTTATATAATAACCTTCGGAGAGTGATTTAAGTTACCAAATTCATATGAATCGACTTTGTATCCTTTCGAAATAGTGTACTGCATGAAATCCCTTGTATTTTGCGGTTGCCAATCACCGATCCAAAGACCCTTTTCAGTTTGTGACTCGTTTCTTCCGAAAAGAGCATTCAGCCCGAATGTAAGCTTTACCCTTAAGAATACAAGTACCAAAGTAAAAGTAAAAAATTTGTTTAGATATAAAGGTTAAATTAATTATGTAAAAATAATAGATAGATGTAGTTACCCAGTGTGGTTGAAAAATCTATTCAATTGGTCCCATCTCTCCATTGAAAGGCATCCCTGAGAGAATCCAAATAAACCGTCTTCTCTTTTCATGAAATTAGGGCAACTGCTAACTTCTCCTACTTTGTACACCACGTTGTCTTGCAACGAACCACCAACTTTGATTCTCAAAGGATTGAACGCTGAAAGTAGTTTACAAAAATTAGTCCAAAATCACTGTTGCCCGGCTCTGACCCTTGTAAATTCGATAGGATGTGCGTAGAACTCACCTTTTATTGCATTTATCAACGCCCCATATCTCAAATCCTACAAAGAAGGTATATCCAGAAAGGTCAAATTTTATTTTTAATAGATGAGTATACATATCAGGGAGGAAATTTTGACAAGCATACCAAGTTTAATATCCCGGCCTTTCCCCAAGGGCATTGATTGTACTCGCACTTTTCAGCAGGCCACCAATCTAATGTAACACATACGAAGTTATCGTCAGTTTTAGCGATCGAACAACCATTCCAACCCGCATTTTGCCACGAAAACTTCAATTTTTTTTCCATGTTCCCTAATATTTTGTTGGAGCGGTATTGCAATGTTTGTTAGTGCAAAAAATATAACTTAAACATACTTTCAATCAAGATTAGTAAAAAAGAAAAGAAACGATAACGAGGCAATTTACTTTGGGACATTTTTAATATTTTGTTTATATACAATCATTGTATATTTTGGGAAATTACATAATGATTACATGTAGGGATGACAAGATACACAATCATTGTATACAATCATTGTATATTTTGATCCATTTTATTTTTCCATTATTTTAACGTGTCCCCCGTTTATCATTAATATTTGCAGCGCAAACTTTTTGATTGTTCAAATTTGAATTGCAAGCGGCGGTTAAACATTTCTGAAAGTTGAAACTCAACAATTCTTACATAGATAGGAACAAAAGGAGACAACCGAAAAACAAGCGATATAGGTTTATTGGTCTTTAGAAGCTCAAACAAAGTTTGAAACCATTGATATTCGAGATAAGCAAATGATGTGATCTAAACGCATGCAGGGGCTTCAAAGTCTCTAATGGTTACATAGGCTATTGACTGAGCGGCAATAGATATGGGTGTCGAAGCATCAACAAGCTTTGGATCCATCGCCGGAATGTCCTCTGAATTTGTCTGGACCATTGGAACATCGTTCAAACACACGATATCATCCTTTATATCTCCAGTTAACGCTCTCAAATGATACTCTTCTCTGTTTTGCTTCCCAACAAACTCATAGTTAGGCTTCCCAGCATCCCCGGGTTTTGCATTCGAAAGGGTTATATTGAACGATCTATCTTTCGACAAGTTGATAAATATCAAGGAAACCCCAGGCTACAGAAAGGAAACATGCACCCAAATGATTATTAACGACATAGAATCCAACAACCCCAAAATGAAAGGACAACTTTATCAAAGCCAGCTCACCTTTTTCTTTGCGCAGTGAGCATATACACGCAAATTTGGATCGGATTCTTTTGTCACAGCAAGCACAGTACTCCCCATAAGTCGGTGCCATAAAAGTGCACTGGTGATTAAAAAAAGTAAGTAGATGAAATGTTAGTATCTATACAAGAAACGATGACAAGAATAATTGCGCTTTTGTTAAAAAAAAAACTCACCCATAATAATCTGGGTTGGGAACGAACGTCGTAGCATTGAGTAAACCGTAATTTCCACCAATCAAAGCTTGCCTGCAGAAAACCTTTTGATCATAGGTTGAAGCCATTCCCATCTGATCCAAATACCTGTTTAGGGTCAAATGTTCAGCCACACAACATTATTGCACACGAACAAATTTAGTCGTCGTGGAAAATGAGGACAAAAAAACGTGACCTTACCAGAATCCATCAGCAAATGTTCGAGACACATCTTTGCTCCCGCCGTTCAAAGCTCCGCCTGATTCAGAAACCCATGCTCCTAACTGTGGCCTAAATTTGTTGACAACATCCGAAACACCTTTATATGTTTGAGAAACTTGATTCAAATACGATGGGTCAAGAATCTTGTTCATCATGTTTGGATCATCCCCTGCACATGCATCGATCGCATTAAGGAATTAATCGTACCAATATAAGGTAAGCACCTTGAATCTTATATATATATATATATATATATATATATATAAAAACATTGAACTGGAGCGTATATGGATACCAGGTCCAAGATTGTAGATATGGTGTGTAAGTCCATCAACAATTCCCTGTCCCGAAACTTCCAGGAAGGTGTTAAACCATTTCTCCTCATAAAAGCCACCTGGACCTAAGACCTTTGGTTGAGTCTCGGGGTGTGCGTACAATTCTTTTACTAGATTCTTAAGCACAATAACATCTTTCCCATATTGTTTCGCGTCAACTTTTGCACCCATCCCAGATCCAGAAAGTTGATTTCCTGATGAAATATATTTTTTCGAAGTATGAAAAAAAACCCCGAAAATCAATCTTATATAATAACCTTCGGAGAGTGATTTAAGTTACCAAATTCATATGAATCGACTTTGTATCCTTTCGAAATAGTGTACTGCATGAAATCCCTTGTATTTTGCGGTTGCCAATCACCGATCCAAAGACCCTTTTCAGTTTGTGACTCGTTTCTTCCGAAAAGAGCATTCAGCCCGAATGTAAGCTTTACCCTTAAGAATACAAGTACCAAAGTAAAAGTAAAAAATTTGTTTAGATATAAAGGTTAAATTAATTATGTAAAAATAATAGATAGATGTAGTTACCCAGTGTGGTTGAAAAATCTATTCAATTGGTCCCATCTCTCCATTGAAAGGCATCCCTGAGAGAATCCAAATAAACCGTCTTCTCTTTTCATGAAATTAGGGCAACTGCTAACTTCTCCTACTTTGTACACCACGTTGTCTTGCAACGAACCACCAACTTTGATTCTCAAAGGATTGAACGCTGAAAGTAGTTTACAAAAATTAGTCCAAAATCACTGTTGCCCGGCTCTGACCCTTGTAAATTTGATAGGATGTGCGTAGAACTCACCTTTTATTGCATTTATCAACGCCCCATATCTCAAATCCTACAAAGAAGGTATATCCAGAAAGGTCAAATTTTATTTTTAATAGATGAGTATACATATCAGGGAGGAAATTTTGACAAGCATACCAAGTTTAATATCCCGGCCTTTCCCCAAGGGCATTGATTGTACTCGCGCTTTTCAGCAGGCCACCAATCTAATGTAACACATACGAAGTTATCGTCAGTTTTAGCGATCGAAGCTGCTCCATGAATCACAACGTTCACATTTTGTGCAAATGAAAGCGACGCTGATAAAAGAAGGATTATAGGACAAAATGCGAATTTGAAATTCATATTCTAAAAGAAAAGATAATTGAGGAGCTGAGGATAATGAAATGTTATTCCACGCGTGTGTGTATATATATTCGAAGGCAGTTTAAATAAGTTTAGTATAATTAACAACTTATCATAAGCGACCAATGAAAAAGCGTTATGGTCTGGTTTTAGAGTTATAAGGTTGCAGGTACAACTGATTCCGTTGAGTTATGCACCGAACAACCATTCCAACCCGCATTTTGCCACGAAAACTTCAATTTTTTTTCCATGTTCCCTAATATTTTGTTGGAGCGGTATTGCAATGTTTGTTAGTGCAAAAAATATAACTTAAACATACTTTCAATCAAGATTAGTAAAAAAGAAAAGAAACGATAACGAGGCAATTTACTTTGGGACATTTTTAATATTTTGTTTATATACAATCATTGTATATTTTGGGAAATTACATAATGATTACATGTAGGGATGACAAGATACACAATCATTGTATACAATCATTGTATATTTTGATCCATTTTATTTTTCCATTATTTTAACGTGTCCCCCGTTTATCATTAATATTTGCAGCGCAAACTTTTTGATTGTTCAAATTTGAATTGCAAGCGGCGGTTAAACATTTCTGAAAGTTGAAACTCAACAATTCTTACATAGATAGGAACAAAAGGAGACAACCGAAAAACAAGCGATATAGGTTTATTGGTCTTTAGAAGCTCAAACAAAGTTTGAAACCATTGATATTCGAGATAAGCAAATGATGTGATCTAAACGCATGCAGGGGCTTCAAAGTCTCTAATGGTTACATAGGCTATTGACTGAGCGGCAATAGATATGGGTGTCGAAGCATCAACAAGCTTTGGATCCATCGCCGGAATGTCCTCTGAATTTGTCTGGACCATTGGAACATCGTTCAAACACACGATATCATCCTTTATATCTCCAGTTAACGCTCTCAAATGATACTCTTCTCTGTTTTGCTTCCCAACAAACTCATAGTTAGGCTTCCCAGCATCCCCGGGTTTTGCATTCGAAAGGGTTATATTGAACGATCTATCTTTCGACAAGTTGATAAATATCAAGGAAACCCCAGGCTACAGAAAGGAAACATGCACCCAAATGATTATTAACGACATAGAATCCAACAACCCCAAAATGAAAGGACAACTTTATCAAAGCCAGCTCACCTTTTTCTTTGCGCAGTGAGCATATACACGCAAATTTGGATCGGATTCTTTTGTCACAGCAAGCACAGTACTCCCCATAAGTCGGTGCCATAAAAGTGCACTGGTGATTAAAAAAAGTAAGTAGATGAAATGTTAGTATCTATACAAGAAACGATGACAAGAATAATTGCGCTTTTGTTAAAAAAAAAACTCACCCATAATAATCTGGGTTGGGAACGAACGTCGTAGCATTGAGTAAACCGTAATTTCCACCAATCAAAGCTTGCCTGCAGAAAACCTTTTGATCATAGGTTGAAGCCATTCCCATCTGATCCAAATACCTGTTTAGGGTCAAATGTTCAGCCACACAACATTATTGCACACGAACAAATTTAGTCGTCGTGGAAAATGAGGACAAAAAAACGTGACCTTACCAGAATCCATCAGCAAATGTTCGAGACACATCTTTGCTCCCGCCGTTCAAAGCTCCGCCTGATTCAGAAACCCATGCTCCTAACTGTGGCCTAAATTTGTTGACAACATCCGAAACACCTTTATATGTTTGAGAAACTTGATTCAAATACGATGGGTCAAGAATCTTGTTCATCATGTTTGGATCATCCCCTGCACATGCATCGATCGCATTAAGGAATTAATCGTACCAATATAAGGTAAGCACCTTGAATCTTATATATATATATATATATATATAAACATTGAACTGAAGCGTATATGGATACCAGGTCCAAGATTGTAGATATGGTGTGTAAGTCCATCAACAATTCCCTGTCCCGAAACTTCCAGGAAGGTGTTAAACCATTTCTCCTCATAAAAGCCACCTGGACCTAAGACCTTTGGTTGAGTCTCGGGGTGTGCGTACAATTCTTTTACTAGATTCTTAAGCACAATAACATCTTTCCCATATTGTTTCGCGTCAACTTTTGCACCCATCCCAGATCCAGAAAGTTGATTTCCTGATGAAATATATTTTTTCGAAGTATGAAAAAAAACCCCGAAAATCAATCTTATATAATAACCTTCGGAGAGTGATTTAAGTTACCAAATTCATATGAATCGACTTTGTATCCTTTCGAAATAGTGTACTGCATGAAATCCCTTGTATTTTGCGGTTGCCAATCACCGATCCAAAGACCCTTTTCAGTTTGTGACTCGTTTCTTCCGAAAAGAGCATTCAGCCCGAATGTAAGCTTTACCCTTAAGAATACAAGTACCAAAGTAAAAGTAAAAAATTTGTTTAGATATAAAGGTTAAATTAATTATGTAAAAATAATAGATAGATGTAGTTACCCAGTGTGGTTGAAAAATCTATTCAATTGGTCCCATCTCTCCATTGAAAGGCATCCCTGAGAGAATCCAAATAAACCGTCTTCTCTTTTCATGAAATTAGGGCAACTGCTAACTTCTCCTACTTTGTACACCACGTTGTCTTGCAACGAACCACCAACTTTGATTCTCAAAGGATTGAACGCTGAAAGTAGTTTACAAAAATTAGTCCAAAATCACTGTTGCCCGGCTCTGACCCTTGTAAATTTGATAGGATGTGCGTAGAACTCACCTTTTATTGCATTTATCAACGCCCCATATCTCAAATCCTACAAAGAAGGTATATCCAGAAAGGTCAAATTTTATTTTTAATAGATGAGTATACATATCAGGGAGGAAATTTTGACAAGCATACCAAGTTTAATATCCCGGCCTTTCCCCAAGGGCATTGATTGTACTCGCGCTTTTCAGCAGGCCACCAATCTAATGTAACACATACGAAGTTATCGTCAGTTTTAGCGATCGAAGCTGCTCCATGAATCACAACGTTCACATTTTGTGCAAATGAAAGCGACGCTGATAAAAGAAGGATTATAGGACAAAATGCGAATTTGAAATTCATATTCTAAAAGAAAAGATAATTGAGGAGCTGAGGATAATGAAATGTTATTCCACGCGTGTGTGTATATATATTCGAAGGCAGTTTAAATAAGTTTAGTATAATTAACAACTTATCATAAGCGACCAATGAAAAAGCGTTATGGTCTGGTTTTAGAGTTATAAGGTTGCAGGTACAACTGATTCCGTTGAGTTATGCACCGAACAACCATTCCAACCCGCATTTTGCCACGAAAACTTCAATTTTTTTTCCATGTTCCCTAATATTTTGTTGGAGCGGTATTGCAATGTTTGTTAGTGCAAAAAATATAACTTAAACATACTTTCAATCAAGATTAGTAAAAAAGAAAAGAAACGATAACGAGGCAATTTACTTTGGGACATTTTTAATATTTTGTTTATATACAATCATTGTATATTTTGGGAAATTACATAATGATTACATGTAGGGATGACAAGATACACAATCATTGTATACAATCATTGTATATTTTGATCCATTTTATTTTTCCATTATTTTAACGTGTCCCCCGTTTATCATTAATATTTGCAGCGCAAACTTTTTGATTGTTCAAATTTGAATTGCAAGCGGCGGTTAAACATTTCTGAAAGTTGAAACTCAACAATTCTTACATAGATAAGAACAAAAGGAGACAACCGAAAAACAAGCGATATAGGTTTATTGGTCTTTAGAAGCTCAAACAAAGTTTGAAACCATTGATATTCGAGATAAGCAAATGATGTGATCTAAACGCATGCAGGGGCTTCAAAGTCTCTAATGGTTACATAGGCTATTGACTGAGCGGCAATAGATATGGGTGTCGAAGCATCAACAAGCTTTGGATCCATCGCCGGAATGTCCTCTGAATTTGTCTGGACCATTGGAACATCGTTCAAACACACGATATCATCCTTTATATCTCCAGTTAACGCTCTCAAATGATACTCTTCTCTGTTTTGCTTCCCAACAAACTCATAGTTAGGCTTCCCAACATCCCCGGGTTTTGCATTCGAAAGGGTTATATTGAACGATCTATCTTTCGACAAGTTGATAAATATCAAGGAAACCCCAGGCTACAGAAAGGAAACATGCACCCAAATGATTATTAACGACATAGAATCCAACAACCCCAAAATGAAAGGACAACTTTATCAAAGCCAGCTCACCTTTTTCTTTGCGCAGTGAGCATATACACGCAAATTTGGATCGGATTCTTTTGTCACAGCAAGCACAGTACTCCCCATAAGTCGGTGCCATAAAAGTGCACTGGTGATTAAAAAAAGTAAGTAGATGAAATGTTAGTATCTATACAAGAAACGATGACAAGAATAATTGCGCTTTTGTTAAAAAAAAAACTCACCCATAATAATCTGGGTTGGGAACGAACGTCGTAGCATTGAGTAAACCGTAATTTCCACCAATCAAAGCTTGCCTGCAGAAAACCTTTTGATCATAGGTTGAAGCCATTCCCATCTGATCCAAATACCTGTTTAGGGTCAAATGTTCAGCCACACAACATTATTGCACACGAACAAATTTAGTCGTCGTGGAAAATGAGGACAAAAAAACGTGACCTTACCAGAATCCATCAGCAAATGTTCGAGACACATCTTTGCTCCCGCCGTTCAAAGCTCCGCCTGATTCAGAAACCCATGCTCCTAACTGTGGCCTAAATTTGTTGACAACATCCGAAACACCTTTATATGTTTGAGAAACTTGATTCAAATACGATGGGTCAAGAATCTTGTTCATCATGTTTGGATCATCCCCTGCACATGCATCGATCGCATTAAGGAATTAATCGTACCAATATAAGGTAAGCACCTTGAATCTTATATATATATATATATATATATAAACATTGAACTGGAGCGTATATGGATACCAGGTCCAAGATTGTAGATATGGTGTGTAAGTCCATCAACAATTCCCTGTCCCGAAACTTCCAGGAAGGTGTTAAACCATTTCTCCTCATAAAAGCCACCTGGACCTAAGACCTTTGGTTGAGTCTCGGGGTATGCGTACAATTCTTTTACTAGATTCTTAAGCACAATAACATCTTTCCCATATTGTTTCGCGTCAACTTTTGCACCCATCCCAGATCCAGAAAGTTGATTTCCTGATGAAATATATTTTTTCGAAGTATGAAAAAAAACCCCGAAAATCAATCTTATATAATAACCTTCGGAGAGTGATTTAAGTTACCAAATTCATATGAATCGACTTTGTATCCTTTCGAAATAGTGTACTGCATGAAATCCCTTGTATTTTGCGGTTGCCAATCACCGATCCAAAGACCCTTTTCAGTTTGTGACTCGTTTCTTCCGAAAAGAGCATTCAGCCCGAATGTAAGCTTTACCCTTAAGAATACAAGTACCAAAGTAAAAGTAAAAAATTTGTTTAGATATAAAGGTTAAATTAATTATGTAAAAATAATAGATAGATGTAGTTACCCAGTGTGGTTGAAAAATCTATTCAATTGGTCCCATCTCTCCATTGAAAGGCATCCCTGAGAGAATCCAAATAAACCGTCTTCTCTTTTCATGAAATTAGGGCAACTGCTAACTTCTCCTACTTTGTACACCACGTTGTCTTGCAACGAACCACCAACTTTGATTCTCAAAGGATTGAACGCTGAAAGTAGTTTACAAAAATTAGTCCAAAATCACTGTTGCCCGGCTCTGACCCTTGTAAATTTGATAGGATGTGCGTAGAACTCACCTTTTATTGCATTTATCAACGCCCCATATCTCAAATCCTACAAAGAAGGTATATCCAGAAAGGTCAAATTTTATTTTTAATAGATGAGTATACATATCAGGGAGGAAATTTTGACAAGCATACCAAGTTTAATATCCCGGCCTTTCCCCAAGGGCATTGATTGTACTCGCACTTTTCAGCAGGCCACCAATCTAATGTAACACATACGAAGTTATCGTCAGTTTTAGCGATCGAAGCTGCTCCATGAATCACAACGTTCACATTTTGTGCAAATGAAAGCGACGCTGATAAAAGAAGGATTATAGGACAAAATGCGAATTTGAAATTCATATTCTAAAAGAAAAGATAATTGAGGAGCTGAGGATAATGAAATGTTATTCCACGTGTGTGTGTATATATATTCGAAGGCAGTTTAAATAAGTTTAGTATAATTAACAACTTATCATAAGCGACCAATGAAAAAGCGTTATGGTCTGGTTTTAGAGTTATAAGGTTGCAGGTACAACTGATTCCGTTGAGTTATGCACTGAACAACCATTCCAACCCGCATTTTGCCACGAAAACTTCAATTTTTTTTCCATGTTCCCTAATATTTTGTTGGAGCGGTATTGCAATGTTTGTTAGTGCAAAAAATATAACTTAAACATACTTTCAATCAAGATTAGTAAAAAAGAAAAGAAACGATAACGAGGCAATTTACTTTGGGACATTTTTAATATTTTGTTTATATACAATCATTGTATATTTTGGGAAATTACATAATGATTACATGTAGGGATGACAAGATACACAATCATTGTATACAATCATTGTATATTTTGATCCATTTTATTTTTCCATTATTTTAACGTGTTCCCCGTTTATCATTAATATTTGCAGCGCAAACTTTTTGATTGTTCAAATTTGAATTGCAAGCGGCGGTTAAACATTTCTGAAAGTTGAAACTCAACAATTCTTACATAGATAGGAACAAAAGGAGACAACCGAAAAACAAGCGATATAGGTTTATTGGTCTTTAGAAGCTCAAACAAAGTTTGAAACCATTGATATTCGAGATAAGCAAATGATGTGATCTAAACGCATGCAGGGGCTTCAAAGTCTCTAATGGTTACATAGGCTATTGACTGAGCGGCAATAGATATGGGTGTCGAAGCATCAACAAGCTTTGGATCCATCGCCGGAATGTCCTCTGAATTTGTCTGGACCATTGGAACATCGTTCAAACACACGATATCATCCTTTATATCTCCAGTTAACGCTCTCAAATGATACTCTTCTCTGTTTTGCTTCCCAACAAACTCATAGTTAGGCTTCCCAGCATCCCCGGGTTTTGCATTCGAAAGGGTTATATTGAACGATCTATCTTTCGACAAGTTGATAAATATCAAGGAAACCCCAGGCTACAGAAAGGAAACATGCACCCAAATGATTATTAACGACATAGAATCCAACAACCCCAAAATGAAAGGACAACTTTATCAAAGCCAGCTCACCTTTTTCTTTGCGCAGTGAGCATATACACGCAAATTTGGATCGGATTCTTTTGTCACAGCAAGCACAGTACTCCCCATAAGTCGGTGCCATAAAAGTGCACTGGTGATTAAAAAAAGTAAGTAGATGAAATGTTAGTATCTATACAAGAAACGATGACAAGAATAATTGCGCTTTTGTTAAAAAAAAAACTCACCCATAATAATCTGGGTTGGGAACGAACGTCGTAGCATTGAGTAAACCGTAATTTCCACCAATCAAAGCTTGCCTGCAGAAAACCTTTTGATCATAGGTTGAAGCCATTCCCATCTGATCCAAATACCTGTTTAGGGTCAAATGTTCAGCCACACAACATTATTGCACACGAACAAATTTAGTCGTCGTGGAAAATGAGGACAAAAAAACGTGACCTTACCAGAATCCATCAGCAAATGTTCGAGACACATCTTTGCTCCCGCCGTTCAAAGCTCCGCCTGATTCAGAAACCCATGCTCCTAACTGTGGCCTAAATTTGTTGACAACATCCGAAACACCTTTATATGTTTGAGAAACTTGATTCAAATACGATGGGTCAAGAATCTTGTTCATCATGTTTGGATCATCCCCTGCACATGCATCGATCGCATTAAGGAATTAATCGTACCAATATAAGGTAAGCACCTTGAATCTTATATATATATATATATATATATATATAAACATTGAACTGGAGCGTATATGGATACCAGGTCCAAGATTGTAGATATGGTGTGTAAGTCCATCAACAATTCCCTGTCCCGAAACTTCCAGGAAGGTGTTAAACCATTTCTCCTCATAAAAGCCACCTGGACCTAAGACCTTTGGTTGAGTCTCGGGGTGTGCGTACAATTCTTTTACTAGATTCTTAAGCACAATAACATCTTTCCCATATTGTTTCGCGTCAACTTTTGCACCCATCCCAGATCCAGAAAGTTGATTTCCTGATGAAATATATTTTTTCGAAGTATGAAAAAAAACCCCGAAAATCAATCTTATATAATAACCTTCGGAGAGTGATTTAAGTTACCAAATTCATATGAATCGACTTTGTATCCTTTCGAAATAGTGTACTGCATGAAATCCCTTGTATTTTGCGGTTGCCAATCACCGATCCAAAGACCCTTTTCAGTTTGTGACTCGTTTCTTCCGAAAAGAGCATTCAGCCCGAATGTAAGCTTTACCCTTAAGAATACAAGTACCAAAGTAAAAGTAAAAAATTTGTTTAGATATAAAGGTTAAATTAATTATGTAAAAATAATAGATAGATGTAGTTACCCAGTGTGGTTGAAAAATCTATTCAATTGGTCCCATCTCTCCATTGAAAGGCATCCCTGAGAGAATCCAAATAAACCGTCTTCTCTTTTCATGAAATTAGGGCAACTGCTAACTTCTCCTACTTTGTACACCACGTTGTCTTGCAACGAACCACCAACTTTGATTCTCAAAGGATTGAACGCTGAAAGTAGTTTACAAAAATTAGTCCAAAATCACTGTTGCCCGGCTCTGACCCTTGTAAATTTGATAGGATGTGCGTAGAACTCACCTTTTATTGCATTTATCAACGCCCCATATCTCAAATCCTACAAAGAAGGTATATCCAGAAAGGTCAAATTTTATTTTTAATAGATGAGTATACATATCAGGGAGGAAATTTTGACAAGCATACCAAGTTTAATATCCCGGCCTTTCCCCAAGGGCATTGATTGTACTCGCACTTTTCAGCAGGCCACCAATCTAATGTAACACATACGAAGTTATCGTCAGTTTTAGCGATCGAAGCTGCTCCATGAATCACAACGTTCACATTTTGTGCAAATGAAAGCGACGCTGATAAAAGAAGGATTATAGGACAAAATGCGAATTTGAAATTCATATTCTAAAAGAAAAGATAATTGAGGAGCTGAGGATAATGAAATGTTATTCCACGCGTGTGTGTATATATATTCGAAGGCAGTTTAAATAAGTTTAGTATAATTAACAACTTATCATAAGCGACCAATGAAAAAGCGTTATGGTCTGGTTTTAGAGTTATAAGGTTGCAGGTACAACTGATTCCGTTGAGTTATGCACCGAACAACCATTCCAACCCGCATTTTGCCACGAAAACTTCAACTTTTTTTCCATGTTCCCTAATATTTTGTTGGAGCGGTATTGCAATGTTTGTTAGTGCAAAAAATATAACTTAAACATACTTTCAATCAAGATTAGTAAAAAAGAAAAGAAACGATAACGAGGCAATTTACTTTGGGACATTTTTAATATTTTGTTTATATACAATCATTGTATATTTTGGGAAATTACATAATGATTACATGTAGGGATGACAAGATACACAATCATTGTATACAATCATTGTATATTTTGATCCATTTTATTTTTCCATTATTTTAACGTGTCCCCCGTTTATCATTAATATTTGCAGCGCAAACTTTTTGATTGTTCAAATTTGAATTGCAAGCGGCGGTTAAACATTTCTGAAAGTTGAAACTCAACAATTCTTACATAGATAGGAACAAAAGGAGACAACCGAAAAACAAGCGATATAGGTTTATTGGTCTTTAGAAGCTCAAACAAAGTTTGAAACCATTGATATTCGAGATAAGCAAATGATGTGATCTAAACGCATGCAGGGGCTTCAAAGTCTCTAATGGTTACATAGGCTATTGACTGAGCGACAATAGATATGGGTGTCGAAGCATCAACAAGCTTTGGATCCATCGCCGGAATGTCCTCTGAATTTGTCTGGACCATTGGAACATCGTTCAAACACACGATATCATCCTTTATATCTCCAGTTAACGCTCTCAAATGATACTCTTCTCTGTTTTGCTTCCCAACAAACTCATAGTTAGGCTTCCCAGCATCCCCGGGTTTTGCATTCGAAAGGGTTATATTGAACGATCTATCTTTCGACAAGTTGATAAATATCAAGGAAACCCCAGGCTACAGAAAGGAAACATGCACCCAAATGATTATTAACGACATAGAATCCAACAACCCCAAAATGAAAGGACAACTTTATCAAAGCCAGCTCACCTTTTTCTTTGCGCAGTGAGCATATACACGCAAATTTGGATCGGATTCTTTTGTCACAGCAAGCACAGTACTCCCCATAAGTCGGTGCCATAAAAGTGCACTGGTGATTAAAAAAAGTAAGTAGATGAAATGTTAGTATCTATACAAGAAACGATGACAAGAATAATTGCGCTTTTGTTAAAAAAAAAACTCACCCATAATAATCTGGGTTGGGAACGAACGTCGTAGCATTGAGTAAACCGTAATTTCCACCAATCAAAGCTTGCCTGCAGAAAACCTTTTGATCATAGGTTGAAGCCATTCCCATCTGATCCAAATACCTGTTTAGGGTCAAATGTTCAGCCACACAACATTATTGCACACGAACAAATTTAGTCGTCGTGGAAAATGAGGACAAAAAAACGTGACCTTACCAGAATCCATCAGCAAATGTTCGAGACACATCTTTGCTCCCGCCGTTCAAAGCTCCGCCTGATTCAGAAACCCATGCTCCTAACTGTGGCCTAAATTTGTTGACAACATCCGAAACACCTTTATATGTTTGAGAAACTTGATTCAAATACGATGGGTCAAGAATCTTGTTCATCATGTTTGGATCATCCCCTGCACATGCATCGATCGCATTAAGGAATTAATCGTACCAATATAAGGTAAGCACCTTGAATCTTATATATATATATATATATATATATATATATATATATAAACATTGAACTGGAGCGTATATGGATACCAGGTCCAAGATTGTAGATATGGTGTGTAAGTCCATCAACAATTCCCTGTCCCGAAACTTCCAGGAAGGTGTTAAACCATTTCTCCTCATAAAAGCCACCTGGACCTAAGACCTTTGGTTGAGTCTCGGGGTGTGCGTACAATTCTTTTACTAGATTCTTAAGCACAATAACATCTTTCCCATATTGTTTCGCGTCAACTTTTGCACCCATCCCAGATCCAGAAAGTTGATTTCCTGATGAAATATATTTTTTCGAAGTATGAAAAAAACCCCCGAAAATCAATCTTATATAATAACCTTCGGAGAGTGATTTAAGTTACCAAATTCATATGAATCGACTTTGTATCCTTTCGAAATAGTGTACTGCATGAAATCCCTTGTATTTTGCGGTTGCCAATCACCGATCCAAAGACCCTTTTCAGTTTGTGACTCGTTTCTTCCGAAAAGAGCATTCAGCCCGAATGTAAGCTTTACCCTTAAGAATACAAGTACCAAAGTAAAAGTAAAAAATTTGTTTAGATATAAAGGTTAAATTAATTATGTAAAAATAATAGATAGATGTAGTTACCCAGTGTGGTTGAAAAATCTATTCAATTGGTGCCATCTCTCCATTGAAAGGCATCCCTGAGAGAATCCAAATAAACCGTCTTCTCTTTTCATGAAATTAGGGCAACTGCTAACTTCTCCTACTTTGTACACCACGTTGTCTTGCAATGAACCACCAACTTTGATTCTCAAAGGATTGAACGCTGAAAGTAGTTTACAAAAATTAGTCCAAAATCACTGTTGCCCGGCTCTGACCCTTGTAAATTTGATAGGATGTGCGTAGAACTCACCTTTTATTGCATTTATCAACGCCCCATATCTCAAATCCTACAAAGAAGGTATATCCAGAAAGGTCAAATTTTATTTTTAATAGATGAGTATACATATCAGGGAGGAAATTTTGACAAGCATACCAAGTTTAATATCCCGGCCTTTCCCCAAGGGCATTGATTGTACTCGCACTTTTCAGCAGGCCACCAATCTAATGTAACACATACGAAGTTATCGTCAGTTTTAGCGATCGAAGCTGCTCCATGAATCACAACGTTCACATTTTGTGCAAATGAAAGCGACGCTGATAAAAGAAGGATTATAGGACAAAATGCGAATTTGAAATTCATATTCTAAAAGAAAAGATAATTGAGGAGCTGAGGATAATGAAATGTTATTCCACGCGTGTGTGTATATATATTCGAAGGCAGTTTAAATAAGTTTAGTATAATTAACAACTTATCATAAGCGACCAATGAAAAAGCGTTATGGTCTGGTTTTAGAGTTATAAGGTTGCAGGTACAACTGATTCCGTTGAGTTATGCACCGAACAACCATTCCAACCCGCATTTTGCCACGAAAACTTCAATTTTTTTTCCATGTTCCCTAATATTTTGTTGGAGCGGTATTGCAATGTTTGTTAGTGCAAAAAATATAACTTAAACATACTTTCAATCAAGATTAGTAAAAAAGAAAAGAAACGATAACGAGGCAATTTACTTTGGGACATTTTTAATATTTTGTTTATATACAATCATTGTATATTTTGGGAAATTACATAATGATTACATGTAGGGATGACAAGATACACAATCATTGTATACAATCATTGTATATTTTGATCCATTTTATTTTTCCATTATTTTAACGTGTTCCCCTTTTATCATTAATATTTGCAGCGCAAACTTTTTGATTGTTCAAATTTGAATTGCAAGCGGCGGTTAAACATTTCTGAAAGTTGAAACTCAACAATTCTTACATAGATAGGAACAAAAGGAGACAACCGAAAAACAAGCGATATAGGTTTATTGGTCTTTAGAAGCTCAAACAAAGTTTGAAACCATTGATATTCGAGATAAGCAAATGATGTGATCTAAACGCATGCAGGGGCTTCAAAGTCTCTAATGGTTACATAGGCTATTGACTGAGCGGCAATAGATATGGGTGTCGAAGCATCAACAAGCTTTGGATCCATCGCCGGAATGTCCTCTGAATTTGTCTGGACCATTGGAACATCGTTCAAACACACGATATCATCCTTTATATCTCCAGTTAACGCTCTCAAATGATACTCTTCTCTGTTTTGCTTCCCAACAAACTCATAGTTAGGCTTCCCAGCATCCCCGGGTTTTGCATTCGAAAGGGTTATATTGAACGATCTATCTTTCGACAAGTTGATAAATATCAAGGAAACCCCAGGCTACAGAAAGGAAACATGCACCCAAATGAATATTAACGACATAGAATCCAACAACCCCAAAATGAAAGGACAACTTTATCAAAGCCAGCTCAACTTTTTCTTTGCGCAGTGAGCATATACACGCAAATTTGGATCGGATTCTTTTGTCACAGCAAGCACAGTACTCCCCATAAGTCGGTGCCATAAAAGTGCACTGGTGATTAAAAAAAGTAAGTAGATGAAATGTTAGTATCTATACAAGAAACGATGACAAGAATAATTGCGCTTTTGTTAAAAAAAAAACTCACCCATAATAATCTGGGTTGGGAACGAACGTCGTAGCATTGAGTAAACCGTAATTTCCACCAATCAAAGCTTGCCTGCAGAAAACCTTTTGATCATAGGTTGAAGCCATTCCCATCTGATCCAAATACCTGTTTAGGGTCAAATGTTCAGCCACACAACATTATTGCACACGAACAAATTTAGTCGTCGTGGAAAATGAGGACAAAAAAACGTGACCTTACCAGAATCCATCAGCAAATGTTCGAGACACATCTTTGCTCCCGCCGTTCAAAGCTCCGCCTGATTCAGAAACCCATGCTCCTAACTGTGGCCTAAATTTGTTGACAACATCCGAAACACCTTTATATGTTTGAGAAACTTGATTCAAATACGATGGGTCAAGAATCTTGTTCATCATGTTTGGATCATCCCCTGCACATGCATCGATCGCATTAAGGAATTAATCGTACCAATATAAGGTAAGCACCTTGAATCTTATATATATATATAAACATTGAACTGGAGCGTATATGGATACCAGGTCCAAGATTGTAGATATGGTGTGTAAGTCCATCAACAATTCCCTGTCCCGAAACTTCCAGGAAGGTGTTAAACCATTTCTCCTCATAAAAGCCACCTGGACCTAAGACCTTTGGTTGAGTCTCGGGGTGTGCGTACAATTCTTTTACTAGATTCTTAAGCACAATAACATCTTTCCCATATTGTTTCGCGTCAACTTTTGCACCCATCCCAGATCCAGAAAGTTGATTTCCTGATGAAATATATTTTTTCGAAGTATGAAAAAAACCCCCGAAAATCAATCTTATATAATAACCTTCGGAGAGTGATTTAAGTTACCAAATTCATATGAATCGACTTTGTATCCTTTCGAAATAGTGTACTGCATGAAATCCCTTGTATTTTGCGGTTGCCAATCACCGATCCAAAGACCCTTTTCAGTTTGTGACTCGTTTCTTCCGAAAAGAGCATTAAGCCCGAATGTAAGCTTTACCCTTAAGAATACAAGTACCAAAGTAAAAGTAAAAAATTTGTTTAGATATAAAGGTTAAATTAATTATGTAAAAATAATAGATAGATGTAGTTACCCAGTGTGGTTGAAAAATCTATTCAATTGGTCCCATCTCTCCATTGAAAGGCATCCCTGAGAGAATCCAAATAAACCGTCTTCTCTTTTCATGAAATTAGGGCAACTGCTAACTTCTCCTACTTTGTACACCATGTTGTCTTGCAACGAACCACCAACTTTGATTCTCAAAGGATTGAACGCTGAAAGTAGTTTACAAAAATTAGTCCAAAATCACTGTTGCCCGGCTCTGACCCTTGTAAATTTGATAGGATGTGCGTAGAACTCACCTTTTATTGCATTTATCAACGCCCCATATCTCAAATCCTACAAAGAAGGTATATCCAGAAAGGTCAAATTTTATTTTTAATAGATGAGTATACATATCAGGGAGGAAATTTTGACAAGCATACCAAGTTTAATATCCCGGCCTTTCCCCAAGGGCATTGATTGTACTCGCACTTTTCAGCAGGCCACCAATCTAATGTAACACATACGAAGTTATCGTCAGTTTTAGCGATCGAAGCTGCTCCATGAATCACAACGTTCACATTTTGTGCAAATGAAAGCGACGCTGATAAAAGAAGGATTATAGGACAAAATGCGAATTTGAAATTCATATTCTAAAAGAAAAGATAATTGAGGAGCTGAGGATAATGAAATGTTATTCCACGCGTGTGTGTATATATATTCGAAGGCAGTTTAAATAAGTTTAGTATAATTAACAACTTATCATAAGCGACCAATGAAAAAGCGTTATGGTCTGGTTTTAGAGTTATAAGGTTGCAGGTACAACTGATTCCGTTGAGTTATGCACCGAACAACCATTCCAACCCGCATTTTGCCACGAAAACTTCAATTTTTTTTCCATGTTCCCTAATATTTTGTTGGAGCGGTATTGCAATGTTTGTTAGTGCAAAAAATATAACTTAAACATACTTTCAATCAAGATTAGTAAAACAGAAAAGAAACGATAACGAGGCAATTTACTTTGGGACATTTTTAATATTTTGTTTATATACAATCATTGTATATTTTGGGAAATTACATAATGATTACATGTAGGGATGACAAGATACATAATGAACATATCGAAAGATGCCACCGGAATAGTTTAAATTCATAAATTCATCTTGGAACATGAACAGTATCAGCCAAAATAGACATAAGATACATAATGAACAATAATTATTTTTTGGACTTTAGGGACTGATAAATAATAAAATACAAATAATCATTACATGTAGGGATGATAAGATAAAAACACATCGTTAGTAATCCGTTTAAGAATCTAGAGCACGATCAGAGAGTACCAGAATCGGACCCGTTCAAAATGATAAAATCGAGGTAGAATATTTTCCGTTTAGTAGAAACAAATGATGATTCTAAATGTAATGTCCCAACAGAATCAGGTGCCAATGTTCCTCGCGAAAGTTTCCTTTCACCCAAAGTCTAAGGAATATCTTTTATTTTTCCAAACAGTGTTTTTTTTATCATGTTAAAAATAAATAAATAAAGTATTCAGATGTAAACAAATAGATCATTTTGATCCATTTTATTTTTCCATTATTTTAACGTGTCCCCCGTTTATCATTAATATTTGCAGCGCAAACTTTTTGATTGTTCAAATTTGAATTGCAAGCGGCGGTTAAACATTTCTGAAAGTTGAAACTCAACAATTCTTACATAGATAGGAACAAAAGGAGACAACCGAAAACCAAGCGATATAGGTTTATTGGTCTTTAGAAGCTCAAACAAAGTTTGAAACCATTGATATTCGAGATAAGCAAATGATGTGATCTAAACGCATGCAGGGGCTTCAAAGTCTCTAATGGTTACATAGGCTATTGACTGAGCGGCAATAGATATGGGTGTCGAAGCATCAACAAGCTTTGGATCCATCGCCGGAATGTCCTCTGAATTTGTCTGGACCATTGGAACATCGTTCAAACACACGATATCATCCTTTATATCTCCAGTTAACGCTCTCAAATGATACTCTTCTCTGTTTTGCTTCCCAACAAACTCATAGTTAGGCTTCCCAACATCCCCGGGTTTTGCATTCGAAAGGGTTATATTGAACGATCTATCTTTCGACAAGTTGATAAATATCAAGGAAACCCCAGGCTACAGAAAGGAAACATGCACCCAAATGATTATTAACGACATAGAATCCAACAACCCCAAAATGAAAGGACAACTTTATCAAAGCCAGCTCACCTTTTTCTTTGCGCAGTGAGCATATACACGCAAATTTGGATCGGATTCTTTTGTCACAGCAAGCACAGTACTCCCCATAAGTCGGTGCCATAAAAGTGCACTGGTGATTAAAAAAAGTAAGTAGATGAAATGTTAGTATCTATACAAGAAACGATGACAAGAATAATTGCGCTTTTGTTAAAAAAAAAACTCACCCATAATAATCTGGGTTGGGAACGAACGTCGTAGCATTGAGTAAACCGTAATTTCCACCAATCAAAGCTTGCCTGCAGAAAACCTTTTGATCATAGGTTGAAGCCATTCCCATCTGATCCAAATACCTGTTTAGGGTCAAATGTTCAGCCACACAACATTATTGCACACGAACAAATTTAGTCGTCGTGGAAAATGAGGACAAAAAAACGTGACCTTACCAGAATCCATCAGCAAATGTTCGAGACACATCTTTGCTCCCGCCGTTCAAAGCTCCGCCTGATTCAGAAACCCATGCTCCTAACTGTGGCCTAAATTTGTTGACAACATCCGAAACACCTTTATATGTTTGAGAAACTTGATTCAAATACGATGGGTCAAGAATCTTGTTCATCATGTTTGGATCATCCCCTGCACATGCATCGATCGCATTAAGGAATTAATCGTACCAATATAAGGTAAGCACCTTGAATCTTATATATATATATAAACATTGAACTGGAGCGTATATGGATACCAGGTCCAAGATTGTAGATATGGTGTGTAAGTCCATCAACAATTCCCTGTCCCGAAACTTCCAGGAAGGTGTTAAACCATTTCTCCTCATAAAAGCCACCTGGACCTAAGACCTTTGGTTGAGTCTCGGGGTGTGCGTACAATTCTTTTACTAGATTCTTAAGCACAATAACATCTTTCCCATATTGTTTCGCGTCAACTTTTGCACCCATCCCAGATCCAGAAAGTTGATTTCCTGATGAAATATATTTTTTCGAAGTATGAAAAAAACCCCCGAAAATCAATCTTATATAATAACCTTCGGAGAGTGATTTAAGTTACCAAATTCATATGAATCGACTTTGTATCCTTTCGAAATAGTGTACTGCATGAAATCCCTTGTATTTTGCGGTTGCCAATCACCGATCCAAAGACCCTTTTCAGTTTGTGACTCGTTTCTTCCGAAAAGAGCATTCAGCCCGAATGTAAGCTTTACCCTTAAGAATACAAGTACCAAAGTAAAAGTAAAAAATTTGTTTAGATATAAAGGTTAAATTAATTATGTAAAAATAATAGATAGATGTAGTTACCCAGTGTGGTTGAAAAATCTATTCAATTGGTCCCATCTCTCCATTGAAAGGCATCCCTGAGAGAATCCAAATAAACCGTCTTCTCTTTTCATGAAATTAGGGCAACTGCTAACTTCTCCTACTTTGTACACCACGTTGTCTTGCAACGAACCACCAACTTTGATTCTCAAAGGATTGAACGCTGAAAGTAGTTTACAAAAATTAGTCCAAAATCACTGTTGCCCGGCTCTGACCCTTGTAAATTTGATAGGATGTGCGTAGAACTCACCTTTTATTGCATTTATCAACGCCCCATATCTCAAATCCTACAAAGAAGGTATATCCAGAAAGGTCAAATTTTATTTTTAATAGATGAGTATACATATCAGGGAGGAAATTTTGACAAGCATACCAAGTTTAATATCCCGGCCTTTCCCCAAGGGCATTGATTGTACTCGCACTTTTCAGCAGGCCACCAATCTAATGTAACACATACGAAGTTATCGTCAGTTTTAGCGATCGAAGCTGCTCCATGAATCACAACGTTCACATTTTGTGCAAATGAAAGCGACGCTGATAAAAGAAGGATTATAGGACAAAATGCGAATTTGAAATTCATATTCTAAAAGAAAAGATAATTGAGGAGCTGAGGATAATGAAATGTTATTCCACGCGTGTGTGTATATATATTCGAAGGCAGTTTAAATAAGTTTAGTATAATTAACAACTTATCATAAGCGACCAATGAAAAAGCGTTATGGTCTGGTTTTAGAGTTATAAGGTTGCAGGTACAACTGATTCCGTTGAGTTATGCACCGAACAACCATTCCAACCCGCATTTTGCCACGAAAACTTCAATTTTTTTCCATGTTCCCTAATATTTTGTTGGAGCGGTATTGCAATGTTTGTTAGTGCAAAAAATATAATTTAAACATACTTTCAATCAAGATTAGTAAAAAAGAAAAGAAACGATAACGAGGCAATTTACTTTGGGACATTTTTAAAATTTTGTTTATATACAATCATTGTATATTTTGGGAAATTACATAATGATTACATGTAGGGATGACAAGATACATAATGAACATATCGAAAGATGCCACCGGAATAGTTTAAATTCATAAATTCATCTTGGAACATGAACAGTATCAGCCAAAATAGACATAAGATACATAATGAACAATAATTATTTTTTGGACTTTAGGGACTGATAAATAATAAAATACAAATAATCATTACATGTAGGGATGATAAGATAAAAACACATCGTTAGTAATCCGTTTAAGAATCTAGAGCACGATCAGAGAGTACCAGAATCGGACCCGTTCAAAATGATAAAATCGAGGTAGAATATTTTCCGTTTAGTAGAAACAAATGATGATTCTAAATGTAATGTCCCAACAGAATCAGGTGCCAATGTTCCTCGCGAAAGTTTCCTTTCACCCAAAGTCTAAGGAATATCTTTTATTTTTCCAAACAGTGTTTTTTTTATCATGTTAAAAATAAATAAATAAAGTATTCAGATGTAAACAAATAGATCATTTTGATCCATTTTATTTTTCCATTATTTTAACGTGTCCCCCGTTTATCATTAATATTTGCAGCGCAAACTTTTTGATTGTTCAAATTTGAATTGCAAGCGGCGGTTAAACATTTCTGAAAGTTGAAACTCAACAATTCTTACATAGATAGGAACAAAAGGAGACAACCGAAAAACAAGCGATATAGGTTTATTGGTCTTTAGAAGCTCAAACAAAGTTTGAAACCATTGATATTCGAGATAAGCAAATGATGTGATCTAAACGCATGCAGGGGCTTCAAAGTCTCTAATGGTTACATAGGCTATTGACTGAGCGGCAATAGATATGGGTGTCGAAGCATCAACAAGCTTTGGATCCATCGCCGGAATGTCCTCTGAATTTGTCTGGACCATTGGAACATCGTTCAAACACACGATATCATCCTTTATATCTCCAGTTAACGCTCTCAAATGATACTCTTCTCTGTTTTGCTTCCCAACAAACTCATAGTTAGGCTTCCCAACATCCCCGGGTTTTGCATTCGAAAGGGTTATATTGAACGATCTATCTTTCGACAAGTTGATAAATATCAAGGAAACCCCAGGCTACAGAAAGGAAACATGCACCCAAATGATTATTAACGACATAGAATCCAACAACCCCAAAATGAAAGGACAACTTTATCAAAGCCAGCTCACCTTTTTCTTTGCGCAGTGAGCATATACACGCAAATTTGGATCGGATTCTTTTGTCACAGCAAGCACAGTACTCCCCATAAGTCGGTGCCATAAAAGTGCACTGGTGATTAAAAAAAGTAAGTAGATGAAATGTTAGTATCTATACAAGAAACGATGACAAGAATAATTGCGCTTTTGTTAAAAAAAAAACTCACCCATAATAATCTGGGTTGGGAACGAACGTCGTAGCATTGAGTAAACCGTAATTTCCACCAATCAAAGCTTGCCTGCAGAAAACCTTTTGATCATAGGTTGAAGCCATTCCCATCTGATCCAAATACCTGTTTAGGGTCAAATGTTCAGCCACACAACATTATTGCACACGAAAAAATTTAGTCGTCGTGGAAAATGATGACAAAAAAACGTGACCTTACCAGAATCCATCAGCAAATGTTCGAGACACATCTTTGCTCCCGCCGTTCAAAGCTCCGCCTGATTCAGAAACCCATGCTCCTAAATGTGGCCTAAATTTGTTGACAACATCCGAAACACCTTTATATGTTTGAGAAACTTGATTCAAATACGATGGGTCAAGAATCTTGTTCATCATGTTTGGATCATCCCCTGCACATGCATCGATCGCATTAAGGAATTAATCGTACCAATATAAGGTAAGCACCTTGAATCTTATATATATATATATATATATATATATAAACATTAAACTGGAACGTATATGGATACCAGGTCCAAGATTGTAGATATGGTGTGTAAGTCCATCAACAATTCCCTGTCCCGAAACTTCCAGGAAGGTGTTAAACCATTTCTCCTCATAAAAGCCACCTGGACCTAAGACCTTTGGTTGAGTCTCGGGGTGTGCGTACAATTCTTTTACTAGATTCTTAAGCACAATAACATCTTTCCCATATTGTTTCGCGTCAACTTTTGCACCCATCCCAGATCCAGAAAGTTGATTTCCTGATGAAATATATTTTTTCGAAGTATGAAAAAAAACCCCGAAAATCAATCTTATATAATAACCTTCGGAGAGTGATTTAAGTTACCAAATTCATATGAATCGACTTTGTATCCTTTCGAAATAGTGTACTGCATGAAATCCCTTGTATTTTGCGGTTGCCAATCACCGATCCAAAGACCCTTTTCAGTTTGTGACTCGTTTCTTCCGAAAAGAGCATTCAGCCCGAATGTAAGCTTTACCCTTCAGAATACAAGTACCAAAGTAAAAGTAAAAAATTTGTTTAGATATAAAGGTTAAATTAATTATGTAAAAATAATAGATAGATGTAGTTACCCAGTGTGGTTGAAAAATCTATTCAATTGGTCCCATCTCTCCATTGAAAGGCATCCCTGAGAGAACCCAAATAAACCGTCTTCTCTTTTCATGAAATTAGGGCAACTGCTAACTTCTCCTACTTTGTACACCACGTTGTCTTGCAACGAACCACCAACTTTGATTCTCAAAGGATTGAACGCTGAAAGTAGTTTACAAAAATTAGTCCAAAATCACTGTTGCCCGGCTCTGACCCTTGTAAATTTGATAGGATGTGCGTAGAACTCACCTTTTATTGCATTTATCAACGCCCCATATCTCAAATCCTACAAAGAAGGTATATCCAGAAAGGTCAAATTTTATTTTTAATAGATGAGTATACATATCAGGGAGGAAATTTTGACAAGCATACCAAGTTTAAGATCCCGGCCTTTCCCCAAGGGCATTGATTGTACTCGCACTTTTCAGCAGGCCACCAATCTAATGTAACACATACGAAGTTATCGTCAGTTTTAGCGATCGAAGCTGCTCCATGAATCACAACGTTCACATTTTGTGCAAATGAAAGCGACGCTGATAAAAGAAGGATTATAGGACAAAATGCGAATTTGAAATTCATATTCTAAAAGAAAAGATAATTGAGGAGCTGAGGATAATGAAATGTTATTCCACGCGTGTGTGTATATATATTCGAAGGCAGTTTAAATAAGTTTAGTATAATTAACAACTTATCATAAGCGACCAATGAAAAAGCGTTATGGTCTGGTTTTAGAGTTATAAGGTTGCAGGTACAACTGATTCCGTTGAGTTATGCACCGAACAACCATTCCAACCCGCATTTTGCCACGAAAACTTCAATTTTTTTTCCATGTTCCCTAATATTTTGTTGGAGCGGTATTGCAATGTTTGTTAGTGCAAAAAATATAACTTAAACATACTTTCAATCAAGATTAGTAAAAAAGAAAAGAAACGATAACGAGGCAATTTACTTTGGGACATTTTTAATATTTTGTTTAGATACAATCATTGTATATTTTGGGAAATTACATAATGATTACATGTAGGGATGACAAGATACATAATGAACATATCGAAAGATGCCACCGGAATAGTTTAAATTCATAAATTCATCTTGGAACATGAACAGTATCAGCCAAAATAGACATAAGATACATAATGAAAAATAATTATTTTTTGGACTTTAGGGACTGATAAATAATAAAATACAAATAATCATTACATGTAGGGATGATAAGATAAAAACACATCGTTAGTAATCCGTTTAAGAATCTAGAGCACGATCAGAGAGTACCAGAATCGGACCCGTTCAAAATGATAAAATCGAGGTAGAATATTTTCCGTTTAGTAGAAACAAATGATGATTCTAAATGTAATGTCCCAACAGAATCAGGTGCCAATGTTCCTCGCGAAAGTTTCCTTTCACCCAAAGTCTAAGGAATATCTTTTATTTTTCCAAACAGTGTTTTTTTTATCATGTTAAAAATAAATAAATAAAGTATTCAGATGTAAACAAATAGATCATTTTGATCCATTTTATTTTTCCATTATTTTAACGTGTCCCTCGTTTATCATTAATATTTGCAGCGCAAACTTTTTGATTGTTCAAATTTGAATTGCAAGCGGCGGTTAAACATTTCTGAAAGTTGAAACTCAACAATTCTTACATAGATAGGAACAAAAGGAGACAACCGAAAAACAAGCGATATAGGTTTATTGGTCTTTAGAAGCTCAAACAAAGTTTGAAACCATTGATATTCGAGATAAGCAAATGATGTGATCTAAACGCATGCAGGGGCTTCAAAGTCTCTAATGGTTACATAGGCTATTGACTGAGCGGCAATAGATATGGGTGTCGAAGAATCAACAAGCTTTGGATCCATCGCCGGAATGTCCTCTGAATTTGTCTGGACCATTGGAACATCGTTCAAACACACGATATCATCCTTTATATCTCCAGTTAACGCTCTCAAATGATACTCTTCTCTGTTTTACTTCCCAACAAACTCATAGTTAGGCTTCCCAGCATCCCCGGGTTTTGCATTCGAAAGGGTTATATTGAACGATCTATCTTTCGACAAGTTGATAAATATCAAGGAAACCCCAGGCTACAGAAAGGAAACATGCACCCAAATGATTATTAACGACATAGAATCCAACAACCCCAAAATGAAAGGACAACTTTATCAAAGCCAGCTCACCTTTTTCTTTGCGCAGTGAGCATATACACGCAAATTTGGATCGGATTCTTTTGTCACAGCAAGCACAGTACTCCCCATAAGTCGGTGCCATAAAAGTGCACTGGTGATTAAAAAAAGTAAGTAGATGAAATGTTAGTATCTATACAAGAAACGATGACAAGAATAATTGCGCTTTTGTTAAAAAAAAAACTCACCCATAATAATCTGGGTTGGGAACGAACGTCGTAGCATTGAGTAAACCGTAATTTCCACCAATCAAAGCTTGCCTGCAGAAAACCTTTTGATCATAGGTTGAAGCCATTCCCATCTGATCCAAATACCTGTTTAGGGTCAAATGTTCAGCCACACAACATTATTGCACACGAACAAATTTAGTCGTCGTGGAAAATGAGGACAAAAAAACGTGACCTTACCAGAATCCATCAGCAAATGTTCGAGACACATCTTTGCTCCCGCCGTTCAAAGCTCCGCCTGATTCAGAAACCCATGCTCCTAAATGTGGCCTAAATTTGTTGACAACATCCGAAACACCTTTATATGTTTGAGAAACTTGATTCAAATACGATGGGTCAAGAATCTTGTTCATCATGTTTGGATCATCCCCTGCACATGCATCGATCGCATTAAGGAATTAATCGCACCAATATAAGGTAAGCACCTTGAATCTTATATATATATATATATATATATAAACATTGAACTGGAGCGTATATGGATACCAGGTCCAAGATTGTAGATATGGTGTGTAAGTCCATCAACAATTCCCTGTCCCGAAACTTCCAGGAAGGTGTTAAACCATTTCTCCTCATAAAAGCCACCTGGACCTAAGACCTTTGGTTGAGTCTCGGGGTGTGCGTACAATTCTTTTACTAGATTCTTAAGCACAATAACATCTTTCCCATATTGTTTCGCGTCAACTTTTGCACCCATCCCAGATCCAGAAAGTTGATTTCCTGATGAAATATATTTTTTCGAAGTATGAAAAAAAAACCCGAAAATCAATCTTATATAATAACCTTCGGAGAGTGATTTAAGTTACCAAATTCATATGAATCGACTTTGTATCCTTTCGAAATAGTGTACTGCATGAAATCCCTTGTATTTTGCGGTTGCCAATCACCGATCCAAAGACCCTTTTCAGTTTGTGACTCGTTTCTTCCGAAAAGAGCATTCAGCCCGAATGTAAGCTTTACCCTTCAGAATACAAGTACCAAAGTAAAAGTAAAAAAAATTGTTTAGATATAAAGGTTAAATTAATTATGTAAAAATAATAGATAGATGTAGTTACCCAGTGTGGTTGAAAAATCTATTCAATTGGTCCCATCTCTCCATTGAAAGGCATCCCTGAGAGAATCCAAATAAACCGTCTTCTCTTTTCATGAAATTAGGGCAACTTCTAACTTCTCCTACTTTGTACACCACGTTGTCTTGCAACGAACCACCAACTTTGATTCTCAAAGGATTGAACGCTGAAAGTAGTTTACAAAAATTAGTCCAAAATCACTGTTGCCCGGCTCTGACCCTTGTAAATTTGATAGGATGTGCGTAGAACTCACCTTTTATTGCATTTATCAACGCCCCATATCTCAAATCCTACAAAGAAGGTATATCCAGAAAGGTCAAATTTTATTTTTAATAGATGAGTATACATATCAGGGAGGAAATTTTGACAAGCATACCAAGTTTAATATCCCGGCCTTTCCCCAAGGGCATTGATTGTACTCGCACTTTTCAGCAGGCCACCAATCTAATGTAACACATACGAAGTTATCGTCAGTTTTAGCGATCGAAGCTGCTCCATGAATCACAACGTTCACATTTTGTGCAAATGAAAGCGACGCTGATAAAAGAAGGATTATAGGACAAAATGCGAATTTGAAATTCATATTCTAAAAGAAAAGATAATTGAGGAGCTGAGGATAATGAAATGTTATTCCACGCGTGTGTGTATATATATTCGAAGGCAGTTTAAATAAGTTTAGTATAATTAACAACTTATCATAAGCGACCAATGAAAAAGCGTTATGGTCTGGTTTTAGAGTTATAAGGTTGCAGGTACAACTGATTCCGTTGAGTTATGCACCGAACAACCATTCCAACCCGCATTTTGCCACGAAAACTTCAATTTTTTTTCCATGTTCCCTAATATTTTGTTGGAGCGGTATTGCAATGTTTGTTAGTGCAAAAAATATAACTTAAACATACTTTCAATCAAGATTAGTAAAAAAGAAAAGAAACGATAACGAGGCAATTTACTTTGGGACATTTTTAATATTTTGTTTAGATACAATCATTGTATATTTTGGGAAATTACATAATGATTACATGTAGGGATGACAAGATACATAATGAACATATCGAAAGATGCCACCGGAATAGTTTAAATTCATAAATTCATCTTGGAACATGAACAGTATCAGCCAAAATAGACATAAGATACATAATGAACAATAATTATTTTTTGGACTTTAGGGACTGATAAATAATAAAATACAAATAATCATTACATGTAGGGATGATAAGATAAAAACACATCGTTAGTAATCCGTTTAAGAATCTAGAGCACGATCAGAGAGTACCAGAATCGGACCCGTTCAAAATGATAAAATCGAGGTAGAATATTTTCCGTTTAGTAGAAACAAATGATGATTCTAAATGTAATGTCCCAACAGAATCAGGTGCCAATGTTCCTCGCGAAAGTTTTCTTTCACCCAAAGTCTAAGGAATATCTTTTATTTTTCCAAACAGTGTTTTTTTTATCATGTTAAAAATAAATAAATAAAGTATTCAGATGTAAACAAATAGATCATTTTGATCCATTTTATTTTTCCATTATTTTAACGTGTCCCCCGTTTATCATTAATATTTGCAGCGCAAACTTTTTGATTGTTCAAATTTGAATTGCAAGCGGCGGTTAAACATTTCTGAAAGTTGAAACTCAACAATTCTTACATAGATAGGAACAAAAGGAGACAACCGAAAAACAAGCGATATAGGTTTATTGGTCTTTAGAAGCTCAAACAAAGTTTGAAACCATTGATATTCGAGATAAGCAAATGATGTGATCTAAACGCATGCAGGGGCTTCAAAGTCTCTAATGGTTACATAGGCTATTGACTGAGCGGCAATAGATATGGGTGTCGAAGCATCAACAAGCTTTGGATCCATCGCCGGAATGTCCTCTGAATTTGTCTGGACCATTGGAACATCGTTCAAACACACGATATCATCCTTTATATCTCCAGTTAACGCTCTCAAATGATACTCTTCTCTGTTTTGCTTCCCAACAAACTCATAGTTAGGCTTCCCAGCATCCCCGGGTTTTGCATTCGAAAGGGTTATATTGAACGATCTATCTTTCGACAAGTTGATAAATATCAAGGAAACCCCAGGCTACAGAAAGGAAACATGCACCCAAATGATTATTAACGACATAGAATCCAACAACCCCAAAATGAAAGGACAACTTTATCAAAGCCAGCTCACCTTTTTCTTTGCGCAGTGAGCATATACACGCAAATTTGGATCGGATTCTTTTGTCACAGCAAGCACAGTACTCCCCATAAGTCGGTGCCATAAAAGTGCACTGGTGATTAAAAAAAGTAAGTAGATGAAATGTTAGTATCTATACAAGAAACGATGACAAGAATAATTGCGCTTTTGTTAAAAAAAAAACTCACCCATAATAATCTGGGTTGGGAACGAACGTCGTAGCATTGAGTAAACCGTAATTTCCACCAATCAAAGCTTGCCTGCAGAAAACCTTTTGATCATAGGTTGAAGCCATTCCCATCTGATCCAAATACCTGTTTAGGGTCAAATGTTCAGCCACACAACATTATTGCAGACGAACAAATTTAGTCGTCGTGGAAAATGAGGACAAAAAAACGTGACCTTACCAGAATCCATCAGCAAATGTTCGAGACACATCTTTGCTCCCGCCGTTCAAAGCTCCGCCTGATTCAGAAACCCATGCTCCTAACTGTGGCCTAAATTTGTTGACAACATCCGAAACACCTTTATATGTTTGAGAAACTTGATTCAAATACGATGGGTCAAGAATCTTGTTCATCATGTTTGGATCATCCCCTGCACATGCATCGATCGCATTAAGGAATTAATCGTACCAATATAAGGTAAGCACCTTGAATCTTATATATATATATATATATATATATATATATATATAAACATTGAACTGGAGCGTATATGGATACCAGGTCCAAGATTGTAGATATGGTGTGTAAGTCCATCAACAATTCCCTGTCCCGAAACTTCCAGGAAGGTGTTAAACCATTTCTCCTCATAAAAGCCACCTGGACCTAAGACCTTTGGTTGAGTCTCGGGGTGTGCGTACAATTCTTTTACTAGATTCTTAAGCACAATAACATCTTTCCCATATTGTTTCGCGTCAACTTTTGCACCCATCCCAGATCCAGAAAGTTGATTTCCTGATGAAATATATTTTTTCGAAGTATGAAAAAAAACCCCGAAAATCAATCTTATATAATAACCTTCGGAGAGTGATTTAAGTTACCAAATTCATATGAATCGACTTTGTATCCTTTCGAAATAGTGTACTGCATGAAATCCCTTGTATTTTGCGGTTGCCAATCACCGATCCAAAGACCCTTTTCAGTTTGTGACTCGTTTCTTCCGAAAAGAGCATTAAGCCCGAATGTAAGCTTTACCCTTCAGAATACAAGTACCAAAGTAAAAGTAAAAAATTTGTTTAGATATAAAGGTTAAATTAATTATGTAAAAATAATAGATAGATGTAGTTACCCAGTGTGGTTGAAAAATCTATTCAATTGGTCCCATCTCTCCATTGAAAGGCATCCCTGAGAGAATCCAAATAAACCGTCTTCTCTTTTCATGAAATTAGGGCAACTGCTAACTTCTCCTACTTTGTACACCACGTTGTCTTGCAACGAACCACCAACTTTGATTCTCAAAGGATTGAACGCTGAAAGTAGTTTACAAAAATTAGTCCAAAATCACTGTTGCCCGGCTCTGACCCTTGTAAATTTGATAGGATGTGCGTAGAACTCACCTTTTATTGCATTTATCAACGCCCCATATCTCAAATCCTACAAAGAAGGTATATCCAGAAAGGTCAAATTTTATTTTTAATAGATGAGTATACATATCAGGGAGGAAATTTTGACAAGCATACCAAGTTTAATATCCCGGCCTTTCCCCAACGGCATTGATTGTACTCGCACTTTTCAGCAGGCCACCAATCTAATGTAACACATACGAAGTTATCGTCAGTTTTAGCGATCGAAGCTGCTCCATGAATCACAACGTTCACATTTTGTGCAAATGAAAGCGACGCTGATAAAAGAAGGATTATAGGACAAAATGCGAATTTGAAATTCATATTCTAAAAGAAAAGATAATTGAGGAGCTGAGGATAATGAAATGTTATTCCACGCGTGTGTGTATATATATTCGAAGGCAGTTTAAATAAGTTTAGTATAATTAACAACTTATCATAAGCGACCAATGAAAAAGCGTTATGGTCTGGTTTTAGAGTTATAAGGTTGCAGGTACAACTGATTCCGTTGAGTTATGCACCGAACAACCATTCCAACCCGCATTTTGCCACGAAAACTTCAATTTTTTTTTCCATGTTCCCTAATATTTTGTTGGAGCGGTATTGCAATGTTTGTTAGTGCAAATAATATAACTTAAACATACTTTCAATCAAGATTAGTAAAAAAGAAAAGAAACGATAACGAGGCAATTTACTTTGGGACATTTTTAATATTTTGTTTAGATACAATCATTGTATATTTTGGGAAATTACATAATGATTACATGTAGGGATGACAAGATACATAATGAACATATCGAAAGATGCCACCGGAATAGTTTAAATTCATAAATTCATCTTGGAACATGAACAATATCAGCCAAAATAGACATAAGATACATAATGAACAATAATTATTTTTTGGACTTTAGGGACTGATAAATAATAAAATACAAATAATCATTACATGTAGGGATGATAAGATAAAAACACATCGTTAGTAATCCGTTTAAGAATCTAGAGCACGATCAGAGAGTACCAGAATCGGACCCGTTCAAAATGATAAAATCGAGGTAGAATATTTTCCGTTTAGTAGAAACAAATGATGATTCTAAATGTAATGTCCCAACAGAATCAGGTGCCAATGTTCCTCGCGAAAGTTTCCTTTCACCCAAAGTCTAAGGAATATCTTTTATTTTTCCAAACAGTGTTTTTTTTATCATGTTAAAAATAAATAAATAAAGTATTCAGATGTAAACAAATAGATCATTTTGATCCATTTTATTTTTCCATTATTTTAACGTGTCCCCCGTTTATCATTAATATTTGCAGCGCAAACTTTTTGATTGTTCAAATTTGAATTGCAAGCGGCGGTTAAACATTTCTGAAAGTTGAAACTCAACAATTCTTACATAGATAGGAACAAAAGGAGACAACCGAAAAACAAGCGATATAGGTTTATTGGTCTTTAGAAGCTCAAACAAAGTTTGAAACCATTGATATTCGAGATAAGCAAATGATGTGATCTAAACGCATGCAGGGGCTTCAAAGTCTCTAATGGTTACATAGGCTATTGACTGAGCGGCAATAGATATGGGTGTCGAAGCATCAACAAGCTTTGGATCCATCGCCGGAATGTCCTCTGAATTTGTCTGGACCATTGGAACATCGTTCAAACACACGATATCATCCTTTATATCTCCAGTTAACGCTCTCAAATGATACTCTTCTCTGTTTTGCTTCCCAACAAACTCATAGTTAGGCTTCCCAGCATCCCCGGGTTTTGCATTCGAAAGGGTTATATTGAACGATCTATCTTTCGACAAGTTGATAAATATCAAGGAAACCCCAGGCTACAGAAAGGAAACATGCACCCAAATGATTATTAACGACATAGAATCCAACAACCCCAAAATGAAAGGACAACTTTATCAAAGCCAGCTCACCTTTTTCTTTGCGCAGTGAGCATATACACGCAAATTTGGATCGGATTCTTTTGTCACAGCAAGCACAGTACTCCCCATAAGTCGGTGCCATAAAAGTGCACTGGTGATTAAAAAAAGTAAGTAGATGAAATGTTAGTATCTATACAAGAAACGATGACAAGAATAATTGCGCTTTTGTTAAAAAAAAAACTCACCCATAATAATCTGGGTTGGGAACGAACGTCGTAGCATTGAGTAAACCGTAATTTCCACCAATCAAAGCTTGCCTGCAGAAAACCTTTTGATCATAGGTTGAAGCCATTCCCATCTGATCCAAATACCTGTTTAGGGTCAAATGTTCAGCCACACAACATTATTGCAGACGAACAAATTTAGTCGTCGTGGAAAATGAGGACAAAAAAACGTGACCTTACCAGAATCCATCAGCAAATGTTCGAGACACATCTTTGCTCCCGCCGTTCAAAGCTCCGCCTGATTCAGAAACCCATGCTCCTAACTGTGGCCTAAATTTGTTGACAACATCCGAAACACCTTTATATGTTTGAGAAACTTGATTCAAATACGATGGGTCAAGAATCTTGTTCATCATGTTTGGATCATCCCCTGCACATGCATCGATCGCATTAAGGAATTAATCATACCAATATAAGGTAAGCACCTTGAATCTTATATATATATATATATATATATATATATATATATATATATAAACATTGAACTGGAGCGTATATGGATACCAGGTCCAAGATTGTAGATATGGTGTGTAAGTCCATCAACAATTCCCTGTCCCGAAACTTCCAGGAAGGTGTTAAACCATTTCTCCTCATAAAAGCCACCTGGACCTAAGACCTTTGGTTGAGTCTCGGGGTGTGCGTACAATTCTTTTACTAGATTCTTAAGCACAATAACAACTTTCCCATATTGTTTCGCGTCAACTTTTGCACCCATCCCAGATCCAGAAAGTTGATTTCCTGATGAAATATATTTTTTCGAAGTATGAAAAAAAACCCCGAAAATCAATCTTATATAATAACCTTCGGAGAGTGATTTAAGTTACCAAATTCATATGAATCGACTTTGTATCCTTTCGAAATAGTGTACTGCATGAAATCCCTTGTATTTTGCGGTTGCCAATCACCGATCCAAAGACCCTTTTCAGTTTGTGACTCGTTTCTTCCGAAAAGAGCATTAAGCCCGAATGTAAGCTTTACCCTTCAGAATACAAGTACCAAAGTAAAAGTAAAAAATTTGTTTAGATATAAAGGTTAAATTAATTATGTAAAAATAATAGATAGATGTAGTTACCCAGTGTGGTTGAAAAATCTATTCAATTGGTCCCATCTCTCCATTGAAAGGCATCCCTGAGAGAATCCAAATAAACCGTCTTCTCTTTTCATGAAATTAGGGCAACTGCTAACTTCTCCTACTTTGTACACCACGTTGTCTTGCAACGAACCACCAACTTTGATTCTCAAAGGATTGAACGCTGAAAGTAGTTTACAAAAATTAGTCCAAAATAACTGTTGCCCGGCTCTGACCCTTGTAAATTTGATAGGATATGCGTAGAACTCACCTTTTATTGCATTTATCAACGCCCCATATCTCAAATCCTACAAAGAAGGTATATCCAGAAAGGTCAAATATTATTTTTAATAGATGAGTATACATATCAGGGAGGAAATTTTGACAAGCATACCAAGTTTAATATCCCGGCCTTTCCCCAAGGGCATTGATTGTACTCGCACTTTTCAGCAGGCCACCAATCTAATGTAACACATACGAAGTTATCGTCAGTTTTAGCGATCGAAGCTGCTCCATGAATCACAACGTTCACATTTTGTGCAAATGAAAGCGACGCTGATAAAAGAAGGATTATAGGACAAAATGCGAATTTGAAATTCATATTCTAAAAGAAAAGATAATTGAGGAGCTGAGGATAATGAAATGTTATTCCACGCGTGTGTGTATATATATTCGAAGGCAGTTTAAATAAGTTTAGTATAATTAACAACTTATCATAAGCGACCAATGAAAAAGCGTTATGGTCTGGTTTTAGAGTTATAAGGTTGCAGGTACAACTGATTCCGTTGAGTTATGCACCGAACAACCATTCCAACCCGCATTTTGCCACGAAAACTTCAATTTTTTTCCATGTTCCCTAATATTTTGTTGGAGCGGTATTGCAATGTTTGTTAGTGCAAAAAATATAACTTAAACATACTTTCAATCAAGATTAGTAAAAAAGAAAAGAAACGATAACGAGGCAATTTACTTTGGGACATTTTTAATATTTTGTTTAGATACAATCATTGTATATTTTGGGAAATTACATAATGATTACATGTAGGGATGACAAGATACATAATGAACATATCGAAAGATGACACCGGAATAGTTTAAATTCATAAATTCATCTTGGAACATGAACAGTATCAGCCAAAATAGACATAAGATACATAATGAACAATAATTATTTTTTGGACTTTAGGGACTGATAAATAATAAAATACAAATAATCATTACATGTAGGGATGATAAGATAAAAACACATCGTTAGTAATCCGTTTAAGAATCTAGAGCACGATCAGAGAGTACCAGAATCGGACCCGTTCAAAATGATAAAATCGAGGTAGAATATTTTCCGTTTAGTAGAAACAATTGATGATTCTAAATGTAATGTCCCAACAGAATCAGGTGCCAATGTTCCTCGCGAAAGTTTCCTTTCACCCAAAGTCTAAGGAATATCTTTTATTTTTCCAAAAAGTGTTTTTTTTATCATGTTAAAAATAAATAAATAAAGTATTCAGATGTAAACAAATAGATCATTTTGATCCATTTTATTTTTCCATTATTTTAACGTGTCCCCCGTTTATCATTAATATTTGCAGCGCAAACTTTTTGATTGTTCAAATTTGAATTGCAAGCGGCGGTTAAACATTTCTGAAAGTTGAAACTCAACAATTCTTACATAGATAGGAACAAAAGGAGACAACCGAAAAACAAGCGATATAGGTTTATTGGTCTTTAGAAGCTCAAACAAAGTTTGAAACCATTGATATTCGAGATAAGCAAATGATGTGATCTAAACGCATGCAGGGGCTTCAAAGTCTCTAATGGTTACATAGGCTATTGACTGAGCGGCAATAGATATGGGTGTCGAAGCATCAACAAGCTTTGGATCCATCGCCGGAATGTCCTCTGAATTTGTCTGGACCATTGGAACATCGTTCAAACACACGATATCATCCTTTATATCTCCAGTTAACGCTCTCAAATGATACTCTTCTCTGTTTTGCTTCCCAACAAACTCATAGTTAGGCTTCCCAGCATCCCCGGGTTTTGCATTCGAAAGGGTTATATTGAACGATCTATCTTTCGACAAGTTGATAAATATCAAGGAAACCCCAGGCTACAGAAAGGAAACATGCACCCAAATGAATATTAACGACATAGAATCCAACAACCCCAAAATGAAAGGACAACTTTATCAAAGCCAGCTCACCTTTTTCTTTGCGCAGTGAGCATATACACGCAAATTTGGATCGGATTCTTTTGTCACAGCAAGCACAGTACTCCCCATAAGTCGGTGCCATAAAAGTGCACTGGTGATTAAAAAAAGTAAGTAGATGAAATGTTAGTATCTATACAAGAAACGATGACAAGAATAATTGCGCTTTTGTTAAAAAAAAACTCACCCATAATAATCTGGGTTGGGAACGAACGTCGTAGCATTGAGTAAACCGTAATTTCCACCAATCAAAGCTTGCCTGCAGAAAACCTTTTGATCATAGGTTGAAGCCATTCCCATCTGATCCAAATACCTGTTTAGGGTCAAATGTTCAGCCACACAACATTATTGCACACGAACAAATTTAGTCGTCGTGGAAAATGAGGACAAAAAAACGTGACCTTACCAGAATCCATCAGCAAATGTTCGAGACACATCTTTGCTCCCGCCGTTCAAAGCTCCGCCTGATTCAGAAACCCATGCTCCTAACTGTGGCCTAAATTTGTTGACAACATCCGAAACACCTTTATATGTTTGAGAAACTTGATTCAAATACGATGGGTCAAGAATCTTGTTCATCATGTTTGGATCATCCCCTGCACATGCATCGATCGCATTAAGGAATTAATCGTACCAATATAAGGTAAGCACCTTGAATCTTATATATATATATAAACATTGAACTGGAGCGTATATGGATACCAGGTCCAAGATTGTAGATTTGGTGTGTAAGTCCATCAACAATTCCCTGTCCCGAAACTTCCAGGAAGGTGTTAAACCATTTCTCCTCATAAAAGCCACGTGGACCTAAGACCTTTGGTTGAGTCTCGGGGTGTGCGTACAATTCTTTTACTAGATTCTTAAGCACAATAACATCTTTCCCATATTGTTTCGCGTCAACTTTTGCACCCATCCCAGATCCAGAAAGTTGATTTCCTGCTGAAATATATTTTTTCGAAGTATGAAAAAAAACCCCGAAAATCAATCTTATATAATAACCTTCGGAGAGTGATTTAAGTTACCAAATTCATATGAATCGACTTTGTATCCTTTCGAAATAGTGTACTGCATGAAATCCCTTGTATTTTGCGGTTGCCAATCACCGATCCAAAGACCCTTTTCAGTTTGTGACTCGTTTCTTCCGAAAAGAGCATTCAGCCCGAATGTAAGCTTTACCCTTCAGAATACAAGTACCAAAGTAAAAGTAAAAAATTTGTTTAGATATAAAGGTTAAATTAATTATGTAAAAATAATAGATAGATGTAGTTACCCAGTGTGGTTGAAAAATCTATTCAATTGGTCCCATCTCTCCATTGAAAGGCATCCCTGAGAGAATCCAAATAAACCGTCTTCTCTTTTCATGAAATTAGGGCAACTGCTAACTTCTCCTACTTTGTACACCACGTTGTCTTGCAACGAACCACCAACTTTGATTCTCAAAGGATTGAACGCTGAAAGTAGTTTACAAAAATTAGTCCAAAATCACTGTTGCCCGGCTCTGACCCTTGTAAATTTGATAGGATGTGCGTAGAACTCACCTTTTATTGCATTTATCAACGCCCCATATCTCAAATCCTACAAAGAAGGTATATCCAGAAAGGTCAAATTTTATTTTGACAAGCATACCAAGTTTAATATCCCGGCCTTTCCCCAAGGGCATTGATTGTACTCGCACTTTTCAGCAGGCCACCAATCTAATGTAACACATACGAAGTTATCGTCAGTTTTAGCGATCGAAGCTGCTCCATGAATCACAACGTTCACATTTTGTGCAAATGAAAGCGACGCTGATAAAAGAAGGATTATAGGACAAAATGCGAATTTGAAATTCATATTCTAAAAGAAAAGATAATTGAGGAGCTGAGGATAATGAAATGTTATTCCACGCGTGTGTGTATATATATTCGAAGGCAGTTTAAATAAGTTTAGTATAATTAACAACTTATCATAAGCGACCAATGAAAAAGCGTTATGGTCTGGTTTTAGAGTTATAAGGTTGCAGGTACAACTGATTCCGTTGAGTTATGCACCGAACAACCATTCCAACCCGCATTTTGCCACGAAAACTTCAATTTTTTTTCCATGTTCCCTAATATTTTGTTGGAGCGGTATTGCAATGTTTGTTAGTGCAAATAATATAACTTAAACATACTTTCAATCAAGATTAGTAAAAAAGAAAAGAAACGATAACGAGGCAATTTACTTTGGGACATTTTTAATATTTTGTTTAGATACAATCATTGTATATTTTGGGAAATTACATAATGATTACATGTAGGGATGACAAGATACATAATGAACATATCGAAAGATGCCACCGGAATAGTTTAAATTCATAAATTCATCTTGGAACATGAACAATATCAGCCAAAATAGACATAAGATACATAATGAACAATAATTATTTTTTGGACTTTAGGGACTGATAAATAATAAAATACAAATAATCATTACATGTAGGGATGATAAGATAAAAACACATCGTTAGTAATCCGTTTAAGAATCTAGAGCACGATCAGAGAGTACCAGAATCGGACCCGTTCAAAATGATAAAATCGAGGTAGAATATTTTCCGTTTAGTAGAAACAAATGATGATTCTAAATGTAATGTCCCAACAGAATCAGGTGCCAATGTTCCTCGCGAAAGTTTCCTTTCACCCAAAGTCTAAGGAATATCTTTTATTTTTCCAAACAGTGTTTTTTTTATCATGTTAAAAATAAATAAATAAAGTATTCAGATGTAAACAAATAGATCATTTTGATCCATTTTATTTTTCCATTATTTTAACGTGTCCCCCGTTTATCATTAATATTTGCAGCGCAAACTTTTTGATTGTTCAAATTTGAATTGCAAGCGGCGGTTAAACATTTCTGAAAGTTGAAACTCAACAATTCTTACATAGATAGGAACAAAAGGAGACAACCGAAAAACAAGCGATATAGGTTTATTGGTCTTTAGAAGCTCAAACAAAGTTTGAAACCATTGATATTCGAGATAAGCAAATGATGTGATCTAAACGCATGCAGGGGCTTCAAAGTCTCTAATGGTTACATAGGCTATTGACTGAGCGGCAATAGATATGGGTGTCGAAGCATCAACAAGCTTTGGATCCATCGCCGGAATGTCCTCTGAATTTGTCTGGACCATTGGAACATCGTTCAAACACACGATATCATCCTTTATATCTCCAGTTAACGCTCTCAAATGATACTCTTCTCTGTTTTGCTTCCCAACAAACTCATAGTTAGGCTTCCCAGCATCCCCGGGTTTTGCATTCGAAAGGGTTATATTGAACGATCTATCTTTCGACAAGTTGATAAATATCAAGGAAACCCCAGGCTACAGAAAGGAAACATGCACCCAAATGATTATTAACGACATAGAATCCAACAACCCCAAAATGAAAGGACAACTTTATCAAAGCCAGCTCACCTTTTTCTTTGCGCAGTGAGCATATACACGCAAATTTGGATCGGATTCTTTTGTCACAGCAAGCACAGTACTCCCCATAAGTCGGTGCCATAAAAGTGCACTGGTGATTAAAAAAAGTAAGTAGATGAAATGTTAGTATCTATACAAGAAACGATGACAAGAATAATTGCGCTTTTGTTAAAAAAAAACTCACCCATAATAATCTGGGTTGGGAACGAACGTCGTAGCATTGAGTAAACCGTAATTTCCTGTAACACTAAAAAAAAAATAATATGCATATGAGTTTTTGAGGTTGGGGGAGTCGAACCCACAACCTCCTATAGGTTTGGCCAGGACCCAGCCATCTGAGCTATGAAGCTCTTAGGGTCTAAGGCACCTCAAATTTATTTTGTATCATTCTGGTGCATGTATGCCTGTTTTAATAAGGGGGATGACTTTTCACCTACCAAAATTAATCTCCCCTTTTTTCCCGATTTCTCTGGAATTTCCTTCCCTATCACCGCGTTTTTTCCTCCGGCCGTCGTCGCCTCGTCACCGCCGTGTCGTGGCTGTCACCGCCGACCTTGCCGCGTCGGCCGTTGCACCCTGATCACGACTGTGGTAAACACTCGCGCTTTTGGGCTGTCTCTCATCGTGGATCTAGACCGGAAATCTCAACCTAAATAACACCTATAATCGCCGCCCTTCTCCGTTCGCTTTCCGGCCGATTCCGGCGTCCAACCGACGAGCCACCGCCAGATCTACATCCCCCTCGTCGAGCCCAACAAAACCCCTAAGGTTTTGAATCCAACCGACTCCGGCAAAGCCTCCGTCGGAGTTACGTAAGTTCCGGCGGCTCATTCTTAAATTCGGTTAATTTCCGGCAAGTTTTTAACATTCTTGGTTCGTGGGTTTTGTGTAACTCGGATCCCCTTTATTTTCCAGGTATTTTGGGTGAATCCGGCAACCTCCGACGAACTTCCGGTCGCCGCCGGCGACGTCTCTGTTTAAGGGTAATAAGCCGTCCGACCCGACCCATTAACCCGACCGACCCACGGTTTCTCCAACCCGACCGGTTGAATTGACTCGCCGAGTCAGCTTAGTGAGCCAACTCGCCGAGTTGACTCAGTTGACTCTTGACCCAGTTGTCTGCTGAAGTCATGCTGACGTCAGCATTGACTTCTGCTGACGTCAGCGTTGACTTTGACCAAAAAGTCAGATTTTTTCGAAAAGACCCTATCTTATGTTTTTCGACGTCCTGAGTCCGTTTTTGAAGCCCGTTTTGCGAAATTCCGACTCTAAGGCTCCCGAATCTGACCTTAAACCCAAATCATGCATATGTACTTATTTATTCCATTTAGATATCAGTAAATCGAATACGTGTCTAAACTAGTGTTTTATTTGTGTAAAGGTACTCGGGACTCGTGTAACCACTCACCAGCTCAGCCTAGCTCCTCTCGACCCGCTCACCCTCACGCTTCAGTGAATATCAGTATGAATTCAAACCATATGTATAAGAATGAGTTTAACTCTTATTTCACGTTATGACCATTAATCTTTCTTGATCTAGGATCTGACCCCGTATCTGAGCGTACTGAGGCAGGTGTCCGTTAGACCCTTCTCCGACCAGCTTTGAGGTGTGTTCCATATGTGTGCTATATTCTGATGAATGATTTGATTAACAATTTAATCATAAACAATACTATGCTTGTTTAATATCTTAATAGTTGTTGAGATTGCATTACTATGTTAGAAATGAAATGAAATGATGAACTGGTTATATAATGACATTCTCTGCCGACATGAAGTATGTTTGTCTAATTCTTATACTTGTAATATGATTCCTTGATCTGTGATAGAATTGTCTGATTGTCTGATAAACTTGAAAGTATGACATATTAGCTTGACTTGAGATGTTACAATCTGTTTGTATGTTGAATGATGAGAATTTCTGCTTTGCTCAATAGGTATGCCCAATTATCTGTCAAAAGTATAAATCTTCTGTTTATGATATTCTGAATAGAATGCCTGCCACATATGTACTCTGTTATTCATATCTGAGATCTGGACACTGATTACTATCTGGGGTATACTATTGGGTTATGTTGTGAAGTCTCTGTTGGTACAGCCCTGATCAAGCTGGTAAATCCTTATGGACTCAAGGTCTCCCCTTGAGTGGCACCTATGCCCATCGGGCCTAGGGTAAGTCCTTATGGACTCAAGGTCTCCCCTTGAGTGGCACCTATGCCCACCGGGCATAGGGTAAGTCCTTATGGGCCTAAGGCATCCCCTTAGGTGGCACCTATGCCCATCGGGCCTAGGGTAAGTCCTTATGGATGCAGTTCTGGGGGACTGCATTTGGTGTATGGTTGGAGGGTAGTCACTAGTAAACTTATGCATGCATCCGAGCATTTGCATTGATCTGCTATGTGTTATTATGATCTGATTGTTATGTATTCATTGCTTGTTTGATCTGCACTTATTGGAACACACTGAGCTCCCTAGCTCATGCCTTCTTCTTCTCCCCTTTCAGATACTTGTGATAGGCTACCCCTTTTGGACCCGGCAACTGGAGGATCGGCACATTTAGCTCTAGACTATTGTAATGTTCTTATCTTCCAAACTGTCTGTATTTGGGTGACTTATGCCTATATTTTGATACGACTTATCTTTTGATTTTGCCGGGTGTTGGCTTTTGATATAACTGAACACTTTATGCTTTCATGTCATCTATTTTGTAATCACATGATACTAAACTTTTGCATACTACTTTTGGATGGATTTGAAAGCGTCTACTAGTGAATTTTTATAATCGTTCTGAGAATAGTATGAATATGTATTTGATAACAGGTTTTATGGTATGATTCGTAAATCTCCCGAAAGGGGGAAACTATGTCAGTTTTGATATTTTGACTATGATATTTCACAAGGGTTTGATTATAGGTTGTGACTGCCTGGAGTTGGGTTAAACGCATAAGCGGGTCCAGGTGGTTACATTTAGTGGTATCAGAGCTTTTGGTTTTAAAAACCTCGGACCGTGTATGAGTCCATTTTACGCAATGTTTGAAAAGTTTTACAAAAAGTGTTTTGAAATAAGCTAAGTCACCCAATTTTTGTCTGCTTAATTGTGTACGATTCTCCATTGCTATAAACTGACCCTAAGCTTATTCCTTGTAGAGATTTTCTGCTATGAGTACTGCAAGAGGACGTCGACCTATTCGGAGACGCGGTAGACCTGTCCGGTTTGCTGACGCGATGAATGATCCGGTGGTCGAGCCACCTACTTCAACTCCTGTCCCTGGTCCTACTGAGCCTTCCGTACCATCTGGCCCTTCTGTAGTGACCGCTCCTCAATCTGCCCCTGGGATTGATGTGTCTACTCCAGTTAGAGGAGCACCGTCTTCTTCTGAGCCTCCCACATCTGTTACTGACGAAGCCCTTAGTAGGCAGTTTTTGCAGTTGATTACTGGTGCGGTTAGAGCAGCTGGTATTGTCCCTGAGGTTCCCATCTCTCAGACCTTGATCACGAATGGGGCGAGAACTTTTGATGGCCCTACTGGTGGAGCCCCGACCGAGGCAGAGGAATGGCTCCACGATCTGGAGAGGCGTATGGATTCTTTGGGTCTTGAGTCACCCAAGAGATATTTGGGAGCCGTCTCTATGTTGTATGGGAATGCTCGTACTTGGTGGGAATCTGTGGTTAGTAGTGTTCCTGCGGCCCGTTTGACTTGGGACTTTTTCAAGGAGCGCTTCAAGAGCCGCTTTGTTGGTGTGCGTTACATGAGACAGATGCAAGAACGATTCAGGACATTGACTCAGGGAGATATGTCTGTATCCGAGTATGAAACAGAATTCTTGGGCTTGCTCAGATTTGGGGCTAGCTTAGTGCCCACCGAGAGGGAAAAATGTCGTAAATTTGTGATGGGGCTGAGATATGAGTTATGTGTACATGTTGTTGGTCATCTGGATAAGGACTTCGATACTTTAGTTGAAAAAGCTAAAGACCTAGAAGAAGTTGAGCTAGCAGCCACTGGTGGAGGTAGAGCTGACCGAGAGCGGTCTAAGAGGCCTCCTAATCCCGAGCCTTTCTCGCGTCATGGAAAGAGGAATCGCACTTCTGGTCATCAGAGAGGTAATTCTGGATCCAGACCTGATGCTTCTTCGACCCCGGCTGCTAGTAGAGGTGATTCGTCTGGTTTCACCCCTATGCCCCTTTGTGTGCATTGTGACAAACGACATGGGGGCGAGTGCAGAAGGAAGACCGGTGCATGTTTTCGATGTGGGTCCGGAGACCATTTTCTGAAGAATTGCCCTGTCCCATCTTCTGCACCTCGAGCATCCTCCCAGACCCCTGCACGCTCACAGACTTCCGTACAGACTCCGGCCAGGGGTCGTAGTCAGAGTAGACCTTCTGCATCTGCTGCTAGGACAGACTCTAGAGCACGGTCCCATCAGAGTGGGGGACCAGTTTTGTCTGAGGCTAGGCAGCCAGCACTTGTTTATGCTACCAGGCGACGTGATGATAGAGATGAGCCGGATGTTATAGCAGGTACATTTACCATTTTCTCTGTTCCATACTTTGCATTGCTCGACAATGGTTCTACTCACTCCTACATTTCAAGATCTGTTTCCCGAGACCTTCCATTTCCGATAGAAGCCACAGAGAATGTTGTTACAGTTATGAGCCCAGTAGGTCAGTCGGTGACCGCAGATAAGGTGTTTAGGCGTTGTCCTCTTGAGGTTCAAGGGGAAATCTTTCTGGTTGATCTTATGGAGCTTCCAATGGAGGAGTTCGATCTGATTTTGGGTATGGATTGGTTGATCGAGCATCGGGTTAACCTTGATTGTGAATTGAAAAGGGCAACCTTAAGGACTTCTGATCGCCAGTCAGTGGTTCTAATCGGTGAACGTCGAGGTTATTTGTCTAATGTAGTATCTGCTCTGACCGTCGATAGAATGATTCGGAAGGGATATGAGACCTTCATTGCTTCTCTCCTGAATACGAAGGGTTCTCTATCCAAGATTGAAGAAATTCGCACTGTCAGCGAATTTCCTGATGTCTTTCCCGAAGAGTTGCCCAGGTTACCTCCGGATAGGGATGTTGAGTTTGAGATTGAGACTTACCCGGGGTCTGCACCTGTATCTATGAATCCCTATCGTATGGCCCCTAAAGAGCTTAAGGAGTTGAAAATTCAGTTGCAGGAGCTGCTTGACCGAGGTTTCATTCGACCTAGCTCTTCACCTTGGGGAGCTCCAGTCCTCTTCGTCAAGAAGAAAGATGGTTCACTCCGATTATGCATTGATTATCGGAAGTTGAACAAGCTGACAGTTAAGAATAAATACCCGTTACCCAGGATCGACGATTTGTTTGATCAATTTCGGGGAGCCACGGTTTTCTCAAAGATTGATTTTCGGTCTGGATACTATCAACTGAAGATAAAGGGATCTGATGTTGCGAAGACAGCTATCCGCACTAGATATGGGCACTATGAGTTTCTTGTGATGCCTTTTGGTCTTACCAATGCACCAGCTGCCTTCATGGACATGATGAACCGTGTGTTCCGACCCTATATAGACCAGTTTGTTGTGGTGTTTATTGATGATATCTTGGTTTATTCTCGGACAGAATCTGAGCATGTTGAACATTTGAAGATTGTTCTGCAAACCTTGAGAGAGCATCGTTTGTATGCTAAGCTGAGCAAGTGTGAATTTTGGCTCAGAGAAGTGACATTTCTGGGGCATGTTGTATCAGCTCAAGGTATCCAGGTTGATCCTAGTAAGATCGAGGCGATCACCAGTTGGAAGCCACCCAAGAATGTCTCTGAGATCCGTAGCTTTTTGGGTTTAGCTGGTTACTACCGCCGCTTTGTCGAGGGTTTCTCCATCATTGCTGCCCCTTTGACGAAGCTTTTGAGGAAGAATGTTCCTTTTGCTTGGTCTGATGCCCAGCAAGCTAGTTTTGAGAAACTGAAGGCGGCTTTGACTCAAGCTCCGGTCCTTTCACAACCCGAGTCTGGGAAGGACTTCTCAGTGTATAGTGATGCCTCACTCTTTGGGCTTGGTTGTGTACTGATGCAAGATAGGAAGGTAATCGCTTATGCATCACGTCAGTTACGACCACATGAGTGTAACTATCTGACCCATGACCTCGAGTTAGCTGTTGTGGTCTTTGCTCTGAAAATCTGGAGGCACTATCTCTACGGAGAGAAGTGCTATATCTTTACTGATCACAAGAGCTTGAAGTATATCCTCACTCAGAGGGATTTAAATATGAGGCAACGTCGTTGGGTTGAGCTGTTAAAGGACTATGATTGCGTGATTGAGTACCACCCAGGAAAAGCCAATGTTGTTGCCGATGCCTTGAGTCGTAAGACTATATCCGACCTGAGATCCTTGTTTGCCAGGATGAGTATTTACAGTGATGGCAGTTTGCTAGCGGAGTTGCAAGTTAAACCAACTTTGGCCGATGAGATTAAGGCCAAGCAACTATTAGACAATTCCTTACTCCCAGTCATGCAACAAGTTGAGCAGGGATCCACATCTGTTTATGCCTTCGATCAGGATGGCGTTTTGTGCTTTAAGGGTCGTTATTGTGTTTCCGATGATGCCGACCTGAAGCGAGCCATACTTAGTGAGGCTTATAGCAGCCCTTATGCTATGCATCCTGGTGGAGACAAGATGTACCAGAATCTGAAACAAAGGTACCGCTGGGAGGGTATGAAGAAGGATATATCAGATTATGTATCGAAGTGTATGACCTGTCAGCAAGTCAAAGCGGAACATCAGCATCCTTCTGGTTTGTTACAACCCATTAAGATTCCTGAGTGGAAATGGGAGCGTATCACGATGGATTTCGTTACCGGGTTGCCTCTGACTCCTTCTAAAAAGGATTCTGTCTGGGTTATTATTGATCGACTCACCAAGTCAGCTCACTTTATTCCTGTACGAGTTACTTATTCTCTAGAGAAGCTGGCTAGGCTGTATATCTCAGAGATCGTCAGATTGCATGGGGTACCCTTATCTATCATATCTGATCGAGATCCGAGGTTCACTTCTCATTTCTGGGCAGCCTTGCATAATGCTTTGGGTACGCGTTTAAATTTCAGTACATCCTTCCATCCTCAGACTGATGGTCAGTCTGAGAGAGTAATTCAGGTCCTTGAAGATATGTTGAGAGGATGCGTGATAGACTTCCGCGGTAGTTGGGAAGATTTCTTGCCCTTGGCCGAGTTTGCTTATAATAATAGCTATCAGGCTAGTATTCGCATGGCCCCTTATGAAGCTCTGTATGGTCGTAAATGCCGAACTCCTATATGTTGGACCGAGTTGTATGATAAGAAAACTTTGGGTCCGGAATTGGTCCAAGAAACTGAAGAGACTGTCAGATTAATCCATGATCGCCTGAAAGAGGCCTTTGACAGACAGAAATCTTATGCTGATCGAAGAAGAAAGGATATTGAGTTTGAGGTCGGCGATTGAGTCTTTCTGAAAGTATCTCCATGGAAGAAAGTTCTGAGATTTGGAAAAAGGGGTAAATTGAGTCCGAGATTCATTGGGCCGTACCGTATTGTGAAGAGAGTTGGGCCAGTTGCCTATCAGCTTGAGTTACCTCCTCAGCTCAGTCGTATTCATAATGTATTCCATGTGTCCATGTTGAGGCAATACCATCCAGAACCTAATCATGTTATCCAGGTTCAGGATGTAGAGTTGAGACCGGACTTGTCCTACGAGGAAGAACCGATTCAGATCTTGGATTTTGATGAGAAAGTTCTGAGAAACCGACGCATTCCGATGGTTAAAGTTCAGTGGAGAAATCGGAGCCCCAGCGAGGCTACTTGGGAAGTTGAAGGACCCATGAGAGAACAGTTTCCACATCTGTTTAATTCAGGTAAATTTCGAGGACGAAATTTCTTTTTAGGAGGGGAGAGTTGTAACACTCAAAAAAAAATAAAAAAATAATATGCATATGAGTTTTTGAGGTTGGGGGAGTCGAACCCACAACCTCCTATAGGTTTGGCCAGGACCCAGCCATCTAAGCTATGAAGCTCTTAGGGTCTAAGGCACCTCAAATTTATTTTGTATCATTCTGGTGCATGTATGCCTGTTTTAATAAGGGGGATGACTTTTCACCTACCAAAATTAATCTCCCCTTTTTTCCCGATTTCTCTGGAATTTCCTTCCCTATCACCGCCTTTTTTCCTCCGGCCGTCGTCGCCTCGTCACCGCCGTGTCGTGGCTGTCACCGCCGACCTTGCCGCGTCGGCCGTTGCACCCTGATCACGACTGTGGTAAACACTCGCGCTTTTGGGCTGTCTCTCATCGTGGATCTAGACCGGAAATCTCAACCTAAATAACACCTATAATCGCCGCCCTTCTCCGTTCGCTTTCCGGCCGATTCCGGCGTCCAACCGACGAGCCACCGCCAGATCTACATCCCCCTCGTCGAGCCCAACAAAACCCCTAAGGTTTTGAATCCAACCGACTCCGGCAAAGCCTCCGTCGGAGTTACGTAAGTTCCGGCGGCTCATTCTTAAATTCGGTTAATTTCCGGCAAGTTTTTAACATTCTTGGTTCGTGGGTTTTGTGTAACTCGGATCCCCTTTATTTTCCAGGTATTTTGGGTGAATCCGGCAACCTCCGACGAACTTCCGGTCACCGCCGGCGACGTCTCTGTTTAAGGGTAATAAGCCGTCCGACCCGACCCATTAACCCGACCGACCCACGGTTTCTCCAACCCGACCGGTTGAATTGACTCGCCGAGTCAGCTTAGTGAGCCAACTCGCCGAGTTGACTCAGTTGACTCTTGACCCAGTTGTCTGCTGAAGTCATGCTGACGTCAGCATTGACTTCTGTTGACGTCAGCGTTGACTTGCTGACGTCAGCGTTGACTTTGACCAAAAAGTCAGATTTTTTCGAAAAGACCCTATCTTATGTTTTTCGACGTCCTGAGTCCGTTTTTGAAGCCCGTTTTGCGAAATTCCGACTCTAAGGCTCCCGAATCTGACCTTAAACCCAAATCATGCATATGTACTTAATTATTCCATTTAGATATCAGTAAATCGAATACGTGTCTAAACTAGTGTTTTATTTGTGTAAAGGTACTCGGGACTCGTGTGACCACTCACCAGCTCAGCCTAGCTCCTCTCGACCCGCTCACCCTCACGCTTTAGTGAATATCAGTATGAATTCAAACCATATGTATAAGAATGAGTTTAACTCTTATTTCACGTTATGACCATTAATCTTTCTTGATCTAGGATCTGACCCCGTATCTGAGCGTACTGAGGCAGGTGTCCGTTAGACCCTTCTCCGACCAGCTTTGAGGTGTGTTCCATATGTGTGCTATATTCTGATGAATGATTTGATTAACAATTTAATCATAAACAATACTATGCTTGTTTAATATCTTAATAGTTGTTGAGATTGCATTACTATGTTAGAAATGAAATGAAATGATGAACTGGTTATATAATGACATTCTCTGCCGACATGAAGTATGTTTGTCTAATTCTTATACTTGTAATATGATTCCTTGATCTGTGATAGAATTGTCTGATTGTCTGATAAACTTGAAAGTATGACATATTAGCTTGACTTGAGATGTTACAATCTGTTTGTATGTTGAATGATGAGAATGTCTTCTTTGCTCAATAGGTATGCCCAATTATCTGTCAAAAGTATAAATCTTCTGTTTCTGATATTCTGAATAGAATGCCTGCCACATATGTACTCTGTTATTCATATCTGAGATCTGGACACTGATTACTATCTGGGGTATACTATTGGGTTATGTTGTGAAGTCTCTGTTGGTACAGCCCTGATCAAGCTGGTAAATCCTTATGGACTCAAGGTCTCCCCTTGAGTGGCACCTATGCCCATCGGGCCTAGGGTAAGTCCTTATGGACTCAAGGTCTCCCCTTGAGTGGCACCTATGCCCACCGGGCATAGGGTAAGTCCTTATGGGCCTAAGGCATCCCCTTAGGTGGCACCTATGCCCATCGGGCCTAGGGTAAGTCCTTATGGATGCAGTTCTGGGGGACTGCATTTGGTGTATGGTTGGAGGGTAGTCACTAGTAAACTTATGCATGCATCCGAGCATTTGCATTGATCCGCTATGTGTTATTATGATCTGATTGTTATGTATTCATTGCTTGTTTGATCTGCACTTATTGGAACACACTGAGCTCCCTAGCTCATGCCTTCTTCTTCTCCCCTTTCAGATACTTGTGATAGGCTACCCCTTTTGGACCCGGCAACTAGAGGATCGACACATTTAGCTCTAGACTGTTGTAATGTTCTTATCTTCCAAACTGTCTGTATTTGGGTGACTTATGCCTATATTTTGATACGACTTATCTTTTGATTTTGCCGGGTGTTGGCTTTTGATAAAACTGAACACTTTATGCTTTCATGTCATCTATTTTGTAATCACATGATACTAAACATTTGCTTACTACTTTTGGATGGATTTGAAAGCGTCTACTAGTGAATTTTTATAATCGTTCTGAGAATAGTATGAATATGTATTTGATAACAGGTTTTATGGTATGATTCGTAAATCTCCCGAAAGGGGGAAACTATGTTAGTTTTGATATTTTGACTATGATATTTCACAAGGGTTTGATTATAGGTTGTGACTGCCTGGAGTTGGGTTAAACGCATAAGCGGGTCCAGGTGGTTACATTTCCACCAATCAAAGCTTGCCTGCAGAAAACCTTTTGATCATAGGTTGAAGCCATTCCCATCTGATCCAAATACCTGTTTAGGGTCAAATGTTCAGCCACACAACATTATTGCACACGAACAAATTTAGTCGTCGTGGAAAATGAGGACAAAAAAACGTGACCTTACCAGAATCCATCAGCAAATGTTCGAGACACATCTTTGCTCCCGCCGTTCAAAGCTCCGCCTGATTCAGAAACCCATGCTCCTAACTGTGGCCTAAATTTGTTGACAACATCCGAAACACCTTTATATGTTTGAGAAACTTGATTCAAATACGATGGGTCAAGAATCTTGTTCATCATGTTTGGATCATCCCCTGCACATGCATCGATCGCATTAAGGAATTAATCGTACCAATATAAGGTAAGCACCTTGAATCTTATATATATATATATATATATATATATATATAAACATTGAACTGGAGCGTATATGGATACCAGGTCCAAGATTGTAGATATGGTGTGTAAGTCCATCAACAATTCCCTGTCCCGAAACTTCCAGGAAGGTGTTAAACCATTTCTCCTCATAAAAGCCACCTGGACCTAAGACCTTTGGTTGAGTCTCGGGGTGTGCGTACAATTCTTTTACTAGATTCTTAAGCACAATAACATCTTTCCCATATTGTTTCGCGTCAACTTTTGCACCCATCCCAGATCAAGAAAGTTGATTTCCTGATGAAATATATTTTTTCGAAGTATGAAAAAAAACCCCGAAAATCAATCTTATATAATAACCTTCGGAGAGTGATTTAAGTTACCAAATTCATATGAATCGACTTTGTATCCTTTCGAAATAGTGTACTGCATGAAATCCCTTGTATTTTGCGGTTGCCAATCACCGATCCAAAGACCCTTTTCAGTTTGTGACTCGTTTCTTCCGAAAAGAGCATTCAGCCCGAATGTAAGCTTTACCCTTCAGAATACAAGTACCAAAGTAAAAGTAAAAAATTTGTTTAGATATAAAGGTTAAATTAATTATGTAAAAATAATAGATAGATGTAGTTACCCAGTGTGGTTGAAAAATCTATTCAATTGGTCCCATCTCTCCATTGAAAGGCATCCCTGAGAGAATCCAAATAAACCGTCTTCTCTTTTCATGAAATTAGGGAAACTGCTAACTTCTCCTACTTTGTACACCACGTTGTCTTGCAACGAACCACCAACTTTGATTCTCAAAGGATTGAACGCTGAAAGTAGTTTACAAAAATTAGTCCAAAATCACTGTTGCCCGGCTCTGACCCTTGTAAATTTGATAGGATGTGCGTAGAACTCACCTTTTATTGCATTTATCAACGCCCCATATCTCAAATCCTACAAATAAGGTATATCCAGAAAGGTCAAATTTTATTTTTAGTAGATGAGTATACATATCAGGGAGGAAATTTTGACAAGCATACCAAGTTTAATATCCCGGCCTTTCCCCAAGGGCATTGATTGTACTCGCACTTTTCAGCAGGCCACCAATCTAATGTAACACATACGAAGTTATCGTCAGTTTTAGCGATCGAAGCTGCTCCATGAATCACAACGTTCACATTTTGTGCAAATGAAAGCGACGCTGATAAAAGAAGGATTATAGGACAAAATGCGAATTTGAAATTCATATTCTAAAAGAAAAGATAATTGAGGAGCTGAGGATAATGAAATGTTATTCCACGCGTGTGTGTATATATATTCGAAGGCAGTTTAAATAAGTTTAGTATAATTAACAACTTATCATAAGCGACCAATGAAAAAGCGTTATGGTCTGGTTTTAGAGTTATAAGGTTGCAGGTACAACTGATTCCGTTGAGTTATGCACCGAACAACCATTCCAACCCGCATTTTGCCACGAAAACTTCAATTTTTTTCCATGTTCCCTAATATTTTGTTGGAGCGGTATTGCAATGTTTGTTAGTGCAAAAAATATAACTTAAACATACTTTCAATCAAGATTAGTAAAAAAGAAAAGAAACGATAACGAGGCAATTTACTTTGGGACATTTTTAATATTTTGTTTAGATACAATCATTGTATATTTTGGGAAATTACATAATGATTACATGTAGGGATGACAAGATACATAATGAACATATCGAAAGATGCCACCGGAATAGTTTAAATTCATAAATTCATCTTGGAACATGAACAGTATCAGCCAAAATAGACATAAGATACATAATGAACAATAATTATTTTTTGGACTTTAGGGACTGATAAATAATAAAATACAAATAATCATTACATGTAGGGATGATAAGATAAAAACACATCGTTAGTAATCCGTTTAAGAATCTAGAGCACGATCAGAGAGTACCAGAATCGGACCCGTTCAAAATGATAAAATCGAGGTAGAATATTTTCCGTTTAGTAGAAACAAATGATGATTCTAAATGTAATGTCCCAACAGAATCAGGTGCCAATGTTCCTCGCGAAAGTTTCCTTTCACCCAAAGTCTAAGGAATATCTTTTATTTTTCCAAACAGTGTTTTTTTTATCATGTTAAAAATAAATAAATAAAGTATTCAGATGTAAACAAATAGATCATTTTGATCCATTTTATTTTTCCATTATTTTAACGTGTCCCCCGTTTATCATTAATATTTGCAGCGCAAACTTTTTGATTGTTCAAATTTGAATTGCAAGCGGCGGTTAAACATTTCTGAAAGTTGAAACTCAACAATTCTTACATAGATAGGAACAAAAGGAGACAACCGAAAAACAAGCGATATAGGTTTATTGGTCTTTAGAAGCTCAAACAAAGTTTGAAACCATTGATATTCGAGATAAGCAAATGATGTGATCTAAACGCATGCAGGGGCTTCAAAGTCTCTAATGGTTACATAGGCTATTGACTGAGCGGCAATAGATATGGGTGTCGAAGCATCAACAAGCTTTGGATCCATCGCCGGAATGTCCTCTGAATTTGTCTGGACCATTGGAACATCGTTCAAACACACGATATCATCCTTTATATCTCCAGTTAACGCTCTCAAATGATACTCTTCTCTGTTTTGCTTCCCAACAAACTCATAGTTAGGCTTCCCAGCATCCCCGGGTTTTGCATTCGAAAGGGTTATATTGAACGATCTATCTTTCGACAAGTTGATAAATATCAAGGAAACCCCAGGCTACAGAAAGGAAACATGCACCCAAATGATTATTAACGACATAGAATCCAACAACCCCAAAATGAAAGGACAACTTTATCAAAGCCAGCTCACCTTTTTCTTTGCGCAGTGAGCATATACACGCAAATTTGGATCGGATTCTTTTGTCACAGCAAGCACAGTACTCCCCATAAGTCGGTGCCATAAAAGTGCACTGGTGATTAAAAAAAGTAAGTAGATGAAATGTTAGTATCTATACAAGAAACGATGACAAGAATAATTGCGCTTTTGTTAAAAAAAAAACTCACCCATAATAATCTGGGTTGGGAACGAACGTCGTAGCATTGAGTAAACCGTAATTTCCACCAATCAAAGCTTGCCTGCAGAAAACCTTTTGATCATAGGTTGAAGCCATTCCCATCTGATCCAAATACCTGTTTAGGGTCAAATGTTCAGCCACACAACATTATTGCACACGAACAAATTTAGTCGTCGTGGAAAATGAGGACAAAAAAACGTGACCTTACCAGAATCCATCAGCAAATGTTCGAGACACATCTTTGCTCCCGCCGTTCAAAGCTCCGCCTGATTCAGAAACCCATGCTCCTAACTGTGGCCTAAATTTGTTGACAACATCCGAAACACCTTTATATGTTTGAGAAACTTGATTCAAATACGATGGGTCAAGAATCTTGTTCATCATGTTTGGATCATCCCCTGCACATGCATCGATCGCATTAAGGAATTAATCGTACCAATATAAGGTAAGCACCTTGAATCTTATATATATAAACATTGAACTGGAGCGTATATGGATACCAGGTCCAAGATTGTAGATATGGTGTGTAAGTCCATCAACAATTCCCTGTCCCGAAACTTCCAGGAAGGTGTTAAACCATTTCTCCTCATAAAAGCCACCTGGACCTAAGACCTTTGGTTGAGTCTCGGGGTGTGCGTACAATTCTTTTACTAGATTCTTAAGCACAATAACATCTTTCCCATATTGTTTCGCGTCAACTTTTGCACCCATCCCAGATCCAGAAAGTTGATTTCCTGATGAAATATATTTTTTCAAAGTATGAAAAAAAACCCCGAAAATCAATCTTATATAATAACCTTCAGAGAGTGATTTAAGTTACCAAATTCATATGAATCGACTTTGTATCCTTTCGAAATAGTGTACTGCATGAAATCCCTTGTATTTTGCGGTTGCCAATCACCGATCCAAAGACCCTTTTCAGTTTGTGACTCGTTTCTTCCGAAAAGAGCATTCAGCCCGAATGTAAGCTTTACCCTTCAGAATACAAGTACCAAAGTAAAAGTAAAAAATTTGTTTAGATATAAAGGTTAAATTAATTATGTAAAAATAATAGATAGATGTAGTTACCCAGTGTGGTTGAAAAATCTATTCAATTGGTCCCATCTCTCCATTGAAAGGCATCCCTGAGAGAATCCAAATAAACCGTCTTCTCTTTTCATGAAATTAGGGCAACTGCTAACTTCTCCTACTTTGTACACCACGTTGTCTTGCAACGAACCACCAACTTTGATTCTCAAAGGATTGAACGTTGAAAGTAGTTTACAAAAATTAGTCCAAAATCACTGTTGCCCGGCTCTGACCCTTGTAAATTTGATAGGATGTGCGTAGAACTCACCTTTTATTGCATTTATCAACGCCCCATATCTCAAATCCTACAAAGAAGGTATATCCAGAAAGGTCAAATTTTATTTTTAATAGATGAGTATACATATCAGGGAGGAAATTTTGACAAGCATACCAAGTTTAATATCCCGGCCTTTCCCCAAGGGCATTGATTGTACTCGCACTTTTCAGCAGGCCACCAATCTAATGTAACACATACGAAGTTATCGTCAGTTTTAGCGATCGAAGCTGCTCCATGAATCACAACGTTCACATTTTGTGCAAATGAAAGCGACGCTGATAAAAGAAGGATTATAGGACAAAATGCGAATTTGAAATTCATATTCTAAAAGAAAAGATAATTGAGGAGCTGAGGATAATGAAATGTTATTCCACGCGTGTGTGTATATATATTCGAAGGCAGTTTAAATAAGTTTAGTATAATTAACAACTTATCATAAGCGACCAATGAAAAAGCGTTATGGTCTGGTTTTAGAGTTATAAGGTTGCAGGTACAACTGATTCCGTTGAGTTATGCACCGAACAACCATTCCAACCCGCATTTTGCCACGAAAACTTCAATTTTTTTTCCATGTTCCCTAATATTTTGTTGGAGCGGTATTGCAATGTTTGTTAGTGCAAAAAATATAACTTAAACATACTTTCAATCAAGATTAGTAAAAAAGAAAAGAAACGATAACGAGGCAATTTACTTTGGGACATTTTTAATATTTTGTTTAGATACAATCATTGTATATTTTGGGAAATTACATAATGATTACATGTAGGGATGACAAGATACATAATGAACATATCGAAAGATGCCACCGGAATAGTTTAAATTCATAAATTCATCTTGGAACATGAACAGTATCAGCCAAAATAGACATAAGATACATAATGAACAATAATTATTTTTTGGACTTTAGGGACTGATAAATAATAAAATACAAATAATCATTACATGTAGGGATGATAAGATAAAAACACATCGTTAGTAATCCGTTTAAGAATCTAGAGCACGATCAGAGAGTACCAGAATCGGACCCGTTCAAAATGATAAAATCGAGGTAGAATATTTTCCGTTTAGTAGAAACAAATGATGATTCTAAATGTAATGTCCCAACAGAATCAGGTGCCAATGTTCCTCGCGAAAGTTTCCTTTCACCCAAAGTCTAAGGAATATCTTTTATTTTTCCAAACAGTGTTTTTTTTATCATGTTAAAAATAAATAAATAAAGTATTCAGATGTAAACAAATAGATCATTTTGATCCATTTTATTTTTCCATTATTTTAACGTGTCCCCCGTTTATCATTAATATTTGCAGCGCAAACTTTTTGATTGTTCAAATTTGAATTGCAAGCGGCGGTTAAACATTTCTGAAAGTTGAAACTCAACAATTCTTACATAGATAGGAACAAAAGGAGACAACCGAAAAACAAGCGATATAGGTTTATTGGTCTTTAGAAGCTCAAACAAAGTTTGAAACCATTGATATTCGAGATAAGCAAATGATGTGATCTAAACGCATGCAGGGGCTTCAAAGTCTCTAATGGTTACATAGGCTATTGACTGAGCGGCAATAGATATGGGTGTCGAAGCATCAACAAGCTTTGGATCCATCGCCGGAATGTCCTCTGAATTTGTCTGGACCATTGGAACATCGTTCAAACACACGATATCATCCTTTATATCTCCAGTTAACGCTCTCAAATGATACTCTTCTCTGTTTTGCTTCCCAACAAACTCATAGTTAGGCTTCCCAGCATCCCCGGGTTTTGCATTCGAAAGGGTTATATTGAACGATCTATCTTTCGACAAGTTGATAAATATCAAGGAAACCCCAGGCTACAGAAAGGAAACATGCACCCAAATGATTATTAACGACATAGAATCCAACAACCCCAAAATGAAAGGACAACTTTATCAAAGCCAGCTCACCTTTTTCTTTGCGCAGTGAGCATATACACGCAAATTTGGATCGGATTCTTTTGTCACAGCAAGCACAGTACTCCCCATAAGTCGGTGCCATAAAAGTGCACTGGTGATTAAAAAAAGTAAGTAGATGAAATGTTAGTATCTATACAAGAAACGATGACAAGAATAATTGCGCTTTTGTTAAAAAAAAAACTCACCCATAATAATCTGGGTTGGGAACGAACGTCGTAGCATTGAGTAAACCGTAATTTCCACCAATCAAAGCTTGCCTGCAGAAAACCTTTTGATCATAGGTTGAAGCCATTCCCATCTGATCCAAATACCTGTTTAGGGTCAAATGTTCAGCCACACAACATTATTGCACACGAACAAATTTAGTCGTCGTGGAAAATGAGGACAAAAAAACGTGACCTTACCAGAATCCATCAGCAAATGTTCGAGACACATCTTTGCTCCCGCCGTTCAAAGCTCCGCCTGATTCAGAAACCCATGCTCCTAACTGTGGCCTAAATTTGTTGACAACATCCGAAACACCTTTATATGTTTGAGAAACTTGATTCAAATACGATGGGTCAAGAATCTTGTTCATCATGTTTGGATCATCCCCTGCACATGCATCGATCGCATTAAGGAATTAATCGTACCAATATAAGGTAAGCACCTTGAATCTTATATATATATATATATATATATATAAAAAAAAAACATTGAACTGGAGCGTATATGGATACCAGGTCCAAGATTGTAGATATGGTGTGTAAGTCCATCAACAATTCCCTGTCCCGAAACTTCCAGGAAGGTGTTAAACCATTTCTCCTCATAAAAGCCACCTGGACCTAAGACCTTTGGTTGAGTCTCGGGGTGTGCGTACAATTCTTTTACTAGATTCTTAAGCACAATAACATCTTTCCCATATTGTTTCGCGTCAACTTTTGCACCCATCCCAGATCCAGAAAGTTGATTTCCTGATGAAATATATTTTTTCGAAGTATGAAAAAAAACCCCGAAAATCAATCTTATATAATAACCTTCGGAGAGTGATTTAAGTTACCAAATTCATATGAATCGACTTTGTATCCTTTCGAAATAGTGTACTGCATGAAATCCCTTGTATTTTGCGGTTGCCAATCACCGATCCAAAGACCCTTTTCAGTTTGTGACTCGTTTCTTCCGAAAAGAGCATTCAGCCCGAATGTAAGCTTTACCCTTCAGAATACAAGTACCAAAGTAAAAGTAAAAAATTTGTTTAGATATAAAGGTTAAATTAATTATGTAAAAATAATAGATAGATGTAGTTACCCAGTGTGGTTGAAAAATCTATTCAATTGGTCCCATCTCTCCATTGAAAGGCATCCCTGAGAGAATCCAAATAAACCGTCTTCTCTTTTCATGAAATTAGGGCAACTGCTAACTTCTCCTACTTTGTACACCACGTTGTCTTGCAACGAACCACCAACTTTGATTCTCAAAGGATTGAACGCTGAAAGTAGTTTACAAAAATTAGTCCAAAATCACTGTTGCCCGGCTCTGACCCTTGTAAATTTGATAGGATGTGCGTAGAACTCACCTTTTATTGCATTTATCAACGCCCCATATCTCAAATCCTACAAATAAGGTATATCCAGAAAGGTCAAATTTTATTTTTAATAGATGAGTATACATATCAGGGAGGAAATTTTGACAAGCATACCAAGTTTAATATCCCGGCCTTTCCCCAAGGGCATTGATTGTACTCGCACTTTTCAGCAGGCCACCAATCTAATGTAACACATACGAAGTTATCGTCAGTTTTAGCGATCGAAGCTGCTCCATGAATCACAACGTTCACATTTTGTGCAAATGAAAGCGACGCTGATAAAAGAAGGATTATAGGACAAAATGCGAATTTGAAATTCATATTCTAAAAGAAAAGATAATTGAGGAGCTGAGGATAATGAAATGTTATTCCACGCGTGTGTGTATATATATTCGAAGGCAGTTTAAATAAGTTTAGTATAATTAACAACTTATCATAAGCGACCAATGAAAAAGCGTTATGGTCTGGTTTTAGAGTTATAAGGTTGCAGGTACAACTGATTCCGTTGAGTTATGCACCGAACAACCATTCCAACCCGCATTTTGCCACGAAAACTTCAATTTTTTTTCCATGTTCCCTAATATTTTGTTGGAGCGGTATTGCAATGTTTGTTAGTGCAAAAAATATAACTTAAACATACTTTCAATCAAGATTAGTAAAAAAGAAAAGAAACGATAACGAGGCAATTTACTTTGGGACATTTTTAATATTTTGTTTAGATACAATCATTGTATATTTTGGGAAATTACATAATGATTACATGTAGGGATGACAAGATACATAATGAACATATCGAAAGATGCCACCGGAATAGTTTAAATTCATAAATTCATCTTGGAACATGAACAGTATCAGCCAAAATAGACATAAGATACATAATGAACAATAATTATTTTTTGGACTTTAGGGACTGATAAATAATAAAATACAAATAATCATTACATGTAGGGATGATAAGATAAAAACACATCGTTAGTAATCCGTTTAAGAATCTAGAGCACGATCAGAGAGTACCAGAATCGGACCCGTTCAAAATGATAAAATCGAGGTAGAATATTTTCCGTTTAGTAGAAACAAATGATGATTCTAAATGTAATGTCCGAACAGAATCAGGTGCCAATGTTCCTCGCGAAAGTTTCCTTTCACCCAAAGTCTAAGGAATATCTTTTATTTTTCCAAACAGTGTTTTTTTTATCATGTTAAAAATAAATAAATAAAGTATTCAGATGTAAACAAATAGATCATTTTGATCCATTTTATTTTTCCATTATTTTAACGTGTCCCCCGTTTATCATTAATATTTGCAGCGCAAACTTTTTGATTGTTCAAATTTGAATTGCAAGCGGCGGTTAAACATTTCTGAAAGTTGAAACTCAACAATTTTTACATAGATAGGAACAAAAGGAGACAACCGAAAAACAAGCGATATAGGTTTATTGGTCTTTAGAAGCTCAAACAAAGTTTGAAACCATTGATATTCGAGATAAGCAAATGATGTGATCAAAACGCATGCAGGGGCTTCAAAGTCTCTAATGGTTACATAGGCTATTGACTGAGCGGCAATAGATATGGGTGTCGAAGCATCAACAAGCTTTGGATCCATCGCCGGAATGTCCTCTGAATTTGTCTGGACCATTGGAACATCGTTCAAACACACGATATCATCCTTTATATCTCCAGTTAACGCTCTCAAATGATACTCTTCTCTGTTTTGCTTCCCAACAAACTCATAGTTAGGCTTCCCAGCATCCCCGGGTTTTGCATTCGAAAGGGTTATATTGAACGATCTATCTTTCGACAAGTTGATAAATATCAAGGAAACCCCAGGCTACAGAAAGGAAACATGCACCCAAATGATTATTAACGACATAGAATCCAACAACCCCAAAATGAAAGGACAACTTTATCAAAGCCAGCTCACCTTTTTCTTTGCGCAGTGAGCATATACACGCAAATTTGGATCGGATTCTTTTGTCACAGCAAGCACAGTACTCCCCATAAGTCGGTGCCATAAAAGTGCACTGGTGATTAAAAAAAGTAAGTAGATGAAATGTTAGTATCTATACAAGAAACGATGACAAGAATAATTGCGCTTTTGTTAAAAAAAAACTCACCCATAATAATCTGGGTTGGGAACGAACGTCGTAGCATTGAGTAAACCGTAATTTCCACCAATCAAAGCTTGCCTGCAGAAAACCTTTTGATCATAGGTTGAAGCCATTCCCATTTGATCCAAATACCTGTTTAGGGTCAAATGTTCAGCCACACAACATTATTGCACACGAACAAATTTAGTCGTCGTGGAAAATGAGGACAAAAAAACGTGACCTTACCAGAATCCATCAGCAAATGTTCGAGACACATCTTTGCTCCCGCCGTTCAAAGCTCCGCCTGATTCAGAAACCCATGCTCCTAACTGTGGCCTAAATTTGTTGACAACATCCGAAACACCTTTATATGTTTGAGAAACTTGATTCAAATACGATGGGTCAAGAATCTTGTTCATCATGTTTGGATCATCCCCTGCACATGCATCGATCGCATTAAGGAATTAATCGTACCAATATAAGGTAAGCACCTTGAATCTTATATATATATATATATATATATATATATATATATATATATATAAACATTGAACTGGAGCGTATATGGATACCAGGTCCAAGATTGTAGATATGGTGTGTAAGTCCATCAACAATTCCCTGTCCCGAAACTTCCAGGAAGGTGTTAAACCATTTCTCCTCATAAAAGCCACCTGGACCTAAGACCTTTGGTTGAGTCTCGGGGTGTGCGTACAATTCTTTTACTAGATTCTTAAGCACAATAACATCTTTCCCATATTGTTTCGCGTCAACTTTTGCACCCATCCCAGATCCAGAAAGTTGATTTCCTGATGAAATATATTTTTTCAAAGTATGAAAAAAAACCCCGAAAATCAATCTTATATAATAACCTTCGGAGAGTGATTTAAGTTACCAAATTCATATGAATCGACTTTGTATCCTTTCGAAATAGTGTACTGCATGAAATCCCTTGTATTTTGCGGTTGCCAATCACCGATCCAAAGACCCTTTTCAGTTTGTGACTCGTTTCTTCCGAAAAGAGCATTCAGCCCGAATGTAAGCTTTACCCTTCAGAATACAAGTACCAAAGTAAAAGTAAAAAATTTGTTTAGATATAAAGGTTAAATTAATTATGTAAAAATAATAGATAGATGTAGTTACCCAGTGTGGTTGAAAAATCTATTCAATTGGTCCCATCTCTCCATTGAAAGGCATCCCTGAGAGAATCCAAATAAACCGTCTTCTCTTTTCATGAAATTAGGGCAACTGCTAACTTCTCCTACTTTGTACACCACGTTGTCTTGCAACGAACCACCAACTTTGATTCTCAAAGGATTGAACGCTGAAAGTAGTTTACAAAAATTAGTCCAAAATCACTGTTGCCCGGCTCTGACCCTTGTAAATTTGATAGGATGTGCGTAGAACTCACCTTTTATTGCATTTATCAACGCCCCATATCTCAAATCCTACAAAGAAGGTATATCCAGAAAGGTCAAATTTTATTTTTAATAGATGAGTATACATATCAGGGAGGAAATTTTGACAAGCATACCAAGTTTAATATCCCGGCCTTTCCCCAAGGGCATTGATTGTACTCGCACTTTTCAGCAGGCCACCAATCTAATGTAACACATACGAAGTTATCGTCAGTTTTAGCGATCGAAGCTGCTCCATGAATCACAACGTTCACATTTTGTGCAAATGAAAGCGACGCTGATAAAAGAAGGATTATAGGACAAAATGCGAATTTGAAATTCATATTCTAAAAGAAAAGATAATTGAGGAGCTGAGGATAATGAAATGTTATTCCACGCGTGTGTGTATATATATTCGAAGGCAGTTTAAATAAGTTTAGTATAATTAACAACTTATCATAAGCGACCAATGAAAAAGCGTTATGGTCTGGTTTTAGAGTTATAAGGTTGCAGGTACAACTGATTCCGTTGAGTTATGCACCGAACAACCATTCCAACCCGCATTTTGCCACGAAAACTTCAATTTTTTTTCCATGTTCCCTAATATTTTGTTGGAGCGGTATTGCAATGTTTGTTAGTGCAAAAAATATAACTTAAACATACTTTCAATCAAGATTAGTAAAAAAGAAAAGAAACGATAACGAGGCAATTTACTTTGGGACATTTTTAATATTTTGTTTAGATACAATCATTGTATATTTTGGGAAATTACATAATGATTACATGTAGGGATGACAAGATACATAATGAACATATCGAAAGATGCCACCGGAATAGTTTAAATTCATAAATTCATCTTGGAACATGAACAGTATCAGCCAAAATAGACATAAGATACATAATGAACAATAATTATTTTTTGGACTTTAGGGACTGATAAATAATAAAATACAAATAATCATTACATGTAGGGATGATAAGATAAAAACACATCGTTAGTAATCCGTTTAAGAATCTAGAGCACGATCAGAGAGTACCAGAATCGGACCCGTTCAAAATGATAAAATCGAGGTAGAATATTTTCCGTTTAGTAGAAACAAATGATGATTCTAAATGTAATGTCCCAACAGAATCAGGTGCCAATGTTCCTCGCGAAAGTTTCCTTTCACCCAAAGTCTAAGGAATATCTTTTATTTTTCCAAACAGTGTTTTTTTTATCATGTTAAAAATAAATAAATAAAGTATTCAGATGTAAACAAATAGATCATTTTGATCCACTTTATTTTTCCATTATTTTAATGTGTCCCCCGTTTATCATTAATATTTGCAGCGCAAACTTTTTGATTGTTCAAATTTGAATTGCAAGCGGCGGTTAAACATTTCTGAAAGTTGAAACTCAACAATTTTTACATAGATAGGAACAAAAGGAGACAACCGAAAAACAAGCGATATAGGTTTATTGGTCTTTAGAAGCTCAAACAAAGTTTGAAACCATTGATATTCGAGATAAGCAAATGATGTGATCAAAACGCATGCAGGGGCTTCAAAGTCTCTAATGGTTACATAGGCTATTGACTGAGCGGCAATAGATATGGGTGTCGAAGCATCAACAAGCTTTGGATCCATCGCCGGAATGTCCTCTGAATTTGTCTGGACCATTGGAACATCGTTCAAACACACGATATCATCCTTTATATCTCCAGTTAACGCTCTCAAATGATACTCTTCTCTGTTTTGCTTCCCAACAAACTCATAGTTAGGCTTCCCAGCATCCCCGGGTTTTGCATTCGAAAGGGTTATATTGAACGATCTATCTTTCGACAAGTTGATAAATATCAAGGAAACCCCACGCTACAGAAAGGAAACATGCACCCAAATGATTATTAACGACATAGAATCCAACAACCCCAAAATGAAAGGACAACTTTATCAAAGCCAGCTCACTTTTTTCTTTGCGCAGTGAGCATATACACGCAAATTTGGATCGGATTCTTTTGTCACAGCAAGCACAGTACTCCCCATAAGTCGGTGCCATAAAAGTGCACTGGTGATTAAAAAAAGTAAGTAGATGAAATGTTAGTATCTATACAAGAAACGATGACAAGAATAATTGCGCTTTTGTTAAAAAAAAAACTCACCCATAATAATCTGGGTTGGGAACGAACGTCGTAGCATTGAGTAAACCGTAATTTCCACCAATCAAAGCTTGCCTGCAGAAAACCTTTTGATCATAGGTTGAAGCCATTCCCATCTGATCCAAATACCTGTTTAGGGTCAAATGTTCAGCCACACAACATTATTGCACACGAACAAATTTAGTCGTCGTGGAAAATGAGGACAAAAAAACGTGACCTTACCAGAATCCATCAGCAAATGTTCGAGACACATCTTTGCTCCCGCCGTTCAAAGCTCCGCCTGATTCAGAAACCCATGCTCCTAACTGTGGCCTAAATTTGTTGACAACATCCGAAACACCTTTATATGTTTGAGAAACTTGATTCAAATACGATGGGTCAAGAATCTTGTTCATCATGTTTGGATCATCCCCTGCACATGCATCGATCGCATTAAGGAATTAATCGTACCAATATAAGGTAAGCACCTTGAATCTTATATATATAAACATTGAACTGGAGCGTATATGGATACCAGGTCCAAGATTGTAGATATGGTGTGTAAGTCCATCAACAATTCCCTGTCCCGAAACTTCCAGGAAGGTGTTAAACCATTTCTCCTCATAAAAGCCACCTGGACCTAAGACCTTTGGTTGAGTCTCGGGGTGTGCGTACAATTCTTTTACTAGATTCTTAAGCACAATAACATCTTTCCCATATTGTTTCGCGTCAACTTTTGCACCCATCCCAGATCCAGAAAGTTGATTTCCTGATGAAATATATTTTTTCAAAGTATGAAAAAAAACCCCGAAAATCAATCTTATATAATAACCTTCAGAGAGTGATTTAAGTTACCAAATTCATATGAATCGACTTTGTATCCTTTCGAAATAGTGTACTGCATGAAATCCCTTGTATTTTGCGGTTTCCAATCACCGATCCAAAGACCCTTTTCAGTTTGTGACTCGTTTCTTCCGAAAAGAGCATTCAGCCCGAATGTAAGCTTTACCCTTCAGAATACAAGTACCAAAGTAAAAGTAAAAAATTTGTTTAGATATAAAGGTTAAATTAATTATGTAAAAATAATAGATAGATGTAGTTACCCAGTGTGGTTGAAAAATCTATTCAATTGGTCCCATCTCTCCATTGAAAGGCATCCCTGAGAGAATCCAAATAAACCGTCTTCTCTTTTCATGAAATTAGGGCAACTGCTAACTTCTCCTACTTTGTACACCACGTTGTCTTGCAACGAACCACCAACTTTGATTCTCAAAGGATTGAACGCTGAAAGTAGTTTACAAAAATTAGTCCAAAATCACTGTTGCCCGGCTCTGACCCTTGTAAATTTGATAGGATGTGCGTAGAACTCACCTTTTATTGCATTTATCAACGCCCCATATCTCAAATCCTACAAAGAAGGTATATCCAGAAAGGTCAAATTTTATTTTTAATAGATGAGTATACATATCAGGGAGGAAATTTTGACAAGCATACCAAGTTTAATATCCCGGCCTTTCCCCAAGGGCATTGATTGTACTCGCACTTTTCAGCAGGCCACCAATCTAATGTAACACATACGAAGTTATCGTCAGTTTTAGCGATCGAAGCTGCTCCATGAATCACAACGTTCACATTTTGTGCAAATGAAAGCGACGCTGATAAAAGAAGGATTATAGGACAAAATGCGAATTTGAAATTCATATTCTAAAAGAAAAGATAATTGAGGAGCTGAGGATAATGAAATGTTATTCCACGCGTGTGTGTATATATATTCGAAGGCAGTTTAAATAAGTTTAGTATAATTAACAACTTATCATAAGCGACCAATGAAAAAGCGTTATGGTCTGGTTTTAGAGTTATAAGGTTGCAGGTACAACTGATTCCGTTGAGTTATGCACCGAACAACCATTCCAACCCGCATTTTGCCACGAAAACTTCAATTTTTTTTCCATGTTCCCTAATATTTTGTTGGAGCGGTATTGCAATGTTTGTTAGTGCAAAAAATATAACTTAAACATACTTTCAATCAAGATTAGTAAAAAAGAAAAGAAACGATAACGAGGCAATTTACTTTGGGACATTTTTAATATTTTGTTTAGATACAATCATTGTATATTTTGGGAAATTACATAATGATTACATGTAGGGATGACAAGATACAGAATGAACATATCGAAAGATGCCACCGGAATAGTTTAAATTCATAAATTCATCTTGGAACATGAACAGTATCAGCCAAAATAGACATAAGATACATAATGAACAATAATTATTTTTTGGACTTTAGGGACTGATAAATAATAAAATACAAATAATCATTACATGTAGGGATGATAAGATAAAAACAAATCGTTAGTAATCCGTTTAAGAATCTAGAGCACGATCAGAGAGTACCAGAATCGGACCCGTTCAAAATGATAAAATCGAGGTAGAATATTTTCCGTTTAGTAGAAACAAATGATGATTCTAAATGTAATGTCCCAACAGAATCAGGTGCCAATGTTCCTCGCGAAAGTTTCCTTTCACCCAAAGTCTAAGGAATATCTTTTATTTTTCCAAACAGTGTTTTTTTTATCATGTTAAAAATAAATAAATAAAGTATTCAGATGTAAACAAATAGATCATTTTGATCCATTTTATTTTTCCATTATTTTAACGTGTCCCCCGTTTATCATTAATATTTGCAGCGCAAACTTTTTGATTGTTCAAATTTGAATTGCAAGCGGCGGTTAAACATTTCTGAAAGTTGAAACTCAACAATTCTTACATAGATAGGAACAAAAGGAGACAACCGAAAAACAAGCGATATAGGTTTATTGGTCTTTAGAAGCTCAAACAAAGTTTGAAACCATTGATATTCGAGATAAGCAAATGATGTGATCTAAACGCATGCAGGGGCTTCAAAGTCTCTAATGGTTACATAGGCTATTGACTGAGCGGCAATAGATATGGGTGTCGAAGCATCAACAAGCTTTGGATCCATCGCCGGAATGTCCTCTGAATTTGTCTGGACCATTGGAACATCGTTCAAACACACGATATCATCCTTTATATCTCCAGTTAACGCTCTCAAATGATACTCTTCTCTGTTTTGCTTCCCAACAAACTTATAGTTAGGCTTCCCAGCATCCCCGGGTTTTGCATTCGAAAGGGTTATATTGAACGATCTATCTTTCGACAAGTTGATAAATATCAAGGAAACCCCAGGCTACAGAAAGGAAACATGCACCCAAATGATTATTAACGACATAGAATCCAACAACCCCAAAATGAAAGGACAACTTTATCAAATCCAGCTCACCTTTTTCTTTGCGCAGTGAGCATATACACGCAAATTTGGATCGGATTCTTTTGTCACAGCAAGCACAGTACTCCCCATAAGTCGGTGCCATAAAAGTGCACTGGTGATTAAAAAAAGTAAGTAGATGAAATGTTAGTATCTATACAAGAAACGATGACAAGAATAATTGCGCTTTTGTTAAAAAAAAAACTCACCCATAATAATCTGGGTTGGGAACGAACGTCGTAGCATTGAGTAAACCGTAATTTCCACCAATCAAAGCTTGCCTGCAGAAAACCTTTTGATCATAGGTTGAAGCCATTCCCATCTGATCCAAATACCTGTTTAGGGTCAAATGTTCAGCCACACAACATTATTGCACACGAACAAATTTAGTCGTCGTGGAAAATGAGGACAAAAAAACGTGACCTTACCAGAATCCATCAGCAAATGTTCGAGACACATCTTTGCTCCCGCCGTTCAAAGCTCCGCCTGATTCAGAAACCCATGCTCCTAACTGTGGCCTAAATTTGTTGACAACATCCGAAACACCTTTATATGTTTGAGAAACTTGATTCAAATACGATGGGTCAAGAATCTTGTTCATCATGTTTGGATCATCCCCTGCACATGCATCGATCGCATTAAGGAATTAATCGTACCAATATAAGGTAAGCACCTTGAATCTTATATATATATATATATATATATATATATATAAAAACATTGAACTGGAGCGTATATGGATACCAGGTCCAAGATTGTAGATATGGTGTGTAAGTCCATCAACAATTCCCTGTCCCGAAACTTCCAGGAAGGTGTTAAACCATTTCTCCTCATAAAAGCCACCTGGACCTAAGACCTTTGGTTGAGTCTCGGGGTGTGCGTACAATTCTTTTACTAGATTCTTAAGCACAATAACATCTTTCCCATATTGTTTCGCGTCAACTTTTGCACCCATCCCAGATCCAGAAAGTTGATTTCCTGATGAAATATATTTTTTCGAAGTATGAAAAAAAACCCCGAAAATCAATCTTATATAATAACCTTCGGAGAGTGATTTAAGTTACCAAATTCATATGAATCGACTTTGTATCCTTTCGAAATAGTGTACTGCATGAAATCCCTTGTATTTTGCGGTTGCCAATCACCGATCCAAAGACCCTTTTCAGTTTGTGACTCGTTTCTTCCGAAAAGAGCATTCAGCCCGAATGTAAGCTTTACCCTTCAGAATACAAGTACCAAAGTAAAAGTAAAAAATTTGTTTAGATATAAAGGTTAAATTAATTATGTAAAAATAATAGATAGATGTAGTTACCCAGTGTGGTTGAAAAATCTATTCAATTGGTCCCATCTCTCCATTGAAAGGCATCCCTGAGAGAATCCAAATAAACCGTCTTCTCTTTTCATGAAATTAGGGCAACTGCTAACTTCTCCTACTTTGTACACCACGTTGTCTTGCAACGAACCACCAACTTTGATTCTCAAAGGATTGAACGCTGAAAGTAGTTTACAAAAATTAGTCCAAAATCACTGTTGCCCGGCTCTGACCCTTGTAAATTTGATAGGATGTGCGTAGAACTCACCTTTTATTGCATTTATCAACGCCCCATATCTCAAATCCTACAAAGAAGGTATATCCAGAAAGGTCAAATTTTATTTTTAATAGATGAGTATACATATCAGGGAGGAAATTTTGACAAGCATACCAAGTTTAATATCCCGGCCTTTCCCCAAGGGCATTGATTGTACTCGCACTTTTCAGCAGGCCACCAATCTAATGTAACACATACGAAGTTATCGTCAGTTTTAGCGATCGAAGCTGCTCCATGAATCACAACGTTCACATTTTGTGCAAATGAAAGCGACGCTGATAAAAGAAGGATTATAGGACAAAATGCGAATTTGAAATTCATATTCTAAAAGAAAAGATAATTGAGGAGCTGAGGATAATGAAATGTTATTCCACGCGTGTGTGTATATATATTCGAAGGCAGTTTAAATAAGTTTAGTATAATTAACAACTTATCATAAGCGACCAATGAAAAAGCGTTATGGTCTGGTTTTAGAGTTATAAGGTTGCAGGTACAACTGATTCCGTTGAGTTATGCACCGAACAACCATTCCAACCCGCATTTTGCCACGAAAACTTCAATTTTTTTCCATGTTCCCTAATATTTTGTTGGAGCGGTATTGCAATGTTTGTTAGTGCAAAAAATATAACTTAAACATACTTTCAATCAAGATTAGTAAAAAAGAAAAGAAACGATAACGAGGCAATTTACTTTGGGACATTTTTAATATTTTGTTTAGATACAATCATTGTATATTTTGGGAAATTACATAATGATTACATGTAGGGATGACAAGATACAGAATGAACATATCGAAAGATGCCACCGGAATAGTTTAAATTCATAAATTCATCTTGGAACATGAACAGTATCAGCCAAAATAGACATAAGATACATAATGAACAATAATTATTTTTTGGACTTTAGGGACTGATAAATAATAAAATACAAATAATCATTACATGTAGGGATGATAAGATAAAAACACATCGTTAGTAATCCGTTTAAGAATCTAGAGCACAATCAGAGAGTACCAGAATCGGACCCGTTCAAAATGATAAAATCGAGGTAGAATATTTTCCGTTTAGTAGAAACAAATGATGATTCTAAATGTAATGTCCCAACAGAATCAGGTGCCAATGTTCCTCGCGAAAGTTTCCTTTCACCCAAAGTCTAAGGAATATCTTTTATTTTTCCAAACAGTGTTTTTTTTATCATGTTAAAAATAAATAAATAAAGTATTCAGATGTAAACAAATAGATCATTTTGATCCATTTTATTTTTCCATTATTTTAACGTGTCCCCCGTTTATCATTAATATTTGCAGTGCAAACTTTTTGATTGTTCAAATTTGAATTGCAAGCGGCGGTTAAACATTTCTGAAAGTTGAAACTCAACAATTCTTACATAGATAGGAACAAAAGGAGACAACCGAAAAACAAGCGATATAGGTTTATTGGTCTTTAGAAGCTCAAACAAAGTTTGAAACCATTGATATTCGAGATAAGCAAATGATGTGATCTAAACGCATGCAGGGGCTTCAAAGTCTCTAATGGTTACATAGGCTATTGACTGAGCGGCAATAGATATGGGTGTCGAAGCATCAACAAGCTTTGGATCCATCGCCGGAATGTCCTCTGAATTTGTCTGGACCATTGGAACATCGTTCAAACACACGATATCATCCTTTATATCTCCAGTTAACGCTCTCAAATGATACTCTTCTCTGTTTTGCTTCCCAACAAACTCATAGTTAGGCTTCCCAGCATCCTCGGGTTTTGCATTCGAAAGGGTTATATTGAACGATCTATCTTTCGACAAGTTGATAAATATCAAGGAAACCCCAGGCTACAGAAAGGAAACATGCACCCAAATGATTATTGACGACATAGAATCCAACAACCCCAAAATGAAAGGACAACTTTATCAAAGCCAGCTCACCTTTTTCTTTGCGCAGTGAGCATATACACGCAAATTTGGATCGGATTCTTTTGTCACAGCAAGCACAGTACTCCCCATAAGTCGGTGCCATAAAAGTGCACTGGTGATTAAAAAAAGTAAGTAGATGAAATGTTAGTATCTATACAAGAAACGATGACAAGAATAATTGCGCTTTTGTTAAAAAAAAAACTCACCCATAATAATCTGGGTTGGGAACGAACGTCGTAGCATTGAGTAAACCGTAATTTCCACCAATCAAAGCTTGCCTGCAGAAAACCTTTTGATCATAGGTTGAAGCCATTCCCATCTGATCCAAATACCTGTTTAGGGTCAAATGTTTAGCCACACAACATTATTGCACACGAACAAATTTAGTCGTCGTGGGAAATGAGGACAAAAAAACGTGACCTTACCAGAATCCATCAGCAAATGTTCGAGACACATCTTTGCTCCCGCCGTTCAAAGCTCCGCCTGATTCAGAAACCCATGCTCCTAACTGTGGCCTAAATTTGTTGACAACATCCGAAACACCTTTATATGTTTGAGAAACTTGATTCAAATACGATGGGTCAAGAATCTTGTTCATCATGTTTGGATCATCCCCTGCACATGCATCGATCGCATTAAGGAATTAATCGTACCAATATAAGGTAAGCACCTTGAATCTTATATATATATATATATATATATATATATATATATATATAAACATTGAACTGGAGCGTATATGGATACCAGGTCCAAGATTGTAGATATGGTGTGTAAGTCCATCAACAATTCCCTGTCCCAAAACTTCCAGGAAGGTGTTAAACCATTTCTCCTCAAAAAAGCCACCTGGACCTAAGACCTTTGGTTGAGTCTCGGGGTGTGCGTACAATTCTTTTACTAGATTCTTAAGCACAATAACATCTTTCCCATATTGTTTCGCGTCAACTTTTGCACCCATCCCAGATCCAGAAAGTTGATTTCCTGATGAAATATATTTTTTCGAAGTATGAAAAAAAAACCCGAAAATCAATCTTATATAATAACCTTCGGAGAGTGATTTAAGTTACCAAATTCATATGAATCGACTTTGTATCCTTTCGAAATAGTGTACTGCATGAAATCCCTTGTATTTTGCGGTTGCCAATCACCGATCCAAAGACCCTTTTCAGTTTGTGACTCGTTTCTTCCGAAAAGAGCATTCAGCCCGAATGTAAGCTTTACCCTTCAGAATACAAGTACCAAAGTAAAAGTAAAAAATTTGTTTAGATATAAAGGTTAAATTAATTATGTAAAAATAATAGATAGATGTAGTTACCCAGTGTGGTTGAAAAATCTATTCAATTGGTCCCATCTCTCCATTGAAAGGCATCCCTGAGAGAATCCAAATAAACCGTCTTCTCTTTTCATGAAATTAGGGCAACTGCTAACTTCTCCTACTTTGTACACCACGTTGTCTTGCAACGAACCACCAACTTTGATTCTCAAAGGATTGAACGCTGAAAGTAGTTTACAAAAATTAGTCCAAAATCACTGTTGCCCGGCTCTGACCCTTGTAAATTTGATAGGATGTGCGTAGAACTCACCTTTTATTGCATTTATCAACGCCCCATATCTCAAATCCTACAAAGAAGGTATATCCAGAAAGGTCAAATTTTATTTTTAATAGATGAGTATACATATCAGGGAGGAAATTTTGACAAGCATACCAAGTTTAATATCCCGGCCTTTCCCCAAGGGCATTGATTGTACTCGCACTTTTCAGCAGGCCACCAATCTAATGTAACACATACGAAGTTATCGTCAGTTTTAGCGATCGAAGCTGCTCCATGAATCACAACGTTCACATTTTGTGCAAATGAAAGCGACGCTGATAAAAGAAGGATTATAGGACAAAATGCGAATTTGAAATTCATATTCTAAAAGAAAAGATAATTGAGGAGCTGAGGATAATGAAATGTTATTCCACGCGTGTGTGTATATATATTCGAAGGCAGTTTAAATAAGTTTAGTATAATTAACAACTTATCATAAGCGACCACTGAAAAAGCGTTATGGTCTGGTTTTAGAGTTATAAGGTTGCAGGTACAACTGATTCCGTTGAGTTATGCACCGAACAACCATTCCAACCCGCATTTTGCCACGAAAACTTCAATTTTTTTTCCATGTTCCCTAATATTTTGTTGGAGCGGTATTGCAATGTTTGTTAGTGCAAAAAATATAACTTAAACATACTTTCAATCAAGATTAGTAAAAAAGAAAAGAAATGATAACGAGGCAATTTACTTTGGGACATTTTTAATATTTTGTTTAGATACAATCATTGTATATTTTGGGAAATTACATAATGATTACATGTAGGGATGACAAGATACATAATGAACATATCGAAAGATGCCACCGGAATAGTTTAAATTCATAAATTCATCTTGGAACATGAACAGTATCAGCCAAAATAGACATAAGATACATAATGAACAATAATTATTTTTTGGACTTTAGGGACTGATAAATAATAAAATACAAATAATCATTACATGTAGGGATGATAAGATAAAAACACATCGTTAGTAATCCGTTTAAGAATCTAGAGCACGATCAGAGAGTACCAGAATCGGACCCGTTCAAAATGATAAAATCGAGGTAGAATATTTTCCGTTTAGTAGAAACAAATGATGATTCTAAATGTAATGTCCCAACAGAATCAGGTTCCAATGTTCCTCGCGAAAGTTTCCTTTCACCCAAAGTCTAAGGAATATCTTTTATTTTTCCAAACAGTGTTTTTTTTATCATGTTAAAAATAAATAAATAAAGTATTCAGATGTAAACAAATAGATCATTTTGATCCATTTTATTTTTCCATTATTTTAACGTGTCCCCCGTTTATCATTAATATTTGCAGCGCAAACTTTTTGATTGTTCAAATTTGAATTGCAAGCGGCGGTTAAACATTTCTGAAAGTTGAAACTCAACAATTCTTACATAGATAGGAACAAAAGGAGACAACCGAAAAACAAGCGATATAGGTTTATTGGTCTTTAGAAGCTCAAACAAAGTTTGAAACCATTGATATTCGAGATAAGCAAATGATGTGATCTAAACGCATGCAGGGGCTTCAAAGTCTCTAATGGTTACATAGGCTATTGACTGAGCGGCAATAGATATGGGTGTCGAAGCATCAACAAGCTTTGGATCCATCGCCGGAATGTCCTCTGAATTTGTCTGGACCATTGGAACATCGTTCAAACACACGATATCATCCTTTATATCTCCAGTTAACGCTCTCAAATGATACTCTTCTCTGTTTTGCTTCCCAACAAACTCATAGTTAGGCTTCCCAGCATCCCCGGGTTTTGCATTCGAAAGGGTTATATTGAACGATCTATCTTTCGACAAGTTGATAAATATCAAGGAAACCCCAGGCTACAGAAAGGAAACATGCACCCAAATGATTATTGACGACATAGAATCCAACAACCCCAAAATGAAAGGACAACTTTATCAAAGCCAGCTCACCTTTTTCTTTGCGCAGTGAGCATATACACGCAAATTTGGATCGGATTCTTTTGTCACAGCAAGCACAGTACTCCCCATAAGTCGGTGCCATAAAAGTGCACTGGTGATTAAAAAAAGTAAGTAGATGAAATGTTAGTATCTATACAAGAAACGATGACAAGAATAATTGCGCTTTTGTTAAAAAAAAAACTCACCCATAATAATCTGGGTTGGGAACGAACGTCGTAGCATTGAGTAAACCGTAATTTCCACCAATCAAAGCTTGCCTGCAGAAAACCTTTTGATCATAGGTTGAAGCCATTCCCATCTGATCCAAATACCTGTTTAGGGTCAAATGTTCAGCCACACAACATTATTGCACACGAACAAATTTAGTCGTCGTGGAAAATGAGGACAAAAAAACGTGACCTTACCAGAATCCATCAGCAAATGTTCGAGACACATCTTTGCTCCCGCCGTTCAAAGCTCCGCCTGATTCAGAAACCCATGCTCCTAACTGTGGCCTAAATTTGTTGACAACATCCGAAACACCTTTATATGTTTGAGAAACTTGATTAAAATACGATGGGTCATGAATCTTGTTCATCATGTTTGGATCATCCCCTGCACATGCATCGATCGCATTAAGGAATTAATCGTACCAATATAAGGTACGCACCTTGAATCTTATATATATATATATATATATATATATATAAACATTGAACTGGAGCGTATATGGATACCAGGTCCAAGATTGTAGATATGGTGTGTAAGTCCATCAACAATTCCCTGTCCCGAAACTTCCAGGAAGGTGTTAAACCATTTCTCCTCATAAAAGCCACCTGGACCTAAGACCTTTGGTTGAGTCTCGGGGTGTGCGTACAATTCTTTTACTAGATTCTTAAGCACAATAACATCTTTCCCATATTGTTTCGCGTCAACTTTTGCACCCATCCCAGATCCAGAAAGTTGATTTCCTGATGAAATATATTTTTTCAAAGTATGAAAAAAAACCCCGAAAATCAATCTTATATAATAACCTTCGGAGAGTGATTTAAGTTACCAAATTCATATGAATCGACTTTGTATCCTTTCGAAATAGTGTACTGCATGAAATCCCTTGTATTTTGCGGTTGCCAATCACCGATCCAAAGACCCTTTTCAGTTTGTGACTCGTTTCTTCCGAAAAGAGCATTCAGCCCGAATGTAAGCTTTACCCTTCAGAATACAAGTACCAAAGTAAAAGTAAAAAATTTGTTTAGATATAAAGGTTAAATTAATTATGTAAAAATAATAGATAGATGTAGTTACCCAGTGTGGTTGAAAAATCTATTCAATTGGTCCCATCTCTCCATTGAAAGGCATCCCTGAGAGAATCCAAATAAACTGTCTTCTCTTTTCATGAAATTAGGGCAACTGCTAACTTCTCCTACTTTGTACACCACGTTGTCTTGCAACGAACCACCAACTTTGATTCTCAAAGGATTGAACGCTGAAAGTAGTTTACAAAAATTAGTCCAAAATCACTGTTGCCCGGCTCTGACCCTTGTAAATTTGATAGGATGTGCGTAGAACTCACCTTTTATTGCATTTATCAACGCCCCATATCTCAAATCCTACAAAGAAGGTATATCCAGAAAGGTCAAATTTTATTTTTAATAGATGAGTATACATATCAGGGAGGAAATTTTGACAAGCATACCAAGTTTAATATCCCGGCCTTTCCCCAAGGGCATTGATTGTACTCGCACTTTTCAGCAGGCCACCAATCTAATGTAACACATACGAAGTTATCGTCAGTTTTAGCGATCGAAGCTGCTCCATGAATCACAACGTTCACATTTTGTGCAAATGAAAGCGACGCTGATAAAAGAAGGATTATAGGACAAAATGCGAATTTGAAATTCATATTCTAAAAGAAAAGATAATTGAGGAGCTGAGGATAATGAAATGTTATTCCACGCGTGTGTGTATATATATTCGAAGGCAGTTTAAATAAGTTTAGTATAATTAACAACTTATCATAAGCGACCAATGAAAAAGCGTTATGGTCTGGTTTTAGAGTTATAAGGTTGCAGGTACAACTGATTCCGTTGAGTTATGCACCGAACAACCATTCCAACCCGCATTTTGCCACGAAAACTTCATTTTTTTTCCATGTTCCCTAATATTTTGTTGGAGCGGTATTGCAATGTTTGTTAGTGCAAAAAATATAACTTAAACATACTTTCAATCAAGATTAGTAAAAAAGAAAAGAAACGATAACGAGGCAATTTACTTTGGGACATTTTTAATATTTTGTTTAGATACAATCATTGTATATTTTGGGAAATTACATAATGATTACATGTAGGGATGACAAGATACATAATGAACATATCGAAAGATGCCACCGGAATAGTTTAAATTCATAAATTCATCTTGGAACATGAACAGTATCAGCCAAAATAGACATAAGATACATAATGAACAATAATTATTTTTTGGACTTTAGGGACTGATAAATAATAAAATACAAATAATCATTACATGTAGGGATGATAAGATAAAAACACATCGTTAGTAATCCGTTTAAGAATCTAGAGCACGATCAGAGAGTACCAGAATCGGACCCGTTCAAAATGATAAAATCGAGGTAGAATATTTTCCGTTTAGTAGAAACAAATGATGATTCTAAATGTAATGTCCCAACAGAATCAGGTGCCAATGTTCCTCGCGAAAGTTTCCTTTCACCCAAAGTCTAAGGAATATCTTTTATTTTTCCAAACAGTGTTTTTTTTATCATGTTAAAAATAAATAAATAAAGTATTCAGATGTAAACAAATAGATCATTTTGATCCATTTTATTTTTCCATTATTTTAACGTGTCCCCCGTTTATCATTAATATTTGCAGCGCAAACTTTTTGATTGTTCAAATTTGAATTGCAAGCGGCGGTTAAACATTTCTGAAAGTTGAAACTCAACAATTCTTACATAGATAGGAACAAAAGGAGACAACCGAAAAACAAGCGATATAGGTTTATTGGTCTTTAGAAGCTCAAACAAAGTTTGAAACCATTGATATTCGAGATAAGCAAATGATGTGATCTAAACGCATGCAGGGGCTTCAAAGTCTCTAATGGTTACATAGGCTATTGACTGAGCGGCAATAGATATGGGTGTCGAAGCATCAACAAGCTTTGGATCCATCGCCGGAATGTCCTCTGAATTTGTCTGGACCATTGGAACATCGTTCAAACACACGATATCATCCTTTATATCTCCAGTTAACGCTCTCAAATGATACTCTTCTCTGTTTTGCTTCCCAACAAACTCATAGTTAGGCTTCCCAGCATCCCCGGGTTTTGCATTCGAAAGGGTTATATTGAACGATCTATCTTTCGACAAGTTGATAAATATCAAGGAAACCCCACGCTACAGAAAGGAAACATGCACCCAAATGATTATTGACGACATAGAATCCAACAACCCCAAAATGAAAGGACAACTTTATCAAAGCCAGCTCACCTTTTTCTTTGCGCAGTGAGCATATACACGCAAATTTGGATCGGATTCTTTTGTCACAGCAAGCACAGTACTCCCCATAAGTCGGTGCCATAAAAGTGCACTGGTGATTAAAAAAAGTAAGTAGATGAAATGTTAGTATCTATACAAGAAACGATGACAAGAATAATTGCGCTTTTGTTAAAAAAAAAACTCACCCATAATAATCTGGGTTGGGAACGAACGTCGTAGCATTGAGTAAACCGTAATTTCCACCAATCAAAGCTTGCCTGCAGAAAACCTTTTGATCATAGGTTGAAGCCATTCCCATCTGATCCAAATACCTGTTTAGGGTCAAATGTTCAGCCACACAACATTATTGCACACGAACAAATTTAGTCGTCGTGGAAAATGAGGACAAAAAAACGTGACCTTACCAGAATCCATCAGCAAATGTTCGAGACACATCTTTGCTCCCGCCGTTCAAAGCTCCGCCTGATTCAGAAACCCATGCTCCTAACTGTGGCCTAAATTTGTTGACAACATCCGAAACACCTTTATATGTTTGAGAAACTTGATTCAAATACGATGGGTCAAGAATCTTGTTCATCATGTTTGGATCATCCCCTGCACATGCATCGATCGTATTAAGGAATTAATCGTACCAATATAAGGTAAGCACCTTGAATCTTATATATATATATATATATATATATATATATATAAACATTGAACTGGAGCGTATATGGATACCAGGTCCAAGATTGTAGATATGGTGTGTAAGTCCATCAACAATTCCCTGTTCCGAAACTTCCAGGAAGGTGTTAAACCATTTCTCCTCATAAAAGCCACCTGGACCTAAGACCTTTGGTTGAGTCTCGGGGTGTGCGTACAATTCTTTTACTAGATTCTTAAGCACAATAACATCTTTCCCATATTGTTTCGCGTCAACTTTTGCACCCATCCCAGATCCAGAAAGTTGATTTCCTGATGAAATATATTTTTTCGAAGTATGAAAAAAAACCCCGAAAATCAATCTTATATAATAACCTTCGGAGAGTGATTTAAGTTACCAAATTCATATGAATCGACTTTGTATCCTTTCGAAATAGTGTACTGCATGAAATCCCTTGTATTTTGCGGTTGCCAATCACCGATCCAAAGACCCTTTTCAGTTTGTGACTCGTTTCTTCCGAAAAGAGCATTCAGCCCGAATGTAAGCTTTACCCTTCAGAATACAAGTACCAAAGTAAAAGTAAAAAATTTGTTTAGATATAAAGGTTAAATTAATTATGTAAAAATAATAGATAGATGTAGTTACCCAGTGTGGTTGAAAAATCTATTCAATTGGTCCCATCTCTCCATTGAAAGGCATCCCTGAGAGAATCCAAATAAACCGTCTTCTCTTTTCATGAAATTAGGGCAACTGCTAACTTCTCCTACTTTGTACACCACGTTGTCTTGCAACGAACCACCAACTTTGATTCTCAAAGGATTGAACGCTGAAAGTAGTTTACAAAAATTAGTCCAAAATCACTGTTGCCCGGCTCTGACCCTTGTAAATTTGATAGGATGTGCGTAGAACTCACCTTTTATTGCATTTATCAACGCCCCATATCTCAAATCCTACAAAGAAGGTATATCCAGAAAGGTCAAATTTTATTTTTAATAGATGAGTATACATATCAGGGAGGAAATTTTGACAAGCATACCAAGTTTAATATCCCGGCCTTTCCCCAAGGGCATTGATTGTACTCGCACTTTTCAGCAGGCCACCAATCTAATGTAACACATACGAAGTTATCGTCAGTTTTAGCGATCGAAGCTGCTCCATGAATCACAACGTTCACATTTTGTGCAAATGAAAGCGACGCTGATAAAAGAAGGATTATAGGACAAAATGCGAATTTGAAATTCATATTCTAAAAGAAAAGATAATTGAGGAGCTGAGGATAATGAAATGTTATTCCACGCGTGTGTGTATATATATTCGAAGGCAGTTTAAATAAGTTTAGTATAATTAACAACTTATCATAAGCGACCAATGAAAAAGCGTTATGGTCTGGTTTTAGAGTTATAAGGTTGCAGGTACAACTGATTCCGTTGAGTTATGCACCGAACAACCATTCCAACCCGCATTTTGCCACGAAAACTTCAATTTTTTTTCCATGTTCCCTAATATTTTGTTGGAGCGGTATTGCAATGTTTGTTAGTGCAAAAAATATAACTTAAACATACTTTCAATCAAGATTAGTAAAAAAGAAAAGAAACGATAACGAGGCAATTTACTTTGGGACATTTTTAATATTTTGTTTAGATACAATCATTGTATATTTTGGGAAATTACATAATGATTACATGTAGGGATGACAAGATACAGAATGAACATATCGAAAGATGCCACCGGAATAGTTTAAATTCATAAATTCATCTTGGAACATGAACAGTATCAGCCAAAATAGACATAAGATACATAATGAACAATAATTATTTTTTGGACTTTAGGGACTGATAAATAATAAAATACAAATAATCATTACATGTAGGGATGATAAGATAAAAACAAATCGTTAGTAATCCGTTTAAGAATCTAGAGCACGATCAGAGAGTACCAGAATCGGACCCGTTCAAAATGATAAAATCGAGGTAGAATATTTTCCGTTTAGTAGAAACAAATGATGATTCTAAATGTAATGTCCCAACAGAATCAGGTGCCAATGTTCCTCGCGAAAGTTTCCTTTCACCCAAAGTCTAAGGAATATCTTTTATTTTTCCAAACAGTGTTTTTTTTATCATGTTAAAAATAAATAAATAAAGTATTCAGATGTAAACAAATAGATCATTTTGATCCATTTTATTTTTCCATTATTTTAACGTGTCCCCCGTTTATCATTAATATTTGCAGCGCAAACTTTTTGATTGTTCAAATTTGAATTGCAAGCGGCGGTTAAACATTTCTGAAAGTTGAAACTCAACAATTCTTACATAGATAGGAACAAAAGGAGACAACCGAAAAACAAGCGATATAGGTTTATTGGTCTTTAGAAGCTCAAACAAAGTTTGAAACCATTGATATTCGAGATAAGCAAATGATGTGATCTAAACGCATGCAGGGGCTTCAAAGTCTCTAATGGTTACATAGGCTATTGACTGAGCGGCAATAGATATGGGTGTCGAAGCATCAACAAGCTTTGGATCCATCGCCGGAATGTCCTCTGAATTTGTCTGGACCATTGGAACATCGTTCAAACACACGATATCATCCTTTATATCTCCAGTTAACGCTCTCAAATGATACTCTTCTCTGTTTTGCTTCCCAACAAACTCATAGTTAGGCTTCCCAGCATCCCCGGGTTTTGCATTCGAAAGGGTTATATTGAACGATCTATCTTTCGACAAGTTGATAAATATCAAGGAAACCCCACGCTACAGAAAGGAAACATGCACCCAAATGATTATTGACGACATAGAATCCAACAACCCCAAAATGAAAGGACAACTTTATCAAAGCCAGCTCACCTTTTTCTTTGCGCAGTGAGCATATACACGCAAATTTGGATCGGATTCTTTTGTCACAGCAAGCACAGTACTCCCCATAAGTCGGTGCCATAAAAGTGCATTGGTGATTAAAAAAAGTAAGTAGATGAAATGTTAGTATCTATACAAGAAACGATGACAAGAATAATTGCGCTTTTGTTAAAAAAAAAACTCACCCATAATAATCTGGGTTGGGAACGAACGTCGTAGCATTGAGTAAACCGTAATTTCCACCAATCAAAGCTTGCCTGCAGAAAACCTTTTGATCATAGGTTGAAGCCATTCCCATCTGATCCAAATACCTGTTTAGGGTCAAATGTTCAGCCACACTACATTATTGCACACGAACAAATTTAGTCGTCGTGGAAAATGAGGACAAAAAAACGTGACCTTACCAGAATCCATCAGCAAATGTTCGAGACACATCTTTGCTCCCGCCGTTCAAAGCTCCGCCTGATTCAGAAACCCATGCTCCTAACTGTGGCCTAAATTTGTTGACAACATCCGAAACACCTTTATATGTTTGAGAAACTTGATTAAAATACGATGGGTCAAGAATCTTGTTCATCATGTTTGGATCATCCCCTGCACATGCATCGATCGCATTAAGGAATTAATCGTACCAATATAAGGTAAGCTCCTTGAATCTTATATATATATATAAACATTGAACTGGAGCGTATATGGATACCAGGTCCAAGATTGTAGATATGGTGTGTAAGTCCATCAACAATTCCCTGTCCCGAAACTTCCAGGAAGGTGTTAAACCATTTCTCCTCATAAAAGCCACCTGGACCTAAGACCTTTGGTTGAGTCTCGGGGTGTGCGTACAATTCTTTTACTAGATTCTTAAGCACAATAACATCTTTCCCATATTGTTTCGCGTCAACTTTTGCACCCATCCCAGATCCAGAAAGTTGATTTCCTGATGAAATATATATTTTTTCGAAGTATGAAAAAAAACCCCGAAAATCAATCTTATATAATAACCTTCGGAGAGTGATTTAAGTTACCAAATTCATATGAATCGACTTTGTATCCTTTCGAAATAGTGTACTGCATGAAATCCCTTGTATTTTGCGGTTGCCAATCACCGATCCAAAGACCCTTTTCAGTTTGTGACTCGTTTCTTCTGAAAAGAGCATTCAGCCCGAATGTAAGCTTTACCCTTCAGAATACAAGTACCAAAGTAAAAGTAAAAAATTTGTTTAGATATAAAGGTTAAATTAATTATGTAAAAATAATAGATAGATGTAGTTACCCAGTGTGGTTGAAAAATCTATTCAATTGGTCCCATCTCTCCATTGAAAGGCATCCCTGAGAGAATCCAAATAAACCGTCTTCTCTTTTCATGAAATTAGGGCAACTGCTAACTTCTCCTACTTTGTACACCACGTTGTCTTGCAACGAACCACCAACTTTGATTCTCAAAGGATTGAACGCTGAAAGTAGTTTACAAAAATTAGTCCAAAATCACTGTTGCCCGGCTCTGACCCTTGTAAATTTGATAGGATGTGCGTAGAACTCACCTTTTATTGCATTTATCAACGCCCCATATCTCAAATCCTACAAAGAAGGTATATCCAGAAAGGTCAAATTTTATTTTTAATAGATGAGTATACATATCAGGGAGGAAATTTTGACAAGCATACCAAGTTTAATATCCCGGCCTTTCCCCAAGGGCATTGATTGTACTCGCACTTTTCAGCAGGCCACCAATCTAATGTAACACATACGAAGTTATCGTCAGTTTTAGCGATCGAAGCTGCTCCATGAATCACAACGTTCACATTTTGTGCAAATGAAAGCGACGCTGATAAAAGAAGGATTATAGGACAAAATGCGAATTTGAAATTCATATTCTAAAAGAAAAGATAATTGAGGAGCTGAGGATAATGAAATGTTATTCCACGCGTGTGTGTATATATATTCGAAGGCAGTTTAAATAAGTTTAGTATAATTAACAACTTATCATAAGCGACCAATGAAAAAGCGTTATGGTCTGGTTTTAGAGTTATAAGGTTGCAGGTACAACTGATTCCGTTGAGTTATGCACCGAACAACCATTCCAACACGCATTTTGCCACGAAAACTTCAATTTTTTTTCATGTTCCCTAATATTTTGTTGGAGCGGTATTGCAATGTTTGTTAGTGCAAAAAATATAACTTAAACATACTTTCAATCAAGATTAGTAAAAAAGAAAAGAAACGATAACGAGGCAATTTACTTTGGGACATTTTTAATATTTTGTTTAGATACAATCATTGTATATTTTGGGAAATTACATAATGATTACATGTAGGGATGACAAGATACATAATGAACATATCGAAAGATGCCACCGGAATAGTTTAAATTCATAAATTCATCTTGGAACATGAACAGTATCAGCCAAAATAGACATAAGATACATAATGAACAATAATTATTTTTTGGACTTTAGGGACTGATAAATAATAAAATACAAATAATCATTACATGTAGGGATGATAAGATAAAAACACATCGTTAGTAATCCGTTTAAGAATCTAGAGCACGATCAGAGAGTACCAGAATCGGACCCGTTCAAAATGATAAAATCGAGGTAGAATATTTTCCGTTTAGTAGAAACAAATGATGATTCTAAATGTAATGTCCCAACAGAATCAGGTGCCAATGTTCCTCGCGAAAGTTTCCTTTCACCCAAAGTCTAAGGAATATCTTTTATTTTTCCAAACAGTGTTTTTTTTATCATGTTAAAAATAAATAAATAAAGTATTCAGATGTAAACAAATAGATCATTTTGATCCATTTTATTTTTCCATTATTTTAACGTGTCCCCCGTTAATCATTAATATTTGCAGCGCAAACTTTTTGATTGTTCAAATTTGAATTGCAAGCGGCGGTTAAACATTTCTGAAAGTTGAAACTCAACAATTCTTACATAGATAGGAACAAAAGGAGACAACCGAAAAAGAAGCGATATAGGTTTATTGGTCTTTAGAAGCTCAAACAAAGTTTGAAACCATTGATATTCGAGATAAGCAAATGATGTGATCTAAACGCATGCAGGGGCTTCAAAGTCTCTAATGGTTACATAGGCTATTGACTGAGCGGCAATAGATATGGGTGTCGAAGCATCAACAAGCTTTGGATCCATCGCCGGAATGTCCTCTGAATTTGTCTGGACCATTGGAACATCGTTCAAACACACGATATCATCCTTTATATCTCCAGTTAACGCTCTCAAATGATACTCTTCTCTGTTTTGCTTCCCAACAAACTCATAGTTAGGCTTCCCAGCATCCCCGGGTTTTGCATTCGAAAGGGTTATATTGAACGATCTATCTTTCGACAAGTTGATAAATATCAAGGAAACCCCAGGCTACAGAAAGGAAACATGCACCCAAATGATTATTGACGACATAGAATCCAACAACCCCAAAATGAAAGGACAACTTTATCAAAGCCAGCTCACCTTTTTCTTTGCGCAGTGAGCATATACACGCAAATTTGGATCGGATTCTTTTGTCACAGCAAGCACAGTACTCCCCATAAGTCGGTGCCATAAAAGTGCACTGGTGATTAAAAAAAGTAAGTAGATGAAATGTTAGTATCTATACAAGAAACGATGACAAGAATAATTGCGCTTTTGTTAAAAAAAAAACTCACCCATAATAATCTGGGTTGGGAACGAACGTCGTAGCATTGAGTAAACCGTAATTTCCACCAATCAAAGCTTGCCTGCAGAAAACCTTTTGATCATAGGTTGAAGCCATTCCCATCTGATCCAAATACCTGTTTAGGGTCAAATGTTCAGCCACACAACATTATTGCACACGAACAAATTTAGTCGTCGTGGAAAATGAGGACAAAAAAACGTGACCTTACCAGAATCCATCAGCAAATGTTCGAGACACATCTTTGCTCCCGCCGTTCAAAGCTCCGCCTGATTCAGAAACCCATGCTCCTAACTGTGGCCTAAATTTGTTGACAACATCCGAAACACCTTTATATGTTTGAGAAACTTGATTCAAATACGATGGGTCAAGAATCTTGTTCATCATGTTTGGATCATCCCCTGCACATGCATCGATCGCATTAAGGAATTAATCGTACCAATATAAGGTAAGCACCTTGAATCTTATATATATATATATATATATAAACATTGAACTGGAGCGTATATGGATACCAGGTCCAAGATTGTAGATATGGTGTGTAAGTCCATCAACAATTCCCTGTCCCGAAACTTCCAGGAAGGTGTTAAACCATTTCTCCTCATAAAAGCCACCTGGACCTAAGACCTTTGGTTGAGTCTCGGGGTGTGCGTACAATTCTTTTACTAGATTCTTAAGCACAATAACATCTTTCCCATATTGTTTCGCGTCAACTTTTGCACCCATCCCAGATCCAGAAAGTTGATTTCCTGATGAAATATATTTTTTCGAAGTATGAAAAAAAACCCCGAAAATCAATCTTATATAATAACCTTCGGAGAGTGATTTAAGTTACCAAATTCATATGAATCGACTTTGTATCCTTTCGAAATAGTGTACTGCATGAAATCCCTTGTATTTTGCGGTTGCCAATCACCGATCCAAAGACCCTTTTCAGTTTGTGACTCGTTTCTTCCGAAAAGAGCATTCAGCCCGAATGTAAGCTTTACCCTTCAGAATACAAGTACCAAAGTAAAAGTAAAAAATTTGTTTAGATATAAAGGTTAAATTAATTATGTAAAAATAATAGATAGATGTAGTTACCCAGTGTGGTTGAAAAATCTATTCAATTGGTCCCATCTCTCCATTGAAAGGCATCCCTGAGAGAATCCAAATAAATCGTCTTCTCTTTTCATGAAATTAGGGCAACTGCTAACTTCTCCTACTTTGTACACCACGTTGTCTTGCAACGAACCACCAACTTTGATTCTCAAAGGATTGAACGCTGAAAGTAGTTTACAAAAATTAGTCCAAAATCACTGTTGCCCGGCTCTGACCCTTGTAAATTTGATAGGATGTGCGTAGAACTCACCTTTTATTGCATTTATCAACGCCCCATATCTCAAATCCTACAAAGAAGGTATATCCAGAAAGGTCAAATTTTATTTTTAATAGATGAGTATACATATCAGGGAGGAAATTTTGACAAGCATACCAAGTTTAATATCCCGGCCTTTCCCCAAGGGCATTGATTGTACTCGCACTTTTCAGCAGGCCACCAATCTAATGTAACACATACGAAGTTATCGTCAGTTTTAGCGATCGAAGCTGCTCCATGAATCACAACGTTCACATTTTGTGCAAATGAAAGCGACGCTGATAAAAGAAGGATTATAGGACAAAATGCGAATTTGAAATTCATATTCTAAAAGAAAAGATAATTGAGGAGCTGAGGATAATGAAATGTTATTCCACGCGTGTGTGTATATATATTCGAAGGCAGTTTAAATAAGTTTAGTATAATTAACAACTTATCATAAGCGACCAATGAAAAAGCGTTATGGTCTGGTTTTAGAGTTATAAGGTTGCAGGTACAACTGATTCCGTTGAGTTATGCACCGAACAACCATTCCATCCCGCATTTTGCCACGAAAACTTCAATTTTTTTCCATGTTCCCTAATATTTTGTTGGAGCGGTATTGCAATGTTTGTTAGTGCAAAAAATATAACTTAAACATACTTTCAATCAAGATTAGTAAAAAAGAAAAGAAACGATAACGAGGCAATTTACTTTGGGACATTTTTAATATTTTGTTTAGATACAATCATTGTATATTTTGGGAAATTACATAATGATTACATGTAGGGATGACAAGATACATAATGAACATATCGAAAGATGCCACCGGAATAGTTTAAATTCATAAATTCATCTTGGAACATGAACAGTATCAGCCAAAATAGACATAAGATACATAATGAACAATAATTATTTTTTGGACTTTAGGGACTGATAAATAATAAAATACAAATAATCATTACATGTAGGGATGATAAGATAAAAACACATCGTTAGTAATCCGTTTAAGAATCTAGAGCACGATCAGAGAGTACCAGAATCGGACCCGTTCAAAATGATAAAATCGAGGTAGAATATTTTCCGTTTAGTAGAAACAAATGATGATTCTAAATGTAATGTCCCAACAGAATCAGGTGCCAATGTTCCTCGCGAAAGTTTCCTTTCACCCAAAGTCTAAGGAATATCTTTTATTTTTCCAAACAGTGTTTTTTTTATCATGTTAAAAATAAATAAATAAAGTATTCAGATGTAAACAAATAGATCATTTTGATCCATTTTATTTTTCCATTATTTTAACGTGTCCCCCGTTAATCATTAATATTTGCAGCGCAAACTTTTTGATTGTTCAAATTTGAATTGCAAGCGGCGGTTAAACATTTCTGAAAGTTGAAACTCAACAATTCTTACATAGATAGGAACAAAAGGAGACAACCGAAAAACAAGCGATATAGGTTTATTGGTCTTTAGAAGCTCAAACAAAGTTTGAAACCATTGATATTCGAGATAAGCAAATGATGTGATCTAAACGCATGCAGGGGCTTCAAAGTCTCTAATGGTTACATAGGCTATTGACTGAGCGGCAATAGATATGGGTGTCGAAGCATCAACAAGCTTTGGATCCATCGCCGGAATGTCCTCTGAATTTGTCTGGACCATTGGAACATCGTTCAAACACACGATATCATCCTTTATATCTCCAGTTAACGCTCTCAAATGATACTCTTCTCTGTTTTGCTTCCCAACAAACTCATAGTTAGGCTTCCCAGCATCCCCGGGTTTTGCATTCGAAAGGGTTATATTGAACGATCTATCTTTCGACAAGTTGATAAATATCAAGGAAACCCCAGGCTACAGAAAGGAAACATGCACACAAATGATTATTGACGACATAGAATCCAACAACCCCAAAATGAAAGGACAACTTTATCAAAGCCAGCTCACCTTTTTCTTTGCGCAGTGAGCATATACACGCAAATTTGGATCGGATTCTTTTGTCACAGCAAGCACAGTACTCCCCATAAGTCGGTGCCATAAAAGTGCACTGGTGATTAAAAAAAGTAAGTAGATGAAATGTTAGTATCTATACAAGAAACGATGACAAGAATAATTGCGCTTTTGTTAAAAAAAAAACTCACCCATAATAATCTGGGTTGGGAACGAACGTCGTAGCATTGAGTAAACCGTAATTTCCACCAATCAAAGCTTGCCTGCAGAAAACCTTTTGATCATAGGTTGAAGCCATTCCCATCTGATCCAAATACCTGTTTAGGGTCAAATGTTCAGCCACACAACATTATTGCACACGAACAAATTTAGTCGTCGTGGAAAATGAGGACAAAAAAACGTGACCTTACCAGAATCCATCAGCAAATGTTCGAGACACATCTTTGCTCCCGCCGTTCAAAGCTCCGCCTGATTCAGAAACCCATGCTCCTAACTGTGGCCTAAATTTGTTGACAACATCCGAAACACCTTTATATGTTTGAGAAACTTGATTCAAATACGATGGGTCAAGAATCTTGTTCATCATGTTTGGATCATCCCCTGCACATGCATCGATCGCATTAAGGAATTAATCGTACCAATATAAGGTAAGCACCTTGAATCTTATATATATATATATATATATAAACATTGAAGTGGAGCGTATATGGATACCAGGTCCAAGATTGTAGATATGGTGTGTAAGTCCATCAACAATTCCCTGTCCCGAAACTTCCAGGAAGGTGTTAAACCATTTCTCCTCATAAAAGCCACCTGGACCTAAGACCTTTGGTTGAGTCTCGGGGTGTGCGTACAATTCTTTTACTAGATTCTTAAGCACAATAACATCTTTCCCATATTGTTTCGCGTCAACTTTTGCACCCATCCCAGATCCAGAAAGTTGATTTCCTGATGAAATATATTTTTTCGAAGTATGAAAAAAAACCCCGAAAATCAATCTTATATAATAACCTTCGGAGAGTGATTTAAGTTACCAAATTCATATGAATCGACTTTGTATCCTTTCGAAATAGTGTACTGCATGAAATCCCTTGTATTTTGCGGTTGCCAATCACCGATCCAAAGACCCTTTTCAGTTTGTGACTCATTTCTTCCGAAAAGAGCATTCAGCCCGAATGTAAGCTTTACCCTTCAGAATACAAGTACCAAAGTAAAAGTAAAAAATTTGTTTAGATATAAAGGTTAAATTAATTATGTAAAAATAATAGATAGATGTAGTTACCCAGTGTGGTTGAAAAATCTATTCAATTGGTCCCATCTCTCCATTGAAAGGCATCCCTGAGAGAATCCAAATAAACCGTCTTCTCTTTTCATGAAATTAGGGCAACTGCTAACTTCTCCTACTTTGTACACCACGTTGTCTTGCAACGAACCACCAACTTTGATTCTCAAAGGATTGAACGCTGAAAGTAGTTTACAAAAATTAGTCCAAAATCACTGTTGCCCGGCTCTGACCCTTGTAAATTTGATAGGATGTGCGTAGAACTCACCTTTTATTGCATTTATCAACGCCCCATATCTCAAATCCTACAAAGAAGGTATATCCAGAAAGGTCAAATTTTATTTTTAATAGATGAGTATACATATCAGGGAGGAAATTTTGACAAGCATACCAAGTTTAATATCCCGGCCTTTCCCCAAGGGCATTGATTGTACTCGCACTTTTCAGCAGGCCACCAATCTAATGTAACACATACGAAGTTATCGTCAGTTTTAGCGATCGAAGCTGCTCCATGAATCACAACGTTCACATTTTGTGCAAATGAAAGCGACGCTGATAAAAGAAGGATTATAGGACAAAATGCGAATTTGAAATTCATATTCTAAAAGAAAAGATAATTGAGGAGCTGAGGATAATGAAATGTTATTCCACGCGTGTGTGTATATATATTCGAAGGCAGTTTAAATAAGTTTAGTATAATTAACAACTTATCATAAGCGACCAATGAAAAAGCGTTATGGTCTGGTTTTAGAGTTATAAGGTTGCAGGTACAACTGATTCCGTTGAGTTATGCACCGAACAACCATTCCAACCCGCATTTTGCCACGAAAACTTCAATTTTTTTTCCATGTTCCCTAATATTTTGTTGGAGCGGTATTGCAATGTTTGTTAGTGCAAAAAATATAACTTAAACATACTTTCAATCAAGATTAGTAAAAAAGAAAAGAAACGATAACGAGGCAATTTACTTTGGGACATTTTTAATATTTTGTTTAGATACAATCATTGTATATTTTGGGAAATTACATAATGATTACATGTAGGGATGACAAGATACAGAATGAACATATCGAAAGATGCCACCGGAATAGTTTAAATTCATAAATTCATCTTGGAACATGAACAGTATCAGCCAAAATAGACATAAGATACATAATGAACAATAATTATTTTTTGGACTTTAGGGACTGATAAATAATAAAATACAAATAATCATTACATGTAGGGATGATAAGATAAAAACAAATCGTTAGTAATCCGTTTAAGAATCTAGAGCACGATCAGAGAGTACCAGAATCGGACCCGTTCAAAATGATAAAATCGAGGTAGAATATTTTCCGTTTAGTAGAAACAAATGATGATTCTAAATGTAATGTCCCAACAGAATCAGGTGCCAATGTTCCTCGCGAAAGTTTCCTTTCACCCAAAGTCTAAGGAATATCTTTTATTTTTCCAAACAGTGTTCTTTTTATCATGTTAAAAATAAATAAATAAAGTATTCAGATGTAAACAAATAGATCATTTTGATCCATTTTATTTTTCCATTATTTTAACGTGTCCCCCGTTTATCATTAATATTTGCAGCGCAAACTTTTTGATTGTTCAAATTTGAATTGCAAGCGGCGGTTAAACATTTCTGAAAGTTGAAACTCAACAATTCTTACATAGATAGGAACAAAAGGAGACAACCGAAAAACAAGCGATATAGGTTTATTGGTCTTTAGAAGCTCAAACAAAGTTTGAAACCATTGATATTCGAGATAAGCAAATGATGTGATCTAAACGCATGCAGGGGCTTCAAAGTCTCTAATGGTTACATAGGCTATTGACTGAGCGGCAATAGATATGGGTGTCGAAGCATCAACAAGCTTTGGATCCATCGCCGGAATGTCCTCTGAATTTGTCTGGACCATTGGAACATCGTTCAAACACACGATATCATCCTTTATATCTCCAGTTAACGCTCTCAAATGATACTCTTCTCTGTTTTGCTTCCCAACAAACTCATAGTTAGGCTTCCCAGCATCCCCGGGTTTTGCATTCGAAAGGGTTATATTGAACGATCTATCTTTCGACAAGTTGATAAATATCAAGGAAACCCCACGCTACAGAAAGGAAACATGCACCCAAATGATTATTGACGACATAGAATCCAACAACCCCAAAATGAAAGGACAACTTTATCAAAGCCAGCTCACCTTTTTCTTTGCGCAGTGAGCATATACACGCAAATTTGGATCGGATTCTTTTGTCACAGCAAGCACAGTACTCCCCATAAGTCGGTGCCATAAAAGTGCACTGGTGATTAAAAAAAGTAAGTAGATGAAATGTTAGTATCTATACAAGAAACGATGACAAGAATAATTGCGCTTTTGTTAAAAAAAAAACTCACCCATAATAATCTGGGTTGGGAACGAACGTCGTAGCATTGAGTAAACCGTAATTTCCACCAATCAAAGCTTGCCTGCAGAAAACCTTTTGATCATAGGTTGAAGCCATTCCCATCTGATCCAAATACCTGTTTAGGGTCAAATGTTCAGCCACACTACATTATTGCACACGAACAAATTTAGTCGTCGTGGAAAATGAGGACAAAAAAACGTGACCTTACCAGAATCCATCAGCAAATGTTCGAGACACATCTTTGCTCCCGCCGTTCAAAGCTCCGCCTGATTCAGAAACCCATGCTCCTAACTGTGGCCTAAATTTGTTGACAACATCCGAAACACCTTTATATGTTTGAGAAACTTGATTAAAATACGATGGGTCAAGAATCTTGTTCATCATGTTTGGATCATCCCCTGCACATGCATCGATCGCATTAAGGAATTAATCGTACCAATATAAGGTAAGCTCCTTGAATCTTATATATATATATATATATATATATATATATATATATATATATATAAACATTGAACTGGAGCGTATATGGATACCAGGTCCAAGATTGTAGATATGGTGTGTAAGTCCATCAACAATTCCCTGTCCCGAAACTTCCAGGAAGGTGTTAAACCATTTCTCCTCATAAAAGCCACCTGGACCTAAGACCTTTGGTTGAGTCTCGGGGTGTGCGTACAATTCTTTTACTAGATTCTTAAGCACAATAACATCTTTCCCATATTGTTTCGCGTCAACTTTTGCACCCATCCCAGATCCAGAAAGTTGATTTCCTGATGAAATATATATTTTTTCGAAGTATGAAAAAAAACCCCGAAAATCAATCTTATATAATAACCTTCGGAGAGTGATTTAAGTTACCAAATTCATATGAATCGACTTTGTATCCTTTCGAAATAGTGTACTGCATGAAATCCCTTGTATTTTGCGGTTGCCAATCACCGATCCAAAGACCCTTTTCAGTTTGTGACTCGTTTCTTCTGAAAAGAGCATTCAGCCCGAATGTAAGCTTTACCCTTCAGAATACAAGTACCAAAGTAAAAGTAAAAAATTTGTTTAGATATAAAGGTTAAATTAATTATGTAAAAATAATAGATAGATGTAGTTACCCAGTCTGGTTGAAAAATCTATTCAATTGGTCCCATCTCTCCATTGAAAGGCATCCCTGAGAGAATCCAAATAAACCGTCTTCTCTTTTCATGAAATTAGGGCAACTGCTAACTTCTCCTACTTTGTACACCACGTTGTCTTGCAACGAACCACCAACTTTGATTCTCAAAGGATTGAACGCTGAAAGTAGTTTACAAAAATTAGTCCAAAATCACTGTTGCCCGGCTCTGACCCTTGTAAATTTGATAGGATGTGCGTAGAACTCACCTTTTATTGCATTTATCAACGCCCCATATCTCAAATCCTACAAAGAAGGTATATCCAGAAAGGTCAAATTTTATTTTTAATAGATGAGTATACATATCAGGGAGGAAATTTTGACAAGCATACCAAGTTTAATATCCCGGCCTTTCCCCAAGGGCATTGATTGTACTCGCACTTTTCAGCAGGCCACCAATCTAATGTAACACATACGAAGTTATCGTCAGTTTTAGCGATCGAAGCTGCTCCATGAATCACAACGTTCACATTTTGTGCAAATGAAAGCGACGCTGATAAAAGAAGGATTATAGGACAAAATGCGAATTTGAAATTCATATTCTAAAAGAAAAGATAATTGAGGAGCTGAGGATAATGAAATGTTATTCCACGCGTGTGTGTATATATATTCGAAGGCAGTTTAAATAAGTTTAGTATAATTAACAACTTATCATAAGCGACCAATGAAAAAGCGTTATGGTCTGGTTTTAGAGTTATAAGGTTGCAGGTACAACTGATTCCGTTGAGTTATGCACCGAACAACCATTCCAACACGCATTTTGCCACGAAAACTTCAATTTTTTTCCATGTTCCCTAATATTTTGTTGGAGCGGTATTGCAATGTTTGTTAGTGCAAAAAATATAACTTAAACATACTTTCAATCAAGATTAGTAAAAAAGAAAAGAAACGATAACGAGGCAATTTACTTTGGGACATTTTTAATATTTTGTTTAGATACAATCATTGTATATTTTGGGAAATTACATAATGATTACATGTAGGGATGACAAGATACATAATGAACATATCGAAAGATGCCACCGGAATAGTTTAAATTCATAAATTCATCTTGGAACATGAACAGTATCAGCCAAAATAGACATAAGATACATAATGAACAATAATTATTTTTTGGACTTTAGGGACTGATAAATAATAAAATACAAATAATCATTACATGTAGGGATGATAAGATAAAAACACATCGTTAGTAATCCGTTTAAGAATCTAGAGCACGATCAGAGAGTACCAGAATCGGACCCGTTCAAAATGATAAAATCGAGGTAGAATATTTTCCGTTTAGTAGAAACAAATGATGATTCTAAATGTAATGTCCCAACAGAATCAGGTGCCAATGTTCCTCGCGAAAGTTTCCTTTCACCCAAAGTCTAAGGAATATCTTTTATTTTTCCAAACAGTGTTTTTTTTATCATGTTAAAAATAAATAAATAAAGTATTCAGATGTAAACAAATAGATCATTTTGATCCATTTTATTTTTCCATTATTTTAACGTGTCCCCCGTTAATCATTAATATTTGCAGCGCAAACTTTTTGATTGTTCAAATTTGAATTGCAAGCGGCGGTTAAACATTTCTGAAAGTTGAAACTCAACAATTCTTACATAGATAGGAACAAAAGGAGACAACCGAAAAAGAAGCGATATAGGTTTATTGGTCTTTAGAAGCTCAAACAAAGTTTGAAACCATTGATATTCGAGATAAGCAAATGATGTGATCTAAACGCATGCAGGGGCTTCAAAGTCTCTAATGGTTACATAGGCTATTGACTGAGCGGCAATAGATATGGGTGTCGAAGCATCAACAAGCTTTGGATCCATCGCCGGAATGTCCTCTGAATTTGTCTGGACCATTGGAACATCGTTCAAACACACGATATCATCCTTTATATCTCCAGTTAACGCTCTCAAATGATACTCTTCTCTGTTTTGCTTCCCAACAAACTCATAGTTAGGCTTCCCAGCATCCCCGGGTTTTGCATTCGAAAGGGTTATATTGAACGATCTATCTTTCGACAAGTTGATAAATATCAAGGAAACCCCAGGCTACAGAAAGGAAACATGCACCCAAATGATTATTGACGACATAGAATCCAACAACCCCAAAATGAAAGGACAACTTTATCAAAGCCAGCTCACCTTTTTCTTTGCGCAGTGAGCATATACACGCAAATTTGGATCGGATTCTTTTGTCACAGCAAGCACAGTACTCCCCATAAGTCGGTGCCATAAAAGTGCACTGGTGATTAAAAAAAGTAAGTAGATGAAATGTTAGTATCTATACAAGAAACGATGACAAGAATAATTGCGCTTTTGTTAAAAAAAAAACTCACCCATAATAATCTGGGTTGGGAACGAACGTCGTAGCATTGAGTAAACCGTAATTTCCACCAATCAAAGCTTGCCTGCAGAAAACCTTTTGATCATAGGTTGAAGCCATTCCCATCTGATCCAAATACCTGTTTAGGGTCAAATGTTCAGCCACACAACATTATTGCACACGAACAAATTTAGTCGTCGTGGAAAATGAGGACAAAAAAACGTGACCTTACCAGAATCCATCAGCAAATGTTCGAGACACATCTTTGCTCCCGCCGTTCAAAGCTCCGCCTGATTCAGAAACCCATGCTCCTAACTGTGGCCTAAATTTGTTGACAACATCCGAAACACCTTTATATGTTTGAGAAACTTGATTCAAATACGATGGGTCAAGAATCTTGTTCATCATGTTTGGATCATCCCCTGCACATGCATCGATCGCATTAAGGAATTAATCGTACCAATATAAGGTAAGCACCTTGAATCTTATATATATATATATATATATATAAACATTGAACTGGAGCGTATATGGATACCAGGTCCAAGATTGTAGATATGGTGTGTAAGTCCATCAACAATTCCCTGTCCCGAAACTTCCAGGAAGGTGTTAAACCATTTCTCCTCATAAAAGCCACCTGGACCTAAGACCTTTGGTTGAGTCTCGGGGTGTGCGTACAATTCTTTTACTAGATTCTTAAGCACAATAACATCTTTCCCATATTGTTTCGCGTCAACTTTTGCACCCATCCCAGATCCAGAAAGTTGATTTCCTGATGAAATATATTTTTTCGAAGTATGAAAAAAAACCCCGAAAATCAATCTTATATAATAACCTTCGGAGAGTGATTTAAGTTACCAAATTCATATGAATCGACTTTGTATCCTTTCGAAATAGTGTACTGCATGAAATCCCTTGTATTTTGCGGTTGCCAATCACCGATCCAAAGACCCTTTTCAGTTTGTGACTCGTTTCTTCCGAAAAGAGCATTCAGCCCGAATGTAAGCTTTACCCTTCAGAATACAAGTACCAAAGTAAAAGTAAAAAATTTGTTTAGATATAAAGGTTAAATTAATTATGTAAAAATAATAGATAGATGTAGTTACCCAGTGTGGTTGAAAAATCTATTCAATTGGTCCCATCTCTCCATTGAAAGGCATCCCTGAGAGAATCCAAATAAATCGTCTTCTCTTTTCATGAAATTAGGGCAACTGCTAACTTCTCCTACTTTGTACACCACGTTGTCTTGCAACGAACCACCAACTTTGATTCTCAAAGGATTGAACGCTGAAAGTAGTTTACAAAAATTAGTCCAAAATCACTGTTGCCCGGCTCTGACCCTTGTAAATTTGATAGGATGTGCGTAGAACTCACCTTTTATTGCATTTATCAACGCCCCATATCTCAAATCCTACAAAGAAGGTATATCCAGAAAGGTCAAATTTTATTTTTAATAGATGAGTATACATATCAGGGAGGAAATTTTGACAAGCATACCAAGTTTAATATCCCGGCCTTTCCCCAAGGGCATTGATTGTACTCGCACTTTTCAGCAGGCCACCAATCTAATGTAACACATACGAAGTTATCGTCAGTTTTAGCGATCGAAGCTGCTCCATGAATCACAACGTTCACATTTTGTGCAAATGAAAGCGACGCTGATAAAAGAAGGATTATAGGACAAAATGCGAATTTGAAATTCATATTCTAAAAGAAAAGATAATTGAGGAGCTGAGGATAATGAAATGTTATTCCACGCGTGTGTGTATATATATTCGAAGGCAGTTTAAATAAGTTTAGTATAATTAACAACTTATCATAAGCGACCAATGAAAAAGCGTTATGGTCTGGTTTTAGAGTTATAAGGTTGCAGGTACAACTGATTCCGTTGAGTTATGCACCGAACAACCATTCCATCCCGCATTTTGCCACGAAAACTTCAATTTTTTTCCATGTTCCCTAATATTTTGTTGGAGCGGTATTGCAATGTTTGTTAGTGCAAAAAATATAACTTAAACATACTTTCAATCAAGATTAGTAAAAAAGAAAAGAAACGATAACGAGGCAATTTACTTTGGGACATTTTTAATATTTTGTTTAGATACAATCATTGTATATTTTGGGAAATTACATAATGATTACATGTAGGGATGACAAGATACATAATGAACATATCGAAAGATGCCACCGGAATAGTTTAAATTCATAAATTCATCTTGGAACATGAACAGTATCAGCCAAAATAGACATAAGATACATAATGAACAATAATTATTTTTTGGACTTTAGGGACTGATAAATAATAAAATACAAATAATCATTACATGTAGGGATGATAAGATAAAAACACATCGTTAGTAATCCGTTTAAGAATCTAGAGCACGATCAGAGAGTACCAGAATCGGACCCGTTCAAAATGATAAAATCGAGGTAGAATATTTTCCGTTTAGTAGAAACAAATGATGATTCTAAATGTAATGTCCCAACAGAATCAGGTGCCAATGTTCCTCGCGAAAGTTTCCTTTCACCCAAAGTCTAAGGAATATCTTTTATTTTTCCAAACAGTGTTTTTTTTATCATGTTAAAAATAAATAAATAAAGTATTCAGATGTAAACAGATAGATCATTTTGGTCCATTTTATTTTTCCATTATTTTAACGTGTCCCCCGTTTATCATTAATATTTGCAGCGCAAACTTTTTGGTTGTTCAAATTTGAATTGCAAGCGGCGGTTAAACATTTCTGAAAGTTGAAACTCAACAATTCTTACATAGATAGGAACAAAAGGAGACAACCGAAAAACAAGCGATATAGGTTTATTGGTCTTTAGAAGCTCAAACAAAGTTTGAAACCATTGATATTCGAGATAAGCAAATGATGTGATCTAAACGCATGCAGGGGCTTCAAAGTCTCTAATGGTTACATAGGCTATTGACTGAGCGGCAATAGATATGGGTGTCGAAGCATCAACAAGCTTTGGATCCATCGCCGGAATGTCCTCTGAATTTGTCTGGACCATTGGAACATCGTTCAAACACACGATATCATCCTTTATATCTCCAGTTAACGCTCTCAAATGATACTCTTCTCTGTTTTGCTTCCCAACAAACTCATAGTTAGGCTTCCCAGCATCCCCGGGTTTTGCATTCGAAAGGGTTATATTGAACGATCTATCTTTCGACAAGTTGATAAATATCAAGGAAACCCCAGGCTACAGAAAGGAAACATGCACACAAATGATTATTGACGACATAGAATCCAACAACCCCAAAATGAAAGGACAACTTTATCAAAGCCAGCTCACCTTTTTCTTTGCGCAGTGAGCATATACACGCAAATTTGGATCGGATTCTTTTGTCACAGCAAGCACAGTACTCCCCATAAGTCGGTGCCATAAAAGTGCACTGGTGATTAAAAAAAGTAAGTAGATGAAATGTTAGTATCTATACAAGAAACGATGACAAGAATAATTGCGCTTTTGTTAAAAAAAAAACTCACCCATAATAATCTGGGTTGGGAACGAACGTCGTAGCATTGAGTAAACCGTAATTTCCACCAATCAAAGCTTGCCTGCAGAAAACCTTTTGATCATAGGTTGAAGCCATTCCCATCTGATCCAAATACCTGTTTAGGGTCAAATGTTCAGCCACACAACATTATTGCACACGAACAAATTTAGTCGTCGTGGAAAATGAGGACAAAAAAACGTGACCTTACCAGAATCCATCAGCAAATGTTCGAGACACATCTTTGCTCCCGCCGTTCAAAGCTCCGCCTGATTCAGAAACCCATGCTCCTAACTGTGGCCTAAATTTGTTGACAACATCCGAAACACCTTTATATGTTTGAGAAACTTGATTCAAATACGATGGGTCAAGAATCTTGTTCATCATGTTTGGATCATCCCCTGCACATGCATCGATCGCATTAAGGAATTAATCGTACCAATATAAGGTAAGCACCTTGAATCTTACATATATATATATATATATAAACATTGAAGTGGAGCGTATATGGATACCAGGTCCAAGATTGTAGATATGGTGTGTAAGTCCATCAACAATTCTCTGTCCCGAAACTTCCAGGAAGGTGTTAAACCATTTCTCCTCATAAAAGCCACCTGGACCTAAGACCTTTGGTTGAGTCTCGGGGTGTGCGTACAATTCTTTTACTAGATTCTTAAGCACAATAACATCTTTCCCATATTGTTTCGCGTCAACTTTTGCACCCATCCCAGATCCAGAAAGTTGATTTCCTGATGAAATATATTTTTTCGAAGTATGAAAAAAAACCCCGAAAATCAATCTTATATAATAACCTTCGGAGAGTGATTTAAGTTACCAAATTCATATGAATCGACTTTGTATCCTTTCGAAATAGTGTACTGCATGAAATCCCTTGTATTTTGCGGTTGCCAATCACCGATCCAAAGACCCTTTTCAGTTTGTGACTCGTTTCTTCCGAAAAGAGCATTCAGCCCGAATGTAAGCTTTACCCTTCAGAATACAAGTACCAAAGTAAAAGTAAAAAATTTGTTTAGATATAAAGGTTAAATTAATTATGTAAAAATAATAGATAGATGTAGTTACCCAGTGTGGTTGAAAAATCTATTCAATTGGTCCCATCTCTCCATTGAAAGGCATCCCTGAGAGAATCCAAATAAACCGTCTTCTCTTTTCATGAAATTAGGGCAACTGCTAACTTCTCCTACTTTGTACACCACGTTGTCTTGCAACGAACCACCAACTTTGATTCTCAAAGGATTGAACGCTGAAAGTAGTTTACAAAAATTAGTCCAAAATCACTGTTGCCCGGCTCTGACCCTTGTAAATTTGATAGGATGTGCGTAGAACTCACCTTTTATTGCATTTATCAACGCCCCATATCTCAAATCCTACAAAGAAGGTATATCCAGAAAGGTCAAATTTTATTTTTAATAGATGAGTATACATATCAGGGAGGAAATTTTGACAAGCATACCAAGTTTAATATCCCGGCCTTTCCCCAAGGGCATTGATTGTACTCGCACTTTTCAGCAGGCCACCAATCTAATGTAACACATACGAAGTTATCGTCAGTTTTAGCGATCGAAGCTGCTCCATGAATCACAACGTTCACATTTTGTGCAAATGAAAGCGACGCTGATAAAAGAAGGATTATAGGACAAAATGCGAATTTGAAATTCATATTCTAAAAGAAAAGATAATTGAGGAGCTGAGGATAATGAAATGTTATTCCACGCGTGTGTGTATATATATTCGAAGGCAGTTTAAATAAGTTTAGTATAATTAACAACTTATCATAAGCGACCAATGAAAAAGCGTTATGGTCTGGTTTTAGAGTTATAAGGTTGCAGGTACAACTGATTCCGTTGAGTTATGCACCGAACAACCATTCCAACCCGCATTTTGCCACGAAAACTTCAATTTTTTTTCCATGTTCCCTAATATTTTGTTGGAGCGGTATTACAATGTTTGTTAGTGCAAAAAATATAACTTAAACATACTTTCAATCAAGATTAGTAAAAAAGAAAAGAAACGATAACGAGGCAATTTACTTTGGGACATTTTTAATATTTTGTTTAGATACAATCATTGTATATTTTGGGAAATTACATAATGATTACATGTAGGGATGACAAGATACATAATGAACATATCGAAAGATGCCACCGGAATAGTTTAAATTCATAAATTCATCTTGGAACATGAACAGTATCAGCCAAAATAGACATAAGATACATAATGAACAATAATTATTTTTTGGACTTTAGGGACTGATAAATAATAAAATACAAATAATCATTACATGTAGGGATGATAAGATAAAAACACATCGTTAGTAATCCGTTTAAGAATCTAGAGCACGATCAGAGAGTACCAGAATCGGACCCGTTCAAAATGATAAAATCGAGGTAGAATATTTTCCGTTTAGTAGAAACAAATGATGATTCTAAATGTAATGTCCCAACAGAATCAGGTGCCAATGTTCCTCGCGAAAGTTTCCTTTCACCCAAAGTCTAAGGAATATCTTTTATTTTTCCAAACAGTGTTTTTTTTATCATGTTAAAAATAAATAAATAAAGTATTCAGATGTAAACAAATAGATCATTTTGATCCATTTTATTTTTCCATTATTTTAACGTGTCCCCCGTTTATCATTAAAATTTGCAGCGCAAACTTTTTGATTGTTCAAATTTGAATTGCAAGCGGCGGTTAAACATTTCTGAAAGTTGAAACTCAACAATTCTTACATAGATAGGAACAAAAGGAGACAACCGAAAAACAAGCGATATAGGTTTATTGGTCTTTAGAAGCTCAAACAAAGTTTGAAACCATTGATATTCGAGATAAGCAAATGATGTGATCTAAACGCATGCAGGGGCTTCAAAGTCTCTAATGGTTACATAGGCTATTGACTGAGCGGCAATAGATATGGGTGTCGAAGCATCAACAAGCTTTGGATCCATCGCCGGAATGTCCTCTGAATTTGTCTGGACCATTGGAACATCGTTCAAACACACGATATCATCCTTTATATCTCCAGTTAACGCTCTCAAATGATACTCTTCTCTGTTTTGCTTCCCAACAAACTCATAGTTAGGCTTCCCAGCATCCCCGGGTTTTGCATTCGAAAGGGTTATATTGAACGATCTATCTTTCGACAAGTTGATAAATATCAAGGAAACCCCAGGCTACAGAAAGGAAACATGCACCCAAATGATTATTGACGACATAGAATCCAACAACCCCAAAATGAAAGGACAACTTTATCAAAGCCAGCTCACCTTTTTCTTTGCGCACTGAGCATATACACGCAAATTTGGATCGGATTCTTTTGTCACAGCAAGCACAGTACTCCCCATAAGTCGGTGCCATAAAAGTGCACTGGTGATTAAAAAAAGTAAGTAGATGAAATGTTAGTATCTATACAAGAAACGATGACAAGAATAATTGCGCTTTTGTTAAAAAAAAAAAACTCACCCATAATAATCTGGGTTGGGAACGAACGTCGTAGCATTGAGTAAACCGTAATTTCCACCAATCAAAGCTTGCCTGCAGAAAACCTTTTGATCATAGGTTGAAGCCATTCCCATCTGATCCAAATACCTGTTTAGGGTCAAATGTTCAGCCACACAACATTATTGCACACGAACAAATTTAGTCGTCGTGGAAAATGAGGACAAAAAAACGTGACCTTACCAGAATCCATCAGCAAATGTTCGAGACACATCTTTGCTCCCGCCGTTCAAAGCTCCGCCTGATTCAGAAACACATGCTCCTAATTGTGGCCTAAATTTGTTGACAACATCCGAAACACCTTTATATGTTTGAGAAACTTGATTCAAATACGATGGGTCAAGAATCTTGTTCATCATGTTTGGATCATCCCCTGCACATGCATCGATCGCATTAAGGAATTAATCGTACCAATATAAGGTAAGCACCTTGAATCTTATATATATATATATATATATATATATAAACATTGAAGTGGAGCGTATATGGATACCAGGTCCAAGATTGTAGATATGGTGTGTAAGTCCATCAACAATTCCCTGTCCCGAAACTTCCAGGAAGGTGTTAAACCATTTCTCCTCATAAAAGCCACCTGGACCTAAGACCTTTGGTTGAGTCTCGGGGTGTGCGTACAATTCTTTTACTAGATTCTTAAGCACAATAACATCTTTCCCATATTGTTTCGCGTCAACTTTTGCACCCATCCCAGATCCAGAAAGTTGATTTCCTGATGAAATATATTTTTTCGAAGTATGAAAAAAAACCCCGAAAATCAATCTTATATAATAACCTTCGGAGAGTGATTTAAGTTACCAAATTCATATGAATCGACTTTGTATCCTTTCGAAATAGTGTACTGCATGAAATCCCTTGTATTTTGCGGTTGCCAATCACCGATCCAAAGACCCTTTTCAGTTTGTGACTCGTTTCTTCCGAAAAGAGCATTCAGCCCGAATGTAAGCTTTACCCTTCAGAATACAAGTACCAAAGTAAAAGTAAAAAATTTGTTTAGATATAAAGGTTAAATTAATTATGTAAAAATAATAGATAGATGTAGTTACCCAGTGTGGTTGAAAAATCTATTCAATTGGTCCCATCTCTCCATTGAAAGGCATCCCTGAGAGAATCCAAATAAACCGTCTTCTCTTTTCATGAAATTAGGGCAACTGCTAACTTCTCCTACTTTGTACACCACGTTGTCTTGCAACGAACCACCAACTTTGATTCTCAAAGGATTGAACGCTGGAAGTAGTTTACAAAAATTAGTCCAAAATCACTGTTGCCCGGCTCTGACCCTTGTAAATTTGATAGGATGTGCGTAGAACTCACCTTTTATTGCATTTATCAACGCCCCATATCTCAAATCCTACAAAGAAGGTATATCCAGAAAGGTCAAATTTTATTTTTAATAGATGAGTATACATATCAGGGAGGAAATTTTGACAAGCATACCAAGTTTAATATCTCGGCCTTTCCCCAAGGGCATTGATTGTACTCGCACTTTTCAGCAGGCCACCAATCTAATGTAACACATACGAAGTTATCGTCAGTTTTAGCGATCGAAGCTGCTCCATGAATCACAACGTTCACATTTTGTGCAAATGAAAGCGACGCTGATAAAAGAAGGATTATAGGACAAAATGCGAATTTGAAATTCATATTCTAAAAGAAAAGATAATTGAGGAGCTGAGGATAATGAAATGTTATTCCACGCGTGTGTGTATATATATTCGAAGGCAGTTTAAATAAGTTTAGTATAATTAACAACTTATCATAAGCGACCAATGAAAAAGCGTTATGGTCTGGTTTTAGAGTTATAAGGTTGCAGGTACAACTGATTCCGTTGAGTTATGCACCGAACAACCATTCCAACCCGCATTTTGCCACGAAAACTTCAATTTTTTTTCCATGTTCCCTAATATTTTGTTGGAGCGGTATTGCAATGTTTGTTAGTGCAAAAAATATAACTTAAACATACTTTCAATCAAGATTAGTAAAAAAGAAAAGAAACGATAACGAGGCAATTTACTTTGGGACATTTTTAATATTTTGTTTAGATACAATCATTGTATATTTTGGGAAATTACATAATTATTACATGTAGGGATGACAAGATACATAATGAACATATCGAAAGATGCCACCGGAATAGTTTAAATTCATAAATTCATCTTGGAACATGAACAGTATCAGCCAAAATAGACATAAGATACATAATGAACAATAATTATTTTTTGGACTTTAGGGACTGATAAATAATAAAATACAAATAATCATTACATGTAGGGATGATAAGATAAAAACACATCGTTAGTAATCCGTTTAAGAATCTAGAGCACGATCAGAGAGTACCAGAATCGGACCCGTTCAAAATGATAAAATCGAGGTAGAATATTTTCCGTTTAGTAGAAACAAATGATGATTCTAAATGTAATGTCCCAACAGAATCAGGTGCCAATGTTCCTCGCGAAAGTTTCCTTTCACCCAAAGTCTAAGGAATATCTTTTATTTTTCCAAACAGTGTTTTTTTTATCATGTTAAAAATAAATAAATAAAGTATTCAGATGTAAACAAATAGATCATTTTGATCCATTTTATTTTTCCATTATTTTAACGTGTCCCCCGTTTATCATTAATATTTGCAGCGCAAACTTTTTGATTGTTCAAATTTGAATTGCAAGCGGCGGTTAAACATTTCTGAAAGTTGAAACTCAACAATTCTTACATAGATAGGAACAAAAGGAGACAACCGAAAAACAAGCGATATAGGTTTATTGGTCTTTAGAAGCTCAAACAAAGTTTGAAACCATTGATATTCGAGATAAGCAAATGATGTGATCTAAACGCATGCAGGGGCTTCATAGTCTCTAATGGTTACATAGGCTATTGACTGAGCGGCAATAGATATGGGTGTCGAAGCATCAACAAGCTTTGGATCCATCGCCGGAATGTCCTCTGAATTTGTCTGGACCATTGGAACATCGTTCAAACACACGATATCATCCTTTATATCTCCAGTTAACGCTCTCAAATGATACTCTTCTCTGTTTTGCTTCCCAACAAACTCATAGTTAGGCTTCCCAGCATCCCCGGGTTTTGCATTCGAAAGGGTTATATTGAACGATCTATCTTTCGACAAGTTGATAAATATCAAGGAAACCCCAGGCTACAGAAAGGAAACATGCACCCAAATGATTATTGACGACATAGAATCCAACAACCCCAAAATGAAAGGACAACTTTATCAAAGCCAGCTCACCTTTTTCTTTGCGCAGTGAGCATATACACGCAAATTTGGATCGGATTCTTTTGTCACAGCAAGCACAGTACTCCCCATAAGTCGGTGCCATAAAAGTGCACTGGTGATTAAAAAAAGTAAGTAGATGAAATTTTAGTATCTATACAAGAAACGATGACAAGAATAATTGCGCTTTTGTTAAAAAAAAAACTCACCCATAATAATCTGGGTTGGGAACGAACGTCGTAGCATTGAGTAAACCGTAATTTCCACCAATCAAAGCTTGCCTGCAGAAAACCTTTTGATCATAGGTTGAAGCCATTCCCATCTGATCCAAATACCTGTTTAGGGTCAAATGTTCAGCCACACAACATTATTGCACACGAACAAATTTAGTCGTCATGGAAAATGAGGACAAAAAAACGTGACCTTACCAGAATCCATCAGCAAATGTTGGAGACACATCTTTGCTCCCGCCGTTCAAAGCTCCGCCTGATTCAGAAACCCATGCTCCTAATTGTGGCCTAAATTTGTTGACAACATCCGAAACACCTTTATATGTTTGAGAAACTTGATTCAAATACGATGGGTCAAGAATCTTGTTCATCATGTTTGGATCATCCCCTGCACATGCATCGATCGCATTAAGGAATTAATCGTACCAATATAAGGTAAGCACCTTGAATCTTATATATATATATATATATATATATATATATATAAACATTAAAGTGGAGCGTATATGGATACCAGGTCCAAGATTGTAGATATGGTGTGTAAGTCCATCAACAATTCCCTGTCCCGAAACTTCCAGGAAGGTGTTAAACCATTTCTCCTCATAAAAGCCTCCTGGACCTAAGACCTTTGGTTGAGTCTCGGGGTGTGCGTACAATTCTTTTACTAGATTCTTAAGCACAATAACATCTTTCCCATATTGTTTCGCGTCAACTTTTGCACCCATCCCAGATCCAGAAAGTTGATTTCCTGATGAAATATATTTTTTCGAAGTATGAAAAAAAACCCCGAAAATCAATCTTATATAATAACCTTCGGAGAGTGATTTAAGTTACCAAATTCATATGAATCGACTTTGTATCCTTTCGAAATAGTGTACTGCATGAAATCCCATGTATTTTGCGGTTGCCAATCACCGATCCAAAGACCCTTTTCAGTTTGTGACTCGTTTCTTCCGAAAAGAGCATTCAGCCCGAATGTAAGCTTTACCCTTCAGAATACAAGTACCAAAGTAAAAGTAAAAAATTTGTTTAGATATAAAGGTTAAATTAATTATGTAAAAATAATAGATAGATGTAGTTACCCAGTGTGGTTGAAAAATCTATTCAATTGGTCCCATCTCTCCATTGAAAGGCATCCCTGAGAGAATCCAAATAAACCGTCTTCTCTTTTCATGAAATTAGGGCAACTGCTAACTTCTCCTACTTTGTACACCACGTTGTCTTGCAACGAACCACCAACTTTGATTCTCAAAGGATTGAACGCTGAAAGTAGTTTACAAAAATTAGTCCAAAATCACTGTTGCCCGGCTCTGACCCTTGTAAATTTGATAGGATGTGCGTAGAACTCACCTTTTATTGCATTTATCAACGCCCCATATCTCAAATCCTACAAAGAAGGTATATCCAGAAAGGTCAAATTTTATTTTTAATAGATGAGTATACATATCAGGGAGGAAATTTTGACAAGCATACCAAGTTTAATATCCCGGCCTTTCCCCAAGGGCATTGATTGTACTCGCACTTTTCAGCAGGCCACCAATCTAATGTAACACATACGAAGTTATCGTCAGTTTTAGCGATCGAAGCTGCTCCATGAATCACAACGTTCACATTTTGTGCAAATGAAAGCGACGCTGATAAAAGAAGGATTATAGGACAAAATGCGAATTTGAAATTCATATTCTAAAAGAAAAGATAATTGAGGAGCTGAGGATAATGAAATGTTATTCCACGCGTGTGTGTATATATATTCGAAGGCAGTTTAAATAAGTTTAGTATAATTAACAACTTATCATAAGCGACCAATGAAAAAGCGTTATGGTCTGGTTTTAGAGTTATAAGGTTGCAGGTACAACTGATTCCGTTGAGTTATGCACCGAACAACCATTCCAACCCGCATTTTGCCACGAAAACTTCAATTTTTTTTCCATGTTCCCTAATATTTTGTTGGAGCGGTATTACAATGTTTGTTAGTGCAAAAAATATAACTTAAACATACTTTCAATCAAGATTAGTAAAAAAGAAAAGAAACGATAACGAGGCAATTTACTTTGGGACATTTTTAATATTTTGTTTAGATACAATCATTGTATATTTTGGGAAATTACATAATGATTACATGTAGGGATGACAAGATACATAATGAACATATCGAAAGATGCCACCGGAATAGTTTAAATTCATAAATTCATCTTGGAACATGAACAGTATCAGCCAAAATAGACATAAGATACATAATGAACAATAATTATTTTTTGGACTTTAGGGACTGATAAATAATAAAATACAAATAATCATTACATGTAGGGATGATAAGATAAAAACACATCGTTAGTAATTCGTTTAAGAATCTAGAGCACGATCAGAGAGTACCAGAATCGGACCCGTTCAAAATGATAAAATCGAGGTAGAATATTTTCCGTTTAGTAGAAACAAATGATGATTCTAAATGTAATGTCCCAACAGAATCAGGTGCCAATGTTCCTCGCGAAAGTTTCCTTTCACCCAAAGTCTAAGGAATATCTTTTATTTTTCCAAACAGTGTTTTTTTTATCATGTTAAAAATAAATAAATAAAGTATTCAGATGTAAACAAATAGATCATTTTGATCCATTTTATTTTTCCATTATTTTAACGTGTCCCCCGTTAATCATTAATATTTGCAGCGCAAACTTTTTGATTGTTCAAATTTGAATTGCAAGCGGCGGTTAAACATTTCTGAAAGTTGAAACTCAACAATTCTTACATAGATAGGAACAAAAGGAGACAACCGAAAAACAAGCGATATAGGTTTATTGGTCTTTAGAAGCTCAAACAAAGTTTGAAACCATTGATATTCGAGATAAGCAAATGATGTGATCTAAACGCATGCAGGGGCTTCAAAGTCTCTAATGGTTACATAGGCTATTGACTGAGCGGCAATAGATATGGGTGTCGAAGCATCAACAAGCTTTGGATCCATCGCCGGAATGTCCTCTGAATTTGTCTGGACCATTGGAACATCGTTCAAACACACGATATCATCCTTTATATCTCCAGTTAACGCTCTCAAATGATACTCTTCTCTGTTTTGCTTCCCAACAAACTCATAGTTAGGCTTCCCAGCATCCCCGGGTTTTGCATTCGAAAGGGTTATATTGAACGATCTATCTTTCGACAAGTTGATAAATATCAAGGAAACCCCAGGCTACAGAAAGGAAACATGCACCCAAATGATTATTGACGACATAGAATCCAACAACCCCAAAATGAAAGGACAACTTTATCAAAGCCAGCTCACCTTTTTCTTTGCGCAGTGAGCATATACACGCAAATTTGGATCGGATTCTTTTGTCACAGCAAGCACAGTACTCCCCATAAGTCGGTGCCATAAAAGTGCACTGGTGATTAAAAAAAGTAAGTAGATGAAATGTTAGTATCTATACAAGAAACGATGACAAGAATAATTGCGCTTTTGTTAAAAAAAAAACTCACCCATAATAATCTGGGTTGGGAACAAACGTCGTAGCATTGAGTAAACCGTAATTTCCACCAATCAAAGCTTGCCTGCAGAAAACCTTTTGATCATAGGTTGAAGCCATTCCCATCTGATCCAAATACCTGTTTAGGGTCAAATGTTCAGCCACACAACATTATTGCACACGAACAAATTTAGTCGTCGTGGAAAATGAGGACAAAAAAACGTGACCTTACCAGAATCCATCAGCAAATGTTCGAGACACATCTTTGCTCCCGCCGTTCAAAGCTCCGCCTGATTCAGAAACCCATGCTCCTAACTGTGGCCTAAATTTGTTGACAACATCCGAAACACCTTTATATGTTTGAGAAACTTGATTCAAATACGATGGGTCAAGAATCTTGTTCATCATGTTTGGATCATCCCCTGCACATGCATCGATCGCATTAAGGAATTAATCGTACCAATATAAGGTAAGCACCTTGAATCTTATATATATATAAACATTGAACTGGAGCGTATATGGATACCAGGTCCAAGATTGTAGATATGGTGTGTAAGTCCATCAACAATTCCCTGTCCCGAAACTTCCAGGAAGGTGTTAAACCATTTCTCCTCATAAAAGCCACCTGGACCTAAGACCTTTGGTTGAGTCTCGGGGTGTGCGTACAATTCTTTTACTAGATTCTTAAGCACAATAACATCTTTCCCATATTGTTTCGCGTCAACTTTTGCACCCATCCCAGATCCAGAAAGTTGATTTCCTGATGAAATATATTTTTTCGAAGTATGAAAAAAACCCCCGAAAATCAATCTTATATAATAACCTTCGGAGAGTGATTTAAGTTACCAAATTCATATGAATCGACTTTGTATCCTTTCGAAATAGTGTACTGCATGAAATCCCTTGTATTTTGCGGTTGCCAATCACCGAACCAAAGACCCTTTTCAGTTTGTGACTCGTTTCTTCCGAAAAGAGCATTCAGCCCGAATGTAAGCTTTACCCTTCAGAATACAAGTACCAAAGTAAAAGTAAAAAATTTATTTAGATATAAAGGTTAAATTAATTATGTAAAAATAATAGATAGATGTAGTTACCCAGTGTGGTTGAAAAATCTATTCAATTGGTCCCATCTCTCCATTGAAAGGCATCCCTGAGAGAATCCAAATAAACCGTCTTCTCTTTTCATGAAATTAGGGCAACTGCTAACTTCTCCTACTTTGTACACCACGTTGTCTTGCAACGAACCACCAACTTTGATTCTCAAAGGATTGAACGCTGAAAGTAGTTTACAAAAATTAGTCCAAAATCACTGTTGCCCGGCTCTGACCCTTGTAAATTTGATAGGATGTGCGTAGAACTCACCTTTTATTGCATTTATCAACGCCCCATATCTCAAATCCTACAAAGAAGGTATATCCAGAAAGGTCAAATTTTATTTTTATTAGATGAGTATACATATCAGGGAGGAAATTTTGACAAGCATACCAAGTTTAATATCGCGGCCTTTCCCCAAGGGCATTGATTGTACTCGCACTTTTCAGCAGGCCACCAATCTAATGTAACACATACGAAGTTATCGTCAGTTTTAGCGATCGAAGCTGCTCCATGAATCACAACGTTCACATTTTGTGCAAATGAAAGCGACGCTGATAAAAGAAGGATTATAGGACAAAATGCGAATTTGAAATTCATATTCTAAAAGAAAAGATAATTGAGGAGCTGAGGATAATGAAATGTTATTCCACGCGTGTGTGTATATATATTCGAAGGCAGTTTAAATAAGTTTAGTATAATTAACAACTTATCATAAGCGACCAATGAAAAGCGTTATGGTCTGGTTTTAGAGTTATAAGGTTGCAGGTACAACTGATTCCGTTGAGTTATGCACCGAACAACCATTCCAACCCGCATTTTGCCACGAAAACTTCAATTTTTTTTCCATGTTCCCTAATATTTTGTTGGAGTGGTATTGCAATGTTTGTTAGTGCAAAAAATATAACTTAAACATACTTTCAATCAAGATTAGTAAAAAAGAAAAGAAACGATAACGAGGCAATTTACTTTGGGACATTTTTAATATTTTGTTTAGATACAATCATTGTATATTTTGGGAAATTACATAATGATTACATGTAGGGATGACAAGATACATAATGAACATATCGAAAGATGCCACCGGAATAGTTTAAATTCATAACATCATCTTGGAACATGAACAGTATCAGCCAAAATAGACATAAGATACATAATGAACAATAATTATTTTTTGGACTTTAGGGACTGATAAATAATAAAATACAAATAATCATTACATGTAGGGATGATAAGATAAAAACACATCGTTAGTAATCCGTTTAAGAATCTAGAGCACGATCAGAGAGTACCAGAATCGGACCCGTTCAAAATGATAAAATCGAGGTAGAATATTTTCCGTTTAGTAGAAACAAATGATGATTCTAAATGTAATGTCCCAACAGAATCAGGTGCCAATGTTCCTCGCGAAAGTTTCCTTTCACCCAAAGTCTAAGGAATATCTTTTATTTTTCCAAACAGTGTTTTTTTTATCATGTTAAAAATAAATAAATAAAGTATTCAGATGTAAACAAATAGATCATTTTGATCCATTTTATTTTTCCATTATTTTAACGTGTCCCCCGTTTATCATTAATATTTGCAGCGCAAACTTTTTGATTGTTCAAATTTGAATTGCAAGCGGCGGTTAAACATTTCTGAAAGTTGAAACTCAACAATTCTTACATAGATAGGAACAAAAGGAGACAACCGAAAAACAAGCGATATAGGTTTATTGGTCTTTAGAAGCTCAAACAAAGTTTGAAACCATTGATATTCGAGATAAGCAAATGATGTGATCTAAACGCATGCAGGGGCTTCAAAGTCTCTAATGGTTACATAGGCTATTGACTGAGCGGCAATAGATATGGGTGTCGAAGCATCAACAAGCTTTGGATCCATCGCCGGAATGTCCTCTGAATTTGTCTGGACCATTGGAACATCGTTCAAACACACGATATCATCCTTTATATCTCCAGTTAACGCTCTCAAATGATACTCTTCTCTGTTTTGCTTCCCAACAAACTCATAGTTAGGCTTCCCAGCATCCCCGGGTTTTGCATTCGAAAGGGTTATATTGAACGATCTATCTTTCGACAAGTTGATAAATATCAAGGAAACCCCAGGCTACAGAAAGGAAACATGCACCCAAATGATTATTGACGACATAGAATCCAACAACCCCAAAATGAAAGGACAACTTTATCAAAGCCAGCTCACCTTTTTCTTTGCGCAGTGAGCATATACACGCAAATTTGGATCGGATTCTTTTGTCACAGCAAGCACAGTACTCCCCATAAGTCGGTGCCATAAAAGTGCACTGGTGATTAAAAAAAGTAAGTAGATGAAATGTTAGTATCTATACAAGAAACGATGACAAGAATAATTGCACTTTTGTTAAAAAAAAAACTCACCCATAATAATCTGGGTTGGGAACGAACGTCGTAGCATTGAGTAAACCGTAATTTCCACCAATCAAAGCTTGCCTGCAGAAAACCTTTTGATCATAGGTTGAAGCCATTCCCATCTGATCCAAATACCTGTTTAGGGTCAAATGTTCAGCCACACAACATTATTGCACACGAACAAATTTAGTCGTCGTGGAAAATGAGGACAAAAAAACGTGACCTTACCAGAATCCATCAGCAAATGTTCGAGACACATCTTTGCTCCCGCCGTTCAAAGCTCCGCCTGATTCAGAAACCCATGCTCCTAATTGTGGCCTAAATTTGTTGACAACATCCGAAACACCTTTATATGTTTGAGAAACTTGATTCAAATACGATGGGTCAAGAATCTTGTTCATCATGTTTGGATCATCCCCTGCACATGCATCGATCGCATTAAGGAATTAATCGTACCAATATAAGGTAAGCACCTTGAATCTTATATATATATATATATATATATAAACATTGAACTGGAGCGTATATGGATACCAGGTCCAAGATTGTAGATATGGTGTGTAAGTCCATCAACAATTCCCTGTCCCGAAACTTCCAGGAAGGTGTTAAACCATTTCTCCTCATAAAAGCCACCTGGACCTAAGACCTTTGGTTGAGTCTCGGGGTGTGCGTACAATTCTTTTACTAGATTCTTAAGCACAATAACATCTTTCCCATATTGTTTCGCGTCAACTTTTGCACCCATCCCAGATCCAGAAAGTTGATTTCCTGATGAAATATATTTTTTCGAAGTATGAAAAAAAACCCCGAAAATCAATCTTATATAATAACCTTCGGAGAGTGATTTAAGTTACCAAATTCATATGAATCGACTTTTTATCCTTTCGAAATAGTGTACTGCATGAAATCCCTTGTATTTTGCGGTTGCCAATCACCGATCCAAAGACCCTTTTCAGTTTGTGACTCGTTTCTTCCGAAAAGAGCATTCAGCCCGAATGTAAGCTTTACCCTTCAGAATACAAGTACCAAAGTAAAAGTAAAAAAATTTTTTAGATATAAAGGTTAAATTAATTATGTAAAAATAATAGATAGATGTAGTTACCCAGTGTAGTTGAAAAATCTATTCAATTGGTCCCATCTCTCCATTGAAAGGCATCCCTGAGAGAATCCAAATAAACCGTCTTCTCTTTTCATGAAATTAGGGCAACTGCTAACTTCTCCTACTTTGTACACCACGTTGTCTTGCAACGAACCACCAACTTTGATTCTCAAAGGATTGAACGCTGAAAGTAGTTTACAAAAATTAGTCCAAAATCACTGTTGCCCGGCTCTGACCCTTGTAAATTTGATAGGATGTGCGTAGAACTCACCTTTTATTGCATTTATCAACGCCCCATATCTCAAATCCTACAAAGAAGGTATATCCAGAAAGGTCAAATTTTATTTTTAATAGATGAGTATACATATCAGGGAGGAAATTTTGACAAGCATACCAAGTTTAATATCCCGGCCTTTCCCCAAGGGCATTGATTGTACTCGCACTTTTCAGCAGGCCACCAATCTAATGTAACACATACGAAGTTATCGTCAGTTTTAGCGATCGAAGCTGCTCCATGAATCACAACGTTCACATTTTGTGCAAATGAAAGCGACGCTGATAAAAGAAGGATTATAGGACAAAATGCGAATTTGAAATTCATATTCTAAAAGAAAAGATAATTGAGGAGCTGAGGATAATGAAATGTTATTCCACGCGTGTGTGTATATATATTCGAAGGCAGTTTAAATAAGTTTAGTATAATTAACAACTTATCATAAGCGACCAATGAAAAAGCGTTATGGTCTGGTTTTAGAGTTATAAGGTTGCAGGTACAACTGATTCCGTTGAGTTATGCACCGAACAACCATTCCAACCCGCATTTTGCCACGAAAACTTCAATTTTTTTCCATGTTCCCTAATATTTTGTTGGAGCGGTATTGCAATGTTTGTTAGTGCAAAAAATATAACTTAAACATACTTTCAATCAAGATTAGTAAAAAAGAAAAGAAACGATAACGAGGCAATTTACTTTGGGACATTTTTAATATTTTGTTTAGATACAATCATTGTATATTTTGGGAAATTACATAATGATTACATGTAGGGATGACAAGATACATAATGAACATATCGAAAGATGCCACCGGAATAGTTTAAATTCATAAATTCATCTTGGAACATGAACAGTATCAGCCAAAATAGACATAAGATACATAATGAACAATAATTATTTTTTGGACTTTAGGGACTGATAAATAATAAAATACAAATAATCATTACATGTAGGGATGATAAGATAAAAACACATCGTTAGTAATTCGTTTAAGAATCTAGAGCACGATCAGAGAGTACCAGAATCGGACCCGTTCAAAATGATAAAATCGAGGTAGAATATTTTCCGTTTAGTAGAAACAAATGATGATTCTAAATGTAATGTCCCAACAGAATCAGGTGCCAATGTTCCTCGCGAAAGTTTCCTTTCACCCAAAGTCTAAGGAATATCTTTTATTTTTCCAAACAGTGTTTTTTTTATCATGTTAAAAATAAATAAATAAAGTATTCAGATGTAAACAAATAGATCATTTTGATCCATTTTATTTTTCCATTATTTTAACGTGTCCCCCGTTTATCATTAATATTTGCAGCGCAAACTTTTTGATTGTTCAAATTTGAATTGCAAGCGGCGGTTAAACATTTCTGAAAGTTGAAACTCAACAATTCTTACATAGATAGGAACAAAAGGAGACAACCGAAAAACAAGCGATATAGGTTTATTGGTCTTTAGAAGCTCAAACAAAGTTTGAAACCATTGATATTCGAGATAAGCAAATGATGTGATCTAAACGCATGCAGGGGCTTCAAAGTCTCTAATGGTTACATAGGCTATTGACTGAGCGGCAATAGATATGGGTGTCGAAGCATCAACAAGCTTTGGATCCATCGCCGGAATGTCCTCTGAATTTGTCTGGACCATTGGAACATCGTTCAAACACACGATATCATCCTTTATATCTCCATTTAACGCTCTCAAATGATACTCTTCTCTGTTTTGCTTCCCAACAAACTCATAGTTAGGCTTCCCAGCATCCCCGGGTTTTGCATTCGAAAGGGTTATATTGAACGATCTATCTTTCGACAAGTTGATAAATATCAAGGAAACCCCAGGCTACAGAAAGGAAACATGCACCCAAATGATTATTAACGACATAGAATCCAACAACCCCAAAATGAAAGGACAACTTTATCAAAGCCAGCTCACCTTTTTCTTTGCGCAGTGAGCATATACACGCAAATTTGGATCGGATTCTTTTGTCACAGCAAGCACAGTACTCCCCATGAGTCGGTGCCATAAAAGTGCACTGGTGATTAAAAAAAGTAAGTAGATGAAATGTTAGTATCTATACAAGAAACGATGACAAGAATAATTGCGCTTTTGTTAAAAAAAAAAAATCACCCATAATAATCTGGGTTGGGAACGAACGTCGTAGCATTGAGTAAACCGTAATTTCCACCAATCAAAGCTTGCCTGCAGAAAACCTTTTGATCATAGGTTGAAGCCATTCCCATCTGATCCAAATACCTGTTTAGGGTCAAATGTTCAGCCACACAACATTATTGCACACGAACAAATTTAGTCGTCGTGGAAAATGAGGACAAAAAAACGTGACCTTACCAGAATCCATCAGCAAATGTTCGAGACACATCTTTGCTCCCGCCGTTCAAAGCTCCGCCTGATTCAGAAACCCATGCTCCTAACTGTGGCCTAAATTTGTTGACAACATCCGAAACACCTTTATATGTTTGAGAAACTTGATTCAAATACGATGGGTCAAGAATCTTGTTCATCATGTTTGGATCATCCCCTGCACATGCATCGATCGCATTAAGGAATTAATCGTACCAATATAAGGTAAGCACCTTGAATCTTATATATATATATATATATATATATATAAACATTGAACTGGAGCGTATATGGATACCAGGTCCAAGATTGTAGATATGGTGTGTAAGTCCATCAACAATTCCCTGTCCCGAAACTTCCAGGAAGGTGTTAAACCATTTCTCCTCATAAAAGCCACCTGGACCTAAGACCTTTGGTTGAGTCTCGGGGTGTGCGTACAATTCTTTTACTAGATTCTTAAGCACAATAACATCTTTCCCATATTGTTTCGCGTCAACTTTTGCACCCATCCCAGATCCAGAAAGTTGATTTCCTGATGAAATATATTTTTTCGAAGTATGAAAAAAAACCCCGAAAATCAATCTTATATAATAACCTTCGGAGAGTGATTTAAGTTACCAAATTCATATGAATCGACTTTGTATCCTTTCGAAATAGTGTACTGCATGAAATCTCTTGTATTTTGCGGTTGCCAATCACCGATCCAAAGACCCTTTTCAGTTTGTGACTCGTTTCTTCCGAAAAGAGCATTCAGCCCGAATGTAAGCTTTACCCTTCAGAATACAAGTACCAAAGTAAAAGTAAAAAATTTGTTTAGATATAAAGGTTAAATTAATTATGTAAAAATAATAGATAGATGTAGTTACCCAGTGTGGTTGAAAAATCTATTCAATTGGTCCCATCTCTCCATTGAAAGGCATCCCTGAGAGAATCCAAATAAACCGTCTTCTCTTTTCATGAAATTAGGGCAACTGCTAACTTCTCCTACTTTGTACACCACGTTGTCTTGCAACGAACCACCAACTTTGATTCTCAAAGGATTGAACGCTGAAAGTAGTTTACAAAAATTAGTCCAAAATCACTGTTGCCCGGCTCTGACCCTTGTAAATTTGATAGGATGTGCGTAGAACTCACCTTTTATTGCATTTATCAACGCCCCATATCTCAAATCCTACAAAGAAGGTATATCCAGAAAGGTCAAATTTTATTTTTAATAGATGAGTATACATATCAGGGAGGAAATTTTGACAAGCATACCAAGTTTAATATCCCGGCCTTTCCCCAAGGGCATTGATTGTACTCGCACTTTTCAGCAGGCCACCAATCTAATGTAACACATACGAAGTTATCGTCAGTTTTAGCGATCGAAGCTGCTCCATGAATCACAACGTTCACATTTTGTGCAAATGAAAGCGACGCTGATAAAAGAAGGATTATAGGACAAAATGCGAATTTGAAATTCATATTCTAAAAGAAAAGATAATTGAGGAGCTGAGGATAATGAAATGTTATTCCACGCGTGTGTGTATATATATTCGAAGGCAGTTTAAATAAGTTTAGTATAATTAACAACTTATCATAAGCGACCAATGAAAAAGCGTTATGGTCTGGTTTTAGAGTTATAAGGTTGCAGGTACAACTGATTCCGTTGAGTTATGCACCGAACAACCATTCCAACCCGCATTTTGCCACGAAAACTTCAATTTTTTTTCCATGTTCCCTAATATTTTGTTGGAGCGGTATTGCAATGTTTGTTAGTGCAAAAAATATAACTTAAACATACTTTCAATCAAGATTAGTAAAAAAGAAAAGAAACGATAACGAGGCAATTTACTTTGGGACATTTTTAATATTTTGTTTAGATACAATCATTGTATATTTTGGGAAATTACATAATGATTACATGTAGGGATGACAAGATACATAATGAACATATCGAAAGATGCCACCGGAATAGTTTAAATTCATAAATTCATCTTGGAACATGAACAGTATCAGCCAAAATAGACATAAGATACATAATGAACAATAATTATTTTTTGGACTTTAGGGACTGATAAATAATAAAATACAAATAATCATTACATGTAGGGATGATAAGATAAAAACACATCGTTAGTAATCCGTTTAAGAATCTAGAGCACGATCAGAGAGTACCAGAATCGGACCCGTTCAAAATGATAAAATCGAGGTAGAATATTTTCCGTTTAGTAGAAACAAATGATGATTCTAAATGTAATGTCCCAACAGAATCAGGTGCCAATGTTCCTCGCGAAAGTTTCCTTTCACCCAAAGTCTAAGGAATATCTTTTATTTTTCCAAACAGTGTTTTTTTTATCATGTTAAAAATAAATAAATAAAGTATTCAGATGTAAACAAATAGATCATTTTGATCCATTTTATTTTTCCATTATTTTAACGTGTCCCCCGTTTATCATTAATATTTGCAGCGCAAACTTTTTGATTGTTCAAATTTGAATTGCAAGCGGCGGTTAAACATTTCTGAAAGTTGAAACTCAACAATTCTTACATAGATAGGAACAAAAGGAGACAACCGAAAAACAAGCGATATAGGTTTATTGGTCTTTAGAAGCTCAAACAAAGTTTGAAACCATTGATATTCGAGATAAGCAAATGATGTGATCTAAACGCATGCAGGGGCTTCAAAGTCTCTAATGGTTACATAGGCTATTGACTGAGCGGCAATAGATATGGGTGTCGAAGCATCAACAAGCTTTGGATCCATCGCCGGAATGTCCTCTGAATTTGTCTGGACCATTGGAACATCGTTCAAACACACGATATCATCCTTTATATCTCCAGTTAACGCTCTCAAATGATACTCTTCTCTGTTTTGCTTCCCAATAAACTCATAGTTAGGCTTCCCAGCATCCCCGGGTTTTGCATTCGAAAGGGTTATATTGAACGATCTATCTTTCGACAAGTTGATAAATATCAAGGAAACCCCAGGCTACAGAAAGGAAACATGCACCCAAATGATTATTAACGACATAGAATCCAACAACCCCAAAATGAAAGGACAACTTTATCAAAGCCAGCTCACCTTTTTCTTTGCGCAGTGAGCATGTACACGCAAATTTGGATCGGATTCTTTTGTCACAGCAAGCACAGTACTCCCCATAAGTCGGTGCCATAAAAGTGCACTGGTGATTAAAAAAAGTAAGTAGATGAAATGTTAGTATCTATACAAGAAACGATGACAAGAATAATTGCGCTTTTGTTAAAAAAAAAAACTCACCCATAATAATCTGGGTTGGGAACGAACGTCGTAGCATTGAGTAAACCGTAATTTCCACCAATCAAAGCTTGCCTGCAGAAAACCTTTTGATCATAGGTTGAAGCCATTCCCATCTGATCCAAATACCTGTTTAGGGTCAAATGTTCAGCCACACAACATTATTGCACACGAACAAATTTAGTCGTCGTGGAAAATGAGGACAAAAAAACGTGACCTTACCAGAATCCATCAGCAAATGTTCGAGACACATCTTTGCTCCCGCCGTTCAAAGCTCCGCCTGATTCAGAAACCCATGCTCCTAACTGTGGCCTAAATTTGTTGACAACATCCGAAACACCTTTATATGTTTGAGAAACTTGATTCAAATACGATGGGTCAAGAATCTTGTTCATCATGTTTGGATCATCCCCTGCACATGCATCGATCGCATTAAGGAATTAATCGTACCAATATAAGGTAAGCACCTTGAATCTTATATATATATATATATATATATATAAACATTGAACTGGAGCGTATATGGATACCAGGTCCAAGATTGTAGATATGGTGTGTAAGTCCATCAACAATTCCCTGTCCCGAAACTTCCAGGAAGGTGTTAAACCATTTCTCCTCATAAAAGCCACCTGGACCTAAGACCTTTGGTTGAGTCTCGGGGTGTGCGTACAATTCTTTTACTAGATTCTTAAGCACAATAACATCTTTCCCATATTGTTTCGCGTCAACTTTTGCACCAATCCCAAATCCAGAAAGTTGATTTCCTGATGAAATATATTTTTTCGAAGTATGAAAAAAAACCCCGAAAATCAATCTTATATAATAACCTTCGGAGAGTGATTTAAGTTACCAAATTCATATGAATCGACTTTGTATCCTTTCGAAATAGTGTACTGCATGAAATTCCTTGTATTTTGCGGTTGCCAATCACCGATCCAAAGACCCTTTTCAGTTTGTGACTCGTTTCTTCCGAAAAGAGCATTCAGCCCGAATGTAAGCTTTACCCTTCAGAATACAAGTACCAAAGTAAAAGTAAAAAATTTGTTTAGATATAAAGGTTAAATTAATTATGTAAAAATAATAGATAGATGTAGTTACCCAGTGTGGTTGAAAAATCTATTCAATTGGTCCCATCTCTCCATTGAAAGGCATCCCTGAGAGAATCCAAATAAACCGTCTTCTCTTTTCATGAAATTAGGGCAACTGCTAACTTCTCCTACTTTGTACACCACGTTGTCTTGCAACGAACCACCAACTTTGATTCTCAAAGGATTGAACGCTGAAAGTAGTTTACAAAAATTAGTCCAAAATCACTATTGCCCGGCTCTGACCCTTGTAAATTTGATAGGATGTGCGTAGAACTCACCTTTTATTGCATTTATCAACGCCCCATATCTCAAATCCTACAAAGAAGGTATATCCAGAAAGGTCAAATTTTATTTTTAATAGATGAGTATACATATCAGGGAGGAAATTTTGACAAGCATACCAAGTTTAATATCCCGGCCTTTCCCCAAGGGCATTGATTGTACTCGCACTTTTCAGCAGGCCACCAATCTAATGTAACACATACGAAGTTATCGTCAGTTTTAGCGATCGAAGCTGCTCCATGAATCACAACGTTCACATTTTGTGCAAATGAAAGCGACGCTGATAAAAGAAGGATTATAGGACAAAATGCGAATTTGAAATTCATATTCTAAAAGAAAAGATAATTGAGGAGCTGAGGATAATGAAATGTTATTCCACGCGTGTGTGTATATATATTCGAAGGCAGTTTAAATAAGTTTAGTATAATTAACAACTTATCATAAGCGACCAATGAAAAAGCGTTATGGTCTGGTTTTAGAGTTATAAGGTTGCAGGTACAACTGATTCCGTTGAGTTATGCACCGAACAACCATTCCAACCCGCATTTTGCCACGAAAACTTCAATTTTTTTTCCATGTTCCCTAATATTTTGTTGGAGCGGTATTGCAATGTTTGTTAGTGCAAAAAATATAACTTAAACATACTTTCAATCAAGATTAGTAAAAAAGAAAAGAAACGATAACGAGGCAATTTACTTTGGGACATTTTTAATATTTTGTTTAGATACAATCATTGTATATTTTGGGAAATTACATAATGATTACATGTAGGGATGACAAGATACATAATGAACATATCGAAAGATGCCACCGGAATAGTTTAAATTCATAAATTCATCTTGGAACATGAACAGTATCAGCCAAAATAGACATAAGATACATAATGAACAATAATTATTTTTTGGACTTTAGGGACTGATAAATAATAAAATACAAATAATCATTACATGTAGGGATGATAAGATAAAAACACATCGTTAGTAATCCGTTTAAGAATCTAGAGCACGATCAGAGAGTACCAGAATCGGACCCGTTCAAAATGATAAAATCGAGGTAGAATATTTTCCGTTTAGTAGAAACAAATGATGATTCTAAATGTAATGTCCCAACAGAATCAGGTGCCAATGTTCCTCGCGAAAGTTTCCTTTCACCCAAAGTCTAAGGAATATCTTTTATTTTTCCAAACAGTGTTTTTTTTATCATGTTAAAAATAAATAAATAAAGTATTCAGATGTAAACAAATAGATCATTTTGATCCATTTTATTTTTCCATTATTTTAACGTGTCCCCCGTTTATCATTAATATTTGCAGCGCAAACTTTTTGATTGTTCAAATTTGAATTGCAAGCGGCGGTTAAACATTTCTGAAAGTTGAAACTCAACAATTCTTACATAGATAGGAACAAAAGGAGACAACCGAAAAACAAGCGATATAGGTTTATTGGTCTTTAGAAGCTCAAACAAAGTTTGAAACCATTGATATTCGAGATAAGCAAATGATGTGATCTAAACGCATGCAGGGGCTTCAAAGTCTCTAATGGTTACATAGGCTATTGACTGAGCGGCAATAGATATGGGTGTCGAAGCATCAACAAGCTTTGGATCCATCGCCGGAATGTCCTCTGAATTGGTCTGGACCATTGGAACATCATTCAAACAAACGATATCATCCTTTATATCTCCAGTTAACGCTCTCAAATGATACTCTTCTCTGTTTTGCTTCCCAACAAACTCATAGTTAGGCTTCCCAGCATCCCCGGGTTTTGCATTCGAAAGGGTTATATTGAACGATCTATCTTTCGACAAGTTGATAAATATCAAGGAAACCCCAGGCTACAGAAAGGAAACATGCACCCAAATGATTATTAACGACATAGAATCCAACAACCCCAAAATGAAAGGACAACTTTATCAAAGCCAGCTCACCTTTTTCTTTGCGCAGTGAGCATATACACGCAAATTTGGATCGGATTCTTTTGTCACAGCAAGCACAGTACTCCCCATGAGTCGGTGCCATAAAAGTGCACTGGTGATTAAAAAAAGTAAGTAGATGAAATGTTAGTATCTATACAAGAAACGATGACAAGAATAATTGCGCTTTTGTTAAAAAAAAAACTCACCCATAATAATCTGGGTTGGGAACGAACGTCGTAGCATTGAGTAAACCGTAATTTCCACCAATCAAAGCTTGCCTGCAGAAAACCTTTTGATCATAGGTTGAAGCCATTCCCATCTGATCCAAATACCTGTTTAGGGTCAAATGTTCAGCCACACAACATTATTGCACACGAACAAATTTAGTCGTCGTGGAAAATGAGGACAAAAAAACGTGACCTTACCAGAATCCATCAGCAAATGTTCGAGACACATCTTTGCTCCCTCCGTTCAAAGCTCCGCCTGATTCAGAAACCCATGCTCCTAACTGTGGCCTAAATTTGTTGACAACATCCGAAACACCTTTATATGTTTGAGAAACTTGATTCAAATACGATGGGTCAAGAATCTTGTTCATCATGTTTGGATCATCCCCTGCACATGCATCGATCGCATTAAGGAATTAATCGTACCAATATAAGGTAAGCACCTTGAATCTTATATATATATATATATATATATAAACATTGAACTGGAGCGTATATGGATACCAGGTCCAAGATTGTAGATATGGTGTGTAAGTCCATCAACAATTCCCTGTCCCGAAACTTCTAGGAAGGTGTTAAACCATTTCTCCTCATAAAAGCCACCTGGACCTAAGACCTTTGGTTGAGTCTCGGGGTGTGCGTACAATTCTTTTACTAGATTCTTAAGCACAATAACATCTTTCCCATAATGTTTCGCGTCAACTTTTGCACCCATCCCAGATCCAGAAAGTTGATTTCCTGATGAAATATATTTTTTCGAAGTATGAAAAAAAAACCCGAAAATCAATCTTATATAATAACCTTCGGAGAGTGATTTAAGTTACCAAATTCATATGAATCGACTTTGTATCCTTTCGAAATAGTGTACTGCATGAAATCCCTTGTATTTTGCGGTTGCCAATCACCGATCCAAAGACCCTTTTCAGTTTGTGACTCGTTTCTTCCGAAAAGAGCATTCAGCCCGAATGTAAGCTTTACCCTTCAGAATACAAGTACCAAAGTAAAAGTAAAAAATTTGTTTAGATATAAAGGTTAAATTAATTATGTAAAAATAATAGATAGATGTAGTTACCCAGTGTGGTTGAAAAATCTATTCAATTGGTCCCATCTCTCCATTGAAAGGCATCCCTGAGAGAATCCAAATAAACCGTCTTCTCTTTTCATGAAATTAGGGCAACTGCTAACTTCTCCTACTTTGTACACCACGTTGTCTTGCAACGAACCACCAACTTTGATTCTCAAAGGATTGAACGCTGAAAGTAGTTTACAAAAATTAGTCCAAAATCACTGTTGCCCGGCTCTGACCCTTGTAAATTTGATAGGATGTGCGTAGAACTCACCTTTTATTGCATTTATCAACGCCCCATATCTCAAATCCTACAAAGAAGGTATATCCAGAAAGGTCAAATTTTATTTTTAATAGATGAGTATACATATCAGGGAGGAAATTTTGACAAGCATACCAAGTTTAATATCCCGGCCTTTCCCCAAGGGCATTGATTGTACTCGCACTTTTCAGCAGGCCACCAATCTAATGTAACACATACGAAGTTATCGTCAGTTTTAGCGATCGAAGCTGCTCCATGAATCACAACGTTCACATTTTGTGCAAATGAAAGCGACGCTGATAAAAGAAGGATTATAGGACAAAATGCGAATTTGAAATTCATATTCTAAAAGAAAAGATAATTGAGGAGCTGAGGATAATGAAATGTTATTCCACGCGTGTGTGTATATATATTCGAAGGCAGTTTAAATAAGTTTAGTATAATTAACAACTTATCATAAGCGACCAATGAAAAAGCGTTATGGTCTGGTTTTAGAGTTATAAGGTTGCAGGTACAATTGATTCCGTTGAGTTATGCACCGAACAACCATTCCAACCCGCATTTTGCCACGAAAACTTCAATTTTTTTCCATGTTCCCTAATATTTTGTTGGAGCGGTATTGCAATGTTTGTTAGTGCAAAAAATATAACTTAAACATACTTTTAATCAAGATTAGTAAAAAAGAAAAGAAACGATAACGAGGCAATTTACTTTGGGACATTTTTAATATTTTGTTTAGATACAATCATTGTATATTTTGGGAAATTACATAATGATTACATGTAGGGATGACAAGATACATAATGAACATATCGAAAGATGCCACCGGAATAGTTTAAATTCATAAATTCATCTTGGAACATGAACAGTATCAGCCAAATAGACATAAGATACATAATGAACAATAATTATTTTTTGGACTTTAGGGACTGATAAATAATAAAATACAAATAATCATTACATGTAGGGATGATAAGATAAAAACACATCGTTAGTAATCCGTTTAAGAATCTAGAGCACGATCAGAGAGTACCAGAATCGGACCCGTTCAAAATGATAAAATCGAGGTAGAATATTTTCCGTTTAGTAGAAACAAATGATGATTCTAAATGTAATGTCCCAACAGAATCAGGTGCCAATGTTCCTCACGAAAGTTTCCTTTCACCCAAAGTCTAAGGAATATCTTTTATTTTTCCAAACAGTGTTTTTTTTATCATGTTAAAAATAAATAAATAAAGTATTCAGATGTAAACAAATAGATCATTTTGATCCATTTTATTTTTCCATTATTTTAACGTGTCCCCCGTTTATCATTAATATTTGCAGCGCAAACTTTTTGATTGTTCAAATTTGAATTGCAAGCGGCGGTTAAACATTTCTGAAAGTTGAAACTCAACAATTCTTACATAGATAGGAACAAAAGGAGACAACCGAAAAACAAGCGATATAGGTTTATTGGTCTTTAGAAGCTCAAACAAAGTTTGAAACCATTGATATTCGAGATAAGCAAATGATGTGATCTAAACGCATACAGGGGCTTCAAAGTCTCTAATGGTTACATAGGCTATTGACTGAGCGGCAATAGATATGGGTGTCGAAGCATCAACAAGCTTTGGATCCATCGCCGGAATGTCCTCTGAATTTGTCTGGACCATTGGAACATCGTTCAAACACACGATATCATCCTTTATATCTCCAGTTAACGCTCTCAAATGATACTCTTCTCTGTTTTGCTTCCCAACAAACTCATAGTTAGGCTTCCCAGCATCCCCGGGTTTTGCATTCGAAAGGGTTATATTGAACGATCTATCTTTCGACAAGTTGATAAATATCAAGGAAACCCCAGGCTACAGAAAGGAAACATGCACCCAAATGATTATTAACGACATAGAATCCAACAACCCCAAAATGAAAGGACAACTTTATCAAAGCCAGCTCACCTTTTTCTTTGCGCAGTGAGCATATACACGCAAATTTGGATCGGATTCTTTTGTCACAGCAAGCACAGTACTCCCCATAAGTCGGTGCCATAAAAGTGCACCGGTGATTAAAAAAAGTAAGTAGATGAAATGTTAGTATCTATACAAGAAACGATGACAAGAATAATTGCGCTTTTGTTAAAAAAAAACTCACCCATAATAATCTGGGTTGGGAAGGAACGTCGTAGCATTGAGTAAACCGTAATTTCCACCAATCAAAGCTTGCCTGCAGAAAACCTTTTGATCATAGGTTGAAGCCATTCCCATCTGATCCAAATACCTGTTTAGGGTCAAATGTTCAGCCACACAACATTATTGCACACGAACAAATTTAGTCGTCGTGGAAAATGAGGACAAAAAAACGTGACCTTACCAGAATCCATCAGCAAATGTTCGAGACACATCTTTGCTCCCGCCGTTCAAAGCTCCGCCTGATTCAGAAACCCATGCTCCTAACTGTGGCCTAAATTTGTTGACAACATCCGAAACACCTTTATATGTTTGAGAAACTTGATTCAAATACGATGGGTCAAGAATCTTGTTCATCATGTTTGGATCATCCCCTGCACATGCATCGATCGCATTAAGGAATTAATCGTACCAATATAAGGTAAGCACCTTGAATCTTATATATATATATATATATATATATATAAACATTGAACTGGAGCGTATATGGATACCAGGTCCAAGATTGTAGATATGGTGTGTAAGTCCATCAACAATTCCCTGTCCCGAAACTTCCAGGAAGGTGTTAAACCATTTCTCCTCATAAAAGCCACCTGGACCTAAGACCTTTGGTTGAGTCTCGGGGTGTGCGTACAATTCTTTTACTAGATTCTTAAGCACAATAACATCTTTCCCATATTGTTTCGCGTCAACTTTTGCACCCATCCCATATCCAGAAAGTTGATTTCCTGATGAAATATATTTTTTCGAAGTATGAAAAAAACCCCCGAAAATCAATCTTATATAATAACCTTCGGAGAGTGATTTAAGTTACCAAATTCATATGAATCGACTTTGTATCCTTTCGAAATAGTGTACTGCATGAAATCCCTTGTATTTTGCGGTTGCCAATCACCGATCCAAAGACCCTTTTCAGTTTGTGACTCGTTTCTTCCGAAAAGAGCATTCAGCCCGAATGTAAGCTTTACCCTTCAGAATACAAGTACCAAAGTAAAAGTAAAAAATTTGTTTAGATATAAAGGTTAAATTAATTATGTAAAAATAATAGATAGATGTAGTTACCCAGTGTGGTTGAAAAATCTATTCAATTGGTCCCATCTCTCCATTGAAAGGCATCCCTGAGAGAATCCAAATAAACCGTCTTCTCTTTTCATGAAATTAGGGCAACTGCTAACTTCTCCTACTTTGTACACCACGTTGTCTTGCAACGAACCACCAACTTTGATTCTCAAAGGATTGAACGCTGAAAGTAGTTTACAAAAATTAGTCCAAAATCACTGTTGCCCGGCTCTGACCCTTGTAAATTTGATAGGATGTGCGTAGAACTCACCTTTTATTGCATTTATCAACGCCCCATATCTCAAATCCTACAAAGAAGGTATATCCAGAAAGGTCAAATTTTATTTTTAATAGATGAGTATACATATCAGGGAGGAAATTTTGACAAGCATACCAAGTTTAATATCCCGGCCTTTCCCCAAGGGCATTGATTGTACTCGCACTTTTCAGCAGGCCACCAATCTAATGTAACACATACGAAGTTATCGTCAGTTTTAGCGATCGAAGCTGCTCCATGAATCACAACGTTCACATTTTGTGCAAATGAAAGCGACGCTGATAAAAGAAGGATTATAGGACAAAATGCGAATTTGAAATTCATATTCTAAAAGAAAAGATAATTGAGGAGCTGAGGATAATGAAATGTTATTCCACGCGTGTGTGTATATATATTCGAAGGCAGTTTAAATAAGTTTAGTATAATTAACAACTTATCATAAGCGACCAATGAAAAAGCGTTATGGTCTGGTTTTAGAGTTATAAGGTTGCAGGTACAACTGATTCCGTTGAGTTATGCACCGAACAACCATTCCAACCCGCATTTTGCCACGAAAACTTCAATTTTTTTTCCATGTTCCCTAATATTTTGTTGCAGCGGTATTGCAATGTTTGTTAGTGCAAAAAATATAACTTAAACATACTTTCAATCAAGATTAGTAAAAAAGAAAAGAAACGATAACGAGGCAATTTACTTTGGGACATTTTTAATATTTTGTTTAGATACAATCATTGTATATTTTGGGAAATTACATAATGATTACATGTAGGGATGACAAGATACATAATGAACATATCGAAAGATGCCACCGGAATAGTTTAAATTCATAAATTCATCTTGGAACATGAACAGTATCAGCCAAAATAGACATAAGATACATAATGAACAATAATTATTTTTTGGACTTTAGGGACTGATAAATAATAAAACACAAATAATCATTACATGTAGGGATGATAAGATAAAAACACATCGTTAGTAATCCGTTTAAGAATCTAGAGCACGATCAGAGAGTACCAGAATCGGACCCGTTCAAAATGATAAAATCGAGGTAGAATATTTTCCGTTTAGTAGAAACAAATGATGATTCTAAATGTAATGTCCCAACAGAATCAGGTGCCAATGTTCCTCGCGAAAGTTTCCTTTCACCCAAAGTCTAAGGAATATCTTTTATTTTTCCAAACAGTGTTTTTTTTATCATGTTAAAAATAAATAAATAAAGTATTCAGATGTAAACAAATAGATCATTTTGATCCATTTTATTTTTCCATTATTTTAACGTGTCCCCCGTTTATCATTAATATTTGCAGCGCAAACTTTTTGATTGTTCAAATTTGAATTGCAAGCGGCGGTTAAACATTTCTGAAAGTTGAAACTCAACAATTCTTACATAGATAGGAACAAAAGGAGACAACCGAAAAACAAGCGATATAGGTTTATTGGTCTTTAGAAGCTCAAACAAAGTTTGAAACCATTGATATTCGAGATAAGCAAATGATGTGATCTAAACGCATGCAGGGGCTTCAAAGTCTCTAATGGTTACATAGGCTATTGACTGAGCGGCAATAGATATGGGTGTCGAAGCATCAACAAGCTTTGGATCCATCGCCGGAATGTCCTCTGAATTTGTCTGGACCATTGGAACATCGTTCAAACACACGATATCATCCTTTATATCTCCAGTTAACGCTCTCAAATGATACTCTTCTCTGTTTTGCTTCCCAACAAACTCATAGTTAGGCTTCCCAGCATCCCCGGGTTTTGCATTCGAAAGGGTTATATTGAACGATCTATCTTTCGACAAGTTGATAAATATCAAGGAAACCCCAGGCTACAGAAAGGAAACATGCACCCAAATGATTATTAACGACATAGAATCCAACAACCCCAAAATGAAAGGACAACTTTATCAAAGCCAGCTCACCTTTTTCTTTGCGCAGTGAGCATATACACGCAAATTTGGATCGGATTCTTTTGTCACAGCAAGCACAGTACTCCCCATAAGTCGGTGCCATAAAAGTGCACTGGTGATTAAAAAAAGTAAGTAGATGACATGTTAGTATCTATACAAGAAACGATGACAAGAATAATTGCGCTTTTGTTAAAAAAAGAACTCACCCATAATAATCTGGGTTGGGAACGAACGTCGTAGCATTGAGTAAACCGTAATTTCCACCAATCAAAGCTTGCCTGCAGAAAACCTTTTGATCATAGGTTGAAGCCATTCCCATCTGATCCAAATACCTGTTTAGGGTCAAATGTTCAGCCACACAACATTATTGCACACGAACAAATTTAGTCGTCGTGGAAAATGAGGACAAAAAAACGTGACCTTACCAGAATCCATCAGCAAATGTTCGAGACACATCTTTGCTCCCGCCGTTCAAAGCTCCGCCTGATTCAGAAACCCATGCTCCTAACTGTGGCCTAAATTTGTTGACAACATCCGAAACACCTTTATATGTTTGAGAAACTTGATTCAAATACGATGGGTCAAGAATCTTGTTCATCATGTTTGGATCATCCCCTGCACATGCATCGATCGCATTAAGGAATTAATCGTACCAATATAAGGTAAGCACCTTGAATCTTATATATATATATATATATATATAAACATTGAACTGGAGCGTATATGGATACCAGGTCCAAGATTGTAGATATGGTGTGTAAGTCCATCAACAATTCCCTGTCCCGAAACTTCCAGGAAGGTGTTAAACCATTTCTCCTTATAAAAGCCACCTGGACCTAAGACCTTTGGTTGAGTCTCGGGGTGTGCGTACAATTCTTTTACTAGATTCTTAAGCACAATAACATCTTTCCCATATTGTTTCGCGTCAACTTTTGCACCCATCCCAGATCCAGAAAGTTGATTTCCTGATGAAATATATTTTTTCGAAGTATGAAAAAAAACCCCGAAAATCAATCTTATATAATAACCTTCGGAGAGTGATTTAAGTTACCAAATTCATATGAATCGACTTTGTATCCTTTCGAAATAGTGTACTGCATGAAATCCCTTGTATTTTGCGGTTGCCAATCACCGATCCAAAGACCCTTTTCAGTTTGTGACTCGTTTCTTCCGAAAAGAGCATTCAGCCCGAATGTAAGCTTTACCCTTCAGAATACAAGTACCAAAGTAAAAGTAAAAAATTTGTTTAGATATAAAGGCTAAATTAATTATGTAAAAATAATAGATAGATGTAGTTACCCAGTGTGGTTGAAAAATCTATTCAATTGGTCCCATCTCTCCATTGAAAGGCATCCCTGAGAGAATCCAAATAAACCGTCTTCTCTTTTCATGAAATTAGGGCAACTGCTAACTTCTCCTACTTTGTACACCACGTTGTCTTGCAACGAACCACCAACTTTGATTCTCAAAGGATTGAACGCTGAAAGTAGTTTACAAAAATTAGTCCAAAATCACTGTTGCCCGGCTCTGACCCTTGTAAATTTGATAGGATGTGCGTAGAACTCACCTTTTATTGCATTTATCAACGCCCCATATCTCAAATCCTACAAAGAAGGTATATCCAGAAAGGTCAAATTTTATTTTTAATAGATGAGTATACATATCAGGGAGGAAATTTTGACAAGCATACCAAGTTTAATATCCCGGCCTTTCCCCAAGGGCATTGATTGTACTCGCACTTTTCAGCAGGCCACCAATCTAATGTAACACATACGAAGTTATCGTCAGTTTTAGCGATCGAAGCTGCTCCATGAATCACAACGTTCACATTTTGTGCAAATGAAAGCGACGCTGATAAAAGAAGGATTATAGGACAAAATGCGAATTTGAAATTCATATTCTAAAAGAAAAGATAATTGAGGAGCTGAGGATAATGAAATGTTATTCCACGCGTGTGTGTATATATATTCGAAGGCAGTTTAAATAAGTTTAGTATAATTAACAACTTATCATAAGCGACCAATGAAAAAGCGTTATGGTCTGGTTTTAGAGTTATAAGGTTGCAGGTACAACTGATTCCGTTGAGTTATGCACCGAACAACCATTCCAACCCGCATTTTGCCACGAAAACTTCAATTTTTTTCCATGTTCCCTAATATTTTGTTGGAGCGGTATTGCAATGTTTGTTAGTGCAAAAAATATAACTTAAACATACTTTCAATCAAGATTAGTAAAAAAGAAAAGAAACGATAACGAGGCAATTTACTTTGGGACATTTTTAATATTTTGTTTAGATACAATCATTGTATATTTTGGGAAATTACATAATGATTACATGTAGGGATGACAAGATACATAATGAACATATCGAAAGATGCCACCGGAATAGTTTAAATTCATAAATTCATCTTGGAACATGAACAGTATCAGCCAAAATAGACATAAGATACATAATGAACAATAATTATTTTTTGGACTTTAGGGACTGATAAATAATAAAATACAAATAATCATTACATGTAGGGATGATAAGATAAAAACACATCGTTAGTAATCCGTTTAAGAATCTAGAGCACGATCAGAGAGTACCAGAATCGGACCCGTTCAAAATGATAAAATCGAGGTAGAATATTTTCCGTTTAGTAGAAACAAATGATGATTCTAAATGTAATGTCCCAACAGAATCAGGTGCCAATGTTCCTCGCGAAAGTTTCCTTTCACCCAAAGTCTAAGGAATATCTTTTATTTTTCCAAACAGTGTTTTTTTTATCATGTTAAAAATAAATAAATAAAGTATTCAGATGTAAACAAATAGATCATTTTGATCCATTTTATTTTTCCATTATTTTAACGTGTCCCCCGTTTATCATTAATATTTGCAGCGCAAACTTTTTGATTGTTCAAATTTGAATTGCAAGCGGCGGTTAAACATTTCTGAAAGTTGAAACTCAACAATTCTTACATAGATAGGAACAAAAGGAGACAACCGAAAAACAAGCGATATAGGTTTATTGGTCTTTAGAAGCTCAAACAAAGTTTGAAACCATTGATATTCGAGATAAGCAAATGATGTGATCTAAACGCATGCAGGGGCTTCAAAGTCTCTAATGGTTACATAGGCTATTGACTGAGCGGCAATAGATATGGGTGTCGAAGCATCAACAAGCTTTGGATCCATCGCCGGAATGTCCTCTGAATTTGTCTGGACCATTGGAACATCGTTCAAACACACGATATCATCCTTTATATCTCCAGTTAACGCTCTCAAATGATACTCTTCTCTGTTTTGCTTCCCAACAAACTCATAGTTAGGCTTCCCAGCATCCCCGGGTTTTGCATTCGAAAGGGTTATATTGAACGATCTATCTTTCGACAAGTTGATAAATATCAAGGAAACCCCAGGCTACAGAAAGGAAACATGCACCCAAATGATTATTAACGACATAGAATCCAACAACCCCAAAATGAAAGGACAACTTTATCAAAGCCAGCTCACCTTTTTCTTTGCGCAGTGAGCATATACACGCAAATTTGGATCGGATTCTTTTGTCACAGCAAGCACAGTACTCCCCATAAGTCGGTGCCATAAAAGTGCACTGGTGATTAAAAAAAGTAAGTAGATAAAATGTTAGTATCTATACAAGAAACGATGACAAGAATAATTGCGCTTTTGTTAAAAAAAAAAACTCACCCATAATAATCTGGGTTGGGAACGAACGTCGTAGCATTGAGTAAACCGTAATTTCCACCAATCAAAGCTTGCCTGCAGAAAACCTTTTGATCATAGGTTGAAGCCATTCCCATCTGATCCAAATACCTGTTTAGGGTCAAATGTTCAGCCACACAACATTATTGCACACGAACAAATTTAGTCGTCGTGGAAAATGAGGACAAAAAAACGTGACCTTACCAGAATCCATCAGCAAATGTTCGAGACACATCTTTGCTCCCGCCGTTCAAAGCTCCGCCTGATTCAGAAACCCATGCTCCTAACTGTGGCCTAAATTTGTTGACAACATCCGAAACACCTTTATATGTTTGAGAAACTTGATTCAAATACGATGGGTCAAGAATCTTGTTCATCATGTTTGGATCATCCCCTGCACATGCATCGATCGCATTAAGGAATTAATCGTACCAATATAAGGTAAGCACCTTGAATCTTATATATATATATATATATATATATATATAAACATTGAACTGGAGCGTATATGGATACCAGGTCCAAGATTGTAGATATGGTGTGTAAGTCCATCAACAATTCCCTGTCCCGAAACTTCCAGGAAGGTGTTAAACCATTTCTCCTCATAAAAGCCACCTGGACCTAAGACCTTTGGTTGAGTCTCGGGGTGTGCGTACAATTCTTTTACTAGATTCTTAAGCACAATAACATCTTTCCCATATTGTTTCGCGTCAACTTTTGCACCCATCCCAGATCCAGAAAGTTGATTTCCTGATGAAATATATTTTTTCGAAGTATGAAAAAAAACCCCGAAAATCAATCTTATATAATAACCTTCGGAGAGTGATTTAAGTTACCAAATTCATATGAATCGACTTTGTATCCTTTCGAAATAGTGTACTGCATGAAATCCCTTGTATTTTGCGGTTGCCAATCACCGATCCAAAGACCCTTTTCAGTTTGTGACTCGTTTCTTCCGAAAAGAGCATTCAGCCCGAATGTAAGCTTTACCCTTCAGAATACAAGTACCAAAGTAAAAGTAAAAAATTTGTTTAGATATAAAGGTTAAATTAATTATGTAAAAATAATAGATAGATGTAGTTACCCAGTGTGGTTGAAAAATCTATTCAATTGGTCCCATCTCTCCATTGAAAGGCATCCCTGAGAGAATCCAAATAAACCGTCTTCTCTTTTCATGAAATTAGGGCAACTACTAACTTCTCCTACTTTGTACACCACGTTGTCTTGCAACGAACCACCAACTTTGATTCTCAAAGGATTGAACGCTGAAAGTAGTTTACAAAAATTAGTCCAAAATCACTGTTGCCCGGCTTTGACCCTTGTAAATTTGATAGGATGTGCGTAGAACTCACCTTTTATTGCATTTATCAACGCCCCATATCTCAAATCCTACAAAGAAGGTATATCCAGAAAGGTCAAATTTTATTTTTAATAGATGAGTATACATATCAGGGAGGAAATTTTGACAAGCATACCAAGTTTAATATCCCGGCCTTTCCCCAAGGGCATTGATTGTACTCGCACTTTTCAGCAGGCCACCAATCTAATGTAACACATACGAAGTTATCGTCAGTTTTAGCGATCGAAGCTGCTCCATGAATCACAACGTTCACATTTTGTGCAAATGAAAGCGACGCTGATAAAAGAAGGATTATAGGACAAAATGCGAATTTGAAATTCATATTCTAAAAGAAAAGATAATTGAGGAGCTGAGGATAATGAAATGTTATTCCACGCGTGTGTGTATATATATTCGAAGGCAGTTTAAATAAATTTAGTATAATTAACAACTTATCATAAGCGACCAATGAAAAAGCGTTATGGTCTGGTTTTAGAGTTATAAGGTTGCAGGTACAACTGATTCCGTTGAGTTATGCACCGAACAACCATTCCAACCCGCATTTTGCCACGAAAACTTCAATTTTTTTCCATGTTCCCTAATATTTTGTTGGAGCGGTATTGCAATGTTTGTTAGTGCAAAAAATATAACTTAAACATACTTTCAATCAAGATTAGTAAAAAAGAAAAGAAACGATAACGAGGCAATTTACTTTGGGACATTTTTAATATTTTGTTTAGATACAATCATTGTATATTTTGGGAAATTACATAATGATTACATGTAGGGATGACAAGATACATAATGAACATATCGAAAGATGCCACCGGAATAGTTTAAATTCATAAATTCATCTTGGAACATGAACAGTATCAGCCAAAATAGACATAAGATACATAATGAACAATAATTATTTTTTGGACTTTAGGGACTGATAAATAATAAAATACAAATAATCATTACATGTAGGGATGATAAGATAAAAACACATCGTTAGTAATCCGTTTAAGAATCTAGAGCACGATCAGAGAGTACCAGAATCGGACCCGTTCAAAATGATAAAATCGAGGTAGAATATTTTCCGTTTAGTAGAAACAAATGATGATTCTAAATGTAATGTCCCAACAGAATCAGGTGCCAATGTTCCTCGCGAAAGTTTCCTTTCACCCAAAGTCTAAGGAATATCTTTTATTTTTCCAAACAGTGTTTTTTTTTATCATGTTAAAAATAAATAAATAAAGTATTCAGATGTAAACAAATAGATCATTTTGATCCATTTTATTTTTCCATTATTTTAACGTGTCCCCCGTTTATCATTAATATTTGCAGCGCAAACTTTTTGATTGTTCAAATTTGAATTGCAAGCGGCGGTTAAACATTTCTGAAAGTTGAAACTCAACAATTCTTACATAGATAGGAACAAAAGGAGACAACCGAAAAACAAGCGATATAGGTTTATTGGTCTTTAGAAGCTCAAACAAAGTTTGAAACCATTGATATTCGAGATAAGCAAATGATGTGATCTAAACGCATGCAGGGGCTTCAAAGTCTCTAATGGTTACATAGGCTATTGACTGAGCGACAATAGATATGGGTGTCGAAGCATCAACAAGCTTTGGATCCATCGCCGGAATGTCCTCTGAATTTGTCTGGACCATTGGAACATCGTTCAAACACACGATATCATCCTTTATATCTCCAGTTAACGCTCTCAAATGATACTCTTCTCTGTTTTGCTTCCCAACAAACTCATAGTTAGGCTTCCCAGCATCCCCGGGTTTTGCATTCGAAAGGGTTATATTGAACGATCTATCTTTCGACAAGTTGATAAATATCAAGGAAACCCCAGGCTACAGAAAGGAAACATGCACCCAAATGATTATTAACGACATAGAATCCAACAACCCCAAAATGAAAGGACAACTTTATCAAAGCCAGCTCACCTTTTTCTTTGCGCAGTGAGCATATACACGCAAATTTGGATCGGATTCTTTTGTCACAGCAAGCACAGTACTCCCCATAAGTCGGTGCCATAAAAGTGCACTGGTGATTAAAAAAAGTAAGTAGATGAAATGTTAGTATCTATACAAGAAACGATGACAAGAATAATTGCGCTTTTGTTAAAAAAAAACTCACCCATAATAATCTGGGTTGGGAACGAACGTCGTAGCATTGAGTAAACCGTAATTTCCACCAATCAAAGCTTGCCTGCAGAAAACCTTTTGATCATAGGTTGAAGCCATTCCCATCTGATCCAAATACCTGTTTAGGGTCAAATGTTCAGCCACACAACATTATTGCACACGAACAAATTTAGTCATCGTGGAAAATGAGGACAAAAAAACGTGACCTTACCAGAATCCATCAGCAAATGTTCGAGACACATCTTTGCTCCCGCCGTTCAAAGCTCCGCCTGATTCAGAAACCCATGCTCCTAACTGTGGCCTAAATTTGTTGACAACATCCGAAACACCTTTATATGTTTGAGAAACTTGATTCAAATACGATGGGTCAAGAATCTTGTTCATCATGTTTGGATCATCCCCTGCACATGCATCGATCGCATTAAGGAATTAATCGTACCAATATAAGGTAAGCACCTTGAATCTTATATATATATATATATATATATATATATATATAAACATTGAACTGGAGCGTATATGGATACCAGGTCCAAGATTGTAGATATGGTGTGTAAGTCAATCAACAATTCCCTGTCCCGAAACTTCCAGGAAGGTGTTAAACCATTTCTCCTCATAAAAGCCACCTGGACCTAAGACCTTTGGTTGAGTCTCGGGGTGTGCGTACAATTCTTTTACTAGATTCTTAAGCACAATAACATCTTTCCCATATTGTTTCGCGTCAACTTTTGCACCCATCCCAGATCCAGAAAGTTGATTTCCTGATGAAATATATTTTTTCGAAGTATGAAAAAAAACCCCGAAAATCAATCTTATATAATAACCTTCGGAGAGTGATTTAAGTTACCAAATTCATATGAATCGACTTTGTATCCTTTCGAAATAGTGTACTGCATGAAATCCCTTGTATTTTGCGGTTGCCAATCACCGATCCAAAGACCCTTTTCAGTTTGTGACTCGTTTCTTCCGAAAAGAGCATTCAGCTCGAATGTAAGCTTTACCCTTCAGAATACAAGTACCAAAGTAAAAGTAAAAAATTTGTTTAGATATAAAGGTTAAATTAATTATGTAAAAATAATAGATAGATGTAGTTACCCAGTGTGGTTGAAAAATCTATTCAATTGGTCCCATCTCTCCATTGAAAGGCATCCCTGAGAGAATCCAAATAAACCGTCTTCTCTTTTCATGAAATTAGGGCAACTGCTAACTTCTCCTACTTTGTACACCACGTTGTCTTGCAACGAACCACCAACTTTGATTCTCAAAGGATTGAACGCTGAAAGTAGTTTACAAAAATTAGTCCAAAATCACTGTTGCCCGGCTCTGACCCTTGTAAATTTGATAGGATGTGCGTAGAACTCACCTTTTATTGCATTTATCAACGCCCCATATCTCAAATCCTACAAAGAAGGTATATCCAGAAAGGTCAAATTTTATTTTTAATAGATGAGTATACATATCAGGGAGGAAATTTTGACAAGCATACCAAGTTTAATATCCCAGCCTTTCCCCAAGGGCATTGATTGTACTCGCACTTTTCAGCAGGCCACCAATCTAATGTAACACATACGAAGTTATCGTCAGTTTTAGCGATCGAAGCTGCTCCATGAATCACAACGTTCACATTTTGTGCAAATGAAAGCGACGCTGATAAAAGAAGGATTATAGGACAAAATGCGAATTTGAAATTCATATTCTAAAAGAAAAGATAATTGAGGAGCTGAGGATAATGAAATGTTATTCCACGCGTGTGTGTATATATATTCGAAGGCAGTTTAAATAAGTTTAGTATAATTAACAACTTATCATAAGCGACCAATGAAAAAGCGTTATGGTCTGGTTTTAGAGTTATAAGGTTGCAGGTACAACTGATTCCGTTGAGTTATGCACCGAACAACCATTCCAACCTGCATTTTGCCACGAAAACTTCAATTTTTTTCCATGTTCCCTAATATTTTGTTGGAGCGGTATTGCAATGTTTGTTAGTGCAAAAAATATAACTTAAACATACTTTCAATCAAGATTAGTAAAAAAGAAAAGAAACGATAACGAGGCAATTTACTTTGGGACATTTTTAATATTTTGTTTAGATACAATCATTGTATATTTTGGGAAATTACATAATGATTACATGTAGGGATGACAAGAGACATAATGAACATATCGAAAGATGCCACCGGAATAGTTTAAATTCATAAATTCATCTTGGAACATGAACAGTATCAGCCAAAATAGACATAAGATACATAATGAACAATAATTATTTTTTGGACTTTAGGGACTGATAAATAATAAAATACAAATAATCATTACATGTAGGGATGATAAGATAAAAACACATCGTTAGTAATCCGTTTAAGAATCTAGAGCACGATCAGAGAGTACCAGAATCGGACCCGTTCAAAATGATAAAATCGAGGTAGAATATTTTCCGTTTAGTAGAAACAAATGATGATTCTAAATGTAATGTCCCAACAGAATCAGGTGCCAATGTTCCTCGCGAAAGTTTCCTTTCACCCAAAGTCTAAGGAATATCTTTTATTTTTCCAAACAGTGTTTTTTTATCATGTTAAAAATAAATAAATAAAGTATTCAGATGTAAACAAATAGATCATTTTGATCCATTTTATTTTTCCATTATTTTAACGTGTCCCCCGTTTATCATTAATATTTGCAGCGCAAACTTTTTGATTGTTCAAATTTGAATTGCAAGCGGCGGTTAAACATTTCTGAAAGTTGAAACTCAACAATTCTTACATAGATAGGAACAAAAGGAGACAACCGAAAAACAAGCGATATAGGTTTATTGGTCTTTAGAAGCTCAAACAAAGTTTGAAACCATTGATATTCGAGATAAGCAAATGATGTGATCTAAACGCATGCAGGGGCTTCAAAGTCTCTAATGGTTACATAGGCTATTGACTGAGCGGCAATAGATATGGGTGTCGAAGCATCAACAAGCTTTGGATCCATCGCCGGAATGTCCTCTGAATTTGTCTGGACCATTGGAACATCGTTCAAACACACGATATCATCCTTTATATCTCCAGTTAACGCTCTCAAATGATACTCTTCTCTGTTTTGCTTCCCAACAAACTCATAGTTAGGCTTCCCAGCATCCCCGGGTTTTGCATTCGAAAGGGTTATATTGAACGATCTATCTTTCGACAAGTTGATAAATATCAAGGAAACCCCAGGCTACAGAAAGGAAACATGCACCCAAATGATTATTAACGACATAGAATCCAACAACCCCAAAATGAAAGGACAACTTTATCAAAGCCAGCTCACCTTTTTCTTTGCGCAGTGAGCATATACACGCAAATTTGGATCGGATTCTTTTGTCACAGCAAGCACAGTACTCCCCATAAGTCGGTGCCATAAAAGTGCACTGGTGATTAAAAAAAGTAAGTAGATGAAATGTTAGCATCTATACAAGAAACGATGACAAGAATAATTGCGCTTTTGTTAAAAAAAGAACTCACCCATAATAATCTGGGTTGGGAACGAACGTCGTAGCATTGAGTAAACCGTAATTTCCACCAATCAAAGCTTGCCTGCAGAAAACCTTTTGATCATAGGTTGAAGCCATTCCCATCTGATCCAAATACCTGTTTAGGGTCAAATGTTCAGCCACACAACATTATTGCACACGAACAAATTTAGTCGTCGTGGAAAATGAGGACAAAAAAACGTGACCTTACCAGAATCCATCAGCAAATGTTCGAGACACATCTTTGCTCCCGCCGTTCAAAGCTCCGCCTGATTCAGAAACCCATGCTCCTAACTGTGGCCTAAATTTGTTGACAACATCCGAAACACCTTTATATGTTTGAGAAACTTGATTCAAATACGATGGGTCAAGAATCTTGTTCATCATGTTTGGATCATCCCCTGCACATGCATCGATCGCATTAAGGAATTAATCGTACCAATATAAGGTAAGCACCTTGAATCTTATATATATATATATATTTAAACATTGAACTGGAGCGTATATGGATACCAGGTCCAAGATTGTAGATATGGTGTGTAAGTCCATCAACAATTCCCTGTCCCGAAACTTCCAGGAAGGTGTTAAACCATTTCTCCTCATAAAAGCCACCTGGACCTAAGACCTTTGGTTGAGTCTCGGGGTGTGCGTACAATTCTTTTACTAGATTCTTAAGCACAATAACATCTTTCCCATATTGTTTCGCGTCAACTTTTGCACCCATCCCAGATCCAGAAAGTTGATTTCCTGATGAAATATATTTTTTCGAAGTATGAAAAAAAACCCCGAAAATCAATCTTATATAATAACCTTCGGAGAGTGATTTAAGTTACCAAATTCATATGAATCGACTTTGTATCCTTTCGAAATAGTGTACTGCATGAAATCCCTTGTATTTTGCGGTTGCCAATCACCGATCCAAAGACCCTTTTCAGTTTGTGACTCGTTTCTTCCGAAAAGAGCATTCAGCCCGAATGTAAGCTTTACCCTTCAGAATACAAGTACCAAAGTAAAAGTAAAAAATTTGTTTAGATATAAAGGTTAAATTAATTATGTAAAAATAATAGATAGATGTAGTTACCCAGTGTGGTTCAAAAATCTATTCAATTGGTCCCATCTCTCCATTGAAAGGCATCCCTGAGAGAATCCAAATAAACCGTCTTCTCTTTTCATGAAATTAGGGCAACTGCTAACTTCTCCTACTTTGTACACCACGTTGTCTTGCAACGAACCACCAACTTTGATTCTCAAAGGATTGAACGCTGAAAGTAGTTTACAAAAATTAGTCCAAAATCACTGTTGCCCGGCTCTGACCCTTGTAAATTTGATAGGATGTGCGTAGAACTCACCTTTTATTGCATTTATCAACGCCCCATATCTCAAATCCTACAAAGAAGGTATATCCAGAAAGGTCAAATTTTATTTTTAATAGATGAGTATACATATCAGGGAGGAAATTTTGACAAGCATACCAAGTTTAATATCCCGGCCTTTCCCCAAGGGCATTGATTGTACTCGCACTTTTCAGCAGGCCACCAATCTAATGTAACACATACGAAGTTATCGTCAGTTTTAGCGATCGAAGCTGCTCCATGAATCACAACGTTCACATTTTGTGCAAATGAAAGCGACGCTGATAAAAGAAGGATTATAGGACAAAATGCGAATTTGAAATTCATATTCTAAAAGAAAAGATAATTGAGGAGCTGAGGATAATGAAATGTTATTCCACGCGTGTGTGTATATATATTCGAAGGCAGTTTAAATAAGTTTAGTATAATTAACAACTTATCATAAGCGACCAATGAAAAAGCGTTATGGTCTGGTTTTAGAGTTATAAGGTTGCAGGTACAACTGATTCCGTTGAGTTATGCACCGAACAACCATTCCAACCCGCATTTTGCCACGAAAACTTCAATTTTTTTCCATGTTCCCTAATATTTTGTTGGAGCGGTATTGCAATGTCTGTTAGTGCAAAAAATATAACTTAAACATACTTTCAATCAAGATTAGTAAAAAAGAAAAGAAACGATAACGAGGCAATTTACTTTGGGACATTTTTAATATTTTGTTTAGATACAATCATTGTATATTTTGGGAAATTACATAATGACTACATGTAGGGATGACAAGATACATAATGAACATATCGAAAGATGCCACCAGAATAGTTTAAATTCATAAATTCATCTTGGAACATGAACAGTATCAGCCAAAATAGACATAAGATACATAATGAACAATAATTATTTTTTGGACTTTAGGGACTGATAAATAATAAAATACAAATAATCATTACATGTAGGGATGATAAGATAAAAACACATCGTTAGTAATCCGTTTAAGAATCTAGAGCACGATCAGAGAGTACCAGAATCGGACCCGTTCAAAATGATAGAATCGAGGTAGAATATTTTCCGTTTAGTACAAACAAATGATGATTCTAAATGTAATGTCCCAACAGAATCAGGTGCCAATGTTCCTCGCGAAAGTTTCCTTTCACCCAAAGTCTAAGGAATATCTTTTATTTTTCCAAACAGTGTTTTTTTTATCATGTTAAAAATAAATAAATAAAGTATTCAGATGTAAACAAATAGATCATTTTGATCCATTTTATTTTTCCATTATTTTAACGTGTCCCCCGTTTATCATTAATATTTGCAGCGCAAACTTTTTGATTGTTCAAATTTGAATTGCATGCGGCGGTTAAACATTTCTGAAAGTTGAAACTCAACAATTCTTACATAGATAGGAACAAAAGGAGACAACCGAAAAACAAGCGATATAGGTTTATTGGTCTTTAGAAGCTCAAACAAAGTTTGAAACCATTGATATTCGAGATAAGCAAATGATGTGATCTAAACGCATGCAGGGGCTTCAAAGTCTCTAATGGTTACATAGGCTATTGACTGAGCGGCAATAGATATGGGTGTCGAAGCATCAACAAGCTTTGGATCCATCGCCGGAATGTCCTCTAAATTTGTCTGGACCATTGGAACATCGTTCAAACACACGATATCATCCTTTATATCTCCAGTTAACGCTCTCAAATGATACTCTTCTCTGTTTTGCTTCCCAACAAACTCATAGTTAGGCTTCCCAGCATCCCCGGGTTTTGCATTCGAAAGGGTTATATTGAACGATCTATCTTTCGACAAGTTGATAAATATCAAGGAAACCCCAGGCTACAGAAAGGAAACATGCACCCAAATGATTATTAACGACATAGAATCCAACAACCCCAAAATGAAAGGACAACTTTATCAAAGCCAGCTCACCTTTTTCTTTGCGCAGTGAGCATATACACGCAAATTTGGATCGGATTCTTTTGTCACAGCAAGCACAGTACTCCCCATAAGTCGGTGCCATAAAAGTGCACTGGTGATTAAAAAAAGTAAGTAGATGAAATGTTAGTATCTATACAAGAAACGATGACAAGAAACCCATGCTCCTAACTGTGGCCTAAATTTGTTGACAACATCCGAAACACCTTTATATGTTTGAGAAACTTGATTCAAATACGATGGGTCAAGAATCTTGTTCATCATGTTTGGATCATCCCCTGCACATGCATCGATCGCATTAAGGAATTAATCGTACCAATATAAGGTAAGCACCTTGAATCTTATATATATATATATATATATATATAAACATTGAACTGGAGCGTATATGGATACCAGGTCCAAGATTGTAGATATGGTGTGTAAGTCCATCAACAATTCCCTGTCCCGAAACTTCCAGGAAGGTGTTAAACCATTTCTCCTCATAAAAGCCACCTGGACCTAAGACCTTTGGTTGAGTCTCGGGGTGTGCGTACAATTCTTTTACTAGATTCTTAAGCACAATAACATCTTTCCCATATTGTTTCGCGTCAACTTTTGCACCCATCCCAGATCCAGAAAGTTGATTTCCTGATGAAATATATTTTTTCGAAGTATGAAAAAAAACCCCGAAAATCAATCTTATATAATAACCTTCGGAGAGTGATTTAAGTTACCAAATTCATATGAATCGACTTTGTATCCTTTCGAAATAGTGTACTGCATGAAATCCCTTGTATTTTGCGGTTGCCAATCACCGATCCAAAGACCCTTTTCAGTTTGTGACTCGTTTCTTCCGAAAAGAGCATTCAGCCCGAATGTAAGCTTTACCCTTCAGAATACAAGTACCAAAGTAAAAGTAAAAAATTTGTTTAGATATAAAGGTTAAATTAATTATGTAAAAATAATAGATAGATGTAGTTACCCAGTGTGGTTGAAAAATCTATTCAATTGGTCCCATCTCTCCATTGAAAGGCATCCCTGAGAGAATCCAAATAAACCGTCTTCTCTTTTCATGAAATTAGGGCAACTGCTAACTTCTCCTACTTTGTACACCACGTTGTCTTGCAACGAACCACCAACTTTGATTCTCAAAGGATTGAACGCTGAAAGTAGTTTACAAAAATTAGTCCAAAATCACTGTTGCCCGGCTCTGACCCTTGTAAATTTGATAGGATGTGCGTAGAACTCACCTTTTATTGCATTTATCAACGCCCCATATCTCAAATCCTACAAAGAAGGTATATCCAGAAAGGTCAAATTTTATTTTTAATAGATGAGTATACATATCAGGGAGGAAATTTTGACAAGCATACCAAGTTTAATATCCCGGCCTTTCCCCAAGGGCATTGATTGTACTCGCACTTTTCAGCAGGCCACCAATCTAATGTAACACATACGAAGTTATCGTCAGTTTTAGCGATCGAAGCTGCTCCATGAATCACAACGTTCACATTTTGTGCAAATGAAAGCGACGCTGATAAAAGAAGGATTATAGGACAAAATGCGAATTTGAAATTCATATTCTAAAAGAAAAGATAATTGAGGAGCTGAGGATAATGAAATGTTATTCCACGCGTGTGTGTATATATATTCGAAGGCAGTTTAAATAAGTTTAGTATAATTAACAACTTATCATAAGCGACCAATGAAAAAGCGTTATGGTCTGGTTTTAGAGTTATAAGGTTGCAGGTACAACTGATTCCGTTGAGTTATGCACCGAACAACCATTCCAACCCGCATTTTGCCACGAAAACTTCAATTTTTTTCCATGTTCCCTAATATTTTGTTGGAGCGGTATTGCAATGTTTGTTAGTGCAAAAAATATAACTTAAACATACTTTCAATCAAGATTAGTAAAAAAGAAAAGAAACGATAACGAGGCAATTTACTTTGGGACATTTTTAATATTTTGTTTAGATACAATCATTGTATATTTTGGGAAATTACATAATGATTACATGTAGGGATGACAAGATACATAATGAACATATCGAAAGATGCCACCGGAATAGTTTAAATTCATAAATTCATCTTGGAACATGAACAGTATCAGCCAAAATAGACATAAGATACATAATGAACAATAATTATTTTTTGGACTTTAGGGACTGATAAATAATAAAATACAAATAATCATTACATGTAGGGATGATAAGATAAAAACACATCGTTAGTAATCCGTTTAAGAATCTAGAGCACGATCAGAGAGTACCAGAATCGGACCCGTTCAAAATGATAAAATCGAGGTAGAATATTTTCCGTTTAGTAGAAACAAATGATGATTCTAAATGTAATGTCCCAACAGAATCAGGTGCCAATGTTCCTCGCGAAAGTTTCCTTTCACCCAAAGTCTAAGGAATATCTTTTATTTTTCCAAACAGTGTTTTTTTTATCATGTTAAAAATAAATAAATAAAGTATTTAGATGTAAACAAATAGATCATTTTGATCCATTTTATTTTTCCATTATTTTAACGTGTCCCCCGTTTATCATTAATATTTGCAGCGCAAACTTTTTGATTGTTCAAATTTGAATTGCAAGCGGCGGTTAAACATTTCTGAAAGTTGAAACTCAACAATTCTTACATAGATAGGAACAAAAGGAGACAACCGAAAAACAAGCGATATAGGTTTATTGGTCTTTAGAAGCTCAAACAAAGTTTGAAACCATTGATATTCGAGATAAGCAAATGATGTGATCTAAACGCATGCAGGGGCTTCAAAGTCTCTAATGGTTACATAGGCTATTGACTGAGCGGCAATAGATATGGGTGTCGAAGCATCAACAAGCTTTGGATCCATCGCCGGAATGTCCTCTGAATTTGTCTGGACCATTGGAACATCGTTCAAACACACGATATCATCCTTTATATCTCCAGTTAACGCTCTCAAATGATACTCTTCTCTGTTTTGCTTCCCAACAAACTCATAGTTAGGCTTCCCAGTATCCCCGGGTTTTGCATTCGAAAGGGTTATATTGAACGATCTATCTTTCGACAAGTTGATAAATATCAAGGAAACCCCAGGCTACAGAAAGGAAACATGCACCCAAATGATTATTAACGACATAGAATCCAACAACCCCAAAATGAAAGGACAACTTTATCAAAGCCAGCTCACCTTTTTCTTTGCGCAGTGAGCATATACACGCAAATTTGGATCGGATTCTTTTGTCACAGCAAGCACAGTACTCCCCATAAGTCGGTGCCATAAAAGTGCACTGGTGATTAAAAAAAGTAAGTAGATGAAATGTTAGTATCTATACAAGAAACGATGACAAGAATAATTGCGCTTTTGTTAAAAAAAAAACTCACCCATAATAATCTGGGTTGGGAACGAACGTCGTAGCATTGAGTAAACCATAATTTCCACCAATCAAAGCTTGCCTGCAGAAAACCTTTTGATCATAGGTTGAAGCCATTCCCATCTGATCCAAATACCTGTTTAGGGTCAAATGTTCAGCCACACAACATTATTGCACACGAACAAATTTAGTCGTCGTGGAAAATGAGGACAAAAAAACGTGACCTTACCAGAATCCATCAGCAAATGTTCGAGACACATCTTTGCTCCCGCCGTTCAAAGCTCCGCCTGATTCAGAAACCCATGCTCCTAACTGTGGCCTAAATTTGTTGACAACATCCGAAACACCTTTATATGTTTGAGAAACTTGATTCAAATACGATGGGTCAAGAATCTTGTTCATCATGTTTGGATCATCCCCTGCACATGCATCGATCGCATTAAGGAATTAATCGTACCAATATAAGGTAAGCACCTTGAATCTTATATATATATATATATTTAAACATTGAACTGGAGCGTATATGGATACCAGGTCCAAGATTGTAGATATGGTGTGTAAGTCCATCAACAATTCCCTGTCCCGAAACTTCCAGGAAGGTGTTAAACCATTTCTCCTCATAAAAGCCACCTGGACCTAAGACCTTTGGTTGAGTCTCGGGGTGTGCGTACAATTCTTTTACTAGATTCTTAAGCACAATAACATCTTTCCCATATTGTTTCGCGTCAACTTTTGCACCCATCCCAGATCCAGAAAGTTGATTTCCTGATGAAATATATTTTTTCGAAGTATGAAAAAAAAACCCGAAAATCAATCTTATATAATAACCTTCGGAGAGTGATTTAAGTTACCAAATTCATATGAATCGACTTTGTATCCTTTCGAAATAGTGTACTGCATGAAATCCCTTGTATTTTGCGGTTGCCAATCACCGATCCAAAGACCCTTTTCAGTTTGTGACTCGTTTCTTCCGAAAAGAGCATTCAGCCCGAATGTAAGCTTTACCCTTCAGAATACAAGTACCAAAGTAAAAGTAAAAAATTTGTTTAGATATAAAGGTTAAATTAATTATGTAAAAATAATAGATAGATGTAGTTACCCAGTGTGGTTGAAAAATCTATTCAATTGGTCCCATCTCTCCATTGAAAGGCATCCCTGAGAGAATCCAAATAAACCGTCTTCTCTTTTCATGAAATTAGGGCAACTGCTAACTTCTCCTACTTTGTACACCACGTTGTCTTGCAACGAACCACCAACTTTGATTCTCAAAGGATTGAACGCTGAAAGTAGTTTACAAAAATTAGTCCAAAATCACTGTTGCCCGGCTCTGACCCTTGTAAATTTGATAGGATGTGCGTAGAACTCACCTTTTATTGCATTTATCAACGCCCCATATCTCAAATCCTACAAAGAAGGTATATCCAGAAAGGTCAAATTTTATTTTTAATAGATGAGTATACATATCAGGGAGGAAATTTTGACAAGCATACCAAGTTTAATATCCCGGCCTTTCCCCAAGGGCATTGATTGTACTCGCACTTTTCAGCAGGCCACCAATCTAATGTAACACATACGAAGTTATCGTCAGTTTTAGCGATCGAAGCTGCTCCATGAATCACAACGTTCACATTTTGTGCAAATGAAAGCGACGCTGATAAAAGAAGGATTATAGGACAAAATGCGAATTTGAAATTCATATTCTAAAAGAAAAGATAATTGAGGAGCTGAGGATAATGAAATGTTATTCCACGCGTGTGTGTATATATATTCGAAGGCAGTTTAAATAAGTTTAGTATAATTAACAACTTATCATAAGCGACCAATGAAAAAGCGTTATGGTCTGGTTTTAGAGTTATAAGGTTGCAGGTACAACTGATTCCGTTGAGTTATGCACCGAACAACCATTCCAACCCGCATTTTGCCACGAAAACTTCAATTTTTTTCCATGTTCCCTAATATTTTGTTGGAGCGGTATTGCAATGTCTGTTAGTGCAAAAAATATAACTTAAACATACTTTCAATCAAGATTAGTAAAAAAGAAAAGAAACGATAACGAGGCAATTTACTTTGGGACATTTTTAATATTTTGTTTAGATACAATCATTGTATATTTTGGGAAATTACATAATGATTACATGTAGGGATGACAAGATACATAATGAACATATCGAAAGATGCCACCAGAATAGTTTAAATTCATAAATTCATCTTGGAACATGAACAGTATCAGCCAAAATAGACATAAGATACATAATGAACAATAATTATTTTTTGGACTTTAGGGACTGATAAATAATAAAATACAAATAATCATTACATGTAGGGATGATAAGATAAAAACACATCGTTAGTAATCCGTTTAAGAATCTAGAGCACGATCAGAGAGTACCAGAATCGGACCCGTTCAAAATGATAGAATCGAGGTAGAATATTTTCCGTTTAGTACAAACAAATGATGATTCTAAATGTAATGTCCCAACAGAATCAGGTGCCAATGTTCCTCGCGAAAGTTTCCTTTCACCCAAAGTCTAAGGAATATCTTTTATTTTTCCAAACAGTGTTTTTTTTATCATGTTAAAAATAAATAAATAAAGTATTCAGATGTAAACAAATAGATCATTTTGATCCATTTTATTTTTCCATTATTTTAACGTGTCCCCCGTTTATCATTAATATTTGCAGCGCAAACTTTTTGATTGTTCAAATTTGAATTGCATGCGGCGGTTAAACATTTTTGAAAGTTGAAACTCAACAATTCTTACATAGATAGGAACAAAAGGAGACAACCGAAAAACAAGCGATATAGGTTTATTGGTCTTTAGAAGCTCAAACAAAGTTTGAAACCATTGATATTCGAGATAAGCAAATGATGTGATCTAAACGCATGCAGGGGCTTCAAAGTCTCTAATGGTTACATAGGCTATTGACTGAGCGGCAATAGATATGGGTGTCGAAGCATCAACAAGCTTTGGATCCATCGCCGGAATGTCCTCTAAATTTGTCTGGACCATTGGAACATCGTTCAAACACACGATATCATCCTTTATATCTCCAGTTAACGCTCTCAAATGATACTCTTCTCTGTTTTGCTTCCCAACAAACTCATAGTTAGGCTTCCCAGCATCCCCGGGTTTTGCATTCGAAAGGGTTATATTGAACGATCTATCTTTCGACAAGTTGATAAATATCAAGGAAACCCCAGGCTACAGAAAGGAAACATGCACCCAAATGATTATTAACGACATAGAATCCAACAACCCCAAAATGAAAGGACAACTTTATCAAAGCCAGCTCACCTTTTTCTTTGCGCAGTGAGCATATACACGCAAATTTGGATCGGATTCTTTTGTCACAGCAAGCACAGTACTCCCCATAAGTCGGTGCCATAAAAGTGCACTGGTGATTAAAAAAAGTAAGTAGATGAAATGTTAGTATCTATACAAGAAACGATGACAAGAATAATTGCGCTTTTGTTAAAAAAAAAACTCACCCATAATAATCTGGGTTGGGAACGAACGTCGTAGCATTGAGTAAACCGTAATTTCCACCAATCAAAGCTTGCCTGCAGAAAACCTTTTGATCATAGGTTGAAGCCATTCCCATCTGATCCAAATACCTGTTTAGGGTCAAATGTTCAGCCACACAACATTATTGCACACGAACAAATTTAGTCGTCGTGGAAAATGAGGACAAAAAAACGTGACCTTACCAGAATCCATCAGCAAATGTTCGAGACACATCTTTGCTCCCGCCGTTCAAAGCTCCGCCTGATTCAGAAACCCATGCTCCTAACTGTGGCCTAAATTTGTTGACAACATCCGAAACACCTTTATATGTTTGAGAAACTTGATTCAAATACGATGGGTCAAGAATCTTGTTCATCATGTTTGGATCATCCCCTGCACATGCATCGATCGCATTAAGGAATTAATCGTACCAATATAAGGTAAGCACCTTGAATCTTATATATATATATATATATATAAACATTGAACTGGAGCGTATATGGATACCAGGTCCAAGATTGTAGATATGGTGTGTAAGTCCATCAACAATTCCCTGTCCCGAAACTTCCAGGAAGGTGTTAAACCATTTCTCCTCATAAAAGCCACCTGGACCTAAGACCTTTGGTTGAGTCTCGGGGTGTGCGTACAATTCTTTTACTAGATTCTTAAGCACAATAACATCTTTCCCATATTGTTTCGCGTCAACTTTTGCACCCATCCCAGATCCAGAAAGTTGATTTCCTGATGAAATATATTTTTTCGAAGTATGAAAAAAAAACCCGAAAATCAATCTTATATAATAACCTTCGGAGAGTGATTTAAGTTACCAAATTCATATGAATCGACTTTGTATCCTTTCGAAATAGTGTACTGCATGAAATCCCTTGTATTTTGCGGTTGCCAATCACCGATCCAAAGACCCTTTTCAGTTTGTGACTCGTTTCTTCCGAAAAGAGCATTCAGCCCGAATGTAAGCTTTACCCTTCAGAATACAAGTACCAAAGTAAAAGTAAAAAATTTGTTTAGATATAAAGGTTAAATTAATTATGTAAAAATAATAGATAGATGTAGTTACCCAGTGTGGTTGAAAAATCTATTCAATTGGTCCCATCTCTCCATTGAAAGGCATCCCTGAGAGAATCCAAATAAACCGTCTTCTCTTTTCATGAAATTAGGGCAACTGCTAACTTCTCCTACTTTGTACACCACGTTGTCTTGCAACGAACCACCAACTTTGATTCTCAAAGGATTGAACGCTGAAAGTAGCTTACAAAAATTAGTCCAAAATCACTGTTGCCCGGCTCTGACCCTTGTAAATTTGATAGGATGTGCGTAGAACTCACCTTTTATTGCATTTATCAACGCCCCATATCTCAAATCCTACAAAGAAGGTATATCCAGAAAGGTCAAATTTTATTTTTAATAGATGAGTATACATATCAGGGAGGAAATTTTGACAAGCATACCAAGTTTAATATCCCGGCCTTTCCCCAAGGGCATTGATTGTACTCGCACTTTTCAGCAGGCCACCAATCTAATGTAACACATACGAAGTTATCGTCAGTTTTAGCGATCGAAGCTGCTCCATGAATCACAACGTTCACATTTTGTGCAAATGAAAGCGACGCTGATAAAAGAAGGATTATAGGACAAAATGCGAATTTGAAATTCATATTCTAAAAGAAAAGATAATTGAGGAGCTGAGGATAATGAAATGTTATTCCACGCGTGTGTGTATATATATTCGAAGGCAGTTTAAATAAGTTTAGTATAATTAACAACTTATCATAAGCGACCAATGAAAAAGCGTTATGGTCTGGTTTTAGAGTTATAAGGTTGCAGGTACAACTGATTCCGTTGAGTTATGCACCGAACAACCATTCCAACCCGCATTTTGCCACGAAAACTTCAATTTTTTTTCCATGTTCCCTAATATTTTGTTGGAGCGGTATTGCAATGTTTGTTAGTGCAAAAAATATAACTTAAACATACTTTCAATCAAGATTAGTAAAAAAGAAAAGAAACGATAACGAGGCAATTTACTTTGGGACATTTTTAATATTTTGTTTAGATACAATCATTGTATATTTTGGGAAATTACATAATGATTACATGTAGGGATGACAAGATACATAATGAACATATCGAAAGATGCCACCGGAATAGTTTAAATTCATAAATTCATCTTGGAACATGAACAGTATCAGCCAAAATAGACATAAGATACATAATGAACAATAATTATTTTTTGGACTTTAGGGACTGATAAATAATAAAATACAAATAATCATTACATGTAGGGATGATAAGATAAAAACACATCGTTAGTAATCCGTTTAAGAATCTAGAGCACGATCAGAGAGTACCAGAATCAGACCCGTTCAAAATGATAAAATCGAGGTAGAATATTTTCCGTTTAGTAGAAACAAATGATGATTCTAAATGTAATGTCCCAACAGAATCAGGTGCCAATGTTCCTCGCGAAAGTTTCCTTTCACCCAAAGTCTAAGGAATATCTTTTATTTTTCCAAACAGTGTTTTTTTTATCATGTTAAAAATAAATAAATAAAGTTTTCAGATGTAAACAAATAGATCATTTTGATCCATTTTATTTTTCCATTATTTTAACGTGTCCCTCGTTTATCATTAATATTTGCAGCGCAAACTTTTTGATTGTTCAAATTTGAATTGCAAGCGGCGGTTAAACATTTCTGAAAGTTGAAACTCAACAATTCTTACATAGATAGGAACAAAAGGAGACAACCGAAAAACAAGCGATATAGGTTTATTGGTCTTTAGAAGCTCAAACAAAGTTTGAAACCATTGATATTCGAGATAAGCAAATGATGTGATCTAAACGCATGCAGGGGCTTCAAAGTCTCTAATGGTTACATAGGCTATTGACTGAGCGGCAATAGATATGGGTGTCGAAGCATCAACAAGCTTTGGATCCATCGCCGGAATGTCCTCTGAATTTGTCTGGACCATTGGAACATCGTTCAAACACACGATATCATCCTTTATATCTCCAGTTAACGCTCTCAAATGATACTCTTCTCTGTTTTGCTTCCCAACAAACTCATAGTTAGGCTTCCCAGCATCCCCGGGTTTTGCATTCGAAAGGGTTATATTGAACGATCTATCTTTCGACAAGTTGATAAATATCAAGGAAACCCCAGGCTACAGAAAGGAAACATGCACTCAAATGATTATTAACGACATAGAATCCAACAACCCCAAAATGAAAGGACAACTTTATCAAAGCCAGCTCACCTTTTTCTTTGCGCAGTGAGCATATACACGCAAATTTGGATCGGATTCTTTTGTCACAGCAAGCACAGTACTCCCCATAAGTCGGTGCCATAAAAGTGCACTGGTGATTAAAAAAAGTAAGTAGATGAAATGTTAGTATCTATACAAGAAACGATGACAAGAATAATTGCGCTTGTGTTAAAAAAAAAACTCACCCATAATAATCTGGGTTGGGAACGAACGTCGTAGCATTGAGTAAACCGTAATTTCCACCAATCAAAGCTTGCCTGCAGAAAACCTTTTGATCATAGGTTGAAGCCATTCCCATCTGATCCAAATACCTGTTTAGGGTCAAATGTTCAGCCACACAACATTATTGCACACGAACAAATTTAGTCGTCGTGGAAAATGAGGACAAAAAAACGTGACCTTACCAGAATCCATCAGCAAATGTTCGAGACACATCTTTGCTCCCGCCGTTCAAAGCTCCGCCTGATTCAGAAACCCATGCTCCTAACTGTGGCCTAAATTTGTTGACAACATCCGAAACACCTTTATATGTTTGAGAAACTTGATTCAAATACGATGGGTCAAGAATCTTGTTCATCATGTTTGGATCATCCCCTGCACATGCATCGATCCCATTAAGGAATTAATCGTACCAATATAAGGTAAGCACCTTGAATCTTATATATATATATATATATATAAACATTGAACTGGAGCGTATATGGATACCAGGTCCAAGATTGTAGATATGGTGTGTAAGTCAATCAACAATTCCCTGTCCCGAAACTTCCAGGAAGGTGTTAAACCATTTCTCCTCATAAAAGCCACCTGGACCTAAGACCTTTGGTTGAGTCTCGGGGTGTGCGTACAATTCTTTTACTAGATTCTTAAGCACAATAACATCTTTCCCATATTGTTTCGCGTCAACTTTTGCACCCATCCCAGATCCAGAAAGTTGATTTCCTGATGAAATATATTTTTTCGAAGTATGAAAAAAAACCCCGAAAATCAATCTTATATAATAACCTTCGGAGAGTGATTTAAGTTACCAAATTCATATGAATCGACTTTGTATCCTTTCGAAATAGTGTACTGCATGAAATCCCTTGTATTTTGCGGTTGCCAATCACCGATCCAAAGACCCTTTTCAGTTTGTGACTCGTTTCTTCCGAAAAGAGCATTCAGCCCGAATGTAAGCTTTACCCTTCAGAATACAAGTACTAAAGTAAAAGTAAAAAATTTGTTTAGATATAAAGGTTAAATTAATTATGTAAAAATAATAGATAGATGTAGTTACCCAGTGTGGTTGAAAAATCTATTCAATTGGTCCCATCTCTCCATTGAAAGGCATCCCTGAGAGAATCCAAATAAACCGTCTTCTCTTTTCATGAAATTAGGGCAACTGCTAACTTCTCCTACTTTGTACACCACGTTGTCTTGCAACGAACCACCAACTTTGATTCTCAAAGGATTGAACGCTGAAAGTAGTTTACAAAAATTAGTCCAAAATCACTGTTGCCCGGCTCTGACCCTTGTAAATTTGATAGGATGTGCGTAGAACTCACCTTTTATTGCATTTATCAACGCCCCATATCTCAAATCCTACAAAGAAGGTATATCCAGAAAGGTCAAATTTTATTTTTAATAGATGAGTATACATATCAGGGAGGAAATTTTGACAAGCATACCAAGTTTAATATCCCGGCCTTTCCCCAAGGGCATTGATTGTACTCGCACTTTTCAGCAGGCCACCAATCTAATGTAACACATACGAAGTTATCGTCAGTTTTAGCGATCGAAGCTGCTCCATGAATCACAACGTTCACATTTTGTGCAAATGAAAGCGACGCTGATAAAAGAAGGATTATAGGACAAAATGCGAATTTGAAATTCATATTCTAAAAGAAAAGATAATTGAGGAGCTGAGGATAATGAAATGTTATTCCACGCGTGTGTGTATATATATTCGAAGGCAGTTTAAATAAGTTTAGTATAATTAACAACTTATCATAAGCGACCAATGAAAAAGCGTTATGGTCTGGTTTTAGAGTTATAAGGTTGCAGGTACAACTGATTCCGTTGAGTTATGCACCGAACAACCATTCCAACCCGCATTTTGCCACGAAAACTTCAATTTTTTTTCCATGTTCCCTAATATTTTGTTGGAGCGGTATTGCAATGTTTGTTAGTGCAAAAAATATAACTTAAACATACTTTCAATCAAGATTAGTAAAAAAGAAAAGAAACGATAACGAGGCAATTTACTTTGGGACATTTTTAATATTTTGTTTAGATACAATCATTGTATATTTTGGGAAATTACATAATGATTACATGTAGGGATGACAAGATACATAATGAACATATCGAAAGATGCCACCGGAATAGTTTAAATTCATAAATTCATCTTGGAACATGAACAGTATCAGCCAAAATAGACATAAGATACATAATGAACAATAATTATTTTTTGGACTTTAGGGACTGATAAATAATAAAATACAAATAATCATTACATGTAGGGATGATAAGATAAAAACACATCGTTAGTAATCCGTTTAAGAATCTAGAGCACGATCAGAGAGTACCAGAATCAGACCCGTTCAAAATGATAAAATCGAGGTAGAATATTTTTCGTTTAGTAGAAACAAATGATGATTCTAAATGTAATGTCCCAACAGAATCAGGTGCCAATGTTCCTCGCGAAAGTTTCCTTTCACCCAAAGTCTAAGGAATATCTTTTATTTTTCCAAACAGTGTTTTTTTTATCATGTTAAAAATAAATAAATAAAGTATTCAGATGTAAACAAATAGATCATTTTGATCCATTTTATTTTTCCATTATTTTAACGTGTCCCCCGTTTATCATTAATATTTGCAGCGCAAACTTTTTGATTGTTCAAATTTGAATTGCAAGCGGCGGTTAAACATTTCTGAAAGTTGAAACTCAACAATTCTTACATAGATAGGAACAAAAGGAGACAACCGAAAAACAAGCGATATAGGTTTATTGGTCTTTAGAAGCTCAAACAAAGTTTGAAACCATTGATATTCGAGATAAGCAAATGATGTGATCTAAACGCATGCAGGGGCTTCAAAGTCTCTAATGGTTACATAGGCTATTGACTGAGCGGCAATAGATATGGGTGTCGAAGCATCAACAAGCTTTGGATCCATCGCCGGAATGTCCTCTGAATTTGTCTGGACCATTGGAACATCGTTCAAACACACGATATCATCCTTTATATCTCCAGTTAACGCTCTCAAATGATACTCTTCTCTGTTTTGCTTCCCAACAAACTCATAGTTAGGCTTCCCAGCATCCCCGGGTTTTGCATTCGAAAGGGTTATATTGAACGATCTATCTTTCGACAAGTTGATAAATATCAAGGAAACCCCAGGCTACAGAAAGGAAACATGCACTCAAATGATTATTAACGACATAGAATCCAACAACCCCAAAATGAAAGGACAACTTTATCAAAGCCAGCTCACCTTTTTCTTTGCGCAGTGAGCATATACACGCAAATTTGGATCGGATTCTTTTGTCACAGCAAGCACAGTACTCCCCATAAGTCGGTGCCATAAAAGTGCACTGGTGATTAAAAAAAGTAAGTAGATGAAATGTTAGTATCTATACAAGAAACGATGACAAGAATAATTGCGCTTGTGTTAAAAAAAAAACTCACCCATAATAATCTGGGTTGGGAACGAACGTCGTAGCATTGAGTAAACCGTAATTTCCACCAATCAAAGCTTGCCTGCAGAAAACCTTTTGATCATAGGTTGAAGCCATTCCCATCTGATCCAAATACCTGTTTAGGGTCAAATGTTCAGCCACACAACATTATTGCACACGAACAAATTTAGTCGTCGTGGAAAATGAGGACAAAAAAACGTGACCTTACCAGAATCCATCAGCAAATGTTCGAGACACATCTTTGCTCCCGCTGTTCAAAGCTCCGCCTGATTCAGAAACCCATGCTCCTAACTGTGGCCTAAATTTGTTGACAACATCCGAAACACCTTTATATGTTTGAGAAACTTGATTCAAATACGATGGGTCAAGAATCTTGTTCATCATGTTTGGATCATCCCCTGCACATGCATCGATCGCATTAAGGAATTAATCGTACCAATATAAGGTAAGCACCTTGAATCTTATATATATATATATATAAACATTGAACTGGAGCGTATATGGATACCAGGTCCAAGATTGTAGATATGGTGTGTAAGTCCATCAACAATTCCCTGTCCCGAAACTTCCAGGAAGGTGTTAAACCATTTCTCCTCATAAAAGCCACCTGGACCTAAGACCTTTGGTTGAGTCTCGGGGTGTGCGTACAATTCTTTTACTAGATTCTTAAGCACAATAACATCTTTCCCATATTGTTTCGCGTCAACTTTTGCACCCATCCCAGATCCAGAAAGTTGATTTCCTGATGAAATATATTTTTTCGAAGTATGAAAAAAACCCCCGAAAATCAATCTTATATAATAACCTTCGGAGAGTGATTTAAGTTACCAAATTCATATGAATCGACTTTGTATCCTTTCGAAATAGTGTACTGCATGAAATCCCTTGTATTTTGCGGTTGCCAATCACCAATCCAAAGACCCTTTTCAGTTTGTGACTCGTTTCTTCCGAAAAGAGCATTCAGCCCGAATGTAAGCTTTACCCTTCAGAATACAAGTACCAAAGTAAAAGTAAAAAATTTGTTTAGATATAAAGGTTAAATTAATTATGTAAAAATAATAGATAGATGTAGTTACCCAGTGTGGTTGAAAAATCTATTCAATTGGTCCCATCTCTCCATTGAAAGGCATCCCTGAGAGAATCCAAATAAACCGTCTTCTCTTTTCATGAAATTAGGGCAACTGCTAACTTCTCCTACTTTGTACACCACATTGTCTTGCAACGAACCACCAACTTTGATTCTCAAAGGATTGAACGCTGAAAGTAGTTTACAAAAATTAGTCCAAAATCACTGTTGCCCGGCTCTAACCCTTGTAAATTTGATAGGATGTGCGTAGAACTCACCTTTTATTGCATTTATCAACGCCCCATATCTCAAATCCTACAAAGAAGGTATATATCCAGAAAGGTCAAATTTTATTTTTAATAGATGAGTATACATATGAGGGAGGAAATTTTGACAAGCATACCAAGTTTAATATCCCGGCCTTTCCCCAAGGGCATTGATTGTACTCGCACTTTTCAGCAGGCCACCAATCTAATGTAACACATACGAAGTTATCGTCAGTTTTAGCGATCGAAGCTGCTCCATGAATCACAACATTCACATTTTGTGCAAATGAAAGCGACGCTGATAAAAGAAGGATTATAGGACAAAATGCGAATTTGAAATTCATATTCTAAAAGAAAAGATAATTGAGGAGCTGAGGATAATGAAATGTTATTCCACGCGTGTGTGTATATATATTCGAAGGCAGTTTAAATAAGTTTAGTATAATTAACAACTTATCATAAGCGACCAATGAAAAAGCGTTATGGTCTGGTTTTAGAGTTATAAGGTTGCAGGTACAACTGATTCCGTTGAGTTATGCACCGAACAACCATTCCAACCCGCATTTTGCCACGAAAACTTCAATTTTTTTTCCATGTTCCCTAATATTTTGTTGGAGCGGTATTGCAATGTTTGTTAGTGCAAAAAATATAACTTAAACATACTTTCAATCAAGATTAGTAAAAAAGAAAAGAAACGATAACGAGGCAATTTACTTTGGGACATTTTTAATATTTTGTTTAGATACAATCATTGTATATTTTGGGAAATTACATAATGATTACATGTAGGGATGACAAGATACATAATGAACATATCGAAAGATGCCACCGGAATAGTTTAAATTCATAAATTCATCTTGGAACATGAACAGTATCAGCCAAAATAGACATAAGATACATAATGAACAATAATTATTTTTTGGACTTTAGGGACTGATAAATAATAAAATACAAATAATCATTACATGTAGGGATGATAAGATAAAAACACATCGTTAGTAATCCGTTTAAGAATCTAGAGCACGATCAGAGAGTACCAGAATCGGACCCGTTCAAAATGATAAAATCGAGGTAGAATATTTTCCGTTTAGTAGAAACAAATGATGATTCTAAATGTAATGTCCCAACAGAATCAGGTGCCAATGTTCCTCGCGAAAGTTTCCTTTCACCCAAAGTCTAAGGAATATCTTTTATTTTTCCAAACAGTGTTTTTTTTATCATGTTAAAAATAAATAAATAAAGTATTCAGATGTAAACAAATAGATCATTTTGATCCATTTTATTTTTCCATTATTTTAACGTGTCCCCCGTTTATCATTAATATTTGCAGCGCAAACTTTTTGATTGTTCAAATTTGAATTGCAAGCGGCGGTTAAACATTTCTGAAAGTTGAAACTCAACAATTCTTACATAGATAGGAACAAAAGGAGACAACCGAAAAACAAGCGATATAGGTTTATTGGTCTTTAGAAGCTCAAACAAAGTTTGAAACCATTGATATTCGAGATAAGCAAATGATGTGATCTAAACGCATGCAGGGGCTTCAAAGTCTCTAATGGTTACATAGGCTATTGACTGAGCGGCAATAGATATGGGTGTCGAAGCATCAACAAGCTTTGGATCCATCGCCGGAATGTCCTCTGAATTTGTCTGGACCATTGGAACATCGTTCAAACACACGATATCATCCTTTATATCTCCAGTTAACGCTCTCAAATGATACTCTTCTCTGTTTTGCTTCCCAACAAACTCATAGTTAGGCTTCCCAGCATCCCCGGGTTTTGCATTCGAAAGGGTTATATTGAACGATCTATCTTTCGACAAGTTGATAAATATCAAGGAAACCCCAGGCTACAGAAAGGAAACATGCACCCAAATGATTATTAACGACATAGAATCCAACAACCCCAAAATGAAAGGACAACTTTATCAAAGCCAGCTCACCTTTTTCTTTGCGCAGTGAGCATATACACGCAAATTTGGATCGGATTCTTTTGTCACAGCAAGCACAGTACTCCCCATAAGTCGGTGCCATAAAAGTGCACTGGTGATTAAAAAAAGTAAGTAGATGAAATGTTAGTATCTATACAAGAAACGATGACAAGAATAATTGCGCTTTTGTTAAAAAAAAAACTCACCCATAATAATCTGGGTTGGGAACGAACGTCGTAGCATTGAGTAAACCGTAATTTCCACCAATCAAAGCTTGCCTGCAGAAAACCTTTTGATCATAGGTTGAAGCCATTCCCATCTGATCCAAATACCTGTTTAGGGTCAAATGTTCAGCCACACAACATTATTGCACACGAACAAATTTAGTCGTCGTGGAAAATGAGGACAAAAAAACGTGACCTTACCAGAATCCATCAGCAAATGTTCGAGACACATCTTTGCTCCCGCCGTTCAAAGCTCCGCCTGATTCAGAAACCCATGCTCCTAACTGTGGCCTAAATTTGTTGACAACATCCGAAACACCTTTATATGTTTGAGAAACTTGATTCAAATACGATGGGTCAAGAATCTTGTTCATCATGTTTGGATCATCCCCTGCACATGCATCGATCGCATTAAGGAATTAATCGTACCAATATAAGGTAAGCACCTTGAATCTTATATATATATATATATATATATATATATATATAAACATTGAAATGGAGCGTATATGGATACCAGGTCCAAGATTGTAGATATGGTGTGTAAGTCCATCAACAATTCCCTGTCCCGAAACTTCCAGGAAGGTGTTAAACCATTTCTCCTCATAAAAGCCACCTGGACCTAAGACCTTTTGTTGAGTCTCGGGGTGTGCGTACAATTCTTTTACTAGATTCTTAAGCACAATAACATCTTTCCCATATTGTTTCGCGTCAACTTTTGCACCCATCCCAGATACAGAAAGTTGATTTCCTGATGAAATATATTTTTTTGAAGTATGAAAAAAACCCCCGAAAATCAATCTTATATAATAACCTTCGGAGAGTGATTTAAGTTACCAAATTCATATGAATCGACTTTGTATCCTTTCGAAATAGTGTACTGCATGAAATCCCTTGTATTTTGCGGTTGCCAATCACCGATCCAAAGACCCTTTTCAGTTTGTGACTCGTTTCTTCCGAAAAGAGCATTCAGCCTGAATGTAAGCTTTACCCTTCAGAATACAAGTACCAAAGTAAAAGTAAAAAATTTGTTTAGATATAAAGGTTAAATTAATTATGTAAAAATAATAGATAGATGTAGTTACCCAGTGTGGTTGAAAAATCTATTCAATTGGTCCCATCTCTCCATTGAAAGGCATTCCTGAGAGAATCCAAATAAACCGTCTTCTCTTTTCATGAAATTAGGGCAACTGCTAACTTCTCCTACTTTGTACACCACGTTGTCTTGCAACGAACCACCAACTTTGATTCTCAAAGGATTGAACGCTGAAAGTAGTTTACAAAAATTAGTCCAAAATCACTGTTGCCCGGCTCTGACCCTTGTAAATTTGATAGGATGTGCGTAGAACTCACCTTTTATTGCATTTATCAACGCCCCATATCTCAAATCCTACAAAGAAGGTATATCCAGAAAGGTCAAATTTTATTTTTAATAGATGAGTATACATATCAGGGAGGAAATTTTGACAAGCATACCAAGTTTAATATCCCGGCCTTTCCCCAAGGGCATTGATTGTACTCGCACTTTTCAGCAGGCCACCATCTAATGTAACACATACGAAGTTATCGTCAGTTTTAGCGATCGAAGCTGCTCCATGAATCACAACGTTCACATTTTGTGCAAATGAAAGCGACGCTGATAAAAGAAGGATTATAGGACAAAATGCGAATTTGAAATTCATATTCTAAAAGAAAAGATAATTGAGGAGCTGAGGATAATGAAATGTTATTCCACGCGTGTGTGTATATATATTCGAAGGCAGTTTAAATAAGTTTAGTATAATTAACAACTTATCATAAGCGACCAATGAAAAAAGCGTTATGGTCTGGTTTTAGAGTTATAAGGTTGCAGGTACAACTGATTCGTTGAGTTATGCAACCGAACAACCATTCCAACCCGCATTTTGCCACGAAACTTCAATTTTTTTTCCATGTTCCCTAATATTTTGTTGAGCGGTATTGCAATGTTTGTTAGTGCAAAAAATATAACTTAAACATACTTTCAATCAAGATTAGTAAAAAAGAAAAGAAACGATAACGAGGCAATTTACTTTGGGACATTTTTAATATTTTGTTTAGATACAATCATTGTATATTTTGGGAAATTACATAATGATTACATGTAGGGATGACAAGATACATAATGAACATATCGAAAGATGCCACCGGAATAGTTTAAATTCATAAATTCATCTTGGAACATGAACAGTATCAGCCAAAATAGACATAAGATACATAATGAACAATAATTATTTTTTGGACTTTAGGGACTGATAAATAATAAAATACAAATAATCATTACATGTAGGGAGGATAAGATAAAAACACATCGTTAGTAATCCGTTTAAGAATCTAGAGCACGATCAGAGAGTACCAGAATCGGACCCCGTTCAAAATGATAAAATCGAGGTAGAATATTTTCCGTTTAGTAGAAACAAATGATGATTCTAAATGTAATGTCCCAACAGAATCAGGTGCCAATGTTCCTCGCGAAAGTTTCCTTTCCACCCAAAGTCTAAGGAATATCTTTTTATTTTTCCAAACAGTGTTTTTTTTATCATGTTAAAAATAATAAATAAAGTATTCAGATGTAAACAAATAGATCATTTTGATCCATTTTATTTTTCCATTATTTTAACGTGTCCCCCGTTTATCATTAATATTTGCAGCGCAACTTTTTGATTGTTCAAATTTGAATTGCAAGCGGCGGTTAAACATTTTCTGAAAGTTGAAACTCAACAATTCTTACATAGATAGGAACAAAAGGAGACAACCGAAAAACAAGCGATATAGGTTTATTGGTCTTTAGAAGCTCAACAAAGTTTGAAACCATTGAATTCGAGGATAAGCAAATGAATGTGATCTAAACGCATGCAGGGGCTTCAAAGTCTCTAATGGTTACATAGGCTATTGACTGAGCGGCAATAGATATGGGTGTCGAAGCATCAACAAGCTTTGGATCCATCGCCGGAATGTCCTCTGAATTTGTCTGGACCATTGGAACATCGTTCAAACACACGATATCATCCTTTATATCTCCAGTTAACGCTCTCAAATGATACTCTTCTCTGTTTTGCTTCCCAACAAACTCATAGTTAGGCTTCCCAGCATCCCCGGGTTTTGCATTCGAAAGGGTTATATTGAACGATCTATCTTTCGACAAGTGATAAATATCAAGGAAACCCCAGGCTACAGAAAGGAAACATGCACTCAAATGATTATAACGACATAGAATCCAACAACCCCAAAATGAAAGGACAACTTTATCAAAGCCAGCTCACCTTTTTCTTTGCGCAGTGAGCATATACACGGCAAATTTGGATCGGATTCTTTTGTCACAGCAAGCACAGTACTCCCCATAAGTCGGTGCCATAAAAGTGCACTGGTGATTAAAAAAAGTAAGTAGATGAAATGTTAGTATCTATACAAGAAACGATGACAAGAATAATTGCGCTTGTGTTTAAAAAAAAACTCACCCATAATAATCTGGGTTGGAACGAACGTCGTAGCATTGAGTAAACCGTAATTTCCACCAATCAAAGCTTGCCTGCAGAAAACCTTTTGATCAAAGGTTGAAGCCATTCCCATCTGATCCAAATACCTGTTTAGGGTCAAATGTTCAGCCACACAAACATTATTGCACACGAACAAATTTAGTCGTCGTGGAAAATGAGGACAAAAAACGTGACCTTACCAGAATCCATCAGCAAATGTTCGAGGACACATCTTTGCTCCCGCCGTTCAAAGCTCCGCCTGATTCAGAAACCCATGCTCCTAACTGTGGCACTAAATTTGTTGACAACATCCGATAACACACTTTATATGTTTGAGAAACTTGATTCAAATACGATGGGTCAAGAATCTTGTTCATCATGTTTGGATCATCCCCTGCACATGCATCGATCGCATTAAGGAATTAATCGTACCAATATAAGGTAAGCACCTGAATCTTATATATATATATATATATATTATATATATATACTATATATATATATATATATTATATATATAAACATTGAACTGGAGCGTATATGGATACTAGGTCCAAGATTGTAGATATGGTGTGTAAGTCCATCAACAATTCCCTGTCCCGAAACTACCAGGAAGGTGTTAAACCATTTCTCCTCATAAAAGCCACCTGGACCTAAGACCTTTGGTTGAGTCTCGGGGTGTGCGTACAATTCTTTACTAGATTCTTAAGCACAATAACAACTTTCCCATATTGTTTCGCGTCAAACTTTTGCACCCATCCCAGATCCAGAAAGTTGATTTCCTGATGAAATATATTTTTTCGAAGTATGAAAAAAAACCCGAAAATCAATCTTATATAATAACCTTCGGAGAGTGATTTAAGTTACCAAATTCATATGAATCGACTTTGTATCCTTTCGAAATAGTGTACTGCATGAAATCCCCTTGTATTTTGCGGTTGCCAATCACCGATCCAAAGACCCATTTCAGTTTGTGACTCGTTTCTTCCGAAAAGAGCATTTCAGCCCGAATGTAAGCTTTACCCTTCAGAATACAAGTACCAAAGTAAAAGTAAAAAATTTGTTTAGATATAAAGGTTAAATTAATTATGTAAAAATAGTAGATAGATGTAGTTACCCAGTGTGGTTGAAAAATCTATTCAATTGGTCCCATCTCTCCATTGAAAGGCATCCCTGAGAGAATCCAAATAAACCGTCTTCTCTTTTCATGAAATTAGGGCAACTGCTAACTTCTCCTACTTTGTACACCACGTTGTCTTGCAACGAAACCACCAACTTTGATTCTCAAAGGATTGAACGCTGAAAGTAGTTTACAAAAATTAGTCCAAAATCACTGTTGCCCGGCTCTGACCCTTGTAAATTTGATAGGATGTGCGTAGAACTCACCTTTTATTGCATTTATCAACGCCCCCATATCTCAAATCCTACAAAGAAGGTATATCCAGAAAGGTCAAATTTTATTTTTAATAGATGAGTATACATATCAGGGAGGAAATTTTGACAAGCATACCAAGTTTAATATCCCGGCCTTTCCCCAAGGGCATTGATTGTACTCGCACTTTTCAGCAGGCCACCAATCTAATGTAACACATACGAAGTTATCGTCAGTTTTAGCGATCGAAGCTGCTCCATGTATCACAACGTTCACATTTTGTGCAAATGAAAGCGACGCTGATAAAAGAAGGATTATAGGACAAAATGCGAATTTGAAATTCATATTCTAAAAGAAAAGATAATTGAGGAGCTGAGGATAATGAAATGTTATTCCACGCGTGTGTGTATATATATTCGAAGGCAGTTTAAATAAGTTTAGTATAATTAACAACTTATCATAAGCGACCAATGAAAAAGTGTTATGGTCTGGTTTTAGAGTTATAAGGTTGCAGGTACAACTGATTCCGTTGAGTTATGCATCCCGAACAACCATTCCAACCCGCATTTTGCCACGAAAACTTCAATTTTTTTCCATGTTCCCTAATATTTTGTTGGAGCGGTATTGCAATGTTTGTTAGTGCAAAAAATATAACTAAACATACTTTCAATCAAGATTAGTAAAAGAAAAGAAACGATAACGAGGCAATTTACTTTGGGACATTTTTAATATTTTGTTTAGATACAATCATTGTATTTTGGGAAATTACATAATGATTACATGTAGGGATGACAAGATACATAATGAACATATCGAAAGATGCCACCGGAATAGTTTAAATTCATAAATTCATCTTGGAACATGAACAGTATCAGCCAAAATAGACATAAGATACATAATGAACAATAATTATTTTTTGGACTTTAGGGACTGATAAATAATAAAATACAAATAATCATTACATGTAGGGATGATAAGATAAAAACACATCGTTAGTAATCCGTTTAAGAATCTAGAGCACGATCAGAGAGTACCAGAATCGGACCCGTTCAAAATGATAAAATCGAGGTAGAATATTTTCCGTTTAGTAGAAACAAATGATGATTCTAAATGTAATGTCCCAACAGAATCAGGTGCCAATGTTCCTCGCGAAAGTTTCCTTTCACCCAAAGTCTAAGGAATATCTTTTATTTTTCCAAACAGTGTTTTTTTTATCATGTTAAAAATAAATAAATAAAGTATTCAGATGTAAACAAATAGATCATTTGATCCATTTTATTTTTCCATTATTTTAACGTGTCCCCCGTTTATCATTATATTTGCAGCGCAAACTTTTGATTGTTCAAATTTGAATTGCAAGCGGCGGTTAAACATTTCTGAAAGTTGAAACTCAACAATTCTTACATAGATAGGAACAAAAGGAGACAACCGAAAAACAAGCGATATAGGTTTATTGGTCTTTAGAAGCTCAAACAAAGTTTGAAACCATTGATATTCGAGATAAGCAAATGATGTGATCTAAACGCATGCAGGGGCTTCAAAGTCTCTAATGGTTATATAGGCTATTGACTGAGAGGCAATAGATATGGGTGTCGAAGCATCAACAAGCTTTGGATCCATCGCCGGAATGTCCTCTGAATTTGTCTGGACCATTGGAACATCGTTCAAACACACGATATCATCCTTTATATCTCCAGTTAACGCTCTCAAATGATACTCTTCTCTGTTTTGCTTCCCAACAAACTCATAGTTAGGCTTCCCAGCATCCCCGGGTTTTGCATTCGAAAGGGTTATATTGAACGATCTATCTTTCGACAAGTTGATAAATATCAAGGAAACCCCAGGCTACAGAAAGGAAACATGCACCCAAATGATTATTAACGACATAGAATCCAACAACCCCAAAATGAAAGGACAACTTTATCAAAGCCAGCTCACCTTTTTCTTTGCGCAGTGAGCATATACACGCAAATTTGGATCGGATTCTTTTGTCACAGCAAGCACAGTACTCCCCATAAGTCGGTGCCATAAAAGTGCACTGGTGATTAAAAAAAGTAAGTAGATGAAATGTTAGTATCTATACAAGAAACGATGACAAGAATAATTGCGCTTTTGTTAAAAAAAAAACTCACCCATAATAATCTGGGTTGGGAACGAACGTCGTAGCATTGAGTAAACCGTAATTTCCACCAATCAAAGCTTGCCTGCAGAAAACCTTTTGATCATAGGTTGAAGCCATTCCCATCTGATCCAAATACCTGTTTAGGGTCAAATGTTCAGCCACACAACATTATTGCACACGAACAAATTTAGTCGTCGTGGAAAATGAGGACAAAAAAACGTGACCTTACCAGAATCCATCAGCAAATGTTCGAGACACATCTTTGCTCCCGCCGTTCAAAGCTCCGCCTGATTCAGAAACCCATGCTCCTAACTGTGGCCTAAATTTGTTGACAACATCCGAAACACCTTTATATGTTTGAGAAACTTGATTCAAATACGATGGGTCAAGAATCTTGTTCATCATGTTTGGATCATCCCCTGCACATGCATCGATCGCATTAAGGAATTAATCGTACCAATATAAGGTAAGCACCTTGAATCTTATATATATATATATATATAAACATTGAACTGGAGCGTATATGGATACCAGGTCCAAGATTGTAGATATGGTGTGTAAGTCCATCAACAATTCCCTGTCCCGAAACTTCCAGGAAGGTGTTAAACCATTTCTCCTCATAAAAGCCACCTGGACCTAAGACCTTTGGTTGAGTCTCGGGGTGTGCGTACAATTCTTTTACTAGATTCTTAAGCACAATAACATCTTTCCCATATTGTTTCGCGTCAACTTTTGCACCCATCCCAGATCCAGAAAGTTGATTTCCTGATGAAATATATTTTTTCGAAGTATGAAAAAAAAAACCGAAAATCAATCTTATATAATAACCTTCGGAGAGTGATTTAAGTTACCAAATTCATATGAATCGACTTTGTATCCTTTCGAAATAGTGTACTGCATGAAATCCCTTGTATTTTGCAGTTGCCAATCACCGATCCAAAGACCCTTTTCAGTTTGTGACTCGTTTCTTCCGAAAAGAGCATTCAGCCCGAATGTAAGCTTTACCCTTCAGAATACAAGTACCAAAGTAAAAGTAAAAAATTTGTTTAGATATAAAGGTTAAATTAATTATGTAAAAATAATAGATAGATGTAGTTACCCAGTGTGGTTGAAAAATCTATTCAATTGGTCCCATCTCTCCATTGAAAGGCATCCCTGAGAGAATCCAAATAAACCGTCTTCTCTTTTCATGAAATTAGGGCAACTGCTAACTTCTCCTACTTTGTACACCACGTTGTCTTGCAACGAACCACCAACTTTGATTCTCAAAGGATTGAACGCTGAAAGTAGTTTACAAAAATTAGTCCAAAATCACTGTTGCCCGGCTCTGACCCTTGTAAATTTGATAGGATGTGCGTAGAACTCACCTTTTATTGCATTTATCAACGCCCCATATCTCAAATCCTACAAAGAAGGTATATCCAGAAAGGTCAAATTTTATTTTTAATAGATGAGTATACATATCAGGGAGGAAATTTTGACAAGCATACCAAGTTTAATATCCCGGCCTTTCCCCAAGGGCATTGATTGTACTCGCACTTTTCAGCAGGCCACCAATCTAATGTAACACATACGAAGTTATCGTCAGTTTTAGCGATCGAAGCTGCTCCATGAATCACAACGTTCACATTTTGTGCAAATGAAAGCGACGCTGATAAAAGAAGGATTATAGGACAAAATGCGAATTTGAAATTCATATTCTAAAAGAAAAGATAATTGAGGAGCTGAGGATAATGAAATGTTATTCCACGCGTGTGTGTATATATATTCGAAGGCAGTTTAAATAAGTTTAGTATAATTAACAACTTATCATAAGCGACCAATGAAAAAGCGTTATGGTCTGGTTTTAGAGTTATAAGGTTGCAGGTACAACTGATTCCGTTGAGTTATGCACCGAACAACCATTCCAACCCGCATTTTGCCACGAAAACTTCAATTTTTTTCCATGTTCCCTAATATTTTGTTGGAGCGGTATTGCAATGTTTGTTAGTGCAAAAAATATAACTTAAACATACTTTCAATCAAGATTAGTAAAAAAGAAAAGAAACGATAACGAGGCAATTTACTTTGGGACATTTTTAATATTTTGTTTAGATACAATCATTGTATATTTTGGGAAATTACATAATGATTACATGTAGGGATGACAAGATACATAATGAACATATCGAAAGATGCCACCGGAATAGTTTAAATTCATAAATTCATCTTGGAACATGAACAGTATCAGCCAAAATAGACATAAGATACATAATGAACAATAATTATTTTTTGGACTTTAGGGACTGATAAATAATAAAATACAAATAATCATTACATGTAGGGAGGATAAGATAAAAACACATCGTTAGTAATCCGTTTAAGAATCTAGAGCACGATCAGAGAGTACCAGAATCGGACCCGTTCAAAATGATAAAATCGAGGTAGAATATTTTCCGTTTAGTAGAAACAAATGATGATTCTAAATGTAATGTCCCAACAGAATCAGGTGCCAATGTTCCTCGCGAAAGTTTCCTTTCACCCAAAGTCTAAGGAATATCTTTTATTTTTCCAAACAGTGTTTTTTTTATCATGTTAAAAATAAATAAATAAAGTATTCAGATGTAAACAAATAGATCATTTTGATCCATTTTATTTTTCCATTATTTTAACGTGTCCCCCGTTTATCATTCATATTTGCAGCGCAAACTTTTTGATTGTTCAAATTTGAATTGCAAGCGGCGGTTAAACATTTCTGAAAGTTGAAACTCAACAATTCTTACATAGATAGGAACAAAAGGAGACAACCGAAAAACAAGCGATATAGGTTTATTGGTCTTTAGAAGCTCAAACAAAGTTTGAAACCATTGATATTCGAGATAAGCAAATGATGTGATCTAAACGCATGCAGGGGCTTCAAAGTCTCTAATGGTTACATAGGCTATTGACTGAGCGGCAATAGATATGGGTGTCGAAGCATCAACAAGCTTTGGATCCATCGCCGGAATGTCCTCTGAATTTGTCTGGACCATTGGAACATCGTTCAAACACACGATATCATCCTTTATATCTCCAGTTAACGCTCTCAAATGATACTCTTCTCTGTTTTGCTTCCCAACAAACTCATAGTTAGGCTTCCCAGCATCCCCGGGTTTTGCATTCGAAAGGGTTATATTGAACGATCTATCTTTCGACAAGTTGATAAATATCAAGGAAACCCCAGGCTACAGAAAGGAAACATGCACCCAAATGATTATTAACGAGATAGAATCCAACAACCCCAAAATGAAAGGACAACTTTATCAAAGCCAGCTCACCTTTTTCTTTGCGCAGTGAGCATATACACGCAAATTTGGATCGGATTCTTTTGTCACAACAAGCACAGTACTCCCCATAAGTCGGTGCCATAAAAGTGCACTGGTGATTAAAAAAAGTAAGTAGATGAAATGTTAGTATCTATACAAGAAACGATGACAAGAATAATTGCGCTTTTGTTAAAAAAAACTCACCCATAATAATCTGGGTTGGGAACGAACGTCGTAGCATTGAGTAAACCGTAATTTCCACCAATCAAAGCTTGCCTGCAGAAAACCTTTTGATCATAGGTTGAAGCCATTCCCATCTGATCCAAATACCTGTTTAGGGTCAAATGTTCAGCCACACAACATTATTGCACACGAACAAATTTAGTCGTCGTGGAAAATGAGGACAAAAAAACGTGACCTTACCAGAATCCATCAGCAAATGTTCGAGACACATCTTTGCTCCCGCCGTTCAAAGCTCCGCCTGATTCAGAAACCCATGCTCCTAACTGTGGCCTAAATTTGTTGACAACATCCGAAACACCTTTATATGTTTGAGAAACTTGATTCAAATACGATGGGTCAAGAATCTTGTTCATCATGTTTGGATCACCCCCTGCACATGCATCGATCGCATTAAGGAATTAATCGTACCAATATAAGGTAAGCACCTTGAATCTTATATATATATATATATATATATATATATAAACATTGAACTGGAGCGTATATGGATACCAGGTCCAAGATTGTAGATATGGTGTGTAAGTCCATCAACAATTCCCTGTCCCGAAACTTCCAGGAAGGTGTTAAACCATTTCTCCTCATAAAAGCCACCTGGACCTAAGACCTTTGGTTGAGTCTCGGGGTGTGCGTACAATTCTTTTACTAGATTCTTAAGCACAATAACATCTTTCCCATATTGTTTCGCGTCAACTTTTGCACCCATCCCAGATCCAGAAAGTTGATTTCCTGATGAAATATATTTTTTCGAAGTATGAAAAAAAAACCCGAAAATCAATCTTATATAATAACCTTCGGAGAGTGATTTAAGTTACCAAATTCATATGAATCGACTTTGTATCCTTTCGAAATAGTGTACTGCATGAAATCCCTTGTATTTTGCGGTTGCCAATCACCGATCCAAAGACCCTTTTCAGTTTGTGACTCGTTTCTTCCGAAAAGAGCATTCAGCCCGAATGTAAGCTTTACCCTTCAGAATACAAGTACCAAAGTAAAAGTAAAAAATTTGTTTAGATATAAAGGTTAAATTAATTATGTAAAAATAATAGATAGATGTAGTTACCCAGTGTGGTTGAAAAATCTATTCAATTGGTCCCATCTCTCCATTGAAAGGCATCCCTGAGAGAATCCAAATAAACCGTCTTCTCTTTTCATGAAATTAGGGCAACTGCTAACTTCTCCTACTTTGTACACCACGTTGTCTTGCAACGAACCACCAACTTTGATTCTCAAAGGATTGAACGCTGAAAGTAGTTTACAAAAATTAGTCCAAAATCACTGTTGCCCGGCTCTGACCCTTGTAAATTTGATAGGATGTGCGTAGAACTCACCTTTTATTGCATTTATCAACGCCCCATATCTCAAATCCTACAAAGAAGGTATATCCAGAAAGGTCAAATTTTATTTTTAATAGATGAGTATACATATCAGGGAGGAAATTTTGACAAGCATACCAAGTTTAATATCCCGGCCTTTCCCCAAGGGCATTGATTGTACTCGCACTTTTCAGCAGGCCACCAATCTAATGTAACACATACGAAGTTATCGTCAGTTTTAGCGATCGAAGCTGCTCCATGAATCACAACGTTCACATTTTGTGCAAATGAAAGCGACGCTGATAAAAGAAGGATTATAGGACAAAATGCGAATTTGAAATTCATATTCTAAAAGAAAAGATAATTGAGGAGCTGAGGATAATGAAATGTTATTCCACGCGTGTGTGTATATATATTCGAAGGCAGTTTAAATAAGTTTAGTATAATTAACAACTTATCATAAGCGACCAATGAAAAAGCGTTATGGTCTGGTTTTAGAGTTATAAGGTTGCAGGTACAACTGATTCCGTTGAGTTATGCACCGAACAACCATTCCAACCCGCATTTTGCCACGAAAACTTCAATTTTTTTTCCATGTTCCCTAATATTTTGTTGGAGCGGTATTGCAATGTTTGTTAGTGCAAAAAATATAACTTAAACATGCTTTCAATCAAGATTAGTAAAAAAGAAAAGAAACGATAACGAGGCAATTTACTTTGGGACATTTTTAATATTTTGTTTAGATACAATCATTGTATATTTTGGGAAATTACATAATGATTACATGTAGGGATGACAAGATACATAATGAACATATCGAAAGATGCCACCGGAATAGTTTAAATTCATAAATTCATCTTGGAACATGAACAGTATCAGCCAAAATAGACATAAGATACATAATGAACAATAATTATTTTTTGGACTTTAGGGACTGATAAATAATAAAATACAAATAATCATTACATGTAGGGATGATAAGATAAAAACACATCGTTAGTAATCCGTTTAAGAATCTAGAGCACGATCAGAGAGTACCAGAATCGGACCCGTTCAAAATGATAAAATCGAGGTAGAATATTTTCCGTTTAGTAGAAACAAATGATGATTCTAAATGTAATGTCCCAACAGAATCAGGTGCCAATGTTCCTCGCGAAAGTTTCCTTTCACCCAAAGTTTAAGGAATATCATTTATTTTTCCAAACAGTGTTTTTTTTATCATGTTAAAAATAAATAAATAAAGTATTCAGATGTAAACAAATAGATCATTTTGATCCATTTTATTTTTCCATTATTTTAACGTGTCCCCCGTTTATCATTAATATTTGCAGCGCAAACTTTTTGATTGTTCAAATTTGAATTGCAAGCGGCGGTTAAACATTTCTGAAAGTTGAAACTCAACAATTCTTACATAGATAGGAACAAAAGGAGACAACCGAAAAACAAGCGATATAGGTTTATTGGTCTTTAGAAGCTCAAACAAAGTTTGAAACCATTGATATTCGAGATAAGCAAATGATGTGATCTAAACGCATGCAGGGGCTTCAAAGTCTCTAATGGTTACATAGGCTATTGACTGAGCGGCAATAGATATGGGTGTCGAAGCATCAACAAGCTTTGGATCCATCGCCGGAATGTCCTCTGAATTTGTCTGGACCATTGGAACATCGTTCAAACACACGATATCATCCTTTATATCTCCAGTTAACGCTCTCAAATGATACTCTTCTCTGTTTTGCTTCCCAACAAACTCATAGTTAGGCTTCCCAGCATCCCCGGGTTTTGCATTCGAAAGGGTTATATTGAACGATCTATCTTTCGACAAGTTGATAAATATCAAGGAAACCCCAGGCTACAGAAAGGAAACATGCACCCAAATGATTATTAACGACATAGAATCCAACAACCCCAAAATGAAAGGACAACTTTATCAAAGCCAGCTCACCTTTTTCTTTGCGCAGTGAGCATATACACGCAAATTTGGATCGGATTCTTTTGTCACAGCAAGCACAGTACTCCCCATAAGTCGGTGCCATAAAAGTGCACTGGTGATTAAAAAAAGTAAGTAGATGAAATGTTAGTATCTATACAAGAAACGATGACAAGAATAATTGCGCTTTTGTTAAAAAAAACTCACCCATAATAATCTGGGTTGGGAACGAACGTCGTAGCATTGAGTAAACCGTAATTTCCACCAATCAAAGCTTGCCTGCAGAAAACCTTTTGATCATAGGTTGAAGCCATTCCCATCTGATCCAAATACCTGTTTAGGGTCAAATGTTCAGCCACACAACATTATTGCACACGAACAAATTTAGTCGTCGTGGAAAATGAGGACAAAAAAACGTGACCTTACCAGAATCCATCAGCAAATGTTCGAGACACATCTTTGCTCCCGCCGTTCAAAGCTCCGCCTGATTCAGAAACCCATGCTCCTAACTGTGGCCTAAATTTGTTGACAACATCCGAAACACCTTTATATGTTTGAGAAACTTGATTCAAATACGATGGGTCAAGAATCTTGTTCATCATGTTTGGATCATCCCCTGCACATGCATCGATCGCATTAAGGAATTAATCGTACCAATATAAGGTAAGCACCTTGAATCTTATATATATATATATATATATAAACATTGAACTGGAGCGTATATGGATACCAGGTCCAAGATTGTAGATATGGTGTGTAAGTCCATCAACAATTCCCTGTCCCGAAACTTCCAGGAAGGTGTTAAACCATTTCTCCTCATAAAAGCCACCTGGACCTAAGACCTTTGGTTGAGTCTCGGGGTGTGCGTACAATTCTTTTACTAGATTCTTAAGCACAATAACATCTTTCCCATATTGTTTCGCGTCAACTTTTGCACCCATCCCAGATCCAGAAAGTTGATTTCCTGATGAAATATATTTTTTCGAAGTATGAAAAAAAACCCCGAAAATCAATCTTATATAATAACCTTCGGAGAGTGATTTAAGTTACCAAATTCATATGAATCGACTTTGTATCCTTTCGAAATAGTGTACTGCATGAAATCCCTTGTATTTTGCGGTTGCCAATCACCGATCCAAAGACCCTTTTCAGTTTGTGACTCGTTTCTTCCGAAAAGAGCATTCAGCCCGAATGTAAGCTTTACCCTTCAGAATACAAGTACCAAAGTAAAAGTAAAAAATTTGTTTAGATATAAAGGTTAAATTAATTATGTAAAAATAATAGATAGATGTAGTTACCCAGTGTGGTTGAAAAATCTATTCAATTGGTCCCATCTCTCCATTGAAAGGCATCCCTGAGAGAATCCAAATAAACCGTCTTCTCTTTTCATGAAATTAGGGCAACTGCTAACTTCTCCTACTTTGTACACCACGTTGTCTTGCAACGAACCACCAACTTTGATTCTCAAAGGATTGAACGCTGAAAGTAGTTTACAAAAATTAGTCCAAAATCACTGTTGCCCGGCTCTGACCCTTGTAAATTTGATAGGATGTGCGTAGAACTCACCTTTTATTGCATTTATCAACGCCCCATATCTCAAATCCTACAAAGAAGGTATATCCAGAAAGGTCAAATTTTATTTTTAATAGATGAGTATACATATCAGGGAGGAAATTTTGACAAGCATACCAAGTTTAATATCCCCGCCTTTCCCCAAGGGCATTGATTGTACTCGCACTTTTCAGCAGGCCACCAATCTAATGTAACACATACGAAGTTATCGTCAGTTTTAGCGATCGAAGCTGCTCCATGAATCACAACGTTCACATTTTGTGCAAATGAAAGCGACGCTGATAAAAGAAGGATTATAGGACAAAATGCGAATTTGAAATTCATATTCTAAAAGAAAAGATAGGAGCTGAGGATAATGAAATGTTATTCCACGCGTGTGTGTATATATATTCGAAGGCAGTTTAAATAAGTTTAGTATAATTAACAACTTATCATAAGCGACCAATGAAAAAGCGTTATGGTCTGGTTTTAGAGTTATAAGGTTGCAGGTACAACTGATTCCTTTGAGTTATGCACCGAACAACCATTCCAACCCGCATTTTGCCACGAAAACTTCAATTTTTTTTCCATGTTCCCTAATATTTTGTTGGAGCGGTATTGCAATGTTTGTTAGTGCAAAAAATATAACTTAAACATACTTTCAATCAAGATTAGTAAAAAAGAAAAGAAACGATAACGAGGCAATTTACTTTGGGACATTTTTAATATTTTGTTTAGATACAATCATTGTATATTTTGGGAAATTACATAATGATTACATGTAGGGATGACAAGATACATAATGAACATATCGAAAGATGCCACCGGAATAGTTTAAATTCATAAATTCATCTTGGAACATGAACAGTATCAGCCAAAATAGACATAAGATACATAATGAACAATAATTATTTTTTGGACTTTAGGGACTGATAAATAATAAAATACAAATAATCATTACATGTAGGGATGATAAGATAAAAACACATCGTTAGTAATCCGTTTAAGAATCTAGAGCACGATCAGAGAGTACCAGAATCGGACCCGTTCAAAATGATAAAATCGAGGTAGAATATTTTCCGTTTAGTAGAAACAAATGATGATTCTAAATGTAATGTCCCAACAGAATCAGGTGCCAATGTTCCTCGCGAAAGTTTCCTTTCACCCAAAGACTAAGGAATATCTTTTATTTTTCCAAACAGTGTTTTTTTTATCATGTTAAAAATAAATAAATAAAGTATTCAGATGTAAACAAATAGATCATTTTGATCCATTTTATTTTTCCATTATTTTAACGTGTCCCCCGTTTATCATTAATATTTGCAGCGCAAACTTTTTGATTGTTCAAATTTGAATTGCAAGCGGCGGTTAAACATTTCTGAAAGTTGAAACTCAACAATTCTTACATAGATAGGAACAAAAGGAGACAACCGAAAAACAAGCGATATAGGTTTATTGGTCTTTAGAAGCTCAAACAAAGTTTGAAACCATTGATATTCGAGATAAGCAAATGATGTGATCTAAACGCATGCAGGGGCTTCAAAGTCTCTAATGGTTACATAGGCTATTGACTGAGCGGCAATAGATATGGGTGTCGAAGCATCAACAAGCTTTGGATCCATCGCCGGAATGTCCTCTGAATTTGTCTGGACCATTGGAACATCGTTCAAACACACGATATCATCCTTTATATCTCCAGTTAACGCTCTCAAATGATACTCTTCTCTGTTTTGCTTCCCAACAAACTCATAGTTAGGCTTCCCAGCATCCCCGGGTTTTGCATTCGAAAGGGTTATATTGAACGATCTATCTTTCGACAAGTTGATAAATATCAAGGAAACCCCAGGCTACAGAAAGGAAACATGCACCCAAATGATTATTAACGACATAGAATCCAACAACCCCAAAATGAAAGGACAACTTTATCAAAGCCAGCTCACCTTTTTCTTTGCGCAGTGAGCATATACACGCAAATTTGGATCGGATTCTTTTGTCACAGCAAGCACAGTACTCCCCATAAGTCGGTGCCATAAAAGTGCACTGGTGATTAAAAAAAGTAAGTAGATGAAATGTTAGTATCTATACAAGAAACGATGACAAGAATAATTGCGCTTTTGTTAAAAAAAAACTTACCCATAATAATCTGGGTTGGGAACGAACGTCGTAGCATTGAGTAAACCGTAATTTCCACCAATCAAAGCTTGCCTGCAGAAAACCTTTTGATCATAGGTTGAAGCCATTCCCATCTGATCCAAATACCTGTTTAGGGTCAAATGTTCAGCCACACAACATTATTGCACACGAACAAATTTAGTCGTCGTGGAAAATGCGGACAAAAAAACGTCACCTTACCAGAATCCATCAGCAAATGTTCGAGACACATCTTTGCTCCCGCCGTTCAAAGCTCCGCCTGATTCAGAAACCCATGCTCCTAACTGTGGCCTAAATTTGTTGACAACATCCGAAACACCTTTATATGTTTGAGAAACTTGATTCAAATACGATGGGTCAAGAATCTTGTTCATCATGTTTGGATCATCCCCTGCACATGCATCGATCGCATTAAGGAATTAATCGTACCAATATAAGGTAAGCACCTTGAATCTTATATATATATATATATATATATATATAAACATTGAACTGGAGCGTATATGGATACCAGGTCCAAGATTGTAGATATGGTGTGTAAGTCCATCAACAATTCCCTGTCCCGAAACTTCCAGGAAGGTGTTAAACCATTTCTCCTCATAAAAGCCACCTGGACCTAAGACCTTTGGTTGAGTCTCGGGGTGTGCGTACAATTCTTTTACTAGATTCATAAGCACAATAACATCTTTCCCATATTGTTTCGCGTCAACTTTTGCACCCATCCCAGATCCAGAAAGTTGATTTCCTGATGAAATATATTTTTTCGAAGTATGAAAAAAAACCCCGAAAATCAATCTTATATAATAACCTTCGGAGAGTGATTTAAGTTACCAAATTCATATGAATCGACTTTGTATCCTTTCGAAATAGTGTACTGCATGAAATCCCTTGTATTTTGCGGTTGCCAATCACCGATCCAAAGACCCTTTTCAGTTTGTGACTCGTTTCTTCCGAAAAGAGCATTCAGCCCGAATGTAAGCTTTACCCTTCAGAATACAAGTACCAAAGTAAAAGTAAAAAATTTGTTTAGATATAAAGGTTAAATTAATTATGTAAAAATAATAGATAGATGTAGTTACCCAGTGTGGTTGAAAAATCTATTCAATTGGTCCCATCTCTCCATTGAAAGGCATCCCTGAGAGAATCCAAATAAACCGTCTTCTCTTTTCATGAAATTAGGGCAACTGCTAACTTCTCCTACTTTGTACACCACGTTGTCTTGCAACGAACCACCAACTTTGATTCTCAAAGGATTGAACGCTGAAAGTAGTTTACAAAAATTAGTCCAAAATCACTGTTGCCCGGCTCTGACCCTTGTAAATTTGATAGGATGTGCGTAGAACTCACCTTTTATTGCATTTATCAACGCCCCATATCTCAAATCCTACAAAGAAGGTATATCCAGAAAGGTCAAATTTTATTTTTAATAGATGAGTATACATATCAGGGAGGAAATTTTGACAAGCATACCAAGTTTAATATCCCGGCCTTTCCCCAAGGGCATTGATTATACTCGCACTTTTCAGCAGGCCACCAATCTAATGTAACACATACGAAGTTATCGTCAGTTTTAGCGATCGAAGCTGCTCCATGAATCACAACGTTCACATTTTGTGCAAATGAAAGCGACGCTGATAAAAGAAGGATTATAGGACAAAATGCGAATTTGAAATTCATATTCTAAAAGAAAAGATAATTGAGGAGCTGAGGATAATGAAATGTTATTCCACGCGTGTGTGTATATATATTCGAAGGCAGTTTAAATAAGTTTAGTATAATTAACAACTTATCATAAGCGACCAATGAAAAAGCGTTATGGTCTGGTTTTAGAGTTATAAGGTTGCAGGTACAACTGATTCCGTTGAGTTATGCACCGAACAACCATTCCAACCCGCATTTTGCCACGAAAACTTCAATTTTTTTTCCATGTTCCCTAATATTTTGTTGGAGCGGTATTGCAATGTTTGTTAGTGCAAAAAATATAACTTAAACATACTTTCAATCAAGATTAGTAAAAAAGAAAAGAAACGATAACGAGGCAATTTACTTTGGGACATTTTTAATATTTTGTTTAGATACAATCATTGTATATTTTGGGAAATTACATAATGATTACATGTAGGGATGACAAGATACATAATGAACATATCGAAAGATGCCACCGGAATAGTTTAAATTCATAAATTCATCTTGGAACATGAACAGTATCAGCCAAAATAGACATAAGATACATAATGAACAATAATTATTTTTTGGACTTTAGGGACTGATAAATAATAAAATACAAATAATCATTACATGTAGGGATGATAAGATAAAAACACATCGTTAGTAATCCGTTTAAGAATCTAGAGCACGATCAGAGAGTACCAGAATCGGACCCGTTCAAAATGATAAAATCGAGGTAGAATATTTTCCGTTTAGTAGAAACAAATGATGATTCTAAATGTAATGTCCCAACAGAATCAGGTGCCAATGTTCCTCGCGAAAGTTTCCTTTCACCCAAAGTCTAAGGAATATCTTTTATTTTTCCAAACAGTGTTTTTTTTATCATGTTAAAAATAAATAAATAAAGTATTCAGATGTAAACAAATAGATCATTTTGATCCATTTTATTTTTCCATTATTTTAACGTGTCCCCCGTTTATCATTAATATTTGCAGCGCAAACTTTTTGATTGTTCAAATTTGAATTGCAAGCGGCGGTTAAACATTTCTGAAAGTTGAAACTCAACAATTCTTACATAGATAGGAACAAAAGGAGACAACCGAAAAACAAGCGATATAGGTTTATTGGTCTTTAGAAGCTCAAACAAAGTTTGAAACCATTGATATTCGAGATAAGCAAATGATGTGATCTAAACGCATACAGGGGCTTCAAAGTCTCTAATGGTTACATAGGCTATTGACTGAGCGGCAATAGATATGGGTGTCGAAGCATCAACAAGCTTTGGATCCATCGCCGGAATGTCCTCTGAATTTGTCTGGACCATTGGAACATCGTTCAAACACACGATATCATCCTTTATATCTCCAGTTAACGCTCTCAAATGATACTCTTCTCTGTTTTGCTTCCCAACAAACTCATAGTTAGGCTTCCCAGCATCCCCGGGTTTTGCATTCGAAAGGGTTATATTGAACGATCTATCTTTCGACAAGTTGATAAATATCAAGGAAACCCCAGGCTACAGAAAGGAAACATGCACCCAAATGATTATTAACGACATAGAATCCAACAACCCCAAAATGAAAGGACAACTTTATCAAAGCCAGCTCACCTTTTTCTTTGCGCAGTGAGCATATACACGCAAATTTGGATCGGATTCTTTTGTCACAGCAAGCACAGTACTCCCCATAAGTCGGTGCCATAAAAGTGCACTGGTGATTAAAAAAAGTAAGTAGATGAAATGTTAGTATCTATACAAGAAACGATGACAAGAATAATTGCGCTTTTGTTAAAAAAAAAAAACTCACCCATAATAATCTGGGTTGGGAACGAACGTCGTAGCATTGAGTAAACCGTAATTTCCACCAATCAAAGCTTGCCTGCAGAAAACCTTTTGATCATAGGTTGAAGCCATTCCCATCTGATCCAAATACCTGTTTAGGGTCAAATGTTCAGCCACACAACATTATTGCACACGAACAAATTTAGTCGTCGTGGAAAATGAGGACAAAAAAACGTGACCTTACCAGAATCCATCAGCAAATGTTCGAGACACATCTTTGCTCCCGCCGTTCAAAGCTCCGCCTGATTCAGAAACCCATGCTCCTAACTGTGGCCTAAATTTGTTGACAACATCCGAAACACCTTTATATGTTTGAGAAACTTGATTCAAATACGATGGGTCAAGAATCTTGTTCATCATGTTTGGATCATCCCCTGCACATGCATCGATCGCATTAAGGAATTAATCGTACCAATATAAGGTAAGCACCTTGAATCTTATATATATATATATATATATATATATATATATATATATATAAACATTGAACTGGAGCGTATATGGATACCAGGTCCAAGATTGTAGATATGGTGTGTAAGTCCATCAACAATTCCCTGTCCCGAAACTTCCAGGAAGGTGTTAAACCATTTCTCCTCATAAAAGCCACCTGGACCTAAGACCTTTGGTTGAGTCTCGGGGTGTGCGTACAATTCTTTTACTAGATTCTTAAGCACAATAACATCTTTCCCATATTGTTTCGCGTCAACTTTTGCACCCATCCCAGATCCAGAAAGTTGATTTCCTGATGAAATATATTTTTTCGAAGTATGAAAAAAAACCCCGAAAATCAATCTTATATAATAACCTTCGGAGAGTGATTTAAGTTACCAAATTCATATGAATCGACTTTGTATCCTTTCGAAATAGTGTACTGCATGAAATCCCTTGTATTTTGCGGTTGCCAATCACCGATCCAAAGACCCTTTTCAGTTTGTGACTCGTTTCTTCCGAAAAGAGCATTCAGCCCGAATGTAAGCTTTACCCTTCAGAATACAAGTACCAAAGTAAAAGTAAAAAATTTGTTTAGATATAAAGGTTAAATTAATTATGTAAAAATAATAGATAGATGTAGTTACCCAGTGTGGTTGAAAAATCTATTCAATTGGTCCCATTTCTCCATTGAAAGGCATCCCTGAGAGAATCCAAATAAACCGTCTTCTCTTTTCATGAAATTAGGGCAACTGCTAACTTCTCCTACTTTGTACACCACGTTGTCTTGCAACGAACCACCAACTTTGATTCTCAAAGGATTGAACGCTGAAAGTAGTTTACAAAAATTAGTCCAAAATAACTGTTGCCCGGCTCTGACCCTTGTAAATTTGATAGGATGTGCGTAGAACTCACCTTTTATTGCATTTATCAACGCCCCATATCTCAAATCCTACAAAGAAGGTATATCCAGAAAGGTCAAATTTTATTTTTAATAGATGAGTATACATATCAGGGAGGAAATTTTGACAAGCATACCAAGTTTAATATCCCGGCCTTTCCCCAAGGGCATTGATTGTACTCGCACTTTTCAGCAGGACACCAATCTAATGTAACACATACGAAGTTATCGTCAGTTTTAGCGATCGAAGCTGCTCCATGAATCACAACGTTCACATTTTGTGCAAATGAAAGCGACGCTGATAAAAGAAGGATTATAGGACAAAATGCGAATTTGAAATTCATATTCTAAAAGAAAAGATAATTGAGGAGCTGAGGATAATGAAATGTTATTCCACGCGTGTGTGTATATATATTCGAAGGCAGTTTAAATAAGTTTAGTATAATTAACAACTTATCATAAGCGACCAATGAAAAAGCTTTATGGTCTGGTTTTAGAGTTATAAGGTTGCAGGTACAACTGATTCCGTTGAGTTATGCACCGAACAACCATTCCAACCCGCATTTTGCCACGAAAACTTCAATTTTTTTTCCATGTTCCCTAATATTTTGTTGGAGCGGTATTGCAATGTTTGTTAGTGCAAAAAATATAACTTAAACATACTTTCAATCAAGATTAGTAAAAAAGAAAAGAAACGATAACGAGGCAATTTACTTTGGGACATTTTTAATATTTTGTTTAGATACAATCATTGTATATTTTGGGAAATTACATAATGATTACATGTAGGGATGACAAGATACATAATGAACATATCGAAAGATGCCACCGGAATAGTTTAAATTCATAAATTCATCTTGGAACATGAACAGTATCAGCCAAAATAGACATAAGATACATAATGAACAATAATTATTTTTTGGACTTTAGGGACTGATAAATAATAAAATACAAATAATCATTACATGTAGGGATGATAAGATAAAAACACATCGTTAGTAATCTGTTTAAGAATCTAGAGCACGACCAGAGAGTACCAGAATCGGACCCGTTCAAAATGATAAAATCGAGGTAGAATATTTTCCGTTTAGTAGAAACAAATGATGATTCTAAATGTAATGTCCCAACAGAATCAGGTGCCAATGTTCCTCGCGAAAGTTTCCTTTCACCCAAAGTCTAAGGAATATCTTTTATTTTTCCAAACAGTGTTTTTTTTATCATGTTAAAAATAAATAAATAAAGTATTCAGATGTAAACAAATAGATCATTTTGATCCATTTTATTTTTCCATTATTTTAACGTGTCCCCCGTTTATCATTAATATTTGCAGCGCAAACTTTTTGATTGTTCAAATTTGAATTGCAAGCGGCGGTTAAACATTTCTGAAAGTTGAAACTCAACAATTCTTACATAGATAGGAACAAAAGGAGACAACCGAAAAACAAGCGATATAGGTTTATTGGTCTTTAGAAGCTCAAACAAAGTTTGAAACCATTGATATTCGAGATAAGCAAATGATGTGATCTAAACGCATGCAGGGGCTTCAAAGTCTCTAATGGTTACATAGGCTATTGACTGAGCGGCAATAGATATGGGTGTCGAAGCATCAACAAGCTTTGGATCCATCGCCGGAATGTCCTCTGAATTTGTCTGGACCATTGGAACATCGTTCAAACACACGATATCATCCTTTATATCTCCAGTTAACGCTCTCAAATGATACTCTTCTCTGTTTTGCTTCCCAACAAACTCATAGTTAGGCTTCCCAGCATCCCCGGGTTTTGCATTCGAAAGGGTTATATTGAACGATCTATCTTTCGACAAGTTGATAAATATCAAGGAAACCCCAGGCTACAGAAAGGAAACATGCACCCAAATGATTATTAACGACATAGAATCCAACAACCCCAAAATGAAAGGACAACTTTATCAAAGCCAGCTCACCTTTTTCTTTGCGCAGTGAGCATATACACGCAAATTTGGATCGGATTCTTTTGTCACAGCAAGCACAGTACTCCCCATAAGTCGGTGCCATAAAAGTGCACTGGTGATTAAAAAAAGTAAGTAGATGAAATGTTAGTATCTATACAAGAAACGATGACAAGAATAATTGCGCTTTTGTTAAAAAAAAAACTCACCCATAATAATCTGGGTTGGGAACGAACGTCGTAGCATTGAGTAAACCGTAATTTCCACCAATCAAAGCTTGCCTGCAGAAAACCTTTTGATCATAGGTTGAAGCCATTCCCATCTGATCCAAATACCTGTTTAGGGTCAAATGTTCAGCCACACAACATTATTGCACACGAACAAATTTAGTCGTCGTGGAAAATGAGGACAAAAAAACGTGACCTTACCAAAATCCATCAGCAAATGTTCGAGACACATATTTGCTCCCGCCGTTCAAAGCTCCGCCTGATTCAGAAACCCATGCTCCTAACTGTGGCCTAAATTTGTTGACAACATCCGAAACACCTTTATATGTTTGAGAAACTTGATTCAAATACGATGGGTCAAGAATCTTGTTCATCATGTTTGGATCATCCCCTGCACATGCATCGATCGCATTAAGGAATTAATCGTACCAATATAAGGTAAGCACCTTGAATCTTATATATATATATATATATATATATATATATATATATATATATATATATATATATATATAAACATTGAACTGGAGCGTATATGGATACCAGGTCCAAGATTGTAGATATGGTGTGTAAGTCCATCAACAATTCCCTGTCCCGAAACTTCCAGGAAGGTGTTAAACCATTTCTCCTCATAAAAGCCACCTGGACCTAAGACCTTTGGTTGAGTCTCGGGGTGTGCGTACAATTCTTTTACTAGATTCTTAAGCACAATAACATCTTTCCCATATTGTTTCGCGTCAACTTTTGCACCCATCCCAGATCCAGAAAGTTGATTTCCTGATGAAATATATTTTTTCGAAGTATGAAAAAAAACCCCGAAAATCAATCTTATATAATAACCTTCGGAGAGTGATTTAAGTTACCAAATTCATATGAATCGACTTTGTATCCTTTCGAAATAGTGTACTGCATGAAATCCCTTGTATTTTGCGGTTGCCAATCACCGATCCAAAGACCCTTTTCAGTTTGTGACTCGTTTCTTCCGAAAAGAGCATTCAGCCCGAATGTAAGCTTTACCCTTCAGAATACAAGTACCAAAGTAAAAGTAAAAAATTTGTTTAGATATAAAGGTTAAATTAATTATGTAAAAATAATAGATAGATGTAGTTACCCAGTGTGGTTGAAAAATCTATTCAATTGGTCCCATCTCTCCATTGAAAGGCATCCCTGAGAGAATCCAAATAAACCGTCTTCTCTTTTCATGAAATTAGGGCAACTGCTAACTTCTCCTACTTTGTACACCACTTTGTCTTGCAACGAACCACCAACTTTGATTCTCAAAGGATTGAACGCTGAAAGTAGTTTACAAAAATTAGTCCAAAATCACTGTTGCCCGGCTCTGACCCTTGTAAATTTGATAGGATGTGCGTAGAACTCACCTTTTATTGCATTTATCAACGCCCCATATCTCAAATCCTACAAAGAAGGTATATCCAGAAAGGTCAAATTTTATTTTTAATAGATGAGTATACATATCAGGGAGGAAATTTTGACAAGCATACCAAGTTTAATATCCCGGCCTTTCCCCAAGGGCATTGATTGTACTCGCACTTTTCAGCAGGCCACCAATCTAATGTAACACATACGAAGTTATCGTCAGTTTTAGCGATCGAAGCTGCTCCATGAATCACAACGTTCACATTTTGTGCAAATGAAAGCGACGCTGATAAAAGAAGGATTATAGGACAAAATGCGAATTTGAAATTCATATTCTAAAAGAAAAGATAATTGAGGAGCTGAGGATAATGAAATGTTATTCCACGCGTGTGTGTATATATATTCGAAGGCAGTTTAAATAAGTTTAGTATAATTAACAACTTATCATAAGCGACCAATGAAAAAGCGTTATGGTCTGGTTTTAGAGTTATAAGGTTGCAGGTACAACTGATTCCGTTGAGTTATGCACCGAACAACCATTCCAACCCGCATTTTGCCACGAAAACTTCAATTTTTTTTCCATGTTCCCTAATATTTTGTTGGAGCGGTATTGCAATGTTTGTTAGTGCAAAAAATATAACTTAAACATACTTTCAATCAAGATTAGTAAAAAAGAAAAGAAACGATAACGAGGCAATTTACTTTGGGACATTTTTAATATTTTGTTTAGATACAATCATTGTATATTTTGGGAAATTACATAATGATTACATGTAGGGATGACAAGATACATAATGAACATATCGAAAGATGCCACCGGAATAGTTTAAATTCATAAATTCATCTTGGAACATGAACAGTATCAGCCAAAATAGACATAAGATACATAATGAACAATAATTATTTTTTGGACTTTAGGGACTGATAAATAATAAAATACAAATAATCATTACATGTAGGGAGGATAAGATAAAAACACATCGTTAGTAATCCGTTTAAGAATCTAGAGCACGATCAGAGAGTACCAGAATCGGACCCGTTCAAAATGATAAAATCGAGGTAGAATATTTTCCGTTTAGTAGAAACAAATGATGATTCTAAATGTAATGTCCCAACAGAATCAGGTGCCAATGTTCCTCGCGAAAGTTTCCTTTCACCCAAAGTCTAAGGAATATCTTTTATTTTTCCAAACAGTGTTTTTTTATCATGTTAAAAATAAATAAATAAAGTATTCAGATGTAAACAAATAGATCATTTTGATCCATTTTATTTTTCCATTATTTTAACGTGTCCCCCGTTTATCATTAATATTTGCAGCGCAAACTTTTTGATTGTTCAAATTTGAATTGCAAGCGGCGGTTAAACATTTCTGAAAGTTGAAACTCAACAATTCTTACATAGATAGGAACAAAAGGAGACAACCGAAAAACAAGCGATATAGGTTTATTGGTCTTTAGAAGCTCAAACAAAGTTTGAAACCATTGATATTCGAGATAAGCAAATGATGTGATCTAAACGCATGCAGGGGCTTCAAAGTCTCTAATGGTTACATAGGCTATTGACTGAGCGGCAATAGATATGGGTGTCGAAGCATCAACAAGCTTTGGATCCATCGCCGGAATGTCCTCTGAATTTGTCTGGACCATTGGAACATCGTTCAAACACACGATATCATCCTTTATATCTCCAGTTAACGCTCTCAAATGATACTCTTCTCTGTTTTGCTTCCCAACAAACTCATAGTTAGGCTTCCCAGCATCCCCGGGTTTTGCATTCGAAAGGGTTATATTGAACGATCTATCTTTCGACAAGTTGATAAATATCAAGGAAACCCCAGGCTACAGAAAGGAAACATGCACCCAAATGATTATTGACGACATAGAATCCAACAACCCCAAAATGAAAGGACAACTTTATCAAAGCCAGCTCACCTTTTTCTTTGCGCAGTGAGCATATACACGCAAATTTGGATCGGATTCTTTTGTCACAGCAAGCACAGTACTCCCCATAAGTCGGTGCCATAAAAGTGCACTGGTGATTAAAAAAAGTAAGTAGATGAAATGTTAGTATCTATACAAGAAACGATGACAAGAATAATTGCGCTTTTGTTAAAAAAAAAACTCACCCATAATAATCTGGGTTGGGAACGAACGTCGTAGCATTGAGTAAACCGTAATTTCCACCAATCAAAGCTTGCCTGCAGAAAACCTTTTGATCATAGGTTGAAGCCATTCCCATCTGATCCAAATACCTGTTTAGGGTCAAATGTTCAGCCACACAACATTATTGCACACGAACAAATTTAGTCGTCGTGGAAAATGAGGACAAAAAAACGTGACCTTACCAGAATCCATCAGCAAATGTTCGAGACACATCTTTGCTCCCGCCGTTCAAAGCTCCGCCTGATTCAGAAACCCATGCTCCTAACTGTGGCCTAAATTTGTTGACAACATCCGAAACACCTTTATATGTTTGAGAAACTTGATTAAAATACGATGGGTCATGAATCTTGTTCATCATGTTTGGATCATCCCCTGCACATGCATCGATCGCATTAAGGAATTAATCGTACCAATATAAGGTACGCACCTTGAATCTTATATATATATATATATATATATATATATATATAAACATTGAACTGGAGCGTATATGGATACCAGGTCCAAGATTGTAGATATGGTGTGTAAGTCCATCAACAATTCCCTGTCCCGAAACTTCCAGGAAGGTGTTAAACCATTTCTCCTCATAAAAGCCACCTGGACCTAAGACCTTTGGTTGAGTCTCGGGGTGTGCGTACAATTCTTTTACTAGATTCTTAAGCACAATAACATCTTTCCCATATTGTTTCGCGTCAACTTTTGCACCCATCCCAGATCCAGAAAGTTGATTTCCTGATGAAATATATTTTTTCAAAGTATGAAAAAAAACCCCGAAAATCAATCTTATATAATAACCTTCGGAGAGTGATTTAAGTTACCAAATTCATATGAATCGACTTTGTATCCTTTCGAAATAGTGTACTGCATGAAATCCCTTGTATTTTGCGGTTGCCAATCACCGATCCAAAGACCCTTTTCAGTTTGTGACTCGTTTCTTCCGAAAAGAGCATTCAGCCCGAATGTAAGCTTTACCCTTCAGAATACAAGTACCAAAGTAAAAGTAAAAAATTTGTTTAGATATAAAGGTTAAATTAATTATGTAAAAATAATAGATAGATGTAGTTACCCAGTGTGGTTGAAAAATCTATTCAATTGGTCCCATCTCTCCATTGAAAGGCATCCCTGAGAGAATCCAAATAAACCGTCTTCTCTTTTCATGAAATTAGGGCAACTGCTAACTTCTCCTACTTTGTACACCACGTTGTCTTGCAACGAACCACCAACTTTGATTCTCAAAGGATTGAACGCTGAAAGTAGTTTACAAAAATTAGTCCAAAATCACTGTTGCCCGGCTCTGACCCTTGTAAATTTGATAGGATGTGCGTAGAACTCACCTTTTATTGCATTTATCAACGCCCCATATCTCAAATCCTACAAAGAAGGTATATCCAGAAAGGTCAAATTTTATTTTTAATAGATGAGTATACATATCAGGGAGGAAATTTTGACAAGCATACCAAGTTTAATATCCCGGCCTTTCCCCAAGGGCATTGATTGTACTCGCACTTTTCAGCAGGCCACCAATCTAATGTAACACATACGAAGTTATCGTCAGTTTTAGCGATCGAAGCTGCTCCATGAATCACAACGTTCACATTTTGTGCAAATGAAAGCGACGCTGATAAAAGAAGGATTATAGGACAAAATGCGAATTTGAAATTCATATTCTAAAAGAAAAGATAATTGAGGAGCTGAGGATAATGAAATGTTATTCCACGCGTGTGTGTATATATATTCGAAGGCAGTTTAAATAAGTTTAGTATAATTAACAACTTATCATAAGCGACCAATGAAAAAGCGTTATGGTCTGGTTTTAGAGTTATAAGGTTGCAGGTACAACTGATTCCGTTGAGTTATGCACCGAACAACCATTCCAACCCGCATTTTGCCACGAAAACTTCAATTTTTTTTCCATGTTCCCTAATATTTTGTTGGAGCGGTATTGCAATGTTTGTTAGTGCAAAAAATATAACTTAAACATACTTTCAATCAAGATTAGTAAAAAAGAAAAGAAACGATAACGAGGCAATTTACTTTGGGACATTTTTAATATTTTGTTTAGATACAATCATTGTATATTTTGGGAAATTACATAATGATTACATGTAGGGATGACAAGATACATAATGAACATATCGAAAGATGCCACCGGAATAGTTTAAATTCATAAATTCATCTTGGAACATGAACAGTATCAGCCAAAATAGACATAAGATACATAATGAACAATAATTATTTTTTGGACTTTAGGGACTGATAAATAATAAAATACAAATAATCATTACATGTAGGGATGATAAGATAAAAACACATCGTTAGTAATCCGTTTAAGAATCTAGAGCACGATCAGAGAGTACCAGAATCGGACCCGTTCAAAATGATAAAATCGAGGTAGAATATTTTCCGTTTAGTAGAAACAAATGATGATTCTAAATGTAATGTCCCAACAGAATCAGGTGCCAATGTTCCTCACGAAAGTTTCCTTTCACCCAAAGTCTAAGGAATATCTTTTATTTTTCCAAACAGTGTTTTTTTTATCATGTTAAAAATAAATAAATAAAGTATTCGGATGTAAACAAATAGATCATTTTGATCCATTTTATTTTTCCATTATTTTAACGTGTCCCCCGTTTATCATTAATATTTGCAGCGCAAACTTTTTGATTGTTCAAATTTGAATTGCAAGCGGCGGTTAAACATTTCTGAAAGTTGAAACTCAACAATTCTTACATAGATAGGAACAAAAGGAGACAACCGAAAAACAAGCGATATAGGTTTATTGGTCTTTAGAAGCTCAAACAAAGTTTGAAACCATTGATATTCGAGATAAGCAAATGATGTGATCTAAACGCATGCAGGGGCTTCAAAGTCTCTAATGGTTACATAGGCTATTGACTGAGCGGCAACAGATATGGGTGTCGAAGCATCAACAAGCTTTGGATCCATCGCCGGAATGTCCTCTGAATTTGTCTGGACCATTGGAACATCGTTCAAACACACGATATCATCCTTTATATCTCCAGTTAACGCTCTCAAATGATACTCTTCTCTGTTTTGCTTCCCAACAAACTCATAGTTAGGCTTCCCAGCATCCCCGGGTTTTGCATTCGAAAGGGTTATATTGAACGATCTATCTTTCGACAAGTTGATAAATATCAGGGAAACCCCAGGCTACAGAAAGGAAACATGCACCCAAATGATTATTAACGACATAGAATCCAACAACCCCAAAATGAAAGGACAACTTTATCAAAGCCAGCTCACCTTTTTCTTTGCGCAGTGAGCATATACACGCAAATTTGGATCGGATTCTTTTGTCACAGCAAGCACAGTACTCCCCATAAGTCGGTGCCATAAAAGTGCACTGGTGATTAAAAAAAGTAAGTAGATGAAATGTTAGTATCTATACAAGAAACGATGACAAGAATAATTGCGCTTTTGTTAAAAAAAAACTCACCCATAATAATCTGGGTTGGGAACGAACGTCGTAGCATTGAGTAAACCGTAATTTCCACCAATCAAAGCTTGCCTGCAGAAAACCTTTTGATCATAGGTTGAAGCCATTCCCATCTGATCCAAATACCTGTTTAGGGTCAAATGTTCAGCCACACAACATTATTGCACACGAACAAATTTAGTCGTCGTGGAAAATGAGGACAAAAAAACGTGACCTTACCAGAATCCATCAGCAAATGTTCGAGACACATCTTTGCATCCGCCGTTCAAAGCTCCGCTTGATTCAGAAACCCGTGCTCCTAACTGTGGCCTAAATTTGTTGACAACATCCGAAACACCTTTATATGTTTGAGAAACTTGATTCAAATACGATGGGTCAAGAATCTTGTTCATCATGTTTGGATCATCCCCTGCACATGCATCGATCGCATTAAGGAATTAATCGTACCAATATAAGGTAAGCACCTTGAATCTTATATATATATATATATAAACATTGAACTGGAGCGTATATGGATACCAGGTCCAAGATTGTAGATATGGTGTGTAAGTCCATCAACAATTCCCTGTCCCGAAACTTCCAGGAAGGTGTTAAACCATTTCTCCTCATAAAAGCCACCTGGACCTAAGACCTTTGGTTGAGTCTCGGGGTGTGCGTACAATTCTTTTACTAGATTCTTAAGCACAATAACATCTTTCCCATATTGTTTCGCGTCAACTTTTGCACCCATCCCAGATCCAGAAAGTTGATTTCCTGATGAAATATATTTTTTCGAAGTATGAAAAAAAACCCCGAAAATCAATCTTATATAATAACCTTCGGAGAGTGATTTAAGTTACCAAATTCATATGAATCGACTTTGTATCCTTTCGAAATAGTGTACTGCATGAAATCCCTTGTATTTTGCGGTTGCCAATCACCGATCCAAAGACCCTTTTCAGTTTGTGACTCGTTTCTTCCGAAAAGAGCATTCAGCCCGAATGTAAGCTTTACCCTTCAGAATACAAGTACCAAAGTAAAAGTAAAAAATTTGTTTAGATATAAAGGTTAAATTAATTATGTAAAAATAATAGATAGATGTAGTTACCCAGTGTGGTTGAAAAATCTATTCAATTGGTCCCATCTCTCCATTGAAAGGCATCCCTGAGAGAATCCAAATAAACCGTCTTCTCTTTTCATGAAATTAGGGCAACTGCTAACTTCTCCTACTTTGTACACCACGTTGTCTTGCAACGAACCACCAACTTTGATTCTCAAAGGATTGAACGCTGAAAGTAGTTTACAAAAATTAGTCCAAAATCACTGTTGCCCGGCTCTGACCCTTGTAAATTTGATAGGATGTGCGTAGAACTCACCTTTTATTGCATTTATCAACGCCCCATATCTCAAATCCTACAAAGAAGGTATATCCAGAAAGGTCAAATTTTATTTTTAATAGATGAGTATACATATCAGGGAGGAAATTTTGACAAGCATACCAAGTTTAATATCCCGGCCTTTCCCCAAGGGCATTGATTGTACTCGCACTTTTCAGCAGGCCACCAATCTAATGTAACACATACGAAGTTATCGTCAGTTTTAGCGATCGAAGCTGCTCCATGAATCACAACGTTCACATTTTGTGCAAATGAAAGCGACGCTGATAAAAGAAGGATTATAGGACAAAATGCGAATTTGAAATTCATATTCTAAAAGAAAAGATAATTGAGGAGCTGAGGATAATGAAATGTTATTCCACGCGTGTGTGTATATATATTCGAAGGCAGTTTAAATAAGTTTAGTATAATTAAAAACTTATCATAAGCGACCAATGAAAAAGCGTTATGGTCTGGTTTTAGAGTTATAAGGTTGCAGGTACAACTGATTCCGTTGAGTTATGCACCGAACAACCATTCCAACCCGCATTTTGCCACGAAAACTTCAATTTTTTTCCATGTTCCCTAATATTTTGTTGGAGCGGTATTGCAATGTTTGTTAGTGCAAAAAATATAACTTAAACATACTTTCAATCAAGATTAGTAAAAAAGAAAAGAAACGATAACGAGGCAATTTACTTTGGGACATTTTTAATATTTTGTTTAGATACAATCATTGTATATTTTGGGAAATTACATAATGATTACATGTAGGGATGACAAGATACATAATGAACATATCGAAAGATGCCACCGGAATAGTTTAAATTCATAAATTCATCTTGGAACATGAACAGTATCAGCCAAAATAGACATAAGATACATAATGAACAATAATTATTTTTTGGACTTTAGGGACTGATAAATAATAAAATACAAATAATCATTACATGTAGGGATGATAAGATAAAAACACATCGTTAGTAATCCGTTTAAGAATCTAGAGCACGATCAGAGAGTACCAGAATCGGACCCGTTCAAAATGATAAAATCGAGGTAGAATATTTTCCGTTTAGTAGAAACAAATGATGATTCTAAATGTAATGTCCCAACAGAATCAGGTGCCAATGTTCCTCGCGAAAGTTTCCTTTCACCCAAAGTCTAAGGAATATCTTTTATTTTTCCAAACAGTGTTTTTTTTATCATGTTAAAAATAAATAAATAAAGTATTCAGATGTAAACAAATAGATCATTTTGATCCATTTTATTTTTCCATTATTTTAACGTGTCCCCCGTTTATCATTAATATTTGCAGCGCAAACTTTTTGATTGTTCAAATTTGAATTGCAAGCGGCGGTTAAACATTTCTGAAAGTTGAAACTCAACAATTCTTACATAGATAGGAACAAAAGGAGACAACCGAAAAACAAGCGATATAGGTTTATTGGTCTTTAGAAGCTCAAACAAAGTTTGAAACCATTGATATTCGAGATAAGCAAATGATGTGATCTAAACGCATGCAGGGGCTTCAAAGTCTCTAATGGTTACATAGGCTATTGACTGAGCGGCAATAGATATGGGTGTCGAAGCATCAACAAGCTTTGGATCCATCGCCGGAATGTCCTCTGAATTTGTCTGGACCATTGGAACATCGTTCAAACACACGATATCATCCTTTATATCTCCAGTTAACGCTCTCAAATGATACTCTTCTCTGTTTTGCTTCCCAACAAACTCATAGTTAGGCTTCCCAGCATCCCCGGGTTTTGCATTCGAAAGGGTTATATTGAACGATCTATCTTTCGACAAGTTGATAAATATCAAGGAAACCCCAGGCTACAGAAAGGAAACATGCACCCAAATGATTATTAACGACATAGAATCCAACAACCCCAAAATGAAAGGACAACTTTATCAAAGCCAGCTCACCTTTTTCTTTGCGCAGTGAGCATATACACGCAAATTTGGATCGGATTCTTTTGTCACAGCAAGCACAGTACTCCCCATAAGTCGGTGCCATAAAAGTGCACTGGTGATTAAAAAAAGTAAGTAGATGAAATGTTAGTATCTATACAAGAAACGATGACAAGAATAATTGCGCTTTTGTTAAAAAAAAAACTCACCCATAATAATCGGGGTTGGGAACGAACGTCGTAGCATTGAGTAAACCGTAATTTCCACCAATCAAAGCTTGCCTGTAGAAAACCTTTTGATCGTAGGTTGAAGCCATTCCCATCTGATCCAAATACCTGTTTAGGGTCAAATGTTCAGCCACACAACATTATTGCACACGAACAAATTTAGTCGTCGTGGAAAATGAGGACAAAAAAACGTGACCTTACCAGAATCCATCAGCAAATGTTCGAGACACATCTTTGCTCCCGCCGTTCAAAGCTCCGCCTGATTCAGAAACCCATGCTCCTAACTGTGGCCTAAATTTGTTGACAACATCCGAAACACCTTTATATGTTTGAGAAACTTGATTCAAATACGATGGGTCAAGAATCTTGTTCATCATGTTTGGATCATCCCCTGCACATGCATCGATCGCATTAAGGAATTAATCGTACCAATATAAGGTAAGCACCTTAAATCTTATATATATATATATATATATATAAACATTGAACTGGAGCGTATATGGATACCAGGTCCAAGATTGTAGATATGGTGTGTAAGTCCATCAACAATTCCCTGTCCCGAAACTTCCAGGAAGGTGTTAAACCATTTCTCCTCATAAAAGCCACCTGGACCTAAGACCTTTGGTTGAGTCTCGGGGTGTGCGTACAATTCTTTTACTAGATTCTTAAGCACAATAACATCTTTCCCATATTGTTTCGCGTCAACTTTTGCACCCATCCCAGATCCAGAAAGTTGATTTCCTGATGAAATATATTTTTTCGAAGTATGAAAAAAAACCCCGAAAATCAATCTTATATAATAACATTCGGAGAGTGATTTAAGTTACCAAATTCATATGAATCGACTTTGTATCCTTTCGAAATAGTGTACTGCATGAAATCCCTTGTATTTTGCGGTTGCCAATCACCGATCCAAAGACCCTTTTCAGTTTGTGACTCGTTTCTTCCGAAAAGAGCATTCAGCCCGAATGTAAGCTTTACCCTTCAGAATACAAGTACCAAAGTAAAAGTAAAAAATTTGTTTAGATATAAAGGTTAAATTAATTATGTAAAAATAATAGATAGATGTAGTTACCCAGTGTGGTTGAAAAATCTATTCAATTGGTCCCATCTCTCCATTGAAAGGCATCCCTGAGAGAATCCAAATAAACCGTCTTCTCTTTTCATGAAATTAGGGCAACTGCTAACTTCTCCTACTTTGTACACCACGTTGTCTTGCAACGAACCACCAACTTTGATTCTCAAAGGATTGAACGCTGAAAGTAGTTTACAAAAATTAGTCCAAAATCACTGTTGCCCGGCTCTGACCCTTGTAAATTTGATAGGATGTGCGTAGAACTCACCTTTTATTGCATTTATCAACGCCCCATATCTCAAATCCTACAAAGAAGGTATATCCAGAAAGGTCAAATTTTATTTTTAATAGATGAGTATACATATCAGGGAGGAAATTTTGACAAGCATACCAAGTTTAATATCCCGGCCTTTCCCCAAGGGCATTGATTGTACTCGCACTTTTCAGCAGGCCACCAATCTAATGTAACACATACGAAGTTATCGTCAGTTTTAGCGATCGAAGCTGCTCCATGAATCACAACGTTCACATTTTGTGCAAATGAAAGCGACGCTGATAAAAGAAGGATTATAGGACAAAATGCGAATTTGAAATTCATATTCTAAAAGAAAAGATAATTGAGGAGCTGAGGATAATGAAATGTTATTCCACGCGTGTGTGTATATATATTCGAAGGCAGTTTAAATAAGTTTAGTATAATTAACAACTTATCATAAGCGACCAATGAAAAAGCGTTATGGTCTGATTTTAGAGTTATAAGGTTGCAGGTACAACTGATTCCGTTGAGTTATGCACCGAACAACCATTCCAACCCGCATTTTGCCACGAAAACTTCAATTTTTTTTCCATGTTCCCTAATATTTTGTTGGAGCGGTATTGCAATGTTTGTTAGTGCAAAAAATATAACTTAAACATACTTTCAATCAAGATTAGTAAAAAAGAAAAGAAACGATAACGAGGCAATTTACTTTGGGACATTTTTAATATTTTGTTTAGATACAATCATTGTATATTTTGGGAAATTACATAATGATTACATGTAGGGATGACAAGATACATAATGAACATATCGAAAGATGCCACCGGAATAGTTTAAATTCATAAATTCATCTTGGAACATGAACAGTATCAGCCAAAATAGACATAAGATACATAATGAACAATAATTATTTTTTGGACTTTAGGGACTGATAAATAATAAAATACAAATAATCATTACATGTAGGGATGATAAGATAAAAACACATCGTTAGTAATCCGTTTAAGAATCTAGAGCACGATCAGAGAGTACCAGAATCGGACCCGTTCAAAATGATAAAATCGAGGTAGAATATTTTCCGTTTAGTAGAAACAAATGATGATTCTAAATGTAATGTCCCAACAGAATCAGGTGCCAATGTTCCTCGCGAAAGTTTCCTTTCACCCAAAGTCTAAGGAATATCTTTTATTTTTCCAAACAGTGTTTTTTTTATCATGTTAAAAATAAATAAATAAAGTATTCAGATGTAAACAAATAGATCATTTTGATCCATTTTATTTTTCCATTATTTTAACGTGTCCCCCGTTTATCATTAATATTTGCAGCGCAAACTTTTTGATTGTTCAAATTTGAATTGCAAGCGACGGTTAAACATTTCTGAAAGTTGAAACTCAACAATTCTTACATAGATAGGAACAAAAGGAGACAACCGAAAAACAAGCGATATAGGTTTATTGGTCTTTAGAAGCTCAAACAAAGTTTGAAACCATTGATATTCGAGATAAGCAAATGATGTGATCTAAACGCATGCAGGGGCTTCAAAGTCTCTAATGGTTACATAGGCTATTGACTGAGCGGCAATAGATATGGGTGTCGAAGCATCAACAAGCTTTGGATCCATCGCCGGAATGTCCTCTGAATTTGTCTGGACCATTGGAACATCGTTCAAACACACGATATCATCCTTTATATCTCCAGTTAACGCTCTCAAATGATACTCTTCTCTGTTTTGCTTCCCAACAAACTCATAGTTAGGCTTCCCAGCATCCCCGGGTTTTGCATTCGAAAGGGTTATATTGAACGATCTATCTTTCGACAAGTTGATAAATATCAAGGAAACCCCAGGCTACAGAAAGGAAACATGCACCCAAATGATTATTAACGACATAGAATCCAACAACCCCAAAATGAAAGGACAACTTTATCAAAGCCAGCTCACCTTTTTCTTTGCGCAGTGAGCATATACACGCAAATTTGGATCGGATTCTTTTGTCACAGCAAGCACAGTACTCCCCATAAGTCGGTGCCATAAAAGTGCACTGGTGATTAAAAAAGTAAGTAGATGAAATGTTAGTATCTATACAAGAAACGATGACAAGAATAATTGCGCTTTTGTTAAAAAAAAAACTCACCCATAATAATCGGGGTTGGGAACGAACGTCGTAGCATTGAGTAAACCGTAATTTCCACCAATCAAAGCTTGCCTGTAGAAAACCTTTTGATCGTAGGTTGAAGCCATTCCCATCTGATCCAAATACCTGTTTAGGGTCAAATGTTCAGCCACACAACATTATTGCACACGAACAAATTTAGTCGTCGTGGAAAATGAGGACAAAAAAACGTGACCTTACCAGAATCCATCAGCAAATGTTCGAGACACATCTTTGCTCCCGCCGTTCAAAGCTCCGCCTGATTCAGAAACCCATGCTCCTAACTGTGGCCTAAATTTGTTGACAACATCCGAAACACCTTTATATGTTTGAGAAACTTGATTCAAATACGATGGGTCAAGAATCTTGTTCATCATGTTTGGATCATCCCCTGCACATGCATCGATCGCATTAAGGAATTAATCGTACCAATATAAGGTAAGCATCTTGAATCTTATATATATATATATATATATATATATATATATATATATATATATAAACATTGAACTGGAGCGTATATGGATACCAGGTCCAAGATTGTAGATATGGTGTGTAAGTCCATCAACAATTCCCTGTCCCGAAACTTCCAGGAAGGTGTTAAACCATTTCTCCTCATAAAAGCCACCTGGACCTAAGACCTTTGGTTGAGTCTCGGGGTGTGCGTACAATTCTTTTACTAGATTCTTAAGCACAATAACATCTTTCCCATATTGTTTCGCGTCAACTTTTGCACCCATCCCAGATCCAGAAAGTTGATTTCCTGATGAAATATATTTTTTCGAAGTATGAAAAAAAACCCCGAAAATCAATCTTATATAATAACATTCGGAGAGTGATTTAAGTTACCAAATTCATATGAATCGACTTTGTATCCTTTCGAAATAGTGTACTGCATGAAATCCCTTGTATTTTGCGGTTGCCAATCACCGATCCAAAGACCCTTTTCAGTTTGTGACTCGTTTCTTCCGAAAAGAGCATTCAGCCCGAATGTAAGCTTTACCCTTCAGAATACAAGTACCAAAGTAAAAGTAAAAAATTTGTTTAGATATAAAGGTTAAATTAATTATGTAAAAATAATAGATAGATGTAGTTACCCAGTGTGGTTGAAAAATCTATTCAATTGGTCCCATCTCTCCATTGAAAGGCATCCCTGAGAGAATCCAAATAAACCGTCTTCTCTTTTCATGAAATTAGGGCAACTGCTAACTTCTCCTACTTTGTACACCACGTTGTCTTGCAACGAACCACCAACTTTGATTCTCAAAGGATTGAACGCTAAAAGTAGTTTACAAAAATTAGTCCAAAATCACTGTTGCCCGGCTCTGACCCTTGTAAATTTGATAGGATGTGCGTAGAACTCACCTTTTATTGCATTTATCAACGCCCCATATCTCAAATCCTACAAAGAAGGTATATCCAGAAAGGTCAAATTTTATTTTTAATAGATGAGTATACATATCAGGGAGGAAATTTTGACAAGCATACCAAGTTTAATATCCCGGCCTTTCCCCAAGGGCATTGATTGTACTCGCACTTTTCAGCAGGCCACCAATCTAATGTAACACATACGAAGTTATCGTCAGTTTTAGCGATCGAAGCTGCTCCATGAATCACAACGTTCACATTTTGTGCAAATGAAAGCGACGCTGATAAAAGAAGGATTATAGGACAAAATGCGAATTTGAAATTCATATTCTAAAAGAAAAGATAATTGAGGAGCTGAGGATAATGAAATGTTATTCCACGCGTGTGTGTATATATATTCGAAGGCAGTTTAAATAAGTTTAGTATAATTAACAACTTATCATAAGCGACCAATGAAAAAGCGTTATGGTCTGATTTTAGAGTTATAAGGTTGCAGGTACAACTGATTCCGTTGAGTTATGCACCGAACAACCATTCCAACCCGCATTTTGCCACGAAAACTTCAATTTTTTTTCCATGTTCCCTAATATTTTGTTGGAGCGGTATTGCAATGTTTGTTAGTGCAAAAAATATAACTTAAACATACTTTCAATCAAGATTAGTAAAAAAGAAAAGAAACGATAACGAGGCAATTTACTTTGGGACATTTTTAATATTTTGTTTAGATACAATCATTGTATATTTTGGGAAATTACATAATGATTACATGTAGGGATGACAAGATACATAATGAACATATCGAAAGATGCCACCGGAATAGTTTAAATTCATAAATTCATCTTGGAACATGAACAGTATCAGCCAAAATAGACATAAGATACATAATGAACAATAATTATTTTTTGGACTTTAGGGACTGATAAATAATAAAATACAAATAATCATTACATGTAGGGATGATAAGATAAAAACACATCGTTAGTAATCCGTTTAAGAATCTAGAGCACGATCAGAGAGTACCAGAATCGGACCCGTTCAAAATGATAAAATCGAGGTAGAATATTTTCCGTTTAGTAGAAACAAATGATGATTCTAAATGTAATGTCCCAACAGAATCAGGTGCCAATGTTCCTCGCGAAAGTTTCCTTTCACCCAAAGTCTAAGGAATATCTTTTATTTTTCCAAACAGTGTTTTTTTTATCATGTTAAAAATAAATAAATAAAGTATTCAGATGTAAACAAATAGATCATTTTGATCCATTTTATTTTTCCATTATTTTAACGTGTCCCCCGTTTATCATTAATATTTGCAGCGCAAACTTTTTGATTGTTCAAATTTGAATTGCAAGCGGCGGTTAAACATTTCTGAAAGTTGAAACTCAACAATTCTTACATAGATAGGAACAAAAGGAGACAACCGAAAAACAAGCGATATAGGTTTATTGGTCTTTAGAAGCTCAAACAAAGTTTGAAACCATTGATATTCGAGATAAGCAAATGATGTGATCTAAACGCATCCAGGGGCTTCAAAGTCTCTAATGGTTACATAGGCTATTGACTGAGCGGCAATAGATATGGGTGTCGAAGCATCAACAAGCTTTGGATCCATCGCCGGAATGTCCTCTGAATTTGTCTGGACCATTGGAACATCGTTCAAACACACGATATCATCCTTTATATCTCCAGTTAACGCTCTCAAATGATACTCTTCTCTGTTTTGCTTCCCAACAAACTCATAGTTAGGATTCCCAGCATCCCCGGGTTTTGCATTCGAAAGGGTTATATTGAACGATCTATCTTTCGACAAGTTGATAAATATCAAGGAAACCCCAGGCTACAGAAAGGAAACATGCACCCAAATGATTATTAACGACATAGAATCCAACAACCCCAAAATGAAAGGACAACTTTATCAAAGCCAGCTCACCTTTTTCTTTGCGCAGTGAGCATATACACGCAAATTTGGATCGGATTCTTTTGTCACAGCAAGCACAGTACTCCCCATAAGTCGGTGCCATAAAAGTGCACTGGTGATTAAAAAAAGTAAGTAGATGAAATGTTAGTATCTATACAAGAAACGATGACAAGAATAATTGCGCTTTTGTTATAAAAAAAACTCACCCATAATAATCTGGGTTGGGAACGAACGTCGTAGCATTGAGTAAACCGTAATTTCCACCAATCAAAGCTTGCCTGCAGAAAACCTTTTGATCATAGGTTGAAGCCATTCCCATCTGATCCAAATACCTGTTTAGGGTCAAATGTTCAGCCACACAACATTATTGCACACGAACAAATTTAGTCGTCGTGGAAAATGAGGACAAAAAAACGTGACCTTACCAGAATCCATCAGCAAATGTTCGAGACACATCTTTGCTCCCGCCGTTCAAAGCTCCGCCTGATTCAGAAACCCATGCTCCTAACTGTGGCCTAAATTTGTTGACAACATCCGAAACACCTTTATATGTTTGAGAAACTTTATTCAAATACGATGGGTCAAGAATCTTGTTCATCATGTTTGGATCATCCCCTGCACATGCATCGATTGCATTAAGGAATTAATCGTACCAATATAAGGTAAGCACCTTGAATCTTATATATATATATATATATATATATATATATATATATATATATAAACATTGAACTGGAGCGTATATGGATACCAGGTCCAAGATTGTAGATATGGTGTGTAAGTCCATCAACAATTCCCTGTCCCGAAACTTCCAGGAAGGTGTTAAACCATTTCTCCTCATAAAAGCCACCTGGACCTAAGACCTTTGGTTGAGTCTCGGGGTGTGCGTACAATTCTTTTACTAGATTCTTAAGCACAATAACATCTTTCCCATATTGTTTCGCGTCAACTTTTGCACCCATCCCAGATCCAGAAAGTTGATTTCCTGATGAAATATATTTTTTCGAAGTATGAAAAAAAACCCCGAAAATCAATCTTATATAATAACCTTCGGAGAGTGATTTAAGTTACCAAATTCATATGAATCGACTTTGTATCCTTTCGAAATAGTGTACTGCATGAAATCCCTTGTATTTTGCGGTTGCCAATCACCGATCCAAAGACCCTTTTCAGTTTGTGACTCGTTTCTTCCGAAAAGAGCATTCAGCCCGAATGTAAGCTTTACCCTTCAGAATACAAGTACCAAAGTAAAAGTAAAAAATTTGTTTAGATATAAAGGTTAAATTAATTATGTAAAAATAATAGATAGATGTAGTTACCCAGTGTGGTTGAAAAATCTATTCAATTGGTCCCATCTCTCCATTGAAAGGCATCCCTGAGAGAATCCAAATAAACCGTCTTCTCTTTTCATGAAATTAGGGCAACTGCTAACTTCTCCTACTTTGTACACCACGTTGTCTTGCAACGAACCACCAACTTTGATTCTCAAAGGATTGAACGCTGAAAGTAGTTTACAAAAATTAGTCCAAAATCACTGTTGCCCGGCTCTGACCCTTGTAAATTTGATAGGATGTGCGTAGAACTCACCTTTTATTGCATTTATCAACGCCCCATATCTCAAATCCTACAAAGAAGGTATATCCAGAAAGGTCAAATTTTATTTTTAATAGATGAGTATACATATCAGGGAGGAAATTTTGACAAGCATACCAAGTTTAATATCCCGGCCTTTCCCCAAGGGCATTGATTGTACTCGCACTTTTCAGCAGGCCACCAATCTAATGTAACACATACGAAGTTATCGTCAGTTTTAGCGATCGAAGCTGCTCCATGAATCACAACGTTCACATTTTGTGCAAATGAAAGCGACGCTGATAAAAGAAGGATTATAGGACAAAATGCGAATTTGAAATTCATATTCTAAAAGAAAAGATAATTGAGGAGCTGAGGATAATGAAATGTTATTCCACGCGTGTGTGTATATATATTCGAAGGCAGTTTAAATAAGTTTAGTATAATTAACAACTTATCATAAGCGACCAATGAAAAAGCGTTATGGTCTGGTTTTAGAGTTATAAGGTTGCAGGTACAACTGATTCCGTTGAGTTATGCACCGAACAACCATTCCAACCCGCATTTTGCCACGAAAACTTCAATTTTTTTTCCATGTTCCCTAATATTTTGTTGGAGCGGTATTGCAATGTTTGTTAGTGCAAAAAATATAACTTAAACATACTTTCAATCAAGATTAGTAAAAAAGAAAAGAAACGATAACGAGGCAATTTACTTTGGGACATTTTTAATATTTTGTTTAGATACAATCATTGTATATTTTGGGAAATTACATAATGATTACATGTAGGGATGAAAAGATACATAATGAACATATCGAAAGATGCCACCGGAATAGTTTAAATTCATAAATTCATCTTGGAACATGAACAGTATCAGCCAAAATAGACATAAGATACATAATGAACAATAATTATTTTTTGGACTTTAGGGACTGATAAATAATAAAATACAAATAATCATTACATGTAGGGATGATAAGATAAAAACACATCGTTAGTAATCCGTTTAAGAATCTAGAGCACGATCAGAGAGTACCAGAATCGGACCCGTTCAAAATGATAAAATCGAGGTAGAATATTTTCCGTTTAGTAGAAACAAATGATGATTCTAAATGTAATGTCCCAACAGAATCAGGTGCCAATGTTGCTCGCGAAAGTTTCCTTTCACCCAAAGTCTAAGGAATATCTTTTATTTTTCCAAACAGTGTTTTTTTTATCATGTTAAAATAAATAAATAAAGTATTCAGATGTAAACAAATAGATCATTTTGATCCATTTTATGTTTCCATTATTTTAACGTGTCCCCCGTTTATCATTAATATTTGCAGCGCAAACTTTTTGATTGTTCAAATTTGAATTGCAAGCGGCGGTTAAACATTTCTGAAAGTTGAAACTCAACAATTCTTACATAGATAGGAACAAAAGGAGACAACCGAAAAACAAGCGATATAGGTTTATTGGTCTTTAGAAGCTCAAACAAAGTTTGAAACCATTGATATTTGAGATAAGCAAATGATGTGATCTAAACGCATGCAGGGGCTTCAAAGTCTCTAATGGTTACATAGGCTATTGACTGAGCGGCAATAGATATGGGTGTCGAAGCATCAACAAGCTTTGGATCCATCGCCGGAATGTCCTCTGAATTTGTCTGGACCATTGGAACATCGTTCAAACACACGATATCATCCTTTATATCTCCAGTTAACGCTCTCAAATGATACTCTTCTCTGTTTTGCTTCCCAACAAACTCATAGTTAGGCTTCCCAGCATCCCCGGGTTTTGCATTCGAAAGGGTTATATTGAACGATCTATCTTTCGACAAGTTGATAAATATCAAGGAAACCCCGGGCTACAGAAAGGAAACATGCACCCAAATGATTATTAACGACATAGAATCCAACAACCCCAAAATGAAAGGACAACTTTATCAAAGCCAGCTCACCTTTTTCTTTGCGCAGTGAGCATATACACGCAAATTTGGATCGGATTCTTTTGTCACAGCAAGCACAGTACTCCCCATAAGTCGGTGCCATAAAAGTGCACTGGTGATTAAAAAAAGTAAGTAGATGAAATGTTAGTATCTATACAAGAAACGATGACAAGAATAATTGCGCTTTTGTTAAAAAAAAAACTCACCCATAATAATCTGGGTTGGGAACGAACGTCGTAGCATTGAGTAAACCGTAATTTCCACCAATCAAAGCTTGCCTGCAGAAAACCTTTTGATCATAGGTTGAAGCCATTCCCATCTGATCCAAATACCTGTTTAGGGTCAAATGTTCAGCCACACAACATTATTGCACACGAACAAATTTAGTCGTCGTGGAAAATGAGGACAAAAAAACGTGACCTTACCAGAATCCATCAGCAAATGTTCGAGACACATCTTTGCTCCCGCCGTTCAAAGCTCCGCCTGATTCAGAAACCCATGCTCCTAACTGTGGCCTAAATTTGTTGACAACATCCGAAACACCTTTATATGTTTGAGAAACTTGATTCAAATACGATGGGTCAAGAATCTTGTTCATCATGTTTGGATCATCCCCTGCACATGCATCGATCGCATTAAGGAATTAATCGTACCAATATAAGGTAAGCACCTTGAATCTTATATATATATATATATATATATAAACATTGAACTGGAGCGTATATGGATACCAGGTCCAAGATTGTAGATATGGTGTGTAAGTCCATCAACAATTCCCTGTCCCGAAACTTCCAGGAAGGTGTTAAACCATTTCTCCTCATAAAAGCCACCTGGACCTAAGACCTTTGGTTGAGTCTCGGGGTGTGCGTACAATTCTTTTACTAGATTCTTAAGCACAATAACATCTTTCCCATATTGTTTCGCGTCAACTTTTGCACCCATCCCAGATCCAGAAAGTTGATTTCCTGATGAAATATATTTTTTCGAAGTATGAAAAAAAACCCCGAAAATCAATCTTATATAATAACCTTCGGAGAGTGATTTAAGTTACCAAATTCATATGAATCGACTTTGTATCCTTTCGAAATAGTGTACTGCATGAAATCCCTTGTATTTTGCGGTTGCCAATCACCGATCCAAAGACCCTTTTCAGTTTGTGACTCGTTTCTTCCGAAAAGAGCATTCAGCTCGAATGTAAGCTTTACCCTTCAGAATACAAGTACCAAAGTAAAAGTAAAAAATTTGTTTAGATATAAAGGTTAAATTAATTATGTAAAAATAATAGATAGATGTAGTTACCCAGTGTGGTTGAAAAATCTATTCAATTGGTCCCATCTCTCCATTGAAAGGCATCCCTGAGAGAATCCAAATAAACCGTCTTCTCTTTTCATGAAATTAGGGCAACTGCTAACTTCTCCTACTTTGTACACCACGTTGTCTTGCAACGAACCACCAACTTTGATTCTCAAAGGATTGAACGCTGAAAGTAGTTTACAAAAATTAGTCCAAAATCACTGTTGCCCGGCTCTGACCCTTGTAAATTTGATAGCATGTGCGTAGAACTCACCTTTTATTGCATTTATCAACGCCCCATATCTCAAATCCTACAAAGAAGGTATATCCAGAAAGGTCAAATTTTATTTTTAATAGATGAGTATACATATCAGGGAGGAAATTTTGACAAGCATACCAAGTTTAATATCCCGGCCTTTCCCCAAGGGCATTGATTGTACTCGCACTTTTCAGCAGGCCACCAATCTAATGTAACACATACGAAGTTATCGTCAGTTTTAGCGATCGAAGCTGCTCCATGAATCACAACGTTCACATTTTGTGCAAATGAAAGCGACGCTGATAAAAGAAGGATTATAGGACAAAATGCGAATTTGAAATTCATATTCTAAAAGAAAAGATAATTGAGGAGCTGAGGATAATGAAATGTTATTCCACGCGTGTGTGTATATATATTCGAAGGCAGTTTAAATAAGTTTAGTATAATTAACAACTTATCATAAGCGACCAATGAAAAAGCGTTATGGTCTGGTTTTAGAGTTATAAGGTTGCAGGTACAACTGATTCCGTTGAGTTATGCACCGAACAACCATTCCAACCCGCATTTTGCCACGAAAACTTCAATTTTTTTTCCATGTTCCCTAATATTTTGTTGGAGCGGTATTGCAATGTTTGTTAGTGCAAAAAATATAACTTAAACATACTTTCAATCAAGATTAGTAAAAAAGAAAAGAAATGATAACGAGGCAATTTACTTTGGGACATTTTTAATATTTTGTTTAGATACAATCATTGTATATTTTGGGAAATTACATAATGATTACATGTAGGGATGACAAGATACATAATGAACATATCGAAAGATGCCACCGGAATAGTTTAAATTCATAAATTCATCTTGGAACATGAACAGTATCAGCCAAAATAGACATAAGATACATAATGAACAATAATTATTTTTTGGACTTTAGGGACTGATAAATAATAAAATACAAATAATCATTACATGTAGGGATGATAAGATAAAAGCACATCGTTAGTAATCCGTTTAAGAATCTATAGCACGATCAGAGAGTACCAGAATCGGACCCGTTCAAAATGATAAAATCGAGGTAGAATATTTTCCGTTTAGTAGAAACAAATGATGATTCTAAATGTAATGTCCCAACAGAATCAGGTGCCAATGTTCCTCGCGAAAGTTTCCTTTCACCCAAAGTCTAAGGAATATCTTTTATTTTTCCAAACAGTGTTTTTTTTATCATGTTAAAAATAAATAAATAAAGTATTCAGATGTAAACAAATAGATCATTTTGATCCATTTTATTTTTCCATTATTTTAACGTGTCCCCCGTTTATCATTAATATTTGCAGCGCAAACTTTTTGATTGTTCAAATTTGAATTGCAAGCGGCGGTTAAACATTTCTGAAAGTTGAAACACAACAATTCTTACATAGATAGGAACAAAAGGAGACAACCGAAAAACAAGCGATATAGGTTTATTGGTCTTTAGAAGCTCAAACAAAGTTTGAAACCATTGATATTCGAGATAAGCAAATGATGTGATCTAAACGCATGCAGGGGCTTCAAAGTCTCTAATGGTTACATAGGCTATTGACTGAGCGGCAATAGATATGGGTGTCGAAGCATCAACAAGCTTTGGATCCATCGCCGGAATGTCCTCTGAATTTGTCTGGACCATTGGAACATCGTTCAAACACACGATATCATCCTTTATATCTCCAGTTAACGCTCTCAAATGATACTCTTCTCTGTTTTGCTTCCCAACAAACTCATAGTTAGGCTTCCCAACATCCCCGGGTTTTGCATTCGAAAGGGTTATATTGAACGATCTATCTTTCGACAAGTTGATAAATATCAAGGAAACCCCAGGCTACAGAAAGGAAACATGCACCCAAATGATTATTAACGACATAGAATCCAACAACCCCAAAATGAAAGGACAACTTTATCAAAGCCAGCTCACCTTTTTCTTTGCGCAGTGAGCATATACACGCAAATTTGGATCGGATTCTTTTGTCACAGCAAGCACAGTACTCCCCATAAGTCGGTGCCATAAAAGTGCACTGGTGATTAAAAAAAGTAAGTAGATGAAATGTTAGTATCTATACAAGAAACGATGACAAGAATAATTGCGCTTTTGTTATAAAAAAAACTCACCCATAATAATCTGGGTTGGGAACGAACGTCGTAGCATTGAGTAAACCGTAATTTCCACCAATCAAAGCTTGCCTGCAGAAAACCTTTTGATCATAGGTTGAAGCCATTCCCATCTGATCCAAATACCTGTTTAGGGTCAAATGTTCAGTCACACAACATTATTGCACACGAACAAATTTAGTCGTCGTGGAAAATGAGGACAAAAAAACGTGACCTTACCAGAATCCATCAGCAAATGTTCGAGACACATCTTTGCTCCCGCCGTTCAAAGCTCCGCCTGATTCAGAAACCCATGCTCCTAACTGTGGCCTAAATTTGTTGACAACATCCGAAACACCTTTATATGTTTGAGAAACTTGATTCAAATACGATGGGTCAAGAATCTTGTTCATCATGTTTGGATCATCCCCTGCACATGCATCGATCGCATTAAGGAATTAATCGTACCAATATAAGGTAAGCACCTTGAATCTTATATATATATATATATATATATATATAAACATTGAACTGGAGCGTATATGGATACCAGGTCCAAGATTGTAGATATGGTGTGTAAGTCCATCAACAATTCCCTGTCCCGAAACTTCCAGGAAGGTGTTAAACCATTTCTCCTCATAAAAGCCACCTGGACCTAAGACCTTTGGTTGAGTCTCGGGGTGTGCGTACAATTCTTTTACTAGATTCTTAAGCACAATAACATCTTTCCCATATTGTTTCGCGTCAACTTTTGCACCCATCCCAGATCCAGAAAGTTGATTTCCTGATGAAATATATTTTTTCGAAGTATGAAAAAAAACCCCGAAAATCAATCTTATATAATAACCTTCGGAGAGTGATTTAAGTTACCAAATTCATATGAATCGACTTTGTATCCTTTCGAAATAGTGTACTGCATGAAATCCCTTGTATTTTGCGGTTGCCAATCACCGATCCAAAGACCCTTTTCAGTTTGTGACTCGTTTCTTCCGAAAAGAGCATTCAGCCCGAATGTAAGCTTTATCCTTAAGAATACAAGTACCAAAGTAAAAGTAAAAAATTTGTTTAGATATAAAGGTTAAATTAATTATGTAAAAATAATAGATAGATGTAGTTACCCAGTGTGGTTGAAAAATCTATTCAATTGGTCCCATCTCTCCATTGAAAGGCATCCCTGAGAGAATCCAAATAAACCGTCTTCTCTTTTCATGAAATTAGGGCAACTGCTAACTTCTCCTACTTTGTACACCACGTTGTCTTGCAACGAACCACCAACTTTGATTCTCAAAGGATTGAACGCTGAAAGTAGTTTACAAAAATTAGTCCAAAATCACTGTTGCCCGGCTCTGACCCTTGTAAATTTGATAGGATGTGCGTAGAACTCACCTTTTATTGCATTTATCAACGCCCCATATCTCAAATCCTACAAAGAAGGTATATCCAGAAAGGTCAAATTTTATTTTTAATAGATGAGTATACATATCAGGGAGGAAATTTTGACAAGCATACCAAGTTTAATATCCCGGCCTTTCCCCAAGGGCATTGATTGTACTCGCACTTTTCAGCAGGCCACCAATCTAATGTAACACATACGAAGTTATCGTCAGTTTTAGCGATCGAACAACCATTCCAACCCGCATTTTGCCACGAAAACTTCAATTTTTTTTCCATGTTCCCTAATATTTTGTTGGAGCGGTATTGCAATGTTTGTTAGTGCAAAAAATATAACTTAAACATACTTTCAATCAAGATTAGTAAAAAAGAAAAGAAACGATAACGAGGCAATTTACTTTGGGACATTTTTAATATTTTGTTTATATACAATCATTGTATATTTTGGGAAATTACATAATGATTACATGTAGGGATGACAAGATACACAATCATTGTATACAATCATTGTATATTTTGATCCATTTTATTTTTCCATTATTTTAACGTGTCCCCCGTTTATCATTAATATTTGCAGCGCAAACTTTTTGATTGTTCAAATTTGAATTGCAAGCGGCGGTTAAACATTTCTGAAAGTTGAAACTCAACAATTCTTACATAGATAGGAACAAAAGGAGACAACCGAAAAACAAGCGATATAGGTTTATTGGTCTTTAGAAGCTCAAACAAAGTTTGAAACCATTGATATTCGAGATAAGCAAATGATGTGATCTAAACGCATGCAGGGGCTTCAAAGTCTCTAATGGTTACATAGGCTATTGACTGAGCGGCAATAGATATGGGTGTCGAAGCATCAACAAGCTTTGGATCCATCGCCGGAATGTCCTCTGAATTTGTCTGGACCATTGGAACATCGTTCAAACACACGATATCATCCTTTATATCTCCAGTTAACGCTCTCAAATGATACTCTTCTCTGTTTTGCTTCCCAACAAACTCATAGTTAGGCTTCCCAGCATCCCCGGGTTTTGCATTCGAAAGGGTTATATTGAACGATCTATCTTTTGACAAGTTGATAAATATCAAGGAAACCCCAGGCTACAGAAAGGAAACATGTACCCAAATGATTATTAACGACATAGAATCCAACAACCCCAAAATGAAAGGACAACTTTATGAAAGCCAGCTCACCTTTTTCTTTGCGCAGTGAGCATATACACGCAAATTTGGATCGGATTCTTTTGTCACAGCAAGCACAGTACTCCCCATAAGTCGGTGCCATAAAAGTGCACTGGTGATTAAAAAAAGTAAGTAGATGAAATGTTAGTATCTATACAAGAAACGATGACAAGAATAATTGCGCTTTTGTTAAAAAAAAAACTCACCCATAATAATCTGGGTTGGGAACGAACGTCGTAGCATTGAGTAAACCGTAATTTCCACCAATCAAAGCTTGCCTGCAGAAAACCTTTTGATCATAGGTTGAAGCCATTCCCATCTGATCCAAATACCTGTTTAGGGTCAAATGTTCAGCCACACAACATTATTGCACACGAACAAATTTAGTCGTCGTGGAAAATGAGGACAAAAAAACGTGACCTTACCAGAATCCATCAGCAAATGTTCGAGACACATCTTTGCTCCCGCCGTTCAAAGCTCCGCCTGATTCAGAAACCTATGCTCCTAACTGTGGCCTAAATTTGTTGACAACATCCGAAACACCTTTATATGTTTGAGAAACTTGATTCAAATACGATGGGTCAAGAATCTTGTTCATCATGTTTGGATCATCCCCTGCACATGCATCGATCGCATTAAGGAATTAATCGTACCAATATAAGGTAAGCACCTTGAATCATATATATATATATATATATATATATATATATAAACATTGAACTGGAGCGTATATGGATACCAGGTCCAAGATTGTAGATATGGTGTGTAAGTCCATCAACAATTCCCTGTCCCGAAACTTCCAGGAAGGTGTTAAACCATTTCTCCTCATAAAAGCCACCTGGACCTAAGACCTTTGGTTGAGTCTCGGGGTGTGCGTACAATTCTTTTACTAGATTCTTAAGCACAATAACATCTTTCCCATATTGTTTCGCGTCAACTTTTGCACCCATCCCAGATCCAGAAAGTTGATTTCCTGATGAAATATATTTTTTCGAAGTATGAAAAAAAACCCCGAAAATCAATCTTATATAATAACCTTCGAAGAGTGATTTAAGTTACCAAATTCATATGAATCGACTTTGTATCCTTTCGAAATAGTGTACTGCATGAAATCCCTTGTATTTTGCGGTTGCCAATCACCGATCCAAAGACCCTTTTCAGTTTGTGACTCGTTTCTTCCGAAAAGAGCATTCAGCCCGAATGTAAGCTTTACCCTTAAGAATACAAGTACCAAAGTAAAAGTAAAAAATTTGTTTAGATATAAAGGTTAAATTAATTATGTAAAAATAATAGATAGATGTAGTTACCCAGTGTGGTTGAAAAATCTATTCAATTGGTCCCATCTCTCCATTGAAAGGCATCCCTGAGAGAATCCAAATAAACCGTCTTCTCTTTTCATGAAATTAGGGCAACTGCTAACTTCTCCTACTTTGTACACCACGTTGTCTTGCAACGAACCACCAACTTTGATTCTCAAAGGATTGAACGCTGAAAGTAGTTTACAAAAATTAGTCCAAAATCACTGTTGCCCGGCTCTGACCCTTGTAAATTTGATAGGATGTGCGTAGAACTCACCTTTTATTGCATTTATCAACGCCCCATATCTCAAATCCTACAAAGAAGGTATATCCAGAAAGGTCAAATTTTATTTTTAATAGATGAGTATACATATCAGGGAGGAAATTTTGACAAGCATACCAAGTTTAATATCCCGGCCTTTCCCCAAGGGCATTGATTGTACTCGCACTTTTCAGCAGGCCACCAATCTAATGTAACACATACGAAGTTATCGTCAGTTTTAGCGATCGAACAACCATTCCAACCCGCATTTTGCCACGAAAACTTCAATTTTTTTTCCATGTTCCCTAATATTTTGTTGGAGCGGTATTGCAATGTTTGTTAGTGCAAAAAATATAACTTAAACATACTTTCAATCAAGATTAGTAAAAAAGAAAAGAAACGATAACGAGGCAATTTACTTTGGGACATTTTTAATATTTTGTTTATATACAATCATTGTATATTTTGGGAAATTACATCATGATTACATGTAGGGATGACAAGATACACAATCATTGTATACAATCATTGTATATTTTGATCCATTTTATTTTTCCATTATTTTAACGTGTCCCCCGTTTATCATTAATATTTGCAGCGCAAACTTTTTGATTGTTCAAATTTGAATTGCAAGCGGCGGTTAAACATTTCTGAAAGTTGAAACTCAACAATTCTTACATAGATAGGAACAAAAGGAGACAACCGAAAAACAAGCGATATAGGTTTATTGGTCTTTAGAAGCTCAAACAAAGTTTGAAACCATTGATATTCGAGATAAGCAAATGATGTGATCTAAACGCATGCAGGGGCTTCAAAGTCTCTAATGGTTACATAGGCTATTGACTGAGCGGCAATAGATATGGGTGTCGAAGCATCAACAAGCTTTGGATCCATCGCCGGAATGTCCTCTGAATTTGTCTGGACCATTGGAACATCGTTCAAACACACGATATCATCCTTTATATCTCCAGTTAACGCTCTCAAATGATACTCTTCTCTGTTTTGCTTCCCAACAAACTCATAGTTAGGCTTCCCAGCATCCCCGGGTTTTGCATTCGAAAGGGTTTATTGAACGATCTATCTTTCGACAAGTTGATAAATATCAAGGAAACCCCAGGCTACAGAAAGGAAACATGCACCCAAATGATTATTAACGACATAGAATCCAACAACCCCAAAATGAAAGGACAACTTTATCAAAGCCAGCTCACCTTTTTCTTTGCGCAGTGAGCATATACACGCAAATTTGGATCGGATTCTTTTGTCACAGCAAGCACAGTACTCCCCATAAGTCGGTGCCATAAAAGTGCACTGGTGATTAAAAAAAGTAAGTAGATGAAATGTTAGTATCTATACAAGAAACGATGACAATAATAATTGCGCTTTTGTTAAAAAAAAACTCACCCATAATAATCTGGGTTGGGAACGAACGTCGTAGCATTGAGTAAACCGTAATTTCCACCAATCAAAGCTTGCCTGCAGAAAACCTTTTGATCATAGGTTGAAGCCATTCCCATCTGATCCAAATACCTGTTTAGGGTCAAATGTTCAGCCACACAACATTATTGCACACGAACAAATTTAGTCGTCGTGGAAAATGAGGACAAAAAAACGTGACCTTACCAGAATCCATCAGCAAATGTTCGAGACACATCTTTGCTCCCGCCGTTCAAAGCTCCGCCTGATTCAGAAACCCATGCTCCTAACTGTGGCCTAAATTTGTTGACAACATCCGAAACACCTTTATATGTTTGAGAAACTTGATTCAAATACGATGGGTCAAGAATCTTGTTCATCATGTTTGGATCATCCCCTGCACATGCATCGATCGCATTAAGGAATTAATCGTACCAATATAAGGTAAGCACCTTGAATCTTATATATATATATATATATATATATATAAACATTGAACTGGAGCGTATATGGATACCAGGTCCAAGATTGTAGATATGGTGTGTAAGTCCATCAACAATTCCCTGTCCCGAAACTTCCAGGAAGGTGTTAAACCATTTCTCCTCATAAAAGCCACCTGGACCTAAGACCTTTGGTTGAGTCTCGGGGTGTGCGTACAATTCTTTTACTAGATTCTTAAGCACAATAACATCTTTCCCATATTGTTTCGCTTCAACTTTTGCACCCATCCCAGATCCAGAAAGTTGATTTCCTGATGAAATATATTTTTACGAAGTATGAAAAAAAACCCCGAAAATCAATCTTATATAATAACCTTCGGAGAGTGATTTAAGTTACCAAATTCATATGAATCGACTTTGTATCCTTTCGAAATAGTGTACTGCATGAAATCCCTTGTATTTTGCGGTTGCCAATCACCGATCCAAAGACCCTTTTCAGTTTGTGACTCGTTTCTTCCGAAAAGAGCATTCAGCCCGAATGTAAGCTTTACCCTTAAGAATACAAGTACCAAAGTAAAAGTAAAAAATTTGTTTAGATATAAAGGTTAAATTAATTATGTAAAAATAATAGATAGATGTAGTTACCCAATGTGGTTGAAAAATCTATTCAATTGGTCCCATCTCTCCATTGAAAGGCATCCCTGAGAGAATCCAAATAAACCGTCTTCTCTTTTCATGAAATTAGGGCAACTGCTAACTTCTCCTACTTTGTACACCACGTTGTCTTGCAACGAACCACCAACTTTGATTCTCAAAGGATTGAACGCTGAAAGTAGTTTACAAAAATTAGTCCAAAATCACTGTTGCCCGGCTCTGACCCTTGTAAATTTGATAGGATGTGCGTAGAACTCACCTTTTATTGCATTTATCAACGCCCCATATCTCAAATCCTACAAAGAAGGTATATCCAGAAAGGTCAAATTTTATTTTTAATAGATGAGTATACATATCAGGGAGGAAATTTTGACAAGCATACCAAGTTTAATATCCCGGCCTTTCCCCAAGGGCATTGATTGTACTCGCACTTTTCAGCAGGCCACCAATCTAATGTAACACATACGAAGTTATCGTCAGTTTTAGCGATCGAACAACCATTCCAACCCGCATTTTGCCACGAAAACTTCAATTTTTTTTCCATGTTCCCTAATATTTTGTTGGAGCGGTATTGCAATGTTTGTTAGTGCAAAAAATATAACTTAAACATACTTTCAATCAAGATTAGTAAAAAAGAAAAGAAACGATAACGAGGCAATTTACTTTGGGACATTTTTAATATTTTGTTTATATACAATCATTGTATATTTTGGGAAATTACATAATGATTACATGTAGGGATGACAAGATACACAATCATTGTATACAATCATTGTATATTTTGATCCATTTTATTTTTCCATTATTTTAACGTGTCCCCCGTTTATCATTAATATTTGCAGCGCAAACTTTTTGATTGTTCAAATTTGAATTGCAAGCGGCGGTTAAACATTTCTGAAAGTTGAAACTCAACAATTCTTACATAGATAGGAACAAAAGGAGACAACCGAAAAACAAGCGATATAGGTTTATTGGTCTTTAGAAGCTCAAACAAAGTTTGAAACCATTGATATTCGAGATAAGCAAATGATGTGATCTTAACGCATGCAGGGGCTTCAAAGTCTCTAATGGTTACATAGGCTATTGACTGAGCGGCAATAGATATGGGTGTCGAAGCGTCAACAAGCTTTGGATCCATCGCCGGAATGTCCTCTGAATTTGTCTGGACCATTGGAACATCGTTCAAACACACGATATCATCCTTTATATCTCCAGTTAACGCTCTCAAATGATACTCTTCTCTGTTTTGCTTCCCAACAAACTCATAGTTAGGCTTCCCAGCATCCCCGGGTTTTGCATTCGAAAGGGTTATATTGAACGATCTATCTTTCGACAAGTTGATAAATATCAAGGAAACCCCAGGCTACAGAAAGGAAACATGCACCCAAATGATTATTAACGACATAGAATCCAACAACCCCAAAATGAAAGGACAACTTTATCAAAGCCAGCTCACCTTTTTCTTTGCGCAGTGAGCATATACACGCAAATTTGGATCGGATTCTTTTGTCACAGCAAGCACAGTACTCCCCATAAGTCGGTGCCATAAAAGTGCACTGGTGATTAAAAAAAGTAAGTAGATGAAATGTTAGTATCTATACAAGAAACGATGACAAGAATAATTGCGCTTTTGTTAAAAAAAAACTCACCCATAATAATCTGGGTTGGGAACGAACGTCGTAGCATTGAGTAAACCGTAATTTCCACCAATCAAAGCTTGCCTGCAGAAAACCTTTTGATCATAGGTTGAAGCCATTCCCATCTGATCCAAATACCTGTTTAGGGTCAAATGTTCAGCCACACAACATTATTGCACACGAACAAATTTAGTCGTCGTGGAAAATGAGGACAAAAAAACGTGACCTTACCAGAATCCATCAGCAAATGTTCGAGACACATCTTTGCTCCCGCCGTTCAAAGCTCCGCCTGATTCAGAAACCCATGCTCCTAACTGTGGCCTAAATTTGTTGACAACATCCGAAACACCTTTATATGTTTGAGAAACTTGATTCAAATACGATGGGTCAAGAATCTTGTTCATCATGTTTGGATCATCCCCTGCACATGCATCGATCGCATTAAGGAATTAATCGTACCAATATAAGGTAAGCACCTTGAATCTTATATATATATATATATATATATATATATAAACATTGAACTGGAGCGTATATGGATACCAGGTCCAAGATTGTAGATATGGTGTGTAAGTCCATCAACAATTCCCTGTCCCGAAACTTCCAGGAAGGTGTTAAACCATTTCTCCTCATAAAAGCCACCTGGACCTAAGACCTTTGGTTGAGTCTCGGGGTGTGCGTACAATTCTTTTACTAGATTCTTAAGCACAATAACATCTTTCCCATATTGTTTCGCGTCAACTTTTGCACCCATCCCAGATCCAGAAAGTTGATTTCCTGATGAAATATATTTTTTCGAAGTATGAAAAAAAACCCCGAAAATCAATCTTATATAATAACCTTCGGAGAGTGATTTAAGTTACCAAATTCATATGAATCGACTTTGTATCCTTTCGAAATAGTGTACTGCATGAAATCCCTTGTATTTTGCGGTTGCCAATCACCGATCCAAAGACCCTTTTCAGTTTGTGACTCGTTTCTTCCGAAAAGAGCATTCAGCCCGAATGTAAGCTTTACCCTTAAGAATACAAGTACCAAAGTAAAAGTAAAAAATTTGTTTAGATATAAAGGTTAAATTAATTATGTAAAAATAATAGATAGATGTAGTTACCCAGTGTGGTTGAAAAATCTATTCAATTGGTCCCATCTCTCCATTGAAAGGCATCCCTGAGAGAATCCAAATAAACCGTCTTCTCTTTTCATGAAATTAGGGCAACTGCTAACTTCTCCTACTTTGTACACCACGTTGTCTTGCAACGAACCACCAACTTTGATTCTCAAAGGATTGAACGCTGAAAGTAGTTTACAAAAATTAGTCCAAAATCACTGTTGCCCGGCTCTGACCCTTGTAAATTTGATAGGATGTGCGTAGAACTCACCTTTTATTGCATTTATCAACGCCCCATATCTCAAATCCTACAAAGAAGGTATATCCAGAAAGGTCAAATTTTATTTTTAATAGATGAGTATACATATCAGGGAGGAAATTTTGACAAGCATACCAAGTTTAATATCCCGGCCTTTCCCCAAGGGCATTGATTGTACTCGCACTTTTCAGCAGGCCACCAATCTAATGTAACACATACGAAGTTATCGTCAGTTTTAGCGATCGAACAACCATTCCAACCCTCATTTTGCCACGAAAACTTCAATTTTTTTTCCATGTTCCCTAATATTTTGTTGGAGCGGTATTGCAATGTTTGTTAGTGCAAAAAATATAACTTAAACATACTTTCAATCAAGATTAGTAAAAAAGAAAAGAAACGATAACGAGGCAATTTACTTTGGGACATTTTTAATATTTTGTTTATATACAATCATTGTATATTTTGGGAAATTACATAATGATTACATGTAGGGATGACAAGATACACAATCATTGTATACAATCATTGTATATTTTGATCCATTTTATTTTTCCATTATTTTAACGTGTCCCCCGTTTATCATTAATATTTGCAGCGCAAACTTTTTGATTGTTCAAATTTGAATTGCAAGCGGCGGTTAAACATTTCTGAAAGTTGAAACTCAACAATTCTTACATAGATAGGAACAAAAGGAGACAACCGAAAAACAAGCGATATAGGTTTATTGGTCTTTAGAAGCTCAAACAAAGTTTGAAACCATTGATATTCGAGATAAGCAAATGATGTGATCTAAACGCATGCAGGGGCTTCAAAGTCTCTAATGGTTACATAGGCTATTGACTGAGCGACAATAGATATGGGTGTCGAAGCATCAACAAGCTTTGGATCCATCGCCGGAATGTCCTCTGAATTTGTCTGGACCATTGGAACATCGTTCAAACACACGATATCATCCTTTATATCTCCAGTTAACGCTCTCAAATGATACTCTTCTCTGTTTTGCTTCCCAACAAACTCATAGTTAGGCTTCCCAGCATCCCTGGGTTTTGCATTCGAAAGGGTTATATTGAACGATCTATCTTTCGACAAGTTGATAAATATCAAGGAAACCCCAGGCTACAGAAAGGAAACATGCACCCAAATGATTATTAACGACATAGAATCCAACAACCCCAAAATGAAAGGACAACTTTATCAAAGCCAGCTCACCTTTTTCTTTGCGCAGTGAGCATATACACGCAAATTTGGATCGGATTCTTTTGTCACAGCAAGCACAGTACTCCCCATAAGTCGGTGCCATAAAAGTGCACTGGTGATTAAAAAAAGTAAGTAGATGAAATGTTAGTATCTATACAAGAAACGATGACAAGAATAATTGCGCTTTTGTTAAAAAAAAAACTCACCCATAATAATCTGGGTTGGGAACGAACGTCGTAGCATTGAGTAAACCGTAATTTCCACCAATCAAAGCTTGCCTGCAGAAAACCTTTTGATCATAGGTTGAAGCCATTCCCATCTGATCCAAATACCTGTTTAGGGTCAAATGTTCAGCCACACAACATTATTGCACACGAACAAATTTAGTCGTCGTGGAAAATGAGGACAAAAAAACGTGACCTTACCAGAATCCATCAGCAAATGTTCGAGACACATCTTTGCTCCCGCCGTTCAAAGCTCCGCCTGATTCAGAAACCCATGCTCCTAACTGTGGCCTAAATTTGTTGACAACATCCGAAACACCTTTATATGTTTGAGAAACTTGATTCAAATACGATGGGTCAAGAATCTTGTTCATCATGTTTGGATCATCCCCTGCACATGCATCGATCGCATTAAGGAATTAATCGTACCAATATAAGGTAAGCACCTTGAATCTTATATATATATATATATATATATATATAAACATTGAACTGGAGCGTATATGGATACCAGGTCCAAGATTGTAGATATGGTGTGTAAGTCCATCAACAATTCCCTGTCCCGAAACTTCCAGGAAGGTGTTAAACCATTTCTCCTCATAAAAGCCACCTGGACCTAAGACCTTTGGTTGAGTCTCGGGGTGTGCGTACAATTCTTTTACTAGATTCTTAAGCACAATAACATCTTTCCCATATTGTTTCGCGTCAACTTTTGCACCCATCCCAGATCCAGAAAGTTGATTTCCTGATGAAATATATTTTTTCGAAGTATGAAAAAAAACCCCGAAAATCAATCTTATATAATAACCTTCGGAGAGTGATTTAAGTTACCAAATTCATATGAATCGACTTTGTATCCTTTCGAAATAGTGTACTGCATGAAATCCCTTGTATTTTGCGGTTGCCAATCACCGATCCAAAGACCCTTTTCAGTTTGTGACTCGTTTCTTCCGAAAAGAGCATTCAGCCCGAATGTAAGCTTTACCCTTAAGAATACAAGTACCAAAGTAAAAGTAAAAAATTTGTTTAGATATAAAGGTTAAATTAATTATGTAAAAATAATAGATAGATGTAGTTACCCAGTGTGGTTGAAAAATCTATTCAATTGGTCCCATCTCTCCATTGAAAGGCATCCCTGAGAGAATCCAAATAAACCGTCTTCTCTTTTCATGAAATTAGGGCAACTGCTAACTTCTCCTACTTTGTACACCACGTTGTCTTGCAATGAACCACCAACTTTGATTCTCAAAGGATTGAACGCTGAAAGTAGTTTACAAAAATTAGTCCAAAATCACTGTTGCCCGGCTTCTGACCCTTGTAAATTTGATAGGATGTGCGTAGAACTCACCTTTTATTGCATTTATCAACGCCCCATATCTCAAATCCTACAAAGAAGGTATATCCAGAAAGGTCAAATTTTATTTTTAATAGATGAGTATACATATCAGGGAGGAAATTTTGACAAGCATACCAAGTTTAATATCCCGGCCTTTCCCCAAGGGCATTGATTGTACTCGCACTTTTCAGCAGGCCACCAATCTAATGTAACACATACGAAGTTATCGTCAGTTTTAGCGATCGAACAACCATTCCAACCCGCATTTTGCCACGAAAACTTCAATTTTTTTTCCATGTTCCCTAATATTTTGTTGGAGCGGTATTGCAATGTTTGTTAGTGCAAAAAATATAACTTAAACATACTTTCAATCAAGATTAGTAAAAAAGAAAAGAAACGATAACGAGGCAATTTACTTTGGGACATTTTTAATATTTTGTTCATATACAATCATTGTATATTTTGGGAAATTACATAATGATTACATGTAGGGATGACAAGATACACAATCATTGTATACAATCATTGTATATTTTGATCCATTTTATTTTTCCATTATTTTAACGTGTCCCCCGTTTATCATTAATATTTGCAGCGCAAACTTTTTGATTGTTCAAATTTGAATTGCAAGCGGCGGTTAAACATTTCTGAAAGTTGAAACTCAACAATTCTTACATAGATAGGAACAAAAGGAGAAAACCGAAAAACAAGCGATATAGGTTTATTGGTCTTTAGAAGCTCAAACAAAGTTTGAAACCATTGATATTCGAGATAAGCAAATGATGTGATCTAAACGCATGCAGGGGCTTCAAAGTCTCTAATGGTTACATAGGCTATTGACTGAGCGGCAATAGATATGGGTGTCGAAGCATCAACAAGCTTTGGATCCATCGCCGGAATGTCCTCTGAATTTGTCTGGACCATTGGAACATCGTTCAAACACACGATATCATCCTTTATATCTCCAGTTAACGCTCTCAAATGATACTCTTCTCTGTTTTGCTTCCCAACAAACTCATAGTTAGGCTTCCCAGCATCCCCGGGTTTTGCATTCGAAAGGGTTATATTGAACGATCTATCTTTCGACAAGTTGATAAATATCAAGGAAACCCCAGGCTACAGAAAGGAAACATGCACCCAAATGATTATTAACGACATAGAATCCAACAACCCCAAAATGAAAGGACAACTTTATCAAAGCTAGCTCACCTTTTTCTTTGAGCAGTGAGCATATACACGCAAATTTGGATCGGATTCTTTTGTCACAGCAAGCACAGTACTCCCCATAAGTCGGTGCCATAAAAGTGCACTGGTGATTAAAAAAAGTAAGTAGATGAAATGTTAGTATCTATACAAGAAACGATGACAAGAATAATTGCGCTTTTGTTAAAAAAAAACTCACCCATAATAATCTGGGTTGGGAACGAACGTCGTAGCATTGAGTAAACCGTAATTTCCACCAATCAAAGCTTGCCTGCAGAAAACCTTTTGATCATAGGTTGAAGCCATTCCCATCTGATCCAAATACCTGTTTAGGGTCAAATGTTCAGCCACACAACATTATTGCACACGAACAAATTTAGTCGTCGTGGAAAATGAGGACAAAAAAACGTGACCTTACCAGAATCCATCAGCAAATGTTCGAGACACATCTTTGCTCCCGCCGTTCAAAGCTCCGCCTGATTCAGAAACCCATGCTCCTAACTGTGGCCTAAATTTGTTGACAACATCCGAAACACCTTTATATGTTTGAGAAACTTGATTCAAATACGATGGGTCAAGAATCTTGTTCATCATGTTTGGATCATCCCCTGCACATGCATCGATCGCATTAAGGAATTAATCGTACCAATATAAGGTAAGCACCTTGAATCTTATATATATATATATATATATATATATATATAAACATTGAACTGGAGCGTATATGGATACCAGGTCCAAGATTGTAGATATGGTGTGTAAGTCCATCAACAATTCCCTGTCCCGAAACTTCCAGGAAGGTGTTAAACCATTTCTCCTCATAAAAGCCACCTGGACCTAAGACCTTTGGTTGAGTCTCGGGGTGTGCGTACAATTCTTTTACTAGATTCTTAAGCACAATAACATCTTTCCCATATTGTTTCGCGTCAACTTTTGCACCCATCCCAGATCCAGAAAGTTGATTTCCTGATGAAATATATTTTTTCGAAGTATGAAAAAAAAACCCGAAAATCAATCTTATATAATAACCTTCGGAGAGTGATTTAAGTTACCAAATTCATATGAATCGACTTTGTATCCTTTCGAAATAGTGTACTGCATGAAATCCCTTGTATTTTGCGGTTGCCAATCACCGATCCAAAGACCCTTTTCAGTTTGTGACTCGTTTCTTCCGAAAAGAGCATTCAGCCCGAATGTAAGCTTTACCCTTAAGAATACAAGTACCAAAGTAAAAGTAAAAAATTTGTTTAGATATAAAGGTTAAATTAATTATGTAAAAATAATAGATAGATGTAGTTACCCAGTGTGGTTGAAAAATCTATTCAATTGGTCCCATCTCTCCATTGAAAGGCATCCCTGAGAGAATCCAAATAAACCGTCTTCTCTTTTCATGAAATTAGGGCAACTGCTAACTTCTCCTACTTTGTACACCACGTTGTCTTGCAACGAACCACCAACTTTGATTTTCAAAGGATTGAACGCTGAAAGTAGTTTACAAAAATTAGTCCAAAATCACTGTTGCCCGGCTCTGACCCTTGTAAATTTGATAGGATGTGCGTAGAACTCACCTTTTATTGCATTTATCAACGCCCCATATCTCAAATCCTACAAAGAAGGTATATCCAGAAAGGTCAAATTTTATTTTTAATAGATGAGTATACATATCAGGGAGGAAATTTTGACAAGCATACCAAGTTTAATATCCCGGCCTTTCCCCAAGGGCATTGATTGTACTCGCACTTTTCAGCAGGCCACCAATCTAATGTAACACATACGAAGTTATCGTCAGTTTTAGCGATCGAACAACCATTCCAACCCGCATTTTGCCACGAAAACTTCAATTTTTTTTCCATGTTCCCTAATATTTTGTTGGAGCGGTATTGCAATGTTTGTTAGTGCAAAAAATATAACTTAAACATACTTTCAATCAAGATTAGTAAAAAAGAAAAGAAACGATAACGAGGCAATTTACTTTGGGACATTTTTAATATTTTGTTTATATACAATCATTGTATATTTTGGGAAATTACATCATGATTACATGTAGGGATGACAAGATACACAATCATTGTATACAATCATTGTATATTTTGATCCATTTTATTTTTCCATTATTTTAACGTGTCCCCCGTTTATCATTAATATTTGCAGCGCAAACTTTTTGATTGTTCAAATTTGAATTGCAAGCGGCGGTTAAACATTTCTGAAAGTTGAAACTCAACAATTCTTACATAGATAGGAACAAAAGGAGACAACCGAAAAACAAGCGATATAGGTTTATTGGTCTTTAGAAGCTCAAACAAAGTTTGAAACCATTGATATTCGAGATAAGCAAATGATGTGATCTAAACGCATGCAGGGGCTTCAAAGTCTCTAATGGTTACATAGGCTATTGACTGAGCGGCAATAGATATGGGTGTCGAAGCATCAACAAGCTTTGGATCCATCGCCGGAATGTCCTCTGAATTTGTCTGGACCATTGGAACATCGTTCAAACACACGATATCATCCTTTATATCTCCAGTTAACGCTCTCAAATGATACTCTTCTCTGTTTTGCTTCCCAACAAACTCATAGTTAGGCTTCCCAGCATCCCCGGGTTTTGCATTCGAAAGGGTTATATTGAACGATCTATCTTTCGACAAGTTTATAAATATCAAGGAAACCCCAGGCTACAGAAAGGAAACATGCACCCAAATGATTATTAACGACATAGAATCCAACAACCCCAAAATGAAAGGACAACTTTATCAAAGCCAGCTCACCTTTTTCTTTGCGCAGTGAGCATATACACGCAAATTTGGATCGGATTCTTTTGTCACAGCAAGCACAGTACTCCCCATAAGTCGGTGCCATAAAAGTGCACTGGTGATTAAAAAAAGTAAGTAGATGAAATGTTAGTATCTATACAAGAAACGATGACAAGAATAATTGCGCTTTTGTTAAAAAAAAAACTCACCCATAATAATCTGGGTTGGGAACGAACGTCGTAGCATTGAGTAAACCGTAATTTCCACCAATCAAAGCTTGCCTGCAGAAAACCTTTTGATCATAGGTTGAAGCCATTCCCATCTGATCCAAATACCTGTTTAGGGTCAAATGTTCAGCCACACAACATTATTGCACACGAACAAATTTAGTCGTCGTGGAAAATGAGGACAAAAAAACGTGACCTTACCAGAATCCATCAGCAAATGTTCGAGACACATCTTTGCTCCCGCCGTTCAAAGCTCCGCCTGATTCAGAAACCCATGCTCCTAACTGTGGCCTAAATTTGTTGACAACATCCGAAACACCTTTATATGTTTGAGAAACTTGATTCAAATACGATGGGTCAAGAATCTTGTTCATCATGTTTGGATCATCCCCTGCACATGCATCGATCGCATTAAGGAATTAATCGTACCAATATAAGGTAAGCACCTTGAATCTTATATATATATATATATATATATAAACATTGAACTGGAGCGTATATGGATACCAGGTCCAAGATTGTAGATATGGTGTGTAAGTCCATCAACAATTCCCTGTCCCGAAACTTCCAGGAAGGTGTTAAACCATTTCTCCTCATAAAAGCCACCTGGACCTAAGACCTTTGGTTGAGTCTCGGGGTGTGCGTACAATTCTTTTACTAGATTCTTAAGCACAATAACATCTTTCCCATATTGTTTCGCTTCAACTTTTGCACCCATCCCAGATCCAGAAAGTTGATTTCCTGATGAAATATATTTTTTCGAAGTATGAAAAAAAACCCCGAAAATCAATCTTATATAATAACCTTCGGAGAGTGATTTAAGTTACCAAATTCATATGAATCGACTTTGTATCCTTTCGAAATAGTGTACTGCATGAAATCCCTTGTATTTTGCGGTTGCCAATCACCGATCCAAAGACCCTTTTCAGTTTGTGACTCGTTTCTTCCGAAAAGAGCATTCAGCCCGAATGTAAGCTTTACCCTTAAGAATACAAGTACCAAAGTAAAAGTAAAAAATTTGTTTAGATATAAAGGTTAAATTAATTATGTAAAAATAATAGATAGATGTAGTTACCCAGTGTGGTTGAAAAATCTATTCAATTGGTCCCATCTCTCCATTGAAAGGCATCCCTGAGAGAATCCAAATAAACCGTCTTCTCTTTTCATGAAATTAGGGCAACTGCTAACTTCTCCTACTTTGTACACCACGTTGTCTTGCAACGAACCACCAACTTTGATTCTCAAAGGATTGAACGCTGAAAGTAGTTTACAAAAATTAGTCCAAAATCACTGTTGCCCGGCTCTGACCCTTGTAAATTTGATAGGATGTGCGTAGAACTCACCTTTTATTGCATTTATCAACGCCCCATATCTCAAATCCTACAAAGAAGGTATATCCAGAAAGGTCAAATTTTATTTTTAATAGATGAGTATACATATCAGGGAGGAAATTTTGACAAGCATACCAAGTTTAATATCCCGGCCTTTCCCCAAGGGCATTGATTGTACTCGCACTTTTCAGCAGGCCACCAATCTAATGTAACACATACGAAGTTATCGTCAGTTTTAGCGATCGAACAACCATTCCAACCCGCATTTTGCCACGAAAACTTCAATTTTTTTTCCATGTTCCCTAATATTTTGTTGGAGCGGTATTGCAATGTTTGTTAGTGCAAAAAATATAACTTAAACATACTTTCAATCAAGATTAGTAAAAAAGAAAAGAAACGATAACGAGGCAATTTACTTTGGGACATTTTTAATATTTTGTTTATATACAATCATTGTATATTTTGGGAAATTACATAATGATTACATGTAGGGATGACAAGATACACAATCATTGTATACAATCATTGTATATTTTGATCCATTTTATTTTTCCATTATTTTAACGTGTCCCCCGTTTATCATTAATATTTGCAGCGCAAACTTTTTGATTGTTCAAATTTGAATTGCAAGCGACGGTTAAACATTTCTGAAAGTTGAAACTCAACAATTCTTACATAGATAGGAACAAAAGGAGACAACCGAAAAACAAGCGATATAGGTTTATTGGTCTTTAGAAGCTCAAACAAAGTTTGAAACCATTGATATTCGAGATAAGCAAATGATGTGATCTAAACGCATGCAGGGGCTTCAAAGTCTCTAATGGTTACATAGGCTATTGACTGAGCGGCAATAGATATGGGTGTCGAAGCATCAACAAGCTTTGGATCCATCGCCGGAATGTCCTCTGAATTTGTCTGGACCATTGGAACATCGTTCAAACACACGATATCATCCTTTATATCTCCAGTTAACGCTCTCAAATGATACTCTTCTCTGTTTTGCTTCCCAACAAACTCATAGTTAGGCTTCCCAGCATCCCTGGGTTTTGCATTCGAAAGGGTTATATTGAACGATCTATCTTTCGACAAGTTGATAAATATCAAGGAAACCCCAGGCTACAGAAAGGAAACATGCACCCAAATGATTATTAACGACATAGAATCCAACAACCCCAAAATGAAAGGACAACTTTATCAAAGCCAGCTCACCTTTTTCTTTGCGCAGTGAGCATATACACGCAAATTTGGATCGGATTCTTTTGTCACAGCAAGCACAGTACTCCCCATAAGTCGGTGCCATAAAAGTGCACTGGTGATTAAAAAAAGTAAGTAGATGAAATGTTAGTATCTATACAAGAAACGATGACAAGAATAATTGCGCTTTTGTTAAAAAAAAAACTCACCCATAATAATCTGGGTTGGGAACGAACGTCGTAGCATTGAGTAAACCGTAATTTCCACCAATCAAAGCTTGCCTGCAGAAAACCTTTTGATCATAGGTTGAAGCCATTCCCATCTGATCTAAATACCTGTTTAGGGTCAAATGTTCAGCCACACAACATTATTGCACACGAACAAATTTAGTCGTCGTGGAAAATGAGGACAAAAAAACGTGACCTTACCAGAATCCATCAGCAAATGTTCGAGACACATCTTTGCTCCCGCCGTTCAAAGCTCCGCCTGATTCAGAAACCCATGCTCCTAACTGTGGCCTAAATTTGTTGACAACATCCGAAACACCTTTATATGTTTGAGAAACTTGATTCAAATACGATGGGTCAAGAATCTTGTTCATCATGTTTGGATCATCCCCTGCACATGCATCGATCGCATTAAGGAATTAATCGTACCAATAAAAGGTAAGCACCTTGAATCTTATATATATATATATATATATATATATATATAAACATTGAACTGGAGCGTATATGGATACCAGGTCCAAGATTGTAGATATGGTGTGTAAGTCCATCAACAATTCCCTGTCCCGAAACTTCCAGGAAGGTGTTAAACCATTTCTCCTCATAAAAGCCACCTGGACCTAAGACCTTTGGTTGAGTCTCGGGGTGTGCGTACAATTCTTTTACTAGATTCTTAAGCACAATAACATCTTTCCCATATTGTTTCGCGTCAACTTTTGCACCCATCCCAGATCCAGAAAGTTGATTTCCTGATGAAATATATTTTTTCGAAGTATGAAAAAAAAACCCCGAAAATCAATCTTATATAATAACCTTCGGAGAGTGATTTAAGTTACCAAATTCATATGAATCGACTTTGTATCCTTTCGAAATAGTGTACTACATGAAATCCCTTGTATTTTGCGGTTGCCAATCACCGATCCAAAGACCCTTTTCAGTTTGTGACTCGTTTCTTCCGAAAAGAGCATTCAGCCCGAATGTAAGCTTTACCCTTAAGAATACAAGTACCAAAGTAAAAGTAAAAAATTTGTTTAGATATAAAGGTTAAATTAATTATGTAAAAATAATAGATAGATGTAGTTACCCAGTGTGGTTGAAAAATCTATTCAATTGGTCCCATCTCTCCATTGAAAGGCATCCCTGAGAGAATCCAAATAAACCGTCTTCTCTTTTCATGAAATTAGGGCAACTGCTAACTTCACCTACTTTGTACACCACGTTGTCTTGCAACGAACCACCAACTTTGATTCTCAAAGGATTGAACGCTGAAAGTAGTTTACAAAAATTAGTCCAAAATCACTGTTGCCCGGCTCTGACCCTTGTAAATTTGATAGGATGTGCGTAGAACTCACCTTTTATTGCATTTATCAACGCCCCATATCTCAAATCCTACAAAGAAGGTATATCCAGAAAGGTCAAATTTTATTTTTAATAGATGAGTATACATATCAGGGAGGAAATTTTGACAAGCATACCAAGTTTAATATCCCGGCCTTTCCCCAAGGGCATTGATTGTACTCGCACTTTTCAGCAGGCCACCAATCTAATGTAACACATACGAAGTTATCGTCAGTTTTAGCGATCGAACAACCATTCCAACCCGCATTTTGCCACGAAAACTTCAATTTTTTTTCCATGTTCCCTAATATTTTGTTGGAGCGGTATTGCAATGTTTGTTAGTGCAAAAAATATAACTTAAACATACTTTCAATCAAGATTAGTAAAAAAGAAAAGAAACGATAACGAGGCAATTTACTTTGGGACATTTTTAATATTTTGTTTATATACAATCATTGTATATTTTGGGAAATTACATAATGATTACATGTAGGGATGACAAGATACACAATCATTGTATACAATCATTGTATATTTTGATCCATTTTATTTTTCCATTATTTTAACGTGTCCCCCGTTTATCATTAATATTTGCAGCGCAAACTTTTTGATTGTTCAAATTTGAATTGCAAGCGGCGGTTAAACATTTCTGAAAGTTGAAACTCAACAATTCTTACATAGATAGGAACACAAGGAGACAACCGAAAAACAAGCGATATAGGTTTATTGGTCTTTAGAAGCTCAAACAAAGTTTGAAACCATTGATATTCGAGATAAGCAAATGATGTGATCTAAACGCATGCAGGGGCTTCAAAGTCTCTAATGGTTACATAGGCTATTGACTGAGCGGCAATAGATATGGGTGTCGAAGCATCAACATGCTTTGGATCCATCGCCGGAATGTCCTCTGAATTTGTCTGGACCATTGGAACATCGTTCAAACACACGATATCATCCTTTATATCTCCAGTTAACGCTCTCAAATGATACTCTTCTCTGTTTTGCTTCCCAACAAACTCATAGTTAGGCTTCCCAGCATCCCCGGGTTTTGCATTCGAAAGGGTTATATTGAACGATCTATCTTTCGACAAGTTGATAAATATCAAGGAAACCCCAGGCTACAGAAAGGAAACATGCACCCAAATGATTATTAACGACATAGAATCCAACAACCCCAAAATGAAAGGACAACTTTATCAAAGCCAGCTCACCTTTTTCTTTGCGCAGTGAGCATATACACGCAAATTTGGATCGGATTCTTTTGTCACAGCAAGCACAGTACTCCCCATAAGTCGGTGCCATAAAAGTGCACTGGTGATTAAAAAAAGTAAGTAGATGAAATGTTAGTATCTATACAAGAAACGATGACAAGAATAATTGCGCTTTTGTTAAAAAAAAAACTCACCCATAATAATCTGGGTTGGGAACGAACGTCGTAGCATTGAGTAAACCGTAATTTCCACCAATCAAAGCTTGCCTGCAGAAAACCTTTTGATCATAGGTTGAAGCCATTCCCATCTGATCCAAATACCTGTTTAGGGTCAAATGTTCAGCCACACAACATTATTGCACACGAACAAATTTAGTCGTCGTGGAAAATGAGGACAAAAAAACGTGACCTTACCAGAATCCATCAGCAAATGTTCGAGACACATCTTTGCTCCCGCCATTCAAAGCTCCGCCTGATTCAGAAACCCATGCTCCTAACTGTGGCCTAAATTTGTTGACAACATCCGAAACACCTTTATATGTTTGAGAAACTTGATTCAAATACGATGGGTCAAGAATCTTGTTCATCATGTTTGGATCATCCCCTGCACATGCATCGATCGCATTAAGGAATTAATCGTACCAATATAAGGTAAGCACCTTGAATCTTATATATATATATATATATATATATATATATATATATAAACATTGAACTGGAGCGTATATGGATACCAGGTCCAAGATTGTAGATATGGTGTGTAAGTCCATCAACAATTCCCTGTCCCGAAACTTCCAGGAAGGTGTTAAACCATTTCTCCTCATAAAAGCCACCTGGACCTAAGACCTTTGGTTGAGTCTCGGGGTGTGCGTACAATTCTTTTACTAGATTCTTAAGCACAATAACATCTTTCCCATATTGTTTCGCGTCAACTTTTGCACCCATCCCAGATCCAGAAAGTTGATTTCCTGATGAAATATATTTTTTCGAAGTATGAAAAAAAAACCCGAAAATCAATCTTATATAATAACCTTCGGAGAGTGATTTAAGTTACCAAATTCATATGAATCGACTTTGTATCCTTTCGAAATAGTGTACTGCATGAAATCCCTTGTATTTTGCGGTTGCCAATCACCGATCCAAAGACCCTTTTCAGTTTGTGACTCGTTTCTTCCGAAAAGAGCATTCAGCCCGAATGTAAGCTTTACCCTTAAGAATACAAGTACCAAAGTAAAAGTAAAAAATTTGTTTAGATATAAAGGTTAAATTAATTATGTAAAAATAATAGATAGATGTAGTTACCCAGTGTGGTTGAAAAATCTATTCAATTGGTCCCATCTCTCCATTGAAAGGCATCCCTGAGAGAATCCAAATAAACCGTCTTCTCTTTTCATGAAATTAGGGCAACTGCTAACTTCTCCTACTTTGTACACCACGTTGTCTTGCAACGAACCACCAACTTTGATTCTCAAAGGATTGAACGCTGAAAGTAGTTTACAAAAATTAGTCCAAAATCACTGTTGCCCGGCTCTGACCCTTGTAAATTTGATAGGATGTGCGTAGAACTCACCTTTTATTGCATTTATCAACGCCCCATATCTCAAATCCTACAAAGAAGGTATATCCAGAAAGGTCAAATTTTATTTTTAATAGATGAGTATACATATCAGGGAGGAAATTTTGACAAGCATACCAAGTTTAATATCCCGGCCTTTCCCCAAGGGCATTGATTGTACTCGCACTTTTCAGCAGGCCACCAATCTAATGTAACACATACGAAGTTATCGTCAGTTTTAGCGATCGAACAACCATTCCAACCCGCATTTTGCCACGAAAACTTCAATTTTTTTTCCATGTTCCCTAATATTTTGTTGGAGCGGTATTGCAATGTTTGTTAGTGCAAAAAATATAACTTAAACATACTTTCAATCAAGATTAGTAAAAAAGAAAAGAAACGATAACGAGGCAATTTACTTTGGGACATTTTTAATATTTTGTTTATATACAATCATTGTATATTTTGGGAAATTACATAATGATTACATGTAGGGATGACAAGATACACAATCATTGTATACAATCATTGTATATTTTGATCCATTTTATTTTTCCATTATTTTAACGTGTCCCCCGTTTATCATTAATATTTGCAGCGCAAACTTTTTGATTGTTCAAATTTGAATTGCAAGCGGCGGTTAAACATTTCTGAAAGTTGAAACTCAACAATTCTTACATAGATAGGAACAAAAGGAGACAACCGAAAAACAAGCGATATAGGTTTATTGGTCTTTAGAAGCTCAAACAAAGTTTGAAACCATTGATATTCGAGATAAGCAAATGATGTGATCTAAACGCATGCAGGGGCTTCAAAGTCTCTAATGGTTACATAGGCTATTGACTGAGCGGCAATAGATATGGGTGTCGAAGCATCAACAAGCTTTGGATCCATCGCCGGAATGTCCTCTGAATTTGTCTGGACCATTGGAACATCGTTCAAACACACGATATCATCCTTTATATCTCCAGTTAACGCTCTCAAATGATACTCTTCTCTGTTTTGCTTCCCAACAAACTCATAGTTAGGCTTCCCAACATCCCCGGGTTTTGCATTCGAAAGGGTTATATTGAAGGATCTATCTTTCGACAAGTTGATAAATATCAAGGAAACCCCAGGCTACAGAAAGGAAACATGCACCCAAATGATTATTAACGACATAGAATCCAACAACCCCAAAATGAAAGGACAGCTTTATCAAAGCCAGCTCACCTTTTTCTTTGCGCAGTGAGCATATACACGCAAATTTGGATCAGATTCTTTTGTCACAGCAAGCACAGTACTCCCCATAAGTCGGTGCCATAAAAGTGCACTGGTGATTAAAAAAAGTAAGTAGATGAAATGTTAGTATCTATACAAGAAACGATGACAAGAATAATTGCGCTTTTGTTAAAAAAAAAACTCACCCATAATAATCTGGGTTGGGAACGAACGTCGTAGCATTGAGTAAACCGTAATTTCCACCAATCAAAGCTTGCCTGCAGAAAACCTTTTGATCATAGGTTGAAGCCATTCCCATCTGATCCAAATACCTGTTTAGGGTCAAATGTTCAGCCACACAACATTATTGCACACGAACAAATTTAGTCGTCGTGGAAAATGAGGACAAAAAAACGTGACCTTACCAGAATCCATCAGCAAATGTTCGAGACACATCTTTGCTCCCGCCGTTCAAAGCTCCGCCTGATTCAGAAACCCATGCTCCTAACTGTGGCCTAAATTTGTTGACAACATCCGAAACACCTTTATATGTTTGAGAAACTTGATTCAAATACGATGGGTCAAGAATCTTGTTCATCATGTTTGGATCATCCCCTGCACATGCATCGATCGCATTAAGGAATTAATCGTACCAATATAAGGTAAGCACCTTGAATCTTATATATATATATATATATATATATATATATATATAAACATTGAACTGGAGCGTATATGGATACCAGGTCCAAGATTGTAGATATGGTGTGTAAGTCCATCAACAATTCCCTGTCCCGAAACTTCCAGGAAGGTGTTAAACCATTTCTCCTCATAAAAGCCACCTGGACCTAAGACCTTTGGTTGAGTCTCGGGGTGTGCGTACAATTCTTTTACTAGATTCTTAAGCACAATAACATCTTTCCCATATTGTTTTGCGTCAACTTTTGCACCCATCCCAGATCCAGAAAGTTGATTTCCTGATGAAATATATTTTTTCGAAGTATGAAAAAAAACCCCGAAAATCAATCTTATATAATAACCTTCGGAGAGTGATTTAAGTTACCAAATTCATATGAATCGACTTTGTATCCTTTCGAAATAGTGTACTGCATGAAATCCCTTGTATTTTGCGGTTGCCAATCACCGATCCAAAGACCCTTTTCAGTTTGTGACTCGTTTCTTCCGAAAAGAGCATTCAGCCCGAATGTAAGCTTTACCCTTAAGAATACAAGTACCAAAGTAAAAGTAAAAAATTTGTTTAGATACAAAGGTTAAATTAATTATGTAAAAATAATAGATAGATGTAGTTACCCAGTGTGGTTGAAAAATCTATTCAATTGGTCCCATCTCTCCATTGAAAGGCATCCCTGAGAGAATCCAAATAAACCGTCTTCTCTTTTCATGAAATTAGGGCAACTGCTAACTTCTCCTACTTTGTACACCACGTTGTCTTGCAACGAACCACCAACTTTGATTCTCAAAGGATTGAACGCTGAAAGTAGTTTACAAAAATTAGTCCAAAATCACTGTTGCCCGGCTCTGACCCTTGTAAATTTGATAGGATGTGCGTAGAACTCACCTTTTATTGCATTTATCAACGCCCCATATCTCAAATCCTACAAAGAAGGTATATCCAGAAAGGTCAAATTTTATTTTTAATAGATGAGTATCCATATCAGGGAGGAAATTTTGACAAGCATACCAAGTTTAATATCCCGGCCTTTCCCCAAGGGCATTGATTGTACTCGCACTTTTCAGCAGGCCACCAATCTAATGTAACACATACGAAGTTATCGTCAGTTTTAGGGATCGAACAACCATTCCAACCCGCATTTTGCCACGAAAACTTCAATTTTTTTTCCATGTTCCCTAATATTTTGTTGGAGCGGTATTGCAATGTTTGTTAGTGCAAAAAATATAACTTAAACATACTTTCAATCAAGATTAGTAAAAAAGAAAAGAAACGATAACGAGGCAATTTACTTTGGGACATTTTTAATATTTTGTTTATATACAATCATTGTATATTTTGGGAAATTACATAATGATTACATGTAGGGATGACAAGATACACAATCATTGTATACAATCATTGTATATTTTGATCCATTTTATTTTTCCATTATTTTAACGTGTCCCCCGTTTATCATTAATATTTGCAGCGCAAACTTTTTGATTGTTCAAATTTGAATTGCAAGCGGCGGTTAAACATTTCTGAAAGTTGAAACTCAACAATTCTTACATAGATAGGAACAAAAGGAGACAACCGAAAAACAAGCGATATAGGTTTATTGGTCTTTAGAAGCTCAAACAAAGTTTGAAACCATTGATATTCGAGATAAGCAAATGATGTGATCTAAACGCATGCAGGGGCTTCAAAGTCTCTAATGGTTACATAGGCTATTGACTGAGCGGCAATAGATATGGGTGTCGAAGCATCAACAAGCTTTGGATCCATCGCCGGAATGTCCTCTGAATTTGTCTGGACCATTGGAACATCGTTCAAACACACGATATCATCCTTTATATCTCCAGTTAACGCTCTCAAATGATACTCTTCTCTGTTTTGCTTCCCAACAAACTCATAGTTAGGCTTCCCAACATCCCCGGGTTTTGCATTCGAAAGGGTTATATTGAACGATCTATCTTTCGACAAGTTGATAAATATCAAGGAAACCCCAGGCTACAGAAAGGAAACATGCACCCAAATGATTATTAACGACATAGAATCCAACAACCCCAAAATGAAAGGACAACTTTATCAAAGCCAGCTCACCTTTTTCTTTGCGCAGTGAGCATATACACGCAAATTTGGATCGGATTCTTTTGTCACAGCAAGCACAGTACTCCCCATAAGTCGGTGCCATAAAAGTGCACTGGTGATTAAAAAAAGTAAGTAGATGAAATGTTAGTATCTATACAAGAAACGATGACAAGAATAATTGCGCTTTTGTTAAAAAAAAAACTCACCCATAATAATCTGGGTTGGGAACGAACGTCGTAGCATTGAGTAAACCGTAATTTCCACCAATCAAAGCTTGCCTGCAGAAAACCTTTTGATCATAGGTTGAAGCCATTCCCATCTGATCCAAATACCTGTTTAGGGTCAAATGTTCAGCCACACAACATTATTGCACACGAACAAATTTAGTCGTCGTGGAAAATGAGGACAAAAAAACGTGACCTTACCAGAATCCATCAGCAAATGTTCGAGACACATCTTTGCTCCCGCCGTTCAAAGCTCCGCCTGATTCAGAAACCCATGCTCCTAACTGTGGCCTAAATTTGTTGACAACATCCGAAACACCTTTATATGTTTGAGAAACTTGATTCAAATACGATGGGTCAAGAATCTTGTTCATCATGTTTGGATCATCCCCTGCACATGCATCGATCGCATTAAGGAATTAATCGTACCAATATAAGGTAAGCACCTTGAATCTTATATATATATATATATATATATATATATATATATATACATTGAACTGAAGCGTATATGGATACCAGGTCCAAGATTGTAGATATGGTGTGTAAGTCCATCAACAATTCCCTGTCCCGAAACTTCCAGGAAGGTGTTAAACCATTTCTCCTCATAAAAGCCACCTGGACCTAAGACCTTTGGTTGAGTCTCGGGGTGTGCGTACAATTCTTTTACTAGATTCTTAAGCACAATAACATCTTTCCCATATTGTTTCGCGTCAACTTTTGCACCCATCCCAGATCCAGAAAGTTGATTTCCTGATGAAATATATTTTTTCGAAGTATGAAAAAAAACCCCGAAAATCAATCTTATATAATAACCTTCGGAGAGTGATTTAAGTTACCAAATTCATATGAATCGACTTTGTATCCTTTCGAAATAGTGTACTGCATGAAATCCCTTGTATTTTGCGGTTGCCAATCACCGATCCAAAGACCCTTTTCAGTTTGTGACTCGTTTCTTCCGAAAAGAGCATTCAGCCCGAATGTAAGCTTTACCCTTAAGAATACAAGTACCAAAGTAAAAGTAAAAAATTTGTTTAGATATAAAGGTTAAATTAATTATGTAAAAATAATAGATAGATGTAGTTACCCAGTGTGGTTGAAAAATCTATTCAATTGGTCCCATCTCTCCATTGAAAGGCATCCCTGAGAGAATCCAAATAAACCGTCTTCTCTTTTCATGAAATTAGGGCAACTGCTAACTTCTCCTACTTTGTACACCACGTTGTCTTGCAACGAACCACCAACTTTGATTCTCAAAGGATTGAACGCTGAAAGTAGTTTACAAAAATTAGTCCAAAATCACTGTTGCCCGGCTCTGACCCTTGTAAATTTGATAGGATGTGCGTAGAACTCACCTTTTATTGCATTTATCAACGCCCCATATCTCAAATCCTACAAAGAAGGTATATCCAGAAAGGTCAAATTTTATTTTTAATAGATGAGTATACATATCAGGGAGGAAATTTTGACAAGCATACCAAGTTTAATATCCCGGCCTTTCCCCAAGGGCATTGATTGTACTCGCACTTTTCAGCAGGCCACCAATCTAATGTAACACATACGAAGTTATCGTCAGTTTTAGCGATCGAAGCTGCTCCATGAATCACAACGTTCACATTTTGTGCAAATGAAAGCGGCGCTGATAAAAGAAGGATTATAGGACAAAATGCGAATTTGAAATTCATATTCTAAAAGAAAAGATAATTGAGGAGCTGAGGATAATGAAATGTTATTCCACGCGTGTGTGTATATATATTCGAAGGCAGTTTAAATAAGTTTAGTATAATTAACAACTTATCATAAGCGACCAATGAAAAAGCGTTATGGTCTGGTTTTAGAGTTATAAGGTTGCAGGTACAACTGATTCCGTTGAGTTATGCACCGAACAACCATTCCAACCCGCATTTTGCCACGAAAACTTCAATTTTTTTTCCATGTTCCCTAATATTTTGTTGGAGCGGTATTGCAATGTTTGTTAGTGCAAAAAATATAACTTAAACATACTTTCAATCAAGATTAGTAAAAAAGAAAAGAAACGATAACGAGGCAATTTACTTTGGGACATTTTTAATATTTTGTTTATATACAATCATTGTATATTTTGGGAAATTACATAATGATTACATGTAGGGATGACAAGATACACAATCATTGTATACAATCATTGTATATTTTGATCCATTTTATTTTTCCATTATTTTAACGTGTCCCCCGTTTATCATTAATATTTGCAGCGCAAACTTTTTGATTGTTCAAATTTGAATTGCAAGCGGCGGTTAAACATTTCTGAAAGTTGAAACTCAACAATTCTTACATAGATAGGAACAAAAGGAGACAACCGAAAAACAAGCGATATAGGTTTATTGGTCTTTAGAAGCTCAAACAAAGTTTGAAACCATTGATATTCGAGATAAGCAAATGATGTGATCTAAACGCATGCAGGGGCTTCAAAGTCTCTAATGGTTACATAGGCTATTGACTGAGCGGCAATAGATATGGGTGTCGAAGCATCAACAAGCTTTGGATCCATCGCCGGAATGTCCTCTGAATTTGTCTGGACCATTGGAACATCGTTCAAACACACGATATCATCCTTTATATCTCCAGTTAACGCTCTCAAATGATACTCTTCTCTGTTTTGCTTCCCAACAAACTCATAGTTAGGCTTCCCAACATCCCCGGGTTTTGCATTCGAAAGGGTTATATTGAACGATCTATCTTTCGACAAGTTGATAAATATCAAGGAAACCCCAGGCTACAGAAAGGAAACATGCACCCAAATGATTATTAACGACATAGAATCCAACAACCCCAAAATGAAAGGACAACTTTATCAAAGCCAGCTCACCTTTTTCTTTGCGCAGTGAGCATATACACGCAAATTTGGATCGGATTCTTTTGTCACAGCAAGCACAGTACTCCCCATAAGTCGGTGCCATAAAAGTGCACTGGTGATTAAAAAAAGTAAGTAGATGAAATGTTAGTATCTATACAAGAAACGATGACAAGAATAATTGCGCTTTTGTTAAAAAAAAAACTCACCCATAATAATCTGGGTTGGGAACGAACGTCGTAGCATTGAGTAAACCGTAATTTCCACCAATCAAAGCTTGCCTGCAGAAAACCTTTTGATCATAGGTTGAAGCCATTCCCATCTGATCCAAATACCTGTTTAGGGTCAAATGTTCAGCCACACAACATTATTGCACACGAACAAATTTAGTCGTCGTGGAAAATGAGGACAAAAAAACGTGACCTTACCAGAATCCATCAGCAAATGTTCGAGACACATCTTTGCTCCCGCCGTTCAAAGCTCCGCCTGATTCAGAAACCCATGCTCCTAACTGTGGCCTAAATTTGTTGACAACATCCGAAACACCTTTATATGTTTGAGAAACTTGATTCAAATACGATGGGTCAAGAATCTTGTTCATCATGTTTGGATCATCCCCTGCACATGCATCGATCGCATTAAGGAATTAATCGTACCAATATAAGGTAAGCACCTTGAATCTTATATATATATATATATATATATATATATATATATATATATATATATATACATTGAACTGAAGCGTATATGGATACCAGGTCCAAGATTGTAGATATGGTGTGTAAGTCCATCAACAATTCCCTGTCCCGAAACTTCCAGGAAGGTGTTAAACCATTTCTCCTCATAAAAGCCACCTGGACCTAAGACCTTTGGTTGAGTCTCGGGGTGTGCGTACAATTCTTTTACTAGATTCTTAAGCACAATAACATCTTTCCCATATTGTTTCGCGTCAACTTTTGCACCCATCCCAGATCCAGAAAGTTGATTTCCTGATGAAATATATTTTTTCGAAGTATGAAAAAACCCCCCGAAAATCAATCTTATATAATAACCTTCGGAGAGTGATTTAAGTTACCAAATTCATATGAATCGACTTTGTATCCTTTCGAAATAGTGTACTACATGAAATCCCTTGTATTTTGCGGTTGCCAATCACCGATCCAAAGACCCTTTTCAGTTTGTGACTCGTTTCTTCCGAAAAGAGCATTCAGCCCGAATGTAAGCTTTACCCTTAAGAATACAAGTACCAAAGTAAAAGTAAAAAATTTGTTTAGATATAAAGGTTAAATTAATTATGTAAAAATAATAGATAGATGTAGTTACCCAGTGTGGTTGAAAAATCTATTCAATTGGTCCCATCTCTCCATTGAAAGGCATCCCTGAGAGAATCCAAATAAACCGTCTTCTCTTTTCATGAAATTAGGGCAACTGCTAACTTCTCCTACTTTGTACACCACGTTGTCTTGCAACGAACCACCAACTTTGATTCTCAAAGGATTGAACGCTGAAAGTAGTTTACAAAAATTAGTCCAAAATCACTGTTGCCCGGCTCTGACCCTTGTAAATTTGATAGGATGTGCGTAGAACTCACCTTTTATTGCATTTATCAACGCCCCATATCTCAAATCCTACAAAGAAGGTATATCCAGAAAGGTCAAATTTTATTTTTAATAGATGAGTATACATATCAGGGAGGAAATTTTGACAAGCATACCAAGTTTAATATCCCGGCCTTTCCCCAAGGGCATTGATTGTACTCGCACTTTTCAGCAGGCCACCAATCTAATGTAACACATACGAAGTTATCGTCAGTTTTAGCGATCGAAGCTGCTCCATGAATCACAACGTTCACATTTTGTGCAAATGAAAGCGACGCTGATAAAAGAAGGATTATAGGACAAAATGCGAATTTGAAATTCATATTCTAAAAGAAAAGATAATTGAGGAGCTGAGGATAATGAAATGTTATTCCACGCGTGTGTGTATATATATTCGAAGGCAGTTTAAATAAGTTTAGTATAATTAACAACTTATCATAAGCGACCAATGAAAAAGCGTTATGGTCTGGTTTTAGAGTTATAAGGTTGCAGGTACAACTGATTCCGTTGAGTTATGCACCGAACAACCATTCCAACCCGCATTTTGCCACGAAAACTTCAATTTTTTTTCCATGTTCCCTAATATTTTGTTGGAGCGGTATTGCAATGTTTGTTAGTGCAAAAAATATAACTTAAACATACTTTCAATCAAGATTAGTAAAAAAGAAAAGAAACGATAACGAGGCAATTTACTTTGGGACATTTTTAATATTTTGTTTATATACAATCATTGTATATTTTGGGAAATTACATAATGATTACATGTAGGGATGACAAGATACACAATCATTGTATACAATCATTGTATATTTTGATCCATTTTATTTTTCCATTATTTTAACGTGTCCCCCGTTTATCATTAATATTTGCAGCGCAAACTTTTTGATTGTTCAAATTTGAATTGCAAGCGGCGGTTAAACATTTCTGAAAGTTGAAACTCAACAATTCTTACATAGATAGGAACAAAAGGAGACAACCGAAAAACAAGCGATATAGGTTTATTGGTCTTTAGAAGCTCAAACAAAGTTTGAAACCATTGATATTCGAGATAAGCAAATGATGTGATCTAAACGCATGCAGGGGCTTCAAAGTCTCTAATGGTTACATAGGCTATTGACTGAGCGGCAATAGATATGGGTGTCGAAGCATCAACAAGCTTTGGATCCATCGCCGGAATGTCCTCTGAATTTGTCTGGACCATTGGAACATCGTTCAAACACACGATATCATCCTTTATATCTCCAGTTAACGCTCTCAAATGATACTCTTCTCTGTTTTGCTTCCCAACAAACTCATAGTTAGGCTTCCCAGCATCCCCGGGTTTTGCATTCGAAAGGGTTATATTGAACGATCTATCTTTCGACAAGTTGATAAATATCAAGGAAACCCCAGGCTACAGAAAGGAAACATGCACCCAAATGATTATTAACGACATAGAATCCAACAACCCCAAAATGAAAGGACAACTTTATCAAAGCCAGCTCACCTTTTTCTTTGCGCAGTGAGCATATACACGCAAATTTGGATCGGATTCTTTTGTCACAGCAAGCACAGTACTCCCCATAAGTCGGTGCCATAAAAGTGCACTGGTGATTAAAAAAAGTAAGTAGATGAAATGTTAGTATCTATACAAGAAACGATGACAAGAATAATTGCGCTTTTGTTAAAAAAAAAACTCACCCATAATAATCTGGGTTGGGAACGAACGTCGTAGCATTGAGTAAACCGTAATTTCCACCAATCAAAGCTTGCCTGCAGAAAACCTTTTGATCATAGGTTGAAGCCATTCCCATCTGATCCAAATACCTATTTAGGGTCAAATGTTCAGCCACACAACATTATTGCACACGAACAAATTTAGTCGTCGTGGAAAATGAGGACAAAAAAACGTGACCTTACCAGAATCCATCAGCAAATGTTCGAGACACATCTTTGCTCCCGCCGTTCAAAGCTCCGCCTGATTCAGAAACCCATGCTCCTAACTGTGGCCTAAATTTGTTGACAACATCCGAAACACCTTTATATGTTTGAGAAACTTGATTCAAATACGATGGGTCAAGAATCTTGTTCATCATGTTTTGATCATCCCCTGCACATGCATCGATCGCATTAAGGAATTAATCGTACCAATATAAGGTAAGCACCTTGAATCTTATATATATATATATATATATATAAACATTGAACTGGAGCGTATATGGATACCAGGTCCAAGATTGTAGATATGGTGTGTAAGTCCATCAACAATTCCCTGTCCCGAAACTTCCAGGAAGGTGTTAAACCATTTCTCCTCATAAAAGCCACCTGGACCTAAGACCTTTGGTTGAGTCTCGGGGTGTGCGTACAATTCTTTTACTAGATTCTTAAGCACAATAACATCTTTCCCATATTGTTTCGCGTCAACTTTTGCACCCATCCCAGATCCAGAAAGTTGATTTCCTGATGAAATATATTTTTTCGAAGTATGAAAAAAAACCCCGAAAATCAATCTTATATAATAACCTTCGGAGAGTGATTTAAGTTACCAAATTCATATGAATCGACTTTGTATCCTTTCGAAATAGTGTACTGCATGAAATCCCTTGTATTTTGCGGTTGCCAATCACCGATCCAAAGACCCTTTTCAGTTTGTGACTCGTTTCTTCCGAAAAGAGCATTCAGCCCGAATGTAAGCTTTACCCTTAAGAATACAAGTACCAAAGTAAAAGTAAAAAATTTGTTTAGATATAAAGGTTAAATTAATTATGTAAAAATAATAGATAGATGTAGTTACCCAGTGTGGTTGAAAAATCTATTCAATTGGTCCCATCTCTCCATTGAAAGGCATCCCTGAGAGAATCCAAATAAACCGTCTTCTCTTTTCATGAAATTAGGGCAACTGCTAACTTCTCCTACTTTGTACACCACGTTGTCTTGCAACGAACCACCAACTTTGATTCTCAAAGGATTGAACGCTGAAAGTAGTTTACAAAAATTAGTCCAAAATCACTGTTGCCCGGCTTTGACCCTTGTAAATTTGATAGGATGTGCGTAGAACTCACCTTTTATTGCATTTATCAACGCCCCATATCTCAAATCCTACAAAGAAGGTATATCCAGAAAGGTCAAATTTTATTTTTAATAGATGAGTATACATATCAGGGAGGAAATTTTGACAAGCATACCAAGTTTAATATCCCGGCCTTTCCCCAAGGGCATTGATTGTACTCGCACTTTTCAGCAGGCCACCAATCTAATGTAACACATACGAAGTTATCGTCAGTTTTAGCGATCGAAGCTGCTCCATGAATCACAACGTTCACATTTTGTGCAAATGAAAGCGACGCTGATAAAAGAAGGATTATAGGACAAAATGCGAATTTGAAATTCATATTCTAAAAGAAAAGATAATTGAGGAGCTGAGGATAATGAAATGTTATTCCACGCGTGTGTGTATATATATTCGAAGGCAGTTTAAATAAGTTTAGTATAATTAACAACTTATCATAAGCGACCAATGAAAAAGCGTTATGGTCTGGTTTTAGAGTTATAAGGTTGCAGGTACAACTGATTCCGTTGAGTTATGCACCGAACAACCATTCCAACCCGCATTTTGCCACGAAAACTTCAATTTTTTTTCCATGTTCCCTAATATTTTGTTGGAGCGGTATTGCAATGTTTGTTAGTGCAAAAAATATAACTTAAACATACTTTCAATCAAGATTAGTAAAAAAGAAAAGAAACGATAACGAGGCAATTTACTTTGGGACATTTTTAATATTTTGTTTATATACAATCATTGTATATTTTGGGAAATTACATAATGATTACATGTAGGGATGACAAGATACACAATCATTGTATACAATCATTGTATATTTTGATCCATTTTATTTTTCCATTATTTTAACGTGTCCCCCGTTTATCATTAATATTTGCAGCGCAAACTTTTTGATTGTTCAAATTTGAATTGCAAGCGGCGGTTAAACATTTCTGAAAGTTGAAACTCAACAATTCTTACATAGATAGGAACAAAAGGAGACAACCGAAAAACAAGCGATATAGGTTTATTGGTCTTTAGAAGCTCAAACAAAGTTTGAAACCATTGATATTCGAGATAAGCAAATGATGTGATCTAAACGCATGCAGGGGCTTCAAAGTCTCTAATGGTTACATAGGCTATTGACTGAGGGGCAATAGATATGGGTGTCGAAGCATCAACAAGCTTTGGATCCATCGCCGGAATGTCCTCTGAATTTGTCTGGACCATTGGAACATCGTTCAAACACACGATATCATCCTTTATATCTCCAGTTAACGCTCTCAAATGATACTCTTCTCTGTTTTGCTTCCCAACAAACTCATAGTTAGGCTTCCCAGCATCCCCGGGTTTTGCATTCGAAATGGTTATATTGAACGATCTATCTTTCGACAAGTTGATAAATATCAAGGAAACCCCAGGCTACAGAAAGGAAACATGCACCCAAATGATTATTAACGACATAGAATCCAACAACCCCAAAATGAAAGGACAACTTTATCAAAGCCAGCTCACCTTTTTCTTTGCGCAGTGAGCATATACACGCAAATTTGGATCGGATTCTTTTGTCACAGCAAGCACAGTACTCCCCATAAGTCGGTGCCATAAAAGTGCACTGGTGATTAAAAAAAGTAAGTAGATGAAATGTTAGTATCTATACAAGAAACGATGACAAGAATAATTGCGCTTTTGTTAAAAAAAAAAACTCACCCATAATAATCTGGGTTGGGAACGAACGTCGTAGCATTGAGTAAACCGTAATTTCCACCAATCAAAGCTTGCCTGCAGAAAACCTTTTGATCATAGGTTGAAGCCATTCCCATCTGATCCAAATACCTATTTAGGGTCAAATGTTCAGCCACACAACATTATTGCACACGAACAAATTTAGTCGTCGTGGAAAATGAGGACAAAAAAACGTGACATTACCAGAATCCATCAGCAAATGTTCGAGACACATCTTTGCTCCCGCCGTTCAAAGATCCGCCTGATTCAGAAACCCATGCTCCTAACTGTGGCCTAAATTTGTTGACAACATCCGAAACACCTTTATATGTTTGAGAAACTTGATTCAAATACGATGGGTCAAGAATCTTGTTCATCATGTTTGGATCATCCCCTGCACATGCATCGATCGCATTAAGGAATTAATCGTACCAATATAAGGTAAGCACCTTGAATCTTATATATATATATATATATATATATAAACATTGAACTGGAGCGTATATGGATACCAGGTCCAAGATTGTAGATATGGTGTGTAAGTCCATCAACAATTCCCTGTCCCGAAACTTCCAGGAAGGTGTTAAACCATTTCTCCTCATAAAAGCCACCTGGACCTAAGACCTTTGGTTGAGTCTCGGGGTGTGCGTACAATTCTTTTACTAGATTCTTAAGCACAATAACATCTTTCCCATATTGTTTCGCGTCAACTTTTGCACCCATCCCAGATCCAGAAAGTTGATTTCCTGATGAAATATATTTTTTCGAAGTATGAAAAAAAACCCTGAAAATCAATCTTATATAATAACCTTCGGAGAGTGATTTAAGTTACCAAATTCATATGAATCGACTTTGTATCCTTTCGAAATAGTGTACTGCATGAAATCCCTTGTATTTTGCGGTTGCCAATCACCGATCCAAAGACCCTTTTCAGTTTGTGACTCGTTTCTTCCGAAAAGAGCATTCAGCCCGAATGTAAGCTTTACCCTTAAGAATACAAGTACCAAAGTAAAAGTAAAAAATTTGTTTAGATATAAAGGTTAAATTAATTATGTAAAAATAATAGATAGATGTAGTTACCCAGTGTGGTTGAAAAATCTATTCAATTGGTCCCATCTCTCCATTGAAAGGCATCCCTGAGAGAATCCAAATAAACCGTCTTCTCTTTTCATGAAATTAGGGCAACTGCTAACTTCTCCTACTTTGTACACCACGTTGTCTTGCAACGAACCACCAACTTTGATTCTCAAAGGATTGAACGCTGAAAGTAGTTTACAAAAATTAGTCCAAAATCACTGTTGCCCGGCTCTGACCCTTGTAAATTTGATAGGATGTGCGTAGAACTCACCTTTTATTGCATTTATCAACGCCCCATATCTCAAATCCTACAAAGAAGGTATATCCAGAAAGGTCAAATTTTATTTTTAATAGATGAGTATACATATCAGGGAGGAAATTTTGACAAGCATACCAAGTTTAATATCCCGGCCTTTCCCCAAGGGCATTGATTGTACTCGCACTTTTCAGCAGGCCACCAATCTAATGTAACACATACGAAGTTATCGTCAGTTTTAGCGATCGAAGCTGCTCCATGAATCACAACGTTCACATTTTGTGCAAATGAAAGCGACGCTGATAAAAGAAGGATTATAGGACAAAATGCGAATTTGAAATTCATATTCTAAAAGAAAAGATAATTGAGGAGCTGAGGATAATGAAATGTTATTCCACGCGTGTGTGTATATATATTCGAAGGCAGTTTAAATAAGTTTAGTATAATTAACAACTTATCATAAGCGACCAATGAAAAAGCGTTATGGTCTGGTTTTAGAGTTATAAGGTTGCAGGTACAACTGATTCCGTTGAGTTATGCACCGAACAACCATTCCAACCCGCATTTTGCCACGAAAACTTCAATTTTTTTTCCATGTTCCCTAATATTTTGTTGGAGCGGTATTGCAATGTTTGTTAGTGCAAAAAATATAACTTAAACATACTTTTAATCAAGATTAGTAAAAAAGAAAAGAAACGATAACGAGGCAATTTACTTTGGGACATTTTTAATATTTTGTTTATATACAATCATTGTATATTTTGGGAAATTACATAATGATTACATGTAGGGATGACAAGATACACAATCATTGTATACAATCATTGTATATTTTGATCCATTTTATTTTTCCATTATTTTAACGTGTCCCCCGTTTATCATTAATATTTGCAGCGCAAACTTTTTGATTGTTCAAATTTGAATTGCAAGCGGCGGTTAAACATTTCTGAAAGTTGAAACTCAACAATTCTTACATAGATAGGAACAAAAGGAGACAACCGAAAAACAAGCGATATAGGTTTATTGGTCTTTAGAAGCTCAAACAAAGTTTGAAACCATTGATATTCGAGATAAGCAAATGATGTGATCTAAACGCATGCAGGGGCTTCAAAGTCTCTAATGGTTACATAGGCTATTGACTGAGCGGCAATAGATATGGGTGTCGAAGCATCAACAAGCTTTGGATCCATCGCCGGAATGTCCTCTGAATTTGTCTGGACCATTGGAACATCGTTCAAACACACGATATCATCCTTTATATCTCCAGTTAACGCTCTCAAATGATACTCTTCTCTGTTTTGCTTCCCAACAAACTCATAGTTAGGCTTCCCAGCATCCCCGGGTTTTGCATTCGAAAGGGTTATATTGAACGATCTATCTTTCGACAAGTTGATAAATATCAAGGAAACCCCAGGCTACAGAAAGGAAACATGCACCCAAATGATTATTAACGACATAGAATCCAACAACCCCAAAATGAAAGGACAACTTTATCAAAGCCAGCTCACCTTTTTCTTTGCGCAGTGAGCATATACACGCAAATTTGGATCGGATTCTTTTGTCACAGCAAGCACAGTACTCCCCATAAGTCGGTGCCATAAAAGTGCACTGGTGATTAAAAAAAGTAAGTAGATGAAATGTTAGTATCTATACAAGAAACGATGACAAGAATAATTGCGCTTTTGTTAAAAAAAAAAACTCACCCATAATAATCTGGGTTGGGAACGAACGTCGTAGCATTGAGTAAACCGTAATTTCCACCAATCAAAGCTTGCCTGCAGAAAACCTTTTGATCATAGGTTGAAGCCATTCCCATCTGATCCAAATACCTGTTTAGGGTCAAATGTTCAGCCACACAACATTATTGCACACGAACAAATTTAGTCGTCGTGGAAAATGAGGACAAAAAAACGTGACCTTACCAGAATCCATCAGCAAATGTTCGAGACACATCTTTGCTCCCGCCGTTCAAAGCTCCGCCTGATTCAGAAACCCATGCTCCTAACTGTGGCCTAAATTTGTTGACAACATCCGAAACACCTTTATATGTTTGAGAAACTTGATTCAAATACGATGGGTCAAGAATCTTGTTCATCATGTTTGGATCATCCCCTGCACATGCATCGATCGCATTAAGGAATTAATCGTACCAATATAAGGTAAGCACCTTGAATCTTATATATATATATATATATATATATATATAAACATTGAACTGGAGCGTATATGGATACCAGGTCCAAGATTGTAGATATGGTGTGTAAGTCCATCAACAATTCCCTGTCCCGAAACTTCCAGGAAGGTGTTAAACCATTTCTCCTCATAAAAGCCACCTGGACCTAAGACCTTTGGTTGAGTCTCGGGGTGTGCGTACAATTCTTTTACTAGATTCTTAAGCACAATAACATCTTTCCCATATTGTTTCGCGTCAACTTTTGCACCCATCCCAGATCCGGAAAGTTGATTTCCTGATGAAATATATTTTTTCGAAGTATGAAAAAAAACCCCGAAAATCAATCTTATATAATAACCTTCGGAGAGTGATTTAAGTTACCAAATTCATATGAATCGACTTTGTATCCTTTCGAAATAGTGTACTGCATGAAATCCCTTGTATTTTGCGGTTGCCAATCACCGATCCAAAGACCCTTTTCAGTTTGTGACTCGTTTCTTCCGAAAAGAGCATTCAGCCCGAATGTAAGCTTTACCCTTAAGAATACAAGTACCAAAGTAAAAGTAAAAAATTTGTTTAGATATAAAGGTTAAATTAATTATGTAAAAATAATAGATAGATGTAGTTACCCAGTGTGGTTGAAAAATCTATTCAATTGGTCCCATCTCTCCATTGAAAGGCATCCCTGAGAGAATCCAAATAAACCGTCTTCTCTTTTCATGAAATTAGGGCAACTGCTAACTTCTCCTACTTTGTACACCACGTTGTCTTGCAACGAACCACCAACTTTGATTCTCAAAGGATTGAACGCTGAAAGTAGTTTACAAAAATTAGTCCAAAATCACTGTTGCCCGGCTCTGACCCTTGTAAATTTGATAGGATGTGCGTAGAACTCACCTTTTATTGCATTTATCAACGCCCAATATCTCAAATCCTACAAAGAAGGTATATCCAGAAAGGTCAAATTTTATTTTTAATAGATGAGTATACATATCAGGGAGGAAATTTTGACAAGCATACCAAGTTTAATATCCCGGCCTTTCCCCAAGGGCATTGATTGTACTCGCACTTTTCAGCAGGCCACCAATCTAATGTAACACATACGAAGTTATCGTCAGTTTTAGCGATCGAAGCTGCTCCATGAATCACAACGTTCACATTTTGTGCAAATGAAAGCGACGCTGATAAAAGAAGGATTATAGGACAAAATGCGAATTTGAAATTCATATTCTAAAAGAAAAGATAATTGAGGAGCTGAGGATAATGAAATGTTATTCCACGCGTGTGTGTATATATATTCGAAGGCAGTTTAAATAAGTTTAGTATAATTAACAACTTATCATAAGCGACCAATGAAAAAGCGTTATGGTCTGGTTTTAGAGTTATAAGGTTGCAGGTACAACTGATTCCGTTGAGTTATGCACCGAACAACCATTCCAACCCGCATTTTGCCACGAAAACTTCAATTTTTTTTCCATGTTCCCTAATATTTTGTTGGAGCGGTATTGCAATGTTTGTTAGTGCAAAAAATATAACTTAAACATACTTTCAATCAAGATTAGTAAAAAAGAAAAGAAACGATAACGAGGCAATTTACTTTGGGACATTTTTAATATTTTGTTTATATACAATCATTGTATATTTTGGGAAATTACATAATGATTACATGTAGGGATGACAAGATACACAATCATTGTATACAATCATTGTATATTTTGATCCATTTTATTTTTCCATTATTTTAACGTGTCCCCCGTTTATCATTAATATTTGCAGCGCAAACTTTTTGATTGTTCAAATTTGAATTGCAAGCGGCGGTTAAACATTTCTGAAAGTTGAAACTCAACAATTCTTACATAGATAGGAACAAAAGGAGACAACCGAAAAACAAGCGATATAGGTTTATTGGTCTTTAGAAGCTCAAACAAAGTTTGAAACCATTGATATTCGAGATAAGCAAATGATGTGATCTAAACGCATGCAGGGGCTTCAAAGTCTCTAATGGTTACATAGGCTATTGACTGAGCGGCAATAGATATGGGTGTCGAAGCATCAACAAGCTTTGGATCCATCGCCGGAATGTCCTCTGAATTTGTCTGGACCATTGGAACATCGTTCAAACACACGATATCATCCTTTATATCTCCAGTTAACGCTCTCAAATGATACTCTTCTCTGTTTTGCTTCCCAACAAACTCATAGTTAGGCTTCCCAGCATCCCCGGGTTTTGCATTCGAAAGGGTTATATTGAACGATCTATCTTTCGACAAGTTGATAAATATCAAGGAAACCCCAGGCTACAGAAAGGAAACATGCACCCAAATGATTATTAACGACATAGAATCCAACAACCCCAAAATGAAAGGACAACTTTATCAAAGCCAGCTCACCTTTTTCTTTGCGCAGTGAGCATATACACGCAAATTTGGATCGGATTCTTTTGTCACAGCAAGCACAGTACTCCCCATAAGTCGGTGCCATAAAAGTGCACTGGTGATTAAAAAAGTAAGTAGATGAAATGTTAGTATCTATACAAGAAACGATGACAAGAATAATTGCGCTTTTGTTAAAAAAAAAACTCACCCATAATAATCTGGGTTGGGAACGAACGTCGTAGCATTGAGTAAACCGTAATTTCCACCAATCAAAGCTTGCCTGCAGAAAACCTTTTGATCATAGGTTGAAGCCATTCCCATCTGATCCAAATACCTGTTTAGGGTCAAATGTTCAGCCACACAACATTATTGCACACGAACAAATTTAGTCGGCGTGGAAAATGAGGACAAAAAAACGTGACCTTACCAGAATCTATCAGCAAATGTTCGAGACACATCTTTGCTCCCGCCGTTCAAAGCTCCGCCTGATTCAGAAACCCATGCTCCTAACTGTGGTCTAAATTTGTTGACAACATCCGAAACACCTTTATATGTTTGAGAAACTTGATTCAAATACGATGGGTCAAGAATCTTGTTCATCATGTTTGGATCATCCCCTGCACATGCATCGATCGCATTAAGGAATTAATCGTACCAATATAAGGTAAGCACCTTGAATCTTATATATATATATATATATATATAAACATTGAACTGGAGCGTATATGGATACCAGGTCCAAGATTGTAGATATGGTGTGTAAGTCCATCAACAATTCCCTGTCCCGAAACTTCCAGGAAGGTGTTAAACCATTTCTCCTCATAAAAGCCACCTGGACCTAAGACCTTTGGTTGAGTCTCGGGGTGTGCGTACAATTCTTTTACTAGATTCTTAAGCACAATAACATCTTTCCCATATTGTTTCGCGTCAACTTTTGCACCCATCCCATATCCAGAAAGTTGATTTCCTGATGAAATATATTTTTTCGAAGTATGAAAAAAAAACCTGAAAATCAATCTTATATAATAACCTTCGGAGAGTGATTTAAGTTACCAAATTCATATGAATCGACTTTGTATCCTTTCGAAATAGTGTACTGCATGAAATCCCTTGTATTTTGCGGTTGCCAATCACCGATCCAAAGACCCTTTTCAGTTAGTGACTCGTTTCTTCCGAAAAGAGCATTCAGCCCGAATGTAAGCTTTACCCTTAAGAATACAAGTACCAAAGTAAAAGTAAAAAATTTGTTTAGATATAAAGGTTAAATTAATTATGTAAAAATAATAGATAGATGTAGTTACCCAGTGTGGTTGAAAAATCTATTCAATTGGTCCCATCTCTCCATTGAAAGGCATCCCTGAGAGAATCCAAATAAACCGTCTTCTCTTTTCATGAAATTAGGGCAACTGCTAACTTCTCCTACTTTGTACACCACGTTGTCTTGCAACGAACCACCAACTTTGATTCTCAAAGGATTGAACGCTGAAAGTAGTTTACAAAAATTAGTCCAAAATCACTGTTGCCCGGCTCTGACCCTTGTAAATTTGATAGGATGTGCGAAGAACTCACCTTTTATTGCATTTATCAACGCCCCATATCTCAAATCCTACAAAGAAGGTATATCCAGAAAGGTCAAATTTTATTTTTAATAGATGAGTATACATATCAGGGAGGAAATTTTGACAAGCATACCAAGTTTAATATCCCGGCCTTTCCCCAAGGGCATTGATTGTACTCGCACTTTTCAGCAGGCCACCAATCTAATGTAACACATACGAAGTTATCGTCAGTTTTAGCGATCGAAGCTGCTCCATGAATCACAACGTTCACATTTTGTGCAAATGAAAGCGACGCTGATAAAAGAAGGATTATAGGACAAAATGCGAATTTGAAATTCATATTCTAAAAGAAAAGATAATTGAGGAGCTGAGGATAATGAAATGTTATTCCACGCGTGTGTGTATATATATTCGAAGGCAGTTTAAATAAGTTTAGTATAATTAACAACTTATCATAAGCGACCAATGAAAAAGCGTTATGGTCTGGTTTTAGAGTTATAAGGTTGCAGGTACAACTGATTCCGTTGAGTTATGCACCGAACAACCATTCCAACCCGCATTTTGCCACGAAAACTTCAATTTTTTTTCCATGTTCCCTAATATATTGTTGGAGCGGTATTGCAATGTTTGTTAGTGCAAAAAATATAACTTAAACATACTTTCAATCAAGATTAGTAAAAAAGAAAAGAAACGATAACGAGGCAATTTACTTTGGGACATTTTTAATATTTTGTTTATATACAATCATTGTATATTTTGGGAAATTACATAATGATTACATGTAGGGATGACAAGATACACAATCATTGTATACAATCATTGTATATTTTGATCCATTTTATTTTTCCATTATTTTAACGTGTTCCCCGTTTATCATTAATATTTGCAGCGCAAACTTTTTGATTGTTCAAATTTGAATTGCAAGCGGCGGTTAAACATTTCTGAAAGTTGAAACTCAACAATTCTTACATAGATAGGAACAAAAGGAGACAACCGAAAAACAAGCGATATAGGTTTATTGGTCTTTAGAAGCTCAAACAAAGTTTGAAACCATTGATATTCGAGATAAGCAAATGATGTGATCTAAACGCATGCAGGGGCTTCAAAGTCTCTAATAGTTACATAGGCTATTGACTGAGCGGCAATAGATATGGGTGTCGAAGCATCAACAAGCTTTGGATCCATCGCCGGAATGTCCTCTGAATTTGTCTGGACCATTGGAACATCGTTCAAACACACGATATCATCCTTTATATCTCCAGTTAACGCTCTCAAATGATACTCTTCTCTGTTTTGCTTCCCAACAAACTCATAGTTAGGCTTCCCAGCATCCCCGGGTTTTGCATTCGAAAGGGTTATATTGAACGATCTATCTTTCGACAAGTTGATAAATATCAAGGAAACCCCAGGCTACAGAAAGGAAACATGCACCCAAATGATTATTAACGACATAGAATCCAACAACCCCAAAATGAAAGGACAACTTTATCAAAGCCAGCTCACCTTTTTCTTTGCGCAGTGAGCATATACACGCAAATTTGGATCAGATTCTTTTGTCACAGCAAGCACAGTACTCCCCATAAGTCGGTGCCATAAAAGTGCACTGGTGATTAAAAAAAGTAAGTAGATGAAATGTTAGTATCTATACAAGAAACGATGACAAGAATAATTGCGCTTTTGTTATAAAAAAAACTCACCCATAATAATCTGGGTTGGGAACGAACGTCGTAGCATTGAGTAAACCGTAATTTCCACCAATCAAAGCTTGCCTGCAGAAAACCTTTTGATCATAGGTTGAAGCCATTCCCATATGATCCAAATACCTGTTTAGGGTCAAATGTTCAGCCACACAACATTATTGCACACGAACAAATTTAGTCGTCGTGGAAAATGAGGACAAAAAAACGTGACCTTACCAGAATCCATCAGCAAATGTTCGAGACACATCTTTGCTCCCGCCATTCAAAGCTCCGCCTGATTCAGAAACCCATGCTCCTAACTGTGGCCTAAATTTGTTGACAACATCCGAAACACCTTTATATGTTTGAGAAACTTGATTCAAATACGATGGGTCAAGAATCTTGTTCATCATGTTTGGATCATCCCCTGCACATGCATCGATCGCATTAAGGAATTAATCGTACCAATATAAGGTAAGCACCTTGAATCTTATATATATATATATATATATAAACATTGAACTGGAGCGTATATGGATACCAGGTCCAAGATTGTAGATATGGTGTGTAAGTCCATCAACAATTCCCTGTCCCGAAACTTCCAGGAAGGTGTTAAACCATTTCTCCTCATAAAAGCCACCTGGACCTAAGACCTTTGGTTGAGTCTCGGGGTGTGCGTACAATTCTTTTACTAGATTCTTAAGCACAATAACATCTTTCCCATATTGTTTCGCGTCAACTTTTGCACCCATCCCAGATCCAGAAAGTTGATTTCCTGATGAAATATATTTTTTCGAAGTATGAAAAAAAAACCCCGAAAATCAATCTTATATAATAACCTTCGGAGAGTGATTTAAGTTACCAAATTCATATGAATCGACTTTGTATCCTTTCGAAATAGTGTACTGCATGAAATCCCTTGTATTTTGCGGTTGCCAATCACCGATCCAAAGACCCTTTTCAGTTTGTGACTCGTTTCTTCCGAAAAGAGCATTCAGCCCGAATGTAAGCTTTACCCTTAAGAATACAAGTACCAAAGTAAAAGTAAAAAATTTGTTTAGATATAAAGGTTAAATTAATTATGTAAAAATAATAGATAGATGTAGTTACCCAGTGTGGTTGAAAAATCTATTCAATTGGTCCCATCTCTCCATTGAAAGGCATCCCTGAGAGAATCCAAATAAACCGTCTTCTCTTTTCATGAAATTAGGGCAACTGCTAACTTCTCCTACTTTGTACACCACGTTGTCTTGCAACGAACCACCAACTTTGATTCTCAAAGGATTGAACGCTGAAAGTAGTTTACAAAAATTAGTCCAAAATCACTGTTGCCCGGCTCTGACCCTTGTAAATTTGATAGGATGTGCGTAGAACTCACCTTTTATTGCATTTATCAACGCCCCATATCTCAAATCCTACAAAGAAGGTATATCCAGAAAGGTCAAATTTTATTTTTAATAGATGAGTATACATATCAGGGAGGAAATTTTGACAAGCATACCAAGTTTAATATCCCGGCCTTTCCCCAAGGGCATTGATTGTACTCGCACTTTTCAGCAGGCCACCAATCTAATGTAACACATACGAAGTTATCGTCAGTTTTAGCGATCGAAGCTGCTCCATGAATCACAACGTTCACATTTTGTGCAAATGAAAGCGACGCTGATAAAAGAAGGATTATAGGACAAAATGCGAATTTGAAATTCATATTCTAAAAGAAAAGATAATTGAGGAGCTGAGGATAATGAAATGTTATTCCACGCGTGTGTGTATATATATTCGAAGGCAGTTTAAATAAGTTTAGTATAATTAACAACTTATCATAAGCGACCAATGAAAAAGCGTTATGGTCTGGTTTTAGAGTTATAAGGTTGCAGGTACAACTGATTCCGTTGAGTTATGCACCGAACAACCATTCCAACCCGCATTTTGCCACGAAAACTTCAATTTTTTTCCATGTTCCCTAATATTTTGTTGGAGCGGTATTGCAATGTTTGTTAGTGCAAAAAATATAACTTAAACATACTTTCAATCAAGATTAGTAAAAAAGAAAAGAAACGATAACGAGGCAATTTACTTTGGGACATTTTTAATATTTTGTTTATATACAATCATTGTATATTTTGGGAAATTACATAATGATTACATGTAGGGATGACAAGATACACAATCATTGTATACAATCATTGTATATTTTGATCCATTTTATTTTTCCATTATTTTAACGTGTCCCCCGTTTATCATTAATATTTGCAGCGCAAACTTTTTGATTGTTCAAATTTGAATTGCAAGCGGCGGTTAAACATTTCTGAAAGTTGAAACTCAACAATTCTTACATAGATAGGAACAAAAGGAGACAACCGAAAAACAAGCGATATAGGTTTATTGGTCTTTAGAAGCTCAAACAAAGTTTGAAACCATTGATATTCGAGATAAGCAAATGATGTGATCTAAACGCATGCAGGGGCTTCAAAGTCTCTAATGGTTACATAGGCTATTGACTGAGCGGCAATAGATATGGGTGTCGAAGCATCAACAAGCTTTGGATCCATCGCCGGAATGTCCTCTGAATTTGTCTGGACCATTGGAACATCGTTCAAACACACGATATCATCCTTTATATCTCCAGTTAACGCTCTCAAATGATACTCTTCTCTGTTTTGCTTCCCAACAAACTCATAGTTAGGCTTCCCAGCATCCCCGGGTTTTGCATTCGAAAGGGTTATATTGAACGATCTATCTTTCGACAAGTTGATAAATATCAAGGAAACCCCAGGCTACAGAAAGGAAACATGCACCCAAATGATTATTAACGACATAGAATCCAACAACCCCAAAATGAAAGGACAACTTTATCAAAGCCAGCTCACCTTTTTCTTTGCGCAGTGAGCATATACACGCAAATTTGGATCGGATTCTTTTGTCACAGCAAGCACAGTACTCCCCATAAGTCGGTGCCATAAAAGTGCACTGGTGATTAAAAAAAGTAAGTAGATGAAATGTTAGTATCTATACAAGAAACGATGACAAGAATAATTGCGCTTTTGTTAAAAAAAAAACTCACCCATAATAATCTGGGTTGGGAACGAACGTCGTAGCATTGAGTAAACCGTAATTTCCACCAATCAAAGCTTGCCTGCAGAAAACCTTTTGATCATAGGTTGAAGCCATTCCCATCTGATCCAAATACCTGTTTAGGGTCAAATGTTCAGCCACACAACATTATTGCACACGAACAAATTTAGTCGTCGTGGAAAATGAGGACAAAAAAACGTGACCTTACCAGAATCCATCAGCAAATGTTCGAGACACATCTTTGCTCCCGCCGTTCAAAGCTCCGCCTGATTCAGAAACCCATGCTCCTAACTGTGGCCTAAATTTGTTGACAACATCCGAAACACCTTTATATGTTTGAGAAACTTGATTCAAATACGATGGGTCAAGAATCTTGTTCATCATGTTTGGATCATCCCCTGCACATGCATCGATCGCATTAAGGAATTAATCGTACCAATATAAGGTAAGCACCTTGAATCTTATATATATATATATATATATATATATATATATATATAAACATTGAACTGGAGCGTATATGGATACCAGGTCCAAGATTGTAGATATGGTGTGTAAGTCCATCAACAATTCCCTGTCCCGAAACTTCCAGGAAGGTGTTAAACCATTTCTCCTCATAAAAGCCACCTGGACCTAAGACCTTTGGTTGAGTCTCGGGGTGTGCGTACAATTCTTTTACTAGATTCTTAAGCACAATAACATCTTTCCCATATTGTTTCGCGTCAACTTTTGCACCCATCCCAGATCCAGAAAGTTGATTTCCTGATGAAATATATTTTTTCGAAGTATGAAAAAAAACCCCGAAAATCAATCTTATATAATAACCTTCGGAGAGTGATTTAAGTTACCAAATTCATATGAATCGACTTTGTATCCTTTCGAAATAGTGTACTGCATGAAATCCCTTGTATTTTGCGGTTGCCAATCACCGATCCAAAGACCCTTTTCAGTTTGTGACTCGTTTCTTCCGAAAAGAGCATTCAGCCCGAATGTAAGCTTTACCCTTAAGAATACAAGTACCAAAGTAAAAGTAAAAAATTTGTTTAGATATAAAGGTTAAATTAATTATGTAAAAATAATAGATAGATGTAGTTACCCAGTGTGGTTGAAAAATCTATTCAATTGGTCCCATCTCTCCATTGAAAGGCATCCCTGAGAGAATCCAAATAAACCATCTTCTCTTTTCATGAAATTAGGGCAACTGCTAACTTCTCCTACTTTGTACACCACGTTGTCTTGCAACGAACCACCAACTTTGATTCTCAAAGGATTGAACGCTGAAAGTAGTTTACAAAAATTAGTCCAAAATCACTGTTGCCCGGCTCTGACCCTTGTAAATTTGATAGGATGTGCGTAGAACTCACCTTTTATTGCATTTATCAACGCCCCATATCTCAAATCCTACAAAGAAGGTATATCCAGAAAGGTCAAATTTTATTTTTAATAGATGAGTATACATATCAGGGAGGAAATTTTGACAAGCATACCAAGTTTAATATCCCGGCCTTTCCCCAAGGGCATTGATTGTACTCGCACTTTTCAGCAGGCCACCAATCTAATGTAACACATACGAAGTTATCGTCAGTTTTAGCGATCGAAGCTGCTCCATGAATCACAACGTTCACATTTTGTGCAAATGAAAGCGACGCTGATAAAAGAAGGATTATAGGACAAAATGCGAATTTGAAATTCATATTCTAAAAGAAAAGATAATTGAGGAGCTGAGGATAATGAAATGTTATTCCACGCGTGTGTGTATATATATTCGAAGGCAGTTTAAATAAGTTTAGTATAATTAACAACTTATCATAAGCGACCAATGAAAAAGCGTTATGGTCTGGTTTTAGAGTTATAAGGTTGCAGGTACAACTGATTCCGTTGAGTTATGCACCGAACAACCATTCCAACCCGCATTTTGCCACGAAAACTTCAATTTTTTTTCCATGTTCCCTAATATTTTGTTGGAGCGGTATTGCAATGTTTGTTAGTGCAAAAAATATAACTTAAACATACTTTCAATCAAGATTAGTAAAAAAGAAAAGAAACGATAACGAGGCAATTTACTTTGGGACATTTTTAATATTTTGTTTATATACAATCATTGTATATTTTGGGAAATTACATAATGATTACATGTAGGGATGACAAGATACACAATCATTGTATACAATCATTGTATATTTTGATCCATTTTATTTTTCCATTATTTTAACGTGTCCCCCGTTTATCATTAATATTTGCAGCGCAAACTTTTTGATTGTTCAAATTTGAATTGCAAGCGGCGGTTAAACATTTCTGAAAGTTGAAACTCAACAATTCTTACATAGATAGGAACAAAAGGAGACAACCGAAAAACAAGCGATATAGGTTTATTGGTCTTTAGAAGCTCAAACAAAGTTTGAAACCATTGATATTCGAGATAAGCAAATGATGTGATCTAAACGCATGCAGGGGCTTCAAAGTCTCTAATGGTTACATAGGCTATTGACTGAGCGGCAATAGATATGGGTGTCGAAGCATCAACAAGCTTTGGATCCATCGCCGGAATGTCCTCTGAATTTGTCTGGACCATTGGAGCATCGTTCAAACACACGATATCATCCTTTATATCTCCAGTTAACGCTCTCAAATGATACTCTTCTCTGTTTTGCTTCCCAACAAACTCATAGTTAGGCTTCCCAGCATCCCCGGGTTTTGCATTCGAAAGGGTTATATTGAACGATCTATCTTTCGACAAGTTGATAAATATCAAGGAAACCCCAGGCTACAGAAAGGAAACATGCACCCAAATGATTATTAACGACATAGAATCCAACAACCCCAAAATGAAAGGACAACTTTATCAAAGCCAGCTCACCTTTTTCTTTGCGCAGTGAGCATATACACGCAAATTTGGATCGGATTCTTTTGTCACAGCAAGCACAGTACTCCCCATAAGTCGGTGCCATAAAAGTGCACTGGTGATTAAAAAAAGTAAGTAGATGAAATGTTAGTATCTATACAAGAAACGATGACAAGAATAATTGCGCTTTTGTTAAAAAAAAACTCACCCATAATAATCTGGGTTGGGAACGAACGTCGTAGCATTGAGTAAACCGTAATTTCCACCAATCAAAGCTTGCCTGCAGAAAACCTTTTGATCATAGGTTGAAGCCATTCCCATCTGATCCAAATACCTGTTTAGGGTCAAATGTTCAGCCACACAACATTATTGCACACGAACAAATTTAGTCGACGTGGAAAATGAGGACAAAAAAACGTGACCTTACCAGAATCCATCAGCAAATGTTCGAGACACATCTTTGCTCCCGCCGTTCAAAGCTCCGCCTGATTCAGAAACCCATGCTCCTAACTGTGGCCTAAATTTGTTGACAACATCCGAAACACCTTTATATGTTTGAGAAACTTGATTCAAATACGATGGGTCAAGAATCTTGTTCATCATGTTTGGATCATCCCCTGCACATGCATCGATCGCATTAAGGAATTAATCGTACCAATATAAGGTAAGCACCTTGAATCTTATATATATATATATATATATATATATATATATAAACATTGAACTGGAGCGTATATGGATACCAGGTCCAAGATTGTAGATATGGTGTGTAAGTCCATCAACAATTCCCTGTCCCGAAACTTCCAGGAAGGTGTTAAACCATTTCTCCTCATAAAAGCCACCTGGACCTAAGACCTTTGGTTGAGTCTCGGGGTGTGCGTACAATTCTTTTACTAGATTCTTAAGCACAATAACATCTTTCCCATATTGTTTCGCGTCAACTTTTGCACCCATCCCAGATCCAGAAAGTTGATTTCCTGATGAAATATATTTTTTCGAAGTATGAAAAAAAACCCCGAAAATCAATCTTATATAATAACCTTCGGAGAGTGATTTAAGTTACCAAATTCATATGAATCGACTTTGTATCCTTTCGAAATAGTGTACTGCATGAAATCCCTTGTATTTTGCGGTTGCCAATCACCGATCCAAAGACCCTTTTCAGTTTGTGACTCGTTTCTTCCGAAAAGAGCATTCAGCCCGAATGTAAGCTTTACCCTTAAGAATACAAGTACCAAAGTAAAAGTAAAAAATTTGTTTAGATATAAAGGTTAAATTAATTATGTAAAAATAATAGATAGATGTAGTTACCCAGTGTGGTTGAAAAATCTATTCAATTGGTCCCATCTCTCCATTGAAAGGCATCCCTGAGAGAATCCAAATAAACCGTCTTCTCTTTTCATGAAATTAGGGCAACTGCTAACTTCTCCTACTTTGTACACCACGTTGTCTTGCAACGAACCACCAACTTTGATTCTCAAAGGATTGAACGCTGAAAGTAGTTTACAAAAATTAGTCCAAAATCACTGTTGCCCGGCTCTGACCCTTGTAAATTTGATAGGATGTGCGTAGAACTCACCTTTTATTGCATTTATCAACGCCCCATATCTCAAATCCTACAAAGAAGGTATATCCAGAAAGGTCAAATTTTATTTTTAATAGATGAGTATACATATCAGGGAGGAAATTTTGACAAGCATACCAAGTTTAATATCCCGGCCTTTCCCCAAGGGCATTGATTGTACTCGCACTTTTCAGCAGGCCACCAATCTAATGTAACACATACGAAGTTATCGTCAGTTTTAGCGATCGAAGCTGCTCCATGAATCACAACGTTCACATTTTGGGCAAATGAAAGCGACGCTGATAAAAGAAGGATTATAGGACAAAATGCGAATTTGAAATTCATATTCTAAAAGAAAAGATAATTGAGGAGCTGAGGATAATGAAATGTTATTCCACGCGTGTGTGTATATATATTCGAAGGCAGTTTAAATAAGTTTAGTATAATTAACAACTTATCATAAGCGACCAATGAAAAAGCGTTATGGTCTGGTTTTAGAGTTATAAGGTTGCAGGTACAACTGATTCCGTTGAGTTATGCACCGAACAACCATTCCAACCCGCATTTTGCCACGAAAACTTCAATTTTTTTTCCATGTTCCCTAATATTTTGTTGGAGCGGTATTGCAATGTTTGTTAGTGCAAAAAATATAATTTAAACATACTTTCAATCAAGATTAGTAAAAAAGAAAAGAAACGATAACGAGGCAATTTACTTTGGGACATTTTTAAAATTTTGTTTATATACAATCATTGTATATTTTGGGAAATTACATAATGATTACATGTAGGGATGACAAGATACATAATGAACATATCGAAAGATGCCACCGGAATAGTTTAAATTCATAAATTCATCTTGGAACATGAACAGTATCAGCCAAAATAGACATAAGATACATAATGAACAATAATTATTTTTTGGACTTTAGGGACTGATAAATAATAAAATACAAATAATCATTACATGTAGGGATGATAAGATAAAAACACATTGTTAGTAATCCGTTTAAGAATCTAGAGCACGATCAGAGAGTACCAGAATCGGACCCGTTCAAAATGATAAAATCGAGGTAGAATATTTTCCGTTTAGTAGAAACAAATGATGATTCTAAATGTAATGTCCCAACAGAATCAGGTGCCAATGTTCCTCGCGAAAGTTTCCTTTCACCCAAAGTCTAAGGAATATCTTTTATTTTTCCAAACAGTGTTTTTTTTATCATGTTAAAAATAAATAAATAAAGTATTCAGATGTAAACAAATAGATCATTTTGATCCATTTTATTTTTCCATTATTTTAACGTGTCCCCCGTTTATCATTAATATTTGCAGCGCAAACTTTTTGATTGTTCAAATTTGAATTGCAAGCGGCGGTTAAACATTTCTGAAAGTTGAAACTCAACAATTCTTACATAGATAGGAACAAAAGGAGACAACCGAAAAACAAGCGATATAGGTTTATTGGTCTTTAGAAGCTCAAACAAAGTTTGAAACCATTGATATTCGAGATAAGCAAATGATGTGATCTAAACGCATGCAGGGGCTTCAAAGTCTCTAATGGTTACATAGGCTATTGACTGAGCGGCAATAGATATGGGTGTCGAAGCATCAACAAGCTTTGGATCCATCGCCGGAATGTCCTCTGAATTTGTCTGGACCATTGGAACATCGTTCAAACACACGATATCATCCTTTATATCTCCAGTTAACGCTCTCAAATGATACTCTTCTCTGTTTTGCTTCCCAACAAACTCATAGTTAGGCTTCCCAACATCCCCGGGTTTTGCATTCGAAAGGGTTATATTGAACGATCTATCTTTCGACAAGTTGATAAATATCAAGGAAACCCCAGGCTACAGAAAGGAAACATGCACCCAAATGATTATTAACGACATAGAATCCAACAACCCCAATATGAAAGGACAACTTTATCAAAGCCAGCTCACCTTTTTCTTTGCGCAGTGAGCATATACACGCAAATTTGGATCGGATTCTTTTGTCACAGCAAGCACAGTACTCCCCATAAGTCGGTGCCATAAAAGTGCACTGGTGATTAAAAAAAGTAAGTAGATGAAATGTTAGTATCTATACAAGAAACGATGACAAGAATAATTGCGCTTTTGTTAAAAAAAAAACTCACCCATAATAATCTGGGTTGGGAACGAACGTCGTAGCATTGAGTAAACCGTAATTTCCACCAATCAAAGCTTGCCTGCAGAAAACCTTTTGATCATAGGTTGAAGCCATTCCCATCTGATCCAAATACCTGTTTAGGGTCAAATGTTCAGCCACACAACATTATTGCACACGAACAAATTTAGTCGTCGTGGAAAATGAGGACAAAAAAACGTGACCTTACCAGAATCCATCAGCAAATGTTCGAGACACATCTTTGCTCCCGCCGTTCAAAGCTCCGCCTGATTCAGAAACCCATGCTCCTAACTGTGGCCTAAATTTGTTGACAACATCCGAAACACCTTTATATGTTTGAGAAACTTGATTCAAATACGATGGGTCAAGAATCTTGTTCATCATGTTTGGATCATCCCCTGCACATGCATCGATCGCATTAAGGAATTAATCGTACCAATATAAGGTAAGCACCTTGAATCTTATATATATATATATATATATATATATATATATATATAAACATTGAACTGGAACGTATATGGATACCAGGTCCAAGATTGTAGATATGGTGTGTAAGTCCATCAACAATTCCCTGTCCCGAAACTTCCAGGAAGGTGTTAAACCATTTCTCCTCATAAAAGCCACCTGGACCTAAGACCTTTGGTTGAGTCTCGGGGTGTGCGTACAATTCTTTTACTAGATTCTTAAGCACAATAACATCTTTCCCATATTGTTTCGCGTCAACTTTTGCACCCATCCCAGATCCAGAAAGTTGATTTCCTGATGAAATATATTTTTTCGAAGTATGAAAAAAAACCCCGAAAATCAATCTTATATAATAACCTTCGGAGAGTGATTTAAGTTACCAAATTCATATGAATCGACTTTGTATCCTTTCGAAATAGTGTACTGCATGAAATCCCTTGTATTTTGCGGTTGCCAATCACCGATCCAAAGACCCTTTTCAGTTTGTGACTCGTTTCTTCCGAAAAGAGCATTCAGCCCGAATGTAAGCTTTACCCTTCAGAATACAAGTACCAAAGTAAAAGTAAAAAATTTGTTTAGATATAAAGGTTAAATTAATTATGTAAAAATAATAGATAGATGTAGTTACCCAGTGTGGTTGAAAAATCTATTCAATTGGTCCCATCTCTCCATTGAAAGGCATCCCTGAGAGAACCCAAATAAACCGTCTTCTCTTTTCATGAAATTAGGGCAACTGCTAACTTCTCCTACTTTGTACACCACGTTGTCTTGCAACGAACCACCAACTTTGATTCTCAAAGGATTGAACGCTGAAAGTAGTTTACAAAAATTAGTCCAAAATCACTGTTGCCCGGCTCTGACCCTTGTAAATTTGATAGGATGTGCGTAGAACTCACCTTTTATTGCATTTATCAACGCCCCATATCTCAAATCCTACAAAGAAGGTATATCCAGAAAGGTCAAATTTTATTTTTAATAGATGAGTATACATATCAGGGAGGAAATTTTGACAAGCATACCAAGTTTAAGATCCCGGCCTTTCCCCAAGGGCATTGATTGTACTCGCACTTTTCAGCAGGCCACCAATCTAATGTAACACATACGAAGTTATCGTCAGTTTTAGCGATCGAAGCTGCTCCATGAATCACAACGTTCACATTTTGTGCAAATGAAAGCGACGCTGATAAAAGAAGGATTATAGGACAAAATGCGAATTTGAAATTCATATTCTAAAAGAAAAGATAATTGAGGAGCTGAGGATAATGAAATGTTATTCCACGCGTGTGTGTATATATATTCGAAGGCAGTTTAAATAAGTTTAGTATAATTAACAACTTATCATAAGCGACCAATGAAAAAGCGTTATGGTCTGGTTTTAGAGTTATAAGGTTGCAGGTACAACTGATTCCGTTGAGTTATGCACTGAACAACCATTCCAACCCGCATTTTGCCACGAAAACTTCAATTTTTTTTTCCATGTTCCCTAATATTTTGTTGGAGCGGTATTGCAATGTTTGTTAGTGCAAAAAATATAACTTAAACATACTTTCAATCAAGATTAGTAAAAAAGAAAAGAAACGATAACGAGGCAATTTACTTTGGGACATTTTTAATATTTTGTTTAGATACAATCATTGTATATTTTGGGAAATTACATAATGATTACATGTAGGGATGACAAGATACATAATGAACATATCGAAATATGCCACCGGAATAGTTTAAATTCATAAATTCATCTTGGAACATGAACAGTATCAGCCAAAATAGACATAAGATACATAATGAACAATAATTATTTTTTGGACTTTAGGGACTGATAAATAATAAAATACAAATAATCATTACATGTAGGGATGATAAGATAAAAACACATTGTTAGTAATCCGTTTAAGAATCTAGAGCACGATCAGAGAGTACCAGAATCGGACCCGTTCAAAATGATAAAATCGAGGTAGAATATTTTCCGTTTAGTAGAAACAAATGATGATTCTAAATGTAATGTCCCAACAGAATCAGGTGCCAATGTTCCTCGCGAAAGTTTCCTTTCACCCAAAGTCTAAGGAATATCTTTTATTTTTCCAAACACTGTTTTTTTTATCATGTTAAAAATAAATAAATAAAGTATTCAGATGTAAACAAATAGATCATTTTGATCCATTTTATTTTTCCATTATTTTAATGTGTCCCCCGTTTATCATTAATATTTGCAGCGCAAACTTTTTGATTGTTCAAATTTGAATTGCAAGCGGCGGTTAAACATTTCTGAAAGTTGAAACTCAACAATTCTTACATAGATAGGAACAAAAGGAGACAACCGAAAAACAAGCGATATAGGTTTATTGGTCTTTAGAAGCTCAAACAAAGTTTGAAACCATTGATATTCGAGATAAGCAAATGATGTGATCTAAACGCATGCAGGGGCTTCAAAGTCTCTAATGGTTACATAGGCTATTGACTGAGCGGCAATAGATATGGGTGTCGAAGCATCAACAAGCTTTGGATCCATCGCCGGAATGTCCTCTGAATTTGTCTGGACCATTGGAACATCGTTCAAACACACGATATCATCCTTTATATCTCCAGTTAACGCTCTCAAATGATACTCTTCTCTGTTTTGCTTCCCAACAAACTCATAGTTAGGCTTCCCAACATCCCCGGGTTTTGCATTCGAAAGGGTTATATTGAACGATCTATCTTTCGACAAGTTGATAAATATCAAGGAAACCCCAGGCTACAGAAAGGAAACATGCACCCAAATGATTATTAACGACATAGAATCCAACAACCCCAAAATGAAAGGACAACTTTATCAAAGCCAGCTCACCTTTTTCTTTGCGCAGTGAGCATATACACGCAAATTTGGATCGGATTCTTTTGTCACAGCAAGCACAGTACTCCCCATAAGTCGGTGCCATAAAAGTGCACTGGTGATTAAAAAAAGTAAGTAGATGAAATGTTAGTATCTATACAAGAAACGATGACAAGAATAATTGCGCTTTTGTTAAAAAAAAAACTCACCCATAATAATCTGGGTTGGGAACGAACGTCGTAGCATTGAGTAAACCGTAATTTCCACCAATCAAAGCTTGCCTGCAGAAAACCTTTTGATCATAGGTTGAAGCCATTCCCATCTGATCCAAATACCTGTTTAGGGTCAAATGTTCAGCCACACAACATTATTGCACACGAACAAATTTAGTCGTCGTGGAAAATGAGGACAAAAAAACGTGACCTTACCAGAATCCATCAGCAAATGTTCGAGACACATCTTTGCTCCCGCCGTTCAAAGCTCCGCCTGATTCAGAAACCCATGCTCCTAACTGTGGCCTAAATTTGTTGACAACATCCGAAACACCTTTATATGTTTGAGAAACTTGATTCAAATACGATGGGTCAAGAATCTTGTTCATCATGTTTGGATCATCCCCTGCACATGCATCGATCGCATTAAGGAATTAATCGTACCAATATAAGGTAAGCACCTTGAATCTTATATATATATATATATATATATATATAAACATTGAACTGGAACGTATATGGATACCAGGTCCAAGATTGTAGATATGGTGTGTAAGTCCATCAACAATTCCCTGTCCCGAAACTTCCAGGAAGGTGTTAAACCATTTCTCCTCATAAAAGCCACCTGGACCTAAGACCTTTGGTTGAGTCTCGGGGTGTGCGTACAATTCTTTTACTAGATTCTTAAGCACAATAACATCTTTCCCATATTGTTTCGCGTCAACTTTTGCACCCATCCCAGATCCAGAAAGTTGATTTCCTGATGAAATATATTTTTTCGAAGTATGAAAAAAAACCCCGAAAATCAATCTTATATAATAACCTTCGGAGAGTGATTTAAGTTACCAAATTCATATGAATCGACTTTGTATCCTTTCGAAATAGTGTACTGCATGAAATCCCTTGTATTTTGCGGTTGCCAATCACCGATCCAAAGACCCTTTTCAGTTTGTGACTCGTTTCTTCCGAAAAGAGCATTCAGCCCGAATGTAAGCTTTACCCTTCAGAATACAAGTACCAAAGTAAAAGTAAAAAATTTGTTTAGATATAAAGGTTAAATTAATTATGTAAAAATAATAGATAGATGTAGTTACCCAGTGTGGTTGAAAAATCTATTCAATTGGTCCCATCTCTCCATTGAAAGGCATCCCTGAGAGAACCCAAATAAACCGTCTTCTCTTTTCATGAAATTAGGGCAACTGCTAACTTCTCCTACTTTGTACACCACGTTGTCTTGCAACGAACCACCAACTTTGATTCTCAAAGGATTGAACGCTGAAAGTAGTTTACAAAAATTAGTCCAAAATCACTGTTGCCCGGCTCTGACCCTTGTAAATTTGATAGGATGTGCGTAGAACTCACCTTTTATTGCATTTATCAACGCCCCATATCTCAAATCCTACAAAGAAGGTATATCCAGAAAGGTCAAATTTTATTTTTAATAGATGAGTATACATATCAGGGAGGAAATTTTGACAAGCATACCAAGTTTAAGATCCCGGCCTTTCCCCAAGGGCATTGATTGTACTCGCACTTTTCAGCAGGCCACCAATCTAATGTAACACATACGAAGTTATCGTCAGTTTTAGCGATCGAAGCTGCTCCATGAATCACAACGTTCACATTTTGTGCAAATGAAAGCGACGCTGATAAAAGAAGGATTATAGGACAAAATGCGAATTTGAAATTCATATTCTAAAAGAAAAGATAATTGAGGAGCTGAGGATAATGAAATGTTATTCCACGCGTGTGTGTATATATATTCGAAGGCAGTTTAAATAAGTTTAGTATAATTAACAACTTATCATAAGCGACCAATGAAAAAGCGTTATGGTCTGGTTTTAGAGTTATAAGGTTGCAGGTACAACTGATTCCGTTGAGTTATGCACCGAACAACCATTCCAACCCGCATTTTGCCACGAAAACTTCAATTTTTTTTTCCATGTTCCCTAATATTTTGTTGGAGCGGTATTGCAATGTTTGTTAGTGCCAAAAATATAACTTAAACATACTTTCAATCAAGATTAGTAAAAAAGAAAAGAAACGATAACGAGGCAATTTACTTTGGGACATTTTTAATATTTTGTTTAGATACAATCATTGTATATTTTGGGAAATTACATAATGATTACATGTAGGGATGACAAGATACATAATGAACATATCGAAAGATGCCACCGGAATAGTTTAAATTCATAAATTCATCTTGGAACATGAACAGTATCAGCCAAAATAGACATAAGATACATAATGAACAATAATTATTTTTTGGACTTTAGGGACTGATAAATAATAAAATACAAATAATCATTACATGTAGGGATGATAAGATAAAAACACATCGTTAGTAATCCGTTTAAGAATCTAGAGCACGATCAGAGAGTACCAGAATCGGACCCGTTCAAAATGATAAAATCGAGGTAGAATATTTTCCGTTTAGTAGAAACAAATGATGATTCTAAATGTAATGTCCCAACAGAATCAGGTGCCAATGTTCCTCGCGAAAGTTTCCTTTCACCCAAAGTCTAAGGAATATCTTTTATTTTTCCAAACAGTGTTTTTTTTATCATGTTAAAAATAAATAAATAAAGTATTCAGATGTAAACAAATAGATCATTTTGATCCATTTTATTTTTCCATTATTTTAATGTGTCCCCCGTTTATCATTAATATTTGCAGCGCAAACTTTTTGATTGTTCAAATTTGAATTGCAAGCGGCGGTTAAACATTTCTGAAAGTTGAAACTCAACAATTCTTACATAGATAGGAACAAAAGGAGACAACCGAAAAACAAGCGATATAGGTTTATTGGTCTTTAGAAGCTCAAACAAAGTTTGAAACCATTGATATTCGAGATAAGCAAATGATGTGATCTAAACGCATGCAGGGGCTTCGAAGTCTCTAATGGTTACATAGGCTATTGACTGAGCGGCAATAGATATGGGTGTCGAAGCATCAACAAGCTTTGGATCCATCGCCGGAATGTCCTCTGAATTTGTCTGGACCATTGGAACATCGTTCAAACACACGATATCATCCTTTATATCTCCAGTTAACGCTCTCAAATGATACTCTTCTCTGTTTTGCTTCCCAACAAACTCATAGTTAGGCTTCCCAACATCCCCGGGTTTTGCATTCGAAAGGGTTATATTGAACGATCTATCTTTCGACAAGTTGATAAATATCAAGGAAACCCCAGGCTACAGAAAGGAAACATGCACCCAAATGATTATTAACGACATAGAATCCAACAACCCCAAAATGAAAGGACAACTTTATCAAAGCCAGCTCACCTTTTTCTTTGCGCAGTGAGCATATACACGCAAATTTGGATCGGATTCTTTTGTCACAGCAAGCACAGTACTCCCCATAAGTCGGTGCCATAAAAGTGCACTGGTGATTAAAAAAAGTAGGTAGATGAAATGTTAGTATCTATACAAGAAACGATGACAAGAATAATTGCGCTTTTGTTAAAAAAAAAACTCACCCATAATAATCTGGGTTGGGAACGAACGTCGTAGCATTGAGTAAACCGTAATTTCCACCAATCAAAGCTTGCCTGCAGAAAACCTTTTGATCATAGGTTGAAGCCATTCCCATCTGATCCAAATACCTGTTTAGGGTCAAATGTTCAGCCACACAACATTATTGCACACGAACAAATTTAGTCGTCGTGGAAAATGAGGACAAAAAAACGTGACCTTACCAGAATCCATCAGCAAATGTTCGAGACACATCTTTGCTCCCGCCGTTCAAAGCTCCGCCTGATTCAGAAACCCATGCTCCTAACTGTGGCCTAAATTTGTTGACAACATCCGAAACACCTTTATATGTTTGAGAAACTTGATTCAAATACGATGGGTCAAGAATCTTGTTCATCATGTTTGGATCATCCCCTGCACATGCATCGATCGCATTAAGGAATTAATCGTACCAATATAAGGTAAGCACCTTGAATCTTATATATATATATATATATATATATATATATAAACATTGAACTGGAACGTATATGGATACCAGGTCCAAGATTGTAGATATGGTGTGTAAGTCCATCAACAATTCCCTGTCCCGAAACTTCCAGGAAGGTGTTAAACCATTTCTCCTCATAAAAGCCACCTGGACCTAAGACCTTTGGTTGAGTCTCGGGGTGTGCGTACAATTCTTTTACTAGATTCTTAAGCACAATAACATCTTTCCCATATTGTTTCGCGTCAACTTTTGCACCCATCCCAGATCCAGAAAGTTGATTTCCTGATGAAATATATTTTTTCGAAGTATGAAAAAAAACCCCGAAAATCAATCTTATATAATAACCTTCGGAGAGTGATTTAAGTTACCAAATTCATATGAATCGACTTTGTATCCTTTCGAAATAGTGTACTGCATGAAATCCCTTGTATTTTGCGGTTGCCAATCACCGATCCAAAGACCCTTTTCAGTTTGTGACTCGTTTCTTCCGAAAAGAGCATTCAGCCCGAATGTAAGCTTTACCCTTCAGAATACAAGTACCAAAGTAAAAGTAAAAAATTTGTTTAGATATAAAGGTTAAATTAATTATGTAAAAATAATAGATAGATGTAGTTACCCAGTGTGGTTGAAAAATCTATTCAATTGGTCCCATCTCTCCATTGAAAGGCATCCCTGAGAGAACCCAAATAAACCGTCTTCTCTTTTCATGAAATTAGGGCAACTGCTAACTTCTCCTACTTTGTACACCACGTTGTCTTGCAACGAACCACCAACTTTGATTCTCAAAGGATTGAACGCTGAAAGTAGTTTACAAAAATTAGTCCAAAATCACTGTTGCCCGGCTCTGACCCTTGTAAATTTGATAGGATGTGCGTAGAACTCACCTTTTATTGCATTTATCAACGCCCCATATCTCAAATCCTACAAAGAAGGTATATCCAGAAAGGTCAAATTTTATTTTTAATAGATGAGTATACATATCAGGGAGGAAATTTTGACAAGCATACCAAGTTTAATATCCCGGCCTTTCCCCAAGGGCATTGATTGTACTCGCACTTTTCAGCAGGCCACCAATCTAATGTAACACATACGAAGTTATCGTCAGTTTTAGCGATCGAAGCTGCTCCATGAATCACAACGTTCACATTTTGTGCAAATGAAAGCGACGCTGATAAAAGAAGGATTATAGGACAAAATGCGAATTTGAAATTCATATTCTAAAAGAAAAGATAATTGAGGAGCTGAGGATAATGAAATGTTATTCCACGCGTGTGTGTATATATATTCGAAGGCAGTTTAAATAAGTTTAGTATAATTAACAACTTATTATAAGCGACCAATGAAAAAGCGTTATGGTCTGGTTTTAGAGTTATAAGGTTGCAGGTACAACTGATTCCGTTGAGTTATGCACCGAACAACCATTCCAACCCGCATTTTGCCACGAAAACTTCAATTTTTTTTCCATGTTCCCTAATATTTTGTTGGAGCGGTATTGCAATGTTTGTTAGTGCAAAAAATATAACTTAAACATACTTTCAATCAAGATTAGTAAAAAAGAAAAGAAACGATAACGAGGCAATTTACTTTGGGACATTTTTAATATTTTGTTTAGATACAATCATTGTATATTTTGGGAAATTACATAATGATTACATGTAGGGATGACAAGATACATAATGAACATATCGAAAGATGCCACCGGAATAGTTTAAATTCATAAATTCATCTTGGAACATGAACAGTATCAGCCAAAATAGACATAAGGTACATAATGAACAATAATTATTTTTTGGACTTTAGGGACTGATAAATAATAAAATACAAATAATCATTACATGTAGGGAGGATAAGATAAAAACACATTGTTAGTAATCCGTTTAAGAATCTAGAGCACGATCAGAGAGTACCAGAATCGGACCCGTTCAAAATGATAAAATCGAGGTAGAATATTTTCCGTTTAGTAGAAACAAATGATGATTCTAAATGTAATGTCCCAACAGAATCAGGTGCCAATGTTCCTCGCGAAAGTTTCCTTTCACCCAAAGTCTAAGGAATATCTTTTATTTTTCCAAACAGTGTTTTTTTTATCATGTTAAAAATAAATAAATAAAGTATTCAGATGTAAACAAATAGATCATTTTGATCCATTTTATTTTTCCATTATTTCAACGTGTCCCCCGTTTATCATTAATATTTGCAGCGCAAACTTTTTGATTGTTCAAATTTGAATTGCAAGCGGCGGTTAAACATTTCTGAAAGTTGAAACTCAACAATTCTTACATAGATAGGAACAAAAGGAGACAACCGAAAAACAAGCGATATAGGTTTATTGGTCTTTAGAAGCTCAAACAAAGTTTGAAACCATTGATATTCGAGATAAGCAAATGATGTGATCTAAACGCATGCAGGGGCTTCAAAGTCTCTAATGGTTACATAGGCTATTGACTGAGCGGCAATAGATATGGGTGTCGAAGCATCAACAAGCTTTGGATCCATCGCCGGAATGTCCTCTGAATTTGTCTGGACCATTGGAACATCGTTCAAACACACGATATCATCCTTTATATCTCCAGTTAACGCTCTCAAATGATACTCTTCTCTGTTTTGCTTCCCAACAAACTCATAGTTAGGCTTCCCAGCATCCCCGGGTTTTGCATTCGAAAGGGTTATATTGAACGATCTATCTTTCGACAAGTTGATAAATATCAAGGAAACCCCAGGCTACAGAAAGGAAACATGCACCCAAATGATTATTAACGACATAGAATCCAACAACCCCAAAATGAAAGGACAACTTTATCAAAGCCAGCTCACCTTTTTCTTTGCGCAGTGAGCATATACACGCAAATTTGGATCGGATTCTTTTGTCACAGCAAGCACAGTACTCCCCATAAGTCGGTGCCATAAAAGTGCACTGGTGATTAAAAAAAGTAAGTAGATGAAATGTTAGTATCTATACAAGAAACGATGACAAGAATAATTGCGCTTTTGTTAAAAAAAAAACTCACCCATAATAATCTGGGTTGGGAACGAACGTCGTAGCATTGAGTAAACCGTAATTTCCACCAATCAAAGCTTGCCTGCAGAAAACCTTTTGATCATAGGTTGAAGCCATTCCCATCTGATCCAAATACCTGTTTAGGGTCAAATGTTCAGCCACACAACATTATTGCAGACGAACAAATTTAGTCGTCGTGGAAAATGAGGACAAAAAAACGTGACCTTACCAGAATCCATCAGCAAATGTTCGAGACACATCTTTGCTCCCGCCGTTCAAAGCTCCGCCTGATTCAGAAACCCATGCTCCTAACTGTGGCCTAAATTTGTTGACAACATCCGAAACACCTTTATATGTTTGAGAAACTTGATTCAAATACGATGGGTCAAGAATCTTGTTCATCATGTTTGGATCATCCCCTGCACATGCATCGATCGCATTAAGGAATTAATCGTACCAATATAAGGTAAGCACCTTGAATCTTATATATATATATATATATATATATATATATATATATAAACATTGAACTGGAGCGTATATGGATACCAGGTCCAAGATTGTAGATATGGTGTGTAAGTCCATCAACAATTCCCTGTCCCGAAACTTCCAGGAAGGTGTTAAACCATTTCTCCTCATAAAAGCCACGTGGACCTAAGACCTTTGGTTGAGTCTCGGGGTGTGCGTACAATTCTTTTACTAGATTCTTAAGCACAATAACATCTTTCCCATATTGTTTCGCGTCAACTTTTGCACCCATCCCAGATCCAGAAAGTTGATTTCCTGATGAAATATATTTTTTCGAAGTATGAAAAAAAACCCCGAAAATCAATCTTATATAATAACCTTCGGAGAGTGATTTAAGTTACCAAATTCATATGAATCGACTTTGTATCCTTTCGAAATAGTGTACTGCATGAAATCCCTTGTATTTTGCGGTTGCCAATCACCGATCCAAAGACCCTTTTCAGTTTGTGACTCGTTTCTTCCGAAAAGAGCATTAAGCCCGAATGTAAGCTTTACCCTTCAGAATACAAGTACCAAAGTAAAAGTAAAAAATTTGTTTAGATATAAAGGTTAAATTAATTATGTAAAAATAATAGATAGATGTAGTTACCCAGTGTGGTTGAAAAATCTATTCAATTGGTCCCATCTCTCCATTGAAAGGCATCCCTGAGAGAACCCAAATAAACCGTCTTCTCTTTTCATGAAATTAGGGCAACTGCTAACTTCTCCTACTTTGTACACCACGTTGTCTTGCAACGAACCACCAACTTTGATTCTCAAAGGATTGAACGCTGAAAGTAGTTTACAAAAATTAGTCCAAAATCACTGTTGCCCGGCTCTGACCCTTGTAAATTTGATAGGATGTGCGTAGAACTCACCTTTTATTGCATTTATCAACGCCCCATATCTCAAATCCTACAAAGAAGGTATATCCAGAAAGGTCAAATTTTATTTTTAATAGATGAGTATACATATCAGGGAGGAAATTTTGACAAGCATACCAAGTTTAATATCCCGGCCTTTCCCCAACGGCATTGATTGTACTCGCACTTTTCAGCAGGCCACCAATCTAATGTAACACATACGAAGTTATCGTCAGTTTTAGCGATCGAAGCTGCTCCATGAATCACAACGTTCACATTTTGTGCAAATGAAAGCGACGCTGATAAAAGAAGGATTATAGGACAAAATGCGAATTTGAAATTCATATTCTAAAAGAAAAGATAATTGAGGAGCTGAGGATAATGAAATGTTATTCCACGCGTGTGTGTATATATATTCGAAGGCAGTTTAAATAAGTTTAGTATAATTAACAACTTATCATAAGCGACCAATGAAAAAGCGTTATGGTCTGGTTTTAGAGTTATAAGGTTGCAGGTACAACTGATTCCGTTGAGTTATGCACCGAACAACCATTCCAACCCGCATTTTGCCACGAAAACTTCAATTTTTTTTCCATGTTCCCTAATATTTTGTTGGAGCGGTATTGCAATGTTTGTTAGTGCAAAAAATATAACTTAAACATACTTTCAATCAAGATTAGTAAAAAAGAAAAGAAACGATAACGAGGCAATTTACTTTGGGACATTTTTAATATTTTGTTTAGATACAATCATTGTATATTTTGGGAAATTACATAATGATTACATGTAGGGATGACAAGATACATAATGAACATATCGAAAGATGCCACCGGAATAGTTTAAATTCATAAATTCATCTTGGAACATGAACAGTATCAGCCAAAATAGACATAAGATACATAATGAACAATAATTATTTTTTGGACTTTAGGGACTGATAAATAATAAAATACAAATAATCATTACATGTAGGGATGATAAGATAAAAACACATCGTTAGTAATCCGTTTAAGAATCTAGAGCACGATCAGAGAGTACCAGAATCGGACCCGTTCAAAATGATAAAATCGAGGTAGAATATTTTCCGTTTAGTAGAAACAATTGATGATTCTAAATGTAATGTCCCAACAGAATCAGGTGCCAATGTTCCTCGCGAAAGTTTCCTTTCACCCAAAGTCTAAGGAATATCTTTTATTTTTCCAAACAGTGTTTTTTTTATCATGTTAAAAATAAATAAATAAAGTATTCAGATGTAAACAAATAGATCATTTTGATCCATTTTATTTTTCCATTATTTCAACGTGTCCCCCGTTTATCATTAATATTTGCAGCGCAAACTTTTTGATTGTTCAAATTTGAATTGCAAGCGGCGGTTAAACATTTCTGAAAGTTGAAACTCAACAATTCTTACATAGATAGGAACAAAAGGAGACAACCGAAAAACAAGCGATATAGGTTTATTGGTCTTTAGAAGCTCAAACAAAGTTTGAAACCATTGATATTCGAGATAAGCAAATGATGTGATCTAAACGCATGCAGGGGCTTCAAAGTCTCTAATGGTTACATAGGCTATTGACTGAGCGGCAATAGATATGGGTGTCGAAGCATCAACAAGCTTTGGATCCATCGCCGGAATGTCCTCTGAATTTGTCTGGACCATTGGAACATCGTTCAAACACACGATATCATCCTTTATATCTCCAGTTAACGCTCTCAAATGATACTCTTCTCTGTTTTGCTTCCCAACAAACTCATAGTTAGGCTTCCCAGCATCCCCGGGTTTTGCATTCGAAAGGGTTATATTGAACGATCTATCTTTCGACAAGTTGATAAATATCAAGGAAACCCCAGGCTACAGAAAGGAAACATGCACCCAAATGAATATTAACGACATAGAATCCAACAACCCCAAAATGAAAGGACAACTTTATCAAAGCCAGCTCACCTTTTTCTTTGCGCAGTGAGCATATACACGCAAATTTGGATCGGATTCTTTTGTCACAGCAAGCACAGTACTCCCCATAAGTCGGTGCCATAAAAGTGCACTGGTGATTAAAAAAAGTAAGTAGATGAAATGTTAGTATCTATACAAGAAACGATGACAAGAATAATTGCGCTTTTGTTAAAAAAAAAACTCACCCATAATAATCTGGGTTGGGAACGAACGTCGTAGCATTGAGTAAACCGTAATTTCCACCAATCAAAGCTTGCCTGCAGAAAACCTTTTGATCATAGGTTGAAGCCATTCCCATCTGATCCAAATACCTGTTTAGGGTCAAATGTTCAGCCACACAACATTATTGCACACGAACAAATTTAGTCGTCGTGGAAAATGAGGACAAAAAAACGTGACCTTACCAGAATCCATCAGCAAATGTTCGAGACACATCTTTGCTCCCGCCGTTCAAAGCTCCGCCTGATTCAGAAACCCATGCTCCTAACTGTGGCCTAAATTTGTTGACAACATCCGAAACACCTTTATATGTTTGAGAAACTTGATTCAAATACGATGGGTCAAGAATCTTGTTCATCATGTTTGGATCATCCCCTGCACATGCATCGATCGCATTAAGGAATTAATCGTACCAATATAAGGTAAGCACCTTGAATCTTATATATATATATATATATATATATATATATATATAAACATTGAACTGGAGCGTATATGGATACCAGGTCCAAGATTGTAGATATGGTGTGTAAGTCCATCAACAATTCCCTGTCCCGAAACTTCCAGGAAGGTGTTAAACCATTTCTCCTCATAAAAGCCACCTGGACCTAAGACCTTTGGTTGAGTCTCGGGGTGTGCGTACAATTCTTTTACTAGATTCTTAAGCACAATAACATCTTTCCCATATTGTTTCGCGTCAACTTTTGCACCCATCCCAGATCCAGAAAGTTGATTTCCTGATGAAATATATTTTTTCGAAGTATGAAAAAAAACCCCGAAAATCAATCTTATATAATAACCTTCGGAGAGTGATTTAAGTTACCAAATTCATATGAATCGACTTTGTATCCTTTCGAAACAGTGTACTGCATGAAATCCCTTGTATTTTGCGGTTGCCAATCACCGATCCAAAGACCCTTTTCAGTTTGTGACTCGTTTCTTCCGAAAAGAGCATTCAGCCCGAATGTAAGCTTTACCCTTCAGAATACAAGTACCAAAGTAAAAGTAAAAAATTTGTTTAGATATAAAGGTTAAATTAATTATGTAAAAATAATAGATAGATGTAGTTACCCAGTGTGGTTGAAAAATCTATTCAATTGGTCCCATCTCTCCATTGAAAGGCATCCCTGAGAGAATCCAAATAAACCGTCTTCTCTTTTCATGAAATTAGGGCAACTGCTAACTTCTCCTACTTTGTACACCACGTTGTCTTGCAACGAACCACCAACTTTGATTCTCAAAGGATTGAACGCTGAAAGTAGTTTACAAAAATTAGTCCAAAATCACTGTTGCCCGGCTCTGACCCTTGTAAATTTGATAGGATGTGCGTAGAACTCACATTTTATTGCATTTATCAACGCCCCATATCTCAAATCCTACAAAGAAGGTATATCCAGAAAGGTCAAATTTTATTTTTAATAGATGAGTATACATATCAGGGAGGAAATTTTGACAAGCATACCAAGTTTAATATCCCGGCCTTTCCCCAAGGGCATTGATTGTACTCGCACTTTTCAGCAGGCCACCAATCTAATGTAACACATACGAAGTTATCGTCAGTTTTAGCGATCGAAGCTGCTCCATGAATCACAACGTTCACATTTTGTGCAAATGAAAGCGACGCTGATAAAAGAAGGATTATAGGACAAAATGCGAATTTGAAATTCATATTCTAAAAGAAAAGATAATTGAGGAGCTGAGGATAATGAAATGTTATTCCACGCGTGTGTGTATATATATTCGAAGGCAGTTTAAATAAGTTTAGTATAATTAAAAACTTATCATAAGCGACCAATGAAAAAGCGTTATGGTCTGGTTTTAGAGTTATAAGGTTGCAGGTACAACTGATTCCGTTGAGTTATGCACCGAACAACCATTCCAACCCGCATTTTGCCACGAAAACTTCAATTTTTTTCCATGTTCCCTAATATTTTGTTGGAGCGGTATTGCAATGTTTGTTAGTGCAAAAAATATAACTTAAACATACTTTCAATCAAGATTAGTAAAAAAGAAAAGAAACGATAACGAGGCAATTTACTTTGGGACATTTTTAATATTTTGTTTAGATACAATCATTGTATATTTTGGGAAATTACATAATGATTACATGTAGGGATGACAAGATACATAATGAACATATCGAAAGATGCCACCGGAATAGTTTAAATTCATAAATTCATCTTGGAACATGAACAGTATCAGCCAAAATAGACATAAGATACATAATGAACAATAATTATTTTTTGGACTTTAGGGACTGATAAATAATAAAATACAAATAATCATTACATGTAGGGATGATAAGATAAAAACACATCGTTAGTAATCCGTTTAAGAATCTAGAGCACGATCAGAGAGTACCAGAATCGGACCCGTTCAAAATGATAAAATCGAGGTAGAATATTTTCCGTTTAGTAGAAACAATTGATGATTCTAAATGTAATGTCCCAACAGAATCAGGTGCCAATGTTCCTCGCGAAAGTTTCCTTTCACCCAAAGTCTAAGGAATATCTTTTATTTTTCCAAACAGTGTTTTTTTTATCATGTTAAAAATAAATAAATAAAGTATTCAGATGTAAACAAATAGATCATTTTGATCCATTTTATTTTTCCATTATTTCAACGTGTCCCCCGTTTATCATTAATATTTGCAGCGCAAACTTTTTGATTGTTCAAATTTGAATTGCAAGCGGCGGTTAAACATTTCTGAAAGTTGAAACTCAACAATTCTTACATAGATAGGAACAAAAGGAGACAACCGAAAAACAAGCGATATAGGTTTATTGGTCTTTAGAAGCTCAAACAAAGTTTGAAACCATTGATATTCGAGATAAGCAAATGATGTGATCTAAACGCATGCAGGGGCTTCAAAGTCTCTAATGGTTACATAGGCTATTGACTGAGCGGCAATAGATATGGGTGTCGAAGCATCAACAAGCTTTGGATCCATCGCCGGAATGTCCTCTGAATTTGTCTGGACCATTGGAACATCGTTCAAACACACGATATCATCCTTTATATCTCCAGTTAACGCTCTCAAATGATACTCTTCTCTGTTTTGCTTCCCAACAAACTCATAGTTAGGCTTCCCAGCATCCCCGGGTTTTGCATTCGAAAGGGTTATATTGAACGATCTATCTTTCGACAAGTTGATAAATATCAAGGAAACCCCAGGCTACAGAAAGGAAACATGCACCCAAATGAATATTAACGACATAGAATCCAACAACCCCAAAATGAAAGGACAACTTTATCAAAGCCAGCTCACCTTTTTCTTTGCGCAGTGAGCATATACACGCAAATTTGGATCGGATTCTTTTGTCACAGCAAGCACAGTACTCCCCATAAGTCGGTGCCATAAAAGTGCACTGGTGATTAAAAAAAGTAAGTAGATGAAATGTTAGTATCTATACAAGAAACGATGACAAGAATAATTGCGCTTTTGTTAAAAAAAAAACTCACCCATAATAATCTGGGTTGGGAACGAACGTCGTAGCATTGAGTAAACCGTAATTTCCACCAATCAAAGCTTGCCTGCAGAAAACCTTTTGATCATAGGTTGAAGCCATTCCCATCTGATCCAAATACCTGTTTAGGGTCAAATGTTCAGCCACACAACATTATTGCACACGAACAAATTTAGTCGTCGTGGAAAATGAGGACAAAAAAACGTGACCTTACCAGAATCCATCAGCAAATGTTCGAGACACATCTTTGCTCCCGCCGTTCAAAGCTCCGCCTGATTCAGAAACCCATGCTCCTAACTGTGGCCTAAATTTGTTGACAACATCCGAAACACCTTTATATGTTTGAGAAACTTGATTCAAATACGATGGGTCAAGAATCTTGTTCATCATGTTTGGATCATCCCCTGCACATGCATCGATCGCATTAAGGAATTAATCGTACCAATATAAGGTAAGCACCTTGAATCTTATATATATATATATATATATAAACATTGAACTGGAGCGTATATGGATACCAGGTCCAAGATTGTAGATATGGTGTGTAAGTCCATCAACAATTCCCTGTCCCGAAACTTCCAGGAAGGTGTTAAACCATTTCTCCTCATAAAAGCCACCTGGACCTAAGACCTTTGGTTGAGTCTCGGGGTGTGCGTACAATTCTTTTACTAGATTCTTAAGCACAATAACATCTTTCCCATATTGTTTCGCGTCAACTTTTGCACCCATCCCAGATCCAGAAAGTTGATTTCCTGATGAAATATATTTTTTCGAAGTATGAAAAAAAAACCCGAAAATCAATCTTATATAATAACCTTCGGAGAGTGATTTAAGTTACCAAATTCATATGAATCAACTTTGTATCCTTTCGAAATAGTGTACTGCATGAAATCCCTTGTATTTTGCGGTTGCCAATCACCGATCCAAAGACCCTTTTCAGTTTGTGACTCGTTTCTTCCGAAAAGAGCATTCAGCCCGAATGTAAGCTTTACCCTTCAGAATACAAGTACCAAAGTAAAAGTAAAAAATTTGTTTAGATATAAAGGTTAAATTAATTATGTAAAAATAATAGATAGATGTAGTTACCCAGTGTGGTTGAAAAATCTATTCAATTGGTCCCATCTCTCCATTGAAAGGCATCCCTGAGAGAATCCAAATAAACCGTCTTCTCTTTTCATGAAATTAGGGCAACTGCTAACTTCTCCTACTTTGTACACCACGTTGTCTTGCAACGAACCACCAACTTTGATTCTCAAAGGATTGAACGCTGAAAGTAGTTTACAAAAATTAGTCCAAAATCACTGTTGCCCGGCTCTGACCCTTGTAAATTTGATAGGATGTGCGTAGAACTCACCTTTTATTGCATTTATCAACGCCCCATATCTCAAATCCTACAAAGAAGGTATATCCAGAAAGGTCAAATTTTATTTTTAATAGATGAGTATACATATCAGGGAGGAAATTTTGACAAGCATACCAAGTTTAATATCCCGGCCTTTCCCCAAGGGCATTGATTGTACTCGCACTTTTCAGCAGGCCACCAATCTAATGTAACACATACGAAGTTATCGTCAGTTTTAGCGATCGAAGCTGCTCCATGAATCACAACGTTCACATTTTGTGCAAATGAAAGCGACGCTGATAAAAGAAGGATTATAGGACAAAATGCGAATTTGAAATTCATATTCTAAAAGAAAAGATAATTGAGGAGCTGAGGATAATGAAATGTTATTCCACGCGTGTGTGTATATATATTCGAAGGCAGTTTAAATAAGTTTAGTATAATTAACAACTTATCATAAGCGACCAATGAAAAAGCGTTATGGTCTGGTTTTAGAGTTATAAGGTTGCAGGTACAACTGATTCCGTTGAGTTATGCACCGAACAACCATTCCAACCCGCATTTTGCCACGAAAACTTCAATTTTTTTCCCATGTTCCCTAATATTTTGTTGGAGCGGTATTGCAATGTTTGTTAGTGCAAAAAATACAACTTAAACATACTTTCAATCAAGATTAGTAAAAAAGAAAAGAAACGATAACGAGGCAATTTACTTTGGGACATTTTTAATATTTTGTTTAGATACAATCATTGTATATTTTTGGAAATTACATAATGATTACATGTAGGGATGACAAGATACATAATGAACATATCGAAAGATGCCACCGGAATAGTTTAAATTCATAAATTCATCTTGGAACATGAACAGTATCAGCCAAAATAGACATAAGATACATAATGAACAATAATTATTTTTTGGACTTTAGGGACTGATAAATAATAAAATACAAATAATCATTACATGTAGGGATGATAAGATAAAAACACATCGTTAGTAATCCGTTTAAGAATCTAGAGCACGATCAGAGAGTACCAGAATCGGACCCGTTCAAAATGATAAAATCGAGGTAGAATATTTTCCGTTTAGTAGAAACAAATGATGATTCTAAATGTAATGTCCCAACAGAATCAGGTGCCAATGTTCCTCGCGAAAGTTTCCTTTCACCCAAAGTCTAAGGAATATCTTTTATTTTTCCAAACAGTGTTTTTTTTATCATGTTAAAAATAAATAAATAAAGTATTCAGATGTAAACAAATAGATCATTTTGATCCATTTTATTTTTCCATTATTTTAACGTGTCCCCCGTTTATCATTAATATTTGCAGCGCAAACTTTTTGATTGTTCAAATTTGAATTGCAAGCGGCGGTTAAACATTTCTGAAAGTTGAAACTCAACAATTCTTACATAGATAGGAACAAAAGGAGACAACCGAAAAACAAGTGATATAGGTTTATTGGTCTTTAGAAGCTCAAACAAAGTTTGAAACCATTGATATTCGAGATAAGCAAATGATGTGATCTAAACGCATGCAGGGGCTTCAAAGTCTCTAATGGTTACATAGGCTATTGACTGAGCGGCAATAGATATGGGTGTCGAAGCATCAACAAGCTTTGGATCCATCGCCGGAATGTCCTCTGAATTTGTCTGGACCATTGGAACATCGTTCAAACACACGATATCATCCTTTATATCTCCAGTTAACGCTCTCAAATGATACTCTTCTCTGTTTTGCTTCCCAACAAACTCATAGTTAGGCTTCCCAGCATCCCCGGGTTTTGCATTCGAAAGGGTTATATTGAACGATCTATCTTTCGACAAGTTGATAAATATCAAGGAAACCCCAGGCTACAGAAAGGAAACATGCACCCAAATGATTATTAACGACATAGAATCCAACAACCCCAAAATGAAAGGACAACTTTATCAAAGCCAGCTCACCTTTTTCTTTGCGCAGTGAGCATATACACGCAAATTTGGATTGGATTCTTTTGTCACAGCAAGCACAGTACTCCCCATAAGTCGGTGCCATAAAAGTGCACTGGTGATTAAAAAAAGTAAGTAGATGAAATGTTAGTATCTATACAAGAAACGATGACAAGAATAATTGCGCTTTTGTTAAAAAAAAAAACTCACCCATAATAATCTGGGTTGGGAACGAACGTCGTAGCATTGAGTAAACCGTAATTTCCACCAATCAAAGCTTGCCTGCAGAAAACCTTTTGATCATAGGTTGAAGCCATTCCCATCTGATCCAAATACCTGTTTAGGGTCAAATGTTCAGCCACACAACATTATTGCACACGAACAAATTTAGTCGTCGTGGAAAATGAGGACAAAAAAACGTGACCTTACCAGAATCCATCAGCAAATGTTCGAGACACATCTTTGCTCCCGCCGTTCAAAGCTCCGCCTGATTCAGAAACCCATGCTCCTAACTGTGGCCTAAATTTGTTGACAACATCCGAAACACCTTTATATGTTTGAGAAACTTGATTCAAATACGATGGGTCAAGAATCTTGTTCATCATGTTTGGATCATCCCCTGCACATGCATCGATCGCATTAAGTCCATCAACAATTCCCTGTCCCGAAACTTCCAGGAAGGTGTTAAACCATTTCTCCTCATAAAAGCCACCTGGACCTAAGACCTTTGGTTGAGTCTCGGGGTGTGCGTACAATTCTTTTACTAGATTCTTAAGCACAATAACATCTTTCCCATATTGTTTCGCGTCAACTTTTGCACCCATCCCAGATCCAGAAAGTTGATTTCCTGATGAAATATATTTTTTCGAAGTATGAAAAAAAACCCCGAAAATCAATCTTATATAATAACCTTCGGAGAGTGATTTAAGTTACCAAATTCATATGAATCGACTTTGTATCCTTTCGAAATAGTGTACTGCATGAAATCCCTTGTATTTTGCGGTTGCCAATCACCGATCCAAAGACCCTTTTCAGTTTGTGACTCGTTTCTTCCGAAAAGAGCATTCAGCCCGAATGTAAGCTTTACCCTTCAGAATACAAGTACCAAAGTAAAAGTAAAAAATTTGTTTAGATATAAAGGTTAAATTAATTATGTAAAAATAATAGATAGATGTAGTTACCCAGTGTGGTTGAAAAATCTATTCAATTGGTCCCATCTCTCCATTGAAAGGCATCCATGAGAGAATCCAAATAAACCGTCTTCTCTTTTCATGAAATTAGGGCAACTGCTAACTTCTCCTACTTTGTACACCACGTTGTCTTGCAACGAACCACCAACTTTGATTCTCAAAGGATTGAACGCTGAAAGTAGTTTACAAAAATTAGTCCAAAATCACTGTTGCCCGGCTCTGACCCTTGTAAATTTGATAGGATGTGCGTAGAACTCACCTTTTATTGCATTTATCAACGCCCCATATCTCAAATCCTACAAAGAAGGTATATATCCAGAAAGGTCAAATTTTATTTTTAATAGATGAGTATACATATCAGGGAGGAAATTTTGACAAGCATACCAAGTTTAATATCCCGGCCTTTCCCCAAGGGCATTGATTGTACTCGCACTTTTCAGCAGGCCACCAATCTAATGTAACACATACGAAGTTATCGTCAGTTTTAGCGATCGAAGCTGCTCCATGAATCACAACGTTCACATTTTGTGCAAATGAAAGCGACGCTGATAAAAGAAGGATTATAGGACAAAATGCGAATTTGAAATTCATATTCTAAAAGAAAAGATAATTGAGGAGCTGAGGATAATGAAATGTTATTCCACGCGTGTGTGTATATATATTCGAAGGCAGTTTAAATAAGTTTAGTATAATTAACAACTTATCATAAGCGACCAATGAAAAAGCGTTATGGTCTGGTTTTAGAGTTATAAGGTTGCAAGTACAACTGATTCCGTTGAGTTATGCACCGAACAACCATTCCAACCCGCATTTTGCCACGAAAACTTCAATTTTTTTTCCATGTTCCCTAATATTTTGTTGGAGCGGTATTGCAATGTTTGTTAGTGCAAAAAATATAACTTAAACATACTTTCAATCAAGATTAGTAAAAAAGAAAAGAAACGATAACGAGGCAATTTACTTTGGGACATTTTTAATATTTTGTTTAGATACAATCATTGTATATTTTGGGAAATTACATAATGATTACATGTAGGGATGACAAGATACATAATGAACATATCGAAATATGCCACCGGAATAGTTTAAATTCATAAATTCATCTTGGAACATGAACAGTATCAGCCAAAATAGACATAAGATACATAATGAACAATAATTATTTTTTGGACTTTAGGGACTGATAAATAATAAAATACAAATAATCATTACATGTAGGGATGATAAGATAAAAACACATCGTTAGTAATCCGTTTAAGAATCTAGAGCACGATCAGAGAGTACCAGAATCGGACCCGTTCAAAATGATAAAATCGAGGTAGAATATTTTCCGTTTAGTAGAAACAAATGATGATTCTAAATGTAATGTCCCAACAGAATCAGGTGCCAATGTTCCTCGCGAAAGTTTCCTTTCACCCAAAGTCTAAGGAATATCTTTTGTTTTTCCAAACAGTGTTTTTTTTATCATGTTAAAAATAAATAAATAAAGTATTCAGATGTAAACAAATAGATCATTTTGATCCATTTTATTTTTCCATTATTTTAACGTGTCCCCCGTTTATCATTAATATTTGCAGCGCAAACTTTTTGATTGTTCAAATTTGAATTGCAAGCGGCGGTTAAACATTTCTGAAAGTTGAAACTCAACAATTCTTACATAGATAGGAACAAAAGGAGACAACCGAAAAACAAGCGATATAGGTTTATTGGTCTTTAGAAGCTCAAACAAAGTTTGAAACCATTGATATTCGAGATAAGCAAATGATGTGATCTAAACGCATGCAGGGGCTTCAAAGACTCTAATGGTTACATAGGCTATTGACTGAGCGGCAATAGATATGGGTGTCGAAGCATCAACAAGCTTTGGATCCATCGCCGGAATGTCCTCTGAATTTGTCTGGACCATTGGAACATCGTTCAAACACACGATATCATCCTTTATATCTCCAGTTAACGCTATCAAATGATACTCTTCTCTGTTTTGCTTCCCAACAAACTCATAGTTAGGCTTCCCAGCATCTCCGGGTTTTGCATTCGAAAGGGTTATATTGAACGATCTATCTTTCGACAAGTTGATAAATATCAAGGAAACCCCAGGCTACAGAAAGGAAACATGCACCCAAATGATTATTAACGACATAGAATCCAACAACCCCAAAATGAAAGGACAACTTTATCAAAGCCAGCTCACCTTTTTCTTTGCGCAGTGAGCATATACACGCAAATTTGGATCGGATTCTTTTGTCACAGCAAGCACAGTACTCCCCATAAGTCGGTGCCATAAAAGTGCACTGGTGATTAAAAAAAGTAAGTAGATGAAATGTTAGTATCTATACAAGAAACGATGACAAGAATAATTGCGCTTTTGTTAAAAAAAAAACTCACCCATAATAATCTTGGTTGGGAACGAACGTCGTAGCATTGAGTAAACCGTAATTTCCACCAATCAAAGCTTGCCTGCAGAAAACCTTTTGATCATAGGTTGAAGCCATTCCCATCTGATCCAAATATCTGTTTAGGGTCAAATGTTCAGCCACACAACATTATTGCACACGAACAAATTCAGTCGTCGTGGAAAATGAGGACAAAAAAACGTGACCTTACCAGAATCCATCAGCAAATGTTCGAGACACATCTTTGCTCCCGCCGTTCAAAGCTCCGCCTGATTCAGAAACCCATGCTCCTAACTGTGGCCTAAATTTGTTGACAACATCCGAAACACCTTTATATGTTTGAGAAACTTGATTCAAATACGATGGGTCAAGAATCTTGTTCATCATGTTTGGATCATCCCCTGCACATGCATCGATCGCATTAAGGAATTAATCGTACCAATATAAGGTAAGCACCTTGAATCTTATATATATATATATATATATATATATATATATAAACATTGAACTGGAGCGTATATGGATACCAGGTCCAAGATTGTAGATATGGTGTGTAAGTCCATCAACAATTCCCTGTCCCGAAACTTCCAGGAAGGTGTTAAACCATTTCTCCTCATAAAAGCCACCTGGACCTAAGACCTTTGGTTGAGTCTCGGGGTGTGCGTACAATTCTTTTACTAGATTCTTAAGCACAATAACATCTTTCCCATATTGTTTCGCGTCAACTTTTGCACCCATCCCAGATCCAGAAAGTTGATTTCCTGATGAAATATATTTTTTCGAAGTATGAAAAAAAACCCCGAAAATCAATCTTATATAATAACCTTCGGAGAGTGATTTAAATTACCAAATTCATATGAATCGACTTTGTATCCTTTCGAAATAGTGTACTGCATGAAATCCCTTGTATTTTGCGGTTGCCAATCACCGATCCAAAGACCCTTTTCAGTTTGTGACTCGTTTCTTCCGAAAAGAGCATTCAGCCCGAATGTAAGCTTTACCCTTCAGAATACAAGTACCAAAGTAAAAGTAAAAAATTTGTTTAGATATAAAGGTTAAATTAATTATGTAAAAATAATAGATAGATGTAGTTACCCAGTGTGGTTGAAAAATCTATTCAATTGGTCCCATCTCTCCATTGAAAGGCATCCCTGAGAGAATCCAAATAAACCGTCTTCTCTTTTCATGAAATTAGGGCAACTGCTAACTTCTCCTACTTTGTACACCACGTTGTCTTGCAACGAACCACCAACTTTGATTCTCAAAGGATTGAACGCTGAAAGTAGTTTACAAAAATTAGTCCAAAATCACTGTTGCCCGGCTCTGACCCTTGTAAATTTGATAGGATGTGCGTAGAACTCACCTTTTATTGCATTTATCAACGCCCCATATCTCAAATCCTACAAAGAAGGTATATCCAGAATGGTCAAGTTTTATTTTTAATAGATGAGTATACATATCAGGGAGGAAATTTTGACAAGCATACCAAGTTTAATATCCCGGCCTTTCCCCAAGGGCATTGATTGTACTCGCACTTTTCAGCAGGCCACCAATCTAATGTAACACATACGAAGTTATCGTCAGTTTTAGCGATCGAAGCTGCTCCATGAATCACAACGTTCACATTTTGTGCAAATGAAAGCGACGCTGATAAAAGAAGGATTATAGGACAAAATGCGAATTTGAAATTCATATTCTAAAAGAAAAGATAATTGAGGAGCTGAGGATAATGAAATGTTATTCCACGCGTGTGTGTATATATATTCGAAGGCAGTTTAAATAAGTTTAGTATAATTAACAACTTATCATAAGCGACCAATGAAAAAGCGTTATGGTCTGGTTTTAGAGTTATAAGGTTGCAGGTACAACTGATTCCGTTGAGTTATGCACCGAACAACCATTCCAACCCGCATTTTGCCACGAAAACTTCAATTTTTTTTCCATGTTCCCTAATATTTTGTTGGAGCGGTATTGCAATGTTTGTTAGTGCAAAAAATATAACTTAAACATACTTTCAATCAAGATTAGTAAAAAAGAAAAGAAACGATAACGAGGCAATTTACTTTGGGACATTTTTAATATTTTGTTTAGATACAATCATTGTATATTTTGGGAAATTACATAATGATTACATGTAGGGATGACAAGATACATAATGAACATATCGAAAGATGCCACCGGAATAGTTTAAATTCATAAATTCATCTTGGAACATGAACAGTATCAGCCAAAATAGACATAAGATACATAATGAACAATAATTATTTTTTGGACTTTAGGGACTGATAAATAATAAAATACAAATAATCATTACATGTAGGGATGATAAGATAAAAACACATCGTTAGTAATCCGTTTAAGAATCTAGAGCACGATCAGAGAGTACCAGAATCGGACCCGTTCAAAATGATAAAATCGAGGTAGAATATTTTCCGTTTAGTAGAAACAAATGATGATTCTAAATGTAATGTCCCAACAGAATCAGGTGCCAATGTTCCTCGCGAAAGTTTCCTTTCACCCAAAGTCTAAGGAATATCTTTTATTTTTCCAAACAGTGTTTTTTTTATCATGTTAAAAATAAATAAATAAAGTATTCAGATGTAAACAAATAGATCATTTTGATCCATTTTATTTTTCCATTATTTTAACGTGTCCCCCGTTTATCATTAATATTTGCAGCGCAAACTTTTTGATTGTTCAAATTTGAATTGCAAGCGGCGGTTAAACATTTCTGAAAGTTGAAACTCAACAATTCTTACATAGATAGGAACAAAAGGAGACAACCGAAAAACAAGCGATATAGGTTTATTGGTCTTTAGAAGCTCAAACAAAGTTTGAAACCATTGATATTCGAGATAAGCAAATGATGTGATCTAAACGCATGCAGGGGCTTCAAAGTCTCTAATGGTTACATAGGCTATTGACTGAGCGGCAATAGATATGGGTGTCGAAGCATCAACAAGCTTTGGATCCATCGCCGGAATGTCCTCTGAATTTGTCTGGACCATTGGAACATCGTTCAAACACACGATATCATCCTTTATATCTCCAGTTAACGCTCTCAAATGATACTCTTCTCTGTTTTGCTTCCCAACAAACTCATAGTTAGGCTTCCCAGCATCCCCGGGTTTTGCATTCGAAAGGGTTATATTGAACGATCTATCTTTCGACAAGTTGATAAATATCAAGGAAACCCCAGGCTACAGAAAGGAAACATGCACCCAAATGATTATTAACGACATAGAATCCAACAACCCCAAAATTAAAGGACAACTTTATCAAAGCCAGCTCACCTTTTTCTTTGCGCAGTGAGCATATACACGCAAATTTGGATCGGATTCTTTTGTCACAGCAAGCACAGTACTCCCCATAAGTTGGTGCCATAAAAGTGCACTGGTGATTAAAAAAAGTAAGTAGATGAAATGTTAGTATCTATACAAGAAACGATGACAAGAATAATTGCGCTTTTGTTAAAAAAAAAACTCACCCATAATAATCTGGGTTGGGAACGAACGTCGTAGCATTGAGTAAACCGTAATTTCCACCAATCAAAGCTTGCCTGCAGAAAACCTTTTGATCATAGGTTGAAGCCATTCCCATCTGATCCAAATACCTGTTTAGGGTCAAATGTTCAGCCACACAACATTATTGCACACGAACAAATTTAGTCGTCGTGGAAAATGAGGACAAAAAAACGTGACCTTACCAGAATCCATCAGCAAATGTTCGAGACACATCTTTGCTCCCGCCGTTCAAAGCTCCGCCTGATTCAGAAACCCATGCTCCTAACTGTGGCCTAAATTTGTTGACAACATCCGAAACACCTTTATATGTTTGAGAAACTTGATTCAAATACGATGGGTCAAGAATCTTGTTCATCATGTTTGGATCATCCCCTGCACATGCATCGATCGCATTAAGGAATTAATCGTACCAATATAAGGTAAGCACCTTGAATCTTATATATATATATATATATATATATATAAACATTGAACTGGAGCGTATATGGATACCAGGTCCAAGATTGTAGATATGGTGTGTAAGTCCATCAACAATTCCCTGTCCCGAAACTTCCAGGAAGGTGTTAAACCATTTCTCCTCATAAAAGCCACCTGGACCTAAGACCTTTGGTTGAGTCTCGGGGTGTGCTACAATTCTTTTACTAGATTCTTAAGCACAATAACATCTTTCCCATATTGTTTCGCGTCAACTTTTGCACCCATCCAAGATCCAGAAAGTTGATTTCCTGATGAAATATATTTTTTCGAAGTATGAAAAAAAACCCCGAAAATCAATCTTATATAATAACCTTCGGAGAGTGATTTAAGTTACCAAATTCATATGAATCGACTTTGTATCCTTTCGAAATAGTGTACTGCATGAAATCCCTTGTATTTTGCGGTTGCCAATCACCGATCCAAAGACCCTTTTCAGTTTGTGACTCGTTTCTTCCGAAAAGAGCATTCAGCCCGAATGTAAGCTTTACCCTTCAGAATACAAGTACCAAAGTAAAAGTAAAAAATTTGTTTAGATATAAAGGTTAAATTAATTATGTAAAAATAATAGATAGATGTAGTTACCCAGTGTGGTTGAAAAATCTATTCAATTGGTCCCATCTCTCCATTGAAAGGCATCCCTGAGAGAATCCAAATAAACCGTCTTCTCTTTTCATGAAATTAGGGCAACTGCTAACTTCTCCTACTTTGTACACCACGTTGTCTTGCAACGAACCACCAACTTTGATTCTCAAAGGATTGAACGCTGAAAGTAGTTTACAAAAATTAGTCCAAAATCACTGTTGCCCGGCTCTGACCCTTGTAAATTTGATAGGATGTGCGTAGAACTCACCTTTTATTGCATTTATCAACGCCCCATATCTCAAATCCTACAAATAAGGTATATCCAGAAAGGTCAAATTTTATTTTTAATAGATGAGTATACATATCAGGGAGGAAATTTTGACAAGCATACCAAGTTTAATATCCCGGCCTTTCCCCAAGGGCATTGATTGTACTCGCACTTTTCAGCAGGCCACCAATCTAATGTAACACATACGAAGTTATCGTCAGTTTTAGCGATCGAAGCTGCTCCATGAATCACAACGTTCACATTTTGTGCAAATGAAAGCGACGCTGATAAAAGAAGGATTATAGGACAAAATGCGAATTTGAAATTCATATTCTAAAAGAAAAGATAATTGAGGAGCTGAGGATAATGAAATGTTATTCCACGCGTGTGTGTATATATATTCGAAGGCAGTTTAAATAAGTTTAGTATAATTAACAACTTATTATAAGCGACCAATGAAAAAGCGTTATGGTCTGGTTTTAGAGTTATAAGGTTGCAGGTACAACTGATTCCGTTGAGTTATGCACCGAACAACCATTCCAACCCGCATTTTGCCACGAAAACTTCAATTTTTTTTCCATGTTCCCTAATATTTTGTTGGAGCGGTATTGCAATGTTTGTTAGTGCAAAAAATATAACTTAAACATACTTTCAATCAAGATTAGTAAAAAAGAAAAGAAACGATAACGAGGCAATTTACTTTGGGACATTTTTAATATTTTGTTTAGATACAATCATTGTATATTTTGGGAAATTACATAATGATTACATGTAGGGATGACAAGATACATAATGAACATATCGAAAGATGCCACCGGAATAGTTTAAATTCATAAATTCATCTTGGAACATGAACAGTATCAGCCAAAATAGACATAAGATACATAATGAACAATAATTATTTTTTGGACTTTAGGGACTGATAAATAATAAAATACAAATAATCATTACATGTAGGGAGGATAAGATAAAAACACATCGTTAGTAATCCGTTTAAGAATCTAGAGCACGATCAGAGAGTACCAGAATCGGACCCGTTCAAAATGATAAAATCGAGGTAGAATATTTTCCGTTTAGTAGAAACAAATGATGATTCTAAATGTAATGTCCCAACAGAATCAGGTGCCAATGTTCCTCGCGAAAGTTTCCTTTCACCCAAAGTCTAAGGAATATCTTTTATTTTTCCAAACAGTGTTTTTTTTATCATGTTAAAAATAAATAAATAAAGTATTCAGATGTAAACAAATAGATCATTTTGATCCATTTTATTTTTCCATTATTTTAACGTGTCCCCCGTTTATCATTAATATTTGCAGCGCAAACTTTTTGATTGTTCAAATTTGAATTGCAAGCGGCGGTTAAACATTTCTGAAAGTTGAAACTCAACAATTTTTACATAGATAGGAACAAAAGGAGACAACCGAAAAACAAGCGATATAGGTTTATTGGTCTTTAGAAGCTCAAACAAAGTTTGAAACCATTGATATTCGAGATAAGCAAATGATGTGATCTAAACGCATGCAGGGGCTTCAAAGTCTCTAATGGTTACATAGGCTATTGACTGAGCGGCAATAGATATGGGTGTCGAAGCATCAACAAGCTTTGGATCCATCGCCGGAATGTCCTCTGAATTTGTCTGGACCATTGGAACATCGTTCAAACACACGATATCATCCTTTATATCTCCAGTTAACGCTCTCAAATGATACTCTTCTCTGTTTTGCTTCCCAACAAACTCAGAGTTAGGCTTCCCAGCATCCCCGGGTTTTGCATTCGAAAGGGTTATATTGAACGATCTATCTTTCGACAAGTTGATAAATATCAAGGAAACCCCAGGCTACAGAAAGGAAACATGCACCCAAATGATTATTAACGACATAGAATCCAACAACCCCAAAATGAAAGGACAACTTTATCAAAGCCAGCTCACCTTTTTCTTTGCGCAGTGAGCATATACACGCAAATTTGGATCGGATTCTTTTGTCACAGCAAGCACAGTACTCCCCATAAGTCGGTGCCATAAAAGTGCACTGGTGATTAAAAAAAGTAAGTAGATGAAATGTTAGTATCTATACAAGAAACGATGACAAGAATAATTGCGCTTTTGTTAAAAAAAAAAACTCACCCATAATAATCTGGGTTGGGAACGAACGTCGTAGCATTGAGTAAACCGTAATTTCCACCAATCAAAGCTTGCCTGCAGAAAACCTTTTGATCATAGGTTGAAGCCATTCCCATCTGATCCAAATACCTGTTTAGGGTCAAATGTTCAGCCACACAACATTATTGCACACGAACAAATTTAGTCGTCGTGGAAAATGAGGACAAAAAAACGTGACCTTACCAGAATCCATCAGCAAATGTTCGAGACACATCTTTGCTCCCGCCGTTCAAAGCTCCGCCTGATTCAGAAACCCATGCTCCTAACTGTGGCCTAAATTTGTTGACAACATCCGAAACACCTTTATATGTTTGAGAAACTTGATTCAAATACGATGGGTCAAGAATCTTGTTCATCATGTTTGGATCATCCCCTGCACATGCATCGATCGCATTAAGGAATTAATCGTACCAATATAAGGTAAGCACCTTGAATCTTATATATATATATATATATATATATATAAACATTGAACTGGAGCGTATATGGATACCAGGTCCAAGATTGTAGATATGGTGTGTAAGTCCATCAACAATTCCCTGTCCCGAAACTTCCAGGAAGGTGTTAAACCATTTCTCCTCATAAAAGCCACCTGGACCTAAGACCTTTGGTTGAGTCTCGGGGTGTGCGTACAATTCTTTTACTAGATTCTTAAGCACAATAACATCTTTCCCATATTGTTTCGCGTCAACTTTTGCACCCATCCCAGATCCAGAAAGTTGATTTCCTGATGAAATATATTTTTTCGAAGTATGAAAAAAAACCCCGAAAATCAATCTTATATATTAACCTTCGGAGAGTGATTTAAGTTACCAAATTCATATGAATCGACTTTGTATCCTTTCGAAATAGTGTACTGCATGAAATCCCTTGTATTTTGCGGTTGCCAATCACCGATCCAAAGACCCTTTTCAGTTTGTGACTCGTTTCTTCCGAAAAGAGCATTCAGCCCGAATGTAAGCTTTACCCTTCAGAATACAAGTACCAAAGTAAAAGTAAAAAATTTGTTTAGATATAAAGGTTAAATTAATTATGTAAAAATAATAGATAGATGTAGTTACCCAGTGTGGTTGAAAAATCTATTCAATTGGTCCCATCTCTCCATTGAAAGGCATCCCTGAGAGAATCCAAATAAACCGTCTTCTCTTTTCATGAAATTAGGGCAACTGCTAACTTCTCCTACTTTGTACACCACGTTGTCTTGCAACGAACCACCAACTTTGATTCTCAAAGGATTGAACGCTGAAAGTAGTTTACAAAAATTAGTCCAAAATCACTGTTGCCCGGCTCTGACCCTTGTAAATTTGATAGGATGTGCGTAGAACTCACCTTTTATTGCATTTATCAACGCCCCATATCTCAAATCCTACAAAGAAGGTATATCCAGAAAGGTCAAATTTTATTTTTAATAGATGAGTATACATATCAGGGAGGAAATTTTGACAAGCATACCAAGTTTAATATCCCGGCCTTTCCCCAAGGGCATTGATTGTACTCGCACTTTTCAGCAGGCCACCAATCTAATGTAACACATACGAAGTTATCGTCAGTTTTAGCGATCGAAGCTGCTCCATGAATCACAACGTTCACATTTTGTGCAAATGAAAGCGACGCTGATAAGAGAAGGATTATAGGACAAAATGCGAATTTGAAATTCATATTCTAAAAGAAAAGATAATTGAGGAGCTGAGGATAATGAAATGTTATTCCACGCGTGTGTGTATATATATTCGAAGGCAGTTTAAATAAGTTTAGTATAATTAACAACTTATCATAAGCGACCAATGAAAAAGCGTTATGGTCTGGTTTTAGAGTTATAAGGTTGCAGGTACAACTGATTCCGTTGAGTTATGCACCGAACAACCATTCCAACCCGCATTTTGCCACGAAAACTTCAATTTTTTTTCCATGTTCCCTAATATTTTGTTGGAGCGGTATTGCAATGTTTGTTAGTGCAAAAAATACAACTTAAACATACTTTCAATCAAGATTAGTAAAAAAGAAAAGAAACGATAACGAGGCAATTTACTTTGGGACATTTTTAATATTTTGTTTAGATACAATCATTGTATATTTTGGGAAATTACATAATGATTACATGTAGGGATGACAAGATACATAATGAACATATCGAAAGATGCCACCGGAATAGTTTAAATTCATAAATTCATCTTGGAACATGAACAGTATCAGCCAAAATAGACATAAGATACATAATGAACAATAATTATTTTTTGGACTTTAGGGACTGATAAATAATAAAATACAAATAATCATTACATGTAGGGATGATAAGATAAAAACACATCGTTAGTAATCCGTTTAAGAATCTAGAGCACGATCAGAGAGTACCAGAATCGGACCCGTTCAAAATGATAAAATCGAGGTAGAATATTTTCCGTTTAGTAGAAACAAATGATGATTCTAAATGTAATGTCCCAACAGAATCAGGTGCCAATGTTCCTCGCGAAAGTTTCCTTTCACCCAAAGTCTAAGGAATATCTTTTATTTTTCCAAACAGTGTTTTTTTTATCATGTTAAAAATAAATAAATAAAGTATTCAGATGTAAACAAATAGATCATTTTGATCCATTTTATTTTTCCATTATTTTAACGTGTCCCCCGTTTATCATTAATATTTGCAGCGCAAACTTTTTGATTGTTCAAATTTGAATTGCAAGCGGCGGTTAAACATTTCTGAAAGTTGAAACTCAACAATTCTTACATAGATAGGAACAAAAGGAGACAACCGAAAAACAAGTGATATAGGTTTATTGGTCTTTAGAAGCTCAAACAAAGTTTGAAACCATTGATATTCGAGATAAGCAAATGATGTGATCTAAACGCATGCAGGGGCTTCAAAGTCTCTAATGGTTACATAGGCTATTGACTGAGCGGCAATAGATATGGGTGTCGAAGCATCAACAAGCTTTGGATCCATCGCCGGAATGTCCTCTGAATTTGTCTGGACCATTGGAACATCGTTCAAACACACGATATCATCCTTTATATCTCCAGTTAACGCTCTCAAATGATACTCTTCTCTGTTTTGCTTCCCAACAAACTCATAGTTAGGCTTCCCAACATCCCCGGGTTTTGCATTCGAAAGGGTTATATTGAACGATCTATCTTTCGACAAGTTGATAAATATCAAGGAAACCCCAGGCTACAGAAAGGAAACATGCACCCAAATGATTATTAACGACATAGAATCCAACAACCCCAAAATGAAAGGACAACTTTATCAAAGCCAGCTCACCTTTTTCTTTGCGCAGTGAGCATATACACGCAAATTTGGATTGGATTCTTTTGTCACAGCAAGCACAGTACTCCCCATAAGTCGGTGCCATAAAAGTGCACTGGTGATTAAAAAAAGTAAGTAGATGAAATGTTAGTATCTATACAAGAAACGATGACAAGAATAATTGCGCTTTTGTTAAAAAAAAAAACTCACCCATAATAATCTGGGTTGGGAACGAACGTCGTAGCATTGAGTAAACCGTAATTTCCACCAATCAAAGCTTGCCTGCAGAAAACCTTTTGATCATAGGTTGAAGCCATTCCCATCTGATCCAAATACCTGTTTAGGGTCAAATGTTCAGCCACACAACATTATTGCACACGAACAAATTTAGTCGTCGTGGAAAATGAGGACAAAAAAACGTGACCTTACCAGAATCCATCAGCAAATGTTCGAGACACATCTTTGCTCCCGCCGTTCAAAGCTCCGCCTGATTCAGAAACCCATGCTCCTAACTGTGGCCTAAATTTGTTGACAACATCCGAAACACCTTTATATGTTTGAGAAACTTGATTCAAATACGATGGGTCAAGAATCTTGTTCATCATGTTTGGATCATCCCCTGCACATGCATCGATCGCATTAAGTCCATCAACAATTCCCTGTCCCGAAACTTCCAGGAAGGTGTTAAACCATTTCTCCTCATAAAAGCCACCTGGACCTAAGACCTTTGGTTGAGTCTCGGGGTGTGCGTACAATTCTTTTACTAGATTCTTAAGCACAATAACATCTTTCCCATATTGTTTCGCGTCAACTTTTGCACCCATCCCAGATCCAGAAAGTTGATTTCCTGATGAAATATATTTTTTCGAAGTATGAAAAAAAACCCCGAAAATCAATCTTATATAATAACCTTCGGAGAGTGATTTAAGTTACCAAATTCATATGAATCGACTTTGTATCCTTTCGAAATAGTGTACTGCATGAAATCCCTTGTATTTTGCGGTTGCCAATCACCGATCCAAAGACCCTTTTCAGTTTGTGACTCGTTTCTTCCGAAAAGAGCATTCAGCCCGAATGTAAGCTTTACCCTTCAGAATACAAGTACCAAAGTAAAAGTAAAAAATTTGTTTAGATATAAAGGTTAAATTAATTATGTAAAAATAATAGATAGATGTAGTTACCCAGTGTGGTTGAAAAATCTATTCAATTGGTCCCATCTCTCCATTGAAAGGCATCCATGAGAGAATCCAAATAAACCGTCTTCTCTTTTCATGAAATTAGGGCAACTGCTAACTTCTCCTACTTTGTACACCACGTTGTCTTGCAACGAACCACCAACTTTGATTCTCAAAGGATTGAACGCTGAAAGTAGTTTACAAAAATTAGTCCAAAATCACTGTTGCCCGGCTCTGACCCTTGTAAATTTGATAGGATGTGCGTAGAACTCACCTTTTATTGCATTTATCAACGCCCCATATCTCAAATCCTACAAAGAAGGTATATATCCAGAAAGGTCAAATTTTATTTTTAATAGATGAGTATACATATCAGGGAGGAAATTTTGACAAGCATACCAAGTTTAATATCCCGGCCTTTCCCCAAGGGCATTGATTGTACTCGCACTTTTCAGCAGGCCACCAATCTAATGTAACACATACGAAGTTATCGTCAGTTTTAGCGATCGAAGCTGCTCCATGAATCACAACGTTCACATTTTGTGCAAATGAAAGCGACGCTGATAAAAGAAGGATTATAGGACAAAATGCGAATTTGAAATTCATATTCTAAAAGAAAAGATAATTGAGGAGCTGAGGATAATGAAATGTTATTCCACGCGTGTGTGTATATATATTCGAAGGCAGTTTAAATAAGTTTAGTATAATTAACAACTTATCATAAGCGACCAATGAAAAAGCGTTATGGTCTGGTTTTAGAGTTATAAGGTTGCAGGTACAACTGATTTCGTTGAGTTATGCACCGAACAACCATTCCAACCCGCATTTTGCCACGAAAACTTCAATTTTTTTTCCATGTTCCCTAATATTTTGTTGGAGCGGTATTGCAATGTTTGTTAGTGCAAAAAATATAACTTAAACATACTTTCAATCAAGATTAGTAAAAAAGAAAAGAAACGATAACGAGGCAATTTACTTTGGGACATTTTTAATATTTTGTTTAGATACAATCATTGTATATTTTGGGAAATTACATAATGATTACATGTAGGGATGACAAGATACATAATGAACATATCGAAAGATGCCACCGGAATAGTTTAAATTCATAAATTCATCTTGGAACATGAACAGTATCAGCCAAAATAGACATAAGATACATAATGAACAATAATTATTTTTTGGACTTTAGGGACTGATAAATAATAAAATACAAATAATCATTACATGTAGGGATGATAAGATAAAAACACATCGTTAGTAATCCGTTTAAGAATCTAGAGCACGATCAGAGAGTACCAGAATCGGACCCGTTCAAAATGATAAAATCGAGGTAGAATATTTTCCGTTTAGTAGAAACAAATGATGATTCTAAATGTAATGTCCCAACAGAATCAGGTGCCAATGTTCCTCGCGAAAGTTTCCTTTCACCCAAAGTCTAAGGAATATCTTTTGTTTTTCCAAACAGTGTTTTTTTTATCATGTTAAAAATAAATAAATAAAGTATTCAGATGTAAACAAATAGATCATTTTGATCCATTTTATTTTTCCATTATTTTAACGTGTCCCCCGTTTATCATTAATATTTGCAGCGCAAACTTTTTGATTGTTCAAATTTGAATTGCAAGCGGCGGTTAAACATTTCTGAAAGTTGAAACTCAACAATTCTTACATAGATAGGAACAAAAGGAGACAACCGAAAAACAAGCGATATAGGTTTATTGGTCTTTAGAAGCTCAAACAAAGTTTGAAACCATTGATATTCGAGATAAGCAAATGATGTGATCTAAACGCATGCAGGGGCTTCAAAGTCTCTAATGGTTACATAGGCTATTGACTGAGCGGCAATAGATATGGGTGTCGAAGCATCAACAAGCTTTGGATCCATCGCCGGAATGTCCTCTGAATTTGTCTGGACCATTGGAACATCGTTCAAACACACGATATCATCCTTTATATCTCCAGTTAACGCTCTCAAATGATACTCTTCTCTGTTTTGCTTCCCAACAAACTCATAGTTAGGCTTCCCAGCATCCCCGGGTTTTGCATTCGAAAGGGTTATATTGAACGATCTATCTTTCGACAAGTTGATAAATATCAAGGAAACCCCAGGCTACAGAAAGGAAACATGCACCCAAATGATTATTAACGACATAGAATCCAACAACCCCAAAATGAAAGGACAACTTTATCAAAGCCAGCTCACCTTTTTCTTTGCGCAGTGAGCATATACACGCAAATTTGGATCGGATTCTTTTGTCACAGCAAGCACAGTACTCCCCATAAGTCGGTGCCATAAAAGTGCACTGGTGATTAAAAAAAGTAAGTAGATGAAATGTTAGTATCTATACAAGAAACGATGACAAGAATAATTGCGCTTTTGTTAAAAAAAAAACTCACCCATAATAATCTGGGTTGGGAACGAACGTCGTAGCATTGAGTAAACCGTAATTTCCACCAATCAAAGCTTGCCTGCAGAAAACCTTTTGATCATAGGTTGAAGCCATTCCCATCTGATCCAAATACCTGTTTAGGGTCAAATGTTCAGCCACACAACATTATTGCACACGAACAAATTTAGTCGTCGTGGAAAATGAGGACAAAAAAACGTGACCTTACCAGAATCCATCAGCAAATGTTCGAGACACATCTTTGCTCCCGCCGTTCAAAGCTCCGCCTGATTCAGAAACCCATGCTCCTAACTGTGGCCTAAATTTGTTGACAACATCCGAAACACCTTTATATGTTTGAGAAACTTGATTCAAATACGATGGGTCAAGAATCTTGTTCATCATGTTTGGATCATCCCCTGCACATGCATCGATCGCATTAAGGAATTAATCGTACCAATATAAGGTAAGCACCTTGAATCTTATATATATATATATATATATATATATAAACATTGAACTGGAGCGTATATGGATACCAGGTCCAAGATTGTAGATATGGTGTGTAAGTCCATCAACAATTCCCTGTCCCGAAACTTCCAGGAAGGTGTTAAACCATTTCTCCTCATAAAAGCCACCTGGACCTAAGACCTTTGGTTGAGTCTCGGGGTGTGCGTACAATTCTTTTACTAGATTCTTAAGCACAATAACATCTTTCCCATATTGTTTCGCGTCAACTTTTGCACCCATCCCAGATCCAGAAAGTTGATTTCCTGATGAAATATATTTTTTCGAAGTATGAAAAAAAAACCCGAAAATCAATCTTATATAATAACCTTCGGAGAGTGATTTAAGTTACCAAATTCATATGAATCGACTTTGTATCCTTTCGAAATAGTGTACTGCATGAAATCCCTTGTATTTTGCGGTTGCCAATCACCGATCCAAAGACCCTTTTCAGTTTGTGACTCGTTTCTTCCGAAAAGAGCATTCAGCCCGAATGTAAGCTTTACCCTTCAGAATACAAGTACCAAAGTAAAAGTAAAAAATTTGTTTAGATATAAAGGTTAAATTAATTATGTAAAAATAATAGATAGATGTAGTTACCCAGTGTGGTTGAAAAATCTATTCAATTGGTCCCATCTCTCCATTGAAAGGCATCCCTGAGAGAATCCAAATAAACCGTCTTCTCTTTTCATGAAATTAGGGCAACTGCTAACTTCTCCTACTTTGTACACCACGTTGTCTTGCAACGAACCACCAACTTTGATTCTCAAAGGATTGAACGCTGAAAGTAGTTTACAAAAATTAGTCCAAAATCACTGTTGCCCGGCTCTGACCCTTGTAAATTTGATAGGATGTGCGTAGAACTCACCTTTTATTGCATTTATCAACGCCCTATATCTCAAATCCTACAAAGAAGGTATATCCAGAAAGGTCAAATTTTATTTTTAATAGATGAGTATACATATCAGGGAGGAAATTTTGACAAGCATACCAAGTTTAATATCCCGGCCTTTCCCCAAGGGCATTGATTGTACTCGCACTTTTCAGCAGGCCACCAATCTAATGTAACACATACGAAGTTATCGTCAGTTTTAGCGATCGAAGCTGCTCCATGAATCACAACGTTCACATTTTGTGCAAATGAAAGCGACGCTGATAAAAGAAGGATTATAGGACAAAATGCGAATTTGAAATTCATATTCTAAAAGAAAAGATAATTGAGGAGCTGAGGATAATGAAATGTTATTCCACGCGTGTGTGTATATATATTCGAAGGCAGTTTAAATAAGTTTAGTATAATTAACAACTTATCATAAGCGACCAATGAAAAAGCGTTATGGTCTGGTTTTAGAGTTATAAGGTTGCAGGTACAACTGATTCCGTTGAGTTATGCACCGAACAACCATTCCAACCCGCATTTTGCCACGAAAACTTCAATTTTTTTTCCATGTTCCCTAATATTTTGTTGGAGCGGTATTGCAATGTTTGTTAGTGCAAAAAATATAACTTAAACATACTTTCAATCAAGATTAGTAAAAAAGAAAAGAAACGATAACGAGGCAATTTACTTTGGGACATTTTTAATATTTTGTTTAAATACAATCATTGTATATTTTGGGAAATTACATAATGATTACATGTAGGGATGACAAGATACATAATGAACATATCGAAAGATGCCACCGGAATAGTTTAAATTCATAAATTCATCTTGGAACATGAACAGTATCAGCCAAAATAGACATAAGATACATAATGAACAATAATTATTTTTTGGACTTTAGGGACTGATAAATAATAAAATACAAATAATCATTACATGTAGGGATGATAAGATAAAAACACATCGTTAGTAATCCGTTTAAGAATCTAGAGCACGATCAGAGAGTACCAGAATCGGACCCGTTCAAAATGATAAAATCGAGGTAGAATATTTTCCGTTTAGTAGAAACAAATGATGATTCTAAATGTAATGTCCCAACAGAATCAGGTGCCAATGTTCCTCGCGAAAGTTTCCTTTCACCCAAAGTCTAAGGAATATCTTTTATTTTTCCAAACAGTGTTTTTTTTATCATGTTAAAAATAAATAAATAAAGTATTCAGATGTAAACAAATAGATCATTTTGATCCATTTTATTTTTCCATTATTTTAACGTGTCCCCCGTTTATCATTAATATTTGCAGCGCAAACTTTTTGATTGTTCAAATTTGAATTGCAAGCGGCGGTTAAACATTTCTGAAAGTTGAAACTCAACAATTCTTACATAGATAGGAACAAAAGGAGACAACCGAAAAACAAGCGATATAGGTTTATTGGTCTTTAGAAGCTCAAACAAAGTTTGAAACCATTGATATTCGAGATAAGCAAATGATGTGATCTAAACGCATGCAGGGGCTTCAAAGTCTCTAATGGTTACATAGGCTATTGACTGAGCGGCAATAGATATGGGTGTCGAAGCATCAACAAGCTTTGGATCCATCGCCGGAATGTCCTCTGAATTTGTCTGGACCATTGGAACATCGTTCAAACACACGATATCATCCTTTATATCTCCAGTTAACGCTCTCAAATGATACTCTTCTCTGTTTTGCTTCCCAACAAACTCATAGTTAGGCTTCCCAGCATCCCCGGGTTTTGCATTCGAAAGGGTTATATTGAACGATCTATCTTTCGACAAGTTGATAAATATCAAGCAAACCCCAGGCTACAGAAAGGAAACATGCACCCAAATGATTATTAACGACATAGAATCCAACAACCCCAAAATGAAAGGACAACTTTATCAAAGCCAGCTCACCTTTTTCTTTGCGCAGTGAGCATATACACGCAAATTTGGATCGGATTCTTTTGTCACAGCAAGCACAGTACTCCCCATAAGTCGGTGCCATAAAAGTGCACTGGTGATTAAAAAAAGTAAGTAGATGAAATGTTAGTATCTATACAAGAAACGATGACAAGAATAATTGCGCTTTTGTTAAAAAAAAAACTCACCCATAATAATCTGGGTTGGGAACGAACGTCGTAGCATTGAGTAAACCGTAATTTCCACCAATCAAAGCTTGCCTGCAGAAAACCTTTTGATCATAGGTTGAAGCCATTCCCATCTGATCCAAATACCTGTTTAGGGTCAAATGTTCAGCCACACAACATTATTGCACACGAACAAATTTAGTCGTCGTGGAAAATGAGGACAAAAAAACGTGACCTTACCAGAATCCATCAGCAAATGTTCGAGACACATCTTTGCTCCCGCCGTTCAAAGCTCCGCCTGATTCAGAAACCCATGCTCCTAACTGTGGCCTAAATTTGTTGACAACATCCGAAACACCTTTATATGTTTGAGAAACTTGATTCAAATACGATGGGTCAAGAATCTTGTTCATCATGTTTGGATCATCCCCTGCACATGCATCGATCGCATTAAGGAATTAATCGTACCAATATAAGGTAAGCACCTTGAATCTTATATATATATATATATATAAACATTGAACTGGAGCGTATATGGATACCAGGTCCAAGATTGTAGATATGGTGTGTAAGTCCATCAACAATTCCCTGTCCCGAAACTTCCAGGAAGGTGTTAAACCATTTCTCCTCATAAAAGCCACGTGGACCTAAGACCTTTGGTTGAGTCTCGGGGTGTGCGTACAATTCTTTTACTAGATTCTTAAGCACAATAACATCTTTCCCATATTGTTTCGCGTCAACTTTTGCACCCATCCCAGATCCAGAAAGTTGATTTCCTGATGAAATATATTTTTTCGAAGTATGAAAAAAATCCCCGAAAATCAATCTTATATAATAACCTTCGGAGAGTGATTTAAGTTACCAAATTCATATGAATCGACTTTGTATCCTTTCGAAATAGTGTACTGCATGAAATCCCTTGTATTTTGCGGTTGCCAATCACCGATCCAAAGACCCTTTTCAGTTTGTGACTCGTTTCTTCCGAAAAGAGCATTCAGCCCGAATGTAAGCTTTACCCTTCAGAATACAAGTACCAAAGTAAAAGTAAAAAATTTGTTTAGATATAAAGGTTAAATTAATTATGTAAAAATAATAGATAGATGTAGTTACCCAGTGTGGTTGAAAAATCTATTCAATTGGTCCCATCTCTCCATTGAAAGGCATCCCTGAGAGAACCCAAATAAACCGTCTTCTCTTTTCATGAAATTAGGGCAACTGCTAACTTCTCCTACTTTGTACACCACGTTGTCTTGCAACGAACCACCAACTTTGATTCTCAAAGGATTGAACGCTGAAAGTAGTTTACAAAAATTAGTCCAAAATCACTGTTGCCCGGCTCTGACCCTTGTAAATTTGATAGGATGTGCGTAGAACTCACCTTTTATTGCATTTATCAACGCCCCATATCTCAAATCCTACAAAGAAGGTATATCCAGAAAGGTCAAATTTTATTTTTAATAGATGAGTATACATATCAGGGAGGAAATTTTGACAAGCATACCAAGTTTAATATCCCGGCCTTTCCCCAACGGCATTGATTGTACTCGCACTTTTCAGCAGGCCACCAATCTAATGTAACACATACGAAGTTATCGTCAGTTTTAGCGATCGAAGCTGCTCCATGAATCACAACGTTCACATTTTGTGCAAATGAAAGCGACGCTGATAAAAGAAGGATTATAGGACAAAATGCGAATTTGAAATTCATATTCTAAAAGAAAAGATAATTGAGGAGCTGAGGATAATGAAATGTTATTCCACGCGTGTGTGTGTATATATTCGAAGGCAGTTTAAATAAGTTTAGTATAATTAACAACTTATCATAAGCGACCAATGAAAAAGCGTTATGGTCTGGTTTTAGAGTTATAAGGTTGCAGGTACAACTGATTCCGTTGAGTTATGCACCGAACAACCATTCCAACCCGCATTTTGCCACGAAAACTTCAATTTTTTTTTCCATGTTCCCTAATATTTTGTTGGAGCGGTATTGCAATGTTTGTTAGTGCAAAAAATATAACTTAAACATACTTTCAATCAAGATTAGTAAAAAAGAAAAGAAACGATAACGAGGCAATTTACTTTGGGACATTTTTAATATTTTGTTTAGATACAATCATTGTATATTTTGGGAAATTACATAATGATTACATGTAGGGATGACAAGATACATAATGAACATATCGAAAGATGCCACCGGAATAGTTTAAATTCATAAATTCATCTTGGAACATGAACAGTATCAGCCAAAATAGACATAAGATACATAATGAACAATAATTATTTTTTGGACTTTAGGGACTGATAAATAATAAAATACAAATAATCATTACATGTAGGGATGATAAGATAAAAACACATCGTTAGTAATCCGTTTAAGAATCTAGAGCACGATCAGAGAGTACCAGAATCGGACCCGTTCAAAATGATAAAATCGAGGTAGAATATTTTCCGTTTAGTAGAAACAAATGATGATTCTAAATGTAATGTCCCAACAGAATCAGGTGCCAATGTTCCTCGCGAAAGTTTCCTTTCACCCAAAGTCTAAGGAATATCTTTTATTTTTCCAAACAGTGTTTTTTTTATCATGTTAAAAATAAATAAATAAAGTATTCAGATGTAAACAAATAGATCATTTTGATCCATTTTATTTTTCCATTATTTTAACGTGTCCCCCGTTTATCATTAATATTTGCAGCGCAAACTTTTTGATTGTTCAAATTTGAATTGCAAGCGGCGGTTAAACATTTCTGAAAGTTGAAACTCAACAATTCTTACATAGATAGGAACAAAAGGAGACAACCGAAAAACAAGCGATATAGGTTTATTGGTCTTTAGAAGCTCAAACAAAGTTTGAAACCATTGATATTCGAGATAAGCAAATGATGTGATCTAAACGCATGCAGGGGCTTCAAAGTCTCTAATGGTTACATAGGCTATTGACTGAGCGGCAATAGATATGGGTGTCGAAGCATCAACAAGCTTTGGATCCATCGCCGGAATGTCCTCTGAATTTGTCTGGACCATTGGAACATCGTTCAAACACACGATATCATCCTTTATATCTCCAGTTAACGCTCTCAAATGATACTCTTCTCTGTTTTGCTTCCCAACAAACTCATAGTTAGGCTTCCCAGCATCCCCGGGTTTTGCATTCGAAAGGGTTATATTGAACGATCTATCTTTCGACAAGTTGATAAATATCAAGGAAACCCCAGGCTACAGAAAGGAAACATGCACCCAAATGATTATTGACGACATAGAATCCAACAACCCCAAAATGAAAGGACAACTTTATCAAAGCCAGCTCACCTTTTTCTTTGCGCAGTGAGCATATACACGCAAATTTGGATCGGATTCTTTTGTCACAGCAAGCACAGTACTCCCCATAAGTCGGTGCCATAAAAGTGCACTGGTGATTAAAAAAAGTAAGTAGATGAAATGTTAGTATCTATACAAGAAACGATGACAAGAATAATTGCGCTTTTGTTAAAAAAAAAACTCACCCATAATAATCTGGGTTGGGAACGAACGTCGTAGCATTGAGTAAACCGTAATTTCCACCAATCAAAGCTTGCCTGCAGAAAACCTTTTGATCATAGGTTGAAGCCATTCCCATCTGATCCAAATACCTGTTTAGGGTCAAATGTTCAGCCACACAACATTATTGCACACGAACAAATTTAGTCGTCGTGGAAAATGAGGACAAAAAAACGTGACCTTACCAGAATCCATCAGCAAATGTTCGAGACACATCTTTGCTCCCGCCGTTCAAAGCTCCGCCTGATTCAGAAACCCATGCTCCTAACTGTGGCCTAAATTTGTTGACAACATCCGAAACACCTTTATATGTTTGAGAAACTTGATTCAAATACGATGGGTCAAGAATCTTGTTCATCATGTTTGGATCATCCCCTGCACATGCATCGATCGCATTAAGGAATTAATCGTACCAATATAAGGTAAGCACCTTGAATCTTATATATATATATATATATATATATATATATATAAACATTGAACTGGAGCGTATATGGATACCAGGTCCAAGATTGTAGATATGGTGTGTAAGTCCATCAACAATTCCCTGTCCCGAAACTTCCAGGAAGGTGTTAAACCATTTCTCCTCATAAAAGCCACCTGGACCTAAGACCTTTGGTTGAGTCTCGGGGTGTGCGTACAATTCTTTTACTAGATTCTTAAGCACAATAACATCTTTCCCATATTGTTTCGCGTCAACTTTTGCACCCATCCCAGATCCAGAAAGTTGATTTCCTGATGAAATATATTTTTTCGAAGTATGAAAAAAAACCCCGAAAATCAATCTTATATAATAACCTTCGGAGAGTGATTTAAGTTACCAAATTCATATGAATCGACTTTGTATCCTTTCGAAATAGTGTACTGCATGAAATCCCTTGTATTTTGCGGTTTCCAATCACCGATCCAAAGACCCTTTTCAGTTTGTGACTCGTTTCTTCCGAAAAGAGCATTCAGCCCGAATGTAAGCTTTACCCTTCAGAATACAAGTACCAAAGTAAAAGTAAAAAATTTGTTTAGATATAAAGGTTAAATTAATTATGTAAAAATAATAGATAGATGTAGTTACCCAGTGTGGTTGAAAAATCTATTCAATTGGTCCCATCTCTCCATTGAAAGGCATCCCTGAGAGAATCCAAATAAACCGTCTTCTCTTTTCATGAAATTAGGGCAACTGCTAACTTCTCCTACTTTGTACACCACGTTGTCTTGCAACGAACCACCAACTTTGATTCTCAAAGGATTGAACGCTGAAAGTAGTTTACAAAAATTAGTCCAAAATTACTGTTGCCCGGCTCTGACCCTTGTAAATTTGATAGGATGTGCGTAGAACTCACCTTTTATTGCATTTATCAACGCCCCATATCTCAAATCCTACAAAGAAGGTATATCCAGAAAGGTCAAATTTTATTTTTAATAGATGAGTATACATATCAGGGAGGAAATTTTGACAAGCATACCAAGTTTAATATCCCGGCCTTTCCCCAAGGGCATTGATTGTACTCGCACTTTTCAGCAGGCCACCAATCTAATGTAACACATACGAAGTTATCGTCAGTTTTAGCGATCGAAGCTGCTCCATGAATCACAACGTTCACATTTTGTGCAAATGAAAGCGACGCTGATAAAAGAAGGATTATAGGACAAAATGCGAATTTGAAATTCATATTCTAAAAGAAAAGATAATTGAGGAGCTGAGGATAATGAAATGTTATTCCACGCGTGTGTGTATATATATTCGAAGGCAGTTTAAATAAGTTTAGTATAATTAACAACTTATCATAAGCGACCAATGAAAAAGCGTTATGGTCTGGTTTTAGAGTTATAAGGTTGCAGGTACAACTGATTCCGTTGAGTTATGCACCGAACAACCATTCCAACCCGCATTTTGCCACGAAAACTTCAATTTTTTTTCCATGTTCCCTAATATTTTGTTGGAGCGGTATTGCAATGTTTGTTAGTGCAAAAAATATAACTTAAACATACTTTCAATCAAGATTAGTAAAAAAGAAAAGAAACGATAACGAGGCAATTTACTTTGGGACATTTTTAATATTTTGTTTAGATACAATCATTGTATATTTTGGGAAATTACATAATGATTACATGTAGGGATGACAAGATACATAATGAACATATCGAAAGATGCCACCGGAATAGTTTAAATTCATAAATTCATCTTGGAACATGAACAGTATCAGCCAAAATAGACATAAGATACATAATGAACAATAATTATTTTTTGGACTTTAGGGACTGATAAATAATAAAATACAAATAATCATTACATGTAGGGATGATAAGATAAAAACACATCGTTAGTAATCCGTTTAAGAATCTAGAGCACGATCAGAGAGTACCAGAATCGGACCCGTTCAAAATGATAAAATCGAGGTAGAATATTTTCCGTTTAGTAGAAACAAATGATGATTCTAAATGTAATGTCCCAACAGAATCAGGTGCCAATGTTCCTCGCGAAAGTTTCCTTTCACCCAAAGTCTAAGGAATATCTTTTATTTTTCCAAACAGTGTTTTTTTTATCATGTTAAAAATAAATAAATAAAGTATTCAGATGTAAACAAATAGATCATTTTGATCCATTTTATTTTTCCATTATTTTAACGTGTCCCCCGTTTATCATTAATATTTGCAGCGCAAACTTTTTGATTGTTCAAATTTGAATTGCAAGCGGCGGTTAAACATTTCTGAAAGTTGAAACTCAACAATTCTTACATAGATAGGAACAAAAGGAGACAACCGAAAAACAAGCGATATAGGTTTATTGGTCTTTAGAAGCTCAAACAAAGTTTGAAACCATTGATATTCGAGATAAGCAAATGATGTGATCTAAACGCATGCAGGGGCTTCAAAGTCTCTAATGGTTACATAGGCTATTGACTGAGCGGCAATAGATATGGGTGTCGAAGCATCAACAAGCTTTGGATCCATCGCCGGAATGTCCTCTGAATTTGTCTGGACCATTGGAACATCGTTCAAACACACGATATCATCCTTTATATCTCCAGTTAACGCTCTCAAATGATACTCTTCTCTGTTTTGCTTCCCAACAAACTCATAGTTAGGCTTCCCAGCATCCCCGGGTTTTGCATTCGAAAGGGTTATATTGAACGATCTATCTTTCGACAAGTTGATAAATATCAAGGAAACCCCAGGCTACAGAAAGGAAACATGCACCCAAATGATTATTGACGACATAGAATCCAACAACCCCAAAATGAAAGGACAACTTTATCAAAGCCAGCTCACCTTTTTCTTTGCGCAGTGAGCATATACACGCAAATTTGGATCGGATTCTTTTGTCACAGCAAGCACAGTACTCCCCATAAGTCGGTGCCATAAAAGTGCACTGGTGATTAAAAAAAGTAAGTAGATGAAATGTTAGTATCTATACAAGAAACGATGACAAGAATAATTGCGCTTTTGTTAAAAAAAAAACTCACCCATAATAATCTGGGTTGGGAACGAACGTCGTAGCATTGAGTAAACCGTAATTTCCACCAATCAAAGCTTGCCTGCAGAAAACCTTTTGATCATAGGTTGAAGCCATTCCCATCTGATCCAAATACCTGTTTAGGGTCAAATGTTCAGCCACACAACATTATTGCACACGAACAAATTTAGTCGTCGTGGAAAATGAGGACAAAAAAACGTGACCTTACCAGAATCCATCAGCAAATGTTCGAGACACATCTTTGCTCCCGCCGTTCAAAGCTCCGCCTGATTCAGAAACCCATGCTCCTAACTGTGGCCTAAATTTGTTGACAACATCCGAAACACCTTTATATGTTTGAGAAACTTGATTCAAATACGATGGGTCAAGAATCTTGTTCATCATGTTTGGATCATCCCCTGCACATGCATCGATCGCATTAAGGAATTAATCGTACCAATATAAGGTAAGCACCTTGAATCTTATATATATATATATATATATATAAACATTGAACTGGAGCGTATATGGATACCAGGTCCAAGATTGTAGATATGGTGTGTAAGTCCATCAACAATTCCCTGTCCCGAAACTTCCAGGAAGGTGTTAAACCATTTCTCCTCATAAAAGCCACCTGGACCTAAGACCTTTGGTTGAGTCTCGGGGTGTGCGTACAATTCTTTTACTAGATTCTTAAGCACAATAACATCTTTCCCATATTGTTTCGCGTCAACTTTTGCACCCATCCCAGATCCAGAAAGTTGATTTCCTGATGAAATATATTTTTTCGAAGTATGAAAAAAAAACCCGAAAATCAATCTTATATAATAACCTTCGGAGAGTGATTTAAGTTACCAAATTCATATGAATCGACTTTGTATCCTTTCGAAATAGTGTACTGCATGAAATCCCTTGTATTTTGCGGTTGCCAATCACCGATCCAAAGACCCTTTTCAGTTTGTGACTCGTTTCTTCCGAAAAGAGCATTCAGCCCGAATGTAAGCTTTACCCTTCAGAATACAAGTACCAAAGTAAAAGTAAAAAATTTGTTTAGATATAAAGGTTAAATTAATTATGTAAAAATAATAGATAGATGTAGTTACCCAGTGTGGTTGAAAAATCTATTCAATTGGTCCCATCTCTCCATTGAAAGGCATCCCTGAGAGAATCCAAATAAACCGTCTTCTCTTTTCATGAAATTAGGGCAACTGCTAACTTCTCCTACTTTGTACACCACGTTGTCTTGCAACGAACCACCAACTTTGATTCTCAAAGGATTGAACGCTGAAAGTAGTTTACAAAAATTAGTCCAAAATCACTGTTGCCCGGCTCTGACCCTTGTAAATTTGATAGGATGTGCGTAGAACTCACCTTTTATTGCATTTATCAACGCCCCATATCTCAAATCCTACAAAGAAGGTATATCCAGAAAGGTCAAATTTTATTTTTAATAGATGAGTATACATATCAGGGAGGAAATTTTGACAAGCATACCAAGTTTAATATCCCGGCCTTTCCCCAAGGGCATTGATTGTACTCGCACTTTTCAGCAGGCCACCAATCTAATGTAACACATACGAAGTTATCGTCAGTTTTAGCGATCGAAGCTGCTCCATGAATCACAACGTTCACATTTTGTGCAAATGAAAGCGACGCTGATAAAAGAAGGATTATAGGACAAAATGCGAATTTGAAATTCATATTCTAAAAGAAAAGATAATTGAGGAGCTGAGGATAATGAAATGTTATTCCACGCGTGTGTGTATATATATTCGAAGGCAGTTTAAATAAGTTTAGTATAATTAACAACTTATCATAAGCGACCAATGAAAAAGCGTTATGGTCTGGTTTTAGAGTTATAAGGTTGCAGGTACAACTGATTCCGTTGAGTTATGCACCGAACAACCATTCCAACCCGCATTTTGCCACGAAAACTTCAATTTTTTTTCCATGTTCCCTAATATTTTGTTGGAGCGGTATTGCAATGTTTGTTAGTGCAAAAAATATAACTTAAACATACTTTCAATCAAGATTAGTAAAAAAGAAAAGAAACGATAACGAGGCAATTTACTTTGGGACATTTTTAATATTTTGTTTAGATACAATCATTGTATATTTTGGGAAATTACATAATGATTACATGTAGGGATGACAAGATACATAATGAACATATCGAAAGATGCCACCGGAATAGTTTAAATTCATAAATTCATCTTGGAACATGAACAGTATCAGCCAAAATAGACATAAGATACATAATGAACAATAATTATTTTTTGGACTTTAGGGACTGATAAATAATAAAATACAAATAATCATTACATGTAGGGATGATAAGATAAAAACACATCGTTAGTAATCCGTTTAAGAATCTAGAGCACGATCAGAGAGTACCAGAATCGGACCCGTTCAAAATGATAAAATCGAGGTAGAATATTTTCCGTTTAGTAGAAACAAATGATGATTCTAAATGTAATGTCCCAACAGAATCAGGTGCCAATGTTCCTCGCGAAAGTTTCCTTTCACCCAAAGTCTAAGGAATATCTTTTATTTTTCCAAACAGTGTTTTTTTTATCATGTTAAAAATAAATAAATAAAGTATTCAGATGTAAACAAATAGATCATTTTGATCCATTTTATTTTTCCATTATTTTAACGTGTCCCCCGTTTATCATTAATATTTGCAGCGCAAACTTTTTGATTGTTCAAATTTGAATTGCAAGCGGCGGTTAAACATTTCTGAAAGTTGAAACTCAACAATTCTTACATAGATAGGAACAAAAGGAGACAACCGAAAAACAAGCGATATAGGTTTATTGGTCTTTAGAAGCTCAAACAAAGTTTGAAACCATTGATATTCGAGATAAGCAAATGATGTGATCTAAACGCATGCAGGGGCTTCAAAGTCTCTAATGGTTACATAGGCTATTGACTGAGCGGCAATAGATATGGGTGTCGAAGCATCAACAAGCTTTGGATCCATCGCCGGAATGTCCTCTGAATTTGTCTGGACCATTGGAACATCGTTCAAACACACGATATCATCCTTTATATCTCCAGTTAACGCTCTCAAATGATACTCTTCTCTGTTTTGCTTCCCAACAAACTCATAGTTAGGCTTCCCAGCATCCCCGGGTTTTGCATTCGAAAGGGTTATATTGAACGATCTATCTTTCGACAAGTTGATAAATATCAAGGAAACCCCAGGCTACAGAAAGGAAACATGCACCCAAATGATTATTGACGACATAGAATCCAACAACCCCAAAATGAAAGGACAACTTTATCAAAGCCAGCTCACCTTTTTCTTTGCGCAGTGAGCATATACACGCAAATTTGGATCGGATTCTTTTGTCACAGCAAGCACAGTACTCCCCATAAGTCGGTGCCATAAAAGTGCACTGGTGATTAAAAAAAGTAAGTAGATGAAATGTTAGTATCTATACAAGAAACGATGACAAGAATAATTGCGCTTTTGTTAAAAAAAAAACTCACCCATAATAATCTGGGTTGGGAACGAACGTCGTAGCATTGAGTAAACCGTAATTTCCACCAATCAAAGCTTGCCTGCAGAAAACCTTTTGATCATAGGTTGAAGCCATTCCCATCTGATCCAAATACCTGTTTAGGGTCAAATGTTCAGCCACACAACATTATTGCACACGAACAAATTTAGTCGTCGTGGAAAATGAGGACAAAAAAACGTGACCTTACCAGAATCCATCAGCAAATGTTCGAGACACATCTTTGCTCCCGCCGTTCAAAGCTCCGCCTGATTCAGAAACCCATGCTCCTAACTGTGGCCTAAATTTGTTGACAACATCCGAAACACCTTTATATGTTTGAGAAACTTGATTCAAATACGATGGGTCAAGAATCTTGTTCATCATGTTTGGATCATCCCCTGCACATGCATCGATCGCATTAAGGAATTAATCGTACCAATATAAGGTAAGCACCTTGAATCTTATATATATATATATATATATATATATATATATATATATATATATATATAAACATTGAACTGGAGCGTATATGGATACCAGGTCCAAGATTGTAGATATGGTGTGTAAGTCCATCAACAATTCCCTGTCCCGAAACTTCCAGGAAGGTGTTAAACCATTTCTCCTCATAAAAGCCACCTGGACCTAAGACCTTTGGTTGAGTCTCGGGGTGTGCGTACAATTCTTTTACTAGATTCTTAAGCACAATAACATCTTTCCCATATTGTTTTGCGTCAACTTTTGCACCCATCCCAGATCCAGAAAGTTGATTTCCTGATGAAATATATTTTTTCGAAGTATGAAAAAAACCCCCGAAAATCAATCTTATATAATAACCTTCGGAGAGTGATTTAAGTTACCAAATTCATATGAATCGACTTTGTATCCTTTTGAAATAGTGTACTGCATGAAATCCCTTGTATTTTGCGGTTGCCAATCACCGATCCAAAGACCCTTTTCAGTTTGTGACTCGTTTCTTCCGAAAAGAGCATTCAGCCCGAATGTAAGCTTTACCCTTCAGAATACAAGTACCAAAGTAAAAGTAAAAAATTTGTTTAGATATAAAGGTTAAATTAATTATGTAAAAATAATAGATAGATGTAGTTACCCAGTGTGGTTGAAAAATCTATTCAATTGGTCCCATCTCTCCATTGAAAGGCATCCCTGAGAGAATCCAAATAAACCGTCTTCTCTTTTCATGAAATTAGGGCAACTGCTAACTTCTCCTACTTTGTACACCACGTTGTCTTGCAACGAACCACCAACTTTGATTCTCAAAGGATTGAACGCTGAAAGTAGTTTACAAAAATTAGTCCAAAATCACTGTTGCCCGGCTCTGACCCTTGTAAATTTGATAGGATGTGCGTAGAACTCACCTTTTATTGCATTTATCAACGCCCCATATCTCAAATCCTACAAAGAAGGTATATCCAGAAAGGTCAAATTTTATTTTTAATAGATGAGTATACATATCAGGGAGGAAATTTTGACAAGCATACCAAGTTTAATATCCCGGCCTTTCCCCAAGGGCATTGATTGTACTCGCACTTTTCAGCAGGCCACCAATCTAATGTAACACATACGAAGTTATCGTCAGTTTTAGCGATCGAAGCTGCTCCATGAATCACAACGTTCACATTTTGTGCAAATGAAAGCGACGCTGATAAAAGAAGGATTATAGGACAAAATGCGAATTTGAAATTCATATTCTAAAAGAAAAGATAAGTGAGGAGCTGAGGATAATGAAATGTTATTCCACGCGTGTGTGTATATATATTCGAAGGCAGTTTAAATAAGTTTAGTATAATTAACAACTTATCATAAGCGACCAATGAAAAAGCGTTATGGTCTGGTTTTAGAGTTATAAGGTTGCAGGTACAACTGATTCCGTTGAGTTATGCACCGAACAACCATTCCAACCCGCATTTTGCCACGAAAACTTCAATTTTTTTCCATGTTCCCTAATATTTTGTTGGAGCGGTATTGCAATGTTTGTTAGTGCAAAAAATATAACTTAAACATACTTTCAATCAAGATTAGTAAAAAAGAAAAGAAACGATAACGAGGCAATTTACTTTGGGACATTTTTAATATTTTGTTTAGATACAATCATTGTATATTTTGGGAAATTACATAATGATTACATGTAGGGATGACAAGATACATAATGAACATATCGAAAGATGCCACCGGAATAGTTTAAATTCATAAATTCATCTTGGAACATGAACAGTATCAGCCAAAATAGACATAAGATACATAATGAACAATAATTATTTTTTGGACTTTAGGGACTGATAAATAATAAAATACAAATAATCATTACATGTAGGGATGATAAGATAAAAACACATCGTTAGTAATCCGTTTAAGAATCTAGAGCACGATCAGAGAGTACCAGAATCGGACCCGTTCAAAATGATAAAATCGAGGTAGAATATTTTCCGTTTAGTAGAAACAAATGATGATTCTAAATGTAATGTCCCAACAGAATCAGGTGCCAGTGTTCCTCGCGAAAGTTTCCTTTCACCCAAAGTCTAAGGAATATCTTTTATTTTTCCAAACAGTGTTTTTTTTTTATCATGTTAAAAATAAATAAATAAAGTATTCAGATGTAAACAAATAGATCATTTTGATCCATTTTATTTTTCCATTATTTTAACGTGTCCCCCGTTTATCATTAATATTTGCAGCGCAAACTTTTTGATTGTTCAAATTTGAATTGCAAGCGGCGGTTAAACATTTCTGAAACTTGAAACTCAACAATTCTTACATAGATAGGAACAAAAGGAGACAACCGAAAAACAAGCGATATAGGTTTATTGGTCTTTAGAAGCTCAAACAAAGTTTGAAACCATTGATATTCGAGATAAGCAAATGATGTGATCTAAACGCATGCAGGGGCTTCAAAGTCTCTAATGGTTACATAGGCTATTGACTGAGCGGCAATAGATATGGGTGTCGAAGCATCAACAAGCTTTGGATCCATCGCCGGAATGTCCTCTGAATTTGTCTGGACCATTGGAACATCGTTCAAACACACGATATCATCCTTTATATCTCCAGTTAACGCTCTCAAATGATACTCTTCTCTGTTTTGCTTCCCAACAAACTCATAGTTAGGCTTCCCAGCATCCCCAGGTTTTGCATTCGAAAGGGTTATATTGAACGATCTATCTTTCGACAAGTTGATAAATATCAAGGAAACCCCAGGCTACAGAAAGGAAACATGCACCCAAATGATTATTGACGACATAGAATCCAACAACCCCAAAATGAAAGGACAACTTTATCAAAGCCAGCTCACCTTTTTCTTTGCGCAGTGAGCATATACACGCAAATTTGGATCGGATTCTTTTGTCACAGCAAGCACAGTACTCCCCATAAGTCGGTGCCATAAAAGTGCACTGGTGATTAAAAAAAGTAAGTAGATGAAATGTTAGTATCTATACAAGAAACGATGACAAGAATAATTGCGCTTTTGTTAAAAAAAAAACTCACCCATAATAATCTGGGTTGGGAACGAACGTCGTAGCATTGAGTAAACCGTAATTTCCACCAATCAAAGCTTGCCTGCAGAAAACCTTTTGATCATAGGTTGAAGCCATTCCCATCTGATCCAAATACCTGTTTAGGGTCAAATGTTCAGCCACACAACATTATTGCACACGAACAAATTTAGTCGTCGTGGAAAATGAGGACAAAAAAACGTGACCTTACCAGAATCCATCAGCAAATGTTCGAGACACATCTTTGCTCCCGCCGTTCAAAGCTCCGCCTGATTCAGAAACCCATGCTCCTAATTGTGGCCTAAATTTGTTGACAACATCCGAAACACCTTTATATGTTTGAGAAACTTGATTCAAATACGATGGGTCAAGAATCTTGTTCATCATGTTTGGATCATCCCCTGCACATGCATCGATCGCATTAAGGAATTAATCGTACCAATATAAGGTAAGCACCTTGAATCTTATATATATATATATATATATATATATATATATAAACATTGAACTGGAGCGTATATGGATACCAGGTCCAAGATTGTAGATATGGTGTGTAAGTCCATCAACAATTCCCTGTCCCGAAACTTCCAGGAAGGTGTTAAACCATTTCTCCTCATAAAAGCCACCTGGACCTAAGACCTTTGGTTGAGTCTCGGGGTGTGCGTACAATTCTTTTACTAGATTCTTAAGCACAATAACATCTTTCCCATATTGTTTCGCGTCAACTTTTGCACCCATCCCAGATCCAGAAAGTTGATTTTCTGATGAAATATATTTTTTCGAAGTATGAAAAAAAACCCCGAAAATCAATCTTATATAATAACCTTTGGAGAGTGATTTAAGTTACCAAATTCATATGAATCGACTTTGTATCCTTTCGAAATAGTGTACTGCATGAAATCCCTTGTATTTTGCGGTTGCCAATCACCGATCCAAAGACCCTTTTCAGTTTGTGACTCGTTTCTTCCGAAAAGAGCATTCAGCCCGAATGTAAGCTTTACCCTTCAGAATACAAGTACCAAAGTAAAAGTAAAAAATTTGTTTAGATATAAAGGTTAAATTAATTATGTAAAAATAATAGATAGATGTAGTTACCCAGTGTGGTTGAAAAATCTATTCAATTGGTCCCATCTCTCCATTGAAAGGCATCCCTGAGAGAATCCAAATAAACCGTCTTCTCTTTTCATGAAATTAGGGCAACTGCTAACTTCTCCTACTTTGTACACCACGTTGTCTTGCAACGAACCACCAACTTTGATTCTCAAAGGATTGAACGCTGAAAGTAGTTTACAAAAATTAGTCCAAAATCACTGTTGCCCGGCTCTGACCCTTGTAAATTTGATAGGATGTGCGTAGAACTCACCTTTTATTGCATTTATCAACGCCCCATATCTCAAATCCTACAAAGAAGGTATATCCAGAAAGGTCAAATTTTATTTTTAATAGATGAGTATACATATCAGGGAGGAAATTTTGACAAGCATACCAAGTTTAATATCCCGGCCTTTCCCCAAGGGCATTGATTGTACTCGCACTTTTCAGCAGGCCACCAATCTAATGTAACACATACGAAGTTATCGTCAGTTTTAGCGATCGAAGCTGCTCCATGAATCACAACGTTCACATTTTGTGCAAATGAAAGCGACGCTGATAAAAGAAGGATTATAGGACAAAATGCGAATTTGAAATTCATATTCTAAAAGAAAAGATAATTGAGGAGCTGAGGATAATGAAATGTTATTCCACGCGTGTGTGTATATATATTCGAAGGCAGTTTAAATAAGTTTAGTATAATTAACAACTTATCATAAGCGACCAATGAAAAAGCGTTATGGTCTGGTTTTAGAGTTATAAGGTTGCAGGTACAACTGATTCCGTTGAGTTATGCACCGAACAACCATTCCAACCCGCATTTTGCCACGAAAACTTCAATTTTTTTTCCATGTTCCCTAATATTTTGTTGGAGCGGTATTGCAATGTTTGTTAGTGCAAAAAATATAACTTAAACATACTTTCAATCAAGATTAGTAAAAAAGAAAAGAAACGATAACGAGGCAATTTACTTTGGGACATTTTTAATATTTTGTTTAGATACAATCATTGTATATTTTGGGAAATTACATAATGATTACATGTAGGGATGACAAGATACATAATGAACATATCGAAAGATGCCACCGGAATAGTTTAAATTCATAAATTCATCTTGGAACATGAACAGTATCAGCCAAAATAGACATAAGATACATAATGAACAATAATTATTTTTTGGACTTTAGGGACTGATAAATAATAAAATACAAATAATCATTACATGTAGGGATGATAAGATAAAAACACATCGTTAGTAATCCGTTTAAGAATCTAGAGCACGATCAGAGAGTACCAGAATCGGACCCGTTCAAAATGATAAAATCGAGGTAGAATATTTTCCATTTAGTAGAAACAAATGATGATTCTAAATGTAATGTCCCAACAGAATCAGGTGCCAATGTTCCTCGCGAAAGTTTCCTTTCACCCAAAGTCTAAGGAATATCTTTTATTTTTCCAAACAGTGTTTTTTTTATCATGTTAAAAATAAATAAATAAAGTATTCAGATGTAAACAGATAGATCATTTTGATCCATTTTATTTTTCCATTATTTTAACGTGTCCCCCGTTTATCATTAATATTTGCAGCGCAAACTTTTTGGTTGTTCAAATTTGAATTGCAAGCGGCGGTTAAACATTTCTGAAAGTTGAAACTCAACAATTCTTACATAGATAGGAACAAAAGGAGACAACCGAAAAACAAGCGATATAGGTTTATTGGTCTTTAGAAGCTCAAACAAAGTTTGAAACCATTGATATTCGAGATAAGCAAATGATGTGATCTAAACGCATGCAGGGGCTTCAAAGTCTCTAATGGTTACATAGGCTATTGACTGAGCGGCAATAGATATGGGTGTCGAAGCATCAACAAGCTTTGGATCCATCGCCGGAATGTCCTCTGAATTTGTCTGGACCATTGGAACATCGTTCAAACACACGATATCATCCTTTATATCTCCAGTTAACGCTCTCAAATGATACTCATCTCTGTTTTGCTTCCCAACAAACTCATAGTTAGGCTTCCCAGCATCCCCGGGTTTTGCATTCGAAAGGGTTATATTGAACGATCTATCTTTCGACAAGTTGATAAATATCAAGGAAACCCCGGGCTACAGAAAGGAAACATGCACACAAATGATTATTGACGACATAGAATCCAACAACCCCAAAATGAAAGGACAACTTTATCAAAGCCAGCTCACCTTTTTCTTTGCGCAGTGAGCATATACACGCAAATTTGGATCGGATTCTTTTGTCACAGCAAGCACAGTACTCCCCATAAGTCGGTGCCATAAAAGTGCACTGGTGATTAAAAAAAGTAAGTAGATGAAATGTTAGTATCTATACAAGAAACGATGACAAGAATAATTGCGCTTTTGTTAAAAAAAAACTCACCCATAATAATCTGGGTTGGGAACGAACGTTGTAGCATTGAGTAAACCGTAATTTCCACCAATCAAAGCTTGCCTGCAGAAAACCTTTTGATCATAGGTTGAAGCCATTCCCATCTGATCCAAATACCTGTTTAGGGTCAAATGTTCAGCCACACAACATTATTGCACACGAACAAATTTAGTCGTCGTGGAAAATGAGGACAAAAAAACGTGACCTTACCAGAATCCATCAGCAAATGTTCGAGACACATCTTTGCTCCCGCCGTTCAAAGCTCCGCCTGATTCAGAAACCCATGCTCCTAACTGTGGCCTAAATTTGTTGACAACATCCGAAACACCTTTATATGTTTGAGAAACTTTATTCAAATACGATGGGTCAAGAATCTTGTTCATCATGTTTGGATCATCCCCTGCACATGCATCGATCGCATTAAGGAATTAATCGTACCAATATAAGGTAAGCACCTTGAATCTTATATATATATATATATATATATATATATATATATAAACATTGAACTGGAGCGTATATGGATACCAGGTCCAAGATTGTAGATATGGTGTGTAAGTCCATCAACAATTCCCTGTCCCGAAACTTCCAGGAAGGTGTTAAACCATTTCTCCTCATAAAAGCCACCTGGACCTAAGACCTTTGGTTGAGTCTCGGGGTGTGCGTACAATTCTTTTACTAGATTCTTAAGCACAATAACATCTTTCCCATATTGTTTCGCGTCAACTTTTGCACCCATCTCAGATCCAGAAAGTTGATTTCCTGATGAAATATATTTTTTCGAAGTATGAAAAAAAACCCCGAAAATCAATCTTATATAATAACCTTCGGAGAGTGATTTAAGTTACCAAATTCATATGAATCGACTTTGTATCCTTTCGAAATAGTGTACTGCATGAAATCCCTTGTATTTTGCGGTTGCCAATCACCGATCCAAAGACCCTTTTCAGTTTGTGACTCGTTTCTTCCGAAAAGAGCATTCAGCCCGAATGTAAGCTTTACCCTTCAGAATACAAGTACCAAAGTAAAAGTAAAAAATTTGTTTAGATATAAAGGTTAAATTAATTATGTAAAAATAATAGATAGATGTAGTTACCCAGTGTGGTTGAAAAATCTATTCAATTGGTCCCATCTCTCCATTGAAAGGCATCCCTGAGAGAATCCAAATAAACCGTCTTCTCTTTTCATGAAATTAGGGCAACTGCTAACTTCTCCTACTTTGTACACCACGTTGTCTTGCAACGAACCACCAACTTTGATTCTCAAAGGATTGAACGCTGAAAGTAGTTTACAAAAATTAGTCCAAAATCACTGTTGCCCGGCTCTGACCCTTGTAAATTTGATAGGATGTGCGTAGAACTCACCTTTTATTGCATTTATCAACGCCCCATATCTCAAATCCTACAAAGAAGGTATATCCAGAAAGGTCAAATTTTATTTTTAATAGATGAGTATACATATCAGGGAGGAAATTTTGACAAGCATACCAAGTTTAATATCCCGGCCTTTCCCCAAGGGCATTGATTGTACTCGCACTTTTCAGCAGGCCACCAATCTAATGTAACACATACGAAGTTATCGTCAGTTTTAGCGATCGAAGCTGCTCCATGAATCACAACGTTCACATTTTGTGCAAATGAAAGCGACGCTGATAAAAGAAGGATTATAGGACAAAATGCGAATTTGAAATTCATATTCTAAAAGAAAAGATAATTGAGGAGCTGAGGATAATGAAATGTTATTCCACGCGTGTGTGTATATATATTCGAAGGCAGTTTAAATAAGTTTAGTATAATTAACAACTTATCATAAGCGACCAATGAAAAAGCGTTATGGTCTGGTTTTAGAGTTATAAGGTTGCAGGTACAACTGATTCCGTTGAGTTATGCACCGAACAACCATTCCAACCCGCATTTTGCCACGAAAACTTCAATTTTTTTTCCATGTTCCCTAATATTTTGTTGGAGCGGTATTACAATGTTTGTTAGTGCAAAAAATATAACTTAAACATACTTTCAATCAAGATTAGTAAAAAAGAAAAGAAACGATAACGAGGCAATTTACTTTGGGACATTTTTAATATTTTGTTTAGATACAATCATTGTATATTTTGGGAAATTACATAATGATTACATGTAGGGATGACAAGATACATAATGAACATATCGAAAGATGCCACCGGAATAGTTTAAATTCATAAATTCATCTTGGAACATGAACAGTATCAGCCAAAATAGACATAAGATACATAATGAACAATAATTATTTTTTGGACTTTAGGGACTGATAAATAATAAAATACAAATAATCATTACATGTAGGGATGATAAGATAAAAACACATCGTTAGTAATCCGTTTAAGAATCTAGAGCACGATCAGAGAGTACCAGAATCGGACCCGTTCAAAATGATAAAATCGAGGTAGAATATTTTCCGTTTAGTAGAAACAAATGATGATTCTAAATGTAATGTCCCAACAGAATCAGGTGCCAATGTTCCTCGCGAAAGTTTCCTTTCACCCAAAGTCTAAGGAATATCTTTTATTTTTCCAAACAGTGTTTTTTTTATCATGTTAAAAATAAATAAATAAAGTATTCAGATGTAAACAAATAGATCATTTTGATCCATTTTATTTTTCCATTATTTTAACGTGTCCCCCGTTTATCATTAAAATTTGCAGCGCAAACTTTTTGATTGTTCAAATTTGAATTGCAAGCGGCGGTTAAACATTTCTGAAAGTTGAAACTCAACAATTCTTACATAGATAGGAACAAAAGGAGACAACCGAAAAACAAGCGATATAGGTTTATTGGTCTTTAGAAGCTCAAACAAAGTTTGAAACCATTGATATTCGAGATAAGCAAATGATGTGATCTAAACGCATGCAGGGGCTTCAAAGTCTCTAATGGTTACATAGGCTATTGACTGAGCGGCAATAGATATGGGTGTCGAAGCATCAACAAGCTTTGGATCCATCGCCGGAATGTCCTCTGAATTTGTCTGGACCATTGGAACATCGTTCAAACACACGATATCATCCTTTATATCTCCAGTTAACGCTCTCAAATGATACTCTTCTCTGTTTTGCTTCCCAACAAACTCATAGTTAGGCTTCCCAGCATCCCCGGGTTTTGCATTCGAAAGGGTTATATTGAACGATCTATCTTTCGACAAGTTGATAAATATCAAGGAAACCCCAGGCTACAGAAAGGAAACATGCACCCAAATGATTATTGACGACATAGAATCCAACAACCCCAAAATGAAAGGACAACTTTATCAAAGCCAGCTCACCTTTTTCTTTGCGCAGTGAGCATATACACGCAAATTTGGATCGGATTCTTTTGTCACAGCAAGCACAGTACTCCCCATAAGTCGGTGCCATAAAAGTGCACTGGTGATTAAAAAAAGTAAGTAGATGAAATGTTAGTATCTATACAAGAAACGATGACAAGAATAATTGCGCTTTTGTTAAAAAAAAAAACTCACCCATAATAATCTGGGTTGGGAACGAACGTCGTAGCATTGAGTAAACCGTAATTTCCACCAATCAAAGCTTGCCTGCAGAAAACCTTTTGATCATAGGTTGAAGCCATTCCCATCTGATCCAAATACCTGTTTAGGGTCAAATGTTCAGCCACACAACATTATTGCACACGAACAAATTTAGTCGTCGTGGAAAATGAGGACAAAAAAACGTGACCTTACCAGAATCCATCAGCAAATGTTGGAGACACATCTTTGCTCCCGCCGTTCAAAGCTCCGCCTGATTCAGAAACCCATGCTCCTAATTGTGGCCTAAATTTGTTGACAACATCCGAAACACCTTTATATGTTTGAGAAACTTGATTCAAATACGATGGGTCAAGAATCTTGTTCATCATGTTTGGATCATCCCCTGCACATGCATCGATCGCATTAAGGAATTAATCGTACCAATATAAGGTAAGCACCTTGAATCTTATATATATATATATATATATATATATATATATATATATATATATAAACATTGAAGTGGAGCGTATATGGATACCAGGTCCAAGATTGTAGATATGGTGTGTAAGTCCATCAACAATTCCCTGTCCCGAAACTTCCAGGAAGGTGTTAAACCATTTCTCCTCATAAAAGCCACCTGGACCTAAGACCTTTGGTTGAGTCTCGGGGTGTGCGTACAATTCTTTTACTAGATTCTTAAGCACAATAACATCTTTCCCATATTGTTTCGCGTCAACTTTTGCACCCATCCCAGATCCAGAAAGTTGATTTCCTGATGAAATATATTTTTTCGAAGTATGAAAAAAAACCCCGAAAATCAATCTTATATAATAACCTTCGGAGAGTGATTTAAGTTACCAAATTCATATGAATCGACTTTGTATCCTTTCGAAATAGTGTACTGCATGAAATCCCTTGTATTTTGCGGTTGCCAATCACCGATCCAAAGACCCTTTTCAGTTTGTGACTCGTTTCTTCCGAAAAGAGCATTCAGCCCGAATGTAAGCTTTACCCTTCAGAATACAAGTACCAAAGTAAAAGTAAAAAATTTGTTTAGATATAAAGGTTAAATTAATTATGTAAAAATAATAGATAGATGTAGTTACCCAGTGTGGTTGAAAAATCTATTCAATTGGTCCCATCTCTCCATTGAAAGGCATCCCTGAGAGAATCCAAATAAACCGTCTTCTCTTTTCATGAAATTAGGGCAACTGCTAACTTCTCCTACTTTGTACACCACGTTGTCTTGCAACGAACCACCAACTTTGATTCTCAAAGGATTGAACGCTGAAAGTAGTTTACAAAAATTAGTCCAAAATCACTGTTGCCCGGCTCTGACCCTTGTAAATTTGATAGGATGTGCGTAGAACTCACCTTTTATTGCATTTATCAACGCCCCATATCTCAAATCCTACAAAGAAGGTATATCCAGAAAGGTCAAATTTTATTTTTAATAGATGAGTATACATATCAGGGAGGAAATTTTGACAAGCATACCAAGTTTAATATCCCGGCCTTTCCCCAAGGGCATTGATTGTACTCGCACTTTTCAGCAGGCCACCAATCTAATGTAACACATACGAAGTTATCGTCAGTTTTAGCGATCGAAGCTGCTCCATGAATCACAACGTTCACATTTTGTGCAAATGAAAGCGACGCTGATAAAAGAAGGATTATAGGACAAAATGCGAATTTGAAATTCATATTCTAAAAGAAAAGATAATTGAGGAGCTGAGGATAATGAAATGTTATTCCACGCGTGTGTGTGTATATATTCGAAGGCAGTTTAAATAAGTTTAGTATAATTAACAACTTATCATAAGCGACCAATGAAAAAGCGTTATGGTCTGGTTTTAGAGTTATAAGGTTGCAGGTACAACTGATTCCGTTGAGTTATGCACCGAACAACCATTCCAACCCGCATTTTGCCACGAAAACTTCAATTTTTTTTTCCATGTTCCCTAATATTTTGTTGGAGCGGTATTGCAATGTTTGTTAGTGCAAAAAATATAACTTAAACATACTTTCAATCAAGATTAGTAAAAAAGAAAAGAAACGATAACGAGGCAATTTACTTTGGGACATTTTTAATATTTTGTTTAGATACAATCATTGTATATTTTGGGAAATTACATAATGATTACATGTAGGGATGACAAGATACATAATGAACATATCGAAAGATGCCACCGGAATAGTTTAAATTCATAAATTCATCTTGGAACATGAACAGTATCAGCCAAAATAGACATAAGATACATAATGAACAATAATTATTTTTTGGACTTTAGGGACTGATAAATAATAAAATACAAATAATCATTACATGTAGGGATGATAAGATAAAAACACATCGTTAGTAATCCGTTTAAGAATCTAGAGCACGATCAGAGAGTACCAGAATCGGACCCGTTCAAAATGATAAAATCGAGGTAGAATATTTTCCGTTTAGTAGAAACAAATGATGATTCTAAATGTAATGTCCCAACAGAATCAGGTGCCAATGTTCCTCGCGAAAGTTTCCTTTCACCCAAAGTCTAAGGAATATCTTTTATTTTTCCAAACAGTGTTTTTTTTATCATGTTAAAAATAAATAAATAAAGTATTCAGATGTAAACAAATAGATCATTTTGATCCATTTTATTTTTCCATTATTTTAACGTGTCCCCCGTTAATCATTAATATTTGCAGCGCAAACTTTTTGATTGTTCAAATTTGAATTGCAAGCGGCGGTTAAACATTTCTGAAAGTTGAAACTCAACAATTCTTACATAGATAGGAACAAAAGGAGACAACCGAAAAACAAGCGATATAGGTTTATTGGTCTTTAGAAGCTCAAACAAAGTTTGAAACCATTGATATTCGAGATAAGCAAATGATGTGATCTAAACGCATGCAGGGGCTTCAAAGTCTCTAATGGTTACATAGGCTATTGACTGAGCGGCAATAGATATGGGTGTCGAAGCATCAACAAGCTTTGGATCCATCGCCGGAATGTCCTCTGAATTTGTCTGGACCATTGGAACATCGTTCAAACACACGATATCATCCTTTATATCTCCAGTTAACGCTCTCAAATGATACTCTTCTCTGTTTTGCTTCCCAACAAACTCATAGTTAGGCTTCCCAGCATCCCCGGGTTTTGCATTCGAAAGGGTTATATTGAATGATCTATCTTTCGACAAGTTGATAAATATCAAGGAAACCCCAGGCTACAGAAAGGAAACATGCACCCAAATGATTATTGACGACATAGAATCCAACAACCCCAAAATGAAAGGACAACTTTATCAAAGCCAGCTCACCTTTTTCTTTGCGCAGTGAGCATATACACGCAAATTTGGATCGGATTCTTTTGTCACAGCAAGCACAGTACTCCCCATAAGTCGGTGCCATAAAAGTGCACTGGTGATTAAAAAAAGTAAGTAGATGAAATGTTAGTATCTATACAAGAAACGATGACAAGAATAATTGCGCTTTTGTTAAAAAAAACTCACCCATAATAATCTGGGTTGGGAACGAACGTCGTAGCATTGAGTAAACCGTAATTTCCACCAATCAAAGCTTGCCTGCAGAAAACCTTTTGATCATAGGTTGAAGCCATTCCCATCTGATCCAAATACCTGTTTAGGGTCAAATGTTCAGCCACACAACATTATTGCACACGAACAAATTTAGTCGTCGTGGAAAATGAGGACAAAAAAACGTGACCTTACCAGAATCCATCAGCAAATGTTCGAGACACATCTTTGCTCCCGCCGTTCAAAGCTCCGCCTGATTCAGAAACCCATGCTCCTGACTGTGGCCTAAATTTGTTGACAACATCCGAAACACCTTTATATGTTTGAGAAACTTGATTCAAATACGATGGGTCAAGAATCTTGTTCATCATGTTTGGATCATCCCCTGCACATGCATCGATCGCATTAAGGAATTAATCGTACCAATATAAGGTAAGCACCTTGAATCTTATATATATATAAACATTGAACTGGAGCGTATATGGATACCAGGTCCAAGATTGTAGATATGGTGTGTAAGTCCATCAACAATTCCCTGTCCCGAAACTTCCAGGAAGGTGTTAAACCATTTCTCCTCATAAAAGCCACCTGGACCTAAGACCTTTGGTTGAGTCTCGGGGTGTGCGTACAATTCTTTTACTAGATTCTTAAGCACAATAACATCTTTCCCATATTGTTTCGCGTCAACTTTTGCACCCATCCCAGATCCAGAAAGTTGATTTCCTGATGAAATATATTTTTTCGAAGTATGAAAAAAAACCCCAAAAATCAATCTTATATAATAACCTTCGGAGAGTGATTTAAGTTACCAAATTCATATGAATCGACTTTGTATCCTTTCGAAATAGTGTACTGCATGAAATCCCTTGTATTTTGCGGTTGCCAATCACCGATCCAAAGACCCTTTTCAGTTTGTGACTCGTTTCTTCCGAAAAGAGCATTCAGCCCGAATGTAAGCTTTACCCTTCAGAATACAAGTACCAAAGTAAAAGTAAAAAATTTATTTAGATATAAAGGTTAAATTAATTATGTAAAAATAATAGATAGATGTAGTTACCCAGTGTGGTTGAAAAATCTATTCAATTGGTCCCATCTCTCCATTGAAAGGCATCCCTGAGAGAATCCAAATAAACCGTCTTCTCTTTTCATGAAATTAGGGCAACTGCTAACTTCTCCTACTTTGTACACCACGTTGTCTTGCAACGAACCACCAACTTTGATTCTCAATGGATTGAACGCTGAAAGTAGTTTACAAAAATTAGTCCAAAATCACTGTTGCCCGGCTCTGACCCTTGTAAATTTGATAGGATGTGCGTAGAACTCACCTTTTATTGCATTTATCAACGCCCCATATCTCAAATCCTACAAAGAAGGTATATCCAGAAAGGTCAAATTTTATTTTTATTAGATGAGTATACATATCAGGGAGGAAATTTTGACAAGCATACCAAGTTTAATATCGCGGCCTTTCCCCAAGGGCATTGATTGTACTCGCACTTTTCAGCAGGCCACCAATCTAATGTAACACATACGAAGTTATCGTCAGTTTTAGCGATCGAAGCTGCTCCATGAATCACAACGTTCACATTTTGTGCAAATGAAAGCGACGCTGATAAAAGAAGGATTATAGGACAAAATGCGAATTTGAAATTCATATTCTAAAAGAAAAGATAATTGAGGAGCTGAGGATAATGAAATGTTATTCCACGCGTGTGTGTATATATATTCGAAGGCAGTTTAAATAAGTTTAGTATAATTAACAACTTATCATAAGCGACCAATGAAAAAGCGTTATGGTCTGGTTTTAGAGTTATAAGGTTGCAGGTACAACTGATTCCGTTGAGTTATGCACCGAACAACCATTCCAACCCGCATTTTGCCACGAAAACTTCAATTTTTTTTCCATGTTCCCTAATATTTTGTTGGAGCGGTATTGCAATGTTTGTTAGTGCAAAAAATATAACTTAAACATACTTTCAATCAAGATTAGTAAAAAAGAAAAGAAACGATAACGAGGCAATTTACTTTGGGACATTTTTAATATTTTGTTTAGATACAATCATTGTATATTTTGGGAAATTACATAATGATTACATGTAGGGATGACAAGATACATAATGAACATATCGAAAGATGCCACCGGAATAGTTTAAATTCATAAATTCATCTTGGAACATGAACAGTATCAGCCAAAATAGACATAAGATACATAATGAACAATAATTATTTTTTGGACTTTAGGGACTGATAAATAATAAAATACAAATAATCATTACATGTAGGGATGATAAGATAAAAACACATCGTTAGTAATCCGTTTAAGAATCTAGAGCACGATCAGAGAGTACCAGAATCGGACCCGTTCAAAATGATAAAATCGAGGTAGAATATTTTCCGTTTAGTAGAAACAAATGATGATTCTAAATGTAATGTCCCAACAGAATCAGGTGCCAATGTTCCTCGCGAAAGTTTCCTTTCACCCAAAGTCTAAGGAATATCTTTTATTCTTCCAAACAGTGTTTTTTTTATCATGTTAAAAATAAATAAATAAAGTATTCAGATGTAAACAAATAGATCATTTTGATCCATTTTATTTTTCCATTATTTTAACGTGTCCCCCGTTTATCATTAATATTTGCAGCGCAAACTTTTTGATTGTTCAAATTTGAATTGCAAGCGGCGGTTAAACATTTCTGAAAGTTGAAACTCAACAATTCTTACATAGATAGGAACAAAAGGAGACAACCGAAAAACAAGCGATATAGGTTTATTGGTCTTTAGAAGCTCAAACAAAGTTTGAAACCATTGATATTCGAGATAAGCAAATGATGTGATCTAAACGCATGCAGGGGCTTCAAAGTCTCTAATGGTTACATAGGCTATTGACTGAGCGGCAATAGATATGGGTGTCGAAGCATCAACAAGCTTTGGATCCATCGCCGGAATGTCCTCTGAATTTGTCTGGACCATTGGAACATCGTTCAAACACACGATATCATCCTTTATATCTCCAGTTAACGCTCTCAAATGATACTCTTCTCTGTTTTGCTTCCCAACAAACTCATAGTTAGGCTTCCCAGCATCCCCGGGTTTTGCATTCGAAAGGGTTATATTGAACGATCTATCTTTCGACAAGTTGATAAATATCAAGGAAACCCCAGGCTACAGAAAGGAAACATGCACCCAAATGATTATTGACGACATAGAATCCAACAACCCCAAAATGAAAGGACAACTTTATCAAAGCCAGCTCACCTTTTTCTTTGCGCAGTGAGCATATACACGCAAATTTGGATCGGATTCTTTTGTCACAGCAAGCACAGTACTCCCCATAAGTCGGTGCCATAAAAGTGCACTGGTGATTAAAAAAAGTAAGTAGATGAAATGTTAGTATCTATACAAGAAACGATGACAAGAATAATTGCGCTTTTGTTAAAAAAAAAACTCACCCATAATAATCTGGGTTGGGAACGAACGTCGTAGCATTGAGTAAACCGTAATTTCCACCAATCAAAGCTTGCCTGCAGAAAACCTTTTGATCATAGGTTGAAGCCATTCCCATCTGATCCAAATACCTGTTTAGGGTCAAATGTTCAGCCACACAACATTATTGCACACGAACAAATTTAGTCGTCGTGGAAAATGAGGACAAAAAAACGTGACCTTACCAGAATCCATCAGCAAATGTTCGAGACACATCTTTGCTCCCGCCGTTCAAAGCTCCGCCTGATTCAGAAACCCATGCTCCTAACTGTGGCCTAAATTTGTTGACAACATCCGAAACACCTTTATATGTTTGAGAAACTTGATTCAAATACGATGGGTCAAGAATCTTGTTCATCATGTTTGGATCATCCCCTGCACATGCATCGATCGCATTAAGGAATTAATCGTACCAATATAAGGTAAGCACCTTGAATCTTATATATATATATATATATATATATATATATATAAACATTGAACTGGAGCGTATATGGATACCAGGTCCAAGATTGTAGATATGGTGTGTAAGTCCATCAACAATTCCCTGTCCCGAAACTTCCAGGAAGGTGTTAAACCATTTCTCCTCATAAAAGCCACCTGGACCTAAGACCTTTGGTTGAGTCTCGGGGTGTGCGTACAATTCTTTTACTAGATTCTTAAGCACAATAACATCTTTCCCATATTGTTTCGCGTCAACTTTTGCACCCATCCCAGATCCAGAAAGTTGATTTCCTGATGAAATATATTTTTTCGAAGTATGAAAAAAAACCCCGAAAATCAATCTTATATAATAACCTTCGGAGAGTGATTTAAGTTACCAAATTCATATGAATCGACTTTGTATCCTTTCGAAATAGTGTACTGCATGAAATCCCTTGTATTTTGCGGTTGCCAATCACCGATCCGAAGACCCTTTTCAGTTTGTGACTCGTTTCTTCCGAAAAGAGCATTCAGCCCGAATGTAAGCTTTACCCTTCAGAATACAAGTACCAAAGTAAAAGTAAAAAATTTGTTTAGATATAAAGGTTAAATTAATTATGTAAAAATAATAGATAGATGTAGTTACCCAGTGTGGTTGAAAAATCTATTCAATTGGTCCCATCTCTCCATTGAAAGGCATCCCTGAGAGAATCCAAATAAACCGTCTTCTCTTTTCATGAAATTAGGGCAACTGCTAACTTCTCCTACTTTGTACACCACGTTGTCTTGCAACGAACCACCAACTTTGATTCTCAAAGGATTGAACGCTGAAAGTAGTTTACAAAAATTAGTCCAAAATCACTGTTGCCCGGCTCTGACCCTTGTAAATTTGATAGGATGTGCGTAGAACTCACCTTTTATTGCATTTATCAACGCCCCATATCTCAAATCCTACAAAGAAGGTATATCCAGAAAGGTCAAATTTTATTTTTAATAGATGAGTATACATATCAGGGAGGAAATTTTGACAAGCATACCAAGTTTAATATCCCGGCCTTTCCCCAAGGGCATTGATTGTACTCGCACTTTTCAGCAGGCCACCAATCTAATGTAACACATACGAAGTTATCGTCAGTTTTAGCGATCGAAGCTGCTCCATGAATCACAACGTTCACATTTTGTGCAAATGAAAGCGACGCTGATAAAAGAAGGATTATAGGACAAAATGCGAATTTGAAATTCATATTCTAAAAGAAAAGATAATTGAGGAGCTGAGGATAATGAAATGTTATTCCACGCGTGTGTGTATATATATTCGAAGGCAGTTTAAATAAGTTTAGTATAATTAACAACTTATCATAAGCGACCAATGAAAAAGCGTTATGGTCTGGTTTTAGAGTTATAAGGTTGCAGGTACAACTGATTCCGTTGAGTTATGCACCGAACAACCATTCCAACCCGCATTTTGCCACGAAAACTTTAATTTTTTTCCATGTTCCCTAATATTTTGTTGGAGCGGTATTGCAATGTTTGTTAGTGCAAAAAATATAACTTAAACATACTTTCAATCAAGATTAGTAAAAAAGAAAAGAAACGATAACGAGGCAATTTACTTTGGGACATTTTTAATATTTTGTTTAGATACAATCATTGTATATTTTGGGAAATTACATAATGATTACATGTAGGGATGACAAGATACATAATGAACATATCGAAAGATGCCACCGGAATAGTTTAAATTCATAAATTCATCTTGGAACATGAACAGTATCAGCCAAAATAGACATAAGATACATAATGAACAATAATTATTTTTTGGACTTTAGGGACTGATAAATAATAAAATACAAATAATCATTACATGTAGGGATGATAAGATAAAAACACATCGTTAGTAATCCGTTTAAGAATCTAGAGCACGATCAGAGAGTACCAGAATCGGACCCGTTCAAAATGATAAAATCGAGGTAGAATATTTTCCGTTTAGTAGAAACAAATGATGATTCTAAATGTAATGTCCCAACAGAATCAGGTGCCAATGTTCCTCGCGAAAGTTTCCTTTCACCCAAAGTCTAAGGAATATCTTTTATTTTTCCAAACAGTGTTTTTTTTATCATGTTAAAAATAAATAAATAAAGTATTCAGATGTAAACAAATAGATCATTTTGATCCATTTTATTTTTCCATTATTTTAACGTGTCCCCCGTTTATCATTAATATTTGCAGCGCAAACTTTTTGATTGTTCAAATTTGAATTGCAAGCGGCGGTTAAACATTTCTGAAAGTTGAAACTCAACAATTCTTACATAGATAGGAACAAAAGGAGACAACCGAAAAACAAGCGATATAGGTTTATTGGTCTTTAGAAGCTCAAACAAAGTTTGAAACCATTGATATTCGAGATAAGCAAATGATGTGATCTAAACGCATGCAGGGGCTTCAAAGTCTCTAATGGTTACATAGGCTATTGACTGAGCGGCAATAGATATGGGTGTCGAAGCATCAACAAGCTTTGGATTCATCGCCGGAATGTCCTCTGAATTTGTCTGGACCATTGGAACATCGTTCAAACACACGATATCATCCTTTATATCTCCAGTTAACGCTCTCAAATGATACTCTTCTCTGTTTTGCTTCCCAACAAACTCATAGTTAGGCTTCCCAGCATCCCCGGGTTTTGCATTCGAAAGGGTTATATTGAACGATCTATCTTTCGACAAGTTGATAAATATCAAGGAAACCCCAGGCTACAGAAAGGAAACATGCACCCAAATGATTATTAACGACATAGAATCCAACAACCCCAAAATGAAAGGACAACTTTATCAAAGCCAGCTCACCTTTTTCTTTGCGCAGTGAGCATATACACGCAAATTTGGATCGGATTCTTTTGTCACAGCAAGCACAGTACTCCCCATAAGTCGGTGCCATAAAAGTGCACTGGTGATTAAAAAAAGTAAGTAGATGAAATGTTAGTATCTATACAAGAAACGATGACAAGAATAATTGCGCTTTTGTTAAAAAAAACTCACCCATAATAATCTGGGTTGGGAACGAACGTCGTAGCATTGAGTAAACCGTAATTTCCACCAATCAAAGCTTGCCTGCAGAAAACCTTTTGATCATAGGTTGAAGCCATTCCCATCTGATCCAAATACCTGTTTAGGGTCAAATGTTCAGCCACACAACATTATTGCACACGAACAAATTTAGTCGTCGTGGAAAATGAGGACAAAAAAACGTGACCTTACCAGAATCCATCAGCAAATGTTCGAGACACATCTTTGCTCCCGCCGTTCAAAGCTCCGCCTGATTCAGAAACCCATGCTCCTAACTGTGGCCTAAATTTGTTGACAACATCCGAAACACCTTTATATGTTTGAGAAACTTGATTCCAATACGATGGGTCAAGAATCTTGTTCATCATGTTTGGATCATCCCCTGCACATGCATCGATCGCATTAAGGAATTAATCGTACCAATATAAGGTAAGCACCTTGAATCTTATATATATATATATATATTTAAACATTGAACTGGAGCGTATATGGATACCAGGTCCAAGATTGTAGATATGGTGTGTAAGTCCATCAACAATTCCCTGTCCCGAAACTTCCAGGAAGGTGTTAAACCATTTCTCCTCATAAAAGCCACCTGGACCTAAGACCTTTGGTTGAGTCTCGGGGTGTGCGTACAATTCTTTTACTAGATTCTTAAGCACAATAACATCTTTCCCATATTGTTTCGCGTCAACTTTTGCACCCATCCCAGATCCAGAAAGTTGATTTCCTGATGAAATATATTTTTTCGAAGTATGAAAAAAAACCCCGAAAATCAATCTTATATAATAACCTTCGGAGAGTGATTTAAGTTACCAAATTCATATGAATCGACTTTGTATCCTTTCGAAATAGTGTATTGCATGAAATCCCTTGTATTTTGCGGTTGCCAATCACCGATCCAAAGACCCTTTTCAGTTTGTGACTCGTTTCTTCCGAAAAGAGCATTCAGCCCGAATGTAAGCTTTACCCTTCAGAATACAAGTACCAAAGTAAAAGTAAAAAATTTGTTTAGATATAAAGGTTAAATTAATTATGTAAAAATAATAGATAGATGTAGTTACCCAGTGTGGTTGAAAAATCTATTCAATTGGTCCCATCTCTCCATTGAAAGGCATCCCTGAGAGAATCCAAATAAACCGTCTTCTCTTTTCATGAAATTAGGGCAACTGCTAACTTCTCCTACTTTGTACACCACGTTGTCTTGCAACGAACCACCAACTTTGATTCTCAAAGGATTGAACGCTGAAAGTAGTTTACAAAAATTAGTCCAAAATCACTGTTGCCCGGCTCTGACCCTTGTAAATTTGATAGGATGTGCGTAGAACTCACCTTTTATTGCATTTATCAACGCCCCATATCTCAAATCCTACAAAGAAGGTATATCCAGAAAGGTCAAATTTTATTTTTAATAGATGAGTATACATATCAGGGAGGAAATTTTGACAAGCATACCAAGTTTAATATCCCGGCCTTTCCCCAAGGGCATTGATTGTACTCGCACTTTTCAGCAGGCCACCAATCTAATGTAACACATACGAAGTTATCGTCAGTTTTAGCGATCGAAGCTGCTCCATGAATCACAACGTTCACATTTTGTGCAAATGAAAGCGACGCTGATAAAAGAAGGATTATAGGACAAAATGCGAATTTGAAATTCATATTCTAAAAGAAAAGATAATTGAGGAGCTGAGGATAATGAAATGTTATTCCACGCGTGTGTGTATATATATTCGAAGGCAGTTTAAATAAGTTTAGTATAATTAACAACTTATCATAAGCGACCAATGAAAAAGCGTTATGGTCTGGTTTTAGAGTTATAAGGTTGCAGGTACAACTGATTCCGTTGAGTTATGCACCGAACAACCATTCCAACCCGCATTTTGCCACGAAAACTTCAATTTTTTTCCATGTTCCCTAATATTTTGTTGGAGCGGTATTGCAATGTTTGTTAGTGCAAAAAATATAACTTAAACATACTTTCAATCAAGATTAGTAAAAAAGAAAAGAAACGATAACGAGGCAATTTACTTTGGGACATTTTTAATATTTTGTTTAGATACAATCATTGTATATTTTGGGAAATTACATAATGATTACATGTAGGGATGACAAGATACATAATGAACATATCGAAAGATGCCACCGGAATAGTTTAAATTCATAAATTCATCTTGGAACATGAACAGTATCAGCCAAAATAGACATAAGATACATAATGAACAATAATTATTTTTTGGACTTTAGGGACTGATAAATAATAAAATACAAATAATCATTACATGTAGGGATGATAAGATAAAAACACATCGTTAGTAATCCGTTTAAGAATCTAGAGCACGATCAGAGAGTACCAGAATCGGACCCGTTCAAAATGATAAAATCGAGGTAGAATATTTTCCGTTTAGTAGAAACAAATGATGATTCTAAATGTAATGTCCCAACAGAATCAGGTGCCAATGTTCCTCGCGAAAGTTTCCTTTCACCCAAAGTCTAAGGAATATCTTTTATTTTTCCAAACAGTGTTTTTTTTATCATGTTAAAAATAAATAAATAAAGTATTCAGATGTAAACAAATAGATCATTTTGATCCATTTTATTTTTCCATTATTTTAACGTGTCCCCCGTTTATCATTAATATTTGCAGCGCAAACTTTTTGATTGTTCAAATTTGAATTGCAAGCGGCGGTTAAACATTTCTGAAAGTTGAAACTCAACAATTCTTACATAGATAGGAACAAAAGGAGACAACCGAAAAACAAGCGATATAGGTTTATTGGTCTTTAGAAGCTCAAACAAAGTTTGAAACCATTGATATTCGAGATAAGCAAATGATGTGATCTAAACGCATGCAGGGGCTTCAAAGTCTCTAATGGTTACATAGGCTATTGACTGAGCGGCAATAGATATGGGTGTCGAAGCATCAACAAGCTTTGGATCCATCGTCGGAATGTCCTCTGAATTTGTCTGGACCATTGGAACATCGTTCAAACACACGATATCATCCTTTATATCTCCAGTTAACGCTCTCAAATGATACTCTTCTCTGTTTTGCTTCCCAACAAACTCATAGTTAGGCTTCCCAGCATCCCCGGGTTTTGCATTCGAAAGGGTTATATTGAACGATCTATCTTTCGACAAGTTGATAAATATCAAGGAAACCCCAGGCTACAGAAAGGAAACATGCACCCAAATGATTATTAACGACATAGAATCCAACAACCCCAAAATGAAAGGACAACTTTATCAAAGCCAGCTCACCTTTTTCTTTGCGCAGTGAGCATATACACGCAAATTTGGATCGGATTCTTTTGTCACAGCAAGCACAGTACTCCCCATAAGTCGGTGCCATAAAAGTGCACTGGTGATTAAAAAAAGTAAGTAGATGAAATGTTAGTATCTATACAAGAAACGATGACAAGAATAATTGCGCTTTTGTTAAAAAAAAACTCACCCATAATAATCTGGGTTGGGAACGAACGTCGTAGCATTGAGTAAACCGTAATTTCCACCAATCAAAGCTTGCCTGCAGAAAACCTTTTGATCATAGGTTGAAGCCATTCCCATCTGATCCAAATACCTGTTTAGGGTCAAATGTTCAGCCACACAACATTATTGCACACGAACAAATTTAGTCGTCGTGGAAAATGAGGACAAAAAAACGTGACCTTACCAGAATCCATCAGCAAATGTTCGAGACACATCTTTGCTCCCGCCGTTCAAAGCTCCGCCTGATTCAGAAACCCATGCTCCTAACTGTGGCCTAAATTTGTTGACAACATCCGAAACACCTTTATATGTTTGAGAAACTTGATTCAAATACGATGGGTCAAGAATCTTGTTCATCATGTTTGGATCATCCCCTGCACATGCATCGATCGCATTAAGGAATTAATCGTACCAATATAAGGTAAGCACCTTGAATCTTATATATATATATATATATAAACATTGAACTGGAGCGTATATGGATACCAGGTCCAAGATTGTAGATATGGTGTGTAAGTCCATCAACAATTCCCTGTCCCGAAACTTCCAGGAAGGTGTTAAACCATTTCTCCTCATAAAAGCCACCTGGACCTAAGACCTTTGGTTGAGTCTCGGGGTGTGCGTACAATTCTTTTACTAGATTCTTAAGCACAATAACATCTTTCCCATATTGTTTCGCGTCAACTTTTGCACCCATCCCAGATCCAGAAAGTTGATTTCCTGATGAAATATATTTTTTCGAAGTATGAAAAAACCCCCCGAAAATCAATCTTATATAATAACCTTCGGAGAGTGATTTAAGTTACCAAATTCATATGAATCGACTTTGTATCCTTTCGAAATAGTGTACTGCATGAAATCCCTTGTATTTTGCGGTTGCCAATCACCGATCCAAAGACCCTTTTCAGTTTGTGACTCGTTTCTTCCGAAAAGAGCATTCAGCCCGAATGTAAGCTTTACCCTTCAGAATACAAGTACCAAAGTAAAAGTAAAAAATTTGTTTAGATATAAAGGTTAAATTAATTATGTAAAAATAATAGATAGATGTAGTTACCCAGTGTGGTTGAAAAATCTATTCAATTGGTCCCATCTCTCCATTGAAAGGCATCCCTGAGAGAATCCAAATAAACCGTCTTCTCTTTTCATGAAATTAGAGCAACTGCTAACTTCTCCTACTTTGTACACCACGTTGTCTTGCAACGAACCACCAACTTTGATTCTCAAAGGATTGAACGCTGAAAGTAGTTTACAAAAATTAGTCCAAAATCACTGTTGCCCGGCTCTGACCCTTGTAAATTTGATAGGATGTGCGTAGAACTCACCTTTTATTGCATTTATCAACGCCCCATATCTCAAATCCTACAAAGAAGGTATATCCAGAAAGGTCAAATTTTATTTTTAATAGATGAGTATACATATCAGGGAGGAAATTTTGACAAGCATACCAAGTTTAATATCCCGGCCTTTCCCCAAGGGCATTGATTGTACTCGCACTTTTCAGCAGGCCACCAATCTAATGTAACACATACGAAGTTATCGTCAGTTTTAGCGATCGAAGCTGCTCCATGAATCACAACGTTCACATTTTGTGCAAATGAAAGCGACGCTGATAAAAGAAGGATTATAGGACAAAATGCGAATTTGAAATTCATATTCTAAAAGAAAAGATAATTGAGGAGCTGAGGATAATGAAATGTTATTCCACGCGTGTGTTTATATATATTCGAAGGCAGTTTAAATAAGTTTAGTATAATTAACAACTTATCATAAGCGACCAATGAAAAAGCGTTATGGTCTGGTTTTAGAGTTATAAGGTTGCAGGTACAACTGATTCCGTTGAGTTATGCACCGAACAACCATTCCAACCCGCATTTTGCCACGAAAACTTCAATTTTTTTCCATGTTCCCTAATATTTTGTTGGAGCGGTATTGCAATGTTTGTTAGTGCAAAAAATATAACTTAAACATACTTTCAATCAAGATTAGTAAAAAAGAAAAGAAACGATAACGAGGCAATTTACTTTGGGACATTTTTAATATTTTGTTTAGATACAATCATTGTATATTTTGGGAAATTACATAATGATTACATATAGGGATGACAAGATACATAATGAACATATCGAAAGATGCCACCGGAATAGTTTAAATTCATAAATTCATCTTGGAACATGAACAATATCAGCCAAAATAGACATAAGATACATAATGAACAATAATTATTTTTTGGACTTTAGGGACTGATAAATAATAAAATACAAATAATCATTACATGTAGGGATGATAAGATAAAAACACATCGTTAGTAATCCGTTTAAGAATCTAGAGCACGATCAGAGAGTACCAGAATCGGACCCGTTCAAAATGATAAAATCGAGGTAGAATATTTTCCGTTTAGTAGAAACAAATGATGATTCTAAATGTAATGTCCCAACAGAATCAGGTGCCAATGTTCCTCGCGAAAGTTTCCTTTCACCCAAAGTCTAAGGAATATCTTTTATTTTTCCAAACAGTGTTTTTTTTATCATGTTAAAAATAAATAAATAAAGTATTCAGATGTAAACAAATAGATCATTTTGATCCATTTTATTTTTCCATTATTTTAACGTGTCCCCCGTTTATCATTAATATTTGCAGCGCAAACTTTTTGATTGTTCAAATTTGAATTGCAAGCGGCGGTTAAACATTTCTGAAAGTTGAAACTCAACAATTCTTACATAGATAGGAACAAAAGGAGACAACCGAAAAACAAGCGATATAGGTTTATTGGTCTTTAGAAGCTCAAACAAAGTTTGAAACCATTGATATTCGAGATAAGCAAATGATGTGATCTAAACGCATGCAGGGGCTTCAAAGTCTCTAATGGTTACATAGGCTATTGACTGAGCGGCAATAGATATGGGTGTCGAAGCATCAACAAGCTTTGGATCCATCGCCGGAATGTCCTCTGAATTTGTCTGGACCATTGGAACATCGTTCAAACACACGATATCATCCTTTATATCTCCAGTTAACGCTCTCAAATGATACTCTTCTCTGTTTTGCTTCCCAACAAACTCATAGTTAGGCTTCCCAGCATCCCCGGGTTTTGCATTCGAAAGGGTTATATTGAACGATCTATCTTTCGACAAGTTGATAAATATCAAGGAAACCCCAGGCTACAGAAAGGAAACATGCACCCAAATGATTATTAACGACATAGAATCCAACAACCCCAAAATGAAAGGACAACTTTATCAAAGCCAGCTCACCTTTTTCTTTGCGCAGTGAGCATATACACGCAAATTTGGATCGGATTCTTTTGTCACAGCAAGCACAGTACTCCCCATAAGTCGGTGCCATAAAAGTGCACTGGTGATTAAAAAAAGTAAGTAGATGAAATGTTAGTATCTATACAAGAAACGATGACAAGAATAATTGCGCTTTTGTTAAAAAAAAACTCACCCATAATAATCTGGGTTGGGAACGAACGTCGTAGCATTGAGTAAACCGTAATTTCCACCAATCAAAGCTTGCCTGCAGAAAACCTTTTGATCATAGGTTGAAGCCATTCCCATCTGATCCAAATACCTGTTTAGGGTCAAATGTTCAGCCACACAACATTATTGCACACGAACAAATTTAGTCGTCGTGGAAAATGAGGACAAAAAAACGTGACCTTACCAGAATCCATCAGCAAATGTTCGAGACACATCTTTGCTCCCGCCGTTCAAAGCTCCGCCTGATTCAGAAACCCATGCTCCTAACTGTGGCCTAAATTTGTTGACAACATCCGAAACACCTTTATATGTTTGAGAAACTTGATTCAAATACGATGGGTCAAGAATCTTGTTCATCATGTTTGGATCATCCCCTGCACATGCATCGATCGCATTAAGGAATTAATCGTACCAATATAAGGTAAGCACCTTGAATCTTATATATATATATATATATAAACATTGAACTGGAGCGTATATGGATACCAGGTCCAAGATTGTAGATATGGTGTGTAAGTCCATCAACAATTCCCTGTCCCGAAACTTCCAGGAAGGTGTTAAACCATTTCTCCTCATAAAAGCCACCTGGACCTAAGACCTTTGGTTGAGTCTCGGGGTGTGCGTACAATTCTTTTACTAGATTCTTAAGCACAATAACATCTTTCCCATATTGTTTCGCGTCAACTTTTGCACCCATCCCAGATCCAGAAAGTTGATTTCCTGATGAAATATATTTTTTCGAAGTATGAAAAAAAAACCCGAAAATCAATCTTATATAATAACCTTCGGAGAGTGATTTAAGTTACCAAATTCATATGAATCGACTTTGTATCCTTTCGAAATAGTGTACTGCATGAAATCCCTTGTATTTTGCGGTTGCCAATCACCGATCCAAAGACCCTTTTCAGTTTGTGACTCGTTTCTTCCGAAAAGAGCATTCAGCCCGAATGTAAGCTTTACCCTTCAGAATACAAGTACCAAAGTAAAAGTAAAAAATTTGTTTAGATATAAAGGTTAAATTAATTATGTAAAAATAATAGATAGATGTAGTTACCCAGTGTGGTTGAAAAATCTATTCAATTGGTCCCATCTCTCCATTGAAAGGCATCCCTGAGAGAATCCAAATAAACCGTCTTCTCTTTTCATGAAATTAGGGCAACTGCTAACTTCTCCTACTTTGTACACCACGTTGTCTTGCAACGAACCACCAACTTTGATTCTCAAAGGATTGAACGCTGAAAGTAGTTTACAAAAATTAGTCCAAAATCACTGTTGCCCGGCTCTGACCCTTGTAAATTTGATAGGATGTGCGTAGAACTCACCTTTTATTGCATTTATCAACGCCCCATATCTCAAATCCTACAAAGAAGGTATATCCAGAAAGGTCAAATTTTATTTTTAATAGATGAGTATACATATCAGGGAGGAAATTTTGACAAGCATACCAAGTTTAATATCCCGGCCTTTCCCCAAGGGCATTGATTGTACTCGCACTTTTCAGCAGGCCACCAATCTAATGTAACACATACGAAGTTATCGTCAGTTTTAGCGATCGAAGCTGCTCCATGAATCACAACGTTCACATTTTGTGCAAATGAAAGCGACGCTGATAAAAGAAGGATTATAGGACAAAATGCGAATTTGAAATTCATATTCTAAAAGAAAAGGTAATTGAGGAGCTGAGGATAATGAAATGTTATTCCACGCGTGTGTGTATATATATTCGAAGGCAGTTTAAATAAGTTTAGTATAATTAACAACTTATCATAAGCGACCAATGAAAAAGCGTTATGGTCTGGTTTTAGAGTTATAAGGTTGCAGGTACAACTGATTCCGTTGAGTTATGCACCGAACAACCATTCCAACCCGCATTTTGCCACGAAAACTTCAATTTTTTTTCCATGTTCCCTAATATTTTGTTGGAGCGGTATTGCAATGTTTGTTAGTGCAAAAAATATAACTTAAACATACTTTCAATCAAGATTAGTAAAAAAGAAAAGAAACGATAACGAGGCAATTTACTTTGGTACATTTTTAATATTTTGTTTAGATACAATCATTGTATATTTTGGGAAATTACATAATGATTACATGTAGGGATGACAAGATACATAATGAACATATCGAAAGATGCCACCGGAATAGTTTAAATTCATAAATTCATCTTGGAACATGAACAGTATCAGCCAAAATAGACATAAGATACATAATGAACAATAATTATTTTTTGGACTTTAGGGACTGATAAATAATAAAATACAAATAATCATTACATGTAGGGATGATAAGATAAAAACACATCGTTAGTAATCCGTTTAAGAATCTAGAGCACGATCAGAGAGTACCAGAATCGGACCCGTTCAAAATGATAGAATCGAGGTAGAATATTTTCCGTTTAGTAGAAACAAATGATGATTCTAAATGTAATGTCCCAACAGAATCAGGTGCCAATGTTCCTCGCGAAAGTTTCCTTTCACCCAAAGTCTAAGGAATATCTTTTATTTTTCCAAACAGTGTTTTTTTTATCATGTTAAAAATAAATAAATAAAGTATTCAGATGTAAACAAATAGATCATTTTGATCCATTTTATTTTTCCATTATTTTAACGTGTCCCCCGTTTATCATTAATATTTGCAGCGCAAACTTTTTGATTGTTCAAATTTGAATTGCAAGCGGCGGTTAAACATTTCTGAAAGTTGAAACTCAACAATTCTTACATAGATAGGAACAAAAGGAGACAACCGAAAAACAAGCGATATAGGTTTATTGGTCTTTAGAAGCTCAAACAAAGTTTGAAACCATTGATATTCGAGATAAGCAAATGATGTGATCTAAACGCATGCAGGGGCTTCAAAGTCTCTAATGGTTACATAGGCTATTGACTGAGCGGCAATAGATATGGGTGTCGAAGCATCAACAAGCTTTGGATCCATCGCCGGAATGTCCTCTGAATTTGTCTGGACCATTGGAACATCGTTCAAACACACGATATCATCCTTTATATCTCCAGTTAACGCTCTCAAATGATACTCTTCTCTGTTTTGCTTCCCAACAAACTCATAGTTAGGCTTCCCAGCATCCCCGGGTTTTGCATTCGAAAGGGTTATATTGAACGATCTATCTTTCGACAAGTTGATAAATATCAAGGAAACCCCAGGCTACAGAAAGGAAACATGCACCCAAATGATTATTAACGACATAGAATCCAACAACCCCAAAATGAAAGGACAACTTTATCAAAGCCAGCTCACCTTTTTCTTTGCGCAGTGAGCATATACACGCAAATTTGGATCGGATTCTTTTGTCACAGCAAGCACAGTACTCCCCATAAGTCGGTGCCATAAAAGTGCACTGGTGATTAAAAAAAGTAAGTAGATGAAATGTTAGTATCTATACAAGAAACGATGCCAAGAATAATTGCGCTTTTGTTAAAAAAAAAAACTCACCCATAATAATCTGGGTTGGGAACGAACGTCGTAGCATTGAGTAAACCGTAATTTCCACCAATCAAAGCTTGCCTGCAGAAAACCTTTTGATCATAGGTTGAAGCCATTCCCATCTGATCCAAATACCTGTTTAGGGTCAAATGTTCAGCCACACAACATTATTGCACACGAACAAATTTAGTCGTCGTGGAAAATGAGGACAAAAAAACGTGACCTTACCAGAATCCATCAGCAAATGTTCGAGACACATCTTTGCTCCCGCCGTTCAAAGCTCCGCCTGATTCAGAAACCCATGCTCCTAACTGTGGCCTAAATTTGTTGACAACATCCGAAACACCTTTATATGTTTGAGAAACTTGATTCAAATACGATGAGTCAAGAATCTTGTTCATCATGTTTGGATCATCCCCTGCACATGCATCGATCGCATTAAGGAATTAATCGTACCAATATAAGGTAAGCACCTTGAATCTTATATATATATATATATATATAAACATTGAACTGGAGCGTATATGGATACCAGGTCCAAGATTGTAGATATGGTGTGTAAGTCCATCAACAATTCCCTGTCCCGAAACTTCCAGGAAGGTGTTAAACCATTTCTCCTCATAAAAGCCACCTGGACCTAAGACCTTTGGTTGAGTCTCGGGGTGTGCGTACAATTCTTTTACTAGATTCTTAAGCACAATAACATCTTTCCCATATTGTTTCGCGTCAACTTTTGCACCCATCCCAGATCCAGAAAGTTGATTTCCTGATGAAATATATTTTTTCGAAGTATGAAAAAAAACCCCGAAAATCAATCTTATATAATAACCTTCGGAGAGTGATTTAAGTTACCAAATTCATATGAATCGACTTTGTATCCTTTCGAAATAGTGTACTGCATGAAATCCCTTGTATTTTGCGGTTGCCAATCACCGATCCAAAGACCCTTTTCAGTTTGTGACTCGTTTCTTCCGAAAAGAGCATTCAGCCCGAATGTAAGCTTTACCCTTCAGAATACAAGTACCAAAGTAAAAGTAAAAAATTTGTTTAGATATAAAGGTTAAATTAATTATGTAAAAATAATAGATAGATGTAGTTACCCAGTGTGGTTGAAAAATCTATTCAATTGGTCCCATCTCTCCATTGAAAGGCATCCCTGAGAGAATCCAAATAAACCGTCTTCTCTTTTCATGAAATTAGGGCAACTGCTAACTTCTCCTACTTTGTACACCACGTTGTCTTGCAACGAACCACCAACTTTGATTCTCAAAGGATTGAACGCTGAAAGTAGTTTACAAAAATTAGTCCAAAATCACTGTTGCCCGGCTCTAACCCTTGTAAATTTGATAGGATGTGCGTAGAACTCACCTTTTATTGCATTTATCAACGCCCCATATCTCAAATCCTACAAAGAAGGTATATCCAGAAAGGTCAAATTTTATTTTTAATAGATGAGTATACATATCAGGGAGGAAATTTTGACAAGCATACCAAGTTTAATATCCCGGCCTTTCCCCAAGGGCATTGATTGTACTCGCACTTTTCAGCAGGCCACCAATCTAATGTAACACATACGAAGTTATCGTCAGTTTTAGCGATCGAAGCTGCTCCATGAATCACAACATTCACATTTTGTGCAAATGAAAGCGACGCTGA